>OX451740.1:705846188-708680064 GCA_948472305.1 Vicia faba
ACGAACGATTACACATTCCCTAGTAAGTCACCGTGAAACTAGGACTCGACCAGATAACAACTCACTTTTGTCTCATCAATCAAGAGTTAATTCCCTAGTAGAGTAATGGACAACCGAAGCTCCTAGACTCTATTTCCCATGACATAAATTAACATTCCCCGGTGAAGTCCTCCTCAACGGCAGGTACAGGGATTCTCACAAAGGAATATCTTATGCAACCGGTATATTTTCTGGATGGCATCTTTAAGCCCATCTCCGACGATTCTTCGTCTCCTTCTAAATGGCATCTGTAAGCCTATTCCCGATATTATTGATCGACATTCACTTCATGCGAGTGCAAATTTATGGGCACTCTAGTGTTCAATCATCTTCCACCTTCAGATCACGAAAGGTAGACAAGAAAATCTACATCCTCAGGTATAAGAAGATTAAACAGGGGCAGCTGTTGCACCCCAAAATTTTCCATCTCATTTTACTCAACACGTACCCCTAAAGGTTCTCAATTGCTTAAGGTGGACCAAGGATTGACCAGACAACTCTCCTACTAAGGCAATGAACCCCCAACTAGGGTTTCCATTTTCATCAAGATGTTTGAGCTCCAATGGTCTAAAATGCTTCCAATGGTCCTAATATGTCCTAAAGATCATCCATGCCAAGTTTCATGCTTTGCTCAATAAGTTTGCTCAGAGAATTGCTCAAGTATTGGAAAATCAACTATGCTAGGTCAAAAGTCAACTGTGACCTATATACAGTCAAACTTCAAGATTTTTGGTCAACGTAAACATTTTGAAGTGATATCCATCATTTGATCAAGGGTTGATCATGATTCCTCAAGAAATGCTCCTAATTCATCAAAAGACAAAAATAGCAAATTAGGGTTTTTATAGGAAAAGTCAACAAAACTTTGACCAAGCATAACTTTCTCATAATTTATCAAAATGTTTCCAACTAAAGCTCATTTTGAAGAGAATCCAATTCCTTACAATTTATCTTCATCCCTCAAGTCCAAGAAATGCACCATTTGAAAGATACAAGTTCATACATTACAGGTCATTTTTAGAAAGTCAATAAAAGCCACTTTTTTTAAAGACCTTTAACATCAAGATAACATCTTCAAAAGCAAAATCGATCAAAAGAGGGATTGAAGTAGACATTTTGGGATTTACAAAAAGTAAAAGATCATCATTATGAGATAAAAATTGATCAAGTTATTGCTTTCCTAAGTTGGGAAAATTTGGGAAATTTCAAGAAATATGCATTGGGCAAATTTGAATTTTTAAGGCAATGGCTCAAATTCTTGAACTTCTAACATATTTCTAAGACCTTAGAGGACCCCTAGGACCATTTTTGCATAGCCTTGATTTTATTTGCATTTTTATATTAATTTTATTTAATTAAAAATATAATAAATCAAGATTATTGCAAAGTATATGGGCCATTATCATTTGGGCTTGGTTTGGTACATGGAGAGGCCCCAATTTTCGTGTGCAGCAAGGCCAGTTCAGTCTAGGTACATTAAAATTTGAAAATGGACAAAATCCCTTAACTTTGGCCAAAGTTACAAATGGACATTCATGGCATTCAAAAGCTTGTCCATAGCTATTACAAACATGGCATTTTCGTGTCCTCTCATCATTCTCTATATAAACAAGCTTCTAACAAGCATCAAACGGAGATACATGATCTGAGGAACCCCTGTCCAACTTGCAAAAAAACACTAAAGTTGTCAAACTCGAATTTCCATTTCCATCCTATTTTAGTCCCAAACAAGTATCAAAATATACTCCTGAAGAGCCTCTGAATTCATTGCAAGCATTCCTAAAGTTTGAAACCTACAGAATCACGCCCAACCTTCATCACAGTTTGCATTTTTTCTCAAATTCGATTTCGTTGATTTATCCATCATAAACAAGTTTTAGCTATATAATCATGTTTATTATCATACTTGCAATGATTCTGGATGGTTTAATTTGATGTTTAGTACAGGAATAAGCTTGCGCCATTACTAGGGTTTTGAGGTCTCAAATTGGGAACTCCATATACAGGCCAAATTGGACCACATTAGGGGTGGTTTTTAATTCAGGAGGTTATGAGCAATTGATTCATTCCTTTGGTTCTGATTAATATTGCTTGTATTGCATTTTGAGATGTTGCGGGGTTATAGTCATGGAAAAGAACTATCACTATAGCTTTTAGTAACAATTTTGTCCATAGATATAGGTCTTGTATAAAAAACGGCAGCCCCACGAAGAAGAAGATCAGGTGGCAGCATCCCATTGCAGGGTTTGAATCCATGGACCCGCTTTCTGGACATAGTGTTTTGTTTGGCTTATGTTTTATTTATTTATTATATATACAACATAACTTTCCAGCGCAGTTGGTCCAGGTGTTACCCTTTGAGAGGAAGGACCTGGGTTCGATCCCAGGTCTCAACATTTTCCTATTTTTTGAGTTATTTCTTGCAGATCCCATGTGCCTCACCATCAAATGTCCAACATGCGCCCCTGATCTCAACCATCAAGTCCATCACGTGATCAGATCTAAACGTCTAGCAAAGATAGTGTACGGTGAATCTCCTAGAGGTTGATCACACTGGAATGCGTGCTAACAATTGGTCCATCACATATGGGCCCTGGAATTTCAGGAAGGCACCCCCCAGTTGGGGTTACACCAGGCCCATATCCATTTTTTTCTTAATCTTATTGTATCCTTTTACTTTATTTATTTTGTTTTTATTTATTTCAAAATCCTTTTTTTAAATTAAAACAAAAATCAATAAAATCACAAAAAGATAGGAATTAGATATTTAGCTAAAAATAGTTTTTGTTAATTAAATAACTAGTATTAATTAGGGTAATTGGTTCATTTTTCTATAATTAAAATCAATTAGGAAATTAGTTTTAATTCTTAAGTATTTATTTCTCAAATAAAAATGCCAAAAATATTAGGTCATCTAGAATTAATTTCAAATTTTCTTTTCATTTCATCAATTAATATTAATTTAATATTTTCCTAAATAAACAAAACAACAAAAACAATTCTCTCTTACTTAGAACATTTTAGATTTTTAGACGTCGTTTCCAAGTCGTGCGTGTTAATTACTTTTATATAGTTATTATCATTTATTATTATTGCATCTGATTACGGGCTGTAATAGTTTTTAACTAGGATTTATTTTACTGTTTTTTTTACCATTGAATCCCCGTTCTGGTTATGTAATCCCCATCCCCCAAACCTTGTAATAGCTAGGTTTAAGATTCTCTCATTTTATTTTTTCGCTACTATTAACTGTTAGATGAATGATCATAGGATTGAATGGAAAGATTAAATGATTAAAATGGTAGATCACCCTAAATGTGCAAAGATAAATAAACTGAAATCAAACACTTGCACATGCTCACCCCTAGGGTATCTCCCACTTCGGTTGCCTCGGAAATACAGTCACTATTCTCGAACGTGAGAATTCTTAATGATTGTCCTCTAATTCAGAGATCGCAAGTCCCTTTCGAAGGTTGCCTCGGTAAAACGCGATCTTAGAACTTTAGGACAGTTTTTAAGAGATCTTGCCCTGTTTCCTTAAGTGACCGTAATCGTCCCTTTTGATTGTCCCTTAAACTCCAACAATGGAGCTACCTACTCCTTAATAGTAGGATATCACTATCTAAAGGAAATAAGAAAACGAACATTCTTTTTCGAGTAGGTAGAAACTCTTAAGTACTTGCTCAAAACAACCAATTTTTTCACACTTACACTTTTTGAACAAAGTTTTCAAAAACGCTTTATCACAATCTTGAGGACCGACACAAGGGTTACCATAAAGTGAAACACTGCACTAAGGCATTTTCAAAGCTTTTCAAAACACACACAAAAGCAATTTCAAAATGAGAAAGTACCTAAGAGCCCATGGAAAACCATGGATAGTAAGGGTGCTAACACCTTCCCTTTCTATAATCTACCCCCGTACTCAGAAACATCTCGAAAAAGGTTTTTTCTGTTCTTTTCCCTTTTCCTTTTTTGGATAAAATAAAAAACAGTGGTGACTCTTGCTTACCGCGACATTTGCAAACACAAACTTAAAACCAGTATTAACAGTCAGTTCTGCCACCGTATTACACTGGAGACCACAATTCTTGTTTTAACTGGATTTTGTTATGCTTAATCTTTTGTTTGTGTTGATTGTACGAAAGCTTGAGCATGATAAAGGAATTTTTTTTGTTTCATTTTGAGCACAACTACATTGGCTAAATAAGTCAATTCACCTTGTGAGTGTATGGTCATTTTAGTAACCCCTTTTAGCTTTTTGTCGATATCCATGTTGTATTTGCTAAATGCTTGTCTATGAGTGTTTAGTTTCCGTTTTTGCATGGAAGTTGATTTGTTATTTTCTTGAACCCTCAACCATTGTTTTGGTTTAAATTTCTACCTTTTCTTAGAAAGTAGGGAGTACTCACTTTAATGTATGGTTGAATTCAAGTTTGGGAGAAAAATTATTGTGTATTTATTTGTTGATTGCTATGAGGTTGATAAGAAAAAGAAGAGAAAAAAGTGAGAAAAGAAATAAAAAAAATTGATAGATAAAGAAAGGAAAAAAAATAGAAAAGCTTTGAAAAAGAAAAAAAAAGAGTATGGAATAATATTGTGTTGAATAAGTGATGTGTGTTGGTTTGAAATTTGGGATGAAGAAGAAGTTTGATTGAAATTCTATTGTTTGAAACTTTGTGGAAGTAATTACTCCATTAGGTTTAGACAAGTTTTTGTTTCGATTAGCTTTAGGACTTATCACTTGTTTGTTAACCAAGCCACATTACAACCTTGAAAATCCCTTGAGATTCTTGCTTTTATATTTTCAATATAAATTTTTGGATGAACACATAATTTAATCTATTGTTTGCAAGATTGATGGATAAGTGAAAATACCACATTTTTGTGTGTTTTTTATCTACCGATGATTGTGTTTGCTATTGTGTTTGGCATAACTTTTATGTTTAGCATTTGTTTCGTGTTTATGTTATAGTCATAGTTTAGTGGTAAGTGTTTACTTTGTGTGTACTTTTTCATTTGAACCATTGCATTTGTTTTTTGTTTTCAAAACATGTTGATTCGTGATTCTTTGATTATCGTCTTTTGCTTCTTTAAGTTTATTTGACTTTTTTTAGGACAAAAAATGTTTTAAGATGGGGAGAGTTTGATGGGCGCTAAATTATTGTGAATTTGAGTGTGAATAATTATCACTCATCAGCTTAATTCGTTTTTTTTTGTCAATAAACCTCAACTTTAGTGTATATTCGGTATAGTTTATGTTATAGTGTATTTATTGCATTATCGTGTAAATATCATTGAGTTTAATTGATTTTATATTATTTTAGTAGGTATACAAGAATTTATATTTAGGAATTGTTATAAAGATCATCGAATAAGCTTTCCAACACTTCGAACCGGGCGCGAATCGGAGTTACGATTCAAAAGTTATAGCCGAAACAGTGCAGAATGTTGTGCTGGTTTTTCAAATTTGTCATCCGTCGCCGGATGACGCTTTTGGTCGCCGGATGAGGCTAGGGGAGTTGTAGCATGGGGAAAACGTTGTTTTGGTCACCAGGCGACACTCTTTGACCGTCGGGCGATGCTGGACAATTAGAAATGCGTATTTAGGTGTAAAAACATATTTTTTTGTATGATTTTGGGTATTTTTTATCCCAACTCCATCAACCTTCATTTTTGGATAAGATTAGATTAGAAAGAAACATTGAACCTTGCATACGGATGATCCAGGGTGGATTGTTCATCAATCGGAGCTGACAAACCGGTAGATTTGTGGTTCATTTCTCTTCCTCTTTGTGTATTCTTTATGTGTTTAGTTTGTACATGTATTTACTCTGAACTTATGTATATTTGTCGCCCATGGCGTTATATTAAAATTGCTTTACAAATATTTGTCGATTGTTGTCCTGGATTTTTGCTCTACGCTAGGGTTTTGAGTTGTTATAGATATATACTGCTTAGATTCTTAACTAGAATGATTATCGATTAGTTTCTAAACTCTAGAGATAGATTTAGAGTTGACATCTACTTAGGTATCAGAGCTTAATGCCTATGTGTAGATGTGTTGTGCTGAGAGTTTCTTACCGCTACACCGCTTCCAACGGTAATCAAACTACCATTCCATGTGAACTAAAGACCAACTTCTACAAGTTATAGAGACCATTTAAAACCTCTATAAATAGAGAGCCAATTCTTAAAGCAAGACACACCAAAATTTGTACAAAAAACTCCATTGTTGCAAGTTTTCTCACCATAAACTCCAAACTCCTAACCCTTGAAAGTTTTTTGCAAAAAAGTAATCCAAACACTTTCCATACATCATATAGAAGCTAATATAACCTTAAGTTTTCTTCTATAACCAACCAATTTTTATCTCCATTTTTCACTTTTTGAGTTTGCACTTTGAGTTGTTTAGAGAGTTTGAGCTTGTTTCAAAGTAAAGTAAGCATATTAATAACTTAAGAGAGGTTAAAGCAAGATAAGAGGATCATCCATTTGCTATTATAATCACATTTGAAGGTGCAAAAGACTCGTTCCATTTGGTAAAATTTCTTAACTTTGAACTCATAGTTTAAGCTACCATTTTCACTCATTCTTGATACATTTATGTTCATATGATTTGTGTGACCTTAAGCCCTATGAAAATAGGCATTGGCTAAGTTTGTATGTCATTTAATTTAACTTTGAAAAATGTTATATTTTCTGGTTTTAAAAAAATTCACAAGCTATAATCTGTATTAGTTTATGATGTTTACATATTTGAAATCCTTGTGGAAAATTGAGCTACTTTGATGTTTATAATTTTGCATTTGCTTGAGAAATAAGAAATTTACCATTTTTAAAAACTTGAATTTGAAGTTGGTGTTATTTACATAGCATAAAAAACCATTTTTCAAACAGGAAATCGATTTCCTGAAACAGGGGAATTGATTTCCACAGTCAATTTTTTTTCCTTCTAGCTTCCGTTTTGAGCAAATTTCACAGGGGAAATTGATTTCCCCATATCAGGGAATCTATTTCCTAAGTGAAAATTTGAAAAATCTTTCTTTTATCACTTGTTTTAGCCATTTTCTTCCAACAACTTTTTCTTCAACTTTCCACTTAATTTTATGTGAGCAAAGCAACTCTTTTTGTCTTGACTTTTTTCATGCTACTTAATTTATGTGCGTACTTTGATAATATTTGAAAAAATATCAAAAAATATGTTTTATTATGTAAAAAAAATCTAAAAACATGTATTTATACTTTCTTTTAAGACTTTCTTGTTGATTTTCTTGATTATTTCCAAAATTGAATTTGTCTAACATGCCATGTCTTGACTCTTGCTTAAATAACATGATGTTTGTGTATGTTTATTACCTACCATCATATGATTAGTACTTATGTCAAAATCTAAGAAAATGATACTATTGTTGACTTTATAAGGCATATGCATATGCATTTCCATTTGTATAAAAACCCTTGTTAATGTTTACCATATGTATTCTCATGTACTCTAAAACCTTTTAAGCCTAAAAAATAATTTTCAAACTCTCAGCACTTTCATATAAAAACCTTGATATTGTATCATTGCATTTTCAAACTTTTTTTTAATCAAATGCTTCAATATACTTAAGCATAATAAAACTATTTCAAAAGACTAAAAGTAATTCAAACTCACTCAAATAATTTTACCACTTGGCTTTTCAATTTAAAACATTTTCTCAAAGTGAATAGATATAAATCATATTCATAGTTGAGATATGATTCTCCTATCCCTATAGTAATGATTGAAGCAAATGTTGATTCTTTCCACATAAGGAAGTTAGTGGCAACTTGTTGATCTTTATATCCAAGTTAGTAGCTCTTCCTTTATGATGATGCAAGATCCATCTTCTCATGATTGTGATGGTATTAGTTGAGCATTATCCTTAAGATGATGAAATATCTCTTCTCCTAAAATCAACCATAATAAACCATTTTGTTATTTTTACCATAGACTACGAGGTTTTGATCCTTAATGGGTATGTAGGTATAAGACTATGTCTTTCCTAACAAAAATATAATAAAACAAACTTCTTTTCCATATCCACGATCTTTTAGCAAGCAAGCAATTTTAACCAAAAATAGATATTATAAAAGGTTCATGTAGAGTACTACAGATACATAGAGTGCTAATATCTTCTCTTTGTATAAATTAACCCCCGTACTTTGGATCTCTTCCTTATACTTTGTTTTTAGTCTTTACTTCTTGCGTTGCATGTTAAATAATAGGGTTTAAATATTTTCCCTTTTCCTTGGAAACAATAAAGTTCGGTGGTGACTTTTTAAAGTCTTTGTGAGTCAAGTTTCTCTATAGCTTGGTCTCCTCGATTTTTCCCCACAACAATGCTAGGTTCACTCGACTGCATGGAAGGCATAGAAAAATGTGTGCGGTGAGGGGTGCTAGGTCCACATGGATGCATATAGGGTGTATATCCAGGAGGACTATAAAATGTTAGCGCGAATATGGGTCAGAATGAAGAAAAATGAGGTGTGGATAGTAATCTAGTGAAAGATCCAGATATGGGTTGAGTAGGATGCGCAGACGGCATAATAGAATGCGTGGAGTGGAATTTAGAGGAGGATGAGCCACTTAACTCAAAAGTGGCATATGAATAAACAAATTTGAATCAGGAACCTCTTTTATAATGAACCTGGTGCGGCGAGTCTTACCTTTTTCCTCTCTTCTTGGTGGAATTTTTTTCTATTTTGAAAGAAAAACATTAAACAATAAATGTTAAGAGTATTAGATAAAGATAATATTATACAAGATTTGTTGACAACAACTTATTACACAAAAGTAATTTTACTTAATACATATTAAAATTATTCATCATCATAGTCTTCATTTTCTTCATCGAATATGATATTATTGTCTTCAGACTCTCCTGGATCTTCATGCTCTTCTTCCACTGGATTTGTTGACAACAAGATAGTTGTGTCATCCTGTTAACCCTCAACTAAAATATCACACAAACTTATAATCTCCTCAATTTCAATTACCCCATTAAAGGTGAAATCTCATCATCTTCGTATGCAACATCTTCCATTACATTGTCAGTCTCAATGTGACCCATTGGGTTGGACTTGATTGCAACACGCCATTCTCGTTTGCGTGGGGTAATTGAAGGATAAGGTACATAATAAAATTTCCTAACATTATGTGCCATTATGAAAGGTTCATACTCTTTGTACTTTTTATCTCTACGATCCTCAACAATGTTATATTTTTTATCAATTTTTGTTTTTCTAGAAGATGGATCATACCAGTCGTAATAAATATGTTTGATAACACCGTATAAGTCATCTTCACCACCCTCTGTAACTCTTTTACGACTACACTATTACTTACAATTTTCTTCCCTTCAGTCCATATTTAAGTGTAAAATTTTTATTCGTTTATAAAGTACGCATGCCATTTATTAACACATTGACGAGGGCTTTCATAAAAACTTCTCAAATGGGTTATTTCAGGACTTGGTGCAACAATACATGATAATTGTTGTTTGAACCATGCAGGAAAATAGGCATGTCTGTAACCAGTTGATGGTTGTTCGCCCGTCCTTTGAGAATAATAGGTAGTAAATGCTCTATTTTAAAAAAAATATAGGTTAGAGAAGGTTACAAGTGTTAACAAAAATTAAATATATACTTAATTAAATATACTTACTCAAGATATGGTTTAACTTCAACGCAGTTAATCAACACATGAACATGAGCAGGTTATATTTCTTTTTCAGAAAGCCAATGCTCACTCGTCTTTCCTGAGGGACAACTGAGATGACCAAAAATTGACAGGGTGAATTGAACTCTTTCACTAAAATGAACTTCTTTCCTTATGATTCTTGGAGTCAACATCATGTGATTGAAATAATGAGAGCAAAAATGTGATGTTTCTCAATGCAAATAATATGAACAAATTGATCCCTCAACTCTTGCCTTATTTTACATTGATCAATTTGAATCACCCATGAATCATTAAAATGGGCACATCCATCTATATTGAACAAGTCCACAAAGGAAAGCTTCATAAGCAAGATGCATAGGGAGATGCTCCATAAAATCAAAGAAACCTAGCAAAAATATTTGCTCCAACTTGCAGAAATGACATGAATATTTCAGTCCAATTTAATGATGTCGTCTAATCTTAAAGTTGACGCACAAATGTCTTTAAAAAATTGATTGATCTCAGTTAGTGGATAAAGCAAATTCTTGGGCAGTGAACTGAATGCAATTGGAAGCAATCTTTCCATGAAAACATGACAATCGTGACTTTTTATTCCATGAAAATTCCCTGTTTTGGCGTCAACACATCTTGCCAGGTTAGAAGTGTAACACCCCAATTCTACCCCAAGCAATTAATCGGAAAATCAAAGTATAAAAATTTCCAATATAATCAGGATGTCATATATTCAACAGAAACACATAAACTTATCATGCTTTTAGAATAGATACATAACACTTAGAGAAGTGGAATGAACACAATTCAAGATTATAGTCTTCATAACATAAACCAAACTTCGATTAATCACGCAGTGGATTCATAATAATTTTCTAAATAAGATATAGCATCTATTGAATCATGAAACAACATCAATACATAAAACTCCTCAAATAACAACATAAAGTTCAATAATTAAACAACAAAATAGACAAGCGTTCATTTACCACCGAGTGCTACGTATCAGAGCAAATGACACTGTTGTACCCCAAAATTTTCCCTCCCATATTTCTCAAAATATTTCAAGAAAGATCCTCAAGTTGCTCAAGGTAGTCCAAGGGTTGGCCAGACAAGCTCTCTCCTAAGACAGTCTACCCCAAATTAGGGTTTCATGTTGCATCAAGATACTTGAGTCCAAGTGGTCCCAAATGCTCACCAATGCCCTAATATGTTCTCAAGATTATCCATGTCAATTTTCAAGCCTTATAGAGGAAGTTTGCTCAGTCATTTGCTCAAAGGTCCAAAAATCGACTATGCTAGGGCAAAAAGTCAACTGTGGCCCACATATAGTCAAACTTCAATATTTTTGGTCAACATCCTCATTTTGAAGTATATTTCATCATTTTATCAAGGTTTGATCATGATTCATCAAGTATTGCTCATAATTCATCAAGATTCAAAAGTTGCTAAATTAGGGTTTTGTAGGAAAAGTCAACCCAACTTTGACCAAGCATAACTTTCTCATACTTTATGAGAAATGACGCATCCAAAGCTCATTTTGAATAGGATGCAATTCCCTACAACCCATATTCATCTCCCAAGTTCAAAATATGCACTCACAAGAAGTTATGAATTTGGACATTATAGGTCATTTTGAAAAGTCAACAAAAACACATTTTTTGTCAAAGCTTCATACATGAGAATGGAACATCAAAATGAGATGAGACCAAAAGGTTTGTTTATAGGACATCTCAAGCTTCCTAAAAAGTCCAAGAACACATCCAAAGAGTCAAAATTGTGGAAGTTATGCATTGTTGAAGTTGACCCTTTTTGCAAAATTGCCAAAAGTCAACTATCCCCAAAACTTCAAATTTTGCCAAATGGGCCCAATCTTTTTCACTTGTTTTGAGTTGGCAACATAGCCCACGTGCTCTACCCTCTGCCACTTGTTCATATCATATTTTTATTATTTAATTTGGTTTTTATTTGAATTAATTCAATTTAAATCAAATTAAATCAAATAAAAATCCAAAACATTGATAACAAGGGATTTTGTGATTATTTGAGGTCTTATTACACAGCTAGGATCAATCAAACTCGTATCAAGGCATATGTGTACAAAGAGATTGGATTTGGACCAATTTTGGAAAGCTTTAAAGAAGAATCAAATCAAATATCAAAAGCATTGAAGGATGAGGATTTGAAGACAATTTGCAACCCTAATCCCTTCACTAATACATAAGGACTGTGTGTAGACCAAAAAGAAGGTTAGAAGCAAGCGTGAGAGCAAGAACAAAAACTGAAAAATCAAGGAAAAAGTGTGAGATCAAGATCCCACTTAGAGGCATTTTCAAGGCTCGTGACCGATTCCAATCGTTTCCTAGCACTCTCAGGAACCTAAAGCAAACGAAACCAAGCGTTTTCAATCCCTCCCACGCACTGTAAGTCCGTAACGGTATCACCATCTTCTTGAATTCGAATAGCTTTATTCTTGCATCCATAGTGTAAAATAATTGTACATTCATGAATCACCATTGTTAGGTTTTTTTTGAGTTTTTTAGAGTTTTTTGATTTCAGGAACAATTGGCCTTGGTAATGGGTATGGTTGTGATCAGGAGGACGAAACGAATCTAACCATGGTGTTAGATTCCATTTATATGGCCTGTAGAAGATTTTGGAACAAGCATGGCTTGTAGCAACGGATGATATTTGTGGGTATAGGCCCTTTAGTTTTTAGCCACGGAGAGAGGAAGGAGATGATGAAGTGTCGCTCCCCTACTGGCCTGTTCAAACGTTGGCGCGCGTTTTTCTGAATTTGTCCACTAACATTTGTTTTTGTATTTTATTATTATCTTGTAATATTATAACAACAAGCAACAAGTGGTCCAGTGGTAAGCGTGGCATGAATTTCCCCTTGGGGCCTGGGTTCGAATCCCAGGTCCCCCCAAATTCTCTATAATGTTTTTCTTTTCAGGATCCCATGCGCGCTTGAGCCTAACGTCCATCATACTCCCTCATCATCCAACGCACCAGATGGCCAGATGGCCAAATCTGGTGGTCATCATTAAGGGTGCACCACAGGCCAGTCAAACGCAATACACAGGATTGCAAAATTCAATGTGGATCAGCACTAATGGGCCAAGATTCTTGCTATTGACACCCCCTCCAATTCAGGCCCATCTCTCATCTTTTATATTTTTATTTTATCTCACTTAATTATTTTATTTAATTTAATTAACCAAAAATTATTTTCTTTTTATCAAAAAATCACAAAAAACATTTTTCTACCCAATTAAAATTTAGAAATTTATTTTTCATCAATAAATCAATTAAGTTAATTAGGTTGATTAATTAGATAACTTTAATTTATTTTTGTAAATAATTAAAATCAATTAGAATCAATAGGTTTTTATTACTAACTTAATTATTTTATTTCTTTCCTAAAATAAGCAAAAATCCAAAAATATGACATTTAATTATTTTTCATTAATTAATTTAATAACCAATTAATTTAGTATTTAATTTTAGGACTTAATTTATTTTCTTAAAAAATATTAAAAACAACAAAAAACATTTTCTTTTAATTAAAAGGGTCAAAACCCTAATTTCGCACCGCTCGCTTTATTATTATTTTATCCAATTATTGTATCTGCTCCCGGTTTGTAATAATTTAATTAGGACATTTATTTATTTTTTCCCGCTCTTAATTTCAAAGGGTTTGTTTTTGGCTATGTAAATACCCGAAGCCTTGTAATAGCGTAGATTTTATTTCCGCACTTTAATTTCTGCAAATATTCAACTGCTAGATGTTTGATAATAGGGTTTGCATGACAAGAATGAATGGAAAATTAAAACGGTAGATCACCTAATGTGCAAAGATTAAATAACTGAAATCGAACATATGCACATGCGCACTCCTAGAGTACACTCCCACTTGGTTGCCTTAAGTAAACAGTCATTGAGTATAGGTTGTTTTAGAGGTCACCCTCTTGTCTAAAAGATCATAAGTTGCCTCAGATAGGTTGCCTCAGATATTGTTGCCTCAGATAAATGATCTAAGACATTAGGGTTACCACTAAGACGTCCTAACATTGCTTTAGTGACCGTGTGTCCCCCTTTCGAATTGACCCTCAAACTCCAACGACGATACTACCTACTCACTAATAGTGGGAGAACATTGTCTAAAGGAAACAAACATAAAACAATTCCTTTTTCGAGTAGGTAGATTAGTTCTTAAGTACTTGCTAAATCAAAACAAAACTTTTTCACACTTACACTTCTTTACAAAACAAAGTTTTCAAAAACACTTCATTACACTCTTAAAGGCAGAAGCAAGAGTTAAATCGAAGTTAAGACAAAAACTTTTCAAAGCCCATAAACACAAAGAAAACAATTTTGAAAATAATGAGCGAGTACCTAAGAGCCCGTAGATAACTACCGATAGAAAGGGTGCTAATACCTTCTCTTTCTATAATCTACCCCCCGTACTCAGAAATGTCTCGAAAAAGGAATTTTTATGTGCTTTTTTCCTTTCCCTGTTGGATAAAATAAAAGTCGATGGCGACTCTTGCTTACCGCGATATTTTACGAAAACAAACGCAAAATGCAAACCAGCATTTCAAAACAGTCCGGTTCTGGCCACCGTATCACAGACACCAAACTCGAACTAACAATGCTATCGGCTACTCATCTTGATTACCTGCACGTTACCAACAAAGGGCAACATTCAAACAAAAGGGGTGAGATATCAAACTACATAAATAGGGTCATGATAAACAATATATTAGGTAAAGAATAAAAAGAATCACCACTTCATACAACAACAACATAAAGGAACACAATTTACCAACATATCAATTCAACTTATAACATCACTAGGCATAAACAACTCCTTAAACAAGCAACAAATCAACGACTCCAAATGCGACTCAACTGTTTAAATGCATGTGGTACCATTGGAGCAGAACTCCCAACTTAGAAATTGCCAGTAATTCCGAGGCATAAGGCATAAGCCCTCAACATAAAGTTTTAGCAATAAAGGCCAACGTGGTGAGCATTCGCTCCAACTTAGAATGTGCCAATCCAGGCCAACTTTAATGTTATGCTATGCTATACAACGATATAAAAAACTACAACTCGACAACGCAACAACAACAACATAACAACGGTTGACATAACAACAAATCACACCATTCAACATTGACCAAAGGCCTACCACACAACATGTCAACTGAATCAACAACTTTTCATGGCAACAACATGTTCTTCATATATTCACTAGGATTCACACCATAAGGCTACTCACATAAATGATTCATAATCACCTTATCAATATCGAATTCCACATATATTCAATGATATCTCGCAACTTCAACACATTCATCAACCAACACAAAATAACACAATATTAGTCATAAGGACTATAATTAACCACGTCCATAGATCGGATGGAACGACTTGACTTACTATACTGGCAATTCGGTATAATCGACATAATCTCAACAAAAGGACATATCCATAATTACCTACTAATTAAACTTAGTTACGCGGTCAAATTTTGTTAAATTACGGACAAGTAATTATACTGCCTAATTCGGTTATTGATCAATAGTTCTACATAAGAAATTAATATTTACTTAATCATTTCTTCCTTCAACTAATTGATGTTTTATTCCCTATCAGCCTATTTTATGTTTTGGCTTGCATAAAAATCAAACAGGACGAATTGGGTCTGAAAAATCGCATAAATCTAAGTTCAGAAATTTTTGCCACAGTAGCTGACACAGGCGGCAACGTCAGTTGTCACGGCCGTGTCAGGAGAGGAAATTGGAAAAACGTGAGGCACAGGGGCTGACACGGGCGGCAACGTCAGTTGACACGACCGGGTCAGAAGGCCTAGAGCTAAAAACCAGTTTTTGCCTCCTTTTTCACCTATGCCTAGTTCTTATTCATTCTTGTTTCAATTCACCCATTTATTCTAGTTTAGCATTAATCCAACACAGTTCAAATACAACAAACAACAACACAACTCAAATCAATTGTAAATTTTAATAACAACTCAAACAATCTTTTTACACAACATAGTAGAAAAACTAATACCCTAAACCCCAAATAAAATTCATCATACTCCCATTTATTTAGCAAGAATCTCACCCTTACCTTGGATCGGGTGCAGCTCTAAGAAACAAAGATGGGATTTCTGGGAATTGGCACTAGTGGCAACCTCCTCTTGTTCTTCTTCTCCTCTCCAAAACCCTATTCTTCTTTCTCTTCTTTTTTTCTTTTTTTTTTCTTTTCTGATAACACTAACTCTCTTCTTCCCTAACTCCATTTCTATATAACATATTATTATATTACTTAATAAATCTAAATGGGCCTAAGTGACATATCCCCACTATTACTTCACAACACCACAAATTAAGCCCAATCTCATATTTAGCTTAATAATAAAATAATACATCAACTTAATTCCACCTAATTAAATCCGATTATTTATCATGCCACCAAATAAAATAATTCTGACTTCGACGATAAAAATTTGAATTAATATAAAATATTCAAAAATATTTAATTAAATAAATAATCAAATATCGGGGAGTTACAACTCTCCCCCACTTAGAATATTTTCGTCCTCGAAAATAAAATTTTACTTGGTTCAAATAACTCGGGATAGGATTCTCGCATCTTGCTCTCCAACTCCCAAGTCATACTTTCTCCAGCAGCTCCTAACCAGACAACTTTCACCCATGCAATCTATTTTCCTCTTAGAATCTTCATCTCGCGATCCGCAACTCACACATGTATCGTCTCCACCGTGAGATTATCCCGTACTTGCACATCGTCTATCGGAATCACATGAGACAGATTAGGAATGTACTTCCGGAGTTGTGATACATGAAACACATCATGCAAATTAGCAAGATTTGGCGGTAACGCCACTCGGTAAGTAACTTTCCCAACTCGATTCGATATCTGATACAGACCAATAAAATAAGGAGTGAGCTTCTTAGACTCCAGAGCTCGCCCAACACCAGTCATAGGCGTGACTCTCAAAAACACATGATCACCAGCTTAGAATTCCAAATCTTTCCTTCTCTTGTCATGGTAACTTTTCTGTCTACTTTGAGAAACCTTTATCTTCTCTCAGATAAGCTTCACTTTCTCAGCAATCTCTCGAACAAGCTCAGGTCCAAGTACCACACTTTCACCTGATTCATGCCAACACAACGGAGTCCTACACCTCCGACCATACAACGCCTCAAAAGGTGCCATCCCAATACTCGAATGGTAATTGTTATTGTAAGTGAACTCAATCAACGGAAGATAAGTATCCCATGAACCTCCCTGCTCAAGGACACATGCTCTCAACAAATCCTCCAATGACTGAATCGTCCTCTCGGTCTGACCATCCGTCTGAGGATGATACACCGAACTCAACCTTAACTTAGATCCCAACGCCTCTTGCAAAATTTTCCAGAAATCAGAAGTAAACCTCTGATCTCTATCCGACACAATACACAAAGGAACACCATGCAACTTCACAATTACTCTGATGTAAATCTCTGCCAACTTCGAAATCGGATATGTGATGTTAATAGGTATAAAATGTGCGAACTTCATAAGCCTATCAACAATCACCCATATCGAGTCATGTCCTCTCAAGGTATTAGGTAATCCCGTTACAAAGTCCATAGAAATGTTATCCCATTTCTATTCTGGAATCTCTAACGATTGCATCAACCCCGCAGGCTTCTGATGCTCAATCTTTGACTTCTGACAAGTCAAACAAGCATACACAAACTGTGCCACATCACGCTTTATACCAGGCCACCAAAATAGACCTCTCAAATCTTGATACATTTTAGTAGCTTCTGGATGAATACTCAAACTTCTTCTATGACTTTCCTCAAGAATCACTTTCTTAATCTCTTCATCATCAGGAATGCAAATACGATCTCAGAATCTCAACACACCTTGCGCATCTATCTTGAAATAATCATTCTCAGATCGATCGATTCCCATCATCATATCCACCAACTTCACATCTAGCTTTTGAGCCTTGCTGATAATGTTGAGAAAGTCATTATTAATCTTTAACATTTCCAACATAACACTCTACGGTGTCACTTCACAAACCAAACTCAAATCTCGGAATTGCTCAATCAACTCCAACTCTTTAACCATCATTGCCGACATGTGTAAAGTCTTTCGGCTTAAAGAATCGGCCACAACTTTAGCTTTTCCTGGATGATAATTCAAACCGAAATCATAATCCTTCAGCAATTCTAACCACCTTCGCTGCCTCATGTTCAACTCTTTCTGATCAAAAAGATACTTCAAACTCTTATGGTCACTAAATACTTCAAATCTAGAACCATAAAGATAATGCCTCTAGATTTTCAACACAAAGACAACTGCAGCCAATTCTAAATCATGCGCAGGATAATTCTTTTCATGAGTCCTCAATTGCCTCGACGCATAAGAAACCACCTTACTATTCTGCATGAGTACACCACCTAACCACATCAGACAAGCATCACAATACACAACAAAAGGTTCTCCCAGAATAGGCAAAGTCAAAAACGGAGCCGATGTCAACCTCTTTTTCAACTCGGTAAAACTTTCTTCACATCGACTATCCCACACAAAGGCTTTACCCTTACAAGTCAACTTGGTCAACAGAAGTGCCAACTTAGAAAAACCTTCGATAAATCTTTTATAATAACTGGTTAATCCCAAGAAACTTATAATCTTGATAGCTGACTTCAGAGCTTCCCATTTCAATACAACATCAACTTTAGAAGGATCCACGATAATGCCACTACCAGAAATGACATGGCCAAGGAAACAAACCTCATGCAACCAGAATTCGCACTTGGAAAACTTAGCATACAACTTCTTCTCTTTCAAGACTTGAAATACAACTCTTAGGTGCCCTTCATGTTCTTCTTCCGATTTAGAGTAAATTAGAATGTCATCAATGAATACCACCACAAATCGATCCAAATAAGTATGAAAGATACGATTCATGTACTCCATGAATACTCCCGGCGCATTAGTAACACCGAAAGGCATCACCGAATACTCTTAGTGTCCATACTGAGTTCTGAATGCGGTCTTCCGAATATCATCTTATTTCACTCTAATTTGGTGATATCCTGACCTTAAATCAATCTTAGAAAACACACTTGCACCCGCCAATTTATCCATCAAGTAATCAATTCTCGAAAGAGGATACTTGTTCTTAATCGTCACTTTATTCAACTGTCTATAATCGACACAAAGTCTCATACTTCCATCTTTATTCTTTACTAATAACACAGCCGCTCCCCACGGTGATACACTTGGTCTTACAAACTTTTTCTCAAGCAACTCTTCCAATTGCTTCTTCAATTTAGACAATTCAGATGCAGACATCCTGTACGGTGTCATAGAAACAGGTCTGGTACCAGGTACAAGATCAATCGCAAACTCAACTTCTCTTTCTGGCGGTATGTAAGGAATTTCATCAGGAAACACTTCAGGAAATTCTTGCACCACCTACAACTCATCAATCCTAACTTGGTTCTCAATAGATAGCAGCGCCATTAATGAGAACATCTGCGCTTCGTCTTGCATTAATCGCTGCAACTGTTTACCAGTCAAAAACCAACTTCTTCCTCTCCGGGATTAGAAAACCTCAAAGATTTGTTATAGAAATTGATATGAACATAATTATACTCTAACCAGTTCATACCCAAGATCACATCTAACCCGCTTAATGGCAAACAAATCAAATCAACAGCAAAGTCTTTGTCGAAGATCGACAAAGGACAATTCAAAAACACACGAGAAGTAGTCACCGATCCCTTATTCGGAATCTCGACGACCATTTCTCCATTCATAGAAGACAACACAAGACTCAACCTTTCAACACAATCAGCAGCAACAAAACAATGAGTAGCACTAGTATCAATAATAATAATTAAAGGAGTACTATTAATGAAACATGTACCTCTGATTAATTTGTCCTTACTAGTTGACGCAGTCCCAGCCGCAAACACCCTACCACCAGTTTGTGCCTTCTTTGGTTTTGTACAACGACTACCAATATGTCCTTCTTCCCCACAATTGAAACATATCATATCCCTATGCTTGCAGTCAGATATCGCATGCCCAATCTTACCACAATGGAAACACCTCTTTCCATCAGCAGTAGTGAACACATTACTCTTGTGACCAGGTTGCCCACATTTGAAACATACAACTCTAGCAGGAGCATCTCCCCACTAGTCCTCTGACCCTGAGCAACTCTTTGTTTACCCCTACCAGCATCATAAGGTTTGCCACGGTTTTGTTGATTCTTGCCTCTCTTATCATTAATAATCTTGTGATGAGCATTTCTATCCTCTTCAAAGATCCTGCAACTATCAACCAAATCAGAAAAGACTCGAATCTTCTGATATCCAACAACCTTCTTGATTTCTGAGCGCAATCCATTCTCAAACTTAATGCACTTAGAAAATTCAGCACCTTCACCGTCAAAATGTGGATAGAACTTAGCTTGCTCAATGAACTTAGCAGCATACTCAGTGACGGATTTTCCCCCTTGCTTCAACTCAAGGAACTCAATCTCTTTCTTACCCCGAACATCTTCAGGATAATACTTCCTCAGAAACTCCCTACGGAACACAACCCAAGTGATTTCCTCATCTACAGCTTCCAACCTTGCACGCATCTCCAGCCACCAGTCATCAGCTTTAACTGCTAGCATATGAGTGCCATACCGAACCTTTTGGGCTGGAGTGCAATCCATCACATGGAAGATCCTCTCAATCTCCTTCAACCAATCTAGTTCTCCATCAGGATCATGCTTACCATTGAACACTTGCAGATTCTCCCTTTGGAAAGTCCCCAAACTATGAGATCCAGCATTCTCATCAACATTCGGCTGATTCTGCATAGCCTGAGCCATCGCTTGCCGAGCAACAGCAATCGCATCATCGTTCCTTCCAGCCATCTTATCCTATTACTTCCATACAAACAACGGTTAAAAAAACTAATAATACTCGATTTATAAACAACTATGACTCTGTAACTTGGCCGGACCGACCGACTTGCTCTGATACCACTAATGTAACACCCCAATTCTACCCCAAGCAATTAATCAGAAAATCAGAGTATAAAAATTTCCAATATAATCAGGATGTCACATATTCAATAGAAACACATAAACTTATCATGCTTTTAGAATAGATACATAACACTTAGAGAAGTGGAATGAACACAATTCAAGAATATAGTCTTCATAACATAAAACAAACTTCGATTAATCACGCAACGGATTCATAATAATTCTCTAAATAAGATATAACATCTTTTGAATCATGAAACAAAATCAATACGAAAAACTCCTCAAATAACAACATAAGGTTCAATAATTAAACAACAAATCAGACAAGCGTTCATTTCCCCCCGAGTGCTACGTATCAGAGAAAATGACACCAAACTCGAACTAATAATGCTATCGGCTACTCATCTTGGTTACCTGCATCTTACCAACAAAGGGCAACATTCAAACAGAAGGGGTGAGATATCAAACTACATAAATAGGGTCATGATAAACAATATATTAGGTAAAGAATAAAAAGAATCACCACTTCATACAATAACAACATAAAGCAACACAATTTACCAACACATTAATTCAACATATAACATCACCAGGCATAAACAACGCCTTAAACAAGCAACAAATAAACGACTCCAAATGCGTCTCGACCGTGCAAATGCATGTGGTACCATTGGAGCAGAACTCCCAACTTAGAAATTGCCAGTAATTTTGAGGCATAAGGCATAAGCCCTCAACATAAAAGTTTGCCAATAAAGGCCACCATGGTGTGCATTCGCTCCAACTTAGAAGATGTCAATCCAGGACAACTTTGATGCTATGCTATGCAACGATATAAACAACTACAACTCGACAACGCAACAAGAACAACATAACAACGGTTGACATAATAACAAACCACACCGTTGAACATTGGCCAAAGGCCTACCACACAACATGTCAACTGAATCAACAACTTTTCATGGCAACAACATGTTCTTCATATATTCACTAGGATTCACACCATAAGACTACTCACAGAAATGATTCATAATGAGCTTATCAATATCAAATTCCACATATATTCAATGATATCTCGCAACATCAACACATTCATCAACCAACACAAAATAACACAACATTAGTTATAAGTCCTATAATTAACCATGTCCATAAACCAGATGGAACGACTTGACTTACTGTACTGGAAATTCAGTATAATCGACATAATTTCAACAAAAGGACATATCCACAATTACCTACTAATTAAACTTAGTTACGCGGTCAAATTTCGTTAAATTCCGGTCAATAAATTATACCGCCTAATTCGGCTATTGATCTATAGTTCTACATAAGAAATTAATAGTTACTTAATCATTTCTTCCTTCAACTAATTGATGTTTTATTCCCTATCAGCCTATTTTATGTTTTGGCTTGCATAAAAATCAAACAGGACGAATCGGGTCCGAAAAATCGCATAAATATAAGTTCAGAAATTTTTGCCACAGTAGCTGACACGGGCGGCAGCGTCAGCTAACACGGCCGTGCCAGGAGATGAAATGGGAAAAACTTGAGGCACAGGGGCTGACACGGGCGGCAACATCAGTTTACACGACCGTGTCAGAAGGCCTGGAGCTAAAAACCAGTTTTTGCCTCCTTTTTCACCTATGCCTAGTTCTTATCCATTCTTGTTTCAATTCACCCATTTATCCTAGTTTAGCATTAACCCAACACAGTTCAAATACAACAAACAACAACACAACTCAAATCAATTGTCAATTTTAATAGCAACACAAACAATCTTTTTGCACAACATAGTAGAGAAACTAATACCCTAAACCCCAAATAAAATTCATCATACTCCCATTTATTTAGCAAGAATCTCACCCTTACCTTGAATCAAGTACAACTCTAAGAAACAAAGATGGAATTTCTGGGAATTGGCACTAGTAGAAACCTCCTCTTGTTCTTCTTCTCCTCTCCAAAACCCTATTCTTCTTTCTCTTCTCTTTTTCCTTCTTTTTTTTCCGCTGATATCACTAACTCTCTTCTTCCCTAACTCTATTTCTATATAACATATTATTATATTACTTAATAAATCTAAATGGGCCTAAGTGACATACCCCCCTATTACTTCACAACACCATAAATTAAGCTCAATCTCATATTTAGCTTAATAATAAAATAATACATCAACTTAATTCCACCTAATTAAATCTGATTATTTATCATGCCACCAAATAAAATAATTCTGACTTCGACGATAAAAATTCGAATTAATATAAAATATTCAAAAATATTTAATTAAATAAATAATCAAATATCGGGGCGTTACAAGAAGAATAACCATTAGTCATCCTCAACTCATTTAACCACCGGCAGACTGCTTTTGCCTCTCGGGGAGTAAGAATTTAACAAACCTTGGATTTTAATAAGTTTCCATTTGGTCGAGGTTTCAACTCCAACTCTTTTCGATTACACAAAAGTTCCAAGTCTTTTGTAGCCTTATCATTATCTTTCGTCTTCTCATTATCCATCAGTGTGTTAAATACATTATCAAAAAAATTCTTCTCAGTATGCATAACATCAAGATTATGTCGCAAAAAATTCTTCTCAAAATGCATAACATCAAGACAACTTTATTTTTCGAGTCCATATAGTTATAGACCAACTCGTAAATATGTTTGATAACATCATATAAGTCATCCTCACCACCCTCTGTAACTCCTGTACGACTACACCACTGTTTAAAGTTTTCTTCCTTTCAGTCCATATTTCAGTGTGAAATTTGTATTCATTTATAAAGTATGTGTTCCAATTATTTACACGTTGACGAGGGTCTTCAGACAAACTTCTCAAATGGATTATTTCAGGACTTGGTGCAACAATACATGATAATTGTTGCTTGAACCATGCAGGAAAATAGGCATGTGTGTAACCAGCTGATGGTTGGTCACCTGTGCTTTGAGAATAGTAGGTACTAAATGCCCTATTTCAAAAAACAATATAGGTTAGACAAGGTTACAAGTCTTAACAAAAATTATGTATATACTTAATTAAATATACTTACTCGAGATATAGTTTAACTTCAACGCAGTTAATCAACACATGAACATGAGCAAATTGCATTTCTTTTTCAGAAAGTCAATGCTCACTCGTCTTTTCTGAGGGAAGGCTAGTATGACCGAAAATTGATAGGGTGAATTGACTTCTTTCACTAAAGTGAACTTTGTTCCTTATGGTCCTTCGAGTCAACATCAGGTGATTGAAATAATCAGAGCAAAAATGTGATGTTTCTCAATGCAAATAATATGTACAAATTGATCCTTCAACTCTTGCCTTATTTTACATTGATCGCTTTGAATCACCCATGAACCGTTCAAATAGATACACCCATCTATATTGAACATGTCCGCCAAGGAAAGCTTCATAAGCAAGATGCACATGGATATGTTCCATAAAATCAAAGAAACCTACCGGAAATATTTGCTCCAACTTGCAGAGAATGACAAGAATATTTCAGTCCAAGTTAATGATGTCATCTACTCTTAAAGTTGACACACAAATATCTTAAAAAAATTGTCCGATCTAAGTTGGTGGATTAAGTACATTCTTGGGTGGTGACATGAATGCAATTGGAAGCAATTGTTCCATGAAAACATGACAATAGTGACTTTTCATTCCATGAAACTTCCCTGTTTTGACGTCAACACATCCTGCCAGGTTAGAAGAATAACCATATCCATCCTCAACTCATTTAACACCGACAAACTGATTTTTCTTCTTGGGGAGTATGAGTGTAACAAGCCTTGGGTTTTAATAATTTTTCATTTGGTCGAGGTTTCAACTCCAACTCTTTTCGATAACACAAAAGTTCCAAGAATTTTCTAACCTTATCATTATCTTTCGTCTTCTCATTATCCATCATTGTGTTAAATACATTATCAAAAAAATTCATCTCAATATGCATAACATCAAGATTATGTCGTAACAAATTATCCTTCTAATATGAGAAGTCTCAAAAAAATAATTCTTTTTGTCCAATTGTGGGTGTCCCCGTATCCTTCAATTCTGCATCCTTCACCATTATCTGTGAATTTTGATAGGTCACAAACACTACTCAATACTAGGGGTGTTCAAATCCAAACCAATCCAAATAAAAAACCGAAAACCGATCCAAAAAACCGAAAACCATAAAAAACCGAAAGTTATTGGTTGTGTTTGGATGTTATTTTATGAAAACCGATCGGTTCGGATTGAATTTCGGATGAATTTTTCAAAACCGATCCAAATCAAACCGAACCGCATAAATATATTTTGATACTTATTTACTTTTTATTAGTATGACATGTTATGTGAATTTATTATTAGATGATAATAATTTTTTTAATAATATTTATTAGTTAGGTATAATCTATTTATTTTTATTATTTCAAGCATAATCAATCACTCTCATTTTGTAATATTAACTTTTAATATACTATATGTTATATATTATATCAAATCTATGATTTATTAGTAGTTTTATAATATTAATAAAAATATAATGTGTAATTTGGATATCCAAAAATCGATCCAAATTAAACCGCATAAAATTGGATCGGATCAGATTGGATTTTTTTAAATATATCATCTAAAACCGAATCGAACCTTAAGTGAATTAATCTTTAGATCGGATGAATTTTTGCTTTAAAACCGATCCAAACCAAACCGCGAACACCCCTATTCAATACTTCAATCGATAACAATTGAGCGGGAGGTAAATCTGTAACTTTTTCTCCTTTTCTAAAAGTATTCTTATCAACTTCCTTACTAAGATTGTAAACTACTACCAAACTCCATAATTTGTCCTTGTCATAAAGTTATATTTACACTGCACTTTACTCATTCTTATAATTGACTAAATACAAATTCTTTAGGCAATCAAAACAAATAGAAGTGACAAGTGTCTATTTCTTTCTCAATTGAATTAAAAACACAATAATCATATGGGCAATGGTTTTACGTGAGTAAAACACTTTCTGAAAATTCAATACTACTTCTCGTCTGTGGCTCTCTCTTCCATGCAGCCTCCTCTTCTTGTCTCCCCAACCCTAG
This sequence comes from Vicia faba, assembly GCA_948472305.1. NCBI lineage: Eukaryota > Viridiplantae > Streptophyta > Magnoliopsida > Fabales > Fabaceae > Vicia > Vicia faba. The sequence continues at coordinate 705,872,096 of OX451740.1, forward strand.
CTGTCGCGGCCCTTTTCTCCACCGTATATACGACCATCATCACCTCCAATTGAAAAACCAATCCCATATTCTTTCTTCAAGAGCAGCATACTCGTTGTTGTTTCTGTAATCGATGTTTCCAGTTTGAGTAGTTATTTTTAGATATTGCATTGAAAAAGATTCTCAATTATCTTTAATGGTAATGTTTTCAAATCTTCAAACTACCATGATTTTCTTGTCAAATTTGACTTGACTTTTTCTAATGTAGTTTGTCTTGAAGAACAGAAACTCTTGGCATAATTGCTTTCCGGCGAACACAGTGTTGTCGACGACGATGGTGATGTTGATGATGATAAAGATCTGTATAAGCTGTTACAGGGCACTGCACTTTTATTATTGCCCGGTTTTATATTGGTGGGACAATTTAAATAGTTCATGAATCAAATCTTATATATTGCTCATAATTATCTGATTGAACAATTGAATCAATCATGTAGATTTCAAATGCTACGACAGCTTATTCCACACAGTGATCAAAAGTGGGACAAATCATCTTTTCTGTTAGAGGTACAATTTATCTTCTAGTTTCAAGTGGAACAATTTATTTTAACTTTTTTTCTCCTTCCTCATTTGTTACCATTACTTACTGCACTTTATCTTCTGGTTTATTACAGTTCTCTTGTGAACACTGATATGGCTTTAATGTGTCACGGGTCATATGAGGCTACAACATGGTTGTGAGTTTTTTCTTAAGAAGATATATCTATGTGGTAAATAATAAGATACCATTGTTTGAATTTGTAAACAATGTAGAAAGTGAAATGTAACATAATGAAATCTATTATATCCCATTCAATCCTCACTTTTAATTCCACTTAATTTAGAATAAAAGTAATGAAATGAGATTTTAAAATTAAAATGCTAAATAATAAAATTTTATATGGATCTATTAGAATATGAAACTTTTTGTTGTGATTGAGTAAATCCTCATTTTTAATTCCTACGTTGTGACGTATGTTTAAGCATTGTCAAAACTACGGTTTGTTTCTCAAACATTAGATTTAGTCACCTGAGACAAGTTGGTTATACGGTTAATTATTGTTTAATTCAATATGGTTTATCCAAATTCCAATATGATTTGAATTGAGGAAACCCCTTATTCTATTTGTATTAATTGTCAAGTGTGACCTTTTTAATAATAATTTATGTTAATTTTTATTTTTAAAATTTTGTTATCATCCCGACTCACGGTGCCAATCAGTTTTCTTTCTTTCCTCACAAGATGATGGATATTCGGGAGTGGAGACGAGGACTAACACGACAATATCTATTATAGAGAGGATGTTATGATGGGCGCATATTGAGTTGTGAGTTAATACTTGATTTTATCGGTTGATTTGAATCTGTAAAGTGGTCGGATGATGATCTGTAGTCGGGTTGTGATGTCGAGGAGGAAAAATGGGACTGTACCTGCAAGACACTCCGACGATCAAGTAAGAATGGGAACAAGAAGATACAAGCAAAGTGTTCAGGTATTGGTGGTGAATAGTGAATATTCGATACATGGCCTTCACAAGTGTGAGGGTTTATATAATGCCCCTAGCGCATGGTCATTGATTCCTGATTTTACGCCTGGATATACAGGTCTGTAAAATCAGGTAACTGCCAGGACTTGGTCAAACTGGGCAGATGTGCCTGTAACTAGCCGTTGGTTCCGAGGAGGAAGCAAGTTACGAACATCTCTCTGGTCAGTTCCTGGTGGTCTGCACGACTTTGATGTTGGGCAGACTGAAAGATGCTCGTCGATCATCCTAGGCCAATGCCGGCTTGGGAGGGCAAAGGGTCCATATTACCTGATGGAGAGCGGGCGGTTCAGGTCATGGTCGTGTAGACCATACCAAAGGAAAGGGTTATACCGGGCCCATTCAAGCTGTCGGGAAAATCCAGAACAGTAGTCCCCAAGTCATTGCTTCTGGGTACAAGAGTGATGACTTTAACACCTACTCGTGGAATGGGCACGTCTTACGGGGGAAATGAGTGTTGCATGTTACGCCTCTCTCTTGGGAAAATGACGAGTTGGTCGTTAGGAGTCTTGAACTTGAAGAGGTAGCGTGTTTTGGGCAGCGTGCTGGCGAAGTGGTGCAATGATGGCCTAAGGGTTAGAGTGTCATGATGACGTCCTTATGGTTTCCCAAGTGCGTGTCTCGCACGCACGGATGGCCTCAGCTATAAATATGAGAGGAGTAGGGAGTTTAGTGTTTTTCGTCTTCTCTCTCAACTGCTCGTATTAGCTCGACTGTCGACCACTATCGTTTCTTGGGATTTTTCGCTCGCAACTGCTATTTCCAGCCATCTTTCTTATATTAACTAGTATGTTTTCAGTTTTCCACCGTCGTTTCTTGAGTTTTCATATATTCACCTTTTTCTTTCTAGAAATGCATGCGGCTAGGGCTTAGCGTTTCGTTTGTTAGGACGCCGTTGGGGAGTGTTGGTGGCAGGCAACGGTTCTGTAGTTTAGTATCGTCAGAGCCACCATGGGATCTCCCCGGGCACTTCATGATGTGTCGTAGATGGTTTCTTAGGGCCTAGGGCATTTTTTGTAACTTCTGCCCATTTATGCGTCTTAGTGAGGGTTCTGGTCGAGGACATGACCCTCGTTTCCCAACGCCCTTTCGCTTGATTAGCGGTGGAAGGGTGGTTCTGAAATTGATGTCGAACTCATCTTTATCCTCTGCTTTTCAAGTACTATGGCCGAAAAATCTCGGGTTGATCTCTCGGGCGACTCTTCATAATCTTCAAGAAGTTCTTCAGACGATACGAATAACTCGTTGAGCATTCTAGAGATTTCTGGGGACACGTAGGATCAGCGGAGCAACAAACGGGGGAAGGCGATGTGGAGATCACTTCCGCCGATCAAGGTTACTTTTTTCCCCCCGGGGACGAGGAGTATCCACGGGCTTGGGTCGTGAACGATCCCTAGGAGTGGCCCCTGTATTTCTTTGATCATTGGGATGATGTTTTTACAGGTGTATACTCACGAGGAGGGGAACCAAGGAGAGTGGTCATTATACATCCCTGGGAAAGAGAGCAGAATTTTCTCTAAATACGATAGGAGGCGGATTCCCATGTATGACATCCTATTTTGAGAGATGGGTCTCCGGCTCCCTTTCTCGGATTTTGAGGTGGTCGTATTCAGGCACCTGCGTGTGGCTCCTTCCCAACTGCATCCGAACGGCATCACGTTCATGCGAGTGTTCGAGATAGTCTGTGATTACTTGAAGATAGGGGCCACCATTCTCTTATTCTTCTACTACTTCCACCTCTAGAGGAGAAAGGTTGATGGAAAATGGGGATGGGTTTTCCTGAAGCAAGGCAACGAGAAGATGTTTAAGGCTTATCTGTAGTTTGTTCGTCACTTCAAAGACAAATACATATTGGTGCAGCCTTCTTCGAGCAAGGCGATGTTGGACGTCTTCAAGAACGTGCTGGCGCACAACGAGGATGGAACTCCCCGTCTTAACGAGCTAGGAGACCCCGTTGTAAAATTGGTTTACAAGTTCCCGTTCCAGTGGACGAGGAAGCATTTTGATAGTGATTCTCACGCCAAACCTTGCATGTAATGATTCTAAACAAACGCAAACATCAATATGAACATGTGTATGCACAGAGAAATCATTTATATTGCATAAATAAAAGTTTTGAGTTCAAAGAGGTATACCAAACCGGTGACACTCAAGGGAGAGATTCTGGGCACGTTTTGACTTGGTCGAGGGTTGGAATAAACTCCTGGGAATCTTAGGGTGATGATGAAACGCTTGGAATGGACTGAGTATGGTTGGATTTAGCTGTTTAAATTTCACAACTTTGTTGGATTTTTGGAAATTTTTTCGTGGCTCTCTAGGCAGTGTATATTCGTGTGTAATGCTTGCTCATGTCTTGTACTTATAGAGGAGATGGAGGGTACCAAGAAATCAGGCAAGAATCCAAGTCATAAATCCATGCTTTCATACCAAAATCCAACAAATTAAAAAGCTTCCATACTTTGCAAAACTTTCCTTTTCCATGCTTGCATGCACCTGGACATCTTGGCACGAATTTATGGGCCCAAGGCTGATCCAAAATGTTAGCCCATGTGCCCGAAACAAATATCTATTATTTTATATTTATTTGAGTAAAATAAAATAAAATGTAAATAAAATAGCTAATAATTGCAAGGCATGGTAAAAATGATATTAGAGGTCCTTTATAAGTTTAGGAAGATATTTGAAGTCCAAGAAATTAAGCCATTGACCTAAAAGTTTAAGTTTGCACAATGCACAATTCTTGAAATTTCCAAAATTTTCCCAACATGGGCAAGCCATAACTTGCTCAATTTTTTTTCATGATGATGATCTTGTACTTTTTAGAAAGCCCAATATGTCTATTTCAATCCCTATTTTTATCAATTTTGCATTTGAAGAATTTATCTTGATGTAAATGGTCTTGACAAAAAGTTCCTTTTGTTGACTTTCTGAAAATGATCTGTAATGTATGAGCTTGTATATTTCAAATGTTGCATCTCTTGGACTTGAGGTAAAAATAGACGTTGTAGGGAATTGGATTCGTTTCAAAATGAGCTTTGGTTCAGGAAAAATGGATGAAGTATGTGAAAGTTATGCCTGGTCAAAGTTCAATTGACTTTTCCTATAGAAACCCTAATTTAGCAATTCTTGACTTTTGATAAATTAGAAGTATTTCTTAAGGAATCATGATCAACCCTTGATCAAATTATGGATATCACTTCAAAATGTTGATGTTGACCAAAAATCTTAAAGTTTGACTGTATATGGGCCACAGTTGACTTTTGACCTAATACAATTGATTTTCAAGCATTTGAGCAATTGACTGAGCCAACTTGTAGTGTAAGGCATGAAATTTGTCATGGATAATCTTGAAGGCATATTAGGACAATGGATAACATTTGAGGCCTTTGGAGCTCACACATCTTGATGAAAAGTGAAACCCTAATTAGAGGTTCATTGCTTAGGAGGAGAATTTGTCTGGTCAATTCTTAGTCATCCTTGAGCAATTGGGAACCTCAATGAGCATGTCTTGAGTAAAAATGGGAGGGAAAATTTTGGGGTACAATAGAAACGAACAAAGAAATTAAGGGTGTTCTAGGGAAGCAAGAGGAATCAAATAATTAGATCAAAAGTCTATTGGAAGCCTTGTTCGCACGACTTCCACCTCCCACACAACCTTATTTCTAATCTTTTGTTTGTTTCTGCTATGTTTGTTTCCTGTTTAAAAACTTATGTTTATCTGCTTCTATTTGTGTTAATCTATTTTGAATGCATAATCCATTTTGTTCTCTTTACGTTTTTTTATTGATTTTTGATTTATGATAAAAAAAAGGGGAGAACGTAAGATATTTTGAATATAACTGGGCTGAGACTTAGTCTCAAACATTTTGAATATCATAACCTATGTTTCATCTTTTTAAAGCAAAAAGGAAAATTATCTTGTAAGCAACTTTTGTATCAGAACTTCCATCACAAGGTCTGATCAAAAACATCTTCAGGGAAGTATCTGTTTTTATTTATCTGAGTATTCAACTCAGGGGGAGACCCTAGTTCTTTATGTTATTACATGATGTATCAAAATATACAAGTTTTTGTCATCATAAAAAAAGGGGAGATTGTTAGAACATAGTTCGGTTCTACATCTTAGTAATAGTTTTGATGATAACAAATACATGATATATATATAAAAAATAAATATGCTCTCTAATAAAGTATTTGAATATGCAGAGAAGTTCTGATGAAAGGGCATAAAAGATAATGAGAGAATTTTTTTTTAAAGCTATGATTAGACGAAGCGTACAGACTTAGAAGCAAATCCGTGTAACACGCCCAATAAAAGAAGTTATGATGTTATAACTTCTGAAGCACCAAAGTTACAAGCTAAATTCTGATACTCTGATAAGTGATGTTCTAGAAGAACAAAGGAAGTATCAACGCACTTATCTATATTAAAGTTCTAAAAGAATCATCACTTAAGCTCAAGCTATACTCTGATAAGTAAATATTGTAATTCCTGTTAATTTAATTAATTATTTAATTAAATTATTTTTGGATTATTTGTTGAAAAGTTGTGAGATGTTGAGAATTGTTGGTATAAGTTGCTAGATTATTATTAATTAATTAATTAGTTGATTAATAATAATAATAATTTTGGAATTAATGGAACAATTGTGTTGGGCTTATGTTTTTGGTTGGAAGTAGTAAAGTGGGAGTGTGTAGGTTAGGCCCAATAAAATTAATGGTATAAGGTTAAGCTGACACAAGGATTTCATTTATCTAGAGATTAAGAGTTTGGTGCGCTGACTGTGAAAGTTGCGGGGAGAGAGGAGCAAGTTGCACGGTTGTCAAGCAAAAAAAAGCAAGGCTGTCGGTTGGGAGTTTGGTAATGCAACCTATAGTCCAGGTAAGGGAAGGGGTTCCGACCATATAATAGGATTGATGATGATCGTTATGGGAGAACTAGTCGTATTTATGATTGTTGTACGCTGATGTTCTGGATCTGTTGTTAAAAGTTGCCCATTTCTTCATGCTGTAGTCGTTTAGGGATTTATCGTATGACTGTCTCGTTCGATTAATGAACTTGTTATGGGAATTTTCCCGTTAGTCGTGTTGTGGGCATTTTGAGTTGTCTATATAATGGCCCGGTATAATTGATGAATAGGTTAGCGTAGATTATTACATGTTGATATGGTCATTAGGTTGTTGTATCTTCCAAGCGGTTGGCAGGAAAGTAGTAAATTGTTATTGTGGTTGTTTTAGCAAGGTTTCTACGTGATTGTCTTATATAATTAATGAATCTATTGATAGGAAATATAGTTTTCTATTTTTGTGTTATTCCGAGCAGTTGGTCAGAAATTATAGGTTGTATTGATATGGTCGTTATAACGTTATATTGTTCCATACTGTTGGCTGGAATCAGTGGTTGAGGAGGATGCTGATGGTGTTATGTGCCGAGCGGCATTTAGGATGCGAGGTGTGTCGGGGAATATATGTGTTGGATGTCGAGCGAAATTAGGCTGAAAGGCAAGCTGAGGAGCATAATATTGTTGTTGAGATGAATAAAGTTACAGGATGTATTGAGGAGCGCAAATTAGTTGTTATTCTTTCTTAGTTTTTGTGCATGTCGAGGGGCACGTAGTCTCCCTATACCTATTGTCGTGCATGTTGTTTTGGTATATACTAGTGATGTGTAAGTTGTTCTGAGTTGAGAAATTGCAGGTTGATGATTTATGTTGAGTTGATGTTGAATTGTTGTCTATGTTATAGGCTTATGGCAAACGTTGGCTTATGTTGAGTTGATGTTAAATTGTTTTTGATGTTATAGGCTTATGGCCAACATTGATTTATGTTGAGTTGATGTTGAATTTTTTTTGGTGTTATAGGCTTATGGTCAACATTGATTTATGTTGAGTTTTTGTTGTGTGTTGTTGTTGCTACATTCGTGTTGTGTTGCATACACCGCATATCAAGTTAGAGCTCATGCTCGTCAAGTTGGCTTGGATTGGAAAAATATTAAGTTGAAGGCTTATGCCTTATTGATGCCTCTATTAATTGGCAGATTATTAAGTTGGGAGTTTTTCTCCATTGGTACCACATTCATTTGCATCGCAACAAGTCGCATTTCATATTGCATCTTGAGTTGTTGTGATGATGAATTAGTTGTGATATTATGTTCATGACTTTGTTGTAATGGATGTTGTTAAATAGCTGCGAAGTGGTGATTTTTGTATGATCTGATTCTAATATATTGTTTATCATAGATCCGATTATGTTGTTTGATATCTCACTTCTTCTATTTGAATGTTACCCCTATGTTGGTAACGTGCAGGTAATCCAGAGTGAAGGCGGTATACCTTCAGTTGTTCGTAGGGATGGCAATGGGGCGGGTCGGGGGCGGGTTTAGCTAACCCCGCACCCGCAACTCCAGTAATAGACCCGCCCCCGCCCCCAAACCCGCCGGGGGATGGAAATTCACCCCCAGACCCGCCCCCAATGGAGAACGGGTCACCCGCACCCGCACCCGCCCCCACCCGCGAAAACTGTTTTTTTTAAATAAAAAAAATCTATTTTTTTCACAAATTTCCTGGACAGCATTAACAAATACATTAAAAATACAAAATTAATTAAAACAATTAAAAGTAACATAAAAATAAAAGTAACATAAAAATAAGTAAAACAAGGTTATTACAAGGTTATTATAAAAGTAACATAAAAATAAAAGTAACATAAAAATAATTAAAACAAGCTGAGAAAATAAAAGTAACATAAAAATAATTAAAACAAGGTTATTATAGTAATTGGATTATTCGGGGCGGGGCGGGTGCGGGTGCGGGCGGGTCTCAGTGTCTTACCGCCCCCGCCCCCGCACCCGTAGTTAGAAACCGGGTTTTACCCGCCCCCGCACCCGTTTTAGCCGGGTTTTCCCCGTTAATTTCGGGGCGGGTCCGGGCGGGGCCCAGCGGGTCTGGGTTTTTTTGCCATGCCTAGTAGTTCGAGTCGGTGTCATTGCTCTTATACGTAACATTATGGGGGGATGAACACTTGTTACTTTATTGTTGTTATTACTTCAGTTTTTGAATTTTAATTTGATTTTCGTTATGTACTTGTTATTTGGAGATGTTTCAGTTGGACAAAGATGTTATGCCCTTTTTAGTTGAATATTATGATTCTGCTGCGTAGTTATGAAAGTTGTTGGTTTCAAAGGATTAATTTATGTTGTTGTTGGTTCATCCAAGTGTAATGTGTTATGTATCTATAATGAATGTCATTGTTTTAAGTTGAGATTGTAGCATCCTGACTTAGTTGTTGAATTTTTATAACTCTGGTTTTTATAATAATTATCGGGTAGAATTGGGGTGTTAGAAGTTGGTATTAGAGCAAGTCGGTCCGCCCAACCAAGTTGTTGAGTCAGTAGAGTAGTCTGACAGTTGAGTATTGTCTATGCGTTGTTTCTTTGTACGTGACATTGGTACGACACACTGTCGATACTTGTTTGCTTTTCCAATCCATTGTATGCAGGAGTTGGTTTCAAGATAAGTGGGGGAGAAGCTTTGCTTCTCGGATATGTTTCGGTTGTAAGATGTTAGTTCAGTATGCTGTTGATTGTGACAATACAAGTATTGTTGAAGTTTTTTTGTTTCCCTAATCCGAAGGTGACATGGATTCAAGATTTTTGTTTGTTAATCAAGTTGGAGCGTCTTGAGGGAGGATGATCAGACATTGTTGATGTTTACTTCTCAAAGGATGAGGAGCAATGTAACGGTTGTTGATATACGAGTAAAGTGTAAATCCCTGATGTTTCTGAAGGTGATTGTTAAGTAACAAGGATAATTTTTAAAAATATGGAATTTAGAAAGTTGCGATGTTTCAGCGCTGCTGGTGGACTATGAAGTTATCAGTTTGAGTAGCCCTTGCATAAGATGTCAATGTTTGAATGGTGATAGAATGGAAGATTACTGCAGACCTTGTCGTGGGATCCTTGTGAGTGATGTAAAAGTTGTTGAAGTAGTTGGAATGTTTTGAATCACTAGTCTGAGTCGGAAATGCGAGGAGATGAGTACGATTTCAAGAATGGTAAGTGTTGGTACTGGAACAAAGAAATTTTGTTCTGATTTTATTGTAAGGTGTGTATTAGTATGTCGCTACATGACGTCGGTGTTCGCATTTTCAGATAACTTTAGAAATTCATATCTTGTGTTCTGAGTATAGGATTAGTGTTCAGTTTGATCCTATGAGGAGATAGAAATATATTATATCCTATGAAAGTGTTTTCAAATATAGTAGATACATTCCTATGTTAAGGGACTCTGAAGTCGGGTATGGAACTAGCGGCTTTTTGGGCATAAATGGTTATTACCGCAGTTGTTCGAGACGAGGTCAAGCCTAATATATTGTTGGCGAATAAGTTGAGAAATGAGATGTTCAGTATTTAAAAGGATGTGAAAGTATTGGAGAAGCGCATAGAGATGCATCTTATGATGATTAACTATGATTATAATGAATATGTCCATTTAAAGGAAGATGCTTTTAATAGGAATTATAGTCTTGTTTATGATGCCAAGGTAGTGGCATGTGTAAGATAATAATTGGGGAGGTTCTATCACAAAAACGATGTGGGACGGCATTGTTGAGATTTCAATTGGGACGAGACGACGTGTAGTGTACTGGTATAGTAGTAATTCTTGAGTTGGAGAATGCTTAACCATCGTGTAAGGCTAAGTGAGTGTAACGTGGATCGTGTAATATGTTAAGCCTTGGTGTCTCATCGACAAGATTGAATGAGAGGGAAATTGTGGGAGTATTTGTAAACCTCATTGGAGATTATTGGATTATGGTGCTTTAGGCGACTTGAGTACAAGTTTTAAAGGAACACTAATATGGTTTGGTAACGATGGTTTATACTCCATTATGGTTATCGACTATCTATTGACAAATTGAGGAACTGATCAACCTTAATCTTTTGTTGATAGTAGATAAGATTGTGTTGGATGGTATATACCTGTCTTGCTATCTTAACAGTGTGTAAAGTGATTGATGTTATATCGTGAGGATAGTTACTCACCAGTTTGTGTGAAGTAATAGAGAAGTGGCTAGGAAAGAGTTGAGACATATTGAACAATTCAGAGTAGCAGGTTTATATGCGAGCTAACATTGGAAAGTGAAAGATTGATAATATCAAGTGAACAACGATTTTATGGTGGATGTTAAAGAAAGTCATAAACTAGGTTGAAACTTGTAAACTATATAGTTGACGGAAATTTTAATGAGGACGGTGACTTAAGATGGATGATCAGAGTTGTGTAGCTGAAACGTGATGTGGCGCAGTTGTTATGCTTGTACGACTTGTTAGAAGTGAAGGACTAAATATCAGAAGCCTATGGGAATGAAATGTCTTGATCTACATGTTTGATTTTGTGGATTATTGATATAGGGATGATGTGCCAGGGTACTGTATTTTCTCGTAAAATAAAAATTGCTGATTTTATAAGGATATTATTATGGTTGTTTGTTGATAGTGAGTTGTGTGTATATTTGTTGAGTTATACTGTTAAGTTGATGTTATAATAATTTTGTTCCCGTTGTCGTGATGTTGTTGTTGGTTACCGTAAATGATAGATAGTACTCCATGATATGATGAAGTTGATTATGTTGGCTATGTAGATGTCACTATAAGGGTGATACGATGATATGAATAGAGTTGTTGATATTTTGTTGATATGTATATATATATATATATATATATATATATATATATATATATATATATATATATATATATATATATATATATATATATATATATATATATATATATATATATATATATATATATATATATATATATATATATATATATATATATATATATATGGGAATGAAGTTGTGTATGTGTTTTGGTGTTGAAGATGTTGTTAAGATGATAATGTGATGTTTTATATCCAAGTATAAGTGTGTTATGGTTGCTACTACTTTAAATGTTGATATGTCAAAATATTGTTGAAGTGGTTGATAAGTTATAAACAATTATGTCGTGAAGGGGTTGAATGATTAGAATGTGTGTATTTGATTTAAATTGTGTTGAGTTATTGTTATGTCGAGAAAGTAGTGGTCAAAGTGTTGTCAGACGCGACTTGGGAATCAGAGAATGAGATGTGAAATTCGCGTTAATAGTGGTAGTATCGAGTAGATTTTAGAGGACGAAAATATTCTAAGTGGGGGAGAGTTGTAACGCCCATTAATTTAATTAATTATTTAATTAAATTATTTTTGGATTATTTATTGAAAAATAGTGAGATGTTGAGAATTGTTGGTATAAGATGCTAGATTATTATTAATTAATTAATTAGTTGATTAATAATAATAATAATGTTGGAATTAATAGAACAATTGTGTTGGGCTTATGTTTTTGGTTGGAAGTAGTAAAGTGGGGGTGTGTAGGTTAGGCTCAATAAAATTAATGGTATAAGGTTAAGCTGACACAAAGATTTGATTTATCTGGAGATTAAGAGTTTTGTGCACTGACCGTGAAAGCTGCACGGAGAGAGGAGAAAGTTGCACAGTTGTCGAGCAGAGCAAAGCAAGGCTGTCGGCTGGAAGTTTGGTAGAGTTACCTTCAATCCAGGTAAGGGTGGGGTTCTGACCTTATAATTGGATTGATGATGATCGTTATGGGGAATTGGTCGTATTTATGAATGTTGTACGTTGATGTTCTGGATCTGTTGTTAAAAGTTGTCTGTTTCTTCATGTTGTGGTTGTTTAGGGAGTTATCGTATAACTATATCGTTCAATTAATGAAACTGTTATAGGAAGTTTCACATTAATCGTGTTATGGGCATTTTTATTTGCCTGTATAATTTCCTGGTATAATCGATGAATATGTCAGTGTAGATTATTACCTGTTGAAGTGGCCATTAGGTTGTTGTATCTTCCGAACGGTTTGCAGGAAATTAGTAAATTGTTATTGTGGTCGTTTTAATAAGGTTTCTGCGTCACTGTCTTGTACAATTAATGAATCTGTTGATAGGAAATATAGTTTCCTGTTGTTGTGGTATTCAGAGAGGTTTTCCAGAAATTATGGGTTTATTGATGTGGTTGTCATGACATTGTATTATTCCATGTTGTTGGTCGGAATCAGTGGTCGAGGAGGATGCAAATGTTGTTAGGTGTCGAGCATCATTTAGGCTGCAAGGTGTGTCGGGGAATATATGTGTTGGATGTCGAGCGACATTAGGCTGAAAAGCATGCTGAGGAGCACAATATTGTTATCGAGCTGAATGAAGTTGCAGGCTGTGTCGAGGAGCACAAATTAGTTATTATTCTGTCTTGGTTGCTGTGAATTTTGAGGGACACGTAGTCTCCCTATCCCTATTGTCGTGCATGTTGTTTTGGTCGATATCAGTAATGTGTAAGTTATTCTGAGTTGAGAAATTGTAGGTTGATGATTTATGTTGAGTTGATGTTGAATTGTTGTTGATGTTATAGGCTTATGGCCAACGTTGATTTATGTTGAATTTATGTTGAATTGTTGTTGATGTTATAGCCTTATGGCCAATGTTGATTTATGTTGAGTTGATGTTGAATTTTTGTTGGTGTTATAGGCTTATGGTCAATGTTAAGTTGTTGTTTGTTGTTGCTGTTGCTACATTCATGTTGTGTCGTATACACCGCATATCAAGTTGGAGCTGATGCTCGTCAAGTTGGCCTGGATTGGAAAAATATTAAGTTGAAGGCTTATGCCTTGTTGATGCCTCTATTAATTGGCATATTATTAAGTTGGGAGTTTTGTTCCGTTGGTACCACATGCATTTGCATCGTATCAAGTTGCATTTCATGTTGAATCTTGAGTTGTTGTGATGATGAATTAGTTGTGATAATATGTTATGACTTAGTTGTTATGGATGTTGTTAAATAACTGTGAAGTTGTGATTTTTGTATGATATGATTCTAACATATTAATTATCATACATTCGATTATGTTGTTTGATATCTCACCCCTTCTGTTTGAATGTTACCCCTATTTTGGTAACGTGAAGGTAATCCAGACTAAAGGCGGTCTACCTTCAGTAGTTCGAGTCGGTGTCATTTCTCTGATACGTAACACTCGGGGAGGGGGGCATGAACACTTGTTGCTTTATCGTTTTTATTACTTCAGTTGTTGAATTTTAAGTTGATTTTCGTTATGTACTTTTTATTTGGAAATATTTTAGTTGGACAAAGATGTTATGCCCTTTTTAGTTGAATATTATGATTCCGCTGCGTAGTTATGAAAGTTGTTGGTTTCAAAGGAATTATTTATGTTGTTATTGGTTCATCCAAGTGTAATGTGTTATGTATCTGTAATGATTGCCATTGTTTTAAGTTGAGATTGTAGCATCCTGATTTAGTTGTTGAATTTTTATAACTATGATTTTTATAATAATTGTCGGGTAGTGTAACACGATGGGAGAACGGAGTTGGGTGTTTTGCGTTTGATTGCAATTTTTGTGGATAGCAAGAGTCGCCACAGAATTTTCTTTTATCCAATAAGGAAAGGTTGAAAAGAACAGGAAATACCTTTCAAGATTATTTCTCGAGTTCGGGGTGTAGGTTATGAAAAGGGAAGGTATTAACACCCTTTTAATCCGTAGTTTTCTATCGGCTCTTAGTTTCTTGCTAGATCACTTGCTTTGTTTGAAAATATGCTTTTTGGTGTGGGTTTGAAAATATTTTGAAAAACGTCTTTGTAATGATTCTCGTCTCTATAAGAACGTGTACAAAGTGTTGGTTATGAAAATAGTTCAAAAAGGTGTATGTGGAAGATATTTTTTTTAAAGTGATTTTTAAAAGTGCCTTTGTAATGATTCTCGTCTCTATAAGAATGCGTACAAAGAGCTTTGACTTTTGAAAAATGTTTTAATTGAAAGTGTTGGTGTGAAAAATGGTTTTTTAGTCGTGAGCGAGCAAGCAACTACGAGCGTCCTACCTATTCGAAAGGTCTTTGTTCTTTTGCTCCTCCTTTTTAGACGTTGCTATCTTACCATTGATTGATAAGAAGCCCCATCGTTGGATGTGAAGAGACGGACGTGGGTCGTTTGTATAGTCATAGAAGGCAACTTATGAGACGTTTTAGCAATTTAGTTAAGGACTAGATCGTTTACCGAAGGAAACGTCGAGGATCATCGAGGGAATACAATCTTTTATCGAGGGTCTTTGCTAAAACGCCCATATTCGAGGGACATGACTATTTTCCCAGGAAACAAGTGAGATTATCCTAGAGGTGCATGTGTGTAAAGTGTGTTTGGTTGCATGTATTTAGTCTTTGATTAGGGTGGTCTACTCATTGCTTTTATCTTGCCATACATCCTAATTACTAACATTTGTATAAAGCAATAAAAATGCAGAAATAAATGTCCTACACTTTTACAACCATATTGAATAGCAAGAAAATATAAAGAAAAAGCATAAATAACATAAAAAGAGAGAAAAGGTGAGTCTTTCAATCTAGGCAGTATGCTCCTTCGATTCACCCTTCTTTTGCTTCTTTCAATTGGGGCTGGGAATCAGTGTGAACACCCTTCGATTACGCCCTTTGTCCTTCTTTTAATTGGGGCTGAGAATCAGTGTGAACACCCTTCGCTTACAACCTTTGTCCTTCTTTCGATTGGGGAAAGGAAGTCAGTGTGAACACCCTTTGATTACACCCTTCTTTCTCCTTTGTTTGGACTGTGAAGCAATATGGGCCAGCAAAGAAGCATGAGTGTGCATCCTTCGTTCACGCCCTCTTTGTCTGTCATTTGGGACCATGAAGAAGTAAGGGGGCGAATCCAAAGGCTTCGATTCCGTAAACATTGTTTTGTTTTATTTTTTGGTTTAAGTCTGTATAGGTTAGTTCGACCATATATTTGGACAAGAAAAACAAACGAAAAGGGGCAGAAACAAAAAAGTAAACAAATGTCATTTACATGCTTGAAACGAAAGGGTTAAGGTCAAAGGGCCTTACCTTGCTTGAAGCTGGAATGTGTGTGGTGGACCTTGAAGCTGCCCTGAGTGCTCCTAGATTTGAAGGAAAGAAACAAGTGTGGTATTTCTTTGAATGGATTCGAAGGCCAACAAGAGTGGAGTTGTATTTGTTGTTTCTGGATACGAAGGAAAAGAAATAAGTGTAGTACTTCTTTTTGCTGGATTCGAATGAAAGAACAAAGTGTGGGGTTTCTCCTGGATTCGAAAGGGAGAAGAAACATGTGTTGTGTTTCTAGTGTTGAATTCGAAAGGAACAGAAACAAGGGTGTGGTCTTTTAATTCCGGGTTTGAGAATGTGTTAAGTGTTTGATGATTTTCACACAACCAAAGTTTCTCCATCTACCAAAAGCCCCCTGGATGTGTTGTCCAGCCCCCCAAGATGTGTTGTGGAACATCTCATTTATAGATGAAGTTAGCTGAGATTTGAGAGGGAAAACAAAAGAGTTTGAACAAATTGAGTATACTATTTTTGTAGCTTTCGAGGTGAAATATTTGTATGCCAAATTGGTGCAAATATAGGAGCAGCGTAGCAGGACTGTTGTGCAACAGTTTTGGAGCGTTGTGGCCAGTGTAGCAGGCTTGGACTTGCAGCGCATTAGACTTTGGTCAGCAAGCCTTCAATTAGATTTATCAAGAGACCAAACATTAATTGTGTTCTTTGAATGGACTTTTTGCATGTTCCTTCGAATGCAACAAATTCACGCTCTTTGGATGGGCCACCAAATATGTCCTTCGAATGGGCCACCAAATATGTCCTTCGAATGGGACATCCAAATATGTCTTAGATGTCCTTCAAATGGGCCACCATAATGCAAAAACTATGCGTGTCGAAACAAACTTTCCAAGGGAGATACTGCCCAGTCGAAGCTATCCGAAGATAGTCAATGCTTTGTGGGCGCTAACATGAAGATAGAGTTGCCCTTATGAATCGATGATGATCGTTATGGGGGAATTGGTCGTATTTATGACTATTGTACGCTGATGCTCTGGAACTGTTGTTAAAATTTGCCTGTATCTTCATGTTGTGGTCGTTTAGGGAGTTATCGTATGACTGTATCATTCGATTAATGAACCTGTTATAGGAAGTTTCCCGTTAGTCGTGTTATGGGCGTTTTGAGTTGTCTGTATAATTGCCCGGTATAATCAATGAATAAGTGATCATAGATTATTACCTGCTGATGTGGCCATTAGGTTGTTGTATCTTCCGAGTGGTTCACAGGAAATTAGTAAATTGTTATTGTGGTTATTTTAGGAAGATTTTTGCGTGACTGTCTTGTAAAATTAATGAATATGTTTATAGGAAATATAGTTTTTTATTGATGTGGAATTTCGAGCGGTTGGCCGAAAATTATAGGTTGTATTGATATGGTCGTTATGACATTGTATTGTTCCATGTTGTTGGTCGGAATCAGTGGTCGAGAAGGATACTGATGATGTTAGGTGCCGAGTGGCATTTAGGCTGCAAGGTGTGTCGGGGAATATATGTGTTGGATGTTGAGCGACATTAGGCTGAGAGGCATGCTGAGGAGCATAATATTGTTGTCGAGCTGAACGAAGTTGCAGGCTGTGTCAAGGAGTGCAAATTTATTGTTACTATGTCTTAGTTGTTGTGCATGTTAAGGGGCGCGTAGTCTCCCTATCCCTATTATCGTGCATGTTGTTTTGGTCGATATCAATGATGTGTAAGTTGTTCTGAGTTGAGAAATTGCAGGTTGATGATTTATGTTGAGTTGATGTTGAATTGTTGTTGATGTTATAGGCATATGGCCAACGTTGATTTATGTTGAGTTGATGTTGAATTTTTGTTGATGTTATAGGCTTATGGCCAATGTTGATTTATGTTGAGTTGATGTTCAATTGTTGTTTGTGTTATAGGCTTATGGTCAATTTTGATTTATGTTGAATTGTTGTTTGTTGTTGTTGTTGCTACATTCATGTTGTGCCGTATACACCCCTTATCAAGTTGGAGCTCATGCTCGTCATGTTGGCCTGGATTGGCAAAATATTAAGTTGAAGGCTTATGCCTTATTGATGCCTCTATTAATTGGCAGATTATTAAGTTGGGAGTTTTTCTCCATTGGTACCACATGCATTTGCATCGCAACAAGTCGCATTTCATGTTGCATCTTGAGTTGTTGTGATGATGAATTAGTTGTGATATTATGTTGATGACTTATTTGTTATGGATGTTGTTAAATAGCTGCGAAGTGGTGATTTTTGTATAATCTGATTCTAATATATTATTTATTATACA
This sequence comes from Vicia faba, assembly GCA_948472305.1. Classification (NCBI taxonomy): domain Eukaryota; kingdom Viridiplantae; phylum Streptophyta; class Magnoliopsida; order Fabales; family Fabaceae; genus Vicia; species Vicia faba. The sequence continues at coordinate 705,889,889 of OX451740.1, forward strand.
TCTGTTTATGTTGTTTGATATCTCACCCCTTATGTTTAAATGTTACCCCTATGTTGGTAACGTGAAGGTAATCCAGAGTGAAGGCGGTCTACCTTCAGTAGTTCGAGTCGGTGTCATTGCTCTGATACGTAACACTCGTGGGAGGGGGGATAAACACTTGTTGCTTTATCGTTGTTATTACTCCAGTTGTTTAATTTTAAGTTGATTTTTGTTATGTACTTTTTATTTGGAGATGTTTTAGTTGGACAAAGATGTTATGCCCGTTTTAGTTGAATATTATGATTCTGCTACGTAGTTATGAAAGTTGTTGGTTTCAAAGGACTAATTTATGTTGCTGTTGGTTCATCCAAGTGTAATATGTTATGTATCTGTAGTGAATGCCATTGTTTTAAGTTGATATTGTAGCATCCTGATTTAGTTATTAAATTTTTATAACTCTGATATTTATAATAATTGTCGGGTATTGTAACACGGTGGGAGAACTGAATTAGGTGTTTTGCGTTTAATCGCAACTTTTGCGGATAGAAAGAGTTACCACCGACTTTTCTTTTATCCAATAAGGAAAGGTTGAAAAGAACAAGAAAGACCTTTCAAGATTATTTCTTGAGTTCGGGGGGTAGGTTATAAAAAGGGAAGGTATTAGCACCCTTTTCATCCGTAGTTTTCTACGGGCTCTTAATTGCTTGCTAGATCACTTTCTTTGTTTGAAAATGTTCTTTGCGGTGTGGGTTTGAAAATATTTTGAAAAACGTGTTTGTAATGATTCTTGTCTATATAAGAACGCGTACAAAGTGTTGGTTTTGAAAATAGTTCAAAGAGGTGTTTGTGGAAGATATGTTTTTTGAAAGTGATTTTGAATAGTGCCTTTGTAATGATTCTCGTCTCTATAAGAATACGTACAAAGAGCTTTGACTTTTGAAAATGTTTTAATTGAAAGTGTTGGTGTGAAAAATGGTTTTTTAGTCGTGAGCAAGCAAGCAACTACGAGCGTCCTACCTATTCGAATGGTCTTTGTTATTTTCCTCCTCCTTTTTAGACGTTGCTATCTTACCATTGATTGATAATAATCTCCATCGTTGGATGTAAAGGGACGAGCGTGGGTCATTTGTATAGTCATAGAAGGCAACCTATGAGACATTTTAGCAATTTCGTTAGGGACTAGATCGTTTAACAAAGGAAACATCGAGGGTAATCGAGGGACTACGATCTTTTATCGAGGGTCTTTGCTAAAACACCCATATTCGAGGAACATGACTATTTTCCCAGGCAACACGCGAGATTACCCTAGAGGTGCATGTTTGTAAAGTGTGTTTGATTGCATGCATTTAGTCTTTAATTAGGGTGGTCTACTGGTTGGTTTTATCTTGCCATACATCCTAATTACTAACATTTGTATAAAGTAATAAAAATTTAGAAAATATATGTCCTACACTATTACAACCATATTGAATAGCAAGAAAATATAAAGAAAAAGCATAAATAACATAAAAAGAGAGAAAAAGTGAGTCTTTCGATCTAGGCAGTAGGCTCCTTCGATTCACCGTTCTTTTGCTTCTTCTGATTGGGGTTGGGAATCAGTGCGAACACCCTTCGATTACGCCATTTGTCCTTCTTTCGATTGGGGATGAGAATCAGTGTGAGCACCCTTCGCTTACACCCTTTGTCCTTCTTTCGATTGGGGAATGGAAGTCAGTGTGAACACCCTTCGATTACACCCTTCTTTCTCCTTCGTTTAGACTGTGAAGTAATATGGGCCTGCAAAGAAGCATGAGTGTGCATCCTTCGTTCACACCCTCTTTGTCTGTCGTTTGGGACCATGAAGAAGTAAGGGGGCGAAGCCTAAGGCTTCGATTCTGTAAACATTGTTTTGTTTTATTTTTTTGTTTGAGTCTGTATAGGTTAGTTTTACCATATATTTGGACAAGAAAAACAAACGAAAAGGGGCAGAAACAAAAAAGTAATCAAATGTCATTTACATGCTTGAAACGAAAGGGTTAAGGTCAAAGGGCCTTACCTTGCTTGAAGCTGGAATGTGTGTGGTGGACCTTGAAGCTGCCCTGCGTGCTCCTAGATTTGAAGGAAAGAAACAAGTGTGGTATTTCTTTGAATGGATTCGAAGGCCAAGAAGAGTGGAGTTGTATTTGTTGTTTCTGGATACGAAGGAAAAGAAACAAGTATAGTACTTCTTTTTGCTGGATTCGAATGAAAGAACAAAGTGTGGGGTTTCTCCTGGATTCGAAAGGGAGAAGAAACATGTGTTGTGTTTTTAGTGTTGAATTCGAAAGAAATAGAAACAAGGGTGTGATCTTTTAATTCCGGGTTTGAGAATGTGTTAAGTGTTTGATGATTTTCACACAACCAAAGTTTCTCCATCTACCAAAAGCCCCCTGGATGTGTTGTCCATCCCCCCAAGATGTGTTGTGGAACATCTCATTTATAGATGAAGTTAGCTGAGATTTGAGAGTGAAAACAAAAGAGTTTGAACAAATTGAGTATACTGTTTTTGTAGCTTTTGAGGTGAAATATTTGCATGCCAAATTGGTGCAAATATAGGAGCAGTATAGCAGGACTTCTGTGCAACAGTTTTGGAGCGTTGTGGCCAGTGTAGCAGGCTTGGACTTGCAGTGCATTGGGCTTTGGTCAGCAAGCCTTCAATTATATTTATCAAGAAACCAAACATTAATTGTGTTCTTTGAATGGAATTTTTGCATGTTCCTTCGAATGCTACAAATTCATGTTCTTTGGATGGGCCACCAAATATGTCCTTCGAATGGGCCACCAAATATGTCCTTCGAATGGGACATCCAGATATGTCTTGGATGTCCTTCAAATGGGCCACCATAATGCAAAAACTATGCGTGTCGAAAAAACTTTCCAAGGGAGATACTGCCCAGTCGAAGCTATCCGAAGATAGTCAATGCTTTGTTGGCACTAGCATGAAGATAGCGTTGCCCTTGTGAATCGATGATGATCGTTATGGGGGAATTGGTCATATTTGTGACTATTGTGCGCTGATGCTCTGGATCCGTTGTTAAAAGTTGCCTGTATCTTCATGTTGTGGTCGTTTAGGGAGTTATCGTATGACTGTATCATTCGATTAATGAACCTGTTATAGGAAGTTTCCCGTTAGTCGTGTTATGGGCGTTTTGAGTTGTCTGTATAATTGCCTGGTATAATCGATGAATAGGTGATCATAGATTATTACCTGCTGATGTGGCCATTACGTTGTTATATCTTCCGAGCGGTTCACAGGAAATTGGTAAATTGTTATTGTGGTTATTTTAGGAAGATTTCTGCGTGACTGTCTTGTACAATTAATGAATATGTTGATAGGAAATATAGTTTTTTTATTGATGTGGCATTCCGAGCTGTTGGCCGAAAATTATAGGTTGTATTGATATGATTGTTATGACATTGTATTGTTCCATGTTGTTGGTCGGAATCAGTGGTCGAGGAGGATGCTGATGATGTTAGGTGCCGAGCGGCATTTAGGCTACCCGGTGTGTCGGGGAATATATGTGTTGGATGTCGAGCGATATTAGGCTGAGAGGCATGCTGAGGAGCATAATATTGTTGTCGAGCTGAACAAAGTTGTAGGCTGTGTCAAGGAGTGCAAATTTATTGTTACTATGTCTTGGTTGTTGTGCATGTTAAGGGGACGTAGTCTCCCTATCCCTATTATCGTGCATGCTGTTTTGGTCGATATCAATGATGTGTAAGTTGTTCTGAGTTGAGAAATTGCAGGTTGATGATTTATGTTGAGTTGATGTTGAATTATTGTTGATGTTATAGGCTTATGGCCAACGTTGATTTATGTTGAGTTGATGTTGAATTGTTGTTGATGTTATAGGCTTATGGCCAATGTTGATTTATGTTGAGTTGATGTTGAATTGTTGTTGGTGTTATAGGCTTATGGTCAATGTTGATTTATGTTGAATTGTTATTTGCTGTTGTTGTTGCTACATTCATGATGTGTCGTGTACACCCCATATCAAGTTGGAGCTCATGCTCGTCAAGTTGGCCTGGATTGGCAAAATATTAAGTTGAAGGCTTATGCCTTGTTGATGCCTCTATTAATTGGCAGATTATTAAGTTGGGAGTTTTTCTCCATTGGTACCACATGCATTTGCATCGCAACAAGTCTCATTTCATGTTGCATCTTGAGTTGTTGTGATGATGAATTAGTTGTGATATTATGTTGATGACTTAGTTGTTATGGATGTTGTTAAATAGCTGCGAAATGGTGATTTTTGTATGATCTGATTCTAATATATTATTTATTATACATCTGATTATGTTGTTTGATATCTCACCCCTTAAGTTTAAATGTTACCCCTATGTTGGTAACGTGAAGGTAATCCAGATTGAAGACGGTCTACCTTCAGTAGTTCGAGTCGGTGTCATTGCTCTGATACATAACACTCGTGGGAGGGGGGATAAACACTTGTTGCTTTACCGTTGTTATAACTCCAGTTGTTTAATTTTAAGTTGATTTTTGTTATGTACTTGTTATCTGGATATGTTTTAGTTGGACAAAGATGTTATGCCCTTTTTAGTTGAATATTATGATTCCGCTACGTAGTTATGAAAGTTATTGGTTTCAAAGGACTAATTTATGTTGCTGTTGGTTCATCCAAGTGTAATATGTTATGTATCTGTAATGAATGCCATTGTTTTTAGTTGAGATTGTAGCATCCTGATTTAGTTGTTGAATTTTTATAACTCTGATATTTATAATAATTGTCGGGTAGTGTAATACGGTGGGAGAACTGAGTTAGGTGTTTTGCGTTTAATCACAACTTTTGCGGATAGCAAGAGTCGCCACCGACTTTTCTTTTATCCAATAAGGAAAGGTTGAAAAGAACAGGAAAGACCTTTCAAGATTATTTCTTGAGTTCGGGGGGTAGGTTATAAAAAGGGAAGGTATTAGCACCCTTTTCATCCGTAGTTTTCTACGGGCTCTTAATTGCTTGCTAGATCACTTTCTTTGTTTGAAAATTTTCTTTGCGGTGTGGGTTTGAAACTATTTTGAAAAACGTCTTTGTAATGATTATCGTCTCTATAAGAACGCGTACAAAGTGTTGGTTTTAAAATAGTTCAAAGAGGTGTTTGTGGAAGATATGTTTTTTGAAAGTGATTTTGAATAGTGCCTTTGTAATGATTCTCGTATCTATAAGAATGCATACAAAGAGCTTTGACTTTTGAAAATGTTTTAATTGAAAGTGTTGGTGTGAAAAATGGTTTTTTAGTCGTGAGCGAGCAAGCAACTACGAGCGTCCTACCTATTCGAATGGTCTTTGTTCTTTTCCTCCTCCTTTTTAGACGTTGCTATCTTACCATTTATTGATAAGAATCTCCATCATTGGATGTGAAGGGACGAGCGTGGGTCGTTTGTATAGTCATAGAAGGCAACCTATGAGACGTTTTAGCATTTTCGTTAGGGACTAGATCGTTTAACAAAGGAAACATCGAGGGTAATCCAGGGACTACGATCTTTTATCGAGAGTCTTTGCTAAAACGCCCATATTCGAGGAACATGACTATTTTCCCAGGCAACACACGAGATTACCCTAGAGGTGCATGTTTGTAAAGTGTGTTTGATTGCATGCATTTAGTCTTTAATTAGGGTGGTCTACTCATTGGTTTTATCTTGCCATACGTCCTAATTACTAACATTTGTATAAAGTAATAAAAATGTAGAAAATATATGTCCTACACTATTACAACCATATTGAATAGCAAGAAAATATAAAGAAAAAGCATAAATAACATAAAAAGAGAGAAAAAGTGAGTCTTTCGATCTAGGCAATAGACTCCTTCGATTCACCCTTCTTTTGCTTCTTCCGATTGGGGCTGGGAATCAGTGCGAACACCCTTCGATTACGCCATTTGTCCTTCTTTTGATTGGGGATGAGAATCAGTGTGAGCACCCTTCGCTTACACCTTTTGTCCTTCTTTCGATTGGGGCCTGGAAGTCAGTGTGAACACCCTTCGATTACACCCTTCTTTCTCCTTTGTTTGGAATGTGAAGCAATATGGACCTGCAAAGCAGCATGAGTGCGCATCCATCATTCACCCCCTATTTGAATTTCGTTTGATGCCATGAAGAAGTAAAGGGAAAACCCTAAGGCTTCGATTCAGTAAACTGTGTTTTGTTTTGTTTTTTTGTTTGAGTCTGTACAGGTTAGTTCTACCATATATTTGGACAAGAAAAACCAACGAAAAAGGGCAGAAATGAAAAAGTAAACAAGTGTAATTTACATGCTTGAAACGAAAGGGTTATGGTCAAAGTGACTTACCATGCCATAATCTAGAGTGTGTGTGCTGGACCTTGAGTGGATGCCATGAGTGCTCCTGGATTCGAAGGAAAGAAACAAGTGTGGTATTTCTTTGACTGGATTTAAAGGCCTATAAGAGTGGAGTTTTATTTGTTGTTTCTGGATACGAAGGAAAAGAAACAAGTGTAGTGTTTCTTTTTGCTGGAGTCGAATGAAAGAACAAAGTGTGGGGTTGCTCCTAGATTCGAAAGGGAAAAGAAATAGGTGTTGTGTTTCTAGTGTTGGATTCGAAAGGAACATAAACAAGGGTGTGGTCTTTTGATTCCAGGTTTAAGAATGTGTTAAGTGTTTGATGATTTTCACACAATCAAAGTTTCTCCAACTACCAAAAGCCCTCTGGATGTGTTTTCCAGCCCCCTAAGATATGTTATGGAACATGTTATTTATAGATGAAGTTAGCTGAGATTTGAGAGGGAAAACAAAAGAGTTTGAACAAATTAAGTATACTGTTTTTGTAGCTTTCGAGGTGAAATATTTGCATGCCAAATTGGTGCAAATATAGGATCAGCGTAGCTGGACAATTGTGTAATAGTTTTGGAGTGTTGTGGCCAGTGTAGCAGGCTTTGACTTACAACGCATTGGACTTTGGTCAGCGAGCCTTCGATTAGACTTATCAAGAGACCAAACATTAATTGTGTTCTTCGAATGGACTTTTTGCATGTTCCTTCGAATGCAACAAATTCATGTTCTTTGGATGGGCCACCAAATATGTCCTTCGAATGGGCCACCAAATATGTCCTTCGAATGGGACATCCAGGTATGTTTTGCATGTCCTTCAAATTGGCTACCATAGTTCAAAAACTATGCATGTCGAAACAAAATTTCCAAGGGAGATACTGCCCAGTTGAAGCTAGCTGAAGATAGTCAATGCTTTGTGGGCTCTAGAATGAAGATAGGCATTGCCCTTGTGAATCGAAGCTAGTTGAAGATAGGTGTTGCCATGTCGAAGCTTGTAGCATGTTGTTTCAAAGGGAGACTTTTCCTAGTCAGAACTAGTATGAAGATAGCCTATTCCCCGTGGGTGCTAATATGAATCCAGTGAATGCTAGCCATAGGGAAGCTTTTGACTTATACATGCTAGCATGGTGGGAGCCCCTTGCTTTGTGAATCGAAGCATGCAAAAAGGAGGCCATTTCTCAATCAAAGGCTGCATGCAGATAGCCGTTACTTTGTGAATCAAAGAAAAAATGTAAGGCCAAGGGTGCAATCGAAACTTGCATGCAGGAGGTCCCTGTTTTGAATCAAAGGAAAGCCTTCAGTAGATCATTGCCTTTTTAAATGAAAGAAGCCAGTAGGAAGCCACTGACTTTTGAATCGAAGGACACCAACAGGAGGCCCTTCCCTTTTGAATCGAAGGAGGTTGTTTCAAAGGGAAACAGATGCCCAGTCGAAGCTTCATATTAAGCAAGAAAGCAAAAGGCCAATGCCTCAATAGAAAGCTCTGAATCAATCCTGCTCGAAGGAAGCTAGATGCCTAATCGGAGAAAATTTGTGCAGCCTTGACTTAGTAGAAATTTTGTGAGAAAAATCTTTGAGAAATGAGAGGGAAAATTTTGGGGTACAACAGCTTCCCCTGTTCAATCTTCTTAAACCCGAAGAGTTATATTTGCGATTCCGTCGTTTGTGACTTGAAGGTGGGAGATGATTGAACATTAGAGTGCCAAGAAATTTGCACTAGATGATGTGGTGGTTGATTATGTAGGGAATGGGCTTAAAGAGTCCATTTGGAGAGATGATGGAGAGTTGTCAGAGATGGGCTTATAGATTCTATCCAAAGGTGATTGTTGATAGAAATTAGACTAAGTCTAAGCTTGACTTCAATCGGAAAAGAATCATAATAAATCTTTGGAGCGATTTAACTGAACCAGAGAAAGTGTCTACCGGGACGAAATCAAGATAAACCATTGATTAATTTAAAATGAACCAGCAGAGGTCTTGAATAATCTTTAACTGGAAAAGAATTAGAATAAATATTTGGAGCGATTTAACTTAACCACAGAAAGTGTCTACTGGAACGGAATCCGGATAAACCATTGATAGATTTAAACTTAACCAACAGAGGTCTTGAATAATCTTTAACTGGAAAAGAATTAGAATAAATCTTTGGAGTGATTTAAACTGAACCAGAGAAAGTGTTTACCGGAACGGAATCAGGATAAACCATAGATCAATTTAAACTGAACCAACAAAGGTCTTGAATAAAGTGTTCATCGTGTAGATAGTCATCCCGTCCTGTTTCGGGAATTGATTTACAATCAATTCGTTCACAGATAGTTGTCCTGCCTTGTTTCAGGTATTAATCTGGAACTTGTTTTTGTTGGTAAGTATGAAGCTTGACTGTGATAGATAATGAAAGAATCTTGGATGATTACTACCTCAACAGATAATGAAGGAATCTTGGACGATTACTACCTCAACAGATAATGAAGGAATTTTGGACGATTACTAGCTCAACAGACAATGAAGGAATCTCGGACGAATACTACCTCAACAGATAATGAAGTAATCTTGGATGATTACTCCCTCAACAAATAATGAAGGAGTCTTGGACGATTACTACCTCAACAGATAACGAAGGAATCTTGGATGATTACTATCTCAGCAGATAATGGAGGAATCTCGGACGATTACTACCTCAACAGATAATGAAGGAATCTTGGATGATTACTACCTCAACAAATAATGAAGGAATCTGGGACGATTACTACCTCAATAGAAAATGAAGGAATCTTGGATGATTACTACCTCAACAGATAATGGAGGAATCTTGGACGATTACTACCTCAACAGATAATGAAGGAATCTTGGACGATTACTACTTCAACAGATAATGAAGGAATCTTGGATGATTACTACCTCAACAGATAATGAATGAATTTGGGATGATTACTACCTCAACAGATGATGAAGGAATCTTGGATGATTACTACCTCAACATATAATGAAGGAATCTTGGATGATTACTACCTCAACAGATAATAAAGGAATCTTAGAAGATTATTACCTCAACAGATAATGAAGGAATCTTGGATGGTTACTACCTCAACATATAATGAAGGAATCTGGACGACTGCTACTCCAAAAGTTAATGAAGGAATCCAAGCTTGATTTTATCTTGGAGAAGTTTACAAATAGTTAATGACACTTATCTGTTGAATGATCTTTTCCTGAAAAGGTAAAGAGTTAGTTGTATGCAATGTCACGATGTATGCATTTCGTAATGATGTTCTCGAAATAAATGAGATTTGTGTTATATGTATTTTGTAGGCATGTGATATGAATGTTGTTGAAATATATCTTTGTCTTGGAAAATAAATCCTTGACAAATGCTGGGGAGCTTTGGGAAGTTAAATCCCAGACTGCTGTTGGGGATGAAGAGTATGCACCTCTCCATACCTTATTTTAGAATGTTTCCGCTGGGGATTCCTGTTTTGTTGTTTGAAGAGAACTCCGCTGGGGAATGTTGATTTTGCTTAGGGGAAAGAGTTTAGGAGTCTTAGTTGTCCATTTCTCTACTGGGGAGTTATCTCTTGATGGAAGAGAAAGGAAGTTAACAACTTCTTAGGGATAAAGAAGTTAATTGTTATCTGGTTGTTTTCCAGGATTTACAGCAACTCATTGGGGATTGTAGAAAAGTCTACTAGGGAAGAGGGGTTGTGGTCCCATGACTTGTGATAGTCTGAGAGGCAAATTCAAGCTGGGGAACTTGTAGTTTGTTGTGGAAATAAACCCTACTACCAATCTACTAGAGAGGCGTCTTCTTTTGGAAGAACTCCTCGAGGATTATTCTTGAGACCAACTAAGCTGGGAAGAAGGTTTTCCAGAGATTTAAACTCTGGCTGGGGATCACCTAGATCCAACTTTGTGGGGATATCCATGAATTTGGTCTGGAGGGGTTTGTACCTTTTTTCGTGAAGATTATTCTGTGGGGATAACCTTATAGAGATGACTTTGTGGGGATTTGACAGAGGATCACCCTATAAAAGGGACTTTGTGGGAGTTTGTCGTTGCCCCTAGTAGTAAGTGTTGTAGCATTGCCAAAAAAATGTTTGCTTGGTCATATGTGACCCTTTGCCGAAATTCAAGTTCAATGCCCTAAGTGATTCAGATAAAGACCTGCCCCTGGTTACTGATCACTTCTTGAGAGATTTCTTAGAATCTTGACTTGAATACCCCAGATGAGTTTGGACAATGACATGCCATGCCCCCTTGCTTATAGGAGACTTGTCATTGGAAGTGTCTTCCCTTTTGAAATGATTTTGTTTCTTGAGAGAATTTCCGCTCATTGGATGTTCGTCATGCGAATTTCTCTGTTGTCAAACAAATAACTATATGCAAACAACGGTATTCAAAATAATGAAAATTTTATGCTTGTCTTGAAGTTTTGAAAATGCGTTTTAGCAAGTAAAGAGTTTTGTAATAATGTGAATTCAACTCAAGATTTGCAGTAAGCCCTACAAGAGTCAGGATACCTTTTGTAACAGTATTCTTTCAAAATAACTCATGCTTCAATTAGGACTTTTAAGGGGTGTATCGTGGCTTGGTTCACGGTTTAAGAAAAAAAGGATAATGGTCAAAGTGTATTTGTACCCGCCCGTTCTTCGTGATGTTCTTCAGTCCCTAACTCAGTTAATTGTGTGTTTGAATTCCACTTGAGTCTGAATGAAGTTTTGGTGATGATTCCAAAATTTGGAAGTGTATTTGTTGGAAGGCAGTAATTTTTCCAACATTTTTCGTATGGTCGAGGATTTGTAGTGACCTCCTTTTTTTGATTTATTATCCCTGATTTTTGCCTGACTGTTTTGAGATTATAGTCAGCGGGATGCCCTAGTTTTTCTTAAGTCTCCTTCGTAGGTTCTGACTTAATGGGTTTTTCTTTTTGAGAGATAGTGACTGCCTTTTTGATAGGGAACCAACGCCGTCTTTTGATTCCAGAGGAATGTTTTTGATGTCATCCGTTGTGTACGAAGTGAAAATTTGAGATTGAACACGCGTTCAAAATAACTGAGAAACTACCCTGCCCCAGGTTTTGATTAAAGGTTTCAATTTGTGTGAAAAAGAAAACTCCTACTTCTTAGGCTCGAAGGGGTTGGATAGAGATTATCCTCCTTATAACTCCAGTTTTTAGGAATTAAAACAAATGCATGTACATCGTCAGCAAGGTCTGTTCAAAAGCATATTGTATGAGATTATGGCATTGTTTTTGTTATCCTCCCTCTAAAGGCTTACGACTTTTAAAACAAGAGTTGAATATCATAAATGGAGTAAAAAGCATAGTTTAAATGAAAACGAATGGATTAATTCAAGACAAACATATGGAATGCATTAATGAAACAAAGTTTGACATTAACAGATAAGTGTTTGAACAACAAAAGAGATTACAATTGAAAATTAAAAAATGAAATAAACGCTCTCAATTTTAGCCATGTTTTGGCATGGGAACAGTGATCACATTGGGAGCCTTAGGAGGGTAAAATTCGATCTCCTTGTTGTCTATCAAATCTTGAATCTTGTTCTTCAAAGTCCAATAATTGTTGGTGTTCCAGGAATATCAGAATGGTAGGCACATCTTACATTTGGAGAGGAGGTATCGGGGTTTTGAGGAGGATCCCTTAGTGTAATCAGCTATGCTTTCAGCAAATGTTGTAATGCTTGAGATAATGGCATATTAATCTTAGCATACTGCCTTTCTTGGTACTTTACCCTACGCCTATTACCCTATCGTTGTTGAACAGGTGTAGGATTAAAGATCAGGATTTCCCCCACGTGTTGGTCGTGGTTACTCTGGTTACGACCTTTTTGACCGTACGCAACATCAGACTCTTTCTTCCCATTGAAAAGTTGTTTCCCTTCACTCGAAGATGCACCCCTTTGGAATTTACCACTCTTAATGTCAGCCTCTACTCTTTCGCTTGTCAGTATTAGCTCGGTGAACCCGACCGAGGAGCTTCCGATTAGGTGATTAAAGAAAGGTCCTGTCAAAGTTCCCATGAAGATGTCAATCAGCTCCCTGTCATTTAAGGGTGGCTGCACTCTTCCTACCAAATCTTTCCATTTTCGGGCGTATTCTTTGAAGCCCTCGTTGGAACCCATGGTCATATTCTACAATTGCATGCGAGTTGGTGCCAGATCAATATTGTATTGGTACTGCTTATAGAAAGCAGCAGCTAGATCCTCCCAGGTGTGGATACGAGAATCTTCCAATTGATAGAACCATTAAAGTTAAGTCCCAGTTAGACTCTCTTGGAAGAAATAGACCCAGAGTTTCTGGTGTGTGGTTGAATATTGCGGACATATGATCTCAAATGCATCTTAGGACAAGAGACCCCATCATACTTAGCAAAAGCAGGGATCTTGAATTTCGGTGGGATGACCACTCCAGAAACCAAATCTAAATCTTCAAAATCCATACCAGGTACCCTATGAATTTCCATGGCGTTGAGACGATCCTCCAGTTGTTTGTATTTGTCGTCCGCATGAGGATATTGTTCTTCAGCATAGTTCGCCTCTTCTTCATTAGACCCCAGACTGTAATCTGCATCTTTTGTCTGATTGTCCCCCTCAGTTGACAGAGTTGTGAATTCTATAGCTCACTCTGTTGGTCCTTTGAACCTTCTTCCCCAAATTCAGGACGCCCACTGACTTCTTTGTATTTTTCTTGTTGTCTTTGAGAGGAAGAGTCATCAGGTCCTCTTTCCCTTTATCCAAAGTCAGGAACATCTGTTGGAATTGAGCATTTTGTGCTTGAAGATCCTTCACTATTTGTTCCATATCCATCTTACTGAAATAAACAGTATGAAGATAAGGAAACTTGTGTGGTAGAAACCTGTCATGATATGATGCATGGTATGTGGATGCATGTTTTCAAGGATTTCGCGGGGTAAACACAAGAAGAGGTTAGAAGTTGAATTTTGATCAAAAACTTTGATTGGAGAACTTTGTATCGGTGGATGTCCTTCCACGAGAATCAAGCTCACCATGTCAAGTGGGTTATAGCCTTTACTCAAGTTACCGTGCTTTGGTCTTTGACGGAATTTGATTAGAGAATGAATCCTCTTGCCCCTTGATAGGCGTCCAGTTCAACATGACCCTGCATCATAGGCCCTTGAGATACTTGAAATGGTTATTGAAAATGCTATGGTATGATGTCATGATGTCATGTACAAGTATGCAAAGCAAGCAAGTCATTATGTACAAATAATCATTTATACACAAAGCAAATAAGTCCTTAGGTTTAGGATTGTTGGAGTTTGTAGGTAAGTACCCTCTTGAAGTTTAGTTGGCTCAACCTGTCCTAGAAATAGTAATCGGGTTCTAGGGAGTCTCATATCACTGACCTTTCTTTTAGGCATTGTTCTAGCTCAAGCACTGAAGTATTGCGGCCAGAATATCCCAAAAGTACAATCTCAATGAGTGTAGCATCGAGTATCAACCAATCTTCTGTCGGAACCAAAGCCGACCATCTCACTACTTTCTATTAGCTTAGGATGAGTCAATTAAAGGTCCTAAAGGTGCATTAGCGCTTAATGACACTATAAGGAAGCCTAATGTTATCCTTGACTGACTCAAGGAACATTAATACAAGCCAGAGTATCACTCTAACGTAGCTATCACGTTATCCATATCGGTCTATGCTGTACATCCTCCATTATTAATTGCTACTTACATAAAAAGGTACCCCTGATCCGGGAGAGAATCAAAACAAGCCTAAACAAAGACCCATGAATATAAGGAAAACAAATCAAACAATGAAAGCATGTAAATGTGATCTAGCTCTAAGGTAACCCCACTTTTAAGTTTATAATCCCCAACAGAGTCGCCAGTTTTATAACACGGTGGGAGAACTGACTTGGGTGTTTTTCTTTTAATCACAATTGTTGCGGATAGCAAGAACCGCCACCGGATTTTCTTTTATCTAATATGGAAAGGTTGAAAAGAACAGGAAATACCTTTCAAGATTATTTCTTGAGTTCGGGGGGTAGGTTATGAATATGGAAGGTATTAGAACCCTTTTCATCCGTAGTTTTATATGGGCTCTTAGTTGCTTGCTAAATCACTTGCTTTGTTTGAAAATATTCTTTGTGGTGTGGGTTTGAAAATATTTTGAAAAACGTCTTTGTAATGATTCTCGTCTCTATAAGAACGCGTACAAAGTGTTGGTTTTGAAAATAGTTCAAAAAGGTGTTTGTGGAAGATTTTTTTTTAAAGTAATTTTTAAAAGTGCCTTTGTAATGATTCTCGTCTCTATAAGAATGTGTACAAAGAGCTTTGACTTTTGAAAATGATTCAATTGAACGTGTTGGTTTGAAAAATGGTTTTTTAGTTGTCAGCGAGAAAGCAACTACGAGTGTCCTACCTACTCGAAAGGTCTTTGTTCTTTTCCTCCTCCTTTAGTCGTTGTTATCTTACCATTGATTGATAAGAAGCCCCATCGTTGGATGTGAAGGGACGGGCGTGGGTCATTTGTATAGTCATAGAAGGCAACCTATGAGATGTTTTAGAAATTTCGTTACGGACTAGATCGTTTACCGAAGGCAACATCTGAAGAAGTTAAAAACACAAGAAGGGGGGTTGAATTGAAACTTAAAAATCAAAAGCAATAGAAACGATGATTTTTATCCTGGTTCGCTTGATCTCAAACTACTCCAGTCCACCCGCCAAGGTGATTTCGCCTCTCTCCAACGAGGACTTAATTCACTAATCAACCTGATTACAATTCTACTTTGACAACTGCCAAAGTCTTCTTAAGTACAACCACAACCCGGTTTATATCAAGGAAATTCACTAATCAAAAGAAGAAATTCACTTTGTACTATATGTTTTTTGTTACAAAAATTGTATCATAAACTGTGATGTATTACACGATATTTGAGAATAGAATGAATATAATTTTTGCAGCGTTTTGAGATTGTTTAGAGCAGTTATGTAAAATTGTAAACGATTTAGCCTTTGAGCTTGTTTATATATGCGTGGCAATCTATGCAAATGGAAACATGATAATTGGCACTTAATGCACTTTCCATAATGAGAAGATCCTTGTCTGATTGTAGCCGTTCTAAATGATATTGCCTTGATGGAAAAGTAACACTTCAGAACTTGAGGATTCTTGCTTGCTGTAGATCTTGGGAAGTCAAAAAAATAATGTTATGTTTGCACGTTAGAATTCCATTCAGAATCAAGATGTCTTTCTCTTTAGTGCAAATTCTGATCTTCATACTTCAGAACATTCTGATTACTCAACTTGAGTACCTTTGAAGCTTAACTTCTGATGCAGTTCCGTCAGAACTTCTGTACAACATAGAACACAAATTTAGAGTGCATATTTGTTCTTTTTGTTTGTTATCATCAAAACTCTTATGAGGGTTGTCGAATCAAACTTTGTTCTAACAATCTCCCCCCTTTTGATGATGACAAAAACTAGGATTTTCAATAAAAATGTACAGAACAAAAAAGCTTAAGAGAGTCTCCCGCTGAGTTGAGTACTCAGGTAGAGATGAAATACTTCCCTGAAGCTTCTTCTCATTAGAGCTTTTGATGCATCTCCTTCTGTCTTTATCAGATTTTGTTCATGTTCATGCTTTAAAAAAAAAGAGGTTATGATATTTAGAATGTTTGAGACTTTGTCCCAGTAAACTGTTATTGAAAATATCTTACGTTCTCCGCCTTTTTGTCAGGTATCAAAAGGCAATATAATCACAAATAATTAGAGTAAAAAAGGATGATTTGTATTAAAATGGACTTCAATAACATTTCAGAAACATATAAGACATGAATAGTGAATGTAGAAAACAAGTTAAAAAATCTAAGATGGATGGGGAAGTCGTGTGAACAACGCTTCCAGCAAGCTCTTAATCTGAGTGATCGATTCTTCTTGCTTTCCCAGCATATCCTTGATTTCTTTGGTTGTGTCTTCTTTCTTATCAAATCTTGCATGGATTATAACATTCTCCTTCTTCAGCTCTTCCAGAGTTTGCATGACAAGAGAAGGAGCTTGTATTTCCTTAGAGGTTGCAATTTCAGAGCACTCTGTAGCATCTTCTGATTCAACTACTTCTTCAATTGCATTTTCCTTTTCTTGAGAAGTATCCATAGGGTGAATATCAAAACATGGTTCAGTGGCTTCTGAAGGTTGGTGCTCTTTCCAGGGAGCATTTTCCAGCTGAAGAATTTATTTTTAGTCCCAGTGACTCAGAACTTGGTCTTTGAAAGCTTTCAGCTGATCACTAAAGTTCTGCTGAGCCCTTTCATAACTTAATTCTTTCAGCCTCTGGGATTCAGAGTTGAACCATTTTCTGAATCGATCCCAAAGAGAATCAGAAGCAGCAGGATTTGAAATCTCTAGACTTGCTTGATTCAAAGAATTAACTTATTCCTGTATTTCTGTTTCAAAAATCAGCAAGTTCTTACCAACATCTGTTTTGGTTATTGTCTGTTTGGGTTTGGGAATGGAAATTTTATTGGTGGTTGAAGCTAGGTGGTCCAGCGCTTCTAAATCAATTATGGTTCTGAGATGATCAGTTGGACGGTTAATGGGAGAGGGAGTAGGAGAATCAGAAATTAGGATTAGTGAGCGAGGGGTGTTTGGTGGTGTGGAATGATATGGTGAAGGTATTTCTGGAATATCTAATATGGAGAGAGGTTGACAAACTATAAGAGGTTCTATTATTCCAGGAATAGGGGTATTGGTATCAGAGTCTGTAAAAGAATCTTCTGATTGGTTTGCAGTAGCGTGTTGATTTTCTGGTTCAGGGGTTTCAGAATTTAGGTTTTCAGTTTGGGGTGTGAGAGGTTTTTCATTTTCTGGTTGAGGAGAATGGAGGTTTTGATGTTCTGGTTATGGTGAAGGTTTTGATGTTCTGGTTATGGAGAGTGAAGGTTTGGATTTTCTGGGATTGGTGATTGAAAGTCTTGATACAAAAGTTCAATATTAGAAAAAACTCTTGCAAGTTCTGGTTAATTTTGTTCTGCATTTGGATTAGGGGAGTGAGGTTCATTTAAGAAGCTGCCAAGGGTTACAGAAGGATCAAACTCTATGTCAAAATCCTCAAATGTTTGTGGTGGGGGATCTTCTGTTGGTTGAGGGGGAACAATTTCAGATGTTGGAAAAACTATAGATTCTACAACAGAAACAAAGGACGTGTTACCTTTCTTTTTAGCATCTTTGGGTGTCCTCTGAGAGGATCCTTCTCCTTTTGACTTTCTCTTTCTGGATTTCCTTAACACAACATCTGGCACTGGCTTGTGTAGGTCACGAATATTGAGTTTGGAATCGTTCTATCTTCCTTGCAAGCTTCAAGGTATCTAACCACAATCTCTGGAGAAGCATCCATCTCAAAAAATAATGCAAAATCTTTCAGAGGGATTCTCCTAGATATGATGACTTCATGAGTAGAAATTGTTGGTTCCTTCTGAACGCTTTCAATAATCTTCATTTTCTTCAAATTTTTGGCATTAAGAGGTTTACCAGCACATGCCTCCAGTGTGCTGATCTGGTGAGCCACTGTCAGATGCTCTATCAGCATGTTCTTCGTCAATATGTCAGAAATCAATCTTCCCAAAGGAATCCAATCCCTCTTTGTCCTTTCTTCTTCCTTTGTTTCTTTCACGCTTGTTTTCAGATGATTGAAGAGCAAGTGTGGAAGATTTATTTTGGTCTTCTTTGAAATAAAGTACAACAGAAACTGCTGATCAATGTTGATGTAGTCAGGAGAGCTTGTTAGATTCCTGTGATTTATACATCCCAGAATGATCCTGGCCCAGATTCTGTAGTAATCCTTCAAGTCTCTTATCTTGCTAGATGGCTGTCCAGAAGTAAATATAACTCTAGCAATAGATTTTAGGTCAGAGCACTTGTCAGCCATGTCAATGCACCTAACTCTGCCGCCATTGTACCCAATAATTTTTCCAATCAAGTCTTCTGTAATCACTATATTCTTCCCCATTACGTATGATGTAACCTGATGATTGGATGAAGTAGCACGAATCTAGAATTCGTTAACAAGAATGGGGAATACTGGACCTAGCAAACGATCAAAGTACCTATTCCAACCTTTAGTCGTTACATCTTTATACAAATCAAAACCATTTTCCCTTAAGCTCTCAAAATTAATGATTAACTCACATAAACTTCAAAATTATCAACCAGAGTGAGCAAAGTTCTTATGGGTTCCTCATACTGTTCAGTTGTTGAAGAAGAACCAGGAGCATTGTGGAGATTTTTGATGCTTGAGGAGGATGCCATTGTTCATACAGTTGTTTTGAAATTTCCGAGAAAAGGGTTTTTGAAATACGAAAGCAAGAGAAAATAATGTATGCAAGAAGAAGTGAATGAAATAGTGATTATGTATTTATAAACGGTTTTGAAAACTTAATCAGTAAGAAAGAGAAAATAAGTAATGATTATACTGTAATTTTGAAACTTGAAATTGGGGGATTGCATGTAGATACTGAATAGTTACCATTGACATGTGTCTCAATGCATCCAATCAGAGCCTTAGACCCTTCCAAATTTGAACGCGTGTTCAGCCTCAAAAGGTAGCTTGTGAGAGGATGACATATGTTTGATGGTGTGAACTGCACGCCTCTATCTTGAAATGAAAGGTTCAGATCTTCTTAGATAGATTCTGAAGCAACTGTACTCCTAACTTCTGAAGACAAGTTGATCAGATGTTCATAGAGAAAATATGAAGTTCTGAGGGTTTCAGAATATGTAAATAAAATTTCTTATTCTGGACATAATTTGATGCTGAGATGCTTCAGAATGAAATTAAACCTATCTTCATAAAGGGGTTTTATGAAAACATCATCCCATTGATGGTCTGTGTCAATAAATTTTGAAGTAAGAATACATTTCTGAATATAGTCCCTAATAAAAAGATGTTTTATTTCTATATGCTTAGCCCTAGAATGTAAAATTGGATTTCTAGACAAACATATTGCAGAAGTATTGTCATAGAAAATAGGGATGTTACTCTCAAATATGTTGAAGTCTTCAAGCAGACTTTTCATCCAGAGCATCTGTGTACTGCATCCAGAAGCTGCAATGTATTCAGCTTCTGCTGTTGACAACGCAATTATGGACTACCTCTTGCTGGTCCATGAGATCAGATTGTCTCCCTGAAACTGGCAGCTTCTAGAAGTACTTTTATGTTCTACTCTGTCTCCAGTAAAATCAGCATCACAGTATCCTACTAAACTGTATTCATTGGTTTTTCTATAAAACAAACCCAGGTTAGTAGTACCTTTCAGATACGTAAAAATTCGCATAACTACTGTTAAGTGAGATTCGCTAGGATCTGATTGGAATCTAGCACATAAACAAACACTGTATAAAATGTCAGACCTTGAAGCTGTCAAATAAAGGAGAGAACCAATCATACCTCTGTAGATCTTCTGCTCTACCTTTTTACTTACCTCTTCCTTTTCCAGAATGCACGTGTGATGCATTGGAGTCTTTGATGGCTTACATTGTGAGAAGTCAAATTTCTTCAGAAGTTCTATGATGTATTTGCTCTGGTGAATGTAAGTTCCTTTTGGAGTCTCATTGATCTGAATGCCCAGAAAGAATTTAAGTTCTCCCATCAAGTTCATCTCAAACTCTTCCTGCATACACTTAGCAAATTCTCTTCTCAGAGAAGGTTTAGTAGATCCAAATATAATATCATCTACATAAATCTGGAAAACTAAAATGTCATTCTTAAATGTCTTACAGAACAACGTTGTGTCCACTTTCCCTCTAGTGAATTCCTTTTCTAACAGAAAGTTACTTAGTATTTCATACCAAGCTCTAGGAGCTTGTTTCAGACCATAAAGTGACTTCTTTAGTTTGAAAACATATTCTGGGTGTTTGGAATTTTCAAACCCAGGGGGTTGGTGCACATATACCTCTTCATCAATGTAACCATTTAATAATGCGCTTTTGACATCCATCTGATACAAAGTGATGCCATTATTTACAGAAAAAGAGATTAAGAGTCTGATAGATTTTAACCTGGCGACTGGAGCAAAGGTTTCTGTATAGTCTATCCCCTCTTGCTGACTATAACCTTATGCAACCAGTCGTGCCTTGTTTTTGATGACTTCTCCTTGCTCATTTAGTTTGTTTCTAAACACACACTTTGTTCCAATGACATTGAATCCTTTTGGTTTAGGAACCAGATCCCATACGTCATTTTTGGTAAATTGATTTAACTCCTCCTGCGTTTCCAGAATCCAATCATTGTCCAGAAGAGATTCATAAATTGTTGTTGGTTCAATCAGAGATGCCAATCCCATGAGGGATTCTTTAGAATTTCTGAATGTTGATCTTGTTCTGATTAGATCATCCTTCTTTCCTAGAATCTTATCTTTAGGGTGAGTTATGCTGCTTCTGGATAGTCTTTTCTATAGTTGTTCAATAGAAGTTGCTGGAGTGCTTGTTACATTTCCTTCTGATTTTGTTGGAGCGTCTCTGTTGGGAACTTTTGACGAGTTTCCTTCAGCACCTGTGAATTCAACTTCTATATCTGCAAAAGATTCATTCTGCTTTGAATTTTGAGGGCCAAGCTTGTCATCAAATCTAACACTGATTGACTCTTCAATAATCTGTGTTTATGTATTGTATACTCTATACCCTCTTGAGCGTTCAGAGTAGCCTAACATAATACACTTCTGTGCTTTAGAGTCAAACTTGTTCAGATTTTATTTAGTGTTCAGAATAAAACAGGTACATCAAAAGGATGGAAATAAGAAATATTGGGCTTTCTGTTCTTCCACAATTCATATAGAGTCTTTTCCAGAATAAGTCTTATAGAGATTCTACACTAAATGTAACATGATGTGTTAATTGCTTCTGCCCAAAAGCTCTTAGAAATGTTAGTCTCATTGATCATGGTTCTGGCCATTTCTTGCAATGTTCTGTTCTTTCATTCTGCAACTCCATTTTGTTGGGGAGTTCTAGGACAAGAGAAATCATGAGAAATGCCTTTTTCATTAAAAAATATTTCAATTTTTTTTCTTCAAATTCAACACCATGATCACTTCTGACTTTGATAATTCTAAGATCCTTTTCATTCTGAACTTGGTTACATAAAGCAACGAACACAAAATTTGACTCGTCCTTGTGTCCTAAGAACTTTACCCATGTCCATCTGCTATAGTCATCTACGATCACTAACCCATACTTATTTCCACTAACATACGCAGTTTTCATTGGTCCAAATAAGTCTATCTGCAAAAGATCTAATGGCCTAGAGGTAGAAACAACATTTTTAGCTTTAAAAGCAGATTTTGCAAATTTGCCTTTCTGACATTCTTCACACAGAGCATCTAAGCTGAACTTCAGATTAGGAAGTCCTCTGACCAGTTTGAGTTTGTTAATCTGAGATATTCTTCTCATACTAACATGCCCCAATCTTCTGTGCCAGACCCATTGCTCGTTGTTAACAGAAAGAAGGCATTTTACATTCTGACTCTTTAGTTCAGAAAGTTTTATCTTATAAATGTTGTTTTTCCTCTTTCTGACTAACAGCTTTGTATGAATTTTGATTAAAGATTATATCATAATCGTTATCACTTAATTGACTTATGGATAACAGGTTATGCATCAATCCATCAACTAACAACACATTATTAATAGAAGGGAGATTACCATTACCTATTGTTCCAGAGCCAATGATCTTCCCTCTTTGATTTCCTCCAAAACCTACGTAGCCTCCAGGTTTAAGTTCCAGGCTTTGGAACATATGCTTTCTTCTCGTCATGTGTCGAGAGCATCCAGAGTCCAGGTACCATGACTGGTGTTTTAGCCTTGCTGCTAAAGATATCTGCTACATATATAATTTTATCCTTAGGTACCCATATCTTTTTGGGTCCTGGTTTGTTAGTTTTACCAAAATTCTGTTTGAATTTTGGTTTGGCAGAATAATTATTACTAGTGTATTTTAGATCATGTGTGTGCCCATAAGTGAAGTGAGATTTTAGTGGTGTGCGTTTAATTACTAAGTCTATGACTTTCTTAGGTGGAGATACCTTACCTTGGTGTCCTATTCCTTTTCTTCCATTTATGCTAACTCCATAGATCATTGAAGCCATCTTGCTTCTATCTATGTTTTTAGCCAGAAACTTCTGAAAGCTTTGATCATATTATTTTATGATCTTATCAACATTACTGGGAGCCTCTGAGATTATTTCCTTCTGACAATTTTGTAAATCATTTTCTAGTTTTGAAATCTTTTCTTTTAACTCAGAATTTTCTAATCTAAGACTCTCAGTATCTTCAGAATCAGAAACAAGATCCTTTTTTAGGTTCTTGAATTTAACTCTTAGTTGCTAATACCTTTCCATAATTTCACTCAGACTTTCTCCTAGTTCAGCTTTGGTAAAATTAAAAGTAAAGTCTAGAAATACCTCTTATGTGTATGACCCAGATGCTTCGCTGTCTTCTGTATTATTTGCCATAAGAGCAATGTTGGCTCTTTCATTATCTGACTCTGTGTCTGCGTCAGAAGTATCTGAATCATCCCATGTTGCCATGATACTTTTCTTCTTCTCCTTAAAGAACTTCTTTTTGGGCTTCTCCTTCTGAAGCCTTGGACAATCACTTTTGTAGTACCCTTGTTCATTGAACTCATAGCAGGTGATGTCCCTGTTGCTTGACTTTCTGTGGCCAGAAGAAGCTTCAGACCTTCTGTGTCCAGAGGAGGGCTCAGACTTTCTGTATCCAGAGGAGGATTCAGACTTTCTGTATCCAGAGGGTGATTCATTCTGATTCCCTGATCTTCTGAAGTTTCTGAATTTTCTTTGCCTCTGCTTCCACAGCTGATTTACTCTTTTGGAGAGAAGAGAGAATTCGTCTTCTTCTGATGAGGATCCATCAGAGGTTTCTTCCATAGCCTGCAAAACTTTAGAATCAAGTTTTTTGTTAGATTTTAATGCTGAAGGATTACCTTGCTTCTGAGGCTCGTCATCTTCTAGCTCTATCTCATGACTTCTGATGGAGCTAACAAGTTCTTCCGGAGATATCTTGTTGAGGTCTTTTACCAGCTTGAGAGAAGTGACCATTGGACTCAATTGCTTTGGTAAACTTATGATGATCTTCTTTACATGATCAACAGTAGAATACCCTTTGTCAAGAACTCTCAGCCCAACAACTAGAATCTGGAATCTTGAGAACATTGCTTCTATGGATTCACTTTCTTCCATCTTAAAGGCTTCGTATTTCTGAATGAGCGCAAGGGATTTGGTTTCTTTAACTTGTATGTTGCCTTCATACATCATTCTCAGAGAGTTAAACATGTTTTTGGCTGTTTCTCTGTTTGAGATCTTCTCATATTATGAATATGAGATGGCACTAAGAAGAATTGTTTTATCCTTATGATGGTTTCTAAAGTCACGCTTTTGTTGGTCATACATTCTTTTTCTATCTATCTTCTGACCACTTTCATCCACGGGATGCATTTGTCAATCAATTACCATATTCCATAAGTCAGCATAATGAGCCAGAAAGAAGCTCTCAATTCTATCTTTCCAGTAGTAAAATTTTTTCCATCAAAGACTGGATGTTTTCCGCTGATTATGTCCTTATCATCATGATAGTCATTGCTGATGTTTTGACTTGGTCCCACCATAGTGTTTTTCTTAAGCTTGGATCTTGTACCGACACGGTTAAGTGTATGAACTCAGAACTAGGCGCTCTGATACCAATTGAAGAAGTGAAAAACACAAGAAGAGGGGGTTGAATTGAATCTTAAAAATCAAAAGCAATACACACGATGATTTTTATCCTGGTTCGCTTGATCTCAAACTACTCCAGTCCACCCACCAAGGTGATTTTGCCTCTCTCCAACAAGGACTTAATTTACTAATCAAACTGATTACAATTCTACTTTGACAACTGCCAAAGTCTTCTTGAGTACAACCATAACCCAGTTTATCTCAAGGAAATTCAGTAATCAAAATAATAAATTCACTGTGTACTATATGTTTTTCGTTACAAAAATTATATCACAAACTGTGATGTATTACACGATATTTGAGAATAGAATGAATATAATTTTTGCAGCATTTTGAGATTGTTTGGAGCTGTTATGTAAAACTGTAAACGATTTAGCCTTTGAGATTGTTTATATAGGCGTGGAAATCTGTGAAAATGGAAACATGATAATTGGCACTTAATGCACTTTCCATAATGAGAAGATCCTTGTTTGATTGTAGCCGTTGTAAATGATACTGCCTTGATGGAAAAGTAACGCTTCAGAACTTGAGGATTCTTGCTTGCTGCAGATCTTGGGAAGTCAGAAACATAATGTTCTGTTTTCACATTAGACTTCCGTTCAGAATCAAGATGTCTTTCTCTTTAGGGCAAATTCTGATCTTCATACTTCAGAACATTCTGATTACTCAGCTTGATTACCTTTGAAGCTTAACTTCTGATGGAGTTCCGTCAGAACTTCTGTACAACATAGAACACAAATTTAGAGTGCATATTTGTTCTTTGTGTTTGTTATCATCAAAACTCTTACGAGGGTTGTCGAATCAAACTTTGTTCTAACAACATCGAGGGTCATCGAGGGACTACGGTCTTTTATCGAGGGTCTTTGCTAAAATGCCCATATTCGAGGGAAATGACTATTTTCTGAGACAACAAGTGAGATTACCCTAGAGGTGCACATGTGCAAAGTGTGTTTGATTGCATGCATTTAGTCTTTGATTAGGGTGGTCTACTCATTGGTTTTATCTTGCCATACATCCTAATTACTAACATTTGTATAAAGCAATAAAAATGCAGAAAATAAATGTCCTACACTATTACAACAATATTGAATAATAATAAAATATAAATGAAAAGCATAAATAACATAAAAAGAGAGAAAAAGTGAGTCTTTTGATCCATGCAGTAGGCTCCTTCGATTCACCTTTCTTTTTCTTCTTTCAATTGGGGCTGGGAATCAGTGTGAACACCCTTCGGTTACGCCCTTTTTCCTTCTTTTTATTGGGATGAGAATCAGTGTGAGCACCCTTCTCTTACACCCTTTGTCCTTCTTTCGATTAGGGCCTGGAAGTCAGTGTGAACACCCTTCGATTACACCCTTCTTACTCCTTCATTTGGACTGTGAAGCAATATGGGTCTGCAAAGCAGCATGAGTGTGCATCCTCCATTCACGCCCTCTTTGTCTTTTGTTTGGGACCATGAAGCAGTATGGGGCGAAGCCTAAGGCTTCGATTCTGTAAACATTTTTTTGTTTTCTTCTTTTGTTTGAGTATGTATAGGTTAGTTCTACCATATATTTGGACAAGAAAAACAAACGAAAAATGGAAGAAACAAAAAAGTAAACAAATCTCATTTACATGCTTGAAACGAAAGGGTTAAGGTCAAAGGGACTTACCTTGCTTGAAGCTGGAATGTGTGTGTTGGACCTTGAGTGGCTGCCCTGAGTGCTCTTGGATTCGAAGGAAAGAAATAAGTTTCGTGTTTCTTTGACTGGATTCGAAGGCCAAGAAGAGTGGGGTTGTATTTGTTGTTTCTGGATACAAAGGAAAAGAAACATGTGTAGTGTTTCTTTTTTGGTGGATTCAAATGAAAGAACAAAGTGTGGGGTTACTCCTGGATTCCAAAGGGAAAAGAAACAAGTGTTGTGTTTCTAGTGTTGGATTTGAAAGGAACAGAAACAAGGGTGTGGTCTTTTGATTATGGGTTTGAGAATGTGTTAAGTGTTTGATGATTTTCACACAACCAAAGTTTCTTCAGCTACCAAAAGTCCCCTGGATGTGTTGTCCAGCCCCCCAAGATGTGTTGTGGAACATCTTATTTATAGATGAGGTTAGCTGAGATTTGAGAGGGAAAACAAAAGAGTTTGAACAAATTGAGTATACTGTTTTTATAGCTTTCGAGGTGCATTATTTGCATGCCAAATTGGTGCAAATATAAGAGCAGCGTAGAAGGACTACTGTGCAACCATTTTGGAGCGTTGTGGCCATTGTAGCAGGCTTGGACTTGCAGCGCATTGGACTTTGGTCAGCAAGCTTTCGATTAGACTCATCAAGAGACCAAACATTAATTGTGTTCTTTGAATGGACTTTTTCCATGTTCCTTCGAATGCAACAAATTCATGTTCTTTGGATGGGCCACCAAATATGTCCTTCGAATGGGACACCAAATATGTCCTTCGAATGGGACATCCAGTTATGTCTTGCATGTCCTTCTAATGGGCCACCATAGTGCAAAAACTATGTGTGTCGAAACAAACTTTCCAAGGGAGATACTGCCCAGTCGAAGCTAGCTGAAGATAGTCAATGCTTTGTAGGCACTAGCATGAAGATAGGCGTTGCCCTTGTGAATCGAAGCTAATTGAAGATAGGTGTTTCCCTGTCGAAGCTTGCAGTAAGTTGTTTCAAAGGGAGACTTTGCCCAGTCAGAGGTAGTATGAAGATAGCCAACGCCCTGTGGGTGCTAATATGAATCTAGTGAATGCTAGCCATAGGGAAGCTTTTTCTGTGTGCATGCTAGCATGGTGGGAGCCCCATTGCTTTGTGAATCTAAGCATGCAAGAAGGAGGCCATTTCTCAATCGAAGGCTGTATACAAATAGCCATTACTTTGTGAATCAAAGCAAACATGTAAGGCCAGGGGTGCGATTGAAACTTGCATGCAGGAGGTCCCTATTTTGAATCAAAGGAAAGCCTTCAGAAGGTCATTGTCTTTTTAAATGAAAGAATCCAATAGGAAGCCACTGACTTTTGAATCGAAGGACACCAACATGAGGCCCTTCCCTTTTGAATCGAAGGAGGCTGTTTCAAAGGGAAACAGATGCCCAGTCGAAGCTTCGTATAAAGCAAGCAAGAAAAAGGCTAATGCCTCAATCGAAAGCTTTGAATCAAGCCTGCTCGAAGGAAGCTAGATGCCTAACCGAAGAAAATTTGTGCAGCCTTGACTTAGTAGAAATTTTGTGAGAAAAATCTTTGAGAAATGAGAGGGAAAATTTTGGGGTACAACAGGTAGAATTGGGGTGTTACAAATATTCTAAAAGTGTAAAGAAGCTTCAACGAGTCCGTCTCATCCAAGTTCTAATCATATGAATATCAAGAAACTCTGAGGATCCAAAGTCTCAACAATATTATTCTCATTATGATAAGATTTCAAAGAAGCAAAGTTCTGATGTGTTAGAATTCATTCATTACAAATCAAAGAGTAACAGATGGAACAAAACAAAATCTGTATTTTTTGAAAGTGTGTTAACAACTCTTTATCAACCTTCCAAATTCATCTTCTCATGTCTCATATGCCTCGCCTATATAAATGAGTCTTAAAGATATGATTAAACACACTTCCGCATACAATTATATATCTTCACTATCTCTCTCTTGTTCTTTAATCTTATGTATAAATCACAATTGTGATATAGTTTTTCTAGAAACACCATTGTACATATTTTTTATTTATATTTTGTAATACCTTGAGAAACTAAGTTGTGGTTTAGTCTCAAGAAGACATTGACGATAGTCATTGTGTTTATATAATCAAAGTTTTTGATTAGTGGATTAAGACCTTGTTTGAGAGAGGCAAAATCACCTTGGCAGGTGGACTGGAGTAGTTTGTGTTCAAACAAACCAGGATAACCAAACGTGTCTTACTGTTTTATTTTTTGAAATCTCCAATTCAAACCCCATTTCTTGTGTTTTTCTATCCTTTAGAATTTATGAAACTTTACGGAGATAATAACTTTAGATGGAAACATCATCCTCGGTTCATCCGGAGAAGTTAACAAATTAACATCACAACAAGAAGTCAGAATTATGGGGATTTTAAATCAAAGTCAACACTTGGCGAGAGAAAACCCAAAAAGTTAACAGTTGTTTGAATACTTTTTATAAAATAAACTTTAAATGTAGAATTCGACCTTTGAGATATTTTTCTTTTACACAACACTAGATGTCCAAGAACTCGATATCTTATACTTTATCACAGAAGCATCACCCTACCTTCTACTACACAGAAGAAGCACTTAGTTGAGGAGAAAGAGTATGAAACAGTTTGTCGACCATGGACTAGACTTTGGAAGAGAAGCTAACAAAGTGCCAAACTTTATACTTCAACCTCTTGTAGTTTTCAATATCATAACCAGGTGTCAGAAAATGGGAGACACATCTAGCATTTGCATCAAAATCAAGAAAGAGGTTTGTGAGAGGAGGACCTAAAGAACATAGCTTTACCAATTGAACTTCCAACAGATGAGGAAGTAGTTGGATGTAAGGCAATTGGATTGTATCAACATGCTTCTCTGGCTTCTTCTGTCTCTACTAATAATCTTTGCCCCATGGATTCACTTGGAGACCAGAAACTAGCTTCTAGCAAGAAAATACTAGAACACGAAGTTCTGGATGAGACCCACAAAGTATCTCATGATTTGAGAAAGGCCCAATATAATAGGGATGAATGACAATTCCTATTGCAACAACGTGTACAGGATAACTTTCCTTTGCTGAAATTGTCTTCAGAACTTCCACACTCAACTCAACTGAGTCTTCAACTGGTTATTTCTCCCTTAAGGATTTTTGACCATGGGCCATTGCTTGCATGCCCACCATACCCAACCCCATCCGATCCTTCAAATCATCCAATTCCCCATGAAGTTATTTCATGGCTTTTTCGGATCACGATGTGGTGAGAAGTCACACATAACTATCCTACTTCTCATGGCAAGGAAAGCAATAAAGAAATGTGATAAAAATGCAAGAAAGAGAAAGCAACTGTAGTGGCTACCAATTGAATGCAAATTCGTTAATAGCGGACGAAAGAAACGGAGAAGCAGGGAATACATCGAGCAAGCTTCACCAAGAAACAAACATAGTCAAAAATGATATCCAACTAACCAAATAAAAAAATGTGTGCCACAAATGCACCGTATATCAGAGTTCCTACACAAAGTGTCATACATATCCAAACAATATACAACAAGTGTAAATAAAGGAAATTTCTCGTGAAATGAGAAGCAAGGCGTGTCACGTTGGAAGCAAGCATAAGCCACAAGTTTTGATCACATAAAAAATGTTGTTACATGATAAAACATAATAGAATGTACCTTGCACAATGAACAAATTCATCAAAAGATAACAAAATAAACGGTATCGGAACCGTGTCAAAAATCAATCCGATAATCAACAAATGAAATATCACACATGAATATATAACAAATGGAGATTATAACAATGAAATTCTGCACATAGAAGTGTAAAAAATCTGCCCTAGGAACAAAATCAAAATTATGCACAGTAACCTATAAACGTGCCCAGGTATCCAAATTTGCAATCGGTTCGGTCAAAAACATGGTCAGTTGTAAAAGAGATAAAAAATATGCTCCGTATCTCACAAATTTTGCGTGGTAGCTTGCAAACGGGACAATGGTTTCAGAAAAAAAGGTCCCATGAATTAATTCTAAGTGTAGGTACTCCATTTAGGCCATTTTACAATGCATGATATAACAGCGGTAAAATGATCTAAACGGCCAGAATCTCGACCCAAAAACGTGTATTCCGAGCATTAATGATAAAGCTTCAAATGAGTTTAAGTTCAAAATTTCATGAAAAAGAGTAAAAATACACAAATTGAAAACTTTGGTTTATCTCTCAAGTTTATAATTTTTTTGTAATGAAATTTTGATTTTAGAGAGGCACAAACTTGAGAATTAAACCACATATAGCTTGCACAACTCGAATTTCCAAAGTTAACATAACTTGTATTAGTTTGGTGTTTTAATATTGAAAATTTTGGGTTTTATCAACAAACCAATACAACTTATGCCAACTAATGAGAGTGATGTCAAATCTCAACATAAACCAACAAGCAACATGATTTATACAAACCACAACAATTCATGATTGAAATAAAACTTGATGCAACAGTTAAAAATTCAAGAACCACACCCAATTTAATATCAATCATCTAACACCGCATATCTTAATGGTATACAACTCATGAATCACATAAACCACACACAATAATCAACTCATGAAATCAACAACACTTAATTCTCAATTCATGCAATGTTAACTCCATTCCTATTCTTGAACCAAAATATAACACTAGGCATATTTAAAAACACCTCGTGTGCACCAAAATTCTACACAACTTAGTGTCAATTCAAGAATCAACAATTCCAAAACAATTCAAGAATCACAAGTTCACAACAAATATTACAATTCTTGAACTCAAATTTACATCTAAGCATTTTATCAAACACTTAAACTACAAGAAAAATCTATTTCAAATATCTTCCAGTTCAATGAATTACATTTAAGATCTAAGCAACTCACATAATCACAATTCACTTTAATTCATAATAATCAATGTATCACACATCAGTTATCAAGAATTAAGGTACAAGGATTGTTACCTATTAAAGCTTGGAAGAGAAAATTTGAGGAGAATTCAAGGGTTGGAGAAGGTGATGTTGCGATGAGGATAGGAAAGAAGCGAGGAGATCGCGCGATGAAGAGAGGGAAACAGAGGGAGTATGCACCGACAAGGAGGAGGCCAGAGGGCGGCGCTACGGACCAAAGTTGATGTATGGAAAGAAGTCCGGAGATGGCTTATTCTTCTTGAGGGAGGAGAAGTTTTCTTCCTTTTGATTTTTGTGTTGTTGTGTTGTTATGAGAGGCTTGAAGGTGATGATGAATATTGATGAGTTTGATATTTTTGTATGAGTGATTTGAGAGTGTTTGTGATAGGGAAAATGAAATTATGTTGTTATTGGTGTGAATGAGAATATATAGTGTGGGATAATATGAGTGAGTTTGGTTAATGAGCTTCAAAAACCATAAACTATAGTGCAAATTTTTAATTCATCAATGTCTAACACGTTCAGGTCAAATTCGCAGGGAGCTCGCTAAGAAATTCAAAGTCGAGGCGTGAAGAAAACAAACATATCCGGTGTCAATAGAGACCTCATGTCAAAGTATGAGCTCAATTCTATGAAAGACGAGTGAGATATGAATTTTTGAAAATTGAGACATCGATATAAAATCCTTTAGCACCAATTTTCGCATCAATGTCAGACATGAACACATTTTCATTCAAAAATTGGTACTTCTCGGAGCATAATCCAGACTCGACTTTGGAAGAAAAATTGTAGATCTCACATAGTGACCTCTTGTAAAAATATGGGCCCGATCCGATAAAAATTGAACGAGTTATGAATTTTCTCGTTAAACATAAATTAAATTTGAATTTCCTTTTTTCCGTTCATCAACTTTGTTTTGCGAAACAAGCCAAAAACGAGTGTCTCTAGAGTACCGTTTGTATTTGGAACCTGAAGAGAAATTATAGCTGACACCCTTTATGAAATTATTCCAAAAGAAACTTCTCAATACGATAAAGATCGAAGGAGTTATGATTCTTATAATATCGAGAAATGGTGAATAAAAAATTCGGTTTAGCATAATTATTTTTCTGGTAATCCATAATTCTGGGGACTTTCCTCAAGGAATCGACTTCCGTACCAAAAATGTGAAACGAAGAAGACGTCAAGACAGAATTTTTCCAAAAAAAATGCTCCAAAACGGTATTCTAGTTAGAATGTATGAATTTTTGAATGTCTGCAAAATTACGGTTCAGCACAGTATTTTCGCCGTTTTTTCATTGTATCACTTCCCAGAGAATCGCATATTCAGAAGCCTTCCTTAAAGAATTAGCTTTTGGTCCCAACACGAGAGTTGGAGAAGACATTAAGACGGTTTTAGCGCCTCTTGAATCACCCTAAAACAGTATATCAATCAGAAGTTACGAATTTTTGAGTATGCACATGATGACGGTCCAAAAAATAAATTCAGTATACTGTCTTCAAAGAATTAAAATTCCAGCAGATTTTATTCACACAATTAGCTTTTGATCTAAACATAAGAAATGGTAAGAGAATCAATACAATCTAAATGCTCGAGGAACCCACTGAAAATACTGAATTTGATGAAAGTTACGAATTTCCAAACACTCGGTGAACATATAACCATTCATTAAATCCAAATACTGCTTCAGAGAAAACAAATTATTTGGAGACTTTTTGCACGTAATTGACTTCTGGCCTAAATAGATGAAATTAAGAAAATACCGGGACAGTTCCAATGCCTGAGGAAACAACTCGAAATAGTAAAACAGCTAAGACGTTGTTTCTGGTTCGCACTGCTTCAAATTCACCGAAACACCCAATTCTTCTACAATTCAAAATGCATTGAAATACATGAGAGCTTTGATGAAGAATTGCTTGGATAACTTGCAAACTGTGCAGAGCTCATTAAAATGCAAAAAACCTTCAATTTCTATTTTTGCTGTACCGCTTGGTAAAACACTTGTCTCAGAGCTTAATGCCGATAAAATTCCTTGATACCATGAGTATAGATCCAATGACATGTATGTATGCATATGGTAATGAAATATAAGCCAATTAGAATCAAAATGAAGAGGGAAAATTTTGGGGTACAACATTCATGACATTGTTATTGAAAGCAGGATTACCCAAAGCTGTCAAATTTTCTCTCGACATGAACAACCCGAAAGTAGCACATATTCCTCGACTAAGGCTAAAGGAAAACAAATTGTGGTTAATGGTGAGAAACCGGGGCATAATCCTCCTATTTCGACCTTGGATGTCGAGATGGCTAAAGATGTCACAGAGCCGATGAGATATATAAAGAAGAGTGACTACAAGATTATTGATCAGTTAATCCAGACACCTACGAAGATTTTGATTCTTTCTTTGCTCCAGGATTTTGAATCTCATAGAAATGCACTGATGAAGCTATTGGTGACTTCATTTGTTCCTTAGGAGATTTCACTGAATGAATTTGAAGGAATCATGGCTAGAATCTATGTAACTAATGGGCTAGGTTTCATAGATTTCGATTTACCTCCCGAGGGGAGGAAGCATAATAAGGCGCTGCACATCTTAATGAAGATTGCAAGGACTAGATTATCCCATGTGTTAGTTGACACGAGATCATCCCTCAATGTTCTGCCAAAGTTTTCTCTTATGAAGTTGGATTACAAAGGGCTTGTGCTGAGGCCTAGCGATTTGGTGGTCAAGGCGTTTGATGGGTCGAAGAGAAATGGGTTTAGGGAAGTTGATTTGCATATCAAGATAGGTCCTCCGATCTTTGATGTGACATTCTTTATCAAGGATATCAATCCTTCTTACTGTTGTTTGCTGGGGCGCTCGTGGATCCATGGGGTCAGCGCTGTCACTTCTACTTTGCATCAAAAGTTGAAATTCTTGGTTAATGGGAAAGTGGTCACCATTTGTAGTGAAGAAGATTATATTGTGAGCCATCTGAGTACCTTCTGCTATGTTGAAATTAAGGGTGAGGTGCATGAGACTCCGTGCCAAGCAATTGAAACCGTGTAGGAGGCCTCTATGGCATCTTACCAACAACCTCAAGTAGTTGTTGAGTCCGGTCATCCTGAAGGATGTGGAAGAGTGTTGGATCTCTCCACACAGAAAGACAATAAAGGTTTAGGCTTCGTGGCTGGATGAAGCATGCCAACCGTTGTTCCTATCAAGATTCAAGGTATTCCTCCTTAGATTCACTTTGTCAGTGGTGGTATTATCCATGAGGAAGCTTATGCTGTGAGCGAGGAAGGTGATAGAGACTATGAAATGGATAAATGGGTTTGTCCTACTGTTATGGGTCAAGAGCCTGCCAATTGGTTTACCAAAGACGTCATTGAAGTCACCCATTATGAAGAGTAATTTTCTTTAATTCTCATCATGCAATAAATCTTACATTATTCCCAAGACGTAATGATCATGTTGTAGGGCCACAATGTTTTTCTTTTCAAAATTATCATCAATAAAGGATATCCTTTTGCATTCAAATTTTTCGCTCCTTGTCTTTCTTTTTATTTTTAAAATTTTTTGGCAATGTGTTTTTATTTTTCTTTTTAAATCTAAAACTAAAATAAAAACAAAATCATAATCATGCAGATATTTTCCCCAATTAATCCTAGATTTTGTCGATAACGATTCTGCTATGGCTCATTATGACTTTGAAAATCCATATGTGAAGTGTGAGTTTAAGGGTGTGTGTTTTATGACCATATCATCAACTTTCTTTGGTTGATATGGTTCTTTTTCTTTTGTTTTCACATATCCTACGCCTTTTCTGCTGTTTTTGCTAACTCCATAGATTATTGGCGCCATCTTGCTTCTATCTATGTTTCTAGCTATAAATTTTTGAAAGTTGCGATCATATTCTTTTATGATGTTATCAGATCTATTTGAAAATTATGAAACAAATTCTTTATAAGCTTTTTGCAATTCATTTTTAAGTTTAGAATTAATTTCTTTTAGCCCAGAGTTTTTTGTTTCCTAGTTTCTTCAGTTTCAGATACAAGAACGCGTTTCTGGTTCTTGTATTTTACTCAAAGTTGCTGATATTTTTCAAGTATTTTAGACATACTTTCCTATAATTGAGATCTAGAGAGTTTTGAAAATACCTCTTATAAATCTGATTCAGATTCTAATGTATCTGTGTCTTCTAATATGTTAGCCATTAAAGCTATATTGGCTCCTTCATCTTTTGATTCTGTTTCAGCTCTAGAAGATTCTTAGTCATCCCACGTTGCCATAAGACTTTTCTTCTTTTCTTTGGAGAACTTTTTCTTAGGATTTTCTTTCTGAAGATTTGGGCAGTCGCTTTTGTAGTAACTTGGCTCTTTGCATTCGTAGCATACAACATCTTTGTTGCTAGATTATCTATATCCAGAGGATGATTCAAAGTGATTGCATGTTCTTCTGGGATTTCTGAATTTCCTATGTCAGTGCTTCCAAAGCTGATGGACTCTTTTCGAGAGAAGAGATAGTTCATCTTCCTCTGAAGAGCATCCATCAGAGTTTTCTTCTTCTTTCTTATGAGGCTCATCTTCTTCTAGTTCTATCTCGTGAATTCTTAAAGAGCTGATGAGTTCTTCAAGAGATATTTTGGTCAGATCTTTGGCAAGTTTTATGGCTATGACCATGGATTTCCATTTCATGGGTAAGCTTCTGGTGATTTTCTTTTCATGGCCTCCTATTGAGTACCCTTTGTCCAAAACTTTTAACCCAACCACTAGAATTTTAAACCTTGAGAATATTATCTCAATTATTTCATCTTCTTCCATTTTGAAGGCCTCATACTTCTGGATGAGTACAAGGGCTTTATTCTCTTTGACTTGAGTGTTACCTTCATGCATCATTCTCAGAGAGTCAAACATGTTCTTAGTTAAGTCTATGTTCGTGATCTTCTTATACTCGGTGTATGAGATGGCACTCAAGAGGATTGTTCTAGCCTTGTGATGATTTCAGAATTCATTCCTTTATTGATCTGTCATTTTCTTTCTATCGATCTTCTGACTGTTTTCATCAACTGGATAAGTGTAGCCATCAGTTATTGTATCCCAGAGGTCAGTGTCATTAGCTACAAAAAAAATTTTGATTATGTCTTTCCAGTAATCGAAGTTTTCACCATCAAAGACTGGAGGTTTGCCGCTGATTCTGTCTATCTCATCATAGTTATCATTGTTGTTATTTTGAGCTGGTCCCACCATAGTGTTTTTCTTTCTAGGATCTTTTTCTGACACAGTTAAAGGTTATCACCCAGAACCAAGTGCTCTGATACCAATTGAAGGATAAAAAAACACAAGAAAGGGGGTTTGAATTTGGGTTTTCAAAAAATAAAACTGTATGACATGTTTGGTTATCCTGGTTCATTTGAACTCCAAATACTCCAGTCCACCCTGGCAAGGTGATTTCGCCTTTCTCAGACGAGGTCTTAATCCACTAATCAAAACTTTGATTACACAATCATAAAGACTAACGTCAATGTCTTCTTAAGACTAAACCACAACTTGGTTTCTCAAGGTATTGCAAAATATGAATCAAAATGTGTACAATAGTGTTTCTATAAAAACTATATCACAATTGTGGTTTATACACAAAGTTAAAGCACAATGAATAGATAATAGAGAGCTTGTGAAAATATTTCTTTGTATGCACAAGAGTTTTTTTACCACTCTTAAAGATTCCTTTATATAGGCGAAGCATATGAGACATGAGAAGATGATTTTGGAAGGTTGATAAAATGTTGTTAATGCACTTTCCAAAAATATAGATCTTGTCTTGTACCAGCCGTTACTCTTCAATTTGCAATAATTGAATTGTAATGCATCAGAACTTGCTTCCTTAAAAACTGATCAGAATAAGAATATTAACATTGAGACTTTAGATCATCAGAGTTTTTGCATGCAACTTTGGTGCTTCAGAAGTTTTAGCATTAGAACTTCTTTGAGTGTGATATTTCAATAGTTGTACATGAATTCTTATCAGATCTTCTTAACGTAATTTTGTTCGCCAACTTCTATGCTTCTTTATCAGAACTTCACCGCATATTTTATTTAATTATTAGAGAGCATATTTGTTCTTTATGTATATATCATGTATTTGTTATCATCAAAACTATTACAAAGATGTAGAACCAAACTATGTTCTAACACGGTCAACATGATGAGACGGGTAGGAAAGAACATGATATTTACTACATGGGAAAGAAATTTACTGATTGCGAGTCGAGGTACTCATTGCTGGAAAATACTTGTTGTGCACTCGTGTGGGCAGCAAAGTGTCTCAGAGAGTACATGCTGACTCATACTACTCTTTTAATATCCCAGATGGATTCAATCAAGTACATTTTTGAAAAGCCATTTCTCACAGGAAGAGTGGCTCGTTGGAAGATGATTTTTACTGAATATGATATCCAATATACTACCCAAAAAGCCATCAAGGGTAGTATATTGGCAGATTATCTTTCGCACCAGCCAAAGGAAGACGATTATTAGCCGATGAAGTTTGAATTTCCTGATGAGGACATTATGTACATACAAGATTGTAATATTCCCGGCCTAGAGGAAGGACCCAAACTAGGATCGGGATGGACAATGGTGTTCGATGATGCCTCCAATGCATTAGGTAATGGTGTCCGTGTTGGAATTACTTCTCCTAAAGGTTTTCATACTCCTATTACTTCAAAAATTTGCTTTGATTGCACCAATAATATGATTGAGTATGAAGCTTATATCTTTGAGTTAGAAGCTGCTATTTATTTGCGAATCAAAATCCTAGAAGTATATGGAGATTCTGCTCTTGTGATTAGTCAGATCAATGGAGATTGGCAGACTCGTCACCCAAATTTGATTCAGTATCGTTAGCATGTTATAAAGTTGTTCCCATACTTTGATGAGTTTACTTTCAATCATATTCCAAGATAAGAGAACAATTTGGTAGACACTTTAGCTACTATGTCATCCATGTTTAAATTCAGATGGGCAAATGAAGCCCCCTCTATCATCATCATGAGGTTGGATGAGCCATCATTCTGTTACGAACTAGAAGAAGAGTTTGTTGAGGAGAAACCTTGGTTTTATGATATCAAAATGCATACTGAAATACAAGAATACCCATAGGGTGCATCTATCACGGATAAGAAGACTTTGCGAAAGAACTCAGCCAAGTTTTTTCTCAATGGAGGTTGTTAAACCCCAATTTTTCCCCTAAGATATCTCATCATCTCATGTTATCAATACATCAAGATCACACATTAGGGTTGGTTTTCCCTTTCTACTTCATCCTATCTTTAAGTTTGCTCTTGAGGGATCACCAAGCACCTTCATTTGTGTATCTTGTACATTTGTTTTTAGGTGGATTAACTTTTAACTAACATCAATATATATATATATATATATATATATATATATATATATATATATATATATATATATATATATATATATATATATATATATATATATATATATATATATATATATATATATATATATATGTTTCCTTGAATGTTCATATTGTAGGTTATGCCACAATTGCATCCATCTCACCTTCTAACCTAGGGTTTAAGGGTTAGTCCTCAGTCAAATAATTCTTCAATGGATGGAAAGAGCTCAAGCTTCAAGGCTATGTCTATGATATCAATGTTTTTGATTCAAATATATCTCTCACTTTATTTAGGTCAAGTTTTCCTCAAGGATGGTGGTGGTATTCATCAAGAAGATTCATAGGTTCATGTGTTTATTTCCATGCCTTCTTCAACAAGCTTCATTGAGACTTAAGCTCCATTTTGAGTATGCTTCAAGAAAACAGCATTTCAAGGGCTAATGTGATTCATCATGCTCTATTTTTGAAAGAAAGTTCAAAATATTCAAGGTTGATTCAACAAGTTTGACCTAACTGAGCAAGTGCTTGATTCAGTGATCATAAGTGCACAACTCTCTCAATTTTAAATATTTTTAGTTGGTTCTTTTTGCTATGGGTTATTATCATCATCTACAATAATTTATCTTCACATTACAAGATATAATTGTGCAAGAAAAATGATCGAAAGTTGAAAGGGGTTCCAAGTCACTTTGACACTCTCTGAGCTAGGGTTTGCTGACTTACAAGGACCATATTGTAGAGGTAGAAATGTTTAAGACCAAGCCATTGGATTGACTAGACTTATACAGATCAAAATAAAAATATCCATAATTCTTTATTGTTTCCAAAGGAATGGGAAAAAAGCGAATAACCCAAAAGAGGGGAAAAGATTCAAGGTAAGGGGGTTGGTTATGTAAAGGGAAGGTATTAGCACCCTAAACATCTACGGTACTGCGCAGGAACCTCTTTGTAAAATCTGTATATTTTGTCTATAAAACTTTGTATGTAAAATAGATGGTGGAGGTGAGAAAAGAAATATATTTTTTATGATTTTTGCATCCGCCGCGGTTGTGAACCTTTAGTGCCTACGTACCACCTTTCATGCAATAGGGGATCACGACACACGTAGTTCACATTTAAAAATTTAAAACACAAATGTGTGGGTTAATTTTATGAGATGAGACATTATTGTCATTGTCCGTGCGGAAAACATACTTACTATCCACAATCATGAGAAAGGAGAATTTGCATCATCTCAAAGTGGAGGATATGGCTTAGATTTTTAAATCAACAATGCCTAACTCAACACCCAAGTGGAAAATATCTCACTTCACTATATATTGTAGAAGTATAGTTGCTTGCATCACTACAAGGATTGATAAGAGTCAAATCTTTTGAGAAAAAGTTTTAAAGTAAAAAGCCAAAGTGGCAAAATGGTTTGAAATGAGATTGATTGACTTTTAGTCTTTTCACAAAAAAAATGTCAATGTATTATTAAGTTGATTGAAGTTTATTTATGAAAATATTTTGAAAATGCATGGACCTAAGTCCAAGTTTATTTATGAAAGTGGTTCAAGTTTAGAAACAAGAAGAGTTTTCAAAAGGAGGAGGAAGAATTTTGAAATTAAAGAAGATGGGAGGAGAAGAAGAGACTATCCTAAAGAATAAGGTAAAAGCTAGGGATAAGAACCATCTAACCAACAAGGAGCCAATACTTGACATTATGAGTCAAGATAAAATTCTCATTCCTTGGATTAAAACCAAACAAGCAAAGATACTAGACCTCTTGAGAGAACCAAGCTTCAAATGTATTAAGTCTTCACAAAAATTGGGAAGAGTAACGGTTGTATACGAGTGAATTTCAGATTACAAACAAAGAATGTAATCACAATGACCTGCACACAAAATAAACAAACAACCCAATGTCTTGAGGTAAACCTCAAGAACTCAATACAAAATATCAACTAACATCACAAGGTCTCCAACATAGGTCAAGGTTTCTAATCCTACGTCTAAGAAGTCGAATACTCCACAATGCCAATGATAGTAACCAAATAGTCCAAGTATCAGTAAAACCTTTTATGGTTCATGTTGATTATTAGGTGTCTTAAAAAAAGAAAAGCTCAAGTGAGCAAAATAAAAATAACAAGAATAGTAAATGCTCAAGTGAGCAAAAATTAAAATGGCATGAAATGTAATGCTTAAAGTAAATGGTACATAAAGTATAAAAAATAAAAGCATAAAAAATAAAAGCATAAAGTAGAACAATTTAATAATTAGTGGTTAGTTAGATGACCATATTGAAACTTTCATTTGGAACTCATTAGAGGATTGGTAGAACCAAAGCCTCCACACAACAAGTTGCATTAACTTTTTGTCAAGTATATCATCCATTTGGAATTCTCACAAATATCCTTTAATGATCAACGATGTTTAAGTGTTCCGCGTTGACCAAAAGTGTTGTAGATCCATTAGAGGATTGGTAGAATCAAAGCCTCCACACAATGAATCTCAAAGTTATTGGATCAAAGAGATCAAATTAACATACTTGGGCTTGCAAACATAGGTTTGGGCCACAAATGATAATTTATTCGAATCGGGACAAAATTTAGTGTTATGTTAAGCAATCATCAGTGGACTTATATAGAAGTCGCACCTATTTTGAGGTCGGTCAATTGCAATCTATGCACCATTTATCATGAGACATGATATAGAGATCA
Source organism: Vicia faba (assembly GCA_948472305.1). NCBI lineage: Eukaryota > Viridiplantae > Streptophyta > Magnoliopsida > Fabales > Fabaceae > Vicia > Vicia faba. The sequence continues at coordinate 705,930,649 of OX451740.1, forward strand.
TGCTCCAATAACACTTAGTGCAATAAGAAAGGGATGAGATGAAGAGGGATAGGAAAGAATACAAACCATATTTAAATTAAATTTTAATCAAACTATTATTAAAATCATTCATCCATTTTTATGGAGTTAAACTCAACACCATGGATCCAATGATGTTAACAATGTTCAGGATCAAAAATTCAACCCAAGATCAGCCAAAAAATAATCACAAAATAATATTGCATTTAATATATACATTAACAAAAAGGTTTTAAAATGGTTTTAAAAATGAAATAAGAAAGAAAAATATCAACTATGTTCAAACTAATCAAGAAAAAATAAGTAGGACCATAGAAAAATCAGAAATGGACTCAAATATTTCTATAAAATTTTTGGTAATTTTTTAAAGTCAGTAACTATTTTTTAAGCTAATTAAAATTGCTCAAAAAATAGAAACTAGATCAAAAACAGTAAACATCAATATAAAATTCCATAAAATTTTCAATAAGTCAGAAATATGTAAAATGATATTTATGAAATTTTTTAGAATTAAAAATGTCAGAAAGTGTTTTTAAGGTAATTAAAATAAAGCAAACAATGCAAATAATATAAAAAATATCAAATATCAAAATAAAAATGTGAAAAAATAGTCATGAGATCAGAAATAATTCAAAGTATTTTTGTGAATTTTTTCATAATTTGTGGATAAAAAATAAAAGAGTTATGAATTTTTGAAAATTAAATCAATTAAAATATAAAATCATAAAATAAAATACAACCAAAAAGATATGGGCCATCATATCATAGTCAAAACGCGTTAGTAAGCTAATCCAATGGACCAGACGCAATGTGCTTGATATGGACCTTAGTAAGATGCACATGGGATCAGAAAAAGGGCAACCGATGAAATTAAAACATTTGGCACACTATCATTGGCTGAGACGAGACATGTCATCGTCTTCAACCTCCAGCCACCCTGCAATGGAGATTTTGTGAGATCTTTCAAATGGAAAAATTAGGATCCCAGACCAGTATCATTGGATTCGTCTCTTCAAGACGATCCTAACACCACCATCGCATCAAATTTATATAAGGTATGCAAAGAGATATGAATCAAAAACCCAGAAAATAACGAGCACCTTCAATTTGAGATTTCTCTCTCAATTCTCAATGGATTTAAAAATTGTAAGAAGCACAAGAATCAGGAGAAGGAGTAGAACAAGTTAGTGCTTTATTTGGATCCAAATGACGGAGAATTCTACCTTTTCGAAGTTCAAGAAAGAAGCTCTGAAAATGGACTTCTATAGCTTAAATTATAGCTCATTTTGCTTGGTTTAAGTGCTGGAGAGTTTGTATGATGCTTAAGGAAGATGAATGTGCAAATAATTTTGGAAGAAAAGGCTAGAATCTCAGAAACTGATTTCAAAAATTGGAAGTTCGTGTGAGGTTTTGACAGAGTGTTTTTGGCTCTCAAAGCTTGAGGAAATGAATGGGGGATGACCCTCTATTTATAAGGAATCAAATGGAATGTTCAAGCGTGTGAAATGATGAAGTTTGGAGGGAAATCGTGTGAACCTGATACACGAGCAAAGTGTGATCTGATTTGCATAAAAACTCATCCAATCCTTGCATTTTAAGGCTCTAATCCACTTTGGCAACTTGTTTAAACATGTTTAGATCACAAACGCGTGCTAATTTGATGTTTAGAGGCCAAAACATTAATTTTAAATTCTGACTTATGAAGAAACTTCAGTTCTAAGTTACCAAGTTCAATCCAATGGCATTCTCAGCTCAAGGGGTCTTAAGGCATGATTCTTGATGCTTTAGAAATATGCGGTTACAAGCTTTGCAATGGAAAAATAATGGAATCAAATGGATGCTTGAGATGAAAGTTGAATTGAGTCAAAGTTGGGGGAAAAAGGTTGACTTTCCATACTTAGAAATATTTCAAATTTTTCTTTGAAAGTGACCTATAATGTTTTGCATCCAAACATGGCCTTCCACTTGGAATTTGCTCTTGACCAAAAAAGATGGCATGAAATAGACCTCTTGAATGACATTTTGGAACTTGAACCATTCAAAATATCCAAAAATTGAGAGAGTTATGAATTGTTGAAGTTGGCTAAAGAGAATGAAATGACCTATAATATTTTGCATCCTTAGGGCATCTTACATCCATTTTCTCACTTTGCACATAAAATAAGTAATAATGTTCACATCCTCAAGATAATTATGGAAAAAGAGTCGGCTCAAGGTGATAAAAATTGACCAAGTTATGATCATTTGAAGTCACGCATGGGAAAATGGGGGTTCATCTAGAGGACATGTACTCTTTCTTCATCATCAAGTTTCTTACATAAGAAAACTCCTTGAAACTTTTGAAGTGATTTGTTAATAACCCTTTAAAGAGAAGGATGTATTTGGAATCACTCAAAAATACCAAAAGATGAGAAATATATACTTCTTTGAAGTTAAAAACCCTAGCTCCTAGATCAAGAAAATTCTTTGAGGAACTTTGACAATTTTGAACAACCTTCTTGTACCAACACTTTTTCTTTGTAAATAGAACTTGTCTAGGATGATAATGAGAAATCATAGCCACCATAACAACTTCCATATCTTGAGAATTAAGAGAAATATGCACTTGTGACCAAGGGGAACAAAGTCTTGTCCAAACATGACTACTTCTTCAATCAACCCCTTGTGATTTTGAATCAATCTTGATAACTTTTAAATATGGTGAACCAAGATAAACCTTGCCATGCCATTTCTTCCAAAACAACTTCAATGGTGAGGTTTGGACTTCTCAAGCTTTATTGACTAGGGCATGGAAATAAACTCATGAACTCATGGAGCAACTTGCTAAGCCTCATTGCCTTTACCTACATTATTAACAAGTATGACAAACCAACATTGCATTTTATTAATTAAAAATAAAATCAAGACAAAATATTCATGATCACAAAAGAAAACAAGTCAAGGTTCTTGGTGATTCCTCAAATATCAAAGCTAAAGATAGGGAGGAGAACCAAAAGCCCTAATGTGATCTTATTGTGATTGAATCAACATGGTATGGTGAAGGGATCATAGGGGAAAAATTGGGGTACAACAGCTGCCCTTATTTAAGTTTCTTCTATCCAGAGATACGAAGGGTAAAAATATTCATGTCGACGCGATCGAAAATACTTAAATATAAAACAAACCCTATTTTTGGCCCTAAGATGCCATGCAATGCTTATGAGCATGAATGCATATGAACAAAATCAAAGAAACGCAAAAAAACACTGGGGATGTAACAAAGGAAATAAAGAAACAAAAGAGAAACCCGACCAGGAAAATAAATCACTGGTGGATCAAAAGACCCGACTCATAGAGGATGAAAAAAAGTCAAAGGATACACCAACTTCTACTGAAGGCGAAACTACTAACGTTCACTGAAGGTAGAAAGAGGAAGGAAATAACAACATCGATGTTTACTAATAGTGAGCTACCAACATTTACTGAAGGTAGAGAGAAAGAATCATCGACGTTCACTGATGATGAACTACCAACTTTCACCGAAGGTAGTAGGAAAGGAAATATCATAGCATCGCTGTTCACTGAAGATGAACTACCAACGTTCAATGAAGGTAACAATCACAAACTTTTATTGATGGTGACCTACCAACTTTCACCGCAGGTAGAGAGAATATATCATAGCACCGCCATTCACTGACGATGAACTACCCACGTTCACTGAAGGTAGCAAAAAGATAACAATCACCAACTTTCACTGAAGGTGACCTTCCAAATTTCACTGAAGGTGGAGAGAGAATATATCATAGCACCGCCGTTCACTGACGATTAATTACCAACGTTCACTGAAGGTAGCAAAAAGATAACAATCACCAACTTTCACTGAAGGTGGCCTACCAACTTTCACTAAAGGTAGAGAGAGAATATATCATAGCACCATCGTTCATTGACGATGAACTACCAACGTTCACTGAAGGGAGCAAAAAGATAACAATCACCAACTTTCATTGAAGGTGACCTACCAACTTTCACTGAAGGTAGAGAGATAATATATCATAGCACCGCTGTTCACTGATGATGAACTACCAACATTTACTAAAGGTAGCAAAAAGATAACAATCACCAACTTTCACTGAAGGTGACCTACCAAATTTCACTGAAGATAGAGAGAGAATATATCATAACACCGTCGTTTACTGATGATGAACTACCAACATTCCCTGAAGGTAGCAAAAAGATAACAATCACCAACTTTCACTGAAGGTGACCTACCAACTTTCACTGAAGGTAGAGAGAGAATATATCATAGCATCGTCGTTCGCTGACGATGAACTACCAATGTTCACTGAAGGTAGAAAAAAGATAACAATCACCAACTCTCACTGAAGGTGACCTACCAACTTTCACTGAAGGTAGAGAGAGAATATATCATAGCACCGCCGTTCATTTACGATGAACTACCAATATTCACTAAAGGTATCAAATAGATAACAATCACCAACTTTCCTGGGGAATGAATCGTGACTTCCTGGGGAAATGCAAATATACTCCTACTGAGGAGATACAGTCTTCTCGTGCAAAATAAATGCACATTCTTAAACCAAAACTCGAAGCTTGCAGAAATCCAAAGTAATAATATTGCTGAGGATCAAGGATTCAAACCAGAAATAAACTGGAAATAAACGGTCTTATAAAATACATTCTTTGATAAATAAACTCAAGAGGGAAACCCAAATCATCCGGAAAAAGAGTTGTGTAAGAAGGCTAAAGCAAAAATCTTCCACGAGGGATAACTCAATGGGGAAATTGAAAGAATATACACTTTCTGCTTATGACTGACACTCTATTGGGGAGAGGATAACACAACTCTACAAAACATGGTAATATGTCAACAAGATATTAATGGATACGAATTAGCAATGATTTGCTAAGTTTAGCTATGCATGATGTATGTATGAATGTATGAGTGTTATCGTGCATATGTTGATAAAACATACATATAATACTGATGATAAACAAACAAAACCAACTCGGGTGCACACAACACTTGGCTAAATTACATCCAAGATGATCATTCCAAATGAAAATAAGCACCAACTGAGGAAACAATGTCCTACTGCATGGCTTAACTTTACTGGGGAGGAACATAACATAGTGACAAAACAGTACAGATACAGGGATATAACATCCTTCTCTAGGCTTCACCGGGGAATATCACTCAGACTTAAATTGGGAAATAAATGTTTTAATGTGTAGCACTTCTACTAGGGATTGCAAAACTGATTTCAAATAAGGCAAATGGAAACCAAATTGTCAAAACATCCACTGGGGAATTCAGGCCAACTTTAAAGGAGGAAAATCATACAGACTTCACTAAGGGAGATAATGCTTCATCATCGAGACATCAACTGGGGACTTCGTGCTGACTTCATTGGGGAGGTCAACACCACATCATCGAGGGTAAACCAAGATACGTTCTTCATTGGGGAAACCGGAGATACATTCTTCTTCGAGAGTAATTATTGCACCAACTTCTCTGGGGAGAAAGGACTTCTATCAAATAAGCAAGACCTTCACTGGAGAATCTTGGATTGAGTCTTCATATCATGCAAACTTATTCCACAAAATATGCCCTGGGATAGCCTTCTTGGGAAATAACTACCAACAAAAATGCCAATTACTTCCAAAAAGAACAACATTCTGCAAATGGTTTGATCTTAGCATACCAAGGGAACAAGACCTTTCATCATATGAGGGAAGATTTTGCTGGGGAATATGGGATAGAGACTTCAGACCATGCAAACCCTAAATGAAAAATGAACCAAGACTTGACTGGGGACATTGGAATCACAAGCCCAATACTGCACCTTACGCCAATTAGTATCATCTTCAATATACAAAACTCACACGCATACCAGCGAAAACATCTTTAGAAAACCTTCACGGGGGAAAAAAAACTTCCCAAAATTACTGGAGTTCGTCCATTCCTGGGATCACCACTTTTGTTTTCCTCTTAAATCACAAAATCTAAAGTAAAAGTAAGTTGTAAATTATTTTTTGAAAAAAAAAACAATTTTGTTATTTAATCCTTTTTGCTTTGAAAATTATTATCATTAATAAATGGAGTCTTTGTAAGCTGAATAAAAATAGGAACTACAAAGAATTGGGTAAAAGCTCAAATTTTATTGATAGAATGATAGTCTACGAATGGCGAGACTCCATGGATAATTACAAAGCTTGGAAAATGGTAATATATAATGAAAAGATACATTGAAATACAATGACCATTATTCCCTCTAACAACTTTGAAATTCTGAGCAGCAGCTTCTGTAGAAGTATAATGAGGATCCAAGAAGATTGTTGCTTCGACGATCAAGTCTTGTCTGATGCAGTTACTTGCCAAGAAAGTCCCTAACTTTTGCCTAAGCTTCCCTTGCGGGTTTTCAACTTAGCGGGAAATTTTATTCTATTTATGTCTCTAATTTTTTCCTAGACCACCCTTTCGGGTTTTCGGCCTACCGAGACGCTCTTTTTTCCTAAGCCGCCCTTTTGGGTTTTCAGCTTAGTGAGTTGTTCTTTTATTTCTTTAGGCGAAGTATTTCTTGACTGCATCAACATTCATGGGACGTGGGAACTCCTCAACATCCATAGGTTCAAGAATTAATGAACTTCCAGAGAAGGCTTTCTTGACAACATATGGGCCTTCGAAATTGTGAGTCCACTTGCCCCTAGAATCAACGTTAAATGACATGATCTTCCTAAGCACAAGGTCGCCTTCTCTGAATTCACGAGGTTTGACCTTCTTATCAAAAGCTTTCTCCATTCTCTTCTGATATAACTTCCCATGACACAAAGCTGTCATTATATTCTCTTCGATCAAATTCAATTGGTCAAACCTGTTCTGGACCCATTCAGCCTCTGACAACTTGGTTTCCATTATCACACGCAAATAGGGAATCTCAACCTTGATTGGGAGTACTGCTTCCATTCCATACACAAGGGAGAACAGGGTTGCTCCTGTTGAGGTGCGGACAAATGTCCGATATCCATGTAAAGCAAAAGGGAGCATTTCATGCCAATCTTTATAAGTAACAACCATCTTCTAGATGATCTTCTTGATATTCTTATTAGCAGCTTCAACATCCCCATTCATCTTCGGCCTATACGGAGATGAGTTATGATGGACAATCTTGAATTCTTCACAATGTTCTGTCATCATCTAGTTGTTCAGATTCGAGCCATTGTCGATGATAATTATGCTCGACACACCATACCGACATATAAGATTATTCTTAATGAAGTGCACAAAGACCTGCTTAATAAGATTAGAATATGAAGCAACTTCCACCTATTTGGTGAAGTAATCAATTACTACCAAAATAAAACAGTGTCCATTCGAAGCTTTGGGTTCTATCATTCCAATCATGTCAATACCCAACATAGAGAAAGGCCACAGGGAAGAAATAACATTGAGAAGTGTTGGAGGCACATGAATCTTGTCTGCATAAATCTGGCATTTATGGCAGTTCTTTGCAAATTTGTAACAGTCAGATTCCATTGTCAGCCAATAGTAACCTGCCCTTAGCATCTTTTTAGCCATTGAATGTCCATTGGCATGAGGGCCAAATGAACCTTCATGAACCTCATGCATCAACATGTCTGCTTTGTGTCTATCCATGCATCTGAGCAGGACCATGTCATAATTTCTCTTCTACAACACGTTTTCACTAAGGAAGAAACTTCCAGCCAATCTTCTCAATGTCTTTCTACCTTTATTCAAAGCACCAATCGGGTATTCCTGAGTCTGAAGAAAATGCTTGATATCATAATACCAAGGTTTCTCATCTGCTACCTCTTCTGTTGTAAACACATGAGCGGGCCTATCCAATCGCTGAACCATAATTCGAGGTATATCATTCCAAGTATTCACTTGATACATAGAAGCCGGAGTTTCCAGAGCATCCGCCATTTGATTTTCATCTCTAGGGATGTGATGGAATTCAACTTTATTAAAGAAGGGTAACAATCTTCTAGCATAATCTTTGTAAGGGATCAAGTCGGGATGACGAGTATCCCACTCTCCTTTAATCTGATTTATTACCAAAGCTGAATCGCCATACACATCTAGAATTTTAATTCTGAGATTAATAGCTTCCTCGAGACCCATGATGCAAGCCTCATATTCTGCCATATTATTAGTACAATCAAATGTCAACCTTGTAGTGAAAGGAATGTTTGATCCATGTGGAGTGACAATCACAGCACCAATTCCTTTACCATAAGCATTCACAGCTCCATCAAATATCATAATCCGACGAGATTCAGGATCAGGACCTTCCTCAGACAATGGTTCATCATAATCTTTCACTTTTAGAAACATCACATCCTCATCGGGGAAATCATACTTCACAGACTGATAATCATCGACTGGTTGGTGAGCAAGATAATCGGCCAACACACTACTTTTAATAGCTTTTTGAGTGCGATATTCGATATCATATTCAGATAACAGTATCTGCCAGCGAGCAATTCTCCCAGTAAGAGCAGGCTTTTCAAAAATGTACTTGATTGGATCCATTTTGGAGATCAACCAAGTAGTGTGATTCAACATATATTGCCGCAAACGTTTTTCCGCCCAAGCCAGAGCACAACATGTCTTTTCCAGCATGGAATACCGTGATTCACAATCAGTAAACTTTTTAATGAGATAATAAATGGCATACTCTTTCTTCCCTGTTTAATCTTGTTGTCCTAGAATACAACCCATGGAATTATCTAACACTGTCAGATACATAATCAATGGTCTTCCTTCAACAGGAGGGAGCAAGATATGAGGTTCAAGAATATATTCTTTAATACTTTCAAATGCCCTTTGGCAGTCATATGTCCACACACAACCTTGATCTTTCTTTAACAACTTAAATATCGGTTCACACGTTGCATTCATGTGGGAAATGAATATGGAAATATAATTCAAACGCCTGAGGAACCCTCTGACTTTCTTTTCAGTTCTCGGCGCTGGAATCTCTTAAATTGCTTTGAATTTATCAGGGTCAACTTCAATCCCTTTCTAGCTAACAATGAAACCCAACAATTTCCGTGATCGAACACCAAAGGTAAATTTATTTGGATTCAATCGGAGACGATACTTCCTCAAACATTGAAACAACTTCAATAAATCTTCTACACGCCCCTCTTCGGTCTGGGGTTTAGCAATCATATCATCAAAATATACCTCAATTTCCTTGTGCATCAGATTATGGAATAGGGTTGTCATAGCTCACTGGTACGTTGCACCAACATTCTTCAACCTGAAGGGCATCACTCTGTAATAGAATTTTCCCCAGGGTGTGATAAACGTTGTTTTATCCATGTCCTCAGGAGCCATCCTTATTTGATTATACCCTTAAAATCCGTCCATGAACGAGAAAACTTTGAATTTTGTTGTGCTATCCACTAACATATCAATTTTGGCAATGGAAAATCATCTTTTGGACTAGCTTTATTTAGATCTTTGTAATCTACGCACATGCGAACTTTTCCGTATTTCTTCGGTATTGGGACAATATTGGCAATTCACTTATGGTACACTGATGTCACAAGAAAACCGGCATTAATCTGCTTTAGAACTTCTTCTTTGATCTTCACTGCTATATCTGGGTGAGTTCTTCGCAACTTCTATTTGATTGGCGTGCACTTTGGCTTCAGCGGAAAACGGTGCTCTACAATATCTGTATCTACACCAGGCATATCTTGGTAAGAACAAGCAAAAATATCCACATACTCTTTCAATATCTCAATCAACCTGCTTTTCACATCCGGATACAGTAACGCTCCAATCTTGACTTCCTTCGAATCTTCTTCTGAACCCAAATTGATTACTTTCAATGGCTCTTTATATGGCTGAATGTCATTCTCCTCACGCTCAAGCAACTGTGAGACCTCTTATGGAATATCATCTGTGATACGGTGGGAGAACTGACTAGAGGTTTGCGTTTGTATTCGCACTTGTTCGGTTGAGCAAGAGTTGCCACCGACTTTTTATTTTATCCTAAAGGAAAGGTTAAAAAGCACATCAAAAACCTTTTGAGATATTTCGTGGGTTCGGGGGGTAGATTATGAAAAGGGAAGGTATTAGCACCCTTTTCATCCATAGTTATCCATGGGCTCTTAGTTACTTGGTTTTTAGATCACTTGCCTTGATTTTCGATTGCTTGAAAATGGTGTGTGTGTGTGTTTTTGAAAATGCTTTGGAAGAAGATGCCTTGTCTTAGGCAACCCTTGTAACAATTCTTTACTCGAATGTTTTGCAAAGGTGTGTATCTTTTCGAAAAGATATTTCAAATGTTTTTGAAAGAGTTTGTTTTGAAAGTGTTTGTGGAGTGTGATTTTTGAAAATAAGGCAAGTGTTTTTGCAAGTTGATCTCAAGTAACTAAGAGTTTTGTCTACCCCTATTGTACTCAAAGGTTTTCTCTATGTTTTCAACCCTTTTTAACAATTTTGTTCCACCATTGAATTTGGTGGACAATCTTGCGTTTAGGATGTTTAACGGGACGGGCACGGGTCATCGTATGGACCATGAATGCAATGGTGCCAAGTATCTTTGGCAATTTGCTTTGAAGGGACTATGATCATTCTATTTAGGCAACTTTCGAAAGCGTCATCGAGGGACTTATGATCATTTGAATTCGTTTTGCCAAAGAAACTCGACGTGCAAGCATGGCCCATTTTGGAAGGCAACATGTGGGATTACCCTAGAGGGTGCAAGTGTGATTGTGTATTGATTTCATGTATTTGTCTTGTATTAGGTTATCTAGCGTTTGGTTTTATGTACATGCAAACCCTAGGTCTAACCATGGCATAATTGAAAGCGGTAAATTGCAAGAATTTAAAGTCTACGCTATTACAAATAGTATCCGGGAGTGGGGGTACAAATTCACAAATGGGGATGAGACTTATAGTATCCAATAAGTTACAACCAAATCGAATTGCGACAAAAATGTAAACAATGTATAGTAACGTATAAGAATAGTAATTGTATGTGTATCAAGTGTATAATATGAAATGTATTGTGTAAGTGTATGTGTACGTATATTTGTATGTAATTATTTACAGGTTAAGAAAATGTGAATTTTAATGTGTTATTTAAGTGTTGTTAACTTAAATGAAAAGAATTAGATATTTATTAATAATCTTGTATATTTCTTTAATATGTACAAAAAGAACGTTTTAATTAAATGTTTTAAATTTAAGTTATGTATATAAAAAAAAAATGTATTTGTCTTGATTATGTACAAAGAAGGTATTTTTAGAAACAAAAAAAAGTATTATCTTAAGAAAAATTAATATTCAATGTATAAAAATTTAAAGAAAATGTAAGTTTAATTGTAAAGAAAAATATTAGTTTCTATATAACATTTTAATTATGATATAAATATGAAAAAGTATTGTTAGTGAGAGAATTGGATGTAAAAAAGAGTTATGTTAATTTATTAACAAAAATAAAAGGTTAAGGTTAATTTATGTAAAATCTGTTTTATATAAAAAAAAGGTTAAGTTTTTGAATGGGCCTTTGGGAGATTATGGCCCAAACAGAAAAGAAATGAGGGGGGTGTTAACTGGAACGCAGTGGGCTTAAGCGTGGATGGTTGGGGCAAAGCCCAAAACGAGTTTGACACATTTTTAGGGTTCATTAGTTTTTGTTTCAATTGGGGAAAGCTTTAGGTTTGCATGCACAGAAGTGGCGCCGTTCTTCATGGTTTTGCCTTCATCCGTTCGCCTCCGCCTCTGATATTCCCCGTCCTTGTTGTCAGAGGCGCCACCTCCTTCTTTTCCTTCCATGGTTATGTAGACTTCTGGCTCAGAGGTAACAATCACGCTCTTTCAATCCTTAGGGTTTTAACTTCTTGCATGTTTTTTATCGTTCTGATGTCGATTCTTACATCGTGATTACATTCTATTTATATGAGTTTTTGAAGGAAGAAAAAGAAAAGGAAGAAAATGGACCTTTGGGGAGGAAATGAAACGGATGGTGGCGCACTAGACGGCCAAGGACGGAGAAGACTTGATGAGGCTGTGAGCTTTGGGGAGAACTCCCTGGTACTCAGTATTTTTGTCTTCTTTATTGCTTAATGATGCACTTCTGAAAGCTTGTGTTGCCTTCTGTATACCCTGTGATGAATCTTTTCTGAGGCTTTTGGGTATATTTGATTCTTTTCCTCTTTTCTTCTAGTCTGTTGCCTTGAACGTTTGCCTTGTGATGATGCTTTCTGAAAGTTTGTAGCCTTTGAATGCCTGCTTAGTTGCCTTTGTTATCTCTTCTTCCTCTTGGTAGCCTTTGTATATGTTTGATGCTGTATGATTCGCCTATGAAGAAGCTTTTCTGAGGCTTTGTGTTGCCTTGTGTATGCTTGGATATTTGAGTGTTTTACGAATGCCCCTATGATGAACTCCTTGAGTTTTGAGGGCTTGATGCTTGAAGCTAGGCTTGTACCATTTCTGGTTTTTTGAAAGGCTGGACAGGGTAGGCGTTTTGGCTTGGCATGGCTTAACGGGTTTTATGCTTGGGTCGTTCAGGCAGGTATCTGGTACAGGTTTGAGCTTTACTGGTTTAAGGCTTTAGGTTTATGCTGCTTCTGGTTTGGCATGGCTTAACAGGGTTTTGATGGTTTAACTTGACAGGTTTTTTAGCCTGTAATGGTTAGGCTTGAATTTATGATGTTGGGTTGTTATGGTTTGAGAGCTTACAAGTTTGTGCTGGCTTTTGTGTTTGGATAATTTTGTTTTGGTTTTGAGCTGGACAGGTTTTAGCAGGTTAATGGATTGGGAGGTTTTAGCAGGTTAATGGCTTTTGGCTTGTTGAGTTTATCTTTTGGTTTGACAGGGTTTGGCCTTTTTTTTTTGGTTAGGCTGGTATGCTTCAGGTTATATCTTTTCTGATAGGCAGGTATGCTTGGTAATGTTGACTGGTTCTTTGTGAACTGGTTTTTTATTGGAGGTTTCTAACAGGTTATGTGTTTGATATCTTCTCCTCCTTTATCCACTGTGTTATTGCAGTTTTTGTATATTTTGCTTTGTCTTACAGTTTTGTGGTTTATCCCCTCTCTACTGTGTTATGAACAGGTTGTCTTATATTTGTTTCTCATGCCTAAAGCCTTAAGCCTGCAAAACCTGCTTTTTCTCTCTTCTTTCTCTCTCCAGTACACTTCAAAATATTGAAATATGTTTTATGTGTGTACTTTGTTCTGAAAGGGCAGCATTGGGAAATGATGATAAGAAGCTTGCTTGCATATCTGCATATCCTTTCATATCTTCTTTTAACAGCTTCTTGTACTTTTGTATCTTTGATATCTTTCCAAATCTTCTTTTTGACAGCTTTGAGTAGTCTTGTACATCTTTGACAGTTTTTTGGATAGTTTGGGATTTGTGATTCAGTTTGGACTTGTGGTTAGGCCATCCTGTTTGTTTTGAAATATGCAGCATGTTGACAAACTTTGCATTTTTTCCACTTTGTGCATTCCAAGTTAGTAAACAAATATTCATCCCTCTTTGTGAACCGGGAGAAATCCCGTGATTTGCAAAGAGGGCTAACTGATCCCAGTCAGTTGCCCTTAATGATGAACTTTATTTTTATCTGTCTCTTTTATTTATTTATCTGCTATTGACTTTTCTTTCTTTTCTTTGCAGATGAATAATTAAAAATGGAGAGGAACAACAAAAGATGAAGAATTTGAAGATTTAGAAAAAATTAGGATAGTCTTATTTAGGTTTAAATTACTGTAAAATCATTGTTGTAAATAAATTGTAAACAATAATTGTACGAATAATTTAAAAATAAATAAAAGTTTTTTATCCAATTAATTCTTTTTTCTCCAATTGTTTATTTATTATTTATAATTCTTTAATTATAATAATTGAAAATAAATTCCAATCATTTAATCTTAGAATAATAAATAATTTAAATAAACAATGCTTTAGCATTTGATCAGTTAAACCTGCCGTTTCAAACATCCAGAGCAAAACAACATTCAATCACAACAATTGCCCAGACGCTTTTTTCCTTTTACTGACTTTAATCAAACATTGCAGATTCAAACCCAATGCAACCTTTTACTGATTCAATCAAACAAACGTGAATTCAATCCAAATGCATTCTTTTACTGATTAAGTCAAACAATGCGAATCCAATCCAAATCTCGGAATATCTTGCAAAGCACCGTAGAATTAGATCTTTCTGAGGAACCGCGCATGAAAACCCTAATTCTTGATTAAATTCCAAAGAACGTTCGCCTGATCAAAGTTGAGCCAAAATCAACCAAAACCCTAAACCAACTGTTTGAAACATTCTAGAGCCCTGAAAATCAGTAAAACCCTAATTGTGTCTGACTGACGAGAAAAGTCTGTTTGACCGATTCTTGAGCCAGTTTAAAAAATCAGGAAAAGCCTGAAGTTGTGATTTCTTGAGTAAAAATGCGAGGGCAAATTTTGGGGTACAACAGTTACCCCTGTTCAATCTTCTTGAACCTGAAGAGTTAGATTGGCAAGTTTGCCTTTCGCGACTCGAAGGTAAAAGAAGATTGGACACTAGAGTGCCCTAAAATTTGCACTTGGTGATGTGATGGTAGAGGGAATGGGCTTAAAGATGCCATTTGGTGATGGGCTTAAAGATGCCATCTGATGCGATAGAATCTTGTCGGGGGATGGGCTTATAGATGCCATCTGGAAAGAGTATCAGGAAGGTGTCCATGTTTTGGACCATCTCCGAACTGGGGGTCTGAATAAGCAATAGATTGACGTCCGTATCTGGAGGCATCCGTAAACTGTTTTCAAAAGTTGCATCTGAACAAGCGATAGATTACCATCCGTTGTTGGGAAGAATCCATAAACTGTTTTCAGAAGTCTTGAGAAGAATCTGAACAAGCAATAGGTTAACATCCGTTACTTGGAGAACCCGTGAACTGTTTTCAGAAATCTTGAAGTTGAATAAGCAATAGAGCAGCATCCGTTGTTGGGAAGCGTCCGTAAACTGTTTTCAAAAGTTGAGAAGAGTCTGAACAAGTGATAGGTTAACATCCGTTGTTGGGAAGAATCCGTGAGCTGTTTTCAGAAGTCTTGAAGTGGAAGAGGAACCGATGTAGGGTTTCCTGATGATGCGTCCGTGTAAAACCGCATCTGAGTGAATCTGGAATAAGTATCAGAATGTCGCCGTGTCTGGGTCACATCTGAACTGTCTCTGAGTGAATCTGGAATAGGTATCAGAATGTCGCCATGTCCGGGTCACATCTGAACTATCTCTAGATGAATCTCGGGAGATGATTTTTGTCTGTCGACTGATCTTACCTGAAAAGGTAAAGGGTTAGTTGTATGCAATGTTATGATGTATGATGCAATGTATGTGACATCAATGTTTATGACATGAATGTGATGAATGCGTATGTAGGCTGATGAGCTATCTTGCTGAGGATAGATGAATCCTGGACGACTGAAGATAAAAGAATCTTGACTGCTGCCGGGGAAAATAAATCCTTGGCTGCTGCTGGGGAAATCAGAAGCTTGGGTTGTATGACAATCTACTGGGGAATCCTGTCTTGAGGAGATCTTCACCGGAGAATATTCGAATATTCTGTGGGGAACTGAGAATGAGAGTCTTCAATCTGCTTGGGGATTGATAGCTGGAAGTTTTAGCTTCGTCGGGGATAATGAAACTTGACTCTGAGGGGAGTTAGCTTCTAGAAGGTTCCCTGGCTGGGGATTGCGAGAGTCCTCTGATTGCTGCAGGTGTTGGTCTGGAATAAGTTACTGAACGTCGCCATCTTTGGGTCACATCTAAACTATTTCTAGAAACAAATCTGAATAAGTTATAGAATGTCGCCAAATCTGGGTCACATCTGAACTATTTCTGGAAGCAGGCTTGGGTAAGTTATAGAATGTCGCTAAATCTTGGGTCACATCTTGAACTATATCATGAATGAAAATCTGAATAAGTTGCGGAATGTCGCCGAATCAGGGTCACATCTGGACTATATCTAGAAGGAAATCTTGAATAAGTTATAGAATGTCGCCAAACTTGGGTCACATCTTGAACTATATCTAGAAGGAAGTCTGAATGAGTTACAGAATGTCGCTAAATCTTGGGTCACATCTGAAACTATATCTAGAAGGAAGTCTGAATGAGTTACAGAATGTCGCCAAATCTTGGGTCACATCTGAAACTATATCTAGAAGGAAGTCTGAATGAGTTACAGAATGTCGCCAAATCTTGGGTCACATCTGAAACTATATCTAGAAGGAAGTCTGAATGAGTTATAAAACGTCGCCAAATCTGGGTCACATCTGAAACTATATCTAGAAGGAAGTCTGAATGAGTTATAGAATGTCGCCAAATCTGGGTCACATCTGAAACTATATCTAGAAGGAAATCTGAATGAGTTATAGAATGTCACCAAATCTGGGTCACATCTGAAACTATATCTAGAAGGAAGTCTGAATGAGTTATAGAATGTCGCCAAATCTTGGGTCACATCTGAAACTATATCTAGAAGGAAGTCTGAATGAGTTATAGAATGTCGCCAAATCTTGGGTCACATCTGAAACTATATCTAGAAGGAAGTCTGAATGAGTTATAGAATGTCGCCAAATCTGGGTCACATTTGAAACTATATCTAGAAGGAAATCTTGAATAAGTTATAGAATGTCGCCAAACTTGGGTCACATCTTGAACTATATCTAGAAGGAAGTCTGAATGAGTTACAGAATATCGCCAAATCTTGGGTCACATCTGAAACTATATCTAGAAGGAAGTCTGAATGAGTTACAGAATGTCGCCAAATCTTGGGTCACATCTGAAACTATATCTAGAAGGAAGTCTGAATGAGTTACAGAATGTCGCCAAATCTTGGGTCACATCTGAAACTATATCTAGAAGGAAGTCTGAATGAGTTATAGAATGTCACCAAATCTGGGTCACATCTGAAACTATATCTAGAAGGAAGTCTGAATGAGTTATAGAATGTCGCCAAATCTGGGTCACATCTGAAACTATATCTAGAAGGAAGTCTGAATGAGTTATAGAATGTCGCCAAATCTTGGGTCACATCTGAAACTATATCTAGAAGGAAGTCTGAATGAGTTATAGAATGTCGCCAAATCTTGGGTCACATCTGAAACTATATCTAGAAGGAAGTCTGAATGAGTTATAGAATGTCGCCAAATCTGGGTCACATCTTGAACTATATCAGTCTTCTGAGGTAATGAGGGAATTGTTGAACACTTTTGACATTCGAATGCCCCAAGTGGTGATTGAAGGAGTCTTGAATCAGATTACTCTGCAGATTGAGAGATTTCTTGAAATCTTGACTAGACTGCCCCAGGTTAACCGAACTTTGGAAGATCTGTCAGTCCTTGACTGGACTGCCCCAGCTTAATTGAACTTTGAAAGATCTGTTGGACCTTGACTGGACTTCCCCAGGTTAATTGGATGGTGACATGTCATGCCCCTTGTTGATAGGAGATTCACAATGGAAGTGTCATCCTGAAGTGATTTTGCTCACTGAGAGAGTTTTCGTTCCTCCGAACATTCGCTGTATGAATTTCTTCGCTGTCAAACGAATAGCCAAATGCAAACAGTGATATTCAAGCAATTCAAAGTTTATGTTTGTCTCGAAGTTTTGCAAAATGCGTTTTTTAGTAGAAAACTTTTTATAAGACAAGTCAACACAAGATTTAGAGCAAAGCCTTACAGGAGTCAGGATACCTTTTGTAACAGTATGCTTTCGAACTAACCCAGGCTTCAATTAGGACTTTTGAAGGGTTGTAATGTGGCTTGGTTCACGGTTTAAGAAACAAAGGATAAAGGCTCAAAGTATATTTGTACCCACCCGCTCTTTGTGATATTCTTCATACCTAAGCTCAGTTAATTGTGCGTCACACTCTGTTTTGAGTTTGGAACGACTTTTTGGGCGATGGTTCACCAGTTGAATTTGGGGAGACTGTCATCATCTCCTTTTCCTTTTCCAACATTTTTCATGTTGTTGAGGATTTGTAATGACCTCACTATTTTGATTTTGATTTGTTATCCCTAACTTTTGCCTGACTGTTCCTATTTTCGAGATTACAGTCAGCGGTATGCCCCAGCTTTCTTAAGCCTCCTTTACAGGTTTTGGCTTGGTGGGCTTTTCTCTTTTGAGAGATTGACTGTCTATGTGATAGGGAACCACCCTTGTCTTTTGATTCCAAAGGAATGCTTTTCTTTTTTTTGACGTCGTTCGTTGTATTACGAACTGAGAGTTCACGACTTCAATGCGCGTTTTCTTTTGAATTAACTGAGATACTACCCTGCCCCGGGTTTATATCAAAGGTTTTGATCGTTTAGAACAGAAAACTCCTACTTCTTTGGCTCGAAGGGGTTGACTAGGGATTAACTTCCTTATAACTCCAGTGTTTGGGAATTGAAAGAAATGCCTGTACATCATCAGCAAGGTCTGTTCAAAAGCATACTGTATAAGATCATGGTATTGTTTCATCATCCTCCCTCTAAAGGCTTACAGCTTTTTATCAAGAGTCAAATATCATAAAGAAAAGCATAAGAGTAGTGAAACGAATGGATGAATTCAAGACAAACATATGCAATGCATTAATGAAACAGAGTTTAACATTAAAAGATAATTGTTTGAATGACAAAAGATTACAACTTTGAAAATTCAGAATGAAACAAAACACAATCTCAATGAGCTGGCATAGGAGCAGTGATCATGCTGGGGTCCCTGGAGAGTCAAACTCGATCTCCTTGGCATCAATCATGTCTTGGATTTTGTTCTTCAGAGGCCAACATTTGTTGGTATCATGTCCCGGGCTATCAGAGTGGTATTCACATCTTTCATTGGGATGATAGGTAGGAGCAGAAGTATTTGGGTTCCGGAGAGGAGCCCTCAATGTAATCATGTCCCTCTTCAACAAGTGTTGCAGTGCTTGAGACAGTGACATGTTGATCTTAGTGAATTGCCTCTTAGGTGCGACCTCCTTATGCTGATGCCCCTATCTTTGCTGAGCAAGTGTATGGTTAGAGATCACGACTGCCCCTACATGTTGGTCAAGACGACCTTTTTGACTGTTCCCAACATTAGACTCTTTCTTTCTGTTGTAGGGAGTTATCCGAGCATCGGTGGTTGTAGCTCCTTGGATCTTTCCACTTTTGATGCCAGCTTCGACCCTTTCGCCGGTCAGTATTAGCTCGGTGAATCCAGCTGAGGAGCTTCCAATTAAGTGCTTGAAGAAAGGCCCTGTCAAAGTTCCCATGAAGATGTCAATCAGCTCTCTGTCAGTTAGAGGGGGTTACACTCTACCAGCCAGATCTCTCCATTTTTGAGCGTATCCTTTGAAGCTCTCGTCAGAACCCATGGTCATGTTCTGCAATTGTACGCGAGTTGGTGCGAGATCAACATTGTACTGATATTGTTCGTAAAAAGCCCTGGCTAGATCTTCCCATGTGTGGATGCGAGAACTCTCCAATTGATAGAACCACTCGAGTTGAGCCCCTACCAGACTTTCTTGGAAGAAATGGATCCAAAGCCTCTTATCAGTTGTTTATGGTTGAATCTTGCGGACATAAGACCTTAGATGCATCCTAGGGCAAGAAACTCCGTCGTATAGAGCAACGGTAGGAACTTTGAACTTTGAAGGGATGACCAATCCAGGAACTAGGCCCAAGTCTCCTAGATCCAAGCCAGGTATTTGTTGGATCTCCATAGCACTGAGGCGATCCTCCAACTCTTTGTATTTGTCATCAACGAGAGGATATTGCCCCTCGGAGTAGTCAGCTTCTTCTTCAACAATCTCCATATTGTGGTCTTCTTCAAGACTACCTCCTGTGTTGGATGGAGTTGCAAGGTCTTGGGTCTTAGGTCATTCCATGGAATTATGGGTTTGACGTCTATTACCATGGCGTTAAACAAGAATTGTCTGATGAAGATAATGAAGAAGATGATCACAGTATTGTCAATGTTGCGGGGACTAGCAAAATTACCAGAAGAGACCGGATTTTCTCCCCGGAAATCTCTCCATCTGCTCAAGTTATGGTTACCAAGATAACTGCTGAGGCTCGGGGTAAAAAGCCAGTGATAGATTCTACCCGGACGGAGGCGCCAAAAGAAGCTACGATCAAAGATGCCACTGAACAAGATTTTGAAGAGGTTTTAAAGATCATTCATAAAAGCGATTATAAAATGTGGAACAACTGGGGAAAACCCCGTCTAAAATATTTGTGATATCTTTAATACTGTGTTCTGAAGCACATGTGAAGGCTTTAATAAAGTTCTTGAAGACTGCCCATGTGCCGCAAGAAATTTTGGGCCTTGTATGTCTCCATTGAATGCAGGGGCACTACGTTGGCCCATGTGTTAATTGATACGGGATCTTCCCCTAATGTTCTTCCAAAGGGCGCTCTCGACCGACTAGATTATGAAGGGGTTGTGCTGAAGCCTAGTGTAATACGGTGGGAGAACTGACTTGGGTGTTGTGCATTTAATCTCAATTGTTGCAGATAGTAAGATTCGCCACCGACTTTTCTTTTATCCAATAAAGGAAAGGGTGAAAAGAACAGAAAAGACCTTTTGAGAATTTTCTTGATTTCGAGGGGTTGGTTATGAAAAGGGAAGGTGTTAGCACCCTTTTCATCCGTAGTTATTAACGGGCTCTTAGTTTCTTGATCACTTTGAAATTATTTTTTTGAAATGTGTTTGTGATTGTTTTTTAAAGTATTTTTGAAAAGTTCCTTCATTTAGGCGAACTTTGTAATGATTCTCGTCTCTATAAGAATGCATTCAAAGTGTTGACATTTGAAAACATTTCATGGAAAAGTGTTGGTGTATTTGAAAGATGTTTTGAAATGTTGTGAGCAAGCAACTACGAGCGCTCTACCTGCTCAAAAAGTCTTTGTTCATTTCCTCCTCCTTTAGATATTTCTATCTTACCATTGATTAATAAGAAGCCCTATCATAGGATGTGAAGGGACAGGCGCGGGTCATTGTACAGTCATAGAAGGCAAAATTGTAGGATACCTTAGTAATTTGTTGTGAGGGTCTAAGATCGTTTACAAAGACAACATCGAAGGATCACCGAGGGACTATGATCTTGTGTTTGACGGTCTTTGCTAAAGCATCCCACGTTCAAGGGACATGACTGTTTTTATCCGAGGCAAAAAGTATGGGTTACACTAGAGGTGAGAGTGTGCAAAGTGTTTTGTTTTCATGCATTTTTGTCTTGAATTAGGGTTATCTAGTTATTGATTTTAAGTCTTGCCATACAAACCCTAATTACTAGCAATTATATTGAAAGCGGTAAATTGCATGAATTTAAAGTTCTACGCTATTACATCTTTTTTCGGGTTGGGATACAAGTTTATGAATAGGGGATGAAAGCAATAAAACCTAATTACTATTATAATCATATTAAATAGTGAATAACAACTAAAATATAAATAAATATAAAGATAATGTAAAAAAAATTGTTTTAAAAAAAACTTTTATGTATTGACACATGAGCTTATGCATTGATACGAAACCTTTATGTATTGACGCATGCATTTAATCATTGATAAGAAAACTTTATGTATTGATGCATGCACTTATGTATTGATATGAAAACCTTTCTTGCTTCTGGAAAATGAAATTAACTCAGTATGAGTCGACGCATGCACTTACGTATTGACACATATCTCTTATTGTTTCTGGAAAATGAAAATTAACTCAGTATGAGTCAATGCATTCTCATTTCGTATCGACTCATATAGTATTTCGTATTGATGCATAATGGTTTGCATCGGCTCATAACCTATTTTATGCATAATATGTGTTGACTCATAGTGTTTTGTATCGACTCATACTGCTATTTTTTACTTCTAACATTGTTCTGCTGCATATATGGTCATTTCTCAACACATGGTTAGTGAAAATAAAAAGTAAGAATATGATTAGCTTCAAGTAAATGATATCTACATTTTATCTTCACAAATGAACCATTAATGATGTTTGTATGAAGAGTTCAAAGTCAAGAAAACTTACCTAGAAACTGAAATTTGTGTTTTGATTTTAAGTTGGAGAAGTCAAATTGCAGGTGGCTGTTTTTAAGTTTGGAAAATAGTGATGTTACAGAAGTTATTCTTGAGTTTGAACAACTTATATATGATGTATGTGGAGTGTTTGGATGGTTTGTTTGGACAGAACTTGCAAGGTGTGACAGGTTCAAATGGTTTGGACTTCAAAGCTCAAAGAAGGAGGTTTTTATGGACAGTTTTGGTTTTTAGAGTAAATGGGGGTTTGAGGATTTTCAACACACAATAAGCTCTCTATTTTTATGGCCTCTTTCTTTTGCAAATTCTCCCTCTATTTATAGGCAAGAGGTTTGGGAACAAGAGCTGATTAGGTTTGCAAGACAACATGTTATGGTTTGGTTGGGATGCAAATATCAAACTATGTCAAGTACTCCATGGTATCAAGATGAAGTACCAAAGTTGTTAGAGGAGATACCTTCCATGATTTATGGTGGATTATAATCAAAAGCAAACAAGGTAGGGGCTCTAGGTAAATTTTGTACCAAAAGCTTGCTTTTCAAGAATAGCAATGGTGCCTTTATGCCATAAATGGAAAGATATTTTGGACAATGGCTCAAACACTTGGGTAATAGCTCAAGAGTATGTGTAAGCATTAAATTATGGTGATATTGGCAAGTTAGAAGGACTGCAACACAAGATTATGTAGCATAGAATAAGGATTTTGTTATGTGTTCTTCAACAAAAGGGCTTGCAATTCAAAGATGGATGCCCAACTTCATGCCCTTGGATCTCCTAGCTCAAGTATGATAAATTCGTGCTCTTGGATGTTTTGGAAATATCCTATATAACTTTCATGTTGGCCATTTTGACAAAATCATCTTGAAACTATCTGAAAAATGCCAAGAAGTTGGGATAAAATCCTGACCAAAATCTGTTGAAAATTTCTCTAAGTGCTAGATGAAAATGTCATGTCTTCATGGGCTTATATCTTCAAATATAAGAATTTTTTGGACACCAACCCTCTAATACAAAGTTGTAGAATTCATAAAGATCTACAACTTTCATGTTGAAAGTTTCCTTTGAATCATTTTGCATCATGGTGAAAAATTGGTATGAAGTTATGAAATAAACATGTGCAAACTACTTAGAAAAATTTCTAAGTCTTGAAAAGTTTGACTTTTCAAATTGGATTTTGACTTTCTTGAATTTTTGATGATCAAGCTTGATATTATTGAATGTCTTGATGAATTTTGATCTTTGAGACTTAATGTTCACCAAAAAGTCAAAGTTTGACTTTTGGCGTATCAGTTGATTTTTCATCAGTACAACTGATTTTTGGTCATCTGGTCAATTGACTTAGTAGAATTTGTGATACAAGATTTGAAACTTCACATGAGAATTCTTGAAGGTCCATAATTATCCATGAAAGTCATTTGAAGTATTATAAGTCCAATTGTCCTTGTGCAAGCTCAAACCCTATTTTTGAGGTATCAGTGTTGAGGAGATGGCTTGACCTAATCAATACTTGTGCAACCTTGAGCTTTTGAAGATATTTGTGACAAATGTCTTGAGAAAAGAGAGGGATAATTTTATGGTACCACATCTTCCCCTGTTCAATCTTCTTAAACGTGAAGAGTTAGATTGGTGAGTCTGCCATTCGTGACTTGAATGTGGAAAATGATTGAACACTAAAGTGCCTAAAAATTTTCACACGACTATGTGTTAGTTGATTGTGTTGGGAATGGGATTAAAGATGCCATCTGGAGAAGTGATTAAGAGTTTGTTGGAGATGGGCTTAGAGATGCCATCTAGAGTGATTGTCAAGGGAGAAGTATCAGAATAAATCTTTGGTCGATTTATACTAAAATTGCAGATGTCTTTTGCCTGTTTTTAACTGGAAGAGATAAATCTAAACCAGAAAAGGTCTTTTATTGGTGACTTCATTGGGGAAATGATTCTAACCATAAGAGGTCTGTTGATTTCCTATCATTAATTTAAAGAAGTGAATCTAACCAAAAGAGGTCTTCGTGCGCCTGTCTTTAATCTGGAAGAAATAAATCTAACCAGAAGAGGTCTTCATCTGCCTGTATTTAATATGGAAGAAATAAATCTAACCAAAAGAGGTCTTCGTTTTCCTGTTATTAACTGGAAGGAGTGCGATCCACCAGAAGAGGTCTTTTATTTGTTGATTTACTTTTCCTGTAAGGAAGAGGGTCAGTTGCATGCAAATGTATGCATGGCGTAATGATGTTCTCAAAATAAATGAGATTATGATGTATGCATTTGTCATGTATGTGTTGTGATGAATGAATGTTATTGAAATGTATTTTTGTCTAGGAAAATAAATTCTTGACAAATGTTGGGGAGTATTGGGAAGCTGAATCCCGGACTACTGCTTGGAAATGAAGAGTATGTGTATCTTCAAACTTTGTTTAGAGTATTTCCGTTGGAAATTCCTGTTTGTTGTTTGAGGGAACTCTGCATGGAATGTTGATTACTTCTTGGGGAAGTAGGGTTCAGGGATCTTTGGTTATCCATTACTCTACTGGGGAGTTATCTCTTAATTGGGAGAATGAAAGTTAGATGTTATCTAGTCGAAATCCATGCTTCATAGCCACCTGCTGGGGATAATAAAGTTAATCGTTATCTGGTCGAAATCCAGGCTTCGCAGTAACTTACTGGGGAAGATAAAATTAAACTGCTATCTGGTCGGATTCTAGGCTTCGCAGAAAACTGAAGTTAATTATTATCTTTTCGGTTCCCAAGCTTCACGGAAACTTAGATGAAATTAACTGCTATCTGGTCAGATTCTAGCCTTCGCAGAAAATTTGAAGTTAACTGTTATTTGGTTGGATTCCAGGCTTCGCAGTAACTTGAAGTTAAACTGTTATCTGGTTGAATTCCAGGCTTCGTAGCAACTTAGATGAAAGGATGAAGTTAACTGTTATCTGGTCGGATTCTAGGCTTCACAGTAACTTGAAGTTAAACTGTTATCTGGTTGGATTCCAGGCTTCATAGCAACTTAGATGAAAGGATGAAGTTAATTTTTATCTAGTCGGATTCCAGGCTTCGCAGTAACTTTCTTGAGGTTAAGTTGTTATCTGGTCGAATTCCAGGCTTCACAGTAACTTAGGTGAAGTTAAATTATTATCTAGTTGGATTCCAGGCTTCGCAACAACATATATGAAATTAATTTTTATCTGGTAGGATTCCAGGATTCGTAGAAAACTGAAGTTAACTATTATCTAGTCGTATTCCAGGCTTCACATTAACTTAGATGAAATTAAATGTTATCTGGTCAGATTCAAGGCTTTGCAGAAAATTGAAGTTAACTGTTATCTGGTCGGATTCCAGGATTCGCAATAACTTACTGGGATAGTAACGACTCCGTTGGGGGACTCTACTGCAGATTAAGAGTTGTTTCCATTGATTTGTAATATTTTGAGAGGCAAACTCGAGTTGGGGAATTTGAAATTTGTTAGGGAAATAATCCCTGTTGAAGAGAAATTTTTATCAACCTATTAGGGAAGTTAATTCTTTAGGAAGAACTCTACAAGGCTTCTTCTTTTAAGTCCAACTCAGTTGGGGAGAGAGTTTTCGAGAAATTGGAACTCTGGTTGGGGATTGCATGGATCCGTCTCTGTGGGGATAATTTTATTGAAATAAATTTGTGGGTATATCCCAAATCCTTAAGGAGATGCTTGTTACTGTTTTTATGCATAGATTTGTTAACAATTTAATCATGTTTATATGCATATGTTCATTCAATTTTAGTCATTGGACGCTTTTGCACTCAAAACAGAAAAAATAAAAGGTTTGCACTTCAAAGTATATTTGTATTGATGTTTTCCCATAGGAGCTTTTGTACAAAGAGACAGAGATCCTAGTAAGAGGAAATCGTCGAAGGAATGAAAGGAATACAAAGTGAAAACAAAAATAATAGCCACGTAGAAGTGATCTCATTATGTTCAAACTTCTCTATTGCCCCTATGTCTTCGAACATCATCCCTCTCTGTTAAAAGAAGTTGATTGAATTGATCTTGGACCATTGAACTAGGACCTTGGTAATAATACCGGTTGTAGTGATGTTATGGGACATAGTCATATGCTTTGATCCTTAACTTTTTCCTGGGCCGCCCTTTTGGATTTTCAGCTCACCAGGATACCCTTTTTTACCCAAGTTGCCCTTTCAGGTTTTCGACTTGCCGGGGTGTACAATATTTTGTATATATACCTAATTTTTGCCTAGGTATGTCAACCTAGCGGGTCATTTTTATGCGTAGTATTTTTTTACTATGTCTGCGTTCATAGGATGTGGAAAATCTTTGCCATCCATAATAGTTAGCATCATGGCACCGCTAGAGAATACTTTTGTAACAACAAATGGCCCTTCATAAGTGGGAGTCTATTTGCCCCTGGGATCGCCTTGATGATGAATGGTTAATTTTATTAACAAATTTCCAGTCTGATACGCTCGAGGTTTGATCTTCTTATTGAAAGCCTTGATCATACACTTTTGATACATTTGACCATGACAAACAGCAGCCAGCTTCTTCTCATCAATCAAGTTCAACTGATCCAATCTAGTATTAATCCATTCGTCTTCGCCTAAATCTGCTTCTTTCGTAATTCTTAAAGAAGGAATTTGAACTTCCACAAGCAGGACAGCTTCCATGCCATAGACTAAAGATAAAGGGGTTACCCCAGTTAATGTTCGAGCCGAAGTACGGTAGCCGTGAAGAGAAAATGGTAGCATCTCATGCCAGTCCTAGTAGGTCACCATCATATTTTGCACAATCTTCTTTATGTTTTTATTGGAAGCTTCCATTGTGCCATTCATCTTAGGTCTGTATGGAGAAGAATTATGATGCTTGATCTTGAACTGAGCGCAATGTTCAATGATCATTGCATTGTTAAGGTTGGTTCTGTTATTAGTGATGATCCTTTCAGGGATGCCATACCGGCAAATGAGGTTATGCTTGATAATCGGGCTACAACATTCTTAATGACTGAGGAAAATGAAGTTGCTTCGACCCATTTGGTAAAGTAGTTGATGGCAACAAGGATGAAACGATGTCCATTAGAGGCAGTGGGCTTGATTTCTCCAATCATGTTAATGCCCCACATTGAAAATGGACAAGGAGCAGTCATGACATTCAAAGGATCTGAAGTCACGTGAACCTTATTAACATAGACCTGACACTTATGGTAAGTCCTCGAGTAATGGTGACAATCAATTTCCATTATTGACCAATAATAACCATCCCTCAGAATCTTCTTGGACATAATGTGTCCACTAGAGTGAGTCCCAAAGATACCACCATGCATGTTTTCCATGATCTTTTCTGCATCCTTCTTGTCCACACAGCGGAGTGGAGTAGAATCATGGTTGCGCTTATACAAGATTCCATTGCTTAGAAAGAATTTGGCTGAAAATCTTTGCAAGAATTTCCTATCATTGATGGAGGCTCCTTCAGGATACTCTTGTGCCTCAAGATATCTCTTCACATCATGATACGAAGGCTTCTCTTCATCAATGTCAAGCTCATTGCAGTGTGCAGGTTCGTCAAATCTTTCGATTGTAATTATAGGGGCCTTGTTGTCCCAATTGACCTTGAACATGGAAGACATTGTTGCCAAGGCATCTGCCAACTGATTTTCTTCTCTAGGGAAGTGTTCAAAGGTGACCTCCTCGAAGTTTGGGATTAGGTTTAACACCATCTCTTTGTAAGGAATCAGGTTAGGATGCTTGGTATCCCACTCTCCTTTGACTAGACTGATTACTGGAGCTGAATCTCCGAATACATCCAAGAACTTGATCCTTAGATCAATAGCAACCTTTAAGCCCAAGATGCATGTTCGTATTCAGCCATGTTGTTTGTACAGTCGAAACACAGCCTAGAAGTGAAAGGTGTATGGCAATCCTCAGGATAAATAACCATAGCACCAATTCTGTTACCCAAAGCGTTGGAAGCTCCATCAAAAACCATAGTCCATCGGGATCCTTGTTCAGGTCTGTCATACGGTTCAGGATTTTCGCAATCAGTTATCAGCATGATATTCTCGTATGGGAATTCAAAGTTCATGGACTGGTAGTCATCAACAACTTGATGGGCCAAATGATTCGCCAGTACACTTCCTTTGATTGCTTTTTGTATGGTATACTGAATGTCGTATTCGGTCAAGATCATTTTCCACCTATTTGTTTATTCGAAGAGAGTTGGATGCTCGAAGATATACTTGATAGGATCCATCTTAGAAATCAACAGAGTGGTGTGAGTCAACATATGATGTCTTAGCCGACGAGTAGCCCATGCAAAAGCACAGCAAGTTTTCTCAAGCATTGAATATCTTATTTCACAGTCGGTAAACTTTTTGCTCGGGTAGTATATTGCATGCTCTTTTCGGCCAAACTCATCATGTTGGCCCAATACACACCCCCATTGAATTCTCTAATGCAGTCAAATACATAATCAGAGGTCTTCCTTCAATTAGAGGCATCAGGATGGGAGGCTCTTGTAAATATTCCTTGATCTTGTCAAAGGCTGCTTGGCAGTCATTGTTTCATCTGACTACTTAATCTTTCTTTAAGAGTTTAAAGATTGGCTCATAAGTAGCAGTTGGTTGAGATATGAATCAAGTAATGTAGTTAAGTTGACCCAAGAAACCTCAGACCTCCTTCTCAGCACGGGGAGATGGCATTTCTTGGATGGGTTTGACCTTCACATGATCAACTACGATGCCTTTGCCACTGACGACAAAACCCAGGAGTTTCCCATACCTCACCCCAAAGGTACACTTGTTAGGATCCAGCCTTAGCTTGTACTTTTTCAACCTTTCGAATAGCTTGTATAAATGATCCAGGTGTTCTTCCTCAGTCTGCGACCTTGCAATCATATCATCCATATAGACTTCTATCTCATGATGGATCATATCATGAAATAAAACTACCATAGATTGTTGATAGGTTTCCCCTGCGTTCTTCAAATTGAATGGCATGACCTTGTAGCAGAAGATGCCCGACTGTGTAACAAAGGTGGTCTTCTCCATGTCCTCGGGAGCCATCTTGATTTGATTGTATCCAGAGAAACCATCCATGAAGGAGAAGACTTTATGTTGAGCCATGTTTTCGACCAAGACGTCAATATGCAGTAGTGGGAAATCATCTTTGGGACTTGCCCTGTTCAAATCCCTATAGTCTACACACATACGAACTTTCCCATCTTTCTTTGGTACTGGGACCATGTTTTCCACCCATTGAGGATATGACGTTACAGCCAGAAAACCTGCATTGAATTGCTTCATTACCTCAGCCTTTATCTTTTCAAACATGTCTGGCCGCATACGACAAACTTTTTTCTTGACTGGAGGACAATCTTCCTTTGTTGGTAGATGATGAACCACAATGTCAGTACCAAGCCCCGGCATATCTTCATGTGACCAAGCAAACACTTCAACATAGTCATGCAATATCTTGACGAATTTGCCTTTAATATTGTCATCCAAGTTAGAGCCGATCTTGACCTCTTTCTTGTCTTCCTCGGTACCTAGGTTGATCACTTCAATTGGTTCCTCATGCGGTTGAATGGTTTTTTCTTCTTGCATCAAAAGTATGGCCAGTTCCTCAGGTATCTCACAATCTTCTTCGCCTTCATCTTCGGCTTGGTATATTGGATGTTCAAAGTCATAGAGAGCAATAGCAGAGTCGTTGTCAATGAGATCCGAAGTGGATGTGGATCTGCAAATGTGTATGTGTGTGTGTGTGCATGTAAGGTCATATGGCTATTTTGAAAATGCAATAAAGTGAAAGAAAGACAATGAGTGCAAAATTTGAATGCAAAAGAGTCCAATGTTTTTTCATTAAAATGAGCATATGGCATATGAAAATGATAACCCCTTAACAAATAGACCAATGTGCTCCGGGCAAGGCACATGGCTTAAAGTCATTATTTCAATAAAATTACAGACAAAGTTCTTAAGTTAATAAAACAGTAAATGGCAATTACTCCTTATTAAAGGAGATTGGAATGAAATCCTTGGCACGCCAGTTATTGAGTCCTTTTTCGATAGTCGGGTAGATCAAGTCATCAAAATCACAGTCGTTGTCGGAGTCTTCAAGAGCATTCACTTCATGGTTACTGATGCGAAAAGGTGGTTTCCCTGCACGATTATATCTGACCTCTTTTTGAGCTTTGGAAGTGAAGCCTAAACCATATTTGTCTAACTTGAAAGTGAAATAAGGAAGTTGTCCCCAAATGGTGCAACCTCCTTCTTCAACAACAGCACGAGCATCTTTGAGATAGGCCATCCTTGGTGTATCTTTAGCAACTTTGGGAGTGTTAGGAGTGGCCTTGGCAATAGCAACCATGGGAGAGACCACCTCAAAGGCTTGACAAGGAGTTTCAATGAACTCATCATCCATTTCAACATGCTTGAATGAATTTAGATGACTAATCATAAACTCTTCTTCACCACAGACGGTAATAATTTTCCCCTTGACCGGATATTTCAACTTCTGATGTAGTGTGGAAGTTATCGCACCTGCCCCATGTATTCATGGGCGTCCAAGCAGGAATGAATAAGCAGGATAGATATCCATCACATAGAATGTTGATTTGAATACTTGAGACCCAACCTTGATAGGGAGATCAACCTCTCCATGGACCATCCTGTTAGATCCATCGAAAGCCCTCACTACAATGTCGCTTGGTTTCAACACCAGTCCATTACAGTCTAGCCTTTCCAAAGCTCCTTTAGGTAAGACATTGAGAGAAGATCCAGTATCCATTATGTTGTACCCCAAAATTTGCCCTCCCATATTCTTCAAGAAATTGCCAAGTCATGCTTCAAAATCTCCCCAAGGGGTTGCACAGTTCAAGGGCCTCCTAAACAGTCAAAATTAGGGTTTTGGTTCTGATCAAGAAAATGAAGTTTCCAAGGGTCCAATCAAGTCCCACATGCCTATAAATATGGTCAAGCATCCTCATACCAAGTTTCAAGACTTTCAGCACAAAATTGCACAGTCAAAAACCCTAATTGCACTACAGTCAACTGTAGGGGCAAAATGGTCATTTGACAGTCAAAAGTTCAAATTTTTGATCAACATCTCATTTTGAAGCCACAAACATCATTTGATCAATGCTTGATCATGATTCTCAAAGCTTGGCTCAAAAATCATCAAGATGCAAAAGTTTCCTTATTTGGACAGTTGAAAAAGACAACTGTAAATTGACCAGGGAATAACTTTCACATGGATTATCAGAAAAATTCCATCCAAAGCTCATTTTGAAGATAAAGACATTTCCTACAACTCCTCTTCACACTTCAAGTCCAAAAAATGCTCTCACAAAAAGTTATCAATTTCAACATTATAGGTCATTTTCAAAAGTCAACAAAAAGGGACTTTAAGTCAAAGGCCATAACTTGAGATTGGTAAATCAAAATGACATGGGACCAAAGGCATTGGTTATAGGACTCAAAGACCTTTCCAAAATGTCCAAGACCATGAGCAAAGCTTAAAAATTGAGCAAGTTATGCCTTGTGGAAGTTGGGAAATTTTTGGATATTTTGAAAAGTCAACATTGATTCAAATGACCTAAAATTGCTAATGGGCCTCTTTTTCTTCCACAATTCATTATCCAAGGCATGTGCACGACCATTTGGCCCAAAGGGAAGTTTTTCTTCATTTTTTATTTATTTATTTGGATTTTTATTATTAATAATTCATTTAATTAATTAAAATACATGAAAAATACTAAACCTAGGTTTTTCAATCTTTTTATGCATATAATATCTCCAAGATTTCGTGCCTAACCAAATATAGAAAGAATCAATGGAATTGGACATGATTTGTATCAAAGATGCTTGAAAAAGATTGGAAAATCATGGCTTAAAAATCAAATATTTTTCACATCAATGCATGGATTTTTTATCAAGTTCTTAACCTAAATCATTCACCTATGCATACACAAGCAAACCCTCGTGCCCATTACCAAAAAAGCTGCGCCATAGAGAAGAGCCAAAACTTGAATTTTTGCTTGAAAACTCAAATCTGAAAACTGTTTTCCAGGGCGATTCAAGCTGAGATAATCATTTCATCACCTTCCTGAGACCTTAAGCAACGTGCCTGAATAGGTTTCCACGTCCCTAACCCTTTGAATCGGTATACAGAAGTCAATTTTTTCTCATAAAAATGCATATTCGTGTTTTAATTTTGAGACATTCTCATAGCATTTTGTTTATGTATTCATACTAAGTGATGTGTTCTGAAGCTAACCCTATATTTTAATTGCGTTTTTATGCACTATTGGAGAATCTGCCATTGTTATATTCTAGGGTTTTGCAAGCTTTGAATTGGGCGTTTTTTAACGCTGTAAAATTAGAGGACCTCAATGCCATGACCATGTTCAGCGCGCTTGGACGAAAAAGATAGGACCCTCGCGCCTAATTTATGAGGCCACATGGCCTGTTCGCTATTTTCTGGAATGGCATATTCTGGAACGGTCCAAAAACCGTTGCTTATGGTTTTGTGTTTCAGGAAAAATAAACGAAGAAGAAGAAGAAGATGATGCGTGGAAGAATACCATTGGGTGATTCAAATAATTAGCGCGTTCTTTTATTTTGTCCACTAATCCATTGTTTTCTTATTATATTATTTAGTGTCCATCAGATTAAAGAATAAACGCGTTGGCTTGAGTGGTAGGGAAGATGCTTGGTAAACCACAGGACCTGGGTTCGAGCCCCAGGTCCTCATCCCTTTCATATTATTTTGCCTTTAACTGTTATCCCATGCAGATTCAACATAAGGCTCTACCATATGCTCTTCCATCCAACACGCCACTTGGCCAATTTCACCAATCCAAGGGCCAGGATCCAGAGATCATGATGGGTACTAGTCAACCATCTCACATGCCAGCGCAAAAGTCAAACAGGCCAAGGTCTTGATGGGCCTAAAATGCTAAGTCTCACCCCCAAATTAGGGGCAGAACCCCCTAGGTTTGCATTATTTCTTTTCATTATTTTGGTATTATTTTCAATTATTGTCTTTATTTTAACTAATTCTTTAATTTAATTATTTTCATAAAAAATATAAAAAACCAAAAAAAATCAGAAAAGAGACAAAAATTAAAATACATTTATTTAATTAATATTTTTTTGTAAATAAAATTCATTAATTCCCTTAGTTTTAAATTTAGGTTAACCTTAACTTTTTTAATAAAAATCTAAAATTGGTAGAATTAGAGTTTGAATAATTTTTTATCTTTTTTTCTTTTCTTTCATAATAATTAAATATTTCCTATTATTTTTATAAATCAAGATTTGCATGTAAATAATTAGGTTAATATTAGGTTAAAATTTAATACTTTCTTAATAAACTCAAACAATTAGAATTAGGGTAAATCTTTTAATTTCATTTAATTCTTTTTTTCACTAAAATCATAAAATAAAAAAATACCAAAAAAAAAACAATTTCTTTTCATTTTAATTTCATTAATTTAATAATTTAATTTAGTTTCATAAAAAAGGGTCCAACGCCCTCGTTTCAACTTTAATTCAAATCGCGCATTTATTTTCTTTTCGTATAATTTTTATGTACCTCTCCCAAAGCCATGTAATTAATTTCTCGCATTTTACCTTTATCTTAATTCTTTATTTTTCTGTCAAATCGGGTCCTAGAAATTTTGGCGATGTGGACCCGCGCCTTTTGTAATAGTTTAGAATTTTATCTTTCTCGCAATTTTTAACTGTTAACAAATGCATGCAAGAATGAATGGACAAAAATAAAAACAAGCGCATAGATCACTAATAACATGACAAGATAAAATATCTGAATCTGACACACGAATCACACACCACCCCTAAGGTACGCCTCACTGTTGCCTTGCCTCGAAAGGTGATCGTCGAGTAGAGGATGTCTTAGTAAGTCCTCATGATCCGGGAACCTGGCATGAGGGTAGCTTCTAAGGTGTCTTCCCATTGCTCTGGTGATCACCATGTCCCGAACCTCGAATTGACCCGAACACCTCCAACGGTGGTGCTACCTACCTCTCAATGGTGGGATGGCACTACTTTAAAGGACATTTACACAGACGAATTCCTTAGGGTAGGTAGACGACTCTAGATACTTGCTCTAATTCAAAACAAAACAAATCAAAAATACTTTTCACACCAACACATTTTCAAAAAGCTTTCGAAAGCATTTTTCAAACACTCTTGAGGACCGATACAAGAGTCGAACTGGAATTTTCAAAGAAACTTTTTTTTTAAACCCACAGTTGAAAAGCAAACAAACCATTTTTGAAAACACAAATGAGCAAGTATCTAAGAGCCCATGGATAACCATGGATAGAAAGGGTGCTAACACCTTCCCTTTCTATAATCTACCTCCCGAACCGAGAGCGATCTCTATAAGGAATTTTTCTGTGCTTTTGTCCTTTCCATTTGGAGAAAATAAAAGACGGTGGCGACTCTTGCTTCCGCGACATTTCGCGAACCAGCGTTAAACAGTCAGTTCCAGATCCACCGATCACAGAACAGCGACTCTGTTGGGGACTGATTTTAAAAGTGGAGTAACCTTAGAGCTTAGATCACACCCCCCATGTACAAATGTGTATCCCTATCCCCCAATCGTTGTAATAGCGTAGGATTTTATATTTCCGCTTCTTATTGCTAGTAATTAGGACGTGTATGGCAAGATAAAATCAATGAAATAGAAAAACCTAATTCAAAGAAAAACTCTTGTATGCAATAAAACACACTTGCACACTAACACCCCTAGGGTTAGATCCACTTGTTGCCTTTCAAAATTAGGCCATATTGCATGTTAGGTCTCTTTGGGAAAAACAAACAATCAAATGATCATAGTCCCTCGATGACGCTTTCGAAAGTTGCCTAAAAATGATCAAGTCCCTTAAAGGAAAAATTGCCCAAAGATACTTGGCACCATTGCAATTATGGTCTAAACGATGACCCGCGCCCGTCCCTTTCACATCCTAAACACAAGATTGTCCACCAAATGCAATGGTGGAACAAAATTGTTAAAAGGGTTAAAACATAGCAAAAATCTTTGAGAACTTTAGGGTAGATAGCTCTTAAGTACTTGTCAACTCGCGAAACAAAAATACTTGCCTATTTTTTCAAACCACACTTCACAAACACTTTCAAAACAAACTTTCAAAAAAAAAATCTTGAAACATCTTTTCAAAAAGACAAACACCTTTTGTAAAACATTCGAGTAAAGAATTGTTGCAAGGGTGGCCTAGACAAGGCATCTTTTTCAAAACCTTTTCAAAGCCACACAAAAAGCACCATTTCAAACAATTGAAAACCAAGACAAGTTGATCTAAGCAAGTATCTAAGAGCCCATGGATAACCATGGATAGAAAGGGTGCTAACACCTTCCCTTTCTATAATCTACCTCCCGAACCGAGAGCGATCTCTATAAGGAATTTTTCTGTGCTTTTGTCCTTTCCATTTGAAGAAAATAAAAGACGGTGGCGACTCTTGCTTCCGCGACATTTCGCGAACCAGCATTAAACAGTCAGTTCCAGATCCACCGATCACAGAACTGGCGACTCTGCTGGGGAACTTAACTTAAAGTGAGGTGTACCTTAGGGTTAGTTCATAACTGTGTTTTCAATTGTATTGCTTGGCTTGCTTTAAATTGTGGGACTGTCTTGGGAGTTCTATAGATCCTAACCCGGATCTGGGGGATACCTTCTTAGAAAGTAGCAACAAGGCTGTGAGGGAACTGTGCGGGGTATACCGACATGGTTGAAACAGTCTGCTACGTTGATGTGGCACTTTGGTGTGTACCGGTAACCCCTTGAGTTCAGTCAAGGAGAGTACGGGGCCTCCGCGTGGTGTCGTGAAGCATCAACAGACCTTAGGAACCTTAATTGAACTATCTTGGCCTCTTTAGGGTAGTGAGATAACTGACTTTGGTGCAGTCCGAGGTTGGTTGATACTCGATACTACACTCAATTGAGGGTTGCTTTCCTGGAATATTTCGGTCGCCAATTCAGTGGCTAAATCGAAACGATGAACAATGAAAGCAATCCAGTGATATTGGGACCCTTAGAACCCGGTTACTTCTAATAGGACAGGTTGAACCCACCAACTTCAAGAGGGTACTACCCAGACCCCATGCTGGCCTTAAACCCTAAGGGCTTGTCTTGTGTGCCTTGTGTGCCTTACATGTTTGTCTTTGTAAATATCTGTGGTGTGTTTAATCATAGCATCATGACATCATCCAGCATCATATGCATTGACTAACCATTTTAGGGGTTCGAATCTTCATCTTTGTTCTTGTTTTGTAGGACATGGAAATTGTTCGTAGAAAGACAATTCAAATCAATCTTGTAAGGATCCCTCCTCAGCTTAAGGAGCTTATATCCAGGATTCCCGAGAGCTCTTTATTCAGTGAAAGACATGGAAGGCTCATCAGCTTGGTCAATACCAACATTGAGGAAGACATGATAAAGGTCCTGTTCCAGTTCTTTGATCCTCTGCATCACTGTTTCACCTTCTTGGACTATCAGCTGGTACCTACATTGGAGGAGTTCTCCCGGCTCCTGAAGATCCCTATCCTTGATCAACTACCCTACAACGGTACAGAAAAGGAACCCAAGCTTGAAGAGATTGCTAAAGCCTTGTACCTACAGTCATCTGACCTCAAGGGACATTGGGAAGTTAGAAGTGGTATCAAAGGGTTCTTAGCCAGGTTTCTGTTTGAAAAGGCCCATGAATGTTGGAACTCCCTTGACTTACAAGCTTTTGAAGAAGTTGTGGCCCTCCTTGTCTATGGTTTGGTGTTGTTCCCTAATCCAGATCAGCTTATTGATATCAGTATTGTCCAGATCTTTATGTCCAGGAATCCTATACCTACGTTGCTGGGGGACATCCTTCACTCATGTTACACTCGAAGCATGAGAAAAAGAGGTGTCCTTATGTGTTGCACTCCTCTCCTGGGAAGGTGGTTTATTTCGCACCTTCCACAATCAGTCTTGAAGAATGAGCGGGGTTTGAGATGGTCACAACGGTAGATGACTCTCACACATGCAGATATACATTGGTGCCCTCGGTCCAGAGAGGATGTCACTATCATTGATCGTTGCGGAGAGTACCCTAATGTTCCTTTACTCGGAATCAGAGGAGGTATTACTTACAACCCATGCCTGGCTTGGAGACAGTTTGGTTATGCTCGGAGGGATGGTCCTCATGACATGTTAATTCCTGACATAGTTTTTGACTTCGACAACGATACTCAAGGACTTCACCAGAGATTTATCAGAGCCTGGAGGATGCCAAGTAGGATAGACAGTAAGACACTTGGGCACAGGAATTCCATCCCGTTGGAACCTTATCTCAAGTGGGTACGAGCCCGCTCCCAGAAGTTAGTGATGCCTTATCCCCATATGCTCCCTATGATCAAAGAGCCAGTCTTGGAAGGAGAAGTGTCCTGCACTATTCAGCACCCTGATATGCCCACATCCTGGGAAGAGATGCAGAAGAGCTGGATCCAGCTTAAGGAAGAACGGAATTCTCTTGAGACCAGTCTACATGCTAGTGAAAAGAAGGTCTTGGAGCTCACTCGCCTGTTGCATGAGGAGAGGAATCTCAACACTTACATAGCTCCAAAGAGGATGCGTAGTATATTTTGGGATTGATTTGCTTTTGTATTATTTTGCCCATGAGGCTTTGATGTACTGAACAATTATTTCCTTAATGATAACGTGTGTTCTTTTTTGTTTACAACAAATTTGAGCTTTCGAACCCTTGAATGCATTGCATAAACACATATCATTCATCATGTGCATAGCAGGTTTTCCTCTTTTCAGGTTGCTTACAATTCTTCGCTGTTTATTTCAGCATCATGAATCCTGACTCATCATCAACTGAGATGTCCATCAAGGCTCTTCAGGCGCAGAATGCGCAATTTCAGGAGTTAATCATGGGTTTGGCTCAGGGCTAAGAAGAGCTGAAGGCTCCGCTCCTGAAGAAGGAAAAGAAGAAGAAGAGAAGAACTGTTCTGTTCAACTCGGGCCGAAGGTTTGGCAATACTCTGCAGAATGAAGAGGCTGGTTCTTCTATTGGCAAGAGTACTCCTCAAGCAGAAAAAGGTCCTAGTCCGGTAGTCTCCGACAACGAGACTGATTTTGATGAAGAGCAATATCCTCCGGCAGAAGATCGTTACAAGCAGTTGGAAGACAGGTTGAATGCCATGGAGATCCAACAGGTACCTGGGCTGGATTTTGGAGATCTGGGTTTGTCTACTGGTGTGATCATCCCTCGTAAATTCAAAGCACCATCTTTCACTAAGTACGACGGGGCGTCTTGTCCCAAGCTACATCTCAGGTCCTATGTTCGGAAGATTCAACCGTACTCAGCGGATAAGAATTTGTGGATCCACTTCTTCCAGGAGAGTCTTTCAGGGACTCATCTCGAATGGTTCTATCAGCTGGATGGGACCAAGGTTCGTAACTGGGAGGAGTTGGCTACTGCTTTCTATAAGCAGTATCAGTATAATGCCGACCTTGCCCCTACGCGTACCCAACTCCAGGGTATGTCGTTAGGTTCAAGTGAAGGTTTTAAGGAGTACGCTCAGAAGTGAAGGGATCTGGCTGGCAGGGTGCAGCCTCCATTGACTGATCGGGAGTTGGTAGACATGTTCTTGGGAACCCTATCTGGGCCATTTTTCAACCATCTTATCGGGAATTCGTCTGCAGGGTTCACTGATCTGATTCTGACTGGAGAGAGAATTGAGGCTGGGTTGAAGTCTGGAAAGATTCTGAAGGGTGCATCGTCTAGTTCAGAGATGAAACCCTTCAAGAAGGAGGCTAGTGATGTATATGGCTCTAGGAGACCAGAAAAATCTGAGCTCCGCCAATCTGTCAGTGCGGTAATGATTGCCAAGCCTGCTGCCGCTCCTCGGCCAACCAATCCTCAAAGGGCTGAAAGACCCCGGAGAGAGTTTACCCGTTTGAGCATGACCTTATTGCAGATCTTGCCACAGTTACTATCCACCAATCTAGTGACTGTTAGAGAGGCACCCAAGGGTGTAAACACTGCTTCCCCCAAGTACAACCCAAATGCCCGCTGTGCGTACCATTTTGATAGCCCGGGGCATTCCACTGATGACTGTTGGGCATTAAGGAATAAGGTGCAAGACCTTATTGACGCGAAGGAGATACAGTTTGAAGCGCCTGAGAGGCCAAATGTGGTTACTGCTCCTATGCCTCAGCATGGGGTAAACGCCGTTGATGAAGATGTTTATGCTGTTTCTGTGGATGATCTAGTTACTCCTCTGAAGACTGTCAAGAAGAACCTATTGCTGGCCGGTTTATTTCCGGGTTGCAATGAGGGTTGCCTGTTCTGTGTTGTTTCCCTATCTGGTTGTCCCTTGCTGAAGTTAGGCATCCAAAGCCTGATGGACAGTAAGGAGATTCTGTTCAAAAAGTCTGTTGTTCAGTTGGTTCCGATAGAAGAAGTTTCTGTGGTTACCATCTTCAATAATCCTATCAAGGCTCTCCCGAAGAAGCCTGTCCAAATCATGACTGTCGCACCTGTGGTTATTACTGTTCCGGGGCCTCTCCCCTATGTATCTGATAAGGCTGTCCCCTGGCACTATGGGGCAGACGTATATGTGAATGGAATCAAACAAGAATTCAACACTGGCGCCAGTATCTGCGATATCACTGGCCCAGCCAAGGTTACCCGCAGTGGCAGGCTCTTCTCGCCTGACATTGCACCGCCCGCTACTCGAAGACCCCTCCTTATAACACCTACAAGTGTACTTGTTCCTGTTACGGACCAAGTTGTTTCCCCTGCTGCCGAGTCATCCAATGCTCGGGGCAAAGGAATTGAAGATGAGCCTGCCCGGATGGAGGCACCGGTACCTATAAATGCTGAGGCCTCCCAACAAGAAATGGAGGAGATTCTAAAAATAATAAAAAAGAGTGACTTTAATGTTGTGGAACAGCTGGGGCACACGCCCTCCAAGATCTCCATGCTCTCCTTATTACTATGCTCAGAGGCCCACGCTAAGGCCTTGATCTCATTTCTCAAGACGGCCCATGTGCCACAGGAGACATCTGCAGTCCAGTTCACTGATTGCGTAGCAAATCTGACAGCGGACAATGGCTTAGGTTTCTCAGATGCTGACCTGACTGCAAAAGGAAGAGACCACAATGATGCCCTGCATGTCTCTATCGAATGCAGGGGCACTAC
The DNA here is from genome assembly GCA_948472305.1 of Vicia faba. NCBI lineage: Eukaryota > Viridiplantae > Streptophyta > Magnoliopsida > Fabales > Fabaceae > Vicia > Vicia faba. The sequence continues at coordinate 705,970,917 of OX451740.1, forward strand.
TCTGGCACATGTATTGGTGGATACTGGTTCTTCCTTGAATGTTCTACCAAAGAAGGCTTTAGACCGTTTGGATTGTGAAGGCCTAGAATTAAAACCCAGCAATATCATCGTCAGGGCCTTTGACGGTTCGAAAAGGATGGTTCATGGAGAGGTTGACATTCCTATTCGTATGGGCTCTCAGGTGTTTGACTCTACATTTTATGTGATGGATATCCGTCCATCGTACTCTTGTCTACTGGGTCGACCTTGGATCCATAAAGCTGGGGCAGTGACCTCTACCTTGCACCAGAAGCTGAAGTACCCCGTCAGAGGGAAAATCGTCACTGTGCAAGGAGAGGAGGAGTATATGGTGAGCCACTTGAATTCCTTCAGGTACATTGAGATGGACGGGGAGTTTATTGAGACCCCTTTTCAGCATTTCGAGGAGGTGCTTCCAATTTCAGCAGCAGCAGAAACAGCAGTCGAAGAGGATGTTCCCTTGAAGATGGCTTCCCTGAAGGATGCCCGGGCTGTGGTTCAAAAAGGTGAATGTGCCAACTGGGGCAGGCTTCCCGACTTTACACAGAAAACTGACAAATTTGGACTGGGTTTTATTGCAGAGGGTCAAGAAGCTATGCGGAAGGCGAAGACCAGAAGACCTCCTGTGTTCATTACAAATCCAGGAGTGAATGTTGTTGGGGAAGACAATGAAGTGGATGAAGCAGAATTCAATAGCTGGATCTACCCGACAACTGATGGTGGATTGACCAATTGGATTGCCAAAGACCATACTCCTATTACTTTTGTTACGCAGTAATAAACTTCCTTGTTTCGTTATTTGTAATAAACAATAAATTGAACTCTATGGCCCGATGTCTTACCCGAGGCACCGTGGTTTTATTTGTGAGGGCATATAAATTGTCATTTCATATATCATAAATGAAAATCTTGGACGTTTTCCCGCATTTCAAATCTTATGCTCCTTTTCTGTCTTTCCTTCCTTTACATATTTTTCAAAACAGCTGTATTTACACACACTCACTCATACAGGTTCCAATCCACTCTGGATCTCACTGGTAACGACTCTGCTACTGCCAGTTATGACTTCGAAAATCCGATCAACTTAGCCGAAGATGAAGGTGAAGATGATTGCGAAGTGCCCGGCGAGCTTGCAAGACTGTTACTTCAGGAAGAGAGGGCAATTCAACCACACGAAGAGCTGGTGGAAATAATAAACTTGGGTACTGAGGCAGACAGGAAAGAGGTAAAGATTGGTGCCAACCTAGAGCTCAGCATGAAGCAACGGTTGACTAAGATGCTACATGATTATGTGGAGATATTTGCCTGGTCTTACAAAGACATGCCCGGGTTGGATACCGATATCGTGGTCCATCATTTGCCTACTAAGGAAGACTGCCCTCTGGTGAAGCAAAAGGTCCGCCGTATGCGTCCAGAGATGTCTGAGAAGATTAAAGCCGAGGTTATGAAGCAGTTTGATGTTGGGTTCCTTGCAGTGACTTCTTACCCTCAGTGGGTTGCTAATGTAGTGCCGGTACCAAAGAAAGACGGTAAGGTCAGAATGTGTGTCGACTACAGGGATCTGAACAGGGCCAGCCCCAAGGACGACTTCCCCTTACCTCACATTGATGTCCTTGTTGATAATACAGCTCAGCATAAGGTGTTCTCTTTCATGGATGGTTTTTCAGGTTACAATCAGATCAAGATGGCACCTGAAGACATGGAAAAGACTACCTTTGTTACTCAGTGGGGCACCTTCTGCTACAAGGTCATGCCTTTTGGATTAAAGAACGCTGGGGCAACCTACCAACGTGCCATGGTTGCTTTATTTCATGATATGATCCATCATGAGATAGAAGTGTATGTTGACGACATGATCGCAAGGTCCCAAACTGAGGAAGAGCACCTAGATCATCTGCAGAAATTGTTTGACCGGTTGAAACTGTACAAGCTGAGATTGAACCCGAATAAGTGCACCTTCGGGGTAAGATCTGGAAAGTTGTTGGGCTTCGTGGTAAGTGATAAGGGCATTCAAGTGGACCCTGCTAAGGTCAAAGCTATTCAAGAGATGCCAGTTCCTAAGACAGAGAAGGAGGTCAGAGGCTTTCTAGGACGCCTGAATTACATTGCTCGGTTCATCTCGCATCTGACTGCTACCTGTGAGCCAATCTTCAAGCTGCTGAAGAAAGATCAGGTAGTACGTTGGAATGATGAATGTCAGGCTGCTTTCGACAGAATCAAAGAGTATCTCCAAGAACCACCCATCCTCATGCCACCGGTTGAAGGGAGACCTCTGATACTATATCTAACAGTGCTTGACAACTCAATGGGGTGTGTGCTGGGGCAACATGACGAGTCTGGCCGAAAAGAGCATGCCATTTATTACCTTAGCAAAAAGTTTACCGACTGTGAGACCCGATACTCACTGCTTGAGAAAACTTGCTGCGCTTTGGTATGGGCTGCTCGCCGACTGAGACAGTATATGCTGACTCACACTACCTTGTTGATCTCAAAGATGGATCCTATAAAGTACATATTCGAAAAGCCTGCTCTGTCTGGGAGAATTGCAAGATGGCAAATGATCTTGACAGAATACGACATTCAGTACACGACCCAGAAATCCATCAAGGGAAGTGTATTGGCAGACCACTTGGCACATCAGGCCGTAGATGACTATCAGTTAATGAACTTCGAGTTTCCGGATGAAAGCATCATGATAGTAACTGATTGTGAAATACCTGGACCGGATGAAGGACCTGAGGAAGGATCCCGATGGTCTATGCACTTTGACGGAGCCTCCAATGCTTTTGGAAATGGTATCGGCGCCATAATCATATCTCCTCAAGGCACTCATACTCCGCTCACTGCCCGACTATGTTTCAACTGTACCAACAACATGGCAGAGTATGAGGCGTGCATCATGGGTCTTCAAGCTGCGATCGACCTAAGGATCAAGTTTCTGAGTGTCTTCGGAGATTCCGCTCTCGTGATCAATCAGATCAAAGGAGAGTGGGATACGAAACATCTGAATCTTATCCCTTACAGAGAATGTGTGTTGACCTTGATCCCCCACTTCACGAAGATAACCTTTGAACACTTTCTGAGAGAAGAGAATCAGTTGGCGGACGCGTTAGCTACAATGTCTTCTATGTTCAAAGTTAAATGGGATAATGAGGCTCCCTGGATTATCATCTGGAAACTGGACGAACCGGCATACTGTTGCGATCTCGAGACTGAATTGGTGACTGAGAAGCCTTGGTACCATGAGGTGAAGAGATATCTGGAAGCTCAGGAATACCCTGAGGGTGCCTCTGTCAATGATAAGAAGTTCCTGAGAAGGTTCGCAGCAAAGTTCTTCCTTAGCAACGGCATCTTGTACAAGCGAAACCATGATTCAACCCTACTGCGTTGTGTGGATAAAACTGAAGCAGAAAGGATCATGGAAGAGCTACATGAAGGGACCTTTGGTACACATTCCAGTGGATATACAATGGCAAAGAAGATCCTTCGGGCAGGGTATTACTGGTCCATAATGGAAGCTGACTGCTACCAACATTCCAGGACATGCCATAAGTGCCAGATTTATGCAGACAAGGTGCATGTTCCTCCAGTTCCTCTGAATGTTCTGACTGCGCCTTGGCCGTTTGCAATGTGGGGCATAGACATGATCGGTGAGATTAAACCTACGACATCTAATGGGCATCGCTTCATCCTAGTGGCGATTGATTATTTTACAAAGTGGGTTGAAGCAGCTTCCTACGCTACGGTAACCAAGACTGTTGTGGCACGGTTCATTCGGCATAACCTGATCTGTCGGTACGGCGTCCCAGAAAGAATTATTACAGACAACGGTACCAATCTGAATAATAAGATGATCACTGAGCTCTGCGAGCAGTTCAAAATACAGCACCACAATTCCTCTCCTTACATACCGAAGATGAATGGGGCTGTAGAGGCAGCAAATAAAAATATCAAGAAAATTGTGCAGAAGATGACAGTGACTTATAAAGATTGGCACGAGATGTTATCGTTCACTCTACATGGGTACCGTACCTCAGCCAGGACGTCAACCGGGGCAACTCCTTTCTCTTTGGTTTATGGTATGGAGGCAGTCTTACCGATCGAAGTGCAAATACCCTCTCTCTGGATAATGAAGGATGCAAATCTGAACGAAGATGATTGGATCCAGACACGACTTGATCAATTAAACCTTATTGATGAAAAGAGACTTGCTGCTATCTGCCATGGTCAGACGTATCAGAAACGGATGATCAGGGCATTTAACAAAAAGGTCAGACCACAAGAATATCAAGTTGGGGATCTGGTAATCAAGCGTATCATCCTTCCTCAGAATGATCCAAGGGGCAAATGGACCCCTACGTACGAAGGGCCATTTGTGGTTAAACATGTGTTCTCAAGAGGAGCCATGATTCTAACCAATATGGATGGTGACGACCTTCCCCACCCCGCCAATGCAGACATAGTAAAAAGATACTATGCATGAAAAAAGACCCGCTAGGCTGACATGCCTAGGCAAAAATTAGGGCTTCCCGGCGAACCAAAAGGGTTCGGGCAAAATGAAGGGATGAAATGAAAAAAATCTGTACACCCGGCAAGTCGAAAACCTGAAAAGGCGGCTTGGGCAAAAATGGGTATCCCGGTGGACTGAAAACCCGAAAGGGCGGTCCAGGCAAAAATTAAGGATAAAGCGTAATACTATGTCTCATTGGATCACTTTGCATCCAGAATTCGGTATCTACATCAAGTTCAGACGGCATTGACCAGTCAGCTTCATCTTCAACCAAGGTCATCAAGTGATGAGATGCTCGGAATTATAAAGGCAATAGCAGAGTTGAAACCCAGTGGGATCATTCATTTCACACAGCTGTTTTATTCTCTCTTGTACAAAATTTGTATAAACTCTTTTGCTCGGCGGCGTTCTCTTACTAGCACGTCAGCCTCTTGTACACAAAACACCTATTTACAGGCCATTCAAAAATCAATACAAATACACTTTTCAGTTAAAATTGCCAATTGTTTTTTCCTTTTCTGTTTTGTTTTGCGAAGAACGTCCAAGGTTCAATTTGTGATATATGCATTGACAATAATTTGCTAACTCATGAATATTTGCATGCGAAACAAAGAATTAATTACAGGTAACATTAGAAACAGGGGCAATAAAAGAGTTGTCTAAGTAATCTAATTGTTCTATCCTCCAAGGTATCAAGGTAGGTTCAGCTAAAGAACATAACCAGTATATCTTAATTCCCCAGAGAGTACGTCAGCAAGTCAATACACTCTCCTCAAGCAAAGTTATCAAATCTTAGGGAAGTTGGGTATCCTCCAGCAGATATCAACATTCCCCAGCAGCATATATTCTTAACAAACATCCCCGGCAATCTTGGTCTAAAGATTGTTCCCCGGCGGTATACCAGACATTCAAAGGAGTCACTTTCCCGATGCAGTTCAACACTTCCCCAAGAGAGTCCAATCCAGTTTCCTCAGGAAAGTGGAATCCATCTCCCCAAGCAGTAAGCTTATCCCCAGTAGATTCTGGAAGCTTATCCCCACAAGAGCACGAACGCGTCGTCCGGCTTTATTCAAAGAGTTATTTCCTTACCAGGATATAACTGGGTTATCCTCAGCCAAAAGCCACGGAAAGGTCGTCGTCAATACAGTCTTCTTATCCCCAGCGAAGTCTATTAACACTTCCAATACAACAATGATATCCCCAGCAAGTTATTATCAACAACTCAGCAAAGTATCTCTCTCCCCACAGAGTATTACTTCCCAGCAAGATCGCTAGAGTACTTTTCTCCCCGCAGAGTATCTCATTCACCAAGTTTATTCCCTAACGGAGCTATCTTCTCCTACCGGTATTCTTGCAACTATCATCCCCAGCGGAAGCAAAAATCTATTCTCCAACATCAGCCCAGGAGTGACTTCCCGGCACCCGTCAAGGATTTACTTTCCTAGACGAAACATACATTTATAAACATCGCATACATCCTTATAGCATGCATGTACGCATCATATCTTACAAATCTCATTTATGTTGAGAACATCATTGCTTGACCCATATCATGCATTGCATATGACTGACCTTTACCTTTCAGGAAAAGATTCAGTTAAGTTCTCAGCTATTTCAAGACCTAGACCGGTTCAGTTAAATCGACTCCAAAGATTTCACTGTTTCTTATCCAGTCAAAGGCCTTCTCTGGTTCAGTCAGATCGACTCCAAAGATCTCCTTGTTTCTTGTCCAGTTGAAGAAATTCAAGACCTAGACCGGTTCAGTTAAATCGACTCCAAAGATTTCTCTGTTTCTTATCCAGTCAAAGGCATTCTCTAGTCCAGTTAAATCGACCCCAAACAGATTTTTCTGATGAAGACTCAGTAGAAGTTATCCAAGGTTTTCTCAATGATTGCTATTGAGATTGTAATCGCCTATGGTTCTCTCCCCGATACTGCGGAGATGATAATTCCATCCCAGGTTTTCTCAATGATTGCTATTGAGGTTGTAATCGCCTATGGTTCTCTCCCCGATACTACGGAGATGATAATTCCATCCCAGGTTTTCTCAATGTTTGCTGTTGAGGTTGTAATCGCCTATGGTTCTCTCCCCGATACTGCGGAGATGATAATTCCATCCAAGGTTTTCTCAATGATTGCTATTGAGATTGTAATCGCCTATGGTTCTCTCCCCGATCCTGCGGAGATGATAATTCCCACCAAGATTCTCTCAATGTTTGCTGTTGAGGTTGTAATCGCATATGGTTCTCTCCCCGATACTGCGGAGATGATAATTCCATCCAAGGTTTTCTCAATGATTGCTATTGAGATTGTAATCGCCTATGGTTCTCTCCCCGATCCTGCGGAGATGATAATTCCCACCAAGATTCTCTCAATGTTTGTTGTTGAGGTTGTAATCGCCTAAGGTTCTCTCCTCGATCCAGCGGAGGTAGTAATCATCCCAAGGTTTTCTCAACGATTGCTGTTGAAGTTAAAGTCACCCAAGGTTCTCTCACCGTTCCTGTCGAGGTAGTAACCATCCCTGGTTCATTCATCACCGTTTGAATCTCCAGACCCAGCTCCTGTAACCAGTCAGGACACATCTACACAAAGAATTTGAAAACCAGCTCCCGTAACAGGTCAGGTACTCATTTTTCTTTTGCAGGTACGCAAGTTCTCGCTAAGGAATCTCTTACGCGATCGACATCCAGATGGCATCTATAAGCCCATCCACCATCCAGCATCTCTTAGCATGGCATCTATAAGCCCATCATCCTATTCATCAATCTCCAAATGGCATCTATAAGCCCATTCCACCACCACACTACTATGTGAGCGCAAATTTCTGGGCACTCTAGTGTTCAATCATCTTCCACCTTCGGATTACGAAAGGCACGTCAGCCAATCTGCATCCTCAGGTCTAAGAAGATTGAACAGGGGCAACTGTTGTACCCCAAAATTTGCCCTCCCATATTCTTCAAGAAATTGCCAAGTCATGCTTCAAAATCTCCCTAAGGGGTTGCACAGTTCAAGGGCCTCCTAAACAGTCAAAATTAGGGTTTTGGTTCTGATCAAGAAAATGAAGTTTCCAAGGGTCCAATCAAGTCCCACATGCCTATAAATATGGTCAAGCATCCTCATACCAAGTTTCAAGACTTTCAGCACAAAATTGCACAGTCAAAAACCCTAATTGCACTACAGTCAACTGTAGGGGCAAAATGGTCATTTGACAGTCAAAAGTTCAAATTTTTGGTCAACATCTCATTTTGAAGCCACAAACATCATTTGATCAATGCTTGATCATGATTCTCAAAGCTTGGCTCAAAAATCATCAAGATGCAAAAGTTTCCTTATTTGGACAGTTGAAAAAGTCAACTGTAAATTGACCAGGGCATAACTTTCACATGGATTATCAGAAAAATTCCATCCAAAGCTCATTTTGAAGATAAAGACATTTACTACAACTCCTCTTCACACTTCAAGTCCAAGAAATGCTCTCACAAAAAGTTATCAATTTCAACATTATAGGTCATTTTCAAAAGTCAACAAAAAGGGACTTTAAGTCAAAGGCCATAACTTGAGATTGGTAAATCAAAATGACATGGGACCAAAGGCATTGGTTAGAGGACTCAAAGACCTTTCCAAAATGTCCAAGAACATGAGCAAAGCTTAAAAATTGAGCAAGTTATGCCTTGTGGAAGTTGGGAAAGTTTTGGATATTTTGAAAAGTCAACATTGATTCAAATGACCTAAAATTGCTAATGGGCCTCTTTTTCTTCCGCAATTCATTATCCAAGGCATGTGCACGACCATTTGGCCCAAAGGGAAGTTTTTCTTCATTTTTTATTTATTTATTTGGATTTTTATTATTAATAATTCATTTAATTAATTAAAATACATGAAAAATACTAAACCTAGGTTTTTCAATCTTTTTATGCATATAATATCTCCAAGATTTCGTGCCTAACCAAATATAGAAAGAATCAATGGAATTGGACATGATTTGTATCAAAGATGCTTGAAAAAGATTGGAAAATCATGGCTTAAAAATCAAATATTTTTTCACATCAATGCATGGATTTTTGATCAAGTTCTTAACCTAAATCATTCACCTATGCATACACAAGCAAACCCTCGTGCCCATTACCAAAAAAGCTGCGCCATAGAGAAGAGCCAAAACTTGAATTTTTGCTTGAAAACTCAAATCTGAAAACTGTTTTCCAGGGAGATTCAAGCTGAGATAATCATTTCATCACCTTCCTGAGACCTTAAGCAACGTGCCTGAATAGGTTTCCACGTCCCTAACCCTTTGAATCGGTATACAGAAGTCAATTTTTTCTCATAATAATGCATATTCGTGTTTTAATTTTGAGACATTCTCATAGCATTTTGTTTATGTATTCATACTAAGTGATGTGTTCTGAAGCTAACCCTATATTTTAATTGCGTTTTTATGCACTATTGGAGAATCTGCCATTGTTATATTCTAGGGTTTTGCAAGCTTTGAATTGGGCGTTTTTTAACGCTGTAAAATTAGAGGACCTCAATGCCATGACCATGTTCAGCGCGCTTGGACGAAAAAGATAGGACCCTCGCGCCTAATTTATGAGGCCACATGGCCTGTTCGCTATTTTCTGGAATGGCATATTCTGGAACGGTCCAAAAACCGTTGCTTATGGTTTTGTGTTTCAGGAAAAATAAACGAAGAAGAAGAAGATGATGCGTGGAAGAATACCATTGGGTGATTCAAATAATTAGCGCGTTTTTTTATTTTGTCCACTAATCCATTGTTTTCTTATTATATTATTTAGTGTCCATCAGATTAAAGAATAAACGCGCTGGCTTGAGTGGTACGGAAGACGCTTGGTAAACCACAGGACCTGGGTTCGAGCCCCAGGTCCTCATCCCTTTCATATTATTTTGCCTTTAACTGTTATCCCATGCAGATTCAACATAAGGCTCTACCATATGCTCTTCCATCCAACACGCCACTTGGCCAATTTCACCAATCCAAGGGCCAGGATCCAGAGATCATGATGGGTACTAGTCAACCATCTCACATGCCAGCGCAAAAGTCAAACAGGCCAAGGTCTTGATGGGCCTAAAATGCTAAGTCTCACCCCCAAATTAGGGGCAGAACCCCCTAGGTTTGCATTATTTCTTTTCATTATTTTGGTATTATTTTCAATTATTGTCTTTATTTTAACTAATTCTTTAATTTAATTATTTTCATAAAAAATATAAAAAACCAAAAAAAATCAGAAAAGAGACAAAAATTAAAATACATTTATTTAATTAATATTTTTTTGTAAATAAAATTCATTAATTCCCTTAGTTTTAAATTTAGGTTAACCTTAACTTTTTTAATAAAAATCTAAAATTGGTAGAATTAGGGTTTGAATAATTTTTTATCTTTTTTTCTTTTCTTTCATAATAATTAAATATTTCCTATTATTTTTATAAATCAAGATTTGCATGTAAATAATTAGGTTAATATTAGGTTAAAATTTAATACTTTCTTAATAAACTCAAACAATTAGAATTAGGGTAAATCTTTTAATTTCATTTAATTCTTTTTTTCACTAAAATCATAAAATAAAAAAATACCAAAAAAAAAACAATTTCTTTTCATTTTAATTTCATTAATTTAATAATTTAATTTAGTTTCATAAAAAAGGGTCCAACGCCCTCGTTTCAACTTTAATTCAAATCGCGCATTTATTTTCTTTTCGTATAATTTTTATGTACCTCTCCCAAAGCCGTGTAATTAATTTCTCGCATTTTACCTTTATCTTAATTCTTTATTTTTCTGTCAAATCGGGTCCTAGAAATTTTGGCGATATGGACCCGCGCCTTTTGTAATAGTTTAGAATTTTATCTTTCTCGCAATTTTTAATTGTTAACAAATGCATGCAAGAATGAATGGACAAAAATAAAAACAAGCGCATAGATCACTAATAACATGACAAGATAAAATATCTGAATCTGACACACGAATCACACACCACCCCTAGGGTACGCCTCACTGTTGCCTTGCCTCGAAAGGTGATCGTCGAGTAGAGGATGTCTTAGTAAGTCCTCATGATCCGGGAACCTGGCATGAGGGTAGCTTCTAAGGTGTCTTCCCATTGCTCTGGTGATCACCATGTCCCGAACCTCGAATTGACCTGAACACCTCCAACGGTGGTGCTACCTACCTCTCAATGGTGGGATGGCACTACTTTAAAGGACATTTACACAGACGAATTCCTTAGGGTAGGTAGACGACTCTAGATACTTGCTCTAATTCAAAACAAAACAAATCAAAAATACTTTTCACACCAACACATTTTCAAAAAGATTTCGAAAGCATTTTTCAAACACTCTTGAGGACCGATACAAGAGTCGAACTGGAATTTTCAAAGAAACTTTTTTTTAAACCCACAGTTGAAAAGCAAACAAACCATTTTTGAAAACACAAATGAGCAAGTATCTAAGAGCCCATGGATAACCATGGATAGAAAGGGTGCTAACACCTTCCCTTTCTATAATCTACCTCCCGAACCGAGAGCGATCTCTATAAGGAATTTTTCTGTGCTTTTGTCCTTTCCATTTGGAGAAAATAAAAGACGGTGGCGACTCTTGCTTCCGCGACATTTCGCGAACCAGCGTTAAACAGTCAGTTCCAGATCCACCGATCACACATTAGTACATGTGACAGGGTAGTCCCCTTGTATTCTAGGGAGATGTAGAGAGCTTTGTTGTGATTCTTCCCCATCGGGGTCAAATCTGCGTCAGAGAAACCTAAACCATTGTCGGCAATCAAACTTGCTACACAGTTTTCAAATTAGTCGGTCGTAGTTTCTTGTGGGACATGTGCATTTTTCAGGAACTTTATCAGTGCTTGGGCATGCGCCTCGGAACATAGCAACAAAGACAACATAGAAGTCTTCGAGGGTGTTTTCCCCAACTATTCCACTATCTTGTAATCACTTTTTCTGATGATTTTTAGGATCTCCTCCATCTCTTGGGTAGATGGGTCCTCGATGGTGATATCTTTTGTGGGCGCCTCCATCTTGGCAGGCTCAGTCAATTTTTCCTTTCCTCTAGTGTCAGCAACAGGTTTAACAGCGGTAATATGAATGGGTGTAGTAGTGTTTGTCGGAGGTGAAATTTCTGGAGACAAGATCCTCCCCATCCTAGTAACTTTACTCGATCCACCGATATTTGTAATGTCGGCAGTTTCATCTTTATCATCCCAAGAATCTTGTTTGATATCATAGTAGTATACTTCCTCCCTATAATTCCAGGGCACCTCCCTATCATAAGAGTAAGGGATTAGACCCGGTGTAGTGATGATTAATGGAGCTATTCTTGGTTCACCGGGAATCCTAATAGGACATTTGGAGGTGATCCTAATAGGTTTGTTGGATATGGTGATGATTGATATGTCTTTAAATTTTTTAGTCAAACGTTTTATGGCCAGAGTTCTCTCAAACAGGATCTCATGACTATCTTTCAGGTGTTGAACACCTTTTTCCAGCCATTCGCATCCATTAACTTGTTTGGCATGGCAGCAACAATCTTTTAAGCAACTAGGGAAGACCCCAGCTCTCAGCAAAAAAATTTTAACAATGGTCAGTGGAGTAGTCAAATCTTCAACGGAGGAAACAAAAGCAGTGTCTTCAATTGCATTGACACATTTGCCATGATTTTGCATTGGTGCAGTTATAACATTCGGAGTTGTAGGTGGGTCAAACTCAATAGTATTGTTGTCGATAAGGTCTTGAATCTTGTTTTTTAGAGCCCAACATTGATTAATATCATGCCCAGGGCTATTGGAGTGATAGGCGCATTTGGCATTGGGGTTGTATTTTGGAGAAGCAATGTTAGGGTTGGAAGGAGGATCTCGCAAGGTCACCAAGTTAGCTTTCAAAAGGTGTTGTAGATCTTACGATAGTTGTATATTGATTTTAGTAAATTGTCTTCTTTAATTTTCCGGTCTTTGTTGATTATTTTGTTGATGAGGTCGTTGAGTTGGAATTGGATTGGAAATTAATACAGCCCCTATAAAATGGTGACAGTCATTCTTAGCACGGCTTCTTGACCCGTATACAGCACTAGTCTCTTTTTTGCCAATAAACGGCTTTTTCACTGCATTTGTTATAGAGGCGGAAGCCATGGGAATTTTTCCACTTTTGATACCGCTCTCGACCCTTTCACCAGTTAAAATTAAATCGGTGAAACCAGACGATGAGCTCCCAATTAACAAGTTGAAAAATGGTACAGTTAATGTTCCCGTGAACATATCCACCAACTCCCTATCAGTCAATGGTGGCTGTACTCTACCAGCAAGGTCTCTCCATTTCTTCGTGTACTCTTTAAAACCTTCATTGGAACCCATTGTCATTCCTTTTAAATGAACTCTATTCGGCACCAAATCAGCGTTGTACTAATATTGACGGTAGAAAACGGTGGCTAGATCTTCCCAGGTATGAATGTTTGAACCCTCCAACTGATAAAACCATTCTAACTGAGTCCTAGACAGACTCTCTTGAAGGAAATTCACCCATAACTTCATATCAATGGTATGCGGTTGTATCTTGCGAACGTAGGATCTTAAGTGAAGTTTTGGGCATGAAACACCGTCGTACTTAGCAAATATTGAAATTTTGAACTTGTGGGGAATAACTACCCTAGGAACCAAACCTAAATAAAATCCAAGCCAGGTACAGCTTGAATTTCCATAACTTTCAACCTATCTTCCAGTTGCTTGTACTTATCATCAGTCGATGGATATTGTTCATCAAAATAATCGTCATCCTCAAAAGCTTAATTGTTTGCACCCCCAGCTCGGGTGCTCCTTGCATCTTCATCCTAGTTCTCGTCTTCCGCGGATTAATCTTCAACTATTTTCACTTGATGGACTGGGCCTTTAAACCTTTTCCCCATGTTGATCAAAGCCTTCTTCTTGGTCTTCTTCTTTGCAACCAGAAGTGACATCAGCTCTTGCTTCCCTTTGGCCAACATGAGCAAGGTTTCTGGAAATTGAGAATTTTATATCTGCAAGTCTTTCACAGTCTGCTCGAGATCCATCTTACTGAAATGAACAGTAGAAATATGAGGAAACTTGTGTCATAAAACTTGCTTATGTTATGATGTATGTAATGTGAATGCAAATGTTTTCAAGGACCTTTAAGATTTAAATATGTTTAAACAAAGAAGGAAAGAACATTAATTGTATTAATAAGTTCAAATGGTTTACAAAAATTTCCCTTGGGCTTATAATGGAAGAAAAACTAATACAAAATAAACTCCTAAAACAAAAAGGACTCGAGTCTCCCATGAGCGTGTCCTCTTTGGTGCAATGTAGGCATTCAAACTCCGCTCTTCATGAAGTTGTCTCGTGAGCTCCAAAACCTTCTTCTCGCTTGCATAGAATCGGGCTTCAAAGGTGTATCGCTCCCCTTTTAGTTGAATCTATAACCTTTGCAACTCCTCGAGAGTAGTGGGCATGTCAGGATGAAGAATAGTGTAGGGATCATCTTCTTCGAAAATAGGCTCCATGATTATAGGTAGGATGGCAGGATACGGCATCATGAGGCCTTGAGCACAAGCTCGCACCCACTTAAGATAGGGATCTAATGGGATGGAATTCTTATGCCCTAATGTCTTGCTATCAACTTTGTTCACCATGCCCCAAGCTCGCACAAATCTTGGACAATAACCTTGGACATCGCTCTCATAGTCAAACACAATTCCTTGGAAAAGCGCGTCATAAGGACCATCCCTCCTAGCATACCTAAATTGTCGTAGAGCCAAGCAAGGATTATAGGTAATACCTCCCCTAATTCCAAAGAGAGTGACATTAAGGAATTCCCCACAATGATCAATGATGGTAACATCCTCTAAAGATCGAGAACACCAATGAATATCTGAATGAGAGAGTGACATCAACCTAATAGACCATCTCATGTCTTGCTCATTCTACAAAATAGATCGCGGAAGGTATGAAATAAACCACCTAGCCAACAAAGGAGTGCAACATATAAGAATTCCCCTTCTCTTCATGGTGCAAGTGCGAAGAGAGTGCAAAATGTCTCCAAGTAAGGTAGGCACCAGGTTACGGGATAGAAAAACTTTGACCACATTCACATTTATGATTTGGTCCAGGTTAGGAAATAGTACCATCCCATAGATTAGAAGGGCCAAAACCTGCTCAAAAGCTTGTAAATCCAGAGCATCCAAAAAGAGTTGAGCCTTCTCAAACAGAAACTTAGCTAGAAAACCATTAACACCACTTCTTGTTTCCCAATTTTCCAAAACATCAGACTGTTACAAATGTAAAGCTAAAGCAATCTCCTCGGGTCTTGGATCTTTCTCAATACCGGTGAATGGTAATTGATCAAGAATAGGCACTCCCAAGAGTTGAGAAAACTCCTCCATGGTGGAAACTAATTGGTAATCAGGAAATGTAAAGCAATGGTGTAAAGGGTCAAAGATATGAAAGAGCACCTTCATCATGTCTTCATAAAGGCTTGAGGTAACCAGATTGAGAAGTCGACCGTGTCTCTTGGTGAACGGATAATTCTCGGGAACCCTTGATGCTAACTCTTTGAGTTGAGGAGGCACTCTTACGAGGTTAATTTGGATAGCATTCCTTCGAGTGGAAGCCATGTCCTACAAAACAAAACAAAGATAAATCTCTAGGTCCTTGAAATGGTTAGTGCAAAATTCCATGGTATGATGCCATGATGTTATGTATAAGTAAACATATACAAGCAAAGTAAACAAGTCCTTAGGTTTAGGCTTGCATGAGGTTCATAGGTAAGTACCCTCTTAAAGTTTAGTTGGTTCAACATGTCCTAAAAAGTAACCGAGTTCTAGGGAATATCAATATCATTGATCTTTCTTCACCGGGCATTGTTTCAGTGCAAGCCTCTTTATTGGAGACTGAAATATCTCGAAAGTCCAATCTCAATGAGCGTAGTATCGAGTATCAACCAACTTCGGACTGCACCAAATCCGACTACCTCACTACTTCCTAATGGCCAAGTTGTTCAATTAAAGTGTCTACGGTAAGTTAGTGCTTCATGACACCACACAACGGCCTCGTATTCTCCTTGACTGGATTCAAGGGATACCGGTACCAACAAATATGTCACGCTAACGTAGTCATCGCTTTAACCATGTCGGTATACCCCGCACAGTCCCCACGATCTATTCCTACTTACCTAAGCATGTTCCCTGATCCAGGTAGAGGATCAATACAAAACCCAAACAACCATTTAAATGTAAAGCAAGCAAATAAAACAATGAAAGAATTTAAATGTGAACTAGTCTCTAAGGTAACCCCACTTTTAAGTCATGTTCCCCGGTAGAGTCACCATTTCTGTAATACAATGGGAGAATTAACTTGGGTGTTTTGCGTTTTATCGTAATTGTTGCGGATAGCAAGAGTCGTCGCCGACTTTTCTTTTATCCAATAAAGGAAAGGGTGAAAAGAACATAAATACCTTTTGAGAATTTTCTTGAGTTTGGGGGGTAAGTTATTAAAAGGGAAGGTGTTAGCACCCTTTTCATCCGTAGTTATCTACGGGCCCTTAGTTGCTTGATCACTTTGAAATGCTTTGTTTGAAATGTGTTTGTGATTGTTTTTGAAAGTGTTTTTAAAAGTGTCTTCGTTTAGGCAAACTTTGTAATGATTCTCGTCTCTATAATAATGCATACAAAGTGTTTACTTTTGAAAATATTTCATGGAAAAGTGTTGGTGTATTTGAAATATGTTTTGAAATGTTGTGAGCAAGCAACTACGAGCATTCTACCTACTCAAAAAGTCTTTGTTCATTTCCTCCTCCTTTAGATATTGCTATCTTACCATTGATTAATAAGAAGCCCTATCATTGGATGTGAAGGGACAGGCGCGGATCATCATACAGTCATAGAAGGCAACATTGTAGGATACCTTAGAAATTTGTTGTAGGGTCTAAGATCGTTTACGAAGGCAACATCGAAGGTTCATCAAGGGACTACGATCTTGTATTCTAGGGTCTTTGCTAAAGCATCCAACGTTCGAGGGACATGACTGTTTTTATCCGAGGCAACAAGTGTGGGTTACACTAGAGGTGCGACTGTGCAAAGTATTTTGTTTTCATGCATTTTTTTCTTGAATTAGGGTTATCTAGTTGTTGATTTTAAGTCTTTCCATACAACCCTAATTACTAGCAATTATATTGAAAGCGGTAGATTTCGGGAATTTAAAGTTCTACGCCATTACATCTTTTTTGGGGATGGGGATACAAGTTTATGAATGAGGGATGAAAGCAATAAAACCTAACTACTATTACAACCATGTTGAATAATGAATAACAATAAAAATATAAAGAAATATAAAGATAATGTTAAAAAAATTGTTTTAAAAAAAACTTTTATGTATTGACACATGAGATTATGCATGATACGAAACCTTTATGTATTGACGCGTGCACTTATGTATTGATACGAAAACTTTATGTATTGACGCATGCACTTATGTATTGATACAAAAACTCAAAGACAACATCTTCTAGCTCAGTTTAGATCGATCGTATATCTATTCTGATACTTCTACCAGTTGAAGATGAGTGTGGATATCTTCTGGATCAGTTTAAATCGACCATAGATTTATTCTGATACTTCTTCCAGTAGGCATTCTTCTGGATTAGCTCAGATCGAGCGTAGATCTATTCTAATACTTCTTCCAGTTAAAGACGGTCATAGACATTTTTTGGCTTAGATTAAATCAAGCATGGATTTATTCTGATACTTCCTCCAGATAAATTCAAGCATAAATATCTGCTGGCTCAGTTTAAATCAAGCGTAGATTTATTCTGATACTTCTTCCAGTAGTCATTCTTCTGGATCAGCCTAGATCGAGCGTAGATCTATTATGATACTTCTTCCAGTTAAAGTCGAACCTATACATCTTCTGGCTCAAATAGAACCAACAATATATCTATTCTGATGCTTCTCCCAGTTAAAATCAGTCGTAAAAATCTTCTGGCTCTGATTAAATCAAGCGTGTATTTATTCTGATACTTCTTCCAGTCAAAAACATCTTCTAGCTCAGATTAAATCAAGCATATATTTATTCTGATACTTCTTCTAGTCGAAAACATCTTCTGGCTCAGATTAAATCAAGCATAGATTTATTCTGATACTTCTCCCAGTCGAAAACATCTTCTGGCTCAGATTAAATCAAGCATAGATTTATTCTGATACTTCTTTCAATAGACATTCTTCTGGATCAGCTTAGATCGAGCGTAGATATATTCTGATACTTCTTCCAGTTGAAGACATCTTCTGGCTCAGATTAAATCAACCATAGGTTTATTCTGATACTTTTCCCATTTAAAGTCAAGATAACATTTTCTGGCTCAGTTTAAATCGATGATAGGTTTATTCTGATGCTTCTTCCAGATAAAGAATAACATGGATATCTTCTGGCTCAATTTAAATCAAGCATAGATTTATTCTGATACTTCTTCCAATTGAAGACGGGCATATACATCTGCTGGCTCAGAATAAATCGAGTTTAGATTTATTTTGATACTTCTTCCAGTTGAAGACAATGTTTACTTCGGATGGCATCTCTGAGCCAATCTCCGATGACTCTCCGTCACCCCTTCAAATTGAATCTATAAGCCCATTCCTGGTACAATCAACCGACAGTGTTACACCTTGCACAAGCGAGTGCAAATTTTTAGGCACTTAAGTGTTCAATCCTCTTCTACCTTAGAGTTGTGAATGGCGGACATGTCAATCTAACTCATCAGGTTTAAGAAGATTGAACAGGGGAAGTTGTTGTACCCCAAAATTTTCCCTCCCATTTTCTTCAAGGCATTCTTTCAAGGCTTCTCAAATACTCAAGAATCTCAAGGGATGGTCGGTTAAATTCTCCTCCTAAGCCAAAGGTCTACAACTTGGGTTTTGAGTTTCTCAAGGAAATTTGGGTTTAAAAGGTCTCAAGTGGTTTCTGTGATTCTCCATAGGTCTTCAACAGTTTTCATGTCAATTTTCAAGTCCTACATCACAATTTTGCTCAGTCAATGGCTCAGATCATTGAAAATCAACTGTATTGGGTAAAAAGTCAATTATGGTCAACATACAGTCAAACTTCAAGATTTTTGGCCAAAATCAACATTTTGAGGTGATATTCATCATTTGATCAAGGTTTGATAATGATTCATCAAGATAAGCTCTCAAATCATCAAAAGTCAAGAATTGTCAAATTAGGGTTTCCTAAGGAGAAGTCAACTGAACTTTGAAAAAGCATAAATTTCACATGATTTATCAAATTTTCCCAAACCAAAGCCTATTTTGAAAAAAATTAAATTCTCTACAACTTTGTTTTTATTCTCAAGTCCAAAAAATGCTTCATTTGAAAGATATGAGCTAATACATTATAGGTAATTTTCAAAAGTCAACCAAAGACACTTTTTATCTAGGTAACTTACATCAAGATAATGTCTCTAAATGAAAAAATGATCAAAAGATAAAGTGTAGAGTACATCTTGAGCTTTTCAAAAAGTCCAAGATAACTTTCAAAAGATGAAAATTGAGCAAGTTATGACTTACACAAGTTGGGAAAGTTAAAATAGTATATGTTCCAGATATGTTAAATACAATTGTGAAGACACCCATCATGGGACTTGTACTTTGGATGTTGACAACTCATAATGGAAAGAAAGCTTATGTCCCAAAGTCTAGAACTTGAAGAAATTAAATTTGTGGGTCTCAAAGAAGCTCATCAGAAACACTCGAGATCAAATAAAAACACATATATCCAGAAGCATTCATTATCTTTCAGAAAATTAAAAAGGGAAAATATATCAGAAGTTTCATATCGACTAAAAAAGGTTCTTGTGTCCTTCTCCCAAAAAATAATTTCTTATCCAATAAAAATTTTTTTACATTTTATTTTTGATGCTTTTACTGGTATGAAGCTATTTATATAAGAAATATTCTAAAAACATATATTTAAATATTCTTGTGTTAAAGATCATCAATTGTTGTCACATCAAAAGGTATGACTATGACTCGCTGAAATACATTTGTCATGTTATAACGATTGAGTTTCTCATTGAGTAGTCTAATAGTTGAGAATAGGTTATTAGAGTCATCAGTTTTATCCCCTATTGCTTCTTATTTTTTTACTTCTATCGCTATCACACACGTTTTCAATCATTACTCTCAGTTTAGTTTTATCTATCATCTGAAACCCCTATAACCCCTTCTTTCACCAAAAGCTTCTTTACCATGGATGCACAACAATTAGAACTATACAAATTCTCTCAAGAATGGGAATGACAAGAAGCATATCGACAGAGTAACTCAAGCTCTCCTTCAAATCCTTTAACATTTCATCAACTATTTCTTGTGTATCAAGAATGTCAAAAGATCTCAATTCTTGATCAACCTACACATGTTTATATGGTAAATCCAACAAATCAATTAGAAGTCATCTCTGGCCTTCATGTGGATTTTGAGAAATTAAAAGAAAATGGTGTGAACTTAACTGAAGAACTCAAATTTCAAGAATGGGGTAACTATTTCAAGCGTCTTCATGGTCCTATATACAAAACATTTGTGAAAGAATTTTGGATATTTGTCATTGTCGATGAAAAACACATCGTCTCTCCTGTTCTTGGTGCAAAAAAAATTATCATTGTTAAATTAATTGCTACCTTACTAGGGGTGGATAAAGCAAGAGGAAAATGGTTTGTGGAAAAGATATCAAATCAAAATTATTACACAAGGTGATAGAACCAACTATCTTTACCGAAGGCAAGCAAGGAAATGTAATAACAAGATTTGGTTCTACAATATTATCTCTAAGCTTTGATGATAACAAATGAGTATGTTTGTGTGAACAATTTTGTTATACTAATGTTTGTTATTGTTGAGTTCTTAACAAACAGGTCCTGCTTCTGATGAATGGTGTGGCCAAGACATCAAAATAGAATTAGTTCTGCTTCTACGCTACACAAGTTCCATTGAACAGTAGCAAGACACTCCAGAAGGCTCTAAAGTGTAAGCTCTGATGTTTGTCTAAAGAGACTAGTTATAAGATCTGAAGACAGAAGTTTCTACTTACGCCCATATGTTGAAGACTCGGGCTTCTAAAGACAATGTGTTATAAGGAAACAACATGTTCAAAAGATCTGAAGACTCAAGTTTCTACTGAAGTCCATATGATAAAAACTTGGTTTCTAAAAGACAACTTGTTCCAAAGAAACAAAGTTAGAAGATCTGAAGACAAAGTTTCTAGTGAAGTCCAAATGCTAAAAAAACTTAGTTTCTAAAAGACAACCTGTTTCAAATAAGACAAAGTTAAAAGATCTAAAGACAATGTTTCTACTAAAGTCCAGAAGCTAGAGACTTTGTGTTTCTAATAACAATGCTCTTGAAAAGATTCTTTAAGAACCAAATGCTAAAGATTCTAAAGACGAAAGGTCTGAATAGATTACAAATACTTTAAGTTCTAAAGGTTCAAGGCTCTCCACAATGGGTTCTCACGACCAAGTGTTGAAGACTCTGAAGACGCAGTTCTGAAGACTCTAAAGACTTGAAGTTTTGAAGACCTTATTCTATGTTCCTACTTATAAACTCATGCTCACAGAAGCCTCTGAAGTGCATAAGGAAAAAATATAACATTAACATGGTATAATAGTACACAGTACAAAAAAGCCTTATTCCACTACCTCTCCACTAACTTGAATTGTGGAAGAGAAAAGGACGTAGCATTTCTATTTGTAACGATTTTTTTTAAAATAACCAACTTCTATATTTTTCTTGGCTATATAAGAAAAGAATCGCATGTTTAAACAATGATGCTAAACAAGTTGGAAAGTTGGAAGTTGCAAGTTGCAACGTTGTTGGTGTTTAATGTTAAAATGAAAGTTGTCATTATTGGAACACAACCAAAAAGCTATCAACCACTATAACAACAAAAAGAATAAGTGTTATTAAAATGATTCTTCAATCATGTTGATACTTATTACAATGAAATCATTGATTCACAATGTGCTTAATTTCATATGTTTCATAAAGCTTGCTAAGCCGCAGAAGATAATGAAGATGATCATGAAAGCTCCAGCTACAAATCCATAACACATATGTTGTGCTCTAAAGTGATCATATAAGAAAATGGAACAAGGGCTATTATCCATAATGTTCTAAAGTGAATCAAGAAGAAGAAGTTCTTCTCTTTATTACATCAAGATCAATAAAGCTTCTAGGAGCTTATGATTAAGAAGACTTTAGTGATTCAAGCGCTTTGGGATGTTATCCATGAAGAAGCTAATTGAAGAAAAGAAGACCTCACATTAAGCTATAATATAATGTAATATCTTTTAGTGTGTATTAGGTTCTTCTTATGTACTTAATTTTGTTTACAACCTTCTTGTGTAGAAGCATTATTATTATAAACAAATGTAAATCAAACAGTTGTTTGATGGTTCCTCGAGAGACTCGGTTGAGTTAGGATTCTCAAGAAGACTTTGGGTGTGGTCATCGTAGATGAAATCCTGGTAGTGGATTCTATTGGGTCAATGGTAGTTATATCTCAAAGGGGACTGAGTGAAGGTCAGCTTTGTGAGATCACTTATGGATATCATTCGAAGGATATCCTGGTAGGAGATTCTGAGGGATTGGATTCTATTGGTTCAATGAATGTTATATCCATTCTAGATCACTGAATGTGTTAGTGGATGTTAGTCATCGGCCATTGCCCGTGCGACTATAACCAGATTGGTTATAGAGAATTAAGTCCTTGAATTCAAGGCGAAATCACCTTAGAAGGGTGGACTAGACTAGCTTGGGGGTTTCTTAAGTGAACCAGGATATATCGTGTGTTCTTTTTTTTTGCTTATGCTTTAGAGTTTATGTTTTATTAACTTAATTAGAAGCATTACTAGAAGTAACACTCGGAAGAATTGTTCAATGAATAATGCTTAGAAGCAAAAGTTATTCAAGAAAGGAAAACCCAATTCAAATTCCTCCCCCATTTCTTGCATTTTCTTCACACCTTCAATTGGTATCAGAGCCCGGTTCTATTATTGATGGATATCAAACACCTAACAGTGTCAGATAAAGATCTTGATGCCTTGTGAAGAAATTTTCTAAGGTGATAGTTATTCAATTTTTAACTACTGTCTAAAATCAAAAAAAAAATTGAAGAACAAGCTAACAAGAAAAGATTCATCAGATAAGAAGTTATATATTTTCCATGCTTTTGATTAAGTTCCTTGAGATTATGAGATGTCTTCATGAAACACATTATTCCACCCTTGACTTTCTTATAAGATCTCATTAGGAATCTTTTCAAAATAAGAAAGACTGTCGACTTATGATAAATAAGAACTTCATGATAAAGTTATCCATTCAAGCAGACGGAAAATCTTTTGAAAATGATCTAAACATTGGTTCTGTTGAAGGAGGCTTTGTAGAAGACCAGACATTTCTAAGGAAAGGAGGCTCATTGATTCATCAGAAGTATGATCAAATACTAACTCTAATCAAGTTAGCTCAGCATTGCAAGAACAAGATTGTCAGTCAAAATTGTCAAAGTTTGATGATAATTGTATTAGAACAGATTGTGTAATTTGTTCAAGGAATCTAAAATTCAAAAGATGCTAGGAAATGACAGTTAACTTTCTCTCGAGCACATAGCCTCTCAGAAGTTCATGAAATATTAACCTTCTGAAAAATATGCTTATGTTCAAAGGAAGCTTGACAAACAGATGGATGATTATGATAATAAAAGATCATAATATATATGCTCTGAGGATTACTTTCAAGAAGTCATACGAGTGATTCTAAGTAGAAGAATAAAGAGATCGTCTAAAGAGAAGACTGCTCCTAGCTCTTAGATTATAGATTAGCGTTCAAAAGAAGGTTACTCTTCTCAAATCAGAAAACTAAGAATACTCAAAGAAATAAGAGGAATCAATATGAAGATAATTCAAAGCCTCTGAAAGACCTCTCTGAAGAAAGCATAAGAAGAAAGAAGTTGATCAGAAGTTGTATCTAAGAGAAAGCTAAAGTTAAATACAGAAAAAAAGATCTTGAAGGACATGACAAAGTCTGGTCAGAAGATCCATTTGGGACAAGCTAAATTCAAAATCAAAATGTAGAAGTACTAAGATAAAAGAATCAAGGTAAAAATTTCATAATCTCAAAGGTATGTTTTTCTTTTATCTATAATTTATTAGAACTTATGATAAAAA
This sequence comes from Vicia faba, assembly GCA_948472305.1. Taxonomy (NCBI): domain Eukaryota; kingdom Viridiplantae; phylum Streptophyta; class Magnoliopsida; order Fabales; family Fabaceae; genus Vicia; species Vicia faba. The sequence goes on from OX451740.1 coordinate 705,994,671, forward strand.
TATTTCTACAATTTAGAAGATATTTTAAACAGAAGCATTCCAAATGTTAGTGCAACTCCAAGTTGTAAATTTTCTGGTTAAATGAAAATCTCATGATCTGGAACATTCTCTTTTTCCAAGAGAAAAATCTTTTAATCAAATCTCTAAGTTCTCCTAAGAAAGAGTCGAAAATTTTACATATGATGTATGTGATGATAGCTTCTCATTTAAGAAACTATGTTTAATATTTTGCTATATCAGTTTCCGGTCTGCCACCTATAAATGCTAATTCACTCAAAGTCCTTATTTATAAATTGTATGGTACTCTGTTTTTATAAAGACTGATTCACTCCATTCCTCTTCTTTGAAATTCTTGTCATGTGTCAATAATCTATGTCATTCTTGCAGATTAGTACAACCTCTTTCACCCACTTATATATATATATATATATATATATATATATATATATATATATATATATATATATATATATATATATATATATATATATATATATATATATATATATATATATATATATATATATATATATATATATATATATATATATCAACAGTGATTTATCATATTTGTCTTTTCCTCTCACAAACTAAGTCATATCAAGATCTTTCCTCTCATCTGTTCATCATGCCTCAACCAACCTTTCTTGGAAATGAAGATCTTCTTGAAATCACCATCTAAAAAAATTGAAATACTTCTCTTGAAATTAACATTGCTTCCAACATCGCTGATGTGATCTACTCTCAGCAATGGACAAGATACTTCATTATGCTGAAGAAACCTATTTACGTGAATCTTGTTAAAGAATCCTGGAAGCATGCTTATCTTGATTATGATAATGGTTATATCCTTTACTATATATTTTAAATTCCCATCACTATTACTTCTTTCTCAATCACTCTTGCCATTGTATGTGAAAATGTAGGTGTCACGGTTGACTATGTCAAGTATAAGTTTGTGATGTCTGATAAATTTGTTTCTCTTCATGACACATCATCAATATATGAACCTATCAACCCTGAAAATCTTCTACATATTCTCAAAGTCTGGTTCAAGCTTGTGTTGTCCAACTCTCTTCCCAGAGGGGATAATTAAGACCTTCTGAGGTATGATGACCAAGCATCCATCTATCTTCTAATGAATGATACTCGTGTAATCTTGCCACAGTCCATCTTCATTTGCCTTTGGAAATCTATTTCTGAGTCCAGGAATCACATAAAGTCTTACATTCCTTATGGATAAGTTTTGTCTAAAATTATTTTCTAAGAGGTAATAGTGGATATGTTCAAAGAAATGTTAGCAGAAGTTGGTCCAGAAAATTGTCCTGAAGATTGCTTGTTAAAATCTAAGTGCGAGATTTTCATTAGCTAGGAAAATATGACTTGTATCTTCAAAAGTATGATTAATTTTATTGCTTGATCATTTTATCTGATTAGTTTTTCATTGTTAAACATGTATCTATTTAATTGTCTTAATTAATGAAGTCTTTATGTTATTATAAGTTGTTGTTTTTTAATTATGCATTATTATGAAGTGACAAGTAAAAAGACAATATATTCTCTTATACGTATCTGAGAAATAGGTCTAAAATATTTGGTGTGTGTCAGTTACTTTCCCCACAGATTAAAGGGTACCTATCAAACTTCTTTTCATTTAATATTCTCTTCATAAATAAGATTAATTACTCTTTGTCCTTCCCGATATATCTAGGCTATCTAGTCTTCACTAAGATAATCATAGCATATCTAATAGATGTCAAACCTAGGTTAACTATCAATCTCTATAAATAGTTGATGTCTCCTCTTCACTGTTTATCATCCTCAGTTAAAATTGAAAACCCTTTAAATATTCCTTCGCCTGATTTAATATTGTCTGATATAACTTTTCTTGGCAATGAGGAAACTCTTAATATCATTCAAGAAAAACGAACCAATATTCCAAGACTCAAACAACATGGGTTGGACCTAATAAGAAGTGTGCAAATTCAATCCTGGACAAGCTACTTTACTCTGCTTAGAGGTCCCATCTTCCATGTCCTTGTGAAGTAATTCTAGAACTATGCATAAATTAGTGATGATGGTAACACTATTCTGTCTGAAATCTTCAGACTTCCCATTGCTTTCACCATCTCTTCCATTGTAAGATTCGTTGGGTGTGTCTCACATGGAGTCACCATTGATGATTATCAATCCGACCTAAGTTTTGTTGAAAGATTTAGGGTTCTTCATGACAGTTCAGTACCATATGAACTAACTAATCTCATAACCCTTCTTCCTTCAGCCAAAAATTGGTTCTGGTTCTCCCTTTTCAACCTTCGTCCTCGAGCCACAGCAAGAAGCACTTTGTATCATGATGACAGAATTTTTGTTTTCCTCTTAATCCATCACCTCAAGATCAGCCTTCCCAAACCCATATTTAATCATCTGAAACACTCCATTGAAATATCAAGAACACATATTCAATCCTATACTCCATATGGAAGGATACTATCTGAGATAATAATCCAAGAGAGGATGTGGGAGTCGATAAAGAAGAATGGACCTGGAAAATATATTGGTTAAAGAAAGGTGTGCTAGAATTGATACAGTTTAAGGATTTGATGATTGAAATCTTGTCTGTAATGTTTTAGAAAATCTAAGTTTTCTTATATTTTCCTTTTTCCCTTGATGTACTATGAAATTCCTTGAATGAAATATTAGGATAAAAGCCCTTTGACGTTTAATATTTTTCACGCATAATCATATTTTTGATGATGTCAAAAATTGGGAGAAGTAAAATAATTTTTATGAACCTTAAAAGAAATGCATCATGATAATTAAATGATATAAAATGAGCATTTACCACTAACGCTTATTTTTATTGTTTGATGATTAAACGAGGAACTCTAAACAAGTTCACTGGGCATTCTAAGACAAGTCAAAATAAAAGAACTTTGTTAAATTTCTTAAGAATTGATTGTTCATATAATCGAAGATGTGCACTTTGTGAACATATGTTCAAAAATCAGATAGACCCAATACTGTTCAGAAGTTGAGAACTTTCTTAAAGTTAAAGTTATCTTACGTTTGGTATCATAATATTCAGAAGATGTAAAATGTCTTAGAATGTGATATTCAGAAAACAAGAATGAAAAGCAGAAGTAGATGCCTCTCGGTAGAACTGAGCAAATCTCCCAGTAGAATCAATTGGCAAAATTGGCATTTTGGCATCTGAATCAAGTCGCAGTTGGCACCTGAATCAAAGTGTTCTCTCATCTGAATCAAGACTTCTAAGTATTCAATATCTGATATGTTGCAACCAGGGGGAGTTCACCCAGAAGGTTCACACTCAGGATATCTGATCCTCACCCAGTCTGAAACTCAGGGGGATTTTCTCATCTAAAGGATAAGTATTCCTTAACCTTCTTATTTCACTAATTAGGATTATGTTAAAACTTGTGTCATCAAAATACATAGTTTTGTCATCATCAAAAAGGGGGGGATTGTAAGAACAAGATTTGGTTCTGCAATATTATCTCTAAGTTTTAATGATAACAAATGAGTATGTTTGTGTGAACAATTTTTTTGTACTAATGTTTGTTATTGTTGAGTACTTAACAAACAGGTTCCGCTTCTAAAGAATGGTGTGTGTGATACGGTGGGAGAACTGACTTAAAGGTTTTGCGTTTTATTGCAAATGTTGCGGTTAGCAAGAGTCGCCACCGACTTTTCTTTTATCCAAAAGGAAAGGTGAAAAAGCACAGGAAAGGCCTTTGAGATTATTTCTTGAGTTCGGAGGGTAGATTATGAAAAGGGAAGGTATTAGAACCCTTTTCATCCATGGTTTTCCACGGGCTCTTAGTTACTTGCTAGATCACTTGCTTTTTGTTTGAAATTGTGCTTTGTGTGTTTTTTGAAAGTATTTTATAAAGAGGCCATTGTTTAGGCAATCTTTGTAATGATTCTTGTTTGTAAGAATGTATACAGGGATGTTTGATCTTTTGAAAATGTTTTTAAGTTTATAATATGTTTTGAAAGTGTATGTGCTTGTTTTGAAAATAGCAAGGATATTTGTTTGAAATTGAGCAAGTAATTAGGAGAATTCTACCTACTCAAAAGTCTTTCTTGTTCATTTTCCTTTTACTTTGACATTATCATCTTACCATTGATTTGGTAAGTAACCCTATCTTTGGATGTAAACGGGACGGGCGTGGGTCATTGTATAACCATGATTAGCAATGTTGCAAGGTATATTATAATTCTCTTTTAGGTACTAAGATCATTTGAAAGGCAACTTAGATAGCGTCATCGAGGGACTATGATCTTGTATTTGCTTTGTTTTTGCTAAGATACCTTACATGTGTAATATGGTCATTTTGTATAAGGAAACCAAGTGGAATAACCCTATGGGTGCTTGTGTACAAGTGTATTGTTTTCATGCTTGTTTTTGTCTTGAATTAGGGTTTTCTAAGTATTGGTTTTAATCTTTCCATACAAACCCTAATTACTAGCATGTTGTATATAAAAGCGATAAATTGCGGAATTTAAAGTTACTACGCTATTACAACATTTGTGGGAGGGGTGTACAAATTGAATGGGGATTGCAAGAATATAAAACCTAATTAGTCTATTACAACCATATTTAATTGATATCAATGTACAAGGAATTTAAATGGATACAATGTACAAAATGAATAAATGTACAAAAATGCAAAATGTGAAGTAAATGGATATATGTTTGATTTTTTAGGAAAAAAGAGATTTTGACTTAATATAATTAATTTAAAGAAAAGTAATTAATAAAAAGTAAAACCCTAATTTGCTAAGAAAATATTTTTTAAGCAAAACCCTAAATCTATTAATAAAAATAAAAGAAATTAAGTTTTATAAGAAAAGTGTTCTTTGGTATTTTTTGTCTTGAAAATATTTATAGTATTATAAAATTTTTTGTCCCTTTTTATATATTAAAATAAATATATTTTAATAGATGTAAAAGAAAAATAATATTAACCTAGTTTAAATTAAATTTACAAGGTGATTTGTAAAAAAATAAAAATAAAGTATAGTTAATAAAAATATTTTTTGTGAGAAAAATAAAATAAACTAAGTTAAAATGAAAATCTAATTTTTTTATATTTTTTTTATGATTTTTAATATTAGTAAAAAAAATAATTAAGAAAACAAATGAAATAAAAATAAGAAAATAAAAATAAACTGGGCCAGGGGTGCAATTAGCCTGCAGGGGGTTAGTAAGCAAAAAAACAAAATAAAGCAGGACCAAGAAGGCCCAGCGCGTGCAAAAAAGTAAAATCAGAAAACAAAGAAATGTGAAAAATCCAAAAGGGTACCACTGGGGCTCGAACCCAGATCCCAAAGGTTACAGGCGCGCGTTTCTACCACTGGGGTGGCTATACATCTGTTAACATAAGCAAAACAATAAATATACAAGGAAAAACGTGCCCTGATGACTTCATCTTCAACCTCCAGCCAGACCAAGTATAACTTGCTCATTTCTCATCAAAAATGAAAACTGTAAACATGAAACTTGTAGCAAATTTGCTCACGGTTTCAGAAATGTAAAGCATTAAAACTATAGATCAAAGATAAGCATGAATTTTGATGGCCCTAATCTGAACCCTAAAAATATCAGAAATTTCAGTTTCAAAATTCTCTAAGCTCAAGCAAAATTAATGGAAACTATGGACATGGTTAGCTTTAGGGCAATGATATCTACATGTTTTGTTCACAAATAAACCATTGATTATGTATGTATGAAGAGTTAAAAGTTAAGAAAACTTACCTCAAAACTGGAAATCGTGTTTTGAGTTTGAGCTTGTTTCAAGTGATGGTGATGATCAGTTTAGCTTCCTTGAGGTCCCGAGAAGCTAATGCAGTGATTAGATTGAGCAATGGATGGCTGAAATGGTTTAGAGAAGTCAATGTGCAAAGCTCTATTTTTGGAAATGGAGGATGGTGTTAATGATGTTACAATTCATTAACAGGGTGTGGGATCAACTCTATATGATGTTTAGAAACTTTAGAAACCAAAAGGCCAAGAAACGTACGAGTAGATTATGAGTTTCAAGTTTTTGGTCAGTTTGTGTAAAAATGGAAGTGTGAAGTGTGATTCTAAGTTCTAGGTGTTTTAAAGGCTTGAGCATTTGTGTCTTTCTGTCAAATGGTTTGTGTATGTATAAACAAAAGTGTTTGAGTGCATTGGCAAGTCAAAAGTACAAGTTCTTAGCTTTTGGCTAGGTTACTTGATTTTGAAGAAAAGAGGGAAACAAGTTTCAAGAAGAGGTACACGCATGGGATGGGTGATTGTAAGTGTTTGAAACATTTCTCATGAGTTATAGGACCTGTTTGATTAGAAGAGAACAAGTGCAAGGCTCAAGAATAAGTTTTGTACAAAAAGTCACTTTATCAAAATGGCAATGTAACCTTTCTTCCAAAAATGGATAAAAAAGCATGTCCATGCATTGAATGCTTGAAGTGAGGCCTCTAACAGCTGTGTAAACCATTAATTATGGAGTGCCTAACAAGTTTGAGGCCTGCAAAGTAGTGTTTATGCAGCATAGTTTGAATTTGAATTTTGTTCATCACTAAAATGACTTGTAATTAAAGTGATAAAACCCTAACTTCATCCCTTCGATTCTCCCTACTCAAGATTGATATCAAGGAGTTCTTAGACATTTTGGAAAGATTGCAATGTTCTCTACAATCCATATTTTAATTGCTTTTAAATATTCCCCTTAGAACTATATGAAAAAGTTCCATGAAGTTAGGTCAAAATCCTGACCAAATTAGGGTAAAATTTCACTTGGTATTTTGTTTCATGACCCTATGTTCATAAAATTATAACTTGAGATCCAAGCACTTTTGGAAGGAGTTGTGTAAAGAAAAGTTGTAGAATTCATGGAGATATATAACTTTCATGTTGGAAGTTTCTCTTGAATCATCTTGCATCATGGTGAAAAATTTGTTCAAAGTTGTGAAAAAATATGAAATTTCCAACACTTAGAAATATTTCTAAGTTTAGAAATTTTGAGTTTTCAAAATGAAATCTCGACTTTTTGATTTCTTGATGAATAATTTTCATATTTTGACATGTTTGGATGAATTATGATCTTTGGCACTTGAATTTGACCAAAAAGTCAAAGTTTGACTTTCAGTATACAGTTGGCTTTTGATCAGTTGACTGAAAAATTCATCTGTCAATCCAATGGACTTGCAATGTTTTGAACCATTTAATTAGGTTAAAATTATTAAATTGGACTCTTGAGATCATGCCTTAAACCAATTGACAATTTGTTAGGTCAAAAAATCAGAAATTGCCCTTTCCCAATCAAAACCCTAATTTTGACCATTTTGCCCTTTTGGAGATTTGATCAAATTTCTTGAGGAATTATGGTCCAAACTTGATCAAATGATACATATGAGTTTAAAATGTTGATGTGGATTTAAAATTATAAAGTTTGACTGTAAATTGGCCATGGTTAACTTTTTCCCCAATATAGTTGATTTTTAGGTCAACTGCTCAATTGACTGAGCAAAAATGTGATCCAAGGCTTGAAACTTGACATGAGTAATCTTGGGGCTCCATAATAATCAATTAAAGTCACATGGGACATTGGAAGTTCAAAAATCCTTGTGCAAACTCAAACCCTAATTTTGGTCACCAGTGCCTAAGGAGGTGTCTTGAGCTGATCAAACCCTAATGCAATCTTGAGTCAAGGATATCTTGTGAGTAAATTCTTGATAAGTGAGAGAGAAAATTTTGGGGTACAACATCTGCCCCTGTTCAATCTTCTTAAACCTGAAGAGTTATACTGGCGAGTTTTTCCATTCGTGACTCGAATGTGGAAGATGATTGGACACTAGAGTGCCCAAAAATTTGTACTCGGTGATGTGATGGTAGAGGGAATGGGCTTAAAGATGCAATTTTGAGAGATGATAGAAAGTTGTTGGATATGGGCTTGTAGATGCCATCCAGAAGTGATTGTTGAACTGTGTTTGTAATCTGAAACCGTATGAAAATTAGAATTGCATCCGTGTCTGAAGCGTATTTGAACTGTATCTGAAAGAGACTCTGAATGAGTATTAGAATGGAGTCCGTGTTTGGAGTGTATCGATACTGTATCTGGAAGTTGAAATGAGTTTCAGGACGGCATCTGTGTCTGGAGCGCATCTGAACAGTCTCTGAACATTGAATCTGAATGAGTATTTGAATGGCATCCGTGTCTGGAGCGTATCTATACTGTATCTGGAAATTGAAATGAGTTTCAAGATGGCATACGTGTCTGGAGCGCATCTGAATTGTCTCTGAACATTGAATATGAATGAGTATTAGAATGGCATCCATGTCTGGAGCGTATCTATACTGTATCTGAAGATCGAATCTAAATGAGTATCAGAATGGCATCCGTGTCTGGAGCGTATCTGAACTATATCTGAAATCTTTGAATCTGAATGAGTATCAGAATGGCATCCGTATCTGGAGCGCATCTGAATTATATCTGAAAACTTTGAACATTGTTAATGGTAGCTGTTAACCTTATCCTGAAAAGGGTAAAATGTTAACTAAAATGTAAAGTCATATTGTATGAAATGCATGATATGATGCATTCGTGTTATCAATGTTTATGATACATGGATGTGATTTATGTGTATGTGACCTAATTTGCTACACCACTTGTTGGATTTGGGGAAAATAAATCCCTGACCACTGCTGAGGATATGTTAGTCTCCATGTTGTGAAGTTGAAGTGTTGATGAATTTCCATCTACATAAATAAACTCTGTTGTCAGGGAAATGCCGCGTACTGCTTGTAAAATCCTGTTGCGAAATCCTGAGAAATTTGGCGACTTCTACCGGGGATTGATAACTGGAAGCTTTGTTTTGCTGGGGACTAAACTGCACACTACGGGGGATTTATGGAAATAGCATAGAGAGATTTCCCCACCTCTTAAAGCCATCAGTGATTGTCTTTCTATTTTGCTTATTCGTAAACAGTAATTATATTCAAATGCATATGTTCAACAATAAATCATTGGACGTTTTTGTAAACAAAACACAAGAGTAAAGAAAAATAGATAGTTTTGCACTTTCAAAGGGATATCTTTGTATTGACTTTGAGTAAGTATTTTTGTACAATAAGACAAATATTCTAGTAAGAGAATGTCGTCGTAATAAAAATGAAAATTTTGATACAAAGAAAAGATAGCTATGTGCAATAATCCCATGGGGTTCCCATTCTGCTATAGCCTTCGTATCTCTGAGCATCTTGTCTATTTGTTGCCTCGTCCGAAGATGATTGAATTGATCAGAACCTCTGAGTTTGTCAGTGGAAGCCAAAGGTTGTCCGTAAGATGATCCAACAGGACATAGTCATACACTTTAATTCCCTAACTTTTGCCTGGATCGCCCTTTCGGGTTTTCAGTCCACCAGGAAACCCTTTTTTGCCCAAGTCTCCCTTTTGGGTTTTCAACTTGCCGGGTGTATAGATTTTTTTTGTTTTATCCCTAATTTTTTCCTGAACCTTTTCGATTCGCCGGGATGCCCTTGTTTTGCCAAGGTGTGTCAACCTAGCGGGTCTCTTATACGTAGTATCTTTTGACTATGTCTGTGTTCGCAGGGTGCGGAAGGTCGTTGCCATCCATGGTGGTCAAGATCATTGCTCCACCAGAGAATATGTGTTTGATTACAAATGGTCCTTCATATGTAGGAGTCCATTTTCCCTTGGGATGACCTTGCGGTAATATGATACGTTTGATCACCAAATCCCTGACTTGATACACTTGCCTTCTGACCTTTTTGTTGAAAGCCTTGATATTCGTTTTTGATACATTTGACCATGACAGACAGCAGTAAGCCTTTTCTCATCAATCAAGTTTAGTTGATCAAGTCGAGTCTGGATCCAATCGTCTTCATTCAGCCCTGCATCCTTCATAATTCTTAGAGAGGGGATTTGGACCTCAATAGGCAAGACAGCCTCCATGACGTATAGCAGAGAATAGGGTATTGCCCCAGTTAATGTGCGAGTTGCGGTACGATACCCATGGAAAGCGAATGGTAGCATCTCATTCCAGTCTTTGTATGTGACTGTCATTTTCTGTATGATCTTTTTAATGTTCTTATTTGCGGCTTCGACAGCACCATTTATATTTGGCTGGTAAGGGGAAGAATTGTGATGCTGGATCTTGAACTGCTCGCACAAGGTTGTGATCATAGCATTGTTCAGGTTTGTACCATTGTCTGTGATGATCCTCTCTGGGATACCATACCGACAAATGAGATTCTACTTGATGAACCGGGTGATAACAATCTTGGTAACGGAAGCGAAAGAAGTTGCGTCAACCCACTTTGTAAAATAGTCGATGGCCACCAAGATGAAGTGGTGTCCATTAGAGGCCATTGGTTTGATCTCCCCAATCATATCGATGCCCCACATAGCAAAGGGCCAAGGAGCCATCAAGACATTCAGAGGAACCGAAGGTACGTGCACCTTGCCAGCATAGATCTGACACTTATGGCAGGTTCGAGAGTGTTGATAGCAATCTGCTTCCATGGTAGACCAGTAATAGCCTGCCCGTAGGATCTTATTTGCCATCGTATACCCACTAGAGTGGGTGCCAAAAGTGCCTTCATGTAATTCAGCCATGATCCTTTCAGCTTCGACCTTGTCTACGCACCGAAGTAACACAGATTCATGGTTGCGTTTGTAAAGAATGTCGTTACTAAGGAAGAACTTAGCAGAGAATCTTCTTAAGAACTTCTTATCATTGACTGAATCTCCTTCTGGATATTCTTGAGCCTCGAGATACCTCTTGACTTCGTGAAACCAAGGCTGGTCCACTACTTCTTCAGTATTAATCTCGTGACAGTATGTTGGTTCATCCATTCGTTCAATGGTGATCTGGGGAGCCTCGTTATCCTATTTAAGTTTAAACATGGACGACATTGTGGCTAATGCATCTGCTAGCAGATTTTTTTCTCGCGGGAAATGCTCGAAGGTAATCTTCTCAAAATGTGGGAGCAATGTCAAATCATGTTCTTTGTAAGGGATAAGGTTAGGATGTTTGGTGTCCCATTCCCCTTTTATCTGGCTAATGACCAATGCTGAATCTCTGAATACACTCAAGGATTTGATCCCCAAGTCTATGGCAGCTTTGAGACCAAAGATGCACGCTTCGTATTCCTCCATGTTGTTTGTACAATTGAAGCAGATTCTTGCAGTAAAAGGAGTATGACACCCTTCAGGAGATATGAGTACAACACCAATACCATTTTCGAGTGTGTTATATGCCCCATCAAAAACCAGGGTCAATCGGGATCCTTGTTCAGGTCCGTCATATGGCCTGAATTCTTCATAGTTGTTTACCATCATGATATCCTCATCTGGGAATTCGAACTTCATGGACTGGTAGTCTTCCACGGCTTGGTGAGCAAGGTGATCATCTAGTACACTTCCCTTTATTGCTTTTTGGGTAGTATAGTGTATGTCATATTCTGTCAGGATCATCTTCCATCTCGTTATTCTCCCAGAGAGGGTAGGTTTCTCGAAGATGTATTTTATTGGATCCATTTTAGTTATCAACAAGGTAGTATGGGTCAGCATATACTGTCTTAGCCGGCGAGCAGCCCATGCCAGAGCGCAGCAAGTTTTCTCGAGTAATGAATATCTTATTTCACAGTCGGTAAACTTTTTGCTCAGGTAATAAATAGCGTGCTCTTTTCGGCCAAACTCATCATGCTACCCCAGCACACACCCCATTGAATTTTCCAAAACGGTTAGATACATGATCAATGGTCTTCCCTCGACTGGTGGCATTAAAACAGAAGGCTCTTGCAGAAACTCTTTGATCTTGTCGAAAGCGGTTTGGAATTCATCATTCCATTTGACTACTTGATCTTTCTTCAGTAATTTGAAGATTGGTTCACAAGTAGCTGTCAGGTGAGAAATGAATATGGCAATGTAGTTTAAACGTCCCAGGAATCCTCTGACTTCCTTCTCGGTACGAGGATCAGGCATCTCTTGTATCGCTTTCACCTTGGCAGGATCTACTTCGATACCTTTATTACTGACAACAAAGCCTAGGAGTTTACCAGACCTCACCCCAAATGTGCATTTATTTGGGTTCAACCTCAGCTTGTATTTCTTTAGTCTCTCAAACAGTTTCTATAAATGGTCAAGATGCTCTTCTTCTGTTTGAGATCTAGCTATCATGTCGTCTAGATAGACCTCTATTTCGTGATGTATCATGTCGTGAAACAGAGCTACCATGGCACGTTGATAGGTTTCCCCAGCATTCTTCAGTCCGAATGGCATAACCTTGTAGCAGAATGTGCCCCACTGTGTGATAAATATTGTTTTCTCCGTGTCTTCAGGCGCCATTTTGATTTGGTTGTAACCTGAGAAACCGTCCATGAAGGAAAACACTTTATGTTGTGTCGTATTGTCAACTAGAATATCAATGTGGGGAAGTGGGAAATCATCCTTAGGGCTGGCCCTATTCAAATCTATGTAGTCCACGCACATTCGTACCTTGCCGTCCTTTTTGGGCACGGGAACAACATTGGCAACCCATTACGGATAAGAGGTGACGGCCAAGAATCCAATGTTGAATTGCTTCATGACTTCAGCTTTAATCTTCTTCGACATATCTGGTCGCATTCGACGGACCTTTTGTTTTACTGGTGGACAGTCTTCATTTGTAGGTAGACGATGTACTATGATATCTGCATCAAGTCCTGGAATGTCTTTATATGACCAGGAAAAGACCTCAACATAATCGTGTAACAACTGAATTAGATGCTCTTTGACCCTGGGTTCCAAATTGGCCCCCACCTTGACTTCTCTTTTGTCTTCTTAAGTACCTAGGTTGATTGTGTCCACTGGTTCTTCATGGGGCTGAATGGTCCTCTCTTCTTATTCCAGTAACCTGGCGAGCTCCCCTGGAACTTCACAATCTTCCTCACCTTCGTCTTTGGCTTGGTAGATTAGATTTTCATAGTCACAAAAGGCCATAGCAGAACCGTTACCCGTGGGATCCCGAATGGATGTAGACCTGCATTGTGAGTGTGAGTGTGTGTAAGAGTGTAGCTATCTTTGAAAGAAATCAAAAATGTAAAAATAAAATAAATAAAAACAATGAGCATAAATTTTTTATGCAAAAGCGTCCATGATTCATTGATGTCATATGGAAATAAGATAATAACCCTTACAAATGGACCATTGTGCCTCGGGTAAGACACAAGGTTTTAAGAGTCTGAATTGTTTTAATATAACAGATCCAACAAAATGTAAAGACAAATTATTGTGGGATAAAAGTGATCAGGATAAAATCTATGGCCTCCCAGTTGCTGAGCCCTCCACCGACAGTTGGGAAGATCCAATCCTCCAGGTTGTAGCTGTCTTCATCATCCTCCACGGTGCTGACTTGGTGGTTGCTGATCTTCAAGGGTGGTCCTCCATCATGAGCGTGGAATACAGCCTTCTGGGCATCTAGGTGAAAACCAGGCCAAACTTGTCAGATTTGTATGGGATATCTGGGAGTTGTCCCCAAATAGTGCACCCACCTTCTTCTATTACTGCCTTGGCATCCTTCAAAGATGGCATCCTGGGTGGAGGCCTTGTAATCTTGGGAACTTGAGACACAACCTTGGTCACTACCACATCTTACGGGACTTCTTCAAAATGTTGGAATGGAGTTTCAATAAATTCACCATTTAATTCCACATATCTGAAGCAATTGAGATGGCTAATCATATACTCTTCTTCTCCGTGAATGGTGATAATATTCCCTTGAATCGGATGCTTAAGCATTTAGTGCAACGTAGAAGTAACAGCGTCGGCATTGTGAATCCATGGTCGGCCTAGCAAGCAGGAATATGAAGGGTGAATATCCATTTCATAAAAAGTTGAATAAAATGTTTGGGTTCCAACTTTTATGGGGATATCCACTTCCCCATGCACCATCCTTTTTGAGCCGTCAAAGGCCCTCACTACTAGGTTGCTTGGCTTCAATGTCAATCCCTCATAGTCAAGCCTATCAAGATCCTTTTTAGGCAACACATTCAAAGACGACCCGGTGTCCACCAAAACATGAGCCAAGGTTGTGCCCCTGCATTCCACTGAGACATGCAATGCCTCATTATGCTTCCTTCCTCTTGGCGTTAAATTAGCATCCAAAAAACCTAGACCATTATCTGCAGTCAAGCTGGCTACGCATTCTCGGAACTGATCGGTAGATGTTTCTTGGGGTACATGAGCAGTTTTCAGGAATTTTACCAAGGCTTTTGCATGAGCCTCAGAACATAGTAATAGAGCCAGCATGGAAAATTTTAATGGAGTTTTCCCTAGTTGCTCGACTACATTGTAGTCGCTTCTTTTTATGATCTTTAGAATTTCCTCCATCTCTTTCTGGGAGGTCTCAGGGATAGCCAATGATTGTGCCTTCGTTCGGACAAGATCAATCAGAATACTTTTACCTCGAGTCTCAGTTGACTCGATAGCAGGAATATCAGTAGCGGTGATAGCAGGGATTGTAACAGCTTTGTCAGCAGGAGTATTAGTAGAGATTATTGTAGGACTGGGAACAGCCTTTGGAGGAGAAACAACAACAGGAATGATTACTGGTCCAGAAACTTCTTTTGGGGGAGCAATTTCTGGAGAGAATATCCTTCCGCTTTGGATAATATTTCTAGACCCTGCAATATTACTGATATCGTAGTCAACTTTCTCAGAACTTGAATCATCAGCAGCTGGCCAATCTTGCTTGATATCATGGTAGTAGACATCCCCTCCATAGTTCCATGGTATGGTTTTGTCTGATGACTACGGGATTGGTCCAGGCATTGTAATTATCAAAGGAGCTAATTTTGGAACTTATGTAATTCTAACGGGTCTTTTGGTGGAGACCCTGGAAGAATTGGAGGAAATGGTAATGATGGAAACATCATTATAAGGAATAGGTGGAACATAAGTCTTTTCGAACAAAATTTCCTTGTTGTCTATTAGGCACTGAACGCCTGCTCTCAACAAAGGACAACTGGTTAGTGAGGACAAACAGAAATGACAGCTTTCATCATAGCCTGGGAAAACACTGGCGTTCAATAAGTTCTTTTTGATAATCAGGAGTGGGGTCATAAGTTCATCAACTGAAGTAACAAACATATCTTCCTCAATGGCGTTGGTATTATGGCCGTGCTTGGGCATAGGGGCGGAAATGACATTGGGCTTTTCTGGCGCGTCGAATTTAATCTCTTTGGCTTCAAGGAGGTCTTGTACTTTGTTCTTTAGAGCCCAACAGTTGTTAGTGTCATGGTTAGGACTCTCAGAGTGGTATGCACAGCGGGCATTAGGATGATAGTGAGGAGAGGTTGTGTTAGGGTTCTTTGGAACTTCTTTCAAGGTCACTAGGTTGGATCTTAACAAATGTGGAAATACTTGAGATAATGTCATATTAATTCTAGTGAATTGTCTGACTGTTCTTTCCATTCTTGGTTGGTTGTTTCTTTGTTGATCAAGCACAGGTTTAGGAATCATAACAGCCCCCACCATTGGACAGTGTTCGGCCCTATCTTGATTTCTCTGAGGATATACATCAACCACTTCTTTCTTTCCTATGAATGGCTTCCTTACGGCAGCAGAGCGTCTTTTTGAATCTTTCCATTCTTTATCCCAGCTTCTACCCTTTCTCTGGTTAATATCAATTCAGTAAAACATGTCGATGAACTCCCAATTAAGTGATTGAAGAAAGGACCATACAAGGTGCCCAAAAACATGTCTACCAACTCTCTTTCAGATATGGGAGGTTGAACTCTTCCGGCCAAGTCCCTCCATTTTTGCGCATAGTCCTTGAAGCCTTCACTTGAAACCATGGTCATACTCTAGAGTTAAGTACGGGTAGGCACAAGATCAGCATTGTATTGGTATTGTTTGTAAAAGGTTGCAGCAAGAACTTCCCAGTTATGAACATTTGCCCTTTCTAACTGATAAAACCAATCAAGTTAAGTTCCAGACAGACTGTCTTGGAAGAAATGTACCCATAAATCTTTATTAGCGGTATGGGGCTGGATCTTCCTCACATAGGACCGGAGATGCATTTTGAGGCATGAGACTCCATCATATTTTGCGAACACAGGTGCTTTGAATTTTGGAGGAATGACAATCCCTGATACCAACCTCTTCCTCTTCTGAATCAGATTGAACAATTGTTTCCTTGCCCTTCCTATCTTGATTGTCTTTCTCACTGGATGTCGTTGCAAAGGCTAAAACCCTTCTTGTCTGCCCTTGGAATCTTCTTCCCATGTTTAGAACTCCGGTTATTTTCTTCGTCTTCTTTTTCTTCTCCTCAACCAACAAGGTCTTCAAATCTTCTTGTCCTTTGTCCAGAGTTAAGAATAATTGTTGAAACTGTGCATTCTGACCTTGGAGGTCCTTCACCGTTTGCTCGAGATCCATCTTACTGAAATAAACAGTAGAGAGATGAGGAGACTTGTTGCAAGAAACCTGCTTATGTTATGATGAATGGTAAATGCATATGAAATGATTTCAAGGATTTTAAGATTCAAATTTGTTTTAGACAAAAAGGAAACACACGTTATATTAATATATTAAAGCTCGAGTACATCAATGCCTTCTTGGGTAAAATAATACAAGAACTCTAAGATAAAAAGGTAGTACGCATCCTCTTTGGTGCAATGTAGGTATTCAGAGTCTGCTCCTCATGAAGTAGCCTAGTGAGTTCCAAAACCTTCTTCTCGCATGCATAGAATTGGGCTTCGAAAGTATCTCGCTCCCCCTTGAGTTGTATCCAATCCCTTTGTAGGTCTTCAAGAGAGGTGGGCATGTCAGGATGTTGGATATTATATGGAACATCTCCTTCCATGACAGGCTCAATGATTACCGGGAGAATGGAGGGATAAGGCATCATAAGACTCGGAGCACGAGTTCATACCCATTTGAGGTAAGGCTCAAGAGGGATGGAATTTTTATGCCCCAAAGTCTTGCTATCTACCTTGTTCAACATCCTCCAAGCTCGGATAAATCTCCGGCAAAGACCTTGATCGTCGTTGTCGTAGTCAAATACCAAACCTTGAATCAGCATCTCATGCGGGCCATCCCTTCGGACATAACCAAACTGTCTTAAAGCTAAACAGGGGTTGTAGGTGATACCTCCCCTAATGCCAAGTAATGGGATATTAGGGAACTCTCCACAATGGTCAACAATAGTAACATTATCTATGGATCGGGAGCATCAATCAATGTCTGAATGTTTGAGCGTCATCAACCTTTGTGACCACCTTGAACCTTGCTCGTTCCTTAATACAGATTGGGGAAGATGCGAAATAAACCATCTTGCCAAGAGAGAAGTGCAACACATAAGGATACCTATTTTCCTCATAGTGCGAGTGTGAAAAGAGTGTAGGATGTCTCCTAGCAAAGTAGGCACCGGGTTACGGGACATGAAGATTTTGACGCCATTCACATCTATGAGTTATTCAGGATTTGGAAACAAACCATCCCATAGATGAGGAGAGCCATAATTTCCTCAAAGGCTTGAAAATCCAAGGAGTTCCAACAGTTTTGGGCTTTCTCGAACAAGAACTTTGCTAGGAAACCTTTGACACCACTCCTTGTTTCCCAATGAGTAGTGACATCAGATGAGCGCAAGTGTAGAGCTTGAGCAATATCTTCTGGATTTGAGTCTCTTTTCGTACTGTTGAAAGGTAGTTAATTGAGAATGGGAATTCTCAAGAGTCGGGAGAATTCTTCCAAAGTAGGCACAAGTTAATAGTTGGGAAATGTGAAGCAGTGGTGTAAGGGGTCAAAGAACTAAAAGAGTGCCTTCATTATGTCCTCATATGTGTTGGAGGTGACCAAGTTGAGTAGGCGACCATGTCTCTCGGTGAATGGAGAGTTTTCAGGAATCCTTGAAGCTAGTTCCTTAAGTTGTGGAGGGATACTTACAAGGTTGACTTAAATAGTTTTCCTGCGAATAGAATCCATGTCCTACAAAACAGAACAAAGATGAATCCCAATATCCTTGAAATGGTTAGTGAATGAATATGATTTTATGATGTTCATAATGTTATATACAAGTATATACAAACAAATAAAACAAGTCCTTAGGTTTAGGCTTGCATGGAGTCTCATAGGTAAGTACCCTCTTGAAGTTTAGTTGGCTCAACCTGTCCTAATAATAGTAATCGGGTTCTAAGGAGCTCAATATCACCGGACTATTTCCTTGGTCATTGTTTCAGCACAAGCCTCTTTAATAGCAACCGAAATATCCCAAGAAACCAAACCTCAATGAGTGTAGTATCGAGTATCTACCAACTTCAAACTGCACCAAAGCCGGTCATCTCACTACATCCTAAAGGCCAAGTTGGTCAAGTAAAGGTTCTAAAATTTCATTAGTGCTTCATGACATCACTCAGCGGGCCCGTATTTTCTTTGATTAACTCAAAGGCTACCGGTACCCACAAATATGTCGCACTAATGTAGCTATTGATTAGACCATGTCGGTATATCCCGCACGGTTTCCATAATGTATTGCTACTTACCTATAATGTATCCCAAATCCGGGTAGAGGATTTCAAACCCAAACAAAGAACCAAAATGTAAAGCATACAAGTCAAACAATGAAACCAAGTAAATGTGATATAACCCTAAGGTAACCCCACTTTAAGAATTTTCCCCAGCAGATTCGCCAGTTCTGTGATACGGCTGGAGAATTGACTTGAAGGTTTTGCGTTTGATCGCAAATGTTGCAGTTAACAAGAGTCGCCACCGACTTTTCTTTTATCCAAAAGGAAAGGTGAAAAAGCACAGGAAATACCTTTGAGATTATTTCTTGATTTCGGGGGATAGATTATGAAAAGGGAAGGTATTAGAACCCTTTTCATCCATGGTTTTCCATGGGCTCTTAGTTACTTGCTAGATCACTTGCTTTTTGTTTGAAATTTTTCTTTGTGTGTTTTTTGAAAGTATTTTGTAAAGAGGCCATTGTTTAGGCAATCTTTGTAATGATTCTTGTTTGTAAAAATGTATACAAAGATGTTTGATCTTTTGAAAATGTTTTTAAGTTTGTAAGATGTTTTGAAAGTGTAGGTGCTTGTTTTGAAAATAGCAAGGATATTTGTTTGAAATTGAGAAAGTAATTAGGAGCATTCTACCTACTCAAAAGTCTTTCTTGTTCATTTTCCTTTTCCTTTGACATTGTCATCTTACCATTGATTTGGTAAGTAACCCTATCTTTGGATGTAAACGGGACGGGCGTGGGTCATAGTATAACCATGATTAGCAATGTTGCAAGGTATCTTAGCATTCTCTTTTAGGGACTAAGATCATTTGAAAGGCAACTTAGATAGCGTCATCGAGGGACTATGATCTTGTATTTGCTTTGTTTTTGCTAAGATACCTTACATGCGTAATATGGACATTTTGTATAAGGAAACCAAGTGGAATAACCCTAGGGGTGGTTGTGTGCAAGTGTATTGTTTTCATGCTTATTTTTGTCTTGAATTAGGGTTTTCTAAGTATTGGTTTTAATATTTCCATACAAACCCTAATTACTAGCATGTCATATATAAAAGCGATAAATTGCGGAATTTTAAGTTACTATGCTATTACAACATTTGTGGGAGGGGTGTACAAATTGAATGGGGATTGCAATAATGTAAAACCTAATTAGTCTATTACAACCATATTGAATTGGTATCAATGTACAAGGAATTTAAATGGATACAATGTACAAAATGAATAAATGTACAAAAATGCAAAATGTGAAGTAAATGGATATATGTTTGATTTTTTAGGAAAAAAGGGATTTTGTCTTAATATAATTAATTTAAAGAAAAGTAATTAATAAAAAGAAAAACCCTAATTTGCTAAGAAAATATTTTTTTAGCAAAACCCTAAATCTATTAAATAAAAGAAATTAAGTTTTATAAGAAAAGTGTTCTTTGGTATTTTTTGTCTTGAAAATATTTATAGTATTTTAAAATGTTTTTGGCCCTTTTTATATATTAAAATAAATATATTTTAATAGATGTAAAAGAAAAATAATATTAACCTAGTTTTAATTAAATTTACAAGGCAAAACGCGCCCTAATGACTTCATCTTCAACCTCCAGCCAAACCAATTGTAACTTGTTCATTTCTCATCAAAAATGAAAACTGTAAACATAAAACTTGTAGCAAATTTTCTGACAGTTTCAGAAATGTAAAGCATTAAAACTATAGATAAAAAATAAGCATGAATTTTAATGGCCCTAATCTGAACCCTAAAAATCTCATAAATTTCAGTTTAAAAATTCTCTAAGCTTAAGCAAAATTAATGGAAACTATGGACATGGTTAGCTTTAGGGCAATGATATCTATATGTTTTGTTCACAAATAAACCATTGGTGATGTATGTATGAAGAGTTCAAAGTTAAGAAAACTTACCTCAAAACTGGAAATCGTGTTTTGAGTTTGAGCTTGTTTCAAGTGATGGTGATGATCAGGTTAGCTCCCTTGAGGTCCCAGGAAGCTAATGTAATGATTAGCTTGAGCAATGGATGGCTAAAATGGTTTGGAGAAGTCAATGTGCAGAGCTCTGTTTTTGGAAATGGAGGATGTTGTTAATGATGTTACAGTTCTATAATAGGGTGTGGGATCAACTATATATGATGTTTAGAAACTTTAGAAACCAAATGGCCAAGAAACGCACGAGTAGATTATGAGTTTCAAGTTTTGGTCAATTTGTGTAAAATGGAAGTGTGAAGTGTGATTCTGAGTTTTAGGTGTTTTCAAGGCTTGAGTATTCGTGTCTTTATGTCAAATGATTTGTGTATGTATAAACAAAAGTGTTTGAGTGCATTGGCAAGTCAGAAGTACAAGTTCTTAGTTTTTGGCTAGGTTACTTAATTTTGAAGAAAAGAGGGAAACAAGTTTCAAGAAGAGGTACAAGCATGGGATTGGTGATTGTGAGTGTTTGAAACATTTCTCATGAGTTATAGGACCTGTTTGATCAGAATAGAACAAGTGCAAGGCTCAAGAACAAGTTTTGTACAAAAAGTCACTTTATCAAAATGCCAATGTAACCTTTCTTCCAAAAATGGATAAAAAGCATGTCCATGCATTGAATGCTTGAACTGAGGCCTCTAACAGCTGTGTAACCCATTAATTATGGAGTGCCTAACAATTTTGAGTCCTACAAAGTAGTGTTTATGCAGCATAGTTTAAATTTGAATTTTCTTCATCACTAAAATGACTTGTAATTAAAGTGATAAAACCCTAACTCCATCTCTTCGATTCTCCCTACTCAAGAATGATCTCAAGGAGTTATTTGACATTTTTGAAAGCTTAAAATGTGCTCTACAACCCATCTTTGAATTTCTTTTAAATATTCCCCTTGGAACTATATGAAAAATTCCATGAAGTTAGGTCAAAATCCTGACCAAATTAGGGAAAACTTTCACTAACTATTTTGTTTCATGACCCTATGTTCATAAAAGTATAACTTGAGATCCAAGAAATTTTGGAAGGAGTTGGGTAAATAAAAGTTGTAGACTTCATGGAGATCTACAACTTTCATGTTGGAAGTTTCTCTTGAGTCATCTTGCATCATGGTGAAAATTTTGTTCAAAGTTGTGAAAAAATATGAAATTTCCAACACATAGAAAAATTTCTAAGTTTAGAAATTTTGACTTTTCAAAATGAAATATTGACTTTTTGATTTCTTGATGAATAAGTTTCATATTTTGACATGTTTTGATGAATTATGATCTTTGGCACTTGAATTTGGCCAAAAAGTCAAAGTTTGACTTTTCAGTATATAGTTGACTTTTGATCAGTTGACTGAAAAATTCATATGTCAATCCAATGGACTTGCAATGTTTTGAACCATGTCATTAGGTCAAAATGATGCAATTGGACTCTTGAGATCATGCCTTAAACCAATTGACCATGTTCTAGGTCAAAAAAATCAGAAATTGCCCTTTTTTAGTCAAAACCCTAATTTTGACCATTTTGCCCTTTTGGAGATTTGATCAATTTTCTTGAGGAATTATGGTCCAAACTTGATCAAATGATACATATGAGTTTAAAATGTTGTTGTAGATTTAAAATTATGAAGTTTGACTGTAAATTGGCCATGGTTGACTTTTTCCACAATACAATTGATTTTTAGGTCAACTGCTCAATTGACTGAGCAAAAGTGTGATCCAAGGCTTGAAACTTGACATGAGTAATCTTGGGGGTCCATAATAATCCATGAAAGTAACATGGGACGTTGGAAGTTCAAAAATCCTTGTGCAAACTCAAACCCTAATTTTGGTTACCAGTGCCTAAGGAGGTGTCGTGAGTTGATCAAACCCTAATGCAGTCTTGAGTCAAGGATATCTTGTGAGTAAATTATTGATAAGTGAGAGAGCAAATTTTGGGGTACAACAGTGTGGCCAAGACATTAGAATAGAATTAGTTCTTCTTATACGCTACACAAGTTCTATTGAACATTAGCAAGACACTCCAGAAGGCTCTGAAGTGTAAGCTCTGATGTTTGTCTAAAGAAACTAGTTAGAAGTCCTGACGACAGAAGTTTCTACTTACGTTTAGATGTTGAAAACTCAATCTTATAAAGACAATATGTTCTAAGGAAACTACGTGTTCAAAATATTTGAAGACTCAAGTTTCTACTGAAGTCCAGATGCTAAAATCTTAGTTTCTAAAAGACAACTTGTTCTAAAGAAACAAAGTTAGAAGATCAAAAGACAAAGTTTTTAATGGAGTCCAGATGCTAAAAAACTTAGTTTCTAAAAGACAACTTGTTTCAAAGAAGACAAAGTTAAAAGATCTGAAGACAATGTTTCTACTGAAGACCAGAAGCTGTAGACTTTATGTTTCTAATAACAGGCTCTTGAAAAGATACTTAAAGAACCAAATGCTTAAGATTCTAAAGACGGAAGGTATGTAAATACTCTAAAGACTTGAAGTTCTAAAGGTCCAAGGCTCTCTACAACGGGTTCTCAGGACCAAGTGCTGAAGACTCTGAAGACACGATTCTGAATAATCTGAAGACTTGAAGTTATGAAGACCTTATGTTATGTTCCCACTTCTAAACTCATGCTCGCAGAAGCCTCTGAAGTGAAGAAGGAAAGAATATAACAGTAACATGGTACAATAGTACACAGTATGAAAAATCTTTATTCCACTACCTCTCCACTAACTTGAATTGTGGAAGAGAAAAGGACGTAGCAGTACTATTTGTAACGACTCTTTTTCAAACAGCCGACGGCTCTATTCTTCTTGGATATATAAGAAAAGAATTGCATGTTTAAACAATGATGTTGAACGATTTGGAAATTTGAAAGTTGCAATGTTGTTGGTGTTTAATGTTAAAATGGAAGTTGTCATTATTGGAACACAACCAAAAAGCTATCAAACACTATAACAACAAGAAGAACAATTGTTATCAAAATGATCCTTCAATCATGTTGATACTGATTACAATGAAATAATTGATTCATAAGGTACTTAATTTCATACGTGAACAAAGCTTGCTAAGCCGTAGAAGATAATGAATTTGATCATGAAAGCTCCAGTTACAAATCCACAACACATATGTTATACTCTAAAGTGATCATAGAATAAAATGGAACATGGGCTATTGTCCAGAATGTTCTAAAGTGAATCAAGAAGAAGAAGTTCTTCTCTTTACTACATCAAGATCAACAATTCTTCTAGAATCTTATGAAGAAGAAGACTTCAACGATTCAAGCGATTTGGGTTGTTGTCCGTGAAAAAGCTACTTGAAGAAAAGAAGACCACACATCAAGCTAAAATACAATGTAATATCTTTTAGTGTGTATTGGGTTCTTCTGGTGTACTTAATTCTGTTTGCATCCAACTTGTGTAGAAGCATTATTATTTTAAACAAATGTAAATCAAACAATTGTTTGATGGTTCCTTGAGAGACTCGGTTGAGTCAGGATTCTCAAGAAGATTTTGGCTGCGGTCATCGTAGATGAAATCCTGGTAGTGGATTCTATTGGGTCAATGGTAGTCATATCCCAAAGAGGACTAAGTGAAGGTCAGATTTGTGAGATCACTGATGGATATCATTGGAAGTAAATACTTGTAGGAGATTCTGAGGGATCAGATTGTATTGGGTCAATGAACGTTATATCCAGTCTGGATCACTGAACGTGACATTAGATGTTAGTCACTAGTGGTTGCTCGTGCGATTGTAATCAGATTGGTTATTTTGGATTAAGTCATTGAGTTCAAGGCGAAATCACCTTGGAAGGGAGGACTAGACTAGCTTGGGGGTTTCTCAAGTGAACTAGGATATATTATGTGTTCTTTAGTTTTGCTTATGCTTTAAAGTTTATGTTTTCTTAACTTCATTAGAAGCATTACTTAGAAGTAACACTCATAAGCATTATTCAACGAATAATGCTGAGAAGTGAAAGTTATTCAAGAGTATGAGAATTGTTGAAAAAGTGATCAAACTAAGAATAATTGTTGATCAACAAGGAATAATATCTCGTAGAACACCAGTTTACAATTATCCTTATTTCAATAAGTAAGATTCACTAGAAGTGCTTGCAACCTATGTTAAAATGCTTTAGGAGGAAATATTTGATACTTCTGCTATCTCCTATAATTCTTTTCCTGATAAACCTCCTCCATTATGTAAAACAAAGATTCACACTCTTGATTAGAAGCAAGAAGCTCTAAACAAAAAGGTAAAAGTTCTAAAGAAAGTTACAAGATATTTAAAAGAAGTTTCATTAGCCTCTCAATCTAATTAATCCATTACAAATATAAAATCCAACATATCTGAAGCACATCAAACATCCACCCCTTCACAATTAGAAAAGATTACTACCACCATTCCTAATATATCATTGTTTTAATTTGGATTTTCATCAGAAGCAAATTTAACCAATCAAGCTAAAAACATTTGAAACCCTACTATAACCACCTTACGCATTTCCTTTTCTCAAATGGTTTCTGAACCTACTCTCTCTGATCCTAAAGTTTCCACTCCAGAACCCACAAAT
The DNA here is from genome assembly GCA_948472305.1 of Vicia faba. Lineage (NCBI taxonomy): Eukaryota > Viridiplantae > Streptophyta > Magnoliopsida > Fabales > Fabaceae > Vicia > Vicia faba. The sequence continues at coordinate 706,019,707 of OX451740.1, forward strand.
ATTTGTACTAGCCTCCCTCTTCAGATAATTAGATCAGATCCTTTAGATACATCCCCACCAAACCTGAATCTTGATCAGCCACACATCAGTTCAGACTCGGAGCACCTTCAAATTGGTGATGTTAACTATGATAAAGAAACCACTTTTGAACACCAAAACTATGTTCGATCATTAATGAGTCTTGAGGAATTAATTGTAAGTTCCAAAGAAAATGCAGTCAGGATTTTAGAAAAGATTCATGAAATATCCAACTTCAACACTGATCTCCTTCATCTATTAGCAAAATGGAATAGGTTTAAAAGATGGATATCAGTTGAATTCATCAGAATTAAAAATATCGCAGGTGAAACTAAATAAATATATGTCAAAGAAGCTCAAGAAAGATTTTTGGCTATAGAAGCTCAGAAGGCTGCGGAACGAGAAGCTGCTAAGAAAGTGGAAGAAGAAGCTAGAGAATCTGTGAGAAAGGAACAGGAAGAGTTAGATGAACTTTCTTAAAACAGTTCTGGTATATTCATTTGTCTTCTAAAAACTCTTGAAGAAATGAAAAAAGAACATTTGTTGATCAAGCAAACACTACAAAATCACAAGTATATCAATAACTCTATCAAGGAAATTCTTCACAAACTTCTTCAAAAGAATCAAAATCACTCTACTTCTTAAACACTCTAGGAATTAATGTTTATTTTGTTTATTTATAATATGTATATATATATATATATATATATATATATATATATATATATATATATATATATATATATATATATATATATATATATATATATATATATATATATATATATATATATATATATATATATATATATATATATATATATATATATATATATATATATATATGCAAAAAAAACTTTTAGAAATGTGTTTTAGGTACAAGGTAAATGAGTTAAGAACTTTTTAAGTCTAAAATGTTCAATTAATCAAGATGTGATAAAAAGAACTTATAATGTTTGGAAGGGTTTGTTGATCAAAGTTTGATAAATTAAATTCTACGGTATAGAATATTTTGAGAGATCGAGTGTTTATAACAAACTTCAAATATGGATGGGTCTAATAACTCAAGCTATGATAATTAACATATCTGATGATTAGAAGGTTCCAATAAGGAAAGAATGTTTAATAAAGCAAACTATGATAAATTGCTTCCACATGCTTAAATCAGAATTCTAAGAAAGGATAACAATGCTCTTAAGCTCTCAAAGATCATAAGTTCATGACTCAGGGGGAGATTGTTTATCCCAGGGGGGGGGGGGGGGGGGGGTTCAACTCAGGGGGGTTTCTAAACTCTTATATTACTTTGTTTATGATTTAACTCTAAAAAATTGTTCTATCAAAATACATAGTTTTGTCATCATCAAAAAGGGGGAGATTGTTAGAACAAGACTTGGGTCTACAATATAATCTCGATATTTTGACGATGACAACACATATATTTGATGAGAAACAATTTTAGTTCAATTAAGTTTCTTTAGTGTGCAGATTAGAAATTCTAATTGATTCAGGACTAAAACACGTCAATCACATAAGAAAGACTGTTCACATTCTCTTCTGAAGAAACATTAGTGGTTCTAAAGAATGTGAATGTTTGCCAGAAAAAAGACTATGCGTGTACTTCTCAAAAATTTGTTGATTTTTTAAGTCACAAGACAAGAGAAGATTTTTTTTTGATAAGTTGCTTCTTCAAGATCAGAAACAAGCTTCCAACACAAAGATCAGAAGTCGTGATTTAATCATCATAAAATTTTTTCCTATATTGTTGAAGACAAAGTCAAGACTTTGAACACATGAAGAGAAAGCTTCTACTTACGGATAGAAGACAAGATTTGTTCATCAGAAGAGTTACTGCTCAAATTTCTGAAGACAAAGTCAAGTTTCTGAAGACTCAGATAGTTCATAGAATACGCACTTCAATTTAACATCAGAAGTACTCAATCAGAAGAAAGGATGAAAGAATGAAAGATCTAATGGACTCAATTCAAATGAACATAATATGGTCCATCAGAAGCCAATACCAAAGGATGATATCCTCTCAAATTAATCCACTCAAAAAAATAACTATTATGACCATTTCTAAAAGAAACATCGGCAGTTCTAAGGAATGTTGAATGTTCATAAGAAAGGGAATCGAGTATGTTCTTTAGAAATTTCAAAACTCAGATATCATAGAGAAAGAATTCATGATTAGAAATAAAAATGTAGTCGACATAAGTTGTTGCTTCTAGCTCAATCCAAATATCAAAATTCAAGAGATTAAAAAGAAAAGAATTCAACATCAAAATTGGATGTACTGATATAAGTTGTTGCTTCAGAAATCAACCCTCATATATGCTATTCAGAAAAGATGAGTATCAAGAATCAAGGATCAATTCAAGAAGTCAAGATCAAAAATGCTTTTGTTCTAAGAAAATATTGTTCTTCAGATAAGTTGTTGCTTATATATCTGAAGACAATATTCAACTATCTGAAAAACTCTGACTCAACAATAATGAAGCATCTTCTGGATCACTTTCATCATCATATCAGAATCAATCCAGCAAGAAGAAAAGAAGACATAGACAAGATCAAGAGATATCTTCCAAGCTTACTACTTCAAGACAGAAGTAAATCATCAGAAGATAAGATCTTAAGAAACTTAGCCATGAAGTTTATAGTATAATCAATACATTTAAAATTCCACTACGTGCTTATGTATTGTACTATGTTGTCTCCCATGATGAAATACTACGGTTACTATAGCTGGCAAGTGAAAGCGACGTCTTCGTACTACCAACAGACTATTTTCTCAAAGTCTATTTAAAGAGACCAAATCAGAATTTGAAGATTGACAAACTATTCCACACTATCAAGCTTGAATCAAACTGTTGAAACACATCAAGAGAAAAGAAGAAGAATCACTATTCAAATAGTCAAACAAATATTCGTCTACAGAAATATCAAGAAAACAAGAGTAATTGCTCGTTCTTGTGTTAAGATATTAGGGATTAAACATAAAGAGTTGTTGCTCATTATTTGTGTTTTACCTTAGAGTTCTCAATACAAAGAGTTGGTGCTCATTATTTATATTAGAGACTTTGTTCTTCATTGTTGTGTTAATCTGTTTTTTAGAAGCAAACATTATAAACACAATTGATTGTAATTCTGTTAATAATTGATTATTGCCTCAAGTGACTAGGTTGTTATTCTAAGACTTGAGAGGGCTAAGGTGTCAGGTAGCCCGTGCATTTGTAATCTGTTGAGATTATTGGATTAACTCCTTGTTGAAGGCAAAATCACCTTGGTGGGTGGACAAGAGTAGCCTTGTTGAAGGTGAACTTGTATAAACCAAACGAGTAACTTTATTCTTTCCTTAGCTTCTTTATTTCTATCTAGTTTGCAAATTATTTTAAAGAAAAATAGTTTATCAGTAAACCCAATTCAACCCCCTCCCCCCCCCCCCCCCATTTCTTGTGTTTTTCTCATCCTTCAGAGTCCACGGTGAATCTTATGGCATAGGAACTCATACAAGAAAATATGCAAGAAAGTATGAGATGCAATAAATTGTTAGGGAAGCATGCCTATTTATAGTGTTCCATCTGAATATTTGATTGTGTATTCCTAGAAAGCCTTCAATGTAGATTGTGCTGATTGAAAAATCAAATAAAATTCTTTCCAAATTAAGTGTTCTAATTAATTGGCTAAGGGATCAAATTGATTAGTTATCCAGATTTTTTTTGAATTTTGCGAGATCTTCATTAATGTTAGGATTTGATTTGCTTGAGGAACAAGTTTGTCTTGGATTTGATTTGAAAATCAGTGTTCCAAGCTTTTCAAATCAATTTCCATAGTGTTTCAATCAATTGGGCTTACGTAGTTCATCTTCCTTGGTGCAAGATGGGCCTTAAGTTGGATTTTTCATTTTTTTTTTCACCCCCATTTATCATTATTTGCATCTGTTTGCTATAAAACACTTAAATACTCATTATTTGGGTTAAAGACATAATTTATTTAGGTGAGAAAAAAGTAAGTTCATTATTTTAAGGCGTTAATCAGAGTTTTCTAATTATTTCAACCTTAAAATAATGTATACCTCTTTTATCGAGAAATCTTTATAAATATATCCCTAAAATGGAAGCACCAATCAAAATATGGTGTATCCTTCTCTACACATTGTTTGATGATTTTTTTTGTATAAACAACAAAATTAACAAGTCCACATAGACATATCCATTCAATTGATCACTAAGGATCATAAACTTTTAGATATTCTCAAACACCTTGCTTTGATCATAATGGTTAATATTTTCTATCATCGTCCATCCTTGGAACAGAGACTTAATTGATATTGTATACTTAGAAGTATAGTATTGCTTTGCACAACTTCATTGATAATTTTCTTAAGACTTTAAGTTACAAAGCATACTTTCAAAACATTAGGGTTTCACCTTTGGTGCCCACATCTTATTAGGACACAGTGCGTTACTTCAAGAAGATACAAGGTTGTTGATAAGTGTGAATTGTAGTTATTTTTGTATATAAGTTTTGTTGCACTTATCGATTCTTTTGTCAATATTCTTTGAATAAATCCATGTTTTGTTTGTAAATATGTATACTTCGTGTATAATTGTGTTTTTGAGTCATTACTGTACCGTTTAATAGTTATAATGTCTTTTTGTAGGTATTGTCACATATTTAGAGCATCGAGGAATAAAGTGTCTGTTGTACCCCAAAATTTGCCCTCTCTTTCTTCAGGAAATCATCTTGGATTTTCAGAGTCCCTCTAAAACAAATCCAAGTCCTGAATTGTCATTTTTGCCCAAGCAAACCATTTACAAGAGCAAGATGATCACACAAGCTCTAAAGACAACGCTTTTATATTGAGAAAAATTAAATTCTAAGTACTTGGAATTTTTCTCTAAAAAATGAGTGATCAGCGCTTCAGAACTTCTGGACCAAACTCCAGATAGAAACGGTCAGAAGTTGCAAGCTTGGCTCAGCGCAGTCAGAAGTTGGCTCTTCAGCAACTACATCAGCTCAATCAGAAGTTGTAAACGTGGTTCAATACGTAAGTCTCAGACAGAACATGACTCTTTCAGCAGTTACGCAAGCTCAGCCAGAATTTGCTAAAGGAATGCAAAAGAAGCAAGGAAGTCTGAAGACTCTTTCAGAACATGCTGAAATCAGAAGATGAAAAGGTCAGAAGAGTGGGTGTTACACTGATACAGAATCTCTAAGCCCAGGAGTTCCAGAAGCAAATCCAAGGAACGTGTCAGAAAATCAGGAGAATCCCCAGAACTTGCTAAGACAACAGGAGGCCAAGACCAGAGCATGGTTTACGTTGTTCTTGGTGAAACAGAACTGCTGGTTCAAAGTTTGGTTTCCATTACCAGAATATTGGTGTTGATAAGTCTCATCACCATTTAATGCTCATTAATGCTCCCAACCACTCCTGAACATTCATCCAAGTAATCCCTTCATGTGTGGCTTGGAAAACGCCTTTATGCAGGTTCTGGCATGGGTCTACACGCCACCGTCCACCTAAGAGGTCACTTCTCTCCAATCCACGCCTGCTGTTCCAGCCTAGGCTGAAAGGCTATCTGTTATCACAACTTCCCAGGAATTTCTTTCAAAGAACAACTCAGCCTCTGTTTGCGCTTTAATGTTCAAGAAATCCACAAGAGTTTCGCCTATAAATAGAGAATCATTGTCCATTGAAAAGGGGCGTCAAAAAGAAACAGAAAAATTGCTAGAAGAGAAACAGAAATCTTTAGCAAGAAAGTGCTGTGAAACTCTACCAAAATCTCCAGTGTTTCATAACTTTGAAGTTCTTACCTTCAAACTTCATCAAATACCCAGTTTTCTTTGTGAACTAAAGAACACCCTTTTCAATTTCTGACCCTATATACGCATACACCTTCACCTACCCTTTTCAAAAAGAACCTATCCAGAATACCATCAGAGCCAAAAGCTAACTCTCATCCACAAACTTTTCCAACAGCCAGGTAAGCACCTGCTGACCTTCATCATGCTGCTAAGCATCATCAGCTTTGCATGCTCAAATAAACATAATGTAAATATCATGTTGTTGTTGTTTGTGTTCTAAGGATTTTCATACCTCAGAACGTTCTGAGCCAGTGTAGAACCTGCCTGTGACCTTGTTGGTTCTGCCCTCTGAAACACTTTGACATTTACTGGAGATGTTCCAAACATGTTTCTTGTTTTGTGGAATAATAACAAAATTGCAGATGTTCTGATTAGTACAGGGAGAAGCCAAGTGATGACTTTGACGTTAGCACATCTGAAGCCTGTTTTGCTGTCAATAATGTCAGAACTTCTGAGAATTATTGTATTTCCAACAGGATCAGAACTTCTGATTTCCCCACTAACAAACTTCTGTCTTGCAGCGCAGGGGGGTCAGAACTTCTGATTTCCCCACTAACAGGTTTCTGTTTTGCAGGTGCCAGAGTCAGAAGTTTTGACTCATACAGTTTAACCAAAAGGTTGATCATCTGGCAGCGGGTCTGAGTCAGAACTTCTGATGACCTCTCAGCAGCGCGCTGGCTCCCTCTCTCTTTCTCTCTATCTTGTTTTTTGCTATTTTCTTTTTTGTCTATTTTTCTCGTTGAACCCCCCATGTACAAATGTGTACCCCCACTCCCTAATTATTGTAATAGCGTAGGATTTTGTATTTCCGCTTCTTATTGCTAGTAATTAGGATGTGTATGGCAAGATAAAATCAATGAAATAGAAAGTCCTAATTCAAAGATAAACTCTTGTATGAAATAAAACACACTTGCACACTAACACCCCTAGGGTTACATCCACCTGTTGCCTTTCAAAAAAAATGGGCCATGTTACGCATGCAAAGTATCTTGGTAAAACAAACAAAATCAAAAGATCATAGTCCCTCGATGACGCTTTCGAAAGTTGCCTTACAAAAATGATCTTAGTCCCGCAAAATAAAAACTAAGATGCTTTGCAACATTGCTATCATGGTCTATACGATGACCCGCGCCCGTCCCGTTTACATCCTAACACAAGGTTGTTCACCAAATGCAATGGTAAAACAACACTGTTAAAAGGGTTAAAAAACATAAGAAAGATCTTTGAGTAAAATAGGGTAGACAACTCTTAGTTACTTGATCAAAAATCTTGCAAAAACATCCTTGCTATTTTTCAAAACACACTCCACAACACAATTTCAAAACAACTTTCAAAATATTGAAAACCTTTCAAAAAGACAAACACCTTTGTATACATTCAAACACAGATCATTACAAAGGTTGCCACAACAATGGCCTCTTTTCAAAATATTTTCAAACCCACACATAAAACACCATTTCAAACAAATGAAAATGCAAGGCAAGTGATCTAAGCAAGTAACTAAGAGCCCATGGATAACCATGGATAGAAAGGGTGCTGATACATTCCCTTTCTATAATCTACTCCCCAAACCCAAGAAAACATCTCAAAGGTTTTTCCTGTGCTTTTTAAACCTTTCCTTAGGATAAAATAAAAAGTCGGTGGCGACTCTTGCTAAACCGAAACATTTGCAAAAACAAACGCAAGACCCAAGTCAGTTCTCCCACCGTATCACAGAACTGGCGACTCTGCTGGGGATTTTGTTTAAAAGTGGAGTAACCTTAGGGCTTAGATCACCCTCTTGCATGACTAATTGTTTGCTTTGATTGCTTTATATCTTGGTTCTCTTGTTTGGGCTTGAAATCCTACACCCGGATTTGGGGAAACATTTCATAGATAGCAATACGTTGTGGAAACTGTGCGGGGTATACCGACACGATTGAAGTAACAACTATATTAGTGCGACATATTTGTGAGTACCGGTAACCCTTGAGTTCAATCAAGGAGAGTACGGGGCCGCTGAGTGATGTCACTAAGCATTAATGACCTAGAACCTTACTTGACCATCTTTGCCTTTCATTAGGGGTAGTGAGATGACCGGCTTTGGTGCAGTCCGAAGTTGGTAGATACTCGATACTACACTCATTGAGGGTTGTTTTCTTGGAATATTTTGGTCGCTAGTTAAGTGGCTAAACCAAAACAATGAACATGGAAAACAATCCAATGATATTGAGCTCCTTAGAACCCGGTTACTATTTATAGGACAGGTTTTTAAGCCAACTACACTCAAGAGGGTACTTACCTATGAAACCCCATGCAAGCCTGAAACTAGGGTTTTGTGTGAATTGCTTGTACATATGTTTGTGCATACATCATGAGCATCATGAAGCATCATATGCATACACTAACCATTTCAAGGGTTTAGATCTTCATCTTTGTTCTTGTTTTGTAGGTCATGGAAATTCTTCGCAGGAAAACTATCCAAGTCAACCTTGTGAGAATCCCTCCTCAACTCAAGGAGCTCACATCCAGAATTCTGAAAAGCTCTCCCTTCAGTGAAAGACATGGTAAACTGCTCAGCCTAGTCAACACTAGCATTGAAGAGGACATGGTAAAGGTGTTGTTCCAATTCTTTGACCCCCTTCACCACTGTTTCACATTCCCCGACTACCAATTGGTGCCCACTTTTGAGGAATTTTCTCAACTCCTGAGAATTCCTATTCTTAATCAACTACCCTACAACAGTACGGAAAAAGAACCAAAGCCTGAAGATGTTGCTCAAGCACTACACTTGCAACCATCTGACATCAAGGGGCATTGGGAAACTAGAAGCGGTGTCAAAGGCTTCTTGGCAAAATTCTTGTTTGAGAAAGCACAAGAGTGTTGGAATTTATTGGATCTACAAGCCTTTGAAGAAATTGTGGCACTCCTCATTTATGGGTTGGTCTTGTTCCCAAATCCTGACCAGCTTGTAGATGTCAACGCCGTCAAGATTTTCCTATCCAGGAATCCAATACCAACATTGCTTGGGGACATTCTTCACTCATTTTACACACGAACAATGAGAAAGAGAGGTGTTCTCATGTGTTGTACTCCTCTCCTTGCAAGGTGGTTTATTTCGCACCTTCCACAATCTGTCTTAAAGAATGACCAAGGCTTAAGGTGATCACAACGGTTGATGACCCTCACTCACTCTGATGTACATTGGTGTTCTCAGTCCAGAGAAAATGTCATCATCGTCAATCGTTATGGAGAGTTCCCTAATGTTCCATTGCTTGGCATTAGAGGAGGCATTACCTACAACCCTTGTCTAGCTTTGAGACAATTTGGATATGCACAGAGGGACGGCCCTCATGACATGTTGATTCCTGACCTAGTTTTTTGACTTCGACAACGATGCGCAAGGACTTTGCCAAAGATTCATCAGAGCTTGGAGGATGCCTAACAAGGTAGACAGCAAGACACTGGGGCACAAGAACTCCATCCCCTTTGAGCCTTATCTCAAGTGGGTACGAACCCGAGCCCAGAGTCTAATGATGCCTTACCCTCATGTTCTCTCTGTGATTAAAGAGCCCGTTAAGGAAGGAGAGGTTCCCTACACCATCCTGTATCCTGACATGCCAACATCGTGGGAGGAGATGCAGAAGAGTTAGATCCAACTCAAGGAGGAACGAAATACTTTTGAAGCCAACTTCTACGCCAGTGAGAAGAAGGTTTTGGAGCTTACCCGCCGACTCCATGAGGAAGAGACCCTCAACACCTACATCACACCAAAGAGGATGCGCAACGTCTTTTTACCTTGAGAAGTTTTTTTTGTAATATTTGGCCCATGGGGCATTATGTACTGACAAAATTTCTTCTTATTAATATGACGTGTGTTCTTTTTGTTTGCAACAATTTTGAATTTTCTAAATCCTTAAATGCATTGCATAAATAAACATATCATTCATCATGCGCATAAGCAGGTCTCCACACCAGGTTTCCTTATCTTTCTGCTGTTTATTTCAGTAAGATGGATCTCGAACAAACGGTCAAGGATTTGCAGTCTCAAAACTCACAGTTTCAACATCTCCTGATGACCTTGGCAAAGGGTCAGGAGGATCTAAAGGCCCTACTTGGGAACAAAGAGCAAGTGAAAAAGAAGAAGAAAAGAGTCGGGGTGGCTACCCTGGGAAGAAGGTTTGAGGGTGAAGCCAGAAGAGTTCTTGAATTTCCCCCTACTTCTGAAGAGGGAACCAGTAAAGGAAAAGGGGTTGCGGTACCTTCTGAATCCGAAGCTGAAGAAGAAGAGGCTGAAGAAGACGAAGACTACTCAGAGCAACAATACCCATCCGCCGATGATAAGTACAAAAGCTTGGAAGACAGGTTGGCAGCTATGGAGCTGCAGAGAGTTCCCGGCTTAGATTTCGAAGATTTGGGATTAATTGCTGGAATTGTGATCCCCCCGAAGTTTAAAGTGCCAATTTTTGCAAGATATGACGGGCTGTCCTGCCCGAAGATGCATCTCAGATCATATGTAAGGAAGATCCAACCTTACACTATAGACAAGAACCTATGGATCCATTTCTTCCAGGATAGCCTTTCAGGGGCTCAACTCGAATGGTTCTATCATCTGGATGGAGCCAGTATTCAAAACTAGGAGGACTTGGCTACTGCATTTTATAAGCAGTATCAGTACAATTCCGACCTCGCTCCCACGCGTACCCAACTCCAGGGTATGTCACTGGGGACAGGCGAAGGATTCAAGGAGTATGCGCAAAAGTGGAGGGACCTGGCTGGCAGGGTACAGCCACCGCTGACTGACCGTGAACTTGTTGACATGTTCTTGGGGACCCTGTCCGGTCCGTTCTTCAACCATCTGATTGGGAATTCTTCTGCTGGTTTTACAGATCTGGTCTTAACCGGTGAAAGGATAGAAGCTGGTATCAAGTCGGGGAAGATACAGAAAGGTGCCTCCTCGAGTACTGAAAAGAAGCCCTTCAAGAAGGAAGCCAGTGCTGTTTATGGTCCCAGAAGACAAAATAAGTCGGAATGCTGCCAAGCTGTCAATGCGTTGGTAATTTCAAAGCATGTTGCTGCTCCTCAGCAGTATAACCAACCAAGGGGTGAGAGACCCAAAAGGTAGTACACTCGACTCAGCATGACCCTGTCTCAGATTTTGCCGCAACTACTGTCAACCAATCTGGTAACTGTTAAAGAAGCTCTGAAGGTAGTGAACACAGCTTCTCCAAAGTACAACCCCAACGCCCGTTGCGCTTATCACTCTGATAGCCCGGGGCATACTACGGACGATTGTTGGGCTCTGAGGAATAAGGTTCAGGACCTTATTGATGCTAAAGAAATACAGTTTGAGGCGCCCGAAAGACCCAATGTTGTGACTGCTCCCATGCCCCAGCATGGAGTGAATGCTGTGGAAGAAGACCCGTATTTGGCCTCTGTGGATGATATTGTTACTCCACTGTCGACTGTCAAAAGGAACCTGTTGCTAGCCGGTTTATTTCCGGGATGTAGTAAAGGTTGTCATCTATGTGTTGTTTCACCTGCTGGTTGTCCTTTGCTGAAGTCAGGTATCCAAAGCCTGATGGATAATAAAGAGATCTTGTTCGAGAAAATTGTTGTTCCTGCTATCCCTACTGAAGAAGTTTCTATTGTCACTATTTTCATCAAACCTCCTAAGGCTCCTTCAAAAAAGCCTGTCAAAATCATGTCCACTCAGAAGATTGCTCCTATCATCATCATTGTTCCGGGGCCCCTCCCTTATACATCTGACAAAGCTGTCCCTTGGCACTATGGGGCAGATGTTTATGTGCTCGGGGTAAAACAAGAGTTCGATACAAGTACCAGCGTCAGCAACATCACCGGGCCTGCCAAAGTTACTCGCAGTGGTAGGCTGTTCTCACCAGATATTGCACCACCAGCTATTCAGAGACCTCTTATCATCACACCTGCAAGTGTGCCTGCTCCCCTTCCTGATCAAGTTCCTGTTTCTACCCCTGCTGCCGAGTCATCTGACGCTCGGGGAAAAGGGATTGCTATTGATATGCCTGCCCGGACGAAGGCACCAAAGACAACCACTGTTTAAGCTTCCCAGCAAGAGATGGAAGAGATTCTCAAGATCATTAAGAAGAGTGATTTCAATGTAGTTGAGCAGCTGGGGCACACCCCCTCTAAAATTTCTATGCTATCACTGTTGTCGTGTTCAGAGGCCCATGCCAAGGCCCTTATTTCCTTCCTGAAGACGGCCCATGTGCCACAAGAAACGTCTGCTGATCAATTTACCGATTGTGTGGCCAACTTGACTGCCGATAATGGGTTGGGCTTCTCTGACGCTGATCTGACTGCCAAAGGAAAGAACCATAACGATGCCCTGCATGTCTCCATTGAATATAGGGGCACTACTCTTGCCCATGTGTTAGTAGACACCGGTTCTTCATTGAACGTATTATCCAAGAAGGCCCTAGACAGGTTGGATTGTGAGGGTTTAGAGCTCAAGCCTAGTAACATTGTTGTCCGGGCCTTTGACGGTTCGAAAAGGATGGTACATGGGGAAGTTGACATTCCAATCAGGGTTGGTTCTCAAGTCTTTGATTCTACTTTCTATGTGATAGACATCTGACCATCCTATTCTTGTTTGCTCGGTCGTCCATGGATCCACAAGGCTGGAGTTGTGACCTCCACACTACATCAAAAGCTGAAGTACCCGGTCAGAGGGAAGATTGTGACAGTTCAGGGGGAGGAAGAGTATATGGTCAGCCACCTAAACTTGTTCTGGTACATAGAGATGGATGGGGAGTTCATTGAAACCCCCTTTCAACACTTTGACGAAGTGCCTCAGACGCTGGCGTCAGCAGAGACTGTGACTGTAGAAGAGTCTTCGTTGAAGATGGCCTCCCTAAAGGATGCCCGGGCTGTTATCGAGAAGGGTAAGTGCACAAACTGGGGCCGACTTCCTGATTTCACTCCAAAGACTGACAAGTTTGGTCTGGGTTTCACTGCAGAAACTCAGAAGGCTGTTCGTAAAGCAAGGATTAGAAGACCTCTTGTGTTCATCACCAACCCGGGAGTGAATGCTATTGAAGACGACGTGGAGGAATCTGAATTCGACAACTGGATCTACCCAATAACCGACGGTGGACCAAGCAACTGGACTGCCAAAGACTTCACACTTATTACTTTTGTCACTCAGTAATGAACTCTTTTGTTTTGAATTTGTAACAGGCAATATTTTGAAACTTTTATGGCTCGGTGTCTTACCCGGGGCACCGTGGCTTCATTTGTGAGGGATTTCGTGTGTCATTTTCATATATCATCAATAAAAACATTGGACGTTTGTTGCATTTCAAAATCTTGCGCTCCTTTTCTTTCTTTATTATATATTGCAAAACAGCTATATTTACACACACTCACCTATACAGGTTCCAATCCACTCTGGATCTCACTGGTAACGACTCTGCTACTGCCAGTCATGACTTCGAAAATCCGATCAACTTAGCCGAAGACGAAGGTGAAGATGATTGAGAAGTTCCTGGTGAGCTCGCAAGACTGTTACTCCAGGAAGAGAGGGTCATTCAGCCACATGAAGAGTCAGTGGAAACGGTAAATCTGGGTACTAAGGCAGACAGAAAGGAAGTCAAGATTGGTGCCAATCTAGAGCTCAGTGTGAAACAACGGTTGATTCAGATGCTACATGACTATGTGGAAATCTTTGCCTGGTCTTACGAAGACATGCCTGGGTTGGATACCGACATTGTGGTTCATCACCTGCCTACCAAGGAAGAATTCCCTCCAGTAAAACAGAAGGTTCGTCGTATGCGTCCAGAAATGTCCGAGAAAATCAAAGCTGAGGTTATTAAACAATTTGATGCCGGGTTTCTAGCAGTGACTTCTTACCCTCAGTGGGTTGCCAACATGGTTCCAGTGCCGAAGAAAGATGGTAAGGTCTGAATGTGTGTTGATTACAGGGATTTGAACAGGGCGAGCCCTAAGGATGATTTTCCTCTGCCTCATATCGATGTTCTGGTTAACAACACTGCTCAGCATAAAGTATTCTCCTTCATGGACGGCTTCTCCGGTTATAATCAGATCAAGATGGCTCCTGAAGACATGGAGAAGACCACTTTTGTTACTCAGTGGGGCACCTTTTGCTACAAGGTCATGCCTTTTGGGTTGAAAAATGCTGGGGCAACCTACCAACGTGCCATGGTTGCTTTATTTCATGACATGATCCATCACGAGTTAGAAGTATATGTCGACGATATGATTTCAAGGTCCCAAACTGAGGAGGAACACCTTGACCATCTACAGAAGCTGTTTGACCGTCTGAAGTTATACAAGCTGAGGTTGAACCCAAACAAGTGCACCTTTGGCGTGAGATCTGGAAAATTGCTAGGCTTTGTCGTAAGCGACAAAGGCATTCAAGTGGACCCTGCCAAATTGAAAGCCATACAAGAGATGCCAACTCCCAAGACAGAGAAAGAAGTCAGAGGCTTTCTAGGACGGTTGAACTACATTGCCCGATTCATCTCGCATTTAACTGCTACCTGTGAACCAATCTTCAAGTTGCTGAAGAAAGATCAAGTAGTACGTTGGAACGACGAGTGTCAGGCCGCTTTCGAAAGAATCAAAGAGTATCTCCAAGAACCACCCATTCTTATGCCGCCGGTTGAAGGGAGACCTCTAATCTTATACTTGACAGTACTGGACAACTCAATGGGGTGTGTGCTGGGGCAGCATGACGAGTCTGACCGAAAAGAACACGCCATTTATTACCTTAGCAAAAAGTTTACCGACTGTGAGACCCGATACTCACTGCTCGAGAAAACTTGTTGCGCTTTGGTATGGGCTGCTCGCCGGCTGAGACAGTATATGTTGACTCACACTACTCTGTTGATTTCAAAAATGGATCCAATCAAGTACATCTTCGAAAAGCCTGCCTTGTCCGGAAGAATAGCAAGATGGCAGATGATTTTTACGGAATATGACATCCAGTACACGACTCAAAAAGCAATCAAGGGAAGTGTGTTGGCAGACCATTTGGCACATCAGCCAGTGAACGATTACCAGTCGATGAACTTTGAATTTCCAGACGAGGATATCATGGTAGTGACTGATTGTGAAGTACCTGGACCGGATGAAGGACCTGAGGAAGGATCCCGATGGTCTATGCACTTTGACGGAGCCTCGAACGCTTTGGGTAATGGTATCGGCACTGTGATCATATCCCCTAAAGGCACTCATACTCCACTCACCGCCCGGCTATGTTTCAACTGCACCAACAACATGGCGGAGTATGAAGCATGCATCATGGGTCTTCAAGCTGCAATTGACTTAAGGATCAAGTTTCTGAGTGTTTTCGGAGATTCCGCTCTCATGATCAATCAGATCAAAGGCGAGTGGGATACGAAACACCCGAATCTTATTCCTTACAAGGAGTATGTATTGACGTTGATTCCCCACTTCGAGGAGATAACTTTTGAACACTTCCCAAGAGAGGAGAATCAGTTAGCGGACGCGTTGGCTACGATGTCTTCTATGTTCAAAGTCAAATGGGACAACGAGGCTCCCCGGATCATTATCTGGAAATTGGACGAACCTGCACATTGCTGCGATCTCGAGACCGAAGAGGTAACAGAAAAACCCTGGTATCATGAAGTGGGGAGGCACCTTGAAGCTCGAGAATACCCCGAAGGCGCATCTGTTAATGACAAGAAGTTCCTGAGAAGGTTTGCGGCAAAGTTCTTCCTCAGTAATGGCATTCTCTACAAGAGAAACCATGATTGAACCTTATTGCGTTGTGTGGATAAGATTGAGGCAGAAAGGATCATGGCAGAGCTACATGAAGGTACCTTCGGAACATATTCCAGTGGACATACCATGGCAAAGAGAATCCTTCGGGAAGGATATTTCTGGTCCACAATGGAAGCCGACTGTTATCAGCATTCGCGAACTTGTCATAAATGCCAGATCTATGCTGATAAGGTGCACGTTCCTCCGGTTCCTCTGAACGTCTTGACAACACCTTGGCCTTTTGCAATGTGGGGCATTGATATGATCGGCAAAATCATACCTACGGCATCCAACGGGCATCGATTCATCTTGGTAGCGATTGATTATTTCACAAAGTGGGTCGAAGCAGCTTCTTTCGCTACCGTAACCAAGAACGTCGTGGCACGGTTCATTCGGCACAACCTGATCTGTCAATACGGCATACCTGAGAGGATCATTACGGATAATGGTACCAATCTTAACAACAAGATGATCACTGAGCTCTGCGAGCAATTCAAGATACAGCACCACAACTCTTCTCCCTATCGACCGAAGATGAATGGGGCTGTAGAAGCAGCGAATAAGAACATCAAGAAGATTGTGCAGAAGATGACAGTGACCTACAAAGATTGGCACGAAATGTTACCGTTTGCTCTTCATGGGTACCGTACCTCAGCACGGACGTCAACAGGAGCAACTCCCTTTTCCTTGGTCTATGGCATGGAGGCAGTCTTGCCTATTGAAGTCCAGATACCCTCTCTTCGGATAATGAAGGATGCAGGTTTGAGCGAAGATGGCTGGATCTAGACTCGGCTTGATCAATTAAACCTAATTGACGAAAAGAGACTCACTGCTATTTGTCATGGTCAGACGTACCAAAAACAGATGATCAGGGCATTTAACAAGAAGGTCAGACGACAAGAGTATCAAGTCGGAGACCTGGTAATCAAGCGCATCATTCTTCCTCAAAGTGATCCCAGGGGCAAATGGACCCCTACGTACGAAGGGCCATTTGTGGTTAAACATATCTTCTCAGGAGGAGCTATGATTCTAACCACCATGGATGGTGACGACCTTCCTCATCCCGCCAATGCAGACATAGTAAAAAGATACTACGCATGAACTAAAGACCCACTAGGTTGACACACCTAGGCAAAAGTAAGGGCTTCCCGGCGAACCAAAAGAGTTCGGGCAAAAACAAGGGATGAAATGAAAAAAATCTGTACACCCGGCAAGTCGAAAACCTGAAAAGGCGGCTTGGGCAAAAATGGGTATCCCGGTGGACTGAAAACCCGAAAGGGCGGTCCAGGCAAAATTTAGGGATAAAGCGTAATACTATGTCTCATTGGATCACCTTGCATCCAGAATTCAGCATCAACTATCGGGCTCAGACGACACAAATCAATCCGCTTCATCTTCAACTAAGCAGCAAAGTGATGAGACGCTTGAAGACATAAAGGCGATAGCAGAGTTGGAACCCAGTGGGATTATTTTTTCACATAGCTATTTTGTTTCTTTTTCACAAATTGTATAAACTCTATTTTGCTCGGCGGCGTCCTCTTACTAGGACGTCAGCCTCTTGTACAAAACGCCTATTTACAGACAAATTTCAAAATCAATACAAGTTCAATTTTTCAAACAAATTACCCATCGTTTTTCCTTTTTCTGTTTTGCTTTGCAAAGAACGTCCAATGTTCATGTTTGATATATGCATTTGACATTAATTGATAATCATGAGTATTTGCATGCGAAACAAAGGACTAATTACAGATGACATCAGAAACAGGGTCAATAAAGAATTGTCTAAGCGATCTAGTCGCTCTGTCCACCAAGGTACCAAGGTAGATCCGGCTGAAGAACGTAACCAGGATACCTTCACTCCCCGTTGAGTAGGACAAGATTCAGCAATACTCTCCCCAGGAAGAGTTGGTCTCCCATCAGCCCTAAAAAGGCACAGTATCTCCAGCAAGTCCGCGATACTCTCCCCAAGAAGAGTTAGTCTACTGTCAGCCTTAAGGAAGTTGGGTACCCCAGAAGATCTCAACATTCCTCAGCGGAGTATAGACATTCCTCAGCAAGCATCCCCGGCAGTCTTAATATAAGATTTGTTCCCCGGCGGAATACAGACACCCCAGTGGAACCTTTCCCCAGTACAGTCTGAAAAGTTTCCCCAGGAAAGTTGAATCATCATCCCCAATAGATTCTGGAAGCTTATCCCCAGTAGATTCTGGAAGCTTATAACCTGTAGAGTACATACGTCTCTCCTCGGCTTCATTCAAAGGTTATTTCCCACCAGAGCTTATAATTGGGTTATCCTCAGCTAATTACCACGGAAAGTTCGTCCTCGGCGAAGTTCTTCCTATCCCCAGCGGAGTTCATCAAATTCCCCAACACAACTTATCAGTGGAATCCCCAGCGGAGCTCTCATCAAAACCTCAGCGAAGTATCTCTTCCCACAGAGTAATTCCCTGCAGAGTAATCTCTCCAACAAGTTTTATTCCCCAACGGAGTCATCTTCTCCTACCGGTTTATTCTTGCAACCATCATCCCCAGCGGAAACGAAGAACTCCACTCTTCAACATCAGCCCAGGATTTGATTTCCAGGCCTTCGTCAAGGATTTATTTTCCTAGTCGAAAACACATTCATAGACATTTCACATTTTTTACATCCTGATACATGCATATACGCATCATATCACACGATCTCATTTATTTTTGAGAACATCATGACATCATGCATCTCATACATCATGACATTGCATACAACTAATGTTTTGCCTTTTCAGGAACACGTCAATCCAAAGATGATTACTATCAACTATCGCAATTCCAGATTTGATACCTGTATCTAGCCAGGGCATATCTGTGAGTGTTTGATTGTAGATTCGATACCTGCATCCAGCCAGGGCATATCTGTAGACGACTAATTCCAGATTCGATACCTGCATCCAGCCAGGGCATATCTGTAGACGATAATTTCCAGATTCGATACTTGCATCCAGCCAGGGCATATCTGTCGACGACTAATTCCAGATTCGATACCTGCATCCAGCCAGGGCATATCTGTCGACGACTAATTCCAGATTCGATACCTGCATCTAGCCAGGGCATATCTGTAGACGACAATTTCCAGATTCGATACCTGCATCCAGCCAGGGCATATCTGTCGACGACTAATCCCAGATTTGATACCTGCATCCAGCCAGGGCATATCTGTAGACGACTAATTCCAGATTCGATACCTGCATCCAGCCAGGGCATATCTGTAGACGACCAATTTCCAGATTCGATACATGTATCCAGCCAGGGCATATCTGTAGATGACCAATTCCAGATTCGATTCCTGTATCCAGCCAGGGCATATCTGCATGAAGAGACTGAAGATCAACACCTGTAGCAAGCCAGGAAACCATCTTTCTTTCTTAGGTACGCAAGTTCTCGCTAAGGAATCTCTTACGCGGTCGACACCCCCGATGGCATCTATAAGCCCATCTCCATAACTATCCATTACACTTCCAAATGGCATCTATAAGCCCATTCCCGCATCCATTTGTTTTGACGAGTGCAAATTTAAGGGCACTCTAGTGCCCAATCTCCTTTTACCTTCGAGACAGGAAAGGCAAACCTGCCAATCTAACTCTTCAGGTGCAAGAAGATTGAACAGGGGCAACTGTTGTACCCCAAAATCTGCCCTCTCTTTCTTCAGGAAATCATCTTGGATTTTCAGAGTCCCTCTGAAACAAATCCAAGTCCTGAATTGTCATTTTTGCCCAAGCAAACCATTTACAAGAGCAAGATGATCACACAAGCTCTAAAGACAACGCTTTTATATTGAGAAAAATTAAATTCTAAGTACTTGGAATTTTTCTCTAAAAAATGAGTGATCAGCGCTTCAGAACTTCTGGACCAAACTCCTGATAGAAACGGTCAGAAGTTGCAAGCTTGGCTCAGCGCAGTCAGAAGTTGGCTCTTCAGCAGCTACATCAGCTCAATCAGAAGTTGTAAACGTGGTTCAATACGTAAGTCTCAGACAGAACATGACTCTTTCAGCAGTTACGCAAGCTCAGCCAGAATTTGCTAAAGGAATGCAAAAGAAGCAAGAAAGTCTGAAGACTCTTTCAGAACATGCTGAAATCAGAAGATGAAAAGGTCAGAAGAGTGGGTGTTACACTGATACAGAATCTCTAAGCCCAGGAGTTCCAGAAGCAAATCCAAGGAACGTGTCAGAAAATCAGGAGAATCCCCAGAACCTGATAAGACAACAGGAGGCTAAGACCAGAGCATGGCTTACGTTGTTCTTGGTGAAACAGAACTGCTGGTTCAAAGTTTGGTTTCCATTACCAGAATATTGGTGTTGATAAGTCTCATCACCAATTAATGCTCATTAATGCTCCCAACCACTCCTGAACATTCATCCAAGTAATCCCTTCACGTGTGGCTTGGAAAACGCCTTTATGTAGGTTCTGGCATGGGTCTACACGCCACCGTCCACCTAAGAGGTCACTTCTCTCCAATCCACTCCTGTTGTTCCAGCCTAGGCTGAAAGGCTATCTGTTATCACAACTTCCCAGGAATTTCTTTCAAAGAACAACTCAGCCTCTGTTGGCGCTTTAATGTTCAAGAAATCCACAAGAGTTTTGCCTATAAATAGAGAATCATTGTCCACTGAAAAGGGGCGTCAAAAAGAAACAGAAAAATTGCTAGAAGAGAAACAGAAATCTTTAGCAAGAAAGTGCTGTGAAACTCTGCCAAAATCTCCAGTGTTTCATAACTTTGAAGTTCTTACCTTCAAACTTCATCAAATACCCAGTTTTCTTTGTGAACTAAAGAACACCCTTTTCAATTTCTGACCCTATATACGCATACACCTTCACCTACCCTTTTCAAAAAGAACCTGTCCAGAATACCATCAGAGCCAAAAGCTAACTCTCATCCACAAACTTTTCCAACAGCCAGGTAAGCACCTGCTGACTTTCATCACGCTGCTAAGCATCATCAGCTTTGCATGCTCAAATAAACATAATGTAAATATCATGTTGTTTTTGTTTGTGTTCTGAGGATTTTCATACCTCAGAACGTTCTGAGACAGTGTAGAACCTGCCTGTGACCTTGTTGGTTCTGCCCTCTGAAACACTTTGATATTTGTTGGAGCTGTTCCAAACATGTTTCTTGTTTTGTGGAATAATAACAAAATTGCAGATGTTCTGATTAGTACAGGGAGAAGCCAAGTGCTGACTTTGACGTTAGTACATCTGAAGCCTATTTTGCTGTCAATAATGTCAGAACTTCTGAGAATTATTGTATTTCCAGCAGGATCAGAACTTCTGATTTCCCCACTAACAAACTTCTGTCTTGCAGCGCAGGGGGGTCAGAACTTCTGATTTCCCCACTAACAGGTTTCTGTTTTGCAGGTGCCAGAGTCAGAAGTTCTGACTCATACAGTTTAACCAAAAGGTTGATCATCTGGCAGCGGGTCTGAGTCAGAACTTCTGATGACCTCTCAGCAGCGCGCTGGCTCTCTCTCTCTTTCTCTCTATCTTGTTTTTTGCTATTTTATTTTTTGTCTATTTTTCTCGTTGAACCCCCCATGTACAAATGTGTACCCCCACTCCCTAATTATTGTAATAGCGTAGGATTTTATATTTCCGCTTCTTATTGCTAGTAATTAGGATGTGTATGGCAAGATAAAATCAATGAAATAGAAAATCCTAATTCAAAGATAAACTCTTGTATGCAATAAAACACACTTGCACACTAACACCCCTAGGGTTACATCCACCTGTTGCCTTTCAAAAAAAAAATGGGCCATGTTACGCATGCAAAGTATCTTGGTAAAACAAACAAAATCAAAAGATCATAGTCCCTCGATGACGCTTTCGAAAGTTGCCTTACAAAAATGATCTTAGTCCCTCAAAAGAAAAACTAAGATGCTTTGCAACATTGCTATCATGGCCTATACGATGACCCGCGCCCGTCCCGTTTACATCCTAACACAAGGTTGTTCACCAAATGCAATGGTAAAACAACACTGTTAAAAGGGTTAAAAAACATAAGAAAGATCTTTGAGTAAAATAGGGTAGACAACTCTTAGTTACTTGATCAAAAATCTTGCAAAAACATCCTTGCTATTTTTCAAAACACACTCCACAACACAATTTCAAAACAACTTTCAAAATATTGAAAACCTTTCAAAAAGACAAACACCTTTGTATACATTCAAACACGGATCATTACAAAGGTTGCCACAACAATGGCCTCTTTTCAAAATATTTTCAAACCCACACACAAAACACCATTTCAAACAAATGAAAATGCAAGGCAAGTGATCTAAGCAAGTAACTAAGAGCCCATGGATAACCATGGATAGAAAGGGTGCTAATAGCTTCCCTTTCTATAATCTACTCCTCGAACCCAAGAAAACATCTCAAAGGTTTTTCCTGTGCTTTTTAAACCTTTCCTTAGGATAAAATAAAAAGTCGGTGGCGACTCTTGCTAAACCGAAACATTTGCGAAAACAAACGCAAGACCCAAGTCAGTTCTCCCACCGTATCACAGTGTTGAAGGAACAGCTCAGGATATGCAGTTTTGGAAGATTTGCTTAGGGAAGCCCGCTTAGCGCATTTTGTAGTGTATTACAGCCTGTTTAGAGCAATTTGTCAGAAGCTCATTTTTTGAGCCCGCTAAGCGCGTGAAGCCTGCTTAGCGCGGTTTAGGCGGTTTATCATGTATTTTAGAGTGCATACCGCTTAGCACGCTGAGACCGCTTAGCGCAGTCTGCTAATTTTGGTTTTATAAAACAGATTTCATTCATTTGTTTTGGCATATGGATTTTTGGACACTTTTGTCCCAACTTCATCACCTTCCATTATTTTATGATTGATTTTTGAAAACAACAATGGAGCTTGCATGTGGATGATCCAAAGTCAAATTTCTCATTGATCATAACTGATAATTCGAAAGATGTTTGGTTCCTCTTCTTCTCTTCTCTTTGTAATCTTTATTTGTTGGAATTTATATGTAAATTTACCTTGATTAAATGTATATTGATGAGTGCTTTCTTTTGGGTTTGAGTTGCTGCAGACATGTAAGGTTCTAATCCAAATTTAGGATGAACATCTATTAGATTCTAGATTCTAGAAATAGATTTAGGTCTAATATTCATGTCTTATCGGTTCTTAATGCCTCTGTGTTATTTGAGTTGCGCGATACATCACCTCCGAGAGCAGTACGATTGATATCTCACTTTGTGTTAGAGATAACCTATATGTGAGAGATACGTAATAATATTGATGAGTGATTTAGGTTGCGTACAACTGAGTGATAAGTTTAAGTATTTGATAGTGTAGATGAAATGCAAACCCGGAAGAGTTCTTTCCTCTCCAAAGAATGTATTTATTTTTCTTGTTAATACCTTTTACTTTAAACCCATTTTAAACCAAACTCATAAACACGATACTTATCGAATAGCAATTCAGTAGCACTGATCTGTGTGGATACGATAAATTTCCCAGAAAAATACTTACGAAAATTTTGTTCCTTGCCGCTATACTGCAGATTAAACAAAATGGCGTCATTGTCGAGGATTGGTGTTTTTATTGGATCGTATTGTGATAGTTTCTTTGTTTTTCAGGTTTGAACGTAATATTCATATTGTTTATATTGTGTAATTAAACTTGTATATGTATACTTCTGCATTTACTTGTCTATTTTTATCATACTTGTGAAAATTTATACATATTTTTCATACTTGTCAATATTTGTATATATGTTTGTGTTGTACCCCAAAATTTACCCTCCCATATTCCTCAAGATTTGTCAAGAATGATCTTCAAATTGCTCAAGATGACTCAAGGGTTGGACAGTCAAATCACCTCTTAAGGCAGTCAATTCAAAATTAGGGTTTTTTGTTGCATCAAGGTCCTTACATCCAAATGACCTCAAATGCTCCCCAATGTCCTAATATGCTCTCAAGTTCATCCATGTCAAATTTCAAGCCTTGCAGAGGAAGTTTGGTCAGTCAATTGCTCAAGAGCCCCAAAAATCGACTATGCTAGGGCAAAAGTCAACTGTGACCTATAACCAGTCAAACTTCAAGATTTTTTGTCAACATTATCATTTTGTAGGATAATTCATAATTTGATCAAGGGTTGATCATGATTCATCAAGGATTGTTCAAAGTTCATCAAGACTCAAAAGTTGCTAAATTAGGGTTTTGTAGGAAAAGTCAACTCAACTTTGACCAAGCATACCTTTCTCATACTTTATTAGAAATGACCCATCCAAATCTCATTTTGAAGGGGATTCAATTTCCTACAATCCATCTTCACATCCCAAGATCAAGAAATTCTCTCACAAGAAGTTACAAATTTGGACATTATAGGTCATTTTTGAAAGTCAACAAAAACACCTTTTTTTCCAAAGCTTATAACTTGAGCATGGAATATCAAAATGAGATGAGACCAAAAGGGTTGGTTAAAGGACATCTCAAGGTTTCTAAAAAGTCCAAGAACACCTCCAAAAGTTAAAAATTGAAGAAGTTATGCATTGTTGAAGTTGGGCATTTTTCCAAATTTGCCAAAAGTCAACTATCCTCAAAACTCCAATTTTTTACAAAAGGGCCCACTTTTTTCCACTTGATATAGTCTTGTCATGACACACACGTGTCCCATATTTGATTCCATGGACATTCATTTATTTTTCTATTTTATTTAATTTTTATTGATTTAATTCATTTTTAATCAATATTAAATCAAATAAAATCTAAAAATTGATGAAATAATATCTTTGTGATTGGTACAACTTTCAATTGCCATGATTCATCAAATCAATTCGTATCAAGGCTTATTCATGCATAAAAAATCAAATTTGAGATATTTTTGGAAGTTTGATAATGGTGATCAAAATCAAATCATGAACCTTCAATGCACTTGGATTCAGGCCTAAAGATTAAACTTAATTCATCCTATAATACTTGTACAAGCCACACAAAGCAAAAACACACACAAAGCACTTCTAAAACTTCCAGAAGAAGTTGGTGAAAAAGCTTGAAAACTTGGAGATCAAAAACAACATTGGAGATCGATTCCAACAAAAAGCTTGACATAGCTCTCTTCCCTGACATCTAGTGAAGCCATACCAATCAAAATCCAGCTCTGAAGCAGCCTCAAACGCACTGTAAGCGCTCTTGAACACGACTCTGAACATGACATCGTGAAACCTTTCTCTTGCATCCTTTTGCCAAATCTTTTGTATAATCATGCTTAATGTCAGATTTCTAACATGTCTGCATTATTTAATTTGATTTTCATGGCCTGTACTGTGATGCCCGATCCTAGGGTACTTGTTCTTGTTTTTTAGGCCTTTTTGATACAGGTAAAATCA
Source organism: Vicia faba (assembly GCA_948472305.1). Classification (NCBI taxonomy): domain Eukaryota; kingdom Viridiplantae; phylum Streptophyta; class Magnoliopsida; order Fabales; family Fabaceae; genus Vicia; species Vicia faba. The sequence goes on from OX451740.1 coordinate 706,044,715, forward strand.
ATGCTAATGATGGGTATAGGGATAACCAGGAGGAAGAGATGAACACATTGGTACTCTTAGGTTTCATTTACATGGCCTGGAGAAGGTTTTTGAGATGCCCTACGAATCTTCCTGCGGATAAAAATCCGCAGGTAAATAACCAGGGTTGTTTGAAGAAGACGATTATGTGGCTCAGCGTCATTGGCTTGTTTAAATTATTAGCGCGTTTTTATTTTTTTCAAGGCATAATTAGTTGTTTTGAATATAATGTTTGTTATGCATTCCACTAACAAAGAAGCAGCGCAGTAAAGTTGGCAAGGTAGGCGTGTCATTGAGCACTGGGACCTGGGTTCGAATCCCAGGTCCCCCAAAACTTTATTTGATTTTTTCTCCAGATATTCACATGCAGCACTCAAAGCGTGGATTATCATATGCCTCCAGATCTCAAATGCCAAGTGTCCCACAAGGCAAATCCAATGATCCAGATTGAAGGTTCACCATGAACCCTGGTCAACATGCGCCTATGGAATCACAAAAGTCAAGCAGGCTGGACGAAAATGGGCCTCAAAAATTACAATTCAAACCCCCTCTTTGGGCCCAATACCCCCTCCTGAGTTTGTTCCTTTTTATTTTCTTTTCATTATTTTCCTATTTTTGTTTTATTACTTATTTTATTTAATTAATTAATTAACCAATTAACCTTTTTCATAAAAAATCAGAAACAACAAAAAAATAATATTTTATTAAACCCATTAATTTCATCATTTATTTTTGTAAGTAAACAATTAATTTATTTATTTAAGTTTAATTAGGTTTAACAATAATATATTTTGCAATAAATTAAAATCAAATTAGAATATTAGGTTTTAATATTTTCAACCATTCTTATTTTATTTCCTTAATTAAATGAAAACCCAAAAATATTTTCATTTAATTAATTAATTCAATTATTAACTTAGACTAATTTTTAAATTCAAAAAATAACAAAAATATGCTTTCTTTAATAAAAAGGGTCAAAACCCTAAGACACTACGATTTAATTTTCTCGCGCGCGAATTATTTTTGATCCATATTTCAATATTGTAGCTGCTTCGGGAATGTAATAGTTTTTTTTAAATTAGGATTTTATTTATCGCTTTTATTTACTTTTCGCAATTTAATTTTAAAGGGTTTGTCTTTGGCGATGTAAATACCCGACGCCTTGTAATAGTTTAGATTTAATTTCCAAAATTTAATTTCTGCAAACTATTAACTGTTAGATGTTTGGTAATAGGGAATGCATGACAAGATCAAATGTATGAACCTAAAATCAACAGTAGCTCACCATAACATCTACAAAGATAAATAACTGAAAAACAATACACTCGCACATGTGCACTCTTAGGGTACACCTCACTTGGTTGCCTCGAACGTGGTCATTGAGTATAGGAAGTTTTAGAGGTCGTCCTTTTGTCCAAAGATCATAAGTTGCCTCGAAACGGTTGCCTCGGATAAAATGATCTAAGACATTAGGGTTACCGCTAAGGCGTCCTAACATTACTTTAGTGACCACACGTCCCTTAATTGAATTGACCCGAAAAATCCAACGATGGTGCTACCTGCTCCTCAATAGTGGGATAGCATTGTCTAAAGGACATTTGCACAGTTTAATTCCTTTTTGAGTAGGTAGATGGTTCTTAAGTACTTGCTCCTTTTAAAACAAAACAAAACTTTTCGCACTTACACTCTCTTCAAAACAAAAACTCTTTTCAAACCCACAAACACAAAGAAAAGCAAACTTTTGAAAACACAATGAGCAAGTACCTAAGAGCCCGTGGATAACCACGGATAGAAAGGGTGCTAACACCTTCCCTTTCTATAATCTACCTCCCAAACCCGAGAAATATCTCAAAAAGGAATTTTTCTGTGCTTTTGTCCTTTCCTTGTTGGATAAAATAAAAGACGGTGGTGACTCTTGCTTACCGCGAAATTTTGCAAAAACAAACACAAACGCGAACCAGCATTCCAAAACAGTCAGTTCTTTCCCACCGATCACAGTTTGCTTTATACTTGTTTTGTGTATGATTTTCGTAGTTGTGCAAATGTGTTTTATTATTGTTCAAGTTTGTGTATATATGTGTTGTCATTAATGTTTTTTTACGTATTGTAAATATTCTTGTTTACGTAATGTTTGCTCTAATGTTGCCCAGGTTATTGGTATTTGTCAATGAACAAAGCAACATGGAGGAGCGTGTGTATGTAAATAAAGGCGTTGAGCTAACGACGTAAACAAGCACGTTTTATTGTTTTTAGTTACTTTATTGCTTTTCATTGTAGTAGTTTAGGTAGTGTGGTGAATGTTGGCTAAACAAGTTGAAATTGAACCAGTTTTAAAATTCTGAGTAGTGTTAAGCATGCTTTGCACGCTCTGCTGCTCCATTCTTCACTTTTCATCTTGTTTATCCACTTCCACCTGGTTTTTTTGTATGTTTTTAGTAATTTGTTTTAATGTGTTATTTATGTTTTCCAAGAGCTTGTTTTAGTAGCTTGATGAAATTTGTATGATTGTAAAGTTTGTATATGTTGTGTAGCTGAGGTTGTGTAGGTGATAGTGGAGATTGGCATGAAAATGCAGATTGTGATACGGTGGTAGAACTGACTGTTATACTGGTTTTGCATTTATATTCTCAAATGTTGCGGTAAGCAAGAGTCGCCACCAAATTTTCTTTTATCCAACAAAGGAAATGGTGAAAAGAACAGAAAAAAACCTTTCGAGAGATTTCTGAGTAAGGGGGTAGATTATAGAAAGGGAAGGTGTTAGCACCCTTTCCATCAGTAGTTTTCTACGGGCTCTTAGATGCTTAGCTCATTTTGAAATACCTTGTGCTTTGTGTGTTTTGAAAAGTATTTTTGAAATGCCAATAGTAAGGCAACTTACTTTATGATAACTCTTGTATCAGTCCTCAAGAGTGTTGATAAAGCGTTTTGAAAATGTTTTTGAAAGAAGTTTTGTGTAAGTGTAAAAAATTGTTTTGAGCATAGCATCTAACAGCTATCTACTTTACTTGAAAGGTTGTTCTTTTCCTCTTTTCCTTTAGACAGTGCTATCCTACTATTAGTGAATAGGTAGCCCTAGTCGTTGGATGTTTGAGGGACATTGGAAGGGACGTTTATAGTCACAAAGGCAACTGAGAAATAAATCTTAGTAACTACCCTAGAGTTTTAAGATCATTTTTACCGAGGCAACATCGAGAGGGTTATTGAGGGACTTATGATCTTTTAAACTGGAGGGTAGCCACTAAAATCTCTCACATTTCAAGAGTTGTGACTGTTTTTCCGAAGTCAATCGAAGTGGGAATACCCAAGATGTGTACATGTACAATTATGTTGTATTCAATTATTTATCTTTTGCATTAGGTTTTCTAGCGTTTGATTTTATGTTCTTGTCGTACAATCCTATTAGTCACGCATCTAGACAGTTAATAATTTGCAGTATTTAAAAGTGCAGAAATGTAAATCCTAAACTATTACAAGGCTTCGGGGATGGGAATTATTACAAATCCAAAAAACTTAGGGAAAATAAAGAAAGTAGAGAATGTAAAGTCCTAGTTTAATTCTATTACATCCCATAAGCAAGTACATTAATATGAAAATAAAGTAGAAATATCAAACGCGCGCGAAATGGAAAAGACGTCTAAAACTTAAGTAAAAGGAAACCTTTTTGCTTGTTTTTGTTTTATGGAAAGAAATTTAATTTATAATCCTAAGACTATTTAGTTTTAAATTAAAAAAGGTTAAAATAATTAATCAATTGATTTACAAAATTAATTCATTTGAGAAAATTCTAACCTAATATTTTTGTGATTTTTATATTTGGTTATTGATTAAAATAAAAAAGACTTAGAAGAAATAAATAAAATGAATAAAATAAGAAAATAAAGATGGGCCTAGTAGCAAAAGTAAACAGGGGGTATAAGATTTGGAATCCGCTGTCCCAGATCAGGAAGAGGCCCAGGTTGCCTTTCAATCCAATGAGGGAGGTTGTTGAAAGTGCATGATAGACTGCATGTTGAGGGTACTGAATCTGGATTGATGGGATCTACTGGTGTTGACCATGTGGCGCATGGTGTGCACATTAGACCTGCAAGCATGGGATCTAGAATACAATTGTTAGAAAAAATAAAATGCATGACATGGGTTTCGAAACCAGTCCTTCCCCTTTATTCGAACCCCCCTAATTTGAACCCCCTGAGTTTGAATCTGGGTTATTTTGGCTTGAAACTTTATGTATCATGAGCTTCGAAGGCAAATTCAGATTGTTCCCTAACGATGGCACGATCTTATTCATGCGTGTTATCTTACATGTGATATGTTCATACAAACACAAACAACATTATCAGCCCAAATATGCAAGCAATATTTATTTAAACGGCCTGAAAATACAATTTTGATTTTATAAATCCTTACCAATTGGAGATGCTTCGATCTTCAACCCTGGGCGTGCAACAGCTCGTGTAAGGGCTTGGGTGGCTTCCTGGAAGTCTCAGGAGAATTATTTTGGCGTTAGTTTGGATTGAGAAGGCCTGCAAAGGTTTTTTCGAGTTTGACAATTTTTGTTGAATCTTTTACAATTTTGTGGAGCTTCGATAGGCAGTGTGTGTGGCTCTTTGAGGAAAAAAATTATGTTGCTTCTGATTTTGTCTTGTACTTATAGGAGTGTGGTTATGAACACATATGGTATGAATCAGTCATTAATCATGGCTTTGAAAGCAAAATCGAAAATTTTGAATAGTTGCCTTTTTGAGAAATTTCATGCCATTTTGAACTTTGAGTGAACCTGGACATGTTATGGTTGGTGTCTTGCTCGAATTTGGGATTCGAGCTAATTTGTCCAAGCCCAACAAGCTTCATCCCATTAGGTTTTCGTTTTGACTTGCATCTCCATTTCACATCAATTGAATCTTTCGACAAGCTCCCAAGCTTTGTTCCTTTCGATGGCTCTGAGTTTCAATTCCAATTGCTCAAGGATTCATCATCATGTCTTCTTTGATTAAGTCACCATCTGCATTGGTTGCTTGATCTAGAAAACTCACATATCCAAATATCCTAGTCAAACTAAGTTCTTGTTCCTTTCGATCTCTTCTGCTTCAATTCGACCAATCGAAGCATCACCTCTTCATCTTGACTTGTCAAAGCTTCGTTTTGTTCTTTTCGATCTCCTTTTATTCAATTAGACCAATCAAAGTATCACCTCTACCTTTTGAATTTTCGAAGCTTCGTTCTGTTTATCTTCTTAGAATAAAGTTGTGTAGGTGTCTGATTCTTGTCGAACTGAACTTTGACTCCAATCCCACCTTTTGCTTTCGTCTTCAAGCCCATCTTTACTGATCACCAGTTTATCTTCGATTGGTGAATATAGCTTATATGCACCAATTTAATGATAACCTATGAGCACCAAGACTTCACTTTGATCATCCAACTCTTTCCTTGCCTGTTCAGGTACATGCCTGAAACACATTGATCCAAAAACTCTAAGATGACTTATATTTGGCTGATTCGACCCTAAGTCCTTCTATGAAATCACACCATGTTCAAAGGTTACATGTCCTTCGAACCATTAGAATTCCATGTGTTCCTTCAAAGCCTTTGAATTCAAAATCTTCTTCTTTTCGAAGCGCTAATTCAATCAAAATGACAGTCAAAATGTCTTTCCTTGTAATGCTTCGAATAGCTTATATTTCAATAATTCGAAAATGAACCCTTCGATAAAGGTTCCATGTAGTGAAGCTCTTTACTAGATCTTCATCAATCTAAGACTTCATAAAAGCTTCCTCATACTTTCTTTCGAACTATTCTTTCTTCGATCATAATGTCAATTACTCAAAACTTGTGTAATCGAAATTCCCAGCTAACACTATTTCGTTGGACATCTAATCAGAATGTATATTGTTGTCGAAGCTGCTTCGACTCAAAATATCTTAGGCACATTTTTAGCTTTTAGCTTACATCTCGTCAAGTTCAGTACACTTCTATTATTTCTTTCAGTTATTCCATTATGCTGAGGCGTATAGGGTGCAATAACCTCCTTAAATGTATGAGCTTTTACCTTCCAAATGATGCATTTCTTTAGCTTAAGGATAAAAGAGAATTGTAAGGAATGAAACTTGGCATGGACAAACTTGAAGACATGTTAGGACCATGGAAAATATTTGAGACCTTTGGAGCTCACACATCTTGGTGAAAACTGAAACTAGTTGAAAGGCCATTGCTTAGGAGGAGAATTTGTCTGATCAATTCTTGGTCAACCTTGAGCAATTGAGGACCTTAATGAGCATTCCATGAGTGAAATGGGAGGGAAAATTTTAGGGTGCAACAGCTTCCCCTGTTCAATCTTCTTAAACCTAAAGATTTAGATTGGCTTGTCTTCCTTTCGTGATCTGAAGGTAGAAGATGATTGAACACTAGCGTGCCCAGAAATTTGCACTCGCGTGAAGTAACGCCGTTGATTGATGATATCAGGAATGGGCTTACAGATGCCATTTGGAGAAGATGACTGAGAGTTGTCGGAGATGGGCTTATAAATGCCATCCAGAGTGACTGCTGGTAAGTATAAAGCTTGACTGCGACGTATAATGAAGGAATCTTTAGCGACTACTACTTCGACAGGTAATGAAGGAATCTTTGACGACTACTACTTCAACAGGTAATGAAGAAATCTTTGACGACGACTACTTCAACAAGTAATGAAGGAATCTTGGATGACTACTACTTCAACAGGTAATGAAGGATTCTTGGACGACTACTACTTCAACAGGGAATGAAAGAATCTGACGAATACTACTTCAACGGGAAATGAAGGAATCTTACAACTACTACTTCAACAAGTAATGAAGGAATCTTGCGACTACTACTTCAATAGGTAATGAAGGAATCTTGGATAACTACTACTTCAATAGGTAATGAAGGAATCTGGTGACTACTACTTCAACAGGTAATGAAGGAATCTGACGACTACTACTTCAACAGGAAATGAAGGAATCTTACGATTACTACTTCAATGGGTAATAAAGGAATCTTGTAACTACTACTTCAACAGGTAATGAAGGAATATTGGATGACTAATACTTCAACAGGAAATGAAGGAATATTGGATGACTACTACTTCAACTGGTAATGAAGGAATCTTATGACTACTACTTCAACAAGTAATGAAGGAATCTGACGACTACTACTTCAACAGGTAATGAAGGAATCTTTGACGACTATTACCTCAACAGAGTAGCGGAAGGAATTCGTGCTTGATTTCGTCTGAATGATGCACTAGAAGGGGTCTACACCTAACTTCCTCTAGAAGAGATATTTTCCAGAATGACTTTCTGGGGAAAGTCTTTGAGGGAAGTTCTTGTCAAAATTTAGTTTCTGAAGAAATTTGGCTGGTCATGTAGATAGTTGATTATATTCGTTTGTTTATAGACTTTACCTAAAAAGATAAAGGGTTAGCTGTGTGCAATTTCATGATGTATGAAATGCATTGCGTAATGACATTCTCAAAATAAATGAGACTGTGATATATGCATTTGTGCTGCATATGCTATGAAGCTTGTAAAATGATGTATGAATGCAATGTATGAACGTATCAGTTGTTCTATTGCAGTGTTGTTGAACTGGGGAAAATAAACCCCTGATCATTGTTGGGGATGAAGAGCATGTGTATCTTCAATCTTCTGGGGATTGTTTCCGCTGGGTAACCTTGCTTTCTTGTTTGAGGAAACTCCGCTGGGGAATGTTGATTTCTTGCTTTTTGCTTGAGGAAGCTTTGTTGGAGAGTGTTAATTCTTGCTTGGGGAGAAGAATTTAAGAATGTTGGTTGTTAATTGCTCTACTAGGGAGTTTATACCCTGACTGGGGGTAAAAGAGATGAATATTCCTTCCGACTCTCCTGGGGAGGATAAAGTTGACTGACATCTGGTTTGGTTTCAGGTTCTGTAGTAACTCTCTGGGGATAGTGATGACTTCACTAGGGAAGGGAAGTTTTGCGGGTGACTCATTGTCATCTGAGTAATAAACTCAAGTTGGGGGGAGAAATCTTGTTGGGGAAATAAACCCTATTGAGGAAATAAAACCTGGCGATGGAGGAATGAGCTCTGTTGGAGAGAAGTAGTCTGCAAGGGCTTTTACAGTTTTGAAAACCCAGCTGGAGAAGAATTCCTATAAACTATCATGATTGGGATCCTGTAGATAAGAAATATTATTGGGAGGAGGTCTTCACTCCTTCATCTGCCATAGTAATTTGTTATGAAAATTAGGGGGAATGTATGAACTTTGTGAAGATCACCATGTAGGGATAAACCTCTTGAAGTGGATCTGTGGGGATTCATGGAGACTTGAACATACCTTTACTTCTATAGCCTTTGGTGAATGTTGATCAGGGTGATAAGTCTTCTACTGATAAAAAAGTGATGAGATGATGGGACATAGTCGTACGCTTCAATCCCTAACTTTTTCCTGGACTGTCCTTTCAGATTTTCAGTCCACCAGGGTACCCTTTTTTTCCCAAGTCGCCTTTTCAGGTTTTCAAATTGCCGGGTGTACAGTTTTATTTATATATCCATAATTTTTGCCTGAACTCCTTTGGTTTGTCGGGATGCCCTTATTTTTCCTAGGCTAGTCAACCTAGCGGGTCCTTTTTTTCATGTGTAGTATTTTCTGACTATGTCCGCGTTCACAGGATGCGGAGACTTGTCATTGTCCATAGTAGTAAGTGTTGCAGCACTTCCAGAAAATATTTTCTTGATCGCACGTGGCCCTTCCTGTTCAATCCCCCAAGTGATTCATATGGAGATCTTCCCCTGGCTATTCAATGCTTTTGAGGGATTTCTTGAATCTTGACTTGATTGCCCCAGATTAGTTAAACACCATGTCACACCCCTTGATTATGAAAGGCTTGTTACTGGGAATGTCTTTCCAATTGAGATGATTTTGTCCATTGAGAGGATTTTCGTTCATTGAATTTCCATCGTGCGAATTTCTCTGTTGTTGAACAAATAATTATATGCAAATTGTGATATTAAAAATGCAAAGCTTATGTCAGTCTTGAAGTTTCTGAAAACTCATTTTTTAGTAAAACAAATTTTCAAGAATGTGATATCAACTCGGGATTTATAGCAAACCTTACAGGAGTCAAGATAGCTTTTTGTAACAATATGCTTTTGAACTAACCCATGCTTCAGCTAGGACTTTTAAGAGTTGTAACATGGTCTGGTTCACGGTTTAAGAAACAAAGGATAAAGGCTCGAAATTTAGTTGTACCCAACTCGTTCTTCATGATGTTCTTAAGTCTTATGCTCAGTTAATTGTGCATTTAGATCCCAATTGAGTCTGGAATCTTTTCCCTGATATTCCAGTGATGGTTCAGATACTGAGTTTATTTGAGAAGGCAGTCATTATTTTTTTGTAATATTTTTTGTTGAGGATTCATAGCAACCTCCTTTTTTGAATTTATCATCCCAGTCTTTTTCCTGAACTATTTCTTTTGTGATTACAGTCAGCGGGATACCCCGTTTTTTTCTTAAGTCTCCTTCATAGGTTTTGACTTAGCGAGCTTTTCTTTTGAGAGATAATGACTGCCTATTTTAATGATTATGCGGAACCATCACCATCTTTTGTTTTGGAATGATACCTATGACACTACTTGTCGTGTACGAGGGGAAATCTTGTGATTGGATGCACCATTGAATTAACTGAGAAACTACCTTGCCCTGGGTTATGATTAAAGGTTTCAATTTGCATAAAAAAGAAAACTCCTACTTCTTAGGCTCAAAGGAGTTGACTAGGGATTATCTTCCTTATAACTCCACTATTTAGGATTTGAAACAACGCATGTACATCGTCAGCAAGATCTGTTGCAAAGCATACTGTAGAGATTATGGTATTATTTTCATCATCCTCCCTCTAAAGATTTAAGCTTTTAATCGAGAGTTGAATATTAAAAAAATGAATAAAAAGCACAATTTGAATATAGTGAACACGAATGAATTAATTCAAGACAAACATATTCAATGCATTAATGGAATAAAAAAGTTTGACATGAAATAAGTGTTCGAACAATCAAAAGAAAATACAACTTGAGAATTCAAATGAAATAAACGCTCTCAATCTTGGCCATGATTCAGCAAGGGAGCAGTGATCACGTTGGGAGTCTCAGGAGGGTCGAATTTAATCTTCTTGGAGTCAATCATATTTTGAATCTTGTATTTCAGCATGCAACAATCGTTAGTATCATGTCCAGGGCTTCCATAATGATAGGCACACCTTGCATCAGGATTGTAGTTAGGAGAAGAAGTTTTGGGGTTTGGATGAGGTTCTATCAACGTAATCAAATTCATCCTCAACATGTGTTGGAATGCTTGAGACAACGGCATGTTGATTTTGGTAAACTGTCTCTTGGGCTTGTCTTGCCTTCATTGATTACCCAATTGTTGTTGCACCAGTGCTTTATTAGAGATCCGCACTGCCCCCACAGATTGGTTGAGATCACTCTTATTAGGACCCTTTTGGCCGTACACGGTATTGGACTCCTTATTACCGTTGTATGATCTCTTTTGAGTACTTGAAGATGTAGTCCCCTAAATTTCATTGTTCCTGAGTTTATTTTCAACATGTTCTCACATGAACATGTCACGCAATTCCCTATCTTCCAAGAGAGGTTGATCATTGATTAGGCCCTAAATTCTAGCAGTTTTTCCCAGACGGTCGTATCTGTCTTGATGAACTTGCTTATGATAATTCTCAACTCTTCTTATCCTTGAGCTAAATCTTGGATAAGAGCCATCTGACTATTCATCTGGATTCTCATCCTTTCCATCTCAGCTTGCAGTTATTCCAACTACTCATCCTTGTTGTCGTCGGGGTTTTTCTTGGTCAAGTTCCCAATAAGGAGTGCTTTCAATTCTTCTTGCCCCTTGGATAGATTTAGGAATATTTCCTTAAACTGAGCATCTTGAGTTTGGAGATCTTTGTCGTTCTGTTTGAGAGTCATTTTTCTGCTGAAATAAACAGCGAGAAAATGAGAAACCTGTACTGGAAGACTTGTTATGTAATGACATGCATGCAATGTTTTCAAGGATCTCACGGGGTAAACACAAGAAAAATGTTTGAATTTTGATTGCATATTTGATGGAAGAACTTTCGTATCTTTGAATGTCCTTCTACGAGAATCAAGCTCACCATGTCGAGTGGGTTATAGACTCTGACTCAAGTTATCGTGTTTTGGTCTTTTTACGGCATTGGCTAGAGGAAAATAAATCCCCTTGCCCCTTGTTAGACGTCCGATTTATCATAACCTGCACCACATGCCCTTGAGATCCTTGAAATGGTTAAGGAAATGATATGGTATGATGCTATAATGTGTATGTTATGCATCAAGAAAAAGTGTAAGGTGACGAAGACAAGTAAGTCTTGCAAGAAGTTCAGATTATTGGATAATGACTATAAACAAGTCCTGCAAGGAATTCATGTTGTTAGGTAATGAAAGCAAATAAGTCACACAAGTAGCCTTAGGTTTAGGCTTGCATGGAGTTTGTAGGTAAGTACCCTCTTGAAGTATAGTTGGTTCAACCTATCCTAGTAATAGTAATCGGGTTCTAAGGAGTCTCATATCACTGACCTTTCTTTTAGGCATTGTTCTAGCTCAAGCACCAAAGTATTGCAGCCAGAATATCCCAAAAGTCCAATATCAATGAGTGTAGCATCGAGCATCAATCAATCTTCGGTCAGAACCAAAGTCGGCCATCTCACTACTTTCTAATGGCTTAGGATGAGTCAATTAAAGGTTCTAAAGGTCAGTTAGTGCTTAATGACACTATAAGGAAGCCTAATGTTATCCTTGACTGACTCAAGGAACATTAGTACAAGCCAGAGTATCACGCTAGCGTAGCTATCACTTTTTCCATATCGGTCTACATCGTACAACTTCCATGATTTATTGCTACTTACCTAAAAAAGTGCCCCAGGCCCGGGTGTAGGATCTTTAGTAACAATCCAAACAAACCCTCAAAAGTAAAGCAGACAGAGCAAACAAGGAAATAAATTTAAAATTAACTAAACTCTAAGGTAACCCCATTTTTAATTTCATTATCCCCAGCAGAGTCGCCAGTTCTGTGATATGGTGGTAGAACCGACTGTTATACTAGTTTTGCGTTTGTATTCGCAAATGTTGCGGTAAGCTAGAGTCGCCACCGACTTTTCTTTTATCCAACAAAGGAAAGGGTGAAAAGGACATAAAAAGACCTTTCGAGAGTTTTCTGAGTAAGGGGGTAGATTATGGAAAGGGAAGGTGTTAGCACCCTTTCCATCTGTAGTTTTCTACGGGCTCTTAGATGCTTAGCTCATTTTGAAATACCTTGTGCTTTGTGTGTTTTGAAAAGTATTTTTGAAATTCCAATGGTAAGGCAACTTGCTTTATGATAACTCTTGTAACAGTCCTCAAGAGTGTTGATAAAGCGTTTTGAAAATGAGCATAGCATCTAGCAGCTATTTACTTTACTTGAAAGGTTGTTAATTTCCTTTTTTCCTTTAGACAGTGCTATCATACTATTAGTGAATAGGTAGCCCTAGTCGTTGGATGTTTAAGGGACATTCGAAGGGACGTTTATAGTCACAAAGGAAACTGGGCAAGAAATCTTAGTAACTACCCTAGGGTTTTAAGATCATTTTTACCGAGGCAACATCGAGAGGGTCATCGAGGGACTTATGATCTTTTAAACCGGAGGGTAGGCTCTAAAATATCTCACGTTTCGAGAGTTGTGACTATTTTTCCGAAAGCAACCGAAGTGGGAATACCCTAGAGGTGTACATGTGCAATTGTGTTGTATTCAGTTATTTATCTTTTGCATTAGGTTTGCTAGCGTTTGATCTTATGTTCTTGCCATACAATCCTATTAGTCATGCATCTAGACAGTTAATAATTTGCAGTATTTAAAAGTGTGGAAATGTAAATCCTAAACTATTACAAGGCTTCGGGGAGGGGAATTATTACAAATCTAAAAAACTTAGGGAAAATAAAGAAAGCTGAGAATGTAAAGTCCTAGTTTAATTCTATTACATCTCATAAGCAAGTACATTAATATGAAAATAAAGTAGAAATATCAAACGCGTGCGAAATGGAAAAGACGTCTAAAACCTAAGTGAAAGGAAATCTTTTTGTTTATTTTTGTTTTATGGAAAGAAATTTAATTTAAAATCCTAAGTCTGTTTAGTTTTAAATTAAAAGGTTAAAATAATTAATCAATTAATTTACAAAATTAATTTATTTGAGAAAATGCTAACCTAATATTTTTGTGATTTTTATATTTGTTTATTGATTAAAATAAAAAAGAATTAGAAGAAATAAATAAAATGAATAAAACAAGAAAATAAAGATGCGCATAGTAGCAAAAGTAAACAGGGGTATAAGATTTGGAACTCGCTGGCCCAGATCAGGAAAAATATTTGGAACTAATTTGAGATGGTTTCATCATCTTCATGATTTCAGGCTATTGTATTCCCTTCATCTTCATTTAGGGAAACTTCATCTTCACTTTCCTCCCCTGGATTGTACGTCTCTTCATAGGCTTCTCCCTAATCCATAATACTATTTATTATCTCTTCTGCTGTTTTTTTCCAGTCCCATTTTTCACCTTCTTCAAACATTACATCCCTGCTAATTGCTACTTTATATGTACAAGGATCAATCATCTTGTATCCTTTTGATTCTTCACTGTAACCGATCAACACTTGTTTTTTGCTTCTTGCATCCAATTTTTGTCTCCTAGCATTAGGTATATGGGCATTGCCAATGCATCCAAAGACCCTGAAATAATCAACGTTAGGTATAAAACCACTCCAACATTCTTCTGGAGTTTTGTTTTTCAAAGAGGCAGTGGGACTTAGATTTAAAATATGGCAGGTCCATTTTACGGCATCTGGCCAAAGATTTTGAGGCATCTTCTTCTCTTCAAGTAAACATATCACCATGTTAAGAATCATTCGATTTTTACGCTCGACAACTCCGTTTTGCTAAGGCATATAGGTCGTAGTCAACTATCTCCTGATCCCTTGTGATTTTCAAAAATCTGAGAATTCTTTTGAGTTGAATTCTCCTCCTCTATCTGTTCTCAAACTACATAAGGATACGCTAGACTCCTTTTCCACCATTGCTTTGAAATTTTTGAAAGTTGAAAATGCTTCACTCTTCTCATTCAAAAAATACACCCATAATTTTCGACTGAAATCATCAATGAAAGTTAGCAAATACCTTTTTTTGCTATAAGATGCGGGTGAGATGGGACCGCAAATATCAGAGTGGATGAGTTGTAGTTTCTTTGTGGCTCTCCACTTGCTCTTCTTTAGTATAACTTTTCTGTGTTGTTTCCCTTGTATACAACTTGTGCACTTCTTTGTTGGTGATTTGATGTTTGGAAGCCCTCTAACCATCTTCTTATTATGCAGCAAGGCAAGGCTTTTATAGCTCAAATGACCATACCGTTTGTGCCAAATTTCACTTGTCTCTTTATCATGTGTATTAAAGCATGCTGAGTCTGCAATGAGAATGTTTGTGATGACTACAAACATTCTGTTTGCAGTCACTATGCTTTCCATTATCAGCCCCCGAGTTGGATGGTACAACTTGCACGCTCCATTCTTTATCAGTGTAGTAATACCTCTGTCTTGCAATTGACCTACACTGAGCAAATTGTTACGCAACTCTGGTATGAAATATACATTACTAACAATTTAAACTTGACCTTTAAACTCCAACTTTATGCTTCCTTTCCCCGTCACCATCAATTTAGAGTCATTCCCAAGTTTTACCGAATGTTTGAATCCTTCATCAAGGTGCATGAACCACTCTTTGTTTCTGGACATGTGATTTGAGCATCCGGAGTCAAGAAACCAGATTCCTTCCTTTTTGTTCTGCTTGAGATCTACACGTGCCATTAGAAGCATCTCATCTTCATCATTTATTTCAGCATAGTGAGCTCTCTTCTCCCAATTTTTACATTCATATTGATAATGCCCCAAATTGTGGCACCTATAACATTCCACAATTGACTTATCATATAGTTGTCTTCCTCTTCCTCGACCCCTAGTTGTTCCTCTGCCCCTAGTTGTTCCTCTGCCTCTTCCACCTTGAGCTTCAGATGTCACTTTTAAGGTTTGCTCTTCTTCGACTGGACCTCTCATTCTCTGTTCATGGATTAAGAGACTACTTTGGAGTTCATCCACAGTTAGAGTATCCACATTATTTGATTCCTCAATAGAACACACAACATAATTAAATTTGGAAACTAAAGAGCGTATGATATTTCCTGTGACGTCTGCTTCTTTCAGATTTTCTCCACATGCTTTCATCTTCTTGGAAATGGAGAGTGTTCTTCCAAAGTAAGCATTAACAGTCTCTCATTCCTTCATTCTTAAGGTTTCGAACCCAGCCTTAAGAGCTTGAAATTGTGCTCTCTTGACTCTAGTTGATCCCTTGAATTTCTGCTTCATTGAATCCCATATCTGCTTGGATGTGTCATCGTTTAGAATGGTCTCCAAGATTTCTCTATCGATCGCTTGATAGAGATAGTTCTTCACTTTCTTATCCTTCAATTCCTATTCTCTGATGAGTTTTGCTTCTGCTTCTGATGGTTCTTTCCCCCCTGGAATCACAATTATTCCACCTTCTACCAAACTCCAGAACTCCTTTGATCGAAGGAAGTTCTCCATTAATTTGGCCCAATGCTCGTAATAACCATCAAATTTAGGGATGGCAGGCTGCACAAACATGCTGATGTTGATGCTGCTCTCCGCCATTTTCTTTTCACTCTCAATCAGGCCTGTTTGACAAGTTCTGATACCAATGTTAATAAATAATGAACACAATAGCAGATTGCACAAAATGCAACGTTATTTGTTATTCTGAAAGTAACTAAATGCAGCTATTAAATAGCCTTACAAAGAAACTGTAAAATCTAAAATAAAGCAACTTCTCTCATGATCTCAGGAAACCTCTCCATGATCTCAAGAAACTTAAATGTAAACATAAGAACGAGTCAAATATGAAACTAACTTAACAAAACCGGGTATACGCCACAGAAGCTGCAACAAATTAAAATCACCAAAATGAGTGATTACTGCAAGACTTTTCACTGTATGATAATACCAGCCCCTGCATATTTCTCTTATTGAAAATTACATGCACTTTGATAATCATGTTACCAACCTGAAAATACCAGCCCGTGTCTGATAATCATGTTACTAATATAAAAAAGCTCACTCTTTGTCCACCATTGATCTGAATTGAATATAAGAACATACAAACATCAAGAAAAATTAGATATCAAAATCATCATTATCTAGAATGACTTTTCATGCATCAAATTTCCTTCTTAATCATAAAGAAGCAAAAAGGAAATTATTATTGAAAATTGAAATCTATACCAAATTGATTTAACACAATCTAAGTTGTTCAAATCTCTTAAAAACATATGTACACAAAACAAAAACAAAAGTGTGATGAACATAAATGCAAAATAAATTGGACGAAAAACAGAAAACAAAAATCAACTGATGTGAGAATGAACATAGTATAATACATTTTAAACCTTAACAGAGAAATGCTTTTCCTGATAAGATAACTAATGTGCTTCTTCATCAATCCACGATTGCGTAAATGACTTATTGCTGCTCCGCGCAAGCTGCAATGGGAAACCTTTCAAAAACAACACCAATATTTTCATTTTTCAACAAAAATGATTATTATTTCCTTTCGAGCCATCACAAACAAAAATAAAATAAAAACCAACGAAAATCCAAGATTCAGAATGCCTCACAAATCCACCATTAATCAATTACAATAAATGACCGGTTTCAGGGTAAATTACCATTTAATATATTAGAATATGCATGGGCATCTTTCATTCTTAATTAAATAGTTGATACTATTAATTAGAGATTTCGAAAATTTAGAATTATTTTTAAATATGAATGAGTTGAGACTCCCTTGCCACACTCTTTATATGTATTAAAAAAAAATACATCTCTAAAATATATAAAAAACAAGCCCTTATCACATGGAATGGATGAAGGAATACCCCCTGTTTATATGCACATCAAATAGGCCTAATGTTTGTTTTTCTTAAGTATGATGATTGCCTAGATCTAACCATTCATGTAAACCAAAAAAAAAAAAAAACTCTTATAAAGGCAAACGGTGTAATTTCGATGTGCACTGTTGAACCTATAGAAATTTGACATCTGTAAACTATAGGGTACATTTTGGATGGATATGATATGATATCATCATCAAACACTAAAAACTTCACCATTTATTTTGAAATAAATAAAATCTAAAATCTAAAATAAATCTAAAAACTGTAGTTGACATCTGGTGTCTAGTGGCCACACGAGCTTTACCACTACCCGTTATGGCTATGTCCATTTGCAATTCATCACAATGCTTCCTTCTCTCCACTTTCTCTTCTCCACGGTAAGCCATAAACTCTACAAAAATTATTGGTTAATCTCATAATTACGGTACCATTTTGTTATTAACTGTATAAACTTTACATTTTTTAGGAATATTCTGTGACCCAGATGGTGGTTTGAGTCTTTTTGGATTTTTTTTTAGGGTTTTTATAGTTTCATATGATAACTATGGATACTTTGCTCAAAACACCAAATAAGCTTCAATTTTTGCAACCACTTCATGGTTATTCAGAAAAATTGGCTAATTGTTCAGCTTCTTTTAAGTTGCAAAACCATGAAGTTAGATTTGGTGGTTCAAAGAAAAAACCTATTTTGAGGGCTAGTAGTAGTGCCCTTTTGGAGCTTGTTCCTGAATTTAAGAAAGAGAATTTGGATTTTGAACTTCCTTTGTTTGATTCAACAAAGGGAACTGTTGTGGATCTTGCTGTTGTGGGAGGTGGTCCTGCGGGGCTTGCGGTAGCGCAGCAGGTTTCTGAAGCCGGGCTTTCGGTTTGTGCTATTGATCCGAATCCTAGATTGATTTGGCCGAATAATTATGGTGTTTGGGTGGATGAATTCGAAGCGATGGATTTACTTGATTGCCTTGATAAAACTTGGTCTGGTGCGGTTGTTTATATCGATAATAAAACTAAAAAGGATTTACATAGACCTTATGGTAGGGTGAATAGGAAACTTTTGAAGTCGAAGATGTTACAAAAATGTATATCGAATGGTGTGAAGTTTCACCAAGCGAAAGTTATGAAGGTTGTTCATGAGGAAGCTAAATCGTTGCTGATTTGTAATGACGGTGTCACGGTTCAGGCTACTGTGGTTCTTGATGCTACTGGCTTTTCGAGATGCCTTGTAGAGTACGATAAACCGTATAATCCAGGTTACCAAGTTGCGTATGGTATTTTGGCTGAGGTTGATGAACATCCGTTTGATGTTGATAAAATGCTTTTTATGGACTGGAGAGATTCGCATCTGGACGATAACACGGAGCTCAAGGAGAGAAATAGTAAAATACCTACCTTTCTATATGCAATGCCGTTTTCGTCGACCAAGATATTTCTCGAAGAAACGTCTCTTGTTGCACGCCCTGGGTTAAGGATGGAAGATATACAAGAAAGAATGGTTGCTAGGTTGAAACATTTGGGTATCAATGTGAAAAGCATTGAAGAAGATGAACATTGTGTGATTCCCATGGGCGGCCCTCTCCCGGTTCTCCCTCAACGAGTTGTTGGGATTGGTGGTACGGCTGGGATGGTGCATCCTTCAACTGGTTACATGGTAGCAAAGACCCTAGCTGCAGCTCCTATTGTAGCTAATGCTATTGTTCAGTATCTTGGTTCTGATAGAGGTCTTTTGGGAAATGAAGTATCTGCACAAGTATGGAAAGACTTATGGCCGATTCAAAAAAGACGACAACGGGAGTTTTTCTGTTTTGGTATGGACATCTTACTCAAGCTTGATTTACCGGGAACAAGGAGATTTTTCGATGCGTTTTTTAATCTGGAACCTCATTATTGGCATGGATTCTTATCGTCGAGACTGTATCTTCCTGAGCTGCTACTTTTTGGACTGTCTCTATTTTCTTATGCTTCAAATACATCTAGGGTAGAGATCATGGCAAAGGGAACTCTTCCTTTAGTAAATATGGTCAACAACTTGATAAAAGATAAAGAATAAGATTGCTTTCTGTTGTAAGCTACATATGTTATGCACGCGATTCGACTTGTATCCACTCCACTTGTAGTTTACTACTGATGATATTATAGATTTTCATGAAGTATATTGTTTGATTGGTTTAATTTCTGCTGGTTTTGGCAAGTCATTGTTGGTTTATCTCTATGTTGTCAAAGAATCTCACTCTTTTGCTTCATTATGAGAGTGCTTGGAGGAAATCTAACTGAAGATGAGGTTTTTCAACTTCAGCATTACAATGTACTTTTATCCATCACATCTAAATCTTATGAAGATGCTCTTGGATGTTGATAAATGATAATGCATTTTTTTGACTAGTTTAATTAGTATGCACCGTAAATGTTTATTAATGGGAACCATTAGATTTTTATTAATGTTTGACTTTTATCTTAATCTTCTATAAAGTAACCTCTATGAATGGAATGGTTGAGAAGCACCGTCCGTGTAAAAAATTTCCAAATTAAAAGTGCATAGAAATTAATCTCTTTTTTTGTTAGTTGGTTAATTCTTGTTAGTTGTTATTTGGGTTTTAGCTTGCATTTGAGTTTATGCATGTTGCCTATATAAAGGGCCATTACTTTGTAATAAATACTGCAGTAATAATAATAACATTTTTCAGTTTTAAGAGTTAGTTACACTAACTAACTCAACAATCTCTCTCTTCTTCTTCTTATTTTTCACAATATTCATCTTTCTTGAATTCCTTGTTCCAACAAATTGGTATCAAGAACTTGTTTGCGATTCAGAGAGAATCTAATGGTAAACAGATCAACAATCTCAATACAATTTTTAGCAAATCTTCCGGTTTTCAAAAGTGAAAACTATCAAAGATGGGTGACACAACAAATAAAGGTTATTTTTTCAGATTTCAAGATATTGTAGAATTCGTGAGTGATGGAATGTCACAACTGGAGGAAGATGCTATGGAAGTCCAGAAAGCTGCGCACAAAGATCAGAGGAAGAAAGATGACAAGGCGTTGTTCTTGATTCACCAGCGTGTGGATTGTGATGTGTTTGAGAAGATAATCGAAGAAGAAACAACAAAAGGAGCTTGGGAAAAGCTGAAGTCGTTGTATGGTGGAGATGAGAAACTGAAGAAGGTGAAGTTGTAGACTCTGAGAAAGCAGTATGAGATGCTGCATATGAAAGATAATGAATCTGTCTCAGCATATTTCTCAAGAGTGGTGATGCTAACAAACCAGATGAAGGCGTGTAGTGAAGCACTAACGGATCTGCAGAAGATAGAAAAGGTATTAAGATCTCTAATTGCAGATTTTGATTACTTTGTTGTAACAATCGAAGAGGCCAAGAATCTATCTGAGATGAAGTTGGAAGAACTTCAAGCTTCTTTAGAGACTCATGAAATGAGGCTGCAACAAAGAAACTCAGAAAGGGAGATGACAACTGAACAAGCATTGCAATCAAGATTCAGCAAGAAAGATGGAAAAGAGAAATCGAAGCAGCATAAGTATCTTGCCGGTGATGAGAAGTCAAGCAAGAATACTGATTCGAAAGGAGTGGGCAACAAGTATTCTGGAAAGAAAATTGACATGAAAGGGGTGCAATGTTACAATTGTCAAGGTTTTGGCCACTATGCTAGAGATTGTCGAAGCAAGAAAGCTGCAAGGTCGAAAGATAGTGATGAAGCTCAATATGCACGAGCTGAAAGTAGTGATTATGATGATGTGTTGTTGCTGGTGAACACTCAATCGAACACTGAGAAAAATAACATGTGGTATCTGGATTCAGGATGTAGCAACCACATGACTGACAATAAAAACTGGTTTACCAAGTTAGATGAGTCAGTCAAGAAGGTGATAAAATTTGCAGATGGCAGGCATATCAAATCAGGTGGTAAAGGAGACATTTCGATTATCAGGAAGGATGGTCGAAAGGCTACTAACACTGAAGTTCTGTATGTACCTTCAATGACAAGTAACTTGATAAGTGTGGGTCAATTACTTGCAAAAGGCTTCAATATGAAGTTGGAGAATAATCAGATGAAGGTATATAGGGCTGATCAGAGGCTAATCATGAAAGCACCATTGGCGGAGAACAAAACCTTCAAAGTCGAACTCAACACATCAGATGACAAATGTCTTACTTCAACTGCAGAAGAAGACAAGAACTGACTATGGCATCACAGGTATGGACATCTAAACTTCAAAAATTTATGTATGCTCAATCAGAAGAAAATGGTGCTTGGGTTACCGTATGTGATGGAACCAAAGCAGATATGTGAAGAATGCTGCAGAGCTAAGCAGGCAAGGAAGGCATTCAAACGTGATTTACCTATAAGGTCAAGGCAAAAACTGGAGCTGATTCATTCAGATGTGTGTAGACCTTTCGAAGTAAAGTCCAATGGAGGTAACATGTATTTCCTTACTTTCATTGATGAATTCACCATACATATGTGGATTTACCTCATTGAAAGGAAGAGTGAGGTATTCACACAGTTCAAGAAGTTCAAGTTGCATGCTGAGAAACAAAGTGGTTGTAAATTGAAAAAGTTAAGAGCTGATGATGGTGGTGAATATACTTCAGCAGAATTTTCCAGATTTTGCAATGAGGAAGGTATATAGCATGAGGTTCTTGCATCCTATACGCCTCAGCATAATGACATCGTTGAGAGAAAGAATAAAAGTGTACTGAACATGACCAGATGTATGTTGAAAGCTAAGAATATGCCTAAGAGATTTTGGGCTGAAGCAACTTCGACAACAGTATACATTCTAAACAGATGCCCAACGAAGAAGATGGTCGAAAAGACACCACATGAGGCTTGGACAGGGTCGAATCCAAATGTAAGTCATCTTAGAAATTTTGGATCAATGTGTTTCAGGCATGTACCTGAACAATTGAGAAAGAAGTTGGATGATCAAAGTGAAGTCATGGTGCTCATAGATTATCATTCGACTGGTGCATACAAGTTGTATTCACCAATCGAAGGTAAAATAGTGATTAGTAGAGATGTTCTTGTATACGAAAGCAAAGGATGGGATTGGAGTCGAAGTGCAGTTCGACAAGAATCAGACACAGTCACAACTGTGTTCGAAGAAGATGAAGCTTTGACAAGTTAAAAGGAACAAGGTGATACTTTGACTGGTCGAAATGAAGAACCACCTGTGCAGAATTAAAGAAGATCCACAAGAACGAGAACTGAGTCAACTAGGCTGACTGGATATGAGAGGTTTCCAGATCAAGCAATAGATGCCGATGGTGACTTAATCGAAGAAGTCATGATGATGGCTGAAGCAGAACCAATTGACTTGGGTGAAGCCTTGAGCAATTCGAATTGGTGTGAAGCCATGAAAGAAGAACTTAGAGCCATTGAGAAGAACAACACTTGGGAACTTGTCGAAAGAACCAACAAGAAACCAATTAATGTGAAATGGATCTACAAGGTGAAATGAAGGTCAGATGGTGAGATTGCAAAGTACAAGGTAAGACTGGTGACCAGAGGATTTCTATAACAACCAGGTATTGATTTCGATGAAGTGTATGCGCCTGTTTCTAGGATCGAAACAATCAGGATTGTTGTTTCGATAGTTATATATAGAGGATGGAAAATGCACCAACTTGACGTGAAGTCAGCATTTTTGAATGGGCCTCTGGAAGAAGAAGTCTATGTCACTCAACCACCAGGCTTCAACGTCAAAAGGCAAGAGTCGAAGGTTTATAGATTGAGGAAGGCTCTCTATGGCTTGAAGCAAGCTCCTAGAGCTTGGAATAAAAGGATAGATAGCTTCCTAATCGAAGCAGGGTTCACAAAGTGTGTCTCTGAACATGGAGTGTATGTAAATGATGTCGAAAGTGCCAATCAAATCATTTTATGCCTCTATGTTGATGATTTACTCATTACAGGAGCAGATGAAGCTGAGATAATGAAGGTAAAGTCAAAGTTAATGCAGGAATTCAAAATGTATGATTTAGGGAATCTTTCCTACTTCCTGGGAATGGAATTCAAAGACATCAAAGGAGGAGTTTTCTTGCATCAAACGAAGTATGCTCAAGATATATTGAAGAGGTTCAACATGAGCAACTGTAAGACAGCTGTTACTCCATTAGAGACTGGAGCAAAGCTGAAGAAGGAATCAAATGATGAGTTTGTAAGTTCGACCCTTTATAAACAAATCATTAGATCATTGAGGTATCTTTACAATACTAGACCAGATATCTGCCAAAGTGTAGGATTGTTGAACATATTTATGGAGAAGCATCAGGAATGTCGTCTCATTGCAGTAAAGAGGGTGTTGAGATACATCAAGGGAACTGTTAATCATGGTGTGCTATTTCCAAAAGGATCGAAGAACAATACAGAGGTCGAAGTCCATGGATACACTGACTCAGATTTCAGTGGAGGTCAAGATGAAAAAAAGAGTATTGTAGGGTACATTTTCATGATCGAATGGGCTCCAATCTCCTGGAGTTCAAGGAAGCAAAGCATTGTGGCTTTGTCTTCATGTGAAGCATAATATGTGACTGCATCATATACTGCACGCCAAACAGCATGGATCAAAATGCTACTTGAAGAGCTCAGAATAATGGAATCGAAGATGAAGTTGTTTGTTGATAACAAGTCAGCAATAAATCTTGTGAATCACTCAATGTGTCATGGTTGAAGTAAGCACATTGAACTGAGATATCATTTTCTGAGAGACCAAGTAAACAAAGGGAAGCTCGAAATAGAATATTGCAAGACAGAAGTGCAACTAGCTGACATATTCACCAAACCTCTGAAGAAAGTGAGATTCGAAGAGTTAAAGAAAGGCATTGGGATGAGAAGTCTTGATAACATGAATTACGGGGGTGTGTTAGTTGGTTAATTCTTGTTAGTTGTTATTTAGGCTTTAGCTTGTATTTGGGCATGGGCATGTTGCCTATATAAAGGGCCAGTACTTTGTAATAAATACTGCAGTAACAATAATAACAGTTTTCAATTTTAAGAGTTAGTTACACTAACTAACTCAGCAATCTCTCTCTTCTTCTCTCTTCTTCTTCTTATTCTTCTTGTTTTTCACAATATTCATCTTTCTTGAATCCTTTGTTCCAACATTTTTTACTAGTAAATTAAAATTATTTGTATATATAACTATGTTTCTAAGAACTATATTAGTGATTAATCAAAAGTTCCTTAGGATTGCCAAGATTTAGTTTGATCAATCTATTTTAGGATGTGTCCCAAATGGTGATCCAGCTAGTCAATTGTAATTCTTTGATATTTAACTAATTAAAAACATGTTCAGTGGTCCTAAACAAATAGGAGTAAGAGTGATCTTATTTGGAATAATGAGAAAGAGGAGGGTTGTAAATTTGGTTGGCTTGTATTTTATCAATGATAGGATTGGTTTTCGTCTCAACGACTCCAAGATAGCAACATCGACAACAACTTGCGTAGATTTGGAGGCCACCAGCCCCTGGTTGACTCAAGTGTAATTTGAATGCCAGTTTTTATAAGAATTGTGGGACGTCGAATAAAGGTTGTGTTTTTGGGATGAATTTGTCAATTTTATCTTTGCGGGGGTGGTTTGGGATCTCGGTACTCTTTCTGTTCTGGAAGCGGAAGCTATAGCTCTTAAAGAAACAATTCCGAGTGTTATATCTTTGAACCTGGGTCATGTTGTTTTTGAAAGTGACTCTCTTCGGATAGTGCAAATCCTTCATCTTGCCAACACTGAATACTCAAAATTTTACATGATTATCAGATTTATTAAACAGTTGTTACATAGTTTTCTCAACTTTGAGGTTGAGTTTATAAAACGTCAAACGAATTCGGTTACCTATTCCTTAGCGAAGGCGGCCAGCTTTTGGATTAGACAAATAATTTTCATCTTATTCCTTTTTTATATTGAACTTTTGATTGATAATGAGAAAAATTAATTTTGCTTTGTTAAAAAGAAAAAACATGTTCAATGTGGAGTATTTGGAGACTTATATTAGTGTAATGAAACTACAGTAGCAAAGTTTAAAATAAAATTTAATAAAATGTTCAAATTTTGAATAAATATTTTTTATTAATTTTTATGAATTTAATTGATATACTATTAATTAATCGTGATTGTTAATTTAAATTAAAATTCGACTTTGATTTTAATCACTTATAAAACAATACTTATGAATGATTGTGATGTACCAACTTTATTTTTTAATAGGTCTAATCGATATGAATTATCGGATTTTTTCAAAAAAACTAGTATGTTTTTTCCCACATCAAATTTTTCAATTAAAAATTATTGAGTTTATCAATCGCACTTTTAACTTTTTCATGTTCTATTTTTTAGTTAAATTTTAACAATATTTTGGATATTCTAAAAAAGATATTTTGGATATCTTAAAAAAATACATTATTTTTTATTAAATTTTAAAAATATTTTGAATATTCTAAAAAATTAAAGGATGTCATATTTAATTGTGAAGTAATAAAAATCTCTATTAATATGTTTTTAGTCCTTGTACCAATATAATGATGTGGAAACAAATTCTTTATAATGATGTGGAAAACAAATTCTTTTTGTTAGTGTGGTTTTTCCTCTCAGTACCCATTCTCCCAAAATATTCCTATTGCACGTTAGCCTCTTATTCTAAAAAGCCAAAATCATTGTAACTTTTTCTCAAATTTATATTTAAAAAAACAATTTCAGTGAAAATAAAACTAGGGTGAGTTGGGTGCTACATGAGGTAGTTAAATGGCTAGTAGATCGCATTCAACCATTGTTGTCCCACATGTCAGTGTTCAACATTCACTAATTAATATTTTTTCACCTGAAATGAAAATAAAAAGCCATTCATGACAAGTTAACTAAACTATCATCCAAAATTCTAAAATAGCCAACAAACAAGCAAAATAGAAAGTCAGCAAACTATTACAAATCATTTGATTACATAAGTGTTAGAACATACATAAAAATGAAATTGGTGAATTAATGGTGAAAGATGATTAATTGGAGAAGATGAAGTTTAGAGAGAAAAATAAAGATTATTAGAGAGAGAGTAAATGAGAAGAAACTCATAAATTGACATTAATCGCATACTAAAACATTATTACAAGAGAGAGTATTTATAATGTGCTAAAAAATCAACACAAAACAAAACACACAAAATTGCTTTTGTCAGCAAACCAGAAAACTAAAATTCGCGGCAGAAACCGGTTTCCATAAATGAGGAAACCGGTTTCCTCTTCAAAAATTCCAATTCCAGCAAAGACACAAAACAACTTTTCAAATAAGTTGTTTTCCCAAAACAGCTTTCAGAGGCTTCCAAACAACATTTGACTTATTCTAAACATCCAATACACCACCTTAAGTCAAATGCTCAACATTCTTCATGCTTAAACTCCTCACAAGCTTCTTGAACACATCATTTGTCACACCTTTCGTCAACAAATCTGCAAGTTGTTCTTCACTTCGATAGTATCCTAACTTCAACTGGCCTTCACATACCAATTCCCTCAAGTAATAAAGTCTCATTTCTATATGCTTGCTCCTCCCATGTGCAATGGGATTCCTTGCAAGGTTAATAGCTGAAATATTGTCAACCAAGAGCGTAACAACTTTTTCTTCATTGCTGCTCAGCTCCCTTAGCAGATTCATAAGCCCCACAGCCTAACACGCACACACCGATGCATCGATATACTCAGCCTCACAAGAAGAGAGTGCAACCACAAGTTCCTTTTTAGAGCACCAAGAGATTGAAGCTCTGTCGAACATTAAGACATAACCAGTCGTAGACTTTCGATCATCCTTATCTCTGCATCAATTGGAATTCGTATAACCGAGTAACTCGCAATTTCTGCCCGTATTAGTTGCGGGAAAGAGAATTCCACGGCCAAGAGTTTCTTTGATGTATCTTAGGATCCTCTTAACTGCTGCTAAATGAGAAACCTTTGGTTTCTTCGTGAATCTACTTGCAATATCGACACTAAACGCCAAATTTGGCCGCGTATTACACAAGTAACGCAATGACCAAATCAACCTCCTATATTGAGTTGGATCCACATCTTGCTCATCCTCACTTTTGGAAAGTTGTAACCTTGCTTCAGTCGGTGTTATGGCAACATTACAATGCTCCATATCACACTTTTTCAAAATCTCAAGAGCATACTATCTGTGATGCATAAGCAGCCCCAATTTTGACTTATGGAACTCTATGCCAAGAAAGTAAGTCATGATTCCAAGGTCACTCATTTCAAACTCTTCCATAAACTCACTCTTGAACTTAGAAATATTCACTTCATTGTTGCCCGTAATTAATAAGTCATCCACATATAAGAAAAGTATAATCACTTATTTGTTTGCATCCGTCTTCACATAAATACAATGTTCGGATACACACTTCTTGAAGCTAACCTCAACTAGAAATGCATTTATGTGTTTGTTCCAAGCCCACTTTTTTCTTCTTCATACCCATCTGAATAGTTTACAACACCAAGCCCACTTTTTTTTTTCATTTATTTTCTGATTACATAAAATCTGTTTGGACCTAACATAAAAAAACTATTTTACTTACTAACCCCTTAATTCATTTGCAGACCCCCCTGACCCTTTAATTCATATTTTCATTTTATTTTATTTTCTTTCTTTTATTTTATTTTTTATTATTATTATTTCTAGTTAAAAATACCAATATATATATATATATATATATATATATATATATATATATATATATATATATATATATATATATATATATATATATATATATATATATATATATATATATATATATATATATATATATATATATATATATATATATATATATATATATATATATATATATATATATATATATATATATATATATATATATAAATACTTAGATTAAATATCTTAATATCTTTATTTCATTTCTTTTAAACAAAAACCCTAAAAAATATATATCTTCTCTCTTAAATTAATTAAAATAAATTTATACTTAGATTTTGTTTTAATTTGTCCTTTTAAATTAAGTTAACTTAGAAGTTAAGAATTTAATTAATTAACTTCTTTCTTTAATTAATTAGGTTAATTTTAAAATCTTTTCATAACAAAACCATAAAAAACAATTTTCTTCTCTTTTACACTATCTTTATATTCTTGTACATTTTACATTCTATTATTCAATATGGTTGTAATAGTAATTAGGTTTTCATTGCTTTCATCCCCATTTGTAATTTGTATCCCCCTCCCCTAACGTATTGTAATAGCGTAGGATTTTAAATTTCTGCAATTTACCGCTTTCAATATTATTGCTAGTAATTAGGGTTTGTATGACAAGACTAAAATCAAGCAAGTAGACAACCCTAATTCAAGACAATTTGCACGAAAACAATACACTTTGCACACTTGCACCTCTAAGGTTAACCCACACTTGTTGCCTTAAAATAAAACAGTCATGTCCCTCGAATGTGGAATACTTTAGCAAAGACCTTCAATTATAAGATCGTAGTCCCTCGACGACCCTTTGACGTTGCCTTCGGTAAACGATCTTAGTCCCTTATGACAAATTGCTAAGGTATCCTACAATGTTATCTTCTATGATTGTACGATGACCCACGCCCATCCCTTCACATTCAATGATATGGTTGCTTACTAATTAATGGTAAGATAACATTATCTAAAGAAGGAGGAAAAGAACAAAGACTTTTGAGTAGGTAGAACGCTCATAGTTGCTTGCTCACAAACATTCCAAAACAAAACATATTTCAAACTCACCAACACTTTTCAATGAAATATTTTCAAAAGTCAACACTTTGTATATATTTTTATAGAGACGAGAATCATTACAAAGTTCGCCTAAACAAAGGCACTTTTCAAAAAATACTTTCAAAAATAAATCACAAGCACATTTACAAAACATTTCAAAGTGAAAAGGGTGCTAACACCTTCCCTTTTCATAACCTACCTCCGAACTCAAGAAAATTTTCAAAAGGTCTTTCCTGTTCTTTTCACTCTTTCCTTTATTGGATAAAAGAAAAGTCGGTGACGACTCTTGCTATCCGCAATTGACCGTATTACAATTGACATCTCACATTTGTCTACTTCAAAGGCAAAAGCTCTTCTCTTGAATTTAAGGTCACAGATAACACCCCTCTTTGTCGATCTGAAACCCAAACTAGAGAATCTCTTACGATACCCAGATAATCAAAGAGTTTTGAAGCTCAATTATCATACACTTTCGATTGGCAATAAAGGAAAGATACAATTTAACAAGTTTGAGCTGAAGACGGATGAAGACTTAAGACTTATGTGAAGTACAATTCACTGTTACGAAAAAATTGCCTGATCGAGAAGGATGTGATGGTTGCGAGATCGACCAATAATATTCTAAAGATGTTGAAACGTCTTCAACCATCTCTTAATGATGAAATGTAATGTTAGTTTTAAGTTAATGAAATTTTTGTAATGTTACGTATTTTATAAATGTCAACAGAAAGATTTATGTTAATTTATGTTATTCTTTCCATTTTTGCAATTACTTATAATTTGTGGTAACAAGAAAGATTCTGAATTTTAATATTCAGACAATCCTTGAGCATGATGAAAAATTGAGTTTGAGAAAGAGTTGGGTATTGGTAAATTTGGATTTTTAAAATCTAAATATGAAAATGATGATGCAAATAAACTTGAGATCGATGCTTTTTATTTTTGGCAGGATTGGTTTACCGCTCAACAAGCTAAAGAGAATGTGATCGTGGTGCACCATCCTTTGACGTGGATAGCTCTTGCGGAAGCGTGGGTTAAGTACAATGTTCATTTCGGGTTTAATAGTCGAAGAGAAACAACTAATAGGGGCTGGTGTGTACGTGATAATCTTGATAGATTCATTTCTGTAGGTGTGACTTGGGATGTTGGTACTTATTCTATCTTGGATGCGGAGGCGTTAGCGCTTAAAGAAGTTATTCTTGGTGCTATATCTTTGGATTTGTATAATGTCATTTTTGAAAGTGATTCTCAAATAGTAGTTTAAACTATTCGATTTAACCATATGGGTAGCTCTGAACTTAATATAATTATTACTTCTTTACATTCGATCTAATCATATGGGTAGCTCTGAACTTAATATAATTATTACTTCTTTACACAAATTTGTTGCACTTTTATCCAAGCTTTGAGGTTAAATTTGTCAAACGCCAAACAAATTTGATTGCCCACTCATTAGCGAAGGCCTTCAATTCTTGATCTCGACATAGTATCTTTCATGTAATTCCTTCTTATAAATATGTTTTTACATATATTTTACAAAAATATGAAAGTTTGACATTTTTGAATGCGTCCAAACATTAAAATCTGATATTATTGAATTTTCTTCGTGCTGGGTGAGCTAACACATAGGGTGGGAAGAACAACAGATCCCAAAAACTAAGAGAATCAAAGATCCCAAAAACTCATAGTAAGCACACCAGACAATTGAACTATATTTTTACCTATAGAATAAACTAACTAAAACACGAACTCTTATGCATCATATTGCGAATTAACTTTGTGCTTTAAATATATTAAACAGGGTATGATTTATAGTTGTGGAACCTTTACGACCTCTCAAACGCAAAACGAAATAAGCTCGATAGGAATAGAAATAAAATGCATAACTGCATATACATGTGAATCCATGTCTAATGACCAAAATGTTCTTATGCTTTAATGATCGTCTTCAGTAAAGAAACGTCAACCCCTGGCAAGCAACAATGCAAGCGGGACTGGCTGTTATTCTGAGTTACTTGGCTGAACTCGTCTATTCTAGTAGCATTTATAAAAGAAATTTCTAAGACTAAACATTACCGCAACTACTACTCATCTCAAAGAAGGCTTTGACATACTATATGTAAGCAGAAAACTCTACTTAAATCAAATTGTCCGCATAGAAATAATAGGATCTTCGCTTTTAGATTTAGGAAAGCTCTCGGATGCTATAGGATCCTCATCTATAGAATTAGGAAAGCTCTCGGCTGCGTTTAGCAGCAGCAACAACAGCATTCATCAGTGTTCCACGGAAACCCGCTTTTTCCAACTCATGAACGCCTGCAATTGTTGTCCCGCCAGGAGAAGTGACATCATCCTTGAGCTGTCCTGGATGCTTCCCACTAAGGGTTGCCATTGATGCTGCTCCTAGTACCTGGAAAGCACAAATACATTAGTCAAGAGAACAAATATATATAAGAAGAAAGATGTTTCAATACAGGTAAGGTATGAAGATGTTTAGCCTCCTACAACAGTAAGTCCAGTCTGATTCTTGCTGCCACATATTCAAGTAGCAGCAATTTCATTAAATGTAACCGTTTCCTTTTCTTAATTAGTCTTCCCTGGCGTACTACTATATGCCTATCTGTGGGTATATAAGTTCAACTAGATCGCTTAGATTCATTTTACATGTTGCTTGCTCACTCTGCACAGTAACCACAACAACATAGCTGAAACTACTTGAATTAAATTCCTTATTCATTATCGGATACCTTTATTAAGCATGGACACTTACACAAGACAGCTGATAAAACATTATAATAAACATTTCAGGGGCAGCCAGGGGCATGAGGCTCACACCAAGTAGGGTCTGAGAAGGGCAGAGTTACACAGTATGATTCTTGCAAGCGGAGAGGGTGTTTCCATTATTTTGAACTCATAACCTCTAGATCACAAAGCATCTATCTTACTATGGTGCCAAGACTCACCCTCTTCAACTTACTTAAAAGACAGGAGTTTTTAATCTTACAAATTGGGAATATTTTCCTATAAAATGTTGAAATGGTTTTACTCTTCAAACTGTTAAAAAAAAAGACAAATTGCAACATATTTATTTAATGCATCTCAAACTTTCATTTCTTTGAATCTGGCATTTTGACAAAATGGGTAAGAGTATAAGACAATTCCAGAGCAAGCATCACCCGAATTTTAGGCACAGTTAAATGGCCAAAAGAATAGTAATATTTCACTTACAGTCTGAGAAGCTAGACTTAATGCAAGATCACGTGGTAGACCAGCTGCTACTCCTCCATCAGCCAAAGCCTCTATGGCTAAATAAATATAAGCAGGACCACTGCCACTGAACAATTCAAGAAAATAGAACATATTTTAGTAAATAAAACAAACTTGCTTTAACTTGGGGTTTCCATGAATAATGCAGAATCTGTAGTGGTTGGCATAAATCAAACTCCCACGTACACACACGACCAAAACAAAGAAAAAAGACAATTATCACCTAACATAACATTTTCAGGTCCCAGACACTCTTCTTTTGTCTCTCAAATACATGAATAGCTAAGAATAAGATTTGTATGAGCATGACAGAACTAGTATCAAACCCTGTCCTTCTCCTCTGTCCTTGTACCACACCCTATCATCTCTTACTTCAGAACTTTTGTCCATCACAGATAAAATAAAATTTCTTGGGGTTTTGATATAGATCCCAAATATTATTCTTCCGTTGTATAAAATGAGATTTACATACCTTAGACCAGTTATAGCATCAAAAAATTTATCATCGGCTTTCCATATTTTGCCAATTGACCCAAATAATTGGGATATAAGATTCGCATCTTCTTCTGTTGCAGCTCCTCCTAAGCTCATAACTATTATAGTTTAGCTTAAGTTAGTTTATCCATACAGTACAACTTTGTAATTGTCAACAATGTAAATTGATAAGCAAAGAAATGCAATAAGTAATATCCATTGTACACTAGAAAAACACAATAATATACGAAATTATCATAATGAATAAGAGAAGGCATTCTTGATCTTGTGACTATTCACCCATACAACTTGTACATCCAAAGAAAAAAAACAAAACAAATGCCAAGACTACAAGATCAAACTTCTATAAATTTATACATCAAAGAATACATTCCACCCTTCATAAAAGTGAAGAGCAAAACCAATATCACGGACTATTATCATCAACCAATAGTAACTTATAAATTATGAAAGAGCCTCATTCATCAAACCCAAATCTTGAAGTGGATTTGTTTCAGTGTATGCAAATATATTTTCAGTAAAGTGTGAGATTAGGAATGTAACATTACATGCTTGGTCCAAGGAATGAAAAATGTATCCCAGGTATGATGGAACCCCATGAATATACCACTTTTTTTTTATGTTTCTTCTGTTTTACAATCACATCATGTAGGGCGGAATTTTATATTCCCATAGGGAATCAAAACCATTTTAAAATCTAACCAACTATAACATCCGACCTTCATCATATTCTACCATTTTAATTTATCTTTTATTTTATTAACATAACTAAATACAAATTTAAATATTTCAAGGTACATTTAACTTCGGAAAATTATTGGTGATAATAGTATTCCTAAAAGTCTCATTCCCAGATGTATGACTATAACTTGAAACAAGCCCCCTCTTGTAGCCATAATTAACAATTATCTCTTCTCATAGTAACCAATATAGATGCTTAATAGTGCACGCTGTTAATTTTAGAAAATCATACGATACAAATACTAAACACCGGTCAACTTTCAAATGCAGGGATAGACCCCAGAACACATTAAACACTAGATTATGTTAAAATTAAACAAGACGTCTATGAGACAACCTGCGATGCCAAAAGAGTGTTGAAAATATCCTGTCAATGATGATGAACTAGACAGCTGACAGGAGCAGACGAACAGTGGCAAACAAAGCGGGAAAGTATACAATTTTTACAGTATTTGTCTTTGTTAGTTAAACAATTTTTCTATTTAGAAGTTTAATAAAATTACGCTAAACAACTACATCTGCGCTATTAAGTTGCCCACCAGATTTTTCAAGAAAAACTCACAAAGCAATAACATGAATTATTACTGACAATTTAGAATTCAGAATGAAAACTATGGAACCAAGTGATTCGAGATAAGTCACACAACACATCGTCTAAACTCTCTACATAAAGAAAACATCTGAAGAAGAAAAATAATATGTTCTTTAGTGCAGCAAAAAATGGCAATACCTGATGCCGCCTGGCCAACTGCAGCAGGAGTATTAGGCATTACCCTTACAAATCTGTCGTGGCCAGCCCATTCCTACATTTTATGAAACAATTATTTCAATAAATATACGCAACCTAAGTAAATCTGTACAGCTCCAAAAAAGATTTACAGTTGAAGGGGGTATTTTGCCTACTGAATTGACCAACTCACTTAGCTTTTAGAAACCAAGAACCATTTGTTAGGTTATATTAATTTCCCAATATCAATATTACGCCATGGGTAAACAGTAACTTTCCATCAACTATTTTGGTCTGTTATGATAAAACGTATTTGACGAAATAAGTATCTCTATTATTGAGAAAAGAATAACAAATGACAAAACAAGAATTCTCTACAATCTCTTATTCTCTCTAACTCGACTATTTTGAATGATTTTGAATGAATACAACAGACCTATTTATACTAGAGAAAAATGCATATCAAGCTTCCGTTACAAGTGGTTATAAACAATATACCACAAATCAAGTGACGGGTGTAATTTATTACTAAATATGTAATCTATTCCAGCCACACAATTACTTCAGATAATAGCACACATAATGAAAAATGCTCTTCCATCAATGAAGTTCAAGCATTGTTTGAACTTAGTCAGTCTTGGAAGAAGTACTAGCAAATGACTTATAGAATTCAAGCCAAGGTAGAGAATTGTAGTGTGTGGCTTAAATAGATTACATACTTCGAAATAAATTACATTTGTCACTTGATTTGTGGTATATTGGTTATAACTATTCATAACATAAAGTAGATATGCATTTTTCTCTAATATAAATAGGCTTGTTGTATTCATTCAAAATAGTAGAGTTAAAGAGAATAAGAGATTGTAGAGAATTCTTGTTTTGTCATTTTTCTCTAATATCAATTTTACACATCCAGAATAGATTCAATCCAGAATCGATTCAAAGTGCTCCAACCTTGAAACCAAAAATCCAGTTAGGTTTATTAAATGCTATAAACACTTGTGTAAATGTTTGAACAAGCTAAGAAAAATAATTTATAATTCCTTATGATTGTTCATGAATTATTTTACAGCAGATAGACTATATATAACTTATATAAACAGATTAACCTGAAGCTTGTGTAGATTTAATAATAATGATAATAATAAATTCTACTCTATGATGCAGAAACGAAGGTGAAAATGATTGGATTCCATTACCTGAAGATCTTTCAACTTGATTCCAGCAGCAACAGAAACCAAAAGCTTGTCCTTAGTTAAAAGCGGCTTCAATTGCAACACAACCTCCTTCACTGCAAAAACAACAAAGCCAATCAATAAAACGACGACGTTTATTTCCCAAACAACTCTGAAATCGATGAAATACCTAATTGAGGTTTAACCGAGAAAACGACGACGTTGCTCGCACGAACGACCTAGAGAGAATGAATCGGGAAATGTTAAAATGAAAACGCAAATGTAATGAAGAGTAAAAGAGTTGAAATGGACTACGTCGTCGTTGGAAGAAAGCACGGTGATGCCGATGGACTCGAAGGCGGCTTTACGAGCGGGGTTAGAGTGAGCGGTTACGATGCGGGAAGGGGGTAAGACGCCGGAGCGGGAGGCGCCTTTGGCAATGCTCTCGGCCATTTTCCCGGCGCCGATGAAACCGAGAGTGTAGGAATCGGAGAGGATTTCCATGTTGAGTTACGTGACAGATGAAATGCTGTGTTTGTTTCAGCCAGTTGTTGGTGAAGTAGTGAAGTTGCCACACGGGATGGAATTTATAGTTTTTTCATTAGTCAGTTTATAGTTTTAATATTTATTTTGAAGACCTAACTTGTTTTCTTCATAGCCAAAAATACTATGAAATAGAACTCATCACTTTGACCAAACCCTTATATATATTTATCATAATTTTATTGAAAAATTATAAAAATTACGCCTAAAAAAATTGTATTTAAGTTTCCTTCAATTAAATAATCTTATTCATTTCTAAAAGGAATTAGTTTGAAAAAGGAGTTGAGATTTCAAATTTGACACCATCTAAAAAAACAGTTAAACTTAGTTTTTCTAAACAATGAGAGAGGAGAGAGAGTGGGGTGTGGGGAAAACGGTTGAGAGAGAAGAAAAAGAAAATCAATTTTCTCAAAACCAAGTTGAAGACGGTGGTGGATTGCAGTAAGTTTCAGATATGATGAGAAAATTCCTAGCTAGGGACATCACTAGTCACTTTCGGTTTAATTCTAATAAGTTATTCTCATTCTTTTTCACTTCTTTTCGGTTGAAGAGGTATTGATTCCTTCCATAAGAGATAAGAAAGGAAGAAGGTTCGGTTTTGCTAGGTTCCTCCATGTGAATAACGCTGATTTGCTAGCTATAAAACTTGATAATATTTTCATTGGACAAAAAAAAAATTAACATCCCAAAGTTTCAAAGGTCATTCCGGAGCTCCTATACAGGTGGTAGAGTTGAGTAGAAGATGTTCATACAAGTTCAAGGTTTGGATAAGGTTTGGATAAGGTCTTGAATATTGGTAAGGGTTTCTTTGGATAGAGGTATTAGTATGGGGAAATCTTATGTGTGTGTGATAGGTGTCTCTATAAGGGAGTTTAGTTTTATTGGTCCTTCGATAGAGTTTGAGGTTAAAGAAGATGACATTCAATCAAGATTCTCCAAAGAATATGTAGGTGTGGTGGTGCATGCTAGTTCTTCGTATAATATGCACTAAACTTAAAAGAGAAATCTTATGCTGTAAAAGATCAAATGTTTTTGGTGCTAGAAATGAAAGTGTCACAAGTAAATGATATGAATGTGTGTTGATTGTCGGAATACGTTTTTTCATGTTTGACAATTTTATTTGAACCGATTTTGAGAGTTATTTTCTCCATTGTAAAACCTTTAGTCTTCAGTCCCATCAGTGGAGAAATTTCAATCAAATTCACACAAGCATGTTTTCCTCTTATTCAACTATACACTAGAACATTTGTTGGTCTAAGTGTCGATCGTCCCTCATGTGGATCAGTCAAGAAATTCACAAGTGTCTCTTTCTTCACAGATACTTCAGTTCGTCAAATATATTAAACAAGATATCTCTAACAAGGTCATGTTGGTATTTAAAGCCTAGAAGCTCTCTACAATGGATCACATGTTTCCCAAATGTATCCAAACACGCCTTACGATAAATAGGACAAATTTCATCAATAAGAAATATAGGAATAATAAGGTGGTATCTTAGAATAGTACAATATTTCATTTGTGACATATGTTGGTTTAACCCATCAATAAAAATAGCAAGGAGAAAGTCCTGAGCATATGCGACTTGCAAACAACCAAAAATTATTTTTAATTAGGTTTTAATGAATAAGGACAAAAATTATTTATCCTGAGCAAGGACAAAAATTATTTTTTATTTAGTTATCATGTACACCCATGTCTTTAATAGTTCTACTAAAAAATGCATTCGTCAAAATATATTATACTTCATGAGAGACGGTATTTTTGCTAATAAAATTACTAGGATCAAAATCTGACCTCATAATCCTAACACCATCCAAAACTCTATCAAAATCTAAATTCGTATTATATAATATATTGTATCTCAATATATTATCATATAACACCGGAATATTAGATAATTAAATAGCATACCTAGATGATAATTTACAAACGATAATTTACATGTAGATGAAATAAATATATTCATCATAGACAGTGTAAACAACAACATACACAATAATTTTAAATAAAAAAATTTAAAGATCAATCGCATAAACTTTTATGTACTAAATAATTAAACTGTGAAAAAAGTTTAAAAGATTAATTTATTGTAGATACTTAATTTAAAAGATAAATGGATATGGATGTATGTCGCTAAAAATATATTTTAACCAACCAGTTTTCTTTATGGACTTAATTACTTAACCACTATGATGACGAGAACAAGTGGACCAATCCGTGGCCAAAAGCTTGTATGACTCATTGTTGTCATATTATATGAGTGACTCATTGAAAAAAGATATAGTACGTACATTTTGAAAAATGTAAAAAATCATCAAAAATAATTACGAGGAAAATTTCAAAATATAATATCTTTATTAGTGTGTAAAGATATCGAAGAGATAAACTTTAATTAAGATTAAGAAGGTCTATGGTGTGATTTAAATCGATTTTAAAATAAAAATTTATTTAATTTAAAAAAAGTTATTTGTGATTGATTTGATTTTAAATATTAATTTAAAAAATTAATATAATTCAATTTAATTTTATATGATTTGATTTAGATTTACTTTTAGATATTTAAATTACAAAGTATTTCATATTAACATCATTAAAATGTTAATAAATAATATATTTATATCGTATATAATACATTAAAAAACTCAATTAGATTTAAATTGATTTTAAAAAATCAATCTAAAATTCAACATAAATTGAGCGGTTTTTACAAAATAACACTTAGACATATTTAATAATATTTAATTTTTTATAATTTTTAATTTTTTTGCGATTTGAATTTGAACACCTCAAACTAAGATTACACACTAGAACTTGACACTATATTCATCACAATTGTTGGAATTAATTCAACACTATCGTATTTATCGGATGTAGTTTTAACTGTCGACGTTCATATATAAATGTGATTACGCATAAGATGAACATACAACTTTATCCATTATTGCAAATTAAAATCATTATGACTTCAATGACTTAACATTAGAGCGATAGTCACATGGATTTCTTGTTTAAATTTGAATTTGAGAATTATGCATTGAAATGACAAAAGTTTCACTTTCATGATTAGTATAGTGAATGATTATGAAAGTTGAGCTTTGAAAGTTGCATATATTACAAAGTTAATGCAGGAGAACGACCAAAGACTAACTCAAACAATTTCCCGAACAAACCAATCACTAACCAAACGAACAAAAAATGGGTAAGTTTTAAAGAATTTGCAATAATGAAATTTCACCAAGCGAACTATTCTACTTGCTAAATGAATTCATGAGATTTTAGTAACCTTAGATGATGAGTTGGTAGAAACTTAAATGAACTTAAGCTTGTGTGGTAAGTTTAATACTTCACAAGACAAATTTGGACAACTATAACACACCATGTGACACAACTAAAATAATATAGCATGAAAGCAAGGGTCTGCTTACTTACTGCAGAAGATAGAATAACGACATTGTATGATAAGAAGTTAGATAAGATTATGATATGATACTCATAAGATAACATTTATCCTATAATATGTATGGTATACATATGATAAGAAACATGATATTATTATTTTATTGTTTCAAGTGTTTGATGCACACTTGATTTTGATATAACAAGATATGTAGCCTATTCAAAATATAAAATTATTCTTATGAAACTAAAAAAAAAAAGTTTAAATGCAATTTTAGTCTTTCTATTTTTACAAAAATAAATTATTCATCCCTTCATTTAAAAAAACAGTTTTCTATCTCTTAAAATCAATATTTTTTGAATCCTAGAGCCCACTCTTTTTAAAGGTTAATTTTATTGATGTGATAGTGCTTAGATTGATAAATTTAAAATGCAAGTGAGACAATTTTATTTACTTGAGATCTTAAATTTGTCAAGAAGGTAAGAGGCCAAAAACACATAAATAAACAAAAATTGAAGGACTAAATAGCTATTTATAAAATGGAGGATCAAAACTTCTTCTTTTTTAAATACAAAAGTTTACTTTAGCAATTTTTTAAATTTAGTTTTGAAATATCTTTAATATTTATAAATTAACAAAAAAATTAAAATTATACAAAAAAAATTAGCTAGTTTTATTTTTAAAGATTCATAGGCAATATCAAATAAATTATTTTAATTTGTATCATAAATAGATAATTCTATTATATATGTTAGATAAGGTTGTGTGATGTCATAACAAATTTAAAAGACCTTTGACATATACTTAATAGGCTTGGTGGAGGTTTCCATCGCAGAGCTAAACAAGGATTGTAGGTTATACCCCCTCTGATGTCAAGTAACGGGACATTAGGGTACTCCCCGCAACGGTCAATAATAACAGTGTTTTTCATAACTCGGGAACATCAAAGAATATCCATGTGAGCAAGTGACATTATCCTTTGTGACCAACTCAAACCTTCTTCATTCTTCAATATGGACTTAGGGAGGTGAGAAATAAACCACCTCGACAACAATGACATGCAACACATAAGAACCGCTCTTCTCTTCATGATACGAGTATGAAGAGTGTGCAAAATATCTCCGAGCAAGGTAGGCACAAGGTTGCGGGAGAGGAAGATCTTGATAGCATTCACATCTATGAATGAGTCCGGATTAGGGAATAGGACTAACCCATAGATTAGAAGGGCCAAAACCTCCTCAAAATCCTGAAAATTCATATCATCCCAAAACAGTTGGGCCTTGTCTATCAAAAACTTAGCTAAAAAACTCTTGACTCCGCTTCTTGTTTCCCAATTGGATACCACGTCGGCCCGTTTCAGGTGCAAAGCTGAGGCAATGACTTATGGCTTAGGAACTTCTTATAGACCTGTGAAGGGTAACTGTTCAATAATGGGTATATTCAACAAATGAGAGAATTCTTCCAAGGTAGGCACCAACTGATAGTCTGGAAAGGTGAAACAGTGGTGCTTGGGATCAATGAACTGAAAGAGTACACTCATCATCTTTTCATTAAAGTTTGAAGTAACCAGGTTGAGAAGTCGACCATGTATCTTAGTGAACGCATAAGTTTCAGAAACCCTTGATACTAGCTCTTTGAGTTGGGAAGGTATCTTCACAAAGCTGATTCGGATAGTGTTTCTACGAACGGAAGCCATGATCTGTAAAACAGAACAAAGATAAATTCTTTTGGTCTTTGAAATGGTTAGTACAATAAGAATGAATGCTATGTTATGATGCATGATGTCATGATAAACCACAGATATAGCAAACACAGGTATAGCAAACACAGTCAAATCACACAAAGTCCTTAGGTTTAAGGCTTGCATGAGGTTAAAGGTCATACCCTCTTGAAGTTTAGTTGGTTTCAAACCAGTCTTAAAAAGTAACCGGGTTCTAAGGGATCTCAATATCACTGATCATCCTTTATCGAGCATTGTCTCAGCTCAAGCAATCTTTTCTTGCGGCCGAGATATCTTGAAAGTCTGATCTCAATTAGTGTAGTATCGAGTATCAACCAATCCTCAGCTTTGCACCGAGGCCGGCTATCTCACTACTTTCTAATGGCCAAGTTTGTTCAACTAAGGTTCTAAGGTCCGTTAGTGCTTCACGACACCACGCGGCGGCCCCGTATTCTCCTCGTTTCCCCACGAAGGATACCGGTACCAACCAAAGTGCCACACCAACACAGCTATTGCTTAAACCATATCGGTCTACACCGGACAGTCTCCACGATCTATTGCTATTTACCTAATAAGTGCCCCCAAATCCGGGTGTAGGATCTATAATAACCCAAGCAAAACCCTTAAAGATAAAGTAAATAAACAAGAAAGCAATTTTTAACATGACCTAGATCCTAAGGTAAACCCCACTTTATTTTACTCCCCAGCAGAGTCGCCAGTTCTGTGATACGGTGGCAGAACTGACTGTTAATACTGGTTTGCATTTTGTATTTGCAAATGTCGTGGTAAGCAAGAGTCGCCACTGAATTTTATTTCATCAAATCATGGAAAAGGAAAAAGAACATAAAAACTTTTTTTCGAGATTTCTGAGTACGGGGGGTAGATTATAGAAAGGGAAGGTGTTAGCACCCTTTCTATCCATGGTTTTCCATGGGCTCTTAGGTACTTGCTCATTTTAAAATTGCTTGTATGTGCTTATTTTGAAAAGTTTTACTTCGTGATAACCCTTGTATCAGTCCTCAAGGGTGTGACGAAGTTGTTTTGAAAGTTTGTTTTGAAAGGTGTTGGTGTGAAAAGTTTTTGTTGAGCAAGTACTTAAGATTCTACCTACTCGAAAAAAGATTGTTTGTTCTTGTTTTCTTTGGACAACTCTATCCTACTATTAAGGAGCATGTAGCCCCGTCGTTGGAGTTTGTAAGGGATGTTCGAAAGGGACAAGTACAGTCACCTAAGCAATGGGTTGGAAACTTTAGTAGTAACCATAAAGTCTTAAGATCTTTCCGAGTCAACATTTCTGAGGCAACATTTCCGAGGCAAGATTTTTGAGGCAACATCTGAATGAGTCATTTTGATCTTTTAGACTGGAGGGCAACCACTAAAATCTCCTATGCTTAATGACTGTTTACCGAAGGCAACTGAAGTGAGGCAAACCCTAGGAGTGAATATGTGCATGTGAATTTTTTCAGTTATTTAGTCTTTGCATATTTAGGTGATCTACTGTTTTAACTTTCAGATATTCTTGCCATACAATCCTATTAGCCATGCATCTAACAGTTAAATATTTACAGGAATTTAAAATGCGAGAAAATAAACCTAGTTATTACAAGGCTTTGGCAGTTACATAATTATCTTGACTAAAATAAAAAATGCGGAAGTTTAAAAATCCTAATTACTATTACAATCCCAGAGCAGTTACAATAATAATAAAAAGAATTAAAATGCGTGCGGCAAATTAAATGCGAGAAAAAATTGAAAAAAACCTAAAAATCTAATTGAAAAAAACATTTAATTTATTTTTGAGAAAAGACTTAATTAGGTTATGTACAATTAAAACCCTAATTCTAATCATTTTTAATTATAAAAAGAAATTAAAATTAACCTAATTTAAACTAAATTAAATAATTCAAGAAAACAAAATATTTTTTAAAAAAGATTTTATGTATTTTTTGTGGTTTTTATTTGAAAAAAAAAACAATTTAATTACAAATTTAAAACCTAATTTCTAATTAATTTTAATTAAAACAAATAATCAAATAAAACTAATTAACCTAATTTATTTTCAAAAAATATTAATTTGAATGAATAAGATCTAATTCTGTATTTTGTGATTTTTTTTAGTTTAACAAAAAATAATTTTGGTGTTAATTAAAAAAAACAATTAAAGAAAATAATTAAAGAAATAAAAAAAATAGAAAGAATAACAAACTGGGCATGTGTTGAATGTCCCAAGGGGGGTGTGATTCTGAATTCCCCAAGCCCAATAGCCATCCAAGCCCAGTCAGCGCCTGGTTCCATGTGGCGTTGACCTGGGGGTGTATCATGGTCTCTCATTGCTATGCGTTGGATCTGATACTATGCTTGATCAAGTGCATGGATGTTGGTGACGTATGGTAGACATTTGGCCAGGTGACGCACAGGATCTGCAAATGGAAAAGTTGAAAACAAATTTGTTGGGACTTGGGATCGAACCCAGGTCCTTATGTTTACTAACAATGTGTTCTTCCACTAGGCCAACTGGCTTATTTGTTATTATGCTGAAACCAAAAATATAATATGGCAAAATAAATGATTAGTGGACAAACGCGCTAAATTTCAAATGGGCAAATAGCTGACTGCCACACCATCGTCTTCTCCAAGAATCCGTCGTTTTAGGCAAAGACTTATACCCACTGACAAACTTCCATGGCTAGAAACCTGTACAACTCAAAAACTCATAAAACGCAACATAAATGGAATTGAAGACCAGGGTTCAACTGGTTATGATGTCATGGTCATCATGGTATCTTGTTTGTGATCTAATTTTACCTGTAGCCAAAACCCCCAAAACACATGTGGAAACCCTAAGAATGGCAAGTACAGATATAGGCTTCAAAAATACAATTAAACTATTCAGTTGGCTTGCAAACATGATAAAGATCACAAATATGTCAATCAAATGTGCTAACAATGCATGAATTAATGTAATCAATTTTATAAAAATAAAAAAAGCAAACCGTGTGAGTGATTATGTGCGTTTTTGGGCGCGATAAGACTTGTAAATGATCGAGTTGGCTTCAGAGATGCTCCAGGATGCAATTGGCAAGGTTGGAATGGCTTGAATTGGCCTGTAACTTGAAATCTAATTCACACTTTTCTTTGAAATTTTAGAGTTTGGTTCTTGCTTTTCCACGACTGCAGCCCTTGTCTCATGCCTTGTACATGTTACATATATATGTTAGAATGAATTAGGGTTATAAAATTGACTTGAATCTTTGCAATTATGGAAGATTTGATTTGATTTCCATGCCATATGTAAACTTGCTATTTTGAGCCAAATCATCCCTTTCTTGTACCAATTATGCTTGATTCGTTTTGGTCTTGATATCTCAGCATATTTTGATTGCCAACCTGTCCAAAAATCAAACCAAAACATATCTTTGCTATTATCCATCAATTATTTGATTTAATTCAATTTTTAATTAATAAAAAATCAAAATAAATTGAAAAATGACGAAAATGATGTGTGGGTGAATATTTGAGTCGTGAACCATATTATAAGTGAGGTTCAAGCATAAAAAGTTAGGCCCATTTGGCAAAAAAAATGCATTTTTGAGCACATTTGACTTTTGGCAATTTTGCAAAAAAGGTCAACTTTGACAAGACATATCTCCTTCAATTTTAAGCCTAGTGAGGTGTTCTTGGACTTTTTAGAAATCTTATGATGTCCCCTAAGCAACCCTTTTGGTTGCATCTCAATTGAGTCTTCCATGTTCATGCAAGAAGCTTTGGCCCAAAAGGTGTTTTTGTTGACTTTTCAAAAGGACCCATAATGTAGAAATTCATATCTTTTTATGAGTGCATATTTTGAACTTGTGGGATGAATATGAGTTGTAGGAAATTGCATCCTATTCAAAATGAGCCTTGGATGGAAAATTTCTGATAAATCATGTGGAAGTTATACTTGGTCAAAGTTTGGTTGACTTTTCCTAAGAAACCCTAATTTAGCAACTTTTGGGTTTTGATGAATTTGGAGAATTATTTGAAGAATCATGATCAAACCTTGATCAAATGATGGATATCATTTCAAAATGTTGATGTTGACCCAAAATC
The DNA here is from genome assembly GCA_948472305.1 of Vicia faba. Classification (NCBI taxonomy): domain Eukaryota; kingdom Viridiplantae; phylum Streptophyta; class Magnoliopsida; order Fabales; family Fabaceae; genus Vicia; species Vicia faba. The sequence goes on from OX451740.1 coordinate 706,089,707, forward strand.
TTGAAGTTTGACTGTATGTGGGCCGCAGTTGACTTTTGACCTAATATAGTCGATTCTGAAGCATTTAAGCAGTTGACTGAGCAAACCTCTTGTGCAAGGCATGAAACTTGACATGGAGGGTCTTGAGAACATATTAGGACCATGGAGAGCATATGAGGTCTTTGGAGTCCACCTATCTTGATAAAAATGGAAACCCTAATTTGAGACATACTGCCTTAGGAGAGAGTTTGTCTGGTCAACTCTTGGGCAAACTTGAGCAAATTGAGGATCTCTAGGAGTATGTATTGAGTAAAATGAGAGAGCAAATTTTGGGGTACAACAGACATCACCATGACGCCCTGGTCATCTTGACCCTTGAGGCACTGACGGGTAGACCGTCTTGGTCTCCATGTGCATTGCGTGTGGAGAGCATCACAGTGGTGACTGGCCTCACCATGATCACGGGTAACCCGTCATGGCACCAGAGTACTCGTAATTTTTTATTTTGATGGGATTGAGCTGCCGGTTCCAATTTTTGAGGTTGTACTGTTGTTGGCTATTGTTTTAGAGGCTATTTGAGTATTGTTTATTAAGTATGTGTTGAATAAATTAATTGTTTCCATTTTATGATAAGTTGTGGTTGTTGAATAATAATTCAGTGTGAGATTATTATGTTACTGTCAATGCATGTTTTTTGCGGTCAGTGAGGGCCTTAAACATTGTTGTTGTGTGTTGTTGCATTGACTTATATGACATGAATCATGTGTTGTTGTCGCTTTGAAAGAGGCGAGTTCACGAGTTTGGTGTGGAATTTGAGATTTGTCCCAAGCTCGTGTTGGGGCTTAGAGCTCGGTGTGGGGCTAGGGGTTTGATGTTGGAACCCAATTTGAACGAGGAACCATTTGTTGAGTCGGTACCGCATGCATGAGTTGAGTTGTTGTTTGCATTGCATAAAACATAACTTGTGCACATGAATGACATGATGCATGTTGTTAAAGTGAGTTGTTAGAATTACATATATGAGATACGCCGATTAATGTGAGTTGATGCAACGTATATGAATGATTATGTTCGGTTAGGATTACTTATTGCATTCTTTTGCACCATTCTTAGTTTGAGAGTATTCTCATCCCTCTGTTGTTCGTTGTGTTACGTGCTCCTCTTTGGAGTATAGATAAGCTGGTAAATGAGTATCTACTTTAGAGCTAGAGGATGGCATTGAGGCTATTCTTCTATTTTTGGTTTTTTGCATTTATATTCCGTTGCTTTGATATGTAACACTGGGTAAGAATTGTGTTTTGGAAGAATTAGAAAAGACTATGATAAGTGAAATGAGTCTACCTAAATACTTTTAGGCGGATGCGATTAACACCGCATGCCATGTATTAAACATGGTGATAATTTGACTCATCCTAGAGAAGACACCCTATGAGTTACTTAAAGGTAAAAAACCCAATATTTCATATTTTCGTGTTTTCGGTTGCAAATGCTTCATTTTGAATAACAGAAAGGACAATGTTGGTAAATTTGGTGCTAAGTCTGATGGAGGGATATTCTTAGGGTACTCATTTACGAGTAATACTTATAGAGTTTATAATCATAGAATTGCTTCTGTAGAGGAATCTATTAATGTTACATTTGATGCGACCTTACCATAAAGTCGGGAAAAGGTATTTGTTCTGATGTTTCAGGTGTGATAACGAAAAGATTGATTGATTACGAAAGTCCCAATGAGGATCCTCCATCAAAGGAAGATGGGGACATTGATGATGATTAAGAGAAAAGCATACATGAGGATAAAAAACAAGAGACCTCAAACAAACTGCCTCAAGATTGGACAATCGCAAAGGATCATCTGTTAGATAAAATTCTTGGAGACCATTAAAAGGGGAGTAAGTATTAGATCTCGGGTTAAAAATTCATGGAAGTACTCTACTTTCATTTCCCAAATTGAACCTAAATCGATATTCAATGCTTTAGTGGACGAGGGATGGTTACTTGCTATGCAGGAAGAATTTATCCAATTTAAATGTAATGACGTTTGGGACCTTGTTCAACGTCTTGTTGATAAAACTGTCATTGGCACTAGTTGGGTATTTATGAACAAAATGGATGAAAATGGCGTAATTAATAGGAATAAATCAAGGTTAGTGGAAAAAGGATATAGTCAAGCAGAAGAAATAGACTACAAGGAGATTTATGCTCATGTAGCTCGTCTAGAAGCTATTAGACTCATTTTGGCATTTGCTTTCTGTTTGGATTTTAAGTTTTATCAAATGGATGTTAAATATTATTTTCTTAACGATCATATAAATTAAGATGTGTATGTCTCACAACCCCCTAGTTTTGAAGATCACGAGAATCCTAACCATGTTTTTAAACTAAAAAGAGCCCTATATGGTCTCAAACAAGCTCATAGAGCTTGGTATGAGAGATTGAGTGGATTTTTGATCAAACGAATATTCAATCATGGTAAGGTCGACACCACTTTGTTTATTAGACGTAAAGTAAATCATATTATTTTAGTTCAAATATATGTAAATGATATCATATTCGATTCTACTGATGAATCTCTTTGTCGAGAATTTGCTAGTTTAATGCAAGGAGGGTTTGAGATGTCTCTTATGAGAGAATTGACTTATTTCTTAGGATTGAAAATCAAGCAAGTCGAAGAAGGCACCTTTATAAGTCAAACCAAATATTTCCTAGAGCTTATGAAAAATTTTGATATGAAAGACTCAAGGAGTATCTCGACACACATGGCATCTAATTTGCTTATTGACAAAGATGAACGAGGAGTGGACTTCAGCATTACCAGGTATAGAGGTATAATTGAATCCTTACTCTATTTAATTACGAGTAGGTCAGATATCATGTTTAGCGTGTATATGTGTGCTAGATATTAAGTAACACCTAAGGAATCACATTTTAAGATCTTAAAACATATTTTAAGGTATCTTAACCGAACTTCATAACATTGTCTTTGGCATCTTAAGGGTAGTGCTTGTAGCTTAGCAGGTTATTCTGATTCTGATTTTGTAGGGTGCAAGTTATATAGGAAGAGTATTGGTGATACCTGTCACTTATTTGTAAGTTGTTTAGTTTCTTGGCATAGTAAAAAACAACATAATGTTGCTCTTTCTACCACTGGGACTGAATACGAAGCCACTGGTAGTTGTTGTGCACAAGTCTTATGACTAAGCAACAATACTGGATTATGGTTTAAAACTTGGTTGCTTTTCGATCAAGTGAAATAGTACTAGTGATATTAGTCTCACTAAGAATCCAGTACTTCATTCACGAACTAAACACATTGAGATCAGACACCATTTTCTTAGAGATCATGTTGAAAAAGGGGATGTTGTTTTTGAATACGTTGACACTAAAAGTTAGTTTGCTAACATTTTTATAAAATCATTGTCATTAGAACCTTTTCGCAAGATCTTTAGGAATTTGAAAATCTTAAATTTCTCATGCTTTAAATAGAATAAGTATTTTACTTAGTTTCATTTGCTATATATTTTTTTCACTAATACTATTTTGTAGTAAATTTTTTACTTTTCCAATTATATTGTAATGTCTCTAAACTCTATTACTGTGTGTGCTTGTCTATGTATTCATTTGTATGCTTGTTATCTCTCTATTATGCTCATTCATTGCTTCAAAATATCTTTGATTGATCTTCTTTGCATTTAAGTTTTATAAATGTGTAGTGCTTATTATGTGCATTTGTATAATTGTTCATGCATTATTTATCTTTCCAATGCATTTATTTACATTGTCTTTTGATCACTATTATATGTTGTTTTAATGTATTTGATTCAAATCAATCATTACACACTAAATTTGATTCGAATCAAATCCAACATAAGTGACCAAAACTTTTCAAAAACCATTTGATTCGAATCAGGTTTTAGACATGATTCAAATCAAACAATTTCATGTCACCTCTACCCAATTTGAATCGAATCACACTATGCACATGATTCGAATCACCTAACTTTTCATCATTTTTCAAAGTTTCTTGGAGTAATTGATTCGAATCAATTATTGCATATGATTCGAATTATTGGGCCTATGATTCGAATCACACATTGCACTTAATTCAAATCAACGCAAAATGGGTTAAAAATTTGAACCTCTTTTATTCCATTCACTTGACTCATTATATGCATTGACTTTGATTCAAATATAACCAACCTTTTTCTATCTTTTTGTGCTTCATCTCAAGCACACATATAAGCTTTTGTCAACACTTTTTTTCATGAAAGATTTTCATAATCATTTGTGAAAATTCGAGAAGATTTCATAATTATTTTGTGAATTTTTGTGAAAAATCAACCACCTCTTTTGAAACCCTTGTATTAGAAATCTTCCATCTTCAACCTCATTTCAATTTCATATCTTAATCATGAGTGACGGTTAATTGATCGGGGGAGTGTTGTCTTTAAACTATCCGTTCTTGGAGATTGGTTCAAAGATTTTCAGGTTCTTGCAAGATTGGGGTTATTGTCACTGATGTTGACAAATTTCAGTGAAAAGAAGAAGGTTTTTTCTCAAGAATTGTCTTAGTAGTGACTGTTTGGAAGACTACAGAGTTCTTTTTACATCTTTAGAAAATTCACCACTCAAGGAATCGGTAAGATAAAGGGCTGATTACTACACACGAAGGTTTGGAACAAAATTGGTGATATTGAAAGATTGAAAGCGTTGATCGAGTAAAGATTGCGCATACGAGTTTGACATTTGGCCATATACAAGCCAAGATCTAGATTGAAGATTTTATTTGTTATTTTTCTTCAGCATTACCGTGGACTAGTGATTGTATATACTCTAAAGATATTTGTCAAAATAAAGGAGCAACTATTAAAGTGGATGTACACTCACACGAGGACGACATAGTCGAATCACTATAAATCCTAGTGTCATCTTTCTATCTCTCCTTACTCTTGAATTTAAAATTTGTAGAATATGCATGTTTTATATTTTGTCTTAGGAATTTTTTTTGATAAGCTTAACTTTTGTTGGAATTGAAAACCTTATAAGATCTTTCCGGGTGGTTAAAATTTATTAAAAATATTCTACTTTTAGAATTCACATTATTGATTAATTGTTTAATCATATCTCGTAACTTATCCGATTAATTCAATTGTATATGTTGTGTTTCTTCATCTAAGACATTACAATATTTATAAAGTGATTTGAGTTGCTGCTGAATAACTCTCAATTGAGTATAATTTCATATTTTCGCTCCTTCAAACTTCAATCACTCATCTCATGTTTTCCTTGTAATTAACTTCTTTTTTTCACCGCATGGAAAACTCAATGCTATTGTTGCACCTCACAACCTCATGTATATGATCAACTGTGGTTCCTTAACGGAATAAGGAAAATTTTGACTATTAAAATTCTTATGCAGTTTGATGGACTTAATTACTCAACCTTTACAATTTTGGGCATTAAAATTCTGATTTACTACATCTCATATTTCCACAAGGTGTAAAGTAGTGTTTTCACCGATCAGATAGGAGGATCATGTGAGATTATTGTCGCTAAAAAGTCGTGGAGTGCTAGCTGGACTGGCATCTCATTGTTCAGTCAATTATTAAATTTCGTTCGCAATTTGTCCTCAACTTTGATTGGTTATTTATCATTCAAAGCATCTTTCCCGAAATGACAATAATTGAAACAAAGTCGAAACTGTTATTGTCCGTCCAAACTAAAGTGAAGTCATCCTTTATGTCAGTACAATAAATCCCATTTTTCTTCTTCAAAAAATAAAATAAAATTCCAATTCCTTCATTATAAATAGTGCAGCGTAGTGATCGTGGAAATCATCATTATTAGAGAGAGATGGCAGAACTTTTTGTGAAACAGGGAGAGGAATACGCAAATGCAAGGCCAAGTTATCCACCACAACTCTTTCAATTTATAGCTTCAAAAACTCCTTCTCACAACCTTGTTTGGGATGTCGCCACCGGAAGCGGCCAAGCCTCCAAATCTGTATGCACTCTCTTCCATCTTTATATCACAGACATAGTTTGAGATTGAGATCGAGAGTTGTGATTACTTTTAATTTATTTAATTTTTTATGTTATTAAATGTGTGTCAGTGTCGTGTTTGTGATGTCACTCTAACTAATAAATCCTAATTCATGATTTCAGTTAGCTGATTTGTACAAGAATGTCATAGCCACAGATGTTAGTGAAAAACAGCTTGAATTTGCAACCAAACTCCCTAATGTGCAATACCAACTCACCCCTCCAACCATGTCCATTCCCGAGGTTGAACAAATTGTAGCACCACAAGGAACCATAGACCTTGTCACTATAGCTCAAGGACTTCATTGGTTCAACCTCCCAAATTTCTACGAACAGGTCAAATATGTACTCAACAAACCTCACGGAGTCCTTGCTGCTTGGTGTTACTTTTTGCCAAGAATTAATGAAGAAGTAGACATTGTGTTTGATCAATTCTATTATAGGGATTCAAAACCTTATTGGGATTCGGCGCGTAAATTGGTTGAAGACAATTATAGAAGCATTGATTTTCCTTTTGAGGCGGTGGACGGAGTTGATCATACGGGGCCGTTTGAGTTTGTGACGGAGACTTTGATGAGCTTTGATGGTTTGTTAACTTATATAAGATCGTGGTCGGCTTATCAGACGGCAAAGGAGAAAGGAGTTGAGCTTCTTGGGGAGGATGTCGTTGAAAATTTTAAGGTTGCTTGGGGGGAAGATCATGGCCCTAAAACTGCTAAGTTTCCGATTTATCTGAGAATTGGGAAAGTGGGAAATGTTTGAATATGTTTAACTTTTCATAGTTACTTTCTAGTTCTTAATTTGAATGTGTAACAGAAAGATGCAAAATTATTTGTTTGTTAGAAAGAAATAAAATCTTGTGATTGTTTGGTGAAATAATTTCCAGCTAAATGTTATCAACGTTTGATAGCATATTGAGAGATGTTGTGATGAATTCTGCATATTATCAATGCGAAGGAAAATTATTGGATATAACTTAATTGCTACGATCACTTTTAGAAATTTCTCTTTATATGTAACTAACTAGACGAAAATTTCTTTTTGTGTGACCCAAACCCTTTTCTCTCCTTTGTTATAGCTTCTTCTTCTCCAATCTTTTTGTGAGAAACTGAGGAGTTTTATCATTGGGAAAAGGATATTACGAGTTTACGTTTTCAAGTTCTGAAGATATGACAAGAGTTAGGGCTTCAGGTACTCTCAATCTTCATTCTGGCTCGCTGAAGCTTTTCGCGTGGACGAAGGATTTCAATCCTTCATTGCAACACAATACCTCAGTTTAGGTTTGGGTAAGATTCTTTGGTCTCTCATAGGAGTATTAGAGACCAAAAGTTCTATTCACCATTGCAAGCTATGTAGGTACTTCGTTATGCATTGATGTTACTTCTTCTAAATTTAGAGTCGAGTCGATAGAACCTTTGGTCAATATGTTCTGGTACTGATTGATATGGATTTGACTCAAACTGTTAACCACAATGTCCTGGTTGAACGTGATGGATTTACTTTCTTCGCTGATATTGAATACGAAAATCTTCTAGCTTTTTGCAATCACTGCAGAAAAACAGGCCATGAGGTGCAAGCCTGCAAATTTTTGAAAAAAATCCATCATTCAAGTTGTTTTCAAAACCGAAAATAGTTTTTATCCAAAAATCCATTTCTAACTCACCTGAAGATCCCTTGAAAGTTTCAGATAGGTCTTGGTTCAATGCTCGAATGACAAGGATAAAAGGGATCTTAGTCCTCAGAGAGAAGATTGCCCGTAGTTAGAGAGAGAAGATTGTCCAGAGTTAGATCAACCAATGCATCATGAGAATTCTACCTTGGTTCCTAACAACCTTCTCAATTTTATTTCTCAGCCTCCCGAGGAATCAAAATCTCAATTATCTCTGTTAGTGGATGCCACTCAAGCCATTATCATGAAAGGAAAAGAAGCCACCAATATAGATGCAGTTTTTCTCAACAACTCATGGGCTAACTTAGCAGAACAAGGAGAAGATCAAATTCAAAATGAAGGTGCTTTTACGTCAACCATCTCTAAACTTAAAGAGAAGCGGTCAGTAAAGCAAAAGCTGAAGGTTAATACTAGGTCCCAAGCAGGCCTCAAGCATCGTTTCTTAAGAAGAGTTTATACTAGAATATTCATGGATTGGCTAATGCTCCTTCTAGATTAGCCTTAAAGAGACTCAACAAACTTCATAAGCCGGATTTCATTTTCATTGTCGAGCCTAAAATTAATTTATCCAATCTTCCAAACAATTGGTTTCAAAAGTTAGGTTTTTATGCTTTCTGATTTCAACAATTTGGAGCAACCTTCTTTGTGGTGTTTATGTTATGTAGATTTCTCCCCAACCATCATATCTAGTTCAGATCAATTGGTTGCATTCTCTTTCCTTTTAGATAACGGTCGGCTAGCTTGTGTAGTGGTTTATGCCTCCACCAAAGTCATTAAGAAGGGAGATTCGGAAGGATGTATCTGATCTTTATTCCAATCATTCTCTTCCTTGGCCGTTTCTTGGGGATTGCAATGCGATTGTTGGTGCTCATGAGCAAAAGACCTATGTTAGATTTTTGAAATTGGTCAGATAGCTAAAAGCTCATTCACATTCCTACAACAAGTGCAAAGTTTACTTGGTCCAACAAGAGAGATGCTCCTTATGGCATTGAAAGAAGGCTAGATAGATGTATTGGAAATCAACTATGGCTTGATTCTTATTCTCAAATTTATGTGTCTACTATGTCTAAGCTTTGTTCGAATCATTATCCTATTTTATTGGATTTTCACATTACTGTGGTTAGAATGGTCTCCCAATTCAAATTCTTGAAAACTTGGACCTTACACAATGAGTGTAGATCATTGGTTGTTGTCTGTTGGTCTCAGAACATCATAGGTTTCCCTATGTATGTTCTCAGTAAGAAGTTGCAGTTGTTAAAAAAGAGATCTTAGAAGATGGAACAAAATAATATTTGGGAATGTCTCCGTTAATGTGGATAGTGCAGAAGTGGTTCTAAAGGAAATTCAAGATAAAATCTAGCAAATGGGCATCAATGTTAATCTCAAAAAGCAAGAGTTTGACGCTCAGTGCAAACTCTCAAAAGCCTTAGACATGGAGGAATGCTTTTGAAGAGATAAATCTAGAGTTAAATGACAGTTGGAACGATATCGAAATACAACCTTCTTTCATCATATTTCCAAGATCAAAAACAAGTTGAAGCCAATCTCTTTGCTTAAGATCAAAAACAACAAGCTGATTTCCGATCCTAATGATATAGTAGACTGCACGGTGAAATACTTTAAATCTTTGTTTTCCACTAAACGTTTCTATTTTGCAAGATTTCAATTTGGTGGATGACACCATTCCCGTCATGGTGGGTCATGGTGGATGATATCATGAATGTTGTTCTAACTATGATTCCATCTATTGCTGAAATTTCTGCTACTGTTTTCGCTCTGAACAAAGATAGTGTGTCTGGTCTGGATGGTTTCGGAGCTAGTGTTTTATCTAACTTTTTGGGATATCATAAAGGTATAAAGGTTAGGGGTGTAATTGGTTTGGTTTGGACTAGTTTTTGATTAAAAAAAAGGTTTGAACCGATGATATTTCCACCATTTTAGTTTAGTTTGGTTTTTAATATTTTTTTGATTCGGTTTGATTTGGTTCGGTTGATCGGTTTACAATATTTTTTCAAATATTATATTCATCAGTCTATTCTCCACTATCGTGTTTTTTCAGTGTATTTTATGTTATTACTATTTTAAAATAATACATTTCATGCTCTATTTTTTCAAACAAATTACAAGTTGCTCTTAATCCATACGAAATAATGACACGATTTCCATTACATCATGAAATAAGTTCACTATCAAATATAAAAGTTAACATTTGACATCAGAATGTTCGAAAGAGATTTAAAAACTTAACAAATAGAAAACAATAAACACGCATCAATTAACATGTTTCTCACCTCAAACACACATAAAAATTATTTTTTAACAAGACTAGAAGGAACTTTGTTGAAAAAGAAAAAGAAACAAAAAAGGTAAAACAAAAATATGAAAATTCATATCAGAATGACAATAGTGATAGCATAAAAATGGTGGCGGGCAACGAGAGCAGCAGTTCAATGAAAACAATTTTTTTGTGACTTATGGTTTCTACTTTCTATGTTTTGGAGTTTTGTTCTAGATGCGTGTTTTGCTGAAAAGAAAAAAGTGTAAACAAAGATGGAGAATGGTTGAACCGATAAAAATATGGGCTTAATGGTGGATGGAATAAAATATTTAGAGTGTCATTATTTTCATTTGTTCGGTCCATCGATTTGCCGGTTTCTAAAATCTAAAATCGAGAACTGAACCAAACCACAAAGGTTTTTATGGTTTGATTCATTTTAGAACTGAACTAGAAATAATCAATTTTATTTCAGTTTGGTTTGGATTATCGATTTAATTAAATTTTTTGATCTGCTTACACCTCTAATAAAGGTGGATGTTACAAATGAGGTCTTGTAGTTTTTCAATTCTGGTAGGATTCTTTCGGGGTTTAACTATAACACTATTGTGCTTATGCCTAAAAACACTGGAACTGACTCTTTTGATCAATTTCGGCCTATCGTATTATCTAATTTTAAGTTTGAAATTATATCGAAGATTCTTGCAGATAGGCTTGCAATTCTTTCACCAAATCTGATTTCTCAAGACCAGCGAGGTTTCATTCAAGGCATACACATTCACGATTATATCAGTTTAGCCTCTGAAGCAATTAATTTGCTTGACTCTAAAGCTTGGTGCAGTAATTTAGCTTTGAAGGTGGACATTTCTAAGGCCTTCGATACTCTCAATTGACAGTTTCTTTTGAAAGTGCTTCATCTTTAATAGTAAATTATAGATGTGGATTAGTAAATTATACATGTGGATTAGTAGCATCTTTCATTCTATTCAGATGTCTATTAATACTAACAGAGTTTTGCATGGTTATTTCAATTGCCTGTGTGACATCCGACAAGGAGATCCTCTTTCTCCGCTTCTTTTTTGTATCACTAAAGATGTGTTAAGCAAGAAGATTTGTCAACTTGTTTCTTCAAAAATCTGGAGTTTATTTTGGGGCAAAGAAAGATTTTAGTGCCATCTCACATTCTCTATGCAGATGATGTCTTCATCTTCTGCAAATGGAAGTTTCCAATATCAAGTGCATGATCAAGCAAAAACCCTAAAAAGGAAAATAAGTTCAAAAATTAATCAATTAGATTCAAAGGTCAAATAAATTTGATGTAAAATAACCTAAATATCAAAAAAATTAAAAGGATCAGAAAGCATATTTTTCTTGAATTTTATCTCAAAAGGAAAGAAGAAATAGAAAACTATTTAAACAATTCATAAAAAAAAACAAGGAAAAGATGAACGTGTTCAATTAAATAATTTAATTTGTAATCCAATTTTTTTATAAAATAGGACAAAAAATATTTGCATGTTATAAGCTCAGAGAGGAGTCCAAAAATATTTTTTGTGGATTTTTTACTTAATAGATATAAGAAAATAAAATTTAAGATTTAAAAGAAATATTAAAATCCTAATTATTGACATGATTTTATTTAATCAAGAAAAATGATTAAAAAATGAAATAAAAATAAAAATATGAAAATATAATGAAAAAGAAGTCTAAAATAATTTTTTCATAATTTTTAAAGTGAAGAAACTATCAAAATAAAATTTGAGAAAACAAAAGAAAAATTAATATATAAATCCTTTTACACCCTCTTTTGCCAAAATGCGCTGTAAAAAGATAAATGTATCCATGTTCAATCAGGCAGGGACACATCATCGTCCCTACCAGCATGCCAAACCCCAAAACGCGTGGAAAAACAGTTTTCAGCAAGGCAACTTCCAGCTTCAATTTCTCTCTTATTACTCAACCATTTGAGATGATTCAAAAAGCAAACATAATCACCAAACTTCTAAGAACATCACACATCTTTTAGATTTTAAAAACAAGGCAGGATCAAAGAGAAATTGGAGCTCAAAGTCACTGAAAACGAATTTGAGCACAATTTGCAGAAAACTTCAAAACATCAATGGAGCTCGAATCAAACCAATTAAATACATCAGACCTATTGTCTGTCCAGCTAATAACATGTATACAAGATTTCAAGCATTGATTTAAGCTATCAAACAAGGAATCCAGAACTGAATTTTACCTCTTTAAGTGAAAAATAAATTCACTATTGTCTGGATCTAATGATGAGAAATCCAAAGCAACTTGCTTCTTTTGCTCCAATTATGAGAAAATGAAAGAGATATGAGAGGTGGAACAAGAATGGAGGTAGCTTAGAAGAGAAGAAAATTCAACAATGGAGTTTAAGCTTGTTTTAAGAGAGAGAAAGAAAAGTGTGTTGTTGACTTTGTGAGGAAGAGAGAAAGAGAGAGAGAGAGAGAGCTTGCTACTGACTTCGCCCCCTTCAATTGTTGAATCACATTGCCTTTTATAGAGGGAAGAATGAGAGAGTGAGGAAAATGAGAAGTGAGATAGAATGAGAGTGAGTTGAGCATGTTGTGTTTTATGTTGTTTTAGGATGAGAAGCATGCGTTTTGAACAACAAATGAAGGGTGGAAAATGAGTAAGAAAAGCGTGAGTGATGATCTGGCAGGCTGGAACTTGGTTGGAATGAAATTTTCATGCATTGCCATGCAATTTTTTTTCTATTCCTTGAGAACATCTTTATCTCCTTATATCTCATTCCATAGTGCATGAATCGTGACAATGTTTGAATCAAAAATGGAGAAGACACTTCATACTCCAACTTTCATGTTCAAATTTTTTCAAAATGAAGCTGGGATCAATGAGATATTTGGCTAATTTATGCTTACAATCTGCTTGATAAAATGCCAGGCCTGACTGGGCTTGCTGCGTGCGCGTGAGGCCTGGCTGGGCAAAACATTTCAGCTTGCATGATGCCTTCTTCTTTCAATTATATCTCAAAATTTATGGAGAATTTGGAGAAACTTTCTGAAGCGAAATTGCTTCTCACATTTAGGGCTTCAAATTTAATGTTGGACATTTCTCAAAATAATGAATATTTCCCATAGAAAAGTATTGATGAATGTGCGCCCACAACATGTTTGATGAAATGACTGCCTAGCGCGCGTGACTTGCCTTGTGCTAAGCAAAAATTCAGTTTTCAACTCAAAATCTAATCACCATATGTTTCTCTACACTTAACCATTTGAGATGATTCTTGAATGAAAAATAAAGAGAAAACTTCAATCTACAACTTTCGTGTTGCCAATTTTTTTATTTGAGTCCAAATGGTCATTCAAAAATGGACATGAAGAAGTCAATTTTTTGCATTTTTAACCAAAATTTCACTAAGTGTCAAAATCTTCCAAGCTTCATAACTTTCTTTCCTTTCATTTTTTGGACTTGTGGCTACTCCTACAAAGTTGGATAATTTTTCATCCTCTTTCTAGGAATATAAAGTTTTCACATTTTCAATAAAAATTGAGAAAGTTGTAGCCAGTCAAAATTCAGCCCTATGGATACTTAGAAAATTTTCAAAACTTCAAATAACTTCCTTGACAAGTAAACTCCAATTCACACTTCATCTTGATATTTTTGCACTATTGACCATGAAATATGAGAATAGGGATATTAAATTGATGGTAGACCAAAAGTCCACTTGGTCAACAACTGATTTTGACTGTCTTCTGACAGAATGACCATTTTACCCCTTTTAGTCAATTGAACCCCTTCAAGCCAAAGTTGATGATCAAACTTCCAATGATAGATGCTCATGACTATGTAGAGAAGTATAGGATCAAGAATTGCCCAAAAATCCAGAGATCTTCTGATTAAACTCCAAACCCTAGTTTTGATCATCTGCGCTAGGAGATGGTGAGATGACTGCAATTGTGCCATGACCTACAAGATGATATTCCAAGAGACAAAATATACACATTTTGAGGTTAGTTAGAAGCATACAAGTACAATATATACGAATAGAAGTGCTTCAAAGTGCTTGGTGATTCCATAGGCAAACCCTAAGACAAGATACAGTAGAAGATAAACCCCAAACCCTAATTTGTGATCTGATTGCATTATGATGGTATGATATGATAGAGGAATATTAGGGGGAAAATTGGGGTACAACACAATGCATTAATGAGAATAACCAAAGTCTGAATTTGCCACTTCAGATGGTGTGCCTTTGAGGGATGACAGAAGAATTCAATATGAACATCTTGTGTAAATTCCAACACTCCTTCATCGATCAGGTCTTGAATCTTGTTCTTCAACGTCTAACATATGTTAGTTTCGTTCCAGGACTGTTGGAGTGATATGCACACCTTTCTTTATGATTGTAACGAGGAGAATAAGTATTGGGCTTTTGAGGAGGATCCTTCAATGTAACCAACTTAGTCTCCAACATATGATGCAATACTTGAGCTAAGGACATGTTAATCTCGATAAATTGTCTTTTGGGCGTATCTTGCTTACGCTGACTACCCCGTCGTTGTTGGCGAGGTCATTGTTGGGCTCGCGATGTAGTAGCAATTTTGAAAGGTCTTCTCTCGACCAAGCCAGATTCTTGTCTCATCGGGGGATGATTAATGACTTGATCCCCAATTCTAGTCGCTTGTTTCATACGGTTGTATTCTTCTTGATGAAGCTTGTTGATGAGGATTCTCAACTCTTCTTGTCCCCGAGCTAAGTTTTGGATAAGATTCATCTATCCCAACATCTGGATTCTCATTGTCGCTATCTCAGCTTGTAATTGTTTCAGCTGGTCATCCTCGTTATCTTCAAGATTTTTCTTGGTTATAATCTCAATTAGGAGTGCTTTCAATTCTTCTTGCCCCTTGGATAGGTCCAGGAACAATTCTTGAAGCTGATCATTTTGGGTCTGAAGATCTTGGACAGTCTGTTCGAGAGCCATTTTTTTATTCTTGAATAAATATTAAGTGGATGAGAAAACTTGTATGGGGAAAACATGTTATGACATGATGCATGATATGTGGTGCGATGTTTTCAAGGATCTCACGAGGTAAACATATGAAAATGTCAGAAGTTGAACTTTGATTATGTATTTGATTGAAGAACTTTGTGTCATTGAATGTCCTTCTACGAGAATCAAGCTTACCATGTCAAGTGGGTCATAGTCCTTGACTCAAGCTATCGGGATTTGGTCTTTGACAACATTTTGTTAGAGGAAAATAAATCCTCTTGCCTCTTGATAGACGCCTGGTTCAATATAACCCTACATCACATGCCCTTGAGACCCTTGAAATGGTTATTTGAAAATGCTATGATATGATGTTATGATGTGTATGCTATGCACCAAGAAAAAGTGTAAGGTGGTGACTACAAACAAGCCCTGCAAGGAATTCAAGTTTGGTTAGATATTGAATACAGACAAACCTTGCGAGGATTTTAAGTTGTCAGGTTATAAATTCAAACAAGTTACACAAGTAACCTTAGATTCAGGCTTGAACGAGGTTTATAGGTAAGTACCCTCTTAAAGTTTTAGTTGGTCCAACCTGTCCTAAAAGAAAGTAACTGGGTTCTAAGGAATCTCAATATCACTGATCTTTCTTCATTGAGCATTGATTCAACACAAGCTTCTTTATTAGCGACCAAAATATCCCGAAAGTCTGATCTCAATGAGTGTAGCATCGAGTATCAACCAAATTCGGACTGCACCAAAGCCAACTATCTCACTACTTCCTAATAGCCAAGTTGTTCAACTAAGGTTCTACGGTCAGTTAGTGCTTTACGACACCACACAGCGGCCCCATATTCTCCTTGACTGTACTCAAGGGACACCGGTACCAACAAATGTGTCACACTAACGTAGCCATCACTTCAACCATGTCGATATAAGCTGCATAGTCCCCACGATCTATTGCTACTTACCTAGTAATGCCCCAGATCTGGATAGAGGATCTATACAAAACCCAAACAACCCTTTTAAGAGTAAAGCAAGCAAGTCAAGCAAAGAAAGCATTTTAAATTTGAAATAATCTCTAAGGTAACCCCACTTTTAGGTTTCTTCCCCAACAGAGTCGCTAATTCTGTAATACGGTGGGAGAATTGATTTGAGTGTTTTGTGTTTTATCGCAATTGTTGCGGATAGCAAGAGTCACCAATGACTTTTCTTTTATCCAATAAAGGAAAGAGTGAAAAGAACAGGAAAAACCTTTTTAGAATTTTATTGAGTTTGGGGGGTAGGTTATGAAAAGGGAAGGTATTAGCACCCTTTTCATCCGTAGTTATCTACGGGCTCTTAATTGCTAGCTCACTTTGAAATGCTTTGAAAAATGTGTTTGTGTTTGTTTGAAAGTATTTTTAAAAAGTGCCTTTGTTTAGGCGAACTTTGTAATAATTCTCGTCTATATAAGAATGTATACAAAGTGGTGGCTTTTGAAAATATTTCATGAAAGTGTTGATGCATTTGAAAGATGTTTTGTTTTGAAATGTTTGTAAGAAAGCAACTACGAGCGCTCTACGTACTCAAAAGAAAGTCTTTGTTCTCTTCCTCCTCCTTTAGATAGTGCTATCTTGCCATTAGTTGGTAAGAAACCATATCATTGGATATGAGCGACATGCGTGAGTCGTCGTATAGTCATAGAAGGAAACTTGTAAAATGTTTTAGCAATTGTTTGTAAGGGACTAAGATCATTTACTGAAGATTGAAGGGTCATTGAGGGAATATGATCTTTTAATCGTGGGTTTTTTGATAAAACATCTCACGTTCGAGGGACATGACTGTTTTTTATCCGAGGCAACAAGTGTGGGTTATCCTAGAGGTGCATGTGTGCAAAGTGTGGTTGATTCAAGTATATTATTTTATAATTAAGGTTGTCTATGATTGGTTTTAAAGTCTTGCAATACACACCCTAATTACTAGCAATAATAAGGAAAGCGATAAATTACGGAATTTAAAGATCCTACACTATTACAATACTTTGGGAATGTGGAGTGCAAATTACAAATGGGGATGGAAAGCAATAAAACCCTAATTACTATTACAAACCAATGAATATGAATAATAATAGAATGTAAAAAAATGTAAAGATAAAGAAGAAAAAGATATTGTTTTTGTGGTTTTTTATGGAATAGGTTTTAAGATTGATCTAAAATTAATTAATTTACAAGGGAAGTTAATTAATTATTTAACAAAACCTAAAATCTAAGTTAATTAAAATAAACTCTAAGTATAATTTAATTGTTTAGAAAATAATTTTGGTTAATATGAATTTGGAAAAGAAAATGTTTTATAATGTAAAAGAAAATAATAGAGTTTAATTTAATAAAAATAAATACTTGAATTGAAATATTTAAGAAGAATATATGTCTTTGTGTTTTTTAGAGAGAAAAACCTTTAAAAGATACTATCTTGATTTAATTATAAATAATGAAAATAAAAATATTTGTTGTGATATTTTTTATATTTATAAAATAGAGATGATAAATCAATAGTATGCAAAAAATAAAATCAAAAGGAGTTGTTTTGATTGGTTTAAAGAAATGTTGAAGTTTGATAAAAAATATGAAATAAAGAAGTGATAAGAAATAAACTTGGTCCTGCCAAAGTTTGAACTCAGGATCTCCAGGTTATTTACTCAAAATTTTACCACCAGACCACGCGCTTATCATTGTTAAGAAAATGCTTGCATGATATTATATGTGAAACCTTCCTTCTGAAATCACAAAATCACAAAATAACATAAAAGGGGGATTCACATTGGTTCGAACACACGCCCTTATGGTCAAAGGTACTTGACAACGCGCGCGCTTTCCACTAAGGTGACTGTTTCATCTGTACTTAAAATAACTACCAATAAATATAAAATAAAATCGTTTAAAAATTTGATTTTTCTCTTCTTCTTCTTCTTCCTCCCTGCATCCATCGTTACTGTTACTGTAACACCATATTTCCATTTTTTTTCAAAAATTCTAACTTCCTCATTTCTCAACCAAATTAAGAGTTGTAAAAACCAAACTTGCTTTATTTTTAACAAGGAATCCAACCATGTAATTTTTAAGAGCTATAAATCAAATGTTTTCATGAATTTTTTATTGGTACCAAACAAAAACCTAAATATCGAAAAAATCCAGTTTCAACGTTCTCATCCCACAGTCAATTAAAATGAAATTTAAAGATATGATTAGCTTCATAGACATGATATCTACATTTTATATTTTAAAATTAAAGTCAAATGGTGCTTGTATAAGGATCTGAAAGTTGGAAAAACTTACCTCTTGATGCAAAAATTCAATGTCCTCTACACGACTTCCAGAAGCAATATGATGATTGTTTTAGTTTCCTGGGACCTTAGTGAGTATGTTGCAACTCTTAATTTGCCTTGAAAGTGTCTGGATTGGTCTACTCAAGTCAAGTTGAAATGTTGGATTTTGAAAATGGCGGATGACGAAAATGATGCTACAGTGAGGAAACAGGGGTATGGATAACTTCTATATGATATATATGAAGTGTTTGGACAATAGGTTCAAGAATGATGAGTTTCAAAGTTAAGGTTTCAAAAGCTTAAAAATGGTGATTTTTGGCCAATTCTGACATGGGAGAGATTGAGGGTGTTTGAGGGCTTGTTGATTCGTGGTTTTGGTTGCAAAATAGTGTCTCTATTTATAGGGAAAGGTTGGAAAAGCTCAAGTTGATCAGAATTCAAAATCACGTGTTAAGCTCAACATGTGATTTTCTTGAAAAATCAAGTTTCAATACCTTGTAACTTTGATCATAGAGTGGTTAAACACTTTAAATATGTCGCTTTTGACTTTGTAGATTAAGTGTGTGCAGAAAAACAAGTTAGAGGCTCAAGGAGTGGACTTTTGCAAAAAGCTTGCTTTTCAAGAATGGAAATGGTACCTTTCTCTCTTAAATGGCAAGATGCACTGGACAATGCTTGAATCAAGTGAACCATTGCTTAAAAGTTTATGTAAATATTTAATTATGGTGATATTTTCAAGTTAAGAGGCCTTCAAAGCAAGATTATGCAGCATGGCATGAGATTGGATCATGTGTTCTTCATGAAAAATGACCTATAATCCATGTTTGTGCTGCCATCTTCTTCTCTTAGAATATCCTAGATCAAAAATGATCTCTTCAAGTTTTTTGACATTTTGGAAAGCTTGAAACATTGTTCACAACCTTCATGTTGACCTTTTTGGCTAAATCAACTTGGAACTAGGTGAAAATTGGTCAAGAAGTTAGGTAAAAAAATCTGCCTAACTTGCCAAAAATTTCACTAAGTGTTTTTATGAAAAATGTCATGACTTGATGGGCTTACATTAAAATATAAGCATTTTTTGGACATCAACCCTCTAATAAAAAGTTGTATAATTCATCGAAATCTACAACTTTCATGTTGAAAGTTTTCTTTGAATCATCTTGCATCTTGGTGAAAAAATGTCATGAAGTAATGAAATTATCAAGTTCAAAACACTTAGAAAAATTTCGAAGTATTGAAAAGTTTGACTTTTTAATGACTTTTTGACTTTCTTGGTTCTTGATGATCAATATTCATATTTTTGAATGTCTTGATGAATCTTGATCTTTGAAATTTAATGTTGACCAAAAAGTCAAAGTTTGACTTTTGGTGTATCAGTTGACTTTTTCATCAGTTGACCAAATTTCAACTATCAACTGTTTGATCTTGAGAAATGAATTGAGTCATGCAATTAGGTCAAAATTATGTGTTTGAGTTCTTAAGATTATGTTTCAAGTCATTAGATCATGTATTAGGGCAAAAGTCAAAAACCTAATTTTGACCATTTTACCCATTTGATGATTTGAACACTGTTCTTGAGGAATTGTGATCCAAACTTGATCAATTGATGAATATGACTTGAAAATGTTGATATTGGCCAAAAATCTTGAAGTTTGACTGTGGTTTGACCACAGTTGACCGTTTACCCAATACAACTGATTTTCAGTCATCTGATCAATTGACTGAGCAAAATTTTGATCCAAGACTTGAAACTTGGCATGAGTATTCTTGGAGGTCTATAATGAATCATGAGAGTCATTTGAGACATTAGAAGTCCAATTGTCCTTGTGAAAATTAAAACCCTAATTTGTGGTCCTAATTCTCAAGAGGTGATTTGACCTAGTCAACACTTATGCAAACTTGA
The DNA here is from genome assembly GCA_948472305.1 of Vicia faba. Taxonomy (NCBI): domain Eukaryota; kingdom Viridiplantae; phylum Streptophyta; class Magnoliopsida; order Fabales; family Fabaceae; genus Vicia; species Vicia faba. The sequence continues at coordinate 706,109,865 of OX451740.1, forward strand.
GCTATTGAAGATCTTTGTAAGAAATGTCTTGAGAAAATAGAGGGAAAATTTTGGGGTACAATAACAATACACGACAAATGGGTCATTAAGATCTGGAAAAATTAGAACTGGAGTCGTAGTCAACTTCTCCTTCAACTCTCTGAAAATTTCCTCATTATGAATGACCCAAGTAAACGATCTACCTTTACAAGTCAGCGGGGTTAATAAAAGTTCTAACTTAAAAAAAACTTCAATAAACCAGCGATAGTAACCAACCAAGCCCAAAAAGCTTTTAATCTCAGTATCTGACTTCGGATCCTCCTATTGTAGTATTGCATCTACTTTGGATGGATCCACGATGATACCATTTCCTGAAATAACATGACCAAGAAAACTAACCTCTTGCAACCAGAACTCACACTTTGACAATTTTGCATACAACTTCTTCTCTTTCAACACTTGCAAAAAAATTCGCAAATGCTCTACATGCTCTTCATTCAACTTGGAATAAATCAAAATATTATCAATGAAAACTACCACAAACCAACCTAGATAAGTGTTGTACCCCAAAATTTGCCCTCTCATTTTATCAAGATTTCCCCTCACAAGACTCTTTGGACTCCAGACAGGATTAGGGTTTGCTCTGCTCAAGACATCTCCTTGCACTGATGACCTAAAATTAGGGTTTGAGTTTGCACAAGGATTTTTGGACTTCCAATGCTTAATATGACTTTTATACTTCATGTTGGACTTATAAGATTTCCCATACCAAGATTCAAGCCTTGAATCAAATTTTTGCCCAATCAATTAGACAGATGACCTAAAAATCAGTTGTATTAGGGAAAAAGTCAATTGTGGCCAATTTACAGTCAAATCTCATAATTTTTGATCCACATCAACATTATAGGATCATATGAACCATTTAATCAAGTTTGGACCACAACTCCTCAAGAAATTTGATCAGATCATCAAAAGGGCAAAATGGTCATTTTTAGTGTTTTGACTGCAGAAGGGCAATTTCTGATTTTTCACCTAACCAATGGAAAATTAGGTTCAAGAATGTATTCAAGGACCCAATGGCATCATCTTGACCTAATCACAAGGTTCAAAAGATCTCAAATGCATTGGATTGACAAATGAATTTTCCAGTCAACTGATCAAAAATCAACTGTACATTGAAAAGTCAAATTTTGACTTTTTGGTCAAAATCAAGTGCCAAGGGTCATTTTTCATCAAGGTGTGTCAAAACATGAAACTTGTTCACCAAGAAACCTAATTTTGGAAATTAGGATTTAAGATTGAAAAATTTCATAACTTAGAAATTTTCCAAGTTATGAAATTTTCTTATTTTTTCCCAACTTTTTCACCATGATGCAATTGGATTCAAAGAAAACTTCCAACATGAAAGTTGTAGTCCTCCACAAAATCTACAAATTTCATTCACAAAATTTTCCAAAAAGATTCTTGGATCTCAAGTTATGATTTTATGAACAAGGGTCCATGAAACTTTTAACTTAGTGAAATTTTGCCCTAGTTTAGGCAGAATTTTGACCTATCTTCATGGAAAATTTTCACATAGTTCCAATTTGAATCTCAAAATACATTTCAAATATGGATTGTAGAGCATGTTACAAGCTTTCCAAAATGTCAAATAACTCTCCAAGATAATTTGTGGTTAGGGAGAATCGAAGGATTGAAAATGGCAAAAATCACTTTTGGCCAAGGCATTTTGCACATTGATACAACTTGCAATTCTGTCCAAACCTTGCTTGTAATTGTTTTACAGGACTTAAACCTTTCCACACTCATAAGTTAAATGCATACACATTGGATTAAGGCTTTGTTCTGAGCTTTAGAACATTACACTTTGAATTAATCCATTTTTGGCAAAAAGGCAACAATGCCATTTACATAAAGCACAACTTTTGCAATTTTGTTTGTATTGAGCATTGGACTTAATATTTTGCAGCAAACCACATCCAAAAAGATCAGAAAAGGTTTACCAACTATGTGCAGGCCTGGAGCTAGCCTGTACAGGCCTTGCCATTGTCACTTCCCACCTTTTCTTCAAAAACAAGAAAGCTTGCAAAAGTGAGAGAACTTTGTAATCTGATATAATCAAGTGTTGTATTCATTTCAAACAAGTTTTACACATTACACTAAGCCAGAAACACGAGCTCACCACCTCTCAAACACCCTTGTACACCAAAAACCCCATTTTCTGCCAAAACAGGGCAGGTTCTGCAAATCATAAGCCAAAACCAAATCCACTCGTGCGTTTTGCTTGAAACCAGTTCCAACACACTCCATACAACATACCTAAACTATCCCAACCATTCCCAAGCCACTGTAACTCCATTTACACACTTCACCATTTTCAAATTCTGAGTTTGCAGGTTGAGTTCTACAAGAAGATTCAGGCAAGTTCAAAGCAAGCTAAGCATTGGGAAAGCTCAAAGGAACTTCAAGCAAGCTCACAAGTATCTCATGCCTCACTCACAACCCCTACATTGCCATACTCGAGATTGACTGAAACATGTATTTCTCAAACTTCTATCTCCTAATTTAGGAATCATTAGGCTTATGTTTGTGAAGAAAAAATATAGTCCTCATTGCCCTTGAGCTGTACATATGCATAGAATTCATTTATGTTAACTGAGCTAGGAGTATTTGATAGTTGAAGTTACTGAAAAAACTAGGTCAAGATTTAGGGCCAATGAAATTCTCTCTGGTCTTTGAGAGTTAGATTAAGTTTTTTACATGGTTAGAATCGTGTGATCAAGAGCTATAACTTTCATGTTGCAAGTTTTTGTTTTTAAGAACAAATGCAGGAGTTACCAGTTTGAACCATGGTGCGTGTTTTCTTGTTCAGAGGTTAGAGATGAAGTGGAATCTGGGCTGGGCCTGGCTCTTGCTGGCTATTGACACCTCCCATCCCGCTTTCTGCACCCCCTTGGCCCATTTGATTATTTTTGTATATTTTTTATTTTCTTTTACATTTCTGACTTTTATTATTTTTTCTAAATATTAAAAATCCCCAAAAATATTTTATTAAATTTTCACATTTTATTTTATTATTTTTATTATTTTTTGGCATAAGAATAGTTTATTAAATAATATACTTTTATTTTCTTAAAATAAAAACTTATAATTAATACAAAAATATTATATATTTTTATTTTTATTATTTATACACTTAAATAATATTTTCTCATATATTTTTATTTTTTAACATTTGTATATATTATTTTTATTTATTTTTTGTACATAAATGAATAAATAAATAATATAATATATATATTTTCTTAAAACAAAACTAGGGTTTCCACCCTTTCCAAAAATAATCATTAATATTTTTCCTATTTTTGAGACATTAAATAAATTTATTTTACATATATAAAATAAAATACAAAAACATTTTGCATATTTATATTTAATTGCTTATTTAAATAATTGTCTTATTTATTTATTTGTACAAATTAAATTCATTATGGTTGTAATAGTTTTAGGGCTTTATTTTGTGCAAATACCCCTCTATTCAAACTTGTATCCCCTCCCTATAATCATGTTGTAATAGTCCTAGATTTACTTTTACGCATTTTATCGCTTTCAAATATGCCATGATAGTAAGATTAGGGTTTGTATGATAACCAAAAATCAAACAAAAAAATAGCTTGACTAATACAAGACAAAAATGCATGAAAATTGACAACACAATGCACACAAGCACCCCTAGGGTTTCATCCACTTGTTGCCTTAAAAATGGCCATGGTATGCATGCTAGGTATCTTGGCAAGACAAAATCAAAACAAAAAGATCATAGTCCCTCGATGACGCTATCTTGGTTGCCTATACAAAATGATCTAGTCCCTCAAAAAAATTGCTAAGATACTTGGCACAATTGCTATCATGGTTGTGATACGGTGGGAGAACTGACTTGAGGTTTTGCGTTTGTTTTCGCACTTGTTCGGTTTAGCAAGAGTCGCCACCGACTTTTTATTTTATCCTAAAGGAAAGGTTAAAAAGCACAGGAAAAACCTTTGAGATGTTTTCGTGGGTTCGGGGGGTAGATTATGAAAAGGGAAGGTGCTAGCACCCTTTTCATCCATGGTTATCCATGGGCTCTTAGTTACTTGTTTTAGATCACTTGCCTTGATTTTCAATTGCTTGAAATGGTGTTTGTGTGTGTATGGTTTTTGAAAATGTTTTGAAAAAGATGCCTTTGTCTAGGCAACCCTTGTAACATTTCTTTACTCGAATGTTTTACAAAAGGTGTTTGTCTTTTTGAAAAGATGTTTCAATATTTTTGAAAGTTGTTTTGAAAGTTGTGTTGTGGAGTGTGTTTTGAAAGTAGGCAAGTGTGTTTTTCAAGTTTGATCAAGTAACTAAGAGTTGTCTACCCCTAAATTTACTCAAAGGTCTTCCCTATGTTTTAACCCTTTTAACAGTATTGTTCCACCATTGTATTTGGTGGACAATCTTGTGTTAGGATGTTAACGGGACGGGCGCGGGTCATCGTTTAGACCATGAATGCAATAGTGCCAAGTGTCTTTGGCATTTTTTTCTTGAGGGACTTGATCATTTTTTAGGCAGCTTGAGAAAGCGTCATCGAGGGACTATGATCATTTGGTTTGTTTTGTTTTGCCAAAGTACTTGACATGCAAACATGGCCCATTTTTGAAGGCAACAAGTGGAGGAACCCTAGGGGTGCAAGTGTGATTTGTGTATTGATTTTCATGCATTTTGTCTTTGTATTAGGTTATCTAGCGGTTGATTTTGAATCTTCGCATACAAACCCTAATTATTATACAGTTGATCAGTGCATTTTGATGCACATTACTCTACGGTTGTACTTATACATTTCCATGGTTTGCTTGTCTTATTTTTATATTTTATAATGTTTTTATATTTTAATTTATTTTTATTGTTATTTGATTTTCGTATTTAATTTTCAGCTTTAGCAGTCTGCACGGAAACGATCATAACTGGAGTTTCAGAAGTCCGATTGAGGCGTTCTAATAATTGACGGAAAGCTAAGAGAAAGAGATACAATTATTATGTTGGAGTCGAAGTCAGAATCGGACTGTAGAAGGGCCAGAAAATTCGTTGAAGTTGCAGCACTAGTTTTAGTTAAGTTTCGGGTCAATTAGTTTTGGGTCTGGGTCGTATGTTTGACCCAGTTGGATTGTAAAACGGGTTGTACTCTTTCCCCTTAGGGTAGCAGCCGCGGTACTGTAGCAGCAATCTTCCATTGACGATTTTGATTGTAAGCTTGTACGAATGGCCATGGAGAACTAATCACTTTTGGTTGATCTACCGAATTCAGGTTCCGAAACTATGAGATTATTATAAGTTTTGCAATAAAATTCCTTTTCCTTCAATTATATATTTTGTTTATCTTTTGCTTAATTTGATATTCGTAATATATATTGTTTGGTTCGATTGATCTATGTTTTTCAATTTATCTGCGTGTTTATCGTATGCTTAATCGTTAAACTGTTTATCGCTTAACCGAATGCTTAATTCGGCAAACGGAAAATATAATTCGTATAATATTGTTGCGCTTGTTGATTATATTATAATCGAACGGGAAAAGAATCCGCTTAGAATAGTGAGATTTTAATAATCGATGATTGGTAGGAACTGAATCGGTAGATTGACTTATTTTCATAATCACTTTTTCAAAACAACTTATTTTCATAATCACTTTTGATAATCATTTTTTCGACCAAACCAAACCCCCCCAATTTCGTTTTTAGTTAGTAAAACCCAAGAGTCCTTGAGAGACGATACACGAGTTACCGTTACCGTCGTTACTACAGTTTTGCAATTTAACTCGTTTTTGACCCGCGCGCGACAGCGGATCAAATTGGCGCCGTTGCCGGGGACTCTTGTGAATATTAACTGATATTAGAGTCTTAAGTGTAGTGTTTGTGCGTTTTGGCCATAGGTTCCTCGCGGTTTCGGCCATAACGCCTTTTGAGTCGAAAAGTCGGTTTTCAAAAAAATTGCACCGTTTTGAAAAGCCTTTTTACTATTTTTAAAGATTTATTTTCTGTTTTCATTGAGTCAAAAAAATCCAAAAAAATTATCAAAATTTTATTTTTACGTCATTTGATTATTTTCGGTGTCAGTTTATTTTTTTGAATTGTTTTTAATCGATTTGCTTCATTTTGTTTGTTTTAGGGACATAGTTGGCATTTTCACGATTGTTGCTGCATTGCTGTGCACTAGTCCTGGCTACTAGATCTTCTTGTCCTGAACTGGTTGCTTTTGATCCTGAGGTAGAAAGAACCTTGCACACACTTCGTAGAGCAGGCCAGGCTAGCAATAGTTCACCTTCACCGACCATAGTTGAGTCTGATTCTGAGTCCGACTGTTTGCATAACTTGTTTACTTCTGATTCTGAATTTGCTTTTGAAATGGCTGACAATAGAACTCTAAGACAACTTGCAGCCCCTGATGTGAATTATAATGGCTTGTGTATTGAATATGGTGCTGTTGCTGTTCCTTTTGAATTAAAATCGGGTTTAATACACTTGTTGCCAAAGTTTAATGGTCTTGCAGGTGAGGATCCGCACAAACATTTGAAGGAATTCCAGGTGGTGTGCTCTACACCATTGAAGCCTGAAGGGATCACTGAAGATCATATCAAACTTCGTGCTTTTCCTTTTTCTTTGCAGGGTGCAGCAAAGGATTGGATATATGATCTCGAACCAAATTCAATCGCAAGTTGGAATGCTCTGAAAAAAGTGTTCTTAGAGAGATATTTTCCTGCCTCTAGAGCTGCTTCAATCCGAAAAGAGATTTGTGGCATTAGACAAGATAACGAGTCATTGGCTGAGTACTGGGATAGGTTCAAGAATTTAGTTTCAAGCTGCCCTCAACATCAGATTACCGAGCAACTTCTCATTCAGTACTTTTATGAGGGGTTGTTACCTATGGATAGAAACATTCTTGATGCTGCTAGTGGTGGAGCACTTGTTGACAAAACTCCAGCTGCTGCCAGGGCCCTCATTGAAAATATGTCCTTAAATTCCCAGCAGTTCACCACTCGAACCAATTCTGTCCAGACCAAGGGTGTACATCAAATTCAAGGTTCCTCGAACAGAGCTTTAGAAACCAAAATTGATGAGCTGACTGCTTTAGTCAAACAACTTGCAGTAGCGAAACCTCAAACAGCAACTGTATGTGGCATTTGTATAGCTCATAATCATCCCACTGATACTTGTCCTCTTCTGAAAGATGATACTGTTACCGAGCTGCCTCAAGCTTATGCAGCCAACCTTTACAACCAGAACAGGTACAACAACACCCCTGACTTGTCCACCAACAAATATCACCCCAATTGGAGGAATCATCCCAACCTTCGATATGGAAATCAACAGCCCTCACAACAACAACTCACCGTTCCACTACCCCAGCCACATCACACCCCTCCAGCTACTACTTCCGGACCATCCTTGGAAGATCTTGTTAAACAAATGGCCGTGAACAACCTTCAGTTCCAACAAAGAACCGACACTAGCATTCATACCTTGACCACACAGATGGGACAACTTGCTACTCAAATAAATAATATGCAAGCTCAAGGTTCGAACCAACTTCCAGCACAAACTGTTGTCAATCCGAATGGTAATGCTAATGTGAGCGCTATTTCTTTAAGATCCGGAAAAGTTACAGAACCAGCCCCTGAAAAAAATAAAAAAGTCATTGAGGTAACTTCTGAACTTTCTCCATCTGAACCTTCCCCTGCTGCACTTTCTTCTCCTTCTTCTGTTATGGTCGAAACTGAAAAAATTAGAGAAAAGGAGTATGTGCCACCAGTCCCCTTCCCACATAGAGTTCTGAAAAATAAAAGAATTGAGGAGGGAGACAAAGAAAGAGAGATTTTGGATGTGTTTCGAAAGGTGGCGGTAAATATTCCGCTACTTGATGTTATAAAACAGGTTCCTAAGTATGCAAAGTTTCTGAAAGATTTGTGTACTAACAAGAGGAGGATTAAGGGAAGTGAAAGAGTGAACTTAGGACGAAATATTTCTGCCTTTATTCAGCCCAAACAATCATCTGACAAGGCTGTAAGTGAGCAAAATGTTTCAGCCCTCACTACTCAGGTGCTGCCACAAAAGCAGAAGGATCCGGGAACATTTGTTATTCCTTGTACCATCGGGGATAGTAAATTTGAGAATTGCATGCTTGATTTGGGAGCGGGCATTAATGTTATGCCTACTTCTGTTTATAATAACCTTTGTCTTGGCCCTTTGCAGCATACAGGTTTAATCATTCAATTGGCAAACAGGAGCAACGCTCGACCCGCCGGGGTTGTCGAAGATGTCCTTGTTCAAGTTAACGATTTGATTTTTCCTGCAGATTTTTATATTCTAGACATGGAAGGCGAAACCAAGACAACCAGAGCTCCCATAATTTTAGGCAGACCGTTCATGAAAACGGCAAAAACGAAGATTGATGTTGACGATGGAACCATGTCCATGGAATTTGGTGACATTGTCGCAAAATTCAACATTTTTGACGCCATGAAACATCCCTTGGAGGAGCATTCCGTTTTTCACATTGAGTTGATTTCTGAACTAGTTGATGATAGTTGTTCTGAATTATTTGCACTTGATTTTCCATCTCTCTTTGATTTTGATGATACTTATTCATGTCCTGATTGCACTGACACTAACGTTTGTGTTCTTTGTGCTGAGATTGATGCTTCCTTGCAGCCTGATACATTTCCTACAGGTGAAGTTGTTACCGATGAGGCTGTTTTTGTCGTCGATGCTCTTGACATCCCGGCTGCCCCAAGCATTCCATCCATCGAGCAGCCCCCGTCCTTAGAGCTAAAAGAGCTCCCTGGGAACCTGAAATATGCTTACTTGGAGCATAATGAAAAACTTCCTGTTATTATCTCTTCTAACCTTGATTTCAATCAAGAAGACAGACTTTTGCAGGTATTGAAGAGGCACAAGAAAGCAATCGGGTGGACATTAGCCGACCTTCCAGGTATTAGTCCTTCGATGTGCATGCACAGGATTTTACTTGAGGATGGAGCGAAAACAGTAAGGCAGCCCCAAAGGAGGCTTAATCCTTTGATTCTTGATGTTTTAAAGAAAGAGGTAACCAAACTCTTGCAAGCAGGTATCATTTATCCTATCTCTGACAGTAAGTGGGTAAGTCCAGTGCAGGTTGTACCTAAGAAATCTGGACTCACAGTGGTAAAAAATGAAAAGAATGAACTTGTTCCCACTAGAGTCCAGAACAGCTGGAGATTTTGTATTGATTACAGGAGACTGAACCAGGCTACTAGAAAGGATCACTTTCCTTTGTCGTTCATTGACCAGATGCTTGAACGGCTAGCTGGTAAATCACATTATTGTTTTCTTGATGGTTTTTCAGGTTACTTTCAGATTCATATTGCACCTGAAGATCAAGAAAAAACCACTTTCACGTGCCCATTCGGTACATTTGCTTACAGGAAGATGCCTTTTGGCCTTTGCAATGCTCCTGGCACTTTCCAACGATGCATGATGAGTATTTTCTCTAATTTTATTGAAAATTGCATGGAAGTGTTTATGGATGACTTTACTGTCTATGGTTCTTCTTTTGATGCATGCTTGAATAGTTTAAGCTTGATTTTAGAAAGATGCATCGAGACTAACCTTGTGTTGAATTATGAAAAGTGTCATTTTATGGTTGAGCAGGGAATTGTCCTTGGTCACATTATTTCTGAAAAAGGAATTTCTGTTGACCCTGCTAAGATTGATGTGATTTCTACACTGCCTTACCCTTCTTGCATTCGCGAGATTCGTTCTTTTCTTGGTCATGCAGGTTTTTACAGGCGTTTCATCAAGGATTTCAGCAAGATAGCTCTTCCGCTGTCGAACTTGTTGAAGAATGACGTCACTTTCGATTTTGATGACAAATGCAAACAAGCGTTTGACTTCTTGAAGAAAGCATTGACCTCCACTCCCATCATTCAGCCCCCTGATTGGACACTTCCTTTTGAGCTTATGTGTGATGCTTCGAATTATGCTGTTGGGGTTGTCCTTGCACAAAGAGTTGACAAGGCTGCCCATGTTATTTACTATGCTTCTAGGACTTTAGATTCTGCATAGTCAAATTACACTACCACTGAAAAAGAACTGCTAGCTATTGTTTTTGCTCTTGACAAATTCAGATCTTATTTGCTAGGTTCCAAGGTTGTTGTTTTTACTGACCATGCAGCTTTAAGGTACTTGCTGAAGAAGCCGGATGCAAAACCGAGATTGATTCGGTGGATGTTGTTGCTCCAGGAGTTTAATGTCGAGATTAAAGACAAAAGTGGAGCTGAGAACCTAGTGGCTGACCACTTAAGCAGGATAGAGAGAGATGAAGACCCTTTTCCTATTCAGGATGACTTTCTTGATGAGCAGTTGTTTCTTTTGCACGGGATTACACCTTGGTTTGCTGACATTGTTAATTTTCTTGTTGCTGGTGTTTTTCCCACAGGTGCATCGAGAGCACAGGTTCACAAACTCAAGAGTGATGCCAAGTATTATGTTTGGGATGATCCATATCTATGGAAGTTTGGTAGTGATCAGGTAATCAGGAGATGTGTCCCCGACAATGAGATTGAATCTATTTTGAAATTTTCTCATGCATCTCAAGTCGGCGGACACTTCGGTCCTCAAAGGACTGCGAGAAAAGTCCTTGATTCAGGTTTCTATTGGCCAACTATTTTTAAGGATGCTTTTGAGACTTACCGCACTTGTAAAGAGTGCCAGATAGCAGGTACAAACATCACTCGCAAGAGTGAAATGCCTTAGCAACCGATGCTTTTCTGTGAGGTATTTGATGTATGGGGAATCGATTTCATGGGTCCTTTTCCTGTATCATTTGGTTTCCTTTACATTTTACTTGCTGTTGATTATGTTTCAAAGTGGGTGGAAGCTATCCCCACTAGGACTAATGATTCTCGAGTTGTTGCAGATTTTGTCAGGTCTAATATCTTTTGCAGGTTTGGAATACCGCGAGCCATCATAAGTGACCAAGACACTCATTTCTGTAACCGCACCATGGAAGCTTTACTCCGAAAGTATGGAGTTGTGCACAGAGTCTCTACTGCATATCACCCACAGACTAATGGGCAAGTTGAGATCTCAAACAGGGAGATCAAACAGGTTTTAGAGAAAATGGTGCAGCCAAACAGGAAAGATTGGAGCCGTCGTCTAGAAGACGCACTTTGGGCTCAAAGGACAGCTTTCAAGACACCCATTGGGATGTCTCCTTATCGACTTGTTTTTGGTAAGGCATGTCATCTTCCTGTTGAGATAGAACACCGTGCTTTTTGGGCGGTGAAAAGTTGTAATTTGGAGATGCAACAAGCAGGTATTGAAAGAAAACTCCAATTACAACAGTTGGAAGAGCTTAGATTAGAGGCTTATGAGAGCTCTAGGATTTATAAAGAGAAAACTAAGCACTTCCATGATAAAATGATTTCTAGGAAGGAATTTCCTGTGGGCCAACAGGTTTTACTGTTTAACTCCCGCCTTAAGCTTATGGCTGGGAAACTTCGATCCAAATGGATTGGCCCCTTTGTTGTTACTAATGTTTTCCTTCATGGTGCAGTAGAAATAAAAAGTGCAGGTACTGACAAAATCTTCAAGGTTAACGGGCAGCGGCTGAAGTTATTCCATGAAAGTTCGGTGCCTGAAAATGTCAGCATAGAGGAGCTTTCTTTGGAAGCACCTAACTACACTGCAACTTGATCAGGGAGTCCTTCTTTCCTTCTCTCTACTTTATTAGTAATGTCCTTTCATTGAGGGCAATGCTTAGTTTAAGTGTGGGGGAGGAAATCGTGTGTTTTATTTGTTTTTGTTTGTTAGTTTTTTTTTTTAATTTAATTTCAACCAATAAAAAATGCATCTTCTTGAAAGTTTTAGGCTATAGACTGATTTGAGTCGGGTTTGCGGAGACGTGGGAAAAATTCACAAGATCGGTATCGTTCTAACACCGTAAGTCTCCTACATATGGAAATTGATTTGAATTTGTTATTATGTTTTAGCCTTAATTTCTCATTCTTTGACAGCTCTTGAGTAGTTTATTTCAGCAGTCGGCACCATCTCTCACACACTTTACGCAGGAAAACGATGAATATAAGTGAATGTTCCGAAAAGAAAAAAAAAGAGAGAAAAGAAAAAGAGAATACACCTTCTAAGTTTGGTGACCCTCACCCGATCACTTAACCCAACGGTTGTGTAATCTTCAAAAAAAAAGTTTTCAAAACTCTTTGTTAGTTGGTTCAGCGGTTTCTGGTGCTGAACTTGGTAGGGAGGATTACGGTCCGATCCCCCGCAACTACATCTGAGTAATCAAAGGGTTATGCCACGTAAGTACCGGAACCCCGTGCAAAAGGATCAGAGTCACTAACCGGTCGTCCTGCTATAAGTGTGTGGAGATAACGGGCTTAATGTGATTGCGCCTGAATGAAAAAGAGCAAAAAGGATGAGTAAGTTAGGCTATGGTATAATAATATGATTTGAAATTGGTTTGTGTATTTAGGAGGCTTATGTCTGCATATCTGTGGTTAGTGTTCTTACGATGTCCTTAGTATGCAAGATTAGTACCTGTTGATGCAAACTTACCCGAAGAAGATTTGTAGCCTAGGATAAGTAACTGTTGATGTATTTGTGCTTTCTTTGTTTTGTTTTTCATTTTGCTCGGAGTGCAAAAGTTCAAGTGTGGGGGAATTTGATCAGTGCATTTTGATGCACATTACTCTACGGTTGTACTTATACATTTCCATGGTTTGCTTGTCTTATTTTTGTATTTTATAATGTTTTTATATTTTAATTTATTTTTATTGTTATTTGATTTTCGTATTTAATTTTCAGCTTTAGCAGTTTGCACGGAAACGATCATAACTGGAGTTTCAGAAGTCCGATTGAGGCGTTCTAATAATCGACGGAAAGCAAAGAGAAAGAGCTACAATTCTTATGTTGGAGTCGAAGTCAGAATCGGACTGTAGAAGGGCCAGAAAATTCGTTGAAATTGCAGCACTAGTTTTAGTTAAGTTTCGGGTCAATTAGTTTTGGGTCTGGGTCGTATGTTTGACCCAGTTGGATTGTAAAACGGGTTGTACTCTTTCCCCTTAGGGTAGCAGCCGCGGTACTGTAGCAGCAATCTTCCATTGACGATTTTGATTGTAAGCTTGTACGAATGGCCATGGAGAACTAATCACTTTTGGTTGATCTACCGAATTCAGGTTCCGAAACTATGAGATTATTATAAGTTTTGCAATAAAATTCCTTTTCCTTCAATTATATATTTTGTTTATCTTTTGCTTAATTTGATATTCGTAATATATATTGTTTGGTTCGATTGATCTATGTTTTTCAATTTATCTGCGTGTTTATCGTATGCTTAATCGTTAAACTGTTTATCGCTTAACCGAATGCTTAATTCGGCAAACGGAAAATATAATTCGTATAATATTGTTGCGCTTGTTGATTATATTATAATCGAACGGGAAAAGAATCCGCTTAGAATAGTGAGATTTTAATAATCGATGATTGGTAGGAACTGAATCGGTAGATTGACTTATTTTCATAATCACTTTTTCAAAACAGCTTATTTTCATAATCACTTTTGATAATCATTTTTTCGACCAAACTAAACCCCCCCAATTTCGTTTTTAGTTAGTAAAACCCAAGAGTCCTTGAGAGACGATACACGAGTTACCGTTACCGTCGTTACTACAGTTTTGCAATTTAACTCGTTTTTGACCCGCGCGCGACAGCGGATCAACAGTATATAGAAAACGATAAATTACGGGAATTTAAAGTCTAAGCTATTACAAATAAGTATCCGGGGATGGGGGTACAAATATTTATAAATGGGGATGAGTCTTATCAGGATAGTAGTGTCCAAATAATATTTACAACCAAATCGAATCACATTCTCAATATAAAATATAGCAAAGTATAAGAATAAAAGAGAAATAAAAGTATTGCAATGTATGTGATTATTTACAAATGATGTAAATATGTATTTATTTATTTTTGTGTTTTTGTTAATATTATATAAACAAAAGGTGTAATAATAAAAGGAAATATTTAACCTTAAAAAAGTCTATTTTTTTAATGTATTTTATTGATATTTTTGTGTTTTTGTATATTATAAATAAAAGAAAAAGAAACTATTTAATTAAATTAATTCTACTATTTATGTATTTCAAGTGTGATAAACAAAATATTATTAATAAAATATGAAGAATTAATATATTACTTTTTAACTTAACAAAAATATAGATTGTAAAAAAGAAAGAAAATAAGGTAATAAGAAAAAAGTGTTAATTTATAAGTATAAGAAAAAAATAATAATAAAAAGGTCAAATGGGCCAAAGGTCAAAATGAACAGATTTGCAAAGGGGGTGTAGGCGCCAGTGTTGAGATGGGCTTAAGGCTTTTGCGTGGAACAGGCCCAAACGGGTTTGATAATTTTTCTTAGGGTTTTCATTTTGTTTGTCCAGAACAAGGGTTAAAGTTGTACGAACGACGCTCTCATCTTCTTCTTCGTTCTTCGCCTCTTCACTTTCTCAAGCCAAGGCCATTGATGCTCTCCTTCCACGCATGGCTACCGGACGCCATCTCCGCTTCCTCCTCCTCATGGTAACTCAGGCGGTGATTTCGAAGAAGGTAACGATTTCTCTTTTTAGGTTTTTCTTTTGTTCTTATCTTGCACGTCTCACTTTTGACATGTTATTGATTTTCTGTGTTGTCTATGTTATTTATGTTGTGTGGGGTGTTTAAAGAAAAGGGAAAGAGACTTTATACCTTTGGGGTTCGTTGTTGGAGAGGAGGAGAAGTGGACAGGGGGCGTCCCCGGTGGCCAAGGCGAGGGAGTACGTGATGCTGGCTTTATGGCCTTCCTGGTATTTGTATCTTGCTTGTTTAATGATGATAGTACAATCTGAAAACCCTAGATCATTTGCTTCTGTCTTTCCTTTTCTCTTTCTGACTACTTGCCTCTGAGTTTTGCTTATCTGTTAGTTTGATGATGCTGTTGAGGTTGCCTTAGTGTTTTTGCTAGCTTCAGTTGCTTGACATGTTAGTTCTGAGTTGCCTTATTGTTGTTGTTGGCCCTATGATGAAGTCATTCTGAGGGCTTTCATTTCTGTTGTTTGGACATTTGGATGGATTTGGTACAGGTTTATTGTCTGCTTCAAGGTTTTGTTGGCACAGGCAAGCTTAGTTATGCTTGCTTGAAGTGTTTGAGGTTGGCCTGTGGTTTGAAACAGGTTGTATGTTTGAGTTATGTTTGACAGGCTGTATGTTTGTTGGCCTGAGGTATTATGCAGGTTGTATGGCTTTGGGCAGGTTTATTGTTTTACCACACAAGTTTGGATTTTTGAGGCATTTGAGGTTTGTGGCTTGAAACAGGTTTCAGGACTTTGGCTTGTTTAGCTTGGAGGAAAACAGGCCTGTTGATATCTTGGTTACAGGCTTGGGGATGAACAAGCTGAGGTTTGTTATGCAGGCAGGCTGTTTGCTTGCTTAGCTTGAGGCAAGCTGTTTCTTTGCTTAGCTTGAGGCAAGCTTTGGTTTGTGTTATGTAACAGTTTGTGGTATCTTGTGTTTTCTGCCTTTTTTTTACAGTGTTAAGATAATGTTTGTTTTATATCTCTTAAGCCTTCATCAAAAAACTGTAAGCCTGCTGCTTTCTACTCTCTTTCTCTCTCTATTAGAAAAGCATATTTTAATGCTTTAGAATAGCTGTCTCTGAAAAAGCTTTGGCCAAAAAATGATGATAAAATGTGTACTTTTCACAAGCTTGCTTGCATCTCTTGCTTTCCTCTGCATCTTTCCAGATTTTCTGCCTATCTCTTGTGTACTTGTTGACAACTTTTTTTGATAGCTTTGACAGCTTTGCACTTTTGACAATTTAGTTTGGGCAGTTCTGCATTTGTGACTTAGTTTGCCTCTTTGACAAATTGGTTTGCTTTGTTTGATAGTGCAATGCAGTTTAGTTGACATTTTGGACTTTTGTAATTGTTTGGCATATTCACTTGTCCATGTGCATCCTGTTTGAATTTGTGCATTTTTGTATTTGATTAATTCATGCTTGCAAACATTTAAATTTCCCTCTTTGTGAACCAAGAAGAGACATCTTCTTGCGATTTGCAGAGAGGACGAACAAAATGATTCCGGCCAAAACTTTTAATGATGAGTTTTAATTATCTGTCTGAGAATGTCCTTTTAATTCATCTGTGTTTGACTTCTCTCTTCTCTTTTTGCAGGTAAATATCAATTGAGCAATGGAGAGCAACAGTAGCAGATGAAGATTTCAAGACACTTAGGATATAGTTTTATTTTATTTTAATCATTTGTAATAAACATTATTATAAATACTGTAAAAATTACTTGTATTTAAATAACACTTGTACCAACAATTAAAAATAAATAAAAGTCCTTTTGTCAGATATCTCTTTTATTTCACTGTCTATTTAATTATTTAAGTTTTCTTGAATTAAAATAACTGGAAGTAAATCCCAATTATTCTAACTTAGATAAAATAAATAATTAATAAACACTGTAGTCTTGCAACTTCGCATTAATCAATAATAAATACGGCGTTCTAATTAAACATAAGCAATGCACAGTTAATCAAACAAACGTCCATATGCCTTTCCTTTTACTGATTAAACCAAACACTGCAGATTTCCAACCAGAAGCCTCAGCTTCTAATCCAGAGGTTCAGGTTTTGAGAAACAAACTGAAATCATGCGTCAAAGCAGTGTGATAGCCAATTAAGACATTGTGGATTCAAATTCTTCTGAAAATGCACGTGCAAACCCTAATTCTTGATTTATTGTCAAAAAAACGTCTGCCTGATCAAACCCTGAGCCAAACTCAACCAAAACCCTAACAATCTGCTTGACTGATTCAAAAGTCAATGAAAACCCTAATTTTGTGTGACTGATAAGAAAAGTCTGTTTGACCGATTCTTGAGCCAATCTGAAAAATCAGGAAAAGCCCGAAGCTGTGATTTCTTGAAAAAGAGAGAGGGCAAATTTTGGGGTACAACAATGGTCATACAATGACCCATGCCCGTCCCGTTTAACATCCAAACACAAGGTTGTTTACCAAATACAATGGTAAAACAACAATGTCAAAGGGTTAAAAATGTGTAGGAAAGGTCTTTGAGTAGGGTAGAAAACTCCTAGTTACTTGATCAAACTTGCAAAACATCCTCGCTATTTTCAAAAACATATCACTACACAATTTCAAGACATTTCCCAAAACAAACTTTCAAACATTGAAACATTTTTCAAAAGACAAACACCTTTGTATACATTCAAATAAGAATCATTACAAAGGTTACCTAGACAAAGGCCTCTTTTCAAAATACTTTCAAAACCACACACAAAAGCACCATTTCAAGCAATTGAAAAGCAGAAGCAAGTGATCTAAAATAAGTAACTAAGAGCCCATGGAAAACCATGGATGAAAAGGGTGCTAGCACCTTCCCTTTTCATAATCTACCCCCTGAACCCAAAAAAAATCTCAAAGGTCTTTCCTGTGCTTTTTGACCTTTCCTTTTGGATAAATAAAAAGTCGGTGGCGACTCTTGCTAAACTGAAACATTTGCAAACACAAAACGTAAAACCTCAAGTCAGTTCTCCCACCGCATCACGGAACTGGCGACTCTGCTGGGGACATTATAAAAAGTGGGGTTACCTTTGGGTTTAGATCACCTTTACATGCTTATCTTGCTTGACTTGATTGCTTTACATTTGTTTCTATTGTTTGGGTTTGAAATCCTCTACCCGGATTTGGGAAACATTCATAGGTAAATAGCAATACGTTGTGGAAACTGTGCGGGGTATACTGACATGGTTGAAGCAATAGCTATATTAGTGTGACATATTTGTGGGTACCGGTAGCCTTTGAGTTAATAAAAGAGAATACGGGGCCGCTGAGTGATGTCATGAAGCACTAATGGACTTTTAGAACCTTTACTTGACCAACTTGGCCTTTTTAGGGGTAGTGAGATGACTGGCTTTGGTGCAGTCC
Source organism: Vicia faba (assembly GCA_948472305.1). Taxonomy (NCBI): domain Eukaryota; kingdom Viridiplantae; phylum Streptophyta; class Magnoliopsida; order Fabales; family Fabaceae; genus Vicia; species Vicia faba. Next base: position 706,127,900 of record OX451740.1, read on the forward strand.
GAAGTTGGTAGATACTCGATACTACACTCATTGAGGGTTGTTTTCTTGGAATATTTTGGTCGCCAATAAAGTGGCTAAACTGAAACAATGAACACAGAAAATAATCCAGTGATATTGAGCTCCTTAGAACCCGGTTACTATTTCTAGGACAGGTTGAGCCAACTAAACTTCAAGAGGGTACTTACCTATGAAACCCCATGCAAGCCTGAAACTAGGATCTTGTGTGATTTGTTTGTACATATATACTTGTGCATAACATCATGGACACCATGAAGCATCATATGCATCCACTAACCATTTCAAGGATTTGGATCTTTATCTTTGTTCCTGTTTTGTAGGTAATGGATTCACTTCGCCGGAAAACAATTCAAGTCAACCTTGTAAGAATTCCTCCTCAACTCAAGTAGCTAGATTCAAGGATTCCTGAGAATTCTCCATTCACCGAGAGTCATGGTCGTCTTCTCAACTTAGTCAACACCAACACTAAGGAAGACATGGTGAAAGTTCTCTTCCAGTTCTTTGACCCCCTACACCACTACTTCACATTTCCTGGTTACCAGCTTGTGCCTACTTTGGAGGAATTTTCTCAACTCCTGAGGATTCCTATTCTCCATTAACTACCCTACAACGGTACATAAAGAGATCCAAAGCCTGAAGATGTTGCTCAAGCCCTACACTTGCAACCATCTGATATCATAGGCCATTGGGAAATTATAAGTGGTGTCAAGGGTTTCTTGTCAAAGTTTCTGTTTGAGAAGGCCCAAAGCTGCTGGAATTCATTGGACTTACAAGCTTTTGAGGAGATTGTAGCTCTTCTCATCTATGGGTTGGTCTTGTTCCCTAACCCTGACCAGCTTATAGATGTCAATGCTGTCAAAATCTTCATGGCTCACAACCCGGTGCCTACATTGCTTGGGGATATCCTCCACTCATTTCACACTCGAACAATGAGGAAAATAGGTGTTATCATGTGCTGCACTCCTCTTCTAGCAAGGTGGTTTATTTCTCACCTTCCCCAATCAGTTTTGAAGAACGAGCAAGGTTTGAGGTGGTCACAACGATTGATGACTCTTACACATTCAGATGTTCATTGGTGTTCTCGATCCAGAGAAAATATTATCATCATTGATCATTGTGGGGAATTCCATAATGTCCCTCTACTAGGCATTAGGGGAGGCATCACCTACAACCCCTGCTTGGCTCTGAGACAGTTTGGGTATGCCCGAAGGGATGGCCCACATGGCATGCTGATTCTAGACTTGGTTTTTGACTTCGACAACGACGATCAAGGACTTCGACAAAGGTTTATCCGAGCTTGGTGGATGCCCAACAAGGTGGACAGTAAGACTCTAGGACACAAGAATTCCATCCCCCTTGAGCCTTACCTCAAGTGGGTACGAACCCGCGCCCAAAGTCTTATGATGCCTTACCCCTACATTCTCCCTATGATCAAAGAGCCTGTTATGGAAGGAGAGGTTCCATACACCCTCCTACATCCTGACATGCCAACATCACTTGAAGATTTACAAAGGAGTTGGATACAACTCAAGGGAGAACGCGATGCTTTTGAAGCCCAATTCTACGCCAGTGAGAAGAAGGTTTTGGAACTTACTCTCCAACTTCACGAAGAGCAGACTCTCATCACCTACATTGCACCAAAGAGGATGCGCAACGTCTTTTTACATTAGAATTTTCTATTATTTTTCCCATGGGGCATTTATGTACTAACAAATTCTATCTTATTAATATGACGTGTGTTCTTTTTTGTTTGCAACAAATTTGAATTTCTGAATCCTTGAATGCATTACATGAATACACATCATTCATCATATGCATAAACAGGTCTTCACACCAGGTTTCCTTATCTCTCTGCTGTTTATTTTAGCAAGATGGATATAGAGCAGATGGTCAAAGACTTACAAGCGCAGAATTCACAGTTCCAACAGCTACTCATGACCTTGGCAAAGGGTCAGGAGGAGCTCATAACTCTACTGGAAAAGGAAAAAGAGAAAAAGAAAAAGAAGAGGGTTGGTGTGGCTACCATGGGTAGAAGATTTGAAGGTCAAGCTAGAAGGGTCTTGGATTTCCCCTCAACGTCTGATGAAGGGGTAGGAAAAGGAAAGGGAGTTGCATTGCCATCTGAGTCTGAGGAAGAAGAAGAAGAGGAGGATGAAGATTATTCTGAATAGCAGTACCCTCCTGCAGATGACAAGTACAAGAATCTGGAAGAGCGTCTGGCAGCTATGGAGGTACAAAGAGTGCCTGGGCTGGACTTCGAAGAGTTAGGGTTGGTTGCTGGGATTGTTATTCCCCCTAAGTTTAAGGTGCCTATTTTTGCTAAATACGACGGCTTGTCTTGTCCAAAGATGCATCTGCGATCTTACGTCAGAAAAATCCAACCGCATTCTTCTGACAAGGATCTGTGGATCCATTTCTTCCAGGACAGTCTTTCGGGGACGCAGTTAGATTGGTTCTACCAGCTAGAGATGTCTGATGTGCATAATTGGGAGGATTTGGCAGTTGCCTTCTACAGACAATATCAATATAATGTGGACTTAGCACCAACCCGTACTCAATTATAGAGTATGGGCATGGTCTCAAATGAAGGTTTCAAAGAGTATGCCCAGAAAGGGAGAGACTTGGCGGGACGAGTACAACCACCTCTGTCTGAGAGGGAGCTGGTAGATATGTTCTTGGGTACGCTGTCAAGCCCCTTTTTCAATCACCTGATTGGAAGTTCATCTGCAGGGTTCACCGAGTTAATTATGACTGGTGAGAGAGTTGAAGCAGGCATAAAGAGTGGGAAAATTCAAAAGGATGCATCTGCTTCCGCTGCCATCAAAAAGACCTTTCCAGCAAAGAAAGAAGTCTCAGTTGTCTACTCCCAAAGAAGTCAAGGAAGAGTTAAGCACCGGCGAACGGTGGGGGCCGTAATGATTCAGAAGTCTGCAGCTGATCAGCCTCGAAACAATTAACCCAGAACCAACCAAGCAAGGGTGGAAAGGCCTGCACGACAATTCACTCGGATCAACATGACACTTGCTCAGGTTCTCCCTCATCTTTTGAAGTTAAACCTTGCAAGTTTGAAAGAGGCACCGAAGAATCCGAATACAACTTCTCCTTACTACCATGCAAATGCCAAGTGTGCTTATCATTCAGACAGCCTGGGGCATGACACCAACAACTGTTAGGCCCTCAAAAATAAGATTTAGGATTTAATAGATGCTAAAGAAGTTGAATTCGACGCCCTTGAAAAGCCTAACGTGATCTCTACTCCAATGCCAAAACATGGTCACAATGCCCATGTTGTTGAAGAGGATCTTTTTGTTGCTACTATTGATGATTTGATGACTCCGCTACCGATAATCAAGTTGAATTTGCTGAAGGCTAGGATTTTCCCAGGTTGTGAAGAAGATTGCTGCCTTTGTTCATCCTTACCAACCGACTGTCCGTTGTTGAAGTTAGGCGTCCAGCGCCTAATGGATAACCAAGAGATCCTTTTTGAAAAGACTTCTGTTACACCGACTCCTGTCAATGATGTTTCAATAATTACCATATCCGCTAATCTTTCCAAGGTCTCCAAAAGACCTGTTAAGATTACATCCGATCCGAAGATTGTACCTTTGAAGATAACCATGTCGGGGCCTATCCCGTACAAGTCCAACAAATCAATACCGTGGAACTATGGGGGAGAGATCTTTTACCACGGTATTAAACAAATTGAATCGACTGAAGAGATTTTTGATGAAGAGACTTCCGACATTGGAAACATTGCCAGAACGAGTAAAATCACCCGCAGTGGAAGAATTTTCTCTCCAGAGATTGCGCCTCCAAAGGCAATCTTCGGACCCTCAGTCGCTCCTAAGGTTACCCCTGTGCCGGTCAACATATCCGCAAGAACTCCAATTATTGAAGAAATTGTAACTCCTGTGGTTGTCCCCTCTGCTACTGCTGATGATAGAGGGAAAGGGATCCAAGAAGAGCCCGTCAAGACGAGGGATCAGCCGTTGATCATCCCTGAGACCTCTCAAAAAGAAATGGAAGAGATTTTGAAAATAATCAAGAAAAGCGATTATAATGTTGTGGAGCAACTGGGGCAAACCCCTTCAAAAATATCTATGCTGGCCTTGCTGCTTTGCTCGGAAGCTCATGCCAAAGCTTTGATTAGATTCTTGAAGACGGCCCATGTGCCCCAGGAAACCTCCGCGGAGCAGTTCCAGGAATGTGTAGCTAGCCTAACAGCTGACAACAGTTTAGGATTCTCCAATGCTGATCTAACAATCAAAGGGAGGAAACATAATGATGCTTTGCATGTCTCAGTGGAATGCAGAGGGACTACTCTAGCACACGTTCTGGTAGACACTGGTTCATCGCTGAATGTCTTACCAAAGAAAGCATTGGATAAGATAGATTGTGAAGGTCTAACTTTGAAGCCCAACAACATCATTGTCAGAGCCTTTGATGGTTCTAAACAGATTGTCCACGGGGAGGTGGACATCCCGATTAAAGTGGCAACTGAAACCTTCAACTCCATATTCTATGTCATGGACATCCGTCCCTCCTATTCTTGCTTGTTGGGAAGACCCTGGATTCATCATGCTGGATTCGTTATGTCTACCCTACATCAGAAGCTCAAGTACCCTGTCCAGGGGAAAATTGTGACTGTTCACGGTGAAGAGGAATACATGATAAGCCACCTAAATTCTTTCCGCTATATGGAATTAGATGGTGAATTCATCGAAACCCCCTTTCAGCATTTTGAGGAGGTAGCTCAGGAGATTGCGGCAGCCAAGACAGTGCCTTCTGTACCCATGATTACCCGACCTCCGCCTCGGATGTCATCACTCAAAGATGCAAGGGCTGTGATTAAAGAAGGAGGAAGCACAATCTGGGGACAACTTCCCAATTTTCCATTCAAATCTGATAAATTCGGTTTGGGTTTCACTGCTTCTGCTCAAAAGGTTGTGCGTCGCTCCCGGGTTGGAGGGCCACAAGTGAAGATCACCCATCATGGAGTCAATGCTTTGGAGGATGGTGAAGAGGAGAGCAATCTAGAAGACTGGATTTTCCCTACCGTTGAAGGAGGATTGTGCAATTGGGAAGCAAAGGACTTAATTCCCATTACTTTCATCAATCAGTAATTTATCTTTCAAATATTTCTGTTGGTTTGTAATAATTCCTAAATATTTCGTACACTTTTAACCTTGTGCCTTACCCGAGGTACATAGGTTCGTTTGTAAGGGTTTGATTTTTCATCTTCATATGCCATTTTAATGAATCATGGACATTTTCATATATAAACTTTTGTGTTCATTGTCTTTCTTTTTACATTTTATTTGTTTAAAGGTGGCTATCCCTTACACACACCCACACTCACCAATGCAGGTACCCATCCATTCCAGATTCCATGGGTAACAATTCTGCTATGGCCTTCAGTGACTCTGAAGATCTGGTCTATCATGCCGAATACGAAGGTGATGAAGACTGTGAAGTTCCTGGGGAATTGGCTAGGCTGCTACAACAGGAAGAAAGGGCTATTCTACCTTACAAGGAGTTGTTAGAAACAATCAACTTGGGTACCGAGGAATACAAAAAAGAAGTTAGAGTGGGTGCCAACCTAGAGCCAAGTGTCAAGGAGCGCTTAGTTCAGCTGTTGAATGAATATGTCGAGATCTTCGCCTGGTCCTACGAAGACATGCCGGGACTTGATACAGATATTGTGGTTCATCGTCTCCCTACAAGAGAAGACTGTCCACCAGTTAAACAGAAAGTTCGCCGCATGAGGCCCGACATGTCTGAAAAGATCAAAGCAGAAGTTATGAAGTAGTTCAATGCTGGATTTCTTGCTGTTACTTCCTATCCACAATGGGTTGCTAACATTGTGCCCGTGCCTAAGAAGGACGACAAAGTGAGAATGTGCGTGGATTACAGAGACTTAAACAGGGCTAGCCCTAAAGATGACTTTCCACTACCGCACATTGATATCTTGGTTGACAATACAACTCAATACAAGGTATTTTCTTTCATGGACAGATTCTCAGGGTACAACCAGATCAAAATGGCCCCTGAAGACATGGAGTACTTTCGTTACACAGTGGGGTACGTTCTATTACAAAGTGATGCCATTCAGACTGAAGAATGCCGGGGCAACCTATCAACGCGCCATGGTAGCTCTGTTTCATGATATGATACATCATGAGATAGAGGTCTACGTAGACGACATGATAGCCCATTTGCAAACTGAAGAAGAACACCTCAACCATCTGCAAAAGCTATTTGTCAGGTTGAAAGAATACAAGCTCAGACTGAACCCTAACAAGTGCACTTTCGGAGTCAGGTTCGGTAAACTCTTGGGTTTCATTGTCAGTAACAAAGGCATCGAGGTTGATCCTGCCAAAGTCAAAGCTATACAAGAAATGCCTTCCCCTCGCACTGAGAAGGAGGTCAGAGGTTTCTTGGGACGCCTAAACTACATTGCAAGGTTCATTTCTCACCTAACATCTACCTGTGAACCAATCTTCAAGTTGTTGAAGAAATATCAGGTGGTTTAATGGAATGATGATTGTCAAGTTGCTTTCGATAAAATCAAGGAGTATTTGCTGGAACCTCCTATCTTGACGCCACCTGTCGAAGGAAGGCCGCTAATCATGTGTCTAACTGTCCTAGAGAATTCAATGGGGTGCGTATTGGGCCAACATGACGAGTATGGCCAAAAAAGAGCATGCCATTTATTACCTTAGCAAAACGTTTACCGACTGTGAGACCCGATACTCACTGCTCGAGAAAACTTGTTGTGCTTTGGTATGGGCTGCTCGCCAGCTAAGGCAATATATGTTGACTCATACCACTTTGCTGATCTCTAAGATGGATCCGATCAAGTACATCTTTGAGAAGCCTTCTCTATCTGGAAGAATCGCTAGATGGCAGATGATCCTAACGGAGTACGATATACAGTACACAACCCAAAAAGCTATAAAGGGGAGTGTGCTAGCCGATCATCTGGCCCATCAAGTTGTCAAAGATTACCAATCCATGAGGTTCTACTTCCCCGACGAGGATATCATGACATTGGACAACATTGAAGACTTCAGACCATATGACGGACCTGAACAAGGATTCCGATGGACCCTGTACTTTGATGGTGCCTCCAACGCACTTGGCAACGATATCGACGCGGTACTTATCTCTCCAGAAGGTTTCCATACACCTTTCATCGCCAGACTCTGCTTCAGCTGTACCAACAACATGGCCGAGTATGAAGCTTGTATCTCTGGTCTCAAGGCTGCTATTGACTTGGGAATCAAATCTTTGATTGTATTTGGGGACTCCGCTTTGGTTATCAGTCAAATCAAAGGAGAGTGGGATACTAAACATCCAAACCTCATCCCTTACAAAGAACATGTCCTGACATTGTTACCACATTTCGAGCAGATTATCTTCGAGCAATTCCCGCGAGAAGAAAATCAGCCAGCGGATGCTCTAGCTACAATGTTATCCATGTTTAAACTTAATTGGGATAACGAGGCTCCCCAAATCACCGTTGAACGGATGGACGAACCTGCATATTGTCACGAGATTAATACCGAAGAAGTAGTGGACCGACTGTGGTTTCATGACGTCAAAAGGTATCTCGAGACTCAAGAATACCCTGAAGGAGCTTCCGTCAACGACAAAAAGTTCTTGAGGAGATTCTCTGCCAAGTTCTTCTTGAGAAATGGTATCCTATACAAGCGCAATCATGATTGCATTCTACTCCATTGTGTGGACAAAGTTGAAGCTGAACAGATCATGGATGAACTGCATAATGGTACCTTTGGCACTCACTCTAGCAGACATACGATGGCTAAGAAGATTCTACGGGCAGGCTATTACTGGTCTACCATGGAAGCTGACTGCCATCAACATTCCCGTACTTATCACAAATGCCAAATCTATGCGGACAAGGTACATATACCTCCAGTGCCTCTCAATGTCTTAACAACTCCTTGGCCATTCGCTATGCGGGGAATCAACATGATTGGAGAGATCAAGCCTACAACATCCAATGGACACCGCTTCATCCTGGTGGCTATTGATTACTTTACCAAGTGGGTCAAAGCAGCTTCCTTCGCATCCGTCACAAAGAATTATGTTGCCCGCTTCATCAAGCAGAACCTTATATGCCGGTACGGTATCCCCGAAAGGATCATCACCGACAATGGTACAAACCTGAACAATACTATGATCACCGCCTTGTGCGAGCAGTTCCAGATTCAACATCACAATTCATCTCCCTATCGGCCAAAGATGAACGGTTCTGTCGAAGCTGCGAACAAAAATATCAAGAAGATCATACAAAAGATGACAATCACCTACAAGGACTGGCATGAGATGTTACCGTTTGCTCTGCACGGGTACCGTACCACGGCACGCACATCAACTGGGGCAACACCCTATTCTTTGGTATACGGCATGGAAGCTGTTTTACCTATCGAGGTTCATATTCCATCCTTGAGAATCATGAAGGATGATGGTTTGAGTGAAGACGATTGGATTCAGACCCGACTTGATCAACTTAACTTGATTGACGAAAAGCGACGTACTGTTGTTTGTCACGGTCAGACGTATCAAAAACGGATGATCAAGGCATTCAACAAGAAAGTCAGGTGCCAGGTATATCAAGTCGGGGACCTTGTAATCAAGCAGATCATCTTGCCCAAAGTGATCCCAGGGGCAAATGGACTCCTACCTACGAAGGACCATTTGTGATCAAAAACATCTTTTCTGGTGGGGCAATGATATTAACCACCATGGACGACGACGACCTGCTGCACCCTGCAAACGCAGACATAGTCAAAAGATACTACGCATAAACGACCCGGCAAGTTGAAAACCCGCAAGGGCGACTTGGGCAAAAATGGGCATCCCGGTGAATCGAAAACCCGAAAGGGCGGTTCAGGCAAAAATTAGGGATAAATAAAAAAAATTTGTACACCCGGTAAGTTGAAAACCCGAAAGGGCGACTTGGGCAAAAAAGGGTTTCCCGGTAGACTGAAAACCCGAAAGGGCGGTCCAGGCAAAAGTTAGGGAATTAAAGCGTATGACTATGTCTCATCGGATCACTTTAAGGACAATCTCTTCACAGACAAGCTCCGGGCTTCTGATCAATCCAATCATCTTCGGACGAAGCAACGAATGGACAAGATATTCAGAGTTACGAAGACTATAGCAGAATGGGAACCCCATGGAATTTTTTTTACACATAGCCATATTTCTTTGTATAAATTTTTCTCATTTTTTACGACAACATTCTCTTACTAGGATGTCTGTCTCCTTTGTACAAAAATACTTACACAAAGTTAATACAAAGATACTTCAAAGTGCAGAAAAATATTTGCCTTTTCTCTTTACACTCGTGTTTTATTTGAAAACATCCAATGGTTTATAAAATGAGCATATGCATTTGAATATAATCACTGTTTACAAATAAATGAAATATGAAAGAATAATTACTGACAGGTTGAAAGGATAGGAAAACGTCTTTAGGCTATTCCAAGAGAAATATCCTGCAGTACATCATATGGATCCCCAACGGAGCTAAAACCTTGAAATACATATCCCCAGCGGAATTAAATTTCAAAATCCTCGCCAGAGTCGAAACTTCAAACTCCCTATCCCCGACGGAGTTATATTTCAAACCTTTAATTCCCATCAGAGTTAATTCTTCAAACTCCCAATCCGGCGGAGCAAAAACTTTGGGTCATAAATCCCCAGCAAAGATGAAATCTTCTTCCCCAACAGAGTCAAGTTTCCAACTATCGATTCCCAGTGGAAACCATTCAGTTTTCCCCAGATTCCCCAGCAAGTTATCTTAAAGTCTGAGAATCAACCAGATAATAGTTAACTTTTGTCTTATCCCCAACCTCAGGATAATTCTCCAGTAGATTGGCATACAACCCAAACTCTTGAACTTTTTTCCAAACAGGAATAAGCTTTTTCCCCAGAGAGTCTTGAACTTACTTTCCAGTAGTATAGCTATTCCCCACAGAGTTCTTACTCCCCAAAAGAATGAAGATTCTCATTCTTAACTCCCCATTTTGAAGTCCCTAAGGATTCGAATTCCCCTAGCAGATTAAAGATTCTCATTCTTGATTCCCCAGTGAAGTTTCCAGGGTCTTCATTACTCCCAGCATGAATTTGTCAGAATTTTTAATCCCCTGGAGGTCGAAGATTCTCATTCTCACTTCTCCAGTGAAGCCCTCAAGGTTTCAATTTCCCTAGGAGATCGAAGTTTCTCATTCTTAATTCTCCGCATAAGCCATCAAAGTCTTCCCTTTTATCCAACAGATCAAGGTACTTCTGTCATATAATCCCCAGTAGAGATTCGTCAGAGTTTCCTCATTCCCCAGCCGAGTAAAGATTCCCATTGTGTAATCTCCATCCATAGTCATCAAAAATCTCAGGATTCCCCAAGCAGGTTACTCCAAAGACTTGAAGGATCCCTATATCCCTAGGAAAGTCATGAAGGATTCTCACATCCCCACAGAAGTTGTCAAAGTTCTTGTTAATCCCCACAAGTCGCCAATGATTTTCTATCCCCAACAGTGGTCCAAGGATTTCTCATTTCTCATCCTCAGCAATCAAAGATTTTGAATCTCCAACAGCGGTCAAGGATTTATTTTCCCTGGCAGCAGTCAAAGTCTTCCCTTTTCTCCAGCAGATCAAGGTACTTCTGTCATCTAATCCCCAATAGAGATTCGTCAGAGTTTCCTCATTCCCCAGTCGAGTAAATATTCCCATTGTGTAATCTCCAACCATAGTCATCAAAAATCTCTGGATTCCCAAAGAAGGTTACTCCAAAACTTGAAGGATCCCTATATCCCAAGGAAAGTCATGCAGGATTCTCACATCCCTACAGAAGTTGTCAAAGTTCTTGTTAATCCCCACAAGTCGCCAAGGATTTTCTATCCCCAACAGTGGTCCAAGGATTTCTCATCCTCAGCAATCAAAGATTTTGAATCTCCAACAGCGGTCAAGGATTTATTTTCCCCGGCAGCAGTCAAGATTTCCTTATCTCCAACTATCAAGGATTTATTTTCCGCAGCAAGATAGCTAATCAGCTTACATGCGCATACATTACATTCATATATCATAAACATTGATAAAACAAATTTTATTGCATCATACATTTCATGCAACATAACTTTGTGTTTCAGCTAACATTTTACCCTTTTCAGGATAAGATTAAAAGCTATCTTTAACAAATATTCAAAGATTTCAGATATAGTACGGATACACTCCAAGACATGGAAGTTACTCTGTTACTCATTCAGATCTCTTATTCAGATACAATATGGATACACCCCAGATGCAGAGGTCATTCTATTACTCATTCAGAATTCAACAATCAGATACAGATTAGATAAGCTCCATACACGGAAGCCATTCTATTTCTCATTCAGATTCAACTATCAATTTCAAGTTCAGATACACTCCCCACGAAGGTCATTCTGTCACTTATTCGGATCCCAGTTACAGTTCAGATACACTCCAGACACAGAATTCATTCTGCTACTCATATAGATCTCAACTTCAGATACAGTCCAGATACGCTCCATGCACGATAGCCATTTTGTCACTCATTCAGACCTTTTCCCCAGTCCAGATACGCTCCAGACACGGAAGCCATTCTGTCACTCATTCAAATTTTCCCCCAGCCCAGATACACTCCAGACACGACAGTCATTCTGTTATTCATTCAAGAATCAAATACAGTTACATCTCGGATACGCTATAGACCCGGACGCCATTCCCTTGCTCATACAAATCCAATCTCCAGATACAACTCAGATACGTTCCAGATACGGATACCATTCTGATGTTCATTCTCCTGATTTTCAACAAACATTCTTGGATGGCATCTTTAAACCCATCTCCGACAAGATTCTTTCACCTCTCCAAATGGAATCTTTAAGCCCATTCCCTCAACTACATTTTGACGAGTGCAAATTTATGGGCACTCTAGTGTCCAATCATCTTTTACCTTCGAGTCACGAACGACAAACTTGCCAATCTAACTCTTCAGGTTCAAGAAGATTGAACAGGGGCAGCTGTTGTACCCCAAAATTTTCCCTCTCATTTTATCAATATTTCCCCTCACAAGACTCTTTGGACTCCAGACAGGATTAGGGTTTGCTCTGCTTAAGACATCTCCTTGCACTGATGACCTAAAATTAGGGTTTGAGTTTGCATAGGTATTTTTTGACTTCCAATGCTTAATATGACTTTCATACTTCATGTTGGACTTATAAGATTGCCCATACCAAGTTTCAAGCCTTGAATCAAATTTTTGCCCAGTCAATTAGACAAATGACCTAAAAATCAACTGTATTGGGGAAAAAGTCAATTGTGGACAATTTACAGTCAAACCTCATGATTTTTTATCCACATCAACATTATAGACTCATATGAACCATTTAAGCAAGTTTGGACCACAGCTCCTCAAGAAATTTGATCAGATCATCAAAAGGGCAAAATGGTCATTTTTAGGGTTTTGACTGTAGAAGGGCAATTTCTGATTTTTCACCTAACCAATGGCAAATTGGGTTCAAGCATGGATTAAATGACCCAATGGCATCATCTTGACCTAATCACAAGGTTCAAAAGATCTCAAATGTATTGGATTGACAGATGAATTTTCCAGTCAACTGATCAAAAATCAACTATACACTGAAAAGTCAAATTTTGACTTTTTGGTCAAAATCAAGTGCCAAGGGTCATTTTTCATCAAGATGTATCAAAAAATGAAACTTGTTCACCAAGTAACCTAATTTTGGAAATTAGGGTTTAAGATTGAAAATTTTCATAACTTAGAAATTTTCTAAGTTATGAAATTTTCTTTTTTTTTCCTAACTTTTTCACCATGATGCAATTGGATTCAAAGAAAACTTCCAACATGAAAGTTATAGTCCTCCACAAAATATACAACTTTGATTCACAAAGTTTTCCCAAAAGATGCTTGGATCCCAAGTTATGATTTTATGAACAAGGGTCCATGAAACTTTTAACTTAGTGAAATTTTGCCCTAGTTTAGGCAGGATTTTGACCTATCTTCATGGCAATTTTTCACATAGTTCCAATTGGAATCTCAAAATTAATTTCAAATATGGATTGTAGAGCATGTTAAAAGCTTTCCAAAATGTCAAATAACTCTCCAAGATCATTTGTATTTATGGAGAATCGAAGGATTGGAAATGGCAAAATATCACTTTTGGCCAAGGCATTTTGCACATTGATACAACTTGCAATTCTGTCCAAACCTTGCTTGTACTTGTTTTATAGGCCTTAAACCTTTCCAAACTCATAAATTAAATGCATACACATTGGATTAAGGCTTTGTTCTGAGCTTTAGAACATTACACTTTGAATTAATCCATTTTTGGCAAAAAGGCAACAATTCCATTTACATAAACCACAACTTTTGCAATTTTGTTTGTCTTGAGCATTGGACTTAATCTTTTGAAGCAAACCACATCCACAAAGATCAGAAAAGTTTTACCAACTATGTGCAGGCCTGGAGCTAGTCTGTACAGGCCTTGCCTTTGTCACTTCCCACCTTTTCTTCAAAAACAAGAAAGCTTGCAAAAGTGAGAGAACTTTGTAATATGATATAACCAAGTGTTGTATTCATTTAAAACAAGTTTTACACATTACACTAAGCCAGAAACACGAGCTCACCACCTCTCAAACACCCTTGTACACCAAAAACCCCATTTTCTGCCAAAACAGGGCATGTTCTGCAAATCATAAGCCAAAACCAAATCCACTCGTGCGTTTTGCTTGAAACCAGTTCCAACACACTCCATACAACATACCTAAACTATCCCAACCATTCCCAAGCCACTTTAACTCCATTTACACACTTCACCATTTTCAAATTCTGAGTTTGCAGGTTAAGTTCTACAAGAAGATTCAGGCAAGTTCAAAGCAAGCTAAGCATTGGGAAAGCTCAAAGGAACTTCAAGCAAGCTCAAAAGTATCTCAAGCCTCACTCACAACCCCTACATTTCCATACTCGAGATTGACTAAAACAGGTATTTCTCAAACTTCTATCTCCTTATTTAGGAATCATTAGGCTTAGGTCTGTGAAGAAAAAATGTAGTCCTCATTGCCCTTGAGTTGTACATATGCATATAATTCATTTATGTTAACTGAGCTAGGAGTATTTGATAGTTGAAGTTACTGAAAAAACTAGGTCAAGATTTAGGGCCAATGAAATTCTCTCTGGTCTTTGAGAGTTAGATTAAGTTTTTTACATGGTTAGAATCGTGTGATCAAGAGCTATAACTTTCATGTTGCAAGTTTTTGTTTTTAAGCACAAATACAAGAGTTACCAGTTTGAACCATGGCGCGCGTTTTCTTGTTCAGAGGTTAGAGATGAAGTGGAATCTGGGCTGGGCCTGGCTCTTGCTGGCTATTGACACCCCCCATCCTGCTTTCTGCACCCCTTTGGCCCATTTGATTATTTTTGTATATTTTTTATTTTCTTTTACATTTCTGACTTTTATTATTTTTTCTAAATATTAAAAATCCCCAAAAATATTTTCTTAAATTTTCACATTTTATTTTATTATTTTTATTATTTTTTGGCATAAGAATAGTTTATTAAATAATATACTTTTATTTTCTTAAAATAAAAACTTATAATTAATACAAAAATATTATATATTTTTATTTTTATTATTTATACACTTAAATAATATTTTCTCATATATTTTTATTTTTTAACATTTGTCTATATTATTTTTATTTATTTTTTGTACATAAATGAATAAGTAAATAATAAAATATATATATTTTCTTAAAACAAAACTAGGGTTTCCACCCTTTCCAAAAATAATCATTAATATTTTTCCTATTTTTGAGACATTAAATAAATTTATTTTACATATATAAAATAAAATACAAAAACATTTTGCATATTTATATTTAATTGCTTATTTAAATAATTGTCTTATTTATTTATTTGTACAAATTAAACTCAATATGGTTGTAATAGTTTTAGGGCTTTATTTTTTGCAAATACCCCTCTATTCAAACTTGTATCCCCCTCCCCATAATCATGTTGTAATAGTCCTAGATTTACTTTTACGCATTTTATCGCTTTCAAATATGCCATGATAGTAAGATTAGGGTTTGTATGATAACCAAAAATCAAACAAAAAAATAGCTTGACTAATACAAGACAAAAATGCATGAAAATTGACAACACAATGCACACAAGCACCCCTAGGGTTTCATCCACTTGTTGCCTTAAAAATGGCCATGGTATGCATGCTAGGTATCTTGGCAAGACAAAATCAAAACAAAAAGATCATAGTCCCTCGATGACGCTATCTTGGTTGCCTATACAAAATGATCTAGTCCCTCAAAAAACTTGCTAAGATACTTGGCACAATTGCTATCATGGTCATACGAAATACAAACACAAGGTTGTTTACCAAATACAATGGTAAAACAACAATGTAAAAGGGTTAAAAATGTGTAGGAAAGATCTTTGAGTAGGATAGGCAACTCCTAGTTACTTGATCAAACTTGCAAAACATCCTCGCTATTTTCAAAAACACATCACTACACAATTTCAAGACATTTCCCAAAACAAACTTTCAAACATTGAAACATTTTTCAAAAGACAAACACCTTTTTATACATTCAAACAAGAATCATTACAAAGGTTGCCTAGACAAAGGCCTCTTTTCAAAATACTTTCAAAACCACACACAAATGCACCATTTCAAACAATTGAAAAGCAGAAGCAAGTGATCTAAAACAAGTAACTAAGAACCCATGGAAAACCATGGATGAAAAGGGTGCTAGCACCTTCCCTTTTCATAATCTACCCCCCGAACCTAAAAACAATCTCAAAGGTGTTTCCTGTGCTTTTTGACCTTTCCTTTTGGATAAATAAAAAGTCGGTGGCGACTCTTGCTAAACCGAAACATTTGCGAACACAAAACGCAAAACCTCAAGTCAGTTCTCCCACCGCATCATAATAAGTATGAAATATACAATTCATATATTTCCTAAACACTTCAAGTGCATTGGATACCCCGAACAACATCACCGAATATTCATTGTGTCTATACCGAGTTCGAAAATTCATCTTCTGAATATCCTTATCTTTCACCCGAAATCTGAAAACCCACGCACCTACCAGTTGGTCCATCAAATCATCTACCCTCGGAAGTGGATACTCGTTCTTGATCGTTACTTTATTCAGTTGTCGATAATCCATGCACAACCTCATACTGCCATCTTTCTACCTTACCAACAACATCAGAGCTCCCCAAGGTGACACACTTGGTCTTAAAAATTTATTTTCCAACAAATCCTTTAATTGCTTTTTCAATTCTGCAAATTTGGACGTCGATATCCTATATGGTGCCATAGAAATAGGCATGGCACTAGAGACAAGATCAATAGAGAACTCCACCTCTCGCTTTGGCGGCACATCTGATACATCATCCGAAAGCACATATGGAAAATCATTACCAACAATTCATCGATCAAAACTAAACTTTTAGCGGATAAATATGCAAATAATGCTAACACCCGATCTTCATCCTGTAACAGCTCTTTCATCTGCCTAGCAGATAAGAAACCAACACCATCTTCATCAATAAGAGCAAGAAACCGTACTTATTTGTTTTAGCAATTTATATTAACATGATTGGAGTCCAACTAGTTTGTTCCCAAGATAACATCAAGATCCCTCAGTAGTAAACAAATAAGATCAACACCAAAATCTTTATAAAAAATTGACAGAGAACAGTTTAACACAAGTGCACCCCACGAAGAAACACTTGGTCGAACAAACTTCTTCTCCAACAATTCTTCTAATTTTTTCTTCAACTCAACCAATTTTGATGCTAACATCCTATAAGGAGCCATAGACACTAGAGTAATTCCAGACGACAAGTCTACAAAAAACTCAACCTCTCGCTCTGGAGGAAAGTCACTGATGTTATCTGGAAATACATCTTGGAAATTACACATAACATGTAAATAGACACTTGCAACTCCACTGTCGATGTGAAAGGATGCAAACATTACAAAAATATGAGCTTCATCTTCTAAGAGTTCTTATACTTGCTTAGCAGATAAAAACATCGGCTTTCTATTGTCACCAAACTCAGATCCATACTCTGGAGACAAGTCGCATATATCTTCAGGAAAAAAATTAGGAATTAGACACCACTGGCATATCACTAGGCGTCACATTGCTCTCTATTCTCCGAGAAGCAAACATCAATTATTTCTAGGTTCTCAAACTTATTTTTAAATTAAATTACATTGTGTTAGCTTTTAAACACTTTAAACGACACATCAATTGGACACTTATAACTCAAGTTATGAGTTTATAAAATTCTGCCAGAGTAGTGGTAACAGGTTACACCAAACTAGGTAAACGGTTACATCAACTTACACTAGCCTGGATACTTAACTTTTCACAATAGTAACCGGTTACGCCAAAAGTGGTAACTAGTTACACCCCTCCCATAAACCCTAGTTTTCACCAATTTTGACCGTGTAACCGATTAGACCAAAACTGGTATCCGGTTACACCCACAGAAAATCCGGTTTTTTGAAAAGTTGTCTCAACTGTAACTGTTTACTCCAATAGTAGTAACCAGTTACCACCGTGACAGTAGCAGATTTTTTGCAATTTCAGTGTACGAAAAAATCAGTTCAAACACATTCCCAAAACCCCAATTTTCATGTAGAATTGTGTATCTAAGTTTTACCAGTTCAATCCCATCAACATACAATATTCCAGTCATTCACCAATACAGAAATCATCCAACATACACCATAATTACATTATCATACATCAATTTATTCAAAACATAGAAGAGATGAACACAAACATAGAGAATCCAAAACACCCGCTCATATGTTATCATGCAATTCCTTATACAAAAGTCAGTCCCACAGTTACCTTAGATTAATGAAACCCAAACTTCTCTAATAGAATTCTTCTTCTCCTATGCCCCAACTCCCTTTTCCTCTTTCTCTTCTTTCTATTCAATTTTACGTCATGTCACTTCTTTTTCTCCCTATTCTCTTTTATTTCATTATATTATATCTTCTAATTAAACTTAATTCAATTAAATAAAATAAATCCTAATTCTGACTTAATATTTATTTTAAATAATATTCTCCTAATACTATGTAAATAAATAAAATAATTCTAATTATCTAATAATAATTTTTGTACACTCTCAAAACTCAACACTTTCATTTAACTATCCCAAAAACCTTAAATTCTATATTTATAAGGACACCACCTTCCACCCAAGAGTCCCTCTAACACATCAAAACATAATCAAACAAACACAAGCACATAATTTATTCATGAAAATTCAATGAATAAATCGGGGTGTTACAACTCTCCCCACTTAGAATATTTTCGTCCTTGAAAATTTACCTCATGCGAATAATTTCAGATACGCTTCTCGCATCTGCTCCTCTAACTCCCATGTCATGTTTCCTCTGGCAGCGCCTTCCCAAACTACCTTCACGAGAGCGATCTCCTTACCTCTCAACCTTTTCAATTCACGGTCTTTAATCCTCACAGGTAAGGCTTCAATTGTAATATCATCTCTTACTTGCATATCATCCATCAGAATCACATGAGACGGATTGAGAACATACTTCCGAAGTTTTAAGACATGTAATACATCATGAAGATTCAAAAGATTATGTGGCAAAGCCACCCTATAAGCAACAACTTTAACCTTATGAGAAGTCTGATATGAACCGATAAATCATGGAGTAAGTTTTCTCGATTTCAAAGCACGCTCGACACTGATCACGAGAATGACTCTCAATAATACATGGTCTCCTTCCTGAAAATCAAGATTCTTCATTCTATTATCATGGTAACTCTTCTGCCGACCGTGCGAAGTTTTCCTCTTTTCTCGAATTAAATTCACCTTTTCAGTAGTCTGATGCATAATCTCAGACCCAAGCACTACATTCTCACCAGATTCATGCCAACACAAAGTTGTCCTACACCTCCGACCAAACAATGCCTCAAATGGTGTCATTTCAATGCTAGAATGGAAACTATTGTTGTAAGTGAACTCTATCAGCGGAAGTTGACTATCCCAAGCACCTCTTTGCTCAAGGACATAAGCTCTAAACAAATCCTCCAAATACTAAATAGTTCTCTCTGCTTGACCATCTATCTGCGGATGGTGGACATAACTCAACATCAACTTGGAACCCAAATCCCCTGCAAACTCTCCCAAAATCCTGATGTAAACTGCAGATCTCTATAAAAAACAATACTCAATGGAACTCCATGCAACTTCACAATCACACAAACGTAAATATCTACCAACTTCTGTAAAGGAAAACTGATGTTAATCAGATTAAAATGCGTCGACTTTGTCAGTCTATCAACTACCACTCAAATCACATCATTCCCTTTAGGATTATTTGGTAATCCAGTCACAAAGTCCCTTGAAATGCTATATGTAACACCCCAGAATTTAAATTATTGAAATATTTGATTATTTGTAATTTATTGTTGATTTCATGTGATGTGTGATTGTGTGTTGTGGGGTAGTAAGTGAGATAAAAGTGATAATTAGAATTGTTTAGATTTAAATAATTTTATTATATTAATATAGTTTATTAATAAAATAAATGATATAATTAGGTGTAGTGGTGCTAAGGGCGAAATGGTAAAAATAATAAGGATTAATGAGGGTATGATGGGAAGACCATAAAAAGGGTTGGAAAAATAATAAGAAAATTAGGGAAGAGTGATAAAACTTTTACATCGATCGTGAAATAGAGAGAAACAAAGGGAAAAGGTGAAAGAAGAGGCTAGGGTTCATAAAGGAGTTTACCATAGAGCTTGAAGGATATCAACTTGCTAGGATTTTGAGATAAGGGGTGTAATCGGGTTTATTATGATTGATAATGGGGGTTAAAGTAGAGGTAAAATTTTGTTGTATGATTGGTTTGATGAAATATGATGAAATTGTTGATGTTAATGATCTATGAATGCCATGATTTGACCCCAGTATGTGTCTATACATGTTTTCATGTTAGTATGTGATATAAGGTGTCTGTATTGCATTTTGGAATGAGTATGGTATCTATAATCGCAATTGGGATGGCCAATATCAGTAGCGAAATTGCAACAAAAGTTGTTGTATCACATGTGTCACCGGGTGAGCGAGTCTTCCAAGCGTTGTCGGGCGAGACAAGCAAGGAAGGGAAATGGTGGAAAAGAATAGCTCCTGGAAAATGTATGGCAGGTGGATCATCTTCTCAGTCTCGTCGGGCGAGCATCAGGCGAGGAGAGCGCCACCAGCATCGCCAGGCGGGCATCAGGCGAGTAGACCTGGAAGTAACTTTCAAATGTCATAATTTGAGTATCCAGACTCTGTTTGACCCATCCTTCGAAGCATTGAGAAGTTGACGCACAAAGCTATATGATAAAAGATGAATATGAGTTAATTGATGCATTATTCCAGTGTCTATATGTTTATGAGTTTTGAATTATTGAATGTAAAATATGTTGAGGTGTTCTATTTTCGATGAATGAACTTGATGTTGCTATGAAGTTGCTATGATGTTGTTGTGTTGTAATTGATATTTGCGATGATATTTAAATGATGTTCATGTTAATATGTATACTTACTATGTGGAGATTATTATATGATAATTATACACTTGACTAGTCGTGGTCAAATTGATATATGACGTTGTTGTGGATCATGCATTTATAGATTTTTGGATGTTGGTTCGCCTGTGTTGAGCCTCAATCCCATTGTATGGATTGGGTGCGAGTAACTAAGTCCTTGTTAGGGATTTAGTGAAGTGTTACCTGTAACACCCCGATTTTATTTATTAATGATTTTATTATTTAATTTTCATGCTAACTATTATTTGGTTTGATAATTATTTAAGTATTTGAATTTGTATGATTATGTGCATAATTGATTTATTTGGAATAAGTGTGTATTATATGTTATTGGTTATTGAGTGTGAGAATAACAAAATACACATTTGGGTCGTATGTTACATTAGAGTGGGTGAGTGAAGTTAAGCCTATATAGAGTTAGTAAGAGTTGAACAAAAAAGGAAAATATAGAATTAGAAAGAGAAAGTGAAGAAAACAAGAGAAGAGAAGAAAGAGGAAAAGAGGAGAAAAGGGAGAAAATGAGAAGAGAAAATGATAGAACCCTAGAGTATCTATATCCAAGGTAAGGATGGGTATTCATTGATTTATGGGTGTATGTAATAGTATGTGATGGATAGTAACATGAATTAGGAATTTGTTCTTTAATTTCGAGATTTTGACATATTAGGGTTTGAATGTGAAATCATGAAATTGATGTTAGAGATCATGTTTTGATGTTTGTAATTGATGATATATGTTAGATATAGATTATAATACACTTTATTGGTGAAATATATGTGTTTGAATGATATTTGTATGGATAAATTCGTAGAAAGAAGAAGCTGTCTGAAGCAAAAAATTTCTGCATTTCACAGAGGCTGCTTGACGCGCGTGGGGCCGCTTAGCGCGGTCTAGAATACAAAACTTATTATTTTCTGAAACTGTTCTAGATCATAGATGTATATGATTTATCATGAATTGTCATGAATTTTTTGGAATTTAATTATGTTTTTTTGGATTGGTTTTGATGCATTTTTAGATGGAAATATGATACTTGATTTTATGTATGTAATTATTGGGAATTGATATTGATTGAAGATAACATGGTTTGGACTTATTTTCTATATGTTATAATGATATGTTGATATGATTAATGCTATGATAATGCATTGTATGTGATTGATGACATGAAATATATATGTTGTACAATTTGGTGAAGATAATTCAAATGTGTTGAATTATGTGAGATATGCTTGTATGATTAAGATATGGAGATGGTCTTTATTGTATATTTATGTTGAGATTGCACATGCATTATTTGGGTCAAGAGGCAATGTTTGGTAATTTCGTGGGAATTATTGACTTGTTCCAAACCTAGAGACGGGAGTTTGAAAGCTTAGAGAACGAGCTTTTTGGTGGTTATTTGTCTTAGAGATGTGGACCCGGTAGGACTGGTAAGGATAACAGTCGGTACCACATGCATATATGTGATATTGGTGTGAATATGTGATAATGTGATATTAGTATGCAATATGTGATATTGGTGTGCATGTTACATTGTGGTATTTGTGATTGATTATCTTTGAATTTTGAATCATTGAGCAATGTTGTACATGAAATCATGTGAATTGTGTTAAAGTATGTTGAATACAAAGTTATGTGAAGTGTGATGAATTCAATTGATGTATGTTTGTTATGCATTACTTATTATTATATATTTCTATAATGATATGAATTATCACCCTTCTGTTGGAATTATGTTTTATACGACATCACTCAGGTACTGCAGATAGTGGTGGTGCTCTAAGTGAGGATTAGTCGGAGGATCTAGTTCTTTGTTTACCTTTATTTAGGTAGTGAGTCATGCTCGAGTCATATAACACGGGGAACATTTGGATTCATGTTATATTGTTATATCCATGTTTATTTTGAGAGATGTTTGTTATACTCTTTGGATATTTATATTATATTCGTGATTTTGTGATGGTATCCTTTAGTGCCTAATGTTTTGTTATATGATTGTTAGTATATGATATCAATCATTAGTATTATTTTGAAATGAGAATTATTTTGCTTCGAGATGCATATGTGTTAGTGTATGGAACATGATTTTAAATGTATGTTATAAGCATGACCAGTGTATTGTGTTGTTGTCATGAAGTAAATGCGACGCCCTTGTCTGATATGTATGATAATTTACTATGATTATACCATATTATTTGTGCGGGGTTTATGGGGTGTTACATTACATGTGATGGCGGAAGCGATTTATGTTGTGCTCAGATTCCAAGAGGGAATTGATTCTATGATGGGTATCTATGGAGGGTAATGAGCCAGGTGCTCATGAATTTAGTACTACGTGTATTGTGTCAGTGTTGTTGCATTTTCATTTTATGTGACGTTGCATGAACTATGTTGATGAGTTGTGATGTGATAATAACTGTGAACTGTATGAATATATGACGAATTAATGATGAAGGATGTTTAAGTGCTATTGTGATGTATCAGTGAGTATGAAGTGTTGAATTAATGATGTGTATTGATTGTAGTATGGTGTTATTTATAACTACTAATCTTTTCCTTATATCTTTTATAGTGAAACATGATTACTCACCCTTTCTATTTGAATGTTACCTCCACGTGGGTAATGCGCAGATACTCAAGTGTAGCTTGCTGAAGTATCGAGGATAGAGCTTGGAGTACTTTATTTAGTTTCTTCTAATTAGAAGGTGTCTTGCTCTGATATGTAATATTGGGTTGAGAATGCTTAGTTTATGAATGTTACGTTCCTTATATATTGATATACTTTATGGAGGTTTTGACCGTTGAACTAATTTTTAATCTCTATTTTTATGAGACTAAATATGATGAGTTGATAATTGAGATTATTATGATTGATGATTCTGCTATGTTTCTTTTAAAAGATGTCTTGATGTCGCATGAAACACCACTGTTGTACCCCAAAATTTTCCCTCTCATTTATCAAGATTTTTCTCACAAAATTCCTATTGGGTCAAGGCTGCACAAGTACAAATGGATCATATTGGATTTTTCAAGCACCAAGTCAAAGAGGAAAGTATTGAAAGAGAAAACCAGATAAATTTGATTTCTTTATACAAAATTGAAGAAAAACAAGCTTGCTTCGATTCATGCTTAGCTTCAATTGAACTCTCTCTTGCATGCTAGCTTCGACTGGGCTTTGTTTCCCTTTGAAACAACTTCCTTTAATACAGAAGGAAGGGGCCTCCTTTTGGTTTCCTTTGATTTAGAAGGTAGTGGCTACATGTTGGCTTCTTTCGATTCAAAAGACAATGACCTTCTGAAAGCGTCCTTCGATCTAGAAGGCAATGACCTTCTGAAAGATTTCTTTCAATTCACAAAGCAAGGACCTCCTGTATGCATCTTTCGTTTGGGCATGTGACCTCCTTTTATGCAAGCTTTGGGTTACATCCTTCATTTGGCCGTATGACCTCTTGTAGGAAAGTTTCGATTGGACAAAGATTACCTTCTCACAAAGCTTCGATTACACCAATGACCCCTTACAAGATGGCTTTTTGTGCACATGGCAATGGACTCCTGCAGCTTTCCTTCGATTCATAAGTTGTTGGCTTCCTACTGGTGCCCTTCGATTTAGAAGACAAGTGCCTTCTCTATGCTTGCCTTCAAATTCACAAGCCAGAGACCTACTGCACACAAGCTTCGATTCCACCCTTGAAAACCTTCAACACACATAGTTTCTACACTATGGCATACCTTGGTGTCCCATTCGAAGGAAACACACATTGGTTCAAAATGAAGGATACACAAAGGGCCCATTCAAAGGACACTTTGATTGAAACAAATATTGCTGTCTGAAGAGGAGTCTGGTCAAAGGACGGATCCAGTTGGTCAAAATGAAATAGAAATATTCAAAGATTCTCACTGGCCAGAGTCCTATGTGCTGCAAGTCCAAGCCTGCTACACTGGCCACAACACTCCAAAACTGTTGCACAGCAGTCCTGCTACGCTGCTCCTATATTTGCACCAATTTGGCATACAAAATTGCACCTCAAAGGCTACAAAAACAGCATACCCAATTTGTTCAAATCTCTTTTATTTTCCCTCCCAAATCTCAGCCAATTTCATCTATAAATAAGATGTTCCACAAAACATCTTAGGGGCATTTGGTAGCTGAAAAACTCTTGTTGTGAGAAAATTATCAAATTCTCAAAACTCTCAATCACTCTCAAACATTCTCAAACATTCAAACTCTAAAACTCTAAGATCCCTTCATGCATTAGTGAATCCTTCGATTCACTCCCCAACTTCCAGATAACCAACCTTTGATTCATTCCCTCACTGCAACATAATAGTCTTTTGATTCACTCCCTAGACTGTTATATAATAACCTTCGATTCACTCACTACTACCACACATCCTCCTTCTATTCAGTGACTTCCCAAATAAAGCAGCAACTGAAATATCTTCAGGAAGGTTCCAGCGAAGCTCCATCCACCACCAAGGAAGTCACATACAACTCCTTCGATTGGCACTTTAAGAGGTAAGTTTTCTCTAAACTTGGAACTTTCCATTTAAATATCATTTGTACATATAAATAAAAGGAAAATGTAGATATCCTATCTAGGAAGTTGAACATGCCTTCACTTTCGATTCTCACTGCCTATATGTTGAAAATATCAACTCTGACTAGTTATCCTTTGGATTTTGGTGCCCAATAAACTTGTGCTAACCCCTGGCTTGTAGCTTTCGAAAGTTACATTTGTTAGTTTCATTTACAAGTTTTAGACAGGTTTTCTGTATCCTTCGATTGGCTGAAGATTGAAGCCTTTCGAATCTCAACATAGGAGTCTTACATTCCTGCAATCGAAGGAAGCAAAAAAGGCAGAATTGAAGAGTGTATCTCACACTAAGTTCCAGACCCAAATCGAAAGAGGCAAGAAAGTGAAGAATTGAAGGGTGCACACTGCCTGGATCTAAGAACATGTTTCCCTTCTTTTATTTTGTTTTGTCTTTACATTTTCTTGCTGTTCAATATGGTTGTAATATCGTAGGACCTTATTTTTCGCATTTTTACCGCTTTATATAAAATGCTAGTAATTAGGGTGTGTATAGAAAGATAAAAACAATACTTAGACCACCCTAAATTCAAGAAAAAAATGCATGCAATCAAACACATTATTCACATACATGCACCTCTAGGGTAATCTCATTTGTTGCCTAAGAAAATAGTCATGTCCTTCAAATATGGGCGTTTTAGCAAAGACCCTCGATAAAAGATCGTAGTCCCTCGATGTTGCCTTCGGTAAACGATCTAGTCCCTAAATGAAAATTGCTAAAACGTCTCATAGGTTGCCTTCTATGACTATACAAATGACCCACGCCCTTCCCTTCACATCCAACGATGGGGCTTCTTACCAAATCAATGGTAAGATAGCAACGTCTAAAGGAGGAGGAAAAGAACATTAGACCTTTTGAGTAGGTATGACGCTCGTAGTTGCTTGCTTGCTCACAAAAAACATTTTTTTTACACCATCACCTTCAATCGAAACATTTTCAAAAGTCAAAACACTTTGTACGGATTCTTATAGAGACGAGAATTATTACAAAGGCACTTTTCAAATCCCTTTCAAAAAAACATCTCCACAAACACCTCTTTGAACTATTTTCAAAACCAACACTTTGTACGCATTCTTATAGAGACGGGAATAATTACAAAGACATTTTCAAAATATTTTCAAACCCATACCACTAAGCACATTTTCAAACAAAAACAAGTGATCTAGCAAGCAACTAAGAGCCCGTAGATAACTACGGATGAAAAGGGTGCTAATACCTTCCCTTTTCATAACCTGCCCCCCGAACTCAAGAAAACATATCTAAAGGTATTTCCTATTCTTTTCAACCTTTCCTTTGTTGGATAAAAGAAAAGTCGGTGGCGAATCTTGCTATCCGCAACAATTTCAATCAAACACAAAACAAACCAAGTCAATTCTCCCACCGTATTACAACCACAAATGTGTATAATTTAAGAATTTGTTATTACCGTTGTTGTATCCCGTGTTACAGAGTAAGATTGTATGTTATGATGTTTTATTATGACGATGTGACACCATTTTTTGGTAACTTAATTAAATTATTATTTAATTATTCGTGAAATACATGTGGGGCTAGAAGGGTGTTACATTAGTGGTATCACAACAGGTCAGTCTGTCCGACCAGGTTTTTATATTATGTTTACGTCCTATTGGTCGATTACTTGTGGACACTATCGATATGTTGTTATTTCTAATATTGGTTGTCTATATGCAGAATATGACTGAAGGAAGAAACAAAAATGCAATTGTTGAGGCTTTAGAGTCATTAGCTCAGGCAATGGCCCAGAATCACCAGAATCCTCATAATGGGGGAAATGATGATGAGTCTCGTGCATGGGGAAGGTTTTAGAAGAACAACCCACCGATCTTCAAGGGCAGGCAAGATCCCAATAGTGGTCAGACGTGGTTTAAGGGGATTGAAAATATTTTTTGAGTGGTGATTTGCTCGGAAGAGCAGATGGTGCAATTTGGTGCTCACATGTTGGAAGAGAAAGCTGGAGAATGGTGGGGGAATGCATGCTAGAGGATGGAAATTCTGGGTACAAAGATCACTTGAGATGTATTTAGAGCCACTTTTATGGAGAAGCACTTTCTAGAGTGCGTGCATTGTAAGAAAGAGATTAAATCCCTTGAACTGAAACAAGGAAGCTGGACTGTTGTTGAGTATGCTACTAGATTTGAGGATCTAGTGAAGTATTGTCCACATTATAACAATCTGGTAGGTAAAGTGTTTAAAGTGCATCAAGTTTGTGAATGGACTGCGTCCAGAGATTAAGCAGGGTATCAGGTACCTTGAGATTCTCCAGTTTCCTGTGCTGGTGAATAAGTGCAGGATCTTTGATCAGGATAGTAGAAACAAAGCTTCATATTATAAGAGTTACAATGAGAAGAATGGGAAAAACTAGGATCGTGGTAAACTGTATAGTGCTCAGGATGATAAAGGGAAGCCGGGAATTTCTGATGACAAGAAGCCAAGTGGGGGAGGAGACTTCACTTTAGTCAAGTGCTTTAAGTGCGGCGAGCAGGGTCACTGCGCTAATGATTGCAACAGTAAGGTTTTGAGATGTTACAAATATGGTAAGACAAGTCATCATGTTTCTGATTGCAAGAATGATGGTCCAACTTATTTCAACTGTGGTGAGCAGGGTCATATTAGTACCTAGTGTCAGAAGCTTAAGAAGAATGTTGCTACTGCTGCTCATACTCGTGGTAGAGTGTTTGCTTTAAATGGGTCAGAAGATTCCAATAAAGACAACTTAATTCAAGGTACTTGCTTTATTAACAATGTTGAGTTGATTGCTATTATTAATACGAGTGTTACTCATTCATTCATTTATTTCGCTTGAATGTGCTACTATGTTGGGTTTGAAATTATCTTATATGAGTTGGACTATGGTGATCAATATTGTAACACCCCAAAATAATTAGATTATTTATTTAATTGATTTAGTATGAGTTTTTGTGAATTATTGGTGAATCTGTGATGTTTAGTTGAATATGATGTGTGATGTGACGTTATGTTGTGGAGTAAAGATGAATTAAGGTGATCTTGGATATTTTAATAATTTAGATAATTTAGTATAATTATTTAGAATTATTAAATAGAATTATTATTAATAAAATAAAAGGGATATTGATGTAGAAAGATTGAGGGAAAGGTTGTTGTTCTTGCTAAACATCGAGTATGGGATTTCCCTGCTACTCGAAAGATGACAGGGAGAACCTTAAACGAGTGAGAGGATATTATTTATGATATTGAGGGATTCAGAGGCTTACACGAGTATGCATAAGCTCCAAGTTATGTTTCTTGCTTACCCCTCAGTCGTGAGCCTTAGTATATGATATGTAGTATCTCTATGAAATGTGTCACAGAGAGTTAGTAGTGAGAGAGATGGATCTTTTTCCAGTGATATCCATTCCAATCTCCAAGGACTCCTTATATAATCAAGTCCCTGGCCTAATGGTCATTAAAGTGTTTGTAATGTCTGTAACCGTCCATAAGTATTGTAACGACTGTAACTGCCTATAATGGCTCGTAACCACCATATATTGGGTTCCGTAATGGTAACCAACCCAGCCTGGAACAACCTATCCTGGTATAACCTAGCCTGGCACAACCCGACCAAGCACAAGGCGGCTCATCATTTATTTTTTCTCCTCGGACTTTTATCCATATCTTGACTTTTCATCTCTCTCAGCCCAGACAATGGATCTATGCATGAACATAAGCCCCACGAGCATATGGCTTTATTTGAATCTCTATGTCCGGTCAACATAAATGTTGATCTTTTGCTCTGGGTCAGGCCTCTATAATCGGACGGTTATCGAGTTCATTCCCGGCATGCGTGACGCTCACGCCCTAGTTTCCCCAATAATCACCTAGTTTTTTAGGTATAGACTTGACTAGTTTGGAACTTAGAGTGGTGAAGAAGAGGAAAGGAAACGGCCCAAAGGCGGGAACCATTGTCGGCAAGCCCCAAATATGAGATTGGGTTCATACCCCCTGGTGACCAGAATAATTATTTTCTGATAATTGTCATTTCCAAATAATCAATGTGTTTTGGGATAGACTTTGATTTCAACCCCTGAGCTTTATGATGAACAACTTTTCCTTTTGGGGATTTGTAATTATGTTTTGTTTTAGGATTTTTCGAACCTATCGCGGCCCTGGACGGGTTGTGGGTTTGGCTCGTATCCCTGACATATGCTCAACGGTCTTTGGTTTATCCGGGTAATTTTGTAGGATGAGAGTCTACGATCGTATGAGCTCCAAGCTTACCCGAATTCTTTTAGAACAACCAATGGCTTGGCTCCATATGTTTGTTATTTTCATCCTGGATGTGAAGTCAATCGAACTAAGCATTTTATGTACTTAGTTTTATGTCACTTTTGGGTGTTTTATGCAATCATCCAGGTGTCTCTTTTAAAACCCCCTAAACATGTTTGAGGTTGGGTGATCATTCACTTGTTTATTTTCCGGGCTGATAAGCCCCAAGCGAGCTTTGTTGAGCCTGAGAATTACCATAATGGGTTTTTTATTCGTCCGACTTTATAATACTATTTTCCATTGAGGTAAGTATTATTTTGTTGGGTATTAATGAAAGCTCCGGACTTCATTAGATAATGTTCATAGGTTTTGGTAACTTGTCCGGGCCTGAGGCATATTAATATAGCCGAGGAGTCGCGATCTTTGACCATTTTGTGGTTCAGATTTTCTTTGCTCGGAGGCGGGTTGATCGGATGGGCCTGATTCTACTCCAGTCATGTACTCAACTTTTTTTATGGGGAGTGTAAAGTTTACGCCTCTTGTATGAGGAGTATTTTATAATCATGTCTTCTGCCTCTGGGTTTTGTATTTTGACATACTCTTTGTGGCTTTGTAACTAATGCTTTTATGTTTATCTATATCTTTAGCTTTTGCATTTCTTTGGTTCATGCATTTTTGGCTTTGAAGATAATCGGGTGCATATATATAATCCCTTCAGACATAGAGTCTTTATTGGGCTGTACATGTCTGATCATGTAGTACCAATTTTTATAAAAAGCCCCAGCTACTTACATGTCTATTTTTCACAATAATTCCCCGGAGTTTATTTTATGACTCTCTTTTCTTCGTATGGGGGAGCATATGGCTTGTGCTACCTGACCTTTATGAGGGGGGTGTTGATGCTACTCGACCCTTGTGAGGGGAGTGTTGATGTTACTCGACCCTTCTGAGGGGAGTGTTTAACTGATGCAGAAAGATGCATTAAGCGAGTTTGCAAGAAAGACTTAGAGGCTTTTCCGGCTTATGCGGACAGAGGCCTGGAGGCTTAACCGGTTTTAAAGTTTCAGATACTTGGCGAGGTTGACCGTATGAGAGGCTTAGAGTGCGCATCAAATTAATCTAGTTATTTTCATACCCCGAGGAGCGTTTAACCGTGCAAGAGGCTTAGAGTGCGCATTGAGTTAAGTTTTTGCTCGGGAGTTACCACAAAGGTAGGTACCACTTGGAAAGGAGTACCACAATGTGAGTCAACCTCTTTATTTGCGTATATGCCGAGTATATTCATGATCACCAGGGGTGCTAGCCCCTGTCCATATATAAAATCCAAAATACACAGGCTATAAAGTTGACCCTAGTAGGCTCATGGGTACAACTTTTGAGTGTGCCTGGTTAAAGTACACAACCTGGAAGATTACACATGAGGCGACTTAAGTTTGAACCGAGGTGTAGTGTTCGAAAGGTTACACCTGAGGAGGATCAAGATATGAACCAAGGTTCCTAGCCCAGAAAGGTTACACCTGAGGCAAATCAAGATATCAATCGAGGTGCCTAGCCCAAAAAGGTTACACCTGAGGAAACTCAAGTTTTGAACCAAGGTGTAGAG
The DNA here is from genome assembly GCA_948472305.1 of Vicia faba. Taxonomy (NCBI): domain Eukaryota; kingdom Viridiplantae; phylum Streptophyta; class Magnoliopsida; order Fabales; family Fabaceae; genus Vicia; species Vicia faba. The sequence goes on from OX451740.1 coordinate 706,159,045, forward strand.
CCTTCGAATGGACAAAATCCGATTAAGGTACATCCCCGAAAAGGTTACTGTTGAAGCAGATCAAGATATGGACTGAGGTGTGGAGCCTTTCAAAGGGGTAGAATCTGATTAAGGTACATTGTTAGAAAGGTTACACCTGAAGCCGATCAAGATATGAACCAAGTTGTAGAGCCTTTCGAAGGGGCGAAATTTGATTAAAGTACATCACTAGAAAGGTTACACCTGAAGCGAATCAAGATATGAACCAAGGTGTAGAGATTTTCAATGGGGAAGAATCCGATTAAGGTATATCACCGGAAATGTTACACCAGAAGCGGATCAAGATATGAACCAAGGTGTAGATCCTTTTGAAGGGGAGGAATCCGATTAAGGTACATCGCCAGAAAGGTTACACCTGAAGCGGATCAAGATATGAACCGAGGTGTAGATCCTTTTGAAGGGGCGGAATCTGATTAAGGTACATCACCGAAAAGGTTACACCTCAAGCGGATCAAGATATGAACCAAGGTGTAGAGCCTTTCAAAGGGGCGGAATCCGATTAAGGTACATCATTGGAAAGGTTACACCTGAAGCGGATCAAGATATGAACCGAGGTGTAGAGCCTTTTGACGGGGTGGAATCTGATTAAGGTACATCGCCAGAAAGGTTACACCAGAAGCGGATCAAGATATGAATCGAGGTGTAGAGCCTTTCGAAGGGGTGGAATCCAATTAAGGTACATCGCCATAAAGGTTACACCTGAAGCGGATCAAAATATGAAGAGAGTTGTAGAGCCTTCAAAGGGGTGGAATCTGATTAAGATACATCGCCTGAGAGCTTGCACTTGAGCTGGCCTAGATTGGAACCAAGGTGCGGAGCCCGAAAATATTTTTTTTTGCTCGGGAGTTACCTCAAAGGGAGTACCACTTGGAAAGGAATTTAAACCCGGAAGGTTGCCCTCGAGCGGTTCAAGACTTGAACCGAAGTGCAGAGCCTTCGAGAATGCCCTTAGGCAGACTCTGGCGGAATCTAATTAAGGCATGTCACCGAAGAGGTTGCACCTGAGTAGAATCAAGATATGACCCAAGGTGCAGAGCCTTGAGAGGTTACACCTGAGCTTTACCAGATCGGAACCAAGGTGCAGAGCTCAAAGAGGATACACCTAAGCTGGCCCAGATTAGAACCAAGGTGCAGAGCTCAAAGATGTTTTTGTGCCAGAGGCTTCAAGTGTGCTTGGGCTTCAGTTTTGGTTCAGAGCCCCTAGCAAGGTTGACCTAAAGGTTTGGGTCAGGTGTTTACACTTGCACTACCTGGCCACAACCGATTACATATTTTTTACATACTTATTGCAAATCTCACCTGACTTTGAGACTAACAAGAGTAGAGTGTCTCCTTCCCGCGCAGGGGAGAAGGACGATACCTACTGCTTTCTAAGTAATTATTAAAATAATTACAATCGGTGGAGATCATGTCGTGCCTTTTAATAAAGAAGATTATAGACATTAGGCTTTATTCTCAACCCTGGCTTTTGTCGTCTTCTGACTTCCATTCAGATTTAGTCAATTTGTCTAATTGGTTGATCTATTCTCTCAGATGTATGACTTGTTTTCTTCATGTGACATTTTGGCTTCTTCAGTAGAATGTATCTTCTTCATTCTCTACAAGTTTGGAATGATAGAAGGTGCCTCCCGCCCACACAAGAGAAAATGACGACACCCTTTACTTAATTTAACAAATCTAAATGAGCTAATTTACAAACGACCGAGACAATAGCTCGTCTTTATATAACGATACTAATTAGCATAAAATGTAACTCTGTGTTTTGCTAGATTTTACTAGCTTATAACCGGATTGCTCACGCGTAACCGAGATGCCTATATAATCCCCCAAGCGTGAGGCTTTGTGGAAACAAGATGAAATGCTTTGACCCAGAGTCATCCCACCTGAGGAAGACTTTGCTTCTCGACGCTCACCGATCATCACTGCTTACTTTCTTTTATTTTCATCCTGATGGCTTTCTTTTTTACCTATGTGCTTTTAAACAGATTGAATCCGCACTGGTAAGCTCGCCAGACCATGATTCACAATAAATTGATACATGAATTTATCTTACAATACTAACCATTATTTTTGATACGAGGTAAATCACATGTAATATGCCTACTCATTTTTAAATTTGTCATACATGATAACAATTATTTTACAATATTTTGACAACTAATACAAGAGAAATGTCATTAGAGTCACATATTTAAGTGAAAACTTACAAACCTGTTTGTTTGTTTTTCTTACGAGGAGATCGAGGTTTGCAATTTGTGCCTATCTACTTGATTATTCTTAATGTAATTAATCAAGAACTAAGGACACAATGACAAATAACTGCCTTGCCCATTTTCTGATCTTTATGAACATGATCAAGCGCTTTTAACTATCTAATAACTTTGCCCATTACAAATTCCAACAGACGTTAGCTAAACATACGCTAATTCATTCTACGTACAATTAGTCACAATTATTAGAATAATCACATAAATTAGCACTAAATAAGGTGCAATGAGTATCACATAATTTGTATGTAATTCTCGTCGCCATTATCGATCATTGTTACACCAGGAGGTTTCCGTGTTGGGCTGATTTCAAATTGGGACAGGCTGGACTTCGAAATCATCCCAGGATCGTTTATGTTAGAAGACTTTGCCCCCTGTATCAAGAAATAACATAGCTGCCTCTAGGCCCTGTTTATGACGATAATATGCACCTTCAAAAATTGTAATTCTGTTACATCCTGCATAACAACAACTTTAAAATATAGTAACATGAAATAAACTTTATAATTCTCCACTTGTTTGTAGAATTTTTAACATCACGTCGTGAGTAAGCGAACTATTCAAACGGACACCAACCAATTCAACCTGCAACTTAATAACTAGTGTTCTATTAATCAATTCAACCTGATGAATAAAGTTGGTCAATTTAGAAAGCAACCAGACTACTGATCTGAGTTGTTAACTTGGCCATTTATTTATCCTAGTAAGAACCGATATAAACCAAAGACGCAGTGAGACATTAACAAAACTAGGTCATAGAAATTATTCTCAGATTCTACGCATCAATTAGAGTATCGGTTCGCGTAACCTAGAAATCATTTGAGATCACCTAAATATAGAGCATATACTCCAGCTCAGCAAATTATCAATCATAACTGGTTATTATGGCGAGTATGAATTACTTATCTTTTAGCATCGGGTTTGATGTCAATTTCCATAGCGTTGAGCAAGTAGATGATTCTATGAATGAAGTCACTGTCATCATTGTAGCGGTAGAAATATTTAAGACCAAGTCATTGGATTGACTAGACTTATACCAATCAAAAATAAAAATTGCCACCGCGTTTTATTGTTTCCAAAGGAATGGGAAATAGCGAATAACCCAAAAGAGGGGAAAGATTCTAGGTAAGGGATTAATTATGCAAAAGGAAGGTATTAGCACCCTAAACATCTACGGTACTCCACAAGAATTTCTTTGTAAAATCTGTATATTTTGGCTATAAAATGTTGTATAAAATAGATGATGGAGGTGAGAAAAGAAGTATATTTATTATTTTTGCACCCGCCGCGGTTGCAAATCTTTCGTGCCTATAGGGGATAAGGGTACACGTAGTTCCTCTTTAAAATTTTTAAAACACATATGTGTTGGTTAATTTTATGAGATAAGACATTATTGTCATTATCCATGTGGAAAAAATATTTACTACCCACAATCATGAGAAAGAAGAATTTGCTTCATCTCAAAGTGGAGGATATGGCTTGGATTTTAAAATCAACAATGCTTTACTCAATATTCAAGTGGAAAATATCTCACTTCATTACATATTGTAGAAGTATAGTTGTTTGCATCACTACAAGGATTGACAAGAGTCTAATCTTTTGAAATTTTTTTAAAGTAAAGAGCCAAAGTGGCAAAATAGTTTGAAATGAGATTGATTGACTTTTAGTATTCTCACAAAAATGTCAAGGTATTATTAAATTGATTAGAGTTTATTTATGAAAATGTTTTGAAAAATGCATGGACCTAAGTCCAGGTTTATTAGGAAAGGGGTTCAAGTTTAGAAACCAGAGTAGTTTTCAAAAGGAGGGAGAAGATTTTTGAAATTAAAGAAGATATAAGGAGATGAAGAGACTATCCTAAAGCATAAGGTAAAAGCTAAGGAAAAGAACCATATAACCAACAAGAAGCCAACACTTGACATTATGAGTCAATCAAGAATTCCATCCTTTGGATTTTAAACCAAGCAAACAATTAATAAGCCTTTGAAGAATACCAATTGTATTTAGTCCTCACAAAAATTGGGCAGAGTAACAATTGTATACAGATGAATTCCAGATTACAGACAAAGTATGTAATCATAATAACTTGCACAAAAAAAACAAACAACCCAATGTATTGAGTTAAACCCCAAGAACTCTAGACAAAATATCAATCAAGTCCATAAGGTCTCCAACATAGGTCAAGATTTCTATTCCTAAGTCCAAAAAGTCCACCATTCCATAATGACAAGGATAATAACCAAGTAGTCCAAATAACATTAAAGCTTTTTAGGATTTAAGTTGATTATTAGGTATCTTCAAAAAGAAAATGAAAGCTCAAATGAGAAAAATAAAAGAGACATAAAAGTAAAAGGCTCAAGTGAGAAAAGATGAAAATAACATGAAATGGAAATGCTAAACTAAATGGTACATAAAATAAAAGCATAAAATAAAAGTCAATTGTTAGGAATTAGTGGTTAGTTGGATGAACATCTTGAAACTTGCATTTGGAATTCATTAGAGGATTGGTAGAACCAAAGCCTCTCAACAACAAGTTGCATTTTCTTTTTGTCATGTATATCATCCATTTTAAGAATCTCAAAGTAACTTAATGATCAATGATGTTTATGTGGTCCACTTTGACCAAAATTTAACAAAGTTCCATTAGAGGATTGGTAGAACCAATGCCTCATAACAATGGATCTCGAGGTTATTGGATCACAGGGTTCAAATTAACACACTTGGGCTTGCAAACATATGTTTTGGCCACGAATGATCATTTTCTCAAATCGGGACAAAATTTAGCACTATGTTAAGCAATCGCAAGTGGACTTATATAGAAGTCGCACCTATTTTGAGGCCGGTCAATAACAATCTATGTACTTCATGTTTGGATAAATGATATAGAGATCATCTTCCCTTAACATGTAATGCAATAAGAAAGGGGGTAAGATAAAGAGGGATAGGGAAATGAATAAACCACATTTGAATAAAAAATTTAATCAAACTATTATTAAAACCATTCATCCATTTTTATGGAGTTAGACTCAACACCATGGATCCAATGATGTTAACAAAGCTCATGATCAAAAATTCAATCAAAGATCAGCCAAAAAATATACACAAGTAAAATTGTATTTAACATATAAAAATAAAGATTTTTAAAAATGATTAAAAATGAAAATAAGAGAGAAAAATGTTAACTATGTTCAAATTTATCAAGAAAAAATAAGTAAGACCATAGAAAAATCAGAAAGGAACTCAAATAATTTTATGAATATTTTTTCAATTTTTAAAAGTTAGAAACTATTTTTAAACTAATGAAAATTACTCAACTAAATGGAAAATAGATCAAAAATAGTAAACATCAATATAAAATCCCATAAAATTTCCAGAAAGTCAAAAATGAGAAAAATGATATTTACGAATATTTTCAGAATTTAAAAATGTCAGAAAGTATTTTTAAAACAATTAAAATAAATCAAATAAGGCAAAAATTATAAAAAAATAATAAATGTCAAAATAAAAATTTGAAAAAATATTCATAAAATCAGAAATAATTCAAAGTATTTTTGTATATTTTTTCATAATTTTTGGATAAAAACTAAAAGAGTTGTGAATTTTTCAAGTTTAAAATAATAAAATATAAAATCAAAAAATAAAAATAAAACCAAAAAGATATGGACCATCAGATCATAGTCAAAACGCGTTAGTAAGCTCATCATGTGGATCAGATGCACTATGCTTGATATGGACCTTATTTGAAAATACATTGAATCACGAAATAGGCAACCAATAAAAATAAAACAATTGGCACGCTATCATTGGTTGAGATGAGACATGTCATCGTCTTCAACCTCCAGACGCTCTGCAATGGAGATTTCACGAGTTTCTTCAAATTGAAAAATTAGAATCCCAGACTACTATCATTGGATTCGTCTCTTCAAGACAATCCTAACACCACCATCGTGCCAAATTTATATAAAGTGTGCAAGGAGATATGAATCAAAAACTCAGAAAATAGCGAGCACCTTTCAGTTAAGATTTCTCTCTCAATTCTCAATGGATTTAAAATTGTAAGAAGCACCAGAATCAAGAGAAGGAGTAGAATAGGTTAGTACTTTATTTGGATCCAAATGATGGAGAATTATACCTTTTCGACGTTCAAGAAGAAAGCTCTAAAACTGGACTTCTGTAGCTTGAATTATGGCTCGTTTTACTTGGTTTAGGTGTTGGAGAGGTTATATGATGCTGTAGGATGATGAATGTGCAAAGAATTTTGGAAGAAAAGGCTTAAATCTCAGAAACTGATTTCAAACATTCGAAGTTCGTGTGAGGTTTTGGCATGGTGTATTTGGCTCTCAAAGCTTGAAAAAATGAATGAGGGATGATCCTCTATTTATAGGGAAGTGAATGGGATCCTTAAGCGTGTGCAATGATGCAAATTGGAGGGAAATCGTGTGGGTCTGCAGCATGAACAAAGTGTGACTTATTTAGCATCAAAACTCAGCTAAATCGTGCGTTTCAAGATGCTAAACACCTTTGGAAAGTTGCTAAACATGATTAGAAGCAAAAACACGTGGAATACTTGTGATTAGAAGCCAAAACAAAGATTTCAAAATCTGACTTGTGATGAAACTTCAGTTTCAAGTTACCAAACTCAAATTGATGGCATTCTCAACTCAGGGGGTCTTAAGGCATGATTCTTGAAGCTTTAGAAAGATGAGGTTACAAGCTTTGCAATGGGAAAATAATGGGATAAAATGGTTGCTTGAGCTGAAAGTTGCAATGAGTTAAAGTTGAGAAAAAGAGGTTGACTTTCTATACTTAGAAAATTTCTAAGTTTTTCTTCAAAAGTGACTTATAATGTCTTACATCCAAACATGGTCTTCCACTTGGAATTTGCTCTTGACCAAAAAATATGGCATGAATTAGATCTCTTGAATGGAATTTTGAGACTTGAACCATTCTAAATCTCCAAAAATTGAGAGAGTTATGACTTGTTGAAGTTGGCAAAAGTTCATGAAATGACCTATAATCTTTTGCATCCTTAGGGCATCTTCCATCCATTTTCACACTTTGCATTTTTAAGATGGGTTGAAGTTAACACATTCAAGATCATTGTGGAAAAAGAATGCACTCAATGTGATAAAAATTGATCAATTTATGATCATTTGAAGTCACATGAATGGATTTGAGGGTTCATCTAGAGGACTTATAATCTTTCTTCATCATCAAGTTTCTTACACGCAAAATTTCCTTGATACCTTTGAAATGATTTATTAATAACCCTTTAAAGAGAAGAATGTCTTTGGAATCACTCAAAAATACCAAAAGATGAGCAAGATATACCCCTTTGGAGTTCAAAACCCTAGCTCCTAGAGCAAGAAAAATACTTTGGGAAACTTTGCAATTTTAATCAACCTTCTTACACCAATACTTTTATCTTGAAACTAGAGGTTGTTGAGGATGATAATGAGAAGTTATAACAACCAACATCACTTCCAAATCTTGAGAATTGAAGGAGATATGCACTTGTGATCAATTGAGACAAAGACTTATCCAATTGAGTAAAACTTCTTTAGTCAACCCTTGTGCTTTTGATCTAATTTTGAAAACTTGAGGCATAATGAATCATGAAATACTTTGTCATGATGTTACTTCAAAATATCTTTCATAGAGGCTTGAATATCAATGAAGCTTTGTTGTGGAAGTTACAAAGAAGGAACTCATGAATCCAAAAGCTGACTTTGATAGAATGCATTATGCTTTCACCTACACCATCAACAATTAGGATACACATACATTGTATTTGTTAGTTAAAGAGTAATCAAACATAGATGATCATAAAATACAAGTCAAGGTGCTTGGTGATTCCCCATAGAGCAAGACTAAAGATAGGGAGAGGAAACAAACCCTAGTGCGTGACTTTGTTTTTATTGAATTGATATGATATGATGGAGGAATCTTAGGGGGAAAAATTGGGGTACAACAACTGCACTTATTTATGTTTCTTTTATCCGGAGATACGAAGGTTAAAATCTTCGTGTCGACGCGATTGAAGATACTTAAATATAAAACAAGCCCTATTTTTATCCCTAAGATACCGTGTAATGCTTATGATTATGAATGCAGATGAACAAATCTAAAGGGACGCAAGACGCCACTGGGGCTGTAAAAAGTAAAAGGGGAAACAAAAAGAAAACTTATCCAGGAAAATAAATTACCGGTGAAGGAAAAAATAAGCCTCTGTTGGGGTAATGTTCAATATAGGATCCAAATCACCGTCGACTCAAGAATTGGGGAGAGAGGGTAAAGGATACCAATGACCGACAGATGAATACGAACTATCCAAACTTGAGGGGATGGAAAAAAAAGTAACGTCGACCCACCAGAGAAAGAGATGGTAAGATAATACCAGTAAATCTCAAGATGTATCCAATATTCATAAATGCGAACAAACGAACTTCTATTCAGTAACAAAATCTCAACGAAGAACTACCTTCCATAATGACAAGGCTACCATCCATTGGAATAAAAAATCTCAACAACAAACTACCTTCCATAATGGAAAGGATACCATCCATTGGAGTGACAAAATCTCAGCAATGAACTACCTCCCCTAATGAAAAGGCTACCATCCATTGAAGTAACAAAATCTCAACAATAGACTACCTTCCATAATGACAAGGCTACCATCCAATGGAGTAACAAAAATATCAACAACAGTCAACCTTCCATAATGACAAGGCTACCATCCATTGGAGTAACAAATATCTCAACAATAGACTACCTTCCATAATTACAAGGCTACCATCCATTGGAGTAACAAAAATCTCAACAACAAACTACCTTTCATAATGACAAGGCTACCATCCATTGGAGTAACAAAATCTCAATAATAAACTATCTTCCATAATGACAAGGCTACCACCCATTGGAGTAAAAAAAATCTCAACAACATACTACCTTCCATAATGACAAGGATACCATCCATTGGAGTAAAAAAATATCAACAACAGACTACCTTCCATAATGACAAGGCTGCCATCCATTGGAGTAACAAAATCTTAACAATAGACTACCTTCTATAATGACAAGGCTACCAATCATTGGAGTAATAAAAATCTCAACAACAGACTACCTTCCATAATGACAAGGCTACCATCCATTGGAGTAACAAAAATCTCAACAAAAGACTACCTTCCATAATGACAAGGCTACCATCCATTGGAGTAACAAAAATCTCAACAACAGACTACCTTCAATAATGACAAGGCTACCATCCATTGGAGTAAAAAAATCTCAACAACAGACTACCTTCCATAATGAAAAGACTACCATCCATTGGAGCAAAATCTTCACAACGAACTACCTTCCATAATGACAAGGCTACCATCCATTGGAATAACAAAATCTGAATCTTCTTTAGGAACAATCAGATTCACCGGGGAAGTACAGATTGCTCAAATAAAGAGACTTGCCACTTGCTGCTATGAGGAGGAATTGCAATAAAGATTTCCTGAAGAAGAGAAAAAAAAACTTCCTTGATAAATGCCCATACAATTCCTATAGAAATTTCTTGTGCAAAATGAATGCACATTCTCAAATGGGATTTAAAGCTCATAGAAATTCAAATAATACCGTCGAGGGTACCCATTCCAACTAGAAATAAATCAGAACGAAGCAGTCAACCAAAATACGCCTTTTGAGAAATAAACTCAAGAGGGAAACTCCATCCCATCCAGACAACAAGCTGAAAAGAAGGCTGAAACAAAATTCTTCCACGAGGGATTACTCAGTAGGGAACTTGAAAGAATGTACACTTTCTTCTTAAGGTTGACATTCTATTGGAAAGAGTGTAACACAACTCTACAAAACAAGGTAATATGTCAGCAGAATATCAATGAATGCAAATGGGCAATGATTTTCTAAATTCAAACATGCAAATGTATGTGTGAATGTATGAATGTCACCATGTATATGCTGACAAAACAGACACAGAATACTGGAGATAACCAGGAAAGGCCACAGATGGGTATAATCAAGACTCAGCTAAATCATAATTAGGATAGAATTTCCATAAGAAAATTAAGCGCCAACTGAGGAACAAACTCCTACTTCATAGCTTAACTTTACTGGGGAAGAACAATATCAAATTAAACGGCGATCTAACATCTTCCTCTGAGCTTTAACTGGAAACAAAACAATTTGGACACCAAAGGAGAGTTTGAAGTTCAAATATCTTCCAGGGTTGACTTCACTAGAGAAAAAAAATCATCTCGTTGAGAGATCAGTTGGGGAATTTCAATCACCAGAACAAGAAAAAAACATCTGGGGATTTTAAATAAAATCCAGCAGTCGGCGGGAGAAAACCCCCAAAAAAAGTTGATAACCAACTCAAAACTTCTTCAATAAAATACTACCCTTGCCTGGATGCCTGAGCAGATAAACAAAAAGCCAATGCTACCGGAAGGAGACGCTTCGTGAATGAGTCCAATTTCGACAGGTACGGGGAGACAATACTTTTTACCAAATGAGTGAAGCCTTCATTGAGGAAACTTGGATAGAGTCCTCATTTTATGCAAACCTTTGAGTTTTATCTGTTCCTGAGATCACTAATTTTGTCCTCCTTGTACCACAAAATTTTAAATCAATTTGTAAATTCTTTTCAAAAAACTAATTTTGTTATTTAATCTGTTTGCTTTGATCATTACTATAAACAATAAATGAAATCTTTATAAGCTGAATAAGATAAGAATTGTAAAGAATTGGATAAAAGGCTCAAATTTTATTAATAGAATGGTAGCCTGCAAATGGCAAGACTCCATAGATGATTACAAAGTTTAGAACATGGTGATATATATTGGAAAATATACATTTAATTACAATGACCACCATTCTCTCTAGAAACTTTGAATTCCTGAGCCGAAACTTTGGTCGAAGAGTAACAAGATCCAAGAAGATTGTTGCCCCATTGATCAAGCCTTGTCTGATGCAGTTACTTGCCAGAAAATCCCTAACTTTTGCCTAGGTTACCCTCGCGGGTTTTCAACCTACCGAGAATCATTTATTCTGTCTATGTCTCTAACTTTTTCCTAGACCGCCCTTTCGGGTTTTCGGCCTACCGAGACGCTCTTTTTTGCCTAAGTCACCCTTTGGGGTTTTCGTCTTAGCGAGCTGTTCTTTTATTTTTTTAGGCGAAGTATTTCTTGACTGCATCAACATTCACAGGACGTGGGAACTCTTCGCCATCCATTGTTTCAAGAATTAATGCACCACCAAAGAAGGCTTTCTTGACAACATATGGGCCTTCAAAATTTGGAGTCCACTTTCCCCTAGAATCAGTGTTGAAAGACATGATCTTCCTGAGCACGAGGTGTCCTTCTCTGAATTCACGAGGTTTGACCTTCTTATCAAAAACTTTCTTCATTATCTTTTGGTATAATTGACCATGATATAATGCTATCATTCTTTTCTCTTCAATCAAATTCAACTGGTCAAACCTTTTCTAGACCCATTCAGCCTCCGACAACTTGGCTTCTGTTGTACCCCCAAATTTTCCCTCCCATATTTCTCAAAATATTTCAAGAAAGATCCTCAAGTTGCTCAAGGTAGTCCAAGGGTTGGCTAGACAAGCTCTCCCCTAAGGCAGTCTACCCCAAATTAGGGTTTCATGTTGCATCAAGATACTTGAGTCCAAGTGATCCTAAATGCTCACCAATGTCCCAATATGTTCTCAAGATCATCCATGTCAAGTTTCAAGCCCTACAGAGGAAGTTTGCTCAGTTAATTGCTCAAAGGCTCAAAAATCGACTGTGCTAGGGCAAAAGTCAACTGTGGCACACATACAGTCAAACTTCAAGATTTTTGGTCAACATCCTCATTTTGAAGTATATTTCATCATTTGATCAAGGGTTGATCACGATTCATCAAGGATTGCTCATAATTCATCAAGACTCAAAAGTTGCTAAATTAGGGTTTTGCAGGAAAAGTCAACTCAACTTTGACCAAGCATAACTTTCTAATACTTTATGATAAATGACCCATCCAAAGCTCATTTTTAAGAGGATGCAATTACCTACAATCCATCTTCAGCTTCCAAGTTCAAAATATGCACTCACAAGAATTTATGAATTTGGACATTATAGGTCATTTTGAAAAGTCAATAAAAACACCTTTTTGGTAAAAGCTTCATACATGAGCACGGAATATCAAATTGAGATGAGACCAAAAGGGTTGCTTAGAGGACATCTCAAGCTTTCTAAAAAGTCCAAGAAAACCTCCAAAGATTCAAAATTGAGGAAGTTATGCATTGGTGAAGTTGACCTTTTTTGCAAAATTGCCAAAAGTCAACTATCCCTAAAACTTCAAATTTTGCCAAGTGGGCCCAATCTTTTTCACTTGTTTTGAGTTGGCAACATAGTCCACGAGCTCTAGCCTTTTCCACTTGTCCATATCTTATTTTTATTATTTATTTTGATTTTGATTTGAATTAATTCAATTTAAATCAAATCAAATCAAATAAAATCCAAAATATTGAAAGTAAGAGATTTTGTGCTTGTTTCAGGTTCCAATTACAGCTAGCAAGTCATTCAAACTCGTATCAAGGCATGTGTGCACAAAAAGCTTGGATTTGGACCAATTTTGGAAAGTTTTCAAAGAGGATCAAATCAAATAAAAAATCATTGAAGGAGAAAGATTTGGATCAGTTTTGGAACCCTAATTTATTCCTTGGTACATATAGAACGAAGCCAGACCTAAAAGGAGGTTGGAGACAGACGTATGAGCAAGAACAAAATCTATAAAAAAATCAAGAAAAGTGTAAGATCGAAATCCCATTTGGAGGCAGTTTCAGGACCTTTGAACGATCCCAATCGACTCCTGGGACTCTCAGCAAGCTAAAGCGATCAAGAACCAAGCTTTTCAAGTCCCAAAACGCACTGTAAGTCCATCACGACATAACTCCGTTTTTGAATTCGAATCTCATGATATAGGCATTGTTAACATGAATTAGTCACATATTCTTGATCTATGAGACATTTGCAAGCTTTCTGTATCATTTAATTTCATTTATATAGCCTGTAGCGAATTTCACCTTGGCTAGGGTTTGAAGCTCCGATTTGGGAGTTTTCTGTACAGGTTAAATTAGACCATGAAAGGGCCACCATTACACTCAGGAGGTCCAGACGAATCGATTGGTGGCCCTAGTTTTCATTTATGTTGCTCACAGTTGATTTTGAGAATGCACAGGTCTATAGCGACGGACGTTGTCCGTAGGTTTAGGTTATCAAACCTTTAGCAACAGTGCAAGAAGGGAGACGATGGTGTGGCTCCACCTAATTGGCCTATTCAAATTTCTGCGCGCATTTTTTAATATTTTCCACTAGTTTTTTTTATTTTACATATTATTGTTATTATTTTATTACTATACAACAAATACAAAATGGCCCAGTGGTAGCCAGGCACGCTTTAAGGCATTGGAAGGCTGGAGGTCAGGGGTTAGACCCCTGCCTCAAGCATTTGTTATTTTCATATTTTCTTGCAGGCGATTCAGTACGTGCATGAAACAAATGACTACCATGCACCCTCACAATCAATCACGCCAGATGGCCAAATGGCCAAATCTGATGGCCACCACTGAAGGTGCATCATGAGCCAAAGTCAGTGTGCCACACTGGATCCCAAAAGTCAAATGGATTTCACTCAATTGGGCCTAGGAAATTGCTTTTCACACCCCATTTTTCAGGCCCATCTCTTATCCTTTTTTTCTCTTTTATATTTCATTTAATTATCTTATTTAATTTAATTACTAACCAAAAATTATTTTCTTTTTATCAAAAAAATCACAAAAATATTATTTTTCACAAATTAGGTCTAGATCTTATTTTTATTAAAAATAAATTAATTAATTTAATTAGGTTTATTAATTTAGACAATTTTAATTCTTTTTGCAAATAATTAAAATTAATTAGAATAAATAGGTTTTTATTACTAACTTAATTGTATTTTATTTTTTCCTAAAATAACCAAAAAACCAAAAACAGGTCTTGTAATTATTTTTACTAATTAATTTAATCACTAATTAATTTTCATATTTAATTTAGAAGAAAACCTATTTCTTTTATTAAAAACAACAAAAAAAACAAATTTTCTTTTAATTAGATTAGGAGGGTCAAAACCTAGTTTGTCGTCGATCTAATTTTCCTCGCGCACTTTATTATTATTTTTACCCAGTTATTGTATCTGCTCACAGTTTTTAATAGTTTTAATTAGGGCTTTATTTTCATTTATCGCTTTAATTTCAAAGGGTTTGTTTTTGGCTATGTAAATACCCGAAGCCTTGTAATAGCGTAGTTTAAATTCCGTATTTTAAATTCCGCAAACTATTAACTGTTAGACGTATGAATAATTAGGGTTTGCATGACAAGAATGTATGTATAATTTTAAAACAGTTAGATCACCCTAAATGTGCAAAGATAAAATAATCTGAAATTGAATCACTCGCACATGCGCACTCCTAGGGTACACTCCCACTTGGTTGCCTTCGGTAAACGGTCATTGAGTATAGGATGTTTTAGTGGTCATCCTTTTGTCCAAAGATTAAAGTTGCCTCAGAATGGTTGCCTCGGATATTGTTGCCTCGGATAAATGATCTAAGATATTAGGCTAAGACGTCCTAATATTGCTTTAGTGACCGTATGTCCCTTTCGAATTGACTCTCAAAACTCCAACGACGATGCTACCTACTCACTAATAGTGGGATAGCGCTGTCTAAAGGAAACAAACATAGAACGATTCTTTTTTTCGAGTAGGTAGATTAGTTCTTAAGTACTTGCTCATTCCAAACAAATTTTTCACACTTACACTCCTTTATAAACAAAGTTTTCAAAAACACTTCATTACACTCTTAAAGACAAAAATAAGAGTTAAATCGAAGTTTAAACAAAAACTTTTCAAAACCCACAAACACAAAGAAAACAATTTTGAAAATGATGAGCAAGTACCTAAGAGCCCGTAGATAACTACGGATAGAAAGGGTGCTAATACCTTCCCTTTCTATAATCTACCCCCCGTACTCAAATATCTCAAAAAAAGGAATTTTTCTGTTCTTTTTTCTTTCCTTGTTGGATAAAATAAAAGACGGCGGTGACTCTTGCTTACCGCGGCATTTTACAAACACAAACGCAAAACGCAAACCAGCAAATTCCTTAACGAAATAGGGAAACCACGTCCCGGTTCTGGCCACCGTATCACAGAACTAGCGACTCTGCTGGGGAATTAATAAGTGGGGTGTACCTTAGGAATAGTTCATTACATTGTTTTCAATTGTTTGATTTGTTTGCTTTATCTTTGTGGGCTTTGAATCGGAGTTACTATAGATCCTAACCCGGATCTGGGGGACACCTTTTAGGTAAGTAGCAATAAACTGTGAGGGAACTGTACAGCGTAGACCGATACGGTTGAAGAAGTAGCTATGTTGGTGTGACATATTAGTTGGTACCGATATCCCTTGTGGAGCAACAAGGAGAGTATGGGGCTGCTAATGGGTCATTAAGCATAAACTGACCTTAGAACCTGTAATTGACCAACTTGGCCATAAAAAAGTAGCTGTATGCTACACTCATTGAGACCATACTCTCGCGATGATTCCGGCCGCAAGAAAAGATTGCTAAACTGGAATTATGGCCGATCGAGGATGGTCAGTGATATTGAGAACCTCTAGAACCCGATTACTATTATTAGGACAGGTTGAACCAACTAAACTGAAAGAGGGTAATAACTAAACTCCATGCCAGCCTAAACTTAAGGTTGTTTGTGTGACTTGTGTGCTTTCAACTTGAACTACTTGCACATTTTTGTTATCTGACAACATGAGTTCCTTGCAGGTTTTGTTTACAGTCCTTATCCAATAACTTGGATTTCTTGCCGGATTTACTTGTTTACATTACCTCGCATTTTTTTGCTTAAAAGTATAGCATGCACACCATAACATCATGCCTTAACATTTCCTTAACCATTTCAAGGATCTCAAGGGTTTGTGATACAGGTTATGATAAATCAAACGTCTAGCAAGGGGCAAAGGGGATTTATTTTCCTCTAGCCAAAGTTGTCTAGAGATCAAAACACGATAACTGGAGTCTGTGGCTATGACCCACTCGGTATGGTGAGCTTGACTCTTGAAGAAGGACTCTTAACGACACAAAGTTTCTTCAAACAAATTCTAACAGTTTCTTGTTTACCCTACGAGATCCTTGAAAACATTGCATACATATATCATACATATCATTGCATAACAGACTTCCGTTACCGGTCTCTCATGTACCCGCTGTTTATTTCAACAATGGCTCTTAAACAAGACAACCCAGATCTTCATACTCAAGAAGCTCAGTACAGGGAAATATTCCTAAACATATCCAAGGGGCGGGAAGAGTTGAAAACACTCCTCGTTGGGAACTTGGTCAAGAAAAGTCCTGAAGACAATAAGGACGAGCGACTGAAATAACTGCAAGCTGTGGTTGATGCAATAAGAACCCAAATGCTGGGGCATATGGATCTTATCCAAGGCTTAGTCCGGGAACAAGAAGAACTGAGAACCATTATCAACCAGCTTCATCAAGACCGATACAATAGTATGAAGCAAACGGTCGAGGCCGGGGATCAAGTCATTGATCAACTTCCGAGAAGTCAAAGGTTTGGTTTGATGAAGAATGGACCTCTATAAGTTGCTACTACCTCACGGGTCCAATGAAAACCTCGCCAAAGACAACAGGTTAATCAAAATAAGCCAGATACACCTAAGGGGAAGTTTATCAAGCTCAACATGCCGCTGTCTCAAGCTTTACAACACCTGTTGAGATTGAATCTGGTGACGTTGATAGGACCTCATCCGAATCCTAAAACTTCTTCGCCTAACTACAATCCTGATGCAAGGAGTGCATATCACTCCAACAGTCCAAGGCATTATACTGATGACTGTTGGAAGTTGAAGTACAAAATTCAAGACCTGATTGACGAAGGAGAATTGGAATTCACACAAGATGGTCAGCTGGAATGTTTCTGTCAATCCTCCAAGGTTCACCATTTGAAGTGACAAGTTCTGACAAGAGAGGCTTTTGTTCATTAGAATTTTCAATTTGTAATTTTCTTTTGATTGTTCGAACATTTATTCATGTCAAACTTTGTTACTTTATCAATGCATTGCATATGTCTGTTTTGAATCAATCCATTCGTATTCACTATATTTAAATTGCTTTCCTTTTTGTGATGCTCAACTCTCAATTAAAAAAACTCTAAGCCTTTAGAGGGAGAATGACAAAAATGATATCAAAATCTCTACAGTATGCTCTTGAACAGACCCTGCTGACGATGTACATGCATTGTTTCAAATCCTAAACAGTGGAGTTATAAGGAAGATAATCCCTAGTCAACCCCTTTGAGCCAAAGAAGTTGGAGTTTTTCTTTTCACACAAATTAAAACCCTTAATCACAACCTGGGGCAGGGTAGTTTTCTCAGTTAATCCAAGTGTACAATGAATGGCGTCGAAGACGTTCTCCCAAAACAAAAGACGGCGATGGTTCCGCATAATCATCCAAGCAGGCAGTCATTATCTCTCAAAGAATAAAAGCCCATTAAGTCAAAACCGATGAGGGAGACTTACAAAAAACTGGGGCATCCTGCTGACTGTAATCACAAAAGGAAATAGTTCAGGCAAAAGACAGGGATAATAAAAATCAAAAGGAAAGAGATCCTGCAAACTCTTAACAAAATGACTCCCTGTTCAAAATAAATTGTCAGTATCCGAACCATCACTGGAATATTAGAGCAAAGACTCAAACAGGATCTAAATGCACAATTAGCTGAGTTTAGGATCGAAGAACATCACGAAGAACGGGTGGGTATAAATAAAATTTGAGCCTTTATCCTTTGTTTCTTGAACCGTGAACCAGGCCACATTATAACCCTTAAAAGTCCTAGCTGAAGCATGGGTTAGTTCGAAAGCATACTGTTACAAAAGGTATCTTGACTCCTGTAGGACTTGCTGTAAATCCTGAGTTGACATCACATATTACAAATTTGTCTGTTTTACTGAAAAAATGCATTTTCAAAAAAATTTCAAGACAAACGTAAGCTTTGCATTCTTAAAATAACATTGTTTGCATATGACTATTTGTTCAACAACATGGAAATTCGCACAACGAATATCTAGTGAACAAAAACCTTCTCAATAAAAAGGATCACCTCAAGTGGAAAACACTTCCCACCAGAGGGCACGACATGATCATTGTCCATCATCTGGGGAAGTTAAGTCAAGATTCAAGGAATCTCTCAAAGATGTCAAATAGCCAGGGGAAAATATCCATTCGAATCACTTGGGGAATTGGACATGAATTCCAGAAACGAATCTTGTATGATCAAACGAACATCTTCTGGTAGTGTGGCAACATAACACTACCGATAGTGACAACTCCCTACACTCTGAGAGCATGGACATAGTCAGAAAATACTGCGCATAATCAAAGACCCGCTAGGTTGACTGGCCTAGGAAAAAATAAGGGCATCCTAACGAACCAAAAGGGTTCGGGCAAAAATTAGGGATAAAAAATGAAAAAAATCTGTACACCCGGCAAGTCAAAAACCCGAAAGGGCGGATTGGGCAAGAAAGGGTATCCTGGTGGACTGAAAATCTGAAAAGACAGTCCAGGCAAAAATTAGGGATTAAAGCGTACGACTATGTCGCGTCATCTCGTCACTTGCCTACCAGAAGAAGATTTGTCATTTCAATCGTCAATTACCAAACACCTCATAGGTTGGGATACTACTAGATCCACAAGGCCTCCGCAGGCACCTTCTCCAGCAGATACAGGGGCAGAAAAGTCTCGATGCAAAGTCATTGTCATATCCTCAGTATGCGTCGAAGTAACATCTACACTACCCGCAAAGTAAGAGAAGGACAGTGGTGTTAATTCTCCCCATCTGAGACTCACAACCGCGAATGATTCAGTAATATTCTCCCCAATCAGAGTTTATCTACCATCAGCACTGGAAAATTATCCCCAGTGGAGTTTGGAGAATTATCCCCAGTAGACTCTGGAAGATTGTCCCCAGTAGACTCTGGAAGATTGTCCCCAGTAGAGTCTAAAAGATTATCCCCAGTGAAGTCGCAACTGGAAAATCATCTCCCAGCGGAGTTCATTCTTTTTTCATAAACAGAAACTCAATTCCCAACAGGGTTCATTATCACCAGCAATGGTAATTCATCCCCAGCTGAATTTATCAGCGGAATCCTCAGCAGAGCATTTCCTCCCCACAAAGTCATTTCCTCATCTATTTACTCCCCAAGGGAGTTATCCTCTCCTGCAGGTTTATTCTCACAATCATATTCATTCACCATCCCCAACACAAACGAAGAATTCAACTCTTTCCTCCAGCAGCAATCCGAGATTTATTTTCCCCAGCTAAAAACATCACATTTCCATACATCATGACATGCATACGCATCATACAACACAATCTCATTTATTTTGAGAACATCATTGCTTGATACATATCACGCATTACATACAACTAACCTTTACCTTTCAGGAAAGATACAATCAAATTCTCACAAAATTCAAGCTGTGAAGCTCGGGTGCGACTGATAATAGTTTAATCCCCAGTTGAATACGGACGACCGAAGCTCCTAAAATTCAACTTTCCTCTTCAATAGAGATGATTCCTCTGTAGAATAACGGACGATCGAAGTTCCTAAATGTCAATAGAGATGATTCCTCTTTAGAATAAAGGACGATCGAAGTTCCTAAATGTCAAAAGAGATGATTCCTCAGTTGAATAACGGACGATCGAAGTTCCTAAATGTCAATAGAGATGATTCCTCTGTAGAATAACGGACGATCGAAGTTCCTAAATGTCAATAGAGATGATTCCTCTGTAGAATAACGGACGATCAAAGTTCCTAAATGTCAAAAGAGATATTTTCCTCAGTTGAATAACGGATGACTGAAATTCCTAAATGTCAGCAAAGATGATTCCTCAGTTGAATAACGGATAACTGAAGTTCCTAAATATCAGCAAAGATGTTTTTCCTCATTTGAATAACGAATGACTGAAGTTCCTAAATGTCAATAGAGATGTTTCCTCAGTTGAATAACGGATGACTGAAGTTCCTAAATGTCAATAGAGATGATTCCTCTGTAGAATAACGGACGATCGAAATTCCTAAATATCAACAAAGATGTTTTCCTCAGTTGGATAACGAATGACTGAAGTTCCTAAATGTCAATAGAGATGATTCCTCAGTTGAATAACAGATGACTGAAGTTCCTAAATGTCAATAGAGATGTTTCCTCAGTTGAATAACGGATGACTGAAGTTCCTAAATGTCAATAGAGATGATTCCTCTGTAGAATAATGGACGATTGAAATTCCTAAATATCAGCAGAGATGTTTTCCTCAGTTGGATAACGGATGACTGAAGTTCCTAAATGTCAATAGATATGATTCCTCTGTAGAATAACGGACGATCGAAGTTCCTAAATGTCAAAAGAGATGATTCCTCTGTAGAATAATGGACGATCGAAATTCCTAAATATCAGCAGAGATGTTTTCCTCAGTTGGATAACGGATGACTGAAGTTCCTAAATGTCAATAGAGATGATTCCTCTGTAGAATAACGGACGATCGAAGTTCTTAAATTTCAAAAGAGATGATTCCTCAGTTGAATAACGGACGATCGAAGTTCCTAAATGTCAATAGAGATGATTCCTCTGTAGAATAACGGACGATCGAAATTCCTAAATATCAGACGAGATGTTTTCCTCAGTTGGATAACGGATGACTGAAGTTCCTAAATGTCAATAGAGATGATTCCTCAGTTGAATAACGGATGACTGAAGTTACTAAATGTCAATAGAGATGATTCCTCAGTTGAATAACAGATGACTGAAGTTCCTAAATGTCAATAGAGATGATTCCTCTGCAGAATAACGGATGATCGAAGTTCCTAAATATCAATAGAGATGTTTCCTCTGTAGAATAACGGACGACTGAAGTTACTAAATGTCAGCAGAGATGTTTTCCTCATTTGAACAACGAATGACTGAAGTTCCTAAATGTCAGGAGAGATGATTCCTCAGTTGAATAACATATGACTGAAGTTCCTAAATGTCAGCAGAGATGATTCCTCAGTTGAATAATGGATGACTGAAGTTCCTAAATGTCAACAAAGATGTTTTCCTCAGTTGGATAACGGATGTCTGAAGTTCCTAAATATCAATAGAGATGTTTCCTCAGTAGAATACGAAAGATGGAAATTCCTAAAATTAGAACAGAGACGATTCACCAGTAGAATAACAGACGACCGAAGCTCCTAAAAATCTACTTCTTTCAACAAAGATCAGCCTTACCCAGCAGAATTTTCCTCAACAACACGTATACAAGCTCTCGCTAAGGAATCTCTTATGCGATCGACACTCCTTCAGATGGCATCTTTACGCCCATCCCCTCGCCAGCAATGTCCAAATGGCATCTGTTATCCCATTCCTGATATTGCAAGACAAATACCACTTCATGCGAGTGAAAATTTCTGGGCACTCTGGTGTTCAATCATCTTCCACCTTCGGATCACGAAAGGCACGAAAGCCAATCTACATCCTCTGGTTTAAGAAGATTGAACAGGGGAAGCTGTTGTACCCCAAAATTTTCCCTCCCATATTTCCCAAAATATTTCAAGAAAGATCCTCAAGTTGCTCAAGGTAGTCCAAGGGTTGGCCAGACAAGCTCTCCCGTAAGGCAGTCTACCCCAAATTAGGGTTTCATGTTGCATCAAGATAATTGAGTCCAAGTGATCCCAAATGCTCACCAATGTCCCAATAAGTTCTCAAGGTCATCAATGTCAAGTTTCAAGCCCTACAGAGGAAGTTTGCTCAGTCAATTGCTCAAAGGCCCAAAAATCGACTGTGCTAGGGCAAAAGTCAACTGTGGCCCACATACAGTCAAACTTCAAGATTTTTGGTCAACATCCTCATTTTGAAGTATATTTCATCATTTGATCAAGGGTTGATCAAGATTCATCAAGGATTGCTCATAATTCATCAAGACTCAAAAGTTGCTAAATTAGGGTTTTGTAGGAAAAGTCAACTCAACTTTGACCAAGCATAACTTTCTCATACTTTATGAGAAATGAACCATCCAAAGCTAATTTTGGATAGGATTAAATTCCCTACAATCCATATTAAGCTTCCAAGTTCAAAATATGCACTCACAAGAAGTTATGAATTTGGACATTATAAGTCATTTTGAAAAGTCAACAAAAACACCTTTTTTGTCAAAGCTTCATACATGATCATGGAATATTAAATTGAGATGAGACCAAAAGGGTTGCTTATAAGACATCTCAATCTTTCTAAAAAGTCCAAGAAAACCTCCAAAGATTCAAAATTGAGGAAGTTATGCATTGGTGAAGTTGACCTTTTTTGCAAAATTGCCAAATGTCAACTATCCCTAAAACTTCAAATTTTGCCAAGTGGGCCCAATCTTTTTCACTTGTTTTGAGTTGGCAACATAGTCCATGAGCTCTAGCCTTTTCCACTTGTCCATATCTTATTTTTATTATTTATTTTGATTTTTATTTGAATTAATTCAATTTAAATCAAAACAAATCAAATAAAATCCAAAATATTGAAAGTAAGAGATTTTGTGCTTGTTTCAGGTTCCAATTACAACTAGCAAGTCATTCAAACTCGTATCAAGGCATGTGTGCACAAAAAGATTGGATTTGGACCAATTTTGGAATGTTTTCAAAGAGGATTAAATCAAATCAAAAATCATTGAAGGAGGAAGATTTGGATCAGTTTTGGAACCCTAATTTATTCCTTGGTACATATAGAACAAAGCCAGACCTAAAAGGAGGTTGGAGACAGGCGTATGAGCAAGAACAAAATCTAAAAAGAATGAAGAAAAGTGTAAGATCGAAATCCCATTTGGAGGCAGTTTCAGGACCTTTGAACGATCCCAATCGACTCCTGGGACTCTCAGCAAGCTAAAGCGATCAAGAACCAAGCTTTTCAAGTCCCAAAACGCACTGTAAGTCTATCACGACATAGCTCTGTTTTTGAATTCGAATCTCATGATATAGGCATTGTTAACATGAATTAGTCACATATTCTTGATCTATGAGACATTTGCAAGCTTTCTGCATCATTTAATTTCATTTATATAGCCTGTAGCGAATTTCACCATGGCTAGGGTTTGAAGCTCCAATTTAGGAGTTTTCTGTGCAGGTTAAATTAGACCACGAAAGGGCCACCATTACACTCAGGAGGTCCAGATGAATCGATTGGTGGCCCTAGTTTTCATTTATGTTGCTCACAGTTGATTTTGAGAATGCACAGGTCTATAGCGACGGACGTTGTCTGTAGGTATAGGTTATCAAACCTTTAGCGACGGTGCAAGGAGGGAGACGATGGCGTGGCTCCACCTAATTGGCCTATTCAAATTTCTGCGTGCATTTTTTATTACTTTCCACTAGTTTTTTTTAATTTTACATATTATTGTTATTATTTCATTACTATACAACAAATACAAAATGGCCCAGTGGTAGCCAGGCACGCTTTAAGGCATTGGAAGGCTGGAGGTCAGGGGTTCGACCCCTGCCTCCAGCATTTGTTATTTTCATATTTTCTTGCAGGCGATTCAGTACGTGCATGAAGCAAATGACTACCATGCACCCTCACAATCAATCACGCCAGATGGCCAGATGGCCAAATCTGATGGTCACCACTGAAGGTGCATCATGAGCCAAAGTCAGTGTGCCACACTGGATCCCAAAAGTCAAACAAATTTCACTCAATTGGGCCCAGGAAATTGATTTTCACACCCCATTTTTCAGGCCCATCTCTTATCCTTTTTTTCTCTTTTATATTTCATTTAATTATCTTATTTAATTTAATTACTAACCAAAAATTATTTTCTTTTTATCAAAAAAATCACAAAAATATTATTTTTCACAAATTAGGTCTAGATCTTATTTTTATTAAAAATAAATAAATTAATTAAATTAGGTTTATTAATTTAGACAATTTTAATTCTTTTTGCAAATAATTAAAATTAATTAGAATAAATAGGTTTTTATTACTAACTTAATTGTATTTTATTTTTTCCTAAAATAACCAAAAAACCAAAAACAGGTCTTATAATTATTTTTACTAATTAATTTAATCACTAATTAATTTTCATATTTAATTTAGAAGAAAACCTATTTCTTTTATTAAAAACAACAAATTTTTTTTTCCTTTCAATTAGATTAGGAGGGTCAAAACCCTAGTTTGTCGTCGATCTAATTTTCCTCGCGCGCTTTATTATTATTTTTACACAATTATTGTATCTGCTCACAGTTTGTAATAGTTTTAATTAGGGCTTTATTTTCATTTATCGCTTTAATTTCAAATGGTTTGTTTTTGGATATGTAAATACCCGAAGCCTTGTAATAGCGTAGTTTAAATTCCGCATTTTAAATTCCGCAAACTATTAACTGTTAGACGTATGAATAATTAGGGTTTGCATGACAAGAATGTATGTCTAATTTTAAAACAGTTAGATCACTCTAAATGTGCAAAGATAAATAAATCTGAAATTGAATCACTCGCACATGCGCACTCCTAGGGTACACTCCCACTTGGTTGCCTTCGGTAAACAGTCATTGAGTATAAGATGTATTAGTGGTCGTCCTTTTGTGCAAAGATCAAAGTTGCTTCGGAATGGTTGCCTCAGATATTGTTGCCTCGGATAAATGATCTAAGACACTAGGCTAAGACGTCCTAATATTGCTTTAGTGACCGTACGTCCCTTTCGAATTGACCCTCAAAACTCCAACGACGGTGCTACCTACTCACTAATAGTGGGATATCGCTGTCTAAAGGAAACGAACATAGAACGATTCTTTTTTTCGAGTAGGTAGATTAGTTCTTAAGTACTTGCTCATTCCAAACAAATTTTTCACACTTACACTCCTTTATAAACAAAGTTTTCAAAAACACTTCATTACACTCTTGAAGACAGAAACAAGAGTTAAATTGAAGTTAAAACAAAAACTTTTCAAAACCCACAAACACAAAGAATTTTTTTTTGAAAATGATGAGCAAGTACCTAAGAGCCCGTAGATAACTACGGATAGAAAGGGTGCTAATACCTTCCCTTTCTATAATCTACCCCCCGTACTCAGAATTATCTCAAAAAAAGGAATTTTTCTGTGCGTTTTTCCTTTCCTTGTTGGATAAAATAAAAGACGGTGGCGACTCTTGCTTACCGAGACATTTTACGAACACAAACGCAAAACGAAAACCAGCAAATTCCTTAATGAAATAGGGAAACCACGTCCCGGTTCTGGCCACCGTATCACAACTTCCATTATTACACGCAAAGAGGGAATATCAACTTCAATGGGGAGCACTGCTTCCATGCCATATACAAGAGAGAATGAGGTTGTCCCTGTTGAAGTGCGTACATATGTTTGATACCCATGCAAAGCAAAAGGGAGCATCTCATGCCAGTCTTTATAAGTAACCACCATTTTCTGGATGATTTTCTTGATATTTTTATTGGCCACTTCAACAACTCCACTCATCTTTGGCCTGTAGGGAGATAAATTATGATGGACAATTTTAAATTCTTCGTAAATTTCAGCCATTATTTTGTTATTCAGATTTGAGCCATTGTCGGTGATAATCCGGCTTGGCACACCATACCGACATATAAGGTTGTTCTTGATAAAACACACTACCACCTGTTTAGTGACATTAGTATATGAAGCTGCCTCCACCCATTTGGTAAAGTAGTCAATTACCACTAAGATAAAGCGATGCCCATTTGACGCTTTTGGTTCAATCATTCCGATCATATCAATACCGCACATAGAGAAAGGCCACAAGGAAGAAATAACATTGAGAAGTGTAGGAGGTACATGAATTTTATCAGCATAAATTTGGCATTTATGGCACTTCTTAGCAAATTTGTAACAGTCAGGTTCCATTGTCAGCCAATATTAACCTGCTGTAATACGGTGGGAAAACTGACTCGGTGTTTTGCGTTTGATCGTAATTGTTGCGGATAGCAAGAGTCGCCACTGACTTTTCTTTTATCCAATAAGGAAATGTTGAAAAGAACAGGAAAGACCTTTCGAGATTATTTCTTGAGTTAGAGGGGTAGGTTATGAAAAGAGAAGGTGTTAGCACCCTTTTCATCCGTAGTTATCTACGGGATCTTAGTTGCTTGCTAGATCACTTGCTTTTTGTTTGAAACTGTGTTTGTGATGTGGGTTTTGAAAGTATTTTAAAAAGGAATGTCTTTGTAATGGTTCTCGTCTCTATAAGAACGCGTACAAAGTGTTTTGTCTTTTGAAAAATGTTACAAAGTGAAATTGTGGGTGTATAAAATGTTTTTATTGTGATCAAGCGAGCAACCAGGAGCAACCTACCTACTCAAAAGGTCTTAAAAATTCTTTTACTCTTCCTTTAGATGTTGTTATCTTACCATTGTTTTGGTAAGAAACCCCATCGTTGGATGTGAAGGGACGGGCACGGGACATTTTAGCAATGTTGTTTAGGGACTAGATTGTTTACCGAAGGCAACATTCAGGGTCATCGAGGGACTACGATATTTTATTGAGAGTCTTTGCTAAAACACCCATATTCGAGGGACATGACTATTTTCCGAAAGGCAACAAAGTGAGAATACCCTAGAGGTGCTAGTGTGCAAGTGTGCTTGATTGCATGCATTTTGTCTTGTATTTAAAGGTTATCTACTTGTTGATTTTATCTTGCCATACACTCTAATTACTAACAATGTATGAAAACAAATAAAACGCGAAAAGATAACTCCTAAGCTATTACATCATTTCAGGGATGTGGATACATATTTACAAATGGGTATTTGCACGAATTTAAATCTTAATTATCTATTACAACCATATTGAATTATACAATACAAGAAAAAAAGGAAAAGATTTATTTTGAAAATGGTTTTTTGGTCTTAATAAATTAAAAGAAAAAGAATAATTAGTTAATAAAAAAAGAAAATATTTTTTTATGTCTTTTTTTTATATTAATAAAAATAGTATTAATGCTGAAAATAATAAGAATAAGAAAGAAAAAGGAAAAATAACGAGAACAAAATCAACATGTTGCTGAAAGCAAAGATGAGAGGGATCAGAAGTTCTGATGCTAGGCACGCTGTAGTTTAGAAAGAAACATTAGAGGAAACCAGAAGATCTGGGTTGCTGCGCGCTGAAGTTCTGGGGTGTGAAGACAGTAAGGAAAACCTAGAATTTATGTGTACCGTGTTACAATAGTGAGAAAAAACCTAGAAGTTCCGTGTTGTGTTAAAACAGTGAGAAGAACCATGAAGTTCTGGCATATCACATAAGTGAGAAAAACCTAGAAGTTTTATGTTGTGTTAAGACAGTGAGAAGAACCCAGAAGTTCTGGCGTATTACATCAGTGAGAAAAACCTAGAAGTTTTATGTGCTGTGTTACAACAGTGAGAAAAAACCTAGAAGTTCTGTGTTGTGTTAAAACAGTGAGAAGAACCCAGAAGTTATGGCGTATTACATCAATCAGAAAAACCTAGAAGTTCTATGCTATGTTAAAACAGTGAGAAAGAAAAGTCAGAAGTTTTGTGTTACACTTCATCTCCTTCCTTACATTAGTCAGAGCATCTATAACCTATTCAGTTCTCAACAACAACAAAACAGAAAAATAAAAGCATGGCAGTTTATAGAAGTTCTGTTCCTAATTCTGAGTCTAGTTTTCTTCAAGAAGTTCTGATCCATAATTTTTCTACTTGGGCAATGATATATACAGTCTCAACATTATGATATCTACATTTTTAATGATGTTATGAATGAAATGTTCAAAGTTAGGATGACTTAACTTGAATCTGAGGTGTGTGTTTGATACTTGAACTGCTGCCTTCGAATGTTCCGAGGTTAGCCAGAAACTGAACAAAAATGTTATGTTCTTCGATTCAATGGGAAGAACAAATGTATTGTTTTGAGAATTTTGGGTTTAGGAATGTCTGAATGTTTTCTTTTCTCTCTTTTTTTGTACTTGATCACTCTCTCCTTCCAAAAGCCAACCCTTTAAACGTATGGTGGAACAACTTATTTATAGATGAGTTTGCTATGATTTTTGGGGGGGAAAATAAATGGGATTTGAACCTTTTTGGAATACTATTTCGTTTCTTTTTAAATACAACTTTTATGTGCTAATTTGGTGCAAATATGGGGTTTGAGAAAATGCAGGCGTGGACTTGATCAACAACAATTTGGAGTGTTGTGGAAGCTGGACGCAGGACTGTGCCATAGTAGTGCAACAGACTGTTTAAAATGAGGTTTTGGGGCTTGGTGATGTTCTGATCGAAGAGTGGAAAGACCAGAATGAGATTAGAAGGGTGATGTTCTGATGGAAGAATAGAACATAGTCTCCATATGCTAAAGAATGAGATTTGAAGAGCCATGTTCTGATCGAATAAAACACCTTCCATATGTTCTGATCGAAGAGTCATGTTCTGAGTTATTCTTTGCAAATTCTGATTGTACTTGCGTGACACCCGACCCAGAAGTTATGGAATTGTCATATTCTCTTAACACTTAGAAAATTTTCTAAGTGTTTAGAAATTTTAACTTTTTCAAAGTAATTTCTGACTTTTGATTTCTTGATGAACCAATTTCTTGTCCTGATGAAATATGATTGTTGAAACTTGATTTTGACCCAAAAGTCAAAGTTTGACTTTTCAATGTGCTTTTGACCATTTTGCCTTTATGAATGACTTTCTTGGAAAATTGTAATCCGAGACTTGAAACTTGATAGAAGCAAATCTGAGGGTCCATGATGATCCTTTGAGAAATGAGAGGGCAAATTTTGGGGTACAACACCTGCCCCTATTCAATCTTCTTAAACATGAAGAGATAGATTGACGAATCTGCCATTCATGACTTAAAGGTGGAAGATGATTGAACACTAGAGTGCCAAAAATTTACACTCTGATGATTTTGAGGTTGAGGTCTAAGGAATGGGTTTAAAGATGCCATTTTGATAAATGATGGAGAGTTGACGGAGATGGGCTTATAGATGCCATCCGAAGGTGACTGCCGATAGAAATTAGACTGAGTCTAAGCTTGACTTCAACTGGGACAAAAATCAGAATAAACCTTTGGTCGATTTAAAACTGAACCTAGCAGAAGTCTTGAATAATATTTAACTGGAAAGAATCAGGACAAATCTTTGGAGTGATTTATATGAACCAGGGGAAGCGTCTACTGGGAAGGCATCAGGAGAAACCGTTGAGAGATTTAAACTGAACCAACAGAGGTCTGGAAGAGAATCAGGATAAATCTTTAGGCCGATTTATCTAAACCAGAGAAAGTGTTTAATGGGAAAGAATCAGGATAAACCGTTGAGAGATTTAAACTGAACCAACAGGGGTATGGAAAAGAATCAGAACAAATCTTGGAGCGATTTGTCTGAACTAGAGAAATTGTTTACTAGGAAGGCATCAGGATAAATCATTGAGAGATTTAAACTGAACCAACAGAGGTCCGGAGGAGAATCAGGATAAATCTTTAGGGCGATTTATCTGAACCAGAGAAAGTGTTTACTGGGAAAGAATCAGGATAAACCATTGAGAGATTTAAACTGAACCAACAGGGGTCTGGAAAAGAATCAGAACAAATCTTAGAGCGGTTTTTCTGAACCAGAGAAAGTGTCTACTGGGAAAGAATCAGGATAAACCGTTGAGAGATTTAAACTGAACCAACAGAGGTCTGGAAACAAATCAGAATAAATCTTGGAGCGATTTGTCTGAACTAGAGAAAGTGTCTACTGGGGAAAGAATTAGAATAAACCGTTGAGAGATTTAAACTGAACCAGCAGAGGTCTTGAATGTTCTTTAACTAGAAAGAATCAGGATAAATCTTAGAGCGATTTGTCTGAACCAGAGAAAGTGTCAGCGAGAAAGAATCAGGATAAATCATTAAGAGATTTAAATTGAACCAGCAGAGGCCTGGAAACGAATCAGAATAAATCTTTGGGGAGATTTATCTGAACCAGAGAAAGTGTTTACTGGGAAAGAATCAGGATAAACCGTTGATAGATTTAAACTAAACCAGCAGGGGTCTGGAAACGAATTAAAATAAATCTTTGGGGAGATTTATCTGAACCAGAGATAGTGTTTATTGGGAAAGAATCAGGATAAACCGTTGAGAGATTTAAACTGAACCAGAAGAGGTCTGGAAATGAATCAAAATAAATCTTCGGGCCGATTTATCTGAACCAGAGAAAGTGTTTACTGGGAAAGAATCAGGATAAACTGTTGAGAGATTTAAGCTGAACCAACAGGGGTCTGGAAAAGAATCAGAACAAATCTTGGAGCAATTTGTCTGAACCAGAGAAAGTGTCTAATGGGGAAAGAATCAGGATAAACAGTTGAGAGATTTAAACTGAACCAATAGAGGTCTGGAAAAGAATCAGAACAAATCTTGGAGCGATTTGTCGGAACCAGAGAAAGTGTCTTCTAGGAAAGAATCAGGATAAACCATTGAGAGATTTAAAATCCAACCAGTAGAGGTCTTGAATGTTCTTTAACTAGAAAGAATCGGGATAAATCTTTAGGGTGATTTATCTGAACCAGGGAAAGTGTTTATTGGAAAGTTATCAGGATAAACCGTTTAGAGATTTAAACTGAACCAATAGAAGTTTGAAATAAGTGTTTGTCATGTAGATAGTCATCCTGTCTTGTTTCGGGAATTGATCTACCATTGATTTGTTCATAGATAACTGCCTTGTCTTTTTGAGAATTTGATGATGATTTTCTATTGATTGATCTTTCCTGAAAAGGTAAAGAGTTAGTTGTATTTAATTCCATGATGCATGAAATGCATGTTGTGATGATGTTTCTCAAAATAAATGAGATTGCGACATATGCATTTGTATTGTCGATGTCTATGATGTATGAATGCAATGTATGCACATATAAGTTGTTCTGCTGTAGTGTTGTTGGTCTGGGGAAAATAAATCCATGGCTACTATTGGGAATGAGAAGTGTAAGCCTTCATGTATTGATAGATGGGTTTCTGTCATTAGAGAAGTAAACTCTATTGGGGAGGTGAAACGCCGTGCATTGCTTGTGGACTTTGTGAAATCCTGCTGGGGAATCCTGATAAGCTGGGCTACTTTTGCTGGGGAATCTTTGGAGCAGTAGCTGGAAGTTTTGCTCCGTCGGGGATATGAAAGAAAAATGTATAATTAGGCTACATAATGGCGATAAAGCAATGATCTTGTACCAGGATGCCTTTGCTCCTGTTCCACTAGGGAAAGTACTTGCGGGGACTTTGTGGAATGGCCCATAGATATTATCCTATTTCTTAAAGCCATTAGTAATTATCTTTCTGTCTAGATTTCCTTTTTTATGCATTCATTTATAAACAGTAAGTACGTTAAAATGCATATGTTCAAAAATAATCAATGGACGTTTTTGCAAACAAAAAAGAAAAAAACAGATAGTTTTTCACTTTTTAAAGAAATATCTTTGTATTAACTTGAATAAGTATTTTTGTACAAAGAGACGAACATCCTCGTAAGAGAATGTCATCGAAAAAATGAAGATTGATAAAAAGAAAAGATATTTATGTAAAACAATCCCATGGGGTTCCCATTCTGATATAGCCTTCATGTCTCTGAGCATCTCATCTACTTGTTTCTTTGTCCGAAGTTGATTGTATTGATTAGAACCGTTCGAGTTCGACGATTGATACTGAAGATTGGCTGTAAGGTGATCCAACGGGAAATATTCATACGCTTCAAATCCCTAAATTTTGCCTGGACCGCTATTGTACCCCAAAATTTTCCCTCTCATTTATCAAGACTTTTCTCACAAGATCTCTTTGACTCAAGACTGGATTAGGGTTTGGTCAACTCAAGACATCTCATCTTACATTGTTGACCCAAAATTAGGGTTTGAGATTGAAAAGGGATTTTTGGACTATCAATGCTTCATATGACTTTAAAACATCATTATGGACCCCTAGGATTACTCATGACAAGTTTCAGGCCTTGAACCACATTTTTGATCAGTCAATTGGACAGTTGACCTAAAAATCAGCTGTATTGGGGAAAAGGTCAACCATGGCCAATTTATAGTCAAACTTCATAATTTTTGATCCACGTCAATATTTTAGACTCATATGTATCATTTGATCAAGTTTGGACCACAATTCCTCAAGAAATTTGATCACATCATCAAAAGGGCAAAATCGTCAAAATTAGGGTTTTGATTGAGAAAGGGCAATTTCTTATTTTTGAACTAACAAATGACCAATTGGTTTGAAGTATGATTTCAAGGGTTCATTTCTATCATCTTGACCTAATTACATGGTTCAAAACATTACAAATCCATTGGATAAACAGATGAAATTTGCAGTCAACTGATCAAAAGTCAACTGTATACTGAAAAGTCAAACTTTGACTTTTTGGTGAAAATCAAGTGCCAAGGATCATAATTCATCAAAACATGTCAAAATGTGAAACTTGTTCATCAAGTAATCAAAGATTGAAGATTTGGTTTTAAAATTTGAAATTTTCTTAACTTAGAAAATTTTCTAAGTATAGAAAATTTCTTATTTTTTCTCAACTTTAAGCCATATTTCCACCATGATGCAAGATGATTTAAAGAAAGTTCTCAACATGAAAGTTGTAGATCTCCATGAAATCTAAAACTTTTCTTCACACATTTTTCGTTAAAGATGCTTGGATCTCAAGATATAATTTTGTGAATACATGCCCATGAACTAAAATAACTTAGTGAAATTTTGCCCTAATTTAGGCAGGTTTTGGACCCAACTTCATGGAAATATTTCACCTAGTTCCAAGAGGAATCTTGAAATGCATTTCAAAGATGAGTTATAGAGGACATTGCAAGATTTCCAAAATGTCAAGGAACTCTTTAAGATTATTTTTGAGTAGGGAGAATCAAAGAGATGAAGTTGGCAATTTCTCACTTTGAATTCAAGCCATTTCATGAAGAACAAAATTCAAATCAGTACCTATGCTGCCTAATCCATGCTTTATAGGTCCCAAAATTATTTCTCACTTCATAATTTAATGCTTACTCAGTTGACAAAGCATTAATCCAAGCCTAAAAGTCTTTGTCCAAGTTGTAATTCCACAAATGGCATAAAGTTGCCATTGCCATTTTGGAAAAGCTTCACTTTTGCAACTTTCCAATTCTTGAGCATTGGACCTGTCTTCTTTGCACACACAAGTCTTGCAGACCTAAAGAAATTTGTATAGAGTTTATACTAACTGCAAGCAAGCCAGTACAAGCATGTAGAGACTTGTCCCTTCACTTTGCTTCAAAAGCAAGAAAGTGTACAAAAAGCCGAGATTTGAAAAATCTGTTGAAGAGCTGAATTGAAACCTTTTCCATACTAATACACAAACATATTACAGTTGAGAGGAGGATTGAAAAAGGCCTGAAACACTCAAACACTCCATATCACCAAAAAACTGTCAAAACTTGCAATTTATGTCCAAGCATAGCAATCCATCAATTTGCTCGTGTGTTTCAAGTTTTAATCATTCAAACACTTTACCTACCTCATATCTAAGTGATCCAGACCATCATCCCTGCAATGTAACTCCTCCTTCTTCATCTTCCATTTTCGTTTTTCAAGCTTGCAGGTTGACTTGGATAGAGAGTTCCAGGCACTTCCAAAGCAAGGCAAGGATTGGAACACACTCAGGGAGGTTCAAGCAAGCTAAAGAAACCTTTAGGCGTTCCTAAATCTCACTCAAACTCCATTCACGATCTCAGCTGAAAGAGTTAAGAATTCCAACTTCTATCTCTTCATACAGGCATCCATTGGTCACGATTTATGAAAGAAAAATGTAGATATTATAGTGCTGAAGCCAACCATGTGCATAGATTTCATTTCTGATCATTATGTATAGAGAATTTTAGCATTCAAATTTCTATAAAAATTAGGTTTAAAATTAGGGCTTTCAAATATCATTTTAATCTTTGATTGTTAGTTTCCATAAGTTACATGGTTGAAATCATGGGGATGAGTACTATCATTTTCATGTTGGAAGTTTTCATTTTCATGGAGAGATGAGAAAGTTACAGAGCTTCTGGCCAGCTTGAGGAAGAAGATGAAGTACATGGCAAGGAAATTTCTTATGTTATGTTTTTATTGTTTCGTATAAATCAACGGATGTACAGCCACCCCAATGGAAAGGTAGCGCGTTGGCAAGGCCCAGGTCATAGGTTCGAACCTTGACGCTACCTTTTACATTTTTCCTTTTTTTTTTCCAGTTTCAGTTTTGGCTTTTTTGGCAAGATGGGCTTGTTCCTTGGGCTTTCTTTTTTTTCTAACACACTAATCCTTGTTTGCTTGCAGCACCCCTGGCCCAATCTTTTTATTATTTATTTTATTTTCATATTTGTTTTATTAAAATATTTTATGTAACACATAAAAATCATAAAAAATATAAACTTGATAAATATTGCATTTTACTTATTTTATTTTATTTTCACATAAAAAATATTTTTTCAAACTATATATTAATTATTTTTCTTCAATAAATTTGTAAATATAAATAAAATAGACTTAGGTTAATTTTTATTTCCTTTTCATTTCATACTTGTAAATATTTATTTTGACATATAAAAACTAAATATTTTCATAAAGTATTATTTATTATTTTTAATACAAAAATACACAAAAAATAATACATAAGAACTTTATTTTCTTTAAAACTAGAAATTAAGGTTAACTTTTGTTTTCAAGAATTAATTTCTTTTTCTCAAGTTATTAGGTTTAGCTCAAATTTCCTCTTCACATAAAAAAACAAAACAAAATCTTTTCTTGCATGTACATAATATTGCATATTTAAATATTGTATTTGTTTATTTAAATATTTGTACAAATTCGATTTGGTTGTAATAGCTTAATTAGATTTACATTCTTGTAAATCCCAATTTATAATTTGTATTCCTCCCTCCCATAAAATGTTGTAATAGCGTAGTAATCTTTAAATTACGCAATTTACCGCTTTTATATACCATGCTAGTAATTAGGGTTTATATGGCAAGATAAAAATAAATCAAATAGAAAACCCTAAATCCCAGATAAAATCAAAGCATGAAAATAACACACTTGCACACAAGCATCCTTAGGGTTTCTCCACTTGGTTGCCTTATACAAAAATGGCCATATTACACATGCGAAGTATCTTGGCAAAACAAACAAGTATAAGATCATAGTCCCACGATGACGCTATTCAAAGTTGCCTTACAAAATGATCTTGGTCCCTAAAAAATGCTAAGATACCTTGCAACATTGCTAATCATGGCTATAAGATGACCCACGCCCGTCCCGTTTACATCCAAAGATAGGGTTGCTTACCAAATCAATGGTAAGACAACAATGTCAAAGGAATAGAAAATGAACAAGAAAGACATTTGAGTAGGTAGATTGCTTCTAGTTACTTTCTCTATTTTCAAACAACTATCCTTTCTATTTTCTAAAACACACACACACACACATTTTAAAACATCTTACAAACATTGAAAACATTTCAAAAAGACAAACATCTTTGTATACATTCTTACGAACGAGAATCATTACAAAGATTGCCTAAACAATGGCCTCTTTTACAAAATACTTTCAAAAACACACAAAGCACAATTTCAAAACAAAAGCAAGTGATCTAGCAAGTAACTAAGAGCCCATGGAAAACCATGGATGAAAAGGATGCTAATACCTTCCCTTTTCATAATCTACCCCCGAACTCAAGAAACAATCTCAAAGGTCTTTCCTGTGCTTTTTCACCTTTCCTTTTGGATAAAAGAAAAGTCGGTGGCGACTCTTGCTAATCGCAACATTTGTGATAAAACACAAAACCTCAAGTCAGTTCTCCCACCGTATCATAGAACTGGCGACTCTGCTGGGGAAAATTCTAAAAGTGGGGTTACCTTAGGGCTAGATCACATTTATTTTCTTACATTGTTTGACTTGTTTGCTTTACATTATGGTTCTTTGTTTGGGTTTGAAATCATCTACCCGGATTTGGGATACATTATAGGTAAATAGCAATACATTGTGGAAACTCTGTGGGGTATACCGACATGGTCTAAGCAATAGCTATGTTAGTGTGACATATTTGTGGGTATCGGTAGCCTTTGTGTCAATCAAAGAGAATATGGGGCCATTGAGTGATGTCATGAAGCACTAATGAACTTCTAGAACCCTTTACTTGACCAACTTGGCCTTTAGGATGTAGTGAGATGACTAACTTTGGTGCAGTCCGAAGTTGGTAGATACTCGATACTACACTCATTGAGGGTTGGTTTCTTGGGATATTTCGGTCGCCATTAAAGATGCTTGAGCTCAAACAATAACCAAGAAAAAAAATCTGGTGATATTGAGCTCCTTAGAACCCGATTACTATTATTAGGATAGGTTGAGCCAACTAAACTTCAAGAGGGTACTTACCTATAAAACCCCATGCAAGCCTAAACTAAGAACTTGTTTGTTTTTCTTATATATGCATACTTGTACATGACATCATGGACATCATGAAAATCATATGCATTCACTAACCATTTCAAGGATTGTGGAGATTAACCTTTGTTCTTGTTTTGTAGGATATGGATTCACTTCGCATGAAAACTATCCAAGTCAACCTTGTAAGAATTCCTCCACAACTCAAGGAGCTAGCTTCAAGGATCCCTGAGAACTCTCCATTCACCGAAAGGCATGGTCGTCTACTCAACTTGGCCACCTCCAACACAAATGAGGATATGATGAAGGTGCTCTTCCAGTTCTTTGATCCTTTGCACCATTGCTTCACAATTCCCGACTATCAGCTTGTGCCTACTTTGGAAGAATTCTCTTAACTCTTGAGGATTCCCATTCTCAATCAACTACCTTTCAACGGTAAGGAAAGAGACACAAAGCCAGAAGAGATTGCTCAAGCTCTGCACTTGCACTCCTATGATGTCACAACCCATTGGGAAACTAGAAGTGGTGTCAAAGGCTTCTTAGCAAAGTTTCTGTTTGAGAAAGCCTAAAGTTGTTGGAATTCCTTAGACTTGCAAGCTTTTGAGGAAATTGTGGCTCTCCTCATCTATGGGATGGTTTTGTTTCCCAATCCTGACCAACTCATAGATGTGAGTGCCGTCAAAATCTTCATGTCACGCAATCCGGTGCCTACATTGCTAGGGGATATCCTACACTCTTTTCACACTCGTACAATGAGGAAAAGAGGTGTCCTTATGTGTTGCACTCCTCTCCTGGCAAGATGGTTTATTTCTCATCTTCCCCAATCAGTCTTAAATAATGAGCAAGGATTAAGGTGGTCACAAAGAATAATGATGCTCAAACATTCAAATATTCATTTGTGCTCTCGATCCAAAGAGACTGTTATCATTGTTGACTGTTGTGGGGAATTCCCTAATGTCCCTCTACTTTGCATTAGGGGAGGCATCAACTACAACCCATGTTTAGCTCTAAGACAGTTTGGTTATGCCCGAAGGGATGGCCCGCATGAGATGTTGATTCAAGGCTTGGTATTCGACTACGACAACGACGATCAAGGTCTTTGCCAGAGATTCATCCGAGCATGGAGGATGCTAAACAAGGTGGATAGCAAGACTTTGGGACACAAGGATTCCATCCCTCTTGAGCCTTACCTCAAGTAGGTACAAACCCACACTCAAAGTCTTATGATGCCTTATCCTTCCATTCTTTCAGTGATCATTGAGCCTGTTAAGGAGGGAGAAGTTCCATACACTATCCTACATCCTGACATGCCCACATCTCTTGAAGACCTACAAAGGGATTGAATACAGCTCAAAGGAGAGTGAGATACTTTCGAAGCTCAATTATACGCAAGCGAGAAGAAGGTTTTGGAACTCACTAGGCTACTTCATAAGGAGCAGAGTCTAAATGCCTACATTGTACCAAAGAGGATGCACACTAATTTTTTATCTTAGAGTTTTTTATTATTTTGCCCAAGGGGCATTGATGTACTCAAACTCTATCTTATTAATATAACATGTGTTTTCTTTTTGTCTAAAATGAACTTGAATCTTTAAAAATCCTTGAAAACATTGCATACGCACATATCATTCATCATAACATAAATAGGTCTTTTGCAACGAGTTTCCTCATCTCTCTACTATTTATTTCAGTAAGATGGATCTCAAACAGACGGTCAAAGATCTTCAAGTGCAAAACACGCAGTTTCAACAGTTACTCATGACCCTAGCCAAGGGGCAAGAAGAGTTGAAGACTATGTTAGCTGAAGAAAGAAAGAAGAAAACAAAGAAGGTCACTGGGGTTTTGAACATGGGGAGAAGGTTTCAGGGACAGACTAGAAGAACCTTGAATTTCGCAACAACATCTGGTGAAGGAGAAGGGAAAGGAAA
Organism: Vicia faba; assembly: GCA_948472305.1. Lineage (NCBI taxonomy): Eukaryota > Viridiplantae > Streptophyta > Magnoliopsida > Fabales > Fabaceae > Vicia > Vicia faba. The sequence goes on from OX451740.1 coordinate 706,197,814, forward strand.
GGAAACAGCGGTTCCATCAGAATCTGAAGAGGAGGAAGAAGAGGAATACTACTCTGAGGAACAATATCCTCTAGCAGATGATAAGTACAGACATCTTGAAGAGCGTTTGAGCGCTATGGAAATACAAAAAGTGTCAGGTCTAGACTTTGAAGAATTGGGACTAGTGTCGGGAAATATGATCCCACTGAAGTTCAAAGTGCCGTTGTTTGCAAAATACGATGGGGTGTCATGTCCTAAGATGCACCTCCAATCATATGTGAGAAAGATCCAGCCGCACTCCGGCGATAAAGACATGTGGGTGCATTTTTTCCAAGATAGCCTATCTGGAACATAACTCGATTGGTTTTACCAACTGGAAAGGGCCAACGTCCACACATGGGAAGATCTTGCCGCAACCTTCTATAAGCCATACCAATATAATGCTGATTTGGCGCCTACCCGTACTCAACTTCAGAGTATGGCTATGGCTTCAAATGAAGGTTTCAAGGATTACGCGCAGAAGTGGAGAGATCTAGCTGGGAGAGTGCAACCCCCTCTGTCTGAAAGGGAGTTGGTGGATATGTTCTTAGGCACTCTATCGGGCCCTTTCTTAAACCATCTGATTGGGAGCTCATCTGTAGGATTTACTAAGTTAATACTAATCGGAGAGAGGGTGGAAGCTGGCATAAAAAGTGGAAAGATTCAGAAGGATTCATCTGCCTCTACAACAGTGAGGAAGCCTTTCATTAAGAAGAAGGAGGTATCTGTTGTTTATCCACAAAGGAACCAGGGGAGAGCCGAATGCCGACCAATGGTAGCGTCTGTTATGATCCCAAAGCCTACATCTGATCAACCAAGAAGTAACCAACCAAGGGTGGAAAGGCCAGTCCGACAATTCACCAGAATCAATATGACTCTAGCCCAGGTTTTACCGCACCTTCTGAAATCTAATTTGGCAACTTTAAAAGATGCTCCCAAAAACCCCAACACAGCGTCCCCTCATTATCACCCAAATTCCCGTTACGCATATCATTCCGAAAGTTCGGGTCACGACACCAACAACTGTTGGGCCTTGAAAAACAAAATTCAAGATCTTATAGAGGCAAAAGAGATTGAGTTTGATGCGCCCGAGAAGCCAAACGTCATTTCTGCTTCTATGCCTAGACATGGTCACCACATCAATGCCGTTGAAGAAGATTTGTTTGTTACCACAATTGATGAACTCTTCCACTCCAAATCATTAAGATAAACTTGTTGAAAGCCGATGTATTCCCGGGTTGTAATGAAGACTGCCATCTTTGCTTATCCTTACCAACTGTTTTCCCTTTGTTGAAAACAAGCATTCAACGCTTGATAGACAACAAAGAGATTCTGTTTGAAAGTACTCCTGTTTTACTTGTTCCTGTTGAAGACGTTTCAATCATCACCATCTCCGCCAATTCTTCCAGGATCCCCAAAAGACCTATTAGGATTACATCGATTCCAAAAACTACTCCTCTTATAATCACAATGCCTGGGCCAGTCCCGTATGAATCGGACAAAACTGTGTCGTGGAATTACGGTGGGGACATCTACTACCATGGCATCAAACAAGATGGGCTGGCCACCGAAGAGATGAGCTCCGAAGAAGAAGACTTTAAAATTAGCAATATTTCCGGAACCAGTAAGATTACCCGAAGAGGTAGAATATTCTCTCCAGAAATTGCCCCCCCAAAGGCAGTTTTTAGACCCCTGGCTGCTCCAAAGGTTACCTCCGTACCAATTATCATATTTGCAAGTGCTCCTATTGACAAAGATGACACAACCCCTAATGTTATCCCTACCAACACTCCTACTGCTGAAACTCGAGGAAAAAGTATTCAAGTAGAGCCTGTCTGGGCGAAGGCTCAATCCTTGGCTATCCCCGAAACCTCTAAAAAGGAAATGGAGGAGATCTTGAGAATAATAAAGAAGAGTGACTACGACGTAGTTGAACAGTTGGGGAAAACTCCCTCCAAAATCTCTATGCTGGCATTATTGCTGTGTTCCGAGGCACATGCGAAAGCTCTGGTAAAGTTCCTAAAGACAGCCCATGTGCCTCAAGAGACATCGGCTGACCAATTCCAAGATTGCATGGCCAACTTGACAGTGGACAGTGGCCTAGGCTTCTCAGATGCTGATCTGACACCAAGGGGAAGAAAGCACAACGAGGCATTGCATGTCTCTGTGGAATATAGAGGAAAAACTCTGGCCCATGTCTTGGTGGACACTGGCTCATCTTTGAATGTCTTACCAAAGAAATCTCTCAACAGACTAGACTGCGAAGGAATGACGTTGAAACCCAGAAACATAGTCGTAAGAGCATTTGATGGCTCAAAGAGGATGGTGCACGGGGAGGTGGATATCCCAATAAAGGTTGGGACTCAAACTTTCAACTCAACCTTCTATGTAATGGACATCCTCCCCTCTTATTCCTGTCTGCTAGGGCAGTCGTGGATCCATAATGCTGGCATTGTCACCTATACACTACACCAGATGCTGAAATATTCGGTCCAGGGAAAGATTATCACTGTCCACGGAGAAGAATAGTATATGATTAGCCACCTCAATTCCTTCCGGTATGTGGAATTGGACGGCGAGTTCATTGAAACTCCTTTTCAACACTTCGAAGAGGTACCCCAAGAGGTAGCAGTGACCAAAGTTGTGTCCCAGATCCCCAAGATTATAAGACCTCCACTCTGGATGTCATCTCTGAAGGACGCCAATGCAGTAGTGGAAGAGGGTGGATGCACCATCTGGGGGTAACTTCCAGATATTCCGTATAAATCTGACAAGTTTGGCTTAGGATTCACTTCAAATGCTCAGAAGGTTGTGCGCCGTGCCCGTGCTGGAGGGCCACCCTTGAAGATTAGCAACCGAGAGGTCAATGCGGTAAAAGACGGTGAAGAGGATTGCAGCTTGAAGGATTGGATCTTTCCTACTGTTAATGGAGGATTTTGCAATTGGGAGGCCAAAGACTTTGTCCCAATAACTTTCATCCCTCAGTAATTTATATTCACATTTCTGTTGGACTTGTAATATTCACAAACAATTCGCACATTTAAAACCTTGTGTCTTGCCCGAGACACAATGGTCCATTTGTAAGGGTTTCTATTTCATCTTCATATGACATTCAACGAATCATGGACGTTTTTCACATACAAACTTTTGTGCTCATTGTTTTTCTTTTACATTTTATTTTTAAGGATGGCTATACCCTTACACACACCCACACTCACAAATGCAGGTACCCCTCCATCCCGGATCCCATGGGTAATGATACTGTTATGGCCTTTTATCACTCTGAGGATCTAATCTACAAAGCCGAAGACGAAGGTGAGGAAGATTGTGAAGTACCGGGAGAATTGGCCAGACTACTACAACAAGAGGAAAGAGATATTCAGCCTCATGAGGAACCAGTGGATACAATCAACTTGGGTACCAAGGAGGATAAAAAAGAGGTCAAAGTGGGTGCCAATCAGGAGCCCAGTGTCAAGGAGCGTTTGATTCAACTGTTGCATGATTATGTTGATATCTTTGCCTGGTCATATGAAGACATGCCATGACTTGATACAGACATCGTGGTACATCGTCTGCCAACGAGAGAAGATTGCCCACCAGTAAAACAAAAAGTCTGCTGCATGAGACCTGACATGTCAGAGAAGATCAAAGCGGAAGTCATGAAACAATTCAATGCTAGATTCTTAGTTGTCACCTCCTATCCTCAATGGGTTGCCAACATTGTTCCCGTACCTAAAAAGGACTGCAAAGTACGAATGTGCATGGACTATAGAGATTTGAATAGGGAAAGCCCTAAAGATGATTTTCCACTTCCCCACATTAATATCCTAGTTGACAATACGGCCCAACAGAAAGTGTTTTCCTTCATGGATGGATTCTCAGGTTATAACCAAATCAAAATGGCACTTGAGGACATGGAGAAAACAACATTTGTCACACAGTGGGGCACATTCTGCTACAAGGTGATGCCATTCGGACTGAAGAATGTTGGGGAAAACTATCAGCGCGCCATGGTAGCTTTGTTTCATGACATGATACATCATGAAATAGAGGTCTACATAGACGATATGATAGCCCAATCACAAACGGAAGAAGAGCACCTTGATCACTTGAAAAAGTTGTTTGAAAGGTTGAAGAAGTACAAACTAAGGTTGAACCCAAACAAGTGCACATTCGGAGTACGGTCCGGTAAACTTTTAGGTTTTGTCGTCAGTAACAAAGGCATTGAGGTCGATCCGGCCAAGGTTAAAGAAATACAAGAAATGCCTGCTCCTTGTACTGAGAAGGAAGTCAGAGGATTCTTGGGACGCCTGAACTATATTCCCAGATTCATTTCTCACCTAACGGCTACTTGTGATCCAATCTTAAAACTATTGAAGAAAGATCAAGTAGTCAGATGGAACGATGAATGCCAGTTTGCTTTTGACAAAATCAAAGAGTACTTACAAGAGCCTCCTGTTTTGATGCCACCAGTCGAGAGAAGACCACTGATCATGTATCTAACCGTTTTAGAGAACTCAATGGGGTGTGTATTGGGGAAGCATGACGAGTCTGGCCGAAAAGAGCACACTATTTACTACCTGGGAAAAAAGTTTACCGACTGTGAAACCAGATATTCACTACTCGAGAAAAATTGCTGCGCTCTGGCATGGGCTGCTCGCTAGCTAAGACATTATATGCTGATTCATACTACCTTGTTGATATCTAAAATGGATCCGATAAAATACATCTTCGAGAAGCCTGCTCTTTCTGGAAGGATAGCTAGATGGCAGATAATCCTAACAGAATATGACATACAATATACTACCCAGAAATCTATTAAGGGCAATGTGCTAACTGATCATCTTGATCATCAAGCTGTAGAAGACTATCAGTCCATGAAGTTTGAATTCCCAGATGAAGATATCATGACATTAGACAACTGTGAAGAAATCAGACCATATGACGGACTTGAACAAGGATCCCGATGGACCCTTTGATTGGGCATCCAATGCACTTGGTAATGGTATCAGCGTTGTACTCATATCTCCAGAAGGGTGTCATACTCCTTTTACTGCCAGACTTTGCTTCAACTGTACGAACAACATGGTGGAATACGAAGCATGCATCTTTGGTCTCAGAGCTGCCATAGACTTGGGAATCAAATCTTTAGATGTGTTTAGAGATTCAGCTTTGGTCATCAGCCAGATCAAGGGGGAATGGGACACTAAGCACCCAAACCTTATCCCTTACAAAGAACATGTTTTGACATTGCTACCACATTTTGAGGAGATTACCTTCGAGCATTTCCCGCGAGAAGAAAATTAGATAGCAGACGGTCTAGCCATAATGTCATCTATGTTTAAACTTAATTGGGATAACGAGGCTCCCCAAATCACCATCGAACGAATGGATGAACCGACACATTGTCACGAGATTAATACTGAAGAGCTAGTGGACCAGCCTTGGTTTCATGAGGTCAAGAGGTATCTCGAGGCTCAAGAATATCCAGAAGGAGCTTCAATCAATAATAAGAAGTTCTTAAGGAGATTCTCTGCTAAGTTCTTCCTTAGTAACAACATCCTGTACAAACACAATCATGACTCCATTTTGCTTCGGTGCATGGATAAGGTTGAAGCTGAAAAGATCATGGTTGAATTACATGAAGGTACTTTTGGCACTCACTCCAGTGGGCATATGATGGCGAAGAAAATCCTACGGGCATGCTATTATTGGTCTAACATGGAAGCAGATTGCTATCAACACTCTCGGACTTGTCATAAGTGTCAAATTTATGCTGACAAGGTGCACGTACCTCCGGTTCCTCTGAATATCTTGACGGCTCCTTGGCCCTTTGCTATATGGGGAATTGATATGATTGGAGAGATCAAGCCTACAGCCTCCAATGGAAACCACTTCATCCTAGTGGCCATTGACTATTTTACAAAGTGGGTTAAAGCAGCCTTCTTCGCCTCCGTTACCAAGAATGTTGTTGCCCGCTTCATCAAGCAAAACCTTATTTGCCGGTACGGTATCCCGGAAAGGATCATCACTGAGAATGGTACAAATCTTAACAACACTATGATCACTGCCTTGTGCGAGCAATTCAAGATTCAACATCATAATTCTTCCCCCTATCGGCCAAAGATGAATGGTGCTGTCGAAGCTGCAAATAAAAACATTAAAAAGATCATACAAAAGATGACAGTCATGTACAAAGACTGGCATGAGATTCTACCATTCGCTCTCCACGGGTATCGTACCACGGCTCACACATCAACCAGGGCAACACCCTATTCTTTGGTTTACGGCATGGATGATGTCTTGCCTATTGAGGTTCAAATCCCCTCTCTGAGAATCATGAAGGATGCAGGTTTAAATAAAGACGATTGGATCCAGACTCGACTTGATCAACTGAACTTAATTGATGAAAAAAGACTTACTGCTGTTTTCCATGGTTAGATGTATCAGAAACGGATGATCAAGGCTTTCAACAAGAAAGTTAGGCGCCAAGTATATCAAGTTGGGGATCTAGTCATCAAACGTATAATTTTTCCACAAAGTGATCCCAGGGGAAAATGGACTCCTACCTATGAAGGACCATTTGTAATCAAGAACATATTCTCCGGTGAGGCAATGATCTTGACCACCATGGACGGCGACAACCTGCCACACCTTGCAAACGCAGACATAGTCAAAAGATACTACGCATAAGAGACCCGCTAGGTTGACACACCTAGGCAAAACAAGGGCATCCCGGAGAACCAAAAAGGTTCAGGCAAAAATTAGGGATAAAATAAAAAAATGTGTACACCCGACAAGTTGAAAACCCGAAAGGGCGACTTGGGAAAAAAAGGGTTTCCCGGTGGACTGAAAACCCGAAAGGGCGGTCCAGAAAAAAGTTAGGGAATTAAAGCATATGACTATGTCCCGTTGGATCACTTACGAACAACCTTTGTTCTCCATTGACAAGCTCGGAGTTTCTGATCAATTCAATCATCTTTGGACAAGGCAAATAGACAAGATATTCAGAGATATGAAGGCTATAGCAGAATGGGAACCCCATGGGATTATTACACATAGCTATTTTTCTTGTTTTATGGCACCATTCTCTTACTAGAATGTTGTCTCTTTTGTACAAAATACTTATTCAAAGTCAATACAAAGATCCCCCTTTGAAAGTACAAAAAACTATTTGTCTTTTCTTTACGATTGTGTTTTGTTTGCAAAAACGTCCAATGATTCATTGATGAACATATGCATTTGAACATAATTACTGTTTACAAATAAACAAAATGAGAAAGACAATTACTGATAGGTTGAAAGGACAGGAAAACGTTTCTAGGCTATTTTATAAGTAACCCCCACAGTATGTCATTTTAAATCCCCAGCGGAACAAATTTCAATTTATTAATCCCCAGTAGAAATCGTCAAATTTCTCAGGATTCCCCAAACAGATCTTACGAGCAATACATGGCATTGCCCTCACGACATAATCTACTTCTCTCAGCAAGAGTTCGTCAGTATTTCAACTTCAAGACATGAAAATTCAACATATCTTCAGCAACATTCAAGGATTTATTTTCCTCAATCAAACAGCAATACATCAAATCAGCTCACAGGCGCATACATTGCATCCATATATCATAAACATTGATAAAACAAATATATTGCATCATACATTTCATGCAACATAACTTTGTGTTTTAGCTAACACTTTACCCTTTTCAGGATAAGATTAACAAATACCATTAACAACATGCAACCTTGATACAGAACAAATACGCTCCAGACACATATGCCATTCTGATACTCTTTCAGATTCAACTTTCAGATACAGTACGGATACGCTCCAGACACGGATGCCATTCTCATATTCATTCATATTCAACTTTCAGATACAGTACGGATGCGCTCCAGACACGAATGCCATTCTGATACTCATTCAGATTCAACTTTCAGATACAGTACGGATATGCTCCATACACGGATGCCATTCTGATACTCATTCAGATTTCAAGTTCAGATACAGTACGGATACGCTCCAGACACGGATACCATTCTAATACTCATTCAGATTCAACTTTCAGATACAATACATATACGCTCTAAAAATGGATGCCACTCTGATGCTCATACAGATTCAGAATTCAGATACAGTTTAGATACACTCCATACACATATGCCATTCTGATACTTAGGCAAAATCAACTTTCAGATACAGTTCAGACACGCTCCAGACATGGACTCTGTTCTGATACTCATTCTTTCAGCTTACAACTTACAATTCAACAAACATTTTTGGATGGCATCTACAAGCCCATCTCCAACAAGATTCTATCATTTCTCCAAATGGCATCTTTAAGCCCATTCCATTAACTACACATCATCGAGTGCAAATTTAAGGGCACTCTAGTGTCCAATCATCTTTCACCTTCGAGTCACGAATGGCAAAACTCGCCAATCTAACTCTTTAGGTTTAAGAAGATTGAACAGGGGCAGCTGTTGTACCCTAAAATTTTCCCTCTCATTTATCAAGACTTTTCTCACAAGATCTCTTTGACTCAAGACTGGATTAGGGTTTGGTCAGCTAAAGACATCTCATGTTACACTATTGACCCAAAATTAGGGTTTGAGATTGCACAAGTATTTTTGGACTATCAATGCTTCATATGACTTTCAAACATCATTCAATTAGACAGTTGACCTAAAAATCAGCTGTATTGGGGAAAAAGTCAACCATGGCCAATTTATAGTCAAACTTCATAATTTTTGATCCACATCAACATTTTAGACTCATATGTATCATTTGATCAAGTTTGGACCATAATTCCTCAAGAAATTTGATCAAATCATCAAAAGGGCAAAATGGTCAAAATTAGGGTTTTGACTAAGAAAGGGCAATTTCTGATTTTTGACCTAACAAATGACCAATTGGTTTGAAGCATGATTTAAAGGGTTCATTTGTATCATCTTGACCTAATTACATGGTTCAAAACATTGCAAATCCATTGGATAGACAGATGAAATTTGCAGTCAACTCATCAAAAGTCAACTGTATACTGAAAAGTCAAACTTTGACTTTTTGGTCAAAATCAAGTGCCAAGGATCATAATTCATAAAAACATGTCAAAATTTGAAACTTGTTCATTAAGTAATCAAAGATTGAAGATTTGGTTTTAAAATTTGAAATTTTCTTAACTTAGAAAATTTTCTAAGTATAGAAAATTTCTTATTTTTTCTCAACTTTAAGCCAAATTTACACCATGATGCAAGATGATTCAAAGAAAGTTTCCAACATGAAAGTTGTAGATATCCATGAAATATACAACTTTGCTTCACACATTTTTCCTTAAATATGCTTGGATCTCAAGATATAAATTTGTGAATACATGCCCATGAACTAAAATAACTTAGTGAAATTTTGCCCTAATTTAGGCAGGTTTTGGACCCAACTTCATGGCAATTTTTCACCTAGTTCCAAGAGGAATCTTGTAATGCATTTCAAAGATGAGTTATAGAGAACATTGCAAAATTTCCAAAGTGTCCAAGAACTCCTTGAGATCATTTTTGAGTAGGGAGAATCGAAGAGATGAAGTTGGAAATTTCTCACTTTGAATTCAAGCCATTTCATGAAGAACAAAATTCAAATCAGTACCTATGCTGCCTAATCCATGCTTTACAGGTCCCAAAATTGTTTCTCACTTCATAATTTAATGGTTACTCAGTTGACAAAGCATTAATCCAAGCCCAAAAGTCTTTGTCCAAGTTGTAATTCCATAAATGGCACAAAGTTGCCGTTGCCATTTTGGAAAAGCTTCACTTTTGCAACTTTCCATTTCTTGAGCATTGGACTTGTCTTCTCTGCACACAAAAGTCCTGCAGACCTAAAGAAATTTGTACAGAGTTTATACCAACTCCAAGAAAGCCAGTACAAGCATGTAGAGACTTGTCCCTTCACTTTGCTTCAAAAGCAAGAAAGTGTACAAAAAGCCTAGATTTGAAAAATCTGTTGAAGAGCAGACTTGAAACCTTTTCCATACTAATACACAAACATATTACAGTTGAGAGGAGGATTGAAAAAGGCCTGAAACACTCAAACACTCCATATCACCAAAAAACTGTCAAAACTTGTAGTTTGTGTCCAAGCATAACAATCCATCAATTTGCTCGTGTGTTTCAAGTTTTAATCATTCAAACACTTTACCTACCTCATATCTAAGTGATCCAGACCATCATCCCTGCACTGTAACTCCTCCTTCTTCATCTGCCATTTTCGTTTTTCAAGCTTGCAGGTTGACTTGGATAGAGAGTTCCAGGCACTTCCAAAGCAAGGCAAGGATTGGAACACACTCAGGGAGGTTCAAGCAAGCTAAAGCAACCTTCAGGCCTTCCTAAATCTCACTCAAACTCCATTCACGATCTCAGCAGAAAGAGGTAAGAATTCCAACTTCTATCTCTTCATACAGGCATCCATTGGCCACGAGTTGTGAAAGAAAAATGTAGATATTATAGTGCTGAAGCCAACCATGTGCATAGATTTCATTTATGATCATTATGTATAGAGAATTTTAGCATTCAAATTTTTGTAAAAATTAGGTTTAAAATTAGGGCTTTCAAAATTCGTTTTAATCTTTGATTGTTAGTTTCCATAAGTTACATGGTTGAAATCATGGAGATGAGTACTATCATTTTCATGTTGGAAGTTTTCATTTTCATGGAGAGATGAGAAAGTTACAGAGCTTCTGGCCAGCTTGAGGAAGAAGATGAAGTACAAGGCAAGGAAATTTCTTATGTTATGTTTTTATTGTTTCATATAAATCAACGAATGTACAGCCACCCCAGTGGCAAGGTAGCGCGCTGGCAAGGCCCAGGTCATGGGTTCGAACCTTGGCGCTACCTTTTACATTTTTCCCTTTTTTTTTTCAATTTCAGTGTTGGCTTTTTTGGCCAGATGGGCTTGTTCCTTGGGCTTTCTTTTTTTTTCTAACACACTAATCCCTGTTTGCTTGCAGCACCCCTGGCCCAATCTTTTTATTATTATTTTTTTTCATATTTGTTTTATTAAAATATTTTCTCTAACACATAAAAATCATAAAAGATATAAACTTGATAAATATTGCATTTTGCTTATTTTATTTTATTTTCACATAAAAAAATATTTTTATTAAACTATATATTAATTATTTTTCTTCAATAAATTTGTAAATATAAATAAAATAGACTTAGGTTAATTTTTATTTCCTTTTCATTTCATACTTGTAAATATTTATTTTGACATATAAAAACTAAATATTTTCATAAAATATTATTTATTATTTTTAATACAAAAATACACAAAAAATAATACATAAGAACTTTATTTTCTTTAAAACTAGAAATTAGGGTTAACTTTTGTTTTCAAGAATTAATTTCTTTTTCTCAAGTTATTAGGTTTAGCTCAAATTTCCTCTTCACATAAAAAAACAAAACAAAATCTTTTCTTGCATGTACATAATATTGCATATTTAAATATTGTATTTGTTTATTTAAATATTTGTACAAATTCGATTTGGTTGTAATAGCTTAATTAGATTTACATTCTTGCAAATCCCCATTTATAATTTGTATTCCCCCCTCTAATAAAATGTTGTAATAGCGTAGTAATCTTTAAATTACACAATTTACCGGTTTTATATACCATGCTAGTAATTAGGGTTTGTATGGCAAGATAAAAAACAAATCAAATAGAAAACACTAAATCCAAGATAAAATCAAAGCATGAAAATAACACACTTGCACACAAGCATCCTTAGGGTTTCTCCACTTGGTTGCCTTATAAAAAATGGCCATATTACGCATGCGAAGTATCTTGGAAAAACAAACAAGTATAAGATCATAGTCCCACGATGACGCTATTCAAAGTTGCCTTGCAAAATGATCTTGGTCCCTAAAAAATGCTAAGATACCTTGCAACATTGCTAATCATGGCTATACGATGACCCAAGTCCATCCCGTTTACATCCAAAGATAGGGTTGCTTTCCAAATCAATGGTAAGACAACTACGTCAAAGGAATAGAAAATGAACAAGAAAGACATTTGAGTAGGTAGATTGCTTCTAGTTACTTGCTCTATTTTCAAACAACTATCCTTGCTATTTTCTAAAACACACACACACACACATTTCAAAACATCTTACAAACATTGAAATTTTTTTCAAAAAGACAAACATCTTTGTATACATTCTTACGAACGAGAATCATTACAAAGATTGCCTAAACAATGGCCTCTTTTACAAAATACTTTTAAAAACACACAAAGCACAATTTCAAAACAAAAGCAAGTGATCTAGCAAGTAACTAAGAGCCCATGGAAAACCATGGATGAAAAGGGTTCTAATACCTTCCCTTTTCATAATCTACCCCACGAACTCAAGAAACAATCTCAAAGGTCTTTCATGTGCTTTTTCACCTTTCCTTTTGGATAAAAGAAAAGTCGGTGGGGACTCTTACTAACCGCAACATTTGCGATAAAATGCAAAACCCTCAAGTCAGTTCTCCCACCGTATCACAATCGCTCTTTCGGGTTTTCAGTCCACCGGGATACCCTTTTTTGCGCAAGCCGCCTTTTCAAGTTTTCACCTGCTGGGTGTACAATTTTTTTTGTATTTATCCCTAATTTTCCCCTAGGCCAGTCGACCTAGCGGTTCTTTTTCATGCGTAGTATATTTTAACTATATCCGCGTTTACTGGATGCAAAAGGTCGTCGCCGTCCATAGTGGTTAAGATCATTGCCCCACCAGAAAATATGTTTTTAATCACAAATGGTCCTTCGTACGTAGGAGTCCATTTGCACCTGGAATTACCTTGTGGAAGTGTGATACACTTGATTACCGAGTCACCAACCTGATATACCTAACGTCTGACCTTCTTGTTAAAAGCCTTAATCATACATTTTTGGTACATCTGGCCATGGCAGACAACTGTAAGCCTCTTCTCATCAATCAAGTTCAACTGGTCAAGTCGAGTTTGAATCCATCCATCTTCATTCAAACCTGCATCCTTTAGGATTCTCAGAGAAGGTATTTGGACTTCGATTGGTTGGACAACCTTCACGCCGTATACCAAAGAGAAAGGAGTTGCCCCTGTTGACGTGCACACTGTGGTACGGTAGCCGTGGAGATAAAATGGTAATATCTCATGCCAGTCCTTATAGGTCACTTTCATTTTTTGTATGATCTTCTTGATGTTTTTATTAGCGGCTTCTACAGCACCATTCATCTTCCTCTGGTAAGGAGAAGAGTTATGATGCTGGATCTTGAATTGCGCGCATAGTGCAGTGATCATAGTATTGTTGAGATTGGTACCATTATCTGTAATGATTCTCTCTAGAATACCATACCGACAGATAAGATTCTGTTTGATAAATTGGGCCACAATGTTCTTGGTAACAGAAGCAAATGAAGCTGCCTCGACCCACTTCATGAAGTAATCAATGGCAACCAAGATGAAGCGGTGTCCTTTAGAAGCTGTAGGTTTGATTTCTCCAATCATGTCAATGCCCCATATTGTGAAAGGACAAGGAGCATCCAGGGTGTTTAGAGGAACTGGAGGCACATGTACTTTATCCGCATAGATCTGACACTTGTGATAGGTTCGTGAATGCTGATGACAATCTGCTTCCATGATGGACCAATAGTATCCTTTCCGGAGGATCTTTTTAGCCATAGTGTGTCCACTAGAATGGGTGCCAAAGGTGCCTTCATGTAGATCAACCATGATCTTGTCTGCCTCAGTCTTGTCTACGCACCGAAGCAAAGTAGAGTCGTGATTACGCTTATAGAGAACTCTATTACTGAGGAAAAACTTAGCAGAGAATCTTCTTAGGAATTTCTTGTCGTTGACTGAAGCTCCCTCCGGATATTCTTGGGCCTCGAGATATCTCTTATTTAATGGAACCAAGGTTTATCCACTAATTCTTCAGTATCAATCTCGTGAGAGTAAGCTGGTTCGTCTATCCTCTCAAAAGTGATCTGAAGAGCCTCATTATCCCACCTGATTTTGAACATGGATGACATAGTGGCTAGCACGTCTGCTAGTTGATTTTCCTCTCGTGAAAAATTCTCAAAAGTAATTTCCTCAAAATGTGGGATCAGTGTCAACACAATTTCTTTGTAAGGGATGAGATTAGGATTCTTCGTGTCCCATTCTCCTTTGATTTGACTGATGACTAAGGCTGAATCTCCGAATACACTTAAGGACTTAATTCCCAAATCTATGGCAGCTTTGAGACCCATAATACATGCTTCATATTCCGCCATATTATTGGTATAGTTGAAACACAGTCTAACAATGAAGAGAGTGTTAGAACATAGTTTGATTCTATAACCCTCATAATAGTTTTGATGATAACAAACACAAAGAACAAATATGCACTCTAAATTTGTGTTTCATGTCATACAGAAGTTCTGACTGAAACGACATCAGAAGTTAAGCCATATAGGCATTCAAGTTGAGAAATCAGAATGTTCTGAAGTATGATGATCAGAATCTGCACTAAAGAGAAATATATATCATGATTCTAAACGGAAGTCCAACACGCTAACTGAATCTTACATTTATCGATTCCCAAGTTCTGAAGTAAAGCAGCATGCACGATTCCTAACTTCTGAAGCATTACTTTTCCATTAAGGCAGTATCATGTGCAATGACTTCATTCAGACAAGGATCTTCTCAGTATGGAAAGTACATTAAGTGACCATTATCATGTTTCCATTTGGACAAATTTTTCACTTCTATATAAACAAGTTCAAAGGGTAAATCGTTTACGATTTTCACACGACTGCCATATACAATCTCAAAAAGCTGCAAAAATTTATATTCATTCTACATTCAATTTGGGTAATACATCACAATAGTGATACAATTTTTGTAACGAAAAACAAACAGTACACAGTAAACCTTTTCTTTTGATTAAGTTATTTTCCTTGAGATAAACCGGTTTATGGTTGTACTCAAGAAGACTTTGGCAGTTGTCAAAGTAGAATTGTAATCAGTTTGATTAGTGAATTAACTCCTCGTTGGAGAGAGGCAAAATCACCTTGGAGGGTGGACTGGAGTAGTTTCAGATCAAGCGAACCAGGATAAAAATCTTGTGTCTATTTCTTTTGATTTTTAAAGTTTCAATTCAACCTCATCTTCTTGTGTTTTTCACTTCTTCAATTGGCATCAGAGCGCCTGGTTCTGAAGCCATACACTTAACCGTGTCAGTACAAGATCCAAGCTTTAGAAAAACACTATGGTGGGACCAAGCCAAAACATCAGCAATGACTATCACAATAACAAGGAAAGAATCAGCGGTAAACCTCCAGTCTTTGATGGAGACAATTTTGACTACTGGAAAGACAAAATTGAGAGATTCTTTCTAGCTCATGATGCTGACTTATGCGATATGGTAATTGATGGATACATGCATCCAGTGGATGAAAGTGGTCAGAAGATAGATAGAAAAAGAATGTCTGACCAACAAAAGCGTGACTTCAGAAACCATCATAAGGCCAGAACAATTCTTCTCAATGCCATCTCATACTCAGAGTATGAGAAGATCTCAAACAGAGAGACAGCCAAAAACATGTTTGACTCTCTGAAAATGACGCATGAAGGCAACATACAAGTTAAAGAAACCAAGGCCCTTGCGCTCATTCAGAAATATGAAGCTTTCAAGATGGAAGATAGTGAATCCATAGAAGCGATGTTCTCAAGATTCCAGATTCTAGTTGCTGGGCTGAGAGTTCTTGACAAAGGGTATTCTACTGTTGATCACGTAAAAAAGATCATCATAAGTTTACCAAAGAAATGGAGGCCAATGGTCACTGCTCTTAAGCTGGATAAAGATCTCAACAAGATATCTCTGGAGGAACTTGTTAGCTCCCTCAGAAGCCATGAGATGGAACTAGAAGATGACGAGCCTTAGAAGGAAGTTAAGCCTTTAGCATTAAAATCTAACAAAAAACTTGATTATAAGGTTTTGTAGGCTATGGAAGAAACCTCTGATGGATCCTCATCAGAAGAAGACGAATTGTCTCTTCTCTCTAGAAGGGTCAATCATCTATGGAAGCCAAGGCAAAGAAAATTCAGAAACTCCAGAAGATCAGGACACAGAAGGTCTGAAGCTTCGACTGGTCACAGAAAGTCAAACAACAGAGACATCATTTGCTATGAGTGCAATGAACAGGGGCACTACAAAAGTGATTGTCCAAGGCTTCAGAAGGAGAAACCCAAAAAGAAGTTCTTCAAGGAGAAGAAGAAAAGTCTCATGGAAACATGGGATGATTCAGATACTTCTGATGCAGACTCAGAATCAGATGATGAAAGATCCAACATTGCTCTTATGGAAAATGTGACAGAAGACAATGAAGCATCTGGGTCAGACTCAGAATCAGACACAGAAGAGGTATTTCCTGACTTCACTGTTAATTTTACCAAAGCTGAACTAGGAGAAAGTCTGAGTGAAATTCTGGAAAGGTATCAGCAGCTCAGAGTAAAATTCAAGAACCTGAAAAAGGATCTGGCTTCTGACTCTGAAGAAACTGAGAGTCTTAGAATAGAAAATTCTGAGTTAAAAGAAAATATTTCAAAACTAGAAAATGATTTACAAAACTCTCAGAAAGAAATAATCTTAGAGGCTCCCAGTAGTGCTGATAAAATCATAAAAGAATATGATCACAACTTTCAGAAGTTTCTGGCTAAAAACATAGATAGAAGCAAGATGGATTAAATGATCTATGGAGTTAGCAGAAATGGAAGAAAAGGAATAGGATACCAAGGTAAGGTATCTCCACCTTAGAAAGACATGGACCTAGTAATTAAACACACACCACTAAAATATCACTTCACTTATGGACACACACATGATCTGAAATACACTAGCAATGATTATTCTGCCAAACCAAAATTCAAACAGAGTTTTGGTAAAACTAACAAACCAGGACCCAAAAAGATATGGGTACCTAAGGAAAAAATTATATATGTAGCATATATCTTTAGCAGCAAGGCTAAAACACCAGTCATGGTACCTGGACTCTGGATGCTCTCGACACATGACGGGAAGAAAGCATATGTTCCAAAGCCTGGAACTTAAACCTGGAGGCTACGTGGGTTTTGGAGGCAACCAAAGAGGGAAGATCATTGGCTCTGGAACAGTAGGTAATGGTAACCTTCCTTCTATTAATAATGTGTTGTTAGTTGATGGATTGATGCATAACCTGTTATCCATAAGTCAATTAAGTGATAACTGTTATGATATAATCTATAATCAAAATTCATGCAAAGCTGTTAGTCAGAAAGATGGAACTATCCTGTTTAATGGAAAGAGGAAAAAAACATTTATAAGATAAAACTTTCTGAACTTAAGAGTTAGAATGTAAAATTCCTTCTTTCTATTAACAACGAGCAATGGGTCTGGCACAGAAGATTGAGGCATGTTAGTATGAGAAGAATATCTCAGATTAACAAACTCAATCTGGTCAGAGGACTTCCTAATCTGAAGTAGATGGACATGGGTAAAGTTCTTAAGACACAAGGACGAGTCACATTCTGTGTTCGTTGCTTTCTGTAACCAAGTTCAGAATGAAAAGGATCTTAGAATTGTCAAAGTCAGAAGTGATCATGGTGGAGAGTTTGAAAACAAAAAATTTGAAATATTTTTTAATGAAAAAGGAATTTCGCATGATTTCTCTTGTCCTAGAACTCCCCAACAAAATGGAGTTGTAGAACGAAAGAACAGAACATTACAAGAAATGGCTAGAACCATGATCAATGAGACTAACATTGCTAAGATCTTCTGGGCAGAAGCAATTAACAATGCGTGTTACATTCATAATAGAATCTCTATAAGACCTATTCTGGAAAAGACTCCTTATGAATTATGGAAGAACAAAAAGCCCAACATTTCCTATTTCCATCCTTTTGGATATACATGTTTTATTTTGAATACTAAAGATCATTTGAACAAGTTTGACTCTAAAGCACAGAAGTGTATTATGTTAGGATACTCTGAACGCTCAAGAGGGTACAAATTATACCATACAGAAACACATATTGTTGAAGAGTCAATCCGTGTTAGATTTGATGATAAGCTTGACCCTCAAAAGTCAAAGTAGAATGAATCTTTTGTAGATATAGAAGTTAAATTCACAGGTGCTGAAGGCAACTCATCAGAAGTCCCCAACAGAGATGCTCCAACAACATCAGAAGGAAATGTCACAAGCATTCCAGTAACTTCTGTTGAACAACTCCAGAAAAATTTATCCAGAAGCAGCATAGCTCACCCTGAAGATAAGATTCTGGGAAAGAAGGATGATCCAATTAGAACAAGATCAACATTCAGAAATTCTGAAGAATCCCTCATGGGATTGGTATCTCTGATTGAACCAACAATAATTGATGAAGCTCTTCTGGACAATGACTGGATTCTGGAAATGAAGGAGGATTTAAACCAATTCACCAGAAATGACGTATAAGATCTGGTTCCCAAACCAAAAGGATTCAACGTCATTGGAACAAAGTGGGTGTTCAGAAACAAACTAAATGAGCAAGGAGAAGTCATTAGAAACAAGGAACGACTGGTTAAACAAGGTTATAGTCAGCAAGAGGGGATAAACTATATAGAAACCTTTGCTCCAGTCTCCAGGTTAGAATCTATCAGACTCTTAATCTCTTTTGCTGTAAACAATGGCATCACTCTGTATCAGATGGATGTCAAAAGTGCATTCTTAAATGGTTACATTGACGAAGAGGTATATGTACACCAACCTTCTGGGTTTGAAAATTCCAAACACCCAGAATACGTTTTTAAACTAAAAAAGTCACTTTATGGTCTGAAACAAGCTCCCAGAGCTTGGTATGAAAGACGAAGTAACTTTCTGTTAGAAAAGGAATTTACCAGAGGGAAAGTGGATACAACCCTATTTTGTAAGACGTTTAAGAATTAAATTTTAGTTTGCCATATTTACATAAATGATATTATATTTGGATCTACTAAACCTTCTATGGGAAGAGAATTTGCTAAGTGCATGCAGGCAGAGTTTGAGATGAGCCTGATGGGAGAACTTAAATTCTTTCTGGGAATTCTAATCAATCAAATTCCAGAAGGAACTTACATTCACCAGAGCAAATACGTTAGAGAACTTCTGAAAAATGTTACCTCTCAGAATGTAAGCCATCAAAGACTCCAATGCATCCCACATGCATTCTGGAAAAGGAAGAGGTAAGTAAAAAGGTAGAGCAGAAAATCTACAGAGGTATGATTGGTTCTCTCCTTTATCTAACAACTTCAAGACCTGACATTTTATTCAGCGTCTATTTATGTGCTAGATTCCAATCATATCCTAGAGAATCTCAATTAACAGCAGTTAAGTGAATTTTCAACTATTTGAAAGGTACTACTAACCTGGGCTTGTTTTTATAGAAAATCCAATGAATACAGCTTAGTAGGATATTGTGATGCTGACTTTGCTGGAGACAGAGTAGAATGTAATAGTACTTCTAGAAGCTGCCAGTTTCAGGGAGACAATCTGATCTCATGGACCAGCAAGAGGCAGGCCACAATTGCGTTGTCAACAACAGAAGCTGAATACATTGCAGCTGCTGGATGTAGCACACATATGCTCTGGATGAAAAGTCAGCTTGAAGACTTCAACATATTTGAGAGTAACATTCCTATTTTCTGTGATAATACTTCTGCTATCTGTTTATCCAGAAATACTATTTTGCATTCTAGGGCTAAGCATATAGAAATAAAACATCATTTTATTAGGGACTATATTCAGAAAGGAATTCTCTCTTTAAAATTTATTGACACACACCATCAATGGGCTGATGTGTTTACAAACCCCTTTCTAAAGATAGATTTAATTTCATTCTGAAACATCTCAGCATGAAATTATGTCCAGAATAAGAAGTTTTATTTGCATATTCTAACCCTCATAATTTTTTTTGTGAACATCTGATTAACTTGTCTTCAGAAGTTAGGAGTACAGTTGCTTCAGAATCTATCTATGAAGATCTGAACCTTTAATTTTCAAAGATAGAGGCTTGCAGTTCACACCATCAAACATTTGTCATCCTCTCACAAGCTACCTTCTGAGGCAGAACACGCGTTCAAATTATGAAGGGTCTAAGGCTCTGATTGGATGCATTGAGCCACTTGTCAATGGTAATTGTTCAGTATCTACACGCTATCCCCTAATTTTAGGTTTCATAATTTCAGTATAATCATTACTTATTTTCTCTTTCTTACTGATTAAGTCTTCAAAAGTGTTTATAAATTCAATTTCACTATTTCATTCACTTCTTACTGCATCCATTATTTTCTCTCGCTCTCATTTTTGCAAAAAAACCCCTTTTCTCAGTTTTCTTCAACAAATCTGTGTGAACAATGGCATCCTCATCAATCATCAAAAATATCAACAGTGCTCCTGGTTCTTCTTCAACAGAACTTTATGAGGAACCTATAAGAATGTTGCTCACACCGGTAGATAATCTTGAAGTTATACCTGAGTTGATCGTTGATTCTGAGAGTTTAAATGAAAATGGGTTTGATTTGTATGAAGATGCGACGTCTCAGGGATGGAGCAGATACTTTGATTGTCTGTTGGGTCTAGTTTTTCCTATTCTTGTTAAGGAATTCATGATTCATGCTACTTCATCCAACCATCAGGTTACATCATATGTTATGGGGAAGAAGATAGTGATTACAGAAGACTTGATTGGAAAACTTATTGGGTACAATGGCGGCGGAGTCAGATGCATTGACACGACTGATAAGTGTTCTGACCTAAAATCTATTGCTAGGGTCATTTTCACTTCTGGAAATCCATCCAACAAGATAAGAGACTTGAAAGATTATTACAGAATCTGGGCCAGGATCATTCTGGGGTGCATAAATCACAGGAAGCCTACAAGCTCTCCTGATTACATCAACGTTGATCAGCAGTTTCTGTTGTACTTCATCGCAAAGAAGACCAAAATAAACCTTCCACGCCTGCTCTTCAATCATCTGAGAACAAGTGTAAAGGAAACAAGGGAAGAAGAAAGAACAAAGAGGGATTGGATTCCTCTAGGAAGATTGATTTTAGACATTTTGATGGAAAACAGTATGATAGAACATCTGACAGAGGCTCAGGAGATTAGAACTCTAGAAGCAAGTGCTGGGAAACCACTAAATGCCAAGAATCTGAAGAAAATGAAGATTATTGAAAGCATTAAGAAGGAACCAACAATTTCTTCTCATGAAGTCATCACGTCTAGGAGAATCCCTCTGAAAGATTTTCCACCATTTTATGAGATAGATGCTTCTCCAGAGATTATGGTCAGATACCTTGAAGCTTGCAAGGAAGATAGAACTATTCCAGAACTCAACATCCGTGACCTGCACAAGCCAGCTCCAGATGTTGTGTTGAAGAAATCCAAAAAGAGGAAGGCATCAGGAGAAGGATCCTCTCAGAGGACACCCAAAGCTGCGAAAAAGAAAGGTAACACATCTTTTGTTTCTGTTGTAAAATCTATAGTTTTCCCAACATCTGAAACAGTCCCCCCTCAACCAACAGAAAATCCCTTACCACAAACATTTGAGGATTTTGACATAGAGTTTGATCCATCTATAACTCTTGGCAGTTTCTTAAATGAACCTCACTCCCATAATCCAAATCCAGAACAAAATAAACCAGAACTTGCAAGAGTTCTATCTGATATTGAACTTTTTGACCAAAACATTCATTCAACAATCCCAGAAAATCCAAACCTCCACTCTCAACAACCAGAAAATCCACACTCTCATTCTCCACAACCAGAACATCCAAATCCCAACTCTCCTCAACCATAAAATGAAAACCCTCTCACCCCTCAAACTGAAAATCCAAATTCTGAAACCCCTGAACCAGAAAATCAATACGCTACCGTAAACCAATCAGAAGACTCTTTTACAGACTCTGATACCACTACCCCAATTCATGGAATAACATAACCTCTTATGGTTCATTTACCTCTCTCCATCCATGATATTCCAGAAATACCTTCACCATATGATTCCACACCACCAAACACTCCTCACTCACCAATCCTGATTTCTGACTCACCTACTCCCTCACCAATTAACCATCCAGCTGATCATCTCATAACTGTCATTGATCTAGAAGTGCTGGACCATCTAGCTTCAACCTCAAATAAAATTGCCATTCCCAAACTCAAACCAACCTTAACCAAAACAGATGTTGGTAAGAACTTATTGATTTTTGAAACTGAAATACAGGAATGGGTTACTTCTTTAAAGCAAGCAAGTCAAGAGAATTCTAATCATGCTGCTTCTGATTCTCCTTGGGATAGATTCAGAGCATGGTTCAACTATGAATCCCAAAGGCTGAAAGAATTGAGTTATGAGATGGCTCATCAGAACTTCAGTGATCAGCTGAAAGCCTTCAAAGACCAAGTTCTGAGTCACTGGGACAAGAAAGAAATTCTTCTACTGGAAAATGCTCCCTGGAAAGAGCACCAACCTTCAGAAGCCACTGAACCAGGTTCTGATAGTCACCCTCTGACAACTGCTCCAAAAAAGGAAATTGCAACAAAAGAAGTAGTTGAATCAGAAGATGCTGCAGAGTGTTCTGAACAACATGAAACCTCTGAGGATACACCAGCTACGTCTCTGGTCATGCAAACTCTGGAAGAGTTAAAAAAGGAGAATGCTTTAATCCATGCAAGGTTGGATAAGCAAGAAGACACAAACAAATAAATAAGGCATATATTGGATAAACAAGTAGACTCTACAAAAGAAATCAAGGATATACTGGGAAAGCAGGAAGAATCAAGCACTCAGATTAAGAGCTTGCTGGAAGCGTTATTCATACGACTTCACCCTCCATCTTGATTTTCTTTAACTTTTTTTCTGTATTCTTCATATTATCTTATTTGTTTCTGAAAGATGTCATTGCAATTTGTTTTCAATACAAATCATCATTTTATTGACTCTGATAATTTCTATTTATATTGCTTTTTGATACATGACAAAAAGGGGGAGAACGTAAGATATTTTCAATAACAATTTAGCGGGACTAAGTCTCAAACATTCTGAATATATTAACTTCTTATTTGTTTTCTGAAAGCTTAAACAGGAACAAAATCTGAAGGAGATGCATCAAAAGCTCTGCAACGAAAGAACTTCAGGGAAGTATCTCATCTCTATCTGAGTACTCAACTCAGGGGGACACACTCTTAAGCTTTTGTTCTGTAATTTTTTATTGAAAAATCCTAGTTTTTGTCATCATCAAAAAGGGGGAGATTGTTAGAACATAGTTTGATTCTACAACCCTCATAAGAGTTTTGATGATAACAAACACAAAGAACAAATATGCACTCTAAATTTGTGTTTCATGTTGTACAGAAGTTCTGACTGAAACGACATCAGAAGTTAAGCCACAAAGGCATTCGAGCTGAGAAATCAGAATGTTCAGAAGTATGATGATCAGAATCTGCACTAAAGAGAAAGATATCTTGATTCTGAACGGAAGTCTGACACGCTAACTGAATCTTACATTTCTGGCTTCCCAAGTTCTAAAGTAAAACAACATGCAAGATTCCTAAGTTCTGAAGGGTTGCTTTTCCATTAAGGCAGTATCATGTGCAACGACTTCATTCAGACAAGGATCTTCTCAGTATGGAAAGTGCATTAAGTGAACATTATCATGTTTCCATTTGGACAGATTTGTCATGCCTATATAAACAAGTTCAAAGGGTAAATCGTTTACGATTTTCACACGACTGCCATATACAATCTCAAAAAGATGCAAAAATTTATATTCATTCTACATTCAATTTGTGTAATAAATCACTTTTGTACCCCAAAATTTTCCCTCCCATATTTCTCAAAACATTTCAAGAAAGATCTCCAAGTTGCTCAAGGTAGTCCAAGGGTTGGCCAGACAAGCTCTCTTCTAAGGCAGTCTACCTCAAATTAGGGTTTCATGTTGCATCAAGATACTTGAGTACAAGTAATCCCAAATGCTCAAAAATGTCATAATATGTTATCAAGAGCATCCATGTCAAGTTTCAAGTCTTGCAGAGGAAGTTTGCTCAGTCAATTGCTCAAAGGTAAAAAAATCGACTATGCTAGGGCTAAAGTCAACTGTGACCTACATACAGTCAAACTTCAATATTTTTGGTCCACATCCTCATTTTGAAGTATATTTCATCATTTAATCAAGGGTTGATCATGATTCACCAAGGATTTCCCATAATTCATCAAGACTCGAAAGTTGCTAAATTAGGGTTTTATAGGAAAAGTCAACTCAACTTTGACCAAGCATAACTTTCTCATACTTTATGAGAAATGAACCATTCAAAGCTCATGTTGAAGAGTATGCAATTCCCTACAATCCATCTTCAGCTCCCAAGTTTAAAATATGCACTCACAAGAAGTTATGAATTTGGACATTATAGGTCATTTTGAAAAGTCAACAAAAACACCTTTTTTGTCAAAGCTTCATACATGAGCATGGAATATCAAAATGAGATGAGACAAAAGGGTTGATTATAGGACATCTCAAGATTTCTAAAAAGTCCAAGAACACCTCCAAAGATTCAAAATTGATGAAGTTATGCATTGTTGAAGTTGACCTTTTTTGCAAAATTGCCAAAAGTCAACTATCCCTAAAACTTCAAATTTTGCCGAATGGGCCCAATCTTTTTCACTTGTTTTGAGTTGGCAACATAGTCCACGAGCTCTAGCCTTTGCCACTTGTCCATATATTATTTTTATTATTTATTTTGATTTTTATTTGAATTAATTCAATTTAAATCAAAACAAATCATATGAAATCAAAATTATTGAAAACCAAAGATTTTATGCTTGTTTCATGCTTTATTATACAACTAGCAAACATTCAAACTCGTGCAAGGCATTAGAGTGGAAAAAAAGATTGAAAAAAGGTATTTTTGGAATGATATTAAAAGTGAATCAAATCAAATCAAAAATCATTGAAGGAGAAAGATTTGGATGCAGTTATCAACCCTAATGCATTGCTTGGTACATATAGAGTGTGTGCAGACCTAAAAACAAGTTAGATACAGGCGTATGAGCAAGAACCAAAACTGAAAAAAAAGCAAGAAAAGTGTGAGATCGAATTTGCACTTAGAGGCATCCTTAAGACTCGTTGCCTATCCCAATCGACTCTTGGGACTCTCAGCAAGATAAAGCCATCAAAACCAAGCGTTTTCAAGCCCCAAATCGCATTGTAAGTCCGTCATGGTATTGCTATACTCTTGAATCGATTAGCCTTATTCTTGCACTTATAGCGTAAAATAACTGTACATTCTTGATCACCATCATGTTTGCAAGCTTTCTATAATACCCAATTGCATTTTCATGGACTGAATTGTAAGCTGCCATTGTTAGGGTTTTGGAGTTTGTTTTAGGGTTTTTGATTACAGGGAAAATTAGCCTTGATGAAGGGTACCATCGTGTTCAGGATGATGAGATGAACTCAACCATGGCGCTAGTTTCAATTT
Organism: Vicia faba; assembly: GCA_948472305.1. NCBI lineage: Eukaryota > Viridiplantae > Streptophyta > Magnoliopsida > Fabales > Fabaceae > Vicia > Vicia faba. The sequence goes on from OX451740.1 coordinate 706,223,350, forward strand.
ATATGGCCCATGGAGGATTTTTGAACGAACCAGGCATATAGCTACGGACAAGCGTCCGTAGGTAAAAGTTTGATACTTTTACCCACGGAGGGGGGAAGACGATGACCCAGCTGGCGAACAATCATTGGCCCATTCAAAATTACCTGCGCGCGTTTTTTTAATTCTTCACTAATCCTTGTTTTCACATATTATTTTCATTGTTTGGTTAATGTAGCAAGAGGGGAGCACCATAGAGCCTAGTCAATGCAGAAGCAAGCTATCTGGAAGGTCAAACGAACCTCCTTGTTTTTGGGCCCAGATTATGCTCTTTACACCTCCCAAAAATGCTGATTCAGGCCCATTTCTTACTATTTATTTATTTTTTATATTTTCAATTAATTTATTTATTTATTTATTTACTAACCAATGATTATTTTCTTCTTTATCAAAAAATCACAAAATATTATTTTCTATCCAATTAAATTCAAGATATTTATTTTTATTAAAAAAGGTAATTAATTTAATTAGGTTACTAATTTTAGACAACTTTAATTTCTTTTTACATAATTAAAATTAATTAGAATAAATAGGTTTTATTACTAACTTAATTATTTTACTTCTTTCCTAGAATAACAAAAAACCAAAAATAGGCCTTGTAGTTATTTTTACTAATTAATTTAATCACTAATTAATTTTCATATTTAATTTAGAAAAACTTAGTTCTTTTCTTTTAAAAATATTAAAAACAACAAAAAACATTTTCTTTTTTTAATTAGGATAGAAGGGTCAAAACCCTAATTTCGCATTCGATCTAATTTGTCATCGCGCGCTTTATTATTATTTTTATACAATTATTGTATCTGCTCACAGTTTGTAATAGTTTTAATTAGGACTTTTACATTTATCGCTTTTATTTTCAAAGGGTTTGTTTTTGGCTATGTAAATACCCGAAGCCTTGTAATAGCGTAGTTTAATTTCCTCATTTTAAATTCCATAAATTATTAACTGTTAGATGTATGAATAATTAGGGTTTGCATGACAAGAATGTATGACTAATTTTAAAACAGTTAGATCACCCTAAATGTGCAAAGATAAATAAACTGAAATTGAATCATTCGCACATGCGCACTCCTAGGGTACATTCCCACTTGGTTGCCTTTGGTAAACGATCATTAAGTATAAGATGTTTTAGTGGTCGTCCTTTTGTCCAAAGATCAAGTTGCCTCGGAAAAGTTGTCTCAGATATTGTTGCCTCGGATAAATGATCTAAGACTTTAGGGTTACTACTAAGACGTCCTAACATTTCTTTAGTTACCGTACGTCCCTTTCGTATTGACCCTCAAAACTCCAACGACGGTGCTACCTACTCACTAATAGTGGGATAGCATTGTTTAAAGGAAATAAGCATAGAATGATTCTTTTTTCGAGTAGGTAAATTAGTTCTTAAGTACTTGCTCAATCCAAACAAAACTTTTTTCACACCTACACTCCTTTACAAACAAAGTTTTCAAAAATACTTCATTACACTCTTGAAGACAGAAGCAAGAGTTAAATCGAAGTTAAAACAAAAACTTTTCAAAGCCCACAAACACAAAGAAAACAATTTTGAAAATGATGAGCAAGTACCTAAGAGCCCGTAGATAACTACGGATAGAAAGGGTTCTAATACCTTCCCTTTCGATAATCTACCCCCCGTACTCAGAAATATTTCGAAAAAGGAATTTTTCTGTGCTTTTTTCCTTTCCTTGTTGGATAAAATAAAAGTCGGTGGCGACTCTTGCTTACCGCGACATTTTGGAAACACAAACGCAAAACGCAAACCAGAAAATTTCCTTAACGAAATAAGGAAACCAAGTCCCGGTTCTGGCCACTGTATCACAGTAGTGATACAATTTTTGTAACAAAAAACAAACAGTACACAGTAAACCTTTTCTTTTGATTAAGTCATTTTTCTTGAGATAAACCGGTTTGTGGTTGTACTCAAGAAGACTTTGGCAGTTGTCAAAGTAGAATTGTAATCAGTTTGATTAATGAATTAAGTCCTCGTTGGAGAGAGGTGAAATCACCTTCACGGGTGGACTGGAGTAGTTTGAGATCAAGTGAACCAGGATAAAAATATCGTGTCTATTGCTTTTGATTTTTAAAGTTTCAATTCAACCCCCGTTCTCGTGTTTTTCACTTCTTCAGGGAGTATGGAAGACTTCAGGGGATATGATTACAGCGCCTATGCTGTTGCCAAGGGCGTTGGAAGCTCCGTCAAAAACCAAGGTCCACCAGGATCCTTGTTCAAGTCCGTCATACGGTCTGAGTTCTTCACAATTATTTACCAACATGATGTCTTCGTCCAGAAATTCAAAATTCATGGATTGATAGTCATCCAAAGCCTGATGAGCAAGGTGATCGGCTAGCACACTTCCCTTTATTGCTTTCTGGGTAGTGTATTAAATGTCGTATTCAGTCAGGACCATATGCCATCTTGCTATTCTTCCAAAGAGGACATGCTTCTCAAATATGTATTTAATTGGATCCATCTTCGTTATCAATAAGGTAGTATGAGTCAGCATATACTGACTTAGCCGGCGAGCAACCCATGCCAGAGCGTAACAAGTTTTCTCGAGCAGTGAATATCTGGTTTCAAAGTCGGTAAACATTTTTCTCAGGTAGTATATTGCATGCTCTTTTCGTCCAGACTCGTCATGCTGCCCCAACACACACCCCATTGAATTTTCCAAGACAGTTAGATACATAATCAAAGGTATTCCCTCTACTGGCGGCATCAAAATGGGAGGCTCTTGAAGGTACTCTTTGATTCTATCAAAATCAGCCTGGCAGTCATCATTCCATTCCACCACTTGATATTTCTTCAGTAATTTGAAGATTGGTTCACAAGTAGCGGTTAGATGGGAAATGAACCTGGCAATGTAGTTTAGCCGTCCTAAGAATCCCCTAACTTCCTTTCCAGTACGAGGAGCAGACATTTCTTGTATTGATTTTACCTTTGCGGGATCCACTTCGATACCTTTGTCGTTGACAACGAAGCCTAAGAGCTTGTCGGACCTCACTCCAAAAGTGCATTTATTCGGGTTCAGCCTTAGTTTGTATTTCTTTAGTCTTTCCAACAGTTTCTGCAGATGGTCAAGATGTTCCTCTATCTCGTGATGGATCATGTCGTGAAACAAAGATACCATGGCACACTAATAGGTTGCCCTGTCGTTCTTCAACCCAAATGGCATAACTTTGTAACAGAACATGCCCCACTATGTGACGAAGGTCGTTTTCTCCATGTCCTCGGGTGCCATTTTAATCTGGTTGTATCCGGTGAAACCGTCCATGAAGGAAAATACTTTATGGTGTGCGGTGTTGTCAACCAGAATATCAATGTGGGGAAGCGAGAAGTCATCCTTGGGGCTTTCCCTATTCATGTCTCTATAGTCCATACACATACATACCTTACCGTCCTTTTTAGGTACTGGAACAACGTTGGCGATCCATTATGGATAGGAGGTGACAGCTAAGAATCCAGTGTTGAACTGCTTCATGACTTCAGTCTTGACTTTCTTTGACATTTCTGGCTGCATGCGATGGACCTTCTGTTTTCTGGAGGGCAGTCTTCTTTTGTTGGCAGACGATGGACCACGATATTAGTGTCGAGTCCCGGTATGTCTTCGTATGACCAGGAAAAAACCACAACATAGTCATGTAGTAACCAAGTTAAGCGCTTCTTGACACTAGGCTCCAGGTTGGCACCTAACTTGACTTCTTTCTTGTCCTCTTCAATTCCTAAGTTAACTGCTTCAACTAGCTCTTCGTGGGGCTGTATGGTCTTTTCTTCCTGTTGCAATAACCTGGCTAGTTCCCCTGGCACCTCACAATCTTCATCACCTTTCCCTTCTGCTTAGTAGATCGGATTTTCAAAGTCATAATAGGCCATAGCAGAATCGTTACCCATGGGATCCTGAGTGGATGTGGATCTACATTTTGATACGTGAGTGTGTGTAAGAGCATAGCTATATTTGATAAAAGAAAAAGAAGAACAAATAGCGTAAAATTTTGCATGCAAAAACGTCCATGATTTATTGATAACATATGAAGATGAAGTAACAACCCTCACAAATGGACCATTGTGCCTCGGGTAAGACACAAGGTTTTAAAGTCTAAATTGTTTAATTATTACAAGTCTGACAAGAAAATTAAAAGACAATTACTCTTGAATAAAAGTAATAGGGACAAATTATTTGGCTTCCCAATTGTTGAGTCCTCCGCTGATGTTTAGAAAAATCTGCTCGTCTGTGTCACAACTGTTATCACTGTTTTTCACTGTGTTGACTCTCTGATTGCTGATATGTAAAGGTGGTCCCCCAGCGCGAGTTCTTCGAACAACTCTTTGTGCCTCCGAAGTAAAACCCAAACCAAATTTGTTGGATTTATAGGGAATATCCAGAAGTTGACCCCAGATGGTACATCCACCTTCCTCAACCACTGCTCTAGCATCCTTCAGAGAGGCCATTTTCAATGGCGGTCTGATAACCTTTGGAGTCTTGGTAGTAGTCTTGGATGCCGCAACTGTTTGTGGGACATCCTCAAAGTTATGACATGGCGTCTCAATGAACTCACCATCCATTTCCACGTACCTGAAAGAGTTCAGGTGGCTAACCATGTATTCCTCCTCCTTATGGACAATGATGATCTTTCCCTTGATTGGGTATTTCAACATCTGATGCAGGGTAAAAGTGACGGCACCAGCGCCATGGATCCAGGGCCGGCCCAATAGATAGGAATAAGAAGGGCGAATATCCATCACATAGAAATTTGAATCAAAAGTATGAGTTCAGACTTTTATAGGGATGTCAAGTTCTCAGTGCACTGTCCTTTTAGAACCATCAAAGGCCCTCACCATAATTCAAGAGCATTTTTGGGCAAGACATTCAGCGATGAGCCCGTGTACACCAGTACGTGAGGTAATGTGATGACCCTGCACTCAATGGAAACATGCAAGGCATCGTTTTGTTTCCTTCCTGTTGTACCCCAAAATTTTCCCTCCCATATTTCTCAATACATGTCAAGTGAGGTCCTCGAATTGCTCAAGGAAGTCCAAGGGTTGACCAGACAAACTCTCTCCCAAGGAAATTTACCTCAAATTAGGGTTTCATTTTGCATCAAGATATTTGAGTCCAAAGGATCCCAAATTATCAAAATTGTCCTAATATGTTCTCAAGATCATCCATGTCAAGTTTCAAGCCTTGTAGAGGAAGTTTGCTCAGTCAATTGCTCAAAGGCCTGAAAATCGACTATGATAGGTCAACAGTCAACTGTGGCCCACATACAGTCAAATCTCAATATTTTTGGTCAACATCCTCATTTTTAAGTATTATTTATCATTTTATCAAGGGTTGATCATTATTCCTCAAGGATTGCTCACAATTCATCAAAACCCAAAAGTTGCCAAATTAGGGTTTTGTAGGAAAAGTCAACTCAACTTTGATCACGCATAACTTTCTCATACTTTATCAGAAATGACCCATCCAAAGCTCATTTTGAAGAGGATGTAATTACCTACAATGCATCTTCATCTCCCAAGTTTAAAATATTCACTCACAAAAAGATATGAATTTTGACATTATAGGTCATTTTGAAAAGTTAACAAAAACACCTTTTAGGTCAAAGCCCCAAACATGAACATGGAAGACTCAGTTGAGATGAGACTAAAAGGGTTGCTTAGAGGACATCACAAGCTTTCTAAAAAGTCCAAGAACACCACTCTAGGGTCAACATTGAGAGAGTTATGCATTGGCCAAGTTGACCTTTTTTTCAAAATTGCCAAAAGTCAAATATGCTCAAATTTGCATCTTTTGCTAAATGGGCCAAACTTTTTATCTTTGCATATCATTCCTAACATAATCCACGACCTATGGGACCCTCCATGCTTTATTTATTCATTTATTTAATTTATTTTGATTTTTATTCATTTAAAATTCAAATAAAATCAAATAAATCCTAATAAATCATATATTGTATTTTATGGATGATTTTTGCATTGAAAGAAGATCCTATATGCTGTCAATTGAAGATCAACTCGTGCACGGTCAATTTGGTTGAGAAAAGATTGGATTTGAACAAAATTGGAAAGAAATCATATGCTATGAAAGATTAAATCAAATCTCCATGATGAGCAAGATTGAGGTCGTTTTTGTTGATCTAATAGTTTGTATTACATATACAGAAGGAGACCAAGGCATAAGAGGGTTAGAAGCAGTCGTGCAGAGGTGAAACAAAACTAAAAAAATTTCAATAAAAGTGGTGATTCAATTTCCACATTAGAGGCCAATTCATACCATTCTCACGACACCAACAGGTTCTTGGACATCTCCAGAAGGAATTCCAACCGTTTGCAAGCTCTCTCACGCCTGGAATTGTAAGATATAGGTATCACGACTTGCTTCCAAATTCAAATCCGGTTTCATTGATTTACTCATCCTATGCATATTTTTATTGTATAGTCGTGTTTATCATTAAGTTTGCAAATGATTGGTACCGTTTAATTGCATTTCTAATGCCTGTACAGGATGTTTCCATAGCTAGGGTTTGGTGTTCTTGATTAGGGCTTTGCAGGATAGGCAAAATTGGGTGTTGATTCTGGTACCATGAGACTCGTGAGGATGAAACGAGTTGATTGGTACCAGCCATGGCCGTTTATCTTGAGCACACACGATTTTTGAAATACACAGGGATATACCTACAATAAGTGTCTGTAGGTAAAAGTTTTCCACCTAAAACGATGGTTTGGGAGGAAGACGACGATGCGTGTCATCCCCTGGTTGGGTGATTTGAATTTGGCGCGTTTTGAATTTCAGCATTTCGTTTTTATTATATTATAATTGATTTCCATTATATATTCAAACAAAACAATTGGCTCAGTTGGTAAGCGTGGAGGGGGAAAGTGCAGAGGACCTGGGTTCGATTCCCAGGTCCCAACCTTTATTTCACATTTTTCTTCAATAGGTGATCCAACGCATATCAAGTCAGGAAGTTTACCATGCACCATCAGGATCTGGCCATCCAATGCATCAACATCCCAGATCAACATACCACTATGGGAGGACCACCATGCGCCTCAGTCAAACGTGCACACTGTATTGGGTGGAGTCAAATAGTCCTTAGCCATTTGGGCCCAGGAATTCATACTTCAACCCCCCCTCAATTGCTGAACAGCATCAGGCCCATTACTAATCTTTTTTATATTTCTTTTCTTTATTCTTTTTTTTTATTCTTTTAATTTCCCTTATTTATTTAATTTACAAATTAATTTATCTTTCACAAAAAAAAACATAAAATCAACAATTCACCAAAATTAGGATTAGTCTCTTTTTTTATTTTTATTATTATCAAAATTAATTTAATTTAAATTTAACTTAGAGAAGTTGCAACTTATTTTCATAAAAAAAAATCAAAAATAGAAATTAGGTAAACTTTTAATTTTATTTTGCTCTTTTTATCAAATAAATAAAAATACAAAAAAATAGGTTTTAAATAAATAAATTTATTTTTCTTTGATTAAAATCAATTAGAATTAGGCTTTCTTTTTTTTAATGTAATAATTTCTCTATTTTCCTGAATAACAAAACATGACCAAAACTCTTTTACTACTAATCGCAATTAGGTTTAGGCAAGGGTCAAAACCCTAGTTGTCTCGTTTTCGATTCATCGCGCGCGTATTATCCTTTTTACCGATATTCCTGTAAATGCCCATGGTTTGTAATAGTTTAATCCAGGACACTTTTTATTTACTTATCGCTTTTTCCTGGTTTTTGGCTATGTAATTAATCCCCCTCCCCGAAGCCTTGTAATAGCGTAGATTTACTTTCTCGCATTTTAATTCTCACAAATATTTGACTGTTTAAATGTATGTTAATAGGGTTGTATGACAAGAACGCATGACAAATTAATACGGTTAGAAAACCCTAATGTGCAAAGATTAAATAACTGAAAACAAATCACTCGCACATATCACTCTTAGGGTATACTCACACTTCGGTTGCCTTCGGTAAACTATCATTATGTACAGGGTGTCTTAGTGGTTGCCCTCCTGTCTATAGATATCAAATGTTCCGTTTGAATGTTGCCTCAGAAATGTTGCCTCAGAATTGTTGCCTCGAATATGATCTTAAGACTCTAGGTTTATTACTAAGTCGTCCTAACATTGCTTTAGTGATTGTACGTCCCTTTTCGAATTGTCCCTTACAACTCCAATGACGGTGCTACCTATTTCTCAATAGTAGGATAGCACTGTCTAAAGGAAACAAGAATAGAAATGATCTTTTTTCGAGTAGGTAGATGCTAGTAGGTATTTGCTCAAATCAATACTTTTCACACTTACACTTTTCAAACAAACTTTCAAAACAACTTCGTCACACCTTTGAGGACTTATACAAGGGTTATCACGAAGTCAAGCATTTTCAAAAACAAAGCAAGCACGTACACAAGCAATTTTAAAAGATGAGAAAGTACCTAAGAGCCCAAGGAAAACCATGGATAGAAAGGGTGCTAACACCTTTCCTTTCTATAATCTACCCCCCGTACTCAGAATATCTCGAAAAAGGATTTTTTCTGTACTTTTTTCCTTTCCGGTTGGATGAAATAAAAGTCAGTGGCGACTCTTGCTTACCGCGACATTTTGCAAACACAAAACACAAAATGCAAACCAGCATTTCAAAATAGTCGGTTCTGCCACCATATCACAGAATTGGAGACTCTGCTGGGGATATAAATAAGTGGGGTATACCTTAAGATTTAGTTCATCACAATTGCTTCTCTTGTTTGTTTCGATTGCTTTACTTTTAAGGGTTTTGTTTGGGAGTTACTATAGATCCTAACCCGGATCTGGGGATACCTTTTAGGTAAGTAGCAATAACTGTGAGGGAATTGTACGGCGTAGAACGATACGGTTGAAGCAATAACTACGTTGATACGGCACATTGGTTGGTACTGGTATCCCTTGTGGAGAAACGAGGAGAATACGGGGCCGCTACGTGGTATCGTTAAGCATCAACTGACCTTAGAACCTTTAATCGACCAACTTGGCCATTAGAAAGTAGTGAGATAGCCGACCTCGGTATAAAGCAAAGAACTGGTTGATACTCAATGCTAAACTTATTGAGACCATACTCTCGAGATAAATCGGCCGCAAGAAAAGATTGTGTGAGCTGAAACCATGACTGATGGAGGATGGTCAGTGATATTGAGATCCTCTAGAACCCGGTTACTTTTCTAGGACAGGTTGAAACCAACTTAACTTCAAGAGGGTATTACCTTTGACCTCATGCAAGCCTTAAAGCTAAGGATTTTGTGTGATTTGACTGTATTTGCAATATCTGTGTCTACTATACATGTGGTTTACCATGACAACATGCATCATAACATGGAATTCATGCTTCATTACACTAACCATTTCAAAGACCAAGGGAATTTATCTTTGTTCTATTTTGTAGATTATGGCTTCCGTGTGCAGAAATACCATCCGAGTCAACTTCGTGCAAATACCGGCCCAACTCAAAGAGCTAGCCTCAAGAGTTTATGAGACTTCTATGTTTATTAAGAGACACGGTCAACTCCTCAGCCTGGTTACTTCAAATATTTATTAGCAGATGATGAGCGTGCTATTTCAGTTCTTCGATCCCGTGCATCATTGCTTCACCTTTCCAGATTACCAGCTGGTTCCCACCTTGGAAGAGTTCTCTCACCTATTGGGCATATCCATCCTTGAACAAGTACCCTTCACAAGTATGGAAGAAGTTCCTAGACCAGAAGACATTGCCTCAGCTCTGCATTTGAAACGGGCTGATGTAATATCCAATTGGGAAACACGAAGCGAGGTCGAGGGTTTTCTAGCCAAATTTCTGATAGACCAGGCTCAACTATTCTGGAATAATTTAGATTTTCAGGATTTTGAAGATATCTTGGATCTCCTTATCTATGGTTTGGTTCTCTTCCCGAATCCGGATTCCTTTGTAGATGTGAATGCTGTCAAGATTTTCCTTTCTCGCAACCCTGTGCCTACCTTGCTTGGAGATATCTTGCATACCCTCTATACTCGTACCGTGAGAAAAAGAGGGACTCTTATATGTTGCATGCCGTTGCTGTCGAGGTGGTTTATTTCTCACCTCCCTAAGTCTGTGCTGAAGAACAAAGAAGGTTTGGGTTGGTCGTACAGAATAATGTCACTTGCTCATACAGATATTCTTTGGTGTTCCCGGGCTATGGAAGACACTGTTGTTATTGACCGTTGTGGGGGGTACCCTAATGTTCCGTTTCTTGGAATCAGAGGGGGGTATAACTTACAATCCTTGTCTAGCTTTGCGATAATTTGGTCTTGCTCGGAGAGATGTTCCCCATGAGGTACTTCTTGAGGACATTGTATTTGACTATAAGAAGGATGTTAAGGAGCATCGGCGGAGGTTTATACGAGCTTGGGGCATGGTGAACAGATCTGACCCCCAAGAGTTAGGACCAAAGACTTCCCTTCCTATGCAGCCTTACCTCCAATGGGTCCGAGCTCGTGCCCAGAAGCTTGGAATGCCCCATGTGGCCGTATTACCAGTGATTGTGGAGCCCACTAATGAAGAAGGCATTTCTTACACGGTTCCCTATCCTTACATGCCTACTGATCCTGGGGAGCTACAGAGGTCTTGGATTCAGCTGAAGAATGAGCGGGATACTTACCGGGAACAATACCATGAGCAAGAAAGGAAGATTTTGAAGCTCACCAGGAAGCTCGAAGAAGAAAGGGTGATCACTGACTATATCGGCACAAAGAGGAAGCGACCATGGGACTTTTGGTTTTGCTTTATTCTAGTTTCAGATTTTGTTTTATTTACTTCTTTGTAACGCCTTAAAGGCATTGTTGAACCTTTCAAAGTTTAAGCTAATAAAGTTTTGTTTATTTTTTGGTTTACAAATTTAAATCTCCCAAAGTCTTTGAAATCATTACATGTGCATCCCATTATCATGCACATCATTACAGGTACCCTTACAGGTTTCTCATCTTCTTCACTGTTTATTATAGCAGAAATGTATTCCGATCAAGCCATCAAAGATATTCAGGCATAGAATGCCCAATTCCAACAGATGCTCATAAGTCTGGCTAAAGGGCAAGAGGATCTGAAGACCCTTATTTTGAAAGAGAAGAAAAAGAAGAAGAAGGTCAGTATTCTGAACATGGGTAGAAGAATCAGAGAAAGATTGAGACAACCAGCTGATTTGACCTCCTCATCCAAGGACGAGGAGAACCAAGAGAGAGCAAAGGACCCTAGTCCTGCAGTTTCTGAAGACGATACTGATTACGATGATGAGAAATATACTCCTGCTGAGGATAGATACAAACAGCTAGAAGACCGTCCGAGCGCTATGGAGATTCAGAAAATACCTGGTTTGGATTTCGGATAATTGGGACTGGTATCGGGGGTGGTGATCCCTCATAAGTTTAAAACTCCGGTTTTCGCCAACTACGATGGAGTATCCTGTCCAAAACTCCATCTTTACTCATATGTCAGAAAGATTCAACCCCACACTGTTGATAGAAATTTGTGGGTGCATTTATTTCAAGATAGTCTGTCAGGGACTAAGCTTGAATGGTTGTATCAGTTAGAGGGGGCCAGTGTCCGAAACTGGGAAGACCTTGCTGCTGCTTTTTACAAGAAATATCAATATAACGTCGACCTTGCACCCATTCGTACTCAGCTTCAGGGTATGTCTATGGGGGCAACTGAAGGTTTTAAGGACTATGCTCAAAAGTGGAGAAACTTGTCTGGAAGAGTCCAACCCCCTTTGTCTGATAGAGAGTTGGTTGACATGTTTCTAGGGTTGCTATCTGGTCCATTTTTCAATCACTTGATCGGTAGTTTGTCATCTGGGTTTACTGAGTTGATTTTGACGGGAGAAAGAGTAGAGGCTGGCATTCGAAGTGGTAAAATACAGAAGGATGCTTCATCAAGTGCAGCAAAGAAGCCTTTCACCGGTAAGAAGGAAGCTAGTGCAGTCTATGGCCCGAGGGGCCAAAACAGATCTGAACAACATCAAACGGTAAATGCTGTAGTGATATCAAGACCAACAGTTGCTCCACAATGCAACAATCAGCAAAGAGCGGAAAGGCCACAACGGCAGTTTATCCGCATCTATATGACTTTGGCTGAAGTTCTACCTCATCTGCTGAAATCCAACTTGGCAACCTTGAAAGAGGCTCCCAAGAATCCAAACACTGCTTCTCCCAGATACAATCCCAACGTGCGGTGCGCCTACCATTCCGAGAGTCAGGGCCATGATACAAACGATTGTTGGGCTCTGAGAAACAAAGTGCAAGATTTGCTGGAAGCTAAGGAGATTGAGTTTGATGCTCTAGAAAAGCCCATTGTCATAACTGCTCCTATGCCCAAACATGGTCGTGGAGTCAATGTTATGGACACCGATTCGTTTGTAACCTCTATGGAAGAAATTTCTACTCCTTTGATGACGGTTAAGAAGAATTTTCTGTTGGCCGGTTTATTTCTGGGTTGTGGTGAAGATTGCCACATGTGTTCATTTCTTCCTTCCGGTTGCTTTTTATTGAAGTCAGGTGTTCAGCGCCTGATGGATAATAAAGAAATCTTGTTTGAGAAGACCATGATTCCATTTGAAGATGATGCCATCATAACCATTTCCGCCAATCCTTCCAAGGTTTCCTCGAGAAAACCTGTTAGGGTTACACCTGTTCCAAGAATTGCTCCATTAATAATCACCGCTCTGGGTACCATCCCATATACCTCAGATAAGGCTATCCCATGGAATTATGGTGCTGATGTATATTACCATGGTGTTAAACAAGATCTGAGGACTGAAGAAGCCGATACGGATATCAGTAATATTGTCGGGACCAGTAAGGTCACCAGAAGTGGAAGACTCTTTTCCCCCGAGATTTCCCCTATGACTGTCCACAAACCTGTTGTCATTCCGTCTGCTAGTACATCAACTACTGTCCCAGTTCCTACTCCAGTTATCACCCCTGTCGCCGAACCATCTGGGACTCGGGACAAAGAAATCATAGGTGAGCCTGCCCGGACAGAGGCACCTAAGAAAATCATTGTAGAAACCTCTAAACAAGAAATAGTGGAAAATTTTGAAAATTATCAAGAAGAGCGACTACAACGTAGTCGAGCAGCTGGGGCAGACCCCGTCAAAGATCTCCATGTTGTCCTTGTTGTTATGTTCTGAAGCCCATGCGAAGGCTTTAATCGCATTTCTCAAGATTGCACATGTGCCGCAGGAAACTTCCGCAGATCAGTTCAAAGATCGCGTAGCTAGCCTAACCGCCGACAATGGGCTGGGTTTCTCAGATGCGGATCTGACTTCTAAAGGGAGGAATCATAATGATGCTCTGCATGTTTCGATCGAGTGCAGGGGCACCACTATGGCCCATGTGCTGGTAGATACCGGATCCTCATTGAATGTTCTACCAAAGAAAGCGTTAGACCGTCTAGATTATGAAGGTTTGATTCTAAAGCCGAGTAACATTGTGGTAAGGGCTTTTGATGGATCCAAAAGAATGGTGCATGGGGAGGTGAACATCCCTGTCAAAGTGGGTTCTCAGACCTTTGGGTCCACCTTCTACGTGATGGATATCAAGCCGTCATATTCCTGCTTACTGGGTCGTCCTTGGATTCATAAGGCTGGGGCAGTTACTTCCACACTCCATCAAATGCTGAAGTATTTGGTGAAGGAGAAGATTGTCACGATATAAGGTGAAGAAGAGTATATGGTGAGTCATCTCAATTCCTTCCGCTACATGGAGATGGACGGGGAATTCATAAAAACGCCTTATCAGAACTTCGACGAGGTCCCTCAGACTTTGGCATCAACTGAGGTTGCTACCAACAAACCTCTGTTGAAAATGGCTTCTCTCAAGGATGCCAGGGATGTAATTGAAGAAGGTGGGTGTACCAATTGGGGTCAGCTCCCTGATTTCACTCATAAAAATGTCAAATTTAGTTTGGGCTTTACTATAGGGGCTCAAAGGGTTGTTAGGCACGCACAGATTGGAAGACCTCATCTACACATTAGTAATCGGGGAGTTAATGCAATTGAGGATAGTGAAGAAGATTCAGACATTAACAGTTGGATCTACCCAACAACCAACGGTGGAATGAACAACTAGACGACGAAGGACTTCATACCTGTTTCTTTTATTCCGCAGTAATTGACTTTTGTTTTAAGATTTGTAATAAACAGTTTGAAACTTTATGGCCCGGTGCCTCGCCTGAGGCACCTTGGCTTTGCTTGTGAGGGATTATTATTTGGAATTTCATATATCATTAATAAAGCATTGGACGTTTCTTGCATTACAAATTTTGCGCTCTTTGTTTTTCTTTTCTGTCTCTCACTTTATCAAAACAACTATTTTCTTACACACACTCACGTATCATACTGCAGATCCATATCCACTCTGGATCCCGTTGATAACAGCTCTGCTACTGCCAGTTATGACTTCGAAAATTTGATCAACCAAGCCGAGGACGAAGCTGAGGATGATTGTGAGGTGCCTGGAGAACTTGCTAGACTATTACGGCAGGAAGAAAGGGCCATACAACCTCATGAAGAGCCAGTTGAGTAAGTAAATTTGGGTACAGAGGAAGGCAAGAAAGAGGTTAAGATAGGTGCGAATCTGGAGCCTAGTGTCAAACAATGGTTAATACAGATGCTACGTGACTATGTTGAGATATTCGCTTGGTCCAATGAAGATATGTCTGGTTTGGACACTGATATTGTGGTTCATCGCTTGCCGACTAAAGAAGACTGCCCTCTGGTAAAGCAGAAGGTTCACCGTATGCGCCCCGAAATGTCAGAGAAAATCAAAGCAGAGGTCATGAAACAGTTCGACACAGGGTTCTTAGCTGTCACTTCTTATCCATAGTGGGTTACCAACGTTGTTCCGGTACCTAAAAAGGACGGTATGGTACGGATGTGCATGGACTATAGAGATCTGAACAGGGCAATCCCCAAGGATGACTTCCCACTTCTTCACATTGATGTTCTGGTCGACAACACTGCGCAACATAAGATCTTATCTTTCATGGATGGTTTTTCTGGCTACAACCAGATCAAGATGGCTCCTGAAGACATGGAGAAGACAACCTTCGTTACACAATGGGGCACTTTCTGTTACAAGGTAATGCCTTTCGGGTTGAAGAATTCTGGGGTAACTTATCAGCGCGCCATGGTATCTTTGTTCCATGATATGATTCACCATGAGATCAAGGTTTATGTTGATGACATGATAGCCAGGTCCCAGACTGAGGAAGAGCACCTGCATCATCTCCAGAAACTGTTCGGCAGGTTGAAGACGTATAAGCTGAGGTTGAATCCGAACAAGTGTACCTTCGGGGCCAGGTCTGGTAAGCTTCTGGGTTTTGTTGTCAGCGACAAAGGTATTCAGGTAGACCCTGCAAAAGTAAAATCCATACAAGAGATGTTGGCTCCCCGCACAGAAAAAGAAGTTAGAGGTTTCTTGGGACGCCTGAATTACATCGCCAGGTTCATTTCACATCTGACTGCTACTTGTGAGCCAATCTTCAAGCTACTGAAGAAATACCAAGTGGTCAAGTGGAATGACGAATGCCAGACCACTTTCGAAAGAATCAAGGAATACCTTCAAGAACCACCAATTCTGATGCCTCCAGTTGAAGGAAGACCTTTGATACTATACTTGACAGTGCTGGACAATTCAATGGGGTGTGTGCTGGGGTAGCATGACGAGTCTAGCCGAAAAGAGCACGCCATTTACTACCTTAGCAAAACGTTTACCGACTGTGAGATCCGATACTCATTGCTCGAGAAAACTTGTTGTGCTTTGGCATGGGCTGCTCGCCGGCTGAGACAGTATATGCTGACCCACACCACCTTGATGATGTCAAAGATGGATCTGATCAAGTATATCTTTGAGAAGCCCGCTCTCTCCGGAAGGATAGCAAGATGGCATATGATCTTAACTGAGTACGACATCCAATACACAACCCAAAAGGCAATCAAGAGGAGTGTATTGGCGGATCATTTGGCGCATCAGGTTGTGGATGACTACCATTCCATGAATTTCGAGTTCCCGGATGAGAATATCATGTTGGTAACCGATTGTGAAGAACCTGGACCAGATGAAGGACTCGGGGAAGGATCCCGATGGTCTATGTATTTTTACGGAGCCTCGAACGCATTGGGTAATGGCATTGGCACTGTAATCATATCTCCTGAAGGTTGTCATACTCCGTTCACCGCCCGATTATGTTTTAACTGCACCAACAATATGGCGGAGTATGAGGCATGTATCATGGGTCTTCAAGCTGCTATTGACCTGAGGATTAAGTTCTTGAGTGTATTCGGAGATTCCGCCCTGGTGATAAGTCAGGTCAAGGGCGAGTGGGATACGAAGCACCCGAATCTTATTCCTTACAAAGAGTATGTACTGACATTTCTCCCACACTTTGAGGAGGTAACCTTTGAAAATTTCCCGAGAGAGGAGAATCAGTTAGCGGACGCGCTAGCTACCATGTCTTCTATGTTCAAAGTCAGGTGGGACAATGAAGCTCCCCAAATTACCATTGAGAGGTTGGACGAACCCGCACATTGTTGTGACATTGAGATTGAAGAGGTAGCAGATAAACCCTGGTTCCATGAGGTAAAGAGGTATCTTGAAGCTCAAGAATACCCCGAGGGGGCATCTTTTAATGATAAGAAGTTTTTGAGAAGATTCGTTGCGAAGTTCTTCATCAGTAACGGTATCATCTATAAGCATAACCATGATTCAACCTTACTGCGGTGCATAGACAAGAGCGAGTCAGAAAGGATCATGGCAGACCTACATGAAGGTACCTTCGAAACTCATTCCAGTGGACATACCATGGCGAAAAAAGCCATAGACATAGGATTTTACCACACCCATTAGATTAGACAGCAAGAGTGGATACCGTAGAGTACTACGGGCGCGTGGGGTGCTAATACCTTCCCCTTGCATAACAAACTCCCTTACCCGATCTCTCAGTCGAAAGACCGTGATTTCTCCCTTTCCAGGTTTTATCGATGTTTACCTTTCCCTTTCGGAGGGATAAAAGACGTTCGGTGGCGACTTCATTGATGTTTCATTACATCCACGTGACAGGTTTCGGCCGGGTTGTTTCAGCTGGAGACTTCATTAGGGACAAATTGACCTCTTTCTGGTCCATCCCGAAGTCGATCCTAGCTCTTGTTTGTTTTCTTTTTGGGTGTTTTATCGCTTTGCATATTTATTTGTTTGCATTGTATCCTATGTGCGCTTTACTTGCTGCATACTGGATTTGGCTGGACTGTTTGGATTCTGGATTTCTTTGTGGGTGGGTTGTTCCATGAGGTAAAAGTCCTCATACCCAGGATATGAGTGAATTCCATAGGAGCTAGGAATAGAGTGGCCATGGCAGCTATGAGGCAGATGCTTTGTAGACCTGACCATGAGACCCATGACTTCAGAGGTAATTCAGATGGGTTTTATTGTATGATGATACTGATAGTCGAGCTCTTGTACTCTGATTTGGCTTTTAACCTTACCTTGACCTAGACTACACCCGTGAGAGGGGCGGGAAAACTTTTCTTACAGGTACAGGTACTATTGGTGAATTTGTGTTGTGAAGGTGACTCAGGTTCCCATGATAGTTTTGAAGCTTTGGGATTATCGATTGATCTTGAGTGGTGTTGTTCTGTAATGGTCCATCCATTATCCAGTGTGAAACTTTGATCCTGTCATATTGCATCATAGCATATTTATTTCTAAAAAAAAAGATGTATAAAAAATAACTAGCATGTGCATGTCATCTTCCAGGGACATTCGAGAGTCTTTTTTCCATCAGAAATGGCTGGCCTCTCGACAGATGAGTTTGATTCAGTTCGTGTTAAAGAGCCCACCAGGCATACATTCTCTTATCAAATTCCTTCGGTTTATGTGTCCGAATTGAAGAGGTTGAGTTCTTATCTGAAGAGTGATGTTCTGAATAATTTCAACAAAAATTATGGCAATTTGTTACTAATCCTTAAAACTCCAGTCGACCCAATGGCCTTGTTCACCCTCTTCCAGTTCTATGACCAGGAATTACGGTATTTTACTTTTCAAGATTATCAACTAGTTCCCAAACTAGAAGAGTATGCGCACCTGCTTAATATCAAGTTGTCTGATGAAGTTCCTTTTGTCCAAGTGCCGGAGAAGCCGAAGTTCAAAGTTATCGCTAAAATTCTTCATTTGAGTTGGAAAGAGGTGAAAGAAAATTGGAAATCAACTGAGGATACTATAGGGTTTTATTTGGATTTCTTAGTGAAGAAAGCTGAAGATTGGGCTAAGATAGGGAATTGGAATGACTTCAGCTCTCTGTTTGCTCTCATGATATACGGAATCATCCTCTTCCCTCGCAAGAGAAATTTTGTGGATTTGGCGGATATTTGTGTTTTTAGAAATAAGAACCTGGTACCGACACTCTTGGCAGATACTCTTTACACCATCCATTTCAGGCATGGAAAAGGAGGTAATGTAAGTTTATGTCATTCGATGTTGTATCAATGGTTTAAGTTGCACCTACCGGTAAGTGGCCCTTTCGTGGATACCAGGCATTCTCTCTGATGGTCATCAAGACTTATCAACCTTACGTCATTTGATATTCGGTGGAATTATGACATGGGGGAAGTACGAAGTATTATCACTAGCTGCGGAGATTTACCTAATGTTCCACTCATAGGAACTAAGGGGTGTATCAACTATAATCTTATACTTGCTTATCGTCAATTGGGATATGCAATGGATGGACCGCCAAAGGTTGAGGAGGTGTCTGAATCAGTATATTTTGCTAGAGGAAGTGATCATGTGATGTTGAAAAGAGTGACAAGTTCTTGGAAGGGAATTCACAAGAAGGATAGAACTACTTTCAGCAAGAAGGTTCCTATTGCTAGGGTTCCTTACTTGGAATGGATTAGAGCAAGGGTTAAGATTTTACAGTTACCATTTGCAAGGTCGGCTCCTATATGTGAGCAACCTCCTACTATTCTGAGTAACACGGTGCCTACCGAGGTGTTCACCCAGGTTCATGTTGAGAACATTCAACTTCGTGCAAAAGACCGTGAGGCAGGGATGAAACTTTATTGGGTAGATCAAGAAAGGGCCGACTTAGCTCACAAACTTAAAGAAGCTCAAGGAGAAACTTCTGATGCAACCAGTTTTAGGAAGAGATCTCATGCTGAAATGGAAGAAGAGTTGAGTAAGATCCAGCAAGAGTGCCAGAAGCTTCAGGCATCTGAGAATAGCTACAGGAAGAAGATTCAAAACTTGGAGAAATAACTCAAAGACAAAGATGCTCAGCTTAAGAAGGAAGTAGCCCAGAGGCGTGTCGTAGAGGATCAGTTTCAAGAAAGTAAAGTAGTCGTATCACGACTTTTGAAGGAGAAAGCTAGGCTTGAAGATTATTGTCAACACCTTGAAGAGTGTCTTGTTCCGGAGATTTAGTTTTGTTGCTTACCTTTGTTGTATTTGGTCACCCCCAGGATTGTTGGAAGGGACCATTTGTTTTTATTATTCAGTTTTTTTTTAATGTTTACTTTGAAGCACGTATTTTGTTGTTTATCACTCTTAAATGTCCAAAGTCACTTGAACATCATTTCTTTTGTTTGTAAATAATTGAAGTGTTTGTATTGCTGTCCTTTTTTCCTTTGATTGTATGCTTGATTATTGGTTGCACGCCGTGACTGATGAATAAAAGGACTCTCGAGTACCGGAAAATGACAAACATATCATGCACATCATGCATTTCATAACATTACAGGTTATCTCGAGGCGGTATTCTTATTCTTCTGCTTTTCTTATTCAGAATTCAAGACGACTACTCATCAGTATTCCACCAGAAACAATTTGCCAAGACAGATGGAACAAGTTCAAGCTGAACTCGCTGAAATGTGGGCCCAAATGGCTACTCAAATGACCCAGTTCATGGAGGTCATCACCAATGTGAATCACCGACAGGAAGAACTTGCTGGCATTGTCAACAACCAGTGCCGCTATCCAGGGGATGGTGGAAATCAAGGGCTCTATCAGGACATTTCTGTAGGATTGGGGGATGTGCAAGATCAGCCTGTTGGAAATTTTCACGGGATGCCTGGAAACCCTTTTTTGCGCAACGTAGGGAAGTTTCCCCCGTCTCCGGGACCTCGTCTTTTGGGGAACATAAGAGATAATCCGGGCGGTGTAAGGAACTATCAGGAGCAGGATTATGACTTTGACCAGGATGAAGATTAGTTTTCTGTTCGGCGTTCAGAGCCGGGAGTTCAGGTTAAGGATAGGAAGTATCGATTGTTGGAAGAACGTCTGAAGGCTGTGGAAGGGCAAGGAGTCCTTGGATGCTAATGATCTCGGGTTGGTGTCTGGGGTGAAAGTTCCTCCGAAGTTCAAGCCTCCTGTATTTGAAAAGTACAATGGAACGTCATGTCGGGTTACTCATGCAACTGCTTATTTCAGAAAGATGTTAGTGCATACTGAGGATCAAGGGCTTTTGATTCACTTTTTCTAGGATAGCCTATCTAGGGCATCCCTGGAGTGGTACATGAAGTTGGAGAAAACTCATATTCGTTGCTGGAATGATCTTACTTGGGATTTTTTCAAACATTATCAGTACAATATAGATATGTCGCCTAATCGCACTCAGATACAAAATATGTCACAAGGACCAAGAGAATCTTTCAAGGAATACACTCAGAAGTGGCGTGAGTTGGCTGCGAGGGTTCAACCTCCACTCATGGAGAGTGAACTCATTGATATGTTTATGAGTACCCTGCAAGGGCCGTTCTATGAGCACATGATAGGAAGTACTTCGGCAGGATTTGCAGACTTGGTTATGGCTGGTGAAAGGATTGAGGTAGGTTTGAAATTGGGGAAAATTCAGATTGGAGGTTCTAGTGGCTCATCAGGGGGCAGTAAGAAACCATTCAACACTTACCCTAAGAAAAGGGAAGGCGATGCAAGTGCGATTTACTCTCATAAAGGAAGAAGAGAAGATCGTCAGCACCAACAAATCAATGTTGTTTCTGTTCCTGTTGATACTCTTCCGCAGTAGAGACCGAATACAGTGCCTCAACAACAGAGATAGCAAGATGCTCCCCGTCAGTATAATAATCAACAGCAGAGACAGTTGAGAAAATTCGATCCCTTTCCAGTATCTCTTACTGAAGCTCTCCACCATTTACTCGATTTGAAGTTGATCGGTTTAATAAATATGCCACCACCCCCGCAAGACTTCCTCCTAACTATGATGCTAACACAAGATGTGAATTCCATTCAGGCGGAGTTGGCCATTCTACTAACAATTGCTTTGCGTTGAAGTGCAAAATACAAGACTTGTTGGATGCTAAGGCAATTGAGTTTACTCCAGTGACTGGTCTGGATGTTACTCAGAACCTAATGCCTAGGCATGGAGGGGGTGTTGTTAATATGATTAATGATAATGGTGAAGTATTGAATGTAATCATGAATGTAGAACAAGTAACTACTCCGTTGTGGTATGTCAAGAGGTATTTGCTTGACAATTCTATTTTCCCGAGTTGTACTTCAGAGTGTGCCAAGTGTAGAGAGCAACCGAAGGGCTGTGATGATTTAAAAGTCGGTATCCAATTGATGATAAAGGAGGGTTCTCTGCAGTTCGATAGAAAACCAAGCTACGGTAAGGTTACCGAAGAAGATGTTGCTGTGGTATCTATTCCTTACACCCCTGTGCGCATTCCTACCCCATCTAGGGCACCTCCTTTGATGATTACGGTACCTGGTCCCGTGCCATATACCCGTGAGAAGGCCATCCCATGGCATTACAATGCTGATGTTTATTACCATGAGGTAAAGCAGGAGGCAAGTACTCGTTTGTCTGAGGAAGAACATGTTGAAGGTAATGAAGAGGAAGTTCATAACTTTTCTGGTGTAGGTCGAATGACTAGAAGCGGGAGAGTATTTGGTCCTTCCAATGTGCAAGATGCCGCAGATGCTTCTTCAAGAGAAAAAGGAAAACAACAGGCGATGATTAGTAATCCAAGGGTTACGCCAGCCAATGTGACTCAACCAATTCTGATACCAGAAGCATCTTCAGTTCCGGATAAGGTTGAAGAGTTAATGCGAATTATCAGAAAGAGTGATTATAGCATAATTGATCATCTGAGCCATACTCCTTCTAAGATGTCTATCTTATCTTTATTGATTTATTCAGAACCTCATAGAAATGCTTTGATGAAGTTGTTAAAGAATGTGTTCGTACCACATGAGATAACAGTCAATCAGTTTGAGAATGTTTGTGCTAACATATCTGCCGGTAACGGTCTGGGCTTCACAGATTTTGATCTTCCTCCAGAGGGGCCAGACCATAACAAAGCGTTGGATATTTCAATGGAGTGCAGGGGCACTACTTTATCCCAGGTTTTGGTGGACACAGGGTCGTCTTTGAATGTATTGCCTAAGTCAGCATTGATGAAAATTAACTATTCTGGACTGGAGCTGCGCCCTAGTGATTTGATGGTGAAGGCGTTTGATGGGTCTCGAAGGTCAGTGTTTAGGGAGGTGGATTTACCAATCAAGGTCGGTCCTTGCACCTTCATGGCTACATTTTTTGTGATGGATATACAGCCAGCGTATTGTTGTTTGTTAGGGCGACCATGGATTCGTAGAGCAGGGGCAGTCACTTCTACTCTTCATCAGAAACTCAAGTATCCTGCAGAGGGAAAGGTGATAACTGTGTGCGGAGAGGAAGAGTACATCGTGAGTCATTTGACATCATTCCGCTATGTTGAGGTTGAAGGTGAGATACATGAGACTCCGTTTCAAGCGTTTGAGACAGTTCATGCTGTCAATTTTCCTCCCCCGGAGCAGAAAAGGAAACCTGAAACTGTTATGTCTTCTCTCAAGGATGCGAGAGCTGTGGTGGAAAATGGTAACCCTGAAGGTTGGGGTCAAGTTCTGGACGTTATCCCAAAATTTGATAAATTTGGTCTTGGTTTTAGCCTGGGGCAGCAGAGTGCAACTACCAGAGCATCTAGCTTATCTACTCCTGTGAAGTTTTCCCGTCCTTGTGCTACTCAAGAAGGACACGTCAATGCAGTTGGAGACAATAGGGTTAATGGCTACAATATCAAAGATTGGATTCGTCCGAGTATTCCAGGCTAGACACTCAACAATTGGACTTCTGTGGATGTTATCCAAGTTTCAAGCGCTGAGGAGTAATTTTCTTGTTTTCTTTTATCATCATATCATAATTCCTACACTCTGCCCAAGGCGTGGTGAATCATTTGTGTAGGGCCACCATGTTTATTTTCAAAAGTTTATCATGAAATAAAGGACGTTTTTGCATTCAAAATTTTGCTCCATTTCTTTTTTATTTTAAAAGGCAATGTTTCTCTTTTCACACACTGTCACTAAAAAATGCCAAAATGTCATTCATGCAGATGCACTTCCACCACCGATCATATTGATAACGACTCCGCTATGGCTCATTATGACTTTGATACTCCTGTTTATCAAGCTGAGGAAGAAGCATATGAGGATTGTGATCTTCCTGAGGAATTAGCCAGATTGTTATAACAAGAGGAGAAGGTTATCCAGCCGAATCAGGATTCGATTGAGGTGGTGAATATTGGCACATAAGAGGTAAGAAGAGAAGTCAAGATAGGGGTAGATCTCGAAGAAAGTGTAAAGGTCAAATTAATTGAGCTACTCCGTGAATATTCTGATATCTTCGCTTGGTCTTATGAGGATATGCCTGGGTTGGATACATACATAGTGGTGCATCGACTACCGCTCAAACAAGGTTGTTCCCCTGTCAAGCAAAAGCTCCGAAGAACTCATCCTGAGATGTCCAAGAAAATCAAGGAGGAGGTCCAGAAGCAGTTGAACACGAATTTCTTAAAGGTCATCAATTATCCACCATGGATTGCAAAATTGTGCCTGTTCCCAAGAAGGATGGTAAGGTCAGGATGTGCATGGATTATAGGGATTTAAACAGGGCCAACCCCAAAGATGATTTCCCTCTTCCGCATATTAATGTGTTGGTCGATAATACTGCTCATTCCAAAGTGTTTTCGTTCATGGATGGTTTTTCGGGTTACAATCAAATTAAGATGGCTCCGGAGGATATGGAGAAGACAACATTTATCACGCCTTGGGGAACCTTTTGCTATAAAGTGATGCCGTTTGGTTTGAAAAATGTCGGGGCAACATATCAGCGCACCATGGTCACTCTCTTTCATGATTTGATTCACAAAGAGATTGAGGTATATGTGCACGATATGATTGCTAAATCTGACACGGAAGAGGAACATCTTGTTCATCTGGAAAAATTGTTCGGGAGACTGAGGCAGTTCTTGCTGAGGTTAAATCCGAATAAGTGCACCTTCGGGGTGAGATCCGACAAGCTGTTGGGTTTTATTGTAAGTGAAAAAGGTATCGAGATGGACCCGACCAAGGTAAAAGCGATACAGGAAATGCCTGAACCAAGGACAGAGAAGGAAGTGTGTGGTTTCTTGGGAAGGTTAAACTACATTTCTAGATTTATTTCTCATCTCACAGCCACCTGTGAACCTTTGTTCAAGTTGTTGAAGAAAAGTCAGACAGTGAAATGGAATGAGGATTGTCAGAAGGCCTTTGACAAAATAAAGGAGTATTTACAGGAACCTCCGATACTCATGCCGCCAGTGGAAGGAAGGCCACTAGTCATGTATCTAACTGTGTTGGAGAGCTCAATGGGTTGTGTCCTCGGTCAGCACGACGAGACAGGGAAGAAAGAGCAGGCTATTTACTACTTGAGTAAGAAGTTTACGTAATGCGAGTCGAGGTACTCATTGCTGGAAAAGACTTGTTGTACGCTTGCCTGGGCCGCCAAACATTTGAGGCAATACATGTTAACTCACACCACCTACTTGATATCCAAAATGGATCCAATCAAGTACATTTTTGATAAGCCAGCTCTTACAGGCAGGGTAGCCCGTTGGCAGATGATACTCACTGAATATGATATCCAATACACTACTCAAAAAGTAATTAAGGGTAGTGTACTGGCCGACCATCTTGCTCATCAGCCCGTGAACGATTATGAATCGATGAAGCTTGATTTTCCAGATGAGGAAATTGTGTATATTCGGGATTGTAACATGCCAGACCCAGACGAAGGACCCGAGCCGGGATCATGTTGGACGCTCGTTTTTTATGGCTCCTCCAATGCCATGGGCAACATTGTCAGAGCTATTATCACTTCCCCTGAGGGATACCATATTCCTTTCACGACTCGTATTTGTTTCGACTGCACTAACAACATGGCCGAATATGAGGCTTGCATTTATGGCATTGAAGAGACGATCGACCTGCGCATCAAATTTTTGAAAGTTTACGGGGATTCCAATCTTGTTATCAGCCAGATTAATGGAGATTGGGAGACTCGCCATCAGAACCTAATCCCCTATCGTAAGCATGTTATGAAGTTGATCCCGTATTTCGAAGAGATCACATTTGAGCACATTCCTAGAGAAGAAAACAATCTAGCTGATGCACTGGCAACTTTGTCCTCCATGTTCAAGGTTAAGTGGGCTAATGAGGCACCTTCCATTACCATCAGAAGTTTGAGTGAGCCAGCTTTCTGTTTTGAGACCAGTTTGGAATCAGATGGTAATCCTTGGTTTTATGATGTTAAACGATATCTTAAAACATAAGAGTACCCTGAAGAGGCATCCGTCACAGATAAGAAGTTCTTGAGAATATTTTCATCCAAGTTCTTCCTCAGTGGTGGTGTGTTGTATAGAAGGCATCACAACGGTTTACTGCTCAGATGTGTTGACAAGAAAGAAGAAGCTAGAATCATTGAGGAGATACATGAAGGTGATTTCGGGACCCATGCCAGTGGGCACAAATGGCTAAAAAGATTTTGCGAGCAGGTTATTATTGGTCCACCATGGAGACTTACTGTTACAATCACACACGGGTTTGCCACAAATGTCAAGTCTATGCTGACAAAGTGCATGTGCCGCCAGTACCTTTGAATGTCTTGACTTCCCCTTGGCCGTTTGCGATGTGGGGAATTGATATGATCGGTAAAATTGAACCAACTGCATCCAACGGGCACCGTTTCATTCTAGTTGCCATCAATTATTTTACAAAATGGGTCGAAGATGCATCCTATGCCAATGTCACCAAGCAGGTGGTAACTCGGTTCATCAAGCACAATATTATATGTCGCTACAGAGTGCCTGAGAAGATCATTACCGATAATGGGTCTAATTTGAACAACAAAATGATGAAGGAGCTTTGTGAGTCCTTCAAAATCAAGCATCATAACTCTTCCCCATACTGACCAAAGATGAACGGTGATGTCGAAGCAGCCAATAAAAACATTAAGAAGGTCGTGCAGAAAATGGTGGTAACTTATAAAGATTGGCATGAGATGCTTCCTTTTGCTTTGCATGGTTATCGCACCACTGTGAGTACTTCTACTGGGGCAACCCCATTTTCATTAGTTTATGGCATGGAAGCAGTATTGCCGGTAGAAGTCAAGATTCCTTCTCTTAGGATCATGAGGGATGTTGAGCTGGATGAAAGTGAATGGGTACAGAATCGGCTGGATCAGTTGGAACTTATTGACGAGAAGAGGTTGACGACTGTATGTCATGGTCAGGTATATCAGCAAAGAATGAGGAAAGCTTTTGATAAGAGGGTACGACCTCAGTGTTACAAGCCAGGTGACCTTATGCTGAAAAGGATAATTCTCCCCTAAGGAGATCCCAGGGGCAAGTGGGCTCCGACTTATAAAGGTCCTTTCGTGGTCAGGAAAGTTTTCTCTGGAGGAGCGATGATGCTCACGACTATGGATGGAGTGTACTTCCCTCTCCCATGTGAATGCTGACGTAGTCAAAAAATACTTTGCATAAAAAAACAAAAAAAAAACCCGCTAAACTGAAAACCTGAAAGGGCGGTTTAGGCAAAAAGAGGGTGTCTTGGTGAATCGAAAACCCGAAAGGGCGATTCAGGCAAAAGTTAGGGACTTAAAGCAAATGACTACGCTCAGCATGAGATCCTTTGTTTCTTTCCTTCGTTCCGTCACCTGGCATAAGCTCGAAGCTAATCCAAGAATGATCTGTCTGAAAGCAGGAAGATGAAAGCGTAAGAGTCATAAGAGTCATAGCAGAGTCGGGACTTGATGGATATTCACATTCACATTTCCATTTGTAAGCACTTGTTTGTTTTGATTTTGTAATTACTTGCTTCCAAATGTAAATGCCTTTTTCACAGGCTGATTTCTCAAAATCAATAGTATATCTTCATTCAAGTATACATATACTTTTCTTTTCTCCCTTTTTACTATTTTCTTTGCAAAAACGTCCAATATTTTTAATAAGCATGTGCATATAAACTTCGTGGGCCTTACACGGAAATGGTAATCTAAGTCATGGTTGGTTGATCGTTCGAAATACGGATAACAAACACAACTACTACTGTGCAAGGGGCATGTTTGTTTCTCTAATGGATAGGATTTTCATTCACTTTACTGGTGGATGCCTTGCCAATTTGTTTCACAGCTCCGTACTGTTGGTAAAGGTCATGGGTCAGGGTAACATCAAGATTACGGTAGGTCGGCGAGATCGGCGAACCTAGTTGGAGATATTTCTTTCCCATAATGGCTTTTATTACATTTCTTTGCCGCACTTTCATGTGTTATCTTGATTGATTGTTTTTAGCATTGCCTGCATATAGGATTTTGTTTATAGCGAATGTCAGTCTTGATGCGTTGAGTTATTTTGCCTTGAAAAAAAAGTTTGTTTCATTTTACTTAATCCATCCAGTATCACTCTTTAATCGATTTTTCGGGAATTTTGATACCAACTGTGCCAATTCTTTTGCTTAGCCAAGAGTTTGGAGGAAGGAGTTTAGCTAAAAGCGATGACTGTAGTGGTATGATTTTGAGTAGAACACCGTTGACGATGTACATGCATTGTTTCAATCCCCAAACACCGGAGATATAAGGGAGTTAGACCCTCGTTAACCCCTCTGAGCCTTCGAAGTAGGAGTTTCTTTTCCGTTAAAAAAAACATTGTTTTTTAAACCAGGGGTAGGGTATATGTTCAGTTAATTTAACCAAGCATTCAAATTTCAGAAGGAATGTCCCATCTGAGGATCACCACATTTTATCTTTCACATCATGAGATCAGGAAAAATGTCTAAACCACGATGTTCATTTCCTCACAAAGTCCTGAGGTCGAGATCGAATCGATACAATAATGGCTATCCCTCGCCGACCAAGGAATGAGGCATTTGTTTCCTTAAACAAAAGAGAAAAAAGAGAAAAAAAGAAAAGGTTCAAAGACCTAAAGTCACATTGAATTGTTCGAAGTGGAAAGTATGAATAAGAAAGAAACAAAAGCCACGCTAAGTCAAAACTTGAAAACAAGTCGCTTAGGCAAAAGTTAGGGCATCCCGCTGGACTCCCAAATTGAAATTCAAAAGCTTTTTTGTCCAGGCAAAAGTTAGGGAAAAGAAGAGCCTAAAAGGCCGAAAAAGATTATCCAATAAAATTTTCATCAGAAGAAGAGGAACAATAATATCAAAAACAAAAGCAGCAAAAGTTAAGTGACAATCATGTTGGAGAAGTTGTCGTGATCACTCAACCATTATAAATCCTTTTGAAAGATGAATGCTTGTGATAAGTCAGCTGAACTTAGGACAAGAGAATATCACGAAGATGGTGGGCACCAAATAACTTGAGCCTTGAAAAACTTTTTTCTAAAAAAAAAAAACCCCGAACCAGGCCACGTTACAACCTTTAAAAGTCCTAACTGAAATAAGGGTTTAACTCGAAAGCATACTACAACATGATAGCGTCTCCTAAACTCCCAAATATGTGTTGCATATCCATGTTGGTATCTTATCACCCGCATCTTGACTCGTTTTTTTTTGAAAAAAAAAGAGGAGGAGAAGAAAAGTTTTGAAATTTTTGCGCTCTAGCCAGTGATTCATTCACAATAGAGATGCGACACTTTGTTAAGGTTTTTAACTTCAAGGCTTAAATAATCGTCGCATCAGGTCTGTCATTCCCAAAATAAACATCTTTCTACTTGCAAAACATTTGTTTGACATCGAAAAAAGAGTTTACACGTTGAACACCTGTAAAGAGCTTAATGATTGTCAGGAAAGGAATATTTGGTTTTTCTTCTAGACAGAGCCCATGTATGAATAGGACTTTACCTATCCCCAGTGAAGTTTCGTTCCCGCAGCGAAGTTTTGTTGCCCCATGAATCTTCTTTTAAAAGCTTCATTCTGAGACTTCAAGTTTGGATATGTCGCACATCCCCAGTGGAGTTGTTTAAATGGGAACTCACATTCTGAAGAAGTTTCAACTCTCCAATGGATTTTCCAACATAGATCCCTCGCCATGACCTCTCATTTCCCAACCGGTCTGTTGATAGGGGCATCCTTATGTTAAGATCTTTCCTTATCCCCAGTAAAGTAGATACTATGTGACTATCTGCATGACCCATCCAATGGTTGCATTCCAAAGAAATCTCTCTCCAACAAAAAAATCTTCAACAGAGTTCTGTCTCCCCGGTGAAGTCCCGTTTCCTCAACAGAGCTTTGTTCCCCCAACAAAGGTTTTCACCTCTCACGTCGGGTTTGTTGTCTTGGTGACATCCTCAACACGGCCGCGCGCTGTCTTTTCCAGAGATTACAGTCTTGCCCTGATCTTCTCCCTCAGTGTCTAATCTTCGGATGGCGTCCCTCTACAGAAGCTACAGTGTCTATCTGATCTTCTCTAGGAGTTTGCAATTTATTTTTGCATCTCCCCTCATTGTTTGTGGACCGTTTCTACTAGTTGCTCGGTTGTTATTCCCCGCAAAGCTGCATCTCTTCAAGGGTCCTTCTCTAGCGGTTCCCCGTATTTTCTCCTCTCCTTTGATTTTGCAATTTATTTTTGCAAGTCTTGTCAGATTCTGACTTCTTGGTTATTGGCTTCTCAATTGGGCATTCCCCAGTGAAAATTTTAAACATGCATCATTACATTACATCTACCAAAACGCGTAGCATTTCCATTATATGGAGCATTGCGCTATAAAGAAAAAGAATTTAAACATGCATCAGAACATAAGCCATTTTTGTTTCTGTTGTCCCCAGTGAATTTGCTGATACTTCGGGTTAAATTCCCAGTGAGGTCTTCATCCTTATTATCTCAGTTTCCTCCCTATACCAATATCTTTTTGATGTCAATCATTTGTTTGTTTGAATGTCTACTCTCGACTGTAGTTCGGTTTTGCCCTGGCGCGGTCTGCTCGGGTTTAGTCTTCACTACCCTCTCCAGTTCATTCCAATGTCTATTGATGCACCTTTCGAATACCAGTTTCGTCCTGATATTTGCTTTCAGCAGATTTTTAGGTGTACGCCTTAATCTCCTTGCTTTGGGTTGAGCTCAAAGTTTTGTCTCCTCACCTTGCGCATGAAATCCAGTTTCATCCTGGTACTCATCTAGTTTAGTTTCGCCTAACTAGTTATTGAGTCGAGTTTTGTCTCGTTTTTGCTTTCATACCTTGGACCCTTTTACGGTGTTCGTTTACCGAGTGCAGTGTTCGTACTGCGTCCCTGGTTTGAAATATGTCTCTTTTGTTCCCTGGATTCTTTTATCAGTTTTCGTCACTGTCTATCCATTGATCTGAGACCAGCAGGTGCTTTGAGAAATATGCACTCTCATCACTTTGCTATGGGTCTAGTTTCGCCTTGTTACCCATGCGTGAAATCCAATTTCGTCCTGGTACTTATCTAGTTTAGTTTCGTCTAACTGGTTATTGAGTCGAGTTTCGTCTCGCTTTTGTTCCTCTTTTCTCGGATTCTTTCAAATCCTTTATAATTTCTATCTTAGTTTGAGATTAGCAAGTGCTCCTAGAATCACGCACTCTACCCACCTTGCTTTGGATCGAGCTCAGAGTTTCGTCTCCTCACCCGCGTAAGTTTTCTTTTCCAGAGCTTAGTTTCGCCTATACTCTGTGGTTTGAGTTTTATCTCACCTCCTCTTTTTTGAAGCCCAGTTTTTCCCTGGCACATTTGTGCGGAAGTTTAGTTGCGTCTACTCTTCTTTGTTTTTGTTTTGTTTCAACCTGCGTTACAGCTTCATTCTGACGTATGTCTTGGGGGTTTTCTGCTTCTTTTTCTTTCTTCTTCAAGAGTGTAAATTTTTGGGTTCTTTCGTATTCAAACATCTTCAACTCTAAATGCTCGAAAGTTGTCACTTTTCTCACTTATCATGTTGAAGATATTTGAATAGGGGCAGCTGTTGCACCACTAAATTTACCCTCTTGATTTAGGCTTATGTTTCATCATGAATATCATATTGCATTGCATTCATACATTGTGATAGGATCAAGGTACCTTGGTTATCAAGTCTTCCTCAAGCTTTGAAGGTTGTTTCCATTGACAAGTTGCTCAAGTAGAACCTTATCATCTAAACCTCTGGATCTTTCAAGCTCAAAAGATATTACATATCTCAAGATATTTTATCCATCTCTTTGGATCATCAGAGGATTGAAGTTTGTGATTGATTATAAGAAGAATCACTCTTTTGATTCACTAGTAAAAATTAGGGTTTTGCTTGATCAAGGCTATTGATCAATGTACAAATCTTGATTTGGAAGCTACAACACCTCATTGACATTGGAGATATCTTTGTGCAAGAAATTGGCCAAAATATCCAGAGGATTTGAAGTTTTGAAGATGATTCATCAGTCTCCTAAGGTGTTAACCAAAATTAGGGTTTGGGATTTTATCAAGATTTCTTGAGAATTTTGAAGTGAAACTTTGTACATGGCCTCTATATGTTTGGAAGATCATATGTTTGAAGTTTTGATAATCAATTTTGAAGGGAAGTGGATCAATTAATTCAGAGGGGGAAAATGGTCATTTTGGTCAAAATCAGTCAAAGTAAAAGTTGACCAAGTGAACTTTTGGTCAACCTTCAATTCAAGGGTGTACTTTTCATATTTCAAGTTCATTTTGATCATTGGATCAAAAGGACTGAGGTTTGGGTTGAAACTTGTTCATGAAGAAACCCTAAAAGTTTCTAATTTTGGAAAATAAGGACTTAACTTCAAAAATTCATATTTTATTCACCTTTGATCAAAAAAATGCAAATGAAGTATGCTTGGAAAGATAAGAGGATGATCTTTCGTCTCCTTTTGGTTTCATGTTCAAATTGGCAAAGAGTCAAGAGTTATAAAGCTTGGAAGTCACAAAATTATAGGTCATTTTCCAAATTTAGTGAATTTCATGTCAAATTTTGAGGACCTTAACGGATTCAATTGCAAAAACTAAAAACCAAGGGATTGTATATCTTTTCAATACCTTTCCAAATTGTACTCATTTGTCTCCAAATTCAAAAATATGAGCAAGTTATGGACTTTGGAATTTTGAGGCATTTTATTGAATTTTGACAAATATGCAAAATGGCCATTTCTTACAAACTCAAGTTTTAGCCATTCCTTTTGCTTCTAATCAAGCCCATGAACAATTTGTGACATGCTGAGGCCCATCAAACTCACCATTTCGTTCCTCATTTGGTTTTGCACTTGTTGGATTGAAAAAATGACAAACTTGCTCAAATTTGCAAAATCACCAACACTCTCTCATTTCAATGAGTCATAACCTGGAACTTTAAGCATGGGCTCCTGGCCTCATTTAGCTGATAAAATGCAAAGAAAAGGAGGGAACGCAGGAGCAAATAGCTGTGGCCCATGTGCATTCTTTATTTTGCCAAATTTTCCAATCAAGCCCTTGAACAACTTTGAAGACCAATTTCCTCTTCTAACCTTCTCTAGCCACACTATATAGTGCACTGCAAGCGTCATTTAACGAGGAGGATGCTCCCATTACAAGAATTTCAGATTTGAGTTTTCCACCATTTTTCTGCAAGTTGCTTCGATTCTCTCATCTCATTCGCGCATTCATCAAATTTCTTGTGAATTCATCCTCCTTGAAGTGTGTAGATCAAGATCATGGAGTTTGTTTGCTTATGTGACTAAGGGATCAATATTTCCAGTTTCACATTGAAGTAAGCTTCTTGAACTTCATTTTACTATTTCCAGCTTGATTTGTTGAATTACTTCATGTTTATGAGTTCATAGCTTGCCAAACAATATGTTTGACGTATAATCTTGTTTGAAATGGAAGAATGGATCATTGTTTGAACTTCTGAATAATTCATATTTAGTGATTTTTTGCAATTTTCGCGTCCAGATTTCTAATTGCCTAGTCAATCTTTTTGGAATTTATAAGTGTCGTGATGTAGAGGTTAGATCAGACTTTATTTTGAGCTTTAAATCATTAATTTTGGTGGAGAAATAAGGAAGAAGTATTGATCAGAACATGAGGTTTAAAACTGAAAAAACACGCGTTTAGGGCATTGTCTTGAGGTTTAAGAAGATGAGGTGGCGTGCCATGATTGGATGATTCAAATTTTTAATGCATTTCATATTATTTAGTTTTATTTGATTTTCTGATTTTATTTCTGTGATCAAAACATTTTCAAAAATCATAAAAAAATTACCATAGGCCAATAATAATTTCTAGTATTTGTCATATTTTTTTGGAAATTTTTAAAAAATATTTGATTGGTTTAAAAATTCATAAGTTTAAATAATTGTTTATTCAATGTTTATTTTTGTTTTAATAATTCTTTTGACCTACAAATTCCACAAAAAATGTTTTGAACTCATAAAATAATGTAGAAATTTATAGTGACTTTTGTTTAACTTTTTTCTTTTTTTATTAAGAAATTTAATTTGAGAAGTTTATTTGAAATATTTGTTTTATAATTTTGGTTTTAATACTCCCTTTAATTCAAAAATTCTCAAAAAAAATCATGCAAGCTTGTTTTTAATCATAGAATCTGAATATAATTTTATTTTGACCTTTTTGTGACTTTTGGCTAGGGTTTGCATTTTTGCCTTTAAATAATAGTTTAATTGTTAATTGTTTGTTTGATTTTTATTTTAATATTTCCTTTAATTCAAAAATTCCATAAAAAATCAGGGATGTGTGTTTTTAATTTTAGTATTTGAATATAATTTTAGTTGGATATTTTTTCTGATTTTTGATTAAAGTTTTATTTTGAGATGTGAATATTTGTTTAATGGATTAATTGTTTGAATTTGATTTTTATTTTTGACTTTTCTTTAATTCAAAATAATATGGAAAAGTAGGAATTCTTGCCTCTTGAGTTTTGTCATATTTGATGTATATTTGTTTTGATTTTTTTGAATTTTGATCTTATCTAATCAATATTTAAGATTAAAAGTAAAAAATTAGGGTTTTGGTTGCTTATTGTGCAAGTTCCATTTTCAAAACCATTATGCCCTGGATTTTCAATGGAATTTAAGTCTTTATTATGGTTCATGAATGTATTGAGGATCTAAAAACCATTTTTCTTGAAATATTTGACTTGGTTTGATATTTTTCCATGAATTATTTTGAAAACTTGTCTAGTTTTGGTAGTTTGGCCAACTAGTTTTGAACTTTGGGCCTCATTTGACCCCCTCCTCAACCATTCATGAACTCAAGACTTACTTTCTGACTTCTAAACACTTCAAAGATGCTAAGAAATTTTTGGTTTGAATTATTGAAATCCTTTTCTATTTTTTATCTATTTTTGAAGTGAAGGTACCCAATTAATGTTGCATATCTTGTTGCAATTTGTTTAATGGCCAATGAACTTGAGTGAGGCCTATGATTGGGTACCTAATGATCATGTTGGTTCTGTTTATCCATGTAAACTCAAGTCATTTAACTTAATTCCCCATGTTTGAATGATTGAACCTTTTGATGCATTGTATGGGATTCCTCTTCTATTATGCTTATGAGCTGTGATGATTTAATTGTGCGTGATTGAATTGTGGTTGCTAGTGACCTTCATGGTCTTTGATTGTATTCTTCTCAAGCTCCCATTATCCTTGATTGATATTCAATTGTCAACTCAACATGGTGATAGAAAGGAGCAACATTCCTCTGATTCTTTTGACTAAAGTGTGCATATGCATGTTTCCTTTTGTCTATCATGACTAATGTTTGATAGTAGCTATCATGTTTTCTCATTTCATCATGGTGTCATCATCCATCCCTTATGTGAATCATCATTCTATTTATGGGAATACTAACTTGGTTGTTAAATGTGCGAGGTACTTTGGGGAAAGTTTCCATTTTTGGCTTGAGGTTACTGTGTTTCACTTTATTTGTGGAACACAATTTACTATATTGGCATTACTCTTGTGCTTGGCATGTTAGATAGTTTATGCAGGTTATATGTATATGTGATTATTAATGCTATACATTGCCCATGGGATCTGTTCATATCTGATAATCTCATTACTTACATCCTGATGGCGTAATTTTTGACTTGATTTGTCTGTTGATGCCAGCTTGCTTGAAGTTCTCTGGGTTTCTTTTATTCTTGCTCAGTTGCTACGGATAGTTATCCGTTTGGTATTGCACTATTTCCTTTATTCTACTTTCATAGTTCTATGTTGTATGATGGGACCTCTATTGCTGATATATGTCAGGAGGCCCTCTGTTTTTGTCGGATACATGTGTTGTGTTTGTCTCTTTAACTTTTGATCGATGAGTCACTCAATTTAGAAATTGAGATCACGACTTCTCTCTCAGTGCATGTTCCCTATATGATGTTTATTTGTTTTGTTTCTTTAATTGTTGATCGATGAGTCTCTCAATTTAGAAATTGAGATCACGGCTTCGCTCTCATTGCCTGTTCCCTCTAGGATAGTTTTGTTAAGCTTCCTTTGACATGTTGATTAAGGTAGGAACCCATATATGCTAACATAAGATAGGAATTTCCTTTATCGTCAACTTTAGGGTCAACCATTGTATGATAACACTAGGGGTAGTGCTAGGCTAGTTTCCCTTAGTTGTTTTTTCTTTCCTTTGCATTTTGCATATTAAAACAAAAATCTGATTTCTTGGCAAATCATAAATCACCCCTAATAAACTTAAACCCTTCTTCAAGGTAAAAGATACAAATCAATCTTATCTGTTTGTGTGCCTCTTGGCTTTGTTTTCAAATCTGGTTTAGCCGATGTTTCGCCGTTGCACACTTGTTTGAAGCCGATGTTTCTCCATCGCACATGTTTGTTATCCTACTTTGATTCTCAATATCATTGTTAGGTGTGATATTTTGCTATCCGTTTCATTGATGTTTCGCCATCTTTTCCATGATATCTTGTTATCTTAGAGCCGATGTTTCGCCATCACACATTTGTTTTTAGCCGATGTTTCGCCATTACACATGTTTGTTATCCTACTTTGATTCTCAATATCATTTTTAGGTGTGATATTTTTCTATCCGTTTCATTGATGTCTCGCCATCTTTGCCATGATTCCTTATTATTTTCTAGCCGATGTTTCTCCATCGCGCACTTGTTTGAAGCCGATGTTTCGCCATCCCACATGTTTGTTATCCTACTTTGATTCTCAATATCATTGTTAGGTGTGATATTTTGCTATTAGTTTCATTGATGTTTCGCCATCTTTTCCATGATATCTTGTTATCTTTTAGCCGATGTTTCGCCATCGCACATTTGTTTGAAGCTGATGTTTCGCCATCGCACATGTTGGTTATCCTACTTTGACTCCCAATGTCATTGTTAGGTGTGATGTTTTATCATTTGATGTTTCGGCATCTGTGACATGTTACTTTGTTATTGTTTAGTCGATGTTTTACCATCTCATTTGTTTGTTGTTTTATTTGATGTTTTGCCATCTTGACTGTTTTTGTTGTCTTAACTAAAAAACACAAACCAACCAAAATATGTAAGCTGAACTACGGCTGCTCTGATTCCTTAAAAGGGATATGTAGGCGAAGGGGTAGGGCCCAACCGAGCACAACTTTTATTTTCCCTACATTGTTTTCTTCTTTTCTTTCGCATGCATTCTTTTTTTTCCAGCTTTAAGCCATAGACATAGGATTTGACCACACCCATTAGATTAGACAACAAGAGTGGATACCGTAGAGTAATACGGGCGTGTGGGGTGCTAATACCTTCCCCTTGCATAACAGACTCCCTTACCCGATCTCTCGATCGAAAGACCGTGATTTCTCCCTTTCTAGGTTTTCTCGATGTTTACCTTTCCATTTCGGCGGGATAAAAGACGTTCGGTGGCGACTTCATTGATGTTTCATTACATCCAGATGACAGGTTCCGGCCGGGTTTTTTCATCATGCCCCTGGAATTCAGAATGATAGGCGCATCGAGCATTCGGGTTGTAGCAAGGAGAAGCAGTATTGGGGTTCTTGGGAGCTTCCTTTAGGGTCACCAGATTGGACTTCAAAAGATGTGATAAGACTTGGGACAAGGTCATGTTGATTTGGTACAGGATTGGAAATCATAACAGCCTCTACCATATGGCGATGTTCAGTTTTGTTTTGATTTCTGTGGCCATATGCAACACTGACCCCCTTCTTCCCGGTAAAGGGTTTCTTCATCGTGCTCGAGGATACATCTCTTTGAATTTTGCCACTTTTTATACCAACTTCTACCCGTTCACCAGTCATGATTAATTTAGTAAATCCAACCGAGGAGCTTCTGATCAGATGGTTGAAGAATGAACCAGATAGTGCGCCTAAGAACATATTCACTAATTCTCTGCCAAATAGAGGGGGTTGGACTCTTCCCGCGAGATCCCGCCATTTTTGAGCATAGGTTTTGAAACCTTCACCAACACCCATAAACATGCCTTGCAATTATGTTCGAGTTGGAGCTAAGTCAGCATTATACTGGTATTGCTTGTAAAAAGTGGCATCCAAATCTTCCCAATTGCGTCCCTGACAAGCTTTCTTGGAACAAATGCACCCATAAGTTTCTATCAGCAGTGTGGGGTTGAATTTTCCTGACGTATGACCTCAAATGCAGCTTTGGACAAGAGACTCCGTCATATTTAGCGAAAGTGGGGACCTTGAATTTCTGCGGGATGATAACCCCTGAGACAAGTCCTAGCTCTTCAAAATCCAACCCGGGTACCCTCTGGATCTCCATAGCATTGAGGCGATCCTTTAACTGCTTGTATTTATCGTTAACTAGAGGATATTGTTCTTCAAAGTAGTCCACTTCTTCCTCTTCTTCCGACTCTGGATGGTCATTTACTTCCTTGTTTTTATCTTCTTGATTATCTCCTTCACCCGAAGAGTTTGCGAAATCTAGAGTTCGTCTGGTTGGTCCTTTGAACCTTCTTCCTATATTCAAAACACCGGCTGGTTTCTTCAATTTCTTTTTCTTCTCTTTGACCAGCAAAGTTTTCAAATCCTCTTGTCCTTTTGCCAGAGCCAAGAACATTTGTTGGAATTGAGTGTTCTGTGCTAGGAGATCCTTTACTGTCTGTTCAATATCCATCTCACTGAAATAAATAGTAGAAAGATAAGGAGACCTGTTGTAAGAAACCTGTTTGTGTTATGATGAATGAAAATGCATATGCAAATCATTTCAAGGAAATTAGAGATTTAAATTTGTTTAGACAAAAAAAAAGGAAACACCCGTTATATTAATAAATCCAAGTTTGAGTACATCATGCCTCTTGAGGCTTACAATGGAAGAAATAAATACAAAAATAAAACTCCTAAGTTGTAGCGGTAGAAATGTGCAAGACTAAGCCATTGGATTGACTAGACTTTATACAAATCAAAATAAAAATCGCCACCGCGCTTTATTGTTTCCAAAGGAATGGGAAAAGAGCGAATAACCCAAAAAGAGGGGGAAAGATTCAAGGTAAGGGGGTTGGTTATGCAAAGGGAAGGTATTAGCACCCTAAACATCTACGGTACTCCGCAGGAACCTCTTTGAAAAATCTGTATATTTTGGCTATAAAAATGTGTTGTATATAAAATGGATGATGGAGATGAGAAAAGAAATATTTTTATGATTTTTGCACCCGCCACGGTTGAGAACCTTTAGTGCCTACATACCACCTTTCATACAATAGGGGGTCAGGGTACACGTCGTTCCTCTTTTAAAAATTTGAAACACAAGTGTGTTGGTTGATTTTATGAGATAAGACATCATCGCAATTGTCCGTGTGAAAAACATACTTACTACCCACAATCATGAGAAAGGAGAATTTGCGTCATCTCAAAGTGGAGGATATGGCTTGGATTTTAAAATCAACAATGCCTCACTCAACACCCAAGTGGAAAATATCTCACTTCACTACATATTGTAGAAGTATAGTTGTTTGCATCACTACAAGGATTGACAAGAGTCTAATCTTTTGAGAAAAGTTTAAAGATAAAAGCCAAAGTGGCAAAATGGTTTGAAATGAGATTGATTGACTTTTATTCTTCTCACAAAAAAAAGTCAAGGTATTATTAAATTGATTGAAATTTATTTATGAAAATGTTTCGAAGATGCATGGACCTAAGTCCAAGTTTATTATGAAAATGTTTCAAGTAAAACAAGAAGAGTTTTTTTTTTAAAAAAGGAGGGAGAAGATTTTTGAAATTAAAGAAGATGGGAGGAGAAGAAGAGGCTATCCTAAAGCATAAGGTAAAAGCTAGGGATAAGAACCATCTAACCAACAAGAAGCCAATACTTGACATTATGAGTCAATATAGAATTCCCATTCTTCGGATTGAAACCAAGCAAGCAAAGATACTAGACCTCTTGAGAGAACCAAGCTTCAAGTGTTTTAAGTCTTCGCAAAAATTGGGCAGAGTAACGGCTGTATACGGGTGAATTCCAGATTACAAACAAATATCGTAATCTCAATAACTTGCACACAAAACAAACAAAATATCAAATAAAGTTACGAAGTCTCCAAGATAGGCCAAGGTCTCTAATCCTAAGTCCAAGAAGTCCATCACTCCATAATGCAAAGGATAGTAACCATGTAGTCCAAGTATCATTAATGATTTTTATGGTTCATGTTGATTATTAGGTGTCTTTAAAAAGAAAGAAAAGCTCAAGTGAGCAAAATAAAAATGACATAAAAGTAAATGCTCAAGTGAGCAAAGATGAAAATAGCATGAAATGTAAAATGCTAAAAGTAAATGGTACATAAAGCATGAAAATAAAAGAGTAAAGTAAAGTTAATTGTTAGTAATTAGTGGTTAGTTGGATGACCATATTGAAACTTGCATTTGGAACTCATTAGAGGATTGGTAGAACCAAAGCCTCCACACAACAAGTTGCATTTGCATTTTGTCAAGTATATCATCCATTTTGGAATTCTCACAAGGCAACATGTAATGATCAACGATCTTTAAGTGATCCGCGTTGACCAAAGGTGTTGTAGATCCATTAGAGGATTGGTAGAACCAAAGCCTCCACACAATGAATCTCAAGGTTATTGGATCAAAGAGATCAAATTAACATACTTGGGCTTGCAATCATAAGTTTGGGCCACGAATGATCATTTATTCGAATCGGGACAAAATTTAGCGCTATGTTAAGCAATCGTAAGTGGACTTATGTAGAAGTCACACCTATTTTGAGGCCGGTCAATAGCAATCTATGTACTTCATGTTTGGATAAATGATATAGAGATCACCATCCCTTAACATGTAGCACAATTAAAAAAGAAAGGGATAAGATGAAGAGGGAGGGGAATGATAAGCTAATTTGGATCACCATTTCAAAATTCTTCCATCTTTAAATTCAACCACTCCTCTAGATGGATTAAAGCACTAAACATATCATTAATCCAAAGCACCAAAAATGAATTAAATAATTCACTCTTAGGTAGATTTGAATTGATGAACATTTATCCAACTTCATCTACATCACAAAGTCCATTGAGTTTAAAGACAAATTGGACATTTAAAATTGCAATCCAAACCAACAATCAAAAGGAGTGAGTAGAAAAATCATTTTGGATCAAAGCTGCCCCCAAACAAGGCAAAAAAGTGCATTATGTCCCTGTGCAGTCGATTGCAGTAACTGTGCAATCGATTGCACACAGTGTTATTTTCAAAAAAATTGTGTGAAACGCTTCTGTGCAATCGATTGCACAGTTACTGCAATCTATTGCACACTGTTACAGTAGCAAAAACAATATTTTAAAAGGGCAATTTCTTGTTCAAACTTTCCATCAAACACCTTATGATCATGGATCCAATTGAGCACGAAAATTCCATTAAATTATGAGAAAATAACACCATTGGAATCACAAAATAATGCTCAAAGAATCAAACCCAAAGATCAACAAGAGATCACATTGTGAAAGATGAATTATCCAACTTACCAAAGGTAGATCTAGAGAATTATCAAAACAACTTCAAGAATTTGCTTCAATTCAACCACAAGAATCAATTGACCAAGCTTGGATGTAGAGAATTGATGAAGAAAAAGTGTTTGGATGAAGGTTTAGCTCAAAGATTAGTAAGCTTCAATGCAAAGCTTACTAAATT
The DNA here is from genome assembly GCA_948472305.1 of Vicia faba. Classification (NCBI taxonomy): domain Eukaryota; kingdom Viridiplantae; phylum Streptophyta; class Magnoliopsida; order Fabales; family Fabaceae; genus Vicia; species Vicia faba. The sequence goes on from OX451740.1 coordinate 706,264,797, forward strand.
TTGAAAATGGAGCTTTGAGTGAATTTGGTAGATGGAGAGAATTGAGAGATTTTTTAGCAAGGTGGATTTGGCTATCAAAAGCTTGAAATTTGAATGAAATGAGAGCTCTATTTATAGAGTTTTAGGATTGGGATTAGTGGTAATTTGGTAATTGATTCTTGGAGCCAAAATTTGAATTAATGATAACTCTTTCAAAAATTAGAGTCAAAATTTGAATTAATGATAATTCTTTCAAATATTAGAGACAAAATTTGAATTAATGATAATTCTTTTTAAAAATAAAAGATTGGCACTAAAATTTGAATTAATGATACATCTTTCAAAAGTGAAGGAAAATTGGAGCCAAAATTTGACAAGTTTAAAATGCTGGTTTTTTTTTTTAATTTTCACGTTGTGCAATCGATTGCACTACAGTGCAAATCGATTGCACAATGTATTTTTTTCAAAAATGGCGCAAAATACACTATGTGCAATCGATTGCACTTTAAGAGCAATCGATTGCATCAGTGAAAAAAATGAAAATTTTTAATTCTTTTTCTTTGCAAATAGAGATTTTAGGAAAATAATACCAGAAATCCTTATTTGTCAGATGCTTCGACTTGGTACCTACAAAACAAAAATATACAAAGACAAAGACAAATATTTTTTTGTATTTTGATTAGAAGTTAGTCAACAACACATATACAAAATACACAACCAAGGTGCTTGGAGATTCCTCAAGAGCAAACTTAAAGATAGGAAAAAAGAGGAAGAACCAACCCTAATGTGATCTTGTTATGATCGAGTTGATATGATATGATAGAGGAATCTTAGGGGCAAAAATTGGGGTAGAACAACTGCCCTTATTTAAGTGTCTTCTATCCGGAGATACGAAGGTTACAAATCTTCGTGTCGACGCGATTGAAGATACTTAAATATAAAATAAGCCCTATTTTTGTCTCTAAGATGCCATGCAATGCTTATGATTATGGATGCATATGAACAGAACAAAAGAGACGCAAAGTAACACTGGGGATGCCACAAAAATGAAGAAACAAAGGAGCAACCCCACAAGGAAAATAAATCACTGGTGGACCAAAAGAATAGAACCAGAGAGGAGGATAACAAGCATCGACGTTCACTGCCGATGTCTACCAACGTTCACTGAAGGTAGAGAGAATAAGATATACCGACTCACAGATGACGGTAAACTACCAACTCAATAGTTGAAGGTAAAAGAGAAAATATATCATGCCATCGCCGTTCACTGAAGAGGAACTATCACCGTTCACTGATGATAGCAAAAAGATAAGAAACACCGATGTTCACTGCCGATGCACTACCAACGTTCACTGAAGGTAGATTTTGAAAATATCATACCATCGCCGTTCACTGACGAGGAACCACCACCGTTCACTGATGATAACAAAAAGATAAGAAACACCGACGTTCACTGCCGATGCAGTACCAACATTCACTGAAGGTAGATTTTGAAAATATCATACTGTTTACCCTGGTTATTGGTAAACAACCGCTGATCCTCCAAATGGTTACTTATTTGGTTACTCGCAGGATCGATCAGATTGATCCTAGGACATAGGTTGATTTTGAAGTTTTGGTTAAATTGGATATTGGTTAAATGACAATAAAATAAAGAGGCTTTAAGTAAATTGCATGAAGAAGTAGGCTTGGTAAAATAAATGAAGGCTTAAAGTGAAGGATTTCGACAGGAAAGTAAAGAAGAAAGCAAGTAAATTTCTGGAAAAGTAAATGACTTTGATTAATAAAGTTGGTGTTTCACACATACATTTCTCAACAATTCTTTCTCACACTCTGGGTACTCGAATCTATATGAGTGACTTTGTATATAATTGTGAACACACGCGAGAAACTGCGTGACTACTACTATTTATACTAAAAACATCCCAAGTAACCGTCGGGCAGTTACACTGCTTCGAGATGATTCCACTTGGCACGTTCTCAACGTTCGACGCTCCAGATCTTTGCACGTTGCACTTGGTAACCGCTGGAAACCGTTTTCCCTCCAAACGCTTGAATTTCAAACCGTTCCACTCTGAACCATCGAACACCTTCGTCGAGAAGCATCTTCGACGAGAAACACCTTCGACGTCGAAGGCAACCAACTTCTCCCTTGGAAGAAATCTTCTAAGTACCTTGCCATCTTTCGATGGGCATTTCGACGGACCTAGCTGGTCGAAAACATCCTTCAGCTTTAATGGCTGACATCAATGAAACAAGGGTGTCGAATTTAGGAGCCAACAAATTGCCCCCCAAGAATGCCTTATTTCGACTCTGAAAGAAAAATGCATTCTTTGAAACGCCATTCGACACCTGTCTTTCCACGCTTAGTCACAAATTAAATTGTGCACTTTTTGTTGTCTTCTACCAACCACTGGCAATCCCAAGAAAACCATCATTTATCCGTACCTAAGACGTCACCTCAGTACGGCGTGCATTGTGCCAAACGTCATTTCAGAATTTGTCATTATGACAATTCCCAAAAATGAGGGCGCACGCTGCACCCCTCCGTTTCTGCAGAATGGCTAAAACAACAGGGGGACGCCACGTGTCCCACTACCTCCTGCAACATTAAATGGCATTTAATGTCCTCGGTTTTGGGGATTTGCCCCCACTACTATAAATAGCAGTAAGTACCCATTGTGGGACTTTTTACGCTATCTAGCTTTCAGACTTCTCCATTTGCATACAAACTTGTCAACTTTGCAAACCCTTTTTCTTCACTTCGTCTTCATCCTCACCATCAACAATGGCATCTGGTTCTTCCAATGCTCCTAGCGCCACCGTACCATCTGGAAACGTCAAACCTAAGGTTTTCGTCACCGCTCCAGTAGTGACTTCCACGGGCCAACGAAGGGTCCCTGAACCTCTGGACATCGCTGTTCGTGATGCTTACTCACACCACCTTATGATCCCGGTTGGATATTCCAACCAGATCTTTGCTATGTCTGGCCCATTGTACCCAAGTATTGCTGAGGCCATGAAGATCAAGAGTTATTTTCTGGTAGTTGAGAAACTCAAACCGGTTGCATGCGCCAAGAAAGATGCAGAGGATAATGAAGACCCTGCTAAAGAGAAAATCAACCTCCGTTTCTTCAACAAAGGTGTTAGGGCTTTCAGGTCTGGCCCTAGCCTTACTCCTGATTACGTTGCTTGGCTGGAAAAAATGGAGAAACGCCAAGCTTCGATCTGGAAGGATATGGGGATTTTCGACCTGGTTATGCTGTCGAAGACAGGTCTTAACTATTCCCCAGAGATGTTGATAACTTCTTTACTCTTCTGGGACTACTCCCAGTTCACCTTCCATCTTCCCTGTGGAATGCTGACTCCTACACTCTTCGATGTGGCCGCTATCACTGGCCTTCGACCCACCGGGGACTACTTCGACCCGGAGGAGATGTCGGAGGATCAAATTGGATTCTCTGCCACAAAGCCAACCTACACCACCTTCATCAATCACTACCACGACAGGTCGACAGATGCTGTGTCGGATGTCGAACACATTGCGTTTCTAGCTTTATGGCTGACACGCTTTGTGTTTTGCTCCAAGTCCTTGCAGGTGACCAAGAAGATGGTCACTCTCGCCACTCAACTCCATCATGGCCAAAATATCTGTTTGGCAGAATTGATTTTGGCTAGCCTGTATGAGTCGATTAGTAATGGAGCGACTCTTCTGAAGATTATCGAGAACAGGGCCAGTCTGCTGCTTGCTGGACCTTTTTGGTTGCTCCAACTGTGGCTCAATGCCACCTTCGAATCTTTCTTGCCTAAGAAGGTTCAAATAAATGAGCAGGCTCCAGAGATAGCGAACAGACGTGTCGAAGGAACCAGACTGGCTCTGTTGACTCCGATGGGAGATGGACTGGAGCTTCAGCAAACTTTCACAAACTTCGTTCTGATGTTTGCTCGAAGGAAAGAGTTTGCTTCGACTATGGCGCCGTTTGCTCGACGGAAGGTAGGCCCAGCATGGTTCACAAGGCCACATCCTAGGACGTCGAGTGGTCCTCAGGTTGACGAACATACAACAATGTGGGAGGCGTTCCTCACACCAAGGATCATGCCTCTTCGATTCAGGAGCTCTAAGACTCACTTGAGTCTGATTGCATATCAACCAAACCTGGTGTCTCGCCAGTTTGGTATTATTCAAACCCTACCTTCTCCAATTTTTCCAAGGGAGAAGTCTATGTTATACTTCTGCAACGACTACACCGAAGAAGCTGCCACTAAACATATCGGAAGATATGCTGGTTGAACAGTTCTTTCGTTGTTTGACTACCAGCTCAACTTTCTTTGCTCACCATCCTTCGAGGAGTGGTGGAAAAGTTATTACGCTGAGGAGTTTTTCGACGAGAAGGACTTCGTGGATGAGCTTCAGAAATCTTTTGTCCTTGTCTTGGACAAAATAAAGAAATGTAAGTTCATCCTTTCACATTACTTTGTCTTTCTCTTTCGACTGCTAGCCTGTTAACTATTTTATTTGCTTTCAGTTGTTCGAAAGCCTGCAGCCAAGAAGGCTGCAGAAGGCCAACAGGGGGGAGGCCCCTTAACAAAACCTCCACCGCCGGCGAAGACTATAGCGCCGGCGAAGACCACAACAAACCAACAGGGGGAAGGCCCTTCGAAAAAACCTTCTGTATCGGTAACCAGACTTTCATTACTTTCTTCTGGATTTTAATTTTTGACTTTCGATGCAATTGCTAGATCGAACTCCCATTGGTTTTTTAGGCACCTTCGCCCAAGAAACGGCCAGCACTGACGGTCGAATCCGGGAGCGATGACGAAGATGATTCTCCCCCTGCTCCTCTAAAAAGGCGAAAGCTGACGAAGGACGTTCCTGCTCCTGAGGCTGCTGGTCGAACAATTAGAATAAAGGTTGCTGGGAGAAAACCCAGGCCACCTCCAGTAATCATTGAGGAGCCAACGGAGGAGGAATTAAACGTTCTTCTCAATAAGCCTGTCGAAAGCGACAATTCCAGCCCTGGGGCTGAAGCTAATTTACAGGTAATCTCTTAGACCTCTTTATAACTCAGGTGTAGATACCTACATTCGACTATGTCTCTTTCGAATTCTGAAGATTCTTCGTCTTCTCTTTTCAGGACACCACTGAAAGCTCGCCGCCAAGGACTTCTGAAACATTGGAGTTTGCTGAACTCAGCAGGCCACAAGAAAAAGGCTTGGAGAATGACGAAGCCCATACTGAAATAAATGAGGCCAATGCTGAAACGGCAGAAAAACCAGCAGAAGATCCTCAAACAGAAGAGCAACAGCCAAAAGAGATTCAGGTGGTGGATCTGTCGGAAGAGAATCGTGACGAAGGGGACCCAGGCAACGCTGGCGAAGAGGATCAAGGTGCCGCTGGCGAAGAGAACCAAGGTGACGCTGGCGAAGGGCACCAAGATGACACTGGCGAAGGGCACCATGATGACGCTGGTACTGCCACAGTCCGAGTCAAAGGGAATCAAGTCGAGGCACCTGTCACTCAACAGCCTCAAACCCAAGACAATGCTGTTGCAAGGGCTGTTACCTCAACAAAGCACAGGTCGAAAGAGGACTTAGAACTCTTGAAGCAAACTGACCCTGTTAGCTATCTCAACGCCATCATCGAGAGCAAGAGTTCATCTGATGCTAGTCAGGAGGTTCCTACCCTGTCGGGGAAGTCCACTGAAACTTCTCCTCTCGATGAGGCTTTGGCGAAGGTTAAGGCTCAGTTTTTCAAGAAGGACTTGATGAAAGCTTTGGAGGGGGACCCTACTGCTCCATCATACTTGAGGGATGTTTTGAATGCTGTAGACTTGTTAGCTGTAGCTCCCGAAATTTCAGGCTTGATCATGGAGTTACACTCCATTATTGATCAAGTCTCAGCAGATTATAGGCGACAAAGGGGCTTTAATAGTCAGCTTGAGGTGTTGTATGGCAAAAGCTCTTCTGCATGGACTGCTGTTTCGGAGACAACTTCTCGAATTGCGGAGTTGTCGAAGCAAAAAGCATCTACACAAGAAGAAGTTGATTCCATCGATCGAGAGAATGCTTCCTTCAGGGCGCAAATCGAAGAAATAGAGGCTAAGATAAATGCCAATACTAAGCGCAAGGAGGAACTTCTGTCGACCGTCCCAGACACCGAAAGTCAAACTGAAATCAAACAAGGCCTAGAATTTGCTGAGAAAGCCCAAGGCTTCGACGACCAGATTGCCAAGCTTGTGCAGGCGAATGCCTGGTGCAACAAAAGATTGGAGCTGCAGCAAATCAAATACCTTCGACTCAAGGACTCCGTTCCCTTTTGATTGATTCAGCTTTTGTAACCATATTTTGTAATCTGTATTCGACAACATTGCCATCTTGGCTAAAATTATAAAAAATTTCCATTTTGGCTCTTTTATGGTTAATTTAGTCATTACTTTATTATTTTATTTTTATCTCTTGGAGTGTAGGTTTGTATTTTTTCAAATATTTACCATTTACTCTCAAGAGCCTTTTATCTTCACCTAACTCTTCGACTTCATAGGCTCCACCAGAAAAAGTCTGGATAACTCTGAATGGTCCTTCCCATTTGGGTGACCATTTCCCCATGCTTCGATCCCTTCGATCCATGGGAAGAATCACCTTCCAAACTAGTTCTTCAGGCGAAAATACCTTAGGTTTCACCTTTTTATTATAAGAGTCTTCTACTCTTTTCTTCTGAAGCCTGAGTAGGTCAAGAGCGCGCAATCTTTCTTCGTCTAAATCCACTAGTTCGTCTAACATCATATTCCAATAAATTTCAGAGGGAATATCATAATGTCTCTGAACCCTTGCAGATTAAAGACAAATTTCTGCTGGCAACACTGCATCATGGCCAAAAGTTAGCCTATATGGTGTTGTACCTGTGGCTTCTTTTGGGGACGTTCGACAAGCCCACAAAATCTGGTCTAACGTCTTATGCCAATTTTTTGGTTTCTTCCCAACATGCTTTTTTATCAAGCCAATCACTACTTTGTTTGCTGCTTCGACTTGACCATTTGCCTGTGCATAATAAGGCGTTGATGTTAGGAGTTTGAAACCTGTTTCCTGAGCGAATTCCTGCATCTTTCGACCAGTGAAAACTGATCCTTGATCAGTAGTTATAGTCTCAGGGATTCCATACCTAAAAATAATGTTCTTTTGAATAAATTCAATGACATTTTCTTGGTCTACATTGACTAAAGGGATAGCTTCGATCCACTTAGTAAAATAATCAATGCCTACCAGTATGTATTTCTGACTCTTCGATGATGCTGGTCGAATCTCTCCAATGAGGTCCAACGCCCATCCCCTAAAGGGCCAAGGCTTCACTATCGAGTGAAGTTCGCTTGCTGGTACATGCTGGATGCCTGTATGGACTTGACATTCTTGGCAACCTTTGGCGAACTCAACACAATCTTTCAGCATAGTGGGCCAGTACAGTCCTTGTCGAAACAACAACCATTTCATCTTATGGTCTGCTTGGTGAGCCCCACATGCTCCAGCGTGCATAGTCGAAAGGGCTATGTATGCCTCAGTTTCACTTAAGCATTTTAGCAATACCCCTTCAAGCGTCTTCTTGAATAACTCATTACCCATGAGTACATAACTAAACGCCCTGTACTTTGTTTTTCGTTCTGTCGAAGCTCCTGGATTTTGAAGATAATCCACAATGGGTTTCCTCCAATCTTGTTCTGACAAATTATCTATGAACGAAATTTCGAAGTTACTTTGATCAGCATATCCTAGTCTCATCGATTCCAAGTCTGTTGGTGATAGACAAGTTGCTTTTATCTTTTCTCGAACTTCGATTGCTCTTTGTAATCTCGTTTTTGAAATCTTATACCCAGATGCAATTTGTGCCAAGTCGTTGGCTATTTGATTTTCCACTCTGGGTATGTGTCGAATATTGACCATTTCAAATTTTTTCAATAAACGATTTTCTATCACAAAGTACATAATGAGATTTTCTCTTATGCATTTATATTCCTTTGTGACTTGCTTAATGACTAACTCTGAGTCTCCCATTATTTCGACTCGAGTTGCCCCCAATTCCAACAATATCTCAAGGCCAGTAATTAGAGCTTCATACTCAGCCTCATTGTTCGAACAAGAACCTGATATCTTGTACTTGAATGTTGTTGGAATTTTATCTGGAGAAATGATCAAGACTCCTACCCCTGTTCCATCTTTATGGCTGGAACCATCGAAGTAGAATTTCCAAGGCTCTATCTCCACATAATTAATATCCTTAACTTGAATTGAGTGGTCGACTATAAAGTCTGCAACCACTTGTCTTTTCACTGCCTTAAGAGGCATAAAGGTCAAGGAGTATTCAGTTAATGCTAATGCCCACTTGCCAATTCGACTGTGCAAGATAGGTTTCGACAACATATACTTGAAAACATTAAAATGAGACGAAACATACACATCAACTGGTTTTATATATTGCTTGAGTTTTGTACAAGAGAAATACAGACATAGACACAATTTTTCAACTTCACTATATCTAGTTTCTGCATCGTTCAAAACTCTACTAAGATAGTAAATGGGTCTTTCGACTCCATTCTCATCTTCTTGGGCTAACATGCTTCCCAAAGTTTTGTCGGATGCAGCTATGTACAATCTCATACTCCTATTGCTACAAGGAGGCACCAAAATAGGTGGCTTGGTGAGGTACCCTTTGATTTTGTCGAAGGCTTTTTGTTGCTCTTGCCCCCATTCGAACCCCTCTTTATTCAGTCGAAGTAAGGGTGAAAAGGCCTGAGCTTTCCCACTTAGGTTAGATATAAACCTCCTTAAGAAATTTATCTTGCCTAACAGAGATTGCAATTCCTTCTTATTCGATGGCGCTTTCGCTTCCAGAATTGCCTTCGTCTTGTTCTGGTTGATTTCGATTCCTTTCTTGTGGACAACGAAGCCCAAGAAATCTCCAGCTTTCACACAGAACGCACACTTCAAAGGGTTCATCTTCAGACCATGTTCTCTCATTCTTTCGAATGATTGTCGAAGGTGGTCAATATGATTCTTCCTGGAAACAGATTTTATAACAATGTCATCAATATATACTTGCATAAAAGTGTTAATAAAATCATGGAAGATAGTATTCATTGCTCGCTGGTATGTTGCCCCAGCGTTCTTTAGGCCAAAAGGCATCACTACCCATTCGTAAGTGCCTAGGGCCCCAGGGCATCGAAAAGCTGTTTTCGACACATCCTCTCCAGCAATGAATATTTGATTATATCCTGAATAACCATCGAGCATACTCAGGTATTCATAGCCAGCGGCAGAATCGACTAGCATTTCCGCCACAGGCATAGGATATTCATCTTTGGGTGTAGCAGCATTCAAATCTCTGAAATCTATGCACACCCTTAATGTACCATTTTTCTTAATTACTGGCACAATGTTTGCAATCCATTCGACATACCTTGTAACGCGTATGAATTTGCATTTCAGCAGTCTTTCGACTTCCGTTTTGATCTTCGACAGTATTTCTGGAGCGAAGCGTCTTGGACTTTGCTTGATTGGCTTCTTCCCAGGTTTGATTGGAAACTGAAGTTCTACCAATCCTCTGTCGAGACCAGGCATTTCGTCGTAATCCCATGCAAAACAGTCCTTGAACTCTTTCAACAATTGGATTACTTCCAACCTAAGTTCTGGGTCAATTTTGGCGCTGATGTAAGTTGGCCTTTTCTCTGACCCTTCGCCTAAGTTGATTTCTTCTAAAGGATCTTGCGCTAACATTTTAATGTTGTTCGCCAAGGGGTCCTTTTCGAAGCCCAAAGGCTCATCGTCATAGATGGAGTCGAGCCTCTGTTCCTGCATTTCTTCTTGCATGATATCAGGGGGTTCTGGATCGAAATCCTTTCCTGGACCTGCAGCAGATAACTGTTGATCATTGGCCTGTGTGGCCATGTACTTCACTTCGGCTTCGAGAGCCGTTATCATCTTCATTTCAGCTACATAAGCCGAAATTCGCTTCAAAGATTGTGACTCAGTCATTATCACTGAATTCACTTCCCCAACCAGTTGGTTGGATATCAGTTAACCCACTGAAGTCTATGTGGGACAAGTCTTCTCTGTCCCATTGGAAACCATGCTCAGGATGCAGGTATAGGGAGCAAAAAGTGTTTGGCGCTGGCGCCATGTCGAAGTCAGGTGTTGGACATGGCCCTATGTGAGCCAAGTTCTTGTCGAAATCCGCCAACCCCAGGTGATTCACTTCGCCCAGGTAATAGCTTTGATCTGCCTCTATGTTTTCGACCATCCCATCTGGACGCCATAGCAACAGCCTCTGGTGCATTGATGATGGCACAACTCCAACACCATGAATCCATTCACGGCCCAACAAAAGATTGTAGTTGGGTTTGGCCGATATGACCATAAACATTGTTGGTCGAAGGATAGACCCTACCTTGATATCTAGCTGGATCACTCCCATAGTGGTCCCTATGCCGCCCTCATAGTTCGACAGGACCATGTTGTGAGGCTTAATATCCTCATCCCTTTTGCCAATTTTCCTTAGCATAGAGTGAGGAATAATGATGATGGTTGCCCCGCAATCCACCAATATTTTATTCACTGTGGTTTCTTCGAGTTTAGCCCTTATAAATAAAGGCTTGAGGTGATTTTTCATCGCCTCTGTGGGTGGTTCGAAGAATCCATTTTGTTCTTCAGTGGTGCCATTGTCCATGACGAAATAGCACACGGGCCTATGTTTGGCCATTTCTTGCTCCACTTCCCAGTCACTTGCTTCGACCTCTACCTGTCGGTTGAATTCTCTGGGCAGCACTGAGACTATATTCACCATTATGTCCAAAGTATCATCAGACTCAGAATCGTCTTCGTCCTCGACTTCACCTTGGTTAGGCCAAACTAGCCTGTTGGTTACTGGCTCTCTTTCTAGAGGTTTCCTTTGCTTCCTTTGAGGAACATTCGAACTGGTTTCTGCCTTTGGTTCGTTGGCAGCCTCCCTTTCAGCTTTTCGTCTCCTTTGGTATCTCCTCCATTGAGATCGAGACATGGGATTTTTCCCTTTGTAGTTGCTTGACACTTGTGCAACTTTGGGTGCAGCAACTTGAGGCTCTTTCTTTTGAGTCAAAGATGAACCCCTTGGCACGTCGAAAGAGTTCCATCTCTCCTCACTTGGCCTTTTTTGACCGGAGGTTTTGTACCAGGTATCTACCGGCACATTTGTTGGAGGCCTGAACGTCAAGGGCCTCTTTTCTTGGTTTGAACCTCTTTGGGAGGCTCTTCTAGGGTCATGTCGAAGATCAACATTTTCCCTTCTCTTATTCGCTGCTCTTACGCCTTGAATGTGCTCAGCAACTTTTTTGTCAAAGATCGAACTGCATCTTGGGCACAGCACCACCTCTGATTTCTTTTTCTGGCATCTTTGTAGAAAATCTGCCAGATTTTCATTTTCCCGAGGGAAAGCAGTCTTATTAGCTTGTTCTTGCCTCATGGCCTCTTCTGATGCTTTTGGGTCAGAGAGTTCGACCATGTTGATATTCATTGTATCTTTGTTGGCAAGAGTTAACTGCTTCATTTGTATCTCCAGATTCTCCGTCTGGCCTTGAACTGTGGCCAAGTGGGAACTGGGTTTTGGTCCAGTTTTTTGTGCTTCAACGGTCTCCAGCTTTGGGCTTTCGACCGCTTTCTGAACTGCTTCAATTGTCTTCCTGGATAAATTCCCAGAAAAACTGCCAAAGATTGGCATGTTGATATGGTCCTTTGAGACTTCGACCATTGTGATTCCTGGCCTCTTCGACTGGCTCCTGGTTGCCTCTATCACATTCACCTCAGAAGGCTCAGCATAGTGGGCTTCAGCCTGCAATGGATTTGAGTCGACAGCCATGGGGGTCTTGTCAGCAAACTTCAACCTCCCTTCTTCGATAACGTCTTGCACAAGATTCCTGAAAAGAAAACATTGAGAAGTTTTATGGCCCAAAAAATTATGATATTTGCAAAAACCTCTCTTCTTTCTTTGATCAAGAGGAGGAACTTTTACCCCTGGGGGTACTTGAAGGAAAATTGCGATCAAAACGCAGCGGAATATAAAATTTTCCTTTAGAGATCCTTACGAATGAGCATGGTCAGTGATAGAAAGTTTTACCTCTTGTGGCGATTCAGACCTTTGATGTCGTGATCACGAGCGTTGATGAAGAACAACGCCTCTACTCAGTCCACACGAACAGATTGCTTCCGGTCACAGTGCTAGCTGATCACGAACGGAAACCTTGAGTGAGAGAGAGAGAGTCAAAAACGAAAATGCATCAAGTGAAAAAACTTCATCACAAGGGATCTATTTATAGAATCACTCGTGTGGGCTACAAGCTAAAAGCCCAATTAAGGCTATAAGCTAAAAGCCCAATTAAGCTTATGGACATCATACCTTATGATGTACCATATATCACTCATCCACGTGGTACCTTACCACTTTCCGTATTACACTTAAGTGCACCGTACCTTACGGTGTTCCTTATTTATTCTATCTCTCATCAACCTGTCCTTATGTGTGTGACCCTGTAGGTTTTCGCGACGTTGGCAATTATATTAAATTACACATTTAATATAATAAACAGTGAGCGGTATCTAGCAACACTTCACTGTTACCCAAGTCACGAAAATGTCATGTGATCTGACCAAACCTTTTCCGTGATAATATTTGTGTTGTACAATTACCCTTTTGCCCTCATGTCTATATTGAACACAAGGCATACACTGTGTCACCCTTGTCCAGTTCAATATTGGGCCCTTAGACATTTATCCTGTTATGCAGGATGAGCAAATTCCATCTAGGTCACTCATGTCCCTTAGCATGCTTTGTGAAGTACCCATCAACCATCTTTATAGTCATCCAGTTACGGATGACGTTTGATCATCAATAAAGTACTTGACTCTACATCTAGGGTCCATAGTGGTTTCAGGTCGAAGGGTGGTATACACCATTATCATCATGAGAATAACTTATGACACTTTGCATAACATTCTATGTAGTATTCTCATAACGGGTCAATCCAGTATAAATATTACTCCTAATATTCATACCTATGTCAAGACTTGATAACTCCTTATCTATGATCCATGAGATGTGATCATCAATCTATCTTCATAATAATCTTAATGCTTTAATGTTATCCCACTTCACATTAAAGCTTGACTACGGATACTTTAAGAATAGTTTCTTATGTTTAATAGGATCTCATGATTAAGTCACACTTAACATTTCATTAAACCAATAAACCATTCTAGGGACTTTATTATTTTGGAAAACATAATAAAGAAATGCCTTTTATTATTAATAAATAATTCGATACAAGTACCAAAAGTATTGGCCTCTAGGGCTTACACCAACAATCTCCCACTAGCACTAGAGCCAATCAGGCATACCCCTAATACCCATAGATCTAGTATGTCCATCATGCTTCAGCTGCGCAAGAGGCTTTGTTAATGGGTCAGCAACATTGTCAAGTGTAGGTACTCTGCATATTTTCACATCTCCCCGATCGATTATCTCTCGAATGAGATGATAACGCCTAAGTATGTGTTTGGATCGTTGGTGAGATCTAGGCTCCTTAGCTTGTGCGATAGCACCATTGTTATCACAATAGAGATCAATGGGATCCACAATGCTATGGACTATGCCAAGTTCACTAATGAACTTCTTGATCCAAACAGCTTCCTTTGCTGCAGTTGAGGCAGCAATATACTCAGCCTCGGTTGTAGAATCAGCAACTGTATCTTGCTTTGAACTTTTCCAGCTCACAGCGCCACCATTTAAACAAAACACATAACCAGATTGCGATCTAAAGTCATCCTTATCTGTCTGGAAGCTAGCATCAGTGTATCCAATTACAGCAAGCTCTTCCTGACCTCCATATATCAAGAATGAATCCTTAGTCCTTCTCAAGTACTTAAGGATATTCTTGACAGCTACCCAATGAGCATCACCGGGATTAGACTGGTACCTACTCGTTGCACTTAAAGAATACGAGACATCTGGTCGAGTACATAGCATGGCATACATGATAGATCCTATTGCAGATGCATATGGAATCTTATCCATGCGATCCCTTTCTTCCTTACTTGAAGGGGATTGTGTTTTTGAAAGACACATGCCATGTTGCATAGGTATGAATCCTTTCTTGGAATCATGCATATTAAAGCGTCTCAACACTTTTTCTATGTATGTACTCTGACTTAGGCCAAGCAGTTTTTGTGACCTATCTCTATAGATCCTGATTCCTAATATATAGGCTGCTTCACCTAGGTCCTTCATTGAAAAGCATTTCCCTAACCAAGTCTTCACTTGTTGCAAGGTAGGGACATCGTTTCCAATGAGTAATATGTCATCTACATATAATACCAGGAATACGATCATGCTCCCACTAACCTTCTTGTAGACACAAGGCTCATCTTCATTCTTGATGAATCCATATTGTTTTACTGTTTCATCAAAACGAAGATTCCAGCTTCTGGAAGCTTGCTTCAATCCATAAATTGATCGCTGTAACTTACATATCTTTTGGGCTTCCTCTGGTATGTCAAATCCTTCAGGTTGTGTCATGTACACATCCTCAAGAAGATTCCCATTAAGGAAAGCAGTTTTGACATCCATCTGCCATATTTCATAATCATGATATGCAGCGATAGCAAGTAAAATCCGAACAGATTTAAGCATTGCAACTGGTGAAAAGGTTTCATCATAGTCCACGCCATGAATTTGTTTATAGCCTTTTGCAACCAGTCTTGCCTTATAGGTATGTACCTTACCATCCATGTCAGTCTTCTTTTTAAAGACCCACTTGCATCCTATAGGGTTAACTCCTATAGGAGGCTCTACCAAGGTCCAAACCTGGTTTGTGTACATGGAATCCATTTCAGATTTCATGGCTTCTAGCCACTTCTCAGACTCAGGACCAGTTATGGCCTCTTGGTAGGTCACAGGCTCATCTTGATCCATGAGTAATACATCACCCTGATCACTTATGAGATATCCATATCTCTCAGGTTGTTGACGTATCCTGCTTGACCTACGCTGGTCTTGTTCTACTTGAGCAGGTTGCTCTTCCACAACTACTTGTGTTTCCTGCTCTAATTCCTCCATAGGTGTATCAATGCTTTGTGGTTCTTGAATTTCTTCAAGCTCTATTTTCCTCCCACTGATTCTTTTGGAAATAAAATCCTTTTCCAGAAAAACTCCAGTTCGAGCGACAAACACTTTGCCCTCAGAAGGATTGTAGAAGTAATACCCTCTTGTTTCTTTAGGATACCCAACAAATAAGCATTTGTCAGATTTGGGCTCAAGCTTAGTTGAAATTTGTCGTTTCACATAAACTTCACAACCCCAAATCTTCATGTAAGACATATGTGGTTTCTTACCACTCCATATCTCATATGGTGTCTTCTCAACCTTTTTGGATGGAACTCGGTTAAGTGTGTAAGCTGCAGTCAATAGTGCATGTCCCCAAAAGGAGTTCGGAAGATCGGCGTGACTCATCATGGATCGAACCATGTCTAACAAGGTCCGATTTCTTCTCTCGGATACACCATTCCATTGTGGTGTTCCGGGAGGAGTAAGTTGGGATAAAATCCCACATTCCTTTAGATGGTCATCAAACTCTAGGCTTAAATATTCACCGCCTCGATCTGATCGAAGAACTTTAATATTCTTACCTAGTTGGTTTTGTACTTCATTCTTGAATTCCTTGAATTTTTCAAAGGTTTCAGATTTGTGTTTCATTAAATACACATAACCATATCTACTGAAATCATCAGTAAATGTGATGAAGTATTGAAAACCTCCTCTGGCTGGTATGTTCAGTGGTCCACATACATCAGTATGTATGAGGGCCAAAAGATCATTAGCCCTTTCACCTTTTCCTGTGAATGGGGACTTTGTCATTTTTCCAATTAAACAAGATCTGCATGTCTCATATGATTCATAATCAAAAGAGTCCAAGAGTCCATCTTTATGGAGTTTGGAAATGCGTTTCTCATTTATGTGGCCTAAGCGACAGTGCCAAAGGTAGCTTGGATTTAACTCATTAGGTTTAATCCGTTTAGTATTAATGTTATAAATTGGCATTTCAAGATCAAGGACATATAGTCCATTGTTCATTTGTGCAGAAGCATAGAATATATCATTCAAATAAATAGAGCAACAATTGTTCTTTATTATAAATGAAAAACCAAACTTGTCCAAACAAGAAACGGAAATAATATTCCTACTAATTGCAGGTACATAATAACAGTTCTCTAACTGAATTATTAAACCACTAGGTAAAGTCAAAACATAAGTTCCTACGGCTAAAGCAGCAACCTTTGCTCCATTTCCAACTCGTAGGTCAACTTCACCTTTTGCCAAATCTCTACTCCTTTTTAGCCCCTGCACATTAGTACAAATGTGAGAACCGCATCCAGTATCTAATACCCATGATGCAGAAGTAGATAAATTAATTTCAATAACAAAAATACCTGAATTTGAAGTCCCTACTCCATTGTTCTTATCTTCCAGGTACTTTGGGCAGTTTCTCTTCCAATGTCCGGTCTTACCGCAATGGAAGCAAGTGCCCTCCTTTGCTATGCCTCCACTAGGCTTCAAAGCAGGAACAGTAGGTTTAGGCTTGGCAACTTCCTTGCCTTTCCCTTTACCAAACTGCTTGGTAGGCCTCTTGTTCAGCTTCTTTCCATTACTGACCATCAGAATGGACTTCCCTTTTGTCTTCATATTCTGCTCAGCAGTTTTCAACATGCTTAGCAATTCTGGAAGACTCTTATCCATGTCATTCATGTTGAAATTCATGACAAACTGATTAAAGCTATCTGGCAACGATTGCAAGATAAAATCAGTTGCAAGTTCCTTTCCAAGCGGAAACCCTAACCTTTCAAGGTTCTCCACATACCCAATCATTTTGAGTACATGGGGACCTACAGGGTTTCCCTCAGATAACTTGCTGTTAAAAAGGGCCTTTGAAACCTGAAACCTCTCATTTCTTGCCTGCTCTTGATAGAGCATTTTCAGATGTCCGATCATATCGAACGCTGACATGTTCTCGTGTTGCTTTTGCAACTCCGAGTTCATAGTAGCTAGCATGAGACAAGCGGCTTCATTAGCATCATCGAGATGCTTCTTATAAGCTTCTCTTTCTGCCTTAGGTGCCGAACTAGGCGGTTCCTCTTCAGGAACAGGTGTCTCCAAGACATACAGCTTCTTATCGTGCTTGAGGACAATCCTCAGATTTCGGTGCCAATCCAGGAAATTTGTCCCAGACAATTTTTCCTTATCTAGGATTGATCGCAAAATATGGTTGTTTGTTGTCATGGTAATCTACAAAAAAAAATGAAAATATAAGTATCATTAAAACAACATATTTAATTAGGCCTTTAATCAAATATGCTCCCACTATTTTACTCAAACCAAATGACCCTCATCATTTGATTCGGAAAATCCCGTTGGAAGACTTTCTAGTGGGTCGAGATCCACATTTCACTTCGTTCTAAGTCAGCGTTAGGCTGATTACACAAAACTAGGTTATTTAGGTAGGAACTCCTTCCAATTGTATCTCATACAACTCTCGAATATTTTCAGTTGGGTGAATAACTCCTTATTCTAATTCATCATATGAATCATTCCCAACTCTTGCTTCTAAACATGTATAATCTTATTATAATGTGTTTAGTTAAGTTTGACCCATTGTTTTAGCAGTTGGATATTACAATTATCCCATCGCACCTTACTAATATAGAACATGCACCTCGCGTAGGCGAAACCTACATTATTCGATACTAGTCTTGATGAGTGCTAAAACTTGGAAAGCATGAACTTAATATTTAAATTGAGGGATTTTGTTATTAGTTTGATCTCACCGGCTTAACATGCAATTCGTCTCTCTCATGCATCAACATACAAACACATGCATCAATATACATAAAAAAAAAAAAGATACAGTTATGGCCCCTAGCGCAATTGTTCTCCCAAGCCAATGAGAGAACCTAAGCTAACCTAATAACGATCTAAACTTCTCCAAGCAAGATCTCCAAGGTTATCCTCCTTTGATATTGTATTCTTCTCTTTCTTCATAACATTACATTACATAAAAGAAACTCGTTTTACATACGAGGGAGTGAGATGAGAAAAGAAGTTACATCAAGAATTTTAGAGAGAGGCACGACACGCAGGCCGTATTTTACAATCCCAAAACAAAATAAAGGAAAAAAAAACTAAGGCCATAACTGATCACCACAAGACAATAATAATAAACACACTTTTATTATTAGTTTAAATTTCTTTTAATTAAAAAAAAAGGCAAATTAAATTTCGATGATTGATCACACTACGCAGAGTTAGCCGGGGGTTCCGCTGCCCGGTCAGCGGACGGTGGTTCCGCTGACCGTTCAGCGGACGGGGGTCAAGGGGGCAGCGCCCCTTTGCGGGGTTGTCAGGGGCAGCGCCCCGGCGCAAAATTTTAATGAACAATTCATTTGAAATCAGCGTCATTTTCGCACAACTCTTGTGCATTCACAACCCTAATCGCATGACTCTGCAACAACACAACCCTTGTGCCGTCATGAACCCTAATGCAACAGTTTCATGCTGTCAAACACATCTCGATTGATAATTCAGTATGATTAATCACATGCCATTGCTTCACCATACTAATGTCGGATTCCGAAGCATATGAACAGTGATCGGTCAAAGGAATAACAATCATCAAGTGTTTGAATGAACGAAACAGAAACAGTATATCACATATACCATCGTTGCATTAGATTTACTTATATCATATATAAGAGTGATCGATCTTATTGTGTAACCTATGGACGATCGATGTATCGCTGCTTCACCATACTAATGTCGGATTCCGAAGCATAGTCAACATCAATCATCCAAATCGTACACAACAGATGCCAAATTTAATTAATCGTTTATTATTCAATTCATTCTGGTTTTAATCGAATCAAAACAGAAAATATAGAACATAAACAACTATCAGATCCATGGTTTCGTAAGTGGCTCTGATACCACTGAAGGAAAATTGCGATCAAAACGCAGCGGAATATAAAATTTTCCTTTAGAGATCCTTACGAATGAGCATGGTCAGTGATAGAAAGTTTTACCTCTTGTGGCGATTCAGACCTTTGATGTCGTGATCACGAGCGTTGATGAAGAACAACGCCTCTACTCAGTCCACACGAACAGATTGCTTCCGGTCACAGTGCTAGCTGATCACGAACGGAAACCTTGAGTGAGAGAGAGAGAGTCAAAAACGAAAATGCATCAAGTGAAAAAACTTCATCACAAGGGATCTATTTATAGAATCACTCGTGTGGGCTACAAGCTAAAAGCCCAATTAAGGCTATAAGCTAAAAGCCCAATTAAGCTTATGGACATCATACCTTATGATGTACCATATATCACTCATCCACGTGGTACCTTACCACTTTCCGTATTACACTTAAGTGCACCGTACCTTACGGTGTTCCTTATTTATTCTATCTCTCATCAACCTGTCCTTATGTGTGTGACCCTGTAGGTTTTCGCGACGTTGGCAATTATATTAAATTACACATTTAATATAATAAACAGTGAGCGGTATCTAGCAACACTTCACTGTTACCCAAGTCACGAAAATGTCATGTGATCTGACCAAACCTTTTCCGTGATAATATTTGTGTTGTACAATTACCCTTTTGCCCTCATGTCTATATTGAACACAAGGCATACACTGTGTCACCCTTGTCCAGTTCAATATTGGGCCCTTAGACATTTATCCTGTTATGCAGGATGAGCAAATTCCATCTAGGTCACTCATGTCCCTTAGCATGCTTTGTGAAGTACCCATCAACCATCTTTATAGTCATCCAGTTACGGATGACGTTTGATCATCAATAAAGTACTTGACTCTACATCTAGGGTCCATAGTGGTTTCAGGTCGAAGGGTGGTATACACCATTATCATCATGAGAATAACTTATGACACTTTGCATAACATTCTATGTAGTATTCTCATAACGGGTCAATCCAGTATAAATATTACTCCTAATATTCATACCTATGTCAAGACTTGATAACTCCTTATCTATGATCCATGAGATGTGATCATCAATCTATCTTCATAATAATCTTAATGCTTTAATGTTATCCCACTTCACATTAAAGCTTGACTACGGATACTTTAAGAATAGTTTCTTATGTTTAATAGGATCTCATGATTAAGTCACACTTAACATTTCATTAAACCAATAAACCATTCTAGGGACTTTATTATTTTGGAAAACATAATAAAGAAATGCCTTTTATTATTAATAAATAATTCGATACAAGTACCAAAAGTATTGGCCTCTAGGGCTTACACCAACAGTACTATCATTTGGCCATCTTTAACAAGCAAGTCAAATATTTCATCACATTTTGTGATGTCGAAACTATAAGTCTTTTTGGGGAACCTATCGTTGGTCCTTTCTGGACCAATGGGATTTTTCCCACTTGAGGGGACTAACAGTTTACAGGAGTATGGCGGCCCTTGTTTTAGTTCCGCTAAATTGACTTCTCCTTCTTCGACAGTTATAGTATCGTCGAAGGATTCCGGATCTTCGTCATCCATCTCAACGTACGCTATCCTCTCTCTCTTGTGAGTTTTCGTTGCCTTTGCTTTTTCAGCTTTGAGGCGTTCTACCTGTCGAACTCTATCGGCCAGTTGGGCCATGTCTCTCAGGTATTGGGTGTCTAGCTTCTTCCTAATGGAATAATCTAAACCGCCTGCGGTTATTTCGACTAACTCATGTTCTGGCACTTGTGTAAAACATCTCGCCTTGAGCAACCTAAACCTATTTAGATATTCGTCTATAGGTTCAGTGAAACGTCTCTTCACACTGGCCAGTTCTTTCAGGCTTATCTTGGTTTGCCCCATGTAGAATTGTTCATGGAACAATCTTTCCAACTGGGTCCAATGATGGATCGAATTGGGGGGGAGAGTTGTAAACCAAGTAAAAGCGTTCTTTGTCAAAGAACTTGGGAAGTACTTGATCCTCAGGTTTTCGTTATTCGAAATATCTCCTGCTTCGATCAAGTATCTCGCCACATGTTCGACAGTAGATTCTGTCGTGTCCCCTGAGAACTTAGTGAATTTGGGGACTTTACATCTAGGAGGTAAGTCTGTTTGTAACACGTATTCTGACAATGGAGATGTAAAGTTGGGCCTTCGAAAGCCCATGTTCATCCCATTCTGAGTCATGATCCTTTCGATCATGGTTGCCAGATTGTTTTCCAAACCCGTATTTTGGTATTAGATATGCTGGACTACTTCGTCAGCATTTTGGTTTCTGTTAACTAACCTTACCTCTGGGGTTATTACCCTAGTTTCCTCGACGGGTTGCTCCAATCGTGCCCTAAGGTTTTCTTCGACAGGCTGTTGAACCTGGTTAATGGTGGTTTCTTCCTCTAAGAATATCCCCTGGTTTCCCCTTATTTGCGCCCTTTGGGGCTGTCGAATAGGTTGGGGTACTCCAAAGAAATCAGCCAAACGCGTCATTTGCGCTGTCACTTGCTGATTCGATTGAGTAGTGTTTTGTATTAGAGAGTTTAGCACTGTACTTAAAGTTTGTGCCAACATTTGCACCATATCGTGGTTGCTTTCGTCCATTTGTTGCCTCAAGACTGCTGTCGAGGCATTTGTAAGGCCATGGGCTACTTGGGACGTTCCTCCTAAGAGTTGGGTCCTATTTCTATTCGCCATACCTACTCCAGAGCCTTGGAGTGGCGAAGAGGCACTCACTAAAGGGTCTGAAAAAGTGGACGCATCATTCGTCAGGCTAGCCAAGTCAGAAGTTGGCATGCCATAGAGTGGCATAAATCCTAGGGGAACAAAAGGCCTTGTGCCTAAATTTCCCCTTGGTGGGGGAGTTCCCAAAGGCACTATGGGGCCTGTGAACGGAGGTAATGGCCCCGTTGCTGTGACCGTTACTGCTGGTGTCGAACCAACAGTTGTCGCTTCACTTACGGTCGAGATAACCGTTGCTCCCACATTCGTTTGTGGGATTTCGTTATTGTTTGGCGGATTCGCCATCTCTTCCCTTCTTCTGGCAGTATTGTTATCGTTAGTGTATATTCTACCACTTCTCAATAACATGCAACACTCCTTGAAAAGGATGAGATTATTTTCAACAATCAACACACAGTCCCATCAGGTGTGCCAATTTGTTTACCCTAGTTATTGGTAAACAACCGCTGATCCTCCAAATGGTTACTTATTTGGTTACTCGCAGGATCGATCAGATTGATCCTAGGACATAGGTTGATTTTGAAGTTTTGGTTAAATTGGATATTGGTTAAATGACAATAAAATAAAGAGGCTTTAAGTAAATTGCATGAAGAAGTAGGCTTGGTAAAATAAATGAAGGCTTAAAGTGAAGGATTTCGACAGGAAAGTAAAGAAGAAAGCAAGTAAATTTCTGGAAAAGTAAATGACTTTGATTAATAAAGTTGGTGTTTCACACATACATTTCTCAAAAATTCTTTCTCACACGCTGGGTACTCGAATCTATATGAGTGACTTTGTATATAATTGTGAACACACGCGAGAAACTGCGTGACTACTACTATTTATACTAAAAACATCCCAAGTAACCGTCGGGCAGTTACACTGCTTCGAGATGATTCCACTTGGCACGTTCTCAATGTTCGACGCTCCAGATCTTTGCACGTTGCACTTGGTAACCGCTGGAAACCGTTTTCCCTCCAAACGCTTGAATTTCAAACCGTTCCACTCTGAACCATCGAACACCTTCGTCGAGAAGCATCTTCGACGAGAAACACCTTCGACGTCGAAGGCAACCAACTTCTCCCTTGGAAGAAATCTTCTAAGTACCTTGCCATCTTTCGATGGGCATTTCGACGGACCTAGCTGGTCGAAAACATCCTTCAGCTTTAATGGCTGACATCAATGAAACAAGGGTGTCGAATTTAGGAGCCAACACATACCATC
This sequence comes from Vicia faba, assembly GCA_948472305.1. NCBI lineage: Eukaryota > Viridiplantae > Streptophyta > Magnoliopsida > Fabales > Fabaceae > Vicia > Vicia faba. The sequence continues at coordinate 706,287,782 of OX451740.1, forward strand.
GCCGTTCACTGACGAGGAACCACCACCGTTCACTGATGATAGCAAAAAGATAAGAAACACCGACGTTCACTACCGATGCACTACCAACATTCACTGAAGGTAGATTTTGAAAATATCATACCATTGCCGTTCACTGACAAGGAACCACCACCGTTCACTGATGATAGTAAAAAGATAAGAAACACCGAAGTTCACTGCCGATGCACTACCAACGTTCACTGAAGGTAGATTTTGAAAATATCATACCATCGCCGTTCACTGACGCGGAACCACCACCATTCACTGATGATAGCAAAAATATAAGAAACACCGACGTTCACTGCCGATGCACTACCAATATTCACTGAAGGTAGATTTTGAAAATATCATACCATCGTCGTTCACTGACGAGGAACCACCACCGTTCACTGATGATAGCAAAAAGATAAGAAACACCTACTTTCACTGCCGATGCACTACCAACGTTCACTGAAGGTAGATTTTGAAAATATCATACCATCGCCGTTCACTGACGAGGAACCACCACCGTTCACTGATGATAGCAAAAAGATAAGAAACACCGAAGGTCACTGCTGATGCACTACCAACGTTCACTGAAGGTAGATTTTGAAAATATCATACCATCACCGTTCACTGACGAGGAACCACCACCGTTCATTGATGATAGCAAAAAGATAAGAAACACCGACGTTCACTGCCGATGCACTACCAACGTTCACTGAAGGTAGATTTTGAAAATATCATACCATCGCTGTTCACTGACGGGGAACCACCACCGTTCACTGATGATGGCAAAAAGATAAGAAACACCGACGTTCACTGCTGATGCACTACCAACGTTCACTGAAGGTAGATTTTGAAAATATCATACCATCACCGTTCACTGACGAGGAACCACCATCGTTCACTGATGACAGAAAAAAGATAAGAAACACCGACGTTCACTGCCGATGCACTACAAACATTCACTGAAGGTAGATTTTGAAAATATCATACCATCGTCGTTCACTGACGAGGAACTACCACCGTTCACTGATGATAGCAAAAAGATAAGAAACACCGACGTTCACTGCCGATGCACTACCAACGTTCACTGAAGGTAGATTTTGAAAATATCATACCATCGCCGTTCACTAACGAGGAACCACCACCGTTCACTGATGATAGCAAAAAGATAAGAAACACCGACGTTCACTGTTGATGCACTACCAACGTTCACTGAAGGTAGATTTTGAAAATATCATACCATTGCCGTTCACTGACGAGGAACCACCACCGTTCACTGATGATAGCAAAAAGATAAGAAACACCTACGTTCACTGCCGGTGCACTACCAACGTTCACTGAAGGTAGATTTTGAAAATCATACCATCGTCGTTCACTGACGAGGAACTACCACCGTTCACTGATGATAGCAAAAAGATAAGAAACATCGACGTTCACTGCCGATGCACTACCAACGTTCACTGAAGGTAGATTTTGAAAATATCATATGAACCCCAAACTTCTGGTGTTTCACCTAGAACGGGTCTCAAATTCTTCCTTAACCAAGGAATTCCGCCTGGAAAGGGTAATATGTAAGTTGTCTCAAATAAAGATACTTCCACTTGCAAAGATTTCACAACGAGCAATTTCTGTGAATTTGAAAGTCTTGCCATCCACTGGCGTAAACTGATGACGGACTGCAAGCTAACCACTCATAGAGGAAATAGCAAAAAAAGTTATGTTGACTTGTACAGGGAAGCACGAGTTGCTCAAATAAAGAGACCTGTTGCTTGTTATCATGGAGGATTGCAAAAAGAAACGACTTTCTGGGGATAGAAATGTGGCTTCCCGGGGAAAGAGATATGACTTCCTAGGGATAGAAATATGGCTTCCTGGGGAAATGAGATATGACTTCCTGGGGAAATGAGATATGACTTCCTGGGGAAATGCCACATTATTCCTGCTGAAGAGATAAAGTCTTCTCGTGGAAAATAAATGCACAAATCAAAGCTCAAAGTCCTCAGAAATCCAGAGTAAACAATATCATCATGCAACCACGAATCCAATTAGAAACAAACTGGAGCAAGACGACCAAAGAAGATACATCCTTTGAGAAATAAACTCAAGAGGGAAAACCAAATCCAACTAAGCAAGGACCGCTACAGGAAGGTTTGAACACAATGTCAATAAAAAATGATTTGTAACAATGCATGATGCATGTATGAATGTATGAGTGATATCGTGCATATGCTGGTAAAAGGATACATAATCGAACAAAACTGCCTCAGGTACCAACAACATTGGTCTAAACTTCAACCAGAAAGATCAATCCAAGAAAGGTAAAAGAAATTGCGGAAACCAAACCTATTGTATGTCCTAACTTCACTGAGGAGAAACATAATCCGGATGTAGCTAAATCAAACAGATACCGAGATAGAACATCTTTCTTTTGTTTTCATCAGAGAAACCAGTTTTCCAAAAACAACGTGCCTACTGAAGATTGCAAAACTAGCCTCAAATAAAGCAGACTGACGCCGAGACAACCAAACCTCACTGAGGAATTCAAACCCACTTCCCTGGAGAAAAAAAAACTGAGGATTGAAAACTTTTCATCACGAATACTCATTCCAACAAGATATGCCCTGGGATAACCTTCCCAGGGAATAACACACAGACTTCCATGGGGAAAACAAATGTTTCACAGTTCGTACTCCTACTGGGGATTTCGATACTGATTGTGAATAAGGCAAATGGAAACCAAATTGTCAAAACATTCACTGGGGAAATCAGGCCCACTTTGAAGGAAGAAAAACATACGGACTTCACTAAGGGAGACAATACTTCATCATCGAGACATCTACCGAGGACTTCATGCTGACTTCATTGGGGAGGTCGACACCACATAATCGAGGGGAAACCAAGATACGTTCTTCACTGGGGAAAAAGGACTTCTATTAAATAAACAAGGCCTTCACTGGAAAATACTGGATTGAGTCTTCATATCAACCAAACCTATTCCAACAAAATATGCCGTGGTGTAGTCTTCCTGGGAAATCAAGAAGTCAACACTAATGCAAATACTGCAAAAAGAGCGATATCTTAGCACACCAAGGGAATAAAACCTTTCATCATATGAGGGAAAACTTTGCTGGGGAACCTGGGACAGAGGCTTCTGACCATGCAAACCCAAAATCAAAAGCGAACCAAGACTTGGTCGGGGATCATGGGATCACAAACCTATTACTGTACCTTACGCCAACTGGTATCGTCTTTAATTATCTGAGAAACACACAAATATTGCTCATATACCAACAAGATGACCTGAGAAAAACCTTCACGAAGGAAGTAAATATTCTTAAAACAACCGAAGTTTGTTCATTCCAGGGATCGCCATTTTTGTTGTCATTGTTTCATCACAAATCCCAAAGTAAATTGAATTGTAAAGATGTCTTTCTTTTTGAAAAGTCAATTTTGTTTTTTTTAATCTTTTTTCTTTGAAAGTTACTATCAGTAATAAATGAAGTCTTTGCAAGCTAAATAAAAATAAGAACACAAAGAATTGGGAAAAAGCTCGAATTTTATTAATAGAATGGTAGTCTGCGAATGGCGAGACTCCATGGATGATTACAAAGTTTGGGAAATGGTAATATATAATGGAAAAGATACATTGAGATACAATGACCACTATTCCCCTAACAACTTTTGAAGTCCTGAGCAGCAGCTTTTGTTGAAGTATGGTGAGGATCCGAGAAGATCGTTGCTTCAACGATCAAGTCTTGTCATACGTAGTTACTTGCCAAGAAAAATCCCTAACTTTTGCCTAAGCTTCCCTTGCGGGTTTTCAACTTAGCGGGAAATTTATTCTGTTTATGTCTCTAATTTTTGCCTAGACCGCCCTTTCGGGTTTTCAGCCTACCGAGACGCTCCTTTTTGCCTAAGCCGCCCTTTCGGATTTTCAACTTAGCGAGTTGTTCTTTTATTTCTTTAGGCGAAGTATTTCTTGACTGCGTCAGCATTCATGGGACGTGGGAACTCCTCGCCATCCATAGTTTCAAGAATTAATGCACCACCAGAGAAGGCTTTCTTGACGACATACGGGCCTTCAAAATTGGGAGTCCACTTGCCCCTAGAATTAGTGTTAAAAGACATGATCTTCCTGAACACGAGGTCGCATTCTCTGAATCCACGAGGTTTGACCTTTTTGTCAAATGCTTTCTTCATTCTTTTTTGATATAACTTCCCATGACATAAAGCTGTCATCCTCTTCTCTTCAATCAAATTCAATTGGTCAAACCTGTTCTGGACCCATTCAGCCTCTGTCAACTTGGCTTCCATTATCACACACAACGAGGGAATCTCTACCTCAACAGGGAGTACAACTTCCATTCCATATACCAGGGAGAACGGGGTGGCTCCTGTTGAAGTGCCGACAGATGTTCGATATCCATGCAGAGCAAAAGGGAGCATTTCATGCCAATCCTTATAAGTAATAACCATTTTCTGGATAATTCTCTTGATATTCTTATTAGCAGCTTCAACAGCCCCATTCATCTTTTGCCTGTATGGAGACGAATTATGATGCACAATCTTGAATTCTTCACACCGTTCTGTCATCATTTTGTTGTTCAAATTTGAGCCATTGTCAGTGATGATTCTACTCGGCACACCATACCGGCATATCAGATTGTTTTTGATGAAACGCACAACCATCTGTTTGGTAACATTGGCATAAGAAGAAGCCTCTACCCATTTGGTAAAGTAGTCAATTGCTACCAAGATGAAACGGTGTCCATTCGAAGCTTTGGGTTCTATCATCCCGATCATGTCAATACCCCACGTAGAGAAAGTCCATGGGGAGGAAATTACATTGAGAAGTGTCGGAGGCACATGGATCTTATCTGCATAAATCTGGCATTTATGGCACTTCTTTGCAAATTTGCAACAATCAGATTCCATTGTCTAACGAATAGTAACCTGCCCTTAGCATCTTTTTAGCCATCGAATGCCCATTAGCATGAATGCCAAATGAACCTTCATGAATCTCATGCATCAACATGTCTGCTTCGTGTCTATCCACACATCTGAGCAAGACCATGTCATAATTTCTCTTGTATAACACATATTCACTGAGGAAGAAACTGCCTGCCAATCTTCTCAATGTCTTTCTATCTTTCCTCGATGCACCAATCGGGTATTCCTGAGTCTGAAGAAAATGCTTGATATCATAATACCAAGGTTTTTCATCTGCTACCTCCTCTGTCGCAAACACATGAGCGGGCCTATCCAGTCGTCGAACTGTAATACGGGGTATATCATTCCAAGAATTCACTTGATACATGGAAGCCAAAGTTGCCAGAGCATCCGCCATTTGATTTTCATCTCTAGGGATGTGATGGAATTTAACTTTATTGAAGAAGGGTAGCAATCTTCTAGCATAATTTTTGTAAGGGATCAAGCCAGGGTGACGAGTATCCCATTCTCCTTTAATCTGATTTATTAACAAAGCTAAATCACCATACACATCTAGAACATTGATTCTGAGATCAATAGCTTCCTCAAGACCCATGATGCAAGCCTCATATTCCGCCATATTATTAGTGCAATCAAATGTTAGCCTCGCAGTAAAAGGAATGTGCGATCCATGAGGAGTGACAATCACAACACCAATTCCTTTACCATAAGCATTCACCGCTCCATCAAAAATCATACTCCAATGAGATTCAGGGTCAGGGCCTTCCTCAGGCAATGGTTTATCACAATCTTTCACTTTCAAGAACATCACATCCTCATCAGGGAACTCAAATTCTACAGAATGATGATCTTCCACCGGTTGGTGAGCAAGGTAATCTGCCAACACACTACTTTTAATAGCTTTTTGAGTGCGGTACTCAATATCATATTCAGACAACAACATCTGCCAGCGGGTAATTCTCCCAGTAAGAGCAAGCTTCTCAAAAATATACTTGATTGGATCCATTTTGGAGATCAACCAAGTGGTATGATTCAACATATACTGCCGCAAACGCTTTGCCGCCCAGGCCAAAACACAACATGTCTTTTCTAGCGTGGAATACCGCGACTCACAATCAGTGAACTTTTTGCTGAGATAATAAATGGCGAACTCTTTCTTTCCCATTTCATCCTGTTGTCCCAGAATACAACCCATGGATTTATCTAACACTGTTAGATACATAATCAACGGTCTTCCTTCTACGGGAGGGAGCAAGATAGGAGGTTCACGCAGATACTCTTTAATACTCTCAAATTCCCTTTGGCAGTCATCCGTCCACACACAACCTTGATCTTTCTTTAATAACTTAAAGATCGGTCACACTTTGCAGTCATGTGGGAAATGAATCTGGAAATATAATTCAAACGCCCGAGGAAACCCCTGACTTGCTTTTCAGTTCTTGGTGCTGGCATTTCTTGAATTGCTCTGACTTTATCAGGATCAACTTCAATTCCTTTCTGGCTAACAATAAAACCCAACAATTTCCCCGATCCAACTCCGAAGGTGCATTTATTTTGATTCAAGCGGAGACGAAACTTCCTCAAACGCTGAAACAACTTCAACAAATCTTTTATATGCCCTTCTTCAGTTTGGGATTTGGCAATCATATCATCAACATATACTTCAATTTCCTTGTGCATCAGATCATGGAATAGGGTTGTCATATCCCTCTGGTACGTTGCACCAGTGTTCTTCAACCCGAAGGGCATCACTCTGTAACAGAATGTTCCCCAGGGTGTGATAAACGTTTTTTTTTCCATGTCCTCTGGAGCCATTCTTATTTGATTATACCTGGAAAATCCGTCCATGAACAAGAATACTTTGAATTTTGCTGTGCTATCCACTAACATATCAATGTGAGGCAATGGAAAATCATCTTTTGGACTAGCTTTATTTAGATCTCTGTAATCTACGCACATGCAGACTTTTCCGTCTTTTTTAGGTATTGGGACAATATTGGCAATCCATTGAAGATACACTGACGTCACAAGAAAACCAGCATTAATCTGCTTTAGGACCTCCTCTTTGATCTTTACTGCCATGTCTGGGTGGGTTCTTCTCAACTTTTGTTTAACTGGCGGACACTCTGGCTTCAATGGCAAATGATGCTCAACAATGTCTGTATCTAGACCAAGCATGTCTTGATAATACCAAGCAAAAATATCCACATACTCTTTCAACAGCTCAATCAACCCGCTATTCACATCAAGATGCAACGATGCTCCAATCTTAATCTCTTTCGGATCTTCTTCTGAACCCAAATTAATCACTTCCAAAGGCTCCTTATATGGCTGAATGGTATTATCCTCGTGCTCAAGCAACCGTGAGACCTCTTCTGGAATCTCATCATAATCTTCTTCTTCAGCCCCAAACACAGGACATTCAAAGTTGGGAGAGGGTGCAGGGTCATTGTATTCAACGGGTTTTTTAATTAATCTGCACATATGATTTATGATTGCTTTTAGAAACTGACACATATAACAAGTGATCATGCAGATTAATTTTCAGTTATCATTTATTTTGAAAGGGTTTTTTATTTGATTACCATTTCCCAAGAAAAAGTAGAAAATAAAGACATATTTTTGGAAGCAAAGACAACTTTTATTAATGATCTTAAAAATCAAAGCAAACGGATAAGCCCATACAATACTTTCACCTTGGGTAGAGTGAAAGCTTTTCAAAGAAAGAAACAGATTAACAAAACAAATTACTTTGAAATATGTATGCAAGAAATAACATCAATGGTGACCCAGTTCTGAACTCGGACTCCATGCGTCACAAAATTCGGTACTTCCTGCTCTGCTTCATCTTCTTCAACAACATTGATTCCAGAACCAATTGGATGGAGGTAGCCTCCGTTGCGGAAAACATCATGATAACTGTTCACATGAGACTTTGACTTAAAACTTTCGCCTTTGCCATTCTTCGAAGAAAAACCCAAACCAGTTATGTTCTTGATCACGGGTGGATCCACCAGTCGTCCCCAAACTGCATTATGACCATTGCGCACAACCTGTTGCACGTCCTTCAGGAAAACTACAAAATTCTCATTCCTCCTTATGTTGTCAATGGATAGGGCTTGGAACTGGGTTCCAATAACAACCTCATCCGCTTCTACAATACTGAAAGAGGATAGATGGGATATCAACAACGCCTGCTCCCCATTTATGATCACTACCTTCCCTTCACGCACAAATTTTAACTTCTAATGCAGAGTTGAAGTGACAGCCCCTGCTTCGTGTATCCATGGTCGTCCAAGAAAACAACTATATGCGGAAATAATATCCATAACCTGGAAGGTTATCAAGAAAAAATGTGGTCCTATATGGATGGGCAGGTCCACTTCACCGATGACAGATTTCCTCGAGCCATCAAAAGCCTTCACAATGATGCCACTCGGGCGCATAGATGTTCCTTGATACTTTAACTTCAAGAGGGTACTTCTCGGTATGACATTCAGCGCGGATCCATTATCAATTAGCACATTGGACAGCGAATCATTCTTACAGTTCATGGATATGTGGAGGGCCAGGTTGTGATTCCTCCCTTCATCTGGTAACTCATCATCGCAGAAGCTCAAATTGTTACATGACATAATGTTTCCAATTACGCTGCTGAATTGATCTAATGGCATGTCATTCTCTACAAAAGCTTGGTCTAGTACTCTCATCAGCGATTCTCTATGAGCAGAGGAATTCAACAACAAAGCTAGAATAGATATCTTTGAAGGAGTCTGCAGTAGCTGATCTACAATTTTGTAATCGCTCATCTTAATTATCTTCAAGATATCATCCATTTCTTTCTCTAATGCAGCTCCACTAGTCCCTCCTGCAGACTTATTAGGCTCATCATTCTCAGCAATCTTCTTTCCAGCAACAACATCTCTTCGAATGACCGACGCAAATACACGACCACTACGGGTCACTCTGCTATTATCAGCTATATTTCCAACATCTGGCATCGACTGGATGGGAATATCCACCCCATCTTCTAAGATCGTAGCGTTGTATTTGTAAGGCACAGCCTTATCTGATTCATAGGGAACAGGACCTGGCAGACTAATTACCAATGGGGAAACAACTGGTTTGCTATGGTACTCCACCTCAAGATGAGTGGGTGCACCAAAACAAGGTACAATGACATTCACCCCTTCCTCAACACAATCAGCCATCAAAAATTCATTTCCGACAAACAAATCTTCGTCTGAAGAGAAATACTCATCTGCGGAGGCATACTCTTCCTATGACTCTTCCATCAAACAAACTTCAACCATATCAATCTCATGATAATCATCTCTCTGACCTGTGATATTGATGGTTCCATTGTCTAATAGCAACTGAACACCTTTCCTCACAACAGAACATCCTCGGGGATTTTGACAACAAATTATGCAAGATCCATATTGGTGTTCCACCTGACCAGCAGTATGGCAGAAGGTAGCATGTAACTGCACTAAATCCTCATTCAAATGATCCACATCAAAAATTCTGAATTCACCCGGACATCCAGAAACCATATTCACTTCCTCTTCATATTTTGCCCTAGGCCTGATTATATGAATTAAACCTTCATCCATCATCTCCTGCAAACCAGCATTTATCTCATCGCAACCCTGTATATATGTACTGCAAACAACACAACCGGTATGGTCATGCGTATAATAACTGAATTTACAGAGATCTGCATGCATCTTCACCAAATCCCCTCTAACCAGATTAATGTCAAAAATTCGAAAGTCGCCTGGACAACCGGCCACCATATTCACAGCATTCACTCCCCCGTGCTTGGGTAGAGGATTGTCTTTCACATTAGGTCCCACGTCTTTGAAAGATAAAATTCCAGACTTCACCAACCTTTGCACTTCAGTCCTCAAAGGATAAAAATTCTCAACACTATGCCCTGGTGCTCCCTGATGAAAGGCACACGTCTGGTCTGCTTTGTAATACCACGGCAATGGTGATAGTACAGCGGGAGGTGGTCGTGTTTGGACCAACTTCTTCTGAACCAATGCTGGTAATAGCTCTGCATAGCTCATGGGAATAGGATCATAGTTCTCCCTTCTCTGATTATACCCTTCATTCCCCTGCTGGGACTGTCTCTGATAAGCAGCAGTATTCGGAGCGACATTCATAACTGGAGTAACTGAGGCGACTTGCTGATGACGCTGATAATTCCTTCTAGGAGCGTTTACCCTCCTCTCTTGCATAACAACATTTGTATCCCCCTCTTTCTTCTTTGTAAACCCGTAAGATGGCTTTTTCACACCTCCAGATCCTTCAACCTTTGTCAAACGGCCTTCTCTTACTGCCTCTTCTAGGCGGACACCCATTCCTAAAATCTCTGTAAAATCACTTGGGGCACTTGCTACCATTCTTTCGTAGTAGAAATCTCCCAGCGTCTTTAGAAAAATCTTGATCATTTCTTTCTCTTCCATGGGCGGAATCACTTGTGCAGCCACTTCGCGCCATCTCTGCGCATACTCTTTGAACGATTCTCTGTCTTTCTGAACCATGGCCCTAAGCTGGTCACGGTTAGGGGCCATGTTCACATTGTACTTGTATTGTTTAATGAATGCGTCTCCCAAATCATTAAAAGTATGGATGTTGGCGTTGTCCAAGCTCATATACCATTTCAACGCTGCGCCAGTCAGACTATCCTGGAAAAAGTGAATTAGCAGACGCTGATCATCAGTGTGGGTAGACATTCTTCTTACATACATCACCAAATGAGCACGAGGGTAAGTGTTGCCCTTGTACTTCTCAAATTCCGGGACCTTGAACTTAGCAGGCACTTTAACATTCGGGACCAAACACAGCTCATTCACATTCAGCCCGAACAACTCTTTTCCCCTAAGAACCTTCATCTCTGTTTGCATTCTATCAAACTGCTCTTGGAAATTATCCATTATGTCATAAAGACCCAAGTCTTCACTCGGCGGAGGGAAAGGACGACACACCTGTTCATTAACAAACGAAATCAAATTCACCGAAGGAGGTGCAGCAGGAACAGTATGCACCACAGGAGGTGCAGGAGTAACAACATTTGGAACCACTGGAGCATCTTGAGGACCCAGATTGAAACCTTCACGTGCAAAATTATCTGGCATTCCCCACGGATAACCCTGAGGCATACGGTTTTGAACAACAGCCAGAGTAGCGGATACAAGAACAGTCAGAACTTCAGTACTTGCCCTTGTTGGTTGAGGTTGAACACTCGGTGACTGATTCTGAGCAACCACTAGAGCTTCCATCAGAGTAGTCAAGTTGGCCAAGCCAGCCTTCAAAGCAGAAACTTCTTCGCGCAGCTCGCGATTCTCCTGTTCTAAGTTGTCCATCTTCTTTTTGAAATTAGCCCGAGTGTTGTAGTGATGAGTCAGCTTGCTGAGTGAAGTAAAGAAGCTGGGTAAGACACCTGGATATGCATAACAAATGCAAGAAATATGTGCAATTTGATGCATGATATGCACATGATTATTTTTATTTTATCATTTAATATTTCAAGGGATTTATGGTTTATAGACATATTGCAAACATCAGAATAATAACGCATTTGAAATACTGAAATTTTTTATTATTATAACTGCAAAATGGATTATAAGTTTCAATGATCCAAAATACAAGATGAAAATACAATCTAAAACCCTGAGAAGAGGAACTAATGGAGATCAATCTGTACGCTGGAGCTTCCCTGTGAGCCTGGCGATCTGAGCCCTCAACCTTTGGTTTTCTTCCACCTGTCTGATGGCAACCTCCTTCCAATCATCTGAAGTAGGAAGTGAGTAATCAGCACCTGTTTGAGGCTTAGGAGAAAATAAATCCCATTGCTTCTCCATAGACTCCACCGCTCGACTCTCAAGGATCTCGATCAAATCGTCTTTCTCCTTCAGGTCAGCTCTATAGGAACTCTCTAAAGTCTGGAACTTGTTCTTCCAAGCACCCCTCTCTTGTTGCATCCTAACCAAAGCAAGCTGCAGCTCTTCCAGATCATCTAATAAGGTAGGAGTGGTCTTCACAAACAAATCAAGCATGGGTGTATCCCGAGTATACGGCATCTTCAACTGAATAGCTCTCGATCGGACCCACTGAAGATATGGCTCCAAAGAAACAACACCCCTAGGTCCCAAATCCTTCCTTCTCTTCTTATGAATGTGATGCCAGGCCTTCGCAATCTGCTCCCTAGCTTCCCTGTGGTCTTCTCCTTCCTTCAGAAAGAAACTACTCAGATGAATATTGTTCGGTTTATCCCTCATCGGATAACCAAGCTGTCGCCGTGCAAGAACAGGGTTATAGTTAATTCCTCCCTTTGTACCAAGAAGAGGCACATTGGGGAAACTACCACAACTTCCAATAATCTCCACATCCTGGTAAGCTCGATGATACCAATCAATATCCGAGTGAGTAAGTTCCATGATCTTAGGAGCCCAACGGGGTTCCTTCTTGACATCCCAAAAAGCGTCAGACTGAGGCATATGAGAGGTAAACCACTTGTACAACAAAGGCGTGCAACAGATAATCATTCCCCCATGATAAGAATTACGAAGATGAACAGAGTAATAAGCATCACCCAACAGTGTAGGAACCGGGCTTCCAATCATGAAAATCTTGATAGCGTTAATGTCGACAAACTTGTCCACATTAGGAAATAAGAATAATCCATAGGCGAGTAAAGAAAAGATGGTCTCAAAAGCAACCGTACTCTTCATCTTGGCAAAGTAACGAGCTTTCTCCAATAAGAACTGAGCTGGTAATCCTCTAATCCCTCCTTTGGTAGTCATATGAGCTTCTACCTCAGACTTCCCCAGATGAATCAAAGCAGCAATCTCATGTGGTTTTGGCTCACCCTCCAAACCAGTAAAAGGAACACGATTGGTAACAGGTAAATCTAATAGATAGGAATACTCTTCCAGTGTTGGCATCAACTGATAATCGGGAAAAGTAAAGCAGTGATACACCGGATCATAGAACTGGACCAAAGTTGAGAGAAAACCCTCCTTCATATTCAGCTTCATGAGAGGAATATTGGATCCATACTTCTTCCGAAAGTCTGCAGAACACTCGATCTCGGGAATTAGACTGATAAACTCATCTATCTTAGGATCCTTGAAACTGTATTTCCCGGTCTTTCTCTTTCCAGAATCCATGGTTTAAAAGTACCTGAGATATTCACAAATAGTCAATCTTTAAATCCCTTGAAATATTGTTTTTTCAAAAGATGCTTATGAGTGCATGGATGCATGATGCAACAATCACACACAAGATCACACATATAGGGTTCATAGGTTCAACGTCACGAGCATGAGGTCGAAGGTACTACCCATAAGGTATTGGTCTAAAAAGTTATCACCGGCCGAACAAGGTTCTAGAGGTTCTCAGAGTCTACATCCTTCCTTCGGTTATTACCAACTTCCCGATTAACTCGGTAATTAGTAATATTCTCAAGAAAGACTCGTCCGAGCGTAGTATCGCGTGACAACTACTTCCGGATTACTCCGTTATAGCTTCCGCACTACACCTAAAAGGCCAAGATGGGTTAGGTAATCTACGGTCCTCATCTTCGGCAGGCTCCCAGGTCGAAAGCAGTACGTCTTCCTGATTACTCGGTAAACGACACTACAGTCAAAGGGGCCTCCACTGAGTGGGGGATCTCATGCCTCTTTTTTTTGGGATTACTCCCTCAAAGTTAACATGACTATACCGCCCGTCCTATCTTAAAGTTTTCCCAAGTCCGGGTATAGGACTTATGAGTAATCACCAAGCACCCTGTAAACCAGGAAAATCCAGACAAACATATATACAAAATATAACACATAAACAACAATAGCACATATAAAGATATAAACAAATATAGGTTTAACCCACTTAGGGATGGACCAGCAAGAGGTCAATCTTTCCCCAGTGAAGTCGCCATTTTTCTGTAGCGGTAGAAATGTGCAAGACTACGCCATTGGATTGACTAGACTTTATACAAATCAAAATAAAAATCGCCACCGCGCTTTATTGTTTCCAAAGGAATGGGAAAAGAGCGAATAACCCAAAAAGAGGGGGGAAGATTCAAGGTAAGGGGGTTGGTTATGCAAAGGGAAGGTATTAGTACCCTAAACATCTACGGTACTCCACAGGAACCTCTTTGAAAAATCTGTATATTTTGGCTATAAAAATGTGTTGTATATAAAATGGATGGTGGAGGTGAGAAAAGAAATATTTTTATGATTTTTGCACCCGCCGCAGTTGCGAACCTTTAGTTCCTACGTACCACCTTTCATGCAATAGGGGGTCAGGGTACACGTAGTTCCTCTTTTAAAAATTTGAAACACAAGTGTGTTGGTTGATTTTATGAGATAAGACATAATCACAATTGTCCGTGTGAAAAACATACTTACTACCCACAATCATGAGAAAGGAGAATTTGCATCATCTCAAAGTGGAGGATATGGCTTGGATTTTAAAATCAACAATGCCTCACTCAACACCCAAGTGGAAAATATCTCACTTCACTACATATTGTAGAAGTATAGTTGTTTGCATCACTACAAGGATTGACAAGAGTCTAATCTTTTGAGAAAAGTTTAAAGATAAAAGCCAAAGTGGCAAAATGGTTTGAAATGAGATTGATTGAATTTTAGTCTTCTCACAAAAAAAAGTCAAGGTATTATTAAATTGATTGAAATTTATTTATGAAAATGTTTCGAAGATGCATGGACCTAAGTCCAAGTTTATTATGAAAATGTTTCAAGTTTCAAAACAAGAAGAGTTTTTTTTTAAAAGGAGGGAGAAGATTTTTGAAATTAAAGAAGATGGGAGGAGAAGAAGAGGCTATCCTAAAGCATAAGGTAAAATCTAGGGATAAGAACCATCTAACCAACAAGAAGCCAATACTTGACATTATGAGTCAATATAGAATTCCAATTCTTCGGATTGAAACCAAGCAAGCAAAGATACTAGACCTCTTGAGAGAACCAAAATTCAAGTGTTTTAAGTCTTCGCAAAAATTGGGCAGAGTAACGGCTGTATACGGGTGAATTCCAAATTACAAACAAAGATCGTAATCTCAATAACCTGCACACAAAACAAACAAACAACCCAATGTCTTGAGGTAAACCTCAAGAACTCCAGACAAAATATCAAATAAAGTCACGAAGTCTCCAAGATAGGCCAAGGTCTCTAATCCTAAGTCCAATAAGTCCATCACTCCATAATGCAAAGGATAGTAACCATGTAGTCCAAGTATCATTAATGATTTTTATGGTTCATGTTGATTATTAGGTGTCTTTAAAAAGAAAGAAAAGCTCAAGTGAGCAAAATAAAAATGACATAAAAGTAAATGCTCAAGTGAGCAAAGATGAAAATAGCAAGAAATGTAAAATTCTAAAAGTAAATGGTACATAAAGCATGAAAATAAAAGCGTAAAGTAAAGTTAATTGTTAGTAATTAGTGGTTAGTTTGATGACCATCTTGAAAATTGCATTTGGAACTCATTAGAGGATTGGTAGAACCAAAGCCTCCACACAACAAGTTGCATTTTCTTTTTTTCAAGTATATCATCCATTTTGGAATTCTCACAAGGCAACATGTAATGATCAACGATGTTTAAGTGATCCGCGTTGACCAAAGGTGTTGTAGATCCATTAGAGGATTGGTAGAACCAAAGCCTCCACACAATGAATCTCAAGGTTATTGGATCAAAGAGATCAAATTAACATACTTGGGCTTGCAATCATAAGTTTGGGCCACGAATGATCATTTATTCGAATCGGGACAAAATTTAGCGCTATGTTAAGCAATCGTAAGTGGACTTATGTAGAAGTCACACCTATTTTGAGGCCGGTCAATAGAAATCTATGTAATTCATGTTTGGATAAATGATATAGAGATCACCATCCATTAACATGTAGCACAATTAAAAAAGAAAGGGATAAGATGAAGAGGGAGAGGAATGATAAGCTAATTTGGATCACCATTTCAAAATTCTTTCATCTTTAAATTCAACCACTCCTCTAGATGGATTAAAGCACTAAACATATCATTAATCCAAAGCAACAAAAATGAATTAAATAATTCACTCTTAATTAGACTTGAATTGATGAACATTTATCCAACTTCATCTACATCACAAAGTCCATTGAGTTTAAAGACAAATTGGACATTTAAAATTGCAATCCAAACCAACAATCAAAAGGAGTGAGTAGAAAAATCATTTTGGATCAAAGCTGCCCCAAAACAAGGCAAAAAAGTGCATTCTGTCCCTGTGCTGTCGATTGCAGTAACTGTGCAATCGATTGCACACAGTTATTTTTAAAAGAATTGTGTGAAACGCTTCTGTGCAATCAATTGCACAGTTACTGCAATCGATTGCACACTGTTACAGTAGCAAAAACAGCATTTTAAAAGGGCAATTTCTTGTTCAAACTTTCCATCAAACACATTATGATCATGGATCCAATTGAGCATGAAAATTCCATCAAATTATGAGAAAATAACACCATTAGAATCACAAAATAATGCTCAAAGAATCAAACCCAAAAATCAACAAGAGATCACATTG
The DNA here is from genome assembly GCA_948472305.1 of Vicia faba. Classification (NCBI taxonomy): domain Eukaryota; kingdom Viridiplantae; phylum Streptophyta; class Magnoliopsida; order Fabales; family Fabaceae; genus Vicia; species Vicia faba. Next base: position 706,304,319 of record OX451740.1, read on the forward strand.
TGAAAGATGAATTATCCAACTTACCAAAGGTAGATCTAGAGAATTATCAAAACAACTTCAAGAATTTGCTTCAATTCAACCACAAGAATCAATTGACCAAGCTTGGATGTAGAGAATTGATGAAGAAAAAGTGTTTGGATGAAGGTTTATCTCAAAGATTAGTAAGCTTCAATGCAAAGCTTACTAACTTTTTTGAAAATGGAGCTTTGAGTGAATTTGGTAGATGGAGAGAATTGAGAGATTTTTTAGCAAGGTGGATTTGGATATCAAAAGCTTGAAATTTGAATGAAATGAGAGCTCTATTTATAGAGTTTTAGGATTGGGATTAGTGGTAATTTGGTAATTGATTCTTGGAGCCAAAATTTGAATTAATGATAACTCTTTCAAAAATTAGAGCCAAAATTTGAATTAATGATAATTCTTTCAAATATTAGAGCCAAAATTTGAATTAATGATAATTCTTTTTAAAAATGAAAGATTGGCACTAAAATTTGAATTAATGATACATCTTTCAAAAGTGAAGGAAAATTGGAGCCAAAATTTGACAAGTTTAAAATGCTGATTTTTTTTAATTTTCACGTTGTGCAATCGATTGCACTACAGTGCAAATCGATTGCACATTGTATTTTTTTCAAAAATGGCACAAAATACACTATGTGCAATCGATTGCACTTTAAGAGCAATCGATTGCATCAGTGAAAAAAATGAAAATTTTTAATTTTTTTTCTTTGCAAATACAGATTTTAGGAAAATAATACCAGAAATCCTTATTTGTCAGATGCTTCGACTTGGTACCTACAAAACAAAAATATACAAAGACAAAGACAAATATTTTTTTGTATTTTGATTAGAAGTTAGTCAACAACACATATACAAAATACATAACCAAGGTGCTTGGAGATTCCTCAAGAGAAAACTTAAAGATAGGAAAAAAGAGGAAGAACCAACCCTAATGTGATCTTGTTATGATCGAGTTGATATGATATAATAGAGGAATCTTAGGGGAAAAAATTGGGGTACAACATAAGTCAAATAGGTTTAATTCATCCTCTTTGGCGTGATGTAGGCGCTCAGACTCCGTTCATCATGAAGCTGCTTGGTGAGTTCCAAAACCTTCTTCTCACTGGCATAGAATTGGGCTTCGAAGATGTCTCATTCTTCCTTTAGCTGAATTTAACCCTTTTGCAAGTCTTCAAAATAGGTAGGCATATTGGGTGAAGGACTGTATACGGTACATCTCCTTCAGCAACAGGTTCCATGATAACGGGGAGGATGGAGGGGTAAGGCATTACGAGACTCTGAGCACAAGCTCGCACCCACCTAAAATAAGGCTCAAGGGGGATAGAGTTTTTGTGTCCCAATGTCTTACTATCCACCTTGTTCACCGTCCTCCAAGCTCTTACAAACCTCTGACGGTAGCCTTGATCGTCATTCTTGTAGTTGAACACCACACCTTGGATGATCATATCATGAGGACCATCTCTTCGGGCATACCCAAACTGTCATAAAGCTAAGAAAGGGTTGTAAGTGATACCTCCCCTAATGCCAAGCAGAGGGACATTAGGGAATTCCCCACAATGGTCAATGATAAAAGTATTTTCCAGGGATCGAGAACACCAATAAATGTTAGAGTGGGTGAGGGACATCATCCTTTGAGACCATGTCAGTTCTTGCTCATTCTTCAATATTGATCAAGGTAAATGCGAAGTAAACCACTTGGCGAGTAGGGGAATGCAACACAAGAGAGTACCTCTTTTCTTTATAGTGCGAGTATGGAAATAATGTAAGATGTCTCCGAGTAAGGTAGGTATAGGATTACGAGAGAGAAAGACTTTGATGGCATTCACATCTATGAATTGGTCCGAATTGGGAAGCAAAACCATACCATAGATTAGAAGGGCCAGGATATCCTCAAAGGCTTGAAAATCCATATCTTCCCAGAATGAACGAGCCTTCTCCAATAGAAACTTGGCTAGGAACCCTTTGACTCTGCTTCTTGTCTCCCAATTTTCTATAATGTCAGTTCTATTCAAATGCAAGGCTTCAGCAATGACTTTAGGTTTTGGAATCCCTTTTAAACCGGTGAACGATACTTGGTCAAGCACGGGCCTTCCTAATAGTGAAGAGAATTATTCTAGTGTAGGCACCAACTGATAGTCAGGAAAGGTGAAGCAATGATGTACGAGATTAAAGAATTGGAAGAACACACACATCATTTCTTCTTGGAAATTGGAAGTAGCCAAACTGAGGATTCGACCATATTTCTTGGTAAAAGGAGAATCTCCAGGCACCCTTGATGCTAACTCTTGGAGTTGAGGGTGCACTTTCACGAAGTTGATTCAGATGGTATTCCTTCGGACGGGATTCATGGCCTACAAAACAAAGCAAAGATAAATTCCTAAAGCTTTGAAATGGTTAGTGAGAATGCTTATGATGTTATGATGTTTATGATGTTATGTACAAGTATGCAAAGCAAGCAAGTTGATATATACACACAAAGCAGACATGTCCTTAGGTTTAGGCTTGCATGGAGTTTGTAGGTAAGTACCCTCTTGAAGTTTAGTCGGCTCAACCTGTCCTATAAAGTAACCGGGTTCTAGGGGATCTCAATATCATTGACCTTTCTTTTAGGCATTGTCTCAGCATAATCAATCTTTTCTTGCGGCCGAGATATCCCAAAATTCCAATCTCAATGAGTGTAGTGTCGAGTATCAACCAATTTTCAGCTTTCCACCAAAATCGGTTATCTCACTACTTCCTAATGGCCAAGTTGTTCAATTAAGGTTCTAAAGTCAGTTAGTGCTTCATGACGCTGCTCAGCTGCCCCGTATTCTCCTCGATTCAACACAAGGGATACTGATACCAATAAATACGTCACACTATTGTAGCCATTGTTTCAACCATATCGGTCTACGCCATACAGTTTCCACAATCTATTGCTACTTACCTAAAAAGGTGCCCCAGATCCGGGTAGAGGATCAAAGCAAATCCCATACAAGGAACTATAATGTAGAGCAAACAAATCAAACAAAGGAAAGCAAGTAAAGGTGATCTATCCCTAAGGTAGCCCCACTTTTAAGTAGTTCCCCAACAGAGTTGCCAGTTCTATAATATGGTGGGAGAACTGACTTGGTGTTTTGCGATAGATCGCAATTGTTGCGGATAGCAAGAGTCACCATTGACTTTTATTTTATCCAATAAGGAAAGGTTGAAAAGAACAGGAAATACCTTTCGAGATTATTTCTTGAGTTCGGGGGTAGGTTATGAAAAAGGGAAGGTGTTAGCACCCTTTTCATCCGTAATTATCTACGGGCTCTTAGTTGCTTGCTAGATAACTTGCTTTTTGTTTGAAAGTGTGTTTGTGATGTGGGTTTTGAAAGTATTTTGAAAAGTGTTGTACCCCAAAATTTTCTCTCTCACTTATCAAGAATTTTCTCACAAGATCTCCTTGGGCTCAAGACTGCATTAGGGTTTGATCAGCTCAAGACACCTCCTTATGCACTGATGACCAAAATTAGGGTTTGAGATTGCACAAGGATTTTTTAACTTCCAATGCCCCATATGATTTTCATGGATCATTATGGATCCCCAAGATTACTCATGTCAAGTTTCAAGCCTTGGATCACACTTTTGATCAGTAATTGAGCAGTTAACCTAAAAATTAGCTGTATTAGAGAAAAAGTCAACTATGGCCAATTCAGTCAAAATTCATAATTTTTTGCCCACATCAACATTTTAAACTCATGTGTATAATTTTATCAAGTTTGAACCTAAACTCCTCAAGAAATTTGATCAAATCTCCAAAAGGGCCAAATGGTCAAAATTAGGGTTTTGATTGGGAAAGGGCAATTTTTGATTTTTGACCTAGAAAATTGTCAATGGTTTAAGGCATGATCTCAAGAGTCCTATTGCATAATTTTTACCTCATAGCATGGTTCAAAACATTGCAAGTCCATTGGATTGACAGATGGATTTTGCAGTCAACTGATCAAAAGTCAACTGCATATTGAAAAGTCAAACTTTGACTTTTTGGTCAAATTCAAGTTCCAAAGATCATAATTCATCAAAACATGTCAAAATATGAAACTTTTTCATCAATAAATCAAGAATTCAAGATTTCATCTTGAAATGTTAAAATTTCTTAACTTAGAAATTTTTCGAAGTATGGAAAATTTCTTATTTTTTCATAACTTCGAGACAAATTTTCACCATGATACAAGATGATTCAGAAGAAACTTCCAACATGAAAGTTTTAGATCTCCATGAAATATACAATTTTTATTCACACAACTTCTTCCAAAAAGGCTTGGATCTCAAGTTACAATTTTATGAACATATGGTCATGAAACAAAACACTTAGTGAAATTTTGCCCTAATTTGGACAGGATTTTGACCTAACTTCATGACACTTTTTCACATAGTTACAAGGGGAATATTCAAAATATACTCAAAGAGGGGTTGTAGATCATGTTACAAGCTTTCCAAAATGTCAAAGAACTATTTGAGATCATTCTTGAGTAGGGAGAATCGAAGAGATGAAGTTAGGGTTTTGTCACTTAATTTACAAGCCATTTTATGATGAACAAGAAGTCAATTTCAAACCTATGCTGCACAATCTGGTTTTGTAGGCCTCTAAACCTCAATATCTATCCATAATCAGAAGATTACACTTGCTTTTGAGCTATTATCCAAGTGTTCCAAGCATTGTCCAAGCCAATTTTCCATTTTAGGAAGAAAGTTACCATTCCATTCTTGAAAAGTTGCTTTAATCACAAAGTCAACTTGTCTTGAGCTTCTAACTTGTTATTTCTACACACACAACCCTTATAAACCAAAAGCAATGTGTCTAAGGTCTCAAGAAGCTCAGATCATGCTTGTACAATACTTGAGATTTGTCACTTCACTTTTCTTAAAAAGCAAGTTAAAGAGCCATAACCCTATAACTCAGAAACTTGGAGTGATTTGTGCTCTAATCTTTTCCATACATATTAATAAGTCAATTACAACACAACACACGATTTTGGCAAGACTGAAACTCTCTCAAAATCCCTCTAGCCATAAATTTCACAACAAACTCCATTTTTGTGCAGGTTCTGACCTTGAACTTGTATCTTCTATTTCCCTCGTGTGTTCTTTGGCCTTTTAGTTCCTAAAGTTCCTATACATCAAATATAACTTGTCCCTGTCCCTGTTACACGACTGTAACATCATCTTCCTCAACTTCCATAGCCAAAATAGAGCATTACAGTTGGACTTCTCCAAGTCATTTCAGCCACTCTCAACTCAAGCAAACCATTGCATTAGCTTCCTAGGACCTCGAGGAAGCTAACATGATCATCACCATCACTTGAAACAAGCTCAAACTCCAAACACGATTTCCAGTTTTGAGGTAAGTTTTCTCAACTTGGAACTCTTCATACAGACATCATAAATAGTTTATTTGTGAATAGAACATGTAGATATCATTTCCCAGAAGCTAACCATGTCCATAGTTTCCATTAACTTTGCTTGAGCTTAGAGAATTTTGAAACTGGAATCTCTGAAATTTTCAGGGTTCAGATTAGGGCCATTAAAATTCTTGATTATTTTTTATCTATAGTTTTAATACTTTACATTACTGGAATCGTGGAAAAATTTGCTACAAGTTTCATGTTTACAGTTTTCATTTTTGATAAGAAATGAGAAAGTTACAGTTGGTCTGGATGGAGGTTGAAGATGAAGTCTTCAGAACACGTTTTGCCTTACATATTTATTGTTTCATTTGTATTAACGGATGTATAGCCACCCAGTGGTAGAAGCGCGCGCCTGTAACCTTTGGGACCTGGGTTCGAGCCCCAGTGGTACCCTTTTGCATTTTTTTCTTCATATTTTCACAATTCTGACCCTTTTTTTTGTTTGGCAGGCGCTGGTCCCTTTGGGCCTGGCTCATTTTATTTTTTTGCTAGTTGACCTCCCTGTTTCCCATTGACACCCCTGGTCTAATTTGATTTTCTTTTCTTATTTTCATTTTATTTATTTTCTTAAATTATTTTTCTAATATTGAAAAATCATAAAAATACAAAAAAAATGATATATTTATATTTTGACATATTTTATTTTATTTTTTCCATAAATAAAAATATTTTTATACTTCATTATTTTTATTAAGTAGATTTTATAAACTTAATTAATATTATATTGTTTATTTATTTTTCTTCACACCATTTAAAATACATTATTTTAATATAAAAAAAGGACTACAAATATTTTATAATACTACAAATATTTTCAAGATAAAAAATACCAAAGAATATATACTTTTCATAAACTTATTTTCTTTTGATTAATTAATAGAATTAGGATTTTCTTTTAAAATATTTTTCTTAATAAATTCAAACTTAATTAACTATTTTCTTTATTTAAATTAGGTTAAGACAAAAAAATTTTTTCATGAAAACCAAACAAAATTTATTTTCTTCATATTTTGCATCCTTGTACATTTATTTATTTTTATACTTTGTATTTAAATTTCTTGTATATTCATGCCAATTCAATATGGTTGTAATAGACTAATTAGGTTTAAATTCTTGCAATCCCCATTTACAAATTGTTTACCCCCTCCCCACAAATGTTGTAATAGCATAGTAACTTTAAATTTCGCAATTTATCGCTTTCATATAACATGCTAGTAATTAGGGTTTGTATGAAAATACTAAAATCAATGCTTAGAAAACCCTAATTCAAGACAAAAGCAAGCATGAAAATGATACACTTGCACACAAGCACCCCTAGGGTTATTCCACATAGTTTCCTTATACAAAATGGCCATATTACGCATGTGAGGTATCTTAGCAAAAACAAGCAAATACAAGATCATAGTCCCTCGATGACGCTATCTAAAAATGATCTTAGTCCCTCAAGAAGAATGCTAAGATACCTTGCAACATTGCTAATCATGGTTATACATTGACCCACGCCCGTCCCGTTTACATCCAAAGATAGGGTTGCTTACCAAATCAATGGTACGACAACAATGTCAAAGAAAAAGAAAATGAACAAGAAAGACATTTGAGTAGGTAGATTTCTCCTAATTACTTGGTCCATTTCAAAACAAACATCCTTTCTATTTTTAAAACAAACACTTACACTTTCAAACATCTTACAAACTTGAAAACATTTTCAAAAGATCAACATCTTTGTATACATTCTTACGAACAAGAATCATTACAAAGATTGCCTAAACAATGGCCTCTTTACAAAATACTTTCAAAAACCACACAAAGCACAATTTCAAACAAAAGCAAGTGATTTAGCAAGTAACTAAGAGCCCATGGAAAACCATGGATGAAAAGGGTGCTAATACCTTCCCTTTTCATAATCTACCTCCCGAACTCAAGAAATAATCTCAAAGGTCTTTCCTGTGCTTTTTCACCTTTCCTTTTTAGATAAAAGAAAAGTCGATGGCGACTCTTGCTAACCGCAACATTTGCGATGAAACACAAAACCCTCAAGTCATTTCTCTCACCGTATCACAGAACTGGAAACTCAGTTGGGGACAATTCTAAAAGTGGGGTTATCCTAGGGCTAGAACACATTTACTTGCTTACTTTGTTTGATTTTTTTGCTTTACATTATGGTTATTTGTTTGTGTTTGAATCCTCTACCCGGATTTGGGGTACATTATAGGTAAGTAGCAATACGTTGTGGAAACTATGCGGGGTATACCGATATGGTCTAAGCAGTAGCTACGTTAGTGCGACATATTTGTGGGTACCGGTAGCCTTTGAGTTAATCAAATAGAATACGGGGCTGCTGAGTGATGTCATAAAGACTAATGAACTTCTAGAACCTTTACTTGACCAACTTGGCCTTTAGGATGTAGTGAGATGATCGGCTTTGGTGCATCCTGAAGTTGGTAAATACTCGATACTACACTCATTAAGGTTTGGTTTCTTGGGATATTTAGGTCTCCATTAAAGAGGCTTGTGCTGAAACAATAACCAAGGAAACAAACCAGTGATATTGAGCTCCTTAGAACTTGGTTACTATTACTAGGATAGGTTTGAGCCAACTAAACTTCAAGAGGGTACTTACCTATAAAACTCTGTGCAATCTTTAACCTAAGGATTTGTTTGCTTTGTTTGTACATACATAATTGTACATAACATCATGAACATCATAACATCATACACATTCACTAACCATTTCAAGGATTTTTTGGATTCATCTTTGTCTTGTAGGATATGGATTCACTTCGCAGGAAAACTATTCAAGTCAATCTTGTGAGGATCCCTTTACAACTTAAGGAGCTAGCTTCAAGGATTCCTGAAAACTCTCCATTCACTGAGAGACATGGTCGCCTACTCAACTTGGTCACCTCCAACACAAATGAGGACATGATGAAGGTGCTCTTTCAGTTCTTTGATCCTTTACACCATTGCTTCACATTTCTTGACTATCAACTTGTGCCTACTTCCAAAGAATTCTCCCGACTCTTGAGGATTCCCATTCTCAATCAACTACCTTTGAACGGTACCGAAAGAGACCTAAATCCAGAAGAGATTGCTCAAGCTCTACACTTGCACTCATCTGATGTCACAACTCATTGGGAAACAAGAAGTGGTGTCAAGGGTTTCCTAGCAAAGTTCCTGTTTGAGAAAGCCCAAAACTGTTGGGATTCCTTGCATTTGCAAGCCTTTGAGGAAATTGTGGATCTCCTCATATATGGGATGGTTTTGTTTCCAAATCCTGACCAACTCATATATGTGAACACTGTCAAAATCGTCATTCCCCGCAACCCGGTGCCTACATTGCTAGGGTATATCCTACACTCTTTTCACACTCGCACAATGAGGAAAAAAGGTGTCCTTATGTGTTGCACTCCTATCTTCGCAAGATGGTTTATTTCGCATCTTCCCAAATCTATATTAAAAAATGAGAAAGGTTCAAGGTGGTCACAAAGGTTGATGACGCTCAAACATCCCGACATCCATTGGTGCTCCCTATCCATAGAGAATGTTACTATTGTCGATCGTTGTTGGGAATTTCCTAATGTCCCTTTACTTAGAATTAGGGGAGGTATCACCTATAACCCTTGCTTAGCCTTAAGACAATTTGGTTATGCCCGAAGGGATGGCCCGCACGAGATGCTGATTCAAGGGTTGGTATTTGACTATGACAACGACGATCAAAGTCTTTGCCAGAGATTTGTCCGAGCTTGGAGGATGTTAAACAAGGTAGATAGCAACACACTGGGGAACAAAAATTCCATCCCTCTTGAGCCTTACCTCAAATGGGTACGAACTCGTGCTCAGAGTCTTATGATGCCTTACCCCTCCATTCTCCCGGTAATCATTGAGCCTGTCATGGAAGAAGATTCTCCATACACTATCCTACATCCTGACATGCCTACCTCTCTTGAAGACCTACAAAGGGATTGGATACAACTCAAGGGGGAGCGAGATACCTTCTAAGCCCAATTCTACGCAAGCGAGAAGAAGGTTTTGGAACTTACTAGGCTACTTCATGAGGAGCAAACTCTAAATGCTTACATTGCACCAAAGAGGATGCGTACCGCCTTTTTATCTTAGAGTTTTGCCCAAGAAGGCATTGATGTACTCAAAAGCTTTAACTTATTAATATAACGTGTGTTTACTTTTTGTCTAAAACAATTTGAATCTTAAAATCCTTGAAATCATTAGATATACATTTACCATTCATCATTACATAAGCAAGTTTCTTGCAACAAGTCTCCTCATCCCTCTACTGTTTATTTCAGTAAGATAGATCTCGAGCAAACGGTGAAGGACCTCCATGCTCAGAAGTTGTTCCTAACTCTGGCTAAAGGAGAAAAGGAGTTGAAGACTTTGCTGGATGAGGAGAAGAGAAAGAAGAAAAAGAAGATAACCAGAGTTCTAAACATGGGAAGAAGATTCCAAGGGCAGACAAGAAGGACCTTAGACTTTGCAATAACATCCGGTGAGAAAGACAACCAAGATGGGAAGGGAAAGGAAACAGTTGTCCAGTCAGAATCAGAAGAGGAAGAGGAAGAAGAAGACTATTCTGAAGAATAATACCCTCCAGCTGATGATAAGTATAAACATCTCGAAGAGCGGTTGAGCGTAATGGAAATCCAAAAAGTGTCTGGATTGGACTTTGAGGAATTGGGTTTAGTATCGGGGATTGTCATTCCTCCAAAATTCAAAGCACCTGTGTTCGCCAAGTATGACGGAGTCTCATGTCCAAAAATGCATCTCTGGTCCTATGTGAGGAAAATCCAGCCCCATACCGCAGATAAAGATTTATGTGTACACTTCTTCCAAGACAGTCTGTCTGGAACTCAACTTGATTGGTTTTATCAGTTAGAAAGAGCTAATGTTCATAACTGGGAAGATCTTGCTGCAGCCTTTTACAAACAATACCAATATAATGCTGATCTTGCGCCTACCTGTACTCAACTCCAGAGTATGGCCATGGTTTCCAATGAAGGCTTCAAGGACTATGCACAAAAATGGAGAGACTTGGTTGGAAGAGTTCAACCTCCCCTATCTGAAAGAGAATTAGTAGACATGTTTTTGGGCACCTTGTCTGGTCCCTTCTTCAATCACCTAATTGAGAGTTCATCGGTGGGTTTTACTGAACTGATATTGACCGGAGAGAGGGTAGAGGCCAGGATAAAGAGTGGAAAGATTCAGAAAGATACATCCTCTGTTGTTATAAGGAATACATTTATCGGAAAGAAAGAAGTGGTTGATGTTTATCCTCAGAGAAATAAAGATAGGGCCGAACGCCGTCCAATGGTGGGGGTTGTTATGATTCCTAAACCTGCGCTTGATTAGCAAAGGAACAACCAACCAAGGATGGAAAGACCAGTCAGACAATTCACCAGAATTAACATGACTTTATCTCAAGTATTGTCACATCTGTTAAGATCCAACTTAGTGACCTTGAAAGAAGCTCCAAAGAATCCTAACACAACATCTCCTTACTATCATCCTAATGCCTGCTGTGCATACCACTCTGAGAGTCTCGACCATGACACTAACAATTGTTGGGATCTAAAGAACAAAGTACATGACCTCATTCAAGCCAAATAGATTGAATTTGATGCGCCCGAAAAGCCAAATGTCATTTCTGCCCCTATGCCCAAACACAGTCATACTACCAACGCCATTGAAGAAGATATGTTTGTTACTTCAGTTGATGAACTTGTGACCCCACTCCTGAATATCAAAAAGAATTTGTTGATTGTCGGTGTATTCCCAGGATGCGATAAAGGCTTTCATTTCTGTTTGTTCTCACCAATCAACTGTCCTTTGTTGAAAGCAGGCGATCAGTGCCTAATAGATAACAAGGAAATTTTGTTTGAAAAGACTTCTGTTCCACCTGTTCCTCTTATTGATGTGTCTATCATTACCATTTCTGCCAATTCTTCCAGGGTCTCCACCAGAAGACCCGTTAGAATTACATCAGTTCCAAAAGAAGCTCCTTTGATGATTACAATTCCTGGACCAGTCCCGTATTCGTCAGACAAAACCATACCATGGAATTATGGAGGGGATGTCTACTACCACGGTATCAAACAAGACTGGCCAGCTGCCGAAGATTCAAGTTCTGAAAAAGTTGAACCCGATATCAGTAATATTGCAGGGACTAGCAAGATTACCCGAAGCGGAAGGATATTCTCTCCAGAAATTGATCCCCCAAAAGCAGTTTCTGGATCCGTAATCATTCCTGTTGTTGTTGCTCCTCCGAAGGCTATTCCCAGTCCTACAATCATCTCCACCAATACTCCAACTGACAAAGCTGTTACAATCCCTGCTATCATTCCTACTGACATTCCTGCTGCCGATTTAACCAAGACTCGAGGTAAAAGTATTATGATTAAGCATGTCCGGGCGAAGGCACAATCATTGGCTATCCCTGAAACCTCCCGAAAAGAGATGGAGGAAATTCTAAAGATCATAAAAAGAAGCGACTACGATGTAGTTGAGCAACTGGGGCAAGCTCCATCCAAAATTTCTATGTTGGCTTTACTACTATGTTCCGAAGCGCATGCAAAAGCCTTGGTAAAATTCCTGAAAACTGCCCATGTACCCCAAGAAACATCTGCCGATCAATTCCAAGACTGTGTAGCCCGCTTGGATGCAGATAATGGTCTAGGTTTTTCGGATGCTGATTTAACGCCAAGAGGAAGGAAGGATAATGAGGCATTGCACGTCTCAGTTGAATGTAGGGGCACAACCTTGGCTCATGTTTTGGTGGACACTAGATCATCTCTAAATGTATTGCCTAAAAAAGCTCTTGATAGGCGTGATTATGAGGGATTGACATTAAATTCGAGTAACATAGTAGTAAGGGCCTTTGACAGCTCAAAAAGGATGGTGCATGGGGAAGTGGATATCCCCATAAAAGTTGGAACCCAAACATTTGATTCAACTTTTTATGTAATGGATATCCACCCCTCATATTCCTGCTTGCTAGGCAGACAATGGATTCACAATACTGGCACTGTCACTTCTATGTTGCACCAAATGCTGAAGTATTCAATCCAAGGGAAGATTACCACCGTTCATGGAGAAGAAGAGTATATGATCATCCATCTGAATTCCTTCAGATATATGGAGTTATATGGTGAATTTATTGAAACTCCATTCCAACACTTTGAGGAAGTCCTGCAAGATGTGGCAGTAACCAGGGATGTTCCCAAAATCACAAGGCCTCCACTCAGAATGTCATCTTTGAAGGATGCAAAGGCAGTGATAGAAGAAGGTGGGTGCACTATCTGGGGGAGACTCCCAGATATCCCATACAAGTCTGACAAATTTGGCCTGGGTTTCACTTCAAGTGCTCAAAAGGATGTACGCCGCGCTCGTGCTAGAGGACCACCCCTGAAGATCAGCAACCGTGAAGTCAACGCGGTAGAGGATGATGAAGATGGTTGTAACTTGGAGGATTGGGTCTTCCCAACTGTCAGTGGAGGGCTCAGCAATTGGAAGGCTATAGATTTTGTCCCGATCACTTTTATCACACAGTAATTTGTCTTTACATTTTGTTGGATCTGTAATATTAAAACAATTAAAACTCTTAAAACCTTGTGTCTTACCCGAGGCGCAATCGTCTATTTGTAAGGGTTATTATCTCATTTCCATATGACATCAATGAATCATGGACGTTTTGCATACAAACTTGGTGCTTAATGTTTTTCTTTTTTTACATTTTCATTTCTTTCAAAGATAGCTATACCCTTACACACACTCACACTGTGGGTCTACATCCATTCGGGATCCCATGGGTAACGGTTCTTCTATGGCCTTCTATGACTCTGAAAATATAATCTACCAAACCGAAGACGAAGGTGAGGAAGATTGTGAAGTACCAGGGGAACTTACCAGATTACTACTACAAGAAGAGAAAACCATTCAGCCTCACGAGGAACCCGTGGATACAATCAACCTAGGTATCTAGAAAGACAAAAGAGAAGTCAATATGGGTGCCAATATGGAACCCAGTGTCAAGGAGCATCTGATTTAGTTGCTACACGAGTATGTTGAGTTCTTTTCCTGGTCGTATGAAGACATGCCAGGACTTGATGCAAATATTGTGGTGCATCGTCTACCTACAAAAGAGGATTGCCCACCAGTAAAACAAAAGATCTGTCGCATGCGACCAGATATGTCAGAGAATATTAAAGCTGAAGTCATGAAGCAATTCAATGCTGGATTCTTGGTTGTCACCTCCTATACTCAGTGGGTTGCCAATGTTGTTCCCGTGCCCAAGAAGGACGGAAAGGTACAAATGTGTGTGGACTACAGAGATTTGAATAGGGCAAGCCCTAAGGATGATTTCCCACTTCCCCATATTGACATCCTAGTTGACAATACTGCACAACACAAAGTGTTTTCCTTCATGGACGGTTTCTCAGGTTACAACCAAATTAAAATGGCGCCTGAGGACATGGAGAAGACAACCTTTGTCACACAATGGGGCACATTTTGCTACAAGGTGATGCCGTTCGGACTGAAGAATACTGAGGAAACCTACCAGCGTTCCATGGTAGCTCTATTTCACGACATGATACATCAAAAAATAGAGGTCAATGTGGACGAAATGATAGCTAGATCTCAAACAGAAGAAGAGCATCATGACCATCTACAAAAACTCTTCGAGAGACTAAAGAAGTACAAGCTGAGGTTGAACCCAAATAAATGCACGTTTGGAGTGAGGTCTGGTAAACTCCTAGGCTTTGTTGTCAGCAATAAGGGTATTGAAGTAGATCCTACTAAGGTGAAAGTGATACAAGAGATGCCTGCTCCTCGTACTGAAAAAGAAGTCAGAGGATTATTGGGATGTTTGAACTACATTGCCAGATTCATTTCTCACCTAATAGCTACTTGTGAACCAATCTTCAAATTATTGAAGAAAGATCAAGTAGTCAAATGGAATGATGAGTGCCAAACTACTTTTGACAAGATCAAAGAGTACCTACAAGAGCCTCTTGTGTTGATGCCACTGGTTGAGGGGAGACCATTGATCATGTATCTAACCATTTTGGAAAATTCAATGGGGTGCGTACTGGGGCAACATGACGAGTCTGGCCGAAAAGAGCACGCTATTTATTACCTGAGCAAAAAGTTTACCGACTGCGAAATAAGATATTCACTACTCGAGAAAACTTGTTGCGCTCTAGCATGGGCTGCTCGCCGGATAAGACAGTATATGCTGACTCATTCTACCCTGTTGATATCTAAAATGGATCCAATAAAATACATCTTCGAGAAACCTGCTGTCTCTGGGAGAATACCGAGATTGAAGATGATCCTGACGGAATATGACATACAATATACTACCCAGAAAGCAATAAAGGGCAGTGTACTAGCTGATCACCTTGCTCACCAAGCTGTGGAATATTACCAGTCCATGAGGTTCAAATTCCCGGATGAGGACATCATGATGGTAAACAACTATGAAGAACTCCGGCCATATGACGGACCTGAACAAGGATCCCGATGGACTTGGTTTTTGACGGGGCATCTAACGCACTCGGAAATGGTATTGGTGTTGTACTCATATATCCTGAAGGATGTCATACTCCATTTACCGCAAGACTCTGCTTCAATTGTACAAATAGCATGGCGGAATACGAAGCGTGCATCTTTGGTCTTAAAGCTGCCATAAACTCGGGGATCAAAAATTTGAATGTATTTGGAAATTCAACTTTGGTTATTATCCAGATCAAAGGGGAATGGGACACCAAACACCCTAACCTTATCCCTTACAAAGAACATGTTTTGACATTGATCCCATATTTTGAGAAAATTACCTTCGAGCATTTCTCGCGAGAAGAAAATCAGCTAGCAGACGCACTAGCTACAATGTTATCTATGTTTAAACCTAAATGGGATAACGAGGCTCCCCAGATCACCATCGAATGAATGGAGGAACCAACACACTGTCACGAGATTAATAATGAAGAAGTAGTGGACCAGCCTTGGTTTCACGAAGTCAAGAGGTATCTCGAGGCTCAAGAATATCCAGAAGGAGCTTCAGTAAACGACAAGAAGTTCTTAAGGAGATTCTCTGCTAAATTCTTCCTTAGTAATGGCATTCTTTACAAACGCAACTAGGATTCTGTGTTACTTTGGTGCGTAGACAAGGTTGAAGCTGAAAGGATCATGGCTGAGTTACATGAAGGCACTTTTGGCACCCATTCCAGTGGGAATACAATGGAAAATAAAATCCTACGGGCAGGCTATTACTGGTCTACCATGGAAGCAGATTGCTATCAACACTCTCGAACATGCCACAAGTGTCAGATTTATGCCGAAAAGGTGCACGTACCTCTGATTCCTCTGAATGTCTTGACAGCTCCTTGGCCCTTTTCTATGTGGGTGATTGATATGATTGGGGAAATCAAGCCAAAAGCCTCCAATGGACACCGCTTCATCCTAGTAGCCATTGATTATTTTACAAAATGGGTGGAGGAAGCTTCCTTCGCTTCCGTTACCAAGAAAATTATTGCCCGGTTCATCAAGCAGAATCTCATTTGTCGTTACAGTATCCCGGAGAGGATCATTACAGACAATGTTACAAACTTGAATAATACTATGATCACCGCCTTTTACGAGCAATTCAAGATCCAGCATCACAATTCTTCCCCTTATCGGCCAAAGATGAATGGTGCTGTCAAAGCTGCGAATAAGAACATTTAAAAAGATCATACAGAAAATGACGGTCACATACAAAGACTGGCATGAGATGCTACCATTCGCTCTCCACGGATATCGTACCACAACTCTCACATCAACCGGGGTAACACCCTACTCTCTGGTATACGACATGGAGGTTGTCTTGCCTATTGAGGTCCAAATCCCCTCTCTAGGAGTTATGAAGGATGCAGGGCTGAATGAAGAAGATTGGATCCAGACTCGACTTGATCAACTAAACTTGATTGATGAGAAAAGGTTTACTGCTATTTTCCATGGTCAAATGCATAAAAAACGGATGATCAAGGCTTTCAACAAAAAGGTCAGACGCCAAGTGTATCAAGTTGGAGATCTGGTGATCAAACGTATCATACTTCCGCAAGGTGATCCTAGGGGAAAATGGAGTCCTACATACAAAGGACCATTTGTAATCAAAAACATATTCTATGGTGGAGCAATGATCTTGACCATCATGGATGGTGACGACCTGCCACACCCTTCGAACATAGACATAGTCAAAAGATACTATGCATAAGAGACCCACTAGGTTGACACACCTAGGAAAAACAAGGGCATCCCGACGAACCAAAAAAGGTTCGAGAAAAAATTAGGGATAAAAACAAAAAATCTGTACACCCGGCAAGTTAAAAACCCGGAAGGGAAACTTGGGAAAAAAAGGGTATCCCGGTGGACTGAAAACCCGAAAGGGCGGTCCAGGCAAAAGTTAGGGAATTAAAGCATATGACTATGTCCCGTTGGATCACCTTACGGGCTACTTGCAAACTCGACATTTCTGACCAATTCAATCATCTTCGTACAAGACAACAAATGGACAAGATGCTCAGAGATACAAAGGCTATAGCAGAATGGGAACCCCATGGGATTATTGCACATAACTATCTTTTATTTGTATTAAAATTTTCATTTTTTACGACGACATTCTCTTACTAGAATGTTTGTCTCATTGTAAAAAAATACTTACTCAAAGTCAATACGAAGATATCCCTTTGAAAGTGAAAAAACTATTTGTTTTTTTTTCTTTTCGCTTGTGTTTTGTTTACAAAAACGTCCAATGATTCATTGTTGAACATATGCATTTGAACATAATTACTGTTTACAAATAAACAAAATAAAAGACAGTCGCTGATGGCTTTAAGGGATAGGGAAATCTCTCTAAGTTTATCTCCATAAAATTCCCCACAGTGAGCAGTTTAATCCCCAATAGAACAAAACTTCCAATTATCAATCCCCAGTAGAAGTCATCCAAATTTCTCAGAATTCCCCAACCAAAATTTTTCAAACAGTACATGGAATTTCCCTTACAACAAAGTTTATTTCTCTAAGGGAAATTCATCAACACTTCAAACTTCACAACATGAAGACTTATAATCCTCAGCAGCGGACATGGATTTATTTTCCCCGTTCCTATAGAAGTACAACAGAATTAGCTCACATGCGCATACATCGCACCCATATATCATAAACATTGGTTATATAAATGCATCATACCATGCATTTCATACAACATGACTTTGCATTTTAGCTAACATTTTACCCTTTTCAGGATAAGGTTAACAACTACCATTAACAATGATCAAAGTTTTTAGATACAGTTCAGATATGCTCGAGACACAGACGCCATTTTGATACTCATTCAAAGTCAGCTTTCAGATACGCTCCAGGCGCAGATGACATCCTGATACCCATTCGGATTCAACTCTTAAATATAGTTCAGATATGCTCCAGACACGAATGCCATTCTGACACTTATTCCAAGTCAGCTTTCAGATACAGTTCAGATACGCTCCAGACGTGGATGCCATTCTGATAACTCATTCAGAGTAAACTTCCAGATACAATACAAATATGCTCCAGACACGGACGCCATTCTGATACTCATTCAAATTCAACTTGCGGATACAGTACAGATACGCTCCAGACACAGACGCCATTCTGATACTCATTCAGAGTCAAATTTCAGACACAGTACAAATACACTCCAGACGCGGATGCCATTCTGATAACTCATTCAAGGTTCAACTTTCAGATGCAGTTCAGATACGCTCCAGACACGGACGCCATTCTGATACTCATTCTTTCAGCTTACAAATTACAATTCAACAATCAATCTTGGATGGCATCTACAAGCCCATCTCCTGCAACTTTCTATCACCTCTCCAAATGGCATCTTTAAGCCCATCCCCTCAACCATCACATCGCCGAGTGCAAATTTCTGGGCACTCTAGTGTCCAATCATCTTCCGCCTTCGAGTCACGAATGGAAAAACATGCCAATCTAACTCTTCAGGATTAAGAAGATTGAACAGGGGCAGCTATTGTACCCCAAAATTTTCCCTCTCACTTATCAAGAATTTTCTCATAACATCTCCTCGGGCTCAAGACTACATTAGGGTTTGATCAGCTCAAGACACCTTCTAATACACTGATGACCAAAATTAGGGTTTAAGATTGCACAAGGATTTTTGAACTTCCAATGCCCCACATCATTTTAATGGATAATTATGGACCCCCAACATTACTCATGTCAAGTTTCAAGCCTTGGATCACACTTTTGATCAGTCAATTGAGCAGTTGACCTAAAAATCAATTATATTGGGAAAAAAGTCAACTATGGCCAATTCACAGTCAAACTTCATAATTTTTGGTCCACATAAACATTTTAAACTCATGTGTATTATTTTATCAATTTTGGACCACAACTCCTCAAGAAATTTGATCAAATCTCCAAAAGGGCAAAATGGTCAAAATTAGGGTTTTAACTAGGAAAGGGCAATTTCTGATTTTTGACCTAGAAAATGGTCAATTGGTTTAAGGAATGATCTAAAGAGTCCTATTGCATAATTTTGACCTTATAGCATGGTTCAAAACATTGCAAGTCCATTGGATTGACAGATGAATTTTGTAGTCAACTGATCAAAGGTCAACTATATACTGAAAAGTCAAACTTTGACTTTTTGGTCAAATTCAAGTGCCAAAGATCATAATTCATCAAAACATGTCAAAATATGAAACTTGTTCATCAAGAAATCAAGAATTCAAGATTTCATCTTGAAATGTTAAAATTTCTTAACTTAGAAAATTTTCTAAGTATGAAAAATTTCTTATTTTTTCATAACTTTGAGCCAAATTTTCACCATGACGCATGATGATTCAAGAGAAACTTCCAACATTAAAGTAGTATATCTCCATGAAATCTACAACTTTTATTCATATAACTTCTTCCAAAAATGCTTGGATCTAAAGTTACAATTTTATGAACATAGGGTCATGAAACAAAACACTTAGTGAAATTCTGCCCTAATTTGGACAGGATTTTAACCTAACTTCATGACACTTTTTCACATAGTTACAAGGGGAATATTCAAAATAAATTCAAATATGGGTTGTATATCATGTTACAAGCTTTCCAAAATGTCCAAGAACTCTTTGAGATCATTCTTGAGTAGGGAGAATCGAAGAGATGAAGTTAGGGTTTTGTCACTTAAGTTACAAGCCATTTTGTGATGAAAAAGAAGTCAATTTCAAACCTATGTTGCACAATCTTGTTTTTCAGGCCTCTGAACCTTAATATATATCCATAATCATAAGATTACACTTGCCTTTGAGCTATTATCCAAGTGTTCCAAGCATTGTCCAAGCCAATTTGCCATTTTAGGAAGAAAGTTACCATTCCATTCTTGAAAAGTTACTTTAATCACAAAGTCAACTTTTCTTGAGCTTGACTTGTTCTTTCTGCACACACAACCCCTATAAACCAAAAGCAATGTGTCTAAGGTCTCAAGAAGCTCAGAACATGCTTGTACAATAGTTGAGATTTGTCACTTCACTTTTCTTAAAAAGCAAGTTATAGAGCCATAACCCTATTACTCAGAAACTTGGAGTGATTTTGTGCTATAATCTTTTCCATACATATTAACAAGTCAACTGCAACACAACACACGATTTTGGCAAGCCCGAAACTCTCTCAAAATCCCTCTAGCCAGAAATTGCACATAAAACTCCATTTTTGTGCAGGTTCTGACCTTGAACTTGTATCTTTTATTTCCCTCGTGCGTTCTTTGGACTTTTAGTTCCTAAAGTTCCTATACATCAAATATAACTTGTCCCTGTCCCTGTTACACGACTGTAACATCATCTTCCTCAACTTCCATAGCCAAAAACAGAGCATTACAGTTGGACTTCTCCAAGTCATTTCAGCCACTCTCAACTCAAGCAAACCATTGCATTAGCTTCCTAGGACCTCAAGGAAACTAACCTGATCATCACCATCACTTGAAACAAGCTCAAACTCCAAACACGATTTCCAGTTTTGAGGTAAGTTTTCTCAACTTGGAACTCTTCATACAGGCATCATCAATAGTTTATTTGTGAATAAAACATGTAGATATCATTGCCCTGAAGCTAACCATGTCCATAGTTTCCATTAATTTTGCTTGAGCTTAGAGAATTTTGAAACTAAAATCTCTTAACTTTTTAGGGTTCAGATTAGGGCCATTAAAATTCTTGCTTATCTTTGATCTATAGTTTTAATACTTTACATTTCTGGAATCATGGAAAAATTTTCTACAAGTTTTATGTTTACAGTTTTCATTTTTTATGAGAAATGAGCAAGTTACAGTTGGTCTGGATGGAGGTTGAAGATGAAGTCTTCAGAACATGTTTTTCCTTACATATTTATTGTTTCATTTGTATTAACGGATGTATAACCACCCCAATGGTAGAAGCGCACGCCTGTAACCTTTGGGACCTGGGTTCGAGCCCCAGTGGTACCCTTTTGCATTTTTTTCTTCATATTTTCACAATTCTGACCCTTTTTTTATTTGGCAGGTGCTGGGCCCTTTGGGCCTGGCTCATTTTATTTTTTTGCTTGTTGACCTCCCTGTTTCCCATTGACACCCCTGGTCCAATTTTCCCATTGATATATTTATATTTCGACATATTTTATTTTATTTTATTTCCATAAATACAAATATTTTTATACTTCAGTCATTTTATTAAGTAGATTTTATAAACTTAATTAATATTATATTGTTTATTTATTTTTCTTCACACCATTTAAAATACATTATTTTAATATAAAAAAGGACTAAAAATATTTTATAATACTACAAATATTTTCAAGATAAAAAATACCAAAGAATATATACTTTTCTTAAACTTATTTTCTTTTGATTAATTAATAGAATTAGGGTTTTCTTTTAAAATATGTTTCTTAATAATTTCAAACTTAATTAACAATTTTCTTTATTTAAATTAGGTTAAGACAAAATCTTTTTTTCATGAAAACCAAACAAAATTCATTTTCTTCATATTTTGCATCCTTGTACATTTATTCATTTTTATACTTTGTATTTAAATTCCTTGTATATTCATGCCAATTCAATATGGTTGTAATAGACTAATTAGGTTTAAATTATTGCAATCCCCATTTAGATATTGTATACCCCCTTCCCCACAAATGTTGTAATAGCATAGTAACTTTAAATTTCGCAATTTATCTCTTTCATATAACATGCTAGTAATTAGGGTTTGTATGAAAAGACTAAAATCAATGCTTAGAAAACCCTAGATCAAGACAAAAGCAAGCATGAAAACAATACACTTTCACACAAGCACCCATAGGGTTATTCCACTTGGTTGCCTTATACAAAATGGCCATATTATGTATGTGAGGTATCTTAGCAAAAACAAGCAAATACAAGATCATAGTCTCTCGATGACGCTATCTAAGTTGCATTACAAATGATCTTAGTCCCTAAAGAAGAATGCTAAGATACCTTGCAACATTGCTAATCATGGTTATAAGATGACCCACGCCCGTCCCATTTACATCCAAAGATAGGGTTGCTTACCAAATCAATGGTACGACAACAATGTCAAAGGAAAAGAAAATGAACAAGAAAGACATTTTAGTAGGTAGATTGCTCCTAATTACTTGCTCCATTTCAAAACAAACATCCTTGCTATTTTCAAAACAAACACTTACACTTTCAAACATCTTACAAACTTGAAAACATTTTCAAAAGATCAACATCTTTGTATACATTCTTATGAACAAGAATCATTACAAAGATTGCCTAAACAATGGCCTCTTTACAAAATACTTTCAAAAACCACACAAAACACAATTTCAAACAAAAGCAAGTGATCTAGCAAGTAACTAAGAGCCCATGGAAAACCATGGATGAAAAGGGTGCTAATACCTTCCCTTTTCATAATCTACCCCCCGAACTCAAGAAATAATCTCAAAGGTCTTTCCTGTGCTTTTTTCACCTTTCCTTTTTGGATAAAAGAAAAGTCGGTGGTAACTCTTGCTAACCGTAACATTTGCGATCAAACTCAAAACCCTCAATTCAATTCTCCCACTGTATTACAAAAAGGAATGTCTTTGTAATGGTTCTCGTCTCTATAAGAACGCGTACAAAGTGTTTTGTCTTTTGAAAAATGTTTCAAAGTGAAATTGTGGGTGTATAAAATGTTTTTATTGTGAGCAAGCAAGCAACCAGATGCAGCCTACCTACTCAAAATGTCTTAAACATTCTTTTCGTCCTCCTTTAGATGTTGTTATCTTACCATTGTTTTTGTAAGAAACCCCATCGTTGGATGTGAAGGGACGGGTGCGGGATATTTTGTACAGTCATAGAAGGCAACCTATGGGATGTTTTAGCAATGTTGTTTAGGGACTTGATCGTTTACCAAAGGAAACATTGAGGGTCATTGAGGGACTACGGTCTTTTATCGAGAGTCTTTTCTAAAACACCCATATTCGAGGGACATGACTATTTTCCGAAAGTTAACAAAGTGAGATTGCCCTAGAGGTGCTAGTGTGAAAGTGTGTTTGATTGCATGCATTTTGTCTTATATTTAAAGGTTATCTACTTGTTGATTTTATCTTGTCATACACTCTAATTACTAACAATGTATGATAGAAAATAAAACATGTTGTTAATTAAATCCTAAGCTATTACCTCATTTCAGGGATGGGGATACATATTTACAAATGGGGATTTGCATGAATTTAAATCCTAATTATCTATTACAACCATATTGAACTATACAATACAAGAAAAAAAAAAGGAAAAAGATTTGTTTTGAAAATGGTTTTTTGGTCTTAATAAATTAAAAGAAAAAGAATAATTAGTTAATAAAAAAAAAGAAAATATTTTTTATGTCTTTTTTTATATTAATAAAAATAGTATTAATGTTGAAAATAATAAGAATAAGAAAGAAAAAGGAAAAATAACAAGAACAAATTCAACATGTTGCTGAAAGAAAAGATGAGAGGGATCAGAATTTTTGATGCTAGGCACGCTGTAGTTCAGAAAGAAACGTTAGAGCAAACCAGAAGCTCTGGGTTGCTGCGCGCTGAAGTTCTGGGTGTGAAGACAGTGAGGCAAACCTAGAAGTTTTGTGTACCGTGTTACAACAGTGAGAAAAAAACCTAGAAATTTTGTGTTGTGTTAAAACAGTGAGAAGAACCCAAAAGTTCTAGCGTATTACATCAGTGAGAAAAACCTAGAAGTTTTATGTTATGTTAAAATAGTGAGAAGAACCCAGAAATTTTGGCATATTACATCAGTGAGAAAAACCTAGAAGTTCTCTGTGCTGTGTTACAACAGTGAGAAAAAACCTAGAAGTTTTGTGTTGTGTTAAAACAGTGAGAAGAACCCAGAAGTTTTGGTGTATTACATCAGTGAGAAAAACCTAGAAGTTATATGTTGTGTTAAAACAGTGAGAAAGAAAAGTCAGAAGTTTGGTGTTACACTTCACCTCCTTCCTTACATTAGTCAAAACATATGTAACCTATTCATTTCTCAACAATAGCAAAACAAAAAAAATAAAAGCACGACCGTTTATAGAAGTTTTGTTCCTAATTTCGAGTCTAGTTTTCTTCAAGAAGTTCTGATCCATAATTTTTCTACTTGGGCAATGATATATACAGTCTCAACATTATGATATCTACATTTTTAATGATGTTCCGAATGAAAACTTCAAAGTTAGGATGACTTACCTTGAATCTGAGGCGTGTGTTTGGGACTTGAACTGCTGCCTTCGAATGTTCTGGGGTTTGCCAGAAACTGAACATAAATGTTATGCTCTTTGATTCAAAGGGAAGAAAAAATGTATTGTTTTGAGAAATCTTGGTTTAGGAATGTTTGAATGTTTTCTTTTCTCTCTTTTTTTGTACTTTATCACTCTCTCCTTCCAAAATCCATCCCTTTAAACGTATGGTGGAACAACTAATTTATAGATGAGTTTGCTGTGACTTTTTTTTGGGGGGGGGGGGAATAAATGGGATTTGAACCTTTTTGGCACACTGTTTCATTTCTTTTTAAATACAACTTTTATGTGCTAATTTGGTGCAAATATGGGGTTTGAGAAAATGCAGGCGTGGACTGGATCAACAGTAATTTGGAGTGTTGTGGCAGTTGGATGCAGGACTGTGCCATAGCAGTGCAACAGACTGTTCAAAACAAGGTTTTTGGGCTTGGTGATGTTTTGATCGAAGAGTGTAAAGACCAGAATGAGATTCGAAGGGTGATGTTCTGATCGAAGAATATAGAACATAGTCTCCGTATGCTGAAGAATGAGATTTGAAGAGTCATGTTCTGATCGAAGAAAACAACTTCCATATGTTCTGATTGAAGAGTCATGTTCTCAATCATTCTTTCCAAATTCTGATTGTACTTTCGTGACATCCGGCCCAGAAGTTCTGGAATTGTCATATTCTCTTAACACTTAGAAAATTTTCTAAGTGTTTAGAATTTTTAACTTTTTCAAAGTTATTTCTGACTTTTGATTTCTTGATGAACCAATTTCTTGTCCTGATGAAATATGATTGTTGAAACTTGATTTTGACCTGAAAGTCAAAGTTTGACTTTTCAATGTGCTTTTGACCATTTTGCCCTTATGAATGACTTTCTTGGAAAATTGTAATCCGAGACTTGAAACTTGATAGAAGCAAACCTGAGGGTCCAGGATGATCCTTTGAGAAATGAGAGGGAAAATTTTAGGATACAACACCTGCCCTTAGCATCTTTTTTGCCATTGAATGTCCGTTGGCATGGGTACCAAAAGAACCTTCAGGAACCTCATGCATCAACATGTCTGCTTCGTGTCTATCCATGCATCTGAGCAAAACCATGTCATGATTTCTCTTATACAATACATCTTCATTGAGGAAAAAGATGTCTGCCAACCTTCTCAATGTATTTCTATCTTTATTTGATGAACCAATTGTGTATTCCCGGGTTCAGAGGAAATGCTTGATATAAACATACCAAGGTTTTTCATCTGCCACATCCTCTACTATAAACACATAAGCTGGTTTATCCAAACGCTGCACTGTAATACGAGGCACATCATTCCAAGTATTAACTTGATACATAGAAGCCAGAGTTGCCAAAGCATCCGCCATTTTATTTTCATCTATCGGGATATGATGGAATTCAACCTGGTTAAAAAAAGATAATAGTCTTCTAGAATGATCTTTGTAAGGGATCATGCCAGCGTGATGAGTATCCCATTCACCTTTAATAAGATTAACAACCAAAGCCGAATCACCATACACATCTAGAACCTTGATCCTGAGGTCATTGGCCTCTTCGAGACCCATAATACAAGCCTCATACTCCACCATATTATTAGTGAAATAAAATGTCAGCCTTCCAGTAAAAGGAATGTGTGGCCCATGTGGAGTAATGATCACCGCACCAATTCCTTTTCCGTAAGCATTCACTGCTCCATCAAATACTATGCTCCAGCGAGATTCAGGATCTGGACCTTCCCCAGGCAAAGGTTCATCACAATCTTTTGCTTTTAAGAACATCACATCCTCATCAGGGAAATCGAACTTGACAGATTGATGGTCATCTACCGGTTAGTGAGCAAGATAATCTGCCAGTACACTGCTTTTTATGGCCTTTTGAGTGTGGTACTCGATGTCATATTTAGACAATAGCATTTGCCAACGGGTAATTCTCCCTGTGAGAGCAGGCTTTTCAAAGATATACTTAATTGGATCCATTTTGGAAATCAACCAAGTGGTATTATTCAACATATATTGTCGTAACCGCTTTGCCGCCCAGGCCAAAGCGCAACATGTCTTCTCCAACATAGAAAACCGTTACTCACAATCAGTAAATTTCTTATTGAGGTAGTATATGGCATATTATTTCTTTCCTGTTTCATCTTGTTGTCCCAAAATACAACCCATAGAACTGTCCAACACTATTAGATACATGATCAACGGTCTTCCTTGAACAAGAGGGAGCAAGATAGGAGGTTCAAGCAGATACTCTTTGATACTTTCAAATGCCCTTTGGCAATCATCTGTCCATACACAACCTTGATCTTTCTTTAGCAACTTAAAGATTGGTTCACATGTTGCAGTCACGTGGGAGATAAATCAGGAAATATAATTCAGACATCCAAGGAAGCCTCTAACTTGCTTCTCAGTCCTTGGAGCAGGCATTTATTGGATTGCTTTGACCTTATCTAGGTCAACTTCAATCCATTTCTGGATAACAATAAAACCCAACAACTTCCCTGATTGGACACCGAATGTGCATTTATTTGGATTCAGGGGGAGACAATACTTCCTCAAATGCTGAAACAGCTTCAACAAATCTTCCACATGCCCTTCTTCGGTCTGTGATTTGGAAATCATGTCATCAACATATACCTCAATTTCATTGTGCATTAGATCATGGAATAGGGTTGTCATAGACCTCTGGTACGTTGCACCAGTATTCTTCAACCCGAAGGGCATCACTCTGTAATAGAATGTTCCTCCGGGTGTGATAAACATTGTTTTTTCCATGTCTTCTGGAGCCACTCTTATTTGATTATATCCGGAAAACTGTCCATGAACGAGAATACTTTGAATTTTGTTGTGCTATCAACCAACATATCAATATATGGTAATGGAAAATCATATTTTGGACTAGCTTTATTTAGATCTCTGTAATCTATGCACATGCAGACTTTCCCATCTTTCTTTGGTACGGGCACGATGCTGGCTATCCATTAAGGATACACTGATGTCACAAGAAAGCCGGCATTTATCTGCTTTAAGACTTCTTCTTTGATTTTTACTTCCATATCAAGGTGGGTTCTTCTCAGCTTTTTCATGACGGGCGGGCAATCTGGCTTCAAAGGAAAATGATGCTCCACAATATCGGTATCTAGACCCGGCATATATTGGTAGGACCAAGCAAATATGTCCACATACTCATTCAATAGTTCAGTCAATCTGCTCTTCATATCAGGATGCAATGATGCTCCAATCTTGACTTCCTTTGGCTCCTCTTCTGAACTCAAATTAATTGTTTCCAATGACTCTTTATACGGTTGAATGGAATTCTCCTCGTGCTCTAGAAACCGTGAAACCTCTTCTGGAATCTCATCATACTCTTCTTCTTATGTCCCAAACAAAGGATATTCAATGTTGGGAGAGGGTGCGGGATCATTGTATTCAACAAGTTTATTAATTAATGCACATGTGATTTGTGATTCCTTTTAGAAACTGACACATATATATCAAATGATTATGCAGATTTATTCACAAACATATTCTATTCAAAAAAGGTTTTTTTTCTTTTTTGATTACCATTTTCCATGAAAAATAAAGCAAAAAAATAGAAAAATAAAAGACACAATTTTTAAGAATCAAAGATAACTTTTATTTATGATTTTAATGACCACAACAAACAGATAAGTCCATACAAAATTAACTTTCATCTTGGGCCGAATGAAAGCTTTTTGCAAAGAAAACAAATTACTTTGAGACATAAATGCAAGAGGGAACATAATAAGTGACCCAATTATGGATTATGACTCTAGGTGTCACATAATTCGGAACTTCTTGATCTTCTTCACCCTTCTCAATAGCATTAACTCCAGAGACAGTTGTATGGAGATAGCCTCGGCTGCAGAAAACATCATGATAACTGCTCATAGTAGTATTTGGCTTCAAACTTTCATTCTTTCCATTCTTGGCAGAGAATCCTAAACCAGCCCTGTTCTAATTTACTAGAAGATCAACGACTTGTCCTCATACCTTACTCAGACCACTGCACACAACCTTCTAAGCATCTTTTAATGAAACCATATATTTCTCATTCCCTATTATATTATCAACAGTAGAGTCTGGAAGTGTGTCCCCATAGCAGCCTCATCTGCCTCAACAACACTAAAGATGATAGGTGAGATATCAGTAATGCTTGTTCTCTGTTTATAATAACCACTTCGCCTTTACGCACAAACTTCAACTTTTGGTGAAGAGTGGAAGTGACATCCCCCTCTTCGTGTATCCATGGTCTTCCCGGTAGACAACTATATGCGGGCACAATATCCATGACTTGGAAAGTGATCTGGAACAGATGCGGGCCTATGTGAATAGGCAGATCGACCTCCCCAATAACCGACTTCCTCGACCCATCAAAAGCTTTGACAATAATACCACTTGGGCGCATAGGAACCCCTTGATATTTCAACTTCATTAGTGTACTCCTCAAAATCATATTCACGGCGAATCCATTATTAATCAACACATTTGATAATGAATCACCTTTGTAGTTCATAGATATGTGGAGATCCAAATTGTGATTCTTCCCCTCGTCAGGAAATTCATTATCACAAAAGCTTAGGTTATGACATGATGTAATATTACCCACCACACTGTTGAATTGATCTATCGACATATCATACTCCACGAAGGCCTGGTCCAACACCCCCACCAAGGATTCCCTATGAGCGACAAAATTCATTAATAATGCCAAGATAGATATTTTTGAAGGAGTCTGCAATAACTGATCCACAATTCGGTAGTCGCTCATTTTGATTATCTTTAAAATATAATCTATGTTTTTCTCCAGGGTAGAACCAATGGATTCCCCTGCAGTCTTCTTATCTTCAATACTCTCCACAACCTTTTATCCAGCATCTTCAATTCCCCGAACAATGGGTGCAAACACATGGCCGCTACGATTCACCCTACTAGTTTCAGCAATATTTTCGATATTAGACATAGCCTAGATGGGAACTTCCACACCATCCTCTAAAATTGTAGCATTATACTTGTACGGTACAACTTTTTTGGATTTGTAAGGAATGAACCCTGGTAAGAAAATCACCACAGGAGCGACAACTGGCTTACTACAGTATTCAATTTCAACAAGGGCATAATCATTGAAAGATGGGACAATCACATTCACACCTTCTTCAGACAATATTGTCATCAAAGAATCATCAACAGAGAATAAATCCTCATCTGAGGAAAAGAATTCATCTGCGGAAGCATACTCATCATCATCTTATTTTTCCTCAACTTCAATCTCGTTAACCTCATAGTAATTATCTCTTTACCCTGAAACGTTGATGGTTCCATTATCTAAAAATAATTGAATACATTTTCTCACAATTGAAAATCCTCGGGAGTCCCTGCAACAAACCCGGAAAGATCCATAGTGGTGCTCTACCTGACC
Source organism: Vicia faba (assembly GCA_948472305.1). Classification (NCBI taxonomy): domain Eukaryota; kingdom Viridiplantae; phylum Streptophyta; class Magnoliopsida; order Fabales; family Fabaceae; genus Vicia; species Vicia faba. The sequence continues at coordinate 706,334,010 of OX451740.1, forward strand.
AACCATGTGGCAGAAAATAGCATGCATTTGTACAAGATCATCATTCATGTGTTCCACATCAAAAATTCTGATCTCTCCAGGACATCCAAAAACCATGTTTACTTCTTCTTCATACTCTGATCTAGGCCTGATTATATGGATGAGGCCCCCATCCATCATCTCCTTCAAATCAACCTTTATCTTATCGCAACCTTGTATATTAGTACTACAGGTACCACAACCAGCATGGTCATGAGTGTAGTAACTAAACTCACAAAGGTCTGCAAGCATCTTCACCAAGTTCCCTCTTACTAGGTTAATATCATAAATGCGGAAGTTCCCTGGATAACCAACAACCATGTTAACAACATTCGTTCCTCCATGTTTTGGGAGAGGATTTTATTTTACATTAGGACTGACATCTTTGAAGGACAAAAGGCCAGATCTAACCATTTTCTGTACCTCAGATTTCAGAGGATAATAGTTTTCCACATTATGTCCCGGTGCACCGTGGTGGAAAGCGTGCGTCTGATCTGCCTTGTAGTACCAAGGTAAAGGGGATGGTACAACAAGAGGTGGCCTAGTCTGGACCAACTTTTTCTGAAACAATGCTGGAAGTAGCTCTGCATAACTCATAGGGATAGGTTCAAAAGGTTCTCTTCTTTGACTCTGCCCTTGGCTTCCCTGAAGAGCTGGCCTTTGATAAGAAATTGTGAGCCGTATTTACAACCGGAGTTACAGAGGCAACCTGTTGAGGGTGCTGATGATTTCTTCTAGAGGAGTTGACCCTTCTTTCTTGAATCACAGCATTTGCTTCCCCTTCTTTCTTTTTAACAAATCCATAAGATGGCTTCTTCACATTGCTGGAACTTTCACTTTTTTATGAGACGACCTTCTCTCACATCCTCTTCCAAACGAACACCCATCCCTACCATTTCAGTAAAATCACTGGGTGCACTCACCACCATTCTCTCATAATAGAATGCACCTAGGGTTTTCAGGAAAATATTTGTCATTTCTTTTTCTTCCATCGGAGGAATCACCTAGGCGGCTACCTCACGCCATCTCTGTGCATATTCTTTGAATGATTCCCTGTCCTTCTGGACCATGGCCCTGAGTTGATCATGGCCAGGAACCATGTCCACATTGTATTTGTATTATCTTATAAATGCTTCACCTAATTTATTAAAAAAAATGAATACTGGTATTGTTCATGCTCATGTACCATTTTAACGCTGCACCGGTTAGATTGTCTTGAAAGAAATAGATCAATGGGCGCTGATCATCTGTATGAGTAGACATTATTCTTACATGCATCACCAAGTGAGCACGAGGGAAAGTGATGCCCTTGTAATTTTCGAACTCTGGTACTTTAAACTTTGCAGGTATCTTGACATTGGGAACCAAACACATGTCATTCACATTCTGCCCAAACAACTCTTTTCCCCTGAGGGCCTTCAACTCCTTATGCATTTTATCAAACTAGTCTTGAAAATAATCCATTCTATCATAAAAACCCAAGCTTCCACTTGGTGGTGGAATAGGATGATACACATCATCATTAGCAAACAGGACCACATTCACCGAGGGTGGTGCAACATAGTGAATTTCCTTTCTAGCAGCAGGGGTAACATGCACCACAGGAGGTGAGGGAGTAGTAGCAGTCTGAGTAAGTGGATCAATCTGAGGATCCTGGTTAAAACCTTCTGGCATAAAGTTTTCTGGCATCCCCCAAGGATATCCCGGAGGCATACAATTATGAAAAACAGTTGGAGTAGCAGACACACGAACAGTCAAAACTTCAGTAGTAACCATTGTCTGTTGAGATTGAACACCCGGTGGCTAATTCTTAGCAGCAACCCGAGATTCCATCAGAAAAGTGAGATTGGCCATGTCAGCCTTCAGAGCAGAAAATTCCTCGCGTAGCTCGCGATTCTCTTGTTCTAGGTTATCTATCATCCTTATGAAATTAGCTCGGGTATTGTACTGGTGAGACAGCTTATTGAACAAAGTAAAAAAGCTCAATAAGACCCCTGGATATGCATAAAGAATGCAAGAATTATGTACAATATGATGCATGATGTGTAATGCACATGATTTATTTTATTATCAATATTTCAAGGGACTTAAAGATTTATAGACAATTGCAAATATCAAAGTAATAACACATTTGAAATACTGAAAATTTTTATTATGATAACTTCAAAATGGATTACAAGTTTCAATAATCCCAAGTACAATATGAAATTAAAGTTTATAACCCTAAAAAGAAAAGCTGATGGAGATCACTCTATACGCTGACGCTTCCCTGTAAGCCTGGAAATCTGAGCCTTGAACCTCTAGTTCTCTTTTGCATATCGGGTGGCAACCTCCTTCTATTCACCTGAATCAGGAAGTGAGCAACTAGAATTTGACCGAGGCTTAGGGGAAAATAAATCCCCTCTCCTCTCCATCATCTCTACAACCCGACTCTCAATAATCTCAATCAAGTCGTCTTTCTCCTTCAAGTCTGCTTGGTAGGACATTTATGAAGTTTGGCACTTATTCTTCCAATCTTATTTTTCCTGCTGCATCCTGACTAAAGCAAGTTGTAGTTCTTCTACTTCATCCAATAGGGGAGGAGTGGTCTTCACAAACAAATCAGACATAAGTGTTTCTCGAGAATATGACATCTTCAACTGAATAACTCTCGCTTGTACTCACTGAAGATAAGGCTCCAAAGAAACAACCCCTCTAGGTCTCAAGTCTTTCCTACTCTTCCTGTGAATGTGATGCTAGGCCTTTGCAATATGCTCCTTAGTTTCCTTATGGTCTTCTCCCTCCTTCAGGAAGAAACTACTCAAATAAATACTATTTGGTTTACCCCTCATCGGATAACCAAGCTGTCATCATGCAAGAACAGGGTTGTAGTCAATTCCTCCCTTTGTACCAAGAAGAGGTACATTGGGGAAACTACCACAACTATCGACAATCTCAACATCATGGTAAACTCGATGATACCAAACAATATCTGAGTGAGTAAGTGCCATGATCTTAGGAGCCCAACAGGGTTCCTTCCTGATAATCCAGAAGGCATCAGACTGAGGCAAATGAGAGGTAAATCACCGGTATAACAGAGGTGTACAGCAGATAATCATGCCTCCATGATAAGAATCCCGAAGATTAATAGAGTAATAAGTATCACCCAACAATGTAGGAATTGGGTTTCCAATCATGAAGATCCTGATGGCATTAATGTCAACAAATTTGTCCACATTAGTAAATAAGAACGACCCGTAAGCAAGTAGAGAAAAAATGGACTCAAAAACGACTGTATTCTTCATCCTGGAAAAGTAACAAGCTTTCTCTAATAAGAACTAAGTTGGTAATCCTCTAATCCCTCCTTTAGTGGTCATATGGGTTTCAACCTCAGACTTCCCCAAATAGATCAAAGCAACAATCTCATGTGGTTTTGGCTCACCCTTCAAACCAGTAAAAGGAATACGATCAATAATAGGTAAACCCAGTAAATAGGAATACTCCTCTAGTGTAGGCATCAACTTATAGTCAGGGAAAGTAAAGCAACGGTACATCGGATTATAGAACTGGACCAAGGTCGAGAGAATACTCTCATTCATCTTAAGCTTCATGATAGAAATGATGGACCCATACTTCCTCTGAAAATCTGCAGAACACTCAATCTCAGGAATCATACTTAACAACTCATCTATCTTGGGATCTTTGAAATTGTATTTCCCGATCTTTCTTTTTCCAGAATCCATAGTCAAAAATTAACTGAGATATTCACAAATGGTCAACTTTTAAGTCACTTGAAATAAAATTTCTTCAAAATATGCTTATGAGTGCATGGATGCATGATGCAACAATCACACACAAGATCACAAACATAGGGTTCATAGGTTCAACATCAAGAGAATGAGGCCGAAGGTATTACCCATAAGGTACAGTCTAAAAGTTATCACCTGCCGAACAAGGTTCTGGAGGTTCCCAAAATCTACATCCTTCCTTCGGATATTACCAACTTCTCGATTAACTCGGTAACTAGTAATATTCTCAAGAAAAACTCGTCCGAGTGTAGTATCGCATGACAACTATTTTCGGATTACTCCGTCATAGCTTCTGCACTACACAGGAATGAACCAGCAAGAGGTCAATCTTTCCCCAATGAAGTCGCCATTTTTCCTGTAGCGGTAGAAATGTTTAAGACTAAGCCATTAGATTGACTATACTTATACATATCAAAAATAAAAATCGCCATCGTGCTTTATTGTTTCCAAAGAAATGGGAAAAGAGAGAATAATCCAAAAGAGGGGGAAAGATTCTAGGTAAGGGGGTTGGTTATGCAAAGGGAAGATATTGGCATCCTAAACATCTACGGTACTCTACAAGAACCTTTTTGTAAAATCTGTATATTTTGGCTATAAAATGTTGTATAAAATAGATGGTGGATGTGAGAAAAGAAGTATATTTATTATTTTTGCATCCACCGCTATTGCGAACCTTTAGTGCCTACGTACCACCTTCAGTGTAATAGGGGATTAGGGTACACGTAGTTCCTATTTAAAAAATTTAAAACAAAAATGTGTTGGTTAATTTTATGAGATAAGACATCATCGTCATTGTCTGTGTGGAAAAAATACTTACTACCCACAATCATGAGAAAGGAGAATTTGCTTCATCTCAAAGTGGAGGATATGGCTTGGATTTTAAAATCAACAATGCCTCACTCAACACCCTAGTGGAAAATATCTCACTTCACTACATATTGTAGAAGTATAGTTGTTTGCATCACTACAAGGATTGACAAGAGTCTAATATTTTGAGAAAATTTTAAATTAAAGAGCCAAAGTGGCAAAATAGTTTGAAATGAGATTGATTACCTTTTAGTCTTCTCACAAAAATGTCAAGGTATTATTAAATTGATTAGAGTTTATTTATGAAAATGTTTTGAAAAATGCATGGACCTAAGTTTAAGTTTATTAGGAAAGGGGTTCAAGTTTAGAAACCAGAATAGTTTTCAAAAGGAGGGAGAAGATTTTTGAAATTAAAGAAGATAGGAGGAGATGAAGAGACTATCCTAAAGCATAAGGTAAAAGCTAAGCAAAAGAACCATCTAACAAACAAGAAGCCAACACTTGACATTATGAGTCAATGAAGAATTTCATCCTTTGGATTTGAAACCAAGAAAATAATTAATAAGCCTTTGAAGAATACCAAGCGTCAATTGTATTTAGTCCTCACAAAAATTGGGCAGAGTAACAGTTGTATACAGATGAATTCCAGATTATAAATAAAGTATGTAATCACAATAACCTGCACACAAAAGGAAGAAACAACCCAATGTATTGAGGTAAACCCCAAGAACTCCAGATAAAATATCAATCAAGGCCGTAAGGTCTCCAACATAGGTAAATGTTTCTATTCCTAAGTCTAAAAAGTCCACCATTCCATAATGCCAAGGATAGTAACCAAGTAGTCCAAGTAACATTAAAGCTTTTTAGGATTTAAGTTGATTATTAGGTATATTCAAAAAGAAAATGAAATCTCAAATGAGAAAAATGAAAGAGACATAAAAGTAAAAGGCTCAAGTGAGCAAAGATGAAAATAGCATGAAACGTAAATGCTAAACTAAATGGTACATAAAATAAAAGCATAAAATAAAAGTCAATTGTTAGGAATTAGTGGTTAGTTGGATGACCATATTGAAACTTGCATTTGGAACTCATTAGAGGATTGGTATAACTAAAGCCTCTCAACAACAAGTTGCATTTGCTTTTTGTCAAGTATATCATCCATTTTAAGAATCTCAAAGTAACTTAATGATCAATGATGGTTAAGGGATCCACTTTGACCAAAATTGATGAAGTTCCATTAGAGGATTGGTAGAACCAAAGCCTCCTAATAATGGATCTCAAGGTTATTGGATCATAGGGTTCAAATTAACATACTTGGGCTTGCAATCATAAGTTTGGACCACGAATGATCATTTTCTCAAATCGGGACAAAATTTAGCGCTATATTAAGCAATCGTAAGTGGACTTATATAAAAGTCACACCTATTTTGAGGCCGGTCAATAGCAATCCGTGTACTTCATGTTTGGATAAATGATATAGAGATCATCATCCCTTAACATGTAATACAATAAGAAAGGGGGTAAGATGAAGAGGGGTGGGGAAATAAATAAACCACATTTGAATCAAAATTTTAATCAAACTATTATTAAAATCATTCATCCATTTTTATGGAGTTAGACTCAATACCATGGATCCAATGATGTTAATAAAGCTCATGAACAAAAATTAAATCCAAGATCGGCCAGAAAATATACACAAATAAAATTGTATTTAACATATAAAAATAAAGATTTTTAAAATGATTAAAAATGAAAATAAGAGAGAAAAATGTTAACTATGTTCAAATTAATCAAGAAAAAATAAGTAAGACCATAGAAAAATCATAAAGGAACTCAAATAATTTTATGAATTTTTTTGCAATTTTTAAAAGTCAGAAACTATTTTTAAACTAATTAAAATTACTCAACTAAATGGAAAATAAATCAAAAATAGTAAACATCAAGATAAAATCCCATAAAATTTCCAGAAAGTCAGAAATGAGAAAAATGATATTTATGAATATTCTCTGAATTTAAAAATGTCAGAAAGTATTTTTAAAACAATTAAAATAAAGCAAATAAGGAAAAATTATAAAAAATACTAAATGTCAAAATAAAAATATGAAAAAATATTCATAAAATCAGAAATAATTCAAAGTATTTTTGTATATTTTTTCATAATTTTTGGATGAGAAATAAAAGAGTTATGAATTTTTGAAGTTTAAAACAATTAAAATATAAAATCAGAAAATAAAAATAAAACCAAAAAGATATGGACCATCAGATCATAGTCAAAATGCGTTAGTAAGCTGATCAAGTGGACTAGACGCGCTGTGCTTGATATGGACCTTATTTGAAAATGCATTGGATCAGGAAAAAGGCAACCAATAAAAATAAAACAATTGGCGCACTATCATTGGTTGAGACGAGATATGTCATCATCTTCAACCTCTAGACACCCTGCAATGGAGATTTCACGAGTTTCTTCAAATGTAAAAATTAGAATCCTAGACTAGTATCATTGGATTCGTCTCTTCAAGATGATCCTAACACCACCATCGCGCCAAATTTATATAAAGTGTGCAAGGAGATATGAATCAAAAATTCAGAAAATAGCGAGCACCTTTCAGTTGAGATTTATCTCTCAATTCTCAACGGATTTAAAAATTGTAAGAAGCACCGGAATCAAGAGAAGGAGTAGAATAGGTTAGTGATTTATTTGGATCCAAATGATGGAGAATTCTACCTTTTCGAAGTTCAAGAAGAAAGCTTTGAAACTAGACTTCTATAGCTTAAATTATGGCTCGTTTTACTTGGTTTAGGTGTTAGAGAGTTTGTATGATGCTAAAGGATGATGAATAGGCAAAGAATTTTGGAAGAAAAAGCTTAAATCTCAGAAACTGATTTCAAAAATTTGAAGTTCATGTGAGGTTTTGGCAGGGTGTATTTGGCTCTCAAAGCTTGAATAAATGAATGAGGGATGGTCCTCTATTTATATGAAAGGGAATGGGATCCTTAAGCGTGTGAAATGATGCAAATTGGAGGGAAATTGTGTGGGTCTGCAGCATGAACAAAGTGTGACTTTTTTAGCATCAAAACTCAGCTAAATTGTGTGTTTCATTATGCTAAACACCTTTGGAAAGTTGCTAAACATGATTAGAAGCAAAAACGCGTGAAAAACTTGTGATTAGAAGTCAAAACAAAGATTTCAAAATCTGACTTGTGATGAAACTTCAGTTTCAAGTTACCAAATTCAAATTGATGGCATTCTCAACTTAGGGGGTCTTAGGGCATGATTCTTGAAGCTTTAGAAAGATGAGGTTACAAGCTTTAAAATGGGAAAAGAATGGTATAAAATGGTTTCTTGAGCTGAAAGTTGCAATGAGTTAAAGTTGAGAAAAAGAGGTTGACTTTCTATACTTAGAAAATTTCTAAGTTTTTCTTCAAAAATGACGTATAATGTCTTGCATCAAAACATGGCCTTCCACTTGGAATTTGCTCTTTACCAAAAAAAGATGGCATGAATTAGATCTCTTAAATGACATTTTGATACTTGAACCATTCAAAATCTCAAAAAATTGAGAGAGTTATGACTTGTCGAAGTTGGCAAAAGTTCATGAAATGACCTATAATATTTTGCATCCTTAGGGCATCTTCCATCAATTTTCACACTTTGAATTTTGCAGATGGGTTGAAGTTTACACATTCAAGATAATTTTGGAAAAAGAATGGACTCAATGTGATATAAATTGATCAAGTTATGATCATTTGAAGTCACATGAAGGGATTTGAGGGTTCATCTGGAGGACTTGTAATCTTTCTTCATCATAAAGTTTATTACACACAAAATTTCCTTTATACCTTTGAAATTATTTATTAATAAACCTTTTAAGAGAAGGATGTCTTTGGAATCACTCAAAAATACCAAAAGATGAGCAAGATATACCCCTTTGAAGTTCAAAACCCTAGCTCCTAGAGCAAGAAAAATGCTTTGGGAAACTTTGCAATTTTAATCAACCTTCTTGCACTAATACTTTTATCTTGAAAATAGAGGTTGTTGAGGATGATAATGAGAAGTTATAGCAACCAACATCACTTCCACATCTTGAGAATTGAAGGAGATATGCACTTGTGATCAATGGAGACAAAGACTTATCCAATTGAGTCAAACTTCTTTAGTCAACCCTTGTGCTTTTGATCTAATTTTGACAGCTTGAGGCATAATGAATCATGAAAGACTTTGTCATGATGTTAATTCAAAATATCTTTCATAGATGATTGAATCTCAATGAAGCTTTGTTGAGGAAGGTACAAAGAAGGAACTCATGAATCCAAAAGCTGACTTTGATAGAATGCATTGTGCTTTTACCTACACCATTAACAATTAGGATACACATACATTTTATTTGTTAGTTAAAGAGTAATTAAACATAGATGATCACAAAATACAAGTCAAGGTGCTTAGTGATTCCCCAAAGAGCAAGACTGAAGATAGGGAGAGGAAACAAACCCTAGTGTGTGACTTTGTTTTGATTGAATTGATATGATATGATGGAGGAATAATAGGGGCAAAAATTGGGGTACAACAATCGTTGCAGGTGAGGTTAAGTTGGACCTGTCTTTTAGAATTATTGAAACGAACTTGACATGGCCGAATCGGGAGGAAACTATGAATTCAGTATCCCCGAGTTAATGAGATATATGTCAACCCCTAATTAACATATTGTAGATATCAAATTTTAAAGCCATAGACAACAGATTTAAATAAAGTATAGTGAGGTCCAGCCCCTGTAGTGCTTGGGATTGTACTGGTATGAAATTGCATGATAATTGGGACTGAACAGGTGCAGAAATCGCAATATGGAATTCCTGTTTTTATAGCACCGTCGGGAGAGCCACATGTAGTGCCAGGCGAAGCAATTTCGCCTGAGCAGCATCGAGCGAGCTCTGGGCGAGAAGACATGCAATTTTAGGTGCTCTTGGAAAATGTATGGGGGAAGGATGGCGAGCTCAAGCTTCACCGGGAGAGAGAAGAGGCGATGGAAGGGGGGAAAAGAGGTGCTCCTGGAAAAATGTATGGGGAAGGCGTGTCGCCCCAGCATCTTCGTACGAGCCTCAAGCGAGTGGGAAACTTCGTCGGGCGAGCCTCACGCGAGTGGGCAGCTGACAATTTTCGTTTCCTTGTTGTTTTGCATGGAATAAAATGAGTAATATGGTGTGCTTTCCATAAATATGCCATGATTAGTATATATCAGTATGTGTTGATGAAATATGGTGTATGATGGCATGGTATATTGATTGTTGTGAGTATGTTGTATGTTGTATAATGATGTATGAGATGATGACATATTGTATGATGATTACATGAATGATGATGCATTTGACTAGCTGTGATCACGAATATTATGTTGATTGTGCATCATGAATTCATCGTGTATGTTTGGACATTGGTCCGCCCAGGTTTTTTAGGATGTTGGTCCAGTGTTGGCCCCAATCCCATTATGTTGATTGAGTGCATTCTATGATATGCTCTGGTTCCAAGAGAGAATTGATCCTATGGTGGGGATTTTGGAGGGCGATGACCCAATATTCATCAGTGAAGTTTGGTACCACATGCATGAGTCTATGTTAATATATTTCACTCTATGTTACATTGCATAATTCTTGATTTAGATGATGTTTATACAATGTTGTGACTTGATGGATAATTGTGTTGACGTTTGCGAATTATTTGACGTCTTTGTGATGATTTATGATGATGACGATTTATGCATTCATGATCATGTTGTTGCAACTGATATATCTATTCCTTATATCTTTTGTAATGATTTGTGACTACTCAAACTTTTTGTTTGAATGTTTCCTCCATGTGGGTAACGCTCAGGTGATCAGGAGTAGTTCGTAAATGCTTAAAGGATAGATTCAGAGTGAGTTGTTTGTTTCTGTTGAATAAGAAGGGTCTTGCTCTGATATGTAACATTGGGGATTGGGATCGTTTGATCTGAACTATAATTTCTTTTTGTTGACATGACTTATAAGTTGTTTTAACATTGATAAGTTATTTTGAGTTATAATTCATGAATGATGAATATGATGGTGTTCCTTTAAAATGAATTTTAATGAAATTATGTTGAGACTAATGTTCCGCTGCATAGTAAATGATTTTGCATGGATATTTCGAAAAAGAAATTGATTATAATTGTGGAAAACCTGTGTTACGGAGTGAGATATTTGTTATGATGTTTTCTATGACGATGTGACACCCTTGTTGTTGATTTGAGTTTAAATTATTTATTAAATAACTTGTTATTTATCTGTTGGGGTAGAAGGGTGTTACATTAGTAGTATCAAAGTAGGTTGGTCTATCCGACTAGGTTTTATATGATGTTTATACCTTGGTGATCAATTTGTATGTAGACACGGTCGATGTTTCGTTCCTCTAATGATGTTTGTCTTTTTACAAAAATAAATGGTTAGAGGAAGAAACGATAACGTGATTGTTGGAGCTTTGGAGGCATTAGCTCAGAAAATGGCTCAGAATCAGCAAAATTCCCAAAATGGCAGAAATGATGATGAAGCTCATGCATGGGGAAGGTTCAGAGAAACAACCTACCAACCTTCAAAGGAAGACATAACCCAGATGGTTCCCAAGAGTGGCTTAAGGGAGTTGAAAATATTTTCCTCATGGTGGTTTGCTCAGAAGAGCAGAAGGTGTAGTTTAGCGCTCATATGTTAGAAGGAGGGGTCGAGGACTGGTGGGGGAATAGCCGTCAGAGGATGGAGATTGAGGGTGCTGAGATTACGTGGGATATGTTCAAAGCTTCTTTCCTACAAAATATTTCCCTAAATATGTGCATGGCAGAAAAGAAATTGTGTTCCTTGAACTAAAACAAAGGAGTTTGGCCATTGTTGAGTACGCCGCTAAGTTTGAAGAGTTAGTGAAGCACTGCCCACACTACATTAATCTGGCAGCGGAAGCCTCTAAATGAATCAATTTTGAGAATGGACTGTGTTCAGAGATCAAGCAAGGTTTTGGCTATCTTGAGATTCGTTAGTTTCTGATACTGATGAATAAGTGCAGAATCTTTGATCAAGATGGCAGGGATGAATCGTCCTATTACAAGAGTCTAAATGATAAGAGGGGAAAAGGCCAGGGTCATGGTAAGACATATACCGCTCCTTCTGACAAATGGAAGCATAAAGTTTCTAATGAGAAGAAGCCAAGTGAGAGAGGGGCTCCAACTTTGGCCAAATGCTTTAAGTGCGGCAAACTAGGTCACAGTGCCAATGATTGTAATAATAAGGTGTTAAGATGTTACATATTTGGTAATACTAGCCATCGTGTCACTAAATTCAAGAATGAAGGTCCAACTTGTTTTAACTATGGCGAGCAGGGTCACACCAATGCCCGGTGCCATAAACCAAAGAAGAGTGTTGCTATTGTTGCTCAGACTAATGGCAGGATGTTCGTTGTGGGTGGTTCAGAGGTCGCAAGAAGGATAACCTGATCAGAGGTACTTGTTTTATTAACAATGTTGAGTTAATTGTTATTATTAATACTGGTGATATGCATTCGTTTATTTCGTTGGAATATGCAACTATGTTGGGGTTGAAGTTGTCTTATATGAATGGGGGTATGGTAGTAGAACTTCTTGCTAATGGTTCTGTTACTACTACTTTTGTTTGCTTGAGTTGTCCTTTAACTATTTTTGGTAGGAGTTTTGTGATGGATTTGGTGTGTCTACCACTACACCAAATTGATGTTATTCTTGGAATAAACTGGTTGGAGTTCAACTATGTCTATATTAATTGTCATAATAAGACTGTGAGGTTCCCTAAGTTTGGTGATAGTGGATAGCTGATGTTTTTGTCTTCTAAGCAAGTGGATGAACTTCTAAAAGATGAAGCCTTGATGTTTGCAATGTTTACTTCGTTGCAATTTAATCGTGAAGCCGCGAGTTTTGAACTACCTTATATCTGTGAATCCCAGAAGTGTTTCCAGATGACATAAGTGATTTGCCTCCAGAACGTGACATATATTTTGTTGTGGAATTGATACCAAGAACGAGTCCGGTGTCAATGGATCCTTATAGGATGTCAGCTTCAGAGTTGAGCGAGTTGAAGAAACAATTGGAAGAATTACTTGAGAAGAAGTTTGTTTGACTGAGTGTTTCTCCATGGGGTGCTCCTGTGTTGTTGGTTATGAAGAAAAATGGTAGTATGGGGTTGTATGTGGACTACACACAATTAAATAAAGTGACAATTAAGAATAAGTATCCACTTCCGAGGATTGATGATTTGATGGATCAGTTGGTTGGATCTACTGTGTTTAGCAAGATAGATCTGAGGTCCGGTTATCATCATATTCGTATTAAGCTAGATGATATCCCGAAGACAACTTTTAGAATGAGATATGGGCATTGTGAGTACACTTTAATGTCATTTAGTGTATCTAATGTGCCAGGTGTTTTCATGGAATATATGAATAGAATCTTTCAAAAGTATATGGATAAGTTTGTGGTAGTCTTCATTGGCGATATTTTGATTTATTCTGAATTAAAAGAAGAGCTTGTTGAGCATTTGAGGACTGTGTTGCAAGTGCTGAGAGAGAAGAAGTTATATGCAAATTTGTCGAAATGGGAGTTCTGGTTGAAGGGAATGAGTTTCCTTGGTCATGTCATTTTAAGTGGTGGAGTCGTTGTAGATCCTTCTAAATTTGATGTTGTGTTTCAATGGGAGACTCCGGGGTCCACTACCAAGATTCAAAGTTTTCTTGGTTTAGCTGGTTATTACCGAAGGTTTATTGAAGGATTTTCTAAGTTGGCGTTACCATTAACTTAATTGACTCGAAAGGGTCAAGCTTATGTGTGGTATGTTGCGTGTGAAGATAGTTTTGTGGAATTGAAGAAGAAGTTGACGACCGCTCCGGTATTGGTTTTGCCAAACCAGAATGAATCTTTTGTGGTGTATTGTGATTCGTCAAAGATGGGTCTTGGTGGTGTATTGATGCAGAAAGGACATGTTGTTGCTTATGCGTCTAGACAAATAAAAGTGCACGAAAGGAATTATCCTACACATGATTTAGAGTTAAAAGTTGTGGTGTTTATGTTGAAAATTTGGAGACATTATCTTTTTGGCTCGAAATTGGAGGTGTTTAGTAATCACAAGAGTTTAAAATAATTGTTTGATTAGAAAGAGATAAATATGAGGCAAAGAAGATGGCTCGAGTTGATGAAATATTTCAATTTTGATTTGAGTTACCATCCTGGTAATGCAAATGTGGTGGTTGATGCGTTGAGTAGGAAGTCCTTGCACATGTTGATGCTTATGGTGCGTGAGATGGAATTGATTGAAAAATTTAGAGATATAAGTTTAGTATGTAAAGAGAGTCCTACTAGTGTAAAGTTAGGGATGTTGAAGCTGACTAGTGGTATTTTAGAAGAAATTCGAGAAATTTAGAAATCTGATTTGAAGTTGGTTGATCAGTTGACGTTGGTGAACCAAGGTAATGGAGGTGAGTTTGAAATTGATGAGAATGAAGTACTGAGGTTTAATGATAAATTATGTGTTCCATATGTTCCAAAGCTTAAGAAGAGTATCCTTGAGGAGGGACATCAAAGTGGCTTGAGTTTTCATCTTTGTGCTACAAAGATGTATCAAGATTTGTAGAAATTATTTTGATGGCCGGGTATGAAAAAGGAAGTTGCTGAATTTGTGTATGTTTGTTTGACTTGCCAGAAGTCGAAGATCGAACATCAAAATCCTATGGGTCTTATGCAACATTTGAGTATTCCTAAGTGGAAATGGGATGATATTTCAATGGATTTAATGTCAGGTTTGCCAAAGGCTGCTAAGGGAAATGATTCGATTTGGGTGATTGTGGATAGATTGACTAAATTGAATCATTTCTTGCCGATGAAAATTAATCATTCCATGTAGAAGTTGACTGAGATGTATATTGAAAAGATTTTAAAGTTGCATGGCATACCTTCGAGTATTGTGTCAGATAGAGATCCGAGGTTCACGTAAAAAATCTGGGAAGGTTTTCAGAATGCTTTTGGTACTAAGTTGAGGTTAAGTTCTGCATATCATCCGTAGATGGACAGTCAGACAGAGAGGACTATCCAGTCTTTAGAGGATTTGCTGAGGGCTTGTGTGTTAGAACAAAGAGGAGCTTGGGATAACCACTTGCCGTTAATCGAGTTTACCTACAACAACAACTATCGTGATAGTATTGGTATAGAACCATATTTATCATTGCACGGTAGGAGGTGAAAAACTCCATTGAGTTGGTATGAGTCAGGAGATAGTGATGTGCTCGGGCCTGAGATTATGAAGGAAACAACTGATAAGATCAAGATGATCCAAGAGAGGATGAAAGCTTCTCAGATTCTTCCGAAGAGTTGTAAGTTCCTTAGTTTTAAGGATTGAAATTAATTTTTGTAAAATAAATATAGAAGCAATATGTTTGATATGAAGTATTAACTTGCTAACAGGAACAAGTTGAGCAAGAAGTCCTATCCTATGTTAGGACATATTTAGTTGAAGTGTTTAAACATTTTCAACAACATGTCGGATAAGATGTTCTATGAAGGAGCATACGACATCGCGCCTGAGCTGAATTAGTAGACTTAATTATGATTTAACAGATGCAGAATATTCTGGGAATATTATACAATGTTATGCGGCGCTGATTTATAGGACACGAAGAATCAAGAAGAATATTGAAGAATATTGACTTTCTAAATATGGAGATAATTTAGGAAGATTTGATTGAAGACCTATTTTGTAGCATAATTTTCTGCAAAGTTGTAACAGCTAAAAAACTGTGATTTGAAAGGCCCAAATCCAGTTGGATATAGGTTATAAATAGAAGCTTTGTAACCTAGGATTTTTACCAGACAAGAATTGTAAAGATGTAATCATTAGGACTGAGTCTGTAGCCACTCTCTAGGAGAGTTGGTGTAAGTGAACCAACCGGGTTATGAGATGGTCATTGTGTTCTCACTCAGAAGCTGTGAAGTAATGAGTTGAGTCTTGTTCTTGGAGAAATCTTTTAAGCAACTCCAAGTTGTGTTCTTAGTTAGCAGTAAAGTTGTAAACAATGGAGTTTAGCTTTAGTTCTTAGCTAGGTATTGTCATGGAAGTGTGTCTTCCAGTTTTTTCAGAATTGTTTTAATCTAATCGCTGTCTGTGATTGAAGAGGGATTGAGGAGGGCTTCATATCTATTTGAGTCTTAAATAGAAATATAACACGGGTAGTGATTAAGTGATTAGGCCATAAACTGGAGGTTTTTTGTAGGGTCTATGAATTGATACTATCATAGTGGATTTGTCCCTTGCTTGGTATGCCCCAGAGTAAGAGAGTTGCTCCGAACTAGGTTAACAATTCTAGTGTGTTGTTTATGCTTTTGAGCATTGTTTTTAATGTTTATACCTTTCCTGTTTTGTTTATGTCAGATTAGATGTCCCAACCTGTGATCGGTGGATCTGGAACTGACTGTTTAACGCTGGTTCACGAAATATCGCGGAAGCAAGAGTCGCCACCGTCTTTTATTTTCTCCAAATGGAAATGACAAAAGCACAGAAAAATTCCTTATTGAGATTAGCTCTCGGTTCGGGAGGTAGATTTATAGAAAGGGAAGGTGTTAGCACCCTTTCTATCCATGGTTATCCATGGGCTCTTAGATACTTGCTCATTTGTGTTTTCAAAATTGTTTGTTTGTTTTTCAAGGTGAGTGGGTTTGAAAAAGTTTCGCTTAAAATTTTAGTTCGACTCTTGTATCAGTCCTCAAGAGTGTTTGAAAAGTTGTTTTTGAAAGCTTTTTGCAAAGTGTCGGTGTGAAAAGAAGTTTTTTGATTTGTTTTGAATTAGAGCAAGTATCTACGAGTCATCTACCTACCCTAAGGAATTAGTCTGTGTAAATGTCCTTAAGGTAGTGCCGTCCCACCATTGAGAGGTAGGTAGCACCACCGTCGGAGGTGTTCGGGTCAATTCGTTTGTAGGGATAGTGTAGTCACCGAGCAACAGTAAGATACCTTAGGAGCTACCCTTATGCCATTGATCTTTTATTCCGAGGCAACTATTCCGAGGCAACTTGTTTCGAGGCAACCGTTTCGAGGCAATTAGATCAATGGAACATAAGGACTCCCTAAGACGTCCTATAGTCGACGACCACGTTTCGAGGGGCAAGGCAACAGTGTGGTCACCAGAGCAATGGTAGGACACCTTAGAAGCTACCCTTATGCCATGTTCATGGACATAAGGACTTACTAAAACGTCCTATACTCGACGACCACTTTTCGAGGGGCAAGGCAACAGTGAGGCGTACCCTAGGAGTGGTGTGTGAATTGTGTGTCATTTTCAGTTTATATTTGTCTTGTCATGCATTGGGTGTTCTACGCATTGTTTTTATTTGGGAATACATTCTTTCATGTGATAGTTAGCAATTTAAAGGTGCGGAATTTAAAGTGCGGAAAATAAAGGTCCTACGCTATTACAAGGCGCGGGTCTACATCGCCAAATTAAACCAAGACCCGATTTGAATGAAAGAAAAACGCGGAAAATAAATGTCCTAATTAACCATTACAAGGCTTTGGGGCAAATACATTACATTCATAAAAGAAATAAAAAATAAATGCGCGAAAAGAATTACGAATCGAGTGCGAGGGCGTTGGACCCTTTAAAGAAATTAAATTGGAATTGAAAATTGATTTAATTATTAAATGAGAAAAAGAACTTATTTTTTATGTTTTTTTGAATTTATGAAATTAAAGAGAGTTAATTGGAATTAAAAGTTAAATAAAACTCTAGTTCTAATTGTTTTTAATTTATTAAAGAAAAATGTTTACGTTTGACCTAATTTAACCCTAATTAATTAATTATAAGTATTTACAAAAATAATTAATGGTTAATAATAATTATAATAAGAAGAAAAAATTTAGTTGTTGAGAAAAAGAATAAAAAATCTAAAAACCTAAATTTTTATGTTTTTTAGTTATTAAGAAATAAATTAAATGTAAAACCCTAAATTAAAACTAAATGAATTATTGAAATTTATTTACAAAATAATTAGTGAATTAAATATTAAATAAAGGCATATTTTTATTTTATGATTTTCTGTTTTTTTTTGTATTTTAAAATTTATTTGATAAATTAAAGGAAAACAATTAATTAAAAAAAGAATAAATAAAAGGAAAAGAAAAGAGAGAAAGAAATGCAAACATAGGGGGTATTGACCCAAATTAAGGAGGTTGATTTGCAGTAATTTGGCCCAAGAATTCAGGCCTTGTTTGACTTCTCAGACTTGCGTGTGGAGGTGTTGACTGATGTCCATGGTGGACTGCA
Source organism: Vicia faba (assembly GCA_948472305.1). Taxonomy (NCBI): domain Eukaryota; kingdom Viridiplantae; phylum Streptophyta; class Magnoliopsida; order Fabales; family Fabaceae; genus Vicia; species Vicia faba. Next base: position 706,351,950 of record OX451740.1, read on the forward strand.
CATCCTGGCCATCGGATGGAGCTTCTGGGACATGTGGCGTGCCAAGACGTTGGGCTTCATGATAGTCATTAGAATAGAAGCTGCACAGAAGCACGTTATAACAAAATATATTGAATAAGTGGGGGGACCTGGGAATCGAACCCAGGTCCCAATGCTTGAAGGACACCTCACTCACCAACCATCCAAACGCATTTGTTTGATATATAATGGATAAAGAATAATGAGAGAAAGCAAGTACTAGTGGGACAAATAAAAAAGGCGCCAGTTATTTGAATCAGCCAACCATCAACCAACAACTCATCTTCTTCTCCCTGGCTTCGTTTTCACCTGAAAAATATGGAATGGATAGCGGGGGTTTTAAACCCCCACTAAATGGTACATATGAAAATAGCGAATAGAGCACCGTTAATCATAAATTGAGCGCGATGGTATGATTAGACTCGTCTGGAGTTTCTGAGTTCAATGGTACTGGTTAGGACGACCAATTTTTCCTCATGAAGAAGTCCCCAATTTCAAGCTTATGAAAACCTAGAAAACGTCAATGGCATCTTTGGATACAGGCGATATAAATTCAATTCAATGGCACCATTAGCTTCAGTGAGTCCATATTAGTGTAAAACAATAATGAAAATGCATGATCAAAGCCTGGAAATCAAAACACGATTGTTCAATATTTCAAGAAAAGTTTGATTTGGTTATACCGATTCCTGATGTATGGGGCTTGGAAAGGTGTTGAATCACGTTCAGGAAGGTCACAGCAATTGTTTGGAATACTTTTTGGACCTTTAATCACCCTCTAGCTGTGAAAGCAGTTTTGACTTTTTTATGAAAAAAAATGCAAGTGTTCTTGAGGTCTGAGGCGCAGCTTGCTTGTCCCCTTGATTAGGTTTAGGTTCTGGCTTATATGTGGAGTGAATTAGGTTTACAAAACAAGTCCAATAACCTTTGCATTGATGATTTGGATCCTTTATTTTCCATGTAATCTTTTTCAATCTTTTTCATGAAGAACATGCCAAGTTTGGAAGATTTTGCCCTTGTTGATTGGCACACGAAATAATGAGCATGTGATAGACCTATTTACTGCACAAAAAGATTTAAAACCAATGATTTGATATTTTCTTATATTTAAAACTAATTAAATGAATAAATAAGAATAAAAATTCAATTAATTAATTAAAAATAAGAAAGTAAATCCCTTTGGGCTTAATGGGTCGTGCATGGCCTTTGGGTAATGATTCTTGGAAGAAATTGTGGTCCATTAGCAATTTTGAGGCATTTGAAGCAATTTTGAGGCAATCTCAACTTAAAGTGCCTTTTTGTTGACTTTTGAAAATGACCTATAATGTTGAGATTGATAACTTTTTGTGAGAGCATTTCTTAGACTTGAAGTGTGAAGATGAGTTGTAGTAAATGTCATTCTCTTCAAAATGAGCTTTGGATGGAATTTTTCTGATAAACCATGTGGAAGTTATACCTTGGTCAAGTTACAGTTGACTTTTTCAACTGTCCAAAAATAGAAACCTTTGCATCTTGAGACTTTTTGAGCCATGCCTTGAGAATCATGATCAAGAATTGATCAAATGATCTTTGTGGCTTCAAAATAAGATGTTGACCAAAAATTTTGACCTTTGACTGTCAAATGACCATTTTGCCCCTGTAGTTGACTTTTGAGCAATTAGGGTTTTTGACTGTGCAATTTTATGCTGTAAGTCTTGAAATTTGGCATGTGGATGCTTGACCATGTTTATAGGCATGTGGGACTTGTTTGGACCCTTGGAAACTTCAACTTCTTTGCCAGAACCAAAACCCTAATTTTTTACTGTTAGGAGGCCATTGAACTTGTGCAACCCTTGGGAGATTTTGAAGCATGCTCTTGGCAAATCTTGAAGAATATGGGAGGGCAAATTTTGGGGTACAACACAACCTATCATAAGACATCTGAGTTCTGTCATACCAAAATTTCAATTGGTATCAGAGCAGGCATCCTGTCTGTTTCTGGATGAGATCTGAGGAGTATACTTTCTAGTTATGAGCAAGGAAGGAGGTTTTTACTGAAAAGTTGTTTAAACTTGGAAAGTTCATATTGTGTTTGAACGGTCCCTAGACGTGGAGGATGGACTATTTATGACAGGGTGTGTATTGGACCTGTATGTGCTGTTTTCAGGCGTGTAGCTTTGGTGGCAAGCTACTGTGTTGGGGGTTTTATTTATTTCCAAACCTAGGTTAACCTGTTGCACCAGGAGTATGGTGTGTTTGTGCAAAGGTTTATGTTATGCCTAAGGTTATTGAGGAGTTTTTTTTGTTTGTGTTTCGCTGCATGTGTATCTGATGGAAAACTCCTAGTGGTTTTATGTGTTGAGTTTACAACACTCTATTCTCCTTTGAAGGTGTATGCCATGGTGTGATGATACTTGCGGAGAGGTTCAACTAACTTGTTAGAGTTTCTAAAGATACTCGAGGTTTATCCCAAATCCACTCATAAAGGCACTCTTATATGAGTTTGTTGAAGAGAGATATGGTAAAGGAAATTTATTTTTGCTTCCAACCCTAAAATCCTAATCTCCAAAATTTGATAGAGGATCTCTTGGTGTGTTCCTTGTGAAGGGAACTAATGTCCTACCAGATGTTGGAACATCAAACCAGCAGATTATGTAGAATCTTATTGGATAAAGGTAGAGCATATCAGATGCTTGGGTGTTGAACAAATGTGTTTTGATCACTTATATTTGGAACCTACTCCTGATATGAAAGAGGAGGCATCTGTGTTTTGTGTCTAAGAAGTTTCTTCGCTAGAAACATGTCTTAGAAAAGTGTGTTGGTCAGGACATGATCAATATATTGAGCACTTATTAGATTATTTTATTTTTTATCTAAGTGAGTTAGAGTGCGGAGGATGTGATTTGTTTTCCTGTGGAGGCTTGATAAATGTATCTATTCCAGATCCTTTATATGTGGAGGTCAACCTCAGATGTCAAGGACATTCTCTCTAGACATTTGGAAGATCCTTCTGATCAAAGGAGACAAATTTATGGAATCTTGTTTATGGCTATAGAACAGATTTTGTTTGTGGGAAGTAATGGATTAAACACAGGATGTGAAACTACTGTATGATCCTCAAGGTTTTTTAGTAGTTAATAAGGGGGAGTCCTTAATCTTAAGCTAGAAGAACTTGAAGAAATGTGAAACATAATGTCTTGACATCTTTGTATTGAGAATTTATTTTTCTCAATATGTCTGGTGGTTCTTTTCATAAATATGATGAAGGTTGTTTACTCTAACTTCATACTCTTATCAAGTCTATAAGAGCATGGAACTCTTGTTTTGTTGTTGTGGAAATGTCTTTCAAGGATTGTCTACATTGGAGTTGTGTCAACCAGAGTTTTGTGGTTGACTGGTGTCTGCACTGTTGAAATGTCATCTAATTCACCTAGGATGGGCATTTTAGTTTGTTTGAAGCAAGGAGGAGTTATTAGTTTTGTGACCAAAGGATCATGGTTCCTTGGTATCTATGGTGTCCTCACATAATGGAACAACTATTTTGCAAGGATTGCTGAAATCCTTGTGTATTGGAGAAGCATACTTATTCTGAACAGTCTGTTTTGCAATGACCAGTAAATGCCATTATTGTTGAAGTCTGTTCCAGATACCTGTTAGAGGGAATCTCCTCTTTAGGTGTAGAAGGATGGCATCCAACACCTCAAAGTCAGACAGGAGGTCTGAACATTGGGCTTATAAGAAGAAATCATCTTGAGGTGTGCATGCTCTGCATGTATTGTTCTGAGTTTTAAGGTTGATCAACTACTGATGGTTGATCCTCTTGTATCCCTTGCAAGAGTTATGGATTACTATAGTGTCTCTAGACCATAGTTAATGGTGAAATCCATGTGTTTGAGACCGATGCTGGATCTGATGTTGTAACATCGTCTTAGAGTGTGTTTTATTCCTTCAGCCAAGGAGTTGATGTTATCCAGGGTGGAGTTTAAGGTCAAGCCACTGACCTAATATGGAATATTTTATGGTGTGAATGAATGTCATCAACTGGTGTAAAATGTATGAATAAGTAGGATGTCATACCAAATGTCCTACCTTGTGTGAGAAGGTAATCTTATCTGACCTATAATGAATACTTTGACGGGATCTGAGTATTTGTTTATCGTCTAAGGAGGTTGTGCATGAGACTGATGGTAAATACTTTGACGGGGGACTAAGTATTTGTGTGAAGAGTTATGAAATTTTGCATTCTGAACATTGTGTTTCAGAGAGTATATGAGAGTTTATTTCTCTCTATAGCATTCAGACATTTGGATTAACCTGAGTAAGTTGCACTGGCTGTGTGTTCTATTGGGAGCTTCGTAAAGGATTTCTCTACATAATGAGTCCTTTGAATTTATTTAAGAATCAGAGTGATTGGGTTCTATATTAAGAAGCTGATGTCCCAAATGATGTTGTAATATCGTGATCATTGATGCCTATGTATTTTATTGCTTGGGATTGTGCATGTGAAGTTGGATGCTCAAGCATTATTGTCAGAAGTGGCATTTCTTAATTTTTGGATTAGAATATGAAGATTCTAGTCCTATCTACAGTAGTATGCTTGGTGAATGCATGACAAATTTGTTGAAGACTCCACTAGTATCAATAGCTACTAGTGGATGTAAGGGCATAAGATTGCTGACAGATACTGTGGTCTGAGAAGCGTGTTTTGAGGAGGTATTTTTCATCTGCTGCAAGTCACTCCAGATGAGTGTTGATAACTTGGATCTTAGTCAATATTTTAAGCAAACTACGAATTTTTTTGGAGTTTGTGAGTGACTTCACAACTAGTATGCATGACATCTTGCCTATTTAAAAGGTCATGATATAAAGTGTAGTTATAAAAGGACAATGATCATATGTGTCCTTGTGTTGTGAAAGAGTCAGAGTTCTTGGATGTATTCTCAAGGAGTGAGAGTATCTGACTATGGTTTGACTCTACTGAGGGAGTCGGGGTTCATCATATGCGGGATGTTTTGTTCTTCAACATGAAAGAATTAAGTCTTTCATGTGTTTTCATCTAGTGCTCAAGTTTTCATCTTCAGCTGGAGCATTAGTTATTCATGTGAGGGAGAGTCATGTATTTGTCTGTGGATTGTTGCTGCAATGGTACATATATTGTTTGTGTGATGTTCAAACTTGTGGAGATCTTATGCCTCTTATAAGGGAGTGATGTCAGATAACACGTTGTGACATTATGAAGTTATTGGTGATATTGACAAGGCATGGTTGGTTCTAGCCATGTGAAGCTGGAGGAATAATCAGAAGTTCACATATCTCTTTTATGTTTAATGGTTGAGTCTGAGAGAATTTATTTTTCTCTGCATATTTTTTGAAGGAATCTCTAAGGGTCTTTATTATTGAGAGATGTCACAAATGTGATATTTTGATATCTTGGTGTGTGTGTCACTAAGTCTAAGTGAAAGGATAACACTTAGAATCCAGTGGAAGACAGTATGTATGAAGATGTGTTGGTCAATATTTGTGCTTGCAAGGTATGACTGGATGTTATAACATTATTCAGGACATCATTCCTGTAAGACAAACAAAGGATTTATGTTGACAGTTTGATCAAACACGTGTCAAAAGGCATGTTTGATGATGCATATGAACATATTGGGACAAGTTCTTTTCAGTAGAAACCGTCCATAACTATTAACGACGTTCAAAGCTGTTCTTGGATGGTGCACATTGTTATTTGGTAGCAGTTTCTCCTCAAATAATGTTTCTTTTGACCAAGATTATTGCTATATTCAAGGATCGTTATTTCCCTAGTAAATGACCAGCTATTTATAAAGGGTTCTCCTGTCCTCTTTCACCACAGGAGTGTTCATCATCATAATGGGTTTTATTCGGATTTGGGCAAGTTGTGGCTGGGTCTGGTATTGTAAAGAATTCCTTTGCCAAGTTTTGGCTAAAAGGGGAGAAATGTGATGATCAAAGTGCTCAAGATACTCGGCTAATTAATTTGGAGGCTGCTTTTACATATCTGTCACAAGGATGTCAGATAAGAAATTATATCCTATGTCTGCATTCTTTTGTGACTTGTGATCTGAGTTATGAACACAGTTGTGACTTGTGTTCTGAGTTACCAGGAGTGGTGGTTGATTTGTCTAGGTTGACTAGTGGTTGCTGATCAAAAAGTGGTTAAGCAATCTCTTATGCCACTACTGGTCTTCAGTGACAATGAATGGTTCCTGGTTTGAGGGGGAATGTCAGCTATCTTCTTCCTCATGTACACAAAATGTCTTCAGGACTTTCTACTTCTTTTCTTGATGGTGATGTTCTTTGGTGATGGGTTTGGTACTGCAATTGAGCTTATTTAAAATTCTAAAAATAAGATGTCGAACAAGATGTCCTGACATCTCATCTAAAGACTGACTCCATGGTGATGTACTGTTGAGTTCAGTAGTTGCTGAAGATTAATGTCGGTGGATGTTTTTGTTTATTGCTGTAATATGTACTGCTGAGGACTTGTTTTGAAAATGGTTTTTTGTCTTAATAAATTAAAAGGAAAATAATCATTTAATAAAATAAAATATTTTTGATGTCTTTTTATAAAAATAGTTCTAATGCTAAAAATGATTAAAAAAATAAGAGAGAAAAAGGAAAAAACAATGAGAAATAGGATCAGCATGCAACTGCAAACAAAAATAAAAAGGGACCAAAAGTTCTGATGTCGGACGCGCTGTGGTTCAAAGTGAAACGTCAGATGTAATCAGAAGTTCTGGGTTGATGCACATTGGGGTCCTGAAAGAAACGTTAGTGGAAAAACAAAAGTTTTGGGTTGCTACGTGCTGAAGTTCTGAGTGTTAAAACAGTGAGAAAAATCCTAGAAGTTTTGTATGTGTTAAAACAGTAAGAAAGCCTCGAAGTTATGTGTGTTAAAAAGTGAGTGAAAATCAGAAGTTCTGTGTTGTGTTAAACAGTGAGTGAAAATCAGAAGTTTTGTGTTGTGTTAAACAATGAGTGAAAATCAGAAGTTCTGTGTATTAAAACAGTAAGAAATCCTAGAAGTTTTGTGTGTTAAAACAATGAGGAGAACTCCGAAGTTCTGTGTTACTTTTCAACTCCTTACATTAATCAGCACATCAGCAACTTATTCAGTTCTTAACAACAGCAACTCAGAAAGATAAAAGCATAACAATTAATAGAAGTTCTAATCCTAATTCTGAGCCTAGCTTTATTCGAGAAGTTCTGATCCACAGTTTTTCTTACTTATGCAATGATATGGACAACATCAATACTATGATATTTACATATTTAATGATGTTCTGAATGAAAAGAGGCCAAGTAAGAAAGACTTACCTTGAATCTGAAGCGTGTGTTTGAGACTTGAGCCGCTGCCTTAAGATGTTCCGGGGTTAGCAAGGGACGGAATAAAATGTTATGTTCTTTGATTCAAAGGGAAGAACAAAGGTTTTGTTTTGTTTGGGTATTCTGGGTTTACGAATGACTTTTTTGTTTTCTTTTCTCTCTTTGATGATTCTCCCTCTGCAAAAGCTAGCCTCTTGAAAGTGTGATGGAGAAACTTATTTATAGGTGAGTTCGCTATGGTTTTGGGAGGAAAAACAAATGGTATTTAAACCTTTTTGGCCTTCTGTTCCATTGCTTTTAAATCCCAGCTTTTGTATGCTAATTTGGTGCAAATATGGGGTTTGAGAAAGTGCAGGCATGGACTGGACCAGTAGCTGATTGCAGGACTGTGTTGTAGCAGTGCAGCAGGCTGCTTAAACGAGGTTTTGGGATTTGGGGATATTCTGATCGCAGAAGACCAGAATGAGACTCGAAGGGTGATGTTCTAACTGAAACGTTGAACATAGCCTTCATATGCTGAAGAATCATGTTTTGGTTGAAGAACATTGTTTCCATATGTTCTGATTGACGAGTCATGTTCTGAACCATGTTTGCAAATTCTGACTGCACTTGTATGGAGGCTGGCCCAAAAATTCTGAAGTACCATGTTCTCTTAACACTTAGAAAATTTTCTAAATGTTTAGAAATTTGATTTTTTTCAAAGCAATTTATGACTTTTGATTTCTTGAGGAACCAATTTCATGTCTTGATGAAATATGACTGTTGAAACTTTATTTTTGATCCAAAAGTCAAAGTTTGACTTTTCAGTGTGCATTTGACCATTTTGCCCTTGTGAATGACTTTCTTGGGAAATTTTAGTCCAAGACTTGAAACTTGATAGAAGAAAACCTGAGGGTCTAGGAGGATCCTTTGAGAAATCAGAGGGCAAATTTTGGGGTACAACAGCTGCCCCTGTTCAATCTTCTTAAACTCGAGGAGCGAGATTGGTGAATTTGCCATTCGTGACTTGAAGGTGGAAGATGATTGAACACTAGAGTGCCCATAAATTTGCACTTGATGATATTGTGGTTGAGGTGTAAGGAATGAGCTGAAAGATGCCATCTGGAGAAATGATGGAGAGCTTTTAGAGATGGGCTTATAGATGCCATCCAAAGGTGATTGTTGACAAAAATTGGACTAAGTCTAAACTTGACTTCAACTGGGACAAGAATCAGAGTAAACCTTTGGAGCGATTTATCTGAACCAGAGAAGATTTCTACTGGGAAAGAATTAGGATAAACCGTTGAGAGATTTAGACTGAACCAGCATGGGTTCGGAGAAGAATCAGAACAAGCCTTAGAGCGACTTATCTGAACCAGAGAAGATGTTTGCAAGAAAGAATCAGGATAAACCGTTGAGAGATTTAAACTGAACCAACATGGGCCTAGAAAAGAATCAGAATAAATCATGGAGCGATTTATCTGAACCAGAGAAGATATCTGCAGGAAAGAATCAGGATAAACCATTGAGAGATTTAAACTGAACCAGCAGGGGTCTGGAAAAGAATCAGAATAAATATTGGCGCGACTTATTTGAACCGGAGAAGGTGTTTGTGGGAAAGAATCGGGATAAACCATTGAGAGATTTAAACTGAACCAGCAGGGGTCTGGAAAAGAATCAGAATAAATCTTGGCGCGAATTTTCTGAACCAGAGGGATGTCTACGAGAAGTAATCAGGATAAACCGTTGAGAGATTTAAACTGAACCAACAGGGGCCTGGAAAAGAATCAGAATAAATCTTGTAGTGATTTATCTGAACCAGAGAAGATGTCTGCGGGAAAGAATCTGGATAAACCGTTGAGAGATTTAAATTGAACCAGCAAAGGTCTGAAGGGAGTATTTTGTCATGTAAACAGTCAATTTAGTCCTGTCTTGAGAATTGATCTAACATCGATTTGTTCACAGATAATTTCCTTGACTTGTTGAAAAGTCTGTTGATGATAATATTCTGTTGATTGTTCTTTCCTGAAAAGGTAAAGAGTTAGTTGTTTGTAATGTCATGGTGTATGAAATGCATGGCGTAACTATGTTTCTCAAAATAAATGAGATTGTGATGTATGTATTCATGTTGTTGATGTTATGACGTATGAATGCAATGTATGCACAAATTAAGCAGTTCTGATGAAGTGTTGTTGGATTAGGGGAAATAAACCTCTGACTGCTATTGGGAATGAGGGGTGTAAGTCTTCATGCTTTGTTGAAGTTGAAGCATTGATGGATGGGTTTCCAAAATCAGAGAAATAAACTCTGTTGGGGAAGATAAACGTTGTTGTTTGCTTGTGGACTTCGTGAAATCCTGCTAGGGAATCCTGAGAAGTTGGGTGACTTTTACTGGGGAATCTTTGAGGTGGTAACTAGAAGTTTTTGCTCCATCAAGGATATGAAGGAAAAAGGTGCCACTAAGCTGTATGCTGGAGATATGACAGTGACCTTGTAGTAGGATGTTCTTGCTCCTCCTCTGTTTAGAGAAAGTATCTGTGGGGATTTATGGAATGGCCCATAGATATTGTCCTGTTTCTTAAAGGCATTAGTAATTGTCTTTCTGTTTAATTCTCCCTTTTTTAGGCGTTCATTTATAAATAGTAATTACATTCAAATGCATATTTTCAAAAATAAATACCGGACATTTTTGAAAACAAAACAGGAAAGTAACAGAAAAACAAATAGTTTTGCACTTTTAAAGGAATGTTTTGTATTAACTTGAATAAGTATTTTGTACAAAGAGACAAACATCCTAGTAAGAGAATGTCTTCGTAAAAATGAAAACTCATACAAAGAAAGACAGCAATGTGAAATAATCCCATGGGGTTCCCACTCTGCTATAGCCTTCATGTCTCTGAGCGTCTCATCTACTTGCTTCTTTATCCGAAGCTAATTGGATTGATTAGGACCGTTTGAGTTTGACAATTTTATGTTGAGGATTGGCTATAAGGTGATCCAACGGAACATACTCATACACTTTAAATCCCTAACTTTTTCATGGACCTCCCTTTCGGGTTTTCAGTCCACCGGGATACCCTATTTTTCCCAAGCCGCCCTTTCAGGTTTTCAGCTTTTCGAGTTTACATATTTATTTGTATTTATCCCTAATTTTTGCCCGAACCCTTTTGATTCACCGGGATGCCCTAATTTTTTCCTAGGCCAGTCGACCTAGCGGGTCTTTGTTTATGCGTAGTATCTTTTAATTATGTCCGCGTTTACAGGGTGTGGAAGGTCTTAGCCATCCATAGTGGTTAAGATCATTGCCCCAACAGAAAATAGGTTTTTGATCACAAATGGTCTTTCATATGTAGGAGTCCATTTGCCCCTGGGATCACCTTGTGGCAATATGATACACTTGATTACCAAGTCACCAACTTGATATGCATGACGTCTGACCTTCTTGTTAAAGCTTTAATGATACGTTTTTGGTACATCTGGCAATGGCAGACAACCGTAAGCCTCTTCTTGTCAATCAAGTTCAGTTGGTCAAGTCGAGTCTAAATCCTTTCATCTTCATTCAACCCCGCGTCCTTTATGATTCTCAAATAAGGTATTTGGACCTCAATTGATAGGACAACTTCCATGCCGTATACCAAAGAGAAAGGAGTTTCCCCTGTTGATGTGCGCATCGTGGTACGGTAGCCGTGGAGAGAAAATGGTAACATCTCATTCCAATCCTTATAGGTCACTGTCATTTTTTGTATGATCTTCTTAATATTCTTATTAGCGGCTTCTACAACGCCATTCATCTTCGGCCGGTAAGGAGAAGAATTATGATGATGTATCTTGAATTTCACGCATAATGCAGTGATCATAGTATTGTTGATATTGGTACCGTTGTCTGTAATGATTATATCCAGAATACCATACCGACATATAAGATTCTGTTTGATGAATCAGGCCACAACATTCTTGGTGACAGAAGCGAAGGAAGCTGCCTAAACCCACTTCGTGAATTAATCAATGGCGACCAAGATGAAGCGGTGTCCATTGGAAGCTGTAAGTTTGATTTCTCCAATCATGTCAATGCCCCACATCGTGAATGGCCAAGGAGCAGTTAGGATGTTTAGGGGAACTGGAGGCACGTGTATTTTGTCAGCATCGATCTAACACTTGTGACAGGTTCGTGAATGCTGATGACAATCTGCTTCCATGGTGAACCAATAGTATCCTGCCCGTAGGATCTTTTTAGCCATCATATGCCCACTAGAATGGGTGCCAAAGGTACCTTCGTGTAAACCAGCCATGGTATTGTCTGCCTCACTCTTGTCTATGCACCGAAGTAAAGTAGAGTCATGGTTGCGCTTATAGAGAACTCCGTTATTGAGGAAGAATTTAGCAGAAAACCTTCTCAGGAATTTCTTGTCGTTGACTGGAGCTCCTTCCGGATACTCTTGGGCTTCGAGATATCTCTTAATTTCATGGAACCAAGGTTTGGCCACTACTTCTTCGGTATCAATATCGTGACAGTAAGCAGGTTCGTCCATCCTTTCTATGGTGATTTGAGGAGCCTCATTATCCCACCTGAATTTGAACATGGATGACATAGTGGCTAACGCGTCTACTAGTTGAATTTCCTCTCGTGGAAAATGCTTAAAGGTAATTTCCTCAAAATGTGGGATTAATTTCAACACATGTTCTTTGTATGGGATGAGATTAGAATGCTTCGTGTTCCATTCTTCTTTGATCTGACTGATGACTAAGGCTGAATCTCCAAATACACTTAAGGACTTGATTCCCAAATCTATGGCAGCTTTTAGACCCATAATACACGCTCCGTATTCTGCCATATTATTGGTACAATTGAAACACAGTCTAGCAGTGAAGGGAATATGGCATCCTTCAGGGGATATGATCACAACACCTATGCCGTTGCCGAGTGCATTGGAAGCTCCGTCAAAAACCAAGGTCCATCGGGATCCTTGTTCAGGTCCGTCATATGGCCTGAGTTCTTCACAATTGCTTACCAACATGATGTCCTCGTCTAGAAACTCGAAATTCATGGACTGATAGTCATCCATAGCCTGATGACAAAGGTGATTGGCTAACACACTTCCCTTTATTGCTTTCTGGGTAGTGTATTGAATGTCGTATTCAGTCAGGACCATCTGCCATCTTGCTATTCTTCAAGAGAGGGAGGGCTTCTCAAATATGTATTTAATTGGATCCATCTTGGATAACAATAAGGTAGTATGGGTCAACATATACTGTCTTATCCGGCGAGCAGTCCATGCCAGAGCGTAACAAGTTTTCTCAAGCATTGAATATCCAATTTCACAGTCGGTAAATTTTTTGCTCAGGTAGTATATAGCATGCTCTTTTTGGCCAGACTCGTCATGCTGCCCCAACACATACCCCATTTAATTTTCCAAGACTGTTAGATACATGATCAGAGGTCTTCCCTAAACTGGAGGCATCAAAATGGGAGGATTTTGAAGGTACTCTTTGATCCTATCGAAGGCAGCCTGGCAGTCGTCGTTCCATTCCACCACTTAATCTTTCTTCAGTAATTTGAAGATTGGTTCATAAGTGGAGGTTAGATGGAAAATGAACTGGATGATGTAGTTTAGCCATCCTAAGAATCCCCTAACTTCCTTCTCAGTGCGAGGAGCAGGCATTTCTTTTATTTCTTTTACCTTTGTAGGATCCACTTTGATACCTTTGTCACTGATCGAAGAAGGCGCTGAAAGATGCTGAAAGTTATACTAGCATCCACCTTCTTCGATCACTGCTCTAGCATCTTTCAGAGAGGCCATTTTTAATGGCGGTCCGGTAACTTTCAGAGTCTTGGTAGTAGTCTTGGCTGCCACAACTGTTTGTGGGACCTCCTCGAAATGCTGACATGGAGTTTCGATGAACTCACCATCCATTTTCACGCACCTGAAAGAGTTCAGGTGGCTTACCATATATTCCTCTTCCCCATGGACAGTGATGATTCTTCCCTTGATTGGGTACTTCAACATCTGATGTAATGTAGAGGTGACGGCACCAGCGCCATGAATCCAGGGTCAGCCCAAAAGACAGGAATAGGAAGGGCGGATATCCATCGCATAGAAAGTTAAATCAAAAGTCTGAGTTCCAACTTTTATAGGGATGTCAACTTCTCTGTGTACTGTCCTCGTAGAACCATCAAAGTCCCTCACTACAATGTTTCTAGGCTTTAAAGTCAGTCCCTCGTAGTCTAGCCGGTCAAGAGCGTTTTTGGGCAAGACATTCAGCAATGAGCCCGTATCCACCAGAATGTGAGCTAGCGTAGTGCCCCTGCACTCAATAGAGACGTGTAATGCATTGTTGTGTTTCCTTCCTTTGGGAGTTAAGTCAGCGTAAAAAAATCCCAATCTGTTACCAACAGTTATACTGGCCACACAATTCTCAAATTGGTCAATGGAAGTCTCTTGGGGAACATGGGCGGTATTCAGAAACTTTACCAAGGCCTTGGGATGGGCCTCAGAACACAAGAGTAATTCCAACATTGATATTTTCGAGGGGGTTTGCCCCAACTGTTCTACGACGTTGTAGTCACTTTTCTTGATTATTTTTAGTATCTCTTCTATCTCCTTTCTGGAAGCTTCAGGAATATCCTCTGGATGTGCCTTGGTCTGGACAGGCTCAGATAACACCTCCTTGCCCCTTGTCTTGACAGCAGGGATAACAATAGGATTGTTAACAAAAGTATCACTGAGAATGCTGGTAGGAACGGTAGCAGGAATAATTACAGGAGTAACAATGGTCTTTAGAGAGATATCAGGTGAGAAGATTCTTCCACTTCTTGTTATCTTACTGGTCCCGACGATATTGATGACGTTGGGATCAGTGTCTTTCTCAACTTTGTCTTGGACAACCAACAGATCTTGCTTGATGCCATAGTAATAGACGCCAGCCCGGTAGTTCCAGGGAATAACTTTATCCAAAGAATATGGTATTGGCCTTGGCATGGTAATGATTAGGGGATCATACCTTGGAACAAATGTAATCCTGAAGGGTCTTTTGGTGGAGACCTTGGGAGGATTGTCGGAAATGGTGATTATTGAGATATCTTCACAGGAATTTCTGATAAGAGGAACTTTTTCAAACATGATTTCTCGATTAGCCATCAGGCGTTGGACGCCCATATTAAGTAACAAACATCCATTGGGTAGAGACATGCATAAGTGATAACTTTCATCACAACTCGGAAACAGATCGGCTCACAATAGATTGCGTTTAATAGTCAAAAGAGAAGTAGTTAAATCATTCATATAGGAAACAAAACACTCATCATCAACAGTGTTGACACCTTGAATGTGCTTGGGCATTGGCGCCATTATCATATTAGGTGTTTCTGGGGGATCAAACTCAATCTCTTTCGCCTCGATAATGTCTTGTATCTTTTTCTTCAAGGCCCAACAACCGTTTGTATCATGCCTCGGGTTTCAGAATGATAGGCACATCGGGCATTCGGGTTGTAACGAGGAGAAGTTGTATTGGGGTTCTTGGGAGCTTCCTTTAGGGTCATCACATTGGACTTTAAAAGATGTGACAGAACTTGGGACAAGGTCATGTTAATTAGGGTGAATCATCTCATGGGCGCTTCTAGCATGCGTTGATAGTTTTGCTGCTGATTTGGTACAGGATTGGAAATCATAACAACCCCTACCGTCAGGCGATGCTCATTTTTGTTTTGATTTTTGTGATCATATGCAACACTGACCTCCTTCTTTTCGATAAAGGGTTTTTTCATCGTGCTCGAGGATACATCTCTTTGAATTTTTCCACTTTTTATGTTGGCTTCTACACGTTCACCAGTCATGATTAGTTCAGTAAATCCATCCGAGGAGCTTCCAATCAGGTGGTGGAAGAATGGACCAGATAGCGTGCCTAAGAACATATCCACCAATTTTTTGTCAGATAGAGGGGGTTGGACTCTTCCCGCGAGATCCTGCCATTTTTGAGCATAGGTTTTTAAACCTTCACCTACACCCATAGACATGCCTTGCAATTGTGTCCGAGTTAGAGCTAAGTCAGCATTATACTGGTATTGCTTGTAAAACGCGGCAGCCAAATCTTCCCAATTGCGAATATTGGCCTATTCCAACTGATATAACCAATCCAACTGCGTCCCCGACAAGCTTTCTTGGAAGAAATGCACCCATAGGTTCCTATCCTCCGTATGGGGTTGAATTTTCCTGACGTATGATCTTAAATGCAGCTTTGGACAAGAGACACTGTCATATTTAGTGAAAGTGGGGACCTTGAATTTCTGTAGGATGATAACCCCTGAGACAAGTCATAGCTCTTCAAAATCCAATCTGGGTACGCTCTGGATCTCCATAGCATTGAGGCGATCCTCTAATTGCTTGTATTTATCGCCAGCTGGAGGATACTGCTCTTCAGAATAATCAACCTCTTCTTCTTCTTCAGACTCTGGATGGTCATTCACTTCCTGGATTTTCCCTTCTTGATTATCCCCTTCACCTGATGATGTCGTGAAGTATAGAGTCCGTCTGGCTGGTCCTTTGAACTTTCTTCCCAGATTCAAAACACCGGCTGATTTCTTCACTTTCTTCTTCTTCTCTTTGATCAGCATAGTTTTCAAATCCTCTTGTCCTTTTGCCAGAGTCAAGAACATTTGTTGGAATTGAGCGTTCTGCGCTTGGAGATCCTTTACTGTCTGTTCAATATCCATCTCACTAAAATAAATAGTAGAAAGAAAAGGAGACATGTTGTAAGAAACCTGTTTCTGTTATGGTGAATGAAAATGCATATGCAAATGATTTCAAGGAAATTAGAGATCTAAATTTTCTTAGACAAAAAGGAAACACCTGTTATATCAATAAATCCAAGTTTGGGTACATCATGCATCTTTGGGATTACAATGAAAGAAATAAAATATAAAAACTCCTAAGACAAAAAGTTGAACGCATCCTCTTTGGTGCGATGTAGGCGTTCAGACTCCGCTCTTCATGAAGTTGCTTGGTGAGTTCCATAACCTTCTTCTCACTGGCGTAGAATCGGGCTTCGAAAGTATCTCGTTCTTCCTTTAGCTGAATCCAATCCTTTTGCATGTCTTCGAGAGAGGTAGGCATGTTGGGATGAAGGACAGTATACGGGACATCTCCTTCAACAACAGGCTCTATGATAACAAGTAGGATAGAAGGGTAAGGCATTACGAGACTCTGAGCACAAGCTTGCACCCAGCTAAGGTAAGGTTCAAGGGGAATGGAATTTTTGTGTCCCAATGTCCTACTATTCACCTTATTTAACTTCCTCCAAGCTTGTATAAACCTATGATGGTAGCCTTGATCGTCGTTTTCATAGTCAACACCAAACCTTGGATGAGCATCTCATGAGGACCATCTCTTCAGTCATACCCAAACTGTCGTAAAGCTAAGCAAGGGTTGTAAGTGATACCTCCCCTAATACCAAGCATATGGGCGTTAGGGAATTCCCCACAACGGTCAATGATAGAAGTATCTTCCAAGGATCTAGAACACCAATGAATATCATAGTGGGTGAGGGACATCATCCTTTGAGACCATGTCAATATTTGCGCGTTCTTCAATGTTGATCGAGGTAGGTGTGAAGTGAACCACTTGGCGAGTATGGGAATACAACATAAGAGAGTACCTCTTTTATTCATGGTGCGGGTATGGAAGCAATTTAAGATGTCTCCCAACAAGGTAGGTATAGGATTGCGAGAGAGAAAGACTTTGATGGCATTTACATCTATGAATTGGTCCGAGATGGGGAATAGAACCAAACCATATATGAGAAGGACCAGGACATCTTCAAACGCTTGAAAATCCATTCCTTCCTAGAATGAACGAGCCTTATCCAATAGAAACTTGGCTAGGAACCCTTTGACTCCACTTCTTGTCTCCCAATTTACTATAATGTCAGATCTCTTCAGATGCAAAGCTTCGGCGATGACCTTAGGTTTCGGAATCCCTTCTAGACCGGTGAACGGTATCTGATCAAGCATGGGCACTCCTAATAGTAAAGAGAACTCTTATAGTGTAGTTACCAACTGGTAGTCAGGAAAGGTGAAGCAATGATGTATGCGATCAAAGAATTGGAAGAGAACATACATCATTTCCTCTTGGAAATTGGAGGTAGCCAAACTGAGGAGTCGACCATATTTCGTGGTAAAAGGAGAATCTCCCGGCACCCTTGATGCTAACTCTTGGAGCTGAGGGTGTGCTTTTATGAAGCTGATTCGGATGGTGTTCCTTCGAACGAGATCCATGGCCTATAAAACAAAGCAAAGATAAATTCCTAAATCCTTGAAATGGTTAGCGATAATGCTTATGATGTTATGATGTTTATGATGTTATGTACAAGTAAGCAAGTTGTTATGTACACATAAAGCAGACAAGTCCTTAGGTTTAGCCTTGCATGGGGTTTATAGGTAAGTACCCTCTTGAAGTTTAGTTGGCTCAACTTGTCCTAGTAATAGTAACCGGGTTCTAAAGGATCTCAATATCATTGACCTTTCTTTCAGGCATTGTCTCAGCACAATCAATCTTTTCTTGCGACTGAGATATCCCAAAAGTCCAATCTCAATGAGTGTAGTATCGAGTATCAACCAATTTTTAGCTTTCCACCGAAACTGGTTATCTCACTACGTCCTAATGGACAAGTTGTTCAATTAAGGTTCTAAAGTTAGTTAGTGCTTCATGACGCTGCTCAGCGGTCCCGTATTCTCCTCGATTCAACACAAGGGATACCAGTACCAACAAATGTGCCACACTAACGTAGCCATTGTTTCAACCATATCGGTCTACGCCATACAGTTTCCACAATCTATTGCTACTTACCTAAAAATGTGCCCAAATCCGGGTAGAGGATCAAAACAAACCCAAACAAGGAACCATAATGTAAAGCAAGCAAGTCAAACAAAGAAAAGCAAGTAAAGGTGATCTAGCCCTAAGGTAACCCTACTTTTAAGTGATTTCCCTGATAGAGTCGCCAGTTCTGTAACACAGTGGGAGAACTGACTTGGGATGTTTTGCGTTTGATCGCAATTGTTGCGATTAGCAAGAGTCGCCACCGAATTTTCTTTTATCCAATAAGGAAAGGTTGAAAAGAACATGAAATACCTTTCGAGATGTTTTCTTGAGTTCGGGGGGTAGGTTATGAAAAGGGGAGGTATTAATACCCTTTTCATCCGTAGTTATATACGGGCTCTTAGTTGCTTGCTAGATCACTTGCTTTGTTTGAATATGTGCTTATGGTGTGGTTCTTGAAAGTATTTTGGAAAATGTCTTTGCAATGGCTCTAGTTTCTATAAGAAAGCGTACAAAGTGTTATTTTGAAAATAGTTTAAAGAAGTGTTTGTGGAATGTGTTTTTGAAAGTGATTTTGAAAAAGTGTCTTTGTAATGGCTCTCGTTTATATAAGAACGCGTACAAAGTGTTGTCTTTTGAAAATGTTTTAAAATGAAAGGGTTGGTGTATAAAATGTTTTTTGTTGTGAGCAAGCGAGCAACTAGGAGAAACCTACCTACTCAAAAGGTCTTAAACGTTCTTTTCCTTCTTCTTTAGATGTTGTTATCTCACCACTATTTTGGTAAGAAACCCCATCGTTGGATGTGAATGGACGGGCGCGGGACATTTCGTATAGTCATCGAAGGCAACCTATGGGACGTTTTAGAAATTTCGTTTAGGGACTATATCGTTTACCGAAGGCAACATTAAGGGTCATCGAGGGACTACAATCTTTTATCGAGGGTCTTTGCTAAAACGCCCATATTTGGGGGACATGACTATTTTCCGAAAGGCAACAAAGCGGGATTACCCTAAGGGTGTAAGTGTGAACGGCGTGTTTGATTTACATGCATTTAGTCTTGATTAGGGTTATCTATTTGTTGATTTCATGTCTTGCCATACACACCCTAATTACTAGCATTTATATTTGAAAGCGATAAATTGCGGAAATGTAAAGTCCTACGTTATTACATCGTTTAGGGATGGGGGTACAAATTTACAAATGGGGATTTTCAAGAATTTAAATCTTAATTATCTATTACAACCATATTGAATTATACAATATAAGAAAAAGATAAAAAGGAAAGGACTTGTTTTGAAAATGGTTTTTTGTCTTAATAAATTAAAAGGAAAATTATCATTTAATAAAAGAAAATATTTTTGATGTCTTTTTATAAAAATAGTCTAATGCTAAAAATGATAAAAAAAATAAGAGATAAAAAGGAAAAAAACAATGAGAAATAGGATCAGCATGCTACTGCAAACAAAAATAAAAAGGGACCAGAAGTTCTGATGCCAGACGCGTTGTGGTTCAGAATGAAACATCACATGTAATCAGAAGTTCTGGGTTGATGCATGTTGGGGTCCTGAAAGAAATGTTAGCGGAAAAACAAAAGTTTTGGGTTGCTACGCACTGATGTTTTGAGTGTTAAAATAGTGAGAAAAATCCTAGAAATTCTATATGTGTTAAAACAGTAATAAAGCCTAAAAGTTCCGTGTGTTAAAAAGTGAGTGAAAATCAGAAGTTCTGTGTTGTGTTAAAAAGTGAGTGAAAATCAGAAGTTATGTGTTATGTTGAACAGTGAGTGAAAATCAGAAGTTCTGTATGTTAAAACAGTAAGAAATCCTAGAAGTTTTGTGTATTAAAACAGTGAGGAGAACTCAGGAGTTCTGTGTTACATTTCAACTCCTTACATTAATCAGCAACTTATTTAGTTCTTAACAACAACAAATCAGAAATATAAAAGCACAACAATTTATAGAAGTTATAATCCTAATTCTGAGCCTATCTTTATTCGAGAAGTTCTTATCCACGGTTTTTCTTACTTATGCAATGATATGGACATCATCAATATTATGATATTTACATATTTAATGATGTTCTGAATGAAAACATGCCAAGTCAGAAAGACTTACCTTGAATCTGAAGCGTGTGTTTGACACTTGAGATGTGGCCTTCATATGTTCTAGGGTCAGCGAGGGACGGAACAAAATGTTATATTCTTTGATTCAAAGGGAATAACAAAGGTTTGGTTTTGTTTGGGAATGCTGGGTTTACGAAATTTTTTTTTTGTTTTGTTTTCTCTCTTTGATGATTCTCTCTCACCAAAAGCCAGCATCTTGAAAGTGTGATGGAGCAACTTATTTATAGGTGAGTTTGTTGTGGTTTTGGGGGGGAAAACAAATGGTATTTAAACATTTTTGGAATACTGTTCCATTGGTTTTTAATCACAGCTTTTGTATGCTAATTTGGTGCAAATATGGGGTTTGAGAAAGTGTAGGTGTGGACTGGATCAGCAGCTGATTGCAGGACTGTGTTGTAGCAGTGCAGCAGGCTGCTTAAACGAGGTTTTGGGATTCGGTGATATTCTGATCGCAGAAGAACAAAATGAGACTCGAAGGGTGATGTTCTAACCGAAGCGTTGAACATAGCCTTCACATGCTGAAGAATCATGTTCTGGTTGAAGAACACAATTTCCATATGTTCTGATTGACGAGTCATGTTCTGACTGCACGTGTATGGAGGTTGGCCCCGAAATTCCGAAGTACCATATTCTCTTAACACTTAGAAAATGTTCTAAATGTTTAGAAATTTGATTTTTTCAAAGCAATTTCTGACTTTTGATTTCTTGAGGAACCAATTTCATGTCTCGATGATATATGATTGTTGAAACTTGATTTTTGATCCAAAAGTCAAAGTTTAACTTTTCAATGTGCATTTGACCATTTCTCCCTTGTGAATGACTTTCTTGGAAAATTGTAGTACAAGACTTGAAACTTGATAGAAGAAAACTTGAGGGTCTAGTAGTATCCTTTAAGAAACAAGAGGGAAAATTTTGGGGTACAACAATGGGGTTGTATTTCCATTTCCTCCTGTTGTAACAGTCCGACAAGTTCTCCTTGTGCTTCACAATTTTCCTCACCTTCATCCTCGGCTTGGTAGATCAGATTTTCAAAGTCATAATTGGAAATAGCAGAACCGTTACCAATGGGATCCAGATGGGATGTGGATCTGGAGTTTGATAGGTGGGTGTGTGTAAGAGAGCATAACTATTTTTGATAAAGTAAATAGTAGAAAAGAAAAACAAGGAGCGTAAAATTTGCATGCAAAACGTCCAATGATTTATTAATGACATATGAAGATGAAGTAATAACCCTCACAAATAGACCATTGTGCCTCGGGTAAGACACAAGGCTTTAGAGTTTCAATTGTTTAAATATTACATATCCCAAAAAAGGCTAAAAGACAATTACTCTTGAACAAAAGTAATAGGAACAAAATCCTTGGCCTCCCAATTATTGAGTCCACCGTTGATAGTTGGGAATATCCACTTGTCCATATCGCAGTCGCTGTCAGCCTCTTCTGTAGTGAAAACAACATCAATAGCACTGACTCCCGGTTCATGGTTGGGCATTGGTGCAGTTATGACGCTGGGAGTCTTAGGAGGGTTAAACTCAATCTCATTTGCCTCAATCAGATCTTGCACTTTGTTTTTCAGAGCCCAACATGCCATGGGAGATGCAATATTGGGATTCTTTGGAGCTTCTTTTAGAGTCACCAGTTTGGACTTTAACAGGTGTGGCAAAACCTGGGATAAGGTCATGTTGATCCGGGTGAACTGTCTTTTAGGTACATCCGACCTACATTGATTGTTTCATTGTTGATTTGATGTAGGATTGGAGATCATAGCAGCCCCTACTGTCGGACGATGTTTAGTTTTGCTTTGATTTCTCTGGCCATAAGCAGCACTGACCTCCTTCTTTCACGTGAAGGGTTTCTTCATTGTACTTGAGGATGAATCCCTATGAATCTTACCACCCTTAATACCTGCTTCTACTCGTTCACCAGTCAAGATCAGCTCAGTAAACCCCGCTGAAGAGCTCCCAATAAAGTGGTTGAAGAATGGACCAGACAAAATGCCCAAGAACATGTCTACCAGATCTCTATCAGATAGAGGAGGCTGGACTCTTCCCGCAAGATCCCTCTACTTCTGGGTATAATCTTTGAAACCTTTGCCGAAACCCATAGACATACTTTACAATTGTGTACGGGTCGGAGCGAGGTCAGCATTATATTGGTACTGCTTGTAAAAAGCAGTAGCCAGATCTTCCCAGTTGCAGATATTGGTTCCCTCCAGCTGGTAGAACCATTCCAACTGTGTCCCTGACAAACTTTCCTGGAAGAAATGTACCCACAGATTCCTATCAGTAGTATGGGGTTGAATCTTCCTAACATATGATCTTAAGTGCAGCTTGGGACAGGAGACACCGTCATACTTAGCAAATATGGGGACCTGGAATTTATAGGGGATGACCACCCCTAAGAACAGTCCTAGCTCTTCAAAATCCAGCCCGGGTACCCTCTGAATCTCCATAGCATTGAGACAATCCTCCAACTGTTTGTATTTATCATCAGCAGGAGGATATTATTCTTCAGAGTAATCAACCTCTTCCTCATCAGTCCCGGGGTTGTTGTTTTCTTCTGTTGGCTCCTCTTCTTGGTTGTACCCCTCGTTTGACAGGGTTGTGAAATCTGGAGCTTGCTTGGACGGTCCTCTGAACCTTCTTCCTAAATTCAAGACGCCAGCTGGTTTCTTTGACTTCTTAGTCTTCTCTTTGATGATAAGATCTTTCAGATCTTCTTGCCCCTTAGCCAGAGCTAGGAACATTTGTTGGAACTGAGGATTTTGAGCCTGAAGGTCCTTTACTGTTTGTTCAAGAGCCATTTCTTTTGCTGAAATAAACAGCGAAACGAATAAGAAACCTGTCTCGAAATACCTGTTTATGCAATTAAATACATGATATGCTTATGCAATGTTTTCAAGTACTTTTAAGATTTAAATTTTCTTAGACAAAGAGAGAACAAACATTAATTGCATTCATAAGTTTGAATGATTACAACGATGCCTCTTGGGCTTACAATGGAAGAAACAAAGATAAAACTAAACTCTTAAATCAAACAGGACTCGGGCTTCCCATGAGTGTATCCTCTTTGGTGCAATGTAGGCATTCAAACTCTATTCCTCCCGCAGTTGTCTTATAAGCTCCAAAACCATCTCCTCACTTACGTAGAACTGGGTTTCAAATGTGTCTCGTTCCTCTTTTTAGTTGAATCCAAGATCTTTGCAGTTCCTCGAGAGTAGTCAGCATGTCATAATAGAGAATAGTATGAGGTACATCTGTCTCGGCAATAGGTTCCATGATGATAGGCATGATGGCGGGGTAAGGCATCATGAGATTTTGAGCATGTGTTTGCACCCACTTAAGATAAGGCTCCAAAGGGATGGAGTTCTTATGCCCCAATGTCTTGCTATCCACTTCGTTCACCATTCCCCAAGCTCGGATGAACCTCTGACGATACCCTTGGACATCATTCTCATAGTCAAATGCAATTCCCTTAACCAATGCGTCATGAGGACCATCCCTCCTAGCATACCCAAACTGTTGCAACGCCAAACAAGGGTTATAAGTGATTCCTCCTCTAATGCCTAGGAGAGGGACATTAGGGAATTCCCCATAGTTATCAATGATGGTAACATCTTCCATATATCGAGGGCACCAGTGAATATCCGAATGCGTGAGAGACATCAACATATTAGACCACCTCATGCCTTGTTCATTCTTCAACACAGATCGAGGTAGGTGCGAAATAAACAACCTAGCCAACAGAGGAGTGCAACACATGAGGGTTCCTCTTCTCTTTATGGTTCGAGTGTGAAAAGAATGCAAAATGTCTCCAAGTAAAGTAGGCACTGGATTACGAGACATGAAAACTTTGACCGTGTTCACGTCTATGAGTTGGTCCGGATTAGGGAACAATACCATTCCATAGATGAGAAAGGCCAACACCTCTTCAAAGGCTTGCAAGTCCAGAGTATCCCAAAAATGGTGAGCTTTCTCAAACAAAAACTAGGCTAGAAATCCTTTGCCACCGCTTCTTGTTTCCCAATTTATCACAACATCGGACCGTTGTAAATATAGGGCTTGAGCGATCTCCTCAGGCTTTGGGTATCTTTCCAAACCGTTGAAGGGTAATTGATTGCGAATAGGCACACCCAATAACTGAGAAAACTCTTCCATAGTAGGCACCAACTGGTAGTCAGGAAATGTAAAGCAATGATGTAAAGGGTCAAAGAACTGAAAAAGAACTTTCACCATGTCTTCATAAGGGCTTGAGGTGACCAAACAGAAGAGTCGACAGTGTCTTTTAGTGAATGGGGAATTCTCAGGAGCCCTTGATGCCAAATCTTTGAGTTGAGGAGGCACCCTTACGAGGTTGACTAGGATAGTATTTCTACGAATGGGAGTCAGGTCCTATAAAACAGACACAAAGATAAGTCCTAAAAGTCCTTGAAATGGTTAGTGTGATATGCCATGTTATTAGGTTATGATGATATGTACAAACAGATATATACAAGCACACAAACATGTCCTTAGGTTTAGGCTTGCATGGATTCCATAGGTAAGTACCCTCTTGAAGTTTAGTTGGTTCAACCTGTCCTATTAATAGTAATCGGGTTCTAGGGAATTTCAATATCACTGATCTTTCTTCACCGGACATTGTTTCAGCGCAAGCCTCTTTATTGCAGACCTAAATATCCCAGAAGTCAGATCTTAATGAGTGTAGTATCGAGTATCAACCAACTTTAGACTGCACCAAAGCCGACTATCTCGCTACTTCCTAATGGCCAAGTTTTTAAAATAAAGGTTCTAAGGTCAGTTGGTGCTTCATGACACCACACAGCGGCCCTGTATTCTCCTTTACTACTCAAGGGCTACCGGTACCAACAAATGTGTCACACCAACGTAGCTATCGTTTCAGCCGTGTCAGTATACCCTGCACAATTCTCACGATCTATTGCTACTTACCTAAAAGGTGCCCCAGATCCGAGTGTAGGATCTTTACAAGTAAACCCAAGCAAGCCCTTTAAAGATAAAGCATACAAACACATAATGTAAAGCAATTAAAAAGATGAACTAAACTCTAAGGCAACCCCACTTTTTTTCCTCCCCAACAGAGTCGCCAATTCTGTGATACGGTGGCAGAACCGACTGTTATACTGGTTTTGCGTTTGTGTTTGCAAATGTTGCGGTAAGCAAGAGTCACCATCGACTTTTCTTTTATCCAACAAAGGAAAGGGTGAAAAGAACAGAAAAATACCTTTCAAGATTATTTCTGAGTAAGGGGGTAGATTATGGAAAGGGAAGGTGTTAACATCCTTTCCATCCATAGTTTTCTACGGGCTCTTAGATATCTATCTCATTTTAAAAATACTTTGTGCTTTATGTGTTTTTTGAAAGTATTTTTTGAAATGCCTTAGTGCGGCGATTTTCTTTATGATAACTCTTGTATCAGTCCTCAAGAGTGTTAATAAAGCGTTTTTGAAAAGGTTTTTGAAAATTGTTTTGTGTAAGTGTAAAAAGTTTGTTTTTGAGAAAGCATATAGTAACTATCTACTTTACTCGAAAGGTTCGTTCTTTTCCTCCTTTCCTTTAGACAATGCTAGGCTAGTATTAGTGAGTAGGTAGCCCTAGTCGTTTGGATGTTAGGGGGACATTCGAAGGGACGTTTTATAGTCACGAAGGTAACTGGGCAAGAAACCTTAGTAACTATCCTAGGGTTTTAAGATCGTTGTTTACCGAGGCAACATCGATACGATCATTGAGGAACTGATGATATTTTTAAACCGGAGGGTAGCCACTAGAATCTCTCACGTTTCGAGAATTGTGACTATTTTTCCGAAGGCAACCAAAGTGGGAATAACCTAGAGGTGCGCATGTGAGAATGTGTTATAATCAGTTATTTATCTTGATGTTATGTTTGCAAATGTTTTGTTTTTAATCTTTTCATGCAATCCTATTAATCATACATCTAAATAGTTAAAATATGTACAGGAAATAAAATACGGGAATTTAAAACTACGCTATTACAAAGCTTCGGGGAGGGGGATTATTACAAGTCTAGAAACTTGGGAAAAATAAAGAAAAGCGGTAAAAGAGTCCTAATTAATTTCTATTACATCCCATGAGCAAGTACATTAATATGAAAATAAAGAAAGCAAAAAAAAAAACGCGCGCGAATTGTAAATAACGTCTAATAATGAAGGGAAATCTTTTTGATGTTTTGTTTTTATTTAATAAAAGAAAAGTAAAAATATAAATCTACTTAATTTTAATTTATTAAAATGTTTAAGTAATTAATAATTAATTAATCAAATTAATTTTAATAAAAAAGGGGCTAGAACCTTTTTTTAATTTTATTTAATGTTGATTTAAAGAGGAAAGCCATTAAAAGAAATGAACAACACAAAAATAAAAATACCAAATAGTCTTTAATCCAGAGAAGGAGATGGCTTTCGATCCAGTGAAGGATGTTATCCTTCGATCCAATGAAGGATGTTATCTTTCGATTCAGGGAAGGATGTGGCTTTCGATCCAGCGAAGGATATTGTTGGAAGTGTCTGATGGATTTCCTGTGGGGGATACTGAATCTGCAAGAAAACAAACAGAAAAATCATTGCAAGAGGCAGGGATCGAAACCCCTACCTTTGCATACACGCACACCTTATCCTTCCTGCTCCTAATTCGAATATGGGTCTTTTTGTCCTGAAAATGCCTATATCATGAGCTTCGAAAGGCAAATTCAGATCATGCCATTCGATGACATGATCTTATTCCTGCATGTTACCTTACGTATGATATTTTCATATAAGCATAAATGACATTAGCAGCGCAGATATGCAAACAACATGTATTTAAAGGGCTTGGAAATACAATTTTTGATTTTTGTGAATCCTTACCAACAGGAAAGGCTTCGATCTGTGAACCTGGGCGTGGATTTACTCGTGTAAGGGCCTGGTTGACTTCCTGTGTGCAAGCAATGTGTGTGTGTCTGGCTGGTGGTATGAGTGTGGCAAAAGTGTTTTAATGGGCAATGAATCCGTTTGACTGATCAATGTTTTTTTTCCGCCTCTTTCGTTTTTCCCGTCCTGACAATGTATCTTTAGGGCTGTACTTATAGGGGATAGAAGTGGATGGAAATGGCAAGAGACAACCATTAACTATGCTTTGAAGGAAAAATCAGACAAATTAAAGGATTTCCATTTTTGATGAATTCCTACCCTTTTGGGTTTTGGGGTGAACCAGGACATGTTTCACTCCCTAACTCCTTCGAATACCTCCACGCCTTGTTCTTCGATTGGCTCTGAATTTCTCCTTTCGATGGCTCCAAAAATACCAAACTAGCCCAACCGAACACTTCATTCTGGCCAATCGAAGCTTCTTTTGTCATGAATGTAATTGTGCATGAGTCTTGGGCTTGGCAGCATGTAGGACTTTTGGTCAACAAGCATCTTGAACCAAACTCATCAAAAGGCAAAACAAAACTTGTTTCCAACAATTGTGTGTCTTTTGAATGGACCAACTGTATGTCCTCCGAAGGCACCACTTGTATGTCCTTTGAATGGACCAAATGTATGTCCTTCGAAGGCACCACTTGTATGTTTCTTCGAATGGACCATACTATGTGTCAAAGTTTAGAAAACTGTGTGTTGAAGGGTTTTAGCGGTGAAGTCAGGGCAGCATGAGGGAAGCCACTACTTAGTGAATCAAAGCACGCAATAAAGAAGTTCTCTCCTTGTGAATCAAAGACAAGCATGAAGAGGAAGCCTTTGCCTTGTGCATTGAAGGCAAGCACAGAGGAAGCCATTTCCTGGTGGTTCAAAAGCAAGCACATAGGAGGCACTTGTCTTGTGGATCAAAGAAGACACATAAGAGGAGAATGCTCAATCGAAGCTTGCATGCAGAAAGCCACTGCTTTGTGAATCGAAACAAGTTGAAGGGGCCTTTTCCTTGTGGATCAAAGGCAAGTTGAATGGGGCCTTTTCCTTGTGGATCGAAGGCAAGTTGAAGGGGCCTTTGCCGTGTGGATCGAAAGCAAACCTGAAGCAGCCAACACTCAGTTGAAGCTTTATGAATTAAACTTGATCGAAGGAGGCCGAATGCTCAATCGAAGCTTGCGAACCAAACTTGCATCGAAGAAGCCAAATGCTCAATCGAAGCTTGTGAACCAAGCTTGCATCAAAAGAGGCCAAATACCCAATCGAAGCTTATGAAACAAAGCCTGCTTGAATGATTTTAGATGCCCAATCGAAGCTTATGAATCAAGGCAAACCTGCCCTTCTTTGATTTGATGCCTTAAAGCCAAAGATCCAATTGTACTTGTGTAAACTTGCCCTTTTGGAAATCCTTGTGAGAAAATGTCTTGAGAAAAAAGGAGGGCAAATTTTGGGGTACAACAATATTCCTTTTCGAAAATTAATATTGAATTATTACGAAAAATAGTTTGGTGGTCATTTTAATATTTTTAGACGTATAGCTGAGGAGTCTGATATAACCCCCTTATCACGTTTCCAGATATTTGCCATGTGACGCTCACGGATGTAGTAATTCGATGAATCGCGGGTTTTAATATTTTGATAAAAAATATTAAATTCTATATTGAGAAATAATTTGTTAGTACATAATTAAAAGATATGATTTAAAGGAATGAATAATATTATATTTTAAATGAGTTTTAAAAAAAAACTAAATATTTATAAAAATAAATAATAATATAATATTATAATTATAAAGGTATAAATATATAACATAAAAATAAATGAAAGAATATATAAATGAAATAATTATAAATAAAAAATATAAAAAGAAAATACTTGAAATAATAAAGAAAATAAAATAAAAAACGTGAGGAGGGTGTTAGAACATAGTTTGATTCTACAATCCTTGTAAGAGTTTTGATGATAACAAACACTCAAAGAACAATTATGCTCCCTAAATAAATATTTTGTTTTTCATAGAAGTTCTGATGGAAGAAGCACAAAAGATGAGTTAGATCGATGTTCAAACTCTGATTCAATACATCTTTTATAAAGAAGTTCTAAAGCTGCAACTTCTGAGTGCCTAAAAGCTGTGAATAGGAACTCTGTTATTCTGATTCATAAAGTTCTGGAAAGAAGTAACGGTAATTTTCATCTTCTGAAGCAAGCATGTTCTGAAGCGTTACAATTCACTTATGGCTATTCAAAAATAACGGCTGAAAGGGGACAAGAATCTCTATATTTGGAAAGCTCTTTAATTACTATTTATCAACATTCCAAAAGCTCCGACATGTGTTGAAGAATTGAAAAACACAAGAAGAGGGGGGGGGGGGGGGGGGGGGATTGAATTGGAATCTTAAAAATCAATGGAAAGAACACGATGATTTTTATCCTGGTTCGTTTGAACTCAAACTACTCCAATCCACCCGTCAAGGTGATTTCGCCTCTCTCCAACGAGGTCTTAATCCACTAATCAATATTGATTACAAATCTACTTTGACTACTGCCAAAGTCTTCTTGAGTATAACCACAACCCGATTTTTCTCAAGGAATTACACTAAATAATGTAAGTATAAAACAGTGTACAGTTTTGTTTTCTTACAAAATAGTATCACAGTATGTGATGTTTTACACAGTTGAGAGAATTGTAAATATGAGGATTAGAAAAGATTGCAGCATGGTTGAGAGTTGTGTAAAATCGTGTATGATTTATCCTCACGTCTTGTTTAAATAGGCACATCAAGAATGATCTTTTGGAAACATGATTAATGACAATTAAGGTGATTTCCAAAAATAAAGATCCTTGTTCCCTTCCAGTCATTACTTTTGAAATGGAAATATATGATTTGTAACGCTTCAGAACATTGAGGTATGCATTGTTGTTTTCTTCAGAGCTTTTGAAGATCAGAGCCATAAGATCTTATTTACAGCGTTAGACTTACTTTCCCCGAGTTGTGTAATCAGAGTTAAAACATATTTCTTTTAGCGCAACTTCTGATCTTCTATCATCATAGCTTTTTAAGAATTGTCTACACTCACTGCAGGAACAACCTTGTAGCTTATCTTTTGATCTTATTCCATCAGAACTTCTCTACAAAACAAAATATAATTTTAGAGTGCATATTTGTTCTTTGTGTTTGTTATCATCAAAACTCTTACAGGGTTGTAGAATCAAACTATGTTCTAACATGTGTTGCCTATATAAACAAAGCTTGAAGGAGAAATCATTTACGATTTTGTGCATACAACAAACAAGATATTTTTCATCACCTTCAACGTATTGAATTTCATTTGTGTAAAACATCACTTGTGTGATACTATTTTATTAGAAAACACATATTGTACACTCTTTCAAATATTGTTTTATGTAATTACTTGAGAAAACCGGGTTATGGTTTAAACTCAAGAAGACTTTGATGATTGTCATAGTAACTGTGTAATCATGTTTGGTTAGTGGATTAAGACCTCGTTGAGAGAGGAGAAATCACATTGGCGGATGGACTTGAGTAGTTTGATTTCAAACGAACTAGGATAATCAAAGTGTTTTTTCTTTAAGTTTTAAAAACCCCAATTCAAACCCCCTTCTTGTGTTTTTCCATTCTTCAATTAGCATCAGAGCATCTGGTTCTGAGTACAAACACTTAACCCTGTCAGAAAAAGATCCAAGCAAGAAAAACACTACGGTGGGACCAAGTCAGAACATCGACAATGATTATCATGATGAGAAATATAGAATCAGCAGCAAACCTCCAATCTTTGATGGTGAAAACTTCGATTACTGGAAAGACAGAATCAAAAGTTTATTTCTAGCTCATGACGCTGATCTCTAGGATATGGTGACAAATGGGTACATTCATTCAGTTGACGAAAGAGGTTAGAAGATTGACAGAAAAAGAATGATAGACCATCAAAAGATGGAATTCAGAAATCATCACAATGCCAGATTAATTCTCTTGAGTGCTATCTCATACACAGAGTATGAGAAAATCACAAATAGAGAATCAACAAAACACATGTTTGACTCCTTGAGAATGACGCTTGAAGGTTACATGTAAGTCAAAGAAACCAAAGCTCTAGCTCTCATTCAGAAGTACGAAGCTTTCAAAATGGAATAATATGAAACCATTGAAACAATGTTCTCAAGATTTCAAATTCTGGTTGCTGGGCTAAAAGTTCTGGGTAAAGGGTACTCAACTGCTAATCATGTAAAGAAGATCATCAAAAGTTTACCCAAGAAATGGAGACCCATGGTCACAGTTCTTATATTGGCCAAAGATCTGAACAAAATCTCTCTCGAAGAACTTGTCAGCTCCCTGAGAATTCATGAGATAGAGTTAGAAGAAGATGAGCCCGAGAAGCAAGGTAAGTCTTTAGCTCTTAAATCTAACAAAAAATATAAACTGAAAGTTTTGCAGGAAAAAGAAGAAAACTCTGGTGGATCCTCATCAGAAGAAGACAAACTGTGTTTTCTCTCCAGAAGAGTCAATAAGTTGTGGAAGCACAAGCAGAGAAAGTTCAGAACTTCTAAAAGAATAGGGAATCATTCTGAACCATCTTCTGAATACAGAAAATCAAGTAACATAGACATTGTCTACTACGAATGCAATGAACAAGGGAATTACAAAAGAGATTGTCCAAATCTTCAAAAAGAGAAACCTAAAAAGAAGTTCTTTAAGGAAAAGAAGAAAATCCTCATGGAAACATGGGATGACTCAGACTCTTCTGAAGCTGAAACAAAATTAGAAGATGAAAGAGCCAACATAGCCCTAATGGCCAATGTGTCAAATGACACTGGATCATCTGGATCAGAATCAGACTCAGGCAGAAGAGGTATTCTCTAACTTTTTTAGATCTCAATTAGAAGAAAGTCTATAAGAAATTCTTGAAAGATATAAGAAACTCCGAGTCCTAAACAAGAACCTAAAAAAGGATCTAGGTTCTGACTCTGAAGAAACTAAGAAACTGAGATCAGAAAACTTTAAGCTTAAAGAAACAATTTCTAAACTAGAAAATAAATTACAAAAGGCTCAGAAAGAAACTGTCTCAGAAGTTCATAGTAAATCTGATAAGATCATAAAGGAATATGATCATAGCTTTCAAAAAATTCTTGCTAAAAACATAGATAGAAGCAAGACGGCTTCAATGATCTATGGAGTTAGAAGAAATGGAAGAAAAGGAATAGGACACAAGGGTAAAGTATCTCAACCTAAGAAAGTTAATGATATAGTCATAAAACACACAACTCTCTATTCTCACTTCACCTATGGGCATACACATGACATAAAGTATACTAGTAATGCTTTTTCTGCTAAACCAAAATTCAAACAGAATTTTGGTAACTCTAACAAACAAGGACCCAAAAAGATATGGGGTACCTAAGGATAAAATTGTCTATGCTGCAAATATCTTTAACAGCAAAATTGAAACACCAATCTTGGCACCTAAACTGTGGATGCTCTCGACACATGACGAGAAGAAAGCATATGTTCCAAAGCCTGGAGCTTAAATCTGGAGGCTACGTAGGTTTTGGAGGCAATTAGAAAAGAAAAATTATTAGCTCTGGAACTATTGGTAATGATACACTTCCTTCTATAATTAATGTTTTGTTAGTAGATGGATTAATGCATAACCTGTTATCCATAAGTCAATAAAGTGATAACGGTTATGATATAATCTTCAATTAAAAGTCCTGCAAAGCATATAGTCAGAAAGATGGATATGTCCTCTTTAATGGAAAGAGAAAGAACAACATTTACAAAATAAAACTTTCTGAACTAAAAAGTCAGAATGTAAAATGCCTATTGTCTGTTAACGATGAGAAGTGGGTCTGGTACAGAAGATTGAGGCATGTTAGTATGAGAAGAATATCTTAGATTAACAAAATCAATCTGGTCAGATGACTTCCTAACCTGAAGTTCAGCTCATATGCTTTGTGTGAAGCATGTCAAAAAGGCAAGTTTACAAAACCTTCTTTCAAAACCAAAAATGTTGTTTCTACCTCTAGACCATTAGAACTTCTGCATATAGATCTATTTGGACTAATGAAAACTGCATCCATTAGTGGCAAGAAGTATGGATTAGTGATCGTAGATGAATATAGCAGATGGAGATGGGTAAAGTTCTTAAGACACAAGGACGAGTCACATTCTGTGTTCTTTGCGTTCTGTAACCAAGTCCAAAATGAAAAAGATCTTAGAATTGTTAAAGTCAGAAGTGATCATGGTGGGGAATTTGAAAACAAAAAATTTGAATTATTTTTTAATGAGAATGGCATCTCTCATGATTTCTCTTGTCCTAGAACTCATCAACAAAATGGATTTGTAGAACGAAAGAATAGAACTTTACAAGAAATGGCCAGAACCATGATCAACGAGACTAACATTGCTAAGAACTTCGGGGAAGAAGAAATTAACATAGCCTGTTATATTCAAAATAGAATCTCCATAAGACATATTCTGGATAAGACTCCATATGAACTGTGGAAGAACAGAAAGCCCAACATTTCTTATTTTCATCCATTCGAATGTACTTGTTTCATTCTAAACACTAAAGCGCATCTGAACAAGTTTGATTCTAAAGCACAAAAGTGTCTCATGTTAGGATACTCTGAATGTTCAAAAGGTTATAGAGTATATAACACAGAAACACCGATTGTGGAAGAGTCTATCAGTGTCAGATTTGATGATAAGCTTGGCTCTCAAAAGTAAAAGCAGGGTAAATTTTTTGCAGATATAGAAGTTTAACTTACAGGTAGTGAAGACACTACATCAGAAGTTGCTCACAAAGAATCACAATCAACTCCAGAAGAAGCTGTCAAAAACATTACAGCAACATCTAAAAAGCCTCTCCAAAAAAGACAATCCAGAAACAGTTTAGCTCATCTAAAAAACAAGATTCTAGGAAAGAAAGAAGATCCAATCAGAATAAGATCTACATTCATAAATTCTGAAGAACATCTCATGGGATTAGTGTCTCTGATTGAGCTAACTTCCATTGATGAAGCCCTTTTGGACAATGATTGGATACTTACAATGCAGGAAGAATTAAACCAATTCACCAGAAACGATGTGTGGGATCTAGTTCCTAAACCAAAAGGGTTTAACATCATTGGAACCAAATGGGTACTCAGAAACAAACTGAATGAACAAGGAGAAGTCATCAGAAATAAAGCACGACTGGTGGCACAAAGTTATAGTCAGCAAGAGGGGATAGACTATACAGAAACCTTTGCTCCAGTCGCCAGGTTAGAATCTATCAGGCTTTTAATAACTTTTGCTGTAAATAATGGCATCACTTTATCATATGGATGTTAAAATTTCATTTTAAATGGTTATATTGATGAAGAAGTCTATGTGCACCAACCCCCTGGTTTTGAAAACTCAAAACATCCAGAATATGTCTATAAACTAAATAAATCACTATATGGTCTGAAACAAGCTCCCAGAGCTTGGTATGAAATACTAAGTAGTTTTCTGTTAGAAAATGATTATACCAGAGGGAAGGTAGACACAACTTTATTTTGTAAACTATTTAAAAATGACATTCTAGTTTGTAATATTTATGTAGATGATATTATTTTTGGATATTCTAAAGCCTCTATGGGAAGAGAATTTGATAAGTCTATGCAGGAAGAGTTTGAAATGAGCTTGATAGGAGAACTCAAGTTCTTTCTAGGTATCCAAATCAATCAAACTCCAGAAGGAACATACATACATCAAAGAAAGCATGTCAAAGATCTATTGAAGAAATTTGTCTTGTCAGAATGTAAACCAGCCAAAACTCCCATGCATCCCACATGCATTCTAGAAAAGGAAGAGGTAAGTAAGAAGGTAGAACATAAGATCTACAGAGTTATGATTGGTTCTCTCTTATATTTAACAGCTTCAAGACCTGATATTTTGTATAGTATCTGCCCGTGTGCTAGATTCCAATCAGATCCTAGAGAATCTCACTTAACAGCTGTTAAGCGAATTTTCAAGTATCTGAAAGGTACTACTAATATTTGTCTTTGTTATAGAAAAACCAAAGAATAAAAATTAGTAGGGTACTGTGATGCTGAATTCGTTGGAGGCAGAATAGAAAGGAAAAGTACTTCTGGAAGATGCCAATTTCTGGGAGAAAATATAATCTCGTGGTCCAGCAAGAGGCAATCCACCATTGCATTTCAACTGATGAAACTGGATATATAGAAGCAGCTGGATGCAGGACACAAATGCTTTGGATGAAAAGTCAACTTGAAGACTTCAATATATTTGAGAGTAATATTCCTATACTCTGTGACAACACTTCTTCTATATGTCTTTCAAAAAATCCTATTTTACATTCTAGGGCTAAGCATATAGAAATTAAACATCATTTTATTAGGGAATATATTCAGAAAGGAATTCTTTCATTAAAATTTATAGACACAGACCATCAATGGGCTGATGTTTTCCCTAAACCCCTTTCTGAAGATAGGTTTAACTTTATTCTGAAACATCTCAGCATGAAATTATGTCAAGAATGATAGTTTTGTTTATGTATACGTTAACCCACAGAACTCTATGTATTTAATTCTTTTTGTGAATATCCGGTCAATAATTCTTCATAAGTAAGAAGGAAAGTTGTATCAGGATCTATCTAAGAAGATCTGAACGGTCTCCAAACGGTTCATTTCAAAGATAGAAGCTTGCAGTTCATAATAACAACATTTGTCATTTCTTCACAAGGGTTTCTTCTAAGGCTGAAAACGTGTTCAAACTCTGAAGAGACTGAAATGTTGATTGGATGCATTGAGACTCGTGTCATATCGGTAATTTTTTCATATCTCTATGCCAGCCCCCTTTTTAGGAATCATTAATGCTAGTAATCATTTTTTAACCCTTTTATTGTTAATTAAGTTTCCTATTTTTCTACATATATGTTGCTCACTTTCACTTTCACTTTTCCACTCTCAATTCCTCCTTCTCTTTTACTTGTGTTCAATCTTTAAAAAAAAAACCTAAAAAGTCTGTATGAATAATGGCTTCCTCCCAACAACTTGCTCAAAGCTCTGAAAGCATTCCTGGCTCTTCTTTCTCAACATAAGAAAGGTACGAAGAACCCTAAAGAACACTCCTAACTCCAATTGATTTGCTGGAAGTTGTGTGAACTCATTGTAGACTTTGTCAGCATGAAGGAAAACAAATACAATCTAACCCCTGATATTGAGTTCCAAGGATGGAACAAGTACTTTGATCGCCTATTGGGTCCAGTTTTTCCAAGACTTGTTAAAGAATTCTGGATTCACACTACAACTTCAAATCATCAGGTCACTTCTTTTGTGATGGGAAACAAAATAGTAATCTATGAAGATCTCATTGGGCAATTAATAGGTCACGATGGCGGCGGTATTCGTTGCAACGACATGGCTGATAAAAGTTCTGACCTAACAAATATTTCAAAAGAGATTTTTACTTCTGGCCAACCATCCAACAAAAAGATCTGAAAGACTACCTTAGAATTTGGTCAAAAATCATTTTGGGCTGCATAAATAACAGAAAACCCATAAGTTCTCCAGACTATATCAATATTGATCAGCAATATCCTCTGTACTTCATAGCAAACTAAGCAAATGTTAACCTTCCTCATCTTATGTTTAATCACCTGAAGATCGGCGCCAAAGAGATAAGAGAAGAAGAAAGAACAAAGAGAGACTGAATCCCTTGGGCAGACTCATCTCAGATATTCTGACAGAAAACAAACTGATAAAACATTTGACTGAGGCTCAACAAGTTAGCACTTCGGAAGCTGGTGCTGGTAAACCTCTCAACACTAAGAATCTTAAGAAGATGAAGATTATTGAAGCCATCAAGAAGGATCCAACAATAACAACCAAGGAAGTCATTACAAATAGAAGAGTACCTCTAAAGGACTTTCCACTCTTCACCCAAACAGATGCTTCTCCAAATATTATTCTCAGGTATCTGGATGCTTGCAAAAGGGACAGGACAAATCCAAAAGTAAATATCCGTGATCTGAGACAACAACCTCTGGAAATTGCTCCTAGAAAATCAAGGAAAAGGAAAGCTGTTGCAGAAGGAACTTCTCAGAAGATTCCCAAGGCTTCTAAAAATAAAGGTAATCCATCTTTTATTTTTATTGTTGAATCAGTACTGTTATCAACATCTGAAAACACATTATCTCCAAAACCCACAGAAGATCCATCGCCACAAAATTTGGATGACTTTGACATTGAATTTGACCCCTCATTATCTCTAGATAACCTTCTGAACAATCCACCTACTACCCATCTTGACCAAAATCAGCCTGAACTTGCTTAAGTTCTTTCTGATATTGATCAATTCGATCCGCTGTTTGAAGCTCCCGACACAGAAAATCCAAATTTTGGCTCTAATACCACAACATCCATTCTTAGAATCACCTGCCCTCTCATGGTCTCTAAACCACCCAAAATTACCTGAACTTCATCATAGAACCTCTCCATCCCAGATATTCCATCTCCCTACCAATCCACTCCACCAAACTCACCAAATTCAGCCATTGTTATTTCTGACTCTCCCTCTCTAAAAAACCACCCAAAAGATTCCCTTCGAACAGTTATAGACTTAGAAGCTCTGGACAATCTTGTCTCAAGCTCTCAAAAAATTGTTGTACCAAAACCAAAACCAAAAATCTTTAAAGCAGATGTTGGTAAATCTATGCTGATTTTTGAAACAGAAATAAAGGAATGGTTTAACTCTCTGAAGCTACCTTGCATAGAGAATCTTAATCCAACTGCTTCTGATTCTCATTGGAACTAGTTCAGAATATGGTTCAGCTCTGAATCCCTGAAACTCAAGGAGCTAAGTTATGAAATTGTTCAACAGAACTTCTGTGATCATCTGAATATCTTCAAGGATCAAGTTCCACGTCAATGGGAAAAGAAGCCACTCCTTCTGCTAGACAATTTCCCTTGGGAAGATCATCAGCCAACAGAATATGGTGAACCATCCTCTGATCCTCTTCCTCTGGTTATGTTTAAAGACAAAGGCAAGGAAGTTGAAAAAGCTTTTGATCCAGAATTAGCCGCAACTTGCTCTGAAAAAGTGATTCCTTCTGTTGATATACCCTTTTCATCTCTTGTGATGTAAACTCTGGAGGAGTTGAAGAAAGATAATGTTGTGTTTAAGGAAAGGCTAGACAAGAAGGATGATAAGTGCAAGTAAATCAAGGAGATGCTTGGAAAACAAGAGGAATCAAACATTCAGATCAAGAGTTTATTGGAAGCCATGTTCACATGACTTCCACCACCTCAAACTTAGTTCTGAAATTTATTTTCTTTATTTTTTTGTTGTTGTTTCTTTCAGAATGTGTTTTTATTGGAATCTCTTTGAATACAACATGCCTTTTATTGTCTAAAGTGTTTTATTGCTTTTTGATTCTTGACAAAAAAAATGGAGAACGTAAGATATTTCTAATATAACAGTATCGAGGCTCAGTCTGAAACATTTTTGAATATCATAACTTCTACTATTTTTTTTCTGAAAGAAAAACAGGAACAAACTCTGTTAAGGGAAGAAGTGGACGTATCAAAAATACTTTTCTCAAAAACTTTGATCAGAATAATCTTCAGGGAAGTATTTCTTCTCTATCTGAGTATTCAACTCAAGGGGAGACTTTAAATTCTTTATGTTCTTCAAGTTTCTATCAAAATATCCAAGTTTTTGTCATCATCAAAAGAGGGAGGTTGTTAGAACATAGTTTGATTCTACAACTCTTGCAAGAGTTTTGATGATAACAAACTCTCAAAGAATAATTATGCTCCCTAAATAAGTATTTTGTTTTGCAGAGAAGTTGTGATGGAAGAAGCAGAGAAGATGAGTTAGATCGCTATTCAAACTCTGATTGAATACATCTTTTATAAAGAAGTTCTAAAGCTACAACTTCTGAGTGCCTACATGCTGCGAACAGGAACTCTATTATTCTGATTCATACAACTCTAGAAAGAAGTAATGGTAACTTTCATCTTCTGAAGCAAGCATGTTCGGAAGCATTACAATTCACTTATGGCTATTCAAAAGTAACGGATGAAAGGGGACAAGAATCTCTATATTTGGAAAGCTCTTTAATTACTATTTATCAACATTCCAAAAGCTCCCACATGCGTTGCCTATATAAACAAAGCTTGAAAGAGAAATCATTTACGGTTTTGTGCACACAACAAATAAGATAATTTTCATCACCTTCAACGTACTGAATTTCATTTGTGTAAAACATCAATTGTGTGATACTTTTTATTAGAAAACACATATTGTACACTCTTTCAAATGTTGTTTTGTGTAATTCCTTGAGAAAACTGGGTTGTGGTTTAAACTTAAGAAAACTTTGAAGGTTGTCATAGTAACTGTGTAATCAAGTTTGGTTAGTTGATTAAGGCCTCGTTGAGAGAGGCGAAATCACCTTGGCAGGTGGACTGGAGTAGTTTGAGTTCAAATGAACCAGGATAACCAACATGTTTTTACTTTAACTTTTAAATACCCGAATTCAAACCCCCCTTCTTTTGTTTTTCCGTTCTTCAAGGGGTGCATTTTGTATTAAACTAGTGAAAAGGGGGGTGTTAACAGAAAGGGCCTGAATTCAGATCTTGAATTTAGGCCCAAAGGCCAAAGGGAGTGCGTATTGGAACTAATCAATAAAACAGGGGTGTAAGGAGTCAGAGCCCAAGTCCAGATTTTGGACTGGGCCCATTAGGCTGAAGGGGGGCGCGAAATTACAGACGTTAGTAAAAACCAAGAGAACTTGGGGTACATTTAGCTAATAGGCCAGGACCAATGATTATATTTTATTTTGTTACAAAACAACATCACTTTTATTATTTCATTTTTCCAGTCCTTCTTCTTTTCTCTCTCACGCTCCCTGCTCTCTTAACAACACATCAACCCTAGCCTTCCTCGCCCGCGGTGACACTACCCTATCTCTATCGTTTCTCAACTCTCTCGCTTCACGCCTCCTTCTCTTCTCTCCTCTCTCTCGTTTTCTTCTTCTTCTATCAATAACACCAAACAACAGTAGCAACCCAAGCCCAAAATCCCCAATTTTCCGGCAACGATTTTCTCCCCCAATCCCCTAAAATGAAATCTAACAATGTCTATTTCAGAGGAGAAAAAAGAAGTTAAGCCATTTGTTACCTTGTTGCGTCTTCTTATTGGGTTTCAGTCTTTATTTGCTAATCCCTTTCTCTATGTTTTCCAGGTACGACTGCGGCGACAATAGTAGGGACGACGACGGTTTGGAAAGCTAGGGATTCAGATACTGAAACCCCGAGCTGGAACAATAAGGAACATAATGGGTCGAGCTTTACTGTAATAAGTTTTGATTCGTTACTGTTTTTTCCATTTTTTTCTTTTTCTCTCTTTTTCTTACTGTATTTTCTCCTCCCTATTTCTTCTTTATTCTTCTTAATTTATAATTTCTTTAGGTGAAGACAAATTATAGAAATAATCAATTGGTCTTGTAATTTTGATTTTGTGTTAATTAGGTTTTCTGATTTAGGAAGTGATTTGAAAACATTGTCTGTAAATTTATTGGACGTTTATTGAATTGTAATTTGCAGTTTGAATTTGTTTCCTATTCTATTTCTGTAATCTCTATATTTAAGTGGTATCGTTTATGCGTTTGAATGTTAAAAAGATTTGGAACAACATTTCCTTTACTCCACGCATGCAGAAAAATCTCTACAGTACCTGTTAGTAGTACCATTGGGCCATATGCTCTGGGCCACAGTGTTAATCTTAAGCCTGGTTTACGCGTTTCTTTTTTTTTTCATCCAACGAAATGAATACTCTTTATTTTTATATGCAATAAGCTTATTGTACTTATGAGCCATACTTGTTTTGGGCCTTTTACCAAAAAAACACCATTTGGAAACACTAAACAAATCAATTAACAACTTTAATAAAAAAAACAAAGTTTTCTCCAAAAAAGAAATGGGCCAAGTATCTTGGTTATGGGCCTGCAAATGGGCCGTGAGAAAGAATCATTTGTTAAAACTCTTGTTAAATACAGTAAATTTTAATAATACTCAAATAATGTAATACTAAAAAAATAGAAAATCAAATGGGCCTTGCTATTGGGGCCTCAAAGAGGAATTTTTTTGTACACCCAAAAAACAAAGAATGAGATTTCAATGGGCCCTTGACCCAAACAAATTTTTTCACCTCCTTTTATTAGAAATACACCTCCCTTAATTTGGAATAGACATTTATTATAGCTTAATGGGCCATCAGATATTGATGGTCGATTTTGGAATGTTACACCCCTCCCTTATTTTAAATACCCCTATAAAAGTAAAAACTAAATAATATAATTTATTTAAAGAAAACTTAAATATAATTAAGGGTAGGGAAAATTTGGGGTATGACACACGCCTGAGTTGAGCTAAATTAGTAGATTCAATTATGATTTAACAGATGCAGAATATTCTAGGAATATTATGCAATATTATGCGGCGCTGATTTATAGGTCAAGAAGAATCAATAAGAATATTGACTTACTAAGTATGGAGATGATTTAGGAAGATTTAATTAAATACCTATTTTGTAGCAGAATTTTCTGCAGAGTTGTAATAGCTAAAAAGCTGTGATTTGAAGGCTCAAATCCAGTTGGGTATAGGTTATAAATATAAGCTTTGTAACCTAGGATTTGTACCAGCCGAGAATTGTAAAGATGTAATCATTAGGATTGAGTCTGTAGCCACTCTCTAGGAGAGTTTATGTAAGTGAACCACTCGGGTTCAGTGATGGTCACCGTGTTCTTACTCAGAAGCTATGAAGTAATGAGTTGAGTCTTGTTCTTGGAGGAAGCTTTTAAGCAACTCCAAGTTGTGTTCTTAGCTTGGATTAAAGTTATAAACGGTGGAGTTTAGTGTAATACGATGGGAGAACTGACTTTATGTTTTGCGTTTCATCGCAAATGTTACGGATAACAAGAGTCGCCACCTAATTTTATTTTATCCAATAAAGGAAAGGGTGAAAATAACAGGAAAGACCTTTTAAGATTTTTCTTGAGTTCGGGGGGTAGGTTATGAAAAGGGAAGTTGTTAGCATCCTTTTCATCCGTAGTTATCTATGGGCTCTTAATCGCTTGCTCACCTTTTGAAATGCTTTGTGTATGTTTGAAAGTATTTTGAAAATGCTTAAGTGCGACAATTTTGTAATGATTCTCGTATCATTGAGAATGTATACAAAATGTTTGTTTTTGAAAAATATTTATGAAAGAGAGTTTTGTTTTTTGAAAATGACAATGCAAGGCAATTTGCTTTATAATAACCCTTGTATCAGTCCTCAAGAGTGTTTATAAAGCGTTTTGAAAAGTAGTTGTTTTGAAGGTGTGAAGTGTGGAAATTGTTTTAGTTTATAAGCAAGCGATTACGAGCGATCTACCTACTCAAAAAGTCTTTGTTCTTTTCCTCCTCCTTTAGATAGTTGTATCCTACCATTAGTTAGTAGGAAACCCTATCATTGGATGTAAGGGATAGACGTGGATCATCGTACAGTCATAGAAGGAAACTTGTAAAACACTTTAGCAATTGTCATAAGGGACTAAGATCGTTTACCGAAGGCAACATCAAAGGATCATCGAGGGACTACGATCTTTTAACTGGGGGCTTTGCTAAAGCATCTCACGTTCGAGGGACATGACTATTTTTATCCGAGGCAACAAGTGAGCTTTCCCCAGAGGTGCATGTGTGCAAAGTGTTTTGATTTCAAGTATTTATCTTTGAGATTAGGTTTTCTAATGTTTGCTTTTAGTCTTGCCATACAAACTCTAATTACTAACAGTAATAAGGAAAACAGTAAATTACGGAAATTAAATGTCGTACACTATTACAACACT
This sequence comes from Vicia faba, assembly GCA_948472305.1. NCBI lineage: Eukaryota > Viridiplantae > Streptophyta > Magnoliopsida > Fabales > Fabaceae > Vicia > Vicia faba. The sequence goes on from OX451740.1 coordinate 706,395,019, forward strand.
TCGAGAGTGGGGGTACAAGTTTATGAATGGGGAAGGAAAGCAATAAACCCTAATTATCTATTACAATGCTTTGACGGTTACATAATTGTATTAATACGAAAAATAAAGTGCGCGAAGGTGGTGAAAAGGGGAAATATGTTTTAAGAAACCCTAAGAAAATATTTTTAAGTGTTAAGAAAATAATTTATTGTTTTTTTGTTTAAACAAAATATATTAAAAAATAGACCTAATTCTAATTTAATTATTTAAAATAAAATAAGATGGGATTAAACTAATTAATTCTATTTATGAAAATTAAATTAATCAATTAAAATCTAAAGAATTCTAAGTATTTATAAAATATTTTTGGTGTTTTATTTAGAAAAATAGATGAAGTATAAACCTAATTCTAATTAATCAATGAAACGATTAAACTAAATTAATTTTTATTTGTAAAAAAATTATAATTAAATTAACTAATTACAAACCTAAATCTAAATTTTTTATCATTTTTATGATTTTTGTTGATTAAAATAAAATTAATTAAAAAAAGAAATGTTAATTAAAGTAAAATAAAGAAAATTGAAATGGGCCAGTAGTGTAAGCAAATTGAGGGTGAGAAAGAAGTAAAAATATCCTGGTTCAACAATAAGTTTTTTTTGTTTGAAGCTGAAAAATAAAAAAAAAAGTAAATAGTGGGCCTGACGCTGTAAAAGAAAAATGGGGGGTGAGAAATAAAAAAATATCCATGCCCAACATGGAGAGTCCATGCGCTGTTTGATTAAGTGGGGATTGCTTTTTGAGGGTGCATCATGTGGAGCGTAGCCTGGAGTGCTTGATTTAGATGAAGGTGATCCAAGGATGATCTGATGGGGATGAAGAGAGGTATACCATGCGCATAATTTCCTTGCTTTCACTGGATCTGTGACAAATAAACATGGAAAAGAAAAATGTCCCACGCCTGGCTTGAAACCGTGACCAGGCATAGGTATGAATTAAACACACGCGTGCTGCCACTGGGGTGGTTGTTACATCCGGTTGTAAAACAACAATCAATAAATATAAAATAAACCAGTTTTCAAAAATGAACTTCATCTTCTTCCTCGCGCGCGTTTACAGCAACAACAACAACATTTTTGATTTTTTCAAACTCTTCCATTTCTTAACCTTTTTGAAAACTTCCAAAACCAGACTTGTTCTAAATTTCACCACGAATTTAACCATATAAATTATGAAAGTTGTAGGTTAAAGATGAGTTTGAATTTTTCTTGGTACCAAACTGAAACTTAATTTTTCAGAAACTTCAATTCCAAAATTCTCATCACACAGTCACCATAAATGAAAACTAAGGGTATGGTTAGTTTCAGGGCATTGATATCTATATTTTTGCTTTAGAAAAAAAGTTCAAATGATGCTTGTACAGAGATTTCAAAGTTTAGAAAACTTACCTCTTGATACGAAATTTGAATGCTCTCTACACGACTTCCAGAGGTGAAATGATGATTTGGTGAGCTTGTTTGGACCCTGAGGAAGCTGTTTGGATGCTCACTTGGTGCTGAGAGTGGTTGAATCACTCCGACCAAGTCAAGTTACACAATTGGAATTTGAAAATGGTGGATGATGAAGATGATGTTACAGTGAGGAAATATGGGTATGGATGAGTTATATATGATGTATATGAAATGTTTGGATGATTGGTTTGGATAAAAGTTGTAAGGCTTGAGAGATTCGAAGATAAGGTTTCAAAAAGATAAAAATAGAGGTTTTGGCCAATTCTAAATTGGTAGAGTTTGAGAGGGTTATAGAGCTTGTGAACTCATATTTTAGCTTGCAAATAACCTCGCTATTTATAGAGAAAAGGTTTGATGGCTTGAAGTAACCAGAATTGAAAGATAACAAGTTATAGTTTGAAAACTTGAAAAAATCAAGTTGGATGAGTTTCTATGGTTCCAAGGTTCAAGTACAAGCATGATCTATGGTTTTTTGGGTGCAGGGAGGTTACTTCTAATGTTAGAGATTTCTTGTACTCAGATGTAACAGGTTGGGAACTCAACAAGTTGACTTTGTGATTAAAGCTTGCTTTACAAGAATGGAAATGTAACCTTTCTCCCTTAAATGGCAAAATGGATTGGATAAAGCTTTAATCACATGGATCATGGCTCAAAAGTATGTGTAATCTTATTATTATAGATAGATTTGGAGGTTAGAGGCCTGAAAAGAGGGATTATGCAGCATGCCTTGAAGATTGAGTTATGAACTTGTCACAAAAATGACCTATAATGCAACCTTAGATACCGAACTTCATATCTTCGATTCTCCTTGCTCTAGCATGATAAAATTATTTTCTTGGGCATTTTGGAAAGCTTGAAACATTGTCTACAACTTTCATGTTATGAGTTTTAGCTAAATCAACTGGGAACTTGGTGAAAAATGGCCATGAAGTTGGGACAAAAATCTAATCAAAACTTGTACAAAATTTTTTAAGTGTTGGATAAAAAACATCATAAATTCATGAGCTTATATCTCTTAAATTAAGAACTTTTTGAGGATCATCCCAAATTAAAAAATTTATAGAATTCATCAAACCCTACAACTTTCATGTTGAAAGTTTTCCTTGGATCGACTTGTATCTTGAGGAAACATGCTTGTGAAGTTAGAGTTTTTGTTAAGAACAAAAAACACTTAGAATTTTTCTAAGTGTTAGAAAATTTTTCGAATTTGAATTTTGTTGACTTTTTGATTTCTTGATGACAAAGTTTGATAGTGTTGAATATTTTTATGATTCTTGACTTTTGAATTCCAATGTTGACAAAAAAGTCAAAGTTTGACTTTTGAGTGACTGTTGACTTTTCATTAGTTGATTCAATTCTTCAACTATCAATCACTTATATCTTTAAAGATGTCTTGAGCCATGTAATTAGGTCAAGATATGGTATTAAAGTCCTTAAGATCATGTTTCAAGCTATTAGGTCATGCACTAGGTTAACAGTCAATGATCAGTCATCTTCAGTCAAAACCCTAATTTGGGCAATTTTTAACCTTTGATGATTTGAGGGCTTTCCTTGAGAAATCATGATCAACCCTTGATAAAATGATGAATATCACATCAAAATATTGATGTTCACAAAAAACTTGAAGTTTGACTGTATGTTGACCATAATTGACTTTTTGTCCAATATAGTTGATTTTTAGTCATCTGAGCAATTGATTGAGTAAACTTGTGATGCAAGGCTTGAAACTTGACATAAGAATTATTGAGGACATATGATGAACCATGAAAGTCAATTGAGACCCTTTCAAACCAATCTTCCTTGATAAGCACCAATCCCTAATTGAAGACCTTTGCTTAGGAGGAGGTTTGACCAGTCAACTCTTGAAAATCCTTGAGTATTTGATAATATTAGAAGAATTCCTTGAAGAAAATGGGAGGGAAAATTTTAGGGTACAACAGATACCCCTGTTCAATCTTCTTAAACCTGGAGATTTAGATTGGCATGTCCGCCATTCGTGACTTGAAGGTGGAAGATGATTGAACACATAAGTGCCCAGATATTTGCACTCGCTTGTGCATGAAGTAACACTGTTGGTTGATTATAATGGGAATGGTCTTAAAGATTCCATTTGGATAGGTGATGGAGAGTTTTCATAGACGGGATTATAGATGTCATCCAAAGTAATTATTGATTGAAATTAGACTAAGTCTATGCTCGACTTCAACTGGAAGAAGTATCAGAATAAATCTACGCTTGATTTAAGATGAGCCAGAAGAGGTATTTTTGTTTTTAACTGGAGGAAGTATCAGAATAAATATATGGTTGATTTAATCTGAGCCAGAAAAGATCTACTGGAAGAAGTATCAAAATAAATATATGCTTGATTTAATCTGAGCCAGAAGATGTTTTTGAAGGAAATGTTCATCATGTAGACAATCGCCCCATCCTATTTTGGGAATTGATCTACAATCTATTTTTGTTGGTAAACTCATCCTGTTTCGGGAGTTCATACCACTTGGTGATAAAGATAGTCGCCCCGTCCTATTTCAGGAATTGATCTTCATCTGACCATAAAGAAAGAAAGATAGTTTCCCCGTCTTGTTTTGGGAGTTAATCTTTTCTTGGTTGTATAGATAGTTTCCCCGTCTTGTTTCGGGAGTTAATCTAGAACCTGCTTTTTGTTGGCCATAGAGATAATTGCCCCGTCTTGTTTCAGGAATTAATCTCTGACCTGGTAACATAGATATTTGCCCTGTCTTGTTTCGGGAATTAATCTTGTATTTATTTGTTGATGATATTCGTCTATTTGTGAAATTTACCTGAAAAGATAAAGAGTTAGTTGGATGCAATGTCATGATGTATGAAATGCATTGCGTAATGATGTTCTCAAAATAAATGAGATTGTGTTATATGCGTTTCGTAGGCATATGCTATGATATTTATGAATGATGTGTGAATATGAAATGTTGTTGGAAATGTATCAATAGTTTTGTATGACATCTTGCTAGGGAAAATGAATCCCTGACTGGTGTTAGGGATGAAGAACATGTGTAATCTTCAATCTTGTCTAGAGTGTTTCTGCTGGGGGTTCTTGCTTGTTGTTTGAGGAAACTCTACTGAGGAATGTTTACTTCTATTTGGGGAGAAGGATTCAGAAACATTAGTTATTCATTGCTCTACTGGGGAGTTTAATTCTTACATACCCTGACTGGGGATAAAAGAGATGGATAACTTTCTGACTCGTCTGGGGAGGATATATCTTATATACCCTGACTGGGAATAAAAGAGATGGATAATCTTTCGACTCATCGGGGGAGGATAATTCTTATATACCCTGATTAGGGATAAAAGAGATGGATAACCTTCCGACTCTTCTAGGGAGGATGAAGTTGACTGATATCTGGTCCAATTATAGGTTTCGTAGCAACTCTCTAGGGGTAGTGGTGATTTCACCGGGAAGAGGAATTTTTCCGATGATTCATAGCCATCTAAGGAATAGACTCGAGTTGGGGAGATTGTAATCTATTGGGGGAAATAAAACATGTTGGGGAAATAAACCCCATTGATGGGGAAATGCTCTGTTGAGAAAACAAACTCTGCTGGAGAGAAGAAATCTTCAGGGGGTTTTATAGCTTTGGAGTAGTAAACTTGGTTGGGGAAGAGAACTTCCATGAAGTGTATTGATTGGAACTTTGTAGGTTAGGGTATATTATCCGGAAAAAGATCTGACATGGAAATTACGGGGAATGTATCTTTATTGAAGATGAATTTGTGAAGATTACTCGGTGGGGATAATCTCATGGAAGTGGCTTCGTGGGGATTTGTAGATGGCTTGAACGTCCTCCCAACTCCTAGAGTCTTTAGTAAATGCTTATTCCTGTTCTTATGCATATATTTGTTAACATTTAATCGTGTTCATATGCACATGTTCATTTAATTTCAATCATTGGACATTTTTGCAAACAAAATAGAAAAAAATTAAAAACAAAACGTTTGAATTTTAAGGTGTATTTGCATTGATAGTATGCCTATGAACATGCGATTATATACAAAGATACATAAATCCTAGTAAGAAGAAATTGTCGTGAAATAAAAAATAAAAAGAATACAAAGTGAAAACAAAACATATAGCTATGTGGAAATGATCTCATTGGGTTCCAACTCCGCTATTGTCCCAATGTCTTTGAGCATCTCATCCTTTGTTGTTAGAAGAAGTTGATTGAACTGATATGCTTCTGTTGTACCCCAAAATTTTCCCTCCCATTTTACTCAAGACATGCTCATTTAGGTTCCCAATTTCTCAAGGATGACCAAGAATTGACAAGGCAAATTCTCCTCCTAAGGCAACAAACCTCTAATTAGGGTTTCAATTTTCATCAAGATGTGTGAGCTTAAAGGTCTAAAATGTTTTCCATGGTCCTAATATGTCTTCAAGATTTTCCATGCCAAATTTCATGCCTTGCACTACAAGTTTGCTCAGTCAATTGCCCAAATTTTGAAAATCAATTATACTATGTCAAAAGTCAATTGTGGCCTATATACAGTCAAACTTCAAGAATTTTTTGTGTCAACATCAACATTTTTAAGTGATATCCAACATTTGATCAAAGGTTGATCATGATTCCTCAAGAAATGTTCCTAATCTATCAAAAGTCAAGAATTACAATATTAGGGTTTCTATAGGAAAAGTCAACTAACCTTTGACCAGGCATAACTTTCACATACTTCATCCATTTTCTCAAACCAAAGCTCATTTTGAAGAGGATCCAATTCCCTACAATTTCTCTTCAGCCCTCAAGTACAAGAAATGCACCATTTAAAGATACAAGCTCATACATTACAGGTCATTTTCAGAAAGTCAACAAAAGTCACTTTTTTCCAAGACCTTTTACCTCAAGATAAATATTCAAATACAAAATTAATAAAAATATGGATTAATGTAGACATCTTGGGCTTTCCAAAAAGTTCAAGATAAACATCATGAGATAAAAATTGAGCAAGTTATGGCTTACCCAAGTTGGGAAAATTTGGGAAATTTCAAGAATTATGCATTGAGCAAACTTGAAGTTTTAGGTCAATGGCTTAATTTCTTGGACTTCAAGCATCTTCTTAAGCTTATAGAGGACCTCTAAAATCATTCTTAACATGCCTTAAATTTTCTACCTATTTTGTACATATTTATATTATTTTATTTAAATAAATATAAAATAAAATGTATAAAATAATTGGAAATGGGATTTGAGCATTTGGGCTAATGTTTTGGATAACTTAGAGGCCCAAAAATTCGTGCAAGCACGTCCAGGCTCATAGATAATTCAAAAAGGGACAGGAAACCATGTCTTTGGCAAAGTTTCAAAGTGATATTCATGGCCTTAAAACACCAACTTAATGGCTGTTTATTCCTTTGCCCTCTTGTCCCCTCCATCCCCTCTATATAAGGAGCACACTAGCAAGCTTCTTACACGAAAAAAAAACAGCCTGAAAGAGTCATACGAAATTGCAAATAGTAAGCAAAGTTTTCAAACTCCAAAACACATTTCCAGCCATCCTCGGCCCAAACAAAGGACTCAAACACGTTCCTGAAGTTCCCTAGAAGCTTTTGCAATCATTACCATGCCCTGAAGCATCACAAGACATCCTAACTAGCTCTAACGGTTTACATTTCTTTTTCAAATTCGTTTATTTGACTCATGTGATATAAGCTCGTTTCAACCATGCATATCTGTTCATATGAACGTTTACAAGATTTATGTATAGTTGGATTTAAGTTTTGATGCAGGTACAATGCTTGGCCATGGTTAGGGTTTGGACCTCTGAATTGGGTTTTTTTCGAATCAGCCAAAACTAGACCCAACTAAGGGTACCATCGTGCTCAGGAGGTCGAGGCCAATTGATCTATGGCCTCGCATTTAATTTATGCTGCATATTCTGGATGTTTCGAGATGCGGGTGGTATAGTGACAAACAAAACCTGTCACTATAGGTTTCTATACCTAAAATGACGAAGCAAGGAAGAAGACAAGGTGTGGTTGTTTCCCATTGGCCCATTCAAACCCAGCGCATGTTTTTTTTTTCATTTTTAATATATTTGACCAATTTTTCTTATATTATATTATTGTTTTATTTTATGTAACGAATAACCAAGTAGCTCAGCTGGCAAGGCGCGTTTGTGTGAAGGGAGAGGACCCGGGTTCGAGTCCCAGGTCCAACACTTTCTCATTTTTCGGATAATATTCATACGGGTCCCATGTAAAGCATGGTCAGATGTGCACCATGAACCCTCAGCCTAGGCCATCAGAGGTACATCTGATCCTAGCCAGCACTTCCAAGCATGCAATATATCATATTCCTTCAAGACTTGTCCACACATGATCAGGCATGAAGTCTGGGCTTCACAGCTTTGGGCCCAGAAAATTTCAAATAGTACCTTATTTTTCTTTTGCTATCAGGCCCATCTAGCATTTTTGGTGTATTGTTTTAGTTTCTTTTTTTTTGTTTTCTTTATTTATTAATTAAACAAATAATCAGAAAAATCACAAAAAAATATTAAGTTAGTATTTTTTAATTTAACTATTTTCTTTAATTTAAAATGAATTAGAACTTAGGACTTGATTTAGATTTAATTATTTTATTTTTATAATAAAAAAAAACAAAAAAAAAAGAACCTAGACTATTTTCCTTGATTAACTTTATTTTCTAAATAGACTTTAGGATAATTAATTTAATTATTTTCTCAAATAAAAAAAAAATAAACAAAAACAAAAAGATTTTCTTATTTCATTTTGAATTGCGTTAGGTTCTAGACGTCTTTACCTTTCGCGCGTTATTTATTTTTCGCGTTTTTACATTACTGTACATGTACACTGGATGTAATAGACTAATTAGGATTTTTACCGCTTTCCCTATTTTTCTTCCCCCAAGCTTTGTACATTGTAAATTCCCCTCCCCGAAGCCATGTAATAGTCTAGGTTTTCACTTTCCGCACTTTACATTTCCTGTAAAATATTAACTGTTAGTAAATAGGATTGTATGGCAAAACTGAAAGCAAATGTTAGCAAAACCTAAATGCACAAGATAAATAATTGAACCAAACACAATTGCACATGCGCACCTCTAGGGTATCTAACTTCAGTTGCCTTCGGAAAACAGTAACAATTCTCGAAACATAAGAAGTTTTAGTGGTTGTCCTCTAGTTTAGAAGATCACAAGTCCCTCGATGACCCTCTCAATGTTGCCTCGGTTAAAAGTGATCTTAGAAATTTAAGACAGTTACTAAAATTCCTTGCCAATTTGCCTTCGTGACCGTAACGTCCCTTCGATTGTCCCCTAAACATCCAACGATAGGGTTACCTATTCACCAATAGTAGGATATCATTGTGTAAAGGAAAAGAGGAAAAGAACAACTTTTTCGAGTACCAGTAGATAGCTGTTAGATGCTTACTCAAATAAAACAAACTTTTCACACTTACACATTTCAAAAAACAACTTTTAAAAACATTTTATTTATCAACACTCTTGAGGACTAATACAAGAGTTATCATGAAGTAAATCGCCGCACTAAGGCATTTCAAGACATTTTTCAAAACACACAAAGCACAAGGTATTTAAAAATGAGTTAAGCATCTAAGAGCCCATAGAAAACTACAGATGGAAAGGGTGCTAACACCTTCCCTTTCCATAACCTACCCCCCTTACTCAGAAAACTCTCGAAAAGGTCTTTTTTTGTTCGTTTCAACCTTTCCTTAATTTGGATAAAAGAAAATTCGGTGGTGATTCTTGATTACTGTGACATTTGCAAACACAAACGCAAAACCAGTATTAACAGTCGGTTTTGCCACCATATCACAGAACTAACGACTCTGCTGCGGATAATTGATTTAAAAAAGTGGGGTTACCTTAGAGTTAGTTCATTATTTAACTGTTTTTTTGTGCTTTGTTTGCTTTAATTTTGAGGGCATTGTTTAGGTTACTATAGATCCTACACCCGGATCTAGGGCACCTTTTAGGTAAGTAGAAATAGATCGTGGAAACTGTGCAGAGTATACCAACATGGTTGAAGCGATAGCTATGTTGATGTGACACTTTGGTTGGTACCGGTAGCCCTTGAATATTCAAGGAGAATACGGGGTCGCTGTGTGGTGTCATGAAGCATCAACTGACCTTAGAACCTTTAATTGAACAACTTGATCATTAGGAAGTAGTGAGATAGCTGTCTTTGGTGTAGCCCGAAGTCGGTTGATACTCGATACTACACTCATTGAGATTTGACTCCCGAGTTTTGTTTGGTGGAAAGTCAATTATCGATCAGAACAAAACTTATGGGAAATATCAGTGACATTGAGATCCCTTAGAACCCGATTACTTTCTAGGACTGGTTGAACCAACTAAACTTCAAGAGGGTACTTACCTTAAAACCCATGCAAGCTTTAAACCTAAGGTCTTTGTGTGATTTGCTTGTGGTTGCTATATTTGTGTTTTCTTAGCATAATCATGATATCATAACATCATAACATCATAACATGGAATATCATACTAACCATTTCAAGGATTTGTAGGACTTATCTTTGTGTTGTTTTGTAGGACATGGTATCCACTTGCAGGAATACTATCCAAGTCAACCTCATAAGGGTACCTCCTCAACTCAAGGAATTAGCATCAAAGGTTCCTAAGAGCTCTCCATTCACTAAAAGACATGGTCGACTTCTCAATCTGGTCACCTCAAGCCCTAATGAAGAAATGTTGAAGGTGATCTTTTAAATTCTTTGACCCTTTACATCACTGCTTCACCTTTCCTGATTACCAATTGGTGCCTACTATGGAGGAGTTTTCTCAATTATTAAGGGTGCCCAATCTTGATCAGTTACCCTTCAATGGTATGGAAGGAGACCCAAAACATGAAGAGATTGCTAATGCTCTGTCTTTACAACGGTCCAATGTAGTGGCAAATTGGGAAACAAAAAGAGGAGTTAAAGGGCTTCTAGCTAAGTTTCTATTTGAGAAGGCTCGCCATTTTTGGGATACCCTGGATTTACAAGCTTTTGAAGAAGTGTTGGCCCTTCTCATCTATGGGATGGTACTATTTCCTAATCTGGACCAACTCATACATGTGAATGCGGTCAAGGTTTTTATGTCTCATAATCTAGTGCATACTTTACTTGGAGACATCCTACACTCTCTACATACCTGCAATGTAAAGAGAAGAGGGACCTTGTTGTGTTACACTCCTCTGTTGGCTAGGTGGTTTATTTCGCACCTGCCTCGATCTGCGTTGAAGAATGAGCATGGCATGAGATGGTCTAATAGGTTGATGTCCCTCACATTCCGATATTCATTGGTGTCCTCAATCCTTGTAGAATGTTACCATCATTGACTGTTGTGGGGAATTCCCTAATGTACCTCTCCTAGGCATTAGGGGATGAATCACTTATAATCCTTGTTTTGAGTTGCAATCGTTTAGTTATGCTAGGAGGGATGGTCCTCATGATATACTTGTCCAAGGAATTGTATTCGACTATGAGTATGATGTTCAGGGTTATCGTCAGAGGTTCATAAGAGCTTGGGGCATGGTGAACAAATTTGATAGCAAAACACTGGGGCATAAGAACTCCATTCCTTTGGAGCCTTATCTTAAGTGGGTATGATCCCGTGCTCAAATTCTCAAGATGCCTTATGAGGCCATTCTACCCATCATCATGGATCCAGTTGCTGAGGGGGACACTCTTTACATTGTTCTTCATCCTGACATGTCGACTAATTTCAAGGAGTTACAAAAATCCTGGATTCAACTCAAAGAGGAACGAGATACATTTGAAACCCAATTCTTTGCCAGCGAGAAGAAAGTTTTAGAGCTCACCAGGCTACTTCACGAAGAGAAGAGTATAAATACGTACATTGCACCAAAGAGGATGCACCCGTGGGAAGCTTTAGTCCATTTTTTCTTTGAGAGTTCATTTTTTCTTTGTTACTTCCTTTGTAAGCCCAAGAGGCATCATTATAATCGCTTAAACTTTTTAATGCAATTAACGTTTGTTTTCCCTTTGGATAAGCAAATTTAAGTCTTAGAAATCCTTGAAAACATTGCATACATATATGATACATATCATTGCATAAACAGGTTTCAGGACATGCTTCTTATCTTCTTCGCTTTTTATTTTAGCAATGGCTCTTGAACAAATAATTAAGGAGCTTCAGGCACAAAATGCTCAATTTTAAGAAATGTTCCTGAATCTGGCTAAGGGACAAGAAAATTTGAAAGCTCTGATTCTCAAGGACAAGAAGAAGAAAAAGAGGCAAGTGGGTGTTCTGAATATGGGAAGAAGGTTCAAAGGACCAGTGAGGCAAGTTTCAGAGCTCGTGACTCCGTCAAAAGAGAGAGACAATACGGAGGAGAGCCAAGAGAAGAAGACCACAATACAAGGGATTCTGAAGAAGATGAAGGTGATTACACCAAGGAACATAACCCTCCTACTGACGATAAGTACAAATAGCTGGAGGACCGTCTCAACACCATAGAAGTTCAGAGGGTACCTGGCCTAGATTTCGAAGAGCTAGGGTTAGTTTTTGGAGTGGTTATCCCGCAAAATTTCAAAGTGCCCTCATTTGCTAAATATGATAGGGTCTCATGTCCTAAGCTGCATCTCAGATCTTATGTCAAGAAGATCCAGCCGCACACTATTGACAGGAATTTGTGGGTGCGTTTCTTTCAAGATAGTCTATTAGGGACTCAATTAGAGTGGTTCTATCAGCTAGAGGGAACCAACATCCGTAACTAGGAAGATCTGGCTGCTGCTTTCTACAAGCAGTACCAATATAATGCTGACCTCGCTCTAACCCATACCCAAATTCAGAGACTGTCTATGGATTCTAGTGAAGGATTTAAAGATTATGCCCAAAAATGGAGAGACCTTACAGGAAGAGTCCAGCCTCCTCTGTTTGATAGGGAGCTGGTAGATATGTTCTTGGGTACTTTATCTAGTCTGTTTTTCAACCATATGATTGGAAGCTCTTCAGCTGGGTTTACTGAGCTGATCTTGACAGGAGAAAGAGTGGAAGTTGGTATTAAAATTGGTAAGACTCAAAGAGATGCCTCTTCAAGTGGAGGAAAGAAGCCTCTCATGGGAAAGAAATAGGTCAGTGCTGCTTACAACCAGAGAAGTCAGGGCAGAACCGAACACCGTCCAACGGTGGGAGCTGTAATGATATCCAAACCTGCAACTACTCAACAACAGAACAATTAGTCCAGAACAGATAAGCCCAAAAGACAGTTTACTCGAATTAATATGACCTTGTCTCAAGTTTTGCCACATTTGCTGAAATCCAATCTGGTTACCCTGAGAGAGGCTCCCAAAAACCCCAACACTACATCTCCTCGCTACAATTCAAATGCTCGATGTGCCTACCATTCTGAAAGTCCAGGCCATGATACAAACGACTGTTGCGCTTTGAAGAACAAGGTTCAAGATTTGATTGAGGCAAAGGAGATTGAATTTGATGCTCCTGAGACTCCTAATGTTATAACTGCCCCTATGCCCAAGCACGACCATGGTGTTAATGCTATTGATGATGACATGTTTGTTGCTTCTGTTGATGAACTAACTACTCCACTCATGATTGTTAAAAAGAATCTCTTGCAAGCCGGTTTATTTCCAAGTTGTGATGAAAGTTGCCACTTATGTTTTTCTCTACCTAATGGTTGCCATTTGTTGAAGGAAGGTGTTCAGCGCCTGATGGATGATAAAGAAATTTTGTTTGAGAAGACTAACGTTACAAGTGCTCTGTGTGAAGATGTTTCTATCATTAGCATTTCCGCCAATCCTCCCAAGGTCTCCTCTAAAAGACCTGTCAGGATTACATCTGTTCCAAAAGTTACTCCGTTGATAATTACTTTTCCTGGACCTATACCATATTCCTCAGACAAAGTTGTTCCTTGGAATTATGATGCTGACGTTTACTACCATGGCGTCAAGCAAGATTTACTGGTTGTTAAAGACAAAGATGCTAAAGACTCTGATCCTGACATTAGTAACATTGTCGGGACCAGCCAAATTACAAGAAGAAGAAGGATTTTCTCTCCCGAGATCTATCCAAAGACTATTGACACTCCTGTTGTTATTCCTACTGATGTTCCTACTAGTACTCCGGCTACTACTCCTGCCATCACTCCTGTTGCCACCTCTACTAATGAGTCAGCTGAGACTCGGGGCGAAGAAGTACTGATTGAGCCTACCTTGGCGGAGGCACCCAAAGAAATCATCCCTGGATCTTCCAAGCAAGAGATGGAGGAAATTTTAAATATTATAAAGAAGAGTGACTACACTGTGATTGAACAACTGGGGCTGACCCCTTCCAAGATCTCAATGTTGCCTCTGTTGTTGTGCTCTGAAGCCCATGCTAAGGCTTTGGTGAAATTCCTCAAGACTGCTCATGTGCCACAAGAAACCTCCACTGATCAATTCGAAGACTGTGTTGCTAGTTAGATTGCTGATAATGGACTAGGTTTCTCCGATGCAGATTTAAAATCCAAGGGAAGGAAGCATAATGATGCCCTACATGTTTCCATTGAGTGTAGGGGCACAACTTTGGCCCATGTTCTAGTGGATACAGGTTCATCGTAGAATGTCTTACCCAAGAATGCTCTGGACAGATTGGATTGCGAAGGATTGACTCTGAAGCCCAATAACATTGTGGTGAGGGCTTTCGATGGTTCCAAAAGAATGGTGCACGGGGAGGTGGACATCCATGTCAAAGTTGGATCTCATACATTTGACTCCACTTTCTACGTGATGGACATCCGGCCATCTTATTCCTGTTTGTTAAGTCGCCCTTGGATCCATGGGGTTGGAGTTGTTACCTCTACTCTGCATCAGATGTTGAAATATCCAATAAAGGGGAGGATTGTCACGGTCTATCGTGAGGAGGAGTACATGGAAAGTCACCTGAACTCTTTCAGGTATGTTGAAATGGACGTCGAGTTCATCGAGACCCCCTGTCATAATTTTGAAGAGGTTCCTCAGACCATTGTTGCAACCAAGACTGCTACCACTGTTCCGAAGATTACCAAGCCTCCGCTGAAAATGGCTTCTCTCAAGGATGCCAGGGCAGTAGTTGAAGAAGGTGGGTGTACCATTTAGGGCCAACTCCCGGGCATTCCCTATAAATCTGACAAGTTTGGTTTGGGTTTTACATTAAGAGCTCAAAAGGATGTACATCATGCTCGTGCCGAAGGACCACCCCTATGCATTAGCAATCATGGGGTTAAAGCTTTGGAGGACAGTGACAGTGATTATGACAAGGACCAATGGATCTTCCCAACTTTCATTGGTGGACTCACCAACTGGAAGACTAAAGATTTCGTGCCGATTACTTTTATTCAGGAGTAATTGTCTTTTTTTTATGTAATAAATGAACCATACAAACTCTATAGTCTTGTGTTTGGCCCGAGGCACAATGGTTTATTTGTGAGGGTTATCATTTTTCAATTTCATATGTCATCAATAAAACATTGGACGTTTTGCATGCAAATTTTATGCTCTCTGTTTTTCTTTCCTGTGCTTACTTTATCAAAAAATAAACAGCTATGCTCTTACACACACTCACATATCAAACTGCATATCTATATCCACTATGGATCCCATTGACAACAGTTCTGCTATTGCAAATTATGACTTTGAAAATCCGATCAACCAAGCCGAGGACGAAGGTGAGGAAGATTGTGAGGTACCAAGAGAAATTGCTAGACTGTTACAACAGGAAGAAAGAACTATACAGCCTCATGAAGAGCCAGTTAAAATAGTGAACTTGGGTACTGAAGAGGACATAAAAGAAGTTAAGGTAGGTTCTAAATTGGAGTCCAGTGTCAAACAGCCGTTAGTTAAGATGTTGCATGGTTATGTTGAGATATTCGCTTGGTCATACAAAGACATGCCAGGATTGGACACTGATGTTGTGGTTCATCGTCTGCCAACTAAAGAAGATTTCCCTATGGTAAAGCAGAAGGTTCGTCGGATGCGCCCTGAGATGTCAGAAAGGATCAAGGATGAAGTTATGAAACAATTCAATGTCGAATTCTTGGCTGTCACCTCTTATCCATAATGGGTTGCTAATTTTGTTCTGGTACCTAAGAAGGACGGTAAGGTACGTATGTGTGTGGACTATAGAGACTTGAATAGAGCAAGCCTCAATGATGACTTCCTGCTTCCCCACATTGATGTTCTGGTTGACAAAACCGCACAACATAAGATCTTCTCCTTCATGGACGGTTTCTATGGTTACAATCAGATTAAAATGGAACCCGAAGACATGGAGAAAACAACTTTCGTCACAGTGGGGCACTTTCTATTACAAGGTTATGCCATTTGGGTTGAAGAATGTTGGGGAAACCTATCAGCATGCTATGGTAGCTTTGTTCCATGATATGATTCACCATGAGATAGATGATTATGTTGACGACATGATAGACAAGTCTCAAACTGAAGAGGAACACCAGGATCATCTGCAAAAAATGTTTAATAGGCTGAAGATGTACAAATTAAGGCTAAATCCGAACAAGTGCACCTTTGGGGTAAGATCTGGTAAGCTTCTGGATTTCATTGTCAGTGACAAAGGTATTCAAGTAGACCCTGCAAAGGTTAAAGCCATACAAGAGATGCCGGCTCCTCGCACTGAGAAGGAAATTATAGGTTTCTTGGGACGTTTAAACTACATTGCCAGGTTCATTTCCCATCTAACTTCTACTTGTGAGCTAATCTTCAAACTCCTTAAGAAAGATCAAGTGTTAAAGTGGAATGACGAATGCCAGACTTCCTTTGGCAGAATCAAGGAATACCTTCAAGAGCCTCCAATTCTGGTGCCTCCGGTTGAAGGAATACCTTTGATAATGTACTTAACAGTATTAGATAATTTAAAGGGGGTGTGTGCTGGGGTAGCATGACGAGTCAAGTCTAAAAGGGCGTGCAATATACTACCTTAGCAAAAAGTTTACCGACTGTGAAACAAGATACTCACTGCTCGAGAAAACTTGTTACGCTTTGGCATGGGGTGCTCTGCGACTAAGACATTATATTTTGACCCACACTACTTTGTTGATATCTAAGATAGACCCTATCAAATACATCTTTGAGAAGCCCTCTCTCTCCGGAAGAATAGCAAGATGGAAAATGGTCCTGACCGAATACGATATTCAATACACAACCCAGAAAGAAATCAAGGGAAGTGTATTAGCTGATCATTTGGCTCATCAGGCTATGGACGACTACCAATCCATGAACTTTGAATTCTCGGACGAGAATATCATGTTAGTGACTAATTGTGAAGAACCTGGACCGGATGAAGGACCTGAAAAAGGATCCCGATGGACCATGGTCTTTGATCGAGCTTCCAATGCACTTGGCAATGACATTGGTGTCGTGATCATATCTCCCGAGGGCTGTCATAATCCTTTCACTTCCAGGATATGTTTCAACTGTACCAACAATATGGCTGACTATGAAGCATGCATCATGGGTCTAAAAGCTGCAATCGATTTAAGGATCAAGTTCTTAAGTGTGTTTGGAGACTCGGCTTTGGTAATCAGCCAGATCAAAGGAGAATGTGACACGAAGCATCCTAATCTCATCCCTTACTGAGAGCATGTGATGACATTGATTCCACACTTTGAAGAGGTTACCTTTGAACATTTTCCCTGAGAAGAGAATCAATTAGCGGACGCGTTAGCTTCTATGCCATCCATGTTCAAAGTCAGATAGGATGATAAAGCTCCTCAGACCACCATTGAGAGATTGGATGAACCAACTTAATGTTATGAGGTTGGAACCGAAGAAGTAGTGGACAAACCTTGGTTCCATAAAGTGAAATGGTATCTCGAAGCTCAAGAGTATCCTGAGGGGGCATCCGTTAATAATAAGAAGTTCCTAAGATTCTCTACTAAGTTTTTCCTCAGTAACAGGATCCTCTACAAGCGCAACCATGACTCTACTTTTCTTCGATGTATAGACAAGAGTGAAGCGAGAGGATTATGGTATACATGCACGAGGGCACCTTTGGCATCCATTCTAGTGGGCACACGATGGCTAAGAAGATTCTAAGGACAGGATACTACTGGTCCACTATGGAGGCAGACTGTTATCAGCATTCCCGAACTTATCACAAATGCCAGATCTACGCTAATAAAGTACGCATACCTCTGGTACCTTTGAATGTCTTGACTTCTCTATGGCCCTTTGCAATGTTAGGAATTGACATGATTGGAGAAATCAGACCTACGACTTCTAACGGGCATCGCTTCATCCTTGTTTCCATTGATTACTTCATGAAGTGGGTAGAGGCAGCCTCTTTTTCTTCTGTTACCAAGATTGTTGTGGCTCGGTTCATCAGACATAACCTTATATGTCGGTATGGTGTCCCCGAAAGAATCATTACAGATAATGGTGCTAATCTCAACAATATTATAATCACCAAACTCTATAAGCAATTCAAAATCCAGCATCATAACTCTTCCCCTTACCGGCCGAAGATGAATGGCATTGTAGAGGCTACTAATAAGAACATTAAAAATATCATACAGAAGATGACGGTGACATATAAAGACTGGCATGAGATGTTACCATTTTCTCTTCATGGTTACCGCACTTCAGCACGCACATCAACGGGAGCAACTCCTTTCTCTCTAGTATACGGTATGGAAGTTATCCTACCTATTGAGGTCCAGATACCTTCTTAGAAAATCATGAAGGATGCAGGTTTGAATGAAGATGATTGGATCCAGACTCGACTTGACCAATGGAACCTGAATGATAAGAAAAGGTTAGTTCCTGTTTGTCATGGTCAGATGTACCAAAAGCGTATGATCAAGGCTTCTAACAAGAAAGTCAGACGTCAGGTATATCAAGTTGGCGACCTAGTAACCAAGCACATCATCCTGCCACAAGTTGATCCCAGGGGCAAATAGACTGCCACATATGAAGGGCCAATTATGATCAAGAACATATTTTCTGGTGGAGCCGTGATCATAACCACTATGGACGGTGACAACCTTCCTCACCCTGTGAATGCAGACATAGTTAAAAGATACTACGCATAAATAAAGACCCGCTAGGTTGACTGGCCTAGGAAAAAATAAGGGTATTCCGGCAAACCAAAAGGGTTCGGGCAAAAAATTAGGGATATACATAAAAAAAATCTATACACCCGGCAAGTCGAAAACCTGAAAGGGCAGCTTGGGCAAAAAATGGTATCCCGGTTGTGATGCGGTGGGAGAACTGACTTGAGGTTTTGCGTTTGTGTTCGCAAATGTTTCACTTTAGCAAGAGTCGCCACCGACTTTTTATTTTATCCAAAGGAAAGGTCAAAAAGCACAGGAAAGACCTTTGAGATTGTTTTTGGGTTCAGGGGGTAGATTATGAAAAGGGAAGGTGCTAGCACCCTTTTTATCCATGGTTTTCCATGGGCTCTTAGTTACTTATTTTAGATCACTTGCTTTTGCTTTTCAATTGTTTGAAATGGTGCTTTTGTGTGTGGTTTTGAAAGTATTTTGAAAAGAGGCATTTGTTTAGGCAACCTTTGTAATGATTCTTGTTTGAATGTATACAAAGGTGTTTGTCTTTGAAAATTGTTTCAATGTTTGAAAGTTTATTTTGGGAAAATGTTTTGAAATTGTGCTGAGTTTTTTTGAAATTAGCAAGGATGGTTTGCAAGTTTGATAAAGTAACTAGGAGTTGTCTACCCTACTCAAAGATCTTTCCTACACATTTTTAACCCTTTGACATTATTGTTTTACCATTGTATTTGGTAAACAACCTTGTCTTTGGACGTTAAACGGGACAGGCGTGGATCATCGTATGACCATGATATCAATTGTGCCAAGTATCTTAGCAAGTTTTTGAGGGACTAGATCATTTTTATATAGGCAACCAAGATAGCGTCATCGAGGGACTATGATCTTTTTGTTTTGATTTTGATTTGCCAAGATACCTAACATGCATACCATGGCCATTTTTTAAGGCAACAAGTGGATGAAACCCTAGGGGTGCTTGTGTGCATTGTGTTGTCATTTTTCATGCATTTTTGTCTTGTGTTTAGTCATGCTATTTGTTTGATTTTGGTCTTTTGCATACAAACCCTAATCTTACTATCATGCATATCAAAGCGATAAAATGCGTAAAAATAAATCTAAAACTATTACATTATTATGGGGAGGGGGATACAAGTTTGAATAAGGGGATATTGCTCAAAAATAAACCCTAAAACTATTATTACAACCAAATTGAAATATTGCACAAATAAATAAATGGACAAATATTTAAATATGCAAATAAATATAAATATGTAAAATGTTTTTGTATTTTATTTTATGTATGTAAAATAAATTATTTATGTCTCAAAAATAAGAAAATATTAATAATTATTTTTGAAAAGGGTGGAAACCCTAATTTTTGGTTTTTTTTTAAAAGAAAATGTATTTCTATTATTATTTTATTTTATTTACAAGAAAATAAATAAAAATATGTACAAAAGTGCTAAAAAATAATATTTGTGAGAAAATAATATTTTAAGTGTATAATATAATAAAATAAAAATATGTAAGTATTTTAAATTTACAAATTTATTTAAGAAAATAAAAGTATATATTATTTAATAAACTATTTCTATGTCCAAAAATAATAAAAATAATAAAATAAAATGTGAAAAATTAAGAGAATATTTTTTGTGATTTTAAATGTTTAGAAAAATAAATAAAAAGTCAGAAATATAAAAGAAATAAAAAAATATACAAAAATAATCAAATGGGCCAAGGGGGTGCAGAAAGCAAGCTAGGGGGTGCAAAAAGTAGAAACAAGCCAAGCCCAATCCATTTCAACTTCGTCTCTGTCCTCCAGAACAAAAATGCGCGCGCTGCAACTTCAAACTTGTTCTCTCTATTCTTTGCTTGAAATCAAAAACTCATAACATGAAAATTATAGAGCTTTAAACCACGATTCTAACCATATAAAAAACTTGATCTAATTCTAAGAAACCAGGGAGAATTTTATCACCCCCAATTTCTAACCTAATTTTTTCAGTAAGTTCAACTATCAAATACTCCTAGCTCAGTTAACATAAATGAATTCTATGCATATGTACAACTCAAGGGCAATGAGGACTAAATTTTTTCTTCACAAACCTAAGCCTGATGATTCCTAAATAAGGAGATAGAAGTTTGAGAAATATCTGTTTCAGTCAAGTTCGAGTATGGCAATTCAGCAACTTTCAGTGAGGCCTGAGGTTCTTTTGAGATTGCTTGATGTTCCCTTGACCTTTCCCAATGCCTAACTTGCTTTGAAATGACCTGAATATGCTTGTAGAACTCAACCTGTAAAGCTTCAAAGAAAAAATGGTGAAGTGTGAAAATTGAGTTACAGTGGCTTGAGAATGGTTGGGATAATTTATGTATGTTGTATGGAGTGTGTTGGAACTGGTTTCAAGCAAAACGCACGAGTGGATTTTGTTTTGGAAGAGAATCTGCAGAACCTGCCCTGTTTTTGCAAGAACTTGTGATTTTGTGCTTAAGGGTGTTTTAGAGGCTTTTTGCTCGTTTTTATGGCTTGGTGTGATATGCTGAACTTGTTTGAAATGTGCACAAAGTTTGGTTTTATCATATTGAAGAGTTATCTCACTTTTGCAAGCTTTCTTGTTTTGAAGCAAAAGGTGAGTTGACAATGCCAAGGGTTGTACTTGCTAGCTTAGGTCCTGCTAAGAGTTGGTACACCTTTCCTGATATTATTGAACTTGGTTTGCTGCAAGAACTTTGGTCCATGGCTCAACGAATACAATTTGACATAAAGCATGCTTTATGTAAATGGCATTGTTAACTTTTTGCCAAAAATGGATTAAACCTTTGTATAATGCTTCATAGATCAGAACAATGTCCTAATCCAATGTGTTTGAATTTAATCTATGAGTGTGGAAAGGTTTAAGGCCTATAAAACAAGTACAAGCATGATTTGGGCAGATTTGCAACTTGTATCAATGTGGAAAATGCCATGGATAAAAGTGAGAAATGGCCATTTTCTTTTCTTCGATTCTCCATAACCACAAATGATTTTGGAGAGTTCTTGGACATTTTGGAAAGCTTGTAACATGCTCTACAATACATATTTGAAATGAATTTTGAGATTCCACTTCGAACTATGTGAAAGATTTCCATGAAGATAGGTCAAAATCCTACCCAAACTAGGGCAAAATTTCATGGATCCTTGTTCACAAAATCATAACTTGAGATCCTAGAATCTTTTGGGAAAACTTTGTGAATAAAAGTTGTAGATTTTGTGGAGGACTAAAACTTTCATGTTAGAAGTTTTATTTGAATCCAATTGCATCATGGTGAAAAAGTTGGGAAAAAATAAGAAATTTTCATAACTTAGAAAATTTCTAAGTTATGAAAATTTTCCATTTTAAACCCTAATTTTAAAAATTAGGTTTCTTGGTGAACAAGTTTCATGTTTTGACACATCTTGATGAAAAATTACCCTTGGCCCTTGATTTTGACCAAAAAGTCAAAGTTTCACTTTTCAGTGTACAGTTGATTTTTGATCAGTTGACTGGAAAATTCATCTGTCAATCCAATGCATTTGAGATCTTTTGAACCTTGTGATTAGGTCAAGATGATGCCATTGAGTCCTTGAATCCATGCTTGAACCCAATTTGCCATTGGCTAGGCTAAAAATCAGAAATTACCCTTCTGCAGTCAAAACCCTAAAAATGACCATTTTGCCCTTTGATGATCTGATCAAATTTCTTGAGGAGTTATGGTCCAAACTTGATAAAATGGTTCATATGAGCCTATAATGTTGATGTGGATCAAAAATTATGAGGTTTGACTGTAAATTGGCCATATTTGACTTTTTCCCCAATACAGTTGATTTTTAGGTCAACTGTCCAATTGACTGGGCAAAAATTTGATTCAAGGCTTGAAACTTGGTATGGGCAATCTTATAGGTCCAACATGAAGTATGAAAGTCACATGAGGCATTGGAAATCCAAAAATACTTGTGCAAACTCAAACCCTAATTTCATGCCAACAATGCAAGGAGATGTCTTGAGCTGAGCAAACCCTAATTCTGTCTGGAGTCCAAGAGTCTTTTGAGGGGAAATATGGAGAAAAATGAGAGGGAAAATTTTGGGGTACAACACCGGTGGAATGAAAACCCGAAAGGGCGGTCCAGGAAAAAGTTAGGGGTTTTTAAGCGTACAACTATGTCCTGTTGGATAACCTTGCAGTCAAACTTCAGTATCAACTATGAAGCTCAAACGGTACTGTTGTACCCCAAAATTTGCCCTCTCATTTCTCAGAGGATCATCCTAGACTCTCAGGTTTGCTTCGGTCAAGTTTCAAGTCTTGGACTACAATTTTCCTAGAAAGTCATTCACAAGGGCAAAATAGTCAAAAGCACACTGAAAAGTCAAACTTTTAGTTTTTGATCAAAAATCAAATTTCAACAATTATATTTCATCAGGACATGAAATTGGTTCATCAAAAATCAAAAGTCAGAAATTTCTTTGAAAAATCAAATTTCTAAACATTTAGAAAATTTTCTAAGTGTTAAGAGAATATGGTACTTCAGAACTTCTGGGCCAGCCTCCATAAAAGTGCAATCAGAATTTGCAAACACGGTTTAGAACATGATGCTTCAATCAGAACATATGGAAGTATTGTTCTTCGGTCAGAACATGACTCTTCAGCATATGGAGGCTACGTTTCTGGCCTTCTGCGGTCAGAACATCACCAAATCCCAAAACCTCGTTTAAGCAGTATGCTGCACTGCTACAACACAGTCCTGCAATCAGTTGTTGATCCAATCTACGTCTGCATTCTCTCAACCCCCATATTTGCACCAAATTAGCATGCAAAAGCTGTGATTAAAAAGCAATGGAACAATATGCCAAAAAGGTTTAAAATTTCATTTGTTTTCCCCCCAAAACGCAACAAACTCACCTATAAATAAGTTGCTCCATCACACTTTCAAGGGGATGGCTTTTGGAAAGAGAGAATTATCAAAGAGAGAAAAGAAAATGGTAAAACATTCGTAAACTCGGAATTCCCAAACAAAACCAAAACCTTTGTTCTTCCCTTTGAATCAAAGAACATAGCATTTTCTGTTCCGTTGCTCTTGCTAATTCCAGAACATCTGAAGGCAGCAGCTCAAGTTCCAAACGCACGCTTCAGATTTAAGGTAAGTCTTTCTGACTTTGCATCTTTTCATTCAGAACATCATTAAATATGTAAATATCATAGAATTTATGTTGTCCATATCATTGCATAAGTAGAAAAAATTATGGATCAGAACATCTTAAATAAAGCTAGGCTCAGAATTAGGATTAGAACTTCTATGAACTATTTTGCTTTTATATTTCTGATTTACTGTTGTTAAGAACTGATTAAGCTATAGATGTTCTGAATAATGTAAGCAATGAGGCGAAGTGTAACACAGAACTTCTGATTTTATTTCTCACTGTTTAACACAACACAGAACTTATGAGTTCTTCCTCACTGTTTTAACACACAAAACTTATAAGATTTTCTCACTGTTTTAACACACATAATTTCTAGGTTGACTTACTATTTTAACACACAGAACTTCTGTGTTCTCCTCATTTTTTTAACACATAATTTCTAGGTTGTCTTACTGTTTTAACATACAGAACTTCTAGGATTTTTCTCTCTGTTTTAACACTCAGAACTTCAGCGCGTAACAACCCAGAACTTCTGTTTTTCCGCTAACATTTTTTTCAAGACCCAAATGTGCATCAACCCAGAACTTCTGATTACATCTAACATTTCATTTTGAACCATAGTGCGCCCGACATCATAACTTCCGATCCCCTTTTTTTGCTTTCAGCAGCATGCTGATTCTATCTCTCATTATTTTTTCTTTTCTATCATTTTCAGCATTAACACCCTTTTTATTAATATAAAAAAGACATAAAAATATTTTCCTTTTATTAATTAATTTATATCTTTTTTTTTAATTCATTAGGACAAAAACACCATTTTCAAAACAAGTCCTTTTTCTTTCTTGCATTGTACATTTCAATATGGTTGTAATAGTTAATTAGGATTTAAATTCTTGCAACGCCCCATTTGTAAACTTGTAACCCATCCCTAAATGATATAATAGGGTAGGACTTTACATTTCTGCAATTTATCGCTTTCAAATATAAATGCTATTAATTAGGGTTCGTATGACAACACATAAAATCAATAAATAGATAACCCTAATCAAGACTAAATGCATGTAAATCAAACACATCGTTCACATTTGCACCCTTAGGGCAATCCCTCTTTGTTGCCTTTCGGAAAATAGTCATGTCCCTCAAATATGGGCGTTTTAGCAAAGACCCTCGATAAAAGATCGTAGTCCCTCGATGACCCTCAATATTTCCTTCGGTAAATGATCTAGTCCCTAAACGATATTGCTAAAATGTCCCATAGGTTACCTTCGATGACTATACAAAACATCCCGTGCCCATACCTTCACATCCAACGATGGGGTTTCTTACCAAAACAATGGTAAGATAACAACATCTAAAAGAGGAGGAAGAGAACGTTTAAGACCTTTTGAGTAGGTAGGTTACTCCTAGTTGCTCGCTTTCTCACAACAAAATATTGTATACACCAAACACTTTACTTTGAAACATTTTTCAAAAGACAAAACACTTTGTACGCGTTCTTATAGAGACGAGAACCATTACAAAGACATTATTTTCAAAATACTTTCAAAACCCACATCACAAACACACTTTTCAAACAAAATCAAGTGATCTAGCAAGCAACTAAGAGCCCGTAGATAACTACGGATGAAAAGGGTGCTAATACCTTCCCTTTTCATAACCTACCCCCTGAACTCAAGAAATAATTTTGAAAGGTTTTTCCTATTCTTTTCAACCTTGTTTATTGGATAAAAGAAAAGTCGGCGGTGACTCTTGCTATCCGCACAATTGTGATCAAACGCAAAATATCCCAAGTCATTTCTTCCATTGTGTTAAAGGTACTAATCAATCCAGTCAGCTTCGGGGAAGTAGAAAATTGATTATATGCTCAAGGACATAGAGGCAATAATAGAATGCGAACCCAACGGGGTCATTTCACATAGCTGTTTCTCTTTGTACACTATTTTGTATAGTTTTCATGATGGATTTCTCTTATTGGAATATCGGTCTCTTTGTAGAAAAATGTCTGTTATAGGAAAACTTCTTTAAATCAATACAAATTATTTCTTTGGAAGTTCAAAAACTATTCGTTTTCATTTTTCTGTTTTGTTTTGCAAAAACTTCTAGTGATTATTTTTGACATATGCATTTTAATATGATTACTGTTTATAAATACTTGCATAAAAAACAGAAAGACAGTTGCGAATGACTTTAAGAAATGGGATAATGTCTAAAGGCCATTTGTGGTCCCCGCAGTTACTTTCTCCAGCAGATACAAAGGCAGGGATGTCCTACTGTAAGATCACCACCACATCCTCAGCATACAGTCTAGTGATGTCAGTATCCTCTACAGAGCGAAAACAACCAAAGTTTTGACCTCTTCTTCCCCAAGAAGGAATTACTCTCTCCAGCAAAGTTCCCTCAGAGAGATGAAATCAAAGTATTCCGCAACAGAGTTTTATAAATCTCAAGTAGTTTATAAATCCTTATCCCCAGTAGAGTTTATTTCTTTAGCTACAAAAGTTCATCCCCCAGCAGAGTTTATTTCTCCAAATTGGTGAAATCTTCCAACAGAACGCTTCTCCCCAGCAAAATCATTCTCAATCAGAAGTTAAAGATCCCCGGCAGAGAAAGGGAATCCCCAGCAAAATTATCTCCATTCATCATCCCCAGCGGAAGTTGAAGAATCACTTTCTTCATTCACCAACAGTAGTCCAGGATTCAGCTTCCCGGTACTCTTCAGCAGCAGTCAGGGATTTATTTTCCTAGACAAAGATACTTCGCAACAGCATTACATGTTCATACATCATGGCATACCCATACAAAATCATACAACACAATCTCATTTATTTTTAGAACATCATTACGCAATGCATTTCATACTTCATGACATTGTATATAGCTAATCCTTTATCTTTTCAGGTAAGATCCACAGACAAATACCATCAATAATTTTCAATAGTTCCAGATTAAATTCCTGAAACCAGACGGGGCAATATCTGTGAACGATTGATCGTAGATCAACTCCCTAAATTAGACAGGGTGACCAATATTCAAGATCAGGTTAAGGAGTAACTCCTGAAACCAGACAAGGCAACTACCTTTATAACCAGAAGTAGAGCAGATTGAAGAAAAACTCCAGAAACAAGACAAGGAAAATATTTTTTTTGATTAGTCAGAGATTAACTATTGAAACAAGTCGGGGAAAATAACTCCATGACCAACAACAAGTGGGTTCCAGATTAATACCTGAAACAAGACGGGACACCAGTCTGTAAACCAACTGATTCCGGTTTAATACCTGAAGCAAGGCAGGACATCTAGTTGTGAAGAGCCGATTCTAGATTAATACCTGAAACAAGACATGACACATATCTGCACGCAAACTAATTGTGGATTAATACCTGAAACAAGATAGAACAACTATCTATGTGAGCCTATTATAGACAAATTCTCAAAACATGACGGGGAGACTATCTATGTGACCAGCCGAAGTAGCCCTACACAGGTTCCTTCCCTTATTTCTCTGGATATCAGTTCACAACACTGTAAAACCCGGACCTGACCAGATAACAGTCAAGTTCATATTCCCTAGTAAGTCGCTGTAAAACCTAGACCCGACCAGATATCAATTAGATTTCACCTCTCTAGTCAAGAGAAAATTCCTCAGCAGAGTAACGAACAACTGAAGCTCCTAGACTCTATTTCCCATAACAGAAGCCAACATTCCCCAACAGAGTCCTCCCCAAATGAAAGGAACAGGAATCCCCACAAAGGAATCCCTTATGAAATCAATGTCTACTCTAGATGGCATCTTTAAGCCCATCTCCGACGACTCTTAGTCATTGGATGGAAACTTTAAACCTGTCTCTGGCAGTCCTCTGTCATATTTTTCAAATGTCATATGTAATATCAATCAACAGTGTTAATTCAGGCGAGTGCAAATTTCTGGGCACTTCAGTGTTCAATCATCTTCCACCTTCAGATCACGAAAGGCCGACAAGCCAATCTACATCTTTAGGTTTAAGAAGGTTGAACAGGGGCAACTGTTCAAACCCAAAATTTTCCCTCCCATTTTACTCAAGACATGCTCATTGAGGTTCCCGATTGTTCAAGCATGACCAAGAATTGACCAGACAAATTCTCCTCCTAAGGCAATGAACCTCTAATTAGGGTTTCAATTTTCATCAAGATGTGTGAGCTCCAAACGTCTCAAATGTTTTACATGGTCCTAATATGTCTTCAAGATTGTCCATGCCAAATTTCATGCCTTTTACTACAAGATAAAATCTTCAAATACAAAATTGATCAAAAGAGGGATTGAAGTATTCATCTCCGGATTTCCAGAAAGTCAAAGATCATCATCATGAGATACACATTGAACAAGTTATGGCTTGCCAAGTTGGGAAAATTTGGGAAATTTCAAGAATTATGCATTGAGAAAACTTGAAGTTTTAGGTCAATGGCTTAATTTCTTGGATTTCAAGCATCTTCCTAGGCTTATAGAGGACCTCTAAAATAATTTTTACCATGCCTTACATTTTCTACCTATTTTGTACATATTTATTTTATTTTATTCAAATAAATATAAAATAAAATGTATAAAATAATTGGAAATGGCCTTTGAGCATTTGGGTTGATGTTTTGGACAGCTTAGAGGCCCACAAATTCGTGCAAGCATGTCCAGGTTCATAGAAAATTCAAAAAGGGACCAGAAACCATGTCTTTGGAAAAGTTTCAAAGTGATATTCATGGCCTTAAAACACCAACTTAATGGTTGTTTATTCCTTTTCCCTCTTGTCCCCCCATCCCCTCTATATAAGGATCACACTAGCAAGCTTCAGACACAAAAAAAAAAGCCTGAAAGAGTCATACAAAATTTCAAAAAGTAAGCAAAGTTGTCAAACTCCAAAACACTTTTCCAGCCATCCTTAGCCCAAACAAAGGACTCAAACACATTCCTGAAGGTCCCCTGAAGCTTTTGCAATCATTACCATGCCCTGAAGCATCACAAGACATCCTAACCAGCTCTCACGGTTTGCATTTCTTTTTCAAATTCGTTTATTTGATTCATGTGATATAAGCTCGTTTCAACCATGCATATTTGTTCATATGAATGTTTACAAGCTTTCTGTATAGCTGGATTTAAGTTTTGATGCAGGTACGATGCTTGGCCATGGTTTGGGTTTGGACCTCTGAATTGGGGTTTTTTTGAATCAGCCAAAATTAGATCCAACCAAGGGTACCATCGTGCTCAGGAGGTCGAGGCCAATTCATCCCTGGCCTCACATTTAATTTATGCTCCGTATTCTGGATGTTTCGAGATGCGGGTGCTATAATGACAAACAAAAACTGTCATTATAGGTTTCTATACCTAAAATGATGGAGCAAGGAAGAAGACAAGGCGTGACAGTTTCCCATTGGCCCATTCAAACCCAGCGCGCATTTTTTTTCTTTTATTTTTAATATATCTGACCAATTTGTCTTATATTATATTATTGTTTTATTTTATATAGAGAATAACCAAGTAGCTCAGCTGGAAAGGCGCGTTTGTGTGAAGGGAGAGGACCTGGGTTCGAGTCCCAGGTCCAGCATTTTCTCATTTTTCTAACAATATTCATGCAGATCCCACGTAAAGCATGGTCATATGTTCACCATGCACCCTCAGCCTAGGCCATCAGATGTACATATGATCCAAGCCAGCATATCCAAGCGCGTAGTATATCATATGCCTTAAAGACTTGTTCACACAGGATCAGGCATGAAGTCTGGGCTTCACAGCTTTGGGCCCAGCAAATTTCAAATAGTACCCCCTATTTTTATTTTGCTATCAGGCCCATCTAGCATTTTTGTTGTATTGTTTTAGTTTCTTTTTTTTGTTTTCTTTATTTATTAATTAAACAAATAATTATAAAAATCACAAAAAATATTAAGTTAGTATTTTTTAATTAAACTAATTTTGTAAATAAATTAAATAAATATTTTAACTATTTTCTTTAATTTAAAATGAATTAGAACTTAGGACTTGATTTAGATTTAACTATTTTCTTTTCCTAATAAAAAAACTAAAAAAAAGAACCTAGACTATTTTCCTTGATTAACTTTATTTTCTAAATAGACTTTAGGATAATTAATTTAATTATTTTCTCAAGTAAAAAAAATAAACAACAAAAAAATTTCTTATTTCATTTAGAATTGCCTTAGGTTTTAGACATCTTTACCTTTCGCGCGTTATTTATTTTTCGCATTTTTACATTACTGTACCTGTATACTGGATGTAATAGACAAATTAGGATTTTTATCGCTTTCCTTATTTTTCTTTCCCCAAGCTTTGTACATTGTAAATGCCCCTCCCCGAAGCCATATAATAGTCTAGGTTTTCACTTTCCGCACTTTACATTTCCTGCAAAATATTAACTGTTAGTAAATAGGATTGTATGGCAAGACTGAAAGCAAATATTAGCAAACCCTAAATGCACAAGATAAATAATTTAACCAAACACAATTACACATGCGTACCTCTAGGGTATCCCACTTCGGTTGCCTTCGGAAAACGGCCACAATTCCCGAAACGTAAGAAGTTTTAGTGGTTGTCCTCTAGTTTAGAAGATCACAAGTCCCTCGATGAGCCTCTCTATGTTACCTCAGTTAAAAGTGATCTTAGAACTTTAAGACAATTACTAAAATTCCTTGCCAAGTTGCCTTCGTGACCGTGACGTCCCTTCGATTGTCCCCCAAACATCCAACGATAGGGCTACCTATTAACTAATAGTAGGATAGCACCGTCTAAAGGAAAATAGTAAAAGAATGACTTTTTCGAGTACCAGTAGATAGCTGTTAGATGCTTGCTCAAATAAAACAAACTTTTCACACTTACACATTTAAAAAAACAACTTTAAAAAACATTTGCTTTATCAACACTCTTGAGGACTGATACAAGAGTTATCATGAAGTAAATTGCCGCACTAAGGCATCTCAAGCCATTTTACAAAACACACAAAGCACAAGGTATTTTAAAATGAGCTAAGCATCTAAGAGCCCGTAGAAAAATACAGATGGAAAGGGTGTTAACACCTTCCCTTTCCATAATCTACCCCTCTTACTCAGAAAACTCTCGAAAAGGTATTTTTTATTCTTTTCACCCTTTCTTTAATTTGGATAAAAGAAAAGTTGGTGGCGACTCTTGCTTACCGCGACATTTGCGAACACAAACGCAAAACCAATATTAACAGTCGGTTCTGCCACCGTATCACAGCGCCATTTGAACTTTTGACTTTGGTAATAAAGCTTGCAGTAAGTGATCCAACGGTACATAGTCGTATGCTTTTAATCCCTAACTATTTCCTGGATCTCCCTTTCGGGTTTTCAATCTACGGGGATACCCTTTCTTGCCCAAGCCGCCTTTTCAGGTTTTCGACTTGCCGGGTGTACAACCTTTTATATATATCCCTAATTTTTTCCCGAACCCTTTTAGTTCGTCGGGATGCCCTTATTTTTTTCTAGGCCAGTTAACCTAGCGGGTCTTTTTCATGTGTAGTATCTTTTAACTATGTCCACGTTCATAGGGTGCGGGAAATCTTCACCGTCCATGGTTGTCAGTATCATAGCACCGCCTAAAAATACTTTCTTGACAACAAATGGCCCTTCATAGGTGGGAGTCCATTTGCCCCTAGGATCACCTTATGGTAAAATGATTCACTTTATTACCAAGTCACCAGCCTGATATACCTGATGCTTGATGTACTTGTTGAATACCTTGATCATGCATTTCTGATACATCTAACCATGATTGAAAACTGCAAGCGTCTTCTCATCAATCAGATTCAACTGGTCTATCCTAGTCTGAATCCACTCGCCTTTGTCTAAGTCTTCCTCTTCCATAATTCTTAGAGAAGGAATTTGAACTTCGATAGGAAGGACATCTTCCATGCCATAAACCAGAGAGAATGGGGTTGCCCCAATTGATGTTCGCGCTGAAGTGAAATAGCCATGCAGAGCGAATGGTAACATCTCGTGCTAGTCTTTATAAGTCATAACCATCTCTTGTATGATCTTCTTAATATTCTTGTTGGCGGCTTCCACTATGCCATTCATCTTTGGTCGATACAGAGAAGAGTTATGGTGCTTGATCTTGAACTGCGTGCAGAATTCAGTGATCATAGTGTTATTGAGGTTAGTACCATTGTCTGTGATGATTCTCTCGGGGATGCCGTACCAACAGATGAGTTTATGCTTAATGAATCAAGCTACCAGATTCTTAGTGACAGAGGCGAACGAGGCTGCTTCAACCCATTTTATGAAGTAGTCAATGGCAACGAGGATGAAATGATGCCCGTTAGAAGTAGTACGCTTGATTTCTCCGATCATATCAATACCCCACATTGCGAATGGCCAAGGAACAGTCATGACGTTCAAAGGTACCGGAGGCACATGAACTTTATCAGCATAAATCTGGCACTTGTTATAAATTCTCGAGTGGTGGCGATCGTCGGTTTCCATAGTCAACCAATAGTAACCTGCTCTCAGAATTTTCTTGGCCATAGTATGCCCACTAGAGTGAGTACCAAAGGTGCCTTCATGCATATCTTCCATATTTTTCTATGCTTACTTCTTGTCCATACAACGAAGTAGAGTTGAATCATGATTGCGCTTGTACAAAATTCCATTGCTCAAGAAGAACCTAGCAAAGAAATTCCATAGGAATTTCTTGTCATTGATTGATTCCCCTTCAGGGTATTCTTTAGTTTCAAGTTAGATTTTCACTTCATGAAACCAAGGTTTTTCTTCTACTTCATCAGTATCAATTTTGAAGCAATGTACTGGGTCATCAAATCTTTCAACAGTAATTCTGGGAGCCTCATTGTCCCATATGACCTTAAACATGGATGACATGGTAGCTAATGTGTCTGCCAACTGATTCTCTTCTCTTAGGATATGCTCAAAAGTAATCTCTTCGAAGTACAGAATCAAAGTAAGAACATGTTCTCGATAAGGGATAAGATTCAGATGCTTTGTATCCCATTCTCCTTTGAGCTGACTGATTACCAAGGCTGAATCCCTATATACGCTCAGGAATTTGA
Source organism: Vicia faba (assembly GCA_948472305.1). NCBI lineage: Eukaryota > Viridiplantae > Streptophyta > Magnoliopsida > Fabales > Fabaceae > Vicia > Vicia faba. The sequence continues at coordinate 706,427,752 of OX451740.1, forward strand.
TTCTCAAGTCAATAGTGACTTTAATACCCATGATGCACGCTTCATATTCAACCATATTATTGGTGCAGTCAAAGCAAAGTATGGCAGTGAAGGTTGTATGGCAACCTTGAGGAGAGATAATTACAACACAAAATCTGTTTCCAAGTGTGTTAGAAGCTCCATCGAAAACCACAGTCCATCAGGATCCTAGCCCAGGTCCTTCATACGGTCCAGGTTCTTCACAATCTATAATTAGCATGATGTTCTCATCTGGGAATTTGAAGTTCATAGATTGTTAGTCGTCTACAGCTTGATGCGCCAAATGATCTGCTAGTACACTTCCTTTAATTTCCTTTTAAGTGGTGTACTGAATGTTGTATTCTGTCAAGATCATTTACCATCGGGCTATTCTTCCGAAGAGAGTTGGCTTCTCAAATATTTACTTGATGGGATCCATTTTAGAGATTAATAGAGTAGTTTGAGTCAACATATATTGTCTTAGTCGGCGAGCAGCCCATGCCAAAGTGCAGCAATTTTTCTTGAGTAGTGAATATCTTATTTCACAGTCGGTAAACTTTTTTCTAAGGTAGTATATTGCATGCTCTTTTCGAACAGACTTGTCATGCTTCCCCAATACACACCCCATTGAATTCTCTAGAACTATTAGGTACATGATTAAAGGTATTCCTTTAACTAGTGGCATCAGAATTGGAGGTTCTTGTAAGTACTCCTTGATTTTGTCAAAAGCCATTTGACAGTCGTCGTTCCATTTTACTACTTGATCTTTCTTCAGCAGCTTGAAGATTGGCGCACAGGTAGCAGACAAATGAGAAATAAATTGGGCAATGTAATTTAGTCGTCCTAAGAAACCTCTGACCTCCTTCTCAGTGCGAGGAGCCAACATTTCTTGAATAGCTTTGACTTTTTTAGGATAAACTTAAATACCTTTACCAGTGGCGGTGAAACCCAGGAGTTTTTCATATCTCACCCCAAAGATGCATTTGTTTGGATTCAATCTTAGTTTGTATTTCTCCAGCCTTTCAAATAACTTATGCAGATGATCAAGATGTTCTTCTTTATTCTGTGATACATCTATCATGTTTTCGACATAAATTTCTATCTCATGATGAATCATGTCATGAAATAAAGCTACCATGGCCCGTTAATAAGTTGCCCCAGCATTCTTCAACCCAAAAGGCATGACCTTGTAAATGAAAGTGCCCCACTGTGTGACAAAGGTAGTTTTCTCCATGTCATCAGGCTCCATCTTGATCTGATTATAACCTGAGAAACCATCCATGAAGGGGAACACCTTATACTGAGCAGTGTTGTCGACCAGAACATCAATATGCGGAAGTGGGAAGTCGTCTTTAGGGCTCGCCCTGTTCAAATTATTGTAATCTACACACATATGTACCTTGCCATCTTTCTTTGGTACCAGAACAACATTAGCAACCCATTGAGGATATGATGTTACTGCTAATAAACTTGCATTGAATTGTTTCATAACCTCAGCCTTGATTTTCCCTGATATCACGGGACGCATGCGAAAAACCTTCTGCTTAATCGGAGAATAACCCTCTATCATTGGCAGACGATGAACCATAATATTTGTATCAAGCCCTGGCATGTCTTCGTATGACCAATCAAATACCTCAACATAATTTTGCAACATCTGAATCAACCTGTTCTTGACACTGCCCTCTAAGTTAGCGCCTATCTTGACCTCTTTTCTATCTGTCTCAGAACCCAAGTTTACTACTTCGACTGGCTCTTCATGTGGTTGGATAACCTTTTCTTCTTGTATTAAGAGTCTGACAAGTTCTCCAGGTATTTCAAAATATTTCTCGCCTTTGGTAGATTGGATTTTCAAAGTCATGAACGACAATAGCAGAATCTTTATCAACGAGATCCAGAATGGATGGGGATCTGCAATGTAGTGTGTGGGTGTGTGTAAGAACACATAACTATTTGAAAGTCCAATAAAGTAAAAGAAAGACAGAGAGTGCAAAAAGTTTAATGCAAAACGTCCAATGTTTTCATTAAATGAAAATATGACATATGAAATGACAACCCTTAACAAATGGACCATTGTGCCCCAGGAAAGACACAAGGTTTAAAGTCATCGTTTTAATAGAAATTACATAACCACACTTCTTAAAGAGAAAAAAATAGACATAGCTATTACTCCTGGATAAAGGAGATGGAGATAATGTCTTTTGGTTTCCAATTGTCGAGTCTATCACCAATGGTAGGGAATATCCAGCTGTCGAAATCACCATCACTGTCAGCATCCTCTATAGAGTCGACTTCGTTATCGCTAATACAGAATGAAGGTCTACCAGCACGAGCATGAAGAACAGCCCTCTGACCCTCTGCAGTAAAGCCCAAACCAAACTTATCATATTTATAGGGGATATCAGGAAGTTGACCCCAAACTATACAACCACCTTCTTCTATAGTCGCTTTGGCATCTTTCAAGGAAGTCATCTTGTGCGGAACCCTGGTAGTCTTTGGAATGGCAGAAACATCTTCAATAACAGTAGGGGAAATCTCTTCAAAGGTTTGACATGAGGTCTCAGTAAATTCTCCATCCATCTCCATGTACCGGAATGAATTCAAGTGGCTGACCATGTACTCTTCCTCTCCGCAGAAAGTAACAATCTTCCCTTTTAAAGGATATTTCAATTTCTAGTGCAAGGTGGAGTTAACAGCAACTGCCCCATGGATCCAGGGGCGTCCCAATAGACAAGAATAAGCTGGCCGGATGTCCATTACATAAAAGGTAGATTCAAAGATTTGTGAACCTACTTTGATTGGGGGGTCCACTTCTCCATGTACCATTCTTTTTGACCCGTCAAAGGCCTGAACTATGATATCGCTAGGTTCCAGCATGACCCCTTCATAATCCAATCAGTTAAGAGTGCCTTTTGGAAGAACATTCAGAGAAGAGCCAGTGTCAACCAACACATGAGCTAATGTAGTTCTCCTGCATTCAATGGAGACATAGAGGGGCCTATTATGATTTCTCCCCTCTAGAGTCAGGCCAACATCGGAGAAACCTAATCCATTGTCATTCGTTAAGCTAGAAACATAACTTCCAAATTGATCGTCAGAAATATCTTTGGGTACATGAGTAGTCTTCAAGAATTTCATTAAAGCTTGCGCATGGGCTTCAGAACACAGTAATAAAGACAACATGGATATTTTGGACGGGGTCTGCCCCAACTGTTCAAAAATTTTATAGACGCTTCTAAGAATGATTTTCAAAACCTCTTCCATTTCATGTCTAGAGGTATCCTTTACTGTAGCTTCTTTTAGTGTCTCTGTACGAGAAGGTTCTATCATTGGCTCTTTACCTCGAGCTTCGGTAGTTGCCTTGATAACTGTGACTTGAGCAGGTTGAGAGATTTCCAGAGAGAAAATACTTCCACTTCTAGTAATTTTGCTGGTCCTTGCAATATTGTCAATGTTAGGATCAACCTCTTTATCATCTTCGTCTAACAACTCTTACTGAATGCCATGGTAATAGACGCCAGACCCATAATTCCATGGAATAGCCTTCTCCGAGGAATATGGGATGGGCCCAGGTTTTGTAATGGTTAAGGGAGCAGATTTTGGATTGGAAATAATCCTAACAGGACCCTTGGAAGTAATCTTGATAGGAGTACCAGATATGACAGAAAAATCTCGACACAAATTTTCAGTAGATGAGACTTTTTCAATCAAAATAACATGTTCATCCATCAGGCGTTGAATGCCTTCCTTCAGTAACCCACAACCATTGGGTTGAACCGCACAACAATAACATTTTTTAACACATCCCGAAAATAAACCAGCTTGTATAAAATTCTTCTTGACAGTTGAGAAAGGAGTAACTATATCACTTATGGAGGTAACATGCAAAACATCTTCAATAGCACTCACGCCTTTGTCTTGCTTCAGCATAGGAGCAGTAATCACGTTCAGAGTCTTATGAGGGTCGAATTCAATTTCTTTATTGTCAATCATGTCTTGGATTTTGTTTTTCAGGGCCCAACAGGTGTTGGTGTCGTGCCCAAGACTGTTCAAATGATAGGCACATCTTACATTTGGATTGTACTTCAGAGAAGATGTGTTGGGATTAGGAGGAGGATCCCGAAGTGTTATGAGGTCGGCCTTTAACAAATGTTGCAATGCTTACGCCTGTAATAGTGGGAGAACTGAATTTTGGGTTTTGCATTTTATCACAAGTGTTGCGGATAGCAAGAGTCATCACCGAATTTTCTTTCATCCAATAACGGAAAGGGTGAAAAGAACAGGAAAGAGGTTTGAGAATTTTATTGAGTTCAGGGGGTAGGTTATGAAAAGGGAAGGTGTTATCACCCTTTTCATTCGTAGTTATCTATGGGCTCTTAATTGTTAGCTCACTTTGAAAATAATGCTTCGCGTTTGTGTATGTTTGAAAATATTTTGAAAATTCCTAAGTGCGACAATTTTGTAATTATTCCCGTATCGTTGAGAATGTATACAAAATGTTTGTTTTGAAAATATTTATTGGATGGAAGTGTTTATTTTGGAAAGATATTTTGAAAATGCCAATGTAAGGATGTTTGCTTTATAATAACCCTTGTATCTGTCCTCAAGAGTGTTTATAAAGTGTTCTTAAAGTAGGTGTTTTAAAAATGTGAAATGTGGAAATTGTTTTAGTTTGTGAGCAAGCGATTACGGGCGATCTACCTACTCAAAGAGTCTTTGTTCTTTTCCTCCTTCTTTAGATAGTGTTATCCTACCATTAGTTAGTAGGAAGCCCTACTATTGGATGTAGGGGACATGCGCGGGTCATCGTACAATCATAGAAGGAAACTTGTAAGATACTTTAGAAATTGTCGTAAGGGACTAAGATCGTTTACTGAAGGCAACATCGAAGGGTCATCGAGGGACTACAATATTTTTAATCGAGGGTCTTTTTCTAAAGCATCTCACGTTCGATGGACATGATTGTTTTTATCCAAGGTAACAAGTGAGGATACTCTAGAGGTGCGTGTGTTTGAAGTGTTTTAAATTCAGGTATTATTTGTCTTTGAGATTAGGTTTTATAATGTTTTCTTTTAGTCTTGTCATACAAACCCTAATTACTAACAGTAATAAGGAAATCAGTAAATTGCGGAAATTAAATGTTCTACACTATTACAAGGCTTTGGAAATGGGGGTACAAATTTGTGAATGAGGATGAAATGTAAAGGAGTCCTAATTAAGGCTATTACAAACTTTGAGCAATTAAAATATTGGAACATATTTATGCGAAGGTAAAGTGCGCGAAGGTAGTGAAAAGGGAAAAAAGGTTTTAAGAAAACCTAAAAATATTTCTAAATGTTTGTTTTAAGAAAATATTTGGTTGTTTCTTTGTTTAGAAAATATTTGAAATATGAAAAAAAAATTAGACCTAATTTCTAATTAATTTACAATCTAATTATTAAAAATAAAGTATGATTAAATTAATTAATTCTTAATTATAAAAATTAAATTAATCAATTAAAACCTAAACAAATCTAAGTATCTAGAAAATATTTTTGTATTTGTTTTTTTGTTTAGAAAAATAATTTGAAGTATAAAAACCTAGTCTTAATAAAATAAAATCAAGGTAATTAAAATAAAATAATTTTTATTTGTCAAAAATTAAAAATAGATAATTAAAACCTAAATCTAATTTTTTTAATCAATTTTAAGATTTTTTTTTTATAAAAAAGAAATTAGAAAATAAAATTAATTAAAATAAAATAAAATAAAATAATAAAAAAAAGAAATAAAATGGGCCTGTAGTAACAAGTAATAAGGGGGGGGTGAGAAATAGCAAAAATGGAAAGGCCTGAACTCCCCAAGCTCAATGCCTGTTTGATTCAGTGGGGATGGCCTTCTGATTTTCATCATGTTCATGCGTCTTGGTGCATTGGATCTGCCTTAGATTGGATTTAATGGTGATGAGACGAGGGCATATGATGGACTCATGGAAGCTTTATGCACTGGATCTGCAAGAAATATGTTAAAAAACATAAAAGGGTACTGTTGGGGCTCGAACCCAGGTCCCTATAGTAACAGGCACACGCTTTAAACACTGGGATGGTGATACATCCGTTAGTTTACACGCGAATCATTCAATATATTATATACTTGTTTCTGAGAGTTTGAAGATGCAACTTCATCTTCTTCGCGCGGCTAGCAATAATAACAAAAATTTGGAAAATGCTAACTCCTTCATTTCTCAATCATTTCAAAAACAAACTTGTTCTAAAACTCAACACGAATTCAAACATTTAAGTAACTTAAGCTAACAGTCAAAGATTAAAGTGAATTTCTGTTGGTACCAAACTGGACCCTAATTTATCATAAAATTCAAATCCAAAATTCACATCGCACACTCAACATAAATGAAAACTAAGGACATGGTTAGTTTCAGGGTATTTATATCTACATTTTTGCTTTAGAAATGAATTGCAAATGATGCTTGTACAGAGATTTCAAAGTTTAGAAAACTTACCTCTGATGTGAGAATCGAGTTTGGAGTTAGAGCACTTCTGGAGGTGTTAGGATGATCCGGATAGCTTCACCTAACTTCCAGGAAGCTTTTGCAATGCTTACTTTGTATTGAAAGTGTCTGAATCACTCCAACCAAGTTTAGTTGTGAAGCTCTATTTTTGAGTTTGCAAGATGATGAAGATGGTGTTACAGTGATGAAACAGGTCTTTGGATGAGTTCTTTATCTTTATGAGTTATAGAAGCTTTGTAAATGATTTAGAGTGAAAACACAGGGGCGGATTGAGTATTTGGTGTTCAAGGTCAGAAGTTACAACAATGGAGTTTTATATGTAGCTTCTGATCTTGAGAGGTTTTTTGAGGTTGTGAATTCATGAGTTTGCTTGGAAATACTTCCTCTATTTATAGGAAATAAGTTTGAGGGCCAAAGTTGATCAGGTTTGCAAGATCACTTGTTATGGCTTGGTTTCTTAGTTATGAAACAAACTTGAAGATCATGGTTCCAATGCCTTGTACCTTGAAATTTGGAAAATCTGACCAAAACTTGTAAAACAATTTATAAGTGTTGGATAAAAACATCATAACTTCATGAACTTGTATCTCTTAAATTAAGTATTTTTTGAGGATCCTCCCACATTAAAAAATTTGTAGAATTCATCAAACCCTACAACTTTCATTTTGAAATTTTTCCTTGAATCAACTTGTATGTTGAGGAAACTTGCTTGTGAAGTTAGGGTTTTTGTTAGGAACAAATACACTTAGAATTTCTCTAAGTGTTTATAAAATTTTCCAAATTTGACATTTGTTGACTTTTTGATTTCTTGATGATCAAGTTTGATAGCTTTGAATATCTTTATGATTCTTGACTTTTTAATTCCAATGTTGACCAAAAAGTCAAAGTTTGACTTTTGAGTGACTGTTGACTTTTCATCAGTTAATTCAATTCTTTCAACTATAAATCACTCTCATCTTTGGAAATATTTTGAGAAATGTAATTAGGTAAAGATGTTTTATTTGAGTCCTTGAGATCATGCTTCAAGCCATTAGGTCATGCACTAGGCCAAAAGTCAATGATCAGTCATCTTCAGTTAAAACCCTAATTTTGGCAATTTTTGCCCTTTGATGATTTGAGGGATTTCCTTGAGGAATCATGGTCAACCCTTGATCAAATGATGAATATCACCTCAAAATTTTGATGTTGACAAAAATCTTGAAGTTTGACTGTATGTTTGACCACAATTAAGTTTTTACCCAATGCCGTTGATTTTCAGTCATCTGAGCAATTGACTAGGAAAATTTGTGATACAAAGCTTGAAACTTGACATAAGCATTATTGAGGACCTATGATGTGTTAGAATATAATTTGGTTCTACACCCATGTAAGAGTTTTGATGATAACAAACACATGATATATATATATATATATATATATATATATATATATATATATATATATATATATATATATATATATATATATATATATATATATATATATATATATATATATATATATATATATATATATATATATATATATATATATATATATATATATATATATATATATATATATATATATATATATATATATATATATATATATATATATATATATATATATATATATATATGCTCGCTAATAAAAGAATCTTTATATGCAGGAAGTTCTGATGTGAAAAAGATGTTCTGATGTAAGGAGCATAGAAAATCTTCCAGAACATCACTAGAAGTTCTGATTATGCGAGCATAGAAGATGAGAGTATCATGATATAATCAGACACATCCGTCTTATAAGCAAATCTGTGTGACACAATTATATGAAGAAGTTTTGTTACAACTTCTGAATGCACCAACGCTGTGAAATAGGATCTCTGATAATCTGATATGTAAAGTTCTAATACAAGCAGTAAGGGACTCCCAACAGTAACATTCATCATCTAACGTAAGAATTTCTGAAGCGTCACCGTTTATCAATGCAATATCAAAATTAACGGCTACAAACAGACAAGAATCTCCGAGTTTGGAAAGATCATTAATTCGTGTTATGAACATTCCAAAAGCATCTTCTTATGTCACTGTTGCATGGCCTATATAAAGAAGACAAAAATAAGAATTCAAGTGAAGAACTACTGCGCACGTAAAAGAAAAGCATATTTACCCAGTTCTACCTAGCAATCTTATTTTTGTGTAATACATCACAGTTGTGATATTATTTTATTTAGAAAACATATTTGTACACACTCAATTATATTAATTTGTAATTCCTTGAGAAAACTGGGTTGTGGTTTTTAGAATCAAGAAGACTTTTGCATTTGTCAAAGTAAATTTGTAATCAAGATTGATTAGTGGATTAAGACCTCGTTGGAGAGAGGTGAAATCACCTAGGCGGGTGGACTGGAGTAGTTTGATTTCAAATGAACCAGGATAAAAATAAACATGTTCTTTTCATTATGTTTTGAGATCCCAATTCAACCCCCTTCTTGTGTTTTTCCCTCCTTCAATTGGTATCAGAGCACCTGGATCTGGGTGCAAAAACTTAACTGTGTTAGAAAAAGATCCAAGGAGGAAAAAGACTATGGTGGGACTAAGTCAGAACATCAGCAATGATTATCATGATGAAAAATACAGAATTAGAAGTAGCCCCCCAATATTTGGCGGTGAAAAATTTGAATACTGGAAAGACATAATCAAAAGTTTCTTTCTATCATGTGAAGCTGACCTTTGGGATATGGTAACAGATGGGTACATACATCCTGTTGATGAAAGCAATCAGAAGATTGACAGAAAAAGAATGACAAATCATCAAAAGAGGGATTTCAGAAATCATCACAAGGCCATAACTATTTTCTTGAGTGCCATCTCATACTCAGACTATGCGAAGATAACAAACAGAGAGACATCAAAGCACATGTTTGATTCCTTGAGAATGACGCGTGGAGGCAACACGCAGGTCAAAGAAACCAAAGCCCTTGCGCTCATTCAAAAATATGAAGCCTTCAAAATGGAAGAAGATGAAACCATTGAAACAATGTTCTCAAGATTTCAAAATCTATTTGCTGGGCTAAAAGTTACGGACATAGGGTACTCAACTGCTGATCATGTAAATAAGATCATCAGAAGTTTACCAAATAAATGGAGACCCATGGTCACTGCTCTCAAACTAGCAAAAGATCTAAACAAAATCTCTCTAGAAGAACTTGTCAGCTCTCTCAAAAGTCATGAGATAGAGTTAGAAGATGATGAGCCCCAGAAGCAAGGTAAGTCTCTCGCTCTGAAATCTAATAAATATGAAACCAAATTTTTGCAAGAAAAAGCAGAAGTATAAAACTCTGGTGAATACTCGTCAGAAGAAGGCAAATTGTTCCTTCTATCCAGAAGAATCAATCAATTGCATAAGCACAGGCAGAGGAAATTTAGAAACTTTAGAAGAACAGGGAATGACTCTAAACAATCTTCTGGATACAGAAATTCCAGTAACATATACATTACCTGTTATGAATGTAATGAACAAGGTCACAACATGAGCAATTGTCCAAATCTTCAAATAGAGAAACCTAAAAAGAAGATCTCTACGGAAAAGAAGAAAAGTCTTATGGAAACATGGGATGACTCTGAATCTTCTGAAGATGGAACAGAATCAGAAGATGAACGAGCCAATATAGCTCAAACGGACAACTTATCAGATGTCTCTGAATCCTCTGAATCAAAATCAGAATTAGAATCAGACTCAAAGTCATAAGAGGTATTTTCTAAATTTTCTAGATCTCAATTAGAAGAGAGTCTGTCAGAAATTCTAGAAAGGTATCAGAAACTTCTAGTCATAAACAAGAACCTGAAAAAGGATCTAGTTTTTGACTTTGAAGAAACTAAGACTCTGAGATTGGAAAACTCTGAGTTGAAAGAAACAATTTCAAAACTTGAAAATGAATTATAAAATACTCAGAAGTTCCTAGTAATCGTGATAAGATCATAAAGGAATATGATCATAGCTTTCAGAAATTCCTCGCTAAAAACATAGATAGAAGCAAGATGGCTTCAATGATCTATGGAGTTAGCACAAATGGCAGAAAAGGTATATGATACAAAGGTAAAGTATCCAAACCTAAGAAAGTTAAGGATTTGGTTATTAAACGCACTCCTCTTTATTCTCACTTCACTTCTGGGCAAACACATGATAAAAAATATACTAGTAAGGCATTTTATGCTAAACCAAAATTCAAACAGAATTTTGGAAACTCTAACAATGATGGACCCAGAAAGATATGGGTACCAAAGGATAAAATCATCTATGCTGCAGATATTTTTAACAGTAAGATTGAAACACCAGTCCTAACACCTAGATTTTGGATGCTCTCTACACATGGAGGGAAGAAAGCATATGTTCCAAAGCCTGGAGTTTAAAGGATTCACATGTTTCAGAGGTAATCAGAAAGGAAAAGTTATTGGCTCTGGAACTATTGGGATAGGTAATGAGAATACAACATCATAAGCTCTCTAAAGAATCTCAATTGAACCCAGAAGAGGATGTCACACCTTCTCAAGCAACTTCTATTAAAGCAAGACAAATAAAGTTTTCTCCACTTTTTGATTATTGACAAAAAGGGGGAGAATGAAAAATATTTTGACTCCTATCAGAAGCTATATCAGAAGATCTTCAGGGAAGTATTTTATTTTCTCGTTATCTGAGTATTCTACTCAGGGGGAGTTTTTTATTCTTTGTTCTTTATATTCCATCAAAATATACAAGTTTTTGTCATCATCTAAAAAGGGGAGATGGTTAGAACATAATTTGGTTCTACATCCCTGTAAGAGTTTTGATGATAATAAAAACATGATATATATATATATATATATATATATATATATATATATATATATATATATATATATATATATATATATATATATATATATATATATATATATATATATATATATATATATATATATATATATATATATATATATATATATATATATATATATATATATATATATATATATATATATATAAAGAATAAATATGCTCGCTAATAAAAGTATCTTTATATGCAGGAAGTTCAGATGTGAAAAAGATGTCTTGATGTAAGGAGCATAAACGATCTTCCAGAACATCACTAGAAGTTATGATCATACGAGCATAGTAGATGAAAGTATTATGATATAATCAGACGCATCCTTCTTAGAAGAAAATCTGTGTGACACGCTTATATGAAGAAGTTTTGTTACAACTTCTGAATGCACCAACACTGTGAAACAGGATCTCTGATACTCTGATCTGTAAAGTTCTGATACAAGCAGTAAGGGACTCCCAATAGTAACATTCATCCTCAAACGTAAGAAGTTCTGAAGCATTACAGTTTATCAATGCAATATCAAAAGTAACGACTACATACAGACAAGAATCTCCTGGTTTAGAAAGATCATTAATTCGTGTTATGAACATTCCAAAAGCATCTTCTTATGTCACTGTTGCATGGCCTATATAAAGAAGACAAAAATAAGAATTCAAGTGACGAACTACTGCGCACGTAAAAGAAAAGAATATTTACCCAGTTCTACCTAGAAATCTTAAATTGTGTAATACATCACAATTGTGATATTGTTTTATTTAGAAAACATATTTGTACACACTCAATTATATTATTTTTCTAATTCCTTGAGAAAACCAGGTTGTGGTTTTTAGACTCAAGAAGACTTTGGTAGTTGACAAAGTAGATTTGTAATCAAGATTGGTTAGTGGATTAAGACCTCGTTGGAGAGAGGCGAAATCACCTTGGCGGGTGGACTGGAGTAGTTTGAGTTCAAACGAACTAGGATAAAAATCAACGTGTTCTTTTCATTATGTTTTGAGATCCCAATTTAACCCCCCCTTCTTGTGTTTTTCCCTTCTTCATGATGAACCATGAAAGTAACATGAGGTATTGGAAGCTTAATTTTCCTTGATAAAACCAAAACCCTAGTTAAAAACTAATGTTTAGGAGGAGGTCTCACCAGGCAATTCCTGAGTAGCTTGGAGTATTTGAGAATCTTAGAAGAATGTCTTGAAGAAAATGGGAGGGGAAATTTTGGGGTACAATAGTTGCCCCTATTAAATCTTCTTAAACCTTAAGAGTTAGATTGGTATGTCCGCCATTCGTGACTTGAAGGTGGAAGATGATTGAACACATAAGTGCCCAGAAATTTTCACTCGCTTGTGCATAAAGTAACATTGTTGGTTGATTACACTGGGAATGGGCTTTAGTATGCCATTTGGAGAGGTGATGGAGATTTGTCGGAGATGGGCTTATAGATTCCATCTAAAGTAATTATTGATTGAAATTAGACTAAGTTTATGCTCGACTTCAACTGGAAGAAGTATCAGAATAGATCTATGCTTGATTTAAACTGAACCAGAAGAGGTCTTTTTGTCCTTAAGTGGAAGAATTATCAGAATAAATCTATGGTTAATTTAATATGAGCAAGAAAAGGTCTATTGGAAGAAGTGTCAGAATAAATCTACGCTTGATTTAATCTGAGCTAGAAGATGTTTACGCCTATCTTTAACTGGAAGAAGTATCAAAATAAATATATGGTTAATTTAATCTGAGCCAGAAAAAGTCTACTGGAAGAAGTATTAGAATGAATATTTGGTCGATTTAATCTGAGCCAGAAGATATCTTTGAAGGAAGTCTTCATCATGTAGATAGTTACCCCGTCCTATTTTGAATATTGATATACAATCTATTTTTGTTAGTAAACCAATCCTGTTTCGGGAGTTCATACCACTTGGTGATAAAGATAGTCGCCCCGTCCTGTTTTGGGAATTGATCTTCATCTGACCATAAAGAAAGAAAGATAGTTTCCCTGTCTTTTTTTAGGGAGTTAATCTTTGCTCGACTGTATAGATAGTTTCCACATCTTGTTTTGGGAATTAATCTAGAACCTTCTTTTTGTTGGCTGTAGAGATAGTTGCCCCATCTTTTTTCGGGAATTAATCTCTGTCTTGGTCACATAGATAGTTTTCCCGTCTTGTTTCAGGAGTTAATCTTGGACCCATTTGTTGACGATATTCGTCTGTTTGTGAACTTTACCTGAAAAGATAAAGAGTTAGTTGTATGCAATGTCATGATGTATGAAATGCATTGCGTAATGATGTTCTCAAAATAAATGAGATTGTGTTATATGTGTTTCATATGCATATGCTATAAATGATGTCTGAATATCGAATGTTATTGGAAGTGTATCAATAGTTATGTATGACAATTTGCTGGGGAGAATGAATCCTTGACTGATGCTTGGGATGAAGAACATGTGTAATCTTCAATCTGGTCTAGAGTGTTTCCGTTGGGGGTTCCTGCTTGCTGTTTGAGGAAACTCCGCTAAGGAATGTTTACTTCTATTTGGGGAGAAAAGTTCTGGAACATTAGTCGTTCATCGCTCTACTAGAGATTTTAATTCTTATATACCCTGATTGTGGATAAAAGAGATAGATAACCTTCCGACTCATCTGGGGAATTTAATTCTTATATACCCTGAATGGGGATAAAAGAGATGAATAACCTTCCGACTCGTCTGGGGAGAATAATTCTTATATATCCTGACTGGGGATAAAAGAGATGGATAACCTTCTAAATCGTCTAAGTAATTTAATTCTTATATACCCTGACTGGGGATAAAAAAGATGGATAACCTTCCGACTCGTATAGGGAGGATGAAGTTGCCTGATACCTGGTCCAGTTCTAGGTTTCATAGCAACTCTCTAGGGGTATTGGTGATTTCACTGGGGAGAGGAATTTTTCCAGTGATTCATAGCCATATGAGGAATATACTCGAGATGGGGAGACTGTAATCTGTTGGGGAAATAAACCCTGTTGACAGGGAAACGCTCTGCTGAGGAAACAAACTCAGCTGGAGAGAAAAAAAATTCAATATTTTTTGGAGGAATAAACTCAGCTGGGGAAGAGAATTTCCATGAACTATACTGATTGACACTCCATAGGTTGGTGATATTTTCCGGGAAAAAGATCTTCCAGGGAAATTGCGGGGAATGTATCTTCATTAAAGGTGAATTTGTGAAGACTACTCTGGGGGAATAATCTCATGAAAGTGGCTCTGTGGGGATTTGTGGACAACTTGAAAGTTATCCCAACTCCTAGAGTCTTGAGTAAATTCTTACTCTTGTTCTTATGCATAATTTTGTTAACAGTTAATCGTGTTCATATACATATGTTCATTCAATTTCAGTCATTGGACGTTTTTGCAAACAAAACTGAAACAACAAAAAGTTTGAACTTAAGGTGTATTTGTACAATAGAGACATAAATCCTAGTAAGAGGAAATTTTCGTGAAATAAAAAGAGTACAAAGTGAAAACAAATCATATATCTATGTGGAAATAATCTCGTTGGGTTCCAACTCTACTATTTCCCTTATGTCTGCGAACATCTCATCCCTTGTTGTCAGAAGAAATTGACTGAACGGATCCTATGTCTTTGGTAACAAAGCTTACAGTAAGTGATCCAACGGGACATAGTCGTACGCTTTTAATCCCTAACTTTTTCCTAGACCTCCCTTTCGGGTTTTCAGTCTACCGGGATACGCTTTCTTGCCCAAGCCACCTTTTCTGGTTTTCGACTTGCCGGGTGTACAATCTTTTATATATATCCCTAATTTTTTCCCGAACCCTTTTGGTTCGCCGTGATGCCCTTATTTTTGCCTAGGCCAGTCAACCTAGCGGGTCATTTTTATGTGTAGTATCTTTTGACTATATCCGCGTTCATAGGATCCGATAACTCTTCACCGTCCATGGTGGTTAGTATCATAGCACCACCCCGAAATACTTTCTTGACAACAAATGGCCCTTCGTAGGTGGGAGTCCATTTTCCCCTGGGATCACCTTGCGTTAGAATGATGCGATTTATTACCAAGTCACCATCCTGATATACCCGATGTTTGATTTTCTTGTTGAATGTATTGATAATACGCTTCTGATACATCTGACCATGACAGACAGCCGCGAGCCTTTTCTCATCAATCAAGTTCAACTGATCTAACCTAGTCTGAATCCACTCGTCTTCGTATAAGTATGCATATTTCATAATCCTCAGAGAGGGAATCTGAACTTCGACAGATAGGACAACTTCCATACTATATACCAGAGAGAATGGGGTTCCCTAGTTGACGTTTGTGCCGAAGTGTGATAGTCGTGGAGATAAAACAGTAACATTGCATGCCAATCTTTGTAGGTCACAACCATCTTTTGCACAATCTTCTTTATGTTCTTATTGACGGCTTCCACTGTGCCATTCATCTTTGGTCGATACAGAGAAGAATTGTGGTGCTTGATCTTAAACTGCATGCATAGTTCGGTGATCATAATGTTGTTGAAGTTGGTACCATTATCTGTAATGATTCTCTTAGGGATGCCATACCAACATAAGAGGTTATGCGTAATAAATCGAGCTACCACATTCTTAGTGACAGAGGCGAACAAGGCTTCTTCAACCCATTTTGTGAAGTAGTCAATGGCGACGAGAATGAAATGATGCTTGTTAGGAGTAATATGCTTGATTTCTCCGATCATATCAATTCCCCACATTGCAAATGGCTAAGGAGAAGTTATAACATTCATAGGAACTGGAGGCACATGAACTTTATCAGCATAGATCTGGAACTTATAACAAGTTCTCAAGTGGTGGGGACAGTCAGTTTCCATGATCGACCAATAGTAACCTGCTCTCAAGATTTTCTTATCCATAGTATGTCCACTGGAGTGAGTACCAAAGATGCCTTCATGCATATCCTCCATAATCTTCTCTTCCTCCTTCTGGTCTACATAGCCAAGCAAAGTTGAATCATGACCACATTTGTACAAGATCCTATTGCTCAAGAATAACTTAGGCGAGAATCTCCATAGCAATTTCTTGTCATTGATCGATGCCCAATCAGGGTATTCTTGAGCTTTAAGGTACATTTTTACTTCATAAAACCAAGGTTTTTATTCTACTTCCTCAGTGTCAATTTTGTAGCAATGTGTTGGTTCTTCGAATCTTTCAATGGTAAATCTGGGAGCCTCATTGTCCCATTTGACCTTGAACATGGACGACATGGTAGCTAATGCGTCCACCAACTGATTCTCTTCTCTTGGGATATGCTCAAAATAGTCTCTTCAAAGTACGAAATCAAAGTAAGCACATGTTCTCGATAAAGGATAAGATTCAGATTCTTTGTATCCCATTCTCCCTTGACCTGACTGATTACCAAGGTTGAGTCCCCATATACGCTCAGGAACTTGATTCTTAAGTCAATAGCAGCTTTAAGACCTAAGATGCACGCTTCGTACTCAGCCATATTGTTGGTGTAGTCAAAGCAAAGTCTGGAGGCGAAAGGTGTATGGAAACCTTGAGGAGAGATAATTACAACACCTATCCCGTTTCCAAGTGTGTTAGAAGCCCCGTCAAAAACCATAGTCCATCGGGATCCTGACTTAGGTCCTTCATACGGTCCAGGTTCTTCACAATATATAACTAGCATAATGTTCTCATCCGAGAATTTTAAGTTCATAGATTGGTAGTCGTCTATAGCTTGATGTGCCAAATGATCTGCCAATACACTTCCTTTGATTTCTTTTTGAGTGGTGTACTAAATGTCGTATTCTGTTAAGACCATTTACCATCGGGCTATTCTTACGGAGAGACCTGGCTTCTCGAATATGTACTTGATGGGATCCATTTTAGAGATCAATAAAGTAGTATGGGTCAACATATACTGTCTTAGTCGGCGAACAGCCCATGCCAAAGCACAACAAGTTTTTTCGAGCAGTGAATATCTCGTTTCAGTCGGTAAACTTTTTGCTAAGGTATTATATTGCATGCTATTTTCGACCAGACTCGTCATGCTTCCCCTGTACACACCCTATTGAATTCTCTATCACTGTCATGTACATGATTAAAGGTCTTCCTTCAACTGGTGGCATCAGAATCAGAGGTTCTTGTAAGTACTCCTTGATTTTATCAAAGGCCATTTGACAGTCGTCATTCCATTTTACTACTTGATCTTTCTTCAGCAGCTTGAAGATCATCTCACAGGTAGTAGTCAAATGAGAAATGAATCGGGTAATGTAATTCAGTCGACCTAAGAAACCTCTAACCTCCTTCTCAGTACGGGGAGACGACAATTCTTGAATGGCTTTAACTTTTGAGGGATCAACTTCAATACCTTTACCGCTGACAACAAAACCCAGGAGTTTACCGGACCTCACCCCAAAGATGCATTTGTTTGGATTCAGTCTTAGCTTGTACTTCTTCAACCTTTCAAATAACTTATGTAGATGATCAAGATGTTCTTCTTAAGTCTGTGATCTTGCTATCATGTCGTCTATGTAAACTTCTATCTCATGATGAATCATGTCATGGAATAAGGCTACCATGGAACGTTGATAAGTTTCCCCAGCATTCTTCAACCCAAAAGGCATGACTTTGTAAAAGAAAGTGCCCCACTGTGTGATGAAGGTAGTTTTCTCCATGTCTTCAAGCGCCACCTTGATTTGATTATAACCCGAGAAACCATCCATGAAAGATAATACCTTATGTTGAGTAGTGTTATGGACCAAAACATAAATATGTGGCAGTGGGAATTCATCTTTGGGGCTTGCCCTATTTAGATCCCTGTAATCTAGACACATACGTACCTTACCATCTTTCTTTGGTACCGGAATAACATTAGCAACACATTGAGGATATGATGTCACTGCTAAGAACCCTGCATTAAATTTTTTCATAACCTCGGCCTTGATCTTCTCTAACATCTCAGGATGCATGCGACGTACCTTTTGTTTAATCAGAGAACAAACCTCTTTCATTAGCAAACGATGAACCACAATATTAGTATCGAGCCCTGGCATGTCTTCGTATGACCAAGAAAATACCTCAACATAGTCGTGCAACATCTGAATCAATTTGTTCTTGACAATGTCCTTTAAGTTGGAGCCTATCTTGACTTCTTTCTTATCTGTCTTAGAACCCAAGTTTACCACTTTGACCAAATATTCATGTGGTTGGATAGCCTTTTCTTTTTGTATTAAGAGTCTGGAAAGTTCTCCAAGTATTTCACAATCTTCCTCACCTTCGTCTTCGGCTTGATAAATTGGATTTTCAAAGTCATAACTAGCAATAGCATAATCGTTATCAACGAGATCCAATTTGAATGGGGATCTGCAATGTAGTGTGTGGGTGTGTGTGAGAACACATAGCTATTAGAAAGTGCAATAAAGTAAAAGAAAGACATAGAGCACACAATTTGAATGCAAAACGTCCAATGTTTTCATTAAATGAAAATATGACATATGAAATGACAACCCTTAACAAATGAACCATTGTGCCTCGGGCAAGACACAAGGTTTAAAGTCATTGTTTTAAAATAAATTACATAACCAAATTTCTTAAAGAGATAAAAACAGAAATAGATATTACTCCTGGCGGAAGGAGATAGGGAAAATGTCTTCTGTTTTCCAATTGTCGAGTCCATCACCAATGGTTGGGAATATCCAGTTATCGAAATCACCATCACTGTCAGCATCCTCTATAGTGTTGACTTCGTTATTACTAATACAAAATAGAGGTCTTCCAGCACGAGCGCAAAGAACAACCCTATGACCCTTGGTAGTAAACCTCAAACCAAACTTATCATATTTGTAAGGGATATCAGGAAGCTAACCCCAAATTGTACAACCACCTTCTTCTATAGTTGTTTTGGCATCTTTCAAGGAAGCCATCTTGTGAGGAACCCTGGTAGTCTTTGGAATGGTAGAAACACCTTCAACAATAGTAGGGGAAATCACTTCAAAATCTTGTCAGGGAGTCTCAATTAATTCGCTGTCCATTTCTATGCATCTCAATGAATTCAGGTGGCTGACCATGTACTCCTCCTCTCTGCAGACAGTAGCAATCTTCCCTTTCATAGGATATTTTAATTTCTGGTGCAAGGTGGAGGTAACAGCGCCTGCCCCATGGATCCACAGGCATCCTAATAGATAAGAATAAGCTCTCCGGATGTCCATCACATAGAAGGTGGATTCAAAGATCTGCGAACCCACTTTGATCGGGAGGTCTACTTCTCCATGTACCATTCTTTTTTATCCATCAAAGGCTTGAACTATGATGTCTCTAGGTTTCAGCACAACCCCTTTACAATCCAGTCTGTCAAGGGCGCCTTTTGGAAAAATATTTAAAGAAGAGTCAGTGTCAACTAACACTTGAGCCAACGTAGTGCCCTTGCATTCAATAGAGACATACAAAGCCCTATTATGCTTTCTCCCCTCCGGAGTCAGGTCAGCATCATAGAAACCTAATCCATTTCCATTTGTTAAGCTAGCAACATATCTTCCAAATTAAACGGAAAAAATCTCTTGTGGTACATGAGTAGTCTTCAAAAATTTCATTAAAGGTTGTGCATGAGCTTCAGAACACAGTATTAAGGATAACATAGAGATTTTAGACGGGGTTTGACCCAACTGTTCAACAATTTTGTAATCACTTCTATGAATGATCTCCAAAACCTCTTACATTTCTTGTCCAGAGGTATCCTTGACTGTAGCTTCTTTTGGTGCCTCCATCCGGGCAGGCTCTATCATTGTCTCTTTAACTCGATCTTCGACAATTCTTTTAGTAACTGTAACTTGAATAGGTGGAGAGATTTCTGGAGAGAAAATCCTTCCACTTCTTATAATTTTACTGGTCCCCGCAATATTGTCGATATTGGGATCAAACTCGTTATCATCTTCATCAGACAACTCTTGTTTAACACCATGGAATAGACGTCAGACTCATAATTCCATTGAATAGCCTTCTCCAAGGGATATGGGATGGGCCCAAGCTTTGTGATGATTAAGGGAGCAAATTTTGGACTAGCATTAATCCTAGCAGGACCCTTATGAGTGATCTTGAAAGGATTACCAAATACGATAGACAAATCTCGGCATAAACTTTCAACATACCGAACTTTCTCAATCAAAATTACATGTTCATTCATCAGGCATTGAATGCCTTCCTTCAGTAACCCACAACCATTGGGTTGAACTGCACAACAATAACATTCTTTAACACAACTCGGAAATAAATCGGCTTGAAGAAAATTCTTCTTGACTATTGAGAGAGGAGTAACCACATCACTTACGGAGGTAACATACAGAACATCTTCAACAACACTTATGCCTTTGTCATGCTTCATCATAGGAGCAGTAATCACGTTCAGAGTCTCAAGATGGTGAAACTCAATTTCCTTGTTGTCAATCATGTCTTGGATTTTGTTTTTCAGGGCCCAACAGGTGTTGGTGTCGTGCCCAGAACTGTTCAAATTATAGGAACATCTTGCATTTAGATTGTACTTTGAAGAGGATGTGTTGGGATTAGGAGGAGGATCCCGAAGTGTTATGAGGCCATCCTTTAACAAATTCTGCAATGCTTGAGCGAATGGCATATTAATCATGGTAAACTTCCTCCATGGAGCATCTGACCTATGTTGGTTGCCTTGTTGTTGTTGTTGTTGTTGAACAGGCACCGGATTAGAGATCAACACCGCACCTACATATTGATGGCAGTCAGTTTTACTATGGATTTTCTGGCCATAGACAACATTAACTTCTTTTTTACCAAGGAAGGGCTTCTTCAGAACATTAGAAGATGTAGCCATCAGAATCTTCCCAATCTTAATACCACTTTCAACTCGTTCGTCGGTCAAAATAAGCTCAGTAAACCTGATGAAGAACTCCCAATTAGCAAATTAAAGATTGGGCCCGTCAGAGTGTCCATGAACATATCCATCAATTCTCGGTCAATCAAAGGAGGTTGCACCCTTTCAGCTAGGTCCCTCCATTTTTGTGCATACTTCTTGAACCCTTCATTCGAGCACATGGACATGTTTTACAACTGCACACGAGTCGGTGCAAGGTCAACATTATATTGATACTTCTTGTCGAAAGAAACAAACAAGTCTTCCCATGTGTTAATGTTGGTTCCCTCCAGCTGGTAGAACCATTCCAGTTGAGTTCCAGCCAAACTTTCTTGGAAGAAATGGACCCATAATTTCCAGTCAGCAGTATGAGGTTGGATTTTTCGAATATACGACCTTCGATGAAGTTTGGGACAAGAGACCCCATCATATTTAGAAAATACGGGGACCTTGAACTTATGAGGTATGACCACCCCCGGGATCATACCTAGCTCTCCAAAATCCAACCTAGGTACTTTCTGGATTTCCACAGCTATGAGTCAGTCTTCCAACTGCTTGTACTTATCATCTGTAGGAGGATACTGTTCATCGGAGTAGTCTTCATCTTCAGAACCCTGGTTGTTTTTACCTTCATCCCTGACACTTCTATCATCCTCCTCTCGGTTGTCGTCTTCCTCAAAGGAAGCATCATTTTCTTGAGCCAGCAGAGTAGGACCTTTGAATCTTCTCCCTATGTTGAGGAGAACATACTGCTTCTTAGTCTTCTTTTCCGTGGTGAGGAGCGCCATCAACTCTTGCTTCCCTTTGGCCAGATTCAGAAGAGTCTCTTGAAATTATGTATGTTGAGTTTTAAGATCCTTGACGGTTTGTTCGAGAGCCATCTTATACTGAAATAAACAGTAAATAGATGAAGAAACCTGTATTAGAAAACCTGCTTATGAAATGATGCATGATATGTGGATGCAATGTTTTCAAGGACCTTTAAGATATTTAAATCTTCTAGCCAAAAGGAAACAGAAATAAAGATTTCATTAATAAGTTCAAAATTACAATTGCCTTCCAGGCTTACAAGAAAAGCAAAAAAGGGTCTCAATGAGATAACAATATGAACTTCTATAACCTAAGACTTAATTCTCCCACGAACGCTTCCTCTTCATGTCAATGTATGCATTAAGGCTTTGCTCCTCGTGAAGTTGCTTCGTGAGCTCTAACACTATCGTCTCACTTGCATAGAATTGAGCTTCAAAAGTATCTCGTTCTTCCTAGAGTTGAATCCAGGACTTCTGCCATTCTTCGAGGTCAATAGGCATCACTGGATGAAGAATGGTATACGGAATATCCCCCTCGGTAATAGGCTCCACAATTACTGGTATGACAGCGGGAAATGGCATCATGAGGTTTTGAGCGCGAGCTCACACCCATTTTAGATATGGCTCCAAAGGGATAGTATTATTTTATCCTAACGTCTTGCTATCAATCTTGTTTACCATGCCCCAAGCGCGTATAAACCTTTAACGATAACCTTGAGGGTCAATTTCGTAATCAAACACAATACCCTTGCTAAATGCGTTATGAGGACCATCTCTTCGAGCATAACCAAATTGTCATAGATCCAGAGAAGGGTTATAGGTAATACCTCCCCTAATTCCAAGCAGTGGAGCATTAGGGAATTCCCTGCAGCGGTTAATGATAGTAACATCTTCCAGAGACCGGGAACACCAAAAGATATTTGAATGAGAGAGTAACATCATCCTTTGAGACGACCTTAGACCTTGTTCATTCTTCAATACTGATAGGGGAAGGTTTGAAATAAACCACCTAGATAACAAAGGTATGTAACACATAAGAGTCCCTCGCTTCCTCATAGTATGAGTGAGAAGAGAATGCAAAATGTCTCTAAGTAAAGTAGACACATGGTTACAAGAAAGAAATATTTTGATGGCGCTCACATCTATGAGATGGTCAGGATTAGGGAAAAGAACCAAACCATAGATCAATAAATCCAAGATTTCCTAAAAAGCTTGAAAACTCATAGCATCTAAAAACAGTCGAGCCTTCTCTAACATAAATTTAGCTAGAAAACCCTTGACTCCACTTCTTGTTTCCGAATTTGATACAATGTCGGACCGCTTCAAATGTAAGGCTGATGCAATTTCTTCAGGTTGTGGATCTTTATCCAAACTCGTGAAAGGTATTTAATTGATAATAGGTACTCCCAATAATTGAGAAAACTTCTCCATTGTGGGTACCAACTAATAATCGGGAAAAGTGAAACAGTGATATACGGGGTCAAAGAACTGGAATAGAACACTCATCATACCTTCTTCAAAACCCGAGGTAACCAAACTGAGTAGTCTACCATACCTTTTGATGAATGGAGAACTTTTGGGAACCCTTGATACTAGCTCCTTAGGTTGAGAAGATATCTTCACAAAACTAATTCAGATAGTGTTTCTGCGAGCGGAAAACATAACCTACAAAACTGGACAAAGATAAATCCCTAGGTCCTTAAAATGGTTAGTGAAAATGATATGTGTAATGATGTCATAATGTTATGATGTCATGTTCAAACAATTAATCAAAAACAAATAAGACACACAAAGCCTTAGGTTTAAGCTTGCATGGAGTTTATAGGTAAATACCCTCTTGAAGTTTTAGTTGGCTCAACCTATCCTAAAAGAAGTAATCGAGTTCTAGGAGCCTCAATATCACTGATTTTTCTCTCAGGCATTGTTTCAGCACAAACATCTAAATTGCGACCGAAATATCCCGAGATTCCAATCTCATTGAGTGTAGCATCGAGTATCAACCAACTTTAGTATGCACCAAAGCTAGCCATCTCACTACTTTCTAATGCCTAAGTTGTGTCAACTGAGGTTCTAAAGTTAGTTAGTTCTCATGACACCACGTGGCAGCCCAACATTCTCCTTGACTTACTCAAGGGATACCAACACCAACCAATGCGTCACACTAATGTAGCCATTGTTTCAACCAAATCAGTCTACGTCGTACAGTCTTCACGATATATAGATAATTACCTAAAATGCCCCCAGATCGGGGTATAGGATATATACTATAAATAAACCAAAGCATATCCCAAAATATAAAGCAAACAAAGCAAGCAAGTAAAGCAATAAAGGTGATCTAGATCTTAAGGTAACCCCAATTTTAGTTTACAGTGTCCCCAGTAGAGTCACCAGTTCTGTAGTACAGTGAGAGAACTGACTTTTGGGTTTTTCATTTTATCACGAGTGTTGCGTATAGTAAGAGTCGCCACCGACTTTTGTTTTATCCAATAATGGAAAGGGTGAAAAGAACAGGAAAGACCTTTGAGAATTTTCTTGAGTTCGGGGGGTAGTTTATGAAAAGAGAAGGTGTTAGCACCCTTTTCATCTATAGTTATCAACGGGCTCTTAATTGTTAGCTCACTTTTAAAATAATGCACCGTATTTGTGTATGTTTGAAAATATTTTTAAAATGCCTAAGTGCGGAAATTTTGTAATGATTCTTGTATCATCAAGAATGTATACAAAATATTTATTGCATGAATGTGTTTTTTTGGAAAGATGTTTTGAAAATGCCAATGTAAGGAAGTTTTATTTATAATAACCCTTGCATCAGTCCTCAAGAGTGTTTATCAAGTGTTTTGAAAGTAGTTGTTTTGAAAATGTGAAATGTGGAAATTGTTTTAGTTTGTGAGCAAGCAATTACGAGCGATCTACCTACTCAAAGAGTATTTTTTTTTCTTTTCCTTCTCCTTTAGATAGTGCTATCCTACTATTAGTTAGTTGGAATCCCTATTATTGGACATGGGGGAACAGGCGCGGGCCATCATACATTCATAGAAGGCAACTTGTAAGATACTTTAGGAATTGTCGTAAAGGACTAAGATCATTTATCGAAGGCAACATCAAAGGGTCATCGAAGGACTGTAGTCTTTTTAATCGAAGTTCTTTTGCTAAAGCATCTCACGTTCGAGGGACGTGACTGTTTTTATCCGAGGAAACAAGTGAAGTTACTCTAGAGGTGCGTGTGTGCGAAGTGTTTTGATTTAAGTTATTTTTTGTCTTTGAGATTAGGTTTTCTAATGTTTGCTTTTAATCTTGTCATACAAACCCTAATTACTAATAGTAATAAGGAAAGCAGTAAATTGCAAAAATTAAATGTTCTATGCTATTACAAGGATTTGGGAATGGGGGGTAGAAATTTGTGAATGAGGATGAAATGTAAAGGAGTCCTAATTAAGGCTATTACAAACTTTGAGCATTTACAATATTGGAACATATTAATGTAAAGGTAAAGTGCGCGAAGGTAGTGAAAAGGGAAAAAGGTTTTAAGAAAACCTAAAAATATTTCTAAATGTTTTAAGAAAATATTTGGTTGTTTCTTTGTTTAGAAAATATTTGAAATGTAAAAAAAAATTAGACCAAATTTCTAATTAATTTACAATATAATTATTAAAAATAAAGTATGATTAAATTAATTAATTCTTAATTATAAAAATTAAATTAATCAATTAAAACCTAAAAAAATCAAATATCTAGAAAATATTTTTGTATTTGTTTTTTTGTTTAGAAAAATAATTGAAGTATAAAAACCTAGTCTTAATAAAATAAAATAAAGGTGATTAAAATAAAATAATTTTTATTTGTCAAAAATTAAAAATAGATAATTAAAACCTAAATCTAATTTTTTTAAATCAATTTTAAGATTTTTTTCTGGTAAAAAAGAAATTAGAAAAGAAAATTAATTAAAATAAAATAAAATAATAAAAAAAGAAATAAAGTGGCCCTGCAGTAACAAGTAATAAAGGGAATGAGAAATAGCAAAAATGGAAAGGCCCAAACTCCTCAAGCCCAACGCCTGTTTGATTCAGTGGGGATGGCCTTCTGAGATGCGTCATGGTCATGCGTCTTGGTGCATTGGATCTTCCTTTGATTGGATCTAATGGTGATGAGATGGGGGCATATGATGGACTCATGGAAGCTTGACGCGCTCGATCTGCAATAAATATGTGAAAAAAACATAAAAGGGTATTGTTGGGGCTCGAACCCGGATCCCTATAGTAACAGGCGCACGCTTTAACCACTGGGGTGGTGATACATTCGTTAGTTTACACGCGAATCATTCAATATATTATAAACTCGTTTCTAAGAGTTTGAATATGCAACTTCATCTTCTTCGCGTGGCCAGCAACAACAACAAAAATTTGGATAATGCTAACTCCTTCATTTCTCAATCATTTCAAAAACTGTAAACACCAAACTTGTTCTAAATCTCAATAGTTATTCAAACATGTAACTAACTTAAGCTAACACTCACAGATTAAAGTGAAATTATGTTGGTACAAACTGAACCCTAATTTCTCATAAACTTCAAATCCAAAATTCACATCACACTGTCAACATAAATGAAAACTAAGTACATGGTTAGTTTTAGGGCATTGATATCTACATTTTTTCTTTAGAAAATAAATGCATATGATTCTTGTACAAAGATTTCAAAGTTTAGAAAACTTACCTCTTAAGTGAGAATCGAGTTTGCAGTTAGAGCACTTCTGGAGGTGTTAGGATGATTTGTAAGCTTCACCTAACTTCCAGGAAGCTTTTGCAATGCTTACTTTATGCTGAAAGTGTCTGAATCACTCCAACCAAGTCCAGTTGCAAAGCTCTATTTTTGAGTTTGGAAGATGATGAAGATGGTGTTACAGTGAATAAACAGGTCTTTGGATGAGTTCTATATGAGTTATAGAAGTTTTGTAAATGATTTAGAGTGTAAACGCACGAGTGGAGTGAGTGTTTGGTGTTCAAGGTCAGAAGTTGCAACAATGGAGTTTCGTATGTAGCTTCTGATCTTGAGAGGTTTTTTGAGATTGTGAATTTGTGTGTTAGCTTGAAAATAATTCCTCTATTTATATGAAAGAGGTTTAAGGGCCAGAGCTGACCAGGCTTGCAAGATCACATGTTATGGCTTGGTTGCTTAGTTATGAAGCAAACTTGAAGATCATGGTTCCAATGCCTTATACCTTGACTCATAGAGTGGTTAGACACTTTAAACATGTTCCTCTGAGTTTTTTAGGTTGATTGTTATCAGAACAAACAAGTTAGAGGCTCAAGAAGTTGACTTTGTATTTAAAGTGATCTTTATGCAAATGGATATAGAGCTTTTTGCAATTTCATCCAAAAATGGTATGATCAAGTGGATAAAGCTTCAAATCCTTGTGCAATGCACCACAATTTCGTGTAAATATCTGATTACGTGAATATTTATAAGCAACATGCCTGAAAAGTGAGATTGCAGGGTAAGGTTATGAGATTTGGTTATGAACTTGTCACAAAATGACCTATAATTCAAGAATGGATGCCCAACTTCATATCTTCGAATCTCCTAACTCAACCATGATAAAATTGTGTTCTTAGACATTTTGAAAAGCTTGAAACATTGTCTGTAACTTCCATGTTGTGAGATTTGGCTAAATAAAATGGGAACTTGGTGAAAATTTACCATGAAGTTGGGACAAAAATCTGACCAAAATTTGTAAAAAAATTTCTAAGTGTTGGATAAAAACATCATAACTTCATGAACTTATATCTCTTAAATTAAGAACTTTTTAAGGATCATACCACATTAACAAAGTTGTAGAATTCATCAAACCCTACAAAATTCATGTTGAAAGTTTTCCTTGAATCAACTTGTATCTTGAGGAAACTTGCTTGTGAAGTTAGGGTTTTTGTTAGGAACAAAAACACTTAGAATTTCTATAAGTGTTTAGAAAATTTTCCAAATTTAACATTTGTTGAATTTTTGATTTCTTGATTATCAAGTTTGATAGATTTGAATATCTTGATGATTCTTGACTTTTGAATTCCAATGTTGACCAAAAAGTTAAAGTTTGACTTTTGAGTGACTGTTAACTTTTCATCAGTTGATTCAATTCTTTCAACTATCAATAACTTGTATCTTTGGAATTGTTTTAAGCCATGTAATTATGTAAAGATGTTGTATTTGAGTCCCTGAGATCATGTTTCAAGCCATTAGGTCATGCACTAGGCCAAAAGTCAATGATCAGTCATCTTTAATCAAAACCCTAATTTTGGCAATTTTTGCCCTTTGATGATTTGAGGAATTTACTTGAGGAATCATGGTCAACCCTTGATCAAATGATGAATATCACCTCAAAATTTTGATATTGACAAAAATCTTAAAGTTTTACTGTATGTTTGACCATAATTGACTTTTTACTCAATGTAGTTGATTTTCAGTCATCTAAGCAATTGACTGGGCAAATTTGTGATGCAAGGCTTGAAACTTGACATAAGCATTATTAAGGACCTATGATGAACCATGAAAGTTACTTGAGGCATTGGAAGCCCAATTTTCCTTGAGAAAACCAAAACCCAAGTTATAAACCAATGTTTAGGAGGAGGTTTGACCAGTCAATTCCTTAGTAGCTTTGAGTATTTGAGAATCTTAGAAGAATGTCTTGAAGAAAATGAGATGGAAAATTTTGGTGTACAACAGCGCGAATTGCATATTTATCCTAGTAAACTTCCTCCTCAGAGCGTCTGACCTACACTGATTGCCTTGTTGTGATTGTTGAACAGGCGTCGGATTAAAGATCAATACTGCTCTTACAGATTGATGGCGGTCACTTTTACTATGGATTTTTTGGCCATAGACATCATTGGTTTCTTTATTACCAATGAATGGCTTCTTCACAGAATTAGAGGTTGCATCCATTGAAATCTTCCTGCTCTTGATACAACTTTCAACTTGTTCGTCAGTCAGAATCAGCTCAGTAAACCCTGATGAAGAACTCCCAATTAGAAAATTAAAGAATAGACCCGTCAGAGTGCCCATGGACATATTCACCATTTCTCGGTCAGTCAAAGGAGGTTGCACCCTTCCATATAGGTCTCTCCACTTTTGTGCATACTCCTTGAACCCTTCATTCGAGCCCATGGACATGTTTTTCAATTGTACACGAGTCGGCGCCAGATCAACATTATATTGGTACTGCTTGTAGAAATCAGCAACCAAGTCTTCCCATGTGTGAATGTTGGTTCCGTCCAGTTGATAGAACCATTCAAGTTGAGTACTGGACAAACTTTCTTGAAAGAAATGGACTGATAACTTCCGGTCAGCAGTATAAGGTGGGATTTTCTAAACATACGACCTCAGATGAAGTTTGGGACAAGAGATCCCATAATATTTAGAAAAGATAGGGACCTTGAGTTTGTGAGGGATGACCACCCCCGGGATTAAACCTATCTCTGCAAATCCAACCCACGCACTTTCTGGATTTCCACAGCTTTGAGTCGGTCTTCCAACTGTTTGTACTTGTCACCTGCACGAGGATATTGTTCATAAGAGTAGTCTTCATCTTCGGAACCCTGATTGTTTCTATCTTCACCCCTGATAGTTCTGCCATCCTCGTCTTGGTTGTCGTCTTCTTCAGAGGAAACATCTTGAACGGGTTGAGCAGGACCTTTGAATCTTCTTCCCATGTTGAGGATAACAGCCCGCTTCTTAGTCTTCTTTTTCGTGGTGAGGAGCGTCATCATCTCTTGTTGCCCTTTGGCCAAATTCATAAGAGTCTATTGAAATTGTGCATGTTGAGTTTGAAGATCCTTGACAGTTTGTTCGAGAGCCATCTTATATTGAAATAAATAGTAAATGGATGAGGAAAACTTTATTGGAAAACCTACTTATGAAAAGATGCATGATATGTGGATGCAATGTTTTCAAGAACCTTAGGAGATTTAAATTTTCTAGCCAAAGAGAAACTGAAATAAAGATTTAAATTTACAATGTCAGACCGCCTTACATGTAAGGCTGATGCAATTTCTTTAGGTTGTGGATCTTTCTCTAAACCGGTGAAAGGTATTTGATTGAGAATAGGTACTCCCAGTAATTGAGAGATCTCTTCCATTGTGGGTACCAAATGATAATCGAGAAAAGTGAAGCAGTGATGTACAAGGTCAGAGAACTGGAATAGAACACTCATCATGTCTTCTTCAAAACCTGAGGTAACCAAACTTAGTAGTTGACCATGCCTTTTGATGAATGGAGAACTTTCGGAAACCCTTGAGACTAACTCCTTAAGTTGAGAAGGTATCCTCACAAAACTAATCCGGATAGTGTTTCTGCAAGCGTAAGCCATAACCTACAAAACATAACAAAGAAAAATGCCTAGGTCCTTGAAACAGTTAGTGAAAAAGATATGGTATGATGTCATGATGTCATGTTCGAACAATTAATCATACACAAAAAAAACACACAAGGCCTTAGGTTTAAGCTTGCATGGAGTTTGTAGGTAAGTACCCTCTTGAAGTTCTAGTTGGCTCAACCTGTCCTAAAAGAAGTCACCGGGTTCTAGGAGCCTCAGTATCACTGACCTTTCTCTCAAGAATTGTTTTAGCACAAGCATCTAAATTGCGAACGAAATATCCTGAGTCCAATCTCAATGAGTTTAGCTTCGAGTGTCAACCAACTTTATTCCGCACCAAAGCCAGCTATCTCACTACCTTTCTAATGGATAAGTTGTGTCAACTAAGGTTCTACGGTCGGTTAGTGCTTATGACACCATGCGGCAGCTGTTGTACCTAAAAATTTTCCCTCTCATTTTTCATTCAAGATATTTTGCTAGGGTTTCTTGAATGCTCCAGGTGGCTCAAGAAGTGATCAGGCGAATTCTCCTCCTAAGCAGTGGGTCAACAACTAGGGTTTTTTATTTCTCAAAGAAAATTAAGTTTCCAAGGTTTCAAGTGGTCTCATGGTTCTTAATATATTCTCAAGGATGCTCATGCCAAATCTCATGCCTTGCATCACAAGTTCTCTCAGTCAATTGCTCGGATGATCGAAAATCAACTGTATTGACCAAAAAGTCAACATTTTCAAGATCAATTTCAAACAATTGTAACTTCTTCATTATTCAATATTTTTGAGTGGTTCTTTTTGCATATGACTCTCCTTGACATCATCGCCAATTTTTTTTACAAGTCAAGAGCCGATTATGTGCGAAAGATCATAAAAAATTTGAATACTTTAGAAGTAGATTTATGGACTTTGACCTAGTCTCAAGTAATTGGTGCCTGACTTCCAAGAGTCGTAACTTCCTCAATTTTCAAGATATTGAGACGATTATTTTTGCACATTGTCATAAGGGATGTCATCTATAAGTTTTTTTTAAAGATCGAAGTCAAATTGTCCTTAGAAGACCTTGAAATTTATTTAATCGTTATAGGTCATTTCTCGAATTGGAATGTTCTTAACTCTTAGGTTCAAACTCCATTCAAGTGGATAAATTTGAGACATGTATCATAATGGATTCAATTTATGAAATGCATAGCCTAAGTTCTCAAGGCATGTAGTTTATTCCTAAAGTCCAATTCAAGCACACAAAGGTGGGAGGAAGGCTCATGAGGATTGCTTGAAGTTTAAGATACAAAAGAATTGTAATGTCAAAAGAAAGCATTCATCATGGTTTTCGCAAGAAAAGTCTTATCATTCAAGAACCATTCAAGTAGTAAACAAGACTTGAGGATTTTTATTTATTTCGTCTATCAAAATGACAAGTATCATCTAAGCTTGTAGTTCAAAATACATTCAAGATTCATTATAAGTTTTATTCATTCAAGACAATTTTTCATTCACGATTCATTCAAGTTCCATTCAAATATACAAAACACCATTCATGATTCAAGAAAATTATATCCAATTACTTTCAAATGAACATTACAAACTATGTTACAACATGTAGCCTAATTTACAAAGACTTAAAAATCCATGTTGCCAATTTGATTTGTTCCAAAACCTTGACCCTGTCCAGCCTGCTAACCTTGTCCATATTGTCCACACTGCTATCCTGCTACAAAAAAAATAGCATCCTACTCAAAAACTTGCATCAAACCCAACTTATTGTCCTGCCTTGCACTAATATTGACATACACATAACCTGCAAAATTGTCCTAAACCAGCCTGTTGTTGCCGTCATATACAGTCCAAAAACCTGCTGCAAAACTGTCCACAAAAATGATGCACAAATCCGCTATCTAGAACAGTCCAAATGCTGCAAAAAGCTTGCACCAAAACTGGAAAAATAAACTTCATCAAGAAAGAAATAAAACAGGGCAGCAAATATGTTCAAACGTATCACTCTTTTCCCCCAAAAAATGATCCCAATCTGGTCTATATAAGGGGAAGCAAAACTCAAAAACCTGGGCATAAATTCTCATCATCCTCAACTCCCTATAACCATAATCAATACTCAAAACAGCACCCTGCAATACCACCTTTAATCTCTTAAAATGTTAGCACCTTCAGAACCATAACCTTACAATACCTTTCAGCTTTGCATCCCTAACCTCAACTACAACTTTTAACCTCTTTCAACAGACCTCGACCTCTCACCTTTCCTATACAACTAAGCCAAACTGTTCATCATAACAAAAATAGATACGAAGGGTAAGAAGTATAGGAACACATACATGGTCTATTGAAAGGGACCGTGAAGTTATTATGAGTAAACTCTGACTCGAAATCCATATCGTAAAGTCTCGCCTCCGTGCACACCCTTCCTCGCATACCCTCCAAACGGTCAGAAACCGCGCCCAGAAATCCACTGTGATGGCCCTTCGGCATCCTCTAGATAGAGGCACCTCCACGTGAACCAATGTGAAGTCGCAAACACCTCACCTCATCGACACACTCTCCGACAAAACCGCACAACATCACCACAAATTGAGATTGATTGAGATTGCTCGGAACAAAATTGTTTGAGTGAGGAAGTAGGTTTGAAACAGATGAAGTACATTGAGAGTGAGAGAGAAAGGTGAAGATTGTTGTCTCTGTTTGAAAAGAGGCGCTGCCTCATTCCATTTTAGTTTTAAGGGTTTACAAACCCATTTTCTAATTTGAAGAGAGGGGTGGACCTTGGGTCGACCCGGTTCAGCCCAGGCCCACCATTTTTTTATCCTAACTTAATCAATTCTTAGTCTCTTGTATTAATGGAAGTGCCGTAATACACGAATAGTCAGGTGGTGTAGTGGTAAAAGTGCGTGTGTGAATACTTCAGGTCACGGGTTCGAGACCCATAAGGACCATTTTTCTGTTTTCTTATTTTAACCCATTTCTTCCATTTCATTTTTAATTAAACACTTTGGCCTAACTATCCTAAACCCAGAGCCCAATTTGTTTTCTGCTACCCATGCACCCTAATAATCTTGTTGGCAATCCCCGCACTTATTTTATCTTTATTGATTGAATTTATTTAATAACTTTAGAATTTTAAGTTAACTTAAGTTTAATTTTGAAATTTTAGGATTTTGATTTTAGTTTAGATTTATCTTAATGACTTGAGATTTTTTTAATTAGTTTAGAATTATTTTAATAATCTTAGAATTTTGATTTTAATTTAGATTTAAATTAGTAATCTTAAGATTAATTTAGTCTAAGTTCAATTTAGTAAATTTGTTATTAATTTATTTTAGATTTAAATTAGTTCATATTTAAATTAGTTTAGATGTTATTTAATAACCTTAGAGTTAATTTACTTTAGATTTAATTTTGTAAATTTTAGAATTTTAATTTTGATAATCTTATAATTTTAATTTAGTCTAAATAGCTCTTGTTTTAGTTACATCTTTATTCTATATTTTTACATTCTTTTCTATCAAAACACACCAAAAAACAATTTTATTTCTCTTTTCATTTGCTCGTAGTTTACTATTTTTTGTATTCTTTTGATTATCGTAATTGTTTATGGTTTGTAAATAGTTTAATTGGGCTTTTATTTCATCCTCATTCATAAATTTGTACACCCATTTCCGAAGCGTTGTAACAGCGCAAAATTTTATTTTCCGCACTTTACCGCATTTCCTTATACTGTATAGTAATTAGGGGTGTATCGCAAGATTTAAAATCGACTGCTACACAACCCTAATCAAGACAAATTAAACTTGAATCAAACACACTTTTCACACGCGCACCTCTAGGGTAACCTCACTTGTTGCCTCGGAAAAACAGTCATGTCCCTCGAATATGGGACGTTTTGGTAAAGATCCTAAAAAAAAAGAGATTGTAATCCCTCGATGACCCTTCAATGTTGCCTTCAGTAAAACGATATTAGTCCCTTTTGAAAATTTCTAAAGAGTCTCACAAGTTGCCTTCTATGACTGTACGACGACTCATGTATGTCCCTCACATCCAATGATATGGCTCCCTACCAACCAATGGTAAAGTAGCACTATCTAAATATAGAGGAAAAGAACAAAGACTTTTTGAGTCGGTAAATTGCTCATAATTGCTTGCTCATAAATCAAAACAATCTCCACATCTCACACTTTCAAAAAAATCTTTCAAACACTTTCCAAACAACAAATATTTTCAAAACCAACACTTTGTATACATTCTCAACAATATGAGAATCATTACAAAGTTTGCCGCACGAAGGCGTCTTCAAAATATTTTCAAACTTACATAACACAAAACATTTCAAAGTGAGCTAGCAATTAAGAGCCCGTAGATAACTACAGATGAAAAGGGTGCTAACACCTTCCCGTTTCATAATCTACCCCCCGAACTAAATAAAATTCTCAAAAGGTCTTTCCTGTTCTTTTCACCCTTTCCTTTATGGGATAAAAGAAAAGTCGGTGGCGACTCTTACTATCTGCAACAATTGCGATAAAACATAAAACACCAAGTCAGTTCTCCCACTGTATTACAGAACTGGAGACTCTGCCGGGGAGAAACTAAAAATAGGGTTACCTTAAAAGCTATATCACCTTTATTGATTTATTTTTCTTGTCTTGTATGCTTTATATTTGTGGGTTATGCTTAGGTTTATTACTTGTAAAATCCTATACCTGGATTTGGGGCATTTTAGGTAAGTAGAAATAGATCGTGCAAACTGTACGGCATAAACCAATATGGTTGAAGCGATAGCTACGTTAGTGTGACATATTTGTTGGTACCGGTATCCCTTGTGTTGAAGCAAGGAGAATAGGGGGCCACTGTGTGGTGTCACGAAGCACTAACTAACCATAGAAACATAGTTGAACAACTTGGCCATTAGAAAGTACTGAGTTAGTCAGATTTGGTGCAGACTGAAGTTGGTTGATACTCGATACTACACTCATTGAGATCTGACTCTCAGGATGTTTTGGCTGCAAGAAAAGATTGATTATGCTGAAACGATGCCCGATGAAGAAAGATCAGTGATATTGAGATTACTTAGAACTCGATTACTTCTTTAGGACAGGTTGAACCAACTAAATTTCAAGAGGGTACTTACCTATAAACCCTATGCAAACCTAAGACCTTGTGTGCTTTGTGTGTGTATGATTATGTGTTCATAACATCATGACATCATGCCATTGCATTACCACTAACCCATTTCAAGGACCTATGGGATTTATCTTTGTCCTGTTTTGTAGGTCATGGCTTCCACTCGTAGAAATACCATCTGAATCAGCTTCGTAAGGGTGCCTCCTCAACTCAAAGAGTTAGCATCAATGGTTCCTGAAGATTCTCCTTTCACCAAAATATATGGTCGACTTCTCAATATGGTTACCTCAAGCTTTGAAGAAGACATGATTTGTATTCTCTTTCAGTTCTTCGACCCTGTACATCATTGCTTCACCTTTACCGATTACCAATTGGTGCCCGCAATGGAAGAATTATCTCAAATGTTGGGAGTACCTATCCTCGATCAAATGCCATTCATCGGTTTAGAGGAAACTCCAAATCCTAAAGTTATTTCCAAGGCCTTTCATTTGAAGAGGTCCGACATTGTAGCTAATTGGGAGACAAGGAGTGGAGTCGAGGGTTTTCTAGCTAAGTTTCTTACGGAGAAGGATCTATTGTTTTGGGAGGCTATGGATTTGCAAGATTTTGAAGAAGTCTTGGCTCTTATAATCTATGGGTTAGTACTGTTCCCTAACCCAGACCAATTTATAGATGTGAATACTGTCAAAACTTTCCCCTCTCGTAACCCCGTGCCTACTTTGCTTAGAGACATTCTACATTTTCTTTACACTCACACTATGAGGAAGAGAGGGGCTCTTATGTGTTGCATACCGTTTATTTCTAGGTGGTTTATTTCACACCTTCCTCGGTCGGTATTGAAGAATGAACAAGGCTTGAGGTGGTCTCAAAGGATGATGTCGCTCTCCCATTCGGGTATTTATTGGTGTTCCCGATCTCTGGAAGATGTCATCATCATTAACTGTTATGGGTAATTACCTAATGTCCTACTCCTTGGTATTAGGGTAGGTATTACTTACAAACCTTCTCTTGCTCTGCGACAATTTTGGTATGCTCGAAGAGATGGTCCTCATGACGCGCTTATCCATGGTATTATATTTGACTATGAAAACAATGTCCAAGGTTATCGTCAAAGGTTTGTGCGAGATTGGGGCATGGTGAACAAGGTTGATAGCAAGACTTTGGGACACAATAACTCCATCCTTTTGGAGACTTATCTTAAATGGGTGCGAGCTCGCACTCAAAATCTCATGATGGCATATCCAGCTATCCTACTAATAGTTGTGGAGCCTGTGGCTGAGGGGGATGTTCCTTATACCATTCTCCATCTTGACATGCCTACCGACCTTGAGGAATTGCAGATATCTTAGATTCATCTCAAATGAGAACGAGACAACTTTGAATCTCGATTCTACGCAAGCGAGAAGAAAGTGTTGGAGCTCACCAAGTAACTTCATGAGTAGCAGAGCTTGAATGCCTACATTGACACGAAGAGGAAGCGTCCGTAGGAGACTTGAGTCCTAGGTTTTAGGATTTCATTTGAGACCTTTTTACTTTTCCATTGCAATCCCAAAGGGCAATTTTAATTTTTGAACCTATTAATGCAATTGTTGTTTTTGTTTCCTTTTTGGCTAGCAAATTTAAATCTCCTGAGATCCTTGAAAACATTGCATCCATAGCATGCATCATGTCCTAAACAAATTTTCTGATATAGGTTTCGTCGTCTATTTACTATTTATTTCAGTATAAGATGGCTCTAGAGAAAACTATCAAAGATCTGCAAGCTCAATATGCACAGTTCTAAGAGACTCTCCTCAACCTAGCCAAAGGACAACAAGAGTTGATGGCGCTTCTCGTTACAAAGAAGAAGACCAAAAAACGGGTTTTATCAACATGGGAAGAAGGTTCAAAGGTCCTTCCCAACAGGCTCAAGCTAATGTTATCTCCTCTGAAGAAAACCACAATCAAGATGAGGATGTTAGAAGCACTAAGGTTGGGGGTGGAAATAACAAAATTTTTGATGATGAAGACTTTGCTGACGAGTAGTATCCATTGGCATATGAGAAATACAAGCAGCTGGAAGACCAACTTAAGGCTGTGGAGATCCAAACAGTGCCTGGTTTGGACTTTGGAGATTTAGGTTTGGTCCCTGGGGTGGTCATTCCCCACAAATTCAAGGTCCCTGTCTTCGCCAAATACGATGGGGTCTCGTGTCCCAAGATACATTTTAGGTCTTACGTCCACAATATTCAACCACATACAACCGATAGGAAGTTATGGGTGCACTTCTTCCAATAAATCTTATCTGGAACGCAGTTGGAATGGTTTTATCAATTATAAGGAACTAATATCCACACATGGGAGGATCTGGTTGCTGCCTTTTATAGATAATACCAATACAATGCTGATCTGGCACCAACTCGCATGCAGTTGCAGAGTATGACTATGGGCTCTAATAAAGGCTTTAAAGAGTATTCCCAAAAATGGCGGGACCTGGCTGGAAGGGTGCAACCCCCATTAATTGATAGAGAATTAGTGGACATGTTCATGGGCACCTTGAATGGTCCATTCTTTAACTTGCTGATCAGGAGTTCTTCGTCAGGGTTTACCGAGGATATCTTGACTGGAGAGTGGGTTGAAAGCGGAATCAAAAGTGGGAAGATCCCAATGGCCTCAACCTCTAATGTTATAAAGAAACCATTTGTTGGTAAGAATGAAACTAATGCTATTTATGGACAAGGGAGCCGTATCAAGAGTGATTGTCATCAATCGGCAGGAGCAGTGTTAATCTCAAACCCGACCCTGGTTCACTGACCACAACAATTAAACAATCATCAAAGGCCTGATGCCCCAAGGAGGAAGTTCACTAAGATCAACATGCCACTGTCTCAAGCTTTAGAACATATGTTGAAAGTAGATTTGGTAACTCTACGAGATCATCTTCCAAATCCAAATACAGCCCCTCCCAAATATAATCTGAATGTGAAACGCGCCTACCATTCAAATAGCCCTGGCCACGACACAAACAATTGTTGGGAATTGAAGAACAAGATCCAAGATTTTATTGATAACAATGTGATTGAGTTTGACCCTCCATAAACCCCTAATATGATTACCTCACCCATGCCTAGTCATGGTAAGGGTGTCAATGCCATTGACGATGTCTCCTTTGTCTCCACCGTCAACGATTTTACTACTCCCTTATTGAC
Source organism: Vicia faba (assembly GCA_948472305.1). Taxonomy (NCBI): domain Eukaryota; kingdom Viridiplantae; phylum Streptophyta; class Magnoliopsida; order Fabales; family Fabaceae; genus Vicia; species Vicia faba. The sequence goes on from OX451740.1 coordinate 706,466,429, forward strand.
TGTTAAGAAGAATCTAATAAGATCTGGTTTATTTCCTAGCTACCTTGAAGACTGTTACCATCGTGCTTCTAAAGTTAATGGTTTTATATGGTTGAAGAAATGCATTCAATGCTTGATTGATAGCCATGAAATTCTGTTTGAAAAAACTCCATCCGTAAAAAGTTTTCCTGAATGTAGACTTGAAGATGTCTCCATAATTACCATTTCAAATACTCCTATTAGGATCACCTCTAAAGGCCCTATAAGGATTCCTGTTGAGCCAACTGTGGATCCCTTGGTCATCACTACACCGGGGCCAATCCCCTATTCATATGATAATGTTGTGCCCTAGAACTATGGGGCATAAGTTTATTGTCATGGTGTCAAGAAAGAACCATAGATTGTTGAGAATGAAGATCCTGAAATTACAAGCATTGTCGGAACCATCAAGGTCACTAGGACCTGAGGTAAAGATAAAGTTACTGGGCCTACCAGAATGGAGGCACCCATAAAAGATGTGACAGTTGAAGATCCATGTAGACAAGAGATGGAAGAAATCCTAAAGATCATCTGAAAAAGTGACTACAAGATAGTTGAACAATTGAGACATACACCCTTAAATATATCCATGTTTTGTTTGTTATTATGCTCTGAGGCGCATGCCCATGCTTTTCTTAAATTCCTAAAGAATTCCCATGTTCCACAGGAAACCACTGCTGATCAATTCGAGAATTATGTTGCAAGCCTAACTGCTTATAATGACTTGGGATTTTCCCATGCAGATTTAACTCCGGCGGGGAAGAGTCACAATAAAGCTTTGCACATCTCTATTGAATGCAGAGGCACTACTATGGCGCATGTGTTAGTAGATATTGGGTCCTTCCTTGATGTTTTACCTAAAGGAGCTTTGGCTAGACTGGATTGCGATGGGCTGGTGCTGAAACACAACGACATTGTGGTAAGAGCCTTTGATGGTTCAAAGAGAATGGTCCACAGAGAGGTCGATTTGCCGATAAAGGTGGGATATCAAGCCTTTAATTAAATTTTTTATGTAATGGATATCTTCCCAACCTATTCTTGTTTGCTAGGACGCCCATGGATTCATGGGGCAGGTGCGGTTACCTCTACATTGCATCAAAAGCTGAAGTACCCAGTGAAAGGGAAGATCGTCACAGTCTGTGGAGAGAAGGAATATATGGTCAGTCATTTGAATACCTTCAAATATGTGGAAATGGATGGCGAATTCATTGAAACTCCTTGTCAAGCATTTGAGGTAATTCCCCTAACAATTGCTGCTACTAAAGCAACTACTCCCAAGATTACCAAGGACACACCAAAGATGGCCTCTCTGAAGGATGCTAGAGCTATTGTAGAAGACAGAGGTTGCACCATCTGGGGACAACTTCCTGAAATCCCCTACAAATCCAACAAATTTGGGTTGGGTTTTAATTCAAAGGCTCAGAAAGAGGTTCGACGTATTCGTGCTGGTGGGCCACCCCTCCGTATTAGCAACAATGAAGTCAATGCTCTGGAAGACACTGATAGTGATGGTGACCTAGACGATTGGATATTCTCAACTGCTGAGAGTGGACTCGACCACTGGAAGGACAAAGAATTTATCTCAATCTCCTTCATCCCATAGTAAATGCTATTTCCTGTTTTATTTTCTTTAAGAACTTTGTCTGTATAATTTTCTTCAAAACAATGACTTTAAACCATGTGCCTTGCCTGGGGCGCAATGGTCCATTTGTTAAGGGTTGTCATTCCATATATCATATGCTCATTTAATGAAACATTGGATGATTTTGCATTCAAATTATGTGCTCCTTGTATTTCTTTTACTTTACTGTATTTTCAAATAGCCGTGTGACCTTACATGCACACACACATTTGCAGATCCACATTCACTCGGGATCTCATTGACAACAATTCTGCTATTGTTGTCTATGACTTTGAAAATCCAATCTATCAAGTAAAAGACGAAGGTGAAGAAGATTCTGAGATACCAGGAGAACTCGCCAGACTCCTGATACAAGAGGAAAAGGCTATCCAACCGCATGAAGAACTGGTCGAAGTGATAAACTTGGGTACTGAGGCAGATAAGAAAGAAGATAAGATTGGCGCCAACCTTGAAGACAATGTCAAGAGCAGATTAGTTCAGATGTTGCACGACTATGTTGAGGTGTTTTCTTGTTAATATGAAGACATGCCAGGGCTCAATATTAATATCGTGCTTCATCATCTGCCAATGAAAGAGGGTTGTTCTCCGATAAAATAAAATGTTTGTCGCATGCGCTCTGATATGTCAGAGAAAATCAAGGCTGAGGTAATGAAACAGTTCGATGCAGGGTTCTTGGAAGTGACATTGTATCCCCAATGGGTTTCAAATGTTGTTCAAGTGACAAAGAAATATGGTAAGGTCCTTATGTGTGTAAACTATAGGGATTTAAATAGGGCGAGCCCCAAAGACGACTTCCCACTACCGCATATTGATGTCTTGGTTTAAACCACTTCTTAACACAAGGTATTCTCTTTCATGGATGGCTTCTTCGGGTACAACCAAATAAAAATGGCGCCTGAGTACATGGAGAAAATTACCTTTGTCACACAGTGGGCCACCTTCTGTTATAAGGTCATGCCTTTTGGGCTAAAGAACGCTGGCGCAACTTATCAACGGGCTATGGTGGCTTTATTTCATGACATGATTCATCATGAGATAGAAGTCTACGTTGATGACACGATAAAAAAATATCAAACTGAAGAAGAACACCTTGATCATCCACACAAGTTATTTGAAAGGCTAGAGAAATACAAGCTGAGGCTGAATCCAAACAAATGCACCTTCAGGGTAAGGTCTGGTAAGCTCCTAGGTTTTGTCGTCAGTGGTAGACGAATTAAGGGATCCCGTAAAGGTCAAATCTATCTAAGAAATACCAGCTCCTCGTACTGAGAAGGAGGTCAGAGGTTTTCTAGGACGACTAAACTATATTGTCTGGTTCATCTCTCACTTTACTGCTACTTGTGAGCCAATCTTCAAGCTGTTGAAGAAATATTAAGTAGTCAGATGGAATGATGATTGTCAAATGGCTTTTGATAAGATCAAGGAGTACTTACAAGAACCTCCAATTCTGATGCCACCAGTTGAAGGAATACCTCTGATAATGTATCTGACCGTGTTAGAAAATTTAATGGGGTGTGTGCTGGGGCAGCATGATGAGTCTGGTCGAAAAGAGCATGCGAAATACTACCTTAGCAAAAAGTTTACCGACTGTGAAACAAGATATTCACTGCTCGATAAAACTTGTTGTGCTTTGGCATGGGCTGCTCGCTGACTAAGATAGTATATGTTGACCCATACTACTCTATTGATCTCTAAGATGGATCTCATCAAGTATATCTTCGAGAAGCCATCTCTCTCCGAAAGAATATCACGATGGCAAATGATCTTAACTGAGTACGAAATTCATGACATAACTAAAAAAGAAATCAAAGGAAATGTATTAGTAGATCATTTGGCGCATCAAGTTGTTGATGACTACTGAAACAACCGGCTGAACAATCAACTGATAATGAAATCAATGAAGTCGCCATCAAATGTTTTTTATCCTACAAGAAGGGAAAGGTAAACATCAAGTAAACCTGAGAAGGGTTAAATCAAGGTCGAACAACCAAGAGATACGAGTAAGGGAGTCGGTTATGCGAGGGGAAGGTATTAGCACCCCACACGCCCGTAGTATTCTACGGTATCCACTCTTGTTGTTTTAATTAAAGGGTGTGTTTCAAATCTATATCTAAACTTTACAGAGAATGCATGCAAATGAAAGGATAAAAGAATGTAAGGAAAATAAAAGTTGTGCTCGTTCGGGCCCTACCCCGATGCCTACGTATCCCTTTTAAGGAATCAGAGCAGTCGTAGTTCAACTTCAAATGTTTTTTTGGTTTGTATTTTTTTATGAACAATATTAATTTTTCCTTCTGCCGTAACTCGACCTTTGGAGACTTATGCGTTAGCACAAAAGTGAATTAACATATTCTTTCTGAAAAGTTTGAAAGAAAAGCCCGAAGGCGCAAAAGCGTTTGCATTGGTTAATATTTTTTACCTTAAAGAAGGATTTGGAAGTTGTTAAATGTTTTTTACATTTTTTTCCAAGAAAGAGAAAGTTTTTGTTTTAAATGCAAGGATGCAAAAGAAAAGAAAACATCTAAGGGATACTAACCTAAATCTATCCCTAATGTTATCATACAATGATTGATCTTAAGGTTGAGTTTTGAAGGGAAATCTCTACCCTAAGTTGACATGCTTGGATAACAATCCTAATGTCTATCTCAACTCATCATCTATAGATGAATCAAGAAGTCCTAAAGGAGCATAGAAAGGGTCTATCACCTAAAACTATGTTTATCTCGAATCATCATCTATGGTCGAATCGAGAGCTCCTAAGGGAACATGCTAAGGGTGTGTCATCTTAAAACATGCACACAAAGATGAAATCAAACAAACAAACCAATAAGCTTGAGAGAGCACACCTAGAGAGATCCTATCTAGGCTAGCATACCAAGGAAAGTCTAACAAAACTATCCTATGGGGAACATGCAATGACAGCGAAGTCGTGATCTCAATTTCTAAATTGAGTGACTCATCGATCAAGAAGAAATAAAGGAAAGAAATTAAATCATATAAGGAGCATGCACTGAGAGCAAAGTCATGATCTCAATTTCTAAATTGAGTGACTAATGGATCAACAACCAAGGAAACAAACACAATCACGACACATTTAGCGCACGCTATTTATTTCCTACTTCTCATGATATCTAGAAAACAGTAAAGCGCGAAATGAGATAAACAAGAGAAATACCAAACGGATATCAATCTGTAACGAAGCGTATCAAAACAAAGAAACCCAACGATCTCCGCGAAAGCATCACCAATCCAAGAAAAGAGTCAGAAATCAAACGCTCAGAATAAGCGTTGAAGCATCATCGTGCGAAAATAAATCACAATCGAAATCTCAACCGCATCCGTATAATAAACCTGCATAAAACTCAAATCTCAACAAGCAAAGGTGAATTACGAATTTCGAATAATCGGATAACCACGAATTAATTCCTAAAATTAAAATAAGAAAAATCTAACAAATTTTTATATTTGATTTTATTATTTTTATCATGTAATGAAAAATTTCAAACATATCTAAACAATTCACAAAATCATTTAAAGGAAATTACTAATAGAATGATATTAGGGGGTGCAAGCCAATAATCCAGGGGGTATGATGAAGCAGGGCGCTAGGGCCAGCAGAAATGATCCATGATATTATTTTTTGTTATAAAAACGAGCCTAAGAGGGGTTTGCAAGCCAAAATCCAGGAGTGCTGAAGCAGTCTGGGTGCTAGGCCCGCTGATTGAAGCCCAAGAGGTTCAGTTTTTGGTAAGTGAATTGGCTGGAAAAAAACAATGAATGCAGACCTTGAGAGTAGTATGACGCGGCCTGCACCAATCATAAGCACAAAAAAATTCTTAATACATTTCCAATAAAAAGAATTCATTAACAAAGTAAAAGAAAGAAAAATAAAAGAGGGACACGATGTCGTTTTGTAGAATCTGATTAGGGTTCAACACTGTGCAACGCTTCAACTCCCCAGAAATGCGAGATCTTTCTCTTTCATCTCTCTTCGTGGACGATGCCAATCTACTATGTCTCTCTTCTATGTTTCGATTTGTCCTTCTTCTCTGATGGCAACTTGCAACATAACATTGCCGATTTGTCAGATTCCATATTCGTCTATCTTTGCACCGTGACCTCTGACGGTTTCACAACCATCGTCATCTTTTCGTTTCGCCGGCGAACTTCCTCTCACAAATTTTGAAAGATAAGTCTGATGCATCTTCAAAACTCAGATGTGTGTATTTGATTCCATTTTCTCTTCTTCTTCCTCTTTCTTGATTTTTAGATTTCTTTATTGTTGTTATATTGTTGGCGGTAAATTTATGATTGCAGCGGTGATGGTGATGAAGTGCTTCAAATATTGAAGGTTTATTAAAGAGGATCAAGAAGATTGAACTGGAGATAATGATGTTGTGATTGTTGTTGTGGAGTTGCAGCTAATGATGATGATAATGAAAGGTGCAGCATTAAGAGAGATTGCAAAAGATGATTAGAGATTTATTGAACCTTGAGGATGACGAAGAACAATTAAAATCGAAATTTGAAGCTACATGAAGATGCGCCGAAGATTGAAGAAGAAAGCTGAGAGAATATGAGAGCTCTTTTTGGTGATTCTTCCAACGATTGAAGAATGAATTGAACCAAGGTGAGTTTCTGTTTTTTATCCTCTGTTAGATTAGAGAAGGTTACTTCGAGAGGAGATTCAAAGATTTTTGATTCACATATGAAGAGGATTGTGGAAGTACTGAAGCTTGGAAAAAATAAGATGAGAATTCTTCAGAAGGTTATTGAACAAAATGAAGATTCAGAGAGCGTAGAGAGGTGAGTCTTTATGGTTGAATAATCATTTGTGAAAATTGAATCGTGAATTATTCTTCTCTCTTTTGTATTCTGTCAATCTGTTTGTTGGAAGAATTTTTCTGTTGAGAAGTCAAGAAGTTAGTTACAGTTGGTTAGGAGGGTAGTTAGAGATAGGTTAGAAAGTGTAATGGGAGTTAGAGGGTTGATTGTTCATTTTTTTTTGGAGTAAAATTATGATATGAGGTTTCTGTTATAAGTTGTTTCTTTTTGGTAGTTAGTTGGTTAGAGACTGTTATAATCAGTTAGTCACTGGTTAGAGAAGTTGGTTAGTGAAACAGTTAGGAAATTGCAGGGCTTCTGTTCGGAGAGTGAGTTTTTTCTGGTTTTTGCAATCGTGAATTTCTCCTCTCTCTTTTGTATTATGTCAATCTGAGTTTGTTACAGAATCATCTAAGGGGTTATATAATTCTGTTAGTGGTTTGTTTCTGTTATAGGATTGGTTAGAAGCAATTAGGTGAATTGGATTTTTGTTAATTCTATTGGAAGTTGTTGATTTTTTGTTATGAGTCAGTCGGGTTAAAAAATTTGTTATGACAGTTAGAGCTGGTTTGAAGCTATGATTCAGGGTGCAATTTGCTTGCTCTTAATCTCATGATGACATTGGTTGATTTTTGTTTGCAGGGCAGCTAGTATGTTACCTTGCGATATGTTGAAGCTTGGCATGAATACGCTAGAGACAAAGTCTAGACATTAGATCTCGGATAGAATAAGCTTTCATTTGAACTGACTTGTTTGTGCAGGACCAGCATTTTGTTTGTGAAGCTTGTCTGAATTCTGTTCTTTTAGAATAGGCAGAAATTTGAATTGGATCGGTTTTATTTTGCAGACCCGGTACAAAGGCATAGAGGTAGAAATATTGAAGTTCGCACATGGCAGCATTATTGAAGATGGTCAAGAGGAGAGGAACTCAGAAGACCAAAATAGCATACTTTTAGGAACCACTAGGCAAAGATTAATTCTTTTTGTATGATATTTTTGTAGAGATGATGAGTTAATGTAATGACTTGAAGCATTATAGCATATTTTGTAATGACCTTTTTTATTCAAGGCTTCCATGGACAATTGTGAATGAAACTGTTTTAAAACTTTAAATGTGTAACGAATGATAACACAAAAAGGCCTCATATTTTGAATTGGTTCTTAAGAATATTGAAATTTATATGCTAACTAAACTTGAATCGTGATACACATACTTTTGGACTTTCCACATAAAATCCCGTCTTAAAAATGGTTGAAAACCTTGAATGATATTGCATTTTTGTCAACTTGAAATCAATGGTCTTGAACTTGGAATTTTGAATCTTGAACCAATTGGAACATGAATAATGTTTGAAATGTTTTATTATTTTGCCTTGGTAGCTTGAATTTCAAGAAATCAACCATGGATGGATCTTCCAAATTACATGCTTGATTAATGCACCTCAATCTCAATTGAAACCATAAGTCCAAGTTGACTTATGAAGAAATCCACATGAACTTTCTTCTAATACTAGCGTGAATCACTTATTATCATAACATGTGCTTGAGAACCTTAACTAATCTTGAGATCGTTCCTTATAACCTTTGCATTTACTTATACCTTGCATTACAGGAAATACTTATGACACTTGCACCTTAAGAAAGTTGAATGGATACTTCCCTAATCAAATCCTTAATTCCCCAGAAAACTTTAACTTGCATTACAATTAATAACAACTCGAGAGAACAATAATCCCTCTAGGAATCCTTTGAAGATGAATATGGAACTTGAGACATGGGAGGAATAACTACCAATATAGCCTTAACATGTAAATCCAATAAACCCCAGTTGATGAGTTAACACACTTAATTGCCACGCATAAGAACTACAATTTTCTTGAGATGCGCTGTGATGAAAATGGCTTTGTCTCTTACCTTGAGGAAGATATCCTTGTACCTTGATAAGGAAGATATCCACAATAACCATCAACCAAAACCCTAAATCACAATTCAATGTACGAAGAAGAAAAAGAAGAATCAGTCTTGTTTAATAAACACCTCGAACCAAACGAAAACCCTAGCTTCACAACCAATGATCCTCTGAACCGTGATTCAACAAAGCCTGAATTGGTTAATTGAAGAGTGGATGAATGCCATGTCATAGTAATTAAGCCTGATCAAATGATAAGCACACTTATATGAGGAGACGTCTTGATTCAAAGACCATGTATGCTAGGTCACGCCCTTGAGTTCTTGACAAGAAAAACCTGCAACTTGTTGTTCATCAGAAGACAATAGCCTTGTAGCTTGATGGAGAAGAAGTCTAAAAATGAGCAAGAACCAAAACCCTAATTCCACATTCTTGTACACGAAGAAGACCTAGAATAATAAATCTTATTCAACATATACACCTTAAATCAGTTGTAAACCCTAGCTTCATAACTGCTGATCTTTTGAACCTCAGGTGGTCTATTTTTTATGAAAATGCATGTTATGCACATGACCTATTGGAATGATGCAGATGAATGCAAAGTCCAAACCAGAATAAGAGAAATTAGGAGGGAAAATTTTGGAGTGCAACAACTGCCCCTATTTAATCGTCTTAAACCTGAAGGTGAGATTGGCGCTGGCCTTTCGAACTTTCAAGGTGGAAGAAGATTAAATACTAAAAGAACCCAGAAATTTGCACTCCGAAGCCAGTCAGGAATTGTTATATTTTTGGTTTTCTGTATTTTTATTTTTTTTGCTTTTGTGGATTGCAGTAGTTAGCTGAGTAAATCTCTTGGATGTCAGGTCAAGGTTAGACATACACAAGAAAGAGATTGACTGAAGAAGGCTCTAAAAATTGAACGCCAATCGAAGGCGAACTTACTGGGGACACAAATAGACATTGACTCTGAATAGAACACCGATCAAAGGCGGACTTACAAAGAAAAGAGACCAACCGAAGGGGACTCTTAACAAAAGGTACCAGCCGAAGGTGGATTTAAGAGGAAAAGAACACCAATCAAGGGAGAATTTACAAAGAAAAGAGACTAGCCGAAGGGGATTCTCAACAAAAGGTACTAGCCAAAAGTGGATTTTAAGGGTGCCAGCCAAAGGAGGACTTCAAGATAAAGAAACCAGCCGAAGGGGAATCTTCATCAAGGAATACTATGTCGAAGGTAGATTCCTAAGAAAAGAACACCGATCAAAGACGAACTTACAATGAAAAGAGACCAGCCGAAGGGGACTCTCAACAAAAGGTACCGGCCGAAAATGGATTTTAAGGCTGCCAGCCGAAGGTGGACTTCAAGATAAAGAAACCAGCCAAAGGGGAATCTTCATCAAGGAATACTATGCCGAAGTTAGATTCCTAAGAAAAGAACGCTGATCAAAGGCGAACTTGCAAATGAAAAGAGACCAACCGAAGGGGACTCTTAACAAAAGGTACTAGCCGAAGGTGGATTTTAAGGGTGCCATCCGAAGGTGGACTTCAAGATAAAGAAACCAGTCGAAGGGGAATCTTCATCAAAGAATACTATGCCAAAGGTAGATTCCTAAGAAAAGAACGTCGATCAAAGACGAACTTAAAATGAAAAGAGACCAGCCGAATGGGACTCTTAACAAAAGGTACCATCCCAAGGTGGATTTTAGAAAAGAATGCCAATCAAAGGAGAACTTATAAGGGATAAAGATATGCATATCTGGTCAGAGTTAGACACACAAGAGCGAAATCGAGCATCAAGAAACAAATGTTCGGCATTGATAACAATCACAAGAACGAGACTAACCGAAGAAATCCCCAACAAGAAAGGACGCATTCGCCTAAACAAGGACGCCAAACAACATGACTTTGAAGAGACACTGAAGGACTCTTAACAGAAAAGGTTAGCTAAGCTAATGAAAGGAGGACCCAACTAACGTGGATAAACTAAAACAAGGAAGCGAATGAGAAGGACCTTTAAAGAGCACCGATCGAAGGTGAACTCTACAAGAGAAAGAGAATGGTCAAAGCAGACTCTAACAAGGATTTCCAAAAACACGTTGGACTTTCGTTAGGTTACAAATACGCAAGAACTACAAAATCCCCCAGGCCAAAGGCGGGGTGTAATTCTTCAAGAGTGGCAATCATCTGAATTACCACACACCAAGTATGGATACTCAAATACTTGAGAAATAAGAAAGGTTATACACCAACTCTTACTCGCACTCTAATGGCAAAGAAAACATGGGTAAAATAACCAAAGGCTTTCAAGGGAAAGCACAAACCACAAACTTGTTGGGGATTCCCATATGAATTGAACCCAAACAGAATAGAATGCCAGTCAAAGGTGGACATGTGATTAGAAAAAGAGACCAATTGTAGGGACTCTAAACAAGGATTGCCAACACGCGTTGGGCTTTAAGAGTTTGCAAATACACGATAACTACAAAATCCCTCAGGCCAAAGGCGGGGTGTAATTCTTCAAGAGTGGAAATATTTGAATTACCACACACCAAGTATGGATACTCAAATACTTGAGAAGCAAGAAAGGCTATACATCGACTCTTACTCGCACTCTAACGGCAAAGCGAACATGGGTAAAATAACCAAAGGCTTGCAAGGACAAGAGAAAACCACGACTCACTGGGGAAATGAGAAATACCAAAGACCCGACTGGTGGTAAATCAAACAGACTCGGCTGGGGAAATAGAATATAATCACCCTAATCTTCTTGTGGAGATAATTCAAGTCTGAGTGCGTAACAATTTAGTCACCACAGGTAAACCTAATTGGCTTATACTCATGCATGTTTGAATTTGTTTTTATAGCGTAATTCCCCATACAATGGGAATACTACGCGTTTTGGGAGATGTTGTAATGATGCATGTTTAGTAATGTAGTGGGGAGATCATATCAATAATCAGATGCTGGGAAGACAATGAACTTCTGAATGATTATGCTTGCACATCTGATCTTCTATAGAGAAAAGGCAATCTAAACTTCAATGGGGCACCGAGATTCGAAATCATCAACCTCAAATGATCAATAACATTGAAGAAGTAACTTCCTGGGAAGAATACTGCAAAAAAAATTGCAGTTAAGGGAAAATCTTAAATTCTGACCAAACTTCCAATTTCCTGGGGAACAAATTCTTTATCTTTCGTTAGAAAGAAGAGAGCTTCGATGGGGATGGAAACTTATGGCGTAAAATTTCTTGACGATGATAACTCTTACTGGGGAGTGTAGAAATTCTTAAATAAAAAGAATTCTACTCAGACCACACTGAGGATATCCTTGCCGAGGGGTAAAAATCTTCACTTGGGGAAGAAACAAACATCTTGGGACAAAAACTCCACTGGTGATTTCTCGACAAAACTTTTTGTCAACAGGGGTAGAGTTACGATTGGCATTTCCATATACACCATACTGAGGAGACTGGAGAATTACTCCACTAGGGAAATAAAACTAGTTCCACTGGGGAATAATACATACCTTACTCCGGCAGGTTCTCGAAATTCGGCTTCGAATGGGACAAAGACTACCTCTTACACTGGGGAGCCAAAAGACTTAGATGGTAACACCAATAATATCCATTGCACTGGATATAACCATCTTTGCAAGATCCAATCCGGCAAGAAGTTGTGTACTGGGGATTAGAAATCACTTCATTGCGGATGATGGTCGTCCTCATGAGGATAACAAACTAGAATCTCTCATAGGTAAATATGAGTCTCTTCAAGAACTCCGATATAGGCAAGCCACGTTGGAGAGAGAGGGAGTGCATCCCTTACTGGGTAGGAGAATGCATACTTCATGGGGAGGATGAGTGCAAACCTCACTGGGGAAGCCATAGAAAGTCGACTTCAAGGGGAGTATATCAAGAATCTCTGATTTGGTGAATAAAATGATTCTTCAGAGAAAACCTGGAAAGAAACAGGCTGCACTGAGAAAGATTGATACTCGGAGAGAAAGTACGCCTTTATTGGGGAAAATACTACAAAAATAAATTGCAGTTCAGAAAAAAGTCCGCACTCTGATCAACTCCTAACTTCCATCGGGAAAAATCCAACATCTCCTTCCAAGGATAAAGAGAATATCGCTTGGAACCAGGATCCTCTGATATAAGTCCTCGATAGAAGTGACTTTGGCTGGGGAATCATAGAAATTCTTAAGTAAAAGAATTCTAACCAAGCCACACTGGGAATACTACTGTTGAGAGCAACAATCTTCACAAGAGAAGAGGAAAGCATCTTTGAATCGTAAGCTTGAGGTTCAGGACTCCATCGAGGGAATATTTCAGTAATACTCCATCACATGGGATAAAAGAATTCTAGATGACATTCGTCTATGCACACCTCTCCAGAAAAATGGGAGACTTGCTCCACTAGGCATAACAGACATGTTAATCAAACATCTTTTTTCATGAAAACCTGACTTGGGCAGAACTTCCCTAGGGAGAAAAGATACGAGCTTCATAGAGACGATGAATGACAACCTCACGAGGGGGATAAATTCCAACCACATAGTCGTAGGGTATCGAATTCAAGGGGATATAACAAAGGTATACAATCTAATGAAATGATCTTCCCAGATTTGTCAAAGCAAAGTAGACTATATTGAAGAAGAAGATTGTACAAAATGGTGCTAAAATGCACTTCTTCAGAGATAAGCCCTCTGGAAGGGACAAACTCTTACCAAGAGTGTTGACTTCAGTGGGGATTAAGCATGGATACACTTTCACTGGAGATAAGAAATTTTGTCTCGGAGAAAGTACGCCTTTGCTGGGGATGAATGACTCTGTCTTGAGCAGAAGTGAACATTCATTGGAGAAATTGGATCCCACTCTAAAGAAACATTCATGTTGGTCACACACATACCCTTCTTGATTCATTTGCTCGTATGCTTCTTGTCATAAAATACCAACAACATTTTCAAAAAGAAAAAATTGTGGCAACATGCCCCAGTTTGGAATGGCAAACTTCGTTGAAGAATAAGAAATTTGAACTACCAACACCTGGGTAAGAACTGCCATGCAAGATTATTATTTCACCATGTCAACTCTGAGGAGGAATGCCACTGGAAAATGGACTTTGGAGAAGATGCTGCAAAAATAAATTGCAGTCCACTGAAAAGAAATTATCTTGACTTCAAACGACTCCCAATTTTCTGGGGAGAAGAACCATTCTCCTCCCACAGAGAACTAAGGATGCTTTGCTGGGGAATAGAGACGTCGGAAGAGAAGCCTCGTAACAGCCAAGATTTTTTCCAAGTAGTAACGAATCATTTAATAGGGAGAGGCGTACTCCTAGGAAACGACATTTACATCATGTCATGCACGGGTAAACAACCTCAAATGATCTTTGCATTATTGCTCGTATCCTACTGAGGATGGAGATCCAATCCTCAATTGGAGATAATGATCCTGACTTTTGATATTCTCTTCAAATTCACGAGTCGTTTAGCCTGTGCATGGACTTGATCTAATCAACCCTTGAAGAGGAGAAAATTACCCTGCATAATGCTTTGCCCCAGTCTGTAGGGCCTTTTGAAGAAAATTGCCTCGAGAGGACTTCATGAGATATGTACCATAAAGATAAATAACCCCAGTATTATAAACTTTGGAATACGGCTCCTGGCTAACCAAATCTGGAGATGGTTTCAACCATGCTCGAATTAATTCTCATACATTTTCAAATTCTGAGAAGATTTCTCTCTAATTAAAAGATTCTCGGAGAAAATTGTCAAATCTCGACATAACTGCCCCAGTTTGAATGTACTTTAAGGAATCAAATGTCGACTTGAATGCCCCAGATTGGTTGAACGGTTACTCAATGGTGTATCCAACATTTCCCCTGCTCAACAGAGTCTCGACAAACTTTTTCTTCGTCTCCTACTCGAGGGGAAGTGAGAAGTTACAGATTTTAAAGACAACACAACCTTAGGGTGGCTAGCTTACGTCTTGAAAGTAAGCTACTTGACAATCTTACTTCTCAACTTGGACTGCTTAGTTCTGCAAAAGAAACTTGAAGACAATATGTCCCTCGGGACCAACTGAAAATAATACGCCACTGCTCGACAGAGACTCTGGGCAATCAACTTTTGCAATCTATTTCAGAAACTAGTCTCCTTTTACTTAACAAAGTTAATGGAAGGTCTGCCCCAGATTAAGACCATTCTCACATATGATTTACCTTTCAACACATCCTAAATCAATTTGTCCATTGGGATAATCAAACTTTCATATGATGCTCATTATGCAAACTTACTTGATGTTTAAGAACTTATTCATATGCAAAGAATGCTTGTTCTAAGAATGATAATTATAATGCAAAGCTCATGTTTGTCTTGAAGTTTAAAAACTTTTATTGAAAAGATATTGACACATCAAAATCTTTGTACAAAAGATAGTAAAAGGATGAAGTGTTACCAACTCAAAAGTTTTAGCAAGCCTCCTAGGAGTCAGATTACCGTATTCTCATTACAGTGCACTTTCAAATGAACCCATGCTTCAGTTAGGACTTTTAAGGGTTGTAACATGGCCTGGTTCACGATTTTAGAAAACAAGATTTAAGGCTCAAAATTATTTGGTGCCCACCCCCTTCATGACTGTGACACGGTGGGAGAACTAACTTGAAGGTTTGGCGTTTGTGTTCGCAAATGTTACGGTTTAGCAAGAGTCGCCACCGACTTTTATTTTATCCAAAAAGGAAAGGTGAAAAATTACAGGAAAGACCTTTAGAGATGTTTTTGAGTTCGGGGGGTAGATTATGAAAAGGGAAGGTATTTGCACCCTTTTCATCCATGGTTTTCCATGGGCTCTTAGTTACTCGCTAGATCACTTGCTTTTGTTAGAATGTGTTTTGTGTGGTTTTGAAAGTATTTTGACAAGGTGCCAACGTTTAGGAAAACTTTGTAATAGTTCTCGTTCGTAAGAACGTATACAAAGTGTTGAGCTTTTGAAAATATTTCAAGTCTTGGAAAGTGTTTTAAAGATGTTTTGAAAGTGCATGTGATTGCTTTGAAAATAGCAAGGATATTTGTTTTGAGAGTGAGCAAGTAACTAAAAGTAATATACCTACTCAAAAGGTCTTAGATGTGTTTTTCCTCCTCCTTTAGATGTTGCTATCTTACCATTGATTTGATGAGAAGCCCCATCGTTGGATGTGAAGGGACAGGCATGGGTCATCGTATGACCATGATAGAAATGTTGTGAGATGACTTAGCACTTTTCTTTTAGGGACTAAGATCATTTTGAAAGGCAACTTTGATAGCGTCATCGAGGGACTATGATCTTTTTTTTATTTGTTTGTGCTAGACATCCCACATGCATAACATGGCCATTTTTATAAGGCAACAAGTGGAATTACCTTAAGGGTGTAAGTGTGCGAGTGTATTTGATTGCATGCATAATTTATCTTGATTAGGGTGATCTATTTGTCAATTTTAATATCTTGTTATAAACACCCTAATTACTAGCATATATTGAAAGCAAGAACAGTGCAGAAATGTAAAGTCCTACGCTATTACAATATTTTAGGGGGATGGGGGTACATATTTATGAATGGGGGTTGCAAGTTAAAATTCTAGGTTACTATTACAACCATATTGGAATAGATAAGAATGAATAGGAAATGTAAAATGTTTGTCTGTTTAAAAGGGAAATAACCTTTGTTTAAGAAAATGTTTTTTTGGGTTTTTATGTTAAAAGAAAATATAACATGCAAATATAAAATATTTTTGGTATTTTTTGATTAATAATAAAATGATGGAAAAAATAAAAATGTAAAAAAAAGAAAGAAAACATAATCAGCGCAAAATACTGAAAATAGAAGAGGTCAAAAGTTCTGACTCTGACTTGCTGCACAAACAGAAACATGTGAGCAAAAATATGGAAGTTTAGAAGTTCTGGATCTTATGAGAATTCAGAAGTTTTCAGAAGTTCTGACGCAACTACCAGAACTTTGCCTCTCTCCATGCCAGTCATAACATCTGCAGCTTAGTCATTTAAAGAACAGAAGTTGCATGCATAATAGTTATGAAAAATTTCATGAAATATCAGAAGCATGAATCAGAAGCAACGTGTATTGGCTAATTCTAATTATGAGCCCTAATTTCCTTATGAAACTCTGAACTGGGATCTCTTCTTACTTAAGCAGGCAAGTGCATGAATTTTCAGAATATATACATCATCAGGATCATAATATCTACATCATGCTAGACATGCAAAATCTGACAATGCTTAATTAATAATGATGGGAGTCAGCAGAAAATTTACCTTGCAGCTGGAGAGGATTCTGTGAACTGGAGATTTTTCTTGAATTCTGGTGATGTTCTGAGTAACTCTTTCACGTGCTCAGCAGGATAGAAGTTGACAACATCTGGAACAGCTAAGGGGTGAAGTTCTTATCCTTTTGAAATGGATATTGGTGGAGAATGTGTTACTGTTTGATTACAGAATTTGGGATGGATTTAATCAAGAACAATTGAGGAAGAAATGGAGTTTTAATGTAAGGAATCAATGCTAAGATTTTTGGTATTCTTGTGTTTATAGTTCCTAGGTTTTTTGAATTTTTGCAGTGATTCAAAGCCTTCTTTCTCAATTCTCTCGCCTCTTTCACAAATTATTCTGGACCTTTTCAGTGTGCAAATAATGTTCTATTTATAGGCAAAGTTTTGCAGTTGGGGCGGTCAAGTGGCACCAACATCATATGCTAGATGCTGACTTACTCTTGAAGTAAGCTTAAACAAGTGGGGTTCAACATATTCAAGTTGGATGGTTAACAGTGCCTCAGCTGGATCTAGCAGCGTAAATTAATGAAAAGTAGAGACAATGCGTGGGTCTAGCATACTTTTGCACAGAAATTTGTCTTCCCAAGGCAGTAGGGGTACACGTGGTGTGAATCCCTTGGATAAAGACTCAGAGGCGGTTATGAGCATTAAATGGATTCCTATGTGAAACTCTGCATCTTTGCTTGACTCTGGATTAGAAGTTCTGCTTCAGCGTAGCATCTCACCTTTTGATCCTCTTATCTTCTGACTTTAGCATGTTCTGAGGGATCCTTCAGAACTCCCAGTATACTTACAGCACGCTTTGTTACCTTCTTTGATTTAACCCTTTCAAACTCTGACTGAACCTTCGTGGATACTGGCCCAGAAGTTCTGACCAAACTCTGTCTTGAGAATTTCCAGAATTTGCTGAGTGTGAACACTGGCCTAGAAGTTCTGAAATTGCCATATTTCTTAAATACTTAGAAAATTTTCTAAGTCTTTAGGATTTGATTCTTCCAAAGTAAATTTTGACTTTTGAGACTCTTGATGAAGCAAAAATTCATATTCCAACATGTCTTGATAAAATATGATTTTTGAGTTTTGATTTTGATCAAAAAAGTCAAAGTTAGACTTCTAGTGTGCAAATGACCATTTTGCCCTTGTGAATGGTCTACTTGGAAAAATTGATAACTCAAGGCTTGGAATTGGATGAGAGGAAATTTGAGGATCCAGGGTGATTCCTTGAGAAATGAGAGGGCAAATTTTGGGGTGCAACAGCTGCCCCTGTTCAATCTTCTTAAACTTGAAGAGTTAGATTGGCGGATCCGCCATTCGTGACTTGAAGGTGAAAGATGATTGAACACTAGAGTGCCCATAAATTTGCACTAGAAGATGGATGGTGAATGGGCTTATAGATGCCATTTGGAGGAATGTTGGTAAACGCTGGAAGAAGTATTAGCACAAATCTCTTGTTGATTCATACTAAACTAGTTGTTTTACCAGTGAGAAAATGGGTTAGTAAAATGCAGATGCTTGCATCATGTTTACCAGATGTTGTATCATGCTAAATGCATATGGCATGTACATGCTATGATGTATGAATGTGAGATGTATTTTTCTGTCTGGGAAAATAAATCTCTAACTGCTGCTGAGGAAATCCAAGGAGATTGAATCCCTGATTTCCTGTTGGAAATGAAGAATATGCATATCTTCCAATTTTATTGAAGGGATGCTTTTGCTGGGGAACATCACTCAAATATCAACTGTTATCCGGTCGGATCTAGGCTTCATAGTTGCTGAGGATGAGGTAGTCGGTTGCTATCTGGTCGGATCCAGGTTTCATGGCAACCTACTGGAAGAAAAGATGAATCAATTGTTATCTGGTCGGATCCAGGCTTTGCAAAAAATTCCTTGAAATTGAATAGTCATCTAGTTGGGTCCAGGTTTCACAACAACTTGTTAGGGATGCAGAGGTTAACTATTATCTGGTCAGATCCAGGCTTCACAGTAACTTACTGGAGGAAAGGATGAACTAATTGTTATCTGGTCGGATCCAGACTTCACAGTAACTCTTTGAAGACTGTTTTCTGGTCGGGTCTAGGCTTTATGGTCTTTTGGAAAGTTGTACTATTATTTGGTTGAATTCAGGCTTCATAGTGTCTTTCTGGGGATCATGGTTAATTGTTATCTGGTCGGGTCCAGGCTTTACAATACACCATTTGAAAACTGTTATTTGGTCGGGTCCAGGCTTTGTGGATTTCTGAGGTTGATGAGGTCAATTGCTATATGGTCGGGTCCAGGCTTCATAATAAACTGTTTGAAAGCTGTTATCTGGTCGAGTCCAGGCTTTACAGATTTCTTTGACGAAGTTAATTGCTATCTGGTCGGGTCCAGGCTTCACAATAGACTGTTTGGGGATTTAGTTGTTATCTGGTCGGTTTCCAGGTTTCACAACGAATTTATGAGGGTGATTACTATTTGTTCGGATCCAGGCTTCGCAACGGCTTTCTTGAAAGAATGGGAATGAGGATTGATACCTGGTCGGGTCCAGGTTTCTCAACCATTTGTTAGGGATAGAGAGATAACTCTACTGGGGAAAAGAAAATAACCTTGGTCGGATTGAGTCCAGGTTCTTCTATATATTTGAAGAGATAGGATATTATCTTGTCGGGTCCAAGTTTCATAGCATTTTGAAAAATGAGATCAATTATTATATGGTCGGGTCCAGGCTTCAGTAATTTGAAGGAGTCAAATTGTTATCTGGTCGGGTCCAGGCTTCAGTAATAACTTGAAAATTGTGCTAATATCTGGTCGGATCCAGGTTTCATAGCATCTTGAAACTAAAATCAACTGTTATTCGGTCGGGTCCAGTCTTCAGTAGCTCAAACTGTTATCTGGTCGGGTCCAGGTTTCAGTAATTTGAAGAAGTCAAACTATTATCTGGTCGGGTCCAGACTTCATTAATAACATGAAAATTGTGCTAATATCTGGTCGGATCCAGGCTTCAAGGAATCTCTTGGTAATAATAAAGGCTTTGCTGAAGGCTTTACTAGGGATCAGGGGTTGTGGCCTTGTGATTTGTAGTCTTTTGAAAGGGGAATTCAAACTAGAGAGTATAGACTCAGTCGGGTAAGGCAGACTCAGTTTGGGGAGAGTACACCCAACTGGGGAGGATGGTCTCAGCCGGGAATGAAGGGCTCATCTGGGGAGGATAGATTCTGTTTGGAGAAAATAGCCTGGGTCGGAGAAGATGTACTCAGCTTGGGGATAAAACTTGGTTGGAAGATATAATCCGCTGGGGATAGAAACCTCAGTTTGGGGAAGATATACTCAGCTGGGAAATTCAGACTCAACTGGGGAATTATCTTGGTTGGAAGATATACTCCGCTGGGGATAAAAACCTCGGTTTAGGGAAGATGGGCTCAGCTGGGCAAGATGGGCTCAGCTGGGCAAAATGAGGGGTATATACTCGATTGAGGAAGATGGACTCCGCCGGGGAATTAACTCTGTTAGGGAATTAACTCTGTTGAGGAGGTGAATTCCTTTTAGGAAGAGATCTCCTAGGCTTTAGCTGGGGAGAAAGTTTGTCAAGAGGTTGGGACTCTGGCCGGATACTATCCCGTGCAAAGAGATTATGGTTAACTCCGTTGGGGAAAAGTTTATTGTCACCGCCCTGGTGGGGATAATGATGATGAGATAACTCTGTGGGGCTATTTCACATGCATTAAAAGAGATGCTTACTGCTTCTGTGCACTGATGCTTTGTTGAGGCAGCTTCTTGGCAGGACACATGTGCCAAATAGTTTTAATTATGTTCATATGCATATGTTCATTCAATTTTAGTCATTGGACAAATTTGCATTCAAAACAGAGATAGAAAATTTGTATTTCAAAGTGTATTTGCATTGATATTTTGCCCATGAATAAGCATTTTTGTACATAGAGACGGAAATCCTAGTAAGAGGAAATCGCCAAAAAAGAAAAAAAAATTGAGAAATGGAAACAAATAGCCATGTGAAATGATCTTATTGCCTTCCACCTCTACTATTTCCCCAATGTCTTCGAACATCCTTTGTCGTTGATCGAAATTGATTGGATTGATCCTGGACCATTTGAACTTGGACATTGGTGATATAATTGACTGTGTTGACTTCACGGGATATAGTCGTACGCTTTTAATCCTTAATTTTTGCCTGAACCGCCCTTTCGGGTTTTCGGTCCACCAGGATACCCTTTTTTGCCCAAGTCGCCCTTTCGGGTTTTTGACTTGCCGGGTGTAAAATCTTTTGCATATATCCCTAATTTTTGTCTAAACCTTTTGGTTTGCCAGGATGCCCTTATTTTGCTTAGGTATGTCAACCTAACGGGTCTCTTATATGTAGTATTTTTTAACTATGTCCACGTTTATAGGGTGTGGGGAATCTTCACCGTCCATGGTGGTCAGTATCATGGCACCGCCAGAGAAGACTCTCTTGATGATGAATGGTCCTTCGTAGGTGGGGGTCCATTTTCCTCTGAGGTCACTTTCTGGTAAAATGATGCGTTTTATCACCAAGTCACCAACTTGATATATTCGAGGCTTGACCTTTTTGTTGAAAGCTTTAATCATCCGTTTTTGATACATTTAACCATGGCAAATAGCGGCTAATCATTTTTCATCGATCAAGTTCAGCTGATCCAATCTCGTTTGAATCCACTCGTCTTCGCCTAGGCCTACCTCAATCATAATCTTCAGTGAGGGAATTTGAACTTCTACTGGCAAAACAGCTTACATGCCATAGACTAGAGAGAAGGGGGTTGCCCCAGTTGATGTTCTAGATGAAGTACGGTAGCCATGTAGAGCAAATGGTAACATCTCATGCCAATCTTTATAGGTCACTACCATTTTCTGCATTATTTTCTTGATATTTTTGTTGGCCGCTTCGACTGCACCATTCATTTTCGGTCTATACAGAGAAGAATTGTGATGCTTGATCTTAAATTGAGTGCACAAATCCCTGATCATGGCATTGTTGAGGTTAGTCCCATTGTTGGTGATGATCCTTTCGGGGACACCATAACGGCATATGAGATTGTGTCTGATGAATCTGGCTACCATATTCTTGGTTACTGAGGCATATGAGGCGGCTTCGACCCATTTGGTGAAATAGTCGATAGCAACAAGAATGAAGCGGTGTCCGTTGGAAGTCGTGGGCTTGATTTCCCCTATCATATCAATGCCCCACATTGCAAATGGCCATGGAGCGGTCATGACATTCAGAGGGATTGGAGGTATATGGACTTTGTCAACATAAATTTGGCATTTGCGACAAGTTCTTGAATGTTGATGACAATCGGTCTCCATCGTTGACCAATAGTAACCTGCTCTTAAGATTTTCTTAGTCATCGTATGTCCACTTGAGTGACTACTGAAAAAGCAATTGTGCATGTCGTCCATGATTTCCTCTGCCTCCTTCTTATCCACACATCAGAGTAGAGTTGAATCATAGTTGCGCTTATACAATATCCCGTTACTTAGGAAGAATTTGGCTGCAAATCTTCGTAAGAACTTTCTGTCATTGATAGATGCTCCCTCTGGATACTCTTGTGCTTCAAGGTATATCCTTACCTCATGGTACCATGGCTTTTCCACATCGGTGTCAAGCTCATAACAATGTGCAGGTTCATCAAATCTTTCAATGGTAATCATAGGGGCTTCATTATCCCATCTGACTTTGAACATTGAAGACATGGTTGCTAAAGCGTCAGCCAATTGGTTTTCTTCTCTAGGGAAGTGCTCGAACGTGATTTCTTCGAAGTGAGGAATCAGGGATAGTACAAGTTCCTTGTAAGGGATAAGATTAGGGTGTTCAGTGTCCCAATCTCCTTTTACTTGACTGATCACTAGGGCGGAATCTCCAAACAAATTCAAATGATGGATCCTTAAGTCAATAGCAGCCTTTAGACCTAAGATGCATGCTTCGTATTCGGCTATGTTATTTGTGAAATCGAAGCATAGTCTGGCAGTGAAAGCAGTGCGGCAACTTTCAGGAGAGATGATCACAACCCCAATTCCGTTACCTAAGGCATTGGAAGCCCCATCAAATACCATAGCCCATCGGGATCCTTGTTCAGGTCCGTCATATGGTCTAAGTTTCGCACAATCGGTTACCAGCATAATATTCTCATCAGGGAAGTCGAAGTTCATTGACTGATAATCATCCATAGCTTGATGGGCCAAATGATCTGCTAGTACACTTCCTTTTATGGCTTTTTGATTTGTTTATTGAATGTCGTACTCAGTCAAGATCATTTTCCATCTGGCTATTCGTCAGGAAATGGCGGGTTTTTCGAAGATGTGATTAATCGGATCCATCTTAGAAATCAACAAAGTGGTATGAGTCAACATGTACTGCCTTATCCGGCGAGCAGCCCACGCTAAAGCACAACAAGTTTTCTCGAGCAGTGAATATCTAGTTTCACAGTCGGTAAACTTTTTGCTTAGGTAGTAAATTGCATGCTCTTTTTGGCCAGACTCGTCATGTTGGCCCAAAACACACCCCATAGAATTCTCTAATGCTGTCAAGTACATGATCAACGGTCTTCCTTCAACCGGAGGCATGAGAATATGAGGTTCTTGCAGGTATTCCTTGATCTTGTCAAAGGCAATCTGGAATTCATCGTTCCATTTGACTACCTGATCTTTCTTCAAGAGTTTGAAGAGTGGCTCGTAAGTAGCAGTTAAGTGTGATATGAAACGTGCGATGTAATTGAGACGACCCTAGAATCCTCTAACTTCTTTTTCAGACTGAGGGACTGGCATTTCTTGGATGTCCTTGATCTTGGTGGGATCAACTTCAATGCCTTTATTGCTGACAACAAAACCTAAAAGCTTTCCAGAGCGTACTCCAAACGTGCACTTATTAGGGTTAACCTCAGCTTGTACTTCTTTAGTCTTTCGAATAGTTTGTGCAGGTGACCAAGATGTTCTTCTTCGGTTTGTGATCTAGCAATCATATCATCCACATATAACTTTATCTCATGATGAATCATGTCATGAAATAAAGCAACCATAGCCCTTTGATATGTTGCCCCTGCATTTTTTAACCCGAACGGCATGACCTTGTAGCAGAAGGTGCCCCATTGGGTAACGAAAGTAGTCTTTTCCATATCTTCGGGAGCCATCCTTATTTGGTTATAGCCTGAGAAGCCATCCATGAATGAGAAGACTTTATGTTGAGCAGTATTATCGACTAAGACGTCAATGTGTGGTAAAGGGAAATCGTCCTTGGGGATTGCCCTACTCAGATCCCTATAGTCTACGCACATGTGAACTTTCCCGTCTTTCTTTGGCACTGGCACTATGTTGGACACCCATTGAGGATAGGATGTTACAGCTAGGAATCTTGCATCAAATTGTTTCATTACTTCGGCTTTGATCTTTTCAGACATATCAGGCCTCATGCGACGAACTTTTTGTTTGATAAGAGGGCAGTCTTCTTTAGTTGGAAGACGATGAACCACGATGTTGGTATCTAACCCAGGCATATCTTCATAAGACTAAGCAAATACTTCCACATAATCGTGCAACATCTGAACCAAACAACTCTTGACACTGCTTTCCAAATTAGCGTTGATTCTGATTTCTTTCTTATCTGACTCAGTACCCAAGTTGACAACCTCAATTGACTCTTCATGTGGTTTAATAGCTTTTTCCTCTTGTAACAGAAGTCTGGCTAGTTCTCCTGGTATGTCACAATCTTCCTTGCTTTCGTCTTCGGCTTGGTTGATAGGACATTCAAAGTCATAATCGACAATAGTAGAGTTATTGGCAATAGGATCCAGAGTGGGTGTAGACCTGCAAGAGTGTGTGTGTGTGTATGTGCATGTAAGATACATGGCTATTTTTGACAATGTATTTGAAAGAAAAGAAAGACAATGAACACCAATATTTGAATGCAAAAGAGTCCAATGAGCTGAATGATCATATGATTTGATGAACATAAATAAAACCTTTGACAAAAGGACCAAAGTGCCCCGTGCAAGGCACGTGGGTTAAAAGTCATTATCAAAATATTACAGACAACGATTTCTTGAATTGATTAAAAGCTAAAACAAGTAGATTACTCCTCAATGAAGGAGATGGGAACAAAGTCCTTTGTATTCCAATTGTTGAGCTTTCCTTCGGTTGTTGGGTAGATCCAGTCTTCAAGAGCACACTCATCATCGGAGTCTTCTACAACATTCACTTCATGATTTTTGAGGTGGAGAGGCGGCTTTCCAGCACGAGCACCTCTAATTTCTTTCTGTACTTTGGAGGTGAAACCTAACCCAAACTTGTCTGCTTTGAACGGGATATCGGGGAGTTGACCCCACATCTCATGGTTTCCTTCTTCTACCACAACACGGGCATCCTTAAGAGAAACCATCTTGGGGATAACTTTATCATCTCTTGGAGTGTTGGAGGAGATTTTTGTGGTGGATACAACTTCAAATGTCTGGAAAGGATTTTCTATGAATTCGCCATCCATTTCTACGTACTTGAAAGAATTAAGATGGCTTACCATAAATTCTTCTTCACCGCAAACAGTGACAACCTTCCCTTGGACCGGATATTTTAACTTTTGGTGTAGAGTAGAAGTGACCGCACCTGCCCCGTGGATCCATGGGAGTCTAAGCAAGCAAGAATACACAGGCCATATGTCCATTATGTAGAATGTGGAGTTGAAACTCTGTGAACCAACCTTAATTGGGAGATCCACCTCTCCGTGAACCTTCCTTTTCGACCCATCGAATTCCCTCACAATAATATCACTTGGCTTTAAAACTAAGCCTTCACAGTCTAGCCGATCCAAAGCGCCTTTAGGTAACACATTTAAAGTTGAGCCCGTGTCTACAAAAACATGTTCCAGAGTGGTCCCCTTACATTCAACAGAAACATGCAAGGTTTTATTATGATTCTTTTCCATGGGAGTTAAATCTGCATCGGAGAACCCCAGACCATTGTCAGCTGTCAGACTTGCTACGCAATTCTCAAATTGGTCGATTGTGGTTTCTTGAGGCACATGGGCCTTTTTCAAGAACTTAATCAAAGCTTGGCATGAGCGTCAGAACATAGAAATAAGGAAAACATTGATATTTTAGAAGGGGTTTTCCCCAATAGCTCTACTATCTTGAAGTCGCTTTTCTTGATGATCTTCAGAATCTCCTCCATTTCTTGAGTGGATGGTTCTTCCATAACAGACTTTTTAGCAGGTGCCTCTTCCCTGGAAGGCTCACTTTCTTTCTCTTTCCCTTTAGTATTGGCATCAGAATTGTCATTGGTTATGCGGACTGGAACTGTGGTAGTGGTTGGTGGCGAGATAACAGGGGAAAAGACCCTTCTTGTTCTTATGACTTTACTAGAACCATTAATATTAGTAACACCAACTTCATTATCATCAATCCGAGAATCTTGTTTTACCTCATGGTAATAAACCTCGGCGCCATAATTCCATGGTACCGCTTTATTGGAGGTGTATGGAACAGGTCCGACAGCAGTGATTATGAGAGGAGCGATGATTGGTTCGTTCGAAATCCTGATAGGACCTTTGGATGAGATCCTAAGAGGTTTGTTTGAAATTGTTATGATGGCCAAATCTTCAGCTTTGTCGATTGAATCTTTGATGGCAGGGATCTTTTCGAATATAATTTCCTGACTATCTATCAGGCGTTGTATTCCTTACTTTAATTCCTCACACCCATTGGGTTTTCTCCCACAGCACACACATCTTTTTCACAGCCAGGAAAAATTCTAGCTTTCAGCAGATTGCTCTTGATTACATTCACCAGGGTAGTTAATTCTTCAACAGAGGCGATGAAAATTATGTTTTCGACAGCATTAACGCCTTTGTCATGCTTCAACATTGGAGCAGTGATTACATTTGGCGTTGGAGGAGGATCAAATTCAATAGTCTTGTTGTCAATTAAATCCTGGATTTTGTTTTTCAAGGCCCAACGTTGATCAGTCTCATGCCCGGGGTTATTTGAATGGTAAGCGCATTTTGCATTTGGATTATATCTCGGTGACGAGGTGTCAGAGTTGGCGGGAGGATCCCGTAATGTCACTAAATTGGCCCTGAGTAGATGTTGAAGGGCTTGAGATAATGACATGCCTAACCTTGTAAACTGTCTTCTTGGATCTTCAACACGTTGATGATTGGCAGATGGACTTTGAGTAGTAGCCGGATTGGAGATTCGGACAACATTGATAGACGAATGATTATTCTTTTTGGTGTGGGCCTTTGCCCCATACACAGCATTAACCTCTTTCTTCGTAGAAAAAGGTTTCTTGACAGGATTGGGAGTGGAAGTAGATGCCACAGAGATCTTTCCACTTTTAATTTCACTTTCAACTCTTTCACCGGTTAGGATTAATTCGATGAAACCAGAAGAAGAGCAGCCAACCAATAGATTAAAGAAAGGACCAGATAATGTGCCCATGAACATGTCAATGTGTTCCTTATCAGTCAAGGGAAGTTGGACCCTACTAGCAAGGTCTCTCCACTTCTACACATATTCCTTAAATCCCTCATCCTTCCCCATGGTCATACCTTGCAATTGAACCCTTGTCAGTGCCAAGTCGGTGTTGTACTAATATTGATGGTAGAAGGAAGTAGCTAGACCCTCCCAACTATTGATGCGAGAGCCATCCAACTGATAAAACCATTCAAGTTGTGTTCCAGCCAGACTCTCTTGGAAAAAGTGAATCCAGAGTTTTTTATCTGCAGTGTGCGGTTGTATCTTGCGCACATAGGACTTCAAATGGAGCTTTGGGAAAGAAACCCTATCGTATTTTGCAAAGGTTGGT
This sequence comes from Vicia faba, assembly GCA_948472305.1. Taxonomy (NCBI): domain Eukaryota; kingdom Viridiplantae; phylum Streptophyta; class Magnoliopsida; order Fabales; family Fabaceae; genus Vicia; species Vicia faba. The sequence goes on from OX451740.1 coordinate 706,493,953, forward strand.
ATTTTGAACTTGTGGGGAATGACCACCCCAGAGATTAAGCCCAAATCGTCAAAATTCAAACCGAGAAGAGCTTGGATTTCAACCGCTTTCAACGTGTCTTCTAGCTGCTTGTATTTGATGTCTGCGGGGGGATATTGTTCATTGAAATAATCATCATTAGATTCTTGGTCATTGATATAGTCGGCCTGAGTACTCTTGACTTCACCAATTTGGTTCTCGTCCTCTTCGGATGAATCTTCCTCTATTGGAATTTGACGGATTGTCTCCTTGAACCTTTTACCCATGTTGAGTATAACTTTCTTCTTTAGCTTTTTCTTAGCGGCCAACAAGGCCATCATATCCTGCTGCCCCTTGGCCAGGGCGAGTAAAGCTTCCTGAAATTGAGAGTTCTGGGCTTGAAGTTCCGTCACAGTTTTCTCTAGATCCATCTTGCTGAAATAAACAGCGGAGAGATAAGGAAACCTATTATGCGGAAACCTGTCATGTCATGATGCATGAATATGAAATATGCAAATGATTTCAAGGATTTAAAGAATTTAAATTTTTATAGACAAAGAGTGAACAAACGTTAACTTGCAGTAAAGAGTTATGATTTGAATACAAGCGTGCTTCTTGGGCTTACAACAACAGAAATAACCATAAAGTAAATTCCTAAGACAGAAAAGTTATGCGCATCTTCTTTGGCGCAATGTAGGTGTTTAAGCTCCTTTCTTCGTGAAGCTCCCTTGTAAGTTCTAATAACTTCCTCTTGCTCTCATAGAACTTAGCTTCGAAGGTGTCTCACTCTCCTTTTAACTGAATCCAAGCGTTTTGTAAATCTTCAAGAGAAGTAGGCATATCATGATAGAGGATAGTATGAGGAATGTCTCCCTCAACTACTGGCTCCATGATAACAGGTAAGACGGCTTCATAAGGCATCTTAATACTTTGAGTGCGAGCCCCCACCCATTTAAGATAAGGTTCCAAAGAAATGGAATTCTTACGCCCCAACGTCTTGCTATCAACTTTGTTAACCATACCCCGAGCTCGTATAAATATTTGATAGTAACCTTGGGTATCGCTTTCGTAGTCGAATACAATTCCTTGGATGAGTACCTCATGAGGGCCATCTCTCCTAGAGTATCCAAATTGTCGCAAAGCTAAACAAGGGTTGTAAGTAATGCCTCCCCTAATGCCAAGTAGAGGGACATTGGGGAATTCCCCACAGCGATCAATGATGGTAATGTCTTCCAAAGAGCTATAATACCAACGGATATCAGCATGTGAAAGTGACATAAATCTTTTAGACCACCTCATACCTTGTTCATTCTTCACCATGGATCGAGGTAGGTGCGAAATAAACCACCTAGCCAAAAGAGGAGTGTAACACATCAAAGTCCCCTTTTTCTTCAAAGTGCGAGAGTGAAGAGAATGCAAGATGTCTCCAAGCAATGTAGGCACCGGATTATGAGACATGAAAACTTTGATCGCATTTATATCTATAAATTGGTCACGATTTGGAAATAGTACCAACCCATAGATGAGAAGAGCCAAAATTTCCTCAAAGGCTTGTAGATCCAAAGTATTCTAACACTCTTGAGCCTTCTCCAACAAAAACTTTGCTAGGAACCCTTTGACACCACTCCTTGTTACCCAATTTGCTACTATGTCATATGGTTGTAAATGTAGAGCTCGAGAAATTTCCTCAGGTTTAGGGTCTCTTTCAATACCGTTGAAAGGTAACTGATCAAGAATAGGGATCCCTATGAGTTGATAAAATTCTTCTAAAGTGGACACAAGTTGGTAATCGGGAAAAGTGAAGCAATGATGCAAAGGGTCGAAGAATTGGACAAGCACCTTTACCATATCTTCTTCAATACTTGAGGTAACCAGACTAAGGAGACGACCATGTATTTTGGTGAATGGAGAATCTTCAGGGACCCTTGATACTAAATCCTTGAGTTGTGGAGGAATTATTACGAGATTAACTTGGATAGTATTCCTACGAGCGGAAGCCATGTCCTACAAAACAGAACAAAAATAAATCCAAAAATACTTGAAATGGTTAGTGATATTTATGATGCTTATGATGTTTATGATGTTATGTACAAGTGTATGTACAAAGCAAATAAGTCCTTGAGTTTTAGGCTTGCATGGGGTTTCAGGTAAGTACCCTCTTGAAGTTTAGTTGGCTCAACCTGTCCTAGTTAATAGTAACCGGGTTCTAAGGAATCTCAATATCACTGATCTTTCCCCCAAGTTTCGTTCAATAAGCGATTGACTCGCAACCAAACAAAACTAAAGAGTCAAACCTCAATGAGTGTAGTATCGAGTATCTACCAACTTCGGACTGTACCAAAGTCGGTTATCTCACTACGTCCTAATGGCCAAGTTGGTCAAGTAAGGTTCTAAGGTCAGTTGATGCTTTACGACACCACGCGGCAGCCCCGTACTCTCCTTTACTGACTCAAGGGTTACCGGTACCAACCAAAGTTCCACATCAACGTAGCTATTGCTTCAACCGTGTCGGTATACCTCGCACAGTTCCCTCACGGTTTATTTCTACTTACCTAAAAGGTATCCCCAAATCCGGGTGTAGGATTTAAAACAAACCCAAACAAGGAACCAAAATGTAAAGCAAAACAAATCAAGTAATGTAAGCGAGTATATGTGATCTAACCCCAAGGTAACCCTACTTTTAAGATAATTCTCCCCAGCAGAGTCGCTAGTTCTTTGACACGGTGGGAGAACTAACTTGAAGGTTTTGCGTTTGTGTTCGCAAATGTTGCAGTTTAGCAAGAGTCGCCACCGACTTTTATTTTATCCAAAAAGGAAAGGTGAAAAAGCACAGGAAAGACCTTTAGAGATGTTTTTGAGTTCGGGGGGTAGATTATGAAAAGGGAAGGTATTAGCACCTTTTTCATCCATGGTTTTTCATGGGATCTTAGTTACTCGCTAGATCACTTGCTTTTGTTTGAATGTGTTTTGTGTGGTTTTGAAAGTATTTTGAAAATGTGCCAACATTTAGGAAAACTCTGTAATAGTTCTCGTTCGTAAGAACGTATACAAAGTGTTGAGCTTTTGAAAATATTTCAAGTCTTGGAAAGTGTTTTGAAGATGTTTTGAAAGTGTATGTGATTGTTTTAAAAATATCAAGGATTTTTTTTTAGAGTGAGCAAGTAACTAAAAGTAATATACCTACTCAAAAGGTCTTAGATGTGTTTTTCCTCCTCCTTTAGATGTTGCTATCTTACCATTGATTTGATAAGAAGCCCCATCGTTGGATGTGAAGGGACATGCATGGGTCATCGTATGACCATGATAGTAATGTTGTGAGATGACTTAGCACTTTTCTTTTAGGGACTAAGTTCATTTTGAAAGGCAACTTTGATAGCGTCATCGAGGGACTATGATCTTTTTTCGATTTGTTTGTGCTAGACATCCCACATGCATAACATGGCCATTTTTATAAGGCAACAAGTGGAATTACCTTAAGGGTGTAAGTGTGCGAGTGTATTTGATTGCATGCATAATTTATCTTGATTAGGGTGATCTATTTGTCAATTTTCATATCTTGTTATACACTCCCTAATTACTAGCATATATTGAAAGCAAGAACAGTGCGGAAACGTAAAGTCCTACGCTATTATAATATTTTAGGGGGATGGGGGTACATATTTATGAATGGGGGTTACAAGTTAAAATTCTAGGTTACTATTACAACCATATTGAAATAGAAAAGAATGTACAGGAAATGTAAAATGTTTATCTGTTTAAAAGGGAAATAACCTTTGTTTAAGAAAATAATTTTTTGGGTTTTTATGTTAAAAGAAAATATAACATGAAAATATAAAATATTTTTGGTATTTTTTTATTAATAATAAAATGATGGAAAAAATAAAAAAGTGAAAAAAAGAAAGAAAACATAATCAGCGCAAAATACTGAAAATAGAAGAGCTCAGAAGTTTTGACTCTGACTTGTTGCACAAACAGAAACATGTTAGCAAAAATATGGAAGTTCAGAAGTTCTGGATCTTATGAGAATTCAGAAATTTTCAGAAGGTCTGACGCAACTGCCAGAACTTTGCCTCTATCCATGCCAGTCAGAACATCTGCAGCTTAGTCATTTACAGAACAAAAATTGCATGCATAATAGTTATGAAAAATTTCATGAAATATCAGAAGCATGAATCAGAAGCAACGTGTATTGGCTAATTCTAATTCTGAGCCCTAATTTCCTTATGAAACTCTGAACTGGGATCTCTTCTTACTTAAGCAGGAAGGTGAATGATTTTTCAGAATATATACATCATCAGGATCAGAATATCTACATCATGCTAGACATGCAAAATCTGACAATGCTTAAATAATTATGATGGGAGTCAACAGAAAATTTACCTTGCAACTGGAAAGGATTCTGTGAACTAGAGATTGTTCTTGAATTCTGGTGATGTTCTGAGTAACTCTTTCATGTTCTCAGCAGGATAGAAGTTGACAACTTCTGGAACAACTAAGGAGTGAAGTTCTGATCCTTTTGAAATGGAGTTTAATCACGAAAAATTGAGGAAGAAATGGAGTTTGAATGTAAGGAATCAATGCTAAGATTTTTGGTATTCTTGTGTTTATAATTCCTGGGTTCTTGGAATTTTTGCAGTGATTCAAAGCCTTCTTTCTCAATTCTCTCGCCTCTTTCACAAATTTTTCTGGACTTTTTCAGTGTGCAAATGGTGTTCTATTTATAGGCAAAGTTTTGCAGTTGGGGCGGTCAAGTGGCACCAACATCATATGCTAGATGTTGACTTACTCTTGAAGTAAGCTTAAACAAGTGGGGTTCAACGTATTCAAATTGGATGGTTAACAGCACCTCAGCTGGATCTGGCAGCATGAATTAATAAAAAGTAGAGACAGCGCGTGGGTCTAGCATACTTTTTCACATAAATTTGTCTTCCCAAGGTAGTAGGGGTACACGTGGTATGAATCCATTGGATAAAGACTCAGAGGAGGTTGTGAGCATTAAATGGGTTCCCATGTGAAACTCTGAATCTTTGCTTGACTCTTGATTAGAAGTTGTGCTTCAGTGTAGCATCTCACCTTCTGATCCTCTTATCTTCTGACTTCAGCATGTTCTGAGGGATCCTTCAGAACTCCCAGTATACTTACAACATGCTTTGTTACCTTCTTTGATTTAACCCTTGCAAACTCTGACTGAACCTTCATGGATACTGGCCCAGAAGTTCTGACTAAACTCTGTCTTGAGAATATCCAGAATTTGCTGAGTGTGAACACTGACCCAGAAGTTCTGAAATTGCCATATTTCTTAAATACTTAGAAAAATTTCTAAGTCTTTAGGATTTGATTCTTCCAAAGTAAAATTTGACTTTTGAGACTCTTGATGAAGCAAAATTCATATTCCAACATGTCTTGATAAAATATGATTTTTGAGTTTTGATTTTGATCCAAAAAGTCAAAGTTAGACTTCTAGTGTGCAAATGACCATTTTGCCCTTGTGAATGGTCTGCTTGGAAAAATTGATAACTCAAGGCTTGGAATTGGATGAGAGGAAATTTGAGGATCTAGGGTGATTCCTTGAGAAATGAGAGGGCAAATTTTGGGGTGCAACAATGACGTTCTCCAGTCCTAAATTCAGTTAACTCGATGCAAGCACTCATCTCTCAAGAAGAGTTTACAATGGGTGAGGAATCAAATGGTTTTTTTTTTTGGACATGACAGTCACTCACCTCTTTCATTCCTTTGTGCTTCTGGTCACACGACTTTTTTCTTTGCTGAGGATTTTTTTCTTTCTTGCTTTTCGCGCTTTTCGCTTTCCCTAAATTTTGCCTGGACAAATTCCTTTTGAATTTGACTCATAAGTCCAACGGGATGCCCTGAGTTTTTCCTAAGCGAATTGTTTTCCAAATTTTGACTTAGCGGGAATTTTTGTCTCTTTCTTTTCTATTTTCAATCATTCTTCTTTTTTGAACATGTCGCGCGACTTCACTTCATTTTCGATTTGTTGGAAGTGAATGTGACTGCATGATTCTTTGATAGATCAGAGATAACCATTGTGGTATCATCATCTATTGACCTCCTGATGTGCGAGAGATAAACATTAGGGTATCATTAATTGACACACACTCCTGATAATAGGGTTAACCATTGCGGTTTTGACTTTCCTCATCCTTTTAATGGATAACCATTATTGTATCCTTATATGCGCACTCCTGGTGAGTTTTAAACGCTCGATCAGATTAACTGAAATCTACCCTTCCCCAGGTTAGATGTGAGGGTTTTTTTTTACAAGAAAATAAACTCCTACTTCAAGGCTCAATGGGGTTTACGAGGATCTATCTCCATTATATCTCCGGTGTTTAGGAATTGAAACAAGGCATGTACATCGTTAGCTAGGTTTTTATTCAAAAGCACACCTTTTGAAATTTTTGGTGTATTACTCATCATCCTCCCTACAAAGGTTTTTTACTTTATTTAACAAAAGTTAAGTATCAAAAAACAAAGAAAAACATTAATGAGTGAATACGAATGGATTCATTCAAGACAAACATATTCAATGCATTATGATTAATATTCAACAATAAGGAAGTTTTGCATACAAGAAAGTATTGAACCAAAGCAAGAAAGATTACAAATGAAAATTACAAATGAAACTAGAAATTGCCATGTTGAGGAGACTAGTCTCTGTATGGACTTGTTGCTTTGGACAATGATCTGCTAGTCTTGACATTTATTGAGTCAAGGTAGACCTCAAATATGACTGGCTGGCCCAAAATTAATAGCCTTTGCATCAAGCAGGTCTCACACTTCATCTTTGAATGGTTTACAACCTTCAGTTGAATGGCCAGATGCCCCAGCATGGTAATCACATTGGATACCCTCACCATATGTGATGAATGCTTTACCAAGCAAACTTGCATAAACTGCATCACAAAGTGTCTTCTACTACAGAGAAGAAATGCCAACCATCTTCTACTACACAGAAGAGAAATCTAGCCGATGGATCCCGTAGCGTCTCCTACTACACAAAAGAAGCACCATCTTCTATTACATAGAAGAAACATCCAGTAACCATACTAAAGGATCTTCTACTACACAGAAGAAAGTAAACTTCATCTCCTACTTCACAAGAGAGAAGTTTTAGCAACCGAATTACGGAGAATATCATACTTCACAAAAGAATCTCTGTCTTCTACTACACAAGTAAAATCCAACAACTGTAACAAGAATCTTCTACTACACATAAGAAACTAAACTCTGAATGTAGAATTCGACCTTTGAGGTATTTTTCTTTCTACACAGCAGTAAATGTCCAAGATCTCGATATATTATACTTCTTCATCTTAGAAGCATCCCCATCTTCTTCTACATAGAAGAGGCACTCAGCCGAGGAGAAAGGGTTTGGAACGGTTTTCCAAACATGGACTGAACCTTGGAAAGAAGTCATACAAGTGGTTTTCAATATCACAAGCAGGTGCCCCGGAATGGGAGACGTGTCTAACATTTGCGACGAAATTAGGGGAGAAATTTGTGGGAGGATGACTCAAAGCATGAAGCTTAATCAATTGAGCTTCTAACATAAAAGGAAGTAACTGGATCTAAGGTATAGAGATTGTATCAACCTTCTTCTCAAGCTTTTCTCCATTTTTGTTGATAAGCTTTGCCCCATGGGTTCACTTAAAGACCAGAAACTAGTTGTTGACGAGAGAATGTGGGAACACGAAGTTCTGGGCGAGACCCATAAAGTATCTCATTATTTGAAAAATGTCTCATAGGCTGGGGACGAATGATAACTTCTATAACAACATCATACATAGGATCACTTTCCCTTGCTGACACTATTTTCAGAACTTCCATATCCGACTCAACTAGGTCTCTAACTAGTTATATTTCCCCCTTAAGGATTTCTAACTACGGGTCGTTGCTTACTTGTCCCTAGTAAATATCCCCATATGATTTTCATCTCATCATCTCATATAATTCCCCACGAAGTCTTTCCATGTCTTTTTAGGATAACATAGCGGTGAGAAGTCGAAGCTCACAATTCTGAAGAGAAAACACTGAATCTGAATGAGGATTCCCCATTCTGAGTATCTTCTGAGTACCTTCTATGGATGCATAAAGATGCATGAAGATGCATGAGGTGAGTGAGCAGATGCAATGCCATGTTCAAACACCTTTTTTATGCATACAATCTTTCACATTTCTTTTTTGTGTGTAAAATATACATGCTATGATGCAAGGTGCAACAACATAGGCTCAAAAGTTCAGCATAACAACTGTACAATCCTCTGGATAACTGTTGTATAAATCTGCTGAATAATCCAGATATCACAGGATCAAAGGTTTGGCACCAATTTCAAAACACAATGGAACCAAGTACCATGATTAACTGTTGTATAATCTCTGGCCAAGTTGAATATATCAAGATAAAGGTCTAGGACATAACCAAAGAATCAGGTCACCAATAGAACAATACGGTCCCCATCAGAACATAGTCACCATCTGTACCCGTAATAATCAAGTATCTCCCCTATCACGGGTGAAAACTAGGTCATGGTAAGGTCGGGTAACCCAGAATCGAGGGTACTCTATAAAAACTATCGCCATGTCACCTACGTGAAAATGATAGCCCCTCGTTTGTACCTCATCTGAGCATGGACGACATGGCGGAAATAGTGAAACCTAAGTCAACTAGCTGTCCATGTTCCACTCTATTCCTAGGGTCCCTATGGTTGTCACTCGGCCTGGGTATTGGGCCTTTTACCTCTTGTAACACCCACCCAATCATGGAAACAGATCCAACACAACAGATAACCAATATGGAAAGCAATAAAATGCAATGCAAACATATGCACAAATAAACATGTACAAAACAAAAAAGCTATAAAGCATAAAAATAAACATCCAAGGAAATGAAAACAAAAGCTAGGATCGACTCTGGGATGGACCATTAATAGATCAATCATTCCATAGTGAAGTCACTAGTTAAAACAATCGGCTGAACAATCAGGTGATAATGAAATCAATGAAGTCGCCATCGAACGTTTTTTATCCCACATGAAAGGAAAGGTAAACATCGAGTAAACCTGAGAAGGTTTAATAAAGGTCGAACGACTAAGAAATATGGGTAAGGGAGTCGGTTACACGAGGGGAAGGTATTAGCACCCCACACGCCCGTAGTATTCTACGGTATCCACTCTTGTTGTTATAATCAAAGGGTGTGTTTCAAATTTATATCTAAACTATACAGGGAATTCATGCAAAAGAAAGGAGAAAAGAATGTAGGGAAAATAAAAGTTGTGCTCGTTCGGGCCCTACCCCGAAGCCTAGGTATCCCTTTTAAGAAATCAGAGCAGCCGTAGTTCGGCTTCAAATGTTTTTGTTGGTTTGTATTTTTTTAATGAAAAGTATTAATTTCTCCTTCTTCCACAACTCGACCTTTGGAGACTTATGCGTCAGCATAGAAGTGAATTAATATATTCTTTCTGAAAAGTTTGAAAGAAAATACCGAAGGTGCAAAAGAACTTGCAACATAACATCTCCGATTTGTCAGATTCCATCTTCGTCTATCTTTGCACCGTGACCTCTGATGGTTTCACAACCATCGTCATATTTTTGTTTTGCCGGTTATCTTCCTCTCACAAAATTCGAAAGATAAGTCAGATGCATCTTCAAAACTCTGGTGTGTGTATTTGGTTCCATTTTCTCTTCTTCTTCCTCTTTCTTTATTTTCAAATTTCTTTGTTGTTGTTATATTGTTGGCGGTAAATTCGTAATTTTAGCGGTGATGATGATGAAGTGCTTTAAATATTGAAGGTTTACTGAAGAGGATCAATAAGATTGAAGTGGAGATGATGATGTTGCGATTGTTGTTGTGGAGGTTTTGCTAATGATGATGATAATGAAAGGTGCATCATGAAGAGATATTGCAAAAGAGGATTAGAGATTTATTAAACCTTGAGGATGACGAAGAACGATTAAAATCGAAAGTTGAAGCTACATGAAGATGCGCTGAATATTGAAGAAAAAAGCTGAGAGAATATGAAAGCTCTTTTTGGTGATTATTCCAACGATTGAAGAATGAATTGGACCAAGGTGAGTTTCTATTTTTTATCCTCTGTTAGATTGGAGATGGTTACTTCGAGAGGAGATTCAAAGATTTTTGATTCACATATGAAGAGGATTGTGGATGTATTGAAGCTTGGAAAAAACAAGATGAGAATTCTTTAGAAGGTTATTGAACAAAATGAAGATTCAGAGAGCGTATAGAGGTGAGTATTTATGGTTGAATAATCATTTGTGAAAACTGAATCGTGAATTCTTCTTCTATCTTTTGTATTTTGTCAATCTGTTTGTTGGAAGAATTTTTCTGTTATAACTTCTCTGTTGGCTGCATGCTTCTTTCTGTTGAGAATTTAGGAAGTTAGTTACAATTGGTTAGAAGGGTAGCTAGAGATAGGTTAGAAACTGTTATGGGAGTTAAAGGGTTGATTGTTCAATTTTTTTAAGAGTGAAATTCTGATAAGAGGTTTCTGTTATAAGTTGTTTCTTTTTGGTAGTTAGTTGGTTAGAGACTGTTATAATCAGTTAGTCACTGGTTAGAGAAGTTGGTTAGTATAACAGTTAGGAAATTACAGGGCTGCTGTTCGGAGATTGAGTTTTTTTTATGGTTTTTGCAATCGTGAATTTCTCCTCTCTCTTTTGTATTCTGTCAATATGAGTTTGTTACAGAATCAATTAAGGGGTTATATAATTCTATTAGCGGTTTGTTTCTGTTATAGGATTGGTTAGAAGCAATTAGGTGAGATGGATTTTTGTTAATTCTGTTGGAAGTTGTTGATTTTCTGTTATGAGTCATTCAGGTTAAAAAATTTGTTATGACAGTTAGAGCTGGTTTGAAGCTATGATGCAGGGTGCAATTTGCTTGCTCTTAATCTCATGATGACATTGGTTGATTTTTATTTGCAGGGCAGCTAGTACGTTACCTTGCGATATGTTGAAGCTTGGAATGAATACACTAGAGACGAATTCTAGACATTAGATCTAGCATATAATAGGCTTTCATGTGAACTGACTTGTTTGTGCAGAGCCAGAATTTTGTTTGTGAAGCTTGTATGAATTCTGTTCTTTTAGAATAGGCAGAAATTTGAATTGGATCGGTTTTATTTTGCAGACCCGGTACAAAGGCATATAGGTAGAAATATTGAAGTTCGCACATGGAAACATTATTCAAGATGGTCAATAGCAGAGGATCTCAGAAGACCAAGATAGCATACTTTTAGGACCCACTAGGCAAAGATTAATTCTTTTTGTATGATATTTTTGTAGAGATGATGAGTTAATGTAATGACTTGAAGCATTATAGCATATTTTGTAATGACTTTTTTGTTCAAGGCTTCCATGGACAATTGTGAATGAAACCGTTTTGAAACATTGAATGTGTAACGAATGATAACACGAAAAGGCCTCATATTTTGAATTGGTTCTTAAGAATATTGAAATTTATATGCTAAGAAAACTTGAATCGTGATACACATAATTTTGGAATTTCAACTTAAAATCCTGTCTTAAAAATGCTTGAAAACCATGAATGATATTGCAGTTTTGTCAACTTGAAATCAATGGTCTTGAACTTGGAATTTTGAATCTTGAACCAATTTGAACCTGAGTCTTCCACCTGAAATCGAAAGTGATCTCCTGCATTGAATAATGTTTGAAATGTTGTATTATATTTCCTTGGTAGCTTGGATTTCAAGAAATAAATCATGGATGGATCCTCCAATTTACATGCCTGATTAATGCACCTCAATCTTAATTGAAACCATAAGTCCAAGTTGACTTGTGAAGAAATCCACATGAACTTTCTTCTAATACTAGCATGAATCACTTCTTGTCACAACATGTGCTTGAGAACCTTAAGTAATCTTGAGACCATGCCTTATAACCTTTGCATTTAATTATACCTTGCATTACTGGAAATACTTATGACACTTGCACCTTAAGAAACTTGAATGGATATTTCCCTAATCAAATCCTCAATTCCCCATGAAACTTTAACTTGTATTACAAGTAATAACAACTCGAGAGAACAATAATCCCTTGAGGAATCCTTTGAAGATGAATATGGAAATTGAGACATGGGAGGAATAACTACCAAGATAGCCTTAACATGTAAATCCAATGAACCCCAGTTGATGAGTTAACACACTTAATTTCCATGCATAAGAACTACAATTTTCTTGAGATGCACTGTGATGAAAATGGATTTGTCTCTTACCTTGAAGAAGATATCCTTGTAGCTTGATAAGGAAGAGATCCACAATAACCATCAACCAAAACCCTAAATTCACAATTCAATGTACGAAGAAGAACCAGAAGAATCAGTCTTGTTTGATAAACACCTCGAACCAAAAGAAAACCCTAGCTTCACAACCAATGATCCTATGAACCATGATTCAACAAAACCTGAATTGGTTAATTGAAGAGTGGATGAATGCCATGTCATAGTCATTAAGCCTGATCAAATGATAAACACACTTATATGAGGAGACGTCTTGATTCAAAGACCATGTATGCTAGGTCACGCCCTTGAGTTCTTGACAAGAAAAACCTGCAACCTATTGTTCATTAGAAGACAATAGCCTTGTAGCTTGATGGAGAAGAAGTCTAAAAATGAGCATGAACCAAAACCCTAATTCCACAGTCTTGTACACCAAGAAGACCCAGAATAATCAATCTTATTCAACATATACACCTAAAATAAGCTGTAAACCCTAGCTTCATAACTGCCGATCTTTTGAACCTCAGGTGATTTATTTTTTATGAAAATGAATGCTATGCACATGACCTATTTGAGTGATACAGATGAATGAAAAGTCCAAACCATAATAAGAGAAATTAGGATGGCAAATTTTGGGGTGCAACAACTACCAATCCATGAAATTTGAATTCTCGAATGAGAATATCATGCTAGTGACACACTGTGAAGAACATGGACTATATGACAGACCTGAGCAAGGATCCCGGTGGACTATGGTTTTTGATGGAGCTTCTAATGCACTTGGTAATGGAATTGTTTCTGTGATCATTTCCGCCGAAGGTTGCCATACACCTTTTACTTACAGACTTTGCTTCGACTGTACCAATAATATGGCCGAGTATGAAGCATGTATCATGGGTCTCAAGGCTTCTATTGACCTAAGAATCAAATTCCTAAGTGTATATGGAGACTCAGCCTTGGAGGTCAGTCAAGTTAAAGGAGAGTGGGATAAAAAATATCCAAATCTTATCTCTTAACGAGAACTTGTATCCCTTAATTTGAAGCGATTACCTTTGAACACATCCTGAGGGAAGAAAATCAGTTGGCGGATGCCCTAACTACCATGTTGTCTATGTTCAAGGTCAAGTGGGACAACGAAGCTCCTAGAATCACTGTCAAAATATTGACGAACCGGTGCATTAATATGAGATTAACACTGATGGGGTAGAGGAGAATCCTTGGTTTCACAAAGTGAAAAGATATCTTGAAGCAAAAGAATACCCTGAAGGGGCATTGTAATACGGTGGCAGAACCGACTGTTGATATTGGTTTTGCATTCGCAAATGTCGCGGTAAGCAAGAGTCGCCACCGAATTTCTTTTATCCAACAAAGGAAATGGTGAAAAGAATAGAAAAAGTCCTTTTTCGAGATTTTCTGAGTAAGGGGGGTAGATTATAGAAAGGGAAGGTATTATCACCCTTTCTATCTGTGGTTTTCCACGAGCTCTTAAGCACTTTGCTCATTTTGAAATTTCTTTGTGCGCGTGTTTTGAAAGAAAAAAATGATTTTACTTTGTGATAACTCTTGTTTTTGTCCTCAAGAGTGTGACAAAGTTATTTTTGAAAACTGTTTTGAAAGTGTTTGTGTGAAAAGATTTTGAGATTTTTGAGCAAGTACCTAGGAACTATCTATCTACTCGAAAAAAAGGTTGTTCGTTTTTTCTCATTTCCTTTAGACAGAACTATCCTACTACTAAGGAGTAGGTAGCCCCATCGTTGAAGTTTAAGGGACAATCGAAAGGGACGTTTTTACGGTCACAAAAGCAATGGTTAGGAAACTTTAGTAATTACCCTAAAGTCCTAAAGATCTTTCTGAGGCAACATTCAAATGGGTCATTTTGATCTTTTTTGGACTGGAGGGTGACCACTAAAACTCCCTATGCTTCATGACCGTTTACCGAAGGCACCAGAAATGGTAATACCCTAGGAGTGCGTATGTGCGAGTGTATTTTATTTCAAATATATTAGTCTTTGTGTTTAGTTTTCTAGCGATTGGTTTTATCTTGTTCATGCAATCCTATTAGCCATACATCTAACAGTTAATATTTGTAAAAAAATATAAAGTGCGGAAACGTAAATTCCGACGCTATTACATGGCTTCGAGGAGAGGGATTTAATTACAAGTCCAAAACCGGGAGAAATATAAAGGAAAACAATTAAAATACCTTATATTTTGGATACTTTGATATGTACAGGAATATAAAAGTGCGAAAGAAGAAAATGCACACGAAATAGGAAAATGCGTAAAGGAAATTTTTTTATTTTTTTTAATTAGTTTTAAGAAAAGAAAAGGCATGTTTTTTTGTTTGGTTTTTAATTTACAAAAATATTAAATTAAAGTCTAATTAATAACATAAAATAAACCTAATTAATATTTTTTGAATTTTGAATATTAAAGAAAATAAGAATTATGAAATATAAAACCTAGTTCTACTTAATCATTACTTTAGGAAAATATTAACTAATTAATTAATGATCTATTTAAAAAAAGTTAATTATTATTTTTGTGATTTTTTGGTTTTAAGGTTAATTAATAAAAATAAAATCAAAAGAAGAAATAAAACATAAAGAATAGAACAAAAAAACAAAATAAATGGGCCTGTATCCTGCGCTATGAGCACGAAATGCAGATCGTGTCCTAGCTATGGCACGATTGGATTTTAGGCTCAAACCTTGTGATTCTCACGCCAAAACCTCATAGTTTTAGGTCCTGTGTAACATTCAAACAAACCAAGACATTAAAATGTACAAATAAATGAAATTCGAATTAAATTTTTTACCAAATACACAGGTTCGGATATGTAGTGTTCTTGATCGTGCAAGGGCCTAGGGATGGCCTGGATCAATTCCTGGGAATACTGGGAGAATGACTATAGTGTTAGTTTTCCACGAAACCGCTTGTAAGTGCGGTTGCAAATTTTTGACGAATTTATGAAAATGGGGAGTTTGAGAGAGGGCTTCTGTAGCGTGGTAAGTGTCTTTTTTTTTTTAATTCTTGCAAATGGTCCAATATATATATGAGGGAAGGAATGAATGGTCTTGAATTCAAAATCCATTCCATAATGCCTTGTAATGAAGTATTTATATAATATTCAAAAACTTGCCAAATTGATGTTTTAAAGAACCATAATGCAAAATTTGAAAACTTGCCCAAAATGACTTTTGCGCCATTTCTTGAAGGGGAAGAACCTAGACATCATTTTATGCATGGCTTGGGCCCTTGTGCAAGATAATTCCAAAGCCATTTTTGCTATACACCTCCCTTTGTTATTTAAACCATTTATTTCATGTTTTATTGAAAATAAATCAAAATAAATGGATAAAAAGTAAGACAACAAGGGTAAGAGCTTATGGGTCCTATAATATGCCATGGAGAAATTTAAAACTAAAAGAAATGAGTTAACACCTTTAAAACTCACCTTTGCTCGATGTAGGATTTTTGAATTTTCCAAATATTTCCCAACTTGAGCAAACCATAACTTGCTCAATTTTCATCCCAAGGAGATGATCTTAGACTTTTCGGAAATATCAAGATGTCTACTTCAATCCCTATTTTGATCATTTTTTTCATTTGAAGAAGTTATCTTTATTTAAAAGGTATGGACAAAAAGTGTCTTTTGTTGACTTTCTGAAAATGACATGTAATGTATGAGCTTGCATCTTTCAAATGGTACACTTCTTGAATTTGAAGATAAAAGATGGATTGTAGGGAATTGGATTCTCTTCAAGATGGGCTTTTGTTGTGGCCAAATGGACAAAGTATGAGAAAATTATGCCCAGTCAAAGTTCAATTGACTTTTCCTATAGAAACCCTAATTTTGCAAATTTAACTTTTGATGAATTAGGAGCATTTATTGAGGAATCATGGTCAACCCCTGATCAAATGATGATTATCACTTCAACACGATGTTGTTGGCAAAAAATCATGAAGTTTGACTGTATATAGGCCATAGTTGACTTTTGACCTAGTATAGTTGATTTTCAGGTATTTGGGCAATTGACTGTGCAAACTTGTTCTGCAAGGCATGAAATTTATCATGGACATTATTGGAGGCATAATAGGACCATGGAAAGCAATTGAAGTCTTTGGTGTTGGCACATCCTGATTCAAATGGAAACCCTAGTTGGGGGTTCGTTGCCTTAGGAGGAGAATTTGTCTGATCAATTCTTGGGCATCCTTGGGCAAGTTGAGGACCTTAATAGGCATGTGTTGAGTAAAATGATAGGGAAAATTTTGGGGTACAACATCTGCCCCTGTTCAATCTTCTTAAACCTGAGGATGTTAATTGGCTTTTCTGCCTTTCGTGATCTGAAGGTGGAAGATGATTGAACACTAGAGTGCCCAGAAATTTGCACTTGCATGAAGTGAATGTCGATCGATAATATTGGGAATGGGCTTACAGATGCCATTTGGAAGGCAAAGGAGAATCGTCGGAGATGGGCTTAAAGATTACATCCAGAAAAGATATCGGTTGCGTAAGAGATTCCTTTGTGAGAATTCCTGTACCTGCCATTGAGGAGGACTTCGTCGGGGAATGTTGATTTATGTCCTGGGAAAAAGAGTCTAGGAGCTTCGGTTGTCCATTACTCCACTGGGGAATTAAATCTTGATTGATGAGACAAAAGTGAGCTGTTATATGGTCGAGACCGGGTTTTACAGTGACTTACTAGGGAATATGAAATTGACCGTATCTGGCCAGGTCCAGGTTTTATAGTGTTGTAAACTGTTATCCGGAGATAAAAGAGAAGGAACTTGTATAGGGCTTTCTCGGGACACGTCCACGTAAAACTGCGTCAGGTAAATCATGAAAAGGAGCCTGGATAGTAGGGCTATGAGAAGGAACCTGGGTAGTAGGGTTACTTCGAAATAAAGCCTGGGTAGTAGGGCTGCTTCAGAATAAAGCCTGGATGGTAGGGCTGTGAGAAGGAACCTGGGTAGTAGGGTTACTTCGAAATAAATCCTGGGTAGTAGGGTTTCTTTGGAATAAAGCCTGGGCGGTAGGGCTGTGAGAAGGAACCTGGGTAGTAGGGTTACTTTGAAATAAAGCCTGGGTAGTAGGGCTGCTTCAAAATAAAGCCTGGGTGGTAGGGCTATGAGAAGGAACCTGGGTAGTAGGGTTACTTCGAAATAAAGCCTGGGTAGTAGGGTTGTTTTGAAATAAAGCCTGGGTGGTAGAGCTGTGAAAAGGAACTTGGGTAGTATGGTTACTTTGAAATAAAGCCTGGGTAGTAGGGCTGTTTCGGAATAAAGCCTGGGTGGTAGGGTTGTGAGAAGGAACCTGGGTAGCAGGGTTACTTCGAAATAAATCATGGGTAGTAGGGCTGTTTCGGAATAAAGCCTGGGTGGTAGGGTTGTGAGAAAGAATCTGGGTAGTAGGGTTACTTTGAAATAAAGCATGGGTAGTAGGGCTGCCTCATTTGATCACGTAGATTAGTTGACCCGTTTGATTTCGAGAACTAATTTTCCATTAGTTGTCTGCAGATATGACATGTATAACTTCATGGATTTAACCTTGAACTATTGGAATTGTTGATGATAACCATCTTTCCTGAAAAGGTACATGATAAATTATATGCGGTGCATGAAATGCATTGTGTGATGATTTTCTCAAAATAAATGAGATTATGTTGTATGCAATATGTATGCGCATGTCATGATGTATGAACAAGAAATGCTATTGTGACATATCCGAGTCTAGGAAAATAAATCCCTGCCTGCTGTTGGAGAGTACTGGAAATTGAATTCCTGACCGTTGTAGAAAAAGTGGTTCTTCTACTTCCGCTGGGGATGATGAGTAAAGATGATTTGTCGAGGATTTCCTCTTTCTGTTTGAGAATACTCGGTTGGGATTTTTTTGTCTTCTGTTTAAGAATGAATCTGTGGGGAGACAAGTACTTCTGCTTGCGAATATTCCACTGGGGAGAAGATTCTCTATTTTGGGAGTGCTCCACTGAGGGAGAAGAATTATTCTGTTGGAATATTCCATACTAAAAAAAGAATTTTGTTGGAGACTCTACTAGGGAATATTCAGTAGCTAGGGAAAAGGAACCCTGTTGAGGATGATCTTCTGCTGCCAGAGAAATAAACTCTAATGGGGATGAAGATTTGAAAGCTGTCGGAGATTATAAAGCTCTATGGGGAATGAGAGGTCAAACTTCAGTCGTTTTACTCTGCAGGGATGAGGCTTCATAAACTGCTGGGGACAAAAATATACTCAGTTGGAAAACATGGATTTCAAATCTCTGAGGAATTCTGTTGGGAAAGGTAATCCCTGCTTGGAAAAAAAACTGTAGAGACTATAACTGGCTTTCAGACATTGCTTCGTTCCTTAAGCTATTAGCAATTGTCTTTATGTTCTTTATGTAAATATTTGCAAACAGTAAGCATATTCAATATGTATATGCCACAAATAAGCACTGGAAGTTTTTGCAAAACAAAACAGAAAAATAGAAAACAAGTAGTTTTCAACTTTCAAAAACTGATTTGTATTGATTTTTTGAAGTTTGCCTATAGAAGGCATTTATGTACAAGGAGACATACATTCTAGTAAGAAAATGCCGTCACAAAAATAATTTATACAAAGTTATATACAAAGAGAAAACAGCTATGTATAATGATCCCATTGAGTTTCAATTATGCTATTGCTCTTATGCCTTCGAGCATCTCATTACTTCGCTGCTTGTCCGAAGTTGACTGGATTGATCGGTACCGCTTGAGTTTGATAGTATGATACTGAAGTCTGATCGCAAGGTGATCCAACGGGACATAGTTATACGCCTTAAATCCCTAATTTTTTCCTGGACCGCCCTTTCGGGTTTTCAGTCCACCGGGATACCCTTTTTTGCCCAAGCCGCCTTTTCAGGTTTTTGACTCACCGGGTGTACAGATTTTTTGTTTTCATCCCTAATGTTTGCCCGAACCCTTTTGGTTCGCCGGGATGCCCCTATTTTTTCCTAGGCTAGTCGACCTAGCGGGTCTTTATTTATGCATAGTATCTTTTCACTATGTACGCATTCACAGGGTAGGGATGGTCGTCACTATCCATGGTGGTTAGAATCATGGCTCCACCAGAAAATATGTTCTTGATTACAAATGGCCCTTCGTATGTGGGGGTCCATTTGCCCCTGGGATCACCTTGCGACATGATGATGCGCTTGATTACTAGATCACCCACTTGATATACCTGACGTCTGACCTTTTTGTTAAAAGCCTTGATCATTCGTGTTTGGTACATCTGACCATGACAAACAGTAGTAAGCCTTTTCTCATCAATTAGATTCAGTTGATCAAGTTGAGTCTGGATCCAATCTTCTTCGTTTAAACCTGCATCCTTCATGACCCTCAAAGAAGGGATCTGGACCTCAATAGGTAGGAAAACCTCCATACCATATACCAGAGAATAAGGTGTTGCTCCTTTTGACGTACGCGCTGAGGTGTGGTAACCATGAAGAAAAAATGGTAACATCTCATGCCAGTCTTTGTATGTCACTGTCATTTTCTGTATGATTTTCTTAATGTTCTTATTTGCAGCTTCAACAATGCCATTCATCTTCGGCCGATAAGGGGAAGAATTATGATGCTGGATCTTGAATTGTTTATAGAGTTCGGTGATCATTGTATTATTGAGATTCGTACCATTGTCTGTGATGATTCTCTCTGTCACACCATACCGACAAATCGGGTTATGCTTGATAAACAACGCCATAACATTCTTGGTAACCATAGAAAAAGAGGCAGCCTTAACCCACTTCGTGTAGTAATCAATGGCCACTAGGATGAAGCGATTCCCATTGGAAGCGGTAGGTCTAATATCTTCGATCATGTCAATGCCTCACATTGGAAAGGGCCAGGGAGCTGTCAAGACATTCAAAGAAACCGGAGGTACATGCACCTTATCAGCATAGATCTGGCATTTGTGACAAGTTCGTGAACGCTGATAGTAGTCTGCTTCCATAGTTGACCAATAGTATCCTGCCCATAGGATGTTTTAGCCATGGTATGTCCACTCGAATGGGTTCCGAAAGTACCTTCATGTAATTTTTCCATAATCCTCTCTGCTTCGATCTTGTCTACGCACCAAAGTAAAGTAGAGTCATGTTTGCGCTTATAGAGGATTCCATTACTGAGGAAGAACTTTGCGGAAAACCTTCTCAGAAACTTCTTATCATTCACAGACGCCCCCTCGGTATATTCTTGAGCCTCAAGATACCTCTTTACTTCATGAAACCAAGGTTTTTCTCCTACTTCTTTAGTGTCAATCTCATAGCAATATGCTGGTTCATTCAACCTCTCAATAGTGATCCGAGGAGCCTCGATAGCCCATCTGACCTTGAACATGGACGACATAGTAGCTAGCGCGTTTTCTAACTGATTCTCTTCTCGTGGGAAATGTTCAAAGGTGACCTCTTCAAAGTGTGGAAGCAATGTCAACACATGTTCTTTGTAAGGGATAGATTCGGGTGCTTCATGTCCCACTCGCCTTTGATTTGACTTATTACTAAATTTGAATCCCTGAATACACTCAAGAACTTGATCCTTAGGTCAATAGCAGCTTTGATACCCATGATGCATGCTTCACACTCCTTCATGTTATTGGTGCAGTTGAAACATAGTCTGGTAGTGAAAGGAGTATGACAGCCTTCTGGAGAGATGATCACAACACCAACACTATTGCCAAGTGTGTTAGAAGCCTCGTCAAAAACCATAGTCCATCGGGATCATTTCTCAGGTCCTTCATCCGGTCCAGGTTCTTCATAATCAGTTACTAACATAATATTCTCATCCGGGAAATCAAAGTTCATGGATTGGTAGTCGTCCACATCCTGATGAGCCAAATGATCAGCCAATACGCTTCCCTTGATTGTTTTTTGGGTTGTGTATTGAATGTCGTATTCAGTTAGGATAATTTGCCATCTTGCTATTCTTCCGGATAGAGCGGGCTTCTCAAAGATGTATTTTATTGGATCCATCTTAGATATCAACAAAGTAGTATGGGTTAACATATATTGTCTCATTCGATGAGCCGCCCATGCCAAAGCACAACAAGTTTTCTTGAGCAGTGAATATCATGTTTCATAGTCGGTAAACTTTTTGCTAAGGTAGTATATTGCATGCTCTTTTTGACCATACTCGTCATGCTGCCCCAGCACACACCCCCATTGAATTATCTAGTACTGTTAAGTACATTATCAAAGGTCTTCCTTCAACCGGAGGCATCAGAGTTGGAGGCTCTTGAAGGAAATCCTTGATTCTTTCAAAGGCAACTTGGAATTCTTCATTCCACTACACAATTTGATCTTTCTTCAGAAGCTTGAAGATTGGCTCACAAGTAGCAGTCAGATGTGAAATGAACCTGGAAATGTAGTTCAAACGTCCTAAGAAACCCCTAACTTCCTTCTCAGTACGAGGAGTGAGCATCTCTTGTATAGCTTTTACCTTTGCAGGGTCTACTTGAATACCCTTGACACTAACGATGAAGCCTATGAGTTTACCAGACCTTACCCCGAAGGTGCCCTTGTTTGGGTTCAGTCTCAACTTGTACGTCTTCAACCTATCAAATAACTTTTGCAGATGATCGAGGTGCTCTTCCTCATTTTGAGATCTGGCTATCATGTCGTCAACATATACCTCTATCTCGTGATGTATCATGTCGTGGAACAAAGCTACCGTAGCTCGTTGATAGGTTTCCCCAGCATTCTTCAACCCAAATGGCATCACCTTGTAACAGAAAGTGGCCCACTGCTTGACAAAGGTTGTCTTCTCCATGTCTTCAGGAGCCATCTTGATCTGATTATACCCAGAGAAACCATCCATGAAGGAAAAGATCTTTTGTCATGTGGTGTTGTCAACTAGAACATCAATGTGGGGAAGCAGGAAGTCATCATTGGGACTTGCCATATTCAAGTATCTGTAGTCCACACACATACATACCTTTCTGTCCTTCTTAGGTACCAGAACGACATTGGCAACCCATTATGGATAGGAGGTGGCAACTAAGAATCCGACATTGAACTGTTTCATTACTTCAGCCTTGATTTTTCTAACATCTTTACCAAGTGGGACATTGTTTCAAGCCTACTTCCTGTAATGGACATTGTTTCATTCTCGTCGCCATTGACTACTTTACCAAGTGGGTTCAAGCAGCTTCATTTGCCTCAGTTACCAAGAACGTTGTGGCCCGATTCATCAAGAATAACCTCATCTGTCGATATGGCATCCCAGAGAGGATCATCACTGACAATGGTACCAACCTCAATAATTCCATGATCACAGAACTCTGCATGCAGTTCAAGATCAAGCATCACAACTCTTCTCCATACATACCTAAAATGAATGGCGTAATAGAAGCTGCCAACAAGAACATAAAGAAGATTGTGCAAAAGATGGTGGTAACCTACAAAGACTGGCATGAGATGTTACTATTTTCTCTTTATGACTATCGTACATTGGCAGGGACATCAACTGGGGTAACCCCTTTTTCTTTAGTCTTTGGCATGGAAGTTGTCCTGCCTGTCGAAGTTTAGATTCCTTCTCTAAGGATTATGAAATATGCAAACATGGAATAAGACGAGTGGATTCAGACTAGGTTGGATCAGTTGAATTTGATTGATGAAAAGAGGCTGGCTGCTATCTGTCACGGCCAGATGTACCAAAAACATATGATCAAATCCTTCAACAAGAAGATCAAGCATCGGGTATCTCAGGCTGGTGATTTGGTGATAAAGCGCATCATTCTACCACAAGGTGGTCCCAGGGGAAAATGGACTCCCACCTACGAAGGGCCATTTGTTGTCAAGAAAGTATTCTCAAGTGGTGCTATGATACTGACCACCATGGATTGTGATGATTTCCCGCACTCTGTGAACACGGTCATAGTCAAAAAATACCATGCATAAAAAATGACCTGCTAGGTTGACATACCTAGGCAAAAATAAGGGCATCCCGGCGAACCAAAAAGGTTCGGGAAAAAGTTAGAGATATATACAAAAGAGGTACACCTGGCAAGTCGAAAACCTGAAAAGGGTTGCTTGGGCAAAAAAGGGTATCCTGGTGGACTGAAAATCCGAAAGGACGACCTAGGAAAAAGTTAGTGATTAAAGCGTATGACTATGTCACGTTGGATCACTTACAACCAGCTTCATTACCAAGGTCAAAAGTTCAAATGGTACAAGATCAGTTCAATCAACTTCTTCTGACAGCAAGGGACAAGATATTCAAATACATAGGGGCAATAGTGGAGTTGGAACCAAATGCGATCACTTTCACATGGATATATATATATATATATATATATATATATATATATATATATATATATATATATATATATATATATATATATATATATATATATATATATTTTTCACTTTGTACTCTTTTCATTTCATGATGACTTCCTCTTACAAGGATTTCCGTCTCTTTGTACAAACTCACCTGTTTATAGGAAAATTATCAATACATATATACCTTGAAGTTCAAACTTTTTGTTTTTTTTGTTTTGTTTGCAA
Source organism: Vicia faba (assembly GCA_948472305.1). Lineage (NCBI taxonomy): Eukaryota > Viridiplantae > Streptophyta > Magnoliopsida > Fabales > Fabaceae > Vicia > Vicia faba. The sequence goes on from OX451740.1 coordinate 706,517,770, forward strand.
AAATGTACAATGACTAAATTGAATGAACATATGCATAGGAACCTGATTAAATATTAACAAATATATAAATAAGCATTTACTCAAGATTCTAGAAACCGAGTTGACATTCGAGCTGTCCGTAAATCCTCGCATAGTCACTTTCATAAAATTACCCCCACAGAGTAGTCTTCATAAAGAAGGGTACATTCCCCACAATATCCCTGGAAGATCACTCCAGAAAATAAAGAAGTATAATCTCTTTCTCAACCTATGGAGTTTCCAATCAGTACACTTCATGGAAATTCTCTTCCCCAGCTGAGTTTGGTCCTCCAAATTAAAAAAAAAATCTAAAGAGTTTTTCTCTTTAGCAAAGTCAATTTCCCCAAGAGAATTGATTTCCTCAGTAGAGCACTTCTCCATAAACAAGGTTTTATTTCCCCAACAGGGCTTATTTCCCCAACAACCTATAAATTCCCCAACTCGAGTCTATTCCTCATACTACTCCCTAGTAAAGTCATCACTATCCCCAGAAAGTTGCTGCAAAACCTGGAATCTGACCAGATACCAGTTAACTTTATCCTCCCCAAACAAGTCGGAAGATTATCCATCTCTTTTATCCCCAGTAAGGGTATATAAGAATTAAATTCCCCAGTAGAGCAACGGAAGACCAAGGTTCCCAAACTCTACTCCCCAAACAGAAACCAATACATCCCTTGCAGAGTTTCCTCAAACAAGTGAGCGGGAATCCCCAGCGGAAGACTTCTATACAAGATTAAAGACACACATACTCTTCATCCCCAACAAAAATCAGGGTTTTATTTTCCTAGACAAAGATATCACATGGGTTTAGAAATACACTTCAACAACATTTCACATTCACATTTCATAGCATATGCATACAAAACACATATAGCACATTCTCTTTTATTTTGAGAACATCATTACGCAATGCATTTCATACATCATGACATTGCATGCAACTAACTATTCACCTTTTCAGGAAAGATCAATCAATTGACGAATATCATCAACAATTCCAGATTAATTCCTGAAACAAGACAAGGCAACTATCTGAAGGACCAACCACGAATTAATTCATGAAACAAGACAGGGAAACTATCTGTAAAACAAACTGATTATAGATCAATTCTTGAAACAACACAGGGTAACTATCTATATGAATAACACTTCATTTATACATATGATGGTTCAGTTTAAATCGACCTAAGATTTATTCAGATTCTTTTCTAGTAGACACTTTTTCTGGTTCAGTTTAAATCAACCAAAGATTTATTCTGATTCTTATTCAGTTAAAGACAAATTCAAGACCTCTGTTGGTTCAGTTTAAATCGACCAAAGATTTATTCTGATTCTTTTCCAGTAGACACTTTTTATGATTCACTTTAAATCGACCAAAGATTTATTCTGATTCTTATCCAGTTAAAGATAAATTTAATACATTTGTTGGTTCAGTTTAAATCGACCAAAGATTTATTCTGATTCTTACCCAGTTAAAGACAAATTCAAGACCTCTGTTGGTTCAGTTTAAATCGACCAAAGATTTATTCTGATTCTCTTCCAGTAGACACTTTTTCTGGTTCAGATTAAATCGACCAAAGATTTATTCTGATACTTCTCCTAGTTAAAGACAGACAAAAACATCTTTTGGCCAGTTTAAATCGACCAAGGATTTATTCTAATACTTCTCCCAGTTAAACACAGACAAAAACCTCTGCTGGCTTAGTTTAAATCGACCAAAGATTTATTTTGATACTTCTTCCAGTAGATAATTTTTCTAGCTCAAATTAAATCGACCAAAGATTTATTCTGATACTTCTCTCAGTTACAGACAGATAAAAACCTCTTGGCTCAGATTAAATCGACCAAAGATTTATTCTGATACTTCTCCCAGTTAAAGACAGACAAAAACATCTTCTAGCTCAGCTTAAATCGACCAAAGATTTGCTTTGATACTTCTCCTAGTTTAAGTCGAGCGTAGACTTAGTATAATTTCTCTATCAACAATTACTTTAGATGGCATCTATAAGCCCATCTCCGACGATTCTCCATCACTTCTGGATGGCATCTATAAGCACATCTTTGACGACTCTCCATCACCTTTTGGTTGCATCTATATGCCCATCCCCGATAATATTTTTTCATTCTCCAAATAGCATCTCTAAGCCCATTCCCAGTATAATCAACAAACAAGCCATATTTCATGCACAAGCGAGTGCAAATTTCTGGGCACTTAAGTGTTCAATCATCTTCCACCTTCAAGTCACAAATGGCGAACAAGCCAATCTAACTCTTCAGGTTTAAGAAGATTGAACAGGGGCAGCTGTTGTACCCCAAAATTTTCCCTCTCATTTTTCATTCAAGATATTCTGCTAGGGTTTCTTGAATGCTCAAGGTGGCTCAAGAATTGATCAGGAGAATTCTCCTCCTAAGCAGTAAGTCCACAACTAGGGTTTTGTATTTCTCAAATAAAATTGAGTTTCCAAGGTTTCAAGTGGTCTTCATGGTTCTTCATGTATTCTCAAGGATGTTCATATCAAATCTCATGCCTTGCATCAAAAGTTCTCTCAGTCAATTGCTCAGATGATCGAAAATAAACTATATTGACCAAAAAGTCAACATTTTCAAGATTAAGTTCAAACGATTGTAACTTCTTCATTATTAAATATTTTTCAGTGGTTCTTTTTGCGTATGACTCTTATTGACATCATCGCCAATTTATCTTTACAATTCAAGAGCCGATTATGTGCGAAGATCATCAAAAATTCGAATACTTTAGAGGTAGCTTTATGGAATTTGACCTAATCTCCAGTAATTGGTACCTGACTTCCAAGAATTGTAACTTCCTCAATTTGCACATTGTCATAAGGAATGTCATCTACAAGTTTCTTTAAATATTGGAGTCAAATTGTGCTTAGAAGACCTTGAAAGTTATTTAATCGTTATAGGTCATTTCTTGACATGGAATGTTCTTAACTCCTAGATTCAAACTCCATTCATGTGGATAAATTTGAGACATGTATCATAATGGATTCAATTTATAAAATGCATAGCCTAAGTTCTCAAGGCATGTAGTTTATTCCTAAAGACCAATTCAAGCACACAAATGTGGGAGGAAGGTTCATGAGGATTACCTGAAGTTCAAGATACAAAAGAATTGTCATGTCAAAAGAAAGAATTCATCATGGTTTTCACAAGAAAAGTCTTATCATTCAAGAACCACTCAATTAGTAAACAAGACTTGAGGATTTTCATTAATTTCGTCTATCAAAAGGACAAGTATCATTCACTCTTGTTGTTCAAAATACATTCAAGATTCATTACAAGTTTTATTTATTCAAGACAACTTTTCATTCAAGCTTCATTCAAGTTCCATTCAAATATACAAAACACCATTCATGATTCAAGAAAATTATATCCAATTCCTTTCAAATGAACATTACAAACTATGTTACAACATGTAGCCTAATTTACTAAGACTTAAAAATCCATGTTGCCAATTTGATTTGTGCCAAAACCGTGACCTTGTCTAGCCTGTTAACCTTGTCCACACCGTCCACACTGCTATCTTGCTACAAAAAAACTAGCCTCCTACTCCAAAACCTACATCAAAGCCAGCCTGATGTCCTACCTTGCACCAATATAGACATACACAAAACCTGCAAAATTATCCAAAACCAGCCTGGTGTTGCCGCCATATACAGTCCAAAACCTGCTGCAAAACTGTCCATAAAACTGATGCACAGACTTGCTGTCTAGAACAGTCCAAATGCTGCAAAAACCTTGCACCAAAACTGGAAAAATAAACTGCATCAATAGAGCAATAAAATAGAGTAGCAAATATGTTCAAACTTATCACTCTTTTCCCCCCAAAAATGATCTCAATCTGGTCTATATAAGGGGAAGCAAAACTCAAAAACATGGGCACAAATTCTCATCAACCTCAAATCCCTATAACTATAATCTATATTCAAAATAGCATCCTGCGATACCACCTTTAATCTCTCAAAATCTTAGCACCTTCAGAACCATAACCTTACAATAAATTTCATCTTTGCATCCCTAACCTCAACTTACCTCAACTACAACCCTTAACCTCTTTCAACAGACCTTGACCTCTTACCTTTCCTATACAACTAAACCAAACTGTTTATCATATAAAAAATATATACGAGGGGAAAGCAGTAGAGGAACACATACCTGGTCTATTGAAAGGGATCGTGAAGCTATCTTGACAAACTCTAACTCGAAATCTGAATTGCAAAGTCTCACCTCCGTGCACACCCTGCCTCGTAGACCCTCCGAATGGTCATAAACCACGCCCAAAAATCCATTGTGATGGACCTCCGACGTCCTCTAGACAACAACACCTCCACGTGAACCACCCTGAAGTCGTAAACACCTCACCTCGTCGACACACTCTCTAACAGAACCACACAACATCACCAAAGATTGAGATTGATTGAGGTATGTTTTTTTTTCGTTTCAACTATTTTGTCCTGGTTACTTATTTCATGGAGTTTAGTTTGACTATGGAGAGATGAAGCAAACACAGAGAAAACAAAGTGAGGGAATCGTACCAAAATTGAAACTGTGTGATTTGTTTTTTGTTTTGCTCGGAACATAATTGTTTGAGTGAGGAAGTAGATTTAAAATAGAGGAAGTACATTGAGAGTGAGAGACAAATGTGAGGAGTGTTGTCTCTGTTTGAAGAGAGGCGCTGCCTCATTCCATTTTAGTTTTTAGGGTTTACAAAGTCGTTTTCTAATTTGAAGAGAGGGGTGGACCTTGGGTTGACCCGGTTCGGCCCAGGCCCACCATTTTTTTATCCCTACTTAATCAATTATTAGTCTCTTGTATTAATAGAAGCGCCACAATACACAAATGGTTAGGTGGTGCAGTGGTAAGAGTACGTGTGTGAATACTTCAGGTCACGTGTTCGAGACCCATATGGACCATTTTTCTGTTTTCTTATTTTAACCCATTTCTTTCATTTCATTTTTAATTAAACACTTGGGCCTAACTATCCTAAACCCAGAACCTAATTCGTTTTCTGCTACCCATGCACCCCAATAATCTCGTTGGCACTCCCCACACTTATTTTATCTTTATTAATTTAGTTGAATTAATAACTTTAGAATTTTAAGTTAACTTAAGTTTAATATTGAAATTTTATGATTTTGATTTTAGTTTAGATTTATCTTAATAACTTGAGATTTTTTTAATTACTTTAGAATTATCTTAATAATCTTAGAATTTTGATTTAAATTTAGATTTAAATTAGTAATCTTAATATTAATTTAGTCTAACTTCAAATTAGTAAATCAGTTATTAATTTATTTTAGATTTAAATTAGTTCATATTTAAATTAGTTTAGATGTTATTTAATAACCTTAGACTTAATTTAGTTTAGATTTAATTTAGTAAATTTTAGAATTTTAATTTTGATAATCTTAGAATTTTAATTTAGTCTAAATAACTTCTATTTTAGTTACATCTTTATTCTATATTTTTACTTTCTTTTCTATCAAAACACACCAAAAAACAATTTTCTTTCTCTTTTCATTTGCGCGTACTTTACTATTTTTCTCATTTTTTCGATTATCGTAATTGTTTACGGTTTGTAAATAGTTTAATTAGGATTTTACTTCATCCTTATTCATAAACTTGTACCCCCATTCTCGAAGCGTTGTAATAGCGTAGAATTTTATTTTTTGCACTTTACCGCATTTCCTTATAATGTATAGTAATTAGGCGTGTATGGAATTATTTAAAATCACCACTAGACAACCCTAATGAAGACAAATTAAACTTAAATCAAACAAACTTTTCACACGTGCACCTCTAGGGTAACCTCACTTGTTGCCTCGGAAAAACATTCATGTCCCTTGAATATGGGATGCTTTGGCAAAGACCCTCGATAAAAAAAGATCGTAGTCCCTCGATGAACCTTCGATGTTGCCTTCGGTAAAACGATCTTAGTCCCTTTTGAAAATTGATAAAGCGTCTCACAAGTTTCCTTCTATGACTAAACGATGACTCACGCCTGTCACTCACATCCAATGATATGGATCCTTACCAACCAATGGTAAAGTAGCACTATCTAAAGGAGGACGAAAAGAACAAAGACTTTTTGAGTCGGTAAATTGCTCATAATTTCTTGCTCATAAATCAAAATAATCTTCACATCTCACACTTTCAAAAACATCTTTCAAACACTTTCCAAACAACAAATTTTTTCAAAGCCAACGCTTTGTATACATTCTCAATGATACGAGAATCATTACAAAGTTTTCCACATGAAGGCGTCTTCAAAATATTTTCAAACTTACACAAACACAAAACATTTAAAACTGAGCTAGAAATTAATAGCCCATAGATAACTACAGATAAAAAGGGTGCTACCACTTTTCCTTTTCATAATCTACCCCCCGAACTCAAGAAAAATTCTCAAAAGGTCTTTCCTATTCTTTTCACCCTTTCCTTTATTAGATAAAATAAAATTCGGTGGCGACTCTTGCTATCCGTAACAATTTTGATAAAACACAAAACACCAAGTCAGTTCTCCCACCATATTACAACGGCCTAACATTCTTCTTGACTTACTCAAGGGACACCAATACCAACCAATGTATCGCACTAACTTAACCATCGTTTCAACCATATCGGTCTATGTCGTACAATTTCCATGATCTATTTCTACTTAACTAAAATGCCTCCAGATCCGGGTATAGGATCTATACAAGAAATAAACCCAAACATATCCCGAAATGTAAAGCAAAATAAGGCAAACAATAAAAGCACTTAAATGTTAACTAACTCTACGGTAACCCCATGTTTAGTTCATCCTCCCCAGCAGAGTCGCCAGTTCTGTAATATGGTGGGAGAACTTACTTTAGGTTTTGCGTTTCATTGTAAATGTTGCAGACAATAAGAGTCACCACCAAATTTTATTTTATCCAATAAAGGAAAGGGTGAAAATAACAGGAAAGACCTTTTGAGAATTTTCTTGAGTTCAGGGGGTAGGTTATGAAAAGGGAAGGTCTTAGCACCCTTTTCATCCGTAGTTATCTATGGCCTTTTAATCGCTTTCTCACCTTTTGAAATACTTTGTGTATGTTTGAAAATATTTTGAAAATGCCTAAGTGCGAAAATTTTGTAATGATTCTTGTATTGTTGAGAATGTATACAAAATGTTTGTTTTTGAAAATATTTATGAAATAGAGTGTTGTTTTGTGAAAAGATGTTTTGAAAATGCCAATGCAAGACAATTTTCTTTATAATAACCCTTGTATCAGTCCTCGAGAGTGTTTACAAAGCATTTTAAAAAGTAGTTGTTTTGAAGGTGTGAAGTGTGGAAATTGTTTAAGTTTGTGAACAAGCAATTACGACCGATTTACCTACTCAAAGAGTCTTTGTTCGTTTCCTCCTCCTTTAGATAGTGTTATACTACCACTAATTAGTAGGAAACCCTATCATTAGATGTGAGGGACAAGCGTGGGTCATTGTACAGTCATAGAAGGCAACGTGTAAAACACCTTAGCAATTGTCATAAGGGACTAAGATCATTTACCGAAGGAAACATCGAAGGGTCATCGAGGGATTATGATCTTTTAACTGAGGGTCTTTGCTAAATCATCACACGTTCGAGTGACATGACTATTTTTATTCGAGGCAACAAGTAAGGTTATCCTAGAGATGTATGTGTGCGAAGTGTTTTGATTTCAAGTATTTATCTATGAGATTAGGTTTTCTAGTGTTTGCTTTTAGTCTTGCCATACAAACCCTAATTACTAACAGTAATAAGGAAAGCAGTAAATTGCGAAAATTGAAAGTCTTATACTATTACAACCTTCGGGAGTGGGGGTACAAGTTTATGAATGGGGGAGGAAAGCAATAAACCCTAATTATCTATTACAAACCTTTCACGGTTACATAATTGTATTAATGCAAAAAATAAAGTGCGTGAAGGTGGTGAAAAGGGGAAATATGTTTTAAGAAACCCTAAGAATATTTTTTAAGTGTTAAGAAAATAATTTATTGTTTTTTGTTTTAAAAAAATTAAAAATTAGACCTTATTCTAATTTAATTATTTAAAATAAAATAAGATGGGATTAAACTAATTAATTCTATTTATGAAAATTAAATTAATCAATTAAAATCTAAAGAAATCTAAGTATTTAAAAAATATTTTTGGTATTTTATTTAGAAAAATAGATGAAGTATAAACCTAATTCTAATTAATTTCTGAAATGATTAAACTAAATTAATTTTTTTTTTGTGAAAAAAAAATTAAATTAACTAATTACAAACCAAAATCTATTTTTTAAAATCATTTTTATGATTTTTGTTGATTAAATAAAATTAATTAAAATAAATAAATGTTAATTAATGTTAAATAAAAAAATTGAAATGGGCCAGTAGTGTAAGCAAATTGGGGGGTGAGAAAGAAGTAACATGGAGAGTCCAAGCGCTGTTTGATTCAGCGAGGATGGCTTTTTGAGGGTGCGTCATGGGGAGAGTGGCCTGGAGCGCTTGATTTAGATGAAGGTGATCCAAGGATGATCTGATGGTGATGAAGAGAGGTATACCATGTGCATTATTGCCTTGCTTGCACTGGATCTATGATAAATAAACATGGAAAAGAAAAATGTCCCACGCCTGGCTCGAATCCGTGACCAGGCATAAGTATGGCTTAAACACGCACGCGCTGCCACTAGGGTGGCTATTACATCTGGTTGCAAAACAACAATTAATAAATCTAAAATAAACCAGTTTTAAAAAATGAACTTCATCTTTTTCCTCGCGCGTCTTTACAGCAACAACAACATTATTTTTGATTTTTTTCAAACTCTTCCATTTCTCAACCTTTTTGAAAACTTCCAAAACCAAACTTGTTCTAAATTTCACCACGAATTCAACCATGTAAATTATGAAAGTTATAGGTTAAAGATGAGTTTTAATTTTTCTTGGTACCAAACTGAAACCTAATTTTTTAGAAACTTCAATTCCAAAATTATCATCACATAGTCAACATAAATGAAAACTAAGGGCATGGTTAGTTTCAGGGCATTGATATCTACATTTTTTCTTTAGAAAATAAATGCAAACGATGCTTGTACAGAGATTTCAAAGTTTAGAAAACTTACCTCTTAATACGAAATAGAAATGCTCTCTACACAACTTCCAGAGGTGAAATGATGATTTGGTGAGCTTGCTTGGACCCTGAGGAAGCTGTTTGGATGCTCACTTGGTGCTGAGAGTGGCTGAATCACTCCAACAAAGTCAAGTTGCACAGTTGGAATTTGAAAATGGTGGATGATGAAGATAATGTTACAGTGAGGAAACAAGGGTATGTATGAGTTATATAAGATGTATATGAAGTGTTTGGATGATTGGTTTGGATAAAAGTTGTATGGTTTGAGAGATTCGAAGATAAGGTTTCAAAAAGCTCAAAAATGGAGGTTTTGGCCAATTATGACTTGGGAGAGTTTGAGAGGGCTTGTAAAATCGTGTGTTAGCTTGAAAATAACCTCTCTATTTATAGAGAAAGGGTTTGATGGCTTGAAGTAACCATAATTGAAAGATAACAAGTTATAGTTTGAAAAAGTGAAAAAATCAAGTTGGATTAGTTTCTATGGTTCCAAGGTTTAAGTACAAGCATGATTTGTGGTTTGTTGGGTGCATGGAGGTTACTTCTGATGTTAGATATTGCTTGTACTCAGATGCATTAAGTTGGGAGCTCAAGAAGTTGACTTTGTGATTAAAGCTTGCTTTACAAGAATGGAAATGTAACCTTTCTCCCTTAAATGGCAAAATGGATTGGATAAAGCTTTAATCACTTGGATCATGGCTCAAAATTATGTGTAATCTTATGATTATTGATAGATTTGGAGGTTAGAGGCCTGAAAAGTTGGATTATGCAGCATGGCTTGAAGATTGGGTTATGAACTTGTCACAAAAATGACCTGTAATGCAATCTTAGATACCCAACTTCATCTCTTCGATTCTCCTTGCTCAAGCATGATAAAATTGTGTTCTTGGAAATTTTGGAAAGCTTGAAACATTGTCTAAAACTTTAAAGTTGTGAGTTTTGGATAAATCAAATGGAAACTTGGTGAAAAATGGCCATGAAGTTGGGACAAAAATCTGATCAAAACTTGTAAAAAAAGTTCTAAGTGTTGGATAAAAAACATCATAACTTCATGAACTTATATCTCTTAAATTAAGAACTTTTTGAGTATAATCCCATATTAACAAAGTTGTAGAATTCATCAAACCCTAAAACTTTCATGTTAAAAGTTTTCCTTGAATCAGCTTGTATCTTGAGGAAACATGCTTGTGAAGTTAGGGTTTTTGTTAAGAACAAAAAACACTTAGAATTTTTCTAAGTGTTAGAAAATTTTCCAAATTTGAATTTTGTTCAATTTTTGATTTCTTGATGATAAAGTTTGATAGTGTTGAATATTCTGATAATTCTTGACTTTTGAATCCCAATGTTGACCAAAAAGTCAATGTTTGACTTTTGGGTGACTGTTGACTTTTCATCAGTTGATTCAATTCTTCAACTATCAATCACTTATATCTTTGAAGATGTCTTGAACCATGTAAGTAGGTCAAGATATTTTATTTAAGTCCTTAAGACCATGCTTCAAGATATTAGGTCATGCACTAGGTCAACAATCAATGATTAGTCATCTTCAATCAAAACCCTAATTTGGGCAATTTTTGACCTTTGATGATTTGAGGGATTTCCTTGAGGAATCATGATCAACCATTGATCAAATGATGAATATCACCTCAAAATATTGATGTTGACAAAAAAACTTGAAGTTTGACTGTATGTTGACCATAATTGACTTTTTGTCTAATATAGTTGATTTTCAGTCATCTGAGCAATTAATTAAGCAAACTTGTGATGCAAGGCTTGAAACTTGACATAAGCATTATTGAGGACATATGATGAACCATGAAATTAAATTGAGACCATTTCAAATCAATTTTCCTTGAGAAGCACCAAACCCTAATTGAAGACCTTTGCTTAGGAGGAGGTTTGACCAGCCAACTCTTGAGAATCCTTGAGTATTTGAGAATATTAGAAGAATGCCTTGAATAAAATGGGAGGAAAAATTTTGGGGTACAACATTTAGCTTTAGTTCATTATAGTTTTTTGGAGTATTTGATTATATTGTCATGGAAGTGTGTCTTCCTGTTTGTTCATAATTATTTTGATATAATCATTGTCTGTGATTGAAGAGGGGTTGAGGAGGGCCTCATATCTAGGTGAGTCTTAGATAGAAATATAGAACAGGTAGTGATTAAGTGATTAAAAAGTAAACTAGAGGTTTGTTATAGGATATATTTGTTGATACTATCATAATGGATTTGTCCTTGGCTTAGTATGCCCCCAGAGTAGGAGAGTTTCTCTAAACAGGGTTAACAATTCTGGTGTGTTGTTTATGTTTTTCCGTATTGTTTTTAATGTTTATACCTTGCCTAATTTGTTTATGTCGGATCAGATGTCTCAACATGTCATAGGACATTTGAGTTCTGTCATACCAGAATTTCAAGAGTTATCACAATAAGAGAAGGAAGGCACTTGAGTTCTAGAAGGATAATCATGTGTTCATGAGAATTACTCCGGTAAATGGTGTTAGTAGGCCTCTAAAGTCCCAAAAGAAGACACTAGTTTTGTTGGTATGTGTCATATTTCACAGAAGATAGGTGAGGTGGCCTATCAGTTTACTTTATCGTTGTCGCTTGCGAATCTTCATGATGTATTTTATGTATCTCAGTTGAGGAGGTATATTCTGGATCCATCACATGCAATCCAAATGGATGATGTATAGGTGAGAGATAACCTGATAGTTGTAGCATCACCTATATGGATAGAAGGTCGGGAAGTGAAGCAATTATTGGGTAAAGATATTGCCTTGGTGAAGGTACTGTGGCATACACCAGCTGGTGGAAATTTGACTTTGGGAGCGTGAGGATCAGATTAGGGAGTCGTATTCGACTCTGTTTTCCTCGGGTAATTTTCAAGGATAAAAATTCTATAAGTGGGGGAGAGTTGTGACACCCTAAAATAATTAGATTATTTATTTAATTGAATTAGTATGAGTATTTTTGAATTATTGGTGAACATGTGATGTTTTGTTGAATATGATGTGTGTTGTGACGTTATGTTATGGGGTAAGGGTGAATTAAGTTGATCTTGGATATTTTAATAATTTAAATAATTTAGTATAATTATTTAGAATTATTAAATAGAATTATTATTAATAAAGTAAGAGGTATATTAATGTAGAAATATTAATGGCAAGGCTGTAATCGATGAAAGGCTAAGTGAGGGTATGATGAGAAGTTCATAATAGGGGTCTAAGGGTTAAATAAGGAATAGGGAAAAAGTGTTTCAGTATGTATGATCGCGAAAGAATTAGAAGAGCGTAGCAGAGCTAGGGCACGAGAAATAAGAGGATTTACGGTAGAACACAAAGAGGAAGATCTCTTGCTAGGAAAATCTAAGGTAATGGGTGATCCTTGTTATTATAATTTATATGGGGTTTAGATGTTTGTAGGTTTGTTTGGGGCTTTGTGATGAATTAATGATATAATGATTAATGAAATTGGTGAATTATGATGTATAAAATACTATAATTTGATACCCATTGTGGTACGGTGGGAGAACTGACTTGAGGTGTTTTGCGTTTGTGTTCGCAAATATTGCGGTTTAGCAAGAGTCGCCACCGACTTTTCTTTTATCCACTAAGGAAAGGTGAAAAAGCACATGAAAGACCTTTAGAGATGTTTTCTTGAGTTCGGGGGGGGGGGGGGGGTAGATTATGAAAAGGGAAGGTATTAGCACCCTTTTCATCCATGGTTTTCCATGGGCTCTTAGTTACTTGCTAGATCACTTTCTTTTGTTTGAATGTGCTTATGGTGTGGGTTTTTGAAAGTATTTTGAAAATATAACTTTGTAATGATTCTCGTTTCTATAAGAACGCATATAAAGTGTTTGTTTCAAAAATAATTCAAAGATGTGTTTGTGAGATGTGTTTTTGAAAGTGATTTTGAAAATGGAACTTCGTAATGGTTCTCGGTTCTATAAGAATGCATACAAAGTGTTTGTTTCGAAACTGTTTCAAAATGGAAGTGTAGGTGTATAAAAATGTTTTAGTTATGAGCAAGCGAGTAACTAGGAGCGAATATACCTACTTGAAAGGTCTTACTTGTGCTTTTCCTTCTCCTTTAGATGTGGCTATCTTAACATTGATTTCGTAAGAAGCCCCATCGTTGGATGTGAAAGGACGAGTATGGGACATTTGTATAGTCATAGAAGGCAACATAAGGGACGTTTTAGCAATTTCGTTTAGGGACTAGATCGTTTAATGAAGGCAACATCGAGGGACTACGATCTTTTATCGAGGGTCTTTGCTAAAACGCCCATGTTCGAGGGACATGACTATTTTTCCGATGGAAAACAAAGTGGGATTACCCTAAGGGTGCATGTATGCAAAGTGTGTTTGATTGCATGCATTTAGTCTTGATTAGGGTTGTCTATTTTTTGCTGTTTTCATGCCTTGCCATACACGCCTAAGTACTAGCATTTATATTTGAAAGCGATAAATTGCAGAAATGTAAAGTCCTACACTATTACAATATTTACGGGATGGGGCTACGCATGTATGAATGGGGATTACAAGTAAAAATAAGTCCTAAGTTAATATTACAACCATATTGAAATAATGTACAAGAAATGTAAAATTGACTTGTTTAGAAAATGTTTTTGTCTTAAGGAAATAAAATCAAAAGAAAATATTTTTATGTTTTTTGTGTTAATAAAAAAAAGATGAAAAGGAAAATAAATGCAAAAATAGAAACAACGTGTTGCTGCAAACAAATAAACAAGGATCTGAAGTTTTGAAGTCAGGCGCGTGACTCGGCAGGAAACGTCAGTGGGATCAGAAGTTATGGATTCGTACATTCTGAGGTCCTGCAAACAACGTTAGAGGGAAAACACAAAGGTTCTGGATGACGTTTAGCAAGTGAACCAAAAGTCAAAAGTTATGTATTGTCATCATATGAAAATCAGAAACTTAGAGTGTTTGAAAACAGCTGATGGAAACATCAGAATTTCAGTGTATTTGACATGTGAGGAGAACTCAGAAGTTTTGTGCTGTGTTAATATTGTGGGTGAACATCAGAAGTTTTGTATTGTGCTGAGCCAGTGGGTAAACATCAGAAGTTCAGTGTGTGTTAACAGTTAGAAAAATCATGGAAGTTCTGTGTGTTAAAACAATGAAGAGAACTCAGAAGTTCTGCGTGCTTAAGCAGTGAGAAAATCCTAGAAGTTCTGTGTGTTAAAGTGATGAGTGAAAACCAGAAGTCCTGTGTTACATTTCAACCCTTAATCAGCACAACAACAATTTATTCAGTTCAGCAAATCATAATGATCACATCACAACAAATCGTAGAAGTTCCAATCCTAAGTCTGAGCCTAGAATTATCCTAAAAATTCTGATCCATAGTTTTTTCTATTCATACAATGATATGTACAACATTAATATTATGGTATTTACATGTTAATGATATTCAGAATGAAAAGCAAGTAAAGTCAGAAAGACTTACCTGGGGCGTGCTTGGAGCTTTGAGTGGCTACCTTTGGATGTTCTGAGTCAGCAAGAGAAATGGAAGAGTGGTTGTATCCTTTGGCTCCAAGGGAAGAATAAATATTTGTTTTTGTATATGAGAAGTCTGGATTTTTATGAAGGTTTGACAACTTCTTTTTCTCTCTTAATCGTTTTCTCTTTCAAAAAGCCAGCCTCTAACTTTCAGCCTCTCGTCCAAAAAAAGCCCCCTTGAATGTATGATGGAGCCAAGTATTTATAGATGAATTTGCTTTGATATTTGGGGGGAAAAACAAGTAGGATTTGAACCTGTTTTGGCATCCTGTTCTTTTGCTTTTTCATCACAGTTTTCGTACGCTAGTATGGTGTAATCATGGGATGCAGGCGTAGGCTGAGCTAGCTGTTGGTTATAGGTCTGCAGCAAGTTGTATAAGCAAGGTTTTGGGATTTGGTCATGTTCTGACCAAAGCTTTGAAAATAGCCTTCATGTGCTGAAGCGCTGCCTTGTCTTTGAAGCAAGCATGGTGGCTGTCAGCAAGAATTAAGGAAAAGCAAAAGCAGAGTTGCTATCCCAAGACAGTAGAGGTACACGTGGTGAAGATCCTTTGGATAAAGACTCAGAAGGTGGTTGTGAGCATTAAACGATGATGAGACTTATCACAACCAGAAATCCTGCAACGTGAAACTCTACACCAAGGCTTAGTTCTGGATCAGAATTTCTGCTTCAGCGTAGCATCCATCCTCTGATCTTTGTATCTGCTGGCTCCATCATGTTCTGAAGGAGCTTTCAGACTTTCTAGAAAGCTTGCAGCACGCTCATTAACCTTCTTTGCATTACCCTAGCAAATTCTGACTAAACTTGCGTAGATGCTGAAGAGCCATGTTATGACTGGAGACTATGTGTTGAACCATGTTTACATCTTCTAACTGCACCTTCCTGGAGGCTGGCTCAGAAGTTCTGAAGTGTCATTTTTTCTTAAATACTTATAAAAAAATCCCAAGTATTTACAAATTTGGCATCTCCGTAGTGAATTTGACTTTTGAACCTCTTGATGAAACAAACTTCATATTCCAACATGTTTTGATGAAATATGATTCTTGAGATTTGATGTTGATCCAAAAGTCAAAGTTTGACTTTTCAGTGTACAAATGACCATTTTTCCCTTGTGAATGGTTTGCTTGGAAAAATTGATAATTCAAGGCTTGGAAACTTGATAGAAGCAAACCTGGGACCTAGGGTGATCTCTTGTGAAATGAGAGGGCAAATTTTGGGGTACAACAGTTGCCCCTGTTCAATCTTCTTACACCTGAAGAGTTAGATTGGTAAATCTGCCATTCGTGACTTGAAGGTGGAATATTATTAAACACTAGAGTGCCCAGAAAATTTCTACTCGAAGATGTGTTAGTTGATTATGTAGGGAATGGGCTTAAAGATGCCATTTGGAGAGATAATGGATAGTTGTTGGAGATGGGCTTAAAGATGCCATCCGAAGGTGATTGTATCTGGACTCAGGATGATGAAGGAATCTTGGACGATTACTACCTCAGCAGGATGATGAAGGAATCTTGGAAGATTACTACCTCAGCAGGATGATGAAGGAATCTTGGACGATTACCTTAGCAGGATGATGAAGGAATCTTTGGGCGACTACTACCTCAGCTGAATGATGAAGGAATCTTGGATGATTACTACCTCAGCAGGATGATGAAGAAATCTTTGGGCGACTTTTACCTCAACGGGATGATGAAGGAATCTTTGGACGATTACTACCTCAGCAGGATGATAAAGGAATCTTTGGGCGACTTCCACCTCAACAGGATGATGGAGGAATCTTTAGACGATTACTACCTCATCAGGATGATGAAGGAATCTTGGATGACTACTACCTCAAAAGGATGATGAAGGAATCTTGGATGACTTCTACTTCTAACAGATGATGAAGGAATCTTGGACGACTTCTACTTCAAACAGATGATGAAGGAATCTTGGACGAATTCTACTTCAAACAGATGATGAAGGAATCTTGGACGACTACTACCTCAAACAGATGATGAAGGAATCTTTGGGCGAGTGCTACTCCAAAAGGATGATAACCTTTATCTATCGATCGATCTTTCCTGAAAAGGTAAAGAGTTAGTTGTATGCAATGTAAAGATGTATGCATTGCATAATGATGTTCTCAATATAAAGGAGATATGTGTTATATGTATTTTGTATGCATATGTTATGAATGTTATTGAGATGTAATTTTGTCTTGGAAAATAAATCCTTGACAAGCGTTGGGGAGTTTGTTAAATCCTGGACTGCCGTTGAAGAGCATGTGTGTCTTTAAACTTTGCTTAGAATGTTTCTACTGGGGATTCCTGTTTTGTTGTTTGAGGAGAACTCCGTTGGGGAATATTGAAAACTCTGTGGGGAGAATGTTTATTCCTGCTTGGGAAAAGAGTTCAGGAGTCTCGGTTGTCCGTCACTCTAATGGGGATTCAAAGCTGAACTGATATCTGGTTAGGTCCAGGTTTCACAGTAACTTGTCGGGGATTGTAGAGTAGTCTACTGGGGAAGAGGAGTTGTAGTCCTTTGATTTGTAGAATTTGGAGAGGAAAACTCAAGCTGGGGAATTTTGTCGTTTGTTGGGGAAATAAACATTGTTGCTGGTCTGCTAGAGAGGTGATGACTTTGTTGGGGAAGTCCTCGAGGATTCTTGAAGTTGTCTCAGCTGGGGAAAAGTTCTCAGAGATTAAACTTTGGCTAGGGAATCATCCTATGAGAAGGATATTGGGGAGATTTGCCACTGTCCCTAGTAGCGAGTGTTTGTGACACTGCCAGGAAATGTTTGACTGTTCGTAATCCTTTGGTGAGATTGAAGTTCAATGCCCCAAGTGACGGAGACGGAGACCTCCCCTAGTTACTCTGCATTTCTCGAGAGATTTCTTGGAATCTTGACTGGATTGCCCCAGGTGCGCTGGATAGTGACATGTCATGTCCCTTTGTTGCTAGGAGATTTGTCAATGGAAGTGTCATCCTTCTTGAATTTATTTATTCACTGAGAGAGATCTCGTTCACTGGATATTCGTTGTGTGAATTTCTCCGCTGTCAAACAAATAACCATATGCAAACAATGATATTCAAGTAATGCAAAGTTTATGTTTGTCTTGAAGTTTTGAAAAATGAGTTTTTAGCAAGTAAAGAAGTTTTGTAATTCAACTCTGGATTTTGAGTAAAGCCTTACAGGAGTCTGGATACCTTTTGTAACAGTATGCTTTCGAACTAACCCATGCTTCAATTAGGACTTTTGAAGGGTTGTAACGTGGCTTTGTTCACGGTTTAAGAAACAAAGGATATAGGCTCAAAGTTTATTTGTACCCACTCGTTATTCGTGATGTTCTTCAGTCCTAAGCTCAATTAATTATATGTTTGATCTCCAATCGAGTCTGGAGTCACGTTTGGGTGATGGTTCAGACAAGTTAAGTTTGTGGGAAGGCAATCATTTTTGCAACATTTTTCATGTTGTTGAGGAATTGTAGCGACCTCTTTCTTTTGATTCGTTATCCCTAATTTTTTCCTGACTGTTCTTGTTTTGAGATTACAGTTAGCGGGATGCCCCGGTTTTCTTAAGTCTCCTTCATAGGTTTTGACTTAGTGGGCTTTTCTTTTTGAGAGATAATGACTATTTATGTGATAGGGAACCATCACCGTCTTTTGACTCCAAAGGAATGTTTTTGATGTCATTCGTTGTGTTACGAGATCAGAGTTTGCGATTTGAATGCGCATTTGAATTAACTGAGAGAATACCATGCCCCAGGTTTTGATTAAAGGTTTCAATTTGTGTTAAAACAGAAAACTTCTACTTATTTTGCTCGAAGGGGTTGACTAGGGATTATCTTCCTTATAGCTCCAGTGTTTAGGATTTTGAAAAAAATGCTTGTACATCGTCAGCAAGGTTAGTTCAAAAGCATATTGTATGAGATTATGGCATTTTTTTCGTCATCCTCCCTCTAAAGGCTTGTAACTTTTAGCAAGAGTTAAATGTTATAAAAATTAGTAAAAAGCATAGTTTAAATGTAATGAAAATGAGTGGATCAAATCAAGACAAACATATGAAATGCGTTAATAAAAACCAAGTTTGACATTAATAGATAATTGTTTGAATAACAAAAGAGATTACAACTTGAAAATTCAAATGAACAAAAGCTTTCAATGATTCGTCATAGTAGTAGTGATTATGTTTGGAGTCTCTGGAGGGTCAAACTCGATCTCCTTGGCATCAATCAAGTCTTGAATCTTGTTCTTCAAAGTCCAACAGTCGTTGGTGTCATGTCCGGAACTGTCAGAATGATAGGTGCATCTTACGCTCGGATTGTAGTTAGAAGAGGAGGTGTCAGGATTTTGAGGAGGATCCTTTGGCGTGATCAGCTTCAACTTCAGCAAATGTTGTAACGCTTGAGACAAAGGCATGTTGATGTTAGTGTACTGCTTTTCTTGATATCTTACCCTACGCCTATTGCTCTGTCTTTGTTGAATAGACGTGGGATTAGAGATCGGGATTGCCCCTACGTGTTGGTCATGACGACTCTTTTGACCATGCACAGCATTGGACTCTTTCTTCCCATTGTATGGATTTTTATGAGCATCATAAGGTGTAGCTTCTTGAATATTTCCACTTTTGATGCCAGCTTCAACCCTTTTACCGGTCAGTATTAGGTCGGTGAACCCGGCTGAGGAGCTTCCGATCAAGTGTTTGAAGAAAGGCCCTGTCAAAGTTCCCATGAAGATGTCAATCAGCTTCCTGTCAGTTAAAGGGGGTTGCACTCTACCAGCCAGATCTCTCCACTTTTGGGCATACCCTTTGAAGCTCTCGTTGGAGCCCATGGTCATGTTCTGCAATTGCACACGAGTTGGTGCAAGATTAGCATTGTATTGATATTGCTTATTGAAAGCAGCAACTAAATCCTCCCAAGTGTGGATGCGAGAACTCTCCAATTGATAGAACCATTCGAGTTGAGTCCCTACTAGGCTTTCTTGGAAGAAATGGATCCAAAGCTTTGGATTAATTGTGTATTGTTGAATCTTGCGGAAATAAGACTTTAAGTGTATCTTAGGGCAAGAGACTCCATCGTACAGAGCAAAAGTAGGAATTTTGAACTTTGGCGGGATGACCACTCCAGAAACCAAAACCATGTCTCCTAGATCCAAGCCAGGTACCTGTTGAATCTCCATAGCACTGAGGCGATCCTTCAACTGTTTATACTTGTCATCAGCGGGAGGACATTGTTCCTCGGAGTAGTCAGCTTCAACTTCATCAATCTCCAAATTGTGGTCCTCTTCAAGACTATCCCCCACATTGAATGGAGTTGAAAGATCTAGAGCTCTCCTGACCGTTCCTCTAGGTCTTCTTCCCAAGTTCAGGATGCCTATTGACTTCTTGGACTTTTTCTTCTTGTCTTTGAGAAGAGTTTTCAGGTCCTCTTGCCCCTTAGCCATAACCAGGAGAATTTGTTGGAATTGAGCATTTTGAGCTTGGAGATCTTTCACCATTTGTTACATATCCATCTTACTGAAATAAACAGCAGGAAGATAAGGAGACCTGTGTGGGAGAAATCTGTCATAATATGATGTATGATATGTGGATGCATGTTTTCAACGATCTCGCGGGGTAAATGTTAGTAGTCACTTACAACTTTGGTTGGAGAACTTTGTATCGGTGGATGTCTTTCCATGAGAATTAAGCTCACCATATCAAGTGGGTCATAACCCTTGACTCAATTTTGTTGTACTTGATCTTTGACGGTGTTTGGTCAGAGGAAAATAAATCCCCCAGCCCCTTGCTAGATGTTTGGTTCATCATAACCTGCATCAAAGGCCCTCGAGATCCTTGAAATGGTTATTGAAAATTCTATGGTATGATGTTATGATGTTATGTACAAATATGTGAGGTAAGCAAGTGTATATATAATTATATTCACACAAAGCAGACAAGTCCTTAAGTTTAGTCTTGCATGGAGTTTGTAGGTAAGTACCCTCTTGAAGTTTAGTTGGCTCAACCTGTCCTAGTTAATAGTAACCGGGTTCTAAGGGATCTCAATATCACTAACCTTTCCCACAAGCTTCGTTCAATAAGCAATTGACTCGCAACTGGACAAAATTCAGGGGTCAAGTCTCAATGAGTGTAGCATCGAGTATCAACCAATTTTCAGCTTTACACTGAAAACGGCTATCTCACTACTTCCTAATGGCCAAGTTGGTCAAGTAAGGTTCTAAGGTCAGTTGATGCTTCACGACACCACGCGGCGGCCCCGTACTCTCCTTGACTGACTCAAGGGTTACCGGTACCAACCAAAGTTCCACATCAACGTAGCTACTACTTCAACCATGTCGGTATACGCTGCACAGTTCCCTCACAGTTTATTGCTACTTACCTAAAAGGTGCCCCTAAATCCGGGTGTAGGATTTAAAACAAACGAAAACAAGGAACCAAAATATAAAGCAAACAAATCAATCAATGTAAGCAAGTAAAGGTGATATAGCCCTAAGGTAACCCCACTTTTAAATTTTTTCCTAGCAGAGTCGCCAGTTCTGTGATACGGTGGGATAACTGACTTGAGGTGTATTGTGTTTGTGTTTGCAAATGTTGCGGTTTAGCAAGAGTCTCCACCGACTTTTATTTTATGCAATAGGGAAAGGTGAAAAAGCACAGGAAATACCTTTAGAGATGTTTTCTTGATTTCGGGGGGGGGGGGGGGGGGGTAGATTATGAAAAGGGAAGGTATTAGCACCCTCTTCATCCATGGTTTTCCATGGGCTCTTAGTTACTTGCTAGATCACTTGCTATTGTTTGAATGTGCTTATGGTGTGAGTTTTTGAAAGTATTTTGAAAATATAACTTTGTAATGATTCTCGTTTCTATAAGAACGCATACAAAGTGTTTGTTTCGAAAATAATTCAAAGATGTGTTTGTGAGATGTGTTTTTGAAAGTGATTTTGAAAATGGAACTTCGTAATGGTTCTCGTTTCTATAAGAATGCATACAAAGTGTTTGTTTCGAAAATGTTTCAAAATGGAAGTGTAGGTGTATAAAAATGTTTTTGTTATGAGCAAGCGAGTAACTAGGAGCGAATCTACCTACTTGAAAGGTATTACGTGTGCTTTTCCTTCTCCTTTAGATGTGGCTATCTTAACATTGATTTGGTAAGAAGCCCCGTCGTTGGATGTGAAGGGACGAGTATGGGACATTTGTATAGTCATAGAAGGCAACATACGAGACGTTTTAACAATGTCGTTTAGGGACTAGATCGTTTACCGAAGGAAACATCGAGGGTCATCTAGAGACTACGATCTTTTATCGAGGGTCTTTGCTAAAACGCCCATGTTCGAGGGACATGACTATTTTTCCGATGGGCAACAATGTGGAATTACCCTAAGGGTGCATGTGTGCAAAGTGTGTTTAATTGCATGCATTTAGTCTTGATTAGGGTTGTATATTTTGTTGTTTTCATGTCTTGCCATACACGCCTAATTACTAGCATTTATATTTGAAAGCGATAAATTGCAGAAATGTAAAGTCCTACACTATTACAATATTTAGGGGATGGGGGTACATATGTATGAATGGGGATTGCAAGTAAAAATAAGTCATATGTTACTATTACAACCATATTGAAATAATGTACAAGAAATATAAAATGGACTTGTTCAGAAAATGTTTTTGTCTTAAGGAAATAAAATAAAAAGAAAATATTTTTATGTTTTTTATGTTAATAAAAAAAGATGAAAAGGAAAATAAATGCAAAAATAGAAACAACATGTTGCTGCAAACAAAGAAACAAGGATCAAAAGTTCTGAATTCAGGCGCGTGACTCAGCAGGAAACGTCTGTGGGATCAGAAGTTTTGGATTCGTAAATTCTGAGGTCCTGCAAAAAACGTTAGAGGGAAAACACAAAGGTTTTGGATGACATTTAGCCAGTGAACCAAAAGTCAGAAGTTCTGTATTGTCAGCATATGAAAATCAGAAACTCAGAGTGTTTGAAAACAGCTGATGGAAACATTAGAAGTTTAGTGTATTTGACATGTGAGGAGAACTCAGAAGTTCCGTGCTGTGTTAAGATTGTGAGTAAACATCAGAAGTTATGTATTATGCTGAGCCAGTGGGTGAATATCAGAAGTTCAGTGTGTGTTAACAGTGAGAAAAATCATGGAAGTTTTGTGTGTTAAAACAATGAAGAAACTCAGAAGTTCTGCGTGCTTAAACAGTGAGAAAATCCTAGAAGTTATGTGTGTTAAAGTGATGAGTGAAAAACAGAAGTCCTGTGTTGCATTTCAACCCTTAATCAGCACAATAACAATTTATTTAGTTCAGCAAATCATAATGATCACAGCACAACAAATCATAGAAGTTACAATCCTAAGTCTGAGCCTAGCATTATCCTAAAAATTCTGATCCATAGTTTTTTCTATTCATACAATGATATGTACAACATTAATACTATGGTATTTAAATGTTAATGATGTTCAGAAAGAAAAGCAAGTAAAGTCAGAAAAACTTACCTGGGGCGTCCTTGGAGCTTTGAGTGGCTACCTTTTGATGTCCCGAGTCAGCAAGAGAAATGGAAGAGTGGTTGTATTCTTTGGCTCCAAGGGAAGAACAAAGATTTGTTTTTGTATATGAGAAGTCTGGATTTTTATGAAGGTTTGACAACTTCTTTTTCTCTCTTAATCGTTTTCTCTTTCAAAAAGCAAGCCTCTAACTTTTAGCCTCTCGTCCAAAAAAGCCCCCTTGAACGTATGATGGAGCTAAGTATTTATAGATGAATTTGTTATGATATTTGGGGGGAAAACAAATAGGATTTGAACCTGTTTTGGCATCCTCTTCTTTTGCTTTTTCATCACAGTTTTTGTATGCTAGTATGGTGTAATCATGGGATACAGGCGTAGGCTGAGCTAGCTGTTGGTTATAGGTCTGCAGCAAGTTGTATAAGCAAGGTTTTGGGATTTGGTCATGTTCTGACCAAAGCATTGAAAATAGCCTTCATGTGCTGAAGCGCTGCCTTGTCTTTGAAGCAAGCATGGTGGCTGTCAGCAAGAATTAAGGAAAAGCAAAAGCAGAGTTGCTATCCCAAGACAGTAGAGGTACACGTGGTGAAGATCCTTTGGATAAAGACTCAGAAGGTGGTTGTGAGCATTAAATGATGATGAGACTTATCACAACCAGAAATCCTGCAACGTGAAACTCTACACCAAGGCTTAGTTCTGGATCAGAATTTCTGCTTCAGCGTAGCATCCATCCTCTGATCTTTGTATCTGTTGGCTCCATCATGTTCTGAAGGAGCTTTCAGACTTTATAGAAAGCTTGCAGCATGCTCATTAACCTTCTTTGCATTACCCTATCAAATTCTGACTAAACTTGCGTAGATGCTGAAGAGCCATGTTATGACTGGAGACTATGTGTTGAACCATGTTTACATCTTCTAACTGCACCTTCCTGGAGGCTGGCTCAGAAGTTCTGAAGTGTCATTTTTTCTTAAATACTTATAAAAAAATCCCAAGTATTTAGAAATTTGGCATCTCCGTAGTGAATTTGACTTTTGAACCTCTTGATGAAACAAACTTCATATTCCAACATGTTTTGATGAAATATGATTCTTGAGATTTGATGTTGATCCAAAAGTCAAAGTTTGACTTTTCAGTGTACAAATGACCATTTTGCCCTTGTGAATGGTTTGCTTGGAAAAATTGATAATTCAAGGCTTGGAAACTTGATTGAAGCAAACCTGGGATCCAGGGTGATATCTTGTGAAATCAGAGGGAAAATTTTGGGGTACAACAGCTGCCCCTATTCAATCTTCTTACACCTGAAGAGTTAGATTGGTAAATCAGCCATTCGTGACTTGAAGGTGGAAGATGATTAAACACTAGAGTGCCCAGAAAATTTGCACTTGAAGATGTGTTAGTTGATTATGTAGAGAATGGGCTTAAAGATGACATTTGGAGAGATGATGGATAGTTGTTGGAGATGGAATTAAAGATGCCATCTGAAGGTGATTGTATCTGGACTCAGGATGATGAAGGAATCTTGGACGATTACTACCTCAGCAGGATGATGAAGGAATCTTGGACGATTACTACCTCAACAGGATGATGAAGGAATCTTTGGGTGACTAATACCTCAGCAGAATGATGAAGGAATCTTAGACGATTACTACCTCAGCAGGATGATGAAGGAATCTTTGGGCAACTTCTACCTCAACAGGATGATGAAGGAATCTTTGGACGATTACTACCTCAGCAGGATGATGAAGGAATCTTTGGGCGACTTCTACCTCAACAAGATGATGAAGGAATCTTTAGAAAATTACTACTTCAGCAGGATGTTGAAGGAATCTTGG
The DNA here is from genome assembly GCA_948472305.1 of Vicia faba. Taxonomy (NCBI): domain Eukaryota; kingdom Viridiplantae; phylum Streptophyta; class Magnoliopsida; order Fabales; family Fabaceae; genus Vicia; species Vicia faba. Next base: position 706,542,775 of record OX451740.1, read on the forward strand.
ATGACTACTACCTCAACAGGATGATGAAATAATCTTGGATGACTTCTACTTTAAACAGATGATGAAGGATTCTTGGACGACTTCTACTTCAAACAGATGATGAAGGAATCTTGGACGAATTCTACTTCAAACAGATGATGAAGGAATCTTGGAGGACTACTACCTCAAACAGATGATGAAGGAATCTTTGGGCGACTGCTACTCCAAAAGGATGATAATATTTATCTGTCAATCGATCTTTCCTGAAAAGGTAAAGAGTTAGTTGTATGTAATGTCAAGATGTATGCATTGCGTAATGATGTTCTCAATATAAAGGAGATCTGTGTCATATGTATTTTGTATGCATATGTTATGAATGTTATTGAGATGTAATTTTTTCTTGGAAAATAAATCCTTGACAAGCGTTGGGGAGTTTGTTAAATTCGGGACTGCCGTTGAAGAGCATGTGTGTCTTCAAACTTTGCTTAGAATGTTTCCACTGGGGATTCCTGCTTTGTTGTTTGAGGAGAACTCCACTGGGGAATATTGAAATATCTGTGGGGAGAATGTTTATTCCTGCTTGGGAAAAGAGTTCAAGAGTCTCGGTTGTCCGTCGCTCTACTGGGGAGTCGAAGTTAAACTAATATCTGGTCGAGTCTAGGTTTTACAGTAACTTGTCGGGGATTGTAGAGTAGTCTACTGGGGAAGAGGAGTTGTATTACTTTGATTTGTAGCAGTTGGAGAGGCAAATTCAAGCTGGGGAATTCTTCCGTTTTTTGGGGAAATAAACCATGTTGCTGGTCTTCTAGAGAGGTGACGACTTCGTTGGGGAAGTCCTTGAGGATTCTTGAAGTTATCTCAGTTGGGGAAAGGTTCTCAGATATTAAACTCTGGCTGGGGAATCATCCTATAAGAAGGATTTGGGGGAGATTTGCCACTGTACCATGTAGCGAGTGTTTGTGACACTGCCAGGAAATGTTTTATTGTACGTAATCCTTTGGTGAGATTAATTTTCAATGCCCCAAGTGATGGAGACGCAGACTTCCCCCTGGTTACTCTGCATTTCTCTAGAGATTTCTTGGAATCTTGACTGGACTGCCCCAGGTGTGCTGGATAGTGACATGTCATGTCCCCTTGTTGCTAGGAGATTTGTCAATGGAAGTTTCATCCTTCTTGAATTGATTTGTTCACCGAGAGAGCTCTCGTTCACTGGATATTCGTTGTGTGAACTTCTCCGCTGTCAAACAAATAGCCATATGCAAACAGTGATATTCAAGTAATGCAAAGTTTATGTTTGTCTTGAAGTTTTGAAAAATGTGTTTTTAGCAAGTAAAGAAGTTTTGTAATTCAACTCTGGATTTTGAGTAAAGCCTTACAGGAGTCAGGATACCTTTTGTAACAGTATGCTTTCGAACTAACCCATGCTTCAATTAGGACTTTTGAAGTGTTGTAACGTGGCTTGGTTCACGGTTTAAGAAACAAAGGATAAAGGCTCAAATTGTATTTGTACCCACCCGTTCTTCACGATGTTCTTCAGTCCTAAGCTCAGTTAATTGTACGTTTGAACTCCAATTGAGTCTGGAATGATGTTTTGGTGATGGTTCAAACAAGTTTATTTTGTGGGAAGGTAAACATTTTTGCAACATTTTTCATGTTCTTGAGGATTTGTAGCGACCTCTTTCTTTTGATTCGTTATCCCTAATGTTTTCCTGATTGTTCTTGTTTTGAGATTACAGTTAGTGGGATGCCCCAGTTTTCTTAAGTCTCCTTCGTAGGTTTTGACTTAGTGGGCTTTTCTTTTTTAGAGATAATGACTGCTTATGTGATAGGGAACCATCACCGTCTTTTGACTCCAAAGGAATGTTTTTGATGTCATTCGTTGTATTACGAGATGAGAGTTTGCGATTTGAACGCGCATTTGAATTAACTAAGAGACTACCTTGCCCCAGGTTTTGGTTAATGGTTTCAATTTGTGTTAAAACAGAAAACTTCTACTTCTTTGGCTCGAAGGGGTTGACTAGGGATTATCTTCCTTATAGCTCCAGTGTTTAGGATTTTGAAAAAAACGCCTGTACATCGTCAGCAAGGTCTGTTCAAAAGCATACTGTATGAGATTATGGCATTGTTTTCGTCATCCTCCCTCTAAAGGCTTGTAACTTTTAGCAAGAGTTAAATGTCATAAAAATGAGTAAAAAACATAGTTTAAATGTAATGAAAATGAGTGGATCAAATCAAGACAAACATATGCAATGCGTTAATGAAAACAAAGTTTGACATTAAAAGATAATTGTTTGAATAACAAAAGAGATTACAACTTGAAAATTCAAATGAACAAAAGCTTTCAATGATTCGTCATGGGAGTAATGATTATGTTTGGAGTCTCCGGAGGGTCAAACTCGATCTCCTTAGCACCAATCAAGTCTTGAATCTTGTTCTTCAAAGTCCAACAGCCATCGGTGTCATGTCCGAGACTGTCAGAATGATAGGCGCATATTACGCTCGGATTGTACTTAGAAGAGGAGGTGTCAGGGTTTTAAGGAGGATCCTTTGGCGTGATCAGCTTCAACTTCAGTAAATGTTGTAACTCTTGAGACAAAGGCATGTTGATGTTAGTGTACTGCTTTTCTTGATATCTTACCCTACGCCTATTGCTCTGTCTTTGTTGAATAAACGTGGGATTAGAGATCGGGATTGCCCCTACGTGTTGGTCATGACGACTCTTTTGACCATGCACAACATTGGACTCTTTCTTCCCATTGTATGGCTTTTTCCGAGTATCAGAAGGTGTAGCTTCTTGAATCTTTCCACTTTTGATGCCAGCTTGGACCCTTTCGCCAATCAGTATTTGCTCGGTAAACCCAGTTGAGGAGCTTCCGATCAAGTGTTTGAAGAAACGCCCTGTCAAAGTTCCCATGAAGATGTCAATTAGCTCCCTGTCATTTAATGGGGGTTGCACCCTACCAGCCATATCTCTCCACTTTTGGGCATACCCTTTGAAGCTCTCGTTGGAACCCATGGTCATGATTTGCAATTGCACACGAGTTGGTGCAAGATCAGCATTGTATTGATACTGCTTATAGAAAGCAGCAGCTAAATCCTCCCAGGTGTTGATGCGGGAACTCTCCAATTGATAGAACCATTCGGGTTGAGTCCCTACTAGGCTTTCTTGGAAGAAATGGATCCAAAGCTTTGGATCAGTTGTGTATGGTTGAATCTTGCGGACATAAGACTTTAAGTGTATCTTAGGGCAAGAGACTCCATCGTACAGGGCAAAAGTAGGGATTTTGAACTTTAGCGGGATGACCACTCCAGAAACCAAACCCATGTCTCCTAGATCCAAGCCAGGTATCTGTTGAATCTACATAGCACTGAGGCGATCCTCCAACTGTTTGTGTTTGCAAATTTTGCGGTTTAGCAAGAGTCACAACAGACTTTTCTTTTATCCAATAAGGACAGGTGAAAAAGCACAGGAATGACCTTTAGAGATGTTTTCTTGAGTTCGGGGGGGGGGGGGGGGGTAGATTATGAAAAGGGAACGTATTAGCACCCTTTTCATCCATGGTTTTCCATGGGCTCTTAGTTACTTGCTAGATCACTTGCTTTTGTTTGAATGTGCTTATGGTGTGGGTTTTTGAAAGTATTTTTAAAATATAACTTTGTAATGATTCTCGTTTCTATAGGAATGCATACAAAGTGTTTGTTTTGAAAATAGTTCAAAGATGTGTGTGTGAGATCTGTTTTTGAAAGTGATTTTGAAAATGGAACTTTGTAATGGTTCTCGTTTCTATAAGAATGCATACACAATGTTTGTTTAAAAAATGTTTCAAAATGGAAGTGTAGGTGTATAAAAAAAATTTTGTTATGAGCAAGCGATTAACTAGGAGCGAATCTACCTACTCGAAAGATCTTGCGTGTTCTTTTTCTTCTCCTTTAGATGTGGCTATCTTAACATTGATTTGGTAAGATGCTCCATCGTTGGATGTGAAGGGACGAGTATGGGACGTTTGTATAGTCATAGAAGGCAACATACGAGACATTTTAGCAATGTCATTTAGGGACTAGATCGTTTACCGAAGGCAACATCGAGGGTTATCGAGGGACTACGATCTTTTAGCGAGGGTCTTCTCTAAAATTCCCATGTTCGATGGACATGACTATTTTTCCGATGGGAAACAAAGTGGGATTACCCTAAGGGTGCATGTGTGCAAAGTGTGTTTGATTACATGCATTTAGTCTTGATTAGGGTTATCTATTTTGTTGTTTTCATGTCTTGCCATACACGCCTAATTACTAGCATTTATATTTGAAAGCGATAAATTGCAGAAATGTAAAGTCCTACACTATTACAATATTTAAGGGATGGGGGTACATATGTATGAATTGGGATTGCAAGTAAAAATAAGTCCCATGTTACTATTACAACCATATTGAAATAATGTACAAGAAATGTAAAATTGACTTGTTTAGAAAATATTTTTGTCTTAAGGAAATAAAATAAAAAGAAAATATTTTTATGTTTTTTATGTTAATAAAAAAAAGATGAAAATGAAAATAAATGCAAAAATAGAAACAGCATGTTGCTGCAAACAAAGAAACAAGGATCAGAAGTTCTGAAGTCAGGCGCGTGACTCAGCAGGAAATGTTAGTGGGATCAGAAGTTCTGGATTCGTACATTCTGAGGACCTGCAAAAAACGTTAGAGGGAAAACACAGAGGTTCTGGATGACGTTCAGCCAGTGAAACAAAAGTCAGAAGTTATGTATTGTCAGCATATGAAAATCAAAAACTCAGAGTGTTTGAAAACAGCTAATGGAAACATCAGAAGTTCAGTGTATTTGACATGTGAGGAGAACTCAGAAGTTCTGTGCTGTGTTAAGATTGTGAGTAAAAATCAGAAGTTCTGTATTGTGCTGAGCCAGTGGGTGAACACCATAAGTTTAGTGTGTGTTAACAGTGAGAAAAATCATGGAAGTTCTGTGTGTTAAAACAATGAAGAGAACTCAGAAGTTCTGCGTGCTTAAACAGTGAGAAAATCCTAGAAGTTCTGTGTGTTAAACTGATGAGTGAAAAACAAAAGTCCTGTGTTGCATTTCAACCCTTAATCAGCACAACAACAATTTATTCAGTTCAGCAAATCAGAATGATCACAACACAACAAATCGTAGAAGTTCCAATCCTAAGTCTGAGCCTAGCATTATCCTAAAAATTCTGATCCATAGTTTTTTCTATTCATACAATGATATGTACAACAATAATACTATGGTATTTACATGTTAATGATGTTCAGAATGAAAAGCAAGTAAAGTCAGAAAGACTTACCTGGGGCGTGCTTGGAGCTTTGAGTGGCTACCTTTGGATGTTCTGAGTCAGCAAGAGAAATGGAAGAGTGGTTGTATTCTTTGGCTCCAAGGGAAGAACAAAGATTTGTTTTTGTATATGAGAAGTCTGGATTTTTATGAAGGTTTGACAACTTCTTTTTCTCTCTTAATCTTTTTCTCTTTCAAAAAGCAAGCCTCTAACTTTCAGCCTCTCGTCCAAAAAAATCCCCCTTGAACGTATCATGGAGCCAAGTATTTATAGATGAATTTGCTGTGATATTTAGGGGGAAAACAAATAGGATTTGAACCTGTTTTGGCATCCTGTTCTGTTTCTTTTTCATCACAGTTTTCGTATGCTAGTATGGTGTAATCATGGGATGCAGGCGTAGGCTGAGCTAGCTGTTGGTTATAGGTCTGCAGCAAGTTGTATAAGCAAGGTTTTGGGATTTGGTCATGTTCTGACCAAATCTTTGAAAATAGCCTTCATGTGCTGAAGCGCTGCCTTGTCTTTGAAGCAAGCATCGTGGCTGTCAGCAAGAATTAAGTTAAAGCAAAAGTAGAGTTGCTATCCCAAGACAGTAGAGGTACACGTGGTGAAGATCCTTTGGATAAAGACTCAAAATGTGGTTGTGAGCATTAAATAATTATGAGACTTATCACAACCAGAAATCCTGCAACGTGAAACTCTACACCAAGGCTTAGTTCTGGATCAGAATTTCTGCTTCAGCGTAGAATCTATCCTCTGATCTTTGTATCTTCTGGCTCCATCATGTTCTGAAGGAGCTTTCAGACTTTATGGAAAGCTTGCAGCACGCTCCTTAACCTTCTTTGCATTACCCTAGCAAATTCTGACTGAACTTGCGTAGATGCTGAAGAGCCATGTTATGACTGGAGACTATGTGCTGAACCATGTTTACATCTTCTGGCTGCACCTTCCTGGAGGCTGGCTCAGAAGTTCTGAAGTGTCATTTTTTCTTAAATACTTATAAAAAATCCCAAGTATTTAGAAATTTGGCTTCTCCGTAGTGAATTTGACTTTTGAACCTCTTGATGAAACAAACTTCATATTCCAACATGTTATGATGAAATATGATTCTTGAGATTTGATGTTGATCCAAAAGTCAAAGTTTGACTTTTTAGTGTACAAATGACCATTTTGCCCTTGTGAATGGTTTGCTTGGAAAAATGGATAATTCAAGGCTTGGAAACTTGATAGAAGCAAAAATGGGATCCAGGGTGATATCTTGTGAAATGACAGGGAAAAGTTTGGGGTACAACAGCTGCCCCTATACAATCTTCTTACACCTGAAGAGTTAGATTGGTAAATCTGCCATTCGTGACTTAAAGGTGGAAGATGATTAAAAACTAGAGTGCCGAGAAAATTTGCACTCGAAGATGTGTTAGTGGATTTTGTAGGGAATGGGCTTAAAGATGACATTTGGAGATATGATGGATAGTTGTTGGAGATGGGCTTAAAGATGCCATTTGAAGGTGATTGTATCTGGACTCAGGATGATGAAGGAATCTTAGACGATTACTACCTCAGCAGGATGATGAAGGAATCTTGGATAATTAGTACCTCAGTAGGATGACGAAGGAATCTTTGGGCGACTACTACCTCAGCAGAATGATGAAGGAATCTTGGACGATTACTACCTCAGTAGGATGATGAAGGAATCTTTGGGCGACTTCTACCTCAACAGGATGATGAAGGAATCTTTGGACGATTACTACCTCAGCAGGATGATGAAGGAATCTTTGGGAGACTTCCACCTCAACAGGATGATGAAGGAATCTTTGGACGATTACTACCTCAGCAGGATGATGAAGGAATCTTGGACGACTTCTACTTCAAACAGACGATGAAGGAATCTTGGACGAATTCTACTTCAAACAGATGATGAAGGAATCTTGGACGACTACTACCTCAAACAGATGATGAAGGAATCTTTGGGCTAATGCTAATCCAAAAGGATGATAACATTTATCTGTCGATCGATCTTTCCTGAAAAAGTAAAGAGTTAGTTGTATGCAATGTCAAGATGTATGCATTGCGTAATGATGTTCTCAATATAAAGGAGATTTGTGTCATATGTATTTTGTATGCATATGTTATGAATGTTATTGAGATGTAATTTTGTCTTGGAAAATAAATCCTTGACAAGCGTTGGGGAGTTTGTTAAATCCTGGACTGTGGTTGAAGAGTATGTGTGTCTTCAAACTTTGCTTAGAATGGTTCCAATGGGGATTCCTATTTTGTTGTTTGAGGAGAACTCCACTGGGGAATATTGAAAACACTTTGGGGAGAATGTTTATTCCTGCTTGGGAAAAGAGTTCAGAAGTCCCGGTTGTCTGTCGCTCTACCGGGGAGTCGAAGTTGAACTGATATCTGGTCGGGTCCAGGTTTCACAGTAACTTGTTGGGGATTGTAGAGTAGTCTACTGGGGAAGAGGAGTTGTAGTCCTTTGATTTTTAGCAGTTGGAGAGGCAAATTCAAGCTGGGGAATTCTACCGTTTGTTGGGGAAATAAACCTTGTTGCTGGTCTTCTAGAGAGGTGACGACTTCGTTGGGGAAGTCCTCGAGGATTCTTGAAGTTGTCTCAGCTGGGGAAAGGTTCTCAGAGATTAAACTCTGCCTAGGGAATCATCCTTTGAGAAGGATTTTGGAGAGATTTGCCACTGTCCATAGTAGCGAGTGTTTGTGACACTGCCAAGAAATGTTTGACTGTACGTAATCCTTTGGTGAGATTAATGTTCAATTCCCCAAGTGACGGAGACGGAGACCTCCCCCTTGTTACTCTGCATTTCTTGAGAGATTTCTTGGAATCTTGACTGGATTGCCCTAGATGTGCTGGATAGTGACATGTCATGTCCCCTTGTTGCTAGGAGATTTGTCAATTGAAGTTTTATCCTTCTTGAATTGATTTGTTCACCGAGAGAGATCTCGTTCACTGGATATTCATTGTGTGAATTTCTCCGCTGTCAAACAAATAGCCATATGCAAACAGTGATATTCAAGTAATGCAAAGTTTATGTTTGTCTTGAAGTTTTGAAAAATGCGTTTTTAGCAAGTAAAGAAGTTTTGTAATTCAACTCTGGATATTGAGTAAAGCCTTACAGGAGTCAGGATACCTTTTGTAACAGTATGCTTTCGAACTAACCCATTCTTCAATTAGGACTTTTGAAGGGTTGTAACGTGGCTTGGTTCACGTTTTAAGAAACAAAGGATAAAGGCTCAAAGTGTATTTGTATCCACCCGTTCTTCGTGATGTTCTTTTGTCCTAAGCTCAGTTAATTGTACGTTTGAACTCCAATTGAGTCTGGAATGGCGTTTTAGTGATGGTTCAAACAAGTTTAGTTTGTGAGAAGGCAATCATTTTTGCAACATTTTTCATGTTGTTGAGGATTTTTAGCGACCTCTTTCTTTTGATTCGTTATCCCTAATTTTTTCCTGACTGTTCTTGTTTTGAGATTACAGTTAGCGGGATGCCCCAGTTTTCTTAAGTCTCCTTCGTAGGTTTTAACTTAGTGGGCTTTTCTTTTTGAGAGATAATGTCTGCTTATGTGATAGTGAACCATCACCGTCTTTTGACTCCAAAGGAATGTTTTTGATGTCATTCGTTGTATTACGAGATGAGTGTTTGCGATTTGAACGCGAATTTGAATTAACTGAGAGACTACCCTGCCCCAGGTTTTGATTATAGGTTTCAATTTGTGTTAAAACAGAAAACTTCTACTTCTTTGGCTCGAAGGGGTTGACTAGGGATTATCTTCCTTATAGCTCCAGTGTTTAGGATTTTGAAAAAAACGCTTGTATATTGTCAGCAAGGTCTGTTCAAAAGCATACTGTATGAGATTATGGCATTGTTTTCGCCATCCTCCCTCTAAAGGCTTGTAACTTTTAGCAAGAGTTAAATGTCATAAAAATGAGTAAAAAGCATAGTTTAAATGTAATGAAAATGAGTGGATCAAATCAATACATACATATGCAATGCATTAATGAAAACAAAGTTTGACATTAATAGATAATTGTTTGAATAACAAAAGAGATTACAACTTGAAAATTCAAATGAACAAAAGCTTTCAATGATTCGTCATAGGAGTAGTGATTATGTTTGGAGTCTCCGGAGGGTCAAACTCGATATCCTTGGCATGAATCAAGTCTTGAATCTTGTTCTTCAAAGTCCAACAGTCGTCGGTGTCATGTCCGAGACTGTCAGAATGATAGGCGCATCTTACGCTCGGATTGTACTTATAAGAGGAGGTGTCAGGATTTTGAGGAGGATCCTTTGGCATGATGAGCTTCAACTTCAGCAAATGTTGTAACGCTTGAGACAAAGGCATGTTGATGTTAGAGTACTGCCTTTCTTGATATCTTACCCTACACCTGTTGCTCTATCTTTGTTGAATAGACGTGGGATTAGAGATCAAGATTTCCCCTACGTGTTGGTCATGACAAATCTTTTGACCATGCACAATATTGGACTCTTTCTTCCCATTGTATGTATTTTTCTGAGCATCAGAAGGTGTAGCTTCTTGAATCTTTCCACTTTTGATGCCAGCTTGGACCCTTTCGCCGATCAGTATTAGCTCGGTGAACCCAGCTGAGGAGCTTCCGATCAAGTGTTTGAAGAAATGCCCTGTCAAAGTTCCCATGAAGATGTCAATCAGCTCCCTGTCATTTAATGGGGGTTGCACCCAACCAGCCAGATCTCTCCACTGTTGGGCATACCCTTTGAAGCTCTCGTTGGAACCCATGGTCATTGTGATACGGTGGGAGAACTGACTTGAGGTTTTGCGTTTGTGTTCGCAAATGTTTCGGTTTAGTAAGAGTCGCCACCGACTTTTTATTTTATCCAAAGGAAAGGTTAAAAAGCACAGGAAAGACCTTTGAGATGTTTTCTTGGGTTCGGGGGGTAGATTATGAAAAGGGAATGTGCAAGCACCCTTTTCATCCATGGTTATCCATGGGCTCTTAGTTACTTGTTTAGATCACTTGCTTTTGCTTTTTAATTGTTTGAAATGGTGCTTTGTGTGTGGTTTTGAAAATATTTTGAAAAGAGGCCTTTTGTCTATGAAACCTTTGTAATGATTCTTGTTTGAATGTATACAAAGGTGTTTGTCTTTTGAAAAGATGTTTCAATGAAAGTTTGAAAGTTTGTTTTGGGAAATGTTTTGAAGTTGTGTTGTGATGTGTTTTTGAAAATAGCAAGGATGTTTGCAAGTTTTGTTCAAGTAACTAAGAGCATCTACCCTATCTACTCAAAGATCTTTCCTACATATTTTTAATCCTTTTACATTGTTGTTTTACCATTGCATTTGGTAAACAACCTTATATTTGGATGTTAAACGGGACAGGCGCGGGTCATCGTATTGACCATGATTACAATAGTGCTAAGTATCTTTAGCAAATTTTTGAGGGACTAGATCATTTTGTTTAGGCAACCAAGATAGCGTCATCGAGGGACTATGATATTTTGTTTTATTTTTGTTTTGCCAAGATACTCAACATGCATACCATGGCCATTTTAAAGGCAACAAGTGGATGAAACTCTAGGGGTGCATGTGTGCATTGTGTTGTCAATTTACATGCTTTTATGTCTTGTATTAGGTCTAGCTATTTGTTTTGATTTTGGATATTGCATACAAACCCTAATCTCTATCATGGCATATTTGAAAGCTATAAAATGCGTAAAATAAATCTACGCTATTACAACATTGATATGGGGACGGGGATACAATTTTGAATGGGGAGTATTTGCAAGAAAATAAAACCCTAAGATTAACTATTACATCCAAATTGAATTCTTTGTTCAAATGATAAATAAGCAATATTTAAATAGACAATTAAATAAATATGCAATATATTATAAACATGTGAAAAATGTCTTTGTTTATTTTTATGTATGTAAAAATAAAATATTTAATGTATTAAAAAAACAAGAAAATAAAAGGTTATTTTTGTTAAGGGTAAAAACCATAATTTTTTTTGGTTTAAGAATATGTATATATTATAATATTTGTTTATGTATAATAAAATAAAAATATATACAAATGTCAAAAAATAAAAATATGTTAGAAAAAATATTATTTAAGTATATAAATAATAAAAATAAAAGTATAATATTTTTTGTAGTATTTACAAGTTTATTTAGAAAAAAAATAAAAGTATATTATTTAAGAAAACTATTTTTTATGTTAGAAAAAATAATAAAAAATACAAAATGAAATATGAAAATTTATGAAAATGTTTTTGGTAATTTTTTATGTTTAGAAAAAATAAAATAAAATCAGAAATGTAAATGAAATAAAAAATATAAAAAAAAATAATGAAATGGGCCAGGGGGTGCAATCAGCAAGCTGGGGGGTGTGCCAAAAGTGAGAAATAGGCAGGCCCAGCCCAGCTACTTCATCTTCAACCTTCGTTCAAACAAAAATGCTCATTCTGTGTACAACTTCGTATCTCCTGTTTCAGTGCTTAAAAACAAAAACTTGTAACATGAAAGTTGTAGAGCATAATCACACGATTCCAACCATATAAAGAACTTAATCTAACTCTCAAAGACCAGAGAGAATTTATCTGGCCCTAATTCCTAACCTAACTTTTTCAGAATGTTCATCAATCAAATTCTCTCAACACACTTAACTTAAATGAAATCTAAGTATATGTACAACTTGAGGGCAATGAGTACTACATTTTTTATTGACAAACCTAAGCCTAATGATTCCTAAATAGAGAGATAGAAAGTTGGAAAATACCTGTTTCAGTTGAACTCGCGTATGGAAATGCAGGGGTTTTCAGTGAGGCCTGAGATGTTTGTGAGCTTGCCTGAACTTCCTCTGACCTTCCCCAATGCTTTGTTTGCTTTGAGCTTGCTTGAATAAGCCTATAGAAGTCAACCTGCACAAGCTTAAATCAGAAATGGTGAAGCTTGTAAATGGAGTTACAGTCAATGGCCAATGGTTGGGATAGCTTAGGTGGGTTATATGGAATGTATTGGAAGAGGTTTGGGGCAAAACGCACGAGTGGTTTGTGAGATGGAAACAAAAATGCAGAAACTGCCCTGTTTTGCAAGAAGAATGTGTTTTTGTGTTTTGGAAGGTTTGAGGGTTGGATAGCTCGTGCTTCTGGCTCAAGGAAATGTGTAAAACTTGTTTGGAAAGGTTACAAACTTTGTTCTTATCAGATTTCAAAGATATGGATATTTTGCAAGTTTACTTGGTTTTGAAGTAAAAGTGAGAATTGACAATGCTATGGCTGTACTGGCTTGTACTCTAGCTGCTCAAAGTGGTTGAACTTTTCCTGACATTAGGGAGCCTTGTTTGCATCAAAAGGCTTGGTGTATGGCTCAAGAAATACCATTTGACATAAAGCATGCTTTGTGTAAATGGCATTGTTCACTTTTTGCCAAAAATGGATTAAACCCTTGTGTAAACTTCCATTGATCAGAATAATGCCTTAAACCAATGAGTTTGCATTCAATTTTTGAGTGTGGAAGGGTTTAAAGACCTGTATTCAAGTACAAATGAAGCTGGACAGAAATTGCAACTTGTGTCAACATGAAAATGCCATGGATCAAAGTGAGTTTTTGCCAAATTCAAATCTTCGATTCTCCCTAACCATAAATGATTTTGGAGAGTTCTTGAACATTTTGTAAAGCTTGGTTCCTCGAAATCCAGCCCAGGCACTCTTTGTACCTCCATAGCTGCCAGACGCTCTTCAAGATTCTTGTACTTGTCGTCTGCAGGAGGGTACTGCTGCTCAGATTAATCTTCATCCTCTTCTTCTTCTTCTTCAGACTCAGACTCAGAGGGAACTGCAACTCCCTTTCCTTTTCCTACCCCTTCATCAGATGTCGAGGGGAAATTTAGGACCCTTCTAGCTTAGTTCTCAAATCTTCTTCCCATAGTAGCCACACCAACTCTTTTCTTTTTATTTTTCTCCTTTTCCTTCTCTAACAGTGCTTTAAGATCCTCCTGACCCTTTGCCAAGGTCATGAGGAATTGTTGGAACTGTGAATTATGTGCTTGTAGGTCTTTGACCGTCTGCTCTATATCCATCTTACTGAAATAAATAACAGAGAGATAAGGAAACCTGGTGTGAAGACCTGTTTATGCATATGATGAAGGATATGTATTCATGTAATGCATTCAAGGATTCAGAAATTCAAATTTGTTGCAAAAAAAAAAAGAACGCACGTCATATTAATAAGATAGAATTATTAGTACATAAATGCCCCATGGGAAAAATAATATAAATATCTAATGTAAAAAGACGTTGCGCATCCTCTTTGGTGCGATGTAGGTGTTGAGAGTCTGCTCTTCATGGAGTCGACAAGTTCCAAAACTTTCTTCTCACTGGCGTAGAAGCTGGATTCAAAAGTGTTCTGTTGTTCCTTGAGTTGTATCCAACTCTTTTGCAGATCTTCCAATGATGTTGGCATGTCAGGATGCAGGAGGGTGTATGGAACCTCTCCTTCCATAACAGGCTCTTTGATCACAGGGAGGATGTGGGGGTAAGGCATCATAAGACTCTGGGCACGGGTTCGTACCCACTTGAGGTAAGGCTCAAGGGGGATGGAATTCTTGTGTCCCAAGGTTTTACTGTCCACCTTGTTAGGAATCCTCCATGCTCGGATAAACCTTTTTCGAAGTCCTTGAGCATTATTGTCGAAGTCAAAAACCAAATCTGGAATTAACATGTAATGCGGGCCATCCCTTCGGGCATACCCAAACTGTCTCAGAGCCAAGCAGGGGTTGTAGGTAATTCCTCCTCTAATGCCAAGTAGTGGGACATTAGGTAATTCCCCACATTGATCAATGATGATGACATTTTATCTGGACCGAGAACACCAATGAACATCATAATGTGTAAGAGTCATCAATCGTTGTGACCACCTCAAGCCTTGCTCATTCTTCAAGACTGACTGGGGAAGGTTAGAAATAAACCACCTTGCTAGAAGAGGAGTACAACACATGAGAATACCTCTTTTCCTCATTGTTCGTGTGTGAAATGAGTGGAGGATGTCCCCAAGCAATATAGGCACAGGATTCTGAGATATGAAAATTTTGATAGCATTGACATCTATAAGCTGATCAGGGTTTGGGAATAAGACCAACCCATAGATGAGAAGTGCTACAATATCCTCAAAAGCTTGCAGATCTAGAGAATTCCAGCAGTCCTGTGCCTTCTCAAACAGAAACTTTGCCAAGAAACCCTTGACACCACTTCTAGTTTCCCAATGACCTTTGATATCAGATGGTTGCAAGTGTAAGGCTTGAGCAACATCTTCAGGCTTTGGATCTCTTTCTGTACCGTTGTAGGGTAGTTGATGGAGACTAGGAATCCTCAGGAGTTGAGAAAATTCCTCCAAAGTAGGCACTAATTGGTAATCAAGAAATGTGAAGTAGTGGTGTAGGGGGTCAAAGAACTGGAAGAGAACTTTCAGGATGTCTTCTTCAATGTTAGAGTTGACCAAGTTGATAAGTCTACCATCTCTTTCAGTGAAGGGAGAATTCTCTGGAATCTTGGAAGTAAGCTCCTTGAGTAGAGGAGGAATTCTCACAAGGTTGATCTGGATTGTTTTCCTGCGGAGTGATTCCATAACCTACAAAACAGGAACAAAGATGAAGATCCAAACCCTTGAAATGGTTAGTGGATGCATATGATGCTTCATGATGTTTATGATGTATGCACAAATATACGTACAAGCAAGTCACACAAGTTCCTATTTTCAGGCTTGCATGGGGTTTCTTAGGTAAGTACCCTCTTGAAGTTTAGTTGGCTCAACCTGTCCTATAAATAGTAACCGGGTTCTAAGGAGCTCAATATCACTGGATTATTTTCTGTGTTCATTGTTTCAGTTTAGCCACTTAACTGGCGACCAAAATATTCCAAGAAAACAACCCTCAATGAGTGTAGTATCGAGTATCTACCAACTTCGGACTGCACCAAAGTCGATCATCTCACTACCCCTAATAAGGCCAAGATGGTCAAGTAAAGGTTCTAAAAAGTCCATTAGTGTTTCATGACATCACTCAGCGGCCCTGTATTCTCTTTGATTGACTCAAAGGCTACCGGTACCCACAAATATGCCGCACTAATATAGCTATTGCTTCAACCATGTCAGTATACCCCATATAGTTTCCACAATGTATTGTTATTTACCTATGAATGTTTCCCAAATCCGGGTAGAGGATTTCAAACAAAAACAATAGAACCAAGTGTAAAGAAATCAAAGCAAACAAGGTAAGAATGTAAAGGTGATCTAAACCCTAAGATAACCCCACTTTTATTTTATTCCCCAGCAGAGTCGCCAGTTCTGTGATACGGTGGGAGAACTGACTTGAGGTTTTGCGTTTGTGTTCGCAAATGTTTCGGTTTAGCAAGAGTCGCCACCGACTTTTTATTTTATCCAAAGGAAAGGTCAAAAAGCACAGGAAAGACCTTTGAGATGTTTTCTTGGGTTCGGGGGGTAGATTATGAAAAGGGAAGGTGCAAGCACCCTTTTCATCCATTGTTATCCATGGGCTCTTAGTTACTTGTTTAGATCACTTGCTTTTGCTTTTCAATTGTTTAAAATGGTGCTTTGTGTGTGGTTTTGAAAATATTTTGAAAAGAGGCCTTTTGTCTAGGCAACCTTTGTAATGATTCTTGTTTGAATGTATACAAAGGTGTTTGTCTTTTGAAAAGATGTTTCAATGAAAGTTTGAAAGTTTGTTTTGGGAAATGTTTTGAAGTTGTGTTGTGATGTGTTTTTGAAAATAACAAGGATGTTTGCAAGTTTTGTTCAAGTAACTAAGAGCATCTACCTTATCTACTCAAAGATCTTTCCTACACATTTTAAACCATTTTACATTGTTGTTTTACCATTGCATTTGGTAAACAACCTTGTATTTGGATGTTAAACGGGACAGGCGCGGGTCATCATATTGACCATGATAGCAATAGTGCTAAGTATCTTTAGCAAATTTTTGAGGGACTAGATCATTTTGTTTAGGCAACCAAGATAGCGTCATCGAGGGACTATGATCTTTTGTTTTATTTTTTTTTTGCCAAGATACTCAACATGCATACCATGGCCATTTTGAAGGCAACAACTGGATGAAACCCTAGGGGTGCATGTGTGTATTGTGTTGTCAATTTACATGCTTTTATGTCTTGTATTAGGTCTAGCTATTTGTTTTGATTTTGGATATTGCATACAAACCCTAATCTCTATCATAGCATATTTGAAAGCTATAAAATGCGTAAAATAAATCTACGCTATTACAACATTGATATGGGGAGGGGGATACAATTTTAAATGGGGAGTATTTTCAAGAAAATAAAACCCTAAGATTAACTATTACATCCAAATTGAATTCTTTGTTCAAATGATAAATAAGCAATATTTAAATAGACAATTAAATAAATATGCAATATATTATAAATATGTGAAAAATGTCATTGTTTATTTTTATGTATGTAAAAATAAAATATTTAATGTATTAAAAAAAACAAGAAAATAAAAGGTTATTTTTGTTAAGGGTAAAAACCCTAATTTTTGTTGGTTTAAGAATATGTATATATTATAATATTTGTTTATGTATAATAAAATAAAAATATATACAAATGTCAAAAATTAAAATTAAGTTAGAAAAAATATTATTTAAGTATATAAATAATAAAAATAAAAGTATAATATTTTTTGTAGTATTTACAAGTTTATTTAGAAAAAAAATAAAAGTATATTATTTAAGAAAACTATTTTTTATGTTAGAAAAAATAATAAAAAATACAAAATAAAATATGAAAATTTATGAAAATGTTTTTGGTAATTTTTTATGTTTAGAAAAAATAAAATAAAATCAGAAACGTAAGTGAAATAAAAAATATAAAAAATAATAATAAAATGGGCCAGGGGGTGCAATCAGCAAGCTGGGGGGGTGCCAAAAGTGAGAAATAGCCAGGCCCAACCCAGCTACTTCATCTTCAACCTTCATTCAAACAAAAACGCGCGTTTTGTGTACAACTTCGTATCTCCTGTTTCAGTGCTTAAAAACAAAAACTTGTAACATGAAAGTTGTAGAGCATAACCACACGATTCCAACCATATAAAGAACTTAATCTAACTCTCAAAGACCAGAGAGAATTTCTCTGGCCCTAATTTCTAACCTAACTTTTTCAGAATGTTCATCAATCAAATTCTCTCAACACACTTAACTTAAATGAAATCTATGCATATGTACAACTTGAGGGCAATGAGTACTACATTTTTTATTCACAAACCTAAGCCTAATGATTCCTAAATAGAGAGATAGAAAGTTGGAAAATACCTGTTTCAGTTGAAATTGCGTATGGCAATGCAGGGGTTTTCAGTGAGGCCTGGGATGTTTGTGAGCTTGCCTGAACTTCCTCTGACCTTCCCCAATGCTTTGATTGCTTTGAGCTTGCTTGAATAAGCCTATAGAAGTCAACCTGCACAAGCTCAAATCAGAAATGGTGAAGCTTGTAAATGTAGTTACAGTCAATGGCCAATGGTTGGGATAGCTTAGGTGGGTTATATGGAATGTATTGGAAGAGGTTTGGGGCAAAATACACTAGTGGTTTGTGAGATGGAAACAAAAATGCAGAAACTGCCCTGTTTTGCAAGAAGAATGTGTTTTTGTGTTTTGGAAGGCTTGAGGGTTGGATATCTCGTGCTTCTGGCTCAAGGAAATGTGTAAAACTTGTTTGGAAAGGTTACAAACTTTGTTCTTATCAGATTTCAAAGATATGGATATTTTGCCAGTTTACTTGGTTTTGAAGTAAAAGTGAGAATTGACAATGCTATGGTTGTACTGGCTTGTACTCTAGCTGCTCAAAGTGGTTGAACTTTGCCTGACATTAGTGAGCCGTTTTTGCAGCAAAAATCTTGGTGTATGGCTCAAGAAATACCATTTGACATAAAGCATGCTTTATGTAAATGGCATTGTTCACTTTTTGCCAAAAATGGATTAAACCCTTGTGTAAACTTCCATTGATCAAAATAATGCCTTAAACCAATGAGTTTGCATTCAATTTTTGAGTGTGGAAGGGTTTAGAGACCTGTATTCAAGTACAAATGAAGCTGGACAGAAATTTCAACTTGTGTCAACATGAAAATGCCATGGATCAAAGTGAGTTTTTGCCAAATTCAAACCTTTGATTCTCCATAACCATAAATGATTTTGGAGAGTTCTTGAACATTTTGTAAAGCTTGTAACATTCTCTACAATTCATCTTTGAAATTCCTTTTGAGATTCCAAGTGGAACTAGGTGAAAAATTTCCATGAAGATAGGTCAAAATCCTGCCTAAACTAGGGCAAAATTTCACTAAGTTAAAAGTTTCATGGACCCTTGTTCCAAAAATTATAACTTGATATCCGAGCATCCTTTTGGAAAACTTTGTGAATAAAAGTTGTAGATTTTGTGGAGGACTACAACTTTCATGTTGGGAGTTTTGTTTGAATCTAATTGCACCATGGTGAAAATGTTGGGCAAAGTTGGGAAAAAATAAGAAAATTTCATAACTTAGAAAAATTCGAAGTTATGAAAATTTTCAATCTTAAACCCTAATTTGCAAAATTAGGTTTCTTGATTAATAAGTTTCATGTTTTGACACATCTTGATGAAAAATGACCCTTGGCACTTGATTTTGACCAAAAAGTCAAAGTTTGACTTTTCAGTGTACAGTCAAATTTTGATCAATTGACTGGAAAATTCATCTGTCAATCCAATGCATTTGAGATCTTTTGAACCTTGTGAATAGGTCAAAATGATGCCATTGAGTCCTTGAATCCATACTTGAACCCAATTTTCCATTGGCTAGGTGAAAAATCAGAAATTTCCCTTATACAGTCAAAACCCTAAAAATGACCATTTTACCCTTTTGATGATCTGATCAAATTTCTTGAGGAGTTGTGGTCTAAACTTAATCAAATGGTTCATATGAGTCTATAATGTTGATGTGGATAAAAAATTATGAGGTTTGACTGTAAATTGGCCACAATTGACTTTTTCCCCAATATAGTTGATTTCTAGGTCAATTGTGGAATTGACTGGGCAAAAATTTGATTCAAGGCTTGAAACTTGGTATGAGAAATCTTATAAGTCCAACATGAAGCATGAAAGTCACTTGGAGCATTGAAAGTACAAAAATCCTTGTGCAAACTCAAACCCTAATTTCAGGTCAACAGTGCAAGGAGATGTCTTGAGCAGAGCAAACCCTAATCCTGTCTGGCGTCCAAAGAGTCTTGTGAGGGGAAATCTTGATAAAATGAGAGGTCAAATTTTGGGGTGCAACATCTTCCCCTGTTCAATCTTCTTGAACATGAAGAGTTAGATTGGCGAGTTTGCCTTTCGTGACTCGAAGGTGAAAGAGGATTGGACACTAGAGTGCCCGTAAATTTGCACTCGTCAAAATGTGGTTGAGGGAATGGGCTTAAAGATGCCATTTAGAAAGGTGACAAAATCTTGTCGGAGATGGGCTTAAAGATGCCATCCAAGAATGTCTGTTGAATATTAGGAGAATGAACATCAGAATGGTATCCGTATCTCGAACGTATCTGAGTTGTATCTGGAGATTGGATTTGTATGAGCAAAGGAATGGCGTCCGTGTCTGAAGCGTATCTGAGCTGTAACTGTGTTTGATTTTTGAATGAATATCAGAATGACTTCCGTGTCTGGATTGTATCTGTATTGTATCTGAATTCTGAATGGGCGACATGATAGCATCCTTGTATGGAGCATCTCTGGGCTAGGGATAAATTCTGGATGAGTGACAGAATGGAAACCGTGTCTGGTGTGTATCTGGATTGTATCTGAAGTTGAGATATGTATGAGTAGCAGAATGACTTCCGTATCTGGAGTGTATTTGAACCTGAAGTTGATAGTTGAATATGAATGAGAAATAGAATGGCTTCTGTGTCTGGAGCGTATCTAGTCTGTATCTGATTTGCTGAAGTCTGAATGAGTAGTAGAATGACCTCCGTGTATGGGGTGTATCCATACTGTATCTTGACTTGAAATTATGAATGAGTAATAGAATGACCTCCGCGTCTGGGGTGTATCCATACTGTATCTGAATAAGAGGTACGAATGAGTAGCAGAATGACTTTCGTGTCTGGAGTGTATCCGTACTGTATCTGAAATCTTTGAATAATTGTTAAAGATAGCTTTTAATCTTATCCTGAAAAGGTTAAAATGTTAGCTGAGACACAAAGTTATGTTGCATTACATGTATGATGCAATAAAATGTGTTCTATCAATGTTTATGATACATGAATGTAATGTATGCGCATGTAAGCGGATTAGCTGTCTTGCTGAGGAAAATAAATCCTTGACTGCTGCCCGGGAAAATAAATCCTGGACCAATGCCGGGAATTCCACAACCTTTGATTGCTGAAAATGAGAAATCCTTAGACCACTGCTGGGGATAGAAAATCTTTGGCAACTTGTGGGGATTAACAAAAACTTTGACAACTTATGTGGGAATGTGAGAACCCTTCACGAATTTCCAGGGGATATAGGGATCCTTCGAGTCCTTTGAAGTTGGAACATGATAGACATTCCGCTGTAAGAATAATGTCGAGTGCTGCTTTGAGAAACTTGCTTGGGGAGTCCCGAGATACTTGATGACTGTGGCTGGGAATTGAGAATCTTCAATCCGTTGGGAAATAAATCTGTGGGGAGAAAGTTTATTTTGTTGGAGAGTTTTCAAGAGCTTGGGTTGTATGCCAATCTACTGAGGAATTATTCGAAGTTGTGGTCTGGTTAGCTGTCAGGTTCTAAGATAACTTGCATAGGAACTTTCTGGTTTTAAGACAACTCTCTAGGGAATTGGAGGAAACTGGATGGTCTTCCACCAGGTTTTTAAGGGTTGAAGTTTTAGACTTCGCTGGGGAAGAAAGTTCTATCTTCGCCGAGGGTCTGTAGTTCAAAGTTTTCTGGCTCTGCTGGGGATCGGGAGTTTGGAAACTTAGTTCTGGTGGGGTTTTGAAATTTAACTCCGAGGGGGACATGTATTTCAATATTTTGGCTCCACTGGGGACCTCGATGATGTACTGCAGGGGATTTCACTTGGAATAGCCTAAAGACGTTTTCCTATCCTTTCAACCTATCAGTAATTATTCTTTCACATTTCGTTTTATTTGTAAGCAGTGATTATATTCAAATGCATATGCTCATTTAATAAATCAATGGATGTTTTTAAATAAAACACAAGTATAAAGAAAAAGGAAAAGGCAAGTAGTTTTCTGCACTTTGAAGTATCTTTGTATTAACTTTGTGTAAGCATTTTGTACAAAGGAGACAGACATCCTAGTAAGAGAATGTTGTCGTAAAAAAATGAGTATGGGACGTTTGTATAGTCATAGAAGGAAACATACGGGACATTTTAACAATGTCATTTAGGGACTAGATCGTTTACCGAAGGCAACATCGAGGGTCATCGAGGGACTACGATCTTTTATTGAGGGTCTTTGCTAAAACGCCCATGTTCGGTGGACATGACTATTTTTCCGATGGGCAACAAAGTGGGATTACCCTAAGGGTGCATGTGTGCAAAGTGTGTTTGATTGCATGCATTTAGTCTTGATTAGGGTTGTCTATTTTGTTGTTTTCATGTCTTGCCATACACGCCTAATTACTAGCATTTATATTTGAAAGCGATAAATTGCAGAAATGTAAAGTCCTACACTATTACAATATTTAGGGGATGGGGGTACATATGTATGAATGGGGATTGCAAGTAAAAATAAGTCATATGTTACTATTACAACCATATTGAAATAATGTACAAGAAATGTAAAATGGACTTGTTTAGAAAACGTTTTTGTCTTAAGGAAATAAAATAAAAAGAAAATATTTTTATGTTTTTTATGTTAATAAAAAAAAAAAGATGAAAAGGAAAATAAATGCAAATATAGAAATAGCATGTTGCTGCAAACAAAGAAACAAGGATCAGAAGTTTTGAAGTCAGGCGCGTAACTCAGCAGGAAACGTCAGTGGGATCAGAAGTTCTGGATTCGTACATTCTGAGGTCCTGCAAAAAACGTTACAGGGAAAACATAGAGGTTCTGGATGACGTTCAGCCAGTGAAACAAAATTCAGAAGTTATGTATTGTCAGCATATGAAAATCAGAAACTCAGAGTGTTTGAAAACAGCTGATGGAAACATCAGAAGTTCAGTGTATTTGAAATGTGAGGAGAACTCAGAAGTTCTGTGCTGTGTTAAGATTGTGAGTGAACATCAAAAGTTCTGTATTGTGCTGAGCCAGTGGGTGAACATCAGAAGTTCAGTGTGTGTTAACAGTGAGAAAAATCATGGATGTTTTGTGTGTTAAAACAATAAAGAGAACTCATAAGTTCTGCGTGCTTAAGCAGTGAGAAAATCCTAGAAGTTCTGTATATTAAAGTGATGAGTGAAAAACAGAAGTCCTGTGTTACATTTCAACCCTTAATCAGCACAACAACAATTTATTTAGTTCCGCAATCAGAATGATCACAGCACAACAAATCATAGAAGTTCCAATCCTAAGTCTGAGCCTAGCATTATCCTAAAAATTTTGACCCATAGTTTTTTCTATTCATACAATGATATGTACAATATTAATACTATGGTATTTACATGTTAATGATGTTCAGAATGAAAAGCAAGTAAAGTCAGAAAGACTTACCTGAGGCGTGCTTGGAGCTTTGAGTAGCTACCTTTGGATGTTCTGAGCCAGCAAGAGAAATGGAAGAGTGGTTGTATTCTTTGCCTCCAATTGAAGAACAAAGATTTGTTTTTGTATATGAGAAGTCTGGATTTTTATGAAGGTTTGACAACTTCTTTTTCTCTCTTAATTGTTTTCTCTTTCAAAAAGCCAGCCTCTAACTTTCAGCCTCTCGTCCAAAAATATCCCCCTTGAACGTATGATGGAGCAAAGTATTTATAGATGAATTTGCTATGATATTTAGGGGGAAAAACAAATAGGATTTGAACCTGTTTTAGCATCTTGTTCTTTTGCTTTTTCATCACAGTTTTCGTATGCTAGTATGGTGTAATCATGGGATGCAGGCGTAGGCTGAGCTAGCTGTTGGTTATAGGTCTGCAACAAGTTTTATAAGCAAGGTTTTGGGATTTGGTCATGTTCTGACCAAAGCTTTGAAAATAGCCTTCATGTGTTGAAGTGTTGCCTTGTCTTTGAAGCAAGCATGGTGGCTGTCAGCAGGAATTAAGGAAAAGCAAAAGCAGAGTTGCTATCCCAAGACAGTAGAGATACACGTGGTGAAGATCCTTTGGATAAAGACTCAGAAGGTGGTTGTGAGCATTAAATGAGAATTAGATGATGATGAGACCTATCACAACCAGAAATCCTGCAACATGAAACTCTACACCAAGGCTTAGTTCTGGATCAGAAGTTCTGCTTCAGTGTAGCATCCATCCTCTGATCTTTGTATCTTCTGGCTCCATCATGTTCTGAAGGAGCTTTCAGACTTTCTAGAAAGCTTGCAGCACGCTCCTTAACCTTCTTTGCATTACCCTAACAAATTCTGTATGAACTTGCGTAGATGCTAAAGAGCCATGTTCTGACTGGAGACTATGTGCTGAACCATGTTTACATCTTCTAACTGAACCTTCCTGGAGGCTGGCTCAGAAGTTTTGAAGTGTCATTTTTTCTTAATTACTTAGAAAAAATCCCAAGTATTTAGAAATTTGGCTTTTCCGTAGTGAATTTGACTTTTGAACCTCTTGATGAAACAAACTTCATATTCCAACATGTTTTGATGAAATATGATTCTTGAGATTTAATGTTGATCCAAAAGTCAAAGTTTGACTTTTCAGTATGCAAATGACCATTTTTCCCTTGTGAATGGTTTGCTTGGAAAAATTGATAATTCAAGGCTTGGAAACTTGATAGAAGCAAACCTGGGATCCAGGGTGATCTCTTGTCAAATGAGAGGGCAAATTTTGGGGTACAACACCCATAATATGTATGATAATGTATTGTTGTTGTTATATGATGACATGTTGATTTTTGATGAAATTGGGATTGTACTGGTATGAAATCGCATGAGAATTACAACTGAATAGGTGCAAAAATTACAACAGGGAATTCCTGTTTTCCTAGCATCGTCGGGTGAGCCACATGCAGTGCTGAGCAAGCTCTGGGTGAGAAGACATGCAATTTTAGGTGCTCCTGAAAAATGTATGAGGGGAGGATTTTCGCCCCAGCTTCGCTGGGCAAAGAGATGGCCAGCTCAAGCTTCATCGAGCGAGATAAGAGGCGAAGGAAGGGTGGAAAAGAGGTGCTCCTAAACAAATGTACGGGGAATGTGTGTCGCCTAAGCATCAATGGGCGAGACTCTAGAGAGTGGGAAGCTTCGTCGGGCAAGCCTCAGGCGAGTGGGAAACTGACAGTTTTATTTTTCCTTGTTGGTTTGCATGAAATAAAATGAATAATATGGTGTGCTTTATGTGAATATGCCACGATGCATATATATCAGTACGTGTTGATGAAATATGGTGTATGATGTCATGATATGTTTGTTAATTATGTGTTTTGTTGGCATTATGTTTTGTAAAACTAACTCAGCATAGACATGTTGAAATAAGATGTTCTATCAACTGGAGCAACATGTCAAATGTGATGTCCTATGAAGTTTCTTTCGACATTGTGATTTTGTACAGCTGAACTGTTGGATATTTTAGTTTGTTACAAGTGCGGAATATTCTGTAAATACTATGTTGTCATTGTGGTGCACACATTGAAGGTTAAAAAGTTTCAAGCTGATTTTGAGGAGAATTGTTAGTTTCTAATTATGGAGATAATTTAGGAAACTAATGAATGATTTCCTATCTTTAAGGAGATAATTTTACAGCGCCTCTATCATATCCAGCTACATATGTGAAGCCCAAATCCAGTTCATCGAAGGTTATAAATATAAGGCTTTAACCGTAGTACAAGTGTGGAACTTACTGTGTATTTTTATTAGGGTTTGTGTGTTAAGTGTGTGCCTATCAATTATCATCTTTTGTAAACAAGTGTGACTTTGTTTTGAGTTATAAGTTCTATTAGTCATTCCAAAGATTTTAAGCGCTGAATGATTGTGTGTCTTTGAAGTGTGACTTATGTTATTTTCTAAGTGTTTAAAATTGTTTAGTCATTGTTCTGTGATTGGAGTGGATTTGAGAAGGGTCTGATACCTAGGTGAGTCTTATGTAGAAGTTAATCAAGGGTAGTGATTAAGTGAGAAGTTGTAAACGGGGGAGTTTAGCTTCAAATATATATTTAATACGGAGGGAGAACTGACTTGTTTTTTCATTTTATCGCAAATGTTGCGGATAGCAAGAGTCACCATCGACTTTTCTTTTATCCAACAAGAAAAGGGTGAAAAGAACAGGATATACCTTTTAACATTTTGAGTTTGGGGGGTACATTATGAAAAGGGAAGGTGTTAGCACCATTTTCATTCGTAATTATCTACAGGCTCTTAATCGCTTAGCTCACTTTGAAAATCTTCCTTTATTTGTGCGTGTGTGTGTTTGGAAATATTTTGAAAAGTTAACTTTGTAATGATTCTTCTATCAGTCCTCAAGAATGCGTATCAAGTGTTTTTGAATGTATTTGTTTGTGAAAAATGTTTGCAAGAAATGTTTTGTTTTTGAAAAGTTTATGAGCAAGCGATTAATAGCATTCTACCCACTCAAGGTTGTTCTTGTACTTTTCCCTTCTCGTTTAGAGATAGTGATATCTGTACCATTAATTGCTAGGTAGCCCTATCCTTTGGATGTGAAGGTACATCGAGGGTCATTGTACGGTCATTGAAGGCAACTTATAAGGATGCTATAGAAACTTCTTAAGGGACTAGATCATTTTCCTAAAGGCAACGTCGAAGGGTCATCGAGGGACTATGATCTTTGATTCGAGGGTCTTTACTAAAATATCCCTACATTCAAGGGACATGATAGTTATTTTTCCAAAGGAAACAAAGGGAGGTTACCCATGAGGTGCAAATGTGCAAGTGTGTTGATTTGGTTATTTTGTCTTACATTAGGGTTTTCTAGTGTTTGATTATTATCTTGCCATACAATCCTATTAACTAACAGTTATATATACAGAGCATATAAAGTATAAGCGTGAAAAAATAAAATGAGAGAAAAGTAAAGACCTACAACTATTACATGACTTCGGGAGAATTACAATATTTAAAAACTTTGCGGGAATTTAAATGCTAAGCTATTAAAAAAAACTCATGTGATCTATTCAATTGTTTCTAAGAAAATAAATGGCAAAAGTAAATATAAATGTTTGCAAAATTATTTTTAAAGTCTTAACATTTAAAAGATTAGAAATTAATTTTTTTTGTCTATTTTTTGGTTTGATTTGAATAATAAAATAAATAGATTTTAAACCTAAGTTAAACACTTAATTAATTATAAAAAAACCTATGTCTAATTAATTAATTAAGAAAAATATTGTCTAAAATTAAATTGACATATTAAAAGTATAAATTTGATTTTATTATATTCTTATGATTTTTTATTTTAATCAAAGGTTAATTAAATAAAATAAATAACAAGAAATAAAGGAAAAAGGGTTAAAATAAAAGAAAAGAGAAAATTTATGGGATGAGGATCGAACCCACGCCCTCTGGATCAATAACATGCCTGCTTTACCACTGAGCCAAGCATTCGTTTGTGTCTAGAAGATAGGCGATGCGTATTATATTTTAAAGTCTGCACGTATTTGGAAAAAAAAAACATTGCAAAAGGCAGGGATCGAACCCATGCCCTTTACAATATACGCGTGCTTGCTTGCCATCTAAACTATGCTTCTTTTTTGTCATTAAAACATAAATAATATATTATATATTAAAAAGGAAACTGAAATCAGAGAGACGTTGGAGCCCTAGCTTTGATCTTCTTCTCTGATCATGCCAGATCCTTATCCTATAAAAATGTTATATTCAAAGTAAAAGGGGGACCATACCCCCCTAAATATACCTTCTTGAATCAAAATCAAACGTTAGTTTTGGCTAAAGATTCCTAGATCATGAGTTTCGAAGAAAGCAAGTTATCATGGTTCTTCAATGGTAGATCATAGATCTAATGTTACAAGCTCTATATAACGACTGCAACCTGCTCTAAATATTAACATTTGAAGATCTAAATGATTAGTAGCTATGAAACACGAATGGAATGAAAGATTTAAAAAAATCAAAATTTTACCAATCGGAGCAAGTTGTTTGGCTCGTTTCAGGTGGTGAATTGATTGGGTATGAGTCTGAAAATATTTCTCAGACCTTCAGGAAGTGATTGGAGACCTTGGATTGCTTTGAAGTTGCTAAGAATTTTAGAACCGAATGTGAAGTAAAAAGTTGAATATTTTTGCTCTTTGAAACCCTATTCTCTTGCCAATTTTTTGTGTCCTATGCATCTGGAGTTTGTTGAGTATATATAGAGGATTACCTTTGGTCAAACAAATGAGGAAAAGACCAAGTGTTCAATGCATTTCCAAAAACACATGAAACATCTTTTCAAACATTCCATTTCTAGAAGATCGTGTCTCCATTTCTTGTCTCCCATGATTTGCATGGTTGTCAAAGGGTTATTGGGCCTCAAATTTGATCCAAAACCAAGCCCACATGTCTTAGCCCATTAGTTTATTATATTATTTAATTTATTTTAATAATGTTTGCATAAAATTGAAATAATTAAAATAAAAAAATATGGCCATGTAAAAAATGATTTATAGGTCCTCTAACATCTCATAAATATGTTTGAACCTCAAAAGTTAAGCCCATTAGCCCAAAAGTTCAAAATTGCTCAATTGAGGTTTCATGCATTTCACAAATATTTATCAACTTTCACCAAACATAACTCTCTCAATTTTTATCATTTGAATGTGATCCTAGACTTTTTGGAAATCTCAATATTCCCCCTACCATCTATATGTTTATAATTTTTTCATTTGAAGATTTTATCTTGATGTAAGTTGCCTTGACAAAAAGTGTCTTTTTATTGACTATTGAAATGACCTATAATGTTTTGGCTTGTATCTCTCAAATGAAGCATTTTTTGGACTTGAGCATAGAGAGACAATGATGTAGATAGTTGAATTTCCTTAAAAATGAGCTTTGGTTGAGAAAAAACTAATGAAGCATGTGAAAGTTATGCTTGGTCAAAGTTCAGTTGACTTCTCATTAAGAAAACACTAATTTGGTAACTTTTGACTTTTGATGAATTGAGAGTTTTCTTGATGAATCATGATCAAATATTGATCAAATTATTAATACTACTTCAAAATGTCAATGTTGACCAAAAATCTTGAAGTTTGACCGTATGTTGACCACAATTGACTTTTTGTCCAATATAGTTGATTTTCAATCATCTGAGCAATTAACTGAGCAAACTTGTGATGTAGGGATTGAAAATTGATATGAGGATTATTGAAGCATATGAGGACCCATTAAACTCACTTGAGGTATTAGAAGCTCAATTTTATTTTAATAAAGACAAACCCTAGTTGTAGGCCAACTGCTTAGGAGGAGGGTTTGTCTGACCAATTCCTTGAGTAGTCTTGAGTAATTGAGAACCATAGGAGCATGAGGAGGTGTCTTGAATCAATTTTATTCAAAATGGGAGTGAAAATTTTGGGGTACAACATCTTCCCCTGTTCAATTTTCTTAAACTTGAAGAGTTAGATTGGCATATCCGCCATTCGTGATTTGAAGGTAGAAGAGGATTGAATACTTAAGTGCCCATAAATTAGCACTCGCTGGAGCAGAGTAATGGTGTTGGTTATAAGTATTGCTTGAATGGGCTTAAAGATTCCATTCAGAGAGATGATATAGTGTTGTTGGAGATGGGATTACAAATGCCTTCTAAAGGAACTGTTGATAGGAGTATCAGAATGAGTCTACACCTGACTATATCCGAAGAATGCTTTTCAGCAGGAGAATGCTCGCCAGAGTTCAGTCACTGGGGGAATGATTTTTCAGAGAGGAGGCCCTGAAGGAGATGCTCTTCAGAATTCAGTCTTTAAAGGGGAATTCTTGTCAGAATTCAGTCTCTGAAGGAAACAATTTGGTCATGTAGATAGTCGCCATGTCCTATTTCGGGAATTGATCTACAATCTGTTTTTATTGGTACACCCGTCCTGTTTCGAGAATTCATACCGCTTGGTCATATATATAGTTGCCCCATCTTGTTTCAGGAGTTAATCTTTGACTTGCTTTCTTGTTGGTATACCCGTTGTTGTACCCCAAAATTTTCCCTCCCATTTTTCTTCAAGACATTCTCCTAGGGCTCTCAAATGCTCAAGGTTGCTAAAGAATTGATCAGACGAAATTCTCCTCCTAAGCAATGGACTCATCACTAGGTTTTTGTATTTCTCAAGGAAATGTGGTTTTCAAAGGTCTCAAGTGGTTTCCATGGTTCTTCATATGTCCCTAAGAATACTCATGTCAAGTTTCAAGCCTTGCATCCCAAGTTTGCTCAGTCAATGGCTCAGATGACTGAAAATCAAATGTATTTGATAACAAAACAATTATGGTCAAAATAAAATCAAACTTCAAGATTTTGGTCAACATCAACATTTTGAGGTCACATTTATCAAAAGTCAAAAGTTGCCAAATTAGGGTTTCCTTAGGAGAAGTCAACTGAACTTTGACCAAGAATAAATTTCACATGCTTTATCAGCTTTTCCCCAACCAAATCTCATTTTGAAGGGAATTAAATTATCTACAGCTTTGTCTCTCTAATCTCAAGTCTAAAAAGTGCATCATTTGAGAGATATAAGCCAATACATTACAGGTCATTTCAAAAGTCAACAAAAAGACACTTTTTGTCAAGGCAACTTACATCAAGATAATGTCTTCAAAAACAAAAATGATCAACATAGATATGGTAAGGGACATCTTGAGCTTTCCAAAAAGACCAAGATCACATTCAAAAGATGAAAAATGAGAGAGTTATGACCATTACAAGTTGGGAAGTTTTGAGCAAATGCATGAGTTCTAAATTGCACAAATTTGTAATTTTAGGCTATTGGGCCTAAGCTTTCAGATCCAAACGTGTTCTTGACATGTTTAAGGACCATAATTCCACTCATGCGTTATCTTTTATTTTTATTTTATTTATTTTTATTTTTATTCAATTAAACTCAAAATAAATCAAATAAAATATATAATTAATTGACTAAGACACAAGGCTTTTGATTTCAGTCATGTTGGAGGCCCAAGATTACATGTGCAAGCTGTCAAATTCGTGCAAGGTTAATTGGTGCAAGATTGAGCCAAAAATAGAACGTTTCCATACAAAATTTCACCTCTTAATGACATGATTCCTCCCACTTTTGTTAACCTAATTTGATTGTCCTATATATACATAACAAGCTCAGACCAACAGGACACGTGAAAGCTGCCTCAAAAACCCTAGCAAAATTCTCAAATTTTCAAAGAATTAGGGCAAATTCAAACTCTCATTTCTAGTCTTTGTCAATCAATTCCAAGCATCCAAGGGCGTTCCTGAAATTCCCAAGAGGAGATCCATACCCTTGCTCAAGCCTAAAGCACGCCAGAACTCCCTCTTTCAAGCATGCCGGTTGGGTAAGGTTTCGTGAAACCAAACTTTTAAACCATGTAATTTACGTTGAATTAATTCATACATACATGTTCATGCTAATGTTTGTGATTGTTTAGAACCACTTTTTGCAAGCTTTGACGCAGGAATACATGATTGCCATTGTTAGAGCACGAAGCTTTTGAAGCTTCAGATATCATGATGCAAGCATTTTTAGACCAATATAATCACACCATTAAAATCGTAGGACCTTAATTAGTCAATTAGGATTATTTTATTTTTTGTTTTGATTGAACTTTCCAGGTTTTGATTTTTTGTGCAATCGGAGAAGGTGACCAGAACCACCGTCCAGGGTGGTTTGACTGGTGGTTGAAAATGTGTGACATAACAGGATGTCATGATTGGTCCATTCAAAATATAAGGGTCCCACTCAGGCGCGCATTTTTATGTTGTCCGACTTTTGGAATTTGGTTTATATTATACATTTATTGATTGACATAGGTTAATGGATGTATGGCCACCACAGTGGTAGCGCGCTTGCCTTTAAGTCATTACTATGCCCATACACGAGTTCAATCCTGGCCCAAAACAAATTTGTTCATGCTTTTTGAACTTTGCAGATCTAGTGAAGTCGTCCTCATGCCTCAACAATGCACCCTCACGATAGCAGCCTTAGATCTCATTTGATCCATATCAACACACCAGAACCTGCGTACGCACCATAGATCTCCTAGATCTGTTCGCGTTGGATCACGCATGCCATATCAACATATTGGGCCTCTTGTCTTGGGCTTTAGCCAGTCTTGCTACTCACGCCCCCAGTTTGCTTCAATACAGGCCCAATCTCATTTATTTTATTTTATTTTAATTATTACCTTTTATACATAATTAGATTAATTCTTTTTACATTAAAATTGATTTAGACATTAGTTTTTTTAATTAACTTAGTTAATATTTTTTAATTAAATTAATTTCTTTTTTTTAAGTCAATAATTTAGTTTTTTAGGTTTTTATCATTAAACCATTCTTTTTCCATTTAAAATCAATTTAGGGTTTATTTAAACTAATTATTTCTTTTTTCTTAATTAAAACTAATTAGGGTTTTTAGATTAATCATGAAACAATCACAAAACCATTTTCCCTTTTCTTTTCCTTTTTTCTGCTTCGCGTGCTTTATTACTTTCGCATTAGTTTTTCTCAATTATGTATCTGCTACAGTATGTAATAGTTTAATTAGGGTTTACTTATTCCCCCGATCTTATGGTTTGTACCCCTCACGCTTGAAGCCTTGCAATAGCGTAGCTTTTTATTTCCTGCACTTTATTGCTTTATTATTGCTATGACTATGTAGTAACTAGGCATGTATGACAAGATCTAAAAACAACCAATAGTTAACCCTGATCAAGATAAAATAACTGAATTGAATCACTCTTCACACACTCACCTCTAGGGTAACCCTACTTGTTGCCTTCGGATAAAAATGATCATGTCCCTCGAACATAGGGATACCCTTACCAAAGACCCTCATAAAGATTATAGTCCTGTGACGTCCCTCGATTTGCCTATGAGAAATGATCTTGTCTCTCGTTGTTGCCTAAGAATATATGATGACAGACCCTTTCAATTACTTGGATGTCCCTATATGTTGCTTTATGTGACCATAACGATGACCCTACGCATGTCCTTTCACATCCAACGATGGGACTTCCTACTAACTAATGGTAGGATAACACTATCTAAAGGAGGAGTAAAATAACACGGACGACCTTGAGTAAGGTTTGAACTCGTAATCTTTTACTCATACTTTTCAAAACATATTTTTCACAAACACTTTCTATGAAATATTTAAAAAAAAAACACTTTGTATGAATTCTCAACTGATACAAGAATCATTACAAAGTTGTCGTACTTAGGCATTTTTCAAAAAAATTTCAAACTTATACACACAAAGAATTTTTCAAAACAAAGTTAGCTAGAATTTAAGAGCCCGTAGATAACTACGGATGAAAAGGGTGCTAACACCTTCCCTTTTCATAACCTACTCCCCTAACTCAAAATATCTCGAAGGCCTTTCCTGTTCTTTTCCCCCTTTCCTTATTGGACAAAAGAAAAGTCGGTGGAGACTCTTGTCATCTATAACATTTGCAATAAAATGCAAAACCAAGTAAGTTCTTCCACCGTATTACAAGACTGGCGACTCTACTGGGGAAAACTAAAAGTGGGGTTACCTTAGAGTTAGATCACTTTTAAATGCTTTCCTTGTTTTATTTATCTTCTTTACTTTTAAAGGGTTGTTTGGGTTTATTTCTTGCAAAGATCCTATACCTGGATCTGGGGAATATTTTAGGTAAGTAGCAATATATTATGGAAACTATACGACGTATACCGATATGGTTGAAGTGATGGCTACGTTAGTGCGACACATTGGTTTGTACTAGTGTCCCTCGAGTCAGTCAGGGAGAATACTAGGCTGCCGCGTGGTGTCATAAGCACTAACTGACCGTAGAACCTTAATTGACCCAACTTAGCCATTATAAGGTAGTGAGATAGCCAACTTTGGTGCAGTCCGAAGTTGGTTGATACTCGATACTATGCTCATTGAGATTCGACTCTCGAGTTTTGTTTGGTGGCAAGTCAATTGTCGTGCTAGATGAAACTTGTGGGAAAAATCAGCGATATTGATATCCCTAAAACCTGATTACTTCTTTAGAACATGTTGAGCCTGTAGCGGTAGAAATGTTGAGACTAAGCAATTGGATTGACTTGACTTGCACAGATCAAAATAAAAATCGCCACTGCACTTTATTATTTCCAAAGGAATGGGAAAAGAGTGAATAACCCAAAAAGAGGGGGAGACAATCTAAGTTGGAAGGTTGTTTATGCAAAGGGAAGGTATCATCACTCTAAACATCTATAGTACTCCGTAGGAACCTCTTTGGAAATCTGTGTATTTTGGCTATAAATGTTGTATAAAATAATAGATGGTGGAGATGAGAAAAGAAGTATTTTTTTATAATTTTTGCACCCACCGCGATTGCGAACATTTAGTGTCTACATACCACCTTCCGTGTAATAGGGGATCAGGGTAATCATAGTTCACCTTTTAAAAAATTTAAAATACAAGTGTGTTGGTTAAATTTTAAGAGATGAGACGTCATCGTCATTATCCGAGTGGAAAACATACTTATTACCCACAATTATGAGAAAGGAGAATTTGCATCATCTCAAAGTGGAGGATATAGCTTGGATTTTAAAATCAACAAAGCCTCACTCAACACCCAAGTGTAAAATATCTCACTTCACTACATATCATAGAAGTATAGTAGCTTGCATCACTACAAGGATTGACAAGAGTCTAATCTTTTGGGAAAATTTTAAAGTAAAAATCCCAAATGGCAAAATGGTTTGAATGAGATTGATTGACTTTTAGTCTTCTCACTAAAATGTCAAAGTTTTATTAAGTAGATTAAAGTTTGATTAAGAAAATGTTTTTTAAAAATGCATAGACCTAAGTCCAAGTTTATTATAAAAGTGGTTCAAGTGTAAAATCAAGAAGAGTTTTCAAAATGAGGGAGAAGATTTTTGAAATTAAATAAGATAGGAGGAGATGAAGGGGCTATCCTAAAGCATAAGGTAAAAGCTAGGGAAAAGAACCATCTAACCAACAAGAAGCCAAGACTTGACACAATGAGTCAATGTAGAATTCTCATCCTTTGGATTTGAAACCAAACAAGAAAAGATAATAAACCTCTTAAGAAAACCAAGCTTCAATTACATTAAGTCTTCACATGAATTAGGCAGAGTAACAGTTGTATACAGATGAATTCCCGATTATATACAAAGCATGTAATCACAATAACATGCATATAAAGCAAACAAACAAACAACCAAATATCTTGGGGTAAACTCCAAGAACTCCAGACAAAATAATAGTTGATGTCACAAGGTATGAAAGTAGGTCACAACTTCTAATCCTAAGTCCAAGAAGTCCATAATCTCCATAGTGCCAAGGATAGTAACTGAGTAGTCCAAGTAACATTAAAGTTTTTATAGTTCAAGTTGATTATTAGGTATCTTCAAAAAGAAAATGAAATCTCAAATGAGCAAAATAAAAATGACATAAAAGTAAATGCTCAAATGATCAAAGGTGAAAATAGCATGAAATGTAAATACCAAAATAGATGTGCTTCAAGTAAAAGCATAAAATAAAGTCAATTGTTAATGAGTTAGAAATTAGAGGTTAGTTGAATGACCATCTTGAAACTTGAATTTGAAAACTCATTAGAAGATTGATAAAATCAAAGCCTCTCAACAACAAGTTTCATTTGCTTTTTCTCAAGTATATCATTCATTTCAAAATATCAAGGCAACAATAAATGATCAATGATGTTTAAGTGATCCAATTTGGCCAAAGTTAATGAAAATTCATTAGAGGATTGATAAGACCAAAGCCTCCTAATAATGAATCTCAAGTTTATTGGATCAAAGGGTTCAAATTAACATAATTGGGCTTACAAACATGGGTTTCGGCCACAAATGCCCATTTTCTCAAATCGGAACAAAATTTAGCGCTTTGTTAAGCAATCGTAAGTGGACTTATATAGAAGTCGCACCTATTTTGAGGTTGGTCAATAGAAATCTATGTACCACATGTTTTGAGAAATGATATGGAAATCATTCTCCAATAACATTTAGTACAATAAAAGGGGATGAGATGAAGAGGGATGGGGTAAGAATTAAACCACATTTGAACCAAAAATTTAATCAAGCTATTATTAATATCATTCATCCATTTTTTGTGGAGTTAAACTCAACACCATGAATCCAATGATGTTAATAAAGCTCATGATCAAAATCTCATAGTCCAAGATCGTCTAGAATATATACAAGATAAAATATATTTAAAAAATAAAGGAAAATATTTAAAAAAAAGGTTTAAAAATGGGATTAAAAGTAGAAAATAGCAACTATATTCAAAACATCTAAGAAAAATCAAACAAGACCATAGAAAAATTAGAAATGAGCTCAAATATTTATTTAAAAATTTCAGTAATTTTTTAAAGTCAGAAACTATTTTTAAAATTAAAATAAATAGGCAAAACAAACCAAAAATAATGAAAAATAGTAAAGTCAGAAAAATAAAAATAAAATGAGGTCACCAATATTTGTCAAAAGGTCATTGGATCCTTCCATATTTTTTTCCAGAATTTAAACATTAAGAAAAGTATTTTTAAACATTTAAAACAATTCAAATAAAGTGAAAAATTATAAAAAAATATCAGAACACAAAATAAAATTGTGAAAAAATAATAATTAAAAAGAGAAAAATCAAAAGTATTTTTCATAATGTTTTCAGATTTTTTTGAAGTTAAAATGAATTTTCTATGATTTTTTCAAGTTTAAAACAATTTAAATATAAAAATCATAAATAAAAATAAAGTCAAAAAAATATGGACCAATGGATGTGATTCAAAATGTGATAGTAAGCTAATCCAATGGATCAGATGCATTGTGCATATCATGGTCTTTAGTGAATAAAGCATGGAATCAATTATTTAAATCAGATTTGAAAAAATGTGTGGCACACCTTCATTGGTTGATAGGTGACACGTTGGTCATCTTCAACCTCCATCCAACGAATCTGCAGGTTCCAGAAACTATAAAATTAGACACGAGACCGGTACCATTCGCTTTGTCTCTTCAAGACGATTCCAATGGTACCTTCACAAAAAATTTATATAAAATGTAGCTCAGTCGTTTTTGAAAAGAAGTTATGAAAAGGGATTTGAAATTTTGTGGCAAAACGTACTTCTAATTGAAAACAAGTGTTACAACAAGAATCAAGATGATGAGAGCTTCATAACAGTATCAAAGTTTGAGAGAATTGGTGAAGGAATCTACATATTAAAGTTAAGTTGCAGAACTCTGAAACTGGACTTCGCTAGCACAATTTAGGAAGTCTTAGAGCTTACTTCTTCTTCTGTTAGCTTCAGTGAGGTTCAAGGAAGGTGAATTGACAAAGAAAAATGATTGAGAAATGCTATAAGAGAAAATTTGAAGTTGTAGAAAATTGAGTTCAAAAGGAAGTTTGGCAGGGTGATTCTGGCTCTCTAAGCTTGAGAAAATGAATGAGGTATGACCCTTTATTTATAGGGAAGCTGATTGAATGCTCAAGAATGTGAAATGACGAAGTTTGGAGGGAAATCGTGTGAAGTTGCAAAACAAA
Source organism: Vicia faba (assembly GCA_948472305.1). Taxonomy (NCBI): domain Eukaryota; kingdom Viridiplantae; phylum Streptophyta; class Magnoliopsida; order Fabales; family Fabaceae; genus Vicia; species Vicia faba. The sequence goes on from OX451740.1 coordinate 706,579,868, forward strand.
AAAAGTGTGACTTCTAATTTGATCAAAACGCATCCAAACCACGGGTTTTAATATGCTAATTACTTCTGGAGGTTCACTAAACATGTTTAGAAGTAAAAGCACGCAGAAAAAAATGTGTTTAGAAGCTAAATTAAGGATTTCAAATTCTGACTTTTGAAGAAACTTTAGTTTCAAGTTACCAACCTCAAATCAATGCCATTCTAAGCTCAAGGACTCTTAGGACATGATTCTTGAAGCTTTAGAAAGATGAGATTACAAGCTTTACAATGTGAAAATAATGGAATCAAATGGATGCTTGAGCTGAAAATTGTGATGAGTCAAAGTTGAGAAAAAGAGGTTGACTTTTGTACTTAGAAAAATTATAAGTTTTTTCGTTCAAAAATGACTTATAATGTCTTGCATCCAGACATGGCCTTCCATTTGAAATTTGCTCTTGAACAAAAAAGATGGAATGAAGTATATATCTTGAATGAAATCTTGAGACTTGAACTATTTAAAATATCCAAAAATTGAGAAAGTTATAACTTGTTGAAATTGGAAAAAATTCATAAAATGACCTATATTCTTTGGCATCCTCAGGGCATATTCAATTCACTTTCACACTTTGCACTTAAAATAAGGGTTTAAGTTCACATCTTTAAGATAAATGTGGAAAAATAATAGGCTCAAGGTGATAAACATTGACTAAGTTATGATATTTTGAAGTCACATATGGGAATTTGATGGTTTGTTTAGAGGACTTATAATCTTTCTTCATCATTAGGTATCTTCCTCACAAAATTTCCTTGAAACTTTTGAAGTGATTTGTTGATATCCCTTTGAAGAGAAGGATGTCTTTGGAATCACCAAAAAATACCAAAATATGAGAAAGCTATACCCCTTTGAAGTTCAAAACCCCAGCTCCTAGAGCAACAAAGTGCCTTGGAAAACCTTTGCAATTTGGACAAACTTCCTTGTACAAATACTTTTGTCATGTAAATATAAGTTGTCTAGGATGATAAGGAGAAACCATAGCAACCAAAACCACTTCCAAATCATGATAATTGAGGGAGATATGCACTTGTGATCAATGAAACCAAAGACTTGTCCAATTAGGTCAAACTTCTTCAATCAACCCTTGAACCTTTGAACTATTTTTGACAACTTGAGACATGATGAATCATAATATACTTTGTCATGATGTTATTTCAAAATATCTTCAATAATGAAGCTTGAATCTCAATGAAGCTTTGTTGAAGAAGGCATCGAAATAAACTCATGAACCTATGGATCAACTTGATGGAATGTATTGTGCTTTCACCTATGATACCAACAATTAGAGAAAATATTCATTGTACTTATTAGTAAAAAGTTAATCAATACAAAACATAGATGATCACAAAATACAAGTGAAGGTGTTTGGTGATTCCCCATGGACAAACCTAAAGATGGGATGAAGAACCAAACCCTAGTGTTTGATCTTGTTGTGATTGAATTGATATGATATGATAGAGGAATCTTAGGGGCAAAAATTGGGGTACAACAACTTCCCTTATTTAAGTGTCTTCTATCCAGAGATGCAGAGGTTTAAAAATCTTCATGTCGACACGATTGAAGATACTTAAATATAAAACAAGCCCTATTTTTGGACCTAAGATGCCACACAGTGCTTATGATTATGAATTCAAATGAACAAATACAAAAATGACGCAAGACCTCACTGGGGATATAGTAAATAAAAATAGGGCTCAAAATAAAAACTCAACCAGGAAAATAAATCACTGGTGAACAGGAGAGCCGGCCCTATTGGGGAAAGAAGAGGTAAGATAATACCAGTGAAAATCAATATTAGGGTAAGCGGAAAATGATGAGCATTAATGCTCCCGACTGGGAACAAATGAACTTCTTCAGAGTAATAGAAACTCAATGATGAACTACCTTCCATAATGACAAGGCTACCATTCATCGGAAAAAGATCTCAACAACGAACTACCTCCCATAATTACAAGTTTACCATTCATTGGAGTAACAAATCTCAATAACAAACTACCTTCCATAATGAAAAGGCTACCATTCACTGGAGTAAAAAATCTCAACAACAAACTACCTTCCATAATGACAAGGCTGCCATTTATTGAAGTAACAAATCTAAACAACAAAATAACTTCCATAATGACAAGGCTACCATTAATTAGAGTAACAAATCTCAGCAAAAAACTACATTGCATAATGACAAGGCTACCATTCATTGGAGTAACAAATCTCAACAACAAACTACCTTCCATAATGACAAGGATACCATTCATTGGAATAACAAATCTCAACAACAAACTACCTTCCATAATGACAAGGATACCATTCATTGGAGTAAAAAATCTCAACAACAAACTACCTTCTATGATGACAAGGCTACCATTAATTAGAGTAACAAATCTCAACAACAAACTACCTTCCATAATGACAAGACTACCATTCATTGGAGTAACAAAATCTGAATCTTCTCTGGAAACTGACAAATTTACTGTGGAAGTACGGGTTACTCAAATAAAGAGACCTGCCACTTGCTGTTACGAGAAAGAATTGCAATAATGATTTCCTAAGGAAAGTAATAGGACTTCCTGTGGAAATGCCAATATATTCCTGTTGAAGAGATAAAATCTTCACGTGCAAAATAAATGCACATTCTCATACTGGGGCTCAAAGCTTTCCGAAATCAAAATAATAATACTGTTGGGGACCACCCATTCGAACCAGAAATAAATCGGAATGAAACAGTCAATCAAGATAACATCTCATGAGAAATAAACTCAAGAGGAAATCACATTCCATCCAGATAATGAGTTGAATAGGAAGGCTAAAGCAAAATTCTTCAACGAGAGATAACTCAGTGGGGAAAATGGAAGGATATACTTTCTGCTTAAGGTTGACACTCTATTGGAGAGAGGATAACACAACTCTACAAAACAGGGTAATATGCCAACAATAATATGCTAAAGAGCCATGATTTGCTAAAGTCATCTAGGGATGATGTTTGTATGGATGTATGAATGTCATTATGTATATGCTGACAAAACAGACATATAACACCGGGGATAACTCGACCAGACCAACTTGGGCACAATCAATACCCGACTAAATCACATCTAAGATGAAAATTCCATAAGAAAGTAAGCACCGACCGAGTAAATAGATTCCTATCTCACGACTTAACCTCACTGGGAAGGAACAAAATCATTACAGTAAATCAATACAAACATAGGGATATAGCAACTTCTTCTAGGCTCCACCGGGGAAAAACACACAGACTTCAATGGGGAAAAGCAAATGTTTCAAGGTCTGTACTTTTACTGGGAACTGTAATACTGACTTCATTAGGGAAAACAATACCACATTACCGAGACATCAGTTGGCGGATATCATATTGTCTTTAATGAGGAGGGAAACAACACATTCTTGAGGAGGCACCAAGATACATTCTTTAATACTGAGAGTGATGATTGCACCAACTTCTCTAGGGAGAAATTGCGAAACCTCACGAGGATAACAATTTTCAGGGAAATATGTTATTCCACTTTACTTGGGGATTTAAGAAGTCAAACCTTACAGCAAGAAATCAAACTTATTGGGATTTTAAATCAAACAGAGCACTTGGCAGGAGAAAACGTAAAAAGTTAACAAATGTTTCAACACTTCTGAGAAAAGACATTGCCCTTACCTGGTTGCCTAGGAAACAAACAACAACAATAATGCTAGCACTGCAAAAGGGCGGTGTTTTGCAAATGATTCCATCTGAGCATACAAAGTGAAAATGGGCTTTTGTCATAGGAGCGAAGACCTTACTGGGAAATCTTGGATAAAGACTCCATACCATGCAAACCCAAAATCAAAATGAACCAAGACCTGACTAGGGAAAACAAGATCGCAAAATAAACATCGCACCATACATCAATTGGTATCGTCTTCAACTATCTGTGAAAAACATGAAGAACATACTTCATCCAACAAAAGTGACTTGGGAGAACCTTCCTGGGGAAATCAGACTTCCAAAATTTCCGAATTCGTCCGTCCCTGGAGTCACTGTTTTTGTTCTTATTGATTCACAAAATCTAAAGCAATAAGTAATTTGTAAAACTCTTTTAAAAAAATGATTTTGTTATTTAATTTGTTTGCTTTGAAAATTACTATCAATAATAAATGAAGTCTTTGTAAGCTGAATAAAATAAGAATTGTAAAGAATTGGACAAAATCTCAAACTTTATTAATTTAATGGTAGTCTACGAATTGCAAGACTCCATAGATGATTACAAAGTTTGGAAAATGGTAATATATATTGGAAAAGATACTTTGAAATACAATGACCACTATTCTCCCTAACAACTTTGAATTCCTGAGCAGCGACTCCGGTTGAAGAGTGGTGGGGATTCAAGAAGATTGTTGCTTCAATGACCAAGTCTTTTCTAATGCAGGTACTTGCCAAGAAATCCATAACTTTTTCCTAGGTTGCCCTTGTGAGTTTTCAACCTACTGGGAAAAAAATTTTCTGTTTGTGTCTCTAATTTTTGCCTAGACTGCCCTTTCGGGTTTTCAGCCTACAGAGACGCCTTTTTTTTCCTAAGCCTCCCTTTTGGGTTTTCGACTTAGAGAGTTATTCTTTTATTTCTTTAGGTGAAGTATTTCTTGACTGCATCAGGATTCACAGGACGTGGAAACTCCTCGCCATCCATAGTTTCAAGAATCAATGCACCATCAGAGAAGGCTTTCTTGACAACATATGGGCCTTCAAAATTGGGAGTCCACTTGCCCCTAGAATCAGCATTGAAAGATATGATATTTCTGAGCACGATGTCACCTTCTCCGAATTCATGAGGTTTGACCTTCTTATCAAAATCTTTCTTCATTCTCTTCTGGTATAACTGACCACGAAACAAGGTTGTCATTCTCTTTTCTTCAATCAAATCCAACTAGTCAAACATGTTCTGGACCCATTCAACCTCTGATAACTTGGTTTCCATTATCACGCGTAAATAGGGAATCTCAACATCAATGGGGGGCACTGCTTCCATGCCATACACAAGAGAGAAAGTGGTTTCCCCTGTTGAAGTGCTAACAGATGTTCGATACCCATGCAAAGAAAAAGGGAGGATCTCATGCCAATCTTTATAAGTGACAACCATTTTCTGGATGATCTTCTTGATGTTCTTATTAGCAGCTTCAACAACCCCATTCATCTTTGGCCTATAGGGAGATGAATTGTGGTGGACAATTTTGAATTCTTCACAAAGTTCTGTCATCATCTTATTATTTAGATTTGAGCCGTTGTCGGTGATAATCCTGCTTGGCACACAATACCGACATATGAGATTGTTTTTGATGAAGCGCACCACCAACTGCTTAGTGACATTAGCATATGAAGTTGCTTCCACCCATTTGGTGAAGTAGTCAATTGCCACCAAGATGAGACAATGTCCATTTGACGCCTTGAGTTTAATCATTCCAATCATGTCAATACCTCACATAGAGAAAGGCCATGGGGAAGAAAAAACATTGAGAAGTGTCGGAGGCACATGGATTTTGTCAGCATAAATCTGGCACTTATGGCACTTCTTTGCAAATTTGTAACAGTCAGATTCCATTGTCAGCCAATAATAACCTGCCTTAAGCATCCTTTTCTCCATGAATGTCTATTGGCATGAGTACCAAAGGAACCATCATGGACTTCATGCATCAACATGTCTGCTTCGTTTCTAACCACGCGTCTGAACAAGACCATGTCATAATTTCTTTTATACATCACATCTTCATTGAGGAAAAATCTACCTACCAACCTTCTCAATGTCTTTCTATCTTTATTCGATGCACGAGCTGGGTATTCCTGAGTCTGGAGAAAATGCTTGATATCATAATACCAAGGATTTTCATCTACTGTTTCCTTTGCCGCAAACACATGAGTTGGCCTGTCCAAATGTCGCACTGTGATACGAGGAACATCATTCCAAGTATTCACTTGATACATAGAAGCCAGAGTTGCCAAAGCATCTGCCATCTGATTTTCATCTCTAGGAATATGATGGAATTCAACTTTGTTAAAGAAGGGTAATAATCTTCTAGCATAATCTTTGTAAGGGATCAAACCAAGGTGACGAGTATCCTATTCCCCTTTAATCTGGTTAACTACCAAAGCTGAATCACCATATACATCTAGAAATTTGATTCTGATATCAATGGCTTCCTCGAGACCCATGATACAAGCCTCATACTCCACCATATTATTGGTACAATCAAATGACATCATTGTTGTAAAAGGAATGTATGATCCATGTGGAGTGATAATCACATCGCCAATTCCTTTTCCATAAGCGTTCACAGCTCCATTCAATACCATGCCCCACTGGGATTCACGATCAGGACCTTCCCCAGGAAAAGGTTCATCACAATCTTTCTCTTTCAGAAACATAACATCCTCATCAAGGAAATCATATTTAACAGACTGATAATCATCTACTTGTTGACGAGCAAGATAATCTGCCAGCACACTGCTTTTTATAGCCTTCTGAGTACGGTATTCAATATCATATTCAGACAATAACATCTGCCAACGGGCAATTCATCCAGTAAGAGCTGGCTTTTCAAAAATATACTTAATTGGATCCATTTTGGAAATCAACCTAGTAGTATGATTCAACATATATTGTTGCAACTGCTTTGCCGCCCAGGCCAGCGCATAACATGCCTTTTCCAACATAGAACACTGTGACTCGCAGTCAGTAAACTTCTTGCTAAGATGATAAATGGAGTATTCCTTCTTCCCTATTTCATCTTGTTGTCCCAAAATACAGCTGTGATACGGTGGGAGAACTGACTTGAGGTTTTGCATTTGTGTTCGCAAATGTTTTGGTTTAGCAAGAGTCGCCACCGACTTTTTATTTTATCCAAAGGAAAGGTCAAAAAGCACAGGAAAGACCTTTGAGATGTTTTCTTGGGTTCGGGGGGTAGATTATGAAAAGGGAAGGTGCAAGCACCCTTTTCATCCATGGTTTTCCATGGGCTCTTAGTTACTTGTTTAGATCACTTTCTTTGATTTTCCAATTGTTTGAAATGGTGCTTTGTGTGTGGCTTTTGAAAGATGTTTTGAAAAGAGGCCATCATTGTGGCAACCTTTGTAATGATTCTTATTTGAATGTATACAAAGGTGTATTGTCTTTTGAAAAGATGTTTCAATGTTTTGAAAGTTTGTTTTTGGGAAATGTTTTGAAATTGTGTTGTGAGGTGTGTTTGAAAATAGCAAAGATGTTTTTGCAAGCTTTTGATCAAGTAACTAAGAGTTGTCTACCCTATCTACTCAAAGATCTATCCTACACATTTTTAACCCTTTTGACAGTGTTGTTTTACCATTGCATTTGGTAAACAACCTTGTATTAGGATGTTAAACGGGACAGGCGCGGGTCATCGTATTGACAATCATAGCAATTGTGCTAAGCATCTTTGGCAATTTTTTGAGGGACTAGATCATTTTGTTTAGGCAACCAAGATAGCGTCATCGAGGGACTATGATCTTTTTATTTTGTTTTTGTTTTGCCAAGATACTCAACATGCATAACATGGCCAATTTTAAAGGCAACAAGTGGATGAAACCCTAGGGGTGCATGTGTGCATTGTGTTGTCAATTTTCATGCTTTTTTTGTCATTGTATTAGTCAAGCTATTTGTTTGATTTGGGATTTTTGCATACAAACCCTAATCTCTATCATGGTATATTTGTAAGCATAAAGTGCGCAAAATAAATCTACACTATTACAACATTTGATATGGGGAGAGGGATACAATTTTTGAAAGGGGAATATTTGCAAGAAAATAAAACCCTAATATTTACTATTACATCCAAATTGAATAATTGGTACAAATAATAAATGAACAATATTTAAATAAACAAATTAAATATAAATATGCAAAATAATCTAAATATGCAAGAAAAATGTTTTTGTTTATTTTTATGTATATAAAAATATTTTTAATGTATTAATAAAATAAAAAAAGGGAAATAAAAGATTTTTTTGAAAAGGGTAGAAAACCCTAATTTTCTTGTAAGAAAGTAAATATATATACATTAATTATATACAATAAAATAAAATAATATATATAAAAAATAAAAATATATTTAGAAAAATATTATTTAAGTATAAACAAATAAAAAAAATAAAGGTATAATATTATTATGTATTATTTTTAAGTTTTTATTAAATAAAATAAAAGTATATACTCACTAAATTATTTTTATGTTAGAAAAATAAAATAAAATACAAAAATAAATGTGAAAATTTATAAAAATATTTTGGGTATTTTTTTATGTTTGGGAAATAATAAAATAAAATCAGAAATGAAAAATAAATGCAAAAATATAAAAATATGAAGAAATGGGCAAGGGGGGTGTAGTCGGCAATGCAAGGGGTGCCAAAAACAAAAAGCAAAAGCCCAGCCCAATTCCAAGCTTCATCTTCAACCTTGGCTCAAAAATACGCGCGCCTGTACAAAATATCCAGATCCTGCATACGTGCTCTAATGCAAAAATTCATAACATCAAAGTTGTAGCATTTTTAAAGACGAATTCAACCATATAAGAAACTTGATCTAACTCTCAACGACCAGAGAGAATTTCTCTGGCCCTAAATTCTAACCTAATTTTTTCAAGAAGTTCATGGATCAAATTCTCCTAACACGTTTAACTTAAATGAAAACTGAGCATATGTACAGCTTCATGGCTCTGAATACTACATTTTTTATTCACAAACATAAGCCTAATGATTCCTAAATAAAGAGATAGGAAGTTGACAAAAACTTGTTTCAGTTGACTTCGTGTATGGCAATGTGGAGCTTTTCAGTGAGGCCTGAGATGTTTGAGAGCTTGCTTGAACTTCCTCTGACCTTCCCCAATGCCTAGTTTGCTTTGAATGTGCTTGAACAAGCTTGTAGAACTCAACCTGCACAAGCTGAAAACAGAAATGGTGAAGCTTGCAAATGGAGTTACAGTCAGTGTCTAAGGGTTGGGATAGCTTGGATAGGTTATATGGAATGTGTTTGAACAGGTTTGGGGGAAAACGCGCGAGGGTTTTTTGGTATGTAAGTGGAACTGCAGGGAGTGCCCTGTTTTGCAAGTTTTTGGTGTTTTGATGTTCCATAGTGTTTGAGGGATCAAAGGCTCGTGTTTTAGGCTCAATGCAATGTCAAGAACTTGTTTCAAAAGCTTGCAAGGGTTGGTTTTTTCAGATGTTCAAGTTGTGGTGTATTTGACAAGTTTCTTGTATTTTAAGCAAAAGTGAACCATGATGCAAGACAGGCCTGTACAGGCTATCTATCAGCTTGCACTTTGCAAACTTGGCCCCCTCAATTGGTGGATATTGTGTGTTGTACCAGATCTTGTTCAAGGCTCAAGGATTATATTTGACATAAAGCAATTTTGACAAAAATGGCAATGTTGCCTTTTTGCCATTTTAGGATTAATCTTGTGTGCAATCCTCCCATGACCAGAACAAAGCCTCAAACCAATGGATTTGAATTTAATAATTGAGTATGGAAGGTTTTTGGGACCTGTAATCAAGTACAAACAAGGCTGATTAGAGTTTGCAACTTGTATCAATATGAAAATGCCATGGATCAAAAGTGAGTTTTTGCCACCTTCAAGCCTTCGATTCTCCCTAACCACAAATGATTTTGGAGAGTTCTTTGACATTTTGGAAAGCTTGAAACATTACCTACAATCCATATTTGAAATGAATATTGATATTCCAAGTGGAACTATGTAAAAAATGGTCATGAAGATAGGTCAAAATCCTGCCTAAATTAGGGCAAAATTTCACTAAGTTAAAAGTTTCATGGACCCTTGTTCCAAAAATAATAACTTGAGATCCAAGCTTCTTTTGGGAAAAATTTGTGAATCAAAGTTGTAGACTTTATGGAGGAATACAACTTTCATGATGGAAGTTTTGTTTGAATCCATTTTCATCATGGTGAAAATGTTGGGCAAAGTTGGGAAAAAATAAGAAAATTTCATAACTTAGAAAAATTCTAAGTTATGAAATTTTTCAATCTTAAACCCTAATTTGAAAAATTGGGTTTATTGATGAACAAGTTTCATTTTTTGACACATCTTGATGAAAAATGACCCTTGGCACTTGATTTTGACCAAAAAGTCAAAGTTTGACTTTTCAGTGTACAATCAAATTTTGATCAGTTGACTGGAAAATTCATCTGTCAATCCAATGCATTTGAGATCTTTGGAACCTTGTGAATAGGTCAAGATGATGCCATTGAGTCCTTGAACCCATGCTTGAACCCAATTTGCCATTGGCTAGGTGAAAAATCAGAAATTGCCCTTATACAATCAAAACCCTAAAAATGACCATTTTGCCCTTTTGATGATCTGATCAAATTTCTTGAGGAGTTATGGTTCAAACTTTATCAAATGGTTCATATGAACTTATAATGTTGATGTGGATCAAATTTAATTAGGTTTGACTGTAAATTGGCCACAGTTGACTTTTTCCCCAATACAGTTGATTTCTAGGTCAACTGTCCAATTGACTGGGCAAAAATTTGATTCAAAGCTTGAAACTTGGTAGAGGCAATCTTATAAGTACAACATGAAATATGAAAGTCACTTTGTGCATTGGAAGTCAAAAAATACCTGTGCAAACTCAAATCCTAATTTAGGTCAACAGTGCAAGCAGATGTCTTGAGCAGTGCAAGACCCTAATCTGGTCTTGAGTTCAAAGAGTCTTGTGATGAGAAATATTGATAAAATGAGAGGGAAAATTTAGGGGTACAACAGCTGACCCTGTTCAATCTTTTTGAACCTGAAGAGTTAGATTGGCGAGTTTGCCTTTCGTGACTCGAAGGTAAAAGAGGATTGGACACTAGAGTGCCCGTAAATTTGCGCTCGTCAGAGTATAGCTGAGGGAATGGGCTTAAAGATGACATTTGGAGATGTGACAGAATCTTGTCGGAGATGGGCTTAAAGATTCCATCCAAGAAAAATTGATCGTATAAGAGATTGCTTTGCGAGGGCCCATACACCTGTTGTTGAGGAGTACCATGCCGGGGAATGTTGGTCTCTGTTGTGGTAGAAATAGAACTTTAGTCGTCTGTTATTCTACTGGGGAGTCATCATTTGGTTTAAGAGGTGACATTGAACTGCTATCTGGTCAACATCCAGGCTTTACAGTCTTGTATTTCTATCTGGTCAACATCCAAGCTTCACGATACTTTGCTTCCTATCTGGTCAACGTCCAGTCTTCAGAAGGATATCAAATAGTTATCCGGTCAACATCCGGGTTTCCCTTTTGATTTTGGGGCCTACTAATATCCGGTTGAATGCTGGCTTCAAAGTAATTGGCCGAGTAAACTATTATTTGGTCAACATCCAAGCTTCACAGTATACCTTACTGTTATCTGGTCAACGTCCAGGATTCACAGTCTTGTATTGTTATCTGGTCAACATCCAGGCTTCATGATACTTTGCTTCCTATCTGGTCAACGCCCAAGTTTCAGAAGAATTTGCACGGGATTCAACTATTTTCCGGCTGACCTTCGGGCTTCAGTATAATCAAGGTACTATCTGGTCGAACCCAGGCTTTATAACTGGAACAGGAATCTGCTCCTTGATTTGAATAAGCAAATAGGAGAGCATCCGTGTCTGGAGCATCTCTAAGCCGTTTTCTGAGCTTTGAATACCCGTCTTAGGTAGCTATCAATTTCATCCTGAAAAGGGTAGAATGTTAGCTGAAACACAAAGTTATGTTGCATGAAATGTATGATGCAATAAGATGTGTTTTATCAAATGTCTATGATATATGAATGTAATGTATGTGCATGTAAGCTGATTAGCGGTTTTGCTGAGGAAAATAAATCCTGGATAGTTGGAGATAATAAAATCTTTGACCGCTGTCGGGGAAAATAAATCTATAACCATTGTTGGAGATTCGAAATATTTGACAACCTCTGTGGGGAGAAGCTATACCGCTGGGGAGATCAGGAGTTTGGGTTGTATGCCAATCTGCTGGGGACCTCGAGAATCTCTGTTCTAATGGGGGTATCAGGGGAAAACTGAATGGCTTCTGCTGGGGATCTTAATGACGTGCTGATTTGATCGTGGCGACTTCACTGGGGAAGAATAACTCTATGGGGAATTATCTGGTTTTAAAGTTACTCTTCAGGGACAATGGAGGAAACTAGATGGTCTCCACTGGGGTTTAAGGGTTGAAGTTTTGGACTCCGTTGGGGAAGAAAATTTCATCTTCACTGAGGGTTTGCAGTTCAAAGTTTTCTGGCTCCGCTGGGGATTGGGAGTTTGGAAACTCAAATCTGATGGGGATTTTGAAACTTAACTCCACTAGGGATGTGTATTTCAAGACTTTAGCCCTGTTGAGGATCTGAATGATGTACTGCAGGGGATTTCTTCTGGAATAGCCTAAAGACGTTTTCCTATACTTTCAACCTATCAATAATTATCCTTTCTCATTTTGTTTTATTTGTAAGCAGTGATTATATTCAAATGCATATGCTCATTTAATAAATCATTGGACGTTTTCAAATAAAACATAAGTGTAAAAAGAAGCAAACAAATTTCTGCACTTTGAAGTATCTTTGTATTAACTTTGTGTAAGTATTTTGTACAAAGGAGACAGTCATCCTAGTAAGGGAATGTTATCATAAAATTGAGAAAAAATTTATACAAAGAAAGATGGCTATGTGTAACAATTCCATGGGGTTCCCATTCTGCTATAGCTTTCATAATTCTGAGTATCTTGTCCATTCGTTGCTTCGTTCGACATTGATTAGATTGATCAGAAGCCAGGAGCTTATATGTGAAGAGATTGTTCTTAAAATGATCCGACGAGACATAGTCATACGCTTTATTTCCCTAACTTTTTCCTGGACCTCGCTTTCGGGTTATCAGCCCACCGGGAAACCCCTTTTTGCCCAAGTCGCCCTTTCGGGTTTTCAACTTGTCGGGTGTACAGATTTTTTGTTTTATCCCTAATTTTTGCCTGAACCACCCTTTCGGTTTTTCGATTCACCGGGATGCCCATTTTTGCCCAAGTCGCCCTTTCGGGTTTTCAATTTGTCGGGTCATTTATGCGTAGTATCTTTTGACTATGTCTGCGTTCGCAGGGTGCGGCAGATCATCACCGTCCATGGTGGTCAAAATCATTTCCCCACCGGAAAAGATGTTTTTGATCACAAATGGTCCTTCGTAAGTAGGAGTCCATTTTCCCCTGGGATCACTTTGCGGTAAGATGATCCGCTTGATTACAAGGTCCCCGACTTGATATACTTGTCTTTTGACTTTCTTGTTGAAGGCCTTGATCATATGTTTCTGATACGCCTGACCATGGCAAACAGCCGTAAGTCGCTTCTCGTCAATCAAGTTAAGTTGATCAAGCCGGGTCTGAATCCAATCATCCTCATTCAAACCAGCATCCTTCATGATTCTCAAGGAGGGAATCTGAACCTCGATAGGTAAAACTGCTTCCATGCCGTATACCAAAGAAAAAGGTGTTTCCCCGGTTGAAGTGCGTGCCGTGGTACGGTACCCGTGCAGAGCAAACGGTAACATCTTGTGCCAGTCCTTGTAGGTGACTATCATCTTTTGAATGATCTTTTTGATATTTTTGTTTGCAGCTTCGACAACACCGTTCATCTTAGGCCGATAGGGAGATGAATTGTGATATTGAATCTTGAACTGTTCGCACAGGGCGGTGATCATAGTATTGTTCAAATTTGTACCGTTGTCAGTGATGATCCTGTCAAAGATACCATACCGGCATATGAGGTTCTGCTTGATGAAGCGGGCACCCACATTCTTTGTAACAGAGGCGAAGGAAGCTGCTTCGACCCACTTGGTAAAGTAATCAATGGCCACCAAGATGAAACGGTGCCCATTGGATGTTGTAGGCTTGATCTCTCCAATCATGTCGATTCCCTACATCGCGAATGGCCAAGGAGCTATTAAGACATTGAGATGAACTGGAGGAATATGTACCTTGTCAGCATAGATTTGGAATTTGTGACAAGTACGCGAATGTTGATGACAATCAGCTTCCATGGTAGACCAGTAGTAGCCTGCCCGTAGAATCTTTGTAGCCATCGTATGACCGCTTGAGTGGGTGCCAAAGGTGCCATTATGTAGTTCAGCCATGATCTGCTCAACTTCAACCTTGTCCACACAACGGAGTAGGACACAATCAAGATTGCTCTTGTATAGGATACCATTGCTCAGAAAGAACTTGGCCGCGAACCTCCTTAAGAACTTTTTATCGTTGACTGAAGCTCCTCCAGGGTATTCTTGTGCTTCGGGATACCTTTTAACGTCATGAAACCACGGTCGGTCCACTACTTCTTCGGTATTAATCTCGTGACAATATGTAGGTTCGTCCATCCATTCAATGGGGATTCGAGGTGCCTCATTATCCCAATTAATTTTAAACATGGATGACATTGTAGCTAGCGCATCTGCTAGCTGATTCTCTTCTCGCGGGAAGTGCTCGAAGGTAATTTGCTTGAAATGTGGTAACAATGTCAGGACATGTTCTTTGTAACGGATGAGGTTTGGATGTTTAGTATCCCACTCCCATTTGATTTGACTGATAACCAAAGCTGGGTCCCCAAATACAATCAGAGATTTGATTCCCAAGTCAATAGCGGCCTTGAGACCAAAGATACAAGCTTCATACTCGACCATGTTGTTGGTGCAGCTGAAGCAGAGTCAAGCAGTGAAAGGTGTATGGCAACCTTCCGGAGAGATAAGTATCGCGCTGATACCGTTCCCAAGTGCTTTGGAGGCGCCATCAAAGTACAGAGTCCATCGAGATCCTTGTTCAGGTCCGTCATACGGTCTGTTTTCTTCAATGTTGCTCAAAATCATGATATCCTCGTCGGGAAAGTCAAACCTCATAGATTGGTAATCTTCGACGGCTTGATGAGCCAGATGATCCGCTAGCACACTCCCTTTTATGGATTTTTGGGTTGTGTACTGTATATCATATTTGGTGAGGATCATCTGCCATCTAGCGATTCTTCCGGATAGAGCAGGCTTCTCGAAGATGTACTTGATCGGATCCATTTTAGAAATCAACAGAGTGGTATGTGTCAACATATACTGACTTAGCCGGCGAGCAGCCCATACCAAAGCGCAACAAGTTTTCTCGAAGAGTGAGTAGCGGGTCTCACAGTCGGTAAACTTTTTGCTAAGGTAATAAATGGCATGCTCTTTTTGGACAGACTCGTCATGTTGGCCAAGTATGCACCCCATTGAATCATCTAAGACAATCAGATACATGATTAAAGGCCTTCCTTCGACGGGTGGCATCAAGATAGAAGGTTCCAGCAAATACTCCTTGATTTTATCAAAAGAAATTTGACAGTCATCATTCCATTCAACCACCTGATCTTTCTTCAACAGCTTGAAGATTGGTTCACAGGTAGATGTTAGGTGAGAAATGAACCTTGCAATATAGTTTAGGCGTCCTAAGAAACCTCTGACCTCCTTTTCAGTGCGAGGGGCAGGCATTTCTCGTATAGCTTTGACTTTGGCAGGATCAACCTCAATGCCTTTGTTGCTGACGATGAATCCCAAGAGTTTACCGGACCTGACTCCGAAAGTGAACTTGCTAGGGTCCAGTCTGAGTTTGTATTCCTTTAACCTGACAAACAGCTTTTGCAGATGGTCGAGGTGTTCTTCTTCTGTCTGTGAACGGGCTATCATTTCGTCTACGTAGACTTCAATCTCATGATGTATCATGTCATGAAACAAAGCTACCATGGCTCGCTGATAGGTTTCCCCGGCATTTTTCAGTCCAAATGGCATCACTTTATAACAGAAGGTACCCCACTGCGTAACAAAAGTAGTCTTTCCATGTCTTCGGGGGCCATTTTGATCTGGTTGTACCCTGAAAATCCGTCCATGAAAGAGAATACCTTGTGTTGAGCTGTGTTGTCAACCAAGATGTCAATGTGTGGTAGTGGAAAGTCATCTTTAGGGATAGCCCTGTTTAAGTCTCTATAGTCCACACACATTCTGACTTTTCCGTCCTTCTTAGGCATGGGCACAATGTTAGCAACCCATTGTGGATAGGAAGTAACAGCAAGAAAGCCAGCATTGAACTGCTTCATCACTTCAGCTTTGATCTTTTCGGACATGTCGGGCCTCATTCAGCGGACTTTCTGTTTGGTTGGTGGACAGTCTTCTCTTGTAGGGAGACGGTGAACCACAATATCTGTATCCAATCCCAACATGTCTTCATAGGACCAGGCGAAGATCTCAACATATTCATTCAACAACTGAACTAAGCGCTTTTTGACACTTGGCTCCAGGTTGGCACCCACTTTAACCTCTTTTCTGTCTTCGGTAGTACCCAAATTTATGGTCTCTAACAACTCTTCATGGGGCAGAATAGCCCTTTCTTCCTGTTGCAAAAGTCTAGCCAACTCTCCAGGAACTTCACAGTCTTCATCACCTCCGTATTCGGCATGATTGACCAGATCTTCAGAGTCACTGAAGGCCATAGCAGAATTTTTACCCATGGAATCCGAAGTGGATGGGTACCTTCATTTTGTGAGTGTGGGTGTGTGTAAGGGATAGCCACCTTTAAACAAATAAAAATATAAAAAGAAAGAAAATGAACACAAAAGTTTATATATGAAAACGTCCATGATTCATTAAAAATGGCATATGAAAATGAAGAATCAAAACCCTTACAAATGGACCTATATTCCCCGGGTAAGGCATAAGGCGAAAAGAGTGTACAAATTGTTTAATAATTATTACAGACCAAACAGGAAATGTTCAAAAGATAAATTAATGATTGATGAAAGTAATGGGAACGAAGTCTTTCGCCTCCCAGTTGTTCAGTCCTCCTTCAATGGTCGATAAAATCCAATCTTCAAAATTTCTCTCATCTTCAACATCTTCCAAAGCATGAACTCCATGATGAGTTATTTTTAATGGTGGTACTCCATCCCGGGAGCGACGCACATCCTTATGACTAGCAGCAGTGAAACCTAAACCGAACTTATCAGTCTTGAAAGGAAAATCTGGTAGCTGACCCCACACTGTACTTCATCCTTTCTCGATTACAGCCTTCGCATCTTTAAGGGATGACATCCGAGACACAGGCTTGGTAATGATAGGTACAGAAGTCGTTGTCTTAGCTGTCGCAACTTCAGGAGAAACCTCTTCAAAGTGTTGGAAAGGTGTTTCTATGAATTCACCATTTAACTCCACGTAGCGGAAAGAGTTAAGGTGGCTTATCATATACTCCTCCTCACCATGAACCGTTATGATTTTCCCCTGGACTGGATATTTAAGCATTTGGTGTAGAGAAGAAGTGATTGCCCCAGCATAATGAATCCAGGGCCTCCCTAACAAGCATGAGTATGAGGGACAGATGTCCATGACGTAAAACATGGAGTTGAAAGTTTCTATACCCACCTTAATTGGGATGTCCACCTCTCCGTGGACCATCCTCTTAGAACCGTTGAATGCTCTAACAATGATATTACTAGGCTTTAGGGTCAAACCCTCACAGTCCAATCTGTCCAATGCTTTCTTCGGTAGGACATTTAAAGACGACCCGATATCAACCAGAACATGAGCAAGTGTGGTTCCTCTGCACTCCACCGAGACATGCAGCACATCATTATGCTTTCTTCCCTTAGACGTTAGATCGGTATCAGAGAAGCCAAGACCGTTGTCGGCTGTAAGGCTAGCTACACACTCTTGAAACTAATCCGCAGAAGTTTCTTGAGGCACGTGCACCGTCTTCAGGAATTTGATCAAGGCTTTGGCATGAGCCTCGGAGAAGAGCAATAAGGCCAGCATGGAGATTTTTGAAGGGGTTTGCCCCAGCTGCTCTACGACATCATAGTCGCTTTTCTTAATTATCTTTAAAATCTCCTCCATTTCCTTTTGGGTGGTCTCGGGGATAACCAAAGTCTGAGCCCTCGTACTGACGGGCGCTTCTTGGATCCCCTTACCTTTATCAATAGTAACAGCAGAGGGTATAGCTTCAGGAGTAACAATTTCTTCAATAACTGGACTTTGCACAGATATCTTGACTGGCACAAGATCACTTAAGGGTCCAAAGATCGCCTTTGGAGGAGAAATCTCCGGAGAGAAGATTCTTCCGCTACGAGTGATCTTACTTGTCCCCGCAATATTTCCTATGTCGGGAGTTTCTTCATCGGAATTCTCTTCCACTGATTCGATTTGCTTCACACCATGATAGAAGATCTCTCCTCCATAATTCCACGGTATTGTCTTATTGGACTTGTATGGGATAGGCCCCGGCATAGTAATCTTCAGCGGTACAAACTTTGGATCAGATGTAATCTTAACAGGTCTTTTGGAGACCTTGGAAAGATTGTCGGAAATGGTAATTATAGCAACATCATTGATTGGAGTAATAGGAGTAACAGGAGTAACAAGATTAATAGGAGTCTTCTTGAAGAGGATTTCTTGAGTATCCATCATGCGTTGGATGCCTGACTTCAATAGCGGACAGTCGGATTGCAAGGTTGAACAAAGCTAACAATCTTTTTCACAGCCCGGGAAAATCCCGTCTTTCAACAGATTCATCTTGATTATTAGCAAAGGAGTCATTAAGTCATCAACAGCAGCGACATACAGATTCTCTTCGATAGCATGGGTATTGTGACCATGCTTTGGCATTGGGGAAGAAATCACGTTCGGCTTTTCGGGCGCGTCGAATTCTACCTCCTTGGCATCTGTTAAATCTTGGATCTTGTTTTTGAGGGCCCAACAGTTATTGGTGTCGTGCCCTATGCCATCGGAATGGTAAGCACTTTTAGCATTGGCATGGTTAAAAGGAGAAGTTGTATTTGGATTTTGTGGCGGATCTCTCAAGGTTGTAAGGTTCAGCTTCAAGAGATGGGGGAGAACCTGGGCAGGCGTCATGTTTATTTTAGTGAACTGCCTAGAAGGCCTTCCCCCTCTTTGTTGGTTGGTTCTTGGTTGATCATTCCTAGGTTTATCAGCTGCTGTCTTTTGGATTATTACAGCCCCCACCGTTGACAGACGCTCTACTCTTCCTCAACCTTTTTGAGAATAAACAGTTGACACCTCCTTCTTAGCTGAAAAAGGTTTTTTGACAGCGGCAGAAGCAGATGTATCTTTTTGAATCTTACCACTCTTGATGCCAGCTTCAACTCGTTCACCAGTCAGAATTAATTCAGTGAACCCTGCCGATGAACTCCCTATCAGGTGATTAAAGAATGGACCAGACATCATCCTCAAAAACATATCGACCAACTCTCTTTCAGATAATGGTGATTGCACCCTTCCAGCCAAGTCCCGCCACTTCTGAGCATACTCCTTAAAGTCTTCATTAGAGACCATACCCATATACTGCAGTTGAGTACAAGTAGGTGCTAAATCCGTGTTATACTGATATTGTTGGTAGAAGGCAGCAGCCAGATCCTCCCAATTATGTACGTCAGCCCTCTCAAGCTGATAGAACCAGTCCAATTGCGTACCCGACAAACTATCTTGAAAAAAGTGGACCTACAGATCTTTATCAGAAGAGTGAGGTTGGATCTTTCTGACGTAAGACTGCAGATGCATCTTCGGACAAGACAAATAATCGTACTTAGCAAATGTAGGCACTTTGAATTTAGGGGGAATGACGATCCCAGCAACCAACCCTAGTTCTTCGAAATCTAACCCAGGTACTCTTTGTACCTCCATGGCCACCAGCCGATCTTCTAGATTCTTATACTTATCGTCCGCAGGAGGGTACTGCTGCTCAGAGTAATCTTCATCCTCTTCTTCTTCTTCCTCTTCAGCCTCAGACTCGGAAGGTACTGCAACTCCTTTTCCTTTTCCAGCCCCTTCATCAGACGTCGAGGGGAAATCCAGGACTCTCCTAGCTTGGTTCTCAAATCTTCTTCCCATAGTGGCCACACCAACTCTTTTCTTTTTCTTCTTTTCTTTTTCCTTTTCCTTCTCTAACAGTGCTTTAAGGTCCTCTTGACCCTTTGCCAAGGTCATGAGGAGTTGTTAGAACTGCGAATTCTGTGCTTATAGATCTTTGACCATCTGCTCTATATCCATCTTGCCGAAATAAACATTAGAAAGATAAGGAAACCTGGTGTGAAGACCTGTTTATGCATATGATGAATGATATGTATTCATGTAATGCATTCAAGGATTCAGAAATTCAAAGTTGTTGCAAACAAAAAGAACATACGTCATATTAATAAGAAGAAATTTGTTAGTACATAAATGCCCCCATGGGCAAAATATTACAAAGTTCTTAATGTAAAAAGACGTTGCGCATCCTCTTTGGTGCGATGTAGGTGTTGAGAGTCTGCTCTTCATGGAGTCAACGAGTAAGTTCCAAAACCTTCTTCTCACTGGCATAGAAGCTGGCTTCAAAAGTATTCCGTTCTTCCTTGAGTTGTATCCAACTCTTTTGCAAATCCTCCAATGATGTTGGCATGTCGAGATGTAGGAGGGTGTATGGAACCTCTCCTTCCATAACAAGCTCTTTGATCATAGGCAGAATGTAAGGGTAAGGCATCATAAGACTCTGGGCGCGGGTTCGTACCCACTTGAGATAAGGCTCAAGGGGGATGGAATTATTGTGTCCCAGTGTCTTACTGTCCACTTTGTTGGGCATCCTCTAAGCTCGGATAAACCTTTGTCGAAGTCCTTGAGTGTCGCTGTCAAAGTCAAAAACGAAGTCTGGAATCAGCATGTCATGAGGGCCATCCCTTCGGGCATACCCAAATTGTCTCAGAGCTAAACAAGGGTTGTAGGTAATGCCTCCCCTAATGCCAAGTAGTGGGACATTAGGGAATTCTCCACAATGATCAATGATGATGACATTTTCTCTAGACCGAGAACACCAATGAACATAAGAATGTGTAAGAGTCATCAATCGTTGTGACCACCTCAAGCCTTGCTCATTCTTCAAGACTGATTGGGGAAGGTGAGAAATAAACCACCTTGCTAGAAGAGGAGTACAGCACATGAGAACACCTCTTTTCCTCATTGTTCGTGTGTGAAATGAGTGTTAGATGTCCCCAAGAAATGTAGGCACAGGATTCCGAGATATGAAAATCTTGACAGCGTTCACATCTATAAGTTGATCAGGGTTTGGGAACAATACCAACCCATAGATGAGAAGTGCCACAATCTCCTCAAAAGCTTGCAGATCTAGAGAATTCCAGCAGTCTTGTGCCTTCTCAAACAGAAACTTTTCCAAGAAACCCTTGACACCACTTCTGGTTTCCCAATGACCTTTGATATCCGATGGTTGCAAGTGTAAGGCTTGAGCAACATCTTCAGGCTTTGGTTCTCTTTCCATACCGTTGTAGGGTAGTTGATGAAGAATAGGAATCCTCAGGAGTTGAGAAAATTCCTCCAAAGTAGGTACTAGTTGGTAATCAGGAAATATGAAGCAATGGTGTAGGGGGTCAAAGAACTGGAAGAGAACTTTCACCATGCCTTCTTCAATGTTGGAGTTGACCAAATTGAGAAGCCTACCATGTCTTTCACTGAAGAGAGAATTCTCTGGAATCTTGGAAGCAAGCTCCTTTAGTAGAGGAGGGATTCTCACAAGGTTGACCTGGATTGTTTTTCTGCGGAGCGATTCCATAACCTACAAAACAGGAACAAAGATGAAGATCCAAACCCTTGAAATGGTTAGTGGATGCAAATGATGCTTTATGATGTTCATAATGTATGCACAAGTACATGTACAGACAAGTCACACAAGTTCCTAGTTTCAGGCTTGCATGGGGTTTCAAAGGTAAGTACCCTCTTAAAGTTAGTTGGCTCAACCTGTCCTATAAATAGTAACTGGGTTCTAAGGAGCTCAATATCACTGGATTATTTTATGTGTTAATTGTTTCAGTTTAGACACTTAACTGGAGACCTAAATATTCAAAGAAAATAACCCTCAATGAGTGTAGTATCGAGTATCTACCAACTTCGTACTGCACCAAAGCCGGTCATCTCACTACCCCTAATAAGGCCAAGGTGGTCAAGTAAAGATTCTAAAAGTCCATTAGTGCTTCATGACATCACTCAGTGGCCCTGTATTCTCTTTGATTGACTCAAAGGCTACTGGTACCCACAAATATGTCGCAATAATATAGCTATTGCTTCAACCATGTCGGTATACCCCGCACAGTTTCCACAATGTATTTCTATTTACCTATGAATGTTTCCCAAATTCGGGTAGAGGATTTCAAACCCAAACAATAGAACCAAGTGTAAAGCAATAAAAGCAAACAAGGTAAGCATGTAAAGGTGATCTAAAACCCTAAGGTAAACCCACTTTAGATAATTCCCCAGCAGAGTCGCCAATTATGTGATACAGTGGGAGAACTGACTTGAGGTTTTGCGTTTGTGTTTGCAAATGTTTCGGTTTAGCAAGAGTCGCCATCGACTTTTTATTTTATCCAAAGGAAAGGTCAAAAAGCACAAGAAAGACCTTTAAGATGTTTTCTTGGGTTCAGGGGGTAAATTATGAAAAGGGAAGGTGCAATCACCCTTTTCATCTATGGTTTTCCATGGGCTCTTAGTTACTTGTTTAGATCACTTGCTTTACTTTTCCAATTGTTTGAATGGTGCTTTGTGTGTGGTTTTTGAAAGATGTTTTGAAAAGAGGCCATCATTGTGGCAACCTTTGTAATGATTCTTGTTTGAATGTATACAAAGGTGTATTATCTTTTGAAAAGATGTTTCATTGTTTTGAAAGTTTGTTTTTGGGAAATGTTTTGAAATTGTGTTGTGAGGTGTATTTGAAAATAGCAAGGATGTTTTTGCAAGCTTTTGATCAAGTAACTAAGAGTTGTCTACCCTATCTACTCAAAGATCTTTCCTACACATTTTTAACCCTTTTAACAATGTTGTTTTACTATTGCATTTGGTAAACAACCTTGTATTAGGATGTTAAACAGGATAGGCGCGGGTCATCATATTGACCATGATAGCAATTGTGCTAAGCATCTTTGGAAATTTTTTGAGGGACTAGATCATTTTGTTTAGGCAACCAAGATAGCATCATCAAGGGACTATGATCTTTTTCTTTTGTTTTTGTTTTGCCAAGATACTCAACATGCATAACATGGCCAATTTTAAAGGCAACAAGTGGATGAAACCCTAGGGGTGCATGTGTGCATTGTGTTGTCAATTTTCATGCTTTTTTTGTCTTTGTATTAGTCAAGCTATTTGTTTGATTTTGGATTTTTGCATACAAACCCTAATCTATATCATGGTATATTTGTAAGCATAAAGTGCACAAAATAAATCTACACTATTACAACATTTGATATGGGGAGAGGGATACAATTTTTGAATGGGGAATATTTGCAAGAAAATAAAACCCTAATATTTACTATTACATCCAAATTGAATAATTGGTACAAATATTAAATGAATAATATTTAGATAAACAAATTAAATATAAATATGCAAAATAATCTAAATATGCAAGAAAAATGTTTTTGTTTATTTTTATGTATATAAAAATATTTTTAATGTATTAATAAAATAATAAAAAAAAGGGAAATAAAAGATTATTTTTGAAAAGGGTAGAAAACCCTAATTTTCTTTTAAGAAAGTAAACATATATACATTAATTATATACAATAAAATAAAATAATATATATACAAAATAAATATATATTTAGAAAAATATTATTTAAGTATAAATAAATAGAAAAAAATAAAGGTATAATATTATTATGTATTATTTTCAAGTTTTTATTAAATAAAATAAAAGTATATACTCACTAAATTATTTTTATGTTTGAAAAATAAAATAAAATACAGAAATAAATGTGAAAATTTATAAAAATATTTTGGGTATTTTTTTATGTTTGGGAAATAATAAAATAAAATCAGAAATGAAAAATAAATGCAAAAATATAAAAATATGAAGAAATGGGCCAGGGGGTGTAGTAAGAAATGCAGGGGGTGCCAAAAACAAAAAGCCAAAGCCCAACCCAATTCCAAGCTTCGTCTTAAACCTTGGCTCAAAAATACGCGCGCCTGTACAAAATATCCAGATCCTTCATACGTGCTCTAATGCAAAAATTCATAACATCAAAGTTGTAGCATTTTTCAAAACGAATTCAACCATATAAGAAACTTGATCTAACTCTCAAAGACCAGAGAGAATTTCTCTGGCCCTAAATTTTAAGCTAATTTTTTCAGGAAGTTCATGGATCAAATTCTCTTAACACGTTTAACTTAAATGAAAACTGAGCATATGTACAGCTTCTTGGCTATGAATACTACATTTTTTATTCACAAACCTAAGCCTAATGATTCCTAAATAGAGAGATAGGAAGTTGAGAAAAACCTGTTTCAGTTGAGTTCGTGTATGGCAATGTGGAGCTTTTCAGTGAGGCCTGAGATGTTTGAGAGCTTGCTTGAACTTCCTCTGACCTTCCCTAATGCCTAGTTTGCTTTGAACGTGCTTGAACAAGCTTGTAGAACTCAACCTGCACAAGCTGAAAACAGAAATGGTGAAGCTTGCAAATGGAGTTACAGTCAGTGTCTAAGGGTTGGGATAGCTTGGATAGGTTATATGGAATGTGTTTGAACAGGTTTGGGGGAAAACGCACGAGGGGTTTTTGCTATGGAAGTGGAACTGCAGGGAGTGCCCTGTTTTGCAAGTTTTTGGTGTTTTGATGTTCCAGAGTGTTTGAGGGATCAAAGGCTCGTGTTTTAGGCTCAATGCAATGTCAAGAACTTGTTTCAAAAGCTTGCAAGGGTTGGTTTTTTCATATGTTCAAGTTGTGGTGTATTTGACAAGTTTCTTGTATTTTAAGCAAAAGTGAACCATGATGCAAGACATGCCTGTACAGGCTATCTATCAACTTGCACTTTGCAAACTTGGCCCCCTCAATTGGTGGATATTGTGTGTTGTACCAGATCTTGTTTAAGGCTCAAGGATTCTATTTGACATAAAGCAATTTTGACAAAAATGGCAATGTTGCCTTTTTGCCATTTTAGGATTAATCTTGTGTGAAATCCTCCAATGACCAGAACAAAGCCTCAAACTATGTAAGGGTTTTGGGACCTGTAATCAAGTACAAACAAGGCTGATTAGAGTTTGCAACTTGTATCAATATGAAAATGCCATGGATCAAAAGTGAGTTTTTGCCAACTTCAAGCCTTCGATTATCCCTAACCACAAATGATTTTGGAGAGTTATTTGACATTTTGGAAAGCTTGCAACATGCCCTAAAATCCATCTTTGAAATGCATCTTGAGATTCCAAGTGGAACTATGTGATAGATGAGAAATCAACAATGCTTGCTCTCCATTTATAATAACCACTTTTCCTTCATGCACGAACTTCAACTTTTAGTGTAGAGTTAAAGTGACAGCCCATGCCTCATGTATCCATGTTCGTCCCACAGTAAACAGATATATGCGGGCACAATATCCATGACTTGGAAAGTGATATGGAAAAGGTGTGGGCCTATGTGGATAGGAAGATCCACTTCCCCAATAACTGAATTCCTTGATCCATCGAAATATTTTACAATAATACCACTTGGGAGCATGGGGCCCCCTTGATATTTCAACTTCACCAATGTGATCTTCAGTATAACATTTAAGGCGGACCCATTATCAATCAGCATACTTGACAATGAATAATTTTTACAGTTCATGGATATGTGGAGGGCTAGATTGGGATTCCTCCCTTCGTCAGGCAATTTATCATCGCAAAAGCTTAGGTTATTACAACATGTAATATTACCTACCACACTACTGAATTAATCTAATGGCATATCACACTCCATGGAAGCTTGGTCCAACACCCATATTAAAGATTCTCTATGGGCAGCAGAATTCATCAACAATGCTAGGATAGATAAATTTGAAGGAGTCGACAATAGTTAATCTACAATTCTGTAGTCGCTCATTTTGATAATCTTAAAAATATCATCCACATCTTTCTCTATGGTAGCACCACTGGACTCCCCTACAGCTTTCTTATTCTCAACACTTTCCATAACTTTCTTACCAGCATTATCATTTCCCCGAACAACCGGTGCAAATACACGACTACTGTCGGTCACCCTACCAGTCTCAGCAACATTCTCGATGCTAGAAAATGGTTGGATGGGAACTTCCACACCATCCTCTAAAATAGTAGCATCGTACTTGTACGATATAACTTTGTCTGATTTGTAAGGAACATGCCTTGGCAAGCAAATTACCACTTGGGAAATAATTGACTTGCTACAATATTCAATCTCAACGGGGGTAGAATCATTAAAAAAGGCACAATTATGTTGACACCTTCTTTAGAAAATTTGGGTATCAAACAATCATCGCTGGAGAACATATCCTCATCTGAGGAAAATAATTCATCCGCTGAAGCATATTAATCATCTGATTCATCTTCAGCCAAGCAAACCTCAATCTTGTTAACCTCATGGTGATCATATCTTTGTCTTGAAACTTTGATATTTCCATTATCCAATAGCAATTGAATACCTCTTCTTACAATGGAACATCCTTGGGAATCCCTGCAGCAAACCTGGCAAGATCCATAGTGGTGCTCTACCTGACCAACCTTGTGGCAAAAGGTAGAGTGCAATTGCACGAGATCATCATTCATATGGTCCACATCAAAGATCCATAACTCTCCAGGACATCCAAAGACCATGTTCACTTCCTCCTCATATTCTTCCCTAGGTCTAATTATACGGATGAGCCCCTCATCCATCATCTCTTGCAAATCAGCCTTTATCTTATCACAACCTTGTATATCAGTACTACATATACCACAACCAGCATGGTCATGAGTATAGTAATTAAAATCACAAAGGTCTGCATGCATTTTTACCAAGTCTCCTCTAACCAAGTTAATGTCATAAATGCGGAAGTCCCCTGGACAACCAGTAACCATGTTAACAACATTCGTTCCTCCATGCTTTGGTAGAGGATTGTATTTGACATTAGAACTGACATCTTTGAAGGACAAAGGCCAGATCTCACCATTTTATGTACCTAAGACTTCAGAGGATAATAGTTTTCCACATTATGCCCTGTTCCACCCTGATGGAAAGCGCATGTCTGATCTACGTTGTAGTACCAAGGCAATGGTGATGGTACAACCGAGGGTGGCCTAGCCTGGACCAACTTTTTCTAGATGAATGCTGGGAGTAACTCTGTATAGCTCATGGGGATAGAGTTAAAAGGATATTTCCTTTGATTCTTCCCTTAATTTGCTTGAGGGACTGGTCTTTGATATGCGATTGTAGTCGGAGTTATATTAACAACTAGAGTTACCAAGGCAACCTGTTGACGGCACTGGTGATTTCTTCTAAGAGGATTAACCCTTCTTTCTTGAATAACAACATCTGTCTCTCCTTCTTTCTTTTTAGCAAACCCGTATGATGGTTTCTTCATACTATCGGGATTTTCACCTCATGCCAGACGACCTTCTCTTACAGCTTCTTCCAAACAAACGCCCATTCCCACCATCACGGTAAAATCACTGGGTGCACTTACTACCATTATTTTACAATAGAATGCACCTAGTGTCTTCAGAAAAAATCTTTGTCATCTCTTTTTCTTCCATTGGAGGAATCGCCTGGGCGACTACTTCACGCAATCTCTGTGCATATTATTTAAATGACTCCTTGTCCCTCTAGACCATGGCCTTGAGTTGATCACGGCCAGGCGCCATGTCCATATTGTATTTGTATTGTCTGATAAAAACTTCACCCAAGTCATTGGAATTATGAATGTTGGCACTATCCAGGCTCATGTACCATTTCAATGTTGCACTGGTCAAACTGTCTTGAAAGAAATGAATTAACAGGCGTTGATCATCTGTATGAGTAGACATTCTACTCACATACATGACTAAGTGAGAACGAGGGAAAGTGTTTCCCTTGTAATTTTCGAACTCTGGTACTTTGAACTTTACAGGTATTTTCACATTTGGAACCAAACACATATCATTCACATTCTGCCCAAACAGTTCGTTTCCTCTAAGGGCCTTCAACTCTTTCTGCATCCTATCAAACTGATCCTGAAAATCGTCCATTCGATCATAGACACCCAAGATTTCACTTGGTGGAGGAATAGGGTGATACACTTCATCATTAGCAAATTATACCACATTCACCGAGGGATGTGCTGCATAATGAATCTCATTTCTAGCAGCAAGAGTAATATGTACCACAGGAGGTGAAGAAGAAGCAACAGCTAGAGAAAGTGGAGCAGCTTGAGCATCCTGATTATAACCTTTGGGTATAAAGTTCTCTGGCATTTCCCAGGGATAACCTTTAGGCAAACAATTCTGAACAACAACTACTGGAGTAGCAGAAACAGGAATAGTCGGAGCTTCGGTAGTAAATATTGTCTATTGAGGCTGAGCAAGTGGTGGCTGATTCTAGGAAGCCACCAAAGATTCCATTAGGCAGTGAGATTGGCCGTACTAGCCTTTCGAGAAGAAACTTCTTCGTGCAGATCACGATTCTCTTGTTCTATATTGTCCATCTTTCTTCTGAAATTAGCTCGAGTATTGTACTGATGAGACAGCTTGCTGAACAAAGTAAAGAAGCTCAGTAAGACACCTGGTTATTCTCAAAAAATTCAAGAAGTATGTACAATATAATGCATGATATGCAATGCATATGATTTATTTTATTATTAATATTTCAAGGAACTCAAAGATTTATAGACAATTTTGCAAATATCAAAGTACTAGCACATTTGAAATACTGAAAATCTCATTATAATAACCTCAAAATGGATTACACTTTTTTAGTACAAATTTCAATAATCCCAAGTACAAGATGAAGATAAAGTCTAAAAACCCTAAGAAAGCAAATCTGAATGAGATCACTCTACACGCTGACACTTCCCTGTGAGTCTTGCAATCCGAGCCTTCAACCTATGGTTCTCTTTCGCATACCTGTTGGCAACCTTTTTCTAATCATCAAAGTCGGGAAGTGAGCAACTAAGGTCTGACTGAGGCTTAGAGTAAAATAAATTATCTTGCCTCTTCAGCATCTCTACAACATGAATCTCAAGAATCTCAATCAAATCGTCTTTATCCTTTAGGTCTACTCTGTAGGACACCTCTAGAGTCTGGAACTTATTCTTCCAAGCTTCCTTTTTTTGTTGCATCCTGAATAGAGAAAGTTGAAGCTCTTCCACATTATCTAACAAGTGAGGAGTGGTTTTCACAAATATGTTAGTCATGGGTGCTTCCCGGGAATACGAAATCTTCAACTGGATGGCTCTTGCTTGTACCCACTGAAGATAAAGCTCCAAAGAAACAGCCCATCTCGGTCCCAGGGCCTTCCTACTTTTCCTGTGAATATGACGCCAAGCCTTTGCAATCTCCTCTTTAGCTTCCTTATGAACCTCTCCCTATTTAAGAAATAAACAACTCAAATGAATACTATTTGGCTTATCCCTCATCGATATCCAAGCTGTCTTCGTGCAAGAACAAGGTTGTAGTTAATTCCTCCCTTTGTACCAAGAAGAAGTACATTGGGAAAACTACCATAACTATCAACAATCTCTACATCATGGTAAGCATGATGACACCAAACAATATCTGAATGAGTAAGGGTCATAATCTTTGGATCCCAACGAGGTTCCTTCTTGACATCCCAAAAAGCATCAGATCAAGGTAAGTGAGAAATAAACCACTGATACAGCAAAGGCGTGCAACAAATGATCATCCCTCCATGATAAGAATCCAGAAGATGACTAGAGTAATAAGCATCACCCAATAATGTAGGGACTGGGTTCCCAATCATAAAGATCCTATTGGAATTGATATCCATAAATCCGTCGACATTGGGAAATAAAAACAACCCATAAGCAAGTAGGGCAAAGATGGCCTAAAAAGCAACTGTACTCTTCATTCTGGAAAAATAGTGAGCTTTCTCCAATAATAACCGAGTTGGTAATCCTCTAATCCCTCCTTTGGTAGTCATGTGTGCTTCAACCTCAGAATTCCCCAAATGGATCAAAGCAGCAATCTCATGGGATTTTGGCTCCCCCTCCAAACCAGTAAAAGGGACACGGTCGATAATAAGTAAACACAATAGATAAGAATACTCCTCTAATGTAGGCATCAATTGATAATCAGGGAAAGTAAAGCATCGATACATCGGATCATAAAATTAGACCAAATTCGAGAGAATGCCCTCCTTCATCTTGAGATTTATAAGAGAAATGATGGACCCATACTTCCTCCGAAAATCTGTAGAACTCTCGATCTCGGGTATCAGACTCATCAACTCATATATCTTGGGATCTTTGAAACTGTACTTATTAGTCTTTCTTTTTCCAAAATCCATAGTCAAAAAGTACCTAAGATATTCACAAAGAGTCAATTTTAAGTCCCTTGAAACAAAATGTTTTAAAGGATGCTCATGGGTGCATGAATGCATGATACAAAAATCACACACAAGATCACAAACATAGGATTCATAGGTTCAACGTCACGAGCATGAGGTCGAAGGTACTACCCATAAGGTATGGTCTAAAAGTTTATCACCTGTTGAACAAGGTTCTAAGAGGTTCCCAGAGTCTACATCTTTCCTTCGGATATTACCAACTTCCCAATTGACTCGATAATTAGAAATATTCTAAAGAAAAACTCGTCCGAGCGTAGTATCGCATGATAAATATTTCTGAATTACTCCTTCATAGCTTCCACACTACACCTAAAAGGCCCAGATGGGTTAAAGGTTCTACGGTCCTCAGTTTCAGCAGGCTCCCAGGTTGAAAGCAACACGTCTTCCCGATTACTCGGTAAATGACACTACGGTTAAAGGGGCCTCTACTGAGTGGGGGATCTCATGCTTCATTTTTTGGGATTACTCCTTCAAATTTAACATGACTATACCGCCCGTCCTATCTTAGGTTTGCCCAAGTTTGGGTATAGAACTTATGAGAAATCACCAAGCACCCTGAAAACCAGGAAAATCCATACAAACATATATACAACATATAATATACAACAAACAAAACCATATACACAAATAAACAAAGATAGGCTCAACCCACTTAGGGATGGACTAGTAAGAGGTCAATCTATCCCTAGTGAAGTTGCCATTTTTTCTGTAGCAGTAGAAATGTTGAGACTAAGCCATTGGATTGACTTGACTCGCACATATCAAAATAAAAATTTCCACCACGCTTTATTATTTATAAAGGAATGGGAAAAGAGTGAATAACCCAAAAAGAGGGGGAGAGAATCTAAGTTCGAGGGTTAGTTATGCAAAGGGAAGGTATTAGAACCCTAAACATCTACGGTACTCCGTAGGAACCTCTTTATAAATCAATGCATTTTGGCTATAAATGTTGTATAAATTAATAGATGGTGGAGATGAGAAAAGAAGTATTTTTTTTATAATTTTTGCACTCGCCGCGGTTGCGAACCTTTAGTGCCTACGTACCACCTTTCGTGCAATAGGGGATCAGGGTACTTGTAATTCACTTTTTAAAAAATTTAAAATACAAGTGTGTTGGTTAAATTTTAAGAAACAAGACGTTATCGTCATTATCCGAGTGGAAAACATACTTACTACCCACAATTATGAGAAAGGAGAATTTGCATCATCTCAAAGTGGAGGATATAGCTTGGATTTTAAAATCAACAAAGCCTCACTCAACACCCAAGTGGAAAATATCTCACTTCACTACATATCATAGAAGTATAGAAGCTTGCATCACTACAAGGATTGACAACAGTCAAATCTTTTGAGAAAATTTTAAAGTAAAAGGTCAAAATGGCAAAATGGTTTGAATGAGATTGATTGACTTTTAGTCTTCTCAAACAAATGTCAAAGTTTTATTAAGTTGATTAAAGTTTTATTTAAGAATTTTTTTTTTGAAAATGCATGGACCTAAGTCCAAGTTTATTATAAAAGCGGTTCAAGTTTAAAATCAAGAAGAGTTTTCAAATGGAGGGAGAAGATTTTTGAAATTAAAGAATATAGGAGGAGATAAAGGGGCTATCCTAAAGCATAAGGTAAAAGCTAGGGAAAAGAACCATCTAACCAACAAGAAGCCAACACTTAACACAATGAGTCAGTGTAGAATTCCAATCCTTTGGATTTGGAACCAAACAAGAAAAGATGATAAACCTCTTAATAAAACCAAGCTTCAATTGCTTTAAGTCTTCACAAATATTAGGCAGAGTAACGGCTGTATACAGATGAATTTCCGATCACAGACAAGGAAAGTAATCACAATAACCTGTACACAAAGAAAAAAAACAAACAACCCAATGTCTTGGGGTAAACCCCAAGAAGTCCAGACAAAATAACAGTTGAGGTCATAAGGTCTCAAAGTAGGTCATAGCTTCTAATCCTAAGTCCAAGAAGTCCACAATCTCTATAATGCCAAGGATAGTAACCAAGTAGTCCAAGTAACATTTAAGTTTTGTATGGTTCAAGTTGATTATTAGGTATCTTCAAAAAGAAAATGAAAGCTCAAATGAGCAAAATAAAAATGACATAAAAGTAAATGCTCAAATGAGCAAAGGTGGAAATAACATGAAATGTAAATGCCAAAATAAATGTGATTAAAGTAAAAGCATAAAATAAAGTTAATTATTAATGATTTAGAAATAGATGTTAGTTGAATGATCATCTTGAAACTTGAATTTGAAAACTCATTAGAAGATTGATAAAATCAAACATTCTCAATAACAAGTTTCATTTGCTTTTTGTCAAATATATCATTCATTTAAAAATATCAAGGCAACAATCAATGATCAATGATGTTTAAGTGGTCCACCTTGACCATAGTTGATGAAAATTCATTAGAGGATTGATATGACCAAAGCATCATAACAATGAATCTCAAGGTTATTGGATCAAAGGGTTCAAATTAATATAATTGGACTTATAAACATGGGTTTCGGCCACGAATAAACATTTTCTCAAATCGGGACAAAATTTAGCGCTATGTTAAACAATCGTAAGTGGACTTATATAGAAGTCGCACCTATTTTGAGGTCGGTCAATAGAAATCTATGTACCATATGTTTTGAGAAATGATATGGAAATCATTCTCCAATAACATTTAGTACAATAAGAAGGGGATACTATGAAGAGGGATGGGGTAAGAATTAAACCACATTTGAACCAAAAATTTAATCAAGTTATTATTAAAATCATTCATCCATTGTTTATGGAGTTAAACTCAACACCATGAATCAAATGATGTTAATAAAGCTCATGATCAAAATCTCATAGTCCAAGATCATCCAGAATATATACAAGATAAAATATATTTTAAAAATAAAGGAAAATAATATAAAAAAGGGTTTAAAAATGGGATTAAAACTAGAAAATAGCAACTATATTAAAAACATCCAAGAAAGTTCAAACAAGACCATAGAAAAATCAGAAATGAGCTCAAATATTTATATAAAATTTTTGGTAATTTTTAAAGTCAAACTATTTTTAAAATTAAAATAAATAGGCAAAACAAACCAAAAATAGTGAAAAATAGTAATGTCAGAAATAAAAATAAAACGAGGTTACCAATATTTGTCAAAAGGTCTTTGGATCCTTCCATATTTTTTTCCAGAATTTAAACATTAAGAAAAATATTTTTAAACATTTAAAACAATTCAAATAAAGTGAAAAGTTATAAAAAATATTATAACACAAAATAAAATTGTGAAAAAATAATAATCCAAAAGAGAAAAATTAAAAGTATTTTTCATAATTTTTTCATATTTTTTGAAGTTTAAATGAAGTTTCTATGATTTTTTGAAGTTTAAAACAATTTAAATATAAAAATCAAAAATAAAAATAAAGTCAAAAAAATTTGGATCAATGGATGACAGTCAAAACGCGTTAGTAAGCTAATCCAATGGATCAGACGTGATGTGCATATCATGGTCTTTAGTGAATAAAGCATGGAATCAATTATTTAAATCAGATTTGAAAAAATGCGTGGCACGCCTTCATTGGTTGATATATGACATGTTGGTCATGTTCAACCTCCAGCCAATAAATCTGCAGGTCTCAGAAACTGTAAAATTAGGACACGAGAATGGTACAGTTCGCTTCGTCTCTTCAAGATGATTCCAATGGTACCTTCGCGAAAAGTTTATATAAATTGTAGCTCAGTCGTTTTTGAAAAGAAGTTCTGAAAAGGGATTTGAAATTTCATGGCCAAAACGTACTTCCAGTTGAAAACAAGTGTTGCGACTAGAATCAGGATGATGAAAGCTTCATAACAGTATCAAAGTTTGAGAGAATTGGTGAAGGAATCTACCTATTGAAATTAAGTTGTAGAGCTCTAAAACTGGACTTGTCTAGAAAGATTTAGGAAGTCTTATAGCTTAATTCTTCTTCTGTTAGCTTCAGTGAGGTTCAAGGAAGGTGAATTTACAAAGAAAAATGATTGAGAAGGGTCGTAAGAGCAAATTCGAAGTTGCAAAAAATTGAGTTTAAGAGGAAGTTTGGCAGGGTGATTCTTGCTCTCTAAGCTTGAGAAAATGAATGAGGTATGATCCTCTTTTTATAGGGAAGCTGATTGAATGCTCAAGTGTGTGAAATGATGAAGTTTGAAGGAAAATCGTGTGAAGTTGCAAACAAGAAAAGTGTGACTTCTATTTTGATCAAAACTCATCCAAACCTTGTGTTTTAATATGATAATCACTTATGGAGGTTCACTAAACATGTTTATAAGAAAAAGCGCACAAAAAAATGTGTTTAGAAGGTAAATCAAGGATTTCAAATTCTGACTTTTGAAGAAACTTCAATTTCAAGTTACCAAGTTCAAAATAATGGCATTCTCAGATCAAGGAGTCTAATGAAATGATTCTTTAAGCTTTAGAAAGATGAGATCACGAGATTTATAATGTGCAAAGAATGGAATCAAATGGATGCTTGAGCTGAAAATTGTGATGAGTCAAAGTTGAGAAAAAGAAGTTGACTTTTGCACTTAGAAAAATTCTAAGTTTTTTCCTTCAAAAATGACTTATAATGTCTTGCATCCAACATGGCCTTCCATTTGAAATTTTCTCTTGACCAAAAAATATGGAATGAAGTAGATCTCTCAAATGAAATTATGAGATATGAACCATTTAAAATCTCCAAAAAATGAGAAAGTTATGACTTGTTGAAATTGGCAAAAATTCATCAAATGGCCTATAATCTTTTGTATCCTTAGGGGATCTTCCATTCATTTTCACACTTTGCACTTAAAATAAGGGTAGGAGTTCACATATTTAAGATCAATATGGAAAATTAATGGGCTCAAGGTGATAAAAGTTGACCAAGTTATGATCTTTTGAAGTCACATATGGGAATTTGATGGTTTGTTTAGAGGACTTGTAATCTTTCTTCATCGTTAGGTATCTTCCTTACAAAATTTCCTTGAAATTTTTTAAGTGATTTGTTGATATCCCTTTGAAGATAAGGATGTATTTGGAATGAACCAAAAATACCAAAAGATGAGCAAGTTATACCCCTTTGAAGTTCAAAACCCTAGCTCTTAGAGCAACAAAATGCCTTGGGAAACCTTTGCAATTTGGACAAACTTCCTTCTACAAATACTTTTGTCATGTAAATAGAAGTTGTTGAGGATGATAGGAGAAACCATAGCAACCAAAACCACTTCCAAATCTTGAGAATTGAGGGAGATATCCACTTGTGATCAATGAAACCAAAGACTTGTCCAACTAGGTCAAACTTCTTCAATCAACCCATGTACCTTTGAACTATTTTTGACAACTTGAGACATGATGAATCATAATAGACTTTGTCATGACATTATTTCAAAATATCTTCAATAATAAATCTTGAATCTCAATGAAGCTTTGTTGAAGAAGACATGGAAAAAACTCATGAACCTATGGATCAACTTGATGGAATGTATTGTGCTTTCACCTATGCTACCAACAATTAGAGAAAATATTCATTGTACTTATTAGTAAAAAGTTAATCAATACAAAACATAGATGATCACAAAATACAAGTCAAGGTGTTTGGTGATTTCCCATGGACAAACCTAAATATTGGATGAAGAATCAAACCCTAGTGTGTGATCTTGTTGTGATTGAATTGATATGATATGATAGAGGAATCTTAGGGGGGGAAATTGGGGTACAATAGAGCCAACTAAACTTAAAGAGGGTACTTACGTACAAACTCCATGAAGAATGGAAAAACACAAGAAGGGGTGGTTTGAATTAGGGTTGTTAAAACTTAAAGTAAAAGACACGTTGGTTATCCTGGTTCGTTTAAACTCAAACTACTCCAGTCCACCCGTCAAGGTGATTTCTCCTCTCTCAACAAGGTCTTAATCCACTAATCAAACTTGATTACACAGATACGATGACAATAATCAACGTCTTCTTGAGTTTAAACCACAACCCAGTTTTCTCAAGGTATTACACAATACAATATTTGAAAGCGTGTACAATATGTGTTTTCTAATAAAACAGTATCACACGAGTGATGTTTTACACAAATGAATTTTTGTAAGATGAAGGTGATGAAAATATCTCGTTTTAGTGCACAGCAAAATCGTAAATGATTTCTCCTTCAAGTCTTGTATATATAGGCAATGCATGTGAAGAGCTTTTGGAATGTTGATAAATAGTAATTAAAGAACTTTCCAAATATGGAGATTCTTGTCCTCTTTCAGCCGTTACTTTTGAATAGACATAAATGAAATGTAACGCCTCAAAACATGCTTGCTTCAAAATGCTTCAGAAGATGAATGTTACCATTGGGACTCCTTTAATTCTTTCTAGAACTATATGAATCAGAATAACAGAGTTCCTATTCGCAGCATTTAGTTCACTCAGAAGTTGTAGCTTGAGAACTTTTCTATATAAGTGTGTTATGCAGATTGCTTTCTATATAAGATGTGTTGAATCAGAGTTTAAACAACGATCTAACTCATCTTTTGTGCTTCTTCCATCAGAAGTTCTCTGCAAAACAAAATGCTTATTTAGGGAGCATAATTGTTCTTTGAGTGTTTGTTATCATCAAAACTCTTACAAGGGTTGTAGAATCAAATTATGTTCTAACAATTTCCCTCTTTTTGTGGATGATAAAAACTTGTATATTTTGATAGAAACTTAAAGAACATAAAGCATTTAAAATATCCCCTTGAGTTGGATACTCATATAGAGAAGAAATACTTCTCTGAAGGTTATTCTGATCAGATTTTTGGAGAAAAATATTTTTGATGCGTCCACTTTTGTCCTCAATAGAGTTTGTTCATGTTTTTCTTTCAGGAAAAAAACAATAGAAATTATGATATTCAAAATGTTTGAGACTGAGTCTCGATACTATTATATTTGAAATATCTTACGTTCTCCCCCCTTTTTTGTCAAGAATCAAAAAGCAATAAAAACACTTTAGACAATAAAAGGCATGTTGTATTAAAAAACATTATAATAAAAACACATTCTGAAGGAAACAAATAATAATTAAAAAAATGAAGAAAAAAAATCCAGAACTAAGTTTGAGGTGGTGGAAGTCGTGTGAACAGGGATTCCAATAAACTCTTGATCTGACTGTTTAATTCCTCTTGTTTTCCAAGCATCCCATTGGTTTCCTTTCATGTATCATCCTGCTTGTCTAGCCTTTCCATAAATACAATATTCTATTTCTTCAACTCCTCTAGAGTTTACAGCACAAGAGATGAAGAGCAAGTTACGGCTGATTCTGACTCAGGATCTTCTTCAACTTCCTTGCCTTTGTCTTGAAACATAACCAGAAGAAGAGGATCAGAGGATGGTTTACCATATTCTGTTGGCTGATGATCTTCCCAAGGGACAATGTCCAGCAGAAGGAGTGGCTCCTTTTCTCAGTGACGCAGAACTTGATCCTTGAAGATATTCAGATGATCACAGAAGTTTTGTTGAGCAACTTCATAACTCAGCTCCTTGAGTTTCAGGGATTCAGAGTTGAACCATTTTCTGAACTGGTTTCAATGAGAATCAGAAGAAGCTGGATTAAGATTCTCTATGCAAGCTAGCTTCAGAGAGTTAACCCATTCCTGTATTTCTGTTTCAAAAATCAGCAGAGATTTACCAACATCTGTTTTGGAAATTTTTGGTTTTGGTTTTGGAATAACGATATTCTGAGAACTTGTGACGAGATTGTCTAAGGCTTCTAAGTCTATAACTGTTCGAAGGGGGTCTTCTGGTGGTTATGAGGAAAGGGAGATTCAGAAATAACAATGGGCGAATTTGGTGAGTTTGGTGGAGTGGATTGATAGGGAGATGGAATATCTGGGTTGGAGAGGTTCTGTGAGGAAGTTGAGGGAATTGTGGGTGGTTGAGAGACCATGAGAAGGAAGGTGATTCCAAGAATGGACGTTGTGGTATCAGAGTCAAAGTTTTTATTTTTTGTGTGGGGAGCTTCAAACAGTGGATCAAATTGATCAATATTAGAAAGAACTTGAGGAAGTTCAGACTGATTTTGGTCCAAATGGGTAGTAAGTGGATTATTCAGAAGGTTATCTAGAGATAGTGAGGTGTTAAAGTCAATGTCAAAGTCATCAAAAGTTTGAGGCGATGGATCTTCTGTGGGTTTTGGAGAAGAAGTTTTTTCAGATGTTGATAACAGTACTGATTCAATAATAGAAATAAAAGATGGATTACCTTTCTTTTTGGCAGCTTTGGGAGTCTTCTGAGAAGTTCCTTTTGTAGCAACTTTCCTTTTCCTTGATTTTCTAGGAGCAACTTCCAGAG
Source organism: Vicia faba (assembly GCA_948472305.1). Classification (NCBI taxonomy): domain Eukaryota; kingdom Viridiplantae; phylum Streptophyta; class Magnoliopsida; order Fabales; family Fabaceae; genus Vicia; species Vicia faba. Next base: position 706,618,605 of record OX451740.1, read on the forward strand.
GTTGTTGTCTTAGATCACGGATGTTCACTTCTGGATTTGTCCCGTCCCTTTTACAAGCATCCATATATATGAGAATAATATCTGGAGAAGCATTTGTTTGAGAGAAGAGAGGAAAATCCTTCAGGGGTACTCTTCTAGTGGTAATGACTTCCTTGGTTGTTATTGTTGGATCCTTCATGATGGTTTCAATAATCTTCATCTTCTTCAGATTCTTGGCATTGAGAGGTTTACCAGCACAAGCTTCAAGAGTGTTGACTTGTTGAGCCTCAGTCAGATGTACTATCAGTTTATTTTTTGTCAGAATATCTGAAATGAGTCTGCCTAGAGGGATCCAATCTCTCTTTGTTCTTTCTTCTTCTCTTGTCTCTTTGATGCTGGTCTTTAGATGATTGAACAAAATATGTGGGAGATTAACCTTTTCTTTGGTGGCTATGAAGTACAGAAGATACTGTTGATCAATGTTAATATAGTCTGGAGAACTTGTGGGTTTTCTATGATTGATGCAACCCAAAATGATTTTTGACCAAATTCTGAGGTAATATTTCAGATCTTTGATTTTGTTGGATGGTTGGCCAGAAGTAAAAATTTGTTTTGAAATCTTATTTAGGTTATAGCTTTTGTCATCCATATCACTGCAACGAAACCTTCGTCGTCGTGACCTATCAGTTTCCTAATGAGATCTTCAGAGATGAATATTTTCTTTCCCATCACGAAAGAAGTGACCTGATGATTTGAAGCTGAAGCATGAATCCAGAATTCTTTAACAAGTCTGGTAAAAAATGGACCCAGTAGGCAATCAAAGTACTTGTTCCATCCTTGGAACTCAACATCATGGGTTACATTGTATCAGTTTTCCTTCATGCTAACGAAGTCTACAATGAGCTCACACAGAACTTCCAGCGAATCAATGGGAGTGAGAAGTGTTCTTGAGGGTTCTTCCTACCTTTCTACTATTGAGGAAGAAGATCCAAGAATGCTTTGAGAGCTTTGAGAAAGTTATTGGGAGGAAGCAATTGTTCACACAGACTCTTTAGGGTTTTTAAAGATTGAACAAAATTAAGAGAGAAAAATGAATTGAAAGTCGAAAAGTTATAGTGAAGGTGAGCAACGTATATATAGGAAAATAGGAGACTTAATTAACAAGACAAGGGTTTAAAGAGAATGATTACTAGCATTAATGATTCCTTAAAAGAGGGATAGCGTAAAGATATGAAACAATTACCGATATGACATGAGTCTCAATTCATCCAATCAACGTTTTAGTCTCTTCAGAATTTTAACATGTGTTCAGCCTTAGAGGAAAACCTTGCGTGGAGTTGACAAATGTTGATATTGTGAACTGTAAGCTTCTATCTTTGAAATGAACCGTTTGGAGAATGTTCAGATCTTCTTAGATAGATCCTTATACAACTTTCCTTCTTACTTCTGAAGAACTATTGATCAGATGTTCACACAAAAATAAAGGCATAAAGTTCTGAGGGTTTACGTATACATAAAAAAAACTATCGTTCTGGGCATAATTTCATGCTAAGGTGTTTCATAATGAAATTAAACCTATCTTCAGAAAGGGGTTTAGTGAAAACATCAGCCCATTGATGGTTTGTGTCTATAAATTTTAATGAAATAATTCCTTTCTGAATATAGCCCCTAATAAAATGATGTTTAATTTCTATATGCTTAGCCCTAGAATGTAAAATGGGAATTTTTGAAAGGCATATAGCAGAAGTATTGTCACAGAGAATAGGAATGTTACTCTCATATATGATGAAGTCTTCAAGTTGGCTTTTCATCCAGAGCATTTGTGTGCTGCATCCAGCTGCTGCTATATATTCAGCTTCAGCAGTTGATAGTGCAATGGTGGATTGCCTCTTGCTGGACCACAAGATTAGATTGTCTCCCAGAAATTGGCAGCTTCCAGAAGTACTTTTCCTTTCTAATCTGTCTCCAGCGAAATCAGCATCACAGTACCCTACTAATTTGTATTCTTTGGTTTTTCTATAACAAAGAACAAGATTAGTAGTACCTTGCAGATACTTGAAAATTCACTTAACAGTTGTTAAGTGAGATTCTCTAGGATTTGATTGGAATTTAGCACACAGACAGACACTATACAGAACATCAGGTCTTTAAGTTGTTAAATATAAGAGAGAACCAATCATACCTCTATAGATCTTCTGTTCTACCTTCTTACTTACCTCTTCCTTTTCCAAAATGCACGTGGGATGCATAGGAGTTTTGGTTGGCTTACATTCTGACAAGTCAAATTTCTTCAGAAGTTCTTTGAAATACTTGCTTTAATGTATGTAGGTTCCTTCTGGGGTTTGATTGATTTTGATACCCATAAAGAACTCGAGTTCTCCCATCAAACTCATTTCAAATTTTGCCTGCATAGATTTAGCAAATTCTCTTCTTAAAGAGGCTTTAGTAGATCCAAAATTAATATCATCTACATAAATTTGACAAACCAGAATGTCATTTTTAAATAGTTTACAGAATAAGGTAGTGTCGACCTTCCCTCTGGTAAAATTATTTCTAAGAGAAAGTTACTTAGTCTTTCATACCAAGCTCTGGGAACATATTTCAGACCATATAACGATTTCTTAAGTTTATAGACATAATATGCATGTTTTGAATTTTCAAAACCAGGGGTTGGTGCACATATACTTCTTCATCAATGTAACCGTTTAAAAATTCAATTTTAACATCCATCTGATAAAGAGTGATGCCATTATTTACAACAAAAGAAATTAAAAGCCTGATAAATTCTAACTTGGAGACTGGAACAAAGGTTTCTGTATATTCTATCCCCTCTTGCTAACTATAACATTGTGCCACCAGTCGTGCTTTGTTTCGGAAGATGTCTCCTTGTTCATGTAGTTTGTTTCTGAATACCCATTTGGTTCCAATAATGTTAAACCCTTTTGGTATAGGAACTAAATCCCACACATCGTTTCTGGTGATGTGGTTTAATTCTTCCTGCATTTCAAGTATCCAATCATTGTCCATAAGGGCTTCGACAATGGAAGTTGGCTCAATCAGAGACATTAATCCCATGAGAGATTCTTCAGAATTTCTGAATGTAGATCTTGTTCTGATTGGGTCTTCTTTCTTTCCTAGAATCTTGTTTTCTGGATAAGCTAAACTGCTTCTAGATTGTCTTTTTTGGAGAGGCTCTTCAGATGTTGTTGTAATGTTTTCGACAGCTTCTTCCGGAGTTAACTGTGATTCTTTGTGAGCAACTTCTGATGCAGTGTCTTCAGTACCTGTAAATTGAACTTCTATATCTGCAAAATTTTCACCCTGCTTTGACTTTTGAGAGCCAAGCTTATCATCAAATCTGTTCAAATGTTCAGATGAGACACTTTTGTGCTTTAGAGTCAAACTTGTTCAGATGTTCTTTAGTGTTTAGAATGAAACAAGTACATACGAATGGATGAAAATAAGAAATGTTGGGCTTTTTGTTCTTCCATAGTTCATATGGAGTCTTATCTAGAATAAGTCTTATGGAGATTCTATTCTGAATATAACACGTCGTGTTAATTGCTTCTGCCTAGAAGTTCTTAGCAATGTTAGTCTCGTTGATCATGGTTCTGGCCATTTCTTGTAAAGTTTTATTCTTTCGTTCTACAACTCTGTTTTGTTGCGGAGTTCTAGGATAAGATAAATCATGAGAGATTCCATTCTCATTAAAAAGTAATTCAAATTACTTGTTTTCAAATTCCCCTCCATGATCACTTCTGACTTTAACAATTCTAAGATCTTTTTCATTTTGGACTTGGTCATAGAAATCAAAGAACACACAATGTGACTCGTCCTAGTGTCTTAAGAACTTAACCCATGTCCATCTTCTATAGTCATCTATGATCACTAATCCATACTTCTTTCCACTAATGGATGCAGTTTTCACTGGTCCAAATAGATCTATATGCATAAGTTTTAATGGTCTAAGGGTAGAAACAACATTTTTTGTTTTGAAAGAAGGTTTTGCAAACTTTCCTTTTTGACATGCTTCACACATAGCATCTGAGTTGAACTTCAGGTTAGGAAGTCCTCTGACCAGATTGAGTTTGTAAATCTGAGATATCCTTCTCATACTAACATTCCCCAATCGTCAATACCAGACCCATTTCTCATCGTTAACATACAATAGGAATTTAACATTCTGATTTTTTAGTTTAGAAAGTTTTATTTTGTAAATGTTGTTCTTTCTCTTTCCATTAAAGAGGACAAATCCATCTTTCTGACTAACTGCTTTACCAGACTTTTGATTGAAGATTATATCATAACCGTTATAACTTAATTGACTTATTGATAACATGTTATGCATTGATCCATCTACTAACAGAACATTAGTTATATAAGGAAGTGTACCGTTACCAATAGTTCCAGAGCCAATAATCTTTCCTTTCTGATTGCCTCTGAAACCTACATAGCCTCCAGATTTAAGCTCCAGGCTTTGGAACATATGCTTTCTTCCCATCATGTGTCGTGAGCATCCAGAGTCCAGGTACCAAGATTGGTGTTTCAATGTTGATGTTAAAAACATCTACAACATAGACAATTTTGTCCTTAGGTACCCATATCTTTTTGGGTCCTTGTTTATTAGAGTTACCAAAATTCTGTTTGAATTTTGGTTTAGAATAAAAAGCATTACTAGTATACTTTATGTCATGTGTGTGCCCATAGGTGAGGTGATAATAAAGAGGTGTGTGTTTTATGACCATATCCTTAACTTTCTTAGGTTGAGATACTTTACCCTTGTATCCTATTCCTTTTCTGACATTTCTGCTAACTCCATAGATCATTGAAGCCATCTTGCTTCTATCTATGTTTTAGCAAGAAATTTTTGAAAGCTATGATCATATTCCTTTATGATCTTATCAGAGTTACTAGGAACTTATGAGACAGTTTATTTATGAGCCTTTTGTAATTTATTTTCTAGTTTAGAAATTGTTTCTTTAAGCTCAGAGTTTTCTGATCTCAGTTTCTTACTTTCTTCAGAGTCAGAAACTAGATCCTTTTTCAGGTTCTTGTTTATGACTCGAAGTTGCTGATATCCTTTAAGAATTTTTGACAAACTTTCTTCTAATTGAGATCTAGAAAAGTTATAGAATACCTCTTATTCCTCTGAGTCTGATTCTGATCCAGATGATCCAGTGTCATCTGATACGTTGGCCATTAGGACTATGTTTGCTCTTTCATCTTCTGATTTTGTTTCAGCTTTAGAAGACTCTGAGTCATCCCATATTGCCATGAGGCTTTTCTTATTTTCCTTAAAGAACTTCTTTTTAGGTTTCTCTTTTTAAAGATTTGGACAATCGCTCTTGTAATGCCCTTGTTCATTGCATTCATAGCAGACAATGTCTTTGTTACTTAATTTTCTGTATCCAAAAGATGGTTCAGAATGATTTCTCATTATTCTGGAAGTTTTGAACTTCTAATGCCTGTGCTTCCACAACTAATTGACTCTTATGGAGAGAAGAGACAATTCGTCTTCTTCTGATGAGAATCCACCAGAGTTTTCTTCTTTTTCCTGCAAAATTTTTGGTTCATATTTTTGGTTAGATTTAAGAGCTAAAGACTTACCTTGCTTCTAGGTCTCATCTTCTTATAACTCAGTCTCATGATTTCTCAAGGAGCTGACATGTTCTTCGAGAGAGATTTTTTTCAGATCTTTGGCCAGTTTAAGAGCCGTGGCCATGGGTCTCCGTTTCTTGGGTAAACTTCAGATGATTTTCTTTACATGATCTGCATTTGAGTACCCTTTATCCAGAACTTTTAGCCCAGCAACCAGAATTTCAAATCTTGAGAACATTGTTTCAATGGTTTAATCCTTTTCCATTTTGAAGGCTTCATACTTCTGAATGAGAGAAAGAACTTTGGTTTCTTTGACTTGCGTTTTGCCTTCATGCGTCATTCTCAAGGAGTCAAACATGTGTTTTGTTGATTCTTTGTTTGTGATTTTCTCATACTCTATGTACGAGATAGCACTCAAGAGAATTGTTTTGGCCTTGTAATGATTTCTGAGTTCCCTCTTTTAATCATCTGTCATTCTTTTTCTGTCAATCTTCTGACCGCTTTCGTCAACTGGATAAATTTACCCATCAGTCACCATATCCCAGAGATCAGTGTCATGAGCTAGAAAGAAACTTTCAATTCTGTCTTTCCAATAATCAAAGTTTTCACCATCAAAGATTGGAGGTTTATCGCTGATTCTGTCTTTCTCATCATGATAATTATTGTTGATGTTCTGACTTGGTCCCAGCATAGTGTTTTTCTTGCTTGGATCTTTTTCTGACACAGTTAAGTGTTTGTACTCAGAACCAGGCGCTTTGATGCCAAATGAAGAATGGAAAAACAAAAGAAGGGGGTTTGAATTGGGCTTTTTAAAACTTAAAGTAAAAGACACGTTGGTTATCCGGGTTCGTTTGAACTCAAACTACTCCAGTCCACCCGCCAAGGTGATTTCGCCTCTCTCAATGAGGTCTTAACCCACTAATCAAACTTGATTACACAGATACTATGACAATAGTCAACGTCTTCTTGATTTTAAACCACAACCCAGTTTTCTCAAGGTATTACATAATACAATATTTGAAAGCATGTACAATATGTGTTTTCTAACAAAACAGTATCACACAAGTGATGTTTTACACAAATGACTTTTTGTAAGATGAAGGTGATGAAAATATCTCGTTTTAGTGGACAGCAAAATCGCAAACGATTTCTCCTTCAAGTATTGTATATATAGGCAACGCATGTGAGGAGCTTTTGGAATGTTGATAAATAGTAATTAAATAGCTTTCTAAACATAGAGATTTTTGTCCTCTTTCAGCCGTTACTTTTGAATATCCTTAAATGAAATGTAATGCTTCAGAACATGCTTGCTTCAAAATGCTTCATAAGATGAATGTTACCATTGGGACTCCTTTACTTATTTCCAGAACTATATGAATCAGAATAACGGAGTTCCTGTTCGCAGTGTTTAGTGCACTCAAAAGTTGTAGCTTGAGAACTTATCTATATAAGCGTGTTATGCATATTTCTTTCTATATAAGATGTGTTGAATCAGAGTTTAAACAACGATCTAACTCATCTTCCGTGCTTCTTCCCTCAAAACTTTTCTACAAAACAAAATACTTATTTAGGGAGCATAATTGTTCTTTGAGTGTTTGTTATCATCAAAACTCTTACAAGGGTTGTAGAATCAAACTATGTTCTAACACTCCATGCCTGAACCTAAGGCCATGTGTGCTTTGCTTGTGTTTGATTATCTATTCGAACATAACATTGTAACATCATGACATCATTCCATATCATTTTCACTGACCATTTCAAAGATCTCAAGGGCCTGTGATGCAGGTTATCATGAACTGACATCTATCAAGGGGCAAGGGGATTTATTTCATCTAACCAATAATGTCGAAGACCGAAGTACGTTGTCTTGAGTCATAGGCTAGGACCCACCCGACATGGTGAGCTTGATTCTTACATAAGGACATTCAAAGAACTGAAGTTCTCCAGTCAAAGTTGTAGCCAGATTCAACTTCTATTGTTTCACTTTTGTTTACTCCGCGAGATCCTTGAAAACATTACATCTATATATCAAGCATCATTACATAACAGGTTTTCCAATACAGGTTTTCTCATCTTCTTGTTGTTTATTTCAGTAAAAGATGGCACTCGAACAAACTGCAAAAGAACATCAAGCTCAGAACGCTCAGTTTCAGCAGATGTTATTTGACTTAGCTAAGGGTCAAGACGAGTTGAAGACACTCATCACAAAGGGGAATAAGAAGAAGACTAAAAAGCCAGCAGTCTTTCTTAATATGGGCAGAAGATTCAAGGGTCCAATCATAAGGGCTCTAGATTTTGAGGTTCCCCTGAATGAAGAAGATAACCAAGAGAAAGATGACGAAAGTGTGAAAGCTGAAGAGAATAATAACCTTGGTTCTAGCCAAGATTATGATGAAGAATATTTCGCTGAACAGTATCCTCCTGCTGATGATAGATATAAGCAGTTTGAAGATTGCCTCAAGGCCATGGAAATCCAGAAGGTGCATGGATTGGATTTTGAAGAGGTGGAACTTATTCTACGGGTGGTTATCCCTCACAAGTTCAAGGTCCTCGCTTTTGATAAATATGATGGTGTTTCTTGTCCGAAACCTCATCTGAGGTCCTATGTTCGGAAGATCCAACCCCATACTGCTGACAAAAAGTTATGGGTTCACTTCTTTCAAGAAAGTTTGTCTAGTACATAACTTGAGTGGTTCTATCGGCTGGAGGGAACCAACATCCGTACTTGGGAAGACATGGCTGCTTCTTTCTACAATTAGTATCAATACAATTATGACCTTACACCAACTCGTGTGCAATTGTAAAACATGATCGTGGGCTTGAATGAAGGGTTCAAAGAGTATGCCCAAAAGTGGAGAGATCTGGCTGGACGAGATCAACCCCCACTGTCTGATAGAGAGTTGGTGGATATGTTTATGGGAACTTTGATAGGGCCATTCTTTAATCATCTGATTGGAAGCTCCTCATCTGGTTTCACTGAGCTGATTCTAACTAGAGAAAGTGTCGAAAGTGGTATTAAGAGCGAGAAAACTCAAGTGGTTGCATCTTTGAGTGTTGTGAAGAACACATTCAGTGGTAAGAAGGAGACTAATGCAGTATATGGCTAGAAGGGTCGTGTTAAAAATGACCGCAATCAGTCTGTGGGAGCGGTATTAATTTCTAATCCCGCGCTTATTCAACAACAACAACAGGGAACTCAGCGTAGGTCAGACGCTCTAAGAAGACAGTTTACGAAGATCAGTATACCATTATCTCAGGATTGCAACGTTTACTGAAATCAGAGCTGATAACATTGAGGGAGCCTCCTCAGAACCCCAACACCTCCTCTCCTCATTATAATCCGAATGTGAAGTGTGCCTATCATTCCAACAATCCTGGGCACGATACCAACAACTGTTGGGCCCTGAAAAACAAAATTCAGGACATGATTGACAATAAAGAGATTGAGTTTGATCCTCCGGAGACCCCGGATGTGATTATTGTACCAATGTCGAAGCATGACAAAGGCGTAAGTGCTATTGTCCATGTTCTTTATGTTTCTACTATAAGTGAATTAGTTACTCCCTTACCAATCATTAAGAGGAATCTGTTGCAGGTCGGTTTACTTTCGGGCTGCATTGAAAAATGTTATTGCTGCGCTGCCCAACCAAATGACTGCAAGTTACTGAAAGAAGGCATTCAACGCCTGATGGACAATCATATAATTCTGATTGAGAAGGTTTCTGTCTGGTGAGAATATGTATCAAGATTTATCAATAATATCTGACACTCCTGTCAGGATTACCTCTAAAGGTCCTGTAAGAATTACTGCCAATCCGAAAGTTGTCCTCTGATCATCACTACTCCTAGACCTATCCGATATTCTTCAGATAAAGCTATTCCTTAGAACTATGGATCTGACGTCTACTACCATGGAGTCAAGCAAGAACTACCGACTGTTGAAAATGAAATTACTGAAGTTGTTGATCCCGACATTAACAATATTGCTGGGACCAGTAAGGTTACTAGAAGCGGAAGAGTTTTCTCCCTGGAAATCTCTCCGAAGACTATTTCTACACCTGTTAAAGTTACCGCTACCAGGTCAACTTCTACCAGACGGAGGATCCTAAAGAAGATACAACTGAAGACACCTCTAGACAAGAGTTGGAGGAGGTATTTAAGATTATCCGCAAGAGTGATTACAAAATTGTTGAACAGTTGTGGCAAACACCATTTAAGATCTCCATGATATCCCTATTACTATATTTTGAATCCCATGCACAAGCTTTAGTGAAAATCTTGAAGACTTCTCACGTACCACAAGAAATCTTTGCCGATCAATTTGGAACTTATGTTGCTAGCTTAACGACTAACAATGGATTAGGTTTCTCTGATGTTGATCTGACTCCTGAGGGAAGAAACCACAACAAGGCCATGTATGTCTCCATTGAATACAGGGGGACTACTTTGGTGGATGTATTGGTTGATATTGGTTCCTCGTTACATGTTCTACCAAAAGGAGCTCTGGATAGACTTGATTGCGAAGGGGTTGTACTGAAACCCAATGATATTGTAGTTCAAGCCTTTGACGGGTCAAAGAGGACGGTACACATAGAAGTGGATCTTTCGATCAAAGTGGGTTCACAGTTCTTCGAATCTACCTTTTATATAATGGATATTCGACCAACTTATTCTTTCTTACTGGGGCGCCCCTGGATCCATAGGGCAGGTGTTGTTACCTCTACCTTGCATCAGAAGTTAAGATATCTTGTGAAAGGAAAAATTGTTAATGTCTGCTATGAAGAAGAGTATATGGTTAGACACTTGAACTCTTTTCGGTATGTAGAGATGGACGGCGAGTTCATCAAGACTTCCTATTATACTTTTGAAGTTATCCCTCCAGCCGCTACTGAAGATGTCTCTGCCATTCACAAAGTTACCAGGGTTCTGCCCAAAATGGCTTCACTGAAAGACACTAAAGTTGTTGTAGAAGAAGAGGGCCAGAGGGTTGTTCATCTCACTTGTGCTGGACGACTACCATTTCACATCAACAACAACAGAGTCAACGCTATAGAAGATGCTGACAGTGATTATGACCTTGACAGCTGGATCTTTCCTACCATTGGAAAAGGGCTCAACAACTGGAAGGCAGAAGGAATTATCTCTATCTCCTTTAGTCAGGAGTAATAGCTACATTTATACTTTTATTGCTTTCAAATTTTTGGTTATGTAATTTTTGAACAATGACTTTAAGCCTTGTATCTTACCCGGGGCACAACAGTTCATTTGTTAAGGGTTGTCATTTCATAAACATATTTTCATTTAATAAAGCATTGGACGTTTTGCATTCAAATTGTGTGCTCTCTGTCTTTCTTTCTTTTTTATCACTTTCAAATAGCTAGGTGATCTTACACACACCCACACAATAAATTTCAGATCCACATCCACTATGGATCTCGTTGATAACAAGTCTGTTATTGCCACTTGTAAATTTGAAAATACGATCTACCAAGCCGAGGACGAAGGTGAGGAAGATTGTGAAATACCTAGAGAACTTTCTAGACTGTTATTACAAGAGGAAAAGGCTATTAAACCATATGAAGATCCAGTTGAAATTGTAAACTTGGGTACTGAGGCAGACAGGAAAGAAGTCAAGATAGGCGCCAACCTAGAGGATTGTGTCAAGAACATGTTGATCCAGATGTTGCATGAATATTTTTAGATGTTTGCTTGATCATACGAAGACATGTCAGGGCTCGATACTAATATTGTGGTTCACCATCTACCGATGAAAGAGGGTTGTGCTCTAATAAAACAGAAAGTTCGTCGCATGCGTCCCGAGATGTCATAGAAGATCAAGTCTGAAGTTATGAAGCAATTCAAAGAATGTTTCTTAGTAGTGACATCCTATCCTCAATGGGTTGCGAATGTGGTTCCGGTACCAAAGAAATACAGAAAAATAAACATGTGTGGTCGATAACACCGCTTCCACACAAGGATGACTTTCCGCTTCCACATATAGATGTTTTGGTCGACAATACCGCTCAGCACAAGGTATTCTAATTCATGGATAGTTTCTCAGGATATAATCATATCAAGATGGCACCTAAAGACATGAAGAAAACTACCTTATTCACACAGCGGGGCACTTTCTGTTACAAGATTATGCCTTTTGGGTTAAAGAACATCGGCGCAACTTATCAGCATGTCATGGTATCTTTATTCCATGACATGATCCATCATGAGATAGAGGTCTATGTTGATGACATGATAGCCAAATCCCATACTGAAGAGGAACATTTTGACCATCTACACAAACTGTTTGGGAGGTTGAAGAAGTAAAAGTTGAGGTTAAATCGGAACAAATGCACCTTTGGGGTGAGACCCGGTAAACTCCTGGGATTCATCGTCAGCGGTAAAGGTATTGAGGTTGATCCCGTTAAAGTCAAAGTTATTCAAGAAATTTCCACTCCCCATATTGATAAGGAAGTCATAGGTTTCTTGGGACGACTGAATTATATTGCCCGATTCATTTCTCATATGATTTCTACTTGTGAGCCGATCTTCAAGTTGCTGAAGAAAGACTAGGTAGTAAAATGAAATGACGATTGTCAGATAGCTTTCGACAAAATCAAGGAGTACCTTTAAGAACCTCCAATTCTGATGCCACCAGTTGAAGGAAGACCTTTAATCATGTATCTAACAGTGCTAGAGAATTCAATGGGGTGTGTATTGGGCCAACATGACGAGTCTGGTCGAAAAGAGCATGCAATATACTACCTTAGCAAAAAGTTTACCGACTGTAAAATAAGATACTCACTGCTCGAGGAAAAATGTTGCGCTTTGGCATGGGCTTCTCACCGACTAAGACATTATATGTTGACTCATACTACTCTATTGATCTCTAACATGGATCCTATCAAATACATATTCGAGAAGCCAACTCTCTCCAGAAGAATAGCCAGATGGCAAATGGTCTTGACAGAATATAACATTCAATACACCACTCAGAAAGCGATCAAAGGAAGTGTAATGGCATATCATTTGTCTCATCAAGCCGTAGACGACTATCAATCTATGAATTTTGAGTTCCCGGACAAGAACATCGTGCATGTTACGGATTATGAAGAACCTAGACCATATGAAGGTCCTGAGCCAGGATCCCAATGGACTATGGTTTTTGACGGAGCTTCTAACACACTTGGTAACAGAATTGGTGCTGTAATTATCTCTCCTCGGGGTTTTCATATGCCCTTCACTTCCAGATTATACTTTGACTATACCAATAACATGGATGAATACGAAGCATGCATCATGGGTATTAAAGTTGCCATTGATATGAGAATCAAGTTCTTGAGCGTATATGGGGACTCAACCCTGGTAATCAGTCAAATCAAGGGAGAATGGGATACTAAGCACCCGAACCTTATTCCCTATAAAGAACATGTGCTTACCTTAATCCGGTACTTCGAGGAAATCACTTTTTAGCATATCCCACGAGAAGAGAATCAATTGGTAGACACATTAACAACCATGTCGTCTATGTTTAAATTCAGATGGGACACGAACCGACACATTTCTTTGAAGTTGACACTGACAGAGTGGAAGAAAAGCCTTGGTTTCAAGAAGAGAAAAGATACCATGAGGCTCAAGAGTACCCCAAGGGGGCATCTATCAATGACAAGAAATTCCTATGGAGGTTCTCAGCTAAGTTCATCCTGAGTAACGGGATTCTGTATAAACACAATCATGATTCGACTCTGCTTCGTTGTGTAGACAAGAAGGAAGCAGAGAAATTAATGGAAAATATACACGAAGGTATATTTGGTACTCATTCCATTGGGCATACTATGGCTAAGAAGATTCTGAGAGCGGTTTATTATTGGTTGACTATGAAACCCGACTGTCACCACCACTCAAGAACATGTCACAAGTGCCAGATCTATGCTGATAAAGTATATGTGTGCAATACGGCAGGAGAACTGACTTTTGGTTTTGTCTTTTATTGCAAATGTTGCAAATAGCAAGAGTCGCCACCGACTTTTCTTTTATCCAACAAAGGAAAGGGTGAAAAGAACAGGAAGGACATTTTGAGAATTTTTCTGAGTAAGGGGGTAGGTTATGAAAAGGGAAGGTGTTAACACCATTTTCATCTGTAGTTATCTACGGGCTCTTAATCGCTAGCTCGCTTTGAAAATTCTTTGTGAATGTGTAAGTTTAAAAATATTTTGAAAAATGCCTAAGTTCGGCAAACTTTGTAATGATTCTCGTATCAGTTGAGAATGCATACAAAGTGTTTGTTTTGAAAATATTTTAGAGAAAAAAGTGTTGATTTGAAAAGATACATTTTAGTGAGCAAGTGATGACGAGCTATCTACCTAGTCAAAAGTCTACCGTGTTATTTTCCTCCTCCTTAGATAGTGTTATCCTTCCATTAGTTAGTAGGAAGCCCTATCGTTGGATGTTTGAGGGACAGGCATGGGTCATCATACGGTCATGAAGGCAACTCATAGGGCACTTAATCAATTGTCATAAGGGACTAAGATCATTTACCGAGGCAGCATCAAAGGGTCATCGAGGAAATAAGATCTTTTTAACCGAAGGGTCTTTGCTAAAGCATCCCACGTTCGAGGGACATGACTGTTTATACCACAGGCAACAAGTGACGGTCACGCTAGAGGTGCGTGTGTGCAAAGTGTGTTGTGTTTTAGTTATTTTAATCTTGGATTTATGGATATCTAGTGTTTAATTTTAATCTTTGTCATAAAATCCTATTACTAGAAGTTATATATATATATATATATATATATATATATATATATATATATATATATATATATATATATATATATATATATATATATATATATATATATATATATATATATATATATATATATATATATATATATATATATATATATATATATATATATATATATATATATATATATATATATATATATATATATATATATATATGGAAAGTAAAAATGTTGGAAATAATGTCTACGCTATTACAATGCTTCGGGGATGGGGAGTTACAAACCAAAAAATGGGGGAAAAAGTAAAGAAATCCTAGTTTAAAGCTATTACAAACCATTAGCAGTTACAATATTTATAATAATTCGGAAAATAAATAGGCGCACGGAGATTGAAAAGGGAAAGATGTTAAAAACTCTAAAACATTTCTAAGTGTTTTAAGAAAATACTTTTGGTATTTTTTAGAAAAACTATTTTGTAGTAAATAATAATGATAACCATAATTATAATTAAATTAATGAATAAAATAAAACTAAAGTGTGATTAAAAAATGAAACTAAAGTGTTAATTAATCAAGAACCTAAATCTAATTTTTTTTATAATTTTATGATTTTTCTGATTTAAATAAAAAATGATTAAAAAAGAAAATAGTTAATTAAAACAAAAAAAATAAATTAAATGGGCCTGCTGAAAACAAGTAAATGGGGGGTGTGGAGAAAGTAAAAAATCATGGGCCCAATTTAGGGAGCTCGGGCGCCTGTGAGATCTAGTAAGAATGATTTCAGGAGGGTGTATCGTGGGCGTGAGGCTTGATTCACTAGATCTGGATCCATTGAGATATGTTGGTTGTTAGATGAGGTACATCATGCACGCGTTGGACTTGACCTGTATGAGATCTGCAAGAAAAAATTGGAAAAATAACATGCCAGAGGCGGGGATCGAACCCCTGCCCTGGCACACTAACGCCTTAACACACAGACACTTGTCATTGGGGCGGCCACTACATCTGGTATGTAAATCAAACAAAAATAACAAAAAGAAAGATTGAAGTATACGGTCGGAGAAGCGTCAGAGCCCTAACTCTAGTCGTCTTCTCCGGCAAGTTAAAATCTCAAACCCTGTGCAAACATCATAATAAAGAACAAAAATACATGTTACCCCCTAATTCAAACCCCCTGGTTCCAAATCTGGCCTTAGTTTTGGCTAAAAGCTCTTGGCTCATCCATTTCAAAACAAGTTACACTGATCGGAGGAAAAATCGCTCCTAGCCAACTAACGGGCATGGGGCCATGTTAGGGATCTAAACCAATTCTGACAACACTCGATATCACATTAGAAACAACAAATTGAATTAAAATATGTCAAGATTAAATATATGATTTAAAAAAATGTGAAACCGGTAAGGTGGTGATATGCAATTTCAAGCGTGCAGGATCATGATGATTGATGCAAACCTACCCTCTGATGCTCCAGGAGATGAATGGAATTTGAATCGTGGAATGAGAAGGCTGGTAGCGGTTGTTGTGGAACTTAGGTTTTTTTGATAAAATATGAGAGCTTTGCAAGCTGTTTGAATCAGGAATTTTGTGTTTTGCATCTGTTATGCTTGTCCTTATATAGAGAATGGAAATGGCTCACTAAACATGGCAAGGAATCATGTCATCAAGCCATGCTCAAACAAGGATCAAATACCTTTAAAACCTTCCAAATTTGAAATATTTCTTTCCTTCTTGAGCATTGTACGATTTTGGCATGTTGTATGTGGCATCTTGGGCCTAAAAAATGATCCATAACAAAGCCCATATGCATTAATCCATTATTTTGTGATTTTACTTAATTTACTTTGTATTTATTTGAATAAAAATAAAATTATATATAAATAAAAACCAAGGCAAGGCATGAATGGACTTAGATGTCCTCTAAAGTGTCATAAGCATGTTTGAACTCTAAAACTTAGGCCCAAAAGCCCAAAAATTCAACTTTGTCCAGTTGAAGTTTCATGCATTCTTCAAAAATTGTCCATTTTGCATCAATCATAACTCTTTAAATTTTCATCTTTTGAAGGTGATCCCGAACTTTTTGGAGAGCTTAAGATGTCCTCTAAGATTTATATTTTGATTACTTTTGCATTTGGAAACTTTATCTTGATGTAAGTTGCCTTGACAAATAGTGTCTTTTGGTTGACTTTGGAAATGACCTATAATGTATGGGCTCATATCTTTCGAATGAAGCATTTTTTGGACTTGAGCATAAGTAAAAAAGTTGTAGAGAATAGAATTTCCTTCAACATGGGCTTTGGTTGGGGAAAGGTTGATAAAGCATGTAAAAGTTATGCTTGGTCAAAGTTTAGTTGACTTCTCCTAAGGAAACCCTAATTTGGCAATTTTTGACCTTTGATGATTTGAGGGCTTTCCTTGAGGAATCATGATCAACCCTTGATAAAATGATGAATATAACTTCAAATGTTGATGGTGACCAAAAATCTTGAAGTTTGACTGTATGTTGACCATAGTTGACTTTTTACCCAATACAATTGATTTTCAATTATCTAAGCCATTGACTGAGCAAACTTGTGATGCAAGACTTGAAACTTCACATAATCATTGTTGAATACCTATGGAGAACCATGGAAATCATTTGAGACCCTTGCAACGAAATATTCTTTGAGAAACTAAAAACCCTAGTTGTAGACCCATTGCTTAGGAGAAGCATCTTGACTGGTTAACAATTGAGATTCTTGAGTATTTGAGACCTTTGTGAACATGTCTTGAAGAAAAATGGGAGGTCAAAGTTTGGGGTACAACAACTGCCCATGTTCAATCTTCTTAAATATGACGAGTAAGATTGGTATGTCTGTCATTCATAACTTGAATGTAGAAGAGGATTAAACACTTAAGTGCCCATAAATTTTCCCTCGCTTGTGCAAGAAGTAACGTTGTTGGTTGATTATGTCAGGAATGGGCTTATAGATGCCATTTGGAGAGGTGACAGAGAGTAATCGGAGATGGGTTTATATATTCCTTGCAAAGTAATAGTTTATAGAAATTAGACTAAGTCTATGCCTGAATTCAACTGGAAGAAGTATCAGAATAAATCTACGCTCGATTTAATCTGAGCCAGAAGATGTTTATGACCATCTTCAATTGGAAGAAGTATCAGAATAAATCTATGCTCGATTTAATGAGCCAGAAGTTGTTTACGCTCATTTTCAGTTGGGAGAAGTATCAGAATAAATCTACGTTTGATTTAATCTGAGCCAGAAGATGTTTACACTTGTTTTCAACTGGAAGAAGTATAAAAATAAATCTATGCTCGATTTAATCTGAACCAGAAGAGGTTTATGACCGTCTTCAATTGGAAGAAGTATCAGAATAAATCTACACTCGATTTAATCTGAGCCAGAAGATGTCTATGACTAACTTTAACAAGAAAAAGTATTAGAATAAATCTACGCTCGATTTAATCTAAGCCAAAAGATGTTTATGCTCGACTTTAATTAAAAGAAGTATCAAAATAAATCTATGTTCGATTTAATATGAGCTAGAAAATGTCTACGACCGTCTTCAACTAGAAGAAGTATAAGAATAAATCTACGCTCGATTTAAACTGAACCAGAAGATGCTTACACTCGTCTTCAACTGGGAGAAGTATCAGAATAAATCTACACTTGGATTAATCTGAGCCAGAAGATGTTTATTCTCGACTTTAAATGGAAGAAGTATCAGAATAAATCTATGCTCAATTTTAATCTGAGTCAGAAAATGTCTACGACCGTATTCAAATAGGAGAAGTATCAGAATAAGTCTACGCTCGATTTAAACTGAACCAAAAGATGCTTATGCTCGTCTCCAACTGGGCGAAGTATCAGAATAAATCTACGCTTGATTTAATCTGAGCCAAAAGATGTTTATGCTCGACTTTAAGTGGAAGAAGTATCAGAATAAATCTACGCTTGATTTAATCTGAGCCAAAAGATGTTTATGCTCGACTTTAATTGGAAGAAGTATCAAAATAAATCTTTGCTCGATTTAATCTGAGCTAGAAAATGTCTATGAACGTCTTTAATTGTAAGAAGTATTAGAATAAATCCACGCTCAATTTAAACTGAGCCAGAAGATGCTTACGCTCGTCTTTAACTAGGAGAAGTATCAGAATAAATCTACGCTTGATTTAATCTAAGCCAGAAGATGTCTACTGGAAGAATGACCCTCTGAGGAAATTTCTTAAGTAGTCCTTTATCAGATGTAGCCTTTGAGAAGAATGTCTGGTCATATAAATAGTTGATGATGTTTGTCTATTGATTGATCTTTCCTGAAAAGGTAAAGAGTTATCTATTTTCAATGTCATGATGTATGAAATGTATTGCGTAATAATGTTCTCAAAATAAATGAGATTGTGCTTTATGCGTTTCGTGTGCACGTGCTATGATGTTTGTAAATGATGTATGGATGTGAAATGTTGTTGAAGTGTATTTGTAAACTCGACCCACATATTTGTTTGGGGAAAATAAATCCCTGACTGTTACTAGGGATGAAGAGTATGGTTATCTTCGATCTTGATGGGTATTCCTGTTTTCTGTTTGAGGAAACTCTACTGGAGAAAGTTGATTCTTGTTTGGGGAGAAGATTCCAAGAACATTGGTTGTTCACTGCTCTACTGAGGATTTTAGTTCTTGTATACCCTGACTGGGGATAAGAGAGATGGGCTGGATGTCGACTCGTCTGAGAGAATAAGGTTGAATGATACCTAATCCGGTTTTAGATTCAGTAGCAAACTATCTGGGGATAGTAACTCGGACTGTCCTTTGGTGGAGGTGGGAATCTTACCAGTGATTTGTGGTAAAATAATACTCAAGCTGGGGAGATTGAACTCCGTTGTGGAAGTAAACCCTGTTCGGGAAATAAACCCTATTGACGGAGAAATACTCTTTTGAGGAAATACCCTTGCTGAGGAAATGATCTTTGTTGGAGAGAAGAAATTTGCAGGAGATTTGTAGTTCTGGAGGGATGAACTCAGTTGGGGAAGAGAATTTCCATAAATTGTAACGATTGGGACTCCGTAGGTGGGCGATATTGTCGAGAAAAGATCATATTTCTTTATCCGCTGGGGGAATTTGCTGGTGAGTATGATTAGACTATTCCGTTGGGATGATCCCATGGAAATGGCTTCGTGGAGATTTGCAGACAGCTTGAACGTTATCCCAACTCCTAGAGTCTTGAGTAAATGCTTTTCTTATTTTTACGCTTTTATTTGTTAACAGTTAATCGTATTCATATGCATATGTTCATTCAATTTTAGTCATTTGACGTTTTTGCAAACAAAACAGAAAAAGTAAAAACAAAAAGTTTGAATTTCAGGATGTATTTATATTGATAATTTGCCCATAAATAGGAGATTTTGTACAAAGAGACAGAAATCCTAATAAGAGGAAATCATCGTGAAATGAAAAGAGTACAAAGTGTAAACAAGATAATGGCTATGTGGGAATGATCTCATCATATTCCAACTCTGCTATTGCCCCTATGTCTTCAAGAATCTCATCCCTTGGTGTCGGAAGAAGTTGATTGAAGTGATCTGTACCATTTGATCTTTGACTTTGACAATAAAGCTTGTTGTAAGTGATCCAACAGGACATAGTCATACACTTTAATCCCTAACTTTTTCCTAGACTTCCCTTTCAGGTTTTCAGTCCACTGGGATACCTTTTTTTCCCAAGCTGCCTTTTCAGGTTTTCGACTTGCCGGGTGTACAATATTTTATATATATATATATATATATATATATATATATATATATATATATATATATATATATATATATATATATATATATATATATATATATATATATATATATATATATATATATATATATATATATATATATATATATATATATATATATATATATATATATATATATATATATATATATATATCCCTAATTTTTACCCGAACCCTTTTGGTTCGCCGGGATGCTCTTATATTTTCCTAGTCAAGTCAACCTAGTGGGTCGTTCTCATGCGTAGTATCTTTTGACTATGTTCGCATTCACAGGTGCGGGAAATCTTCACCATCCATGGTGGTCAATATCATAGCACCGCCAAAAAATATCTTCTTGACTACAAATGGCCCTTCGTAGGTGGGAGTCCACTTACCCCTGGGATCACCTTATGGTAGAATGATGGGCTTTATAACCAAGTCACCAGCCTGATATACCCGATGCTTGATTTTCTTGTTGAATGCCTTAATCATACGCTTCTGATACATCTGACCGTGATAGACATCCGCAAGCTTTTTCTCGTCGATTAGATTTAACTGATCCAACATGGTCTGAATCCACTCGTCTTCGCCTAACTTTGCATCTTTCATAATTCTAAGAGAGGGAATCTGAACTTCAACAGGTAGGACATCTTCCATACTATAGACCAGAGAGAATAGGGTTGCCCCAGTTGATGTTCTAGCCGAAGTGTGATAGCCATGGAGATAAAACGATAACATCTTGTTCTAGTCTTTGTAAGTCATAACCATCTTCTGTACGATCTTCTTTATGTTATTGTTGGCGGCTTCAACTTTTCCATTCATCTTTGGTTGATATGGAGAGGAGTTGTGGTGCTTGATATCAAACTGCGTACAGAGTTCAGTGGTCATAGTGTTGTTGAGATTGGTACCATTGTCCATGATAATCCTCTCAGGGATGCCATACCGATAGATAAGGTTGTGCTTGATGAAACGGGTGACCATATTCTTGGTAACAGAGGCGAACGAAGCTGCTTCAACCCACTTTGTGAAGTAATCAATGGTAACGAAATCGAAGCGGTGAATTTTAGAGACAATAGGTTTCATCTCTCCAATCGTATCAATGCACCACATTGCGAATGGCCAAGGAGAAGTCATGGTGTTTAGAGGAACCGAAGGCATATGAACTTTATCAGCATAGATTTGGCACTTATGACAAGTTCTCGAGTGGTGGTGACAGTCAGTTTCCATAGTCGACCAATAGTAACCAGCTCTCAAAATCTTTTTATCCATAGTATGCCCACTGGAGTGAGTACCAAAGACACCTTCATGCATATCCTGCATAATTTCTTCTGCTTCCTTCTTGTCTACACAATGAATCAGGGTTTAATCATGATTACGCTTGTATAAAATCCCATTGCTCAAGAAGAACTTAGCCGAGAACCTCCGTAAGAATTTCTTGTCATTGATGGATGCCCCTTCAGGGTATTCTTGAGCCTCAAGGTACCTTTTCACCTCATGAAACCAAGGTTTTTCCTTTACTCTATTAGTGTGTGTTTCATAGCAGTGTGTCGGTTCGTCGAATCTTTCAATGGTAATTTTGGGAGCCTCATTGTCCCATCTAACCTTGAACATGGATGACATGGTAGCCAATGCGCCGCCAGCTGATTCTCTTCTCTTGGGATATGCTCAAAAGTAATCTCTTTGAAATACGGAATCAAGGTTAGCACATGTTCCCGATAATGGATAAGATTTGGATGCTTCATATCCCATTATCCCTTGACATGACTGATCACCAGGGTTGAGTCTCCATATACGCTTAAGAACTTGATTCTTAAGTCAATAGAAGCTTTAATTCCCATGATGCACGCTTCATATTCAGCCATATTATTGGTACTCTCAAAGCAAAGTCTAGCAGTGAAGGGCGTGTGATCACCTTGAGGAGAGATGATTACAGCACCGACTCTGTTACCAAGTGCGTTGGAAGCTCCATCGAAAACCATAGTCCATCAGGATCCTAGCTCAGATCCTTCATACGGTCCAATTTCTTCATAATCTGTTACTAGCATAATATTCTCGTCCGCAAACTCGAAATTTATAGACTGATAATCATCTACAGCTTGATGTGCCAAATGATCCTCCAATACACTTCCTTTGATTGCTTTTTGAGTAGTGTACTGGATGTCGTATTCTGTTAAGACCATTTTCCATCAGGTCTATTCTTCCGGAGAGAGCTGGCTTCTCGAATATGTACTTGATGGGATCCATTTTAGAGATCAACAAGGTAGTATGGGTCAAAATATATTGTCTTAGTTAGCGAGCAACGCATGCCAAAGCACAACAAGTTTTCTCGAGCAGTGAATATTGATCAGTGCATTTTGATGCACATTATTTAATGATTGTACTTATGCATTTCCATGGTTTGTTTAGCTTATTTTTGTATTTTATAGTGTTTTTCTATTTTAGTTTATTTCTACTGTTATTTGATTTTGGCACTTTATTTTTAGCATTAGCAGTCTGCACAAATAAATTCATAATTTGAGTTACAGGAGTCGGAATGAGGCGTGCTACTAGTCGTTGGAAAGCTAAGAGAAAGAGCTACGATTTTTATTCGGAAGTCGAGAGCTGAATCAGAATGTAGCAGGGCCATAAAATTCGTTTTCTTGTATTCCTAATCTTTAATCGTTGTTTACGTCGCTTAGTCGTTAAATCGCGTTCTATATCGTGTTTGCTTAATTCACGATTAAATTAATCTGTCTGCTTAAATCGGAATGGGAATTCAATCTATTTTATATCTATAGTGCTTGTCAATTGGTATTGAAATCGAATAGAGGTTGAAGCCGCTTAAGGAATTGATAAGGTAAAAACCAATGATTAGCAGGAACTTGAAAATAGTAGATTGACTTATTTTTATAATCACTTATTTTAATCACTTATTTCATGTTATGAATCGATCCTAAAACTAACCCCCATTCTATTTCTATCAGTTAATAATAAAATCAAGAATCCTTGCAATACGACTCGAGTCATTGTCGCTATACTGCATTTTACAAAATACTCGTTTTTGATTCGTGTGCGACAGCGGATCAAATTGGCGCCGTTGCCGGGGATTCTTGTTTTTATTAACTGATATTATAATCATAGGTTTAGTATTCTTGTTTTTTTTTTTGTTTTTTTTTTGTTTTGTTGTGTTTGTTGATTTTCAAGATTGCAATTCCGGTTGCGGTACAGTTTTTCAACCTGTCAGGTAAGTTTAGAAGTTAGTGTTTCAAAAATTCATCTTTTTTCTATTTTTAAATATTTTTTTTACTGTTTTCATAGTGTCGAAAAAATCCAAAAAAATCTCAAAATTCTTATTTTATTTCATTAGATTAAATTTTGTATTTTTGTATTTTTTTTAATTTATTTTAATCATTTTCTTTCTTTCTATTTGTTTCTGCCTGTTTGGGACATAATTGGTATTTTTGTGTTTATTGATAACATGGCTAAACAAAGAACATTGAGGCAGTTGGATGACCTTTATGTGAGCTATAATGGTTTATGTATTGACTATCCTGCAGCTGATACACCTTTTGAATCGAAATCTGATTTAATACACTTGTTGTCAAAGCTTAATAGTCTTACAGGTGAGGATCCGCATAAGCATCTGAAGGAATTCCAAGTTGTTTGCTCAGAACCTTCTGAACCTTCGCTAGAGGATATTGTCAAACAAATGGCTGCAAATAATCTCCAGTATGAACAACAAATAGATTCTACTCTCCAGACTTTGCAAACAGAGATTGAACAACTTGCCTCCTTGATGAATATCATGCAACAAGCTCAAGGATCTAACCAACAACCCTTGGAAGAAAATTCTATTTTTCAAATAGAGTTTCTTTCTGAGACTGTTGATGATACTTGTATTAATTTATTTGCAGCCGATTTTCCATCATTATCTGATTTTGATGATGTTTACTCTTGTGATGTTTGTACTGATATTAAAATTTGCTCTATTTGTGCTGAAATTGAGTCTGCCTTGCAAGTTGATATTCTTAATGCAGATGAGGTTTCAAATGAAGTTGTTCATGTGGAAGAAGCTCTCGATACTACGACTGCCCAAAACAAACCATCCATTAAACAACCACCTTCCTGAGAGCTGAAACTAATTCCTGGAAATCTTAATTATGCTTATCTAGAGATGAATGAAAAACTCCTGATTATAGTTTCTTCTAAACTTTATTTTAATCAAAAAAGTAAATTTTGCAGGTTTTGAAGAAGCATAAGAAAGGAATTGGATGGAACTTAGATGATATTTATGATATTAGTCCGTCCATGTGTATGCATAGAATATCACTTGAAGATGTAGCAAAAGCAGTGAGGCAGCCCCGTAACCTTTTGGTCCTTGACGTTATGAAAGATGATATCATGTTCACGTGCCCAATTGGCACTTTTAATTTTAGAAGAACATTCTTTGATCCAGGAATAAAAAGTGAAGGTACTCATAAAAATTGCAAAGTCAAAGGACACCGCCTCAAGCTATTCCAAGGAGTTTACCGGATCTCACCCCAAACGTGCACTTGGTCAGTTTTAACCGTAGCTTTTACTTCTTCAGTCTTTCAAACAATTTATGCAGATGATTGAGATGCTCTTCTTCAGTCTGTGACCTCGCTATCATGTCATCTATGTAGACCTCTATCTCGTGGTGACTCATTTCATGAAATAAGGCTACCATGGAACGCTGATAAGTTTCCCCGGCGTTCTTCAACCCAAAAGGCATAACCTTGTAACAGAAAGTGCCCCACTGTGTGACGAAGGATGTTTTCTCCATGTCTTCAGGCTCCATCTTGATCTGATTATAACCCGAGAATCCATCCATGAAAGAGAATACCTTATGTTGAGCGGTGTTGTCGACCAAAACATTAATATATGGTAGTGGGAAGTCATCTTTGGGGCTTGCCCTATTCATATCCTTGTAATCTACATACATATGTACCTTGCCATCTTTCTTTGGTACCAGGACAACATTAGAAACCCATTGAGGATATGATGTTGCAATTAAAAACACTTCATTGAATTGCTTCATAACCTCGACCTTGATCTTCTATTACATCTCGGGACGCATGCGACGAACCTTCTATTTAATTGGAGAACAACCCTCTTTCATCAGCAGATGGTGAACCACATTATCAGTATCGAGCCATGTCATGTCTTCGTATGACCAAGCAAAGATTTCAACATATTCATGAAACATATGGATTAATTTGTTCTTGATATTTGCTCTCTAATTTGGCGCCTATCTTGACCTCTTTTTTGTCTGTCTTGGTACCCAAGTTTACAAATTCGACCGCCTCTTCATGTGGTTGGATAACCTTTTCTTCTTATATTAAGAGTCTGGAAAGTTCCCCAGGTATTTCACATTCTTCCTCACCTTCGTCCTCGACTTGGTAGATCAGATTTTCAAAGTCATAAGTGGAAATTGCAGAATCGTTATCAATGAGATCCAGCATGGATGAGGATCTACAATGTAGTGTGTGGGTTTTTGTAAGAACACATAGCTATTTGAAAATGCAATAAGATAAAAGAAAAATAGAGATCACAAAATTTGTATGCAAAACGTCCAATGTTTTTATTGAATGAACAATGTTTATGAATTATCAACCCTTAACAAATGAACCATTATGCCCCAAGTAAGACACAAGGTTTAAAGTCATTGTTTATTACATAACCAAAACCTTTTAAAAGCAATAAGACAGGAATGTAACTATTACTCCCGGCTAAAGGAGATAAGGAAAATGTCTTCTTATTTCCAATTATCAAGTCCATCATCAATGGTAGGGAATATCCAGTTGTTGAAATCATAATCATTGTCCGCATCATCTATGGCATTGACTCCGTTGTTTCTAATATGGAACGGGGGTATTCCAATCTGAGTGTGAAGAACAACCCTTTGATTTTATGCAGTAAAGCCCAAACCAAACATGTCATATTTATATGGGATATCAGGAAGCTTACCCTAAATAGTACAACCACCTTCTTCTATAGTAGCCTTGGCATCTTTCAAGGAAGCGATCTTGTGCGGAGTCCTGGTGGTCTTTGGAATGGAAGAAACATCTTTAACATCAGCAGGGGAAATCACTTTAAAGGTCTGATAGGGAGTCTTAATAAATTCTCCCTCCATCTCCATGTACTGGAATGAATTCAGGTGGCTTACCATGTACTCCTCTTCTCCACAAACGGCAGCAACCTTTCCTTTTACAGGATACTTTTATTTCGTTGGCAAGGTGGAGGTGACAGCACCTTCTCCATGGATCCAGGGGCGTCCCAATAGACAAGAATAAGCTGGTCGAATATCCATTACATAAAAATTGGACTCAAATATCTATGAACCCACTTTGGTTGGGAGGTTCACTTCTCCATGCACCATTCTTCTGGACCCGTCAAAGGCTCGAACTATGATATTACTGGGCTTCAACACAACCCCCTCACAATCTAGTCGGTTTTAAGAGCGCCTTTTGGAAGAACATTTAAAGAAGACCCAGTATCAATTAACACATGTGCCAACATAGTGCCCCTACATTCAATGGAGGCATACATGGCCCTATTATGATTTCTCCCCTCTAGAGTCAGGTCAACATCGGAGAAGCCTAATCCATTATCAGTTTTTAAACTCGCCACATAACTTCCAAATTGATCAGCCGAAATTTCCTACGGCACATGAGCAGTCTTCAAGAATTTTACTAATGTTTGCGCATGGTCTTAGGAACACAACAACAAAGATAACATGGAAATTTTATACGGGGTCTTCCCCAACTGTTCAACAATTTTATAATTGCTTCTGCGAATGTTCTTGAAACCCCCTTCGAACTCTTACTCAGAGGTGTATTTGACTGTGGTTTCTTTTGGTGCCTCTGTCCGGGCAGGCTCTACCATTGGCTCTTTACCCCAAGCCTCCGCAGTTGTCTTGGTAACTGTAACTTGATTAGGTGGAAAGATTTCCGGGGGGAAAATCCTTCCTCTTCTAGTAATTTTGTTGGTCCTTGCAATATTGTCAACACTGGGATCAACCTCTTCATCATCTTCATCAGACAACTCTTGTTTAATGTTGTGGTAATAGACGTCAGACCCATAATTCCATGGAATAGCTTTTTCCGAGGAATATGGGATGGGTCCAGGTGTGGTGATAATCAAAGGAGAAGATTTTGGATTGGCAGTAATCCTTACAGGATCTTTGGAAGTGATCCTGAAAGGATTACTAGATACGACAGACAAATCTTGACATAAATTCTCAGTAGACAAAACTTTCTCAATCAAAATTATTTGTTCATCCATCAGGCGTTGAATGCCTTCTTTCAGTAACCCGCAGCCATTGGGTTGGACTGCACAACAATAACATTCTTCAACACAACCCAAAAATAAACAGGCTTGTAGCAAATTCTTTTTTATTGTCGAGAGGGGAGTAACCACATCACATATAGAGGTAACATACAAAACATATTCAATATCACTTATGCCCTTGTCATGCTTAGGTATAGGTGCAGTAATCACGTTTGGAGTCTCCGGAGGATCAAGCTTAATTTCCTTATTATTAATCATATCTTGAATTTTGCTTTTCAGGGCCCAACAATTATTGGTGTCGTGCCCAAGACTGTTCGAATGATAGGCACGCCTCACGTTCGGATTGTACTTTGAAGAGGGTGTGTTGTAATTATGAGGAGGATCCCGTAATGAAATGAGTTCATCCTTTAACAAATGTTGTAATGCCTGAGATAAAGGCATGCCAATATTGGTAAATTGTCTTAACGAAGCTTCTGGCCTTTTTCGGTTATCCTGTTGTTGTTGAATAGGTGCTAGATTAGAGATCAACACCACTCCCACAGACTGATAACGGTCATTTTAACTATGGCTCTTCTGGCCATAGATAGCATTGGTTTATTTTTCCACTGAATGGCTTCTTCACAGCATTAGAGGACGTAGCCCTCTGAATCTTCCCACTCTTAATTCCACTTTCCAATCTTTCCCCAGTCAGGATCGACTCTATAAAACTAGACGACGAACTTCTAATCAACAAATTAAAGAATGGGTCTCTCAAAGTTCCTATAAACATATCCACCAATTCCAGGTCATTCAAAGGATGTTGCACCCTTCCAGCCAAATCTCTCCATTTTTGTGCATATTCTTTGAACCATTCATTCGAGCCCATGGGCATATTTTGTAGTTGCACACGAGTCGGTGCCAGGTTAGCGTTATATTGATACTTCTTATAGAAAGCATCAGCCAAATCTTCCCATGTGTGAATGTTGGTTCCTTCGAGCTGATAGAACCATCCAAGTTTAGTTCCAGTCAAAATCTCTTGAAATAAATGGACCCGCAATTTCCGGTTAGCAGTATGAGGTTGGATTTTTCGAACATACGACCTCAAATGGAGTTTGGGACAAGAGAACCCATCATATTCAGCAAATATGGGGACTTTGAACTTGTGGTGGATGACCACCCCCGGAATCAGACCTAGTTCTTCAAAATCCAATCCATGCACCTTTTGGATTCCATAGCTTTGAGTCGGTCTTCCAACTGCCTGTACTTGTCATCTGCAAGAGGATACTGTTCGTCGGAGTAGTCTTCATATTCATGAACATTCTTATAACTCTGGTTATTCCTTACTTCATGCTTGAGGCTTCTACCACCTTCTTCCTGGTTGTCGTCTTCCTCAAAGGAAACATCATCCACTTGAACTGGTTGAGCATGACCTTTGAACCTGCTCCCCGTATTAAGGATAACAGTCGGCTTCTTAGTCTTCTTTTTCTTAGCGACAAGCGCCATCATATCTTTCTGCCCCTGTGCCAGATTCGGAAGAGTCTCTTGAAATTGTGCATGTTGAGCCTGAAGATCCTTGACAGTTTGTTCGAGGGCCATCTTATACTAAAATAAACAGTAAGTAGATAAGAAAACCTGTATGAAAAACCTGTTATGTAATGATGTATGATATGTAAATGCAATGTATCCAAGGACCTTAGGAGATTTAAATTTGCTAACCAAGAGGAAACAAAAACAAAGATTTTATTAGTAAGTTAAAATTACAAATGCCTCTAAGGCTTACAATAAAACAAAAAAGGTCTCAAAGAGACAAAAATATGAACTCCTCAAATATAATACTCAAGTTTCCAATAGATGTTTCCTCTTCATGTTGATGTATGCATTAAGACTCTGCTCCTCGTGAAGCTGCTTCGTGAGCTCCAATACTTTCTTCTCACTTGCATAGAATTGGGCCTCAAAGGTATCTTGTTCTTCCTTGAGTTTAATCCAGGACTTCTGCAATTCTTCAAAGTCAATGGGTATGTATGTATGGAGGATGGTGCGAGAAACGTCTCATTCAACAACAGGCTCCATGATCACTGGTAGGACAACTGTATATGGCATCATGAGGTTTTAAGCTCGAGCTCGTACCCATTTGAGATATGGCTCTAGAGGGATGGAGTTTTTCTTTCCTAAAGCCTTACTATCAATATTGCTTACAATGCGCCAAGCATGTATAAACCTTCGACGATAACCTTGAGGATCATTTTCGTAGTCGAACATAATACCCTAGATAAGTGCGTCGTGAGGACCATCTCTTCGAGCATAACTGAATTCACGTAGAGACAGAGAAGGGTTATAAGTAATACATCCCCTAATGACAAGGAGTGGAACATTATGGAAATCCCTACAACAGTCAATGATAGTGATTTTCTCATGAGATCGGGAATACCAGTAGATGTTTGTATGAGAAAGTGACATTATTTTTTACGACCACCTCAAACCTTGTTCATTCTTCATTACTGATCAGGGAAGGTGTGAAATAAACCACTTGGATAGTATAGGTATATAACACATGATATTTCCTCTCCTTCTCATAGTTCGAGTGTGAAGAGAATGCAAAATGTCTCTGAGCAAAGTAGGCACGAGATTACGAGCAAGGAAAATTTTGACGGTGTTCACATCTATGATTTGGTATGGATTAGGGAATAGTACCAACCCATAGATTAGAAGATCCAATATCTCCTCGAAAGCATGGAAACTCATAGCATCTAGAAATAGTTGAGCCTTCTCTATCAGAAATTTAGCCAGAAAACCCTTGACTCCACTTCTTGTTTCCCAATTGGATATAATGTCGAACCGCTTCAGATGTAAGGCTACTGCAATAATTTCTAGCTTCAGGGCTTCTTCTAAACTGGTGAAGGGTGTATGATCAAGAACATGTACCCCCGGTAATTGAGAGAACTCCTCCATTGTGGGTACCAACTGATAATCAGAAAAGGTGAAGCAATAATGTGCAGGGTCGAAGAACTAGAATATAACACTCATCATATCTTCGTCAAAGCTTGTGGTAACCAGACTGAGTAGTCGACCATGCTTTTTGATAAATGGAGAACTTTCAGGAATCCTTGAGACTAATTCTTTAAGTTGATGAGGCACCTTTACAAATTTGACCCGGATAGTGTTTCTGTGAGCAGAAGCCATAGCCTGCAAAACAAAACAAAGATAAATCTCGTGGTCCTTGAAATGGTTAGTGAAAATGATATGGCATGATGTTATGATGTTATGATGTTATGATGTTATGATATCACGTTCGAACAATTTAATCATACACAAACAAATCACACAAGGCCTTAGGTTTAAACTTGCATGGAGTTTGTAGGTAAGTACCCTCTTGAAGTTTTAGTTGGCTCAACCTGTTCTAAAAGAAGTAATAGGGTTCTATAAGTCTCAATATCACTGATCTTTCTCTTAGGCATTGTTTCAGCACAAGCATCTGATTTGTGACCGAAATATCCCTAGATTCCGATCTCAATGAGTGTAGCATCAAGTATCAACCAACTTCAGTCTACACCAAAGCTGGCCATCTCACTACTTTATAATGGTTAAGTTGTGTTAACTAAGGTTCTACGGACAGTTAGTGCTTTATGACACAACGTGGCAGCCCATCATTCTCCTTGACTTAACTCAAGGGACACCAGTACCAACCAATGTGCCGCACTAACATAGCCATCGCTTTAACCGTATCAGTATACGCCGTACAATTTTCATGATCTATTGCTACTTACCTAAAATTCCTCAGATCTAGGTATAGGATCTTTACAAGAATAACCCAAACAACCCTTAAAAATAAATCATGAAAATCAAACAAGGAAATTAAATTAAAGGTGGTTTATCTCTAAAGGTAACCCCACTTTTTAGTTTTTCCCCAGCAGAGTCGTCAGTTCTGTAATACGGGGTGAGAACTGACTTTTGGTTTTGCATTTTATTGTAAATGTTGTGGATAGCATGAAAGACCTTTTGAGAATTTTTCTAAGTAAGGGGGTAGGTTATGAAAAGGGAAGGTGTTAGCACCATTTTCATTGGTAGTTATCTACGGGATCTTAATCACTAGCTCACTTTGAAAATTCTTTGTGAATGTGTAAGTTTGAAAATATTTTGAAAAATGCCTAAGTCCGGCAAACTTTGTAATGATTCTCATATCATTTGAGAACACATACAAAGTGTTTGTTTTGAAAATATTTTAGAGAAAAAAGTGTTGATGTGAAAAGAGACGTTTTAGTGAGCAAGCAATTATGAGCTAACTACCTACTCTAAAGTCTTTTGTGTTATTTTCCTCCTCCTTAGATGGTTCTATCCTACCATTAGTTAGTAGGAAGCCCTATCGTTGGATGTTTGAGGGATAGGCGTGGGTCATTGTATAGACATGAAGGCAGCTCGTAGGGCGCTTTAGCAATTGTCATAAGGGACTAAGATCGTTTATCGAGGCAGCATCGAAGGGTCATCAATGGACTATGATATTTTTAACCGAAGGATCTTTGCTAAAGCATCCCACGTTCGAGGGACGTGACTGTTTATATCTGAGGCAACAAGTGAGGGTCACCCTAGAGGTGCGCATGTTCGAAGTGTGTTGTGTTTTAGTTATTTTAATCTTGGATTTAGGTTATCTAGCATTTGCTTTTAATCTTTGCCATACAATCCTATTACTAGCAGTTATATATATATATATATATATATATATATATATATATATATATATATATATATATATATATATATATATATATATATATATATATATATATATATATAAATTCATACATAAGTGCAGAAAGTAAAAATGCGGGAAATAAAGTCTACGCTATTACAATGCTTCGGGGATGGGGAGTTACAAACCAAAAAATGGGGGGAAAAGTAAAGAAATCCTAGTTAAAAGTTATTACATACCATTAACAGTTATAATATTTATTATAATGCGGAAAAATAAAATAGGCGCGCAGAGATTGAAAAGGGAAAGATGTTAAAAACCCTAAAAAAATTCTAAGTGTTTTAAGAAAATACTTTTGGTATTTTTTAGAAAAAATATTTTGTAGTAAATAATAATGTTAAACCCTAATTCAAATTAAATTAATTAATAAAATAAAACTAAAGTGTGATTAAATTAAGTTATTTTATTTATCAAAAATAAAGTTAATTAATCGAGAACCCAAATCTAATTTTTTTTTATAATTTTATGATTTTTTCTAATTTAAATAAAAAATGATTAAAAAAGAAAATAGTTAATTAAAACAAAAAAAAGAAATTAAATGGGTCTGCTGAAAACAAGTAAATGGGGGGTGTGGAGAAAGTAAAAAATCCTGAGCCCAATTCAGGGAGCCCAGGCGCCTGTGAGATCTAGTGAGAATGATTTCAGGAAACTGCATCGTGGGCGTGAGGCTTGATTCACTAGATATTGATCCATTGAGATCTGCTGGTCGTTAGATGAAGTACACCGTGTGTGCATTGGACTTGACCTGTATGGGATCTGCAAGGAAAAATTGGAAAATAACATGCCAGAGGCAGGGATCGAACCCCTGTCCTAGCACACTAACGCCTTAAAACACACAACTTGCCGCTGGGGCGGCCACTACATCTGGTATGTAAATCAAACAAAAATAACAAAAAGAAAGAATGAAGTATATGGTCGGAGAAGCGTCGGATCCCTAGCTTCGATCGTCTTCTCCGGCCAGTCAAAATCTCAAACCATGTGTAAACATCAGAATTAAGAACAGAAATACAAGCTACCCCCCTAATTCAAACCCCCTGATTCCAAATCCGGCCTTAGTTTTGGCCAAAATCTCTTGGATCATGCATTTCAAAACAAGTTACACTGATTGGAAGAAAAATGGTTCCTAGCAAACTAACATGCATGGGGCCACGTTGGGGATCTAAACCTGTTTGGACAACACTCGAGATCACATTAGAAACAACAAATTGAATTAAAATATGGCAAGATTAAAGATATGATTTATAAATAAAAAAACGTGAAATCGGCAAGGTGATGATATGAAATTTCATGCGTGCAGGATCATCATGATTGATCCAAACCCACCCTCTGATGCTCCAGGAGATGAATGAAATTGGAATCATGGAATGAGAAGGCTGGTAGAATTTATTATGGAACTTAGGTTTTTTTGATAAAATGTGAGAGTTTTGCAAGTTGTTTCAAGAAGGGATTTCGTGTTTTGCATCTGATATGCTTGTCCTTATATAGAGAAGGGAAATGGATCACTAAACATGGCAAGGAATCATTCCATCAAGCCATGATCAAACAAGGATAAAACACATTTAAAACCTTCCAAATTTGAAATATCTCTTGCCAACTTAAAAATGATCCATAACAAAGCTCATATGCATTAATTCATTATTTTGTGATTTTACTTAATTTACTTTGTATTTATTTGAATAAAAATAAAATAAAATATAAATAAAAACCAATTCAAGATATTAATGGACTTAGAGGTCCTCTAAGGTGTCATGAGCATGTTTGAACTCTAAAACTTAGGCCCAAAATCCCAAAAATTCAACTTTGTCCAATTGAAGTTTCATGCATTCTTCAAAAATTGTCCAACTTTCATCAATCATAACTCATTAAATTTTCATATTTTGAAGGTGATCTTGGACCTTTTTGAAAACTCAGGATGTCCTCAACAATTTCTCTTTTGATCATTTTTGCATTTGGAGAATTTATCTTGATGTAAGTTGCCTTGACAAAAAGTGTCTTTTGGTTGACTTTTGAAATGACCTATAATGTATGGACTCATATCTTTCAATTGAAGCATTTTTTGGACTTGATCATACATATAAATTTGTAGAAAATTGAAATTACTTCAAAATGGGCTTTTGTTGGGGAAAAGTTGATGAAGCATGTGAAAGTTATGCTTGGTCAAAGTTTAGTTGACTTCTCCTAAGGAAACCCTAATTTGGCAATTTTTGACCTTTGATGATTTGATAGATTTCCTTGAGGAATCATGATCAACCCTTGATAAAATTATTAATATCACTTCAAAATGTTGATAGTGACAAAAAATCTTGAAGTTTGATTGTATGTTGACCATAGTTGACTTTTTACCCAGTACAGTTGATTTTGAATTATTTGAGCCATTGACTGAGCAAACTTGTGATGACAGACTTGAAACTTGACATAACCATTTTTGAAGACCTATGGAGAACCATTGAAATCGTTTGAGACCCTTGCAACCCAATCTTATTTGAGAAACTCAAAACCCTAGTTGTAGACCCATTACTTAGGAGAAGCATCTTGACTGGTCAACCCTTGAGATTCTTGAGTATTTAAGACCTTTGTGAGCATGTCTTGAAGAAAAATGGGAGGGAAAATTTTGGGGTACAACAGTTGCCCCTTCTCGATCTTCTTAAACCTGAAGAGTTATATTGGCATGTCCGCCATTCGTAACTTGAAGGTAGAAGAGGATTGAACACTTAAGTGCCCATAAATTTGCACTCGCTTGTGCAAGAAGTAACGTGGTTGATTGATTATGTCGGGAATGGGCTTATAGATGTCATTTTGAGTGGTGACAGAGTCATCAGAGATAGTTTTATAGATACCATCCAAAGTAACCGTTGATAGAAATTAGACTAAGTTTATGCATGACTTCAACTGGAAGAAGTATCAGAATAAATCTACGCTCGATTTAATCTAAGCCAAAAGATGTCTACAGTCATCTTCAACTGGAAGAAGTATCAGAATAGATATACGCTCTATTTAATCTGAGCCAGAAATTGTTTACGCTCATTTTCAACTTGGAGAAGTATCAGAATAAATCTACGCTCGAATTAATCTGTGCCAGAAGATGTTTACGCTTGTTTTCAACTGAAAGAAGTATAAGAATAAATCTATGCTCGATTTAATCTGAGCCAGAAGAGATTTATGATCATCTTCGATTGGAAGAAGTATCAGAATAAATCTACACTCGATTTAATCTGAGCCAGATGATGTCTATGAACAACTTTAATTTGAAGAAGTATCAGAATAAATCTATGCTCAATTTAATCTGAGCCAGAAGATGTTTATGCTTGAATTTAACTAAAAGAAGTATCAGAATAAGTTTATGCTCGATTTAATTTGATCCAGAAAATGTCTACAACCGTATTCAACTGGAAGAAGTATCAGAATAAATCTACAATCGATTTAAACTGAGTCCGAAGATGCTTACGCTTGTCTTTAACCGGGTGAAGTATTAGAGTAAATTTACGCTTGATTTAATTTGTGCCAGAAGATGTTTATGCTCAACTTTAACTGGAAGAAATATCAGAATAAATCTATGCTCGATTTAATATGAGTCAGAAAATGTCTACAATCATCTTCACATGGAAGAAGTATTAGAATAAATGTACACTCTATTTAAACTGATCCAGAAAATGCTTATGCTCATCTTCAATTGGGAGAAGCCTCAGAATAAATCTACTCTTGATTTAATCTGAGCCAGAAGATGTTTATGCTCGACTTTAACTAGAAGAAGTATTAGAATAAATCTACGCTTGATTTAATCTGAGCCAGAAGAAGGTTATGCTCGAATTTAACTGGAAGAATTATCAGAATAAATCTATGCCCGATTTAATTTGAGCCGAAAAACATCTACGGCCGTCTTCAATTGGAAGAAGTATCAGAATAAATCTACGCTCGATTTAAACTGATCCAGAAGATGCTTACGCTCGTCTTCAATTGGGAGAAGTATCATAATAAATCTAATCTTGATTTAATCTGAGCTAGAATATTTCTACTGGAAGAATGACCCTATGAGGAAATTACTTAAGTATCCCTTTGTCAGATGTAGCCTTTGAGAAGATTGTCTGGTCATATAAATAGTTGATGATGTTTGTCTATTGATTAATCTTTCCTTTGAGAAGAATTTTTAAATTTGAGCTTAGAGAGACAAAGTTGTAGATAATTGAATTTACTTCAAAATGGGCTTTGGTTGGGGAAAGTTGATGAAGCATGTGAAAGTTATGCTTGGTCAAAGTTCTGTTGACTTCTCCTAAGGAAACCCTAATTTGGCAATTTTTGACCTTTGATGGTTTGAGGGCTTTCCTTGAGGAATCATGATCGACCCTTGATCAAATGATGAATATCAATTCAAAATGTTGATGGTGACCAAAAATCTTAAAGTTGACTTTATGTTGACCATAGTTGACTTTTTACCCAAAACAATTGATTTTCAATTATCTGAGCCATTGATTGAGAAAACTTGTGATGAAAGACTTGAAACTTGACATAACCATTGTTGAAGACATATGGAGAACCATGGAAATCATTTGAGACCCCTGCAACCCAATCTTCTTTGAGAAACCCAAAACCCTAGTTGTAGACCCATTACTTATGAGGAGTATCTTGATTGGGAAACCCTTGAGATTCTTGATAATTTGAATCCTGTGTGAGCATGTCTTGAAGAAAAATGGGAGGGAAAATTTTGGGGTACAATAATGTGCCTCCAGTACCTCTGAATGTCTTCACTGCTCCTTGGCGATTCGCAATATGGGACATTGAAATGATTGGAGAAATTAAGCCCACTACTTCTAACGAGCATCGCTTCATCCTCTTCGCCATTGATTATTTCACCAAGTGGGTTGAAGAAGCCTCGTTTTCCTCTGTTACTAAGAATTCGGTCGCCTGGTTCATTAAGAATAACCTTATTTGTCGGTATGGAATCCTCGAGAGAATTATGACATACAATAGTATCAATCTCAACAACACTATGATCACAGAACTCTGCATGCAGTTGAAGATCAAGCACCACAACTCTTCTTTGTATCGACGGAAGATGAATGGCATAGTGGAGGCCACCAATAAGAATGTTAATAATATTGTATAGAAGATTACGGTGATGTATAAAGACTGGCACGAGATGTTACAATTTTCTCTCCGTAGCTATCGCACTTCAGTATGGACATCAGCTGGGACAACCCCATTTTCTCTGGTCTATGGTATGGAGGTTGTCCTACCTGTCGAAGTTCAGATTCCTTCCCTGAGAATTATGAAAGATGAAATTTTAGACGAAGACAAATGGGTTCAGACAAGGTTGGATCATTTTAATTTGATTCACGAGAAGAGGCTTGCGGCTGTTTGTCACGGTCAGATGTATCAAAAGCGTATGATCAAAGCATTCAATAAGAAAATCAAGCATCAAATATATCAAGCTGGAGACTTGGTAATAAAGTTCATTATCCTGCTGCAAGGTGACCCCAGGGGTAAATGGACTCCCACCTATGAAGGGCCATTTTTAATCAAGAAGATATTTTCGGGTGGTGCTATAATACTAACCACCATGGACGGTGAAGATTTTCCGCACCTTGTGGACACAGACATAGTCAAAAGATACTACGCATGAAAACAACCCGCTAAGTTGTCTAGCCTAGGAAAAAATAAGGACATCGCGATGAACCAAAAGGGTTCGGGGAAAAATCATTGATATATATAAAAGGATGTACACCCGGCAAGTCGAAAACCTTAAAAGGCAGCTTGGGCCAAAAAGGGTATGCCGGTGGACTGAAAACCCGAAAGGGCGTTCCAGGAAAAAGATAGGGATTAAAGCGTACGACTATATACCATTGGATCACTTACAGTCAGCTTTTTTACCAACGTCAAGTTTGAATGGTGTAGATCGATTCAATCAACTTCTTCCGACAGCAAGGGATGAGATTCTCGAAGACATAGGGGCAGTAGAAGAGTTGAAACTTGACGAAATCATTTGCACATAGCTATACATTTTGTTTTCACTTTGTACTCTTGTCATTTCATGACGATTTACTCTTACTAGGATTTATGTCCCTTTGTAAAACATTTTCTTGTTTATAGGCAAACTATCAATATAAACGCAATTTCAAAATTCAAATTTTGTTCTACTTTTTCTGTTTTGTTTGCAAAACGTCCAATGACTTAGTTGAATGAACATATGCATATGAACATGATTACTGATAACAAATATATGCATAAAAACAAGAATAAGCAGTTACTGGAGGCTCTAGGAGACAGGATAACATTCAAGTCATCCACAAGTCCCCACAGAACAACCTCCATGGAATAATCCCCACAAAGCAGTTCCCATAAGATTATCCCCCGAGGAGTCATTTTCATAAACTCGACACATTCCCCGCAAGTCTAAAATATCCTAATCATACTCACCAACAGATCCCCCTAGCGGACAAAGGAGAATGATATTTTCCCCGACAATGTCGCCAACCTACGGAGTCCCAATCCTCGTTAGAGAGTATGTCACCAGAATAGTTCACAGAAATTCTCTCCCCCAACTGATTTTATTTCTCCAACACTGTAAA
This sequence comes from Vicia faba, assembly GCA_948472305.1. Taxonomy (NCBI): domain Eukaryota; kingdom Viridiplantae; phylum Streptophyta; class Magnoliopsida; order Fabales; family Fabaceae; genus Vicia; species Vicia faba. The sequence continues at coordinate 706,657,262 of OX451740.1, forward strand.
AATCCCTGCAGAATTCTCTCCTCCAGCAGGTTTCATTTCCTCAATATATTAAATTTCTCCAACAGACTTTATGTCCCCAACAGGGTTTATTTCCCTAACATGGTTTATTTCCCCAGCGGAATTCAGTCCCCCCAGCTTGAGTCTATTCCTTTGACTACTGCAAATCACCGACAAAGTTCCCCTCTCCAGCAAAGGGCAGTCCAGACCAATATCCCCAAAGAGTTACTACAAAATCTGAAACCGAACCAAATATTATTTAACCTTATCCTCCCTAGACGAATCATCATCCATATCAAAAAACTGGTCAAACAGCACCTCGAAAGGTTATCCATCTCTTTTATCCTCAGTTAGAGTATATAAGAATTAAATTCCCCAGTAGAGCGATGATCAATGTTCTTTAACTCTTCTCCCCAAGAAGAAATCACATTCCTTAGTGGAGTTTCCTCAAACAGAAAGTAGAAATTCCCAGCAGAAACATTCTAAACAAAGATTGAGGATTACACATATTTTTCATCCCTAGGAACAGTCAAGGATTTATTTCCCTCAGTCAAGAAACATTATACGGAGCTACCAATATGCTTCAACGACATCTCACATTCATACATGTAATAGCATATGCATATGAAAAACATATAACATACTCTTATTTACTTTGAGAACATCATTAAGCAATGAATTTCATACACCATGACATTTCATACAACTAACTCTTTATCTTTTCAGGTAAAAACTACAAACATATGAATATCATCAACAATTCTCAAATAGGTCCAAGATTAATTCCTGAAACAAGATGGGGCAACTATCTATGTGACTAGGTCAGAGATTAATTCCCGAAACAAGACGGGGAAACTATCTCTACAGCCAATAAAAAGAAGGCCCATGTCAATTCCTGAAACAAGACGGGGAAACTATCTGGATGACCAGACACAAATTAAATCATTAAACAAGACAGGGAAACTATCCATGGAAGCAAATGTCAGATCAATTCCCGAAATAGGACGGGGTGACTATCTACATGAACAGGTTGAAGATTAACTCCCAAAACAAGACGAGGAAACTATATATACGATCGAGCAAAGATTAACTCCCGAAACAGGACATGGAAACTATATTTCTATCTTTATGGCCAGATGAAGATCAATTACCAAAACAGGATGGGGCGACTATCTTTATCACCAAGTGGTGTGAATTCCTGAAACAGGACAGGTTTACCAACAAAAACAGATTATATATCAATTCCCAAAACAAGACGAGGCGACTATCTACATGACAAACACTTCCCTTCAGAGACTGAGTTCTGAAAAGAATTTTCCTTCAAAGCATCATTCTAAAAAGCATCTTCCTCCAGAGGTTTATTCTGAAAATCATTTCCTTCAGATCTTCATTCTGAAAAGCATTTCCATCAGATCAAGCCGAATGTAGACTCATTCTGGTACTGCTATCAACAATAACTTTGGATGGCATCTGCAAGCCCATCTCCGACGACATTCCGTAATCTCACTAAATGACAACTTTAAGCCCATTCGATCAATATTATCAACCAACAGCATTACTTCTAGCACAGGCGAGTGCAAATTTCAGGGCACTTAAGTGTTCAATCATCTTCTACCTTCAAGTCACGAATGACAGACATGTCAATCTAACTTTTCAGGTTTAAGAAGATTGAACATGGGAAGTTGTTGGACCCCAAAATTTTCCCTCCCATTTTTCTTCAACATATTCTCCTAGGGTTCTTAAATGCTAAAGGTTACTCAAGAATTGATCAGACAAATTCTCCTTCTAAGAAACTGACTCATAACTAGGGTTTTGTATTTCTCAATGAAATTTGGGTTTCAAAGGTCTCAAGTGGTTTCCATTGTTATTCATATGTCCCTAAGAATGCTCATGTTAAGTTTCATGCCTTGCATCACAAGTTTGCTCAGTCAATGGCTCAGATGACTGAAAATCAACTATATTGGATAAAAAGTCAATTGTGGTTAACATACAGTCAAAATTCAAGATTTTGGTCAACATCAAAATTTTGAGGTCAGATTCATCATTTATCAAGGGTTGATCATAATTCCTCAAGAAAAGCTCTCAAATCATCAAAAGTCAAAAGTTGTCAAATTAGGGTTTCCTTAGGAGAAGTCAACTGAACTTTGACCAAGAATAAATTTCACATGCTTCATCAGCTTTTCCCTAACCAAAGCTCATTTTTAATGGAATTCAATTCTCTACAACTTTTTCTCTCTAAGCTCAAGTCTAAAAAGTGCATCATTTGAGAGATATAAGCCAATACATTATAGGCCATTTCAAAAGTCAACAAAAAGACATTTTTTGTCAAGGAAACTTACATCAAGATTAATTCTTCCAAAGAAAAATTATCAACATAGAGATGGTAAAGGACGTCTTAAGCATTCCAAAAAGTCCCAGTTCATCTTCAAAAGATGAAAATTGAGATAGTTATAACCATTGCAAGTTGGGAAATTCTGAGCAAATGCATGATTTCCAAATTGAGCAAATTTGTAATTTTGGGCTATTGGGCCGAAGTTTTCAGATCCAAACGTGTTCATGACATGTTTAAGGACCCATAAGTCCACTCGTGCATTATCTTTTATTTTTGTTTTATTTATTTTTATTTTTATTCAATTAAACTCAAAATAAATCAAATAAAATATAAAATTAATGGACTAGGGCACAAGGCTTTTGAATTCAGTCATGTTGGAGGCCCAAGATTACATGTGCAAGATGTCAAATTCATGCAAGGTTAATTGGTGCAAGATTGAGCCAAAAATAGCAAGTTTCCATACAAATTTTCAATCAAATCTTCACTTCTTAATGACATGATTCGTCCCACTATTTTTAACGTAATTTGATTGTCCTATATATACACAACAAGCTCAGACCGACAGGACACGTGAAAGCTTCCTCAAAAACCCCTAGCAAAATTCTCAAATTTTCAAAGAATTAGGGTAAAGTCAAACTCTCATCTCCAGCCTTTGTCAATCAATTTTAGGAATCCAAGCGCATTCCTAAAAGTCCTAGGAGGAGATCCATACCCTTCCTCAAGCCTGAAGCATGCCAAAACTCCCTCTTTCAAGCACGCCGGTTGGGTAAGGTTTCGTGAAACCAAACTTTTAAACCATGCGATTTAAATTAAATTAATGCATATATACATGTTCATGCCGATGTTTGTGATTGTTTAGAACCACTTTTTTCAAGCTTTGATGCAGGAATACAAGATATCCATTGTTAGGGAACGAAGCTTTTGAAGCTTTAGATCTCATGATGCGAGCATTTTTAGACCAAGTTAATCATACCATTGAAATTGTAGGATCTTAATTATTCAATTAGGATTATTTTCTTTTTCGTTTTGATTGAATTTCAATAGGTTTTGATTTTTTTGTGCAATCAGAGAAGGTGATCGGAACCACCATCCAGGGTGGTTTTACTGGTGGTTGAAAATGCGTGGCATAACAGGATGTCATGATTGGTTCATTTAAAATATAAGAGTCCCACTCAGGCGCGCGTTTTTATGTTGTCTGACTTTTAGAATTTGGTTTATATTATATATTTATTGATTGGCATAGGTTAATAGATGTATGGCCACCCCAATGGTAGGGCGTTTTCCTTTAAGTCATTACTATGCCCATACGCGAGTTCGATCCTGGCACGGAACAAATTTTTTCATGTTTTCTGAACTTTGCAGATCCAGTGAAGCCATCCTCATGCCTCAACAATTCACCCTCACGATAGCACCCTTAGGTCTCATTAGATCCAGATCAACACACTAGAACCTACGTGCACACCATGGATCTCCTGGATCTGTTCGTGTTGGATCACGCAGGCCATATCAGCATATTGGGCCTCTTGTCTTGGGCTTTAACCAGTCTTGCTACTCACACCCCCGGTTTTCTTCAATACAGGACCAATCTCATTTATTTTATTTTATTTTAATTATTACTTTTTTTACATAATTAGATTAAATTTTTTTAAAATTAAAATTAATTAGACTTTAGTTTTTTTTAATTAACTTAATTAATATTTTTTAATTAAATTAATTTCTTTTTTTAAATCAATAATTTAGTTTTTTTGGTTTTTATCATTAAACCCTTCTTTTTCCAATTAAAATCAATTTAGGGTTTGTTTAAACTAATTATTTCTTTTTTTTCTTAATTAAAACTAATTAGGGTTTTTGGATTAATCATCAAACAATTACAAAACCATTTTCCCTTTTCTTTTCCTTTTTTCCGCTTCACGTGCTTTATTACTTTCGCATTAGTTTTTCTCAATTATGTATCTGCTACGGTATGTAATAGTTTAATTAGGGTTTACTTTTTCCCCCGATCTTATGGTTTGTATCCCCCACTCTCGAAGCCTTGTAATAGCGTAGCTTTTTATTTCCCGCACTTTATTGCTTTATTATTGCTATGGTTGTGTAGTAACTAGGCATGTATGGCAAGATCTAAAAATACCAATAGCTAACCCTAATCAAGATAAAATACTTGAATTGTATCACTCTTCACACACTCACCTCTAGGGTAACCCCTTTTGTTGCCTTCGGATAAAAATGATCATGTCCCTCAAATGTAAGGATACCCTTACCAAAGACCCTTGGTTAAAATCAATATAAAGATCATAGTCTCGCGACGTCCCTCGAGTTTCCTACGATAAATGATCTTGTCCCTCAATGTTTCCTAAGAATATATGATTATAATCCCTTCGAATTGCTAAGGTATCCCTATATGTTTCCTTCAGTGACCATAACGACGACCCTACGCTTGTCCTTTCACATCCAATGATAGGTCTTCCTATTAACTAATGGTAGGATATCACTATCTAAAGGAGGAGGAAAATAACACGAAAGACCTTGAGTAAGGGTAGAACTCGTAATCGCTTGCTCATACTTTTCAAAACATCTTTTTTACAAACACTTTCTCTGAAATATTTTCAAACACAAACACTTTGTACGCATCCTTAACTGATACAAGAATCATTAAAAAGTTGTCGTACTTAGGCATTTTTCAAAATATTTTTCAAACACACACACAAAGAATTTTTAAAAAATAAAGTGAGCTAGCGATTAGGAGCCCGTAGATAAATACAGACTAAAAGGGTGCTAACACATTCCTTTTTCATAACCTACCTCTTGAACTCAAAATATCTTGAATGTCTTTCCTATTCTTTTCACCCTTTCCTTATTGGATAAAAGAAAAGTCGGTGGCGACTCTTACTATCTGCAAAATTTGCAATAAAATGCAAAACCAAGTCAGTTCTTCCATAATATCACACCAGTCCAGCTTCAGGAATTCATACCATTTGGTCATATAGATAGTTTCCCCGTCTTGTTTCGAGAATTAATCTCGGACCTTAGTTGGTAAACATGTTTGTTCCGGGAATTCATACCTCTTGGTCATATAGATAGTTTACCCGTCCTGTTTCAGAAATTAATCTTTGACCTGTTTGAATATTGCCGATGATATTCGTCTGTTTGGGAATTTTACCCAAAAAGACAAAGTTAGCTTTATGTAATGTCGTGATGCATGTAATGCGTCAATGATGCTCTCAAGATAATGAGAATGTTATATGCGTTTCGGTATGGATATGCTATGATGTATTGTGACATGATATAGGGACGCAGTATGTCATTGAAGTGTATCAGAAGCTCCTTGTAACAACTCTGGATGGGGAAAATAAATCCCTGATTGTTGTTAGGGATAAAGAGAGTGATTCTTCAACTTTTGCTGGGAATAATTTGTTGTAGATTCCCACTTTCTGTTTGAGGATACTCTGCTAGGGATCTTCGACTTCTGCTTAAGGATAGAGGCATTCAGAGAGAGTTGGTTGTTCGCCATTCTTTTTGTTGAAGGAACGTACCCTGACTGGGGATAAAAGAGATGGATATTCCATTAGTGTACTATCTGTCCAAGTTTCAGATATCGTAGCAAATCTTCTAGGGATAGAAACTATGATTAAACCCTACTGGAGAAGAAAATTTTGTTAGGGATTTACGGTGTTGGAGTAATAAACTCCGTTGGGGAATTAAATTCTTGTAAACTATGTCGAGGAAATAAACTTTGATGGAGATTGGAATTTTATAGGCTGCACCGAGGAAGTCTCCATTGTATGTTAGGGAAATGATCAGACTTCCTTATTTTCTAGGAAACCTTGGGATGATGATCAGGTCAAGCTATCCATTAGGAATATGGAGCTGAACTGCTGGAAGATGCCCTAAGTTCTTCCTGAGGGCATACTGAACTTGCTGAGGAATATATCTTTATTAGGGATGAGCTTGTAAAGATAGCTCTGTAGAGATAGTTTCGTGAAGAATGCTCTGTGGAGATTTATGAATGACTTAAACATTATCCCAACTCCTAGAGTCTTTGATAAACGCTAATCATGTTTTCATGCATATATTTGTAAACAGTAATCATATTCAAATGCATATGTTCATTCAATACAATCATTGGATGTTTTTGCAGACAAAACAGAGAAAGTAAAAACAGTTTTGAACTTGAAATTGATTGTATTGATTTGGATAATTTGCCTATAAATAGACAATTTTATACAAAGAGATGAAAATCCTGATAAGAGGAAATCGTCGTAAAAGGGAAAGGGTATAATAAAGAAAACCAACTATATGAAATGATCCCGTTGAGTTTCAACTCTATTATTGCCTCTATGTCTTCAAGCATATCATCATTTGTCATCGGAAGAAGATGACTGGATTGATCTGTATCATTCGATCTTGACGTTGATAATAAATCTTGTTGTAATCGAACGGGGCATAGTCATACGCTTTAATCCCTAACTTTTTCCTGGACCGCCTTTTCGGGTTTTCATTCCAGCGAGATACCCTTTTTTGCCCAAGCCGCCTTTTCAGGTTTTTGACTTGTTGGGTGTACAAATTATATATATATATATATATATATATATATATATATATATATATATATATATATATATATATATATATATATATATATATATATATATATATATATATATATATATATATATATCCCTAATTGTTTTCCTGAACCCTTTTGGTTCACCGGGATGCCCTTATTTTTGCCTAGGCCTGTCAACCTAGCGGGTCTCTTTTACGCGTAGTATTTTTTGACCATGTCCGCATTCACAAGGTGTGGAAAATCTTCACCGTCCATGGTGGTAAGTATCATAACACCGCCAAAAAATAACCTTTTGACCACAAATATCCCTTCGTATGTGGGAGTCCATTTGCCCCTGGAATCACCTTGTGGTAGGATGAGGCATTTTATTGCCAAATCACCAGCCTGGTATACCTGATGTCTGAATTTCTTATTAAAAGCCTTGATCATGCGCTTCTGATACATTTGACCATGACAAATAGCCATAAGCCTTTTCTCATCAATCAAATTTATCTGGTCGAGTCTAGTCTGACTCCACTCGTCTTCATCCAAACCTGCATCTTTCATAATCCTTAGGGAAGGAATCTAGACTTCAACGGGTAAGACAACCTTCATACTGTAGACTAGAGAGAACGGGGTTGACCCAGTTGTTGTATGTACTGAAGTGTGATAACCATGAAGAGAAAATGGAAGCATCTCATGTTAATCTTTGTATATCACCGTCATCTTCTGCAAAATCTTCTTGATATTCTTGTTGGAGGCTTCCACTGCGCCATTCATCTTTGGTCGATACGAAGAAGAATTGTGGTACTTGATTTTGAACTGCATGCAGAGTTCCATGATCATAGTATTATTAAGATTAGTAACATTGTATGTGATGATCTTTTCAGGTGTGCCATACCGATAGATGAGGTTATGTTTGATGAACCGGGCCATAACATTCTTGGTAACGGAGGCAAATGAGGCTGCTTCAACCCATTTTGTGAACTAATCAATAGCGACCAGGATAAAATGATGCCCATTAGAGGAGGTAGGCTTAATCTCTCCAATCATATCAATACCCCACATAGAAAATGGCCAAGGAGCAGTCAAGACATTCAGAGGAACCGGAGGCAGATGTATTTTATCAGCATAAATCTAACATTTGTGGCAAATTCTAGAATGATGATGGCAATCAGTTTCCATGGTCGACCAATAGTAACCTGCTCTCAGAATTTTCTTAGCCATCGTATGTCCATTGGAGTGAGTACTAAAGACTCCTTCATTCATATCTTCCATAATCTTCTCGGCTTCCTTCTTATCTACACAACAAAGAAAATTCGAATCGTGGTTGCGCTTGTATAAAATTATGTTACTCAGAAAGAACTTGGTAGAGAACCTCTGTAGGAATTTCTTATCATTGATAGATGCCCCTTCAGGATACTCTTAAGTCTCGAGGTATCTTTTCACTTCATGGTACCAAGGCTTTTCCTCTACTTCATCGGTATCCACTTTGTAGCAATATGCCAGTTCGTCTAGCCTCTCGATAGTAATTTGAGGAGCTTCATTATCCCATCTGACTTTTAACATGGACGACATGGTAGCCAATGCGTCTGCCAATTGATTCTCTTCTCGTGGAATATGTTCAAAAGTGATTTTTGTGAAGTACATAATTAAGGTCAACACATGCTCTCGATAAGGAATGATATTTAGATGCTTTGTATCCCATTCTCCCTTAATCTGACTGATTACTAGGGCTGAGTCCCCGTATAAATTTAAGAATTTAATTCTCATATAGATAGCAGCCTTGATACCCATGATGCACGCTTCATAATCTGCCATGTTGTTGGTACAGTCAAAGCATAATATGGCGGTGAAGGGTTTATGGCAACCCTTGGGATAGAAGATTACAACACCAATGCCATTGTGGAGTGCGTTAGAAGCTCCAACAAAAAAACATAGTCCATTGGGATCTCGGCTCGGGTCCTTCATACGGTCCAGGTTCTTCATAATCAGTAATTAACATAATATTCTCATCCGGGGACTGAAAATTCATAGACTAATAGTCTTCTACAACCTAATGAGCAAAATGATCTTCCAATACACTTCCTTTGATTGCTTTCTGAGTGGTGTATTGAATGTCGTATTTAGTCAAGACTAATAGTATTCTCGAATATGTATTTTATTGGATCCATCTTAGAGATCAACAAAGTAGTATGAGTCAACATATACTGTCTTAGTTGGCGAGCAGCCCATGTCAAAGCGCATCAAGTTTTCTAGAGCAGTGAGTATCTTTTTTCACAGTCGATAATTTTTTTCCTAAGGTAGTATATTGCATGCTCTTTTCGACAAGACTCGTCATGTTTCCCCAATACACACCCCATTGATTTCTATAATACTGTTAGGTACATAATCAGAGGTCTTCCTTCAATCAGTGGCATCCGAATTAGAGGTTCCTAAAGGTATTCTTTGATTTTGTCGAAGGATGTCTGACAATAGTTGTTCCACTTTACTACTTGATCTTTCTACAGTAACTTGAAGATTGGTTCACAAGTTGCAGTCAAATGGGAAATGAATCTGGAAATGTAGTTTAAACGTCCCAAGAAACCATTGACTTCCTTCTCAGTACAGGGAGTTGGCATTTCTTGAATGGATTTAACTTTGGAAAGATCAACTTTAATACCTTTACCATTGGCGATGAAACCTAGGAGTTTATCGGATTTTACCCCAAAGGTGCACTTGTTTGGATCCAGTCTCAACTTGTATTTCTTCAACCTCTCAAACAGCTTGTGCAAGTGATCAAGGTACTCTTCTTCAGTTTGAGACTTGGATATCATGTCAATTACGTAAACCTTTATCTCATGGTGGATCATATCATGGAAAAAGCTACCATGGCATGCTGATATGTCGCATCGGCGTTCTTTAAACCGAAAGGAATCACTTTGTAACAAAAATTTCCCCATTGTGCGACAAGAGTAATCTTCTCCATTTCTTCAAGAGCCATCTTGATTTGATTATAACCAAAGAAACCATCCATGAAAGAAAATACTTTATACTAAGTGGTGTTATCAACCAGAACGTTAATATTCGTAAGCGGAAAGTCATCTTTGGGGCTTGCCCTATTCAGATCCTTGTAGTCTACACACATACGCACATTTCCATCCTTCTTAGGTACTAGCACCACATTTGCAACCCACTCAAGATACGACGTAACAAGCAAGAAACTTGCATTGAACTGCTTCATAACCTCATCCTTGATCTTTTCACACATCTCAGGATGCACCCAACGAACTTTCTGTTTTATAGGAGGACAACCTTCCTTCATTGGTAGACGGTGAACCATAATGTCAGTATCAAGCCATGGCATGTCTTTGTACGACCAAGCAAAGATCTCAACATAGTCACACAACATCTGGATTAATCTCTTTTTGACATTGTCTTCTAGGTTGGCACCTATCTTGACTTCTTTCTTGTCCTCTTCAGTACCTAAGTTCACAACCTGGACTGGATCTTCATGTGTTCATATGGCTCTTTCTTCTTGCATTAGCAGTCTAGCAGGCTCTCTAGGTATTTCACAATCTTCTTCACTTTCCTCCTCGGCTTAGTAGATCAGATTTTAGAAGTCATAATTGGAAATAGTAGAATTGTCATCAATGGGATCCAGGGTTGATGTGGATCTACAGTTTGTTGTATTAGTGTGTGTAAGAACACATAATTATTTTGAAAACAATAAAGTAAAAGAAAGACAAAGAGCAAAAAAATTGAATGCAAATGTCCAATGATTTATTAAATGAAAATATATGGATGAAAGATGATAACCCTAACAAATGGAATGTTGTGCCCCGCGTAAGGCACAAGGCTTAAAGTTATTATTTAAATTACATATCCAAAAACTTGAAAGCAAGAAAATAGAGAATATCATTTACCCTTGACTAAAGGAGATTGGTATAAAGTCTTCAACCTTCCAATTGTTGATCCCATTACCGCAGTACTAGGGAAAATCCAACTGTCTATGTCACAGTCACTATCAGTGTCTTCCATAGCAGAAACATCATCAATAGCATTAACGCCCTTTTCATGATTAGGCATAGGTGCAGTGATCACATTAGGAGTCTCAGAAGGATCAAATTTAATTTCCTTGCAGTCAATCATGTCTTGGATCTTATTTTTCAGAGCCTAACAACCATTTATGTCATGTCTGAGACTATTGGAATGATAGGTGCATCTTACATTGGGATTATACTGGGGAGAGGAAGTGTTGGGGTTCCGAGTAGGATCTCTCAATGTAATCATCTCTTCCTTTAACAGGTGTTGCAATTCTTGAGACAACAGCATATTTATTTTTGTGAATTATCTCATGGGTTTATCTGGCCTACGCTGATTGCCTTGTGGTTGATGTTGTGTTGGTGCAGGATTGGAAATCATTACTAACCCTACAGATTTATGGCATTCGCCTTTACTATGACCTTTCTGACTGTACACAACATTAGCTTTTTTCTTTCTTTTGAATGACTTCTTCGCAGTACTTGAAGATGCAACCACCTGAATTTTTTCGCTTCAGATTCTAGCTTCAACATGTTTCCCTGTTAATATCAACTCGGTAAATCCGGCTGAAGAACTTCTAATCAGATGATTGAAGAAAGGACCTGTCAAATTCCCCATAAACATGTCAACCAGTTCCCTATTAGACAAGGACGTTGAACTCTTCCTACTAAATCTCTCCATTTCTGGGTATACTCTTTAAATCCTTTGTTAGAGCCCGTGGTCATACTCTGTAGTTGCATATAGGTTGGTGCAAGATCAACATTATACTGGTATTTCTTATAGAAAGCAGCAGCCAAATCTTCTCACGTATGGATATTGGTCCCTTCCAGTTGATAGAACCATTTCACCTGTGTTCCAGACAGGCTCCCTTGAAAGAAATGCACCCCACAACTACCTGTCAGTAGTGTGGGATTGGATCTTCCGGACATAAGACCTCAAGTGAAGCTTAGGACAAGAAACACAATCATACTTCTCAAAAGTAGGGACCTTGAATTTGTGAGGAATAACAACCCCCGAGACTAATCCTATCTCTTCAAAATTTAGCCCAGGCACTTTCAGGATCTCCATGGCATTCAGACGATCTTCCAGTTGTTTGTATTTTTCACGAGTAGGGGGATATTGTTCATTCAGATAATTCTCCTCCTCTTTATCAGAGTACTTGGCAGAACCATGGTTGCTTTTTTCTGTTTCACCATTCTTATCATCCTTAACCCTTTCGTCGTCTTCTTCTAATGAAGCATCGGGATCCCTGAACTCGCTTGACTGGTCCCCTGAACCTTCTTCCGATGTTAAGGATGCATGTTGGTTTCTTTGACTTTCTCTTCTTCTCTTTGGTGATGAGTGCTTTCAGTTCCTCCTGTCCCTTAGCTAAGCTTAGGAACATCTCTTGGAACTGAGCATTCTAAGCCTGGAGATCTTTCATTGTTTATTCAAGATTCGTTTTTGCTGAAATAAATAGCAAGAAGATGAGAGAACATGTCTTAGGAATACCTGTTATGCAATGATATGGTATGTAAATGCATATGCAATGTTTTCAAGGACCTCGTGGGATTTAAATTTGTTAAACAAAGAAACTTAGTAGTAAGTTCAAATTAAAATTGCCTTCTAGGCTTACAATGAAAACAAGATAGTTAAATTATAAAAATTTTGATTCCTAAGGTATTAAGTCTCCCATTGACGCTTCCTGTAACACCCCAGACTACCTTCGAGATTACTGACTAACCCCACAAACCAACACGAGTCTTTTCAGCATGATTTGTCCTCACTCACACGCTTTCTGGGAAACTTCCAAGGAGGTTACCCATCCTAAAATTGCTCCAAGTTAAGCACTCTTAACTATGGAGTTCTTATGAATGAGCTACCGAAAATAAGATGCATCTTGTTGGTATAAGTAGTACTAATTAATCCTTATAAGTCTTCCTTCAACCATGCAGCCCCATATAGCCTCGCGATCCCTGTTATTCCGATTGGCAACCACCTTTGCCCTGTTAGGGCTCGGTTGTTACATGCGGTGTAATCACTTGTCGCACATTTTCTGGCTCGAGTGTTACATGCCCACCAACTTCTGCATGGTTCGTCCTCAAACCATATCATACTGGGAGAGGTATGGCTCTGATACCATTTGTAACGCCCCAGATTGGGTTCGGGATTACCGACTGACCCCATAAACCAACACGCCTTTTCATCCTCGAGTTTTACATCCCTACCAGCTTCCACATGGTTCGTACTTGAACCACATCGTATTGGGAGAGGTATGGCTCTAATACCATTTGTAACGCCCCAGACTGCATTCGAGATTACCGATTGACCCCACAAACCAACACGGGTCTTTTCAGCATGATTTGTCCTCACTCACACGCTTTCTGGGAAACTTCTAAGGAGGTTACCCATCCGAAAATTGCTCCAAGTTAAGCACTCTTAACTATGGAGTTCTTATGAATGAGCTACCGAAAGTAAGATGCATCTTGTTGGTATAAGTAGTACTAATTAATCCTTATAAGTCTTCCTTCAACCATGCAGCCCCATATAGCCTCGCGATCACTGTTATTCCGATTGGCAACCACCTTTTCCCTCTTAGGGCTCGGTTGTTACATGCGGTGTAACCACTTGTCGCGCATTTTCGGGCTCGAGTGTTACATGCCCACCAACTTCTGCATGGTTTGTCCTCGAACCATATCATACTGGGAGAGGTATGGCTCCGATACCATTTGTAACGCCCCAGATTGGGTTCGGGATTACCGACTGACCCCATAAACCAACACGCCTTTTCATCCTCGAGTTTTACATGCCTACCAGCTTCCACATGGTTCGTACTTGAACCACATCGTATTGGGAGAGGTATGGCTCTAATACCATTTGTAACGCCCCAGACTGCATTCGAGATTACCGATTGACCCCACAAACCAACACGGTCCTTTTCAGCATGATTTGTTCTTACTCACACACTTTCTGGGAAACTTCCAAGAAGGTCACCCATCCCATAATTGCTCTAAGTTCAGCATGCTTAACTATGGAGTTCTTATGAATGAACTACCGAAAAGAAGATGCATCTTGTTGGTATAGGTAGTACTAATAAATCCTTATAAGTCTTCCTTCAACCATGCAGTCCCATATAGCCTCGCGATCCCTCTTATTCCGATTGGCGACCACCTTTGCCCTCTTAGGGCTCGGGTGTTACATGTGGTGTAACCACTTCTCGCGCCTTTTCGACCTCGAGTGTTACATGTCCACCAGCTTCTGCATGGTTCATCCTTGAACCACATCATACTGGGAGAGGTATGGCTTCATACCATTTGTAACGCCCCAGATTGGGTTCGGGATTACCGACTGACCCCACAAACCAACACGCCTTTTCATCCTCGAGTTTTACATGCCTACCAGCTTCCGCATGGTTTGTCCTCAACCCACATCATACTGGGAGAAGTATGGCTCTAATACCATTTGTAATTCCCCATACTGCATTCGAGATTACCATTGACTCCACAAACCAACACGAGTCTTTTCAGCATGATTTGTCCTCACTCACACGCTTTCTAGGAAACTTCCCAGGAGGTCACCCATCCCATAATTGCTCCAAGTTAAGCACGCTTAACTATGTAGTTCTTATGAATGAGCTACCGAAAAGAAGATGCATCTTGTTGGTATAGGTAGTACTAATTAATCCTTATAAGCCTTCCTTCAACCATGCAGTCTCATATAGCCTCGTGATCCCTCTCATTCCGATGTGGCAACCACCTTTTCCTTCTTAGGGCTCTGGTGTTACATGTCGTATAACCATTTCTCTCCCTTTTCAGCCTCGAGTGTTACACTTCCTCTTTGTGTTGACATATGCATTAAGGCTCTACTCTTCGCGGAGTCACTTCGTCAGCTCCAATACTTTTGTAGTTTCATGAGTCTCAAAGCTATCCCTTTCTTTCTTCAGTTGAATCCAGGACTTTTGGAGTTCCTCAAGGTTAGTAGGCATATCGGGATGAAGAATGGTATGAGGAACATCTCCTTCAACAACAGGCTCTACGATCACTGGTAGGATAGAAGGATATGGCATCATAAGATTTCGAGCACGAGACCGCACCCATTTGAGGTAAGGTTCCAAAGGAATGGAGTTCCTATGCCCCAAAGTCTTGCTATCAATCTTATTGATTATGCCCCAAACACGTATAAACCTTTGACGGTAACTTTGAGGATCATTCTCATAATCGAATACAATACCCTGGATGAGCATATCATGAGGACCGTCTCTTCGAGCATAACCAAACTGGCGTAGAGATAGAGAAGGGTTGTAAGTAATTCCTCCACTTATACCGAGGAGTGGTACATTAGGGAATTCCCTATAGCAGTCAATAATGGTGATATCTTCCTGAGATCGGGAACACCAATGGATATCTGAATGAGCGAGTGACATCTACCTTTGAGACCACCTCAAACCTTGTTCACTCTTCATCACTGATCGGAGAAGGTGTGAAATAAACCACCTGGAAAGTAAAGGTATGCAACACATGAGAGCCCCTCGTTTCCTCATAGTACGAGTATGAAGAGAATGCAAAATATCTCCAAGCAAAGTAGGTACAGGATTATGAGTAAGAAATATTTTGATGGCATTCACATCTATGAGTTGGTCCGGATTAGGGAGTAGTACCAAACCATAGATCAGCAAAGCCAAAATATCTTCAAAAGCACGAAAACTCATGGCATCTAAGAACAACTGAGCCTTATCTATCAGAAATGTAGCAAGAAGACTTTAACTCCACTTCTTATTTCCCAATTAGATACAATGTCTGATTGTTTCAGATGTAAGGCTGCTGCAATATCTTCTGGTTTTGGAACTTGCTCTAGAACGGTGAAAGGTATCTGATCAAGAATAGGCACTCCGAGTAACTTAGATAATTCTTCCATTGTGGGCACCAACTGATAATTTGGGAAGGTAAAACAATGATGCTTATGATCAAAGAACTGGGCCATAACACTCATTATATCTTCTTTGAAACCGGGAGTAACCAAACTATGTAGATGACCATGTCTTTTGGTAAATTGAGAATTTTCGGGAATCATTGAGACTAACTCCTCAAGCTTGGAAGGTACCCTTACGAAGTTGATTCAGATATTATTTCTATGATCGGAAGCTATGACCTGCAACAAAGGACAAAGATAAATCTCTAGATCATTGAAACACTTACTGAAAATGTTATGATGTTATGATGCCATGATGTTATGTTCATGTTTAGACAAGAAGTAAACACAAAAATATCACACATGAGCCTTAGGTTTATAGGCTTGCATGAGGTCCATAGGTAAGTACCATTTTCTATTAGAGTTAAGTTGGCGCAACCTGTCCTAAAATAGTAATCGGGTTCTAGGGATCTCAATATCACTGATCTTTCTCACAGGCTTTATTTAGTACAACAACTGACTTGTCACCAAGAAAAACCTGAGAGTCAAATCTCAATGAGCATAGCATTGAATATCAACTAACTTCGGACTGCACCAAAATCGACTATCTCACTACCTTTTATTGGCCAAGATGGGTCAATTAAGGTTCTAAAAGTTAGTTAGTAATTATGATACCACACGGTATCCCAATTTTATCCTCGACTGACTCAAGGAACATCGGTACAAACCAAAGTGTCGCACTAACGTAGCCATTACTGCAACTATATCGGTCTATGTTGTACAATTTCCATGATCTATTACTACTTACATAAGGCATCCCTAGATCTGGGTGTAGGATCTTAACAAGTAATGAAACCCAAACAACCCTTAAAGATAAAGCAGACAATGCAAATAAAGCAAAAGTAAAGTGATCTAAATTCTTAAGGTAACCCCTCTATTGTACCCCAAAATTTTCCCTCTCATTTTTCAAGGCTTTTCTTACAAGGATTTTCAAGGTTCAAGCTTGAACAAGTGCATTATGATTTTTCCAATACCAAAATTAAAAGGAAACTGTCAAAAAGGGAGAAAACAAATAAAAATAACATTTTGACAAATTTGGAGGAAAACAGGTCTCCTTCAATTCAGCACCCTTCGACTGACTCTTGGCCTCCTTCGATTGCTCAAAATGGCTACTAGCGTGCCTCTTTCGCCTGGGCCTGTAACTTCTTGTTGCAGGCTTCGTTTGTGCCTTTTACTGCCTACAAGCCTACTTCGACTTGGACAAGTTTACTGCCTACAAGCCTGCTTCGACTGGACAAGTCTCCTGCCTGCATGCATCCTTCGAATGTAACTTGGATTACATCCTTTGATTGACTCTTGGCCTCCTTTGAATGCAACTTGGGAATACCCTTCAACTCAGAAGCCGGGAACTTCCCTCACGCTAAAAGGAAATCACTCCCTTTATGTTTGTTTCGACCCAAGCTTTAATTGGGAAATATGCTTCCTTCGAGCATGAGCTTTCGATTTGGCAATATGTTTTCTTCGATACAAGCTTTGACTGAGCATTAGCTTGTTTCGACCACAAGCTTTGATGAGGCAAAGGCTTCCTTCGAACAGGTGTGCTTCGATCTCACTCTTGCATTCGACTCAAGACCAAGTCTCGTTTTCCAGGCTATGTTGCTTCCAAATCTTTACATAATCAGAAGCCTGTACAAGGGTTTTAAACTTTGTCTTTTAGATACTACTATTCTTGGTTAAAGGCTACATACTCTTTGTTTTCATAGAGAGTACTTTACTCACAAAATCAGCTTCCAACCTGAATTTGGTCTGAGCACAAGCAACGCCAAAAAGCATAAGTCACATCTTCTGCACCCCAACTTCCAATAGGCCCCCCACATGTACTTTCACGTTACATTATTTTATTGTTATGCAAGGATGGCTACTTCAAACATGTCCATTCTTTTTCTCTATAAATAGAGGAATTTTTTGAAAAGCTGAGGGAGGACTTTTTTTGGACCAGAGAAACGAACCCCCCAAATTTTCTCAAACACAACAAAACTCTCAAGTTCATCAACACTTGAGAAATCAAAACCCAGAATCACAAACACACACCTCTTTCGATTCTGAAGAACACCCCACACATAGAAGTTTGTTCAAACTCAAAGACAACCTTCTGTGATAACTCTTCGAACCAAAATCAAACCCCCTGTGACTACTCTTCGAATTCCAGAAACATCCAGGTAGCAGTTCAAGTTCGAATCCCACATCCATTCAAGGCCTGAAGCAAGGTAAGTGACTCTTATCTTTGAACTTTTCGTTTCATGGCATAATAATTTTCCCTTTCGTTTGAAACATGTACATACCATTGTTCCTTTCGTTTCCACCCTATTAACATATATTTCAGAGCTACCCCTTTCGTTTTGCTTTCTGTTTTCCTAAACTTGCTTTAACTGTTAAACTGTTTACAAGACAAATACTAGCCTGGCCTCAGGCTATGTTGCCATTTAATGCTTTAAATAAAAGAAACAGGAAACAGGAAATAGGAAACGAAGCTACTAGCTTCTACCCTCTTTCTCCAGGTCGAACGAAAGAGACAACCAGGAGGCAAACCATGTCCAGTCGAAAGGCATTCCCTCACTGCTGTCAACCTCCAGTTGAAGGAGACAACAAGGAAGAACCAGAAGGCTTCGCCATACATTGACTTCTAGGCCAATCGAAGGACAGGACCTCACTGATGCTAGCCCCAATCGAAGGAGGCCAACAAAATGCAAGTCGAAGGGTGTTATTGCCTGGGTCGAAGAGCTCATTTTCCTTTCTTTATTTTGTTTTTGCCTTTACATTTTATTGCCTTTCAATATGGTTGTAATAGTGTAGGATTTATTTTTTGGACTTTTTATTACTTTTGTACAAATGCTAGTAATTAGGTGTGTATGGCAAAATAAAAACCAACAAATAGTACACCCTAATCAAAGACTAAATGCATGTAAATAAAAACACATTTGCACACCTACACCCTTAGGGTAATTCCACTTGTTGCCTATCGGAAAATAGTCATGTCCCATGAGCATGGGCGTTTTAGCAAAGACCCTTGATAAAAGATCGTAGTCCCTCGATGACCCTCGATGTTTCCTTCGGTAAACGATCTAGTCCCTAAAACGACATTTCTAAAACGTCCCTTATGTTGCCTTCTATGACTATATAAACGTCCCAATGCCCGTCCCTTCACATCCAACGATGGGGCTTCTTACCAAATCAATGGTGATATAGCCACATCTAAAGGAGGAGGAAAAGCACATTTAAGACCTTTCGAGTAGGTGGATTCGCTCCTAGTTACTCACTTGATCAGAACAAAAACATTTTTATACACCCACACTCTCATCTTTGAACTATTTTCGAAACAAACACTTTGTATGTGTTCTTATAGAAACGAGAATCATTACAAAGTTATATTTTCAAAATAATTTCAAAAACACATCTCACAAACACACTTTTGAACTATTTTAGAAACAAACACTTTGTAGGCATTCTTATAGAAACGAGAACCATTACGAAGTTCCATTTTCAAAAATACTTTCAAAAATCACACACAAAGTACACATTCAAACAAAAGCAAGTGATCTAGCAAGTAACTAAGAGCCCGTGGAAAACCATGGATGAAAAGGGTGCTAATACCTTTCCTTTTCATAATCTACCCCCCCGAACCCGAGAAACATCTCTAAAGGTCTTTCCTGTGCTTTTTCACCTTTCCTTTTGGATAAAAGAAAAGTCGGCGGTGACTCTTGCTAAACCGCAACATTTGCAAACACAAACGCAAAACCTCAAGTCAGTTCTCCCACTGTATCACAGAACTGGAGACTTCACTGGGGACATTCTAAAAGTGGGGTTACCTTAGGGTTAGATCACCTTTACTTGCTTACATTGTTTTATTTGTTTGCTTTACATTTTTGTTCCTTGTTTGGGTTTGTTTTAAATCCTACACACGGATTTGGGGGCACCTTTTAGGTAAGTAGAAATAAACTGTGAGGGAACTGTGTGGCGTATACCGACATGGTTGAAGCAGTAGCTACGTTGATGTGGCACTTTGGTTGGTTCTGGTAACCCTTGGGTCGAATCAAGGAGAGTAAGGGGCCGCCGCGTGGTGTCGTGAAGTATCAACTGACCTTATAACCTTACTTGACCAACTTGGCCATTAGGACGTAGTGAGATGACCGGTTTCGGTGTAGAGCTGAAAATTGGTTGATACTCGATGATACACTCATTGAGACTTGACCCCTGAGTTTTGTTCAGTTGCGAGTTAATTGCTTATTGAACGAAGCTTGTGGGAAAGGTTAGTGATATTGAGATCCCTTAGAACCCGGTTACTATTAACTAAGATAGGTTGAGCCAACTAAACTTCAAGAGGGTACTTACCTACAAACTCCATGCAAGCCTAAAACCTAGGACTTGTTTGCTTTGTGTGAATATGATTATTTGTATATAAACTTGCTTACCTCGCAAATTTGTTCATAACATCATAACATCATACCATAGCATTTTCAATAACAATTTCAAGGGTCTCGAGGGCCTATGATGCAGAGTCACGTTGAACCAGACGTCTAACAAGGGGCAAGAGGATTTATTTTCCTCTAACTAAACACCGTCAAAGATCAAGTACAACAACTTGAGTCAAGGGCTATGACCCACTTGATATGGTGAGCTTAATTCTCGTGGAAGGACGTCCACTGATACAAAGCTCTCCAATCAAAGATGTTGATCTCTAACTTTTTCTTGTGTTTATCCCGCGAGATCCTTGAAAACATGCATCCACATATCATGCATCATATCATGACAGGTTTCTCCCATACATGTCTCCTTATCTTCCTACTGTTTATTTCAATAAGATAGATATGGAACAAATGGTGAAAGATCTCCAAGCTCAAAACGCTCAATTCCAACAAATGTTCCTGGCAATGGCTAAGGGGCAAGAAGACCTGAAAACTCTCCTTCTCAAGGACAAAGGGAAGAAGTCCAAGAAGTCAGTAGGCGTCCTGAACTTGAGAAGAAGACCTAGAGGACCATTCAAAAGATCTCTAGATCTTTCAACTCCATCCAACATAGGGGATAGTCTTGAAGAAGACCATAATCTGGAGATTGATGAAGTTGAAGCTGACTACTCCGAGGAACAATATCCTCCTATCGATGACAAATACAAACAGTTGGAGGATCGCCTCAGTGCTATGGAGATTCAACAGATGCCTAGCTTGGATCTAGGAGACATGGGTTTGGTTTCTGGAGTGGTCATCCCACCAAAGTTCAAAATCCCTACCTTGGCCCTGTACGATGGAGTCTTTTGCCCTAAGATGCATTTAAAATCTTATGTCCGCAAGATTCAACCATACACAACTGATCTAAAGCTTTGGATCCATTTCTTCCAAGAAAGCCTGGTAGGGACTCAACTCGAGTGGTTCTATCAATTGGAGAGTTCTCACATCCACACCTGGGAGGATTTAGCTGCTGCTTTCTACTAGTAGTATCAGTACAATGCTGATCTTGCACCAACTCGTGTGCAATTGCAAAACATGACCATGGGTTCCAACGAGAGTTTCAAAGGATACGCCCAAAAGTGGAGAGATCTGGCTGGTAGGGTGCAGCCCCTTTTAACTGACAGGGAGCTAATTGGCATCTTCATGGGAACTTTGACAGGGCCTTTCTTCAAACACTTGATCGGAAGCTCTTTAGCTGGATTCACCGAGCTAATACTGACGGACGAAAGGATCGAAGCTGGCATCAAAAGTGGGAAGATTCAAGAAGCTACACCTTCTGATGCTCATAAAAAGCCCTACAATGGGAAGAAAGAGTCCAATGTTGTGTATGGTCATAAGAGTCATCATGACCAACACGTAGGAGCAATCTTGATCTCTAATCCTACGCCTGCTCAACAAAGGCAGGGGCATCAGCGTAAGGAGGTCGCGCCTAAAAGACAATACACTAAGATCAACATGTCATTGGATCAATTGCTACAACACATGTTGAAGGCGGAGCTGATTACGTTAAAGGCTCCTCATCTAAACCCTAAGACTTCTTCTCCTAACTACAACCCGAATGCAAGATGTGCTTATCATTTTGGTAGCCCAGGGCATGACACAAACAACTGTTGGGCTCTGAAGAACAAGGTCCAATACATGATTGATGCCAAGGAGACCGAGTTTGACCCTCTAGAGACTCCAAACATAATCACTGCTCCTATGACGAATCATTGAAAGCTTTTGTTCATTTGAATTTTCAAGTTGTAATCTCTTTTGGTATTCAAACAATTATCTATTAATGTCAAACTTTGTTTCATTAATGCATTGCATATGTCTGTCTTGATTTGATTCACTCATTTTAATTACATTTAAACTATGCTTTTTACTCACTTTATGACATTCAACTCTTGCTAAAAGTTACATGCCTTTAGAGGGAGGATGACGAAAACAATGTCATAATCTCATATAGTATGCTTTTGGACTGACCTCGCTGACGATTTACAGGCATTCTTTCAAATCCTAAACACTGGAGTTATAAGGAAGATAATCCCTAGTCAACCCCTTCGAGCCAAAGAAGTAGAAGTTTTCTGTTTTTACACAAATTGAAACCTTTAATCAAAACCTGGGGCAGGGTAGCCTCTCAGTTAATTCAAATGCGCGTTTAGCCGCAAACTCTCATACAACGAATGACATCAAAAACATTCCTCTGGAATCAAAAGACAGTGATGGTTCCCTATCACATAGGCAATCATTATCTCTAAAAAAAAGAAGAAGAGAAAATCCCACTAAGTCAAAACCTACAAAGGAGACTTAAGAAAAACTGGGGCATCCCGCTGACTGTAATCTCGAAACAAGAACAGTCAGGAAAAAATTAGGGATAACAAATCAATCAAAAGAGTTCACTACAAATCCTCAACAAAATGAAAAAATGTTGCAGAAAATGATGGCCTTCCGACAAACTAAACTTGTATGAACCATCACCAAAACGACATTCCAGACTCAATTGGAGTTCAAACGCACTAACTGAGCTTAGGACTGAAGAACATCGCGAAGAACGGGTGGGTACAAATACATTTGAGCCTTTATCCTTTTGTTTCTTAAACCGTGAACCAAGCCATGTTACAACCCTTCAAAAGTCCTAATTGAAGCATGGGTTAGTTCGAAAGCATACTGTTACAAAAGGTATCCTGACTCCTGTAAGGCTTTGCTCTAAATCTTGAGATTGAATTTTCTTACAAAATTCCTTTACTTACAAAAACGCATTTTTCAAAACTTCAAGACAGACATAAACTTTGCATTACTTGAATATCACTGTTTGCATGTGGCTATTTGTTTGACAACGGAGAAATTCACACAACTAACATCAGATGAACGAAAGCTCTCTCAGTGAACAAAATTACTTCAAAGAAGGAAGACACTTCCATTGACAAATCTCCTATCAACAAGGGGACATGACATGTCACTATCCAACACACCTGGGGCAGTCTAGTCAAGATTCCAGGAAACCTCTCAAGAAGTGCAGAGTAACCAGGGGCAGGCCTCCATCTCCATCACTTGGGGCATTAAACGTCAAATCTCAGCAAAGAGTTACGTACAATCAAACATTTTTTGCAATGCCACTAACATTTGCTACTAGGGGAAATGAAGAATCTCTCCAAAGTCCTTCTCATAGGATGACTCCCCAGCCAGAGTTTAATCTCTAAACACCTTTCCCCAGCTGAGACCACCTCAAGAATCCTCAAAGACTTCCCCCCAACAAAGTCGTCACCTCTCAACCAGACAGACAACAGGGTTTATTTCCCCAACAAACTACAGATTCCCCAGCTTGAGTTTGCCTCTCCGACTACTACAAATTAAAGGACCATGACTCCTCTTCCCCAGTAGACTACTCTACAATCCCCAGCAAGTTACTGTGAAACCTGGACCCGACCAGATATCAGTTCAACTTCGACTCCCCAGTAGAGCAACGGACAACTGAGACTCCTGAACTCTTTTCCCAAGCAGGAATAAACATTCTCCCCACAGAGTTTTCAATATCCCCCAGTGGAGTTCTCCTCAAACAACAAAACAGGAATCCCCGATGGAAACAATCTAGGCAAAGTTTGAAGACACACATACTCTTCAATAGCAGTCCGAGATTTAACAAACTCCCCGACATTTGTCAAGGATTTATTTTCCAAGACAAAAGTACATTCATTAAACATTTCACATTTCATACATCCTATTCTCATACATGATAAGTGCATATGACACCATCTCATTTATTTTGAGAACATCATGACATCATGCATTTCATGCATCATGATATTGCATAAAACTAATGTTCTACCTTTTTCAGGAAAGATCGATCAACAGATGGTTATCATCAACCATTTTCATGTTCCAGATTAATACCTGTAGCAAGCCAGGAAAACTATCTGTGGACGACTGATTCTAGATTAATACCTGTAATAAGCCAGAAAAACTATCTACATGAAGAGATTGAAGATTAATACCTGTAGCAAGCCAGGAAAACTATCTTTCTTTCTCAGGTCAGAGATTAATACCTGAAACCAGACAGGACAAATATCTACTCGACCAGCTCAAATAACTCAACCTTTTGATATAGTTCAGATACACACCAGACACGGATGCCATTCTGATAGTCATTTAGATATTCAACTTTCAGATACAGTTCAGATACACACCAAACACGGATTCCATTCTGATACTCATTCAGATATTCAAATTCAGATACAGTACGGATACGCTCCAGACATGGATACCTTTCTGATAATCATTCAGATTCAGATACAGTACGGATACGCTCCAGACACGGATGCCATTCTGATACTCATTCAGATATTCAACTTCATATACAGTATGGATACGCTCCAGACACGGATTCCATTCTGATAATCATTCAGATTCATATACAGTACGGATATGCTCCAGACACGGATGCCATTCTGATACTTATTCAGATATTCAACTTCTGATACAGTACGGATACGCTCCAAACATGTACGCCATTCTGATACTCATTCAGATCTAGCTTTTGATACAGTTCAGATACGCTCCAGATAAGGATGCCATCCTGATACTCATTCAGATTCAGCTTTCAGATACAACTCAGATACACTTTAGACATGGACGCAATTCTGATACTTATTCTTCTAATTTACAAATTACAATTTAACAAGCATTCTTGGATGGCATCTACAAGCCCATCTCCAACAAGATTCTATCACCTCTCCAAATGGCATCTTTAAGCCCATTCCCTCTACCATCACATCACCAAATGCAAATTTATGGGCACTCTAGTGTTCAATCATCTTTCACCTTCAAGTCACAAATGGCAGATTCGCCAATCTAACTCTTCACGTGTAAGAAGATTGAACAGGGGCAACTATTGTACCCCAAAATTTTCCCTCTCATTTTTCAAGGCTTTGCTTACAAGGATTTTCAAGGTTCAAGCTTGAACAAGTGCATTGTGATTTTTCCAATACCAAAATTAAAAGGAAACTGTCAAAAAGGGAGAAAACAGATAAAAATAACATTTTGACAAATTTGGAGGAAAACAGGTCTCCTTTGATTCAGCACCCTTCGACTGACTCTTGGCCTCCTTTGATTGCTAAAAATGGCTACTAGCGTGCCTTATTCACCTGGGCTTGTAACTTCTTGTTGTAGGCTTCGTTTGTGCCTTTTACTGCCTACAACCATTCTTCGACTTGGACAAGTTTACTACCTACAAGCCTGCTTCGACTGGACAAGTCTGCTGCCTACATGCATCCTTCGAATGCAACTTGGATTACATCCTTCGATTGAATCTTGGCCTCCTCCGAATGCAACTTGGGAATACCCTTCGACTCAGAAGCCAGGAACTTCCCTCACGCTAAAAGGTAATGACTCCCTTTATGTTTGTTTCGACCCAAGCTTCGATTGGGCAATATGCTTCCTTCGAGCATGAGCTTTCGATTTGGCAATATGTTTTCTTTGATACAAGCTTCGACTAGGCATTAGCTTGTTTCAACCACAAGCTTCGATGAGGCAAAGGCTTCCTTCAAACAGGTGTGCTTCTATCTCACTCTTGCATTCGACTCAAGACCAAGTCTCATTTGCCAGGCTATGTTGCTTCCAAATCTTTACATAATCAGAAGCCTGAACAAGGGTTTTAAACTTTGTCTTTTAGATACTACTATTCTTGGTTAAAGGCTACATACTCTTTGTTTTCATGGAGAGTAATTTAGTCACAAAATCAGCTTCCAACCTGAATTTGGTCTGAGCACAAGCAACGCCAAAAAGCATAAGTCACATCTTCTGCAGCCCAACTGCCAATAAGCCCCCCCCACATGTACATTCACGTTACATTATTTTATTGTTTTGCAAGGCTGGCTACTTCAACCATGTCCATTCTTTTTCTCTATAAATAGAGGAATTTTTTGCAAAGCTGGGGGAGGATTTTTTTGGACCAGAGGAACGAATCCCCTAAATTTTCTCAATTACAACAAAACTCTCAAGTTCATCAACACTTGATAAATCAAAACCCAGAATCCCAAACACTCACCTCTTTCGATTCTGAAGAACACCCCACACATAGAAGTTTGTTCAAACTCAAAGATAACCTTCTGTGACAACTCTTCGAACCAAAAGCAAACCCCCTGTGACTACTCTTCAAATTTCAGAAACGTCCAGGTAGCAGTTCTAGTTCGAATCCCACATCCATTCAAGGCCTGAAGCAAGGTAAGTGACTCTTATCTTTGAACTTTTTGTTTCATGGCATAATAATTTTCCCTTTCGTTTGAAACATGTACATACCATTGTTCCTTTAGTTTCCACCCTATTAACATATTTTTCAGAGCTACCCCTTTCGTTTTGCTTTCTGTTTTCCTAAACTTGCTTTAACTGTTAAACTGTTTACAAGACAAATATTAGCCTGGCCTCAGGCCATGTTGCCATTTAATGCTTTAAATGAAAGAATTAGGAAATAGGAAATAGGAAACGAAGCTTATGGCTTCTACCCTATTTCTCCAGGTCGAACGAAAGAGACAACCAGGAGGTAATCCATGTCCAGTCGAAAGGCATTCCCTCACTACTGTCAACCTCCAGTCGAAGGAGACAACAAGGCAGAACCAGAAGGCTTGGCCATACACTGACTTCCAGGCCAATCAAAGGACAGGACCTCACTGATGCTAGCCCCAATCGAAGGAGGCCAACAGAATTCAAGTCGAAGGGTGTTACTGCCTGGGTCGAAGAGCTCATTTTCCTTTCTTTATTTTGTTTTTGCCTTTACATTTTCTTGCCTTTCAATATGGTTGTAATAGTGTAGGATTTATTTTTTGCACTTTTTATTACTTTTGTACAAATGCTAGTAATTAGGTGTGTATGGAAAAATAAAAACCAACAAATAGTACACCCTAATCAAAGACTAAATGCATGTAAATAAAACACATTTGCACAACTACACCCTTAGGGTAATTCCACTCGTTGCCTATCGGAAAATAGTCGTGTCCCACGAGCATGGGCGTTTTAGCAAAGACCCTTGATAAAAGATCGTAGTCCCTTGATGACCCTTGATGTTGCCTTCGATAAACGATCTAGTCCCTAAAACGACATTGCTAAAACGTCCCTTATGTTGCCTTCTATGACTATACAAACGTCTCAATGCCCGTCCCTTCACATCCAACGATGGGGCTTCTTACCAAATCAATGGTGAGATAGCCACATCTAAAGAAGGAGGAAAATCACATTTAAGACCTTTCGAGTAGGTGGATTCGCTCCTAGTTACTCGCTTGATCAGAACAAAAACATTTTTATACACCCACACTCTCATCTTTGAACTATTTTTGAAAAAAACACTTTGTATGCGTTCTTATAGAAACGAGAATCATTACAAAGTTACATTTTCAAAATACTTTCAAAGACACATCTCACAAACACACTTTTGAACTATTTTCGAAACAAACACTTTGTAGGTGTTCTTATAGAAACGAGAACCATTACGAAGTTCCATTTTCAAAAATACTTTCAAAAATCACACACAAAGCACACATTAAGACAAAAGCAAGTGATCTAGAAAGTAACTAAGAGCCCATGGAAAACCATGGATGAAAAGGGTGTTAATACCTTCCCTTTTCATAATCTACCCCCCCCCCCCCCCCCGAACCCGAGAAACATATCTAAAGGTCTTTCCTGTGCTTTTTCACCTTTCCTTTTGGATAAAATAAAAGTCGGTGGCGACTCTTGCTAAACTGTAACATTTGCGAACACAAACGCAAAACCTCAAGTCAGTTCTCCCACCGTATCACAATCTCTTTCATTTTTTTCCCAATAGAGTCTGCAGTTCTGTAATACGGTGGGAGACCTTACTTGTTTTTGTGTTTTATCGCAAAAGTTGCGGATAGCAAGAGTCGCCACTGACTTTTATTTTATCCAACAAGGAAAGGGTGAAAAGAACAGGAAAGACCTTTTAAGATTTTGAGTTCGGGGGGTAGATTATGAAAAGGGAAGGTGTTAGCACCTTTTTCATCCGTAGTTATCTACGGGCTCTCAATCGCTTAGCTCACTTTGAAAATCTTGATTTATTTGTGCGTGTGTTTGAAAATACTTTGCAAAGCTAACTTTGTAATGATTCTTGTATCAGTCCTCAAGAATGCGTACAAAGTGTTTTTCAAAATATGTGTTTGTGAAAAAATGTTTGCGAGAAATGTTTTGTTTTTGAAAAGTTTATGAGCAAGCGATTAATAGCATTCTACCCACTCAAGGTCATTATTGTACTTTTTCCTTCTCCTTTAGAGGAAGTGTTATCCGTACCATTAATTGGTAGGTATCCCTATCCTTTGGATGTGAAGGGATGTCGAGGGTCGTCGTACGATCATTGAAGGAAACTTGTAAGGATGCTTTAGGAATTTTGTAAGGGACTAGATCATTTTCCGAAAGGCAACGTCGAAGGTTCATCGAGGGACTATGATCTTTGATTCGAGGGTCTTTGCTAAAGCATCCCTACGTTCGAAGGACATGACCTTTATTTTTCCGAAGGCAACAGAGGGAGGCTACCCTAGAGGTGCAAATGTGCAAGTGTGTTGATTTGGTTATTATATCTTGCATTAGGGTTTTCTAGCGTTTGATTATTATCTTGTCATACAATCCTATTAACTAACATATATATATATATATATATATATATATATATATATATATATATATATATATATATATATATATATATATATATATATATATATATATATATATATATATATATATATATATATATATATATATATATATATATATATATATATATATATATATATATATATATATATACACACACACAGAGCATATAAAGTATAAGCACGAAAAAATAAAATGCGCGAAAGTAAAGACTTACAGCTATTACATCGCTTCGGAAGAGTTACAATATTTAAAAACTTTGCGGAAATTTAAACGCTAAGCTATTACAAAAAAAAACCCATGCGACCTATACAACCATTTCTAAGAAAATAAATGGCAAAAGTAAATATAAATGTTTGCAAAAATTATTTTTAAAGTCTTAACATCTAAAAGATTAGAAATTAATTTTTTTTGTGTATTTTTTGCTTTGATTTGAATAATAAAATAAATATATTTTAAACTTAAATTAAACAATTAATTAATTATAAATAAAAAAAAACTTATGTCTAATTAATTAGTTAAGAAAAATATTGTCTAAAATTAAATTGACCTATTAAAAGTCTAAATCTGATTTTATTATATTCTTATTTTTTTTTATTTTAATCAAAAGTTAATTAAATAAAATATTTAACAAAAAAGAAAGGAAAATGGGTTAAAACAAAAGAAAAGAGAAACTGTATGGGATGGGGACCGAACCCAAGCCCTCTGGATCAATAGTATGTATGCTTTACCACTGAGCCAAGCGCTCGTTTGTGTCTAGAAGATATGAGCTATGTATTATATTTGGAAGCCTGCACGTATTTGGAAAAATAACAAAAAAACATTGCAAAAGGTAGGGATCGAACCCACGTCCTTCACAATATACACGTGCTTGCTTGCCAATTGAACTATGCTTCTTTTCTATCATTAAAACACAAATAATATATTATATATTAAAAAGAAAACTGAAATCAGAGAGACGCTGGAGCCCTAGCTCCGGCCGTCTTCTCCGATCATGCCAGATCCTTATCTAGAAAAAATGTTAGATTCAAAGTAAAAGGGAGACCCTACCCCCCTAAACTGACCTTCCTGAATCCAAATCAAACGTTAGTTTTGGCTAAAGATTCCTAGATCATGACTTTCGAAGAAAGCAAGTTATCACGGTTCTTCAATGGCAGATCATATATCTAACGTTACAAGCTCCATGTAACAACTATAACCTGTTCTAAATATTCACATATGAAGATCTGAATGATTAGTATCTATGAAACACTCATGAAATGAAAGATTTAAAAAAACAAAATTTTACCAATCAAAGCAAGTGGTTGGGCTCGTTTCAGGTGGTGAATTGATTGGGTATGAGTCCAAAAATGTTTCTCAGACCTTCGGGAAGTGACTGGAGACCTTGGATTGCTTTGAAGTTTCTTAGAATTTGAAAACCGAATGTGAAGTAAAGTTAAATATTTTTTCTCTTTGAAACCATATTCTCTTTCCAATTTTTTGTATCCTGTGCATCTGGAGTTTGTTGAGTATATATAGAGGATTACCTTTGGTCAAACAAATTAGGAAAAGACCAAGTGTTCAATGCATTTGCCAAAAACACATGAAACATGTTTTCAAACATTCCATTTTGAGAAGATCATGTCTCCATTTCTTGTCTCCCACAATTTTCATGGCTGTCAAAGGGTTATTGGGCCTCAAATTTGATCCAAAACCAAGCCTGCATGTCTTAGCCCATTAGTTTATCATTTTATTTGATTTATTTTAATAATATTTGCATAAAATTAAAATAATTAAAATAAAAAACATGGCCATGTAGCAAATGATTTATAGGTCCTCTAACATGTCATAAACACGTTTTAACCTCAAAAGTCAAGCCCATTAGCCCAAAAGTTCAAAATTGCTCAATTGAGGTTTCATGCATTTCTCAAACATTGCTCAACTTGCACCAAACATACCTTTCTCAAATTTTATTATTTGAAGGTGATGCTGAAATTTTTGGAAAGTTCAAGATTCCCCCTACCATCTCTATGTTGATCATTTTTTCATTTGAAGACTTTATCTTAATGTAAGTTACCTTGACAAAAAGTGTCATTTTGTTGTCTTTTGAAATTACCTATAAAGTTTTGGCCCATATCACTCAAATGAAACATTTTTTAGACTTTAAATTAGAGAAAAAAAGTTGCAGAGAATTGAATTTCATTCAAAATGATCTTTGGTTGAGAAAAAACTGATGAAGTGTGTGAAAGTTATGCTTGGTCAAAGTTCAGTTGACTTCTTCTTAAGAAACCCTAATTTGGTAACATTTGAATTTTGATGAATTGAGAGTTTTCTTGATGAATCATGATCAACTCTTGATAAAATTATTAATATGACTTCAAAATGTTGATGTTTACCAAAAATCTTGAATTTTGACTGTATGTTGACCACAATTGACTTTTTGTCCAATACAATTGATTTTCAATCATCTGAGAAATTGACTGAGAAAACTTGTGATGTAGGGCTTAAAACTTGACATGAGGATTATTTGAAGCATATGAGGAACCATGAAACTCACTTGAGGTATTATAAGCTCAATTTTATTTGAATAAATCTAAACCCTAGGTGTAGGCCAACTGCTTAGGAGAAGGGTTTGTCTGACAAATTCCTTGAGTAGTCTTCAGTAATTGAGAACCCTAGGACCATGAGGAGGTGTCTTGAATAAATTGTATTAAAAGTGGGAGGGAAATATTTGGGGTACAATGATATACTATATATTTGATTTCGTCCCTGGTTGGTAGCCCCTGAGTAGGTGTTGTTGTACACCGAACTGGGTTAACAATCTTGTATGTTCTTTAATTTTTCCACTTTGTGTATCACTTATCTTGTCATTGTATGTTTGTCCAGAGAAAGGTGTCTCGACATCTCTTAGGATATCTGAGATCTAAATACCAGAATTTCAATTGGTATCAGAGCAGACATCCGACTCTGACTCTGGGTGAGATTCAGGGAAGATACTTTCTGGTACAATGGACAGGGAAGGATGATTTATGAACAAAACACCGATTCTTGATGGATTCAACTATGATTATTGGAAAGTTTTTATGGTGGCCTTTATCAAATATGTGGACAGCAAGGCTTGGAAAGCTATGGTCAAGGATGGGATCCACCAATGGTTGTAGGTCCAGATGGGAAAGCTACTAATGTTGTGAAGGCTGAGGAAGACTGGGATATTAAAGATGAAAAATCATCAGAGGGACACTCCAAAGAATTTAATTATCTATTCAATGGAGTGGACAAGAATATCTTCAGGCTAATAAGTAATTGCACTATTGCCAAATAAGCTCGGGAGATCTTGAAGACTGCTCATGAAGGAACCTCTAAGGTGAAGATGTCAAGACTTCCATTTCTTACCACTCGGTTTGAAAAATTAAGAATGAAGAAGGATAAGAGTATTCATGAATTTCACATGAATATTATTGAGATATCTAATGTCTCATATGCCTTAGGGGAGAAGATGTCAGAAGCCAAGCTGGTGAGAAAGATTCTCAAATATCTTCCAAAGAGGTTTAACATGAAGGCAACTTCCATTGAAGAAGCTCAAGACATAAACAACATGAAGGTTGATGGGCTTATGGGATCCCTACAAACCATTGCGTTAGGGATCAGCGAAGAATCTGAAAAGAAGAAGAGCATAGCCTTTGTCTTCAATACTGATGATCCAAAAGATGGGTGTTACTTGGATACAGAGGAAGGGATGTCCAATGCTATTGTGTTCCTAGGAAAAAAATTCAACAAAGTGTTAAAGAAGGTTAATTGGAAATCAAGATCAAATGTCAAGAACAAGTCATTCGACATTAACAAAAATCAGGATCTTGGAGGAAGAGACATAACTAATGACAAATCCAGCCAAGGAAGAGGAGTTAAGTGTTATGAATGTGAAGGGTTTGGTCATATAAGAAGTGAGTTCCCCACTTATCTCAAGAAGTAGAAGAAAGGATTATATGTGTCATGGTCAGAAGAAGATTCTGAAAGTGATCATGAAGAGGAAGGTGCCAAGCAGGTCACAACCTTGAGTGGAATTTTTGACTCTGATAAAGACTCAGACTGTGTAGAGTTATCCTTTGAAGAACTTGTTGTTTCTTACAAGGAGTTATGAATAAAAAATTAAGAGGTGGGTCAATTAGTAGAAGAGAAAAAGAAAATAATTGCTCAACTAGAGGCTGAAAAAGTGGAGCACTTATCTATCATCTCTGGCCTGGAGGATGAAAAACGGGAGCACCTGTCCACCATCTCCAGTCTGAAGGGTGAAGTTCTCTTGCTCAATTCACAACTTGATAACATGAAAAAGTTTTAAATAATGCTTAACACAAGTTTTGGTGTGCTTGATGAGATTCTTCAATCTGGGAAGAATGCTAGAAATGTTAAAGGGGTTGGCTTTGTCAATCAATCTATAAAGAATAAAGGAAAAAGGCTGAAGTCAAGTTTGTACGTTCAATGAAAGAACTGGAACAGAAGATGTCAAATAAAATGTTCCAACGTCAGTATAGACAATAGAAAAATCACTCAGGACATAATGAATCTACTGCTTCGAATGAAATAACCATTCTAATTAGGAAGAATACTATCAAGATCAAGGATCTTGGTTATGATAATCAAGTTATAAAGAACAAATGAGAAAGGTATAAAGTGAAGAGTGTACCTCCAAAGAAGAAACAAAAGGAGAATATGTTGAACCACGTGTCTCAACATCAGTAGAGACATCAGAAGAAGTATAATGGAGGCATGAAATAACAATGGATATGTTATTATTGTGGAAGTTTTGGGAACTTAAAATATTTCTACTACAGATTGTATGGTTATCCCAATCCTGTTACACAACATAGAATAATACAAGATGATGATAAATCCAGGTCTAAAAGGCTTCCCAAGAATAACATGTGTGGATTCATAGTTCACATCGTGCTCAAAGCCTCTACAAGAGAGGATTGGTTTTTTGATAGTGGTTATTCTAGACACAAGACTGGTGTCAATAAATTTCTTGTAAACATTAAACCACTTCCCTCTAGTTATGTTACCTTCGGAGATGGGTCAAAAGGTGAAACTAAGGGTGCTGGAAATATGGGCTACACCAGTCTTCCAGATCTTAACAAGGTATTGTTTGTTAAGGGGTTGACTGCTAATTTTATAAGTGTCAGTCAAATGTGAGACCAAGTTATCAAATTACACTTTTTGGCGTCTGAATATCTGGTAACTAATAAGAAGAATAAAGTTATCATGAAGGGAGTCAGATCAAAAGATAATTATTACTTGTGGGTTCCACAAGAAATAAATTGTTCCTCCACATGCTTGATGCCAAAGGAAGTTAAAGTGAAGTTACTCTATAAAAAACTTGACCATTTACTCTTGAAAGATATGAAGAAGGTTCAATCAAAGGAAGCAGCCAAAGGTACTCCAAAGTTGAACAAGGAGGAAGGAAAATTTTATGGTAAATATGAAGTAAGGAAGCAAACCAAGGTTTCCCACCCAAAGTTGCATCAACAAGTTACTTCCAATGGGTCAGAAACTCTTTATATGGCACTAATGAAACCTAAGCAGGTTGACAGTTTTGGTAAAAAAATATGTTGGTGTAATTGTTATTGATTTTTCAAAATCTACTTGGATGAGCATTATCAAAGAAAAATAGAATGGTAAGGAATTATAGAAATTACTGATGGGGAGGAATGCAACTGATTCTTTATCTTTCCTCCAGGTTATTGTGATTACAACTGTCAAAGAGTGGAACAAAAAATATCTACAAAGGGTTGTCTTGAAGAAAAGTATAATGATAGGAAAGGTCTATCACTCCTAAAACTTCTGACGGACTCAAGGAGTGCATGAGGATATTAAATAAAGGCAAGATGTAGAATTCCACCTGAAGATGATCAAGGTTGTCTTATTCCAGATACTATAGTATGTCTCTACTACTACTGTTGATGGTAGCATGTGTGTGTGAATGATGTCCTACCAAATGTTATGATATCTTTCTTGATGTGTGAACTTGGGAAGCTCATGTTGACTTGTTGTCTAGGAGTTTATTATGTCTTGGGATTTCCTCTTGAGGGGGATAATTAACTTTTGAAAGCAAGGGAGAATGGTTGATCATTATGGTGGAAAATATAATTGCTATATGAAATGTTTTGGTCATTCATATGTGTTGGATGTTTGAATTTTCTTTCAAGGAGCTAGAGTACCTGGATACAGAGTGTGTATGTTTTCAACAAGTGTTTTGAGGTATATGTATGGCTCTAATCATTTGCAGATGATTTATTGAAGCATGCGTTCAATTCATCCTCCTCTAGAAGTTAGTCTCGGTGGATGTATTGGTTTATGAATGACAAATGTCTAACATGATGTCTTGACATCTCAGTATGTCTTACTACTTCTGGCTGAAAGGAGTAAGTTTAGAGTCCAGTGGAAGGAATTGTGCTTATGCTTCAGAACATGTGTGTATATAGCTGGTTACTGGACATCTCTATGAAACATCGTTTACTGTTTGTAGAAGAAAGTTTTTTTTGGAAAGTAGACAATGTCTGACTTGATGTCAGGACATTGTTCAGGACGTGTTTCTTTTTTAGACTAACAAGAAGTGTTTTGGATGATGTAATCAAGTTCATGTAAAAGAGAATGTTTTTCACGTGCACACACATTTATTAGAACTATCATTTCCAGGAGGAGCAAACTAGAGTTAATAAAGGTCTTCAAAACTGACTTGAACGGTGGACATTTTTTTGGTGTAGTTATCTTCCTCATATAATTCTCCTATTGACCCAGACCAATGTTACAGTCAAGAGTCATTGATTCCAAAGTAACAACTTGGGTATTTAAATAAATCATCTCTTTCTTTCTATCATCTTGTGTTTTTGGTTGACCTCAAAGTAGTTCTTATGGTTTTTGTCCGGGTTTGGGTGCGTACAATTTGGGTATGGTTTCGTGGTGAATATGTTTGTCATTTTTTTGGCTAAAAAGTGGGAGAAAGTTTGTGTTTCTATTCTTCTTGGAGGTCTAGAGTCTTTTCTTGGTTATGCTGAAAGGATGTTGTATATGGGATTTGAGTATGATCCTTGTTTCTGATTTTTTATATGTCTTGTGATATGGGTTATGAACACAGTTGTGTCATGTGTTCTGAGTTACCCGAAATTGGAGTTTTCTCCCCTGAGTCATCATCTAGATTGTTCATTTTGGTGTTTAGTTTCTTCTGTCCAATGGTCTTCTAACTTTGGTTATTCAAGTTAGAATTCTTCTTGTTTCTTGAGGCTACAGGAAAATTCTTCTAAGATTTTGTGTCAAAAATTGGTTCTAAGTTTGAGGGAGTAGCTTGGTTATTCTTGAAGATGTAAGTTATATTCTTTCTCGTGTACACCAAATGACTTTAGGACTTTCGTCCTTCATCCTTGGTGTATTGTGCAGTAATGAAAGTGTAGTTCTCTGAAGGGATTCTTAACAGGTTTTGTGTTCTGGACTGGAAAGTTGTGAAGATTTGTCAGACATGATGTCCTTACATGTTGATAATTTGGTATTCTCTTGTGTGTTGTGCTGAGTAGCTTCAACTAGTTGTTGCTCTGATATTTATTGTAGTGACTTCTGTTGTTGTGCCTCTAATTATTTGTGTGTTTGAGTTTTACTCAAGCCAAGTTGTTTTGTTGTTTACGTGTAGAAGATGTACTAAGTTATTTTAGCTAAAATAAGTCAAAGTGGGAGATTGTTAATTCTTTGTTCTATTGGCATTATGTTTTGTAAAACTAAGTTATCATAGACATGTTGAAATAAGATGCTATATCAACTGGAGCAACATGTCAAATGCGATGTCCTATGCAATTTCTTTTGACATCATGATTTTGTGTAATTGGACTATTGGATATTTCAGTTTGTTACAGGTGCAGATTATTTTGTAAATATTATGTTATCGTATGTGGCGCACAGCTTGAAGGTTAAAAATATTCAAGCTGATTTCGAGGAGAATTATTAGTTTCTAATTGTGAAGAGAATTTAGGAAACTAATGATTGATGTCCTATCTTTGAGAAGATGATTTTGCAGCGCCTCTGTCATATCTAACTGCATATGTGAAGCCCAAATTAGTTCATTGAAGGTTATAAATAGAATGCTTCATCCTCAAACTTATTGTGTATTTTTATTAGGGTTTTTGTGTTAATTGTGAGTCTCTCGATTATGGTAAACGAGTAGAACTTTGTTTTGAGTTGTAAGTTCGGTCAGTCATTCCAAAGCTTTTAAGTAGTAAATGATTGTGTCTCTTTAAAGTGTGACTTTGTTATTTTCTAAGTGTTTAGAATTGTTCATTCACTATTCTGTGATTGGAAGGGATTTAAGAAAGGTCTCATACCTAGGCGGGTCTTAGGTAGAATTTAAGAAAGGGTAGTGATTAGTGAGAAGTTGTAAACATGGGGAGTTTAGCTTTAAATTGATAGTATCTAGTTGATTTCGTCCATGGCTTGGTAGCCCTCAGAGTAGGTGTTGTTGTACACCAAACTGGGTTAATAATCCTATGTGTTCTTTACTTTTCTGCACTTTGTTTATCGCTTATCGTGCCATTGTGTGTTTGTTCATAGAAAGGTGTTTCAACATCTCTTAGGAAATCTGAGATCTGAGTACCAGAATTTCAATGTTGATTGTTGTGAGTATGTTGTATTTTGTATAATGATGTATGAGATGATGACCTGTTGTATGATGATTACATGAATGATAATGCACTTAACTAGTTGTAGTCACGAATATTATGTTGATTGTGCATCATCCATTCATAGCGTATGTTTGGACGTTGGTCCGCCCAGGTTGTTTAGGACGTTGGTCCAGTGTTGGCCTCAATCTCATTGTGTAGATTGAGTGTGTTTTATGATGTGCTCTGGTTCCAAAAGCGAATCGATCCTATGATGGGGATCTTTGGAGGGAGATGACCCAGTGTTCATCAGTGAAGTTTGGTACCACATGCATGAGTTTATGTTGATACATTGCATTCTATGTGACATTAAATTCTATGTGACATTGCATAATTATTTATTTAGATGATGTTTAGACGATTTTGTGACTTGATGCATAATTATGTTGATGTTAGCAAACTACTTGATGTCTTGGTGATGATTTATGACTTGATGATGATTTATGCATTCATGATGATGTCGTTGCAACTGCTATATCTATTCCGTATATCTTTTATAATGATTTGTGATTACTCACCCTTTCTATTTGAATGTTGCCTCCATGTGGATAACACGCGGGCGAAAAGGAGTAGTTCGTAGAAGCTTAGAGGATAGCTTTGGAGTGCATTTTTTGTTTCCGTTAAATAAGAAGGGTCTTACTCTGATATGTAACATCGAGGATTGGGATTGTTTGATTTGAACTATAAGTTCTTTTTTTTGACATGGCCTATAAGTTGTTTTAACATTGATAAGTTATTTTGAGTTATAATTCAAGAATGATGAATATGACGATGTTCCTTTAAAAGGACTTAAATGAAATTAGGTTAAGAATAATGTTTTGTTGCGTCGTAAATAATTTGGTATGGATATTCGAAAAAGAAATTGATTATAATTGTGGAAAACCCGTGTGATGGAGTAAGATGTTTGTTATGATGTTTTATATGACGATGTGACACCCTTGCTGGTAATTTGAGTTTAAATTATTTATTAAATAATTCGTGATTTATCTGTTTGGGTAGAAGTCTGTTACATATATTTCAGATAATGGTTTTGTGACTACTGCGTTAGTCTATTTGAGTTGCCCTCTGACCATTTATATTAAGAGTTTCGTGATGGATTTTGTGTGTCTACCCTTACACCAAATTGATGTTATCCTTGGGATAAACTGGTTGGAGTTCAACTATGTTCATATCAACTATTATAGAAAGAATGTGAGGTTCTGTAACTTTGGTGATAGTGGAGAGTTAATGTTCTTGTTCGCCAAGCAAGTGGAAGAACTTTTGGAAGAAGAAGTTATGATGTTTATGATGTTTGCTGCATTGCAAGTCGATCGTGAAGCTACAAATGTTGAATTGTCTGTTGTTTGTGAATTCCCATATGTGTTTCCTCCAGAGAGAGAAGTAGAGTTTGCCATCAAATTGGTACCAGGTATAAGTCATGTGTCAATGGCTTTGTACATGATGCCAGCGTCAGAGTTGGTTGATTTGAAGAAACAATTGGAAGAATTGCTTCAAAAGAAGTTTATTCAACCAAGTGTTTCTCCGTGGGGTGCTCATGTGTTGTTGGTTAAGAAGAAAGATGGTAGTATGAGATTATGTATGGACTACATGCAGTTGAATAAGGTGACTATCAAGAATAAGTATCCACTTCTGAGGATTGATGATTTGATGGATCAGTTGGTAGGTGCTCGTGTGTTTAGATATATTAATTTGAGGTCTAGTTATCATCAGATACGTGTTAAATCGGATGATATTCCAAAGACGGATTTCGGAATGAGATATGGTCACTATGAGTATATTGTAATTTTGTTTGGCGTGTCTAATGCAGCAGGTGTTTTCATGGAATATATGAACATAATCTTTCATACATATTTAGATAAGTTTGTGGTGGTTTTCATTGATGATGTTCTGGTCTATTCTAAAACAGAAGAAGCGTATGCTGAGCATTTGCGAATTGTGTTGCAACTACTGAAAGAGAAAAATTTGTATGCAAAGCTATCAAAGTGTGAGTTCTAGTTTAGAGAAGTAATTTTCCTTGGCCATGTAATTTCTAGTGGTGGAATTTTTATGGATCCTTCTAAAGTTGATATTGTATTGCAATGGGAGACTCTAAAGTCTTCTACTGAGATTTGATGTTTTCTTGGTTTGGCTGGTTATTATCACAAGTTTATTGAGGGGTTCTCGAAGTTGGCATTCCCATTGACTCAATGGACTTAAAAGGGTCCAACTTATGTGTGGGATGTAGCATGTGAATAAAGTTTTGTGGAGTTGAAAAAGAATTTGATGACTGCTTCGATATTGATTTTGCCTAATCCAAGTGAATCCTTCATTGTATATTGCGATACATCAAATATGGTTATTGGTGGTGTGCTAATGCAGAATGGACAAGTTGTTGCTTATGCCTCTAGACAATTGAAAGTTCATGAAAGGAATTATCCTACGCATGACTTAGAGTTGGTAGTTGTGGTGTTTGTG
Source organism: Vicia faba (assembly GCA_948472305.1). Lineage (NCBI taxonomy): Eukaryota > Viridiplantae > Streptophyta > Magnoliopsida > Fabales > Fabaceae > Vicia > Vicia faba. The sequence continues at coordinate 706,697,309 of OX451740.1, forward strand.
TTGAAGATTTGGAGACATTACCTTTTTGGCTCTAAGTTTAAGGTGTTCAGTGATCATAAGAGTCAGAAGTACTTGTTTGATCAGAAAGAGTTGAATATGAGACAGAGGAGGTGACTCGAACTTCTGAAAGATTATGATTTTGAATTGAGTTATCATTCGGGTAAAGAAAATGTTGTGGCTGATGCTTTAAGTAAGAAGTCCTTGCATATGTAAATTCTTATGGTGAGAGAGTTGGAATTGATCGAGAAATTCAGAGACATGAGTTTAGTGTGTGAAGAAACTACTAACTGTGTGAAGTTGGGAATGTTGAAGCTGACTAGCAGTATTATTGAAGAGATCAGGGATGGTCAGAAATCTGATTTGAGGTTGGTTGAGCAGTTGACGTTGATTAACCAAGGTAAAGGAGGTGAGTTTTGAATTGATGAGAACAATGTAATGAGGCTTGGTGATAGAGTACGTATGCTAGATTTACCAAAGCATAAGAAGAATCTTCTTGAAGAAGGACATTAAAGTGATCTGAGTATTCATCTCAGTGCTACAAAGATGTATCAGGACTTGAAGAAATTATTTTGGTGGCACGATATGAAAAAGGAGATTGTTGAATTTGTTTATGCTTGTTTGACTTGTCATAGGTAAAAGGTTAAGCATAAGAATCCTTTAGGTCTAATTCAACCATTGAATATTCTGAAGTGGAAATAGGACAACATTTTCATGGATTTTGGGTCAAGTTCACCGAAGACTGCCAAGGAAAATGATTTGATTTGGGTGATAGTGGATAGATTGATTAAAACAGCTCATTTCTTTCAATGAAAATTAATCATTGTAGTACACAAAAATTTTCCCTCCCATTTTACTCAAGACATGCTCATTGAGGTCTTCAATTGCTCAAGGTTGACCAAGAATTGATCAGACAAATTCTCCTCCTAAGCAATGGCCTTTCAACTAGGGTTTCACTTTTCACCAAGATGAGTGAGCTCCAAAGGTCTAAAATGTTTTCCATTATACTAATATGCCTACAAGATTGTCCATGACAAACTTCATGCCTTAGACTACAAGTTTGCTCAGTCAATTACTCAAATGCCTGAAAATCAACTATGCTAGGTCAAAAGTCAATTGTGGCCTATATACAGTCAAACTTCAAGATTTTTGATCAACATTTTTAAGTGATATCCATAATTTTATCAAGGGTTGATCATGATTCCTCAAGAAATTCTCCTAATTTATCAAAAGTCAAGAATTGCTAAATTAGGGTTTCTATAGGAAAAGTCAACTGAAATTTGACCAAGCATAACTTTCACATACATCATCCATTTTTCCCCAACCAAAGCTAATTTTGAATCCATTTCCCTACAATTTCTCTTTTATCCTCAAGTCCAAGAAATGCACCATTTGAAAGATACAAGCTCATACATTACAGGTCACTTTCAGAAAGTCAACAAAAGACACATTTTGTCAAGACCATTTACATCAAGATAAAATCTTCAAATGCAAAATTGATTAAAAGAGAGATTAAAGTAGACATCTTGGGTTTCCAAAAGGTCCGAGATCTTCATCATGAGATGAAAATTGAGCAAGTTATGGATTTCCCAAGTTGGTAAAATTTGAAAAATTTCAAGAATTGTGCATTAAGAAAACATAAACTTTTAGGTCAATGGCTTAATTTCTAGGACTTCAAACATATTCCTAACCTTATAGGGGACCTATAATCTCATTCTTACATGGCCTTACCATTTTTACCTATTTTATACATATTTATTTTGATATTTTCCAAATAAATATAAAATAAATTGTGCAAAATAAATAGAAATGGGCCTTGACCTTTGGGCTATCGTTTTGGTCTGCCTAGAAAACCAAGAATTCATGCACAAGTGTCCAGGTGCATGCAAACATTGAAAGGGAAAGTTTTTTCAAGTTTTGGAAACTTTTTAATTTGTTTGATTTTGATATGAAAGCATGGTTTATGGTATGGATTCTTTCCATGTTTCCTCTCCCTCTCCACCTCCTCTATATATACATCACCACTGTAAGCATAACACACGCTAGACACTTCCTCAAGAACTCTACAAAATTTGAAAAAAAATTAAAAAATGTCAAAAGTGGCATTTGTATTTCCAATCATCATCACTCCAAACCAAGGGCGTAAACCATTCCCTGAGAGTCCAAGGAGTCACGTCCAACCCTTATACGAGACTGAAATGAGTCAGAACGCCATATCTCCAACTCACTGATTGTTAAAACCTTTCTCAATCGAACCCCTAAGTTTATGCATTGTTAATTCATTTTGTTTGCATAGATTATGTAGTATAGTTGTTTAGAACATATTTGACATATTGCTTTTGTGATTTGACGCAGGGATGGAAAATCACAATTTTTAGGTGTTGTACCCCAAAATTTGCCCTCTCATTTATCAAGATTTTCTCACAAGATCTCTTTGACTTAAGACTGAGTTAGGGTTTGACTAGCTCAAGACATCTCATCATGCCCTGATGACCCAAAATTAGGGTTTGGGATTGCACAAGGATTTTTGGAATATCAATGCTTCATTTTACTTTCAAGGATCATTATGGACCCCCAAGATTACTTATGACAAGTTTCAAGCCTTGAATCACATTTTTGATCAGTCAATTGGACAATTGACCTAAAAATCAGCTGTATTGGGGAAAATGTCAACCATGGCCAATTTACAGTCAAACTCCATGATTTTTGGTCCACAACAACATTTTGGACTCATATGTATCATTTGATCAAATTTGGACCACAATTCCTCAAAAAATTTGATCAAATCATCAAAACGGCAAAATGGTCAAAATTAGGATTTTGACTGAGAAAGGGCAATTTCTGATTTTTGACCTAGAAAATGACCAATTTATTTGAAGCATGATTTCAAGGCTTCAATTGCATCATCATAACCTAATAAAATGGTTTAAAACATTGCAAATCCATTGGATTGACAGATGAAATTTGCAGTCAACTGATAAAAAGTCAATTGTATACTGAAAAGTCAAACTTTGACTTTTTGGTCAAAATCAAGTGCCAAGGATCACAATTCATAAAAACACGTGAAAATGTGAAACTTGTTCATCAAGAAATCAAAGATTGAAGATTTTGTTTTGAAATTTGGAATTTTCTTAACTTAGAAATTTTTCTAAGTATAGAAAATTTCTTATTATTTCTTAACTTTAAGCCAAATTCTCACAATGATACAAGATGATTCAAAAGAAGTTCCCAACATGAAAGTTGTAGATCTCCATGAAATCTACAACTTTTATTCACACATTTTCTCCTAAAGATACTTGGATCTCAAGATTTAATTTTGTGGATACATGCGCATGAACTAAAATAACTTAGTGAAATTTTTCCCTAATTTAGGCAGGTTTTTGACCTAACTTCATGGCAATTTTTCACCTAGTTCCAAGAGGAATCTTGAAATTCATTTCAAAGATGAGTTATATAGAATATTGCAAGCTTTCCAAAATGTCAAAGAACTCCTTGAGATCATTTTTTAGTAGAGAGAATCAAAGAGAAGAAGTTGGCAATTTCTCACTTTGATTTCAAGCCATTTCATGAAGAACAAAATTCAAATCTGAATCTATGCTGCCTAATCCTTGCTTTACAGGTCTAAAACTTGTTTCTCACTTCATAATTTAATGCTTACACAATTGATAAAGCCTTAATCCAAGCATAAGAGTCTTTGTCTAAGTTTTAATTCCTTAAATGGCACAAAGTTGCCATTGCCATTTTAGAAAAGCATAACTTTTGCAAGTTTTCATTCGTTGAGCATTTGACCTGTTTTCTATGCACACACAAGTCCTATAAACCAAAGGCAATTTGTCTAGGACTTGTACGAACTCCAAGCAAGCCTGTACAAGCATGTAGAGAGTTGTCTCTTCACTTTTCTTAAAACACAAGCAATAGAGCAAAAAGCCTACAATTGAGAAATATGTTGTGAAGCTGACTTGAAACCTTCTTTATACTTATTCACAAACACATTGCAACCTAACACACGATTGGTAGAGGCCAGAAACTCTCTAAAACTCCTTATCACCAAAAACATGTCATAACTTCCAGTTTGATACCAAGCATAGCAATCCAAAAATCCACTCGTGTGTTTCAAGTTCTAATCACTCAAACACTTAACCTACCTCATATCTAAGTGTTCCAGACCATCACCCCTTCACTGTAACTCCTCCTTCTTCATCTGCCATTTTTGTTTTTCAAGCTTGCAGGTTGACTTGTATAGGGAGATTTAGGAACTTTCAAGACAAGGTAAAGATTGGAACATACTCAGGGAGGTCCAGGAAAGCTAAAGGGATCTTCAGGCCTTCAGAAAACTCGCTCAAACTCCATTCACGATCTCAGCTGAATGAGGTAAGAACTCCAACTTCTATCTCTTCATACAGGCATCTATTGGTCACGATTTATGAAGATAAAATATAGACATCCTTGTGCTAAAACCAACCATGTTCATAGATTTTATTTATATTCATTGTGTATAGAGAATTTTAGAGTTCAAATTTCTGTAAAAATTAGGTTTAAAATTAGGGCCTTTGAAATTAGTTTTGATCATTGACTGTTAGTTTACATGAGTTACATGATTGAAATCGTGGGAAAGAGTACTATCATTTTCATGGTGGAAGTTTCCATTTTCATGGAGAAATGAGAAAGATACAGAGGTTCTGGCCAGCTTGAGGAAGAAGATGAAGTACAGGGCAATGAGGCGTTATGTGTTATGTTTTTCTTGTTTCATTTGAACTAACGGATGTACAGCCACCCCCGTGGCAAGGCAGCGCGCTGAGAATGCCAAGGTCATGGGTTCGAGCCTTTGTGCCTGCCTTTTGCATATTTTTTCATTTTTTGCCATTTTTCCCATTTTTGTAGCGCTGGGCTTTGTTCCATTGGGCTTCATTTTTTTCTAATGTTTACATCCTGATTACTCAGGACACCCCTGGGCCCATACATTTTTATTATTTATTTTTATTTCCTTTTTTATTAAATATATTTTCTTAAATATTATAAAAATCATGAAAAATATAAACATGTTAAATACTTCATTTTTGTTTATTTTATTTTATTTTCACATAAAAATATTTTTATTAAATTATATGTATTAACTATTTTTCTTAATTTTTATTTTCTTTTTTACACTTGTAAATATTTTTTCCTAACATATAAAAGGCTAAATATTTTCATAAATATTATTTATTATTTTAAGACAAAAAATACACAAAAATAATACTTAAAGAACTCTATTTTCTTTTAAATTAGAAATTAGGGTTAATCACTTTTCAAGAAATAATTCTCTTTTTTTTAATATTATTAGGTTTAATTCAAAACTCTTCTTTATATGAAAAACAAAACAAAAATCTTTTCTTGCCTACATAGCATTGCATATTTATATTGTATATTCAAATACTTGTACAAATTTGATTTGGTTGTAATAGCTTAATTAGATTTACATTATTGCAAATCCCGATTCATAATTTGTATACCCCCCTCCCATACAATGTTGTAATAGCGTAGTAATCTTTAAATTACACCATTTACCGCTTTCATATAACATGTTAGTAATTAGGGTTTGAATGGCAAGATCAAAACAAATCAAATAGAAAACCCTAATCCAAGACAAAATCAAGCATGAAAATAATACACTTGCACACAAGCACCCTTAGGGTTACTCCACTTGGTTGCCTTACATAAAAAGTGGCCATATTACACATGCGAAGTATCTTGGCAAAAACAAACAAATATAAGATCATAAGTCCCTCGATGACGCTATTCAAAGTTGCCTTACAAAAATGATCTTGGTCCCTCAAAAATGCTAAGATACTTTGCAACATTGCTAATCATGGTTATACGATGACCCACACCCATCCCGTTTACATCCAAAGATAGGGTTTCTTACCAATTCAATGGTAAGACAACAATGTCAAAGGAATAGAAAATGAACAAGAAATACATTTGAGTAGGTAGATTACTTTTAGTTACTTGCTCCTTTTCCAAACAACTATCCTTGATATTTTCCAAAATAAACACACACATTTATAAAACATCTTACAAATATTGAAAACATTTTCAAAAAGACAAACATCTTGGTATACATTCTTACGAACGAGAATCATTACAAAGATTACCTAAACAATGGCCTCTTTTACAAAATACATTCAAAACCACACAAAGCATAATTTCAAAACAAAAAGCAATTGATCTAGAAAGTAACTAAGATCCCATGGAAAACCATGGATGAAAAGGGTGCTAATACCTTCCCTTTTTATAATCTACCCCCCCCCCCCCCCCCCCGAACTCAAGAAACAATCTCAAAGGTCTTTCCATTGCTTTTTCATCTTTCCTTTTTGGATAAAAGAAAAGTCGGTGGCGACTCTTGCTAACCGCAACATTTACGATCAAATTAAAAACCCTCAAGTCAGTTCTCCCACCGTATCACATTAGGGTTCCAAAATAGTTGAGTTCCAAACATAGTGATACCATGAGTTTTATGACAAACAAAGAGTGCCATTAAACTCGCAGCCCCCTAATTAGGGGGGATATGACCTTTTTTCTCTTAACTTATCGTGTTTTGCAGATTACGATTTTGGATGGCCGGAGAAGAAGGAGGTTAACCACTGTGTGTGGTGGTTTGACCCCCCTGTGTTGGCGTGTCTAAACCTTGCGTTTTGATCCGTCCATTTAAAATGTTAGGGCCCACTCAGGGTGTGTTTTTTATTTCAAACATATTCCCGACCTTGTTTCATATAAAATAACTGAACATAACACACCTTGCACAGATACACCTCTAGGGTACTCCCATTTTGGTTGCCTTTGGAATATGAAACAGTCATGTCCCTCGAAAGTAGGGACGCTTTAGCAAATACCCTCGAATCAAAAGATCATAGTCCCTCGATGACCCTACAGTGTTTCCATTCGATAAACAATTTAGTCCCTTAAATAAAATTGCTAAAGCGTCTCTATATATTGCCTTTATGAATGTACGATGACCCACAAATGTCCCTCATACATCCAAACGACTATGGATACCTACTCACTAATAGTAGGCTAGCCTTGTCTAAAGGAAAGGAGGAAAAGAACGACCTTTTGAGTAAAAGTAGATAGCTGTTAGATGCTTGCTCAAAAACAAATTTTCACACTTACACAAAAACAACTTTCAAAAACATTTTCAAATGCTTTATCAACACTCTTTAGGGCTGATACAAGAGTTAACATAAAGCAAATCGCCACACTAAGGAATTTTCGAAATACTTTTCAAAAACACACAAAAAGCACAAGGTATTTTTCAAATGAGTTAAGCATCTAAGAGCCCGTAGAAAACTACGGATGGAAAGGGTGCTAACACCTTCCCTTTCCATAATCTACCGCCCTTACTTAGAAATAATCTCGAAAGGTCTTTTTCTGTTCTTTTCACCCTTTCCTTTGTTGGATAAAAGAAAAGTCGGTGGCGACTCTTGCTTACCGCAACATTTGCAAACAAAAACACAAAACCAGTATAACAGTCGGTTCTGCCACCGTATCATAGAACTGACGACTCTGCTGGGAGTTATAAGAAAGTGGGGTTACCTTAGAGCTTAGGTCATATTTAAATTGATTTCCTTGTATGCTTTGTTTGCTTTATCTTAAAGGGTTTTTGCTTGAGTATTCTTGTAAAGATCCTATATCCAGATCTGAGGCACCTTTTAGGTAAGTAGCAATAGATCGTGGGGACTTTGCGGGCTATACTGACACGGTTGAAATGATAGCTACGTTGATGTGACACCTTTGTTGGTATCGGTAGCCCTTGAGTAGTCAAGGAGAATATCAAGTCGCTGTATGGTGTCATAAAGCATCAACTAACCTTAGAACCTTTAATTGAACCAACTTGGCCATTAGGAAGTAGTGAGATAGCCGGCTTTGGTGCAGTCCGTAGTTGGTTGATACTCGATACTACACTCATTGAGATCTGACTTCCTAGATAATTCGGTCGTCAATAAAGAAGCTTACGCTGAAATAATGCTCGATGAAGAAAGATCAATGATATTGAGATTCCCTAAAACCCGATTACTATTACTAGCACAGGTTGAGCCAACTAAACTTCAAGAGGGTACTTACCTATGGAATCCATGTAAGCCTAAACCTAAGAATCTGTTTGTATGCTTGTACATATTTATTTGTACATAACATCATAACATCATGACATTGGCATATCACACTAACCATTTCAAGGAATTTTAGGACTTATCTTTGTGTCTATTTTGTAGGACATGGCTCCCATTTGCAAAAATACTATTCAAGTCAACCTCGTAAAGGTGTGTACTCAACTCAAAGAGTTGGCATCAAGGGTTCCTGAGAACTCCCCGTTTACTAAAAGACACGGTCGACTCCTTAGTTTGGTCACCTCAAGCCCTGATAAAGACATGGTCAAAGTTCTCTTCCAGTTCTTTGACCCTATACATCACTACTTTACATTTCCCGACTACCAGTTGGTATATACCATGGAAGAATTTTCTCAGTTATTGGGTGTGCCTATCCTCAATCAGTTACCCTTTAACGGTATGGAAAAAGACCCAAAGCCTGAGGAAATTTCTCAAGCCATGTATCTACAATGGTCTGACATTGTGGAAAATTGGGAAACAATAAGCGGTATCAAAGGGTTTCTATATAAGGAAGACTCAACCCCACACTACTGATAGGAATCTGTGGGTACATTTCTTCAAGGAAAGTTTGGCAGGGACTCAACTGGAATGGTTCTATCAACTGGAAAGAACCAACATTCGTAATTGGGAAGATCTTGTTGTTGCTTTCTATAAGCAGCACCAATATAACGCTGACCTCGCCCCAACTCGTACACAATTGCAAAGTATTTCTATGGGTTCCGGTGAAGGTTTTAAAGATTATGCCCAAAAGTGTAGAGACCTTATGGGAAGAGTCCAGCCTCTGTTGTTTGATCGAGAGTTGGTGGACATGTTCTTGGGCACGTTGTTTGGTCCATTCTTTAACCATTTGATTGGAAGTTCTTCTGCTGGGTTCACTGAACTGATACTGACCGATGAACGGGTAGATGTTGGCATCAAAAGTGGTAAAATCCAGAGAGATGTATCCTTAAGCACATCAAAGAAACCTTTTACTGGAAAGAAGGAGGTCAGTGATGCTTATGGCCAAATAAATCATAACAAAACTGAACATTGTCCGACGGTAGGGGCCGTTATGATTTCCAATCCTGCATCAAACCAAGAACGAAACAATCAGCGCAGGCCGGATGTGCCCATAAGACATTTTACCCAGATCAACATAATCTTATCCCAGGTTTTACCACATCTGCTGAAGTCCAATCTGGTGACCCTAAAGGAGGCTCCTAAGAATCCCAATACTGCATCTCCGCGCTACAACCCAAATGCTCGATGTGCTTACCATTATGAAACTCTAGGGCATGATACAAACGACTATTGGGCTTTAAAGAATAAGGTACTGGATCTCATTGAGGCGAAGGAGATTGAGTTTGACCTTCCAGAGACACCTAACATAATAACTGCACCAATGCCCAAACATGGCCAAGGTTTCAATGTTGTTGATGATGGTCGGTTTGTTTCTTCTATGGATGAGTTAGATACTCCTCTCCTAACTGTTAAAAAGAATATGTTGCGAGCCAGTTTATTTTCGGGCTATGGCGAGGGTTTCCACTTATGTATGTCTCTACTAGATGGTTTCTTGTTATTGAAAATGGGTGTCCAGCGCCTGATAATTAAAAAATAAATTATGTTTGAAATAGTTCCCCTTACAAGAAGTTTGTGTGAAGATGTCTCGATAATTACCATTTCCCACAATCCTCCTAGGTTCTCCACCAAAAGACCCGTCAGAATTACATTTATTCCAAAGTTTGCTCCTTTGATCATCACCCTTCTGGGGACAATACCATATTCCTCTGATAAATTTGTTCCTTGGAATTATGGGGATGACGTCTACTACCATGGCGTCAAGCAAGACCTGTTGGTTGTTGAGGAAAAAGTTGCTGGAGATACTGATCCTAACGTCGACAATATTGTTGGGACCAGTAAAATAACGAGAAGCGAAAGAGTTTTCTCTCCCGAGATCTCTCCAAAGACTATTGCTACTCCTGTGATTATTCATGCTGCTACTCCTATCAGTACTCCCATTGCTACTCCTACTGATATCCCTGTTGTTATCCCTGCTACTGAGTCGGCCGAGACTCAGGGCAAAGAGGTATTGGTTGAGCATGTCCAAACGAAGGCGCGTCCAGAAGTCATTCCTAAGGATTCTAAAAATGAAATGGAAGAGATAATCAAGAAAAGTGATTATAATATCATGGAGCAATTGGGGCAGACCCCTTCAAAACTCTCAATGTTGGTCTTACTTTTTTGCTCTGAAGCCCATGCTAAGGCTTTAGTAAAATTCCTGAAGTCTGCCCATGTGCCTCAAGAGACCTCCGCTGATCAATTTGAGAATTATGTTTCCAGCCTGACTGCTGATAATGGACTGGGTATTTCTGACGTTCATTTAACTCCCAAGGGAAGGAAACACAATAATGCACCGCATGTCTCCATTGAGTGCAGGGGCACTACACTAGCCAATGTTCTGGTGGATACAGGTTCGTCGTTGAATGTCTTGCCCAAGAATGCTCTGGACAGATTAGATTGCGAAAGACTCACACTGAAGCCCAGTAACATTATGGTGAGGGCCTTAGATGGTTCTAAAATAATGGTGCACAAAGAGGTGGACATCCATATCAAAGTTGGTACTCAGACTTTTGAATCAACCTTCTTTGTGATGGACATCCGCCCGTCTTATTCCTGTTTATTGGGTCGACCCTAGATCTATGGGGCTGGTGTTGTTACTTCTACCCTGCATTAGATGCTGAAGTACCTAGTCAATGGAAAGATTATCACAGTCCATGGGGAGGAGGAATACATGGTGAGCCCCCTGAACTCTTTCAGGTATGTTGAAATGGACGGCGAGTTCATCGAGACCCCTTATCATAACTTTGAGGAGGTTCCATAGACAGTTGTTGCAACCAAGACTGTTGCCAGTGTTCCAAATACTACCAAACCTCCGATGAAGATGGCTTCTCTAAGGGATGCCAAAGCAGTAGTTTAAGAAGGTCGGTGTACCATTTGGGGCCAACTTCCAGACATTCCCTACAAATCTAACAAGTTTGGTTTGGGTTTTATTTCAGGAGCCCAGAGAGTTGTTCGTCGTGCTCGCGTCGGGGGAGCACCATTATGGATTAGCAACCATGGAGTCAATGCTTTGGAAGACAGTGATAATGACTGTGACTTGAAAAACTGGATCTTCCCAACTACCAGCGTTGGACTCAACAATTGGGAGGCTAAAGATCTTGTGCCTATTACTTTTATTCAAGAGTAATTGTCTTTTTGTTTTTGTTGGGATATGTAATACTTGAACAATTGAAACTTTAAAGCCCCGTGTCTTACCTGAGGCACAATGATTTATTTATGAGGGTTATTGGTTCATATTCATATGCCATTAATAAGTCATTGGACGTTTTGCATACAAATTTTATGCTCTCTGTTTTTCTTTTTCTACTTTTTACTTTATCAAAAAATATATAGCTATGCTCTTACACACACACATATCAAATTGCAGAACCATATTCTGGTGATGCAGTGGGAGAACTGACTTGAGGTTTTGCGTTTGTGTTCGCAAATGTTTCGGTTTAGCAAGAGTCGCCACCGACTTTTATTTTTTCCAAAAGGAAAGGTAAAAAAGCACAAGAAAGACCTTTGAGATTGTTTTTGGGTTCGGGGGGTAGATTATGAAAAGGGAAGGTATTAGCACCCTTTTCATCCATGGTTTTCCATGGGCTCTTAGTTACTTGTTTTAGATCACTTGCTTTTGCTTTTCAATTGTTTGAAATGGTGCTTTTGTGTGTGGTTTTGAAAGTATTTTGAAAAGATGCCTTTATCTCGGCAACCTTTGTAATGATTCTTGTTTGAATGTATACAAAGGTGTTTGTCTTTTGAAAAAATGTTTCAATGTTTGAAAGTTTGTTTGGGAAAATGCTTTGAAATTGTGTTGTGTGTTTTTGAAAATAGCAAGGATGGTTTGCAAGTTTGATCAAGTAACTAGGAGTTGTCTACCCTACTCAAAGATCTTTCCTAAACATTTTTAACCCTTTGATATTGTTGTTTTACCATTGTATTTGGTAAACAACCTTGTCTTTGGATGTTAAACGGGACAGGCGTGGGTCATCGTATGACCATGATAGCAATTGTGCCAAGTATCTTAGCAAGTTTTTTGAGGGTCTAGATCATTTTTGTATAGGAAACCAAGATAGCGTCATCGAGGGACTATGATCTTTTTGTTTTTTTTTTGTTTTGCCAAGATACCTAGCATGCATACCATGGCCATTTTTAAGGCAACAAGTGGATGAAACCCTAGGGGTGCTTGTGTGCATTGTGTTGTCATTTTTCATGCATTTTTGTCTTGTGTTAGTCATACTATTTGTTTGATTTTTGGTTCTTTGCATACAAACCCTAATTTACTATCATGGCATTTGAAAGCGATAAAATGCGTAAAAGTAAATCTAATACTATTACAACATTATTATGGGGAGGGGGATACAAGTTTGAATAGGGGGATATTGCTCAAAATAAAACCCTAAAACTATTACAACCATATTGAATTTATTTGTACAAATAAATAAATAAGCAAATATTTAAATCTGCAATTAAATATAAATATGCAAAAAAAAATTTTTTTGTATTTTATTTTATGTATGTAAAATAAATTATTTATGTCTCAAAAATAAGAAAAATATTAATGATTATTTTTGAAAGGGTGGAAACCCTAGTTTTTGTTTTAAGAAATATTATATTCTATATTATTTATTTATGTACAAGAAAATAAATAAAAATATATACAAAAGTGTTAAAAAATTAAAATATGTGAGAAAGTATTATTTAAGTGTATAAATAATAAAAATAAAAATATATGATATTTTTGTATTATTTACAAATTTTGATTAAGAAAATAAAGTAATATTAACCTAATAATTATTTATTATGCAAATAAAAATATGATAGAATGCAAAAAATAAAGAAAATATTTTTTGTAATTTTTAATGTTCAAGAAAAAATGATAAAGTCAGAAAATAAAAATAGAAATGAAAAAATATGCAAAATAAAGAAATGGGCCAAGGGGGTGCAAAAAGCAAGCAGGGGGGTGTCAAAAGTCAGAACAACCAATCCCAGCCCAAGGTCCCTTCATCCCTGTACTTGAGACAGAAGGAAAACGTGCGTTTCTTGTTCAAACTTGTATCTCCTGCATATGTGCTTAAAAACAAAAACTTGCAACATGAAAGTTATAGCTCATTATCACACGATTCTAACCATATAAAAAACTTGATCTAACTCTAAGAAACTAGGGAGAATTTTATCACCCCCAATTTCTGACCTAAAAAATTCAGCAACTTCAACATCCAAATTCTCCTAGCTCAGCTAACATAAATGCATTCTATGCATATGTACAGTTCAAGGATATTAAGGGCTACATTTTTGCTTCACAAACCTAAGCCTAATGATTCCTAAATAAGGAGATAGAAGTTTGAAAATTACCTGTTTCAGCCAAGCTTGGATATGGCAATGTAGGAGTTTTGGATGAGGCTTGAAGGTTGTGTTAGCTTACCTGAAGTTCACTCAACCTTTCCCAATGCTTAGCTTGCTTTGAAATGGCCTGAATGTACTTGTAGAACTCAACCTGCAAAGCTTCAAAGTAAAAATGGTGAAGTGTGAAAACAAGGTTACAGTTGCTTGAGAATGGTCTGGACAGCTTAGGTGTATTGTTTAGAATGTGTTTGAAGTGGTTTGGGACAAAACGCACAAGTGGATTTTGTTTTGGAAGTGAATCTGCAGAATCTGCCCTGTTTTTGCAAGAACTTGTGATTTTGTGCTTAAGGGTGTTTGAGAGGCTTGTAACTCGTGTATTAGGCTTGGTATATTATGCTGAAGTTGTTTGAAATGTGCACAAAGTTTTCTCTTATCAGATTACAAAGTTGTGGACTTTTGGCACACTTGCTTGTTTTTGAAGAAAAGATGGGAAGTGACAAAGGCAAAGCCTGTACAGGCTAGCTCCAACCCTGCATATAGTTGGTACAAATTTTCTGATATTCATAGACTTTTTTTGCATAAATAAATCAGGTCCATGGCTCAAGACAAACAATTTGACATAAAGCATGCTTTATCAAAGTGGCAATGTTATCTTTTTGCCAAAAATGGATTACAATGTGTAATGTTATAAAGCTCAGAACAAAGCCCTTAACCAATGTATTTGAAATTAATTTATGACTGTAGAAAGGATTATAACCTGTAAACCAAGTACAAGCATGCTTTGGACAGAATTGCAAGTTGTAACATGGTGCAAAATGCCTTGGACAAAAGTGATGATTTGCCATTTTCAATCCTTCGATTCTCCCTAACCACAAATGATCTTAGAGATTTCTTGGACATTTTGGAAATCTAGTAACATGCTCTACAATCCATATTTGAAATGAATTTTTATATTCCACTTGGAACTATGTGAAAAATTTCCATGAAGATAGGTCAAAATCCTGCCTAAACTAGGGCAAAATTTCACTAAGTTAGAAAGTTTTTGGACCCCTATTCATAAAATCATAACTTGAGATCCAAGAATCTTTTGAGAAAAATTTGTGCATAAAAGTTGTAGATTTTGTGGAGGACTACAACTTTCATGTTGGAAGTTTTGTTTGAATCCAATTGCATCATGGTGAAAAAGTTGGGCAAAGTTGGGGAAAAATAAGAAATTTTCATAACTTAGAAAATTTATAAGTTATGAAAATTTTCCATTTTAAACCCTAACTTTAAAAATTAGGTTTCTTGGTGAACAAGTTTCATGTTTTGACACATCTTGATGAAAAATGACCCTTGGCACTTGATTTTGACCAAAAAGTCAAAGTTTGACTTTTTAGTGTACAGTTGATTTTTGATCAGTTGACTGGAAAATTCATTTGTCAATCCAATGCATTTGAGATCTTTTGAACCTTGTGATTAGGTCAAGATGATACCATTGAGTCCTTGAATCCATGCTTGAACCCAATTTTCCATTGGCTAGGTTAAAAATCAGAAATTGCCCTTCTGTAGTCAAAACCCTAAAAATGACCATTTTGCCCTTTTGATGATTTGATCAAATTTCTTGAGGAGTTGTGGTCCAAACTTGATCAAATGGTTCATATGAGTCTATAATGTTTATGTGGATCAAAAATTATGAGGTTTGACTGTAAATTGACCACAGTTGACTTTTTCCCCAATATAGCTGATTTTTAGGTCAACTGTCTAATTGACTGGGCAAAAATTTGATTCAAAGCTTGAAACTTGGTATGAGCAATCTTAGAGGTCCAACATGAAGTATGAAAGTCACATGTGGCATTGGAAGTCCAAAAATCCTTGTGCAAACTCAAACCCTAATTTCAGGTTAACAGTGCAAGGAGAAGTCTTGAGCAGAGCAAACCCTAATTCTGTCTGGAATCCAAAGAGTCTTGTGAGGGGAAATCTTGATAAAATGAGAGGGAAAATTTTGGGGTACAATAGCTTCCCCTGTTCAATCTTCTTGAACCTGAAGAGTTAGATTGGCGAGTTTGTCGTTCGTGACTCGAAGGTAAAAGATGACTGGACACTAGAGTGCCTGTAAATTTGCACTCGTCAGAATGTAGTTGAGGGAATGGGATTAAAGATGCCATTTCTAGATGTGATAGAATCTTGTTGGAGATGGGCTTAAAGATTCCATCCAAGAATGTTTGTTGAAAAAGGGGAATGAACATCAGAATGGTATCCGTATCTGGAACGTATCTGAGTTGTATCTGGAGATTGAATCTGTATGAGCATTGGAATGGCGTCCGTGTCTGGAGCACATCCGAGCTGTAACTGTATTTGATTTTGAATGAATAACAGAATGACTTCCGTGTTTGGAGTGTATATGTATTGTATCTGAATCTGTAATCTGAATAAGCGACAGAATAGCATCCGCGTTTGGAGCATCTATGGGTTGGGGAAAAGGTCTGAATGAGTGATAGAATGGCTACCGTGTCTGGAGTGTATCTGGACTGTATCTGAAGTTGAGATCTGTATGAGTAGCAGAATGACTTCCGTGTCTGGAGTGTATCTGGATTGTATCTGAAGTTGAGATCTGTATGAGTAGCAGAATGACTTCCGTATCTGGAGTGTATCTGGACTGTATCTGAAGTTGAGATCTATATAAGTAGTAGAATGACTTTTGTGTCTAGAGTGTATCTGAACTGTAACTGGGATCTGAATAAGTGATAGAATGACTTCCGTGTCTGGAGTGTATCTGAACTTGAAATTGATAGTTGAATCTGAATGAGAAATAGAATGGCTTTCGTGTCTGGAGTGTATCTAATATGTATCTGATCGTTGAAGTCTGAATGAGTAATAGAATGACCTCTGTGTCTGGGGTGTATCCATATTGTATGTGAATAAGAGATCTGAATGAGTAGAAGAATGACTTCCATGTCTGGAGTGTATTCGTACTGTATCTGAAATCTTTGAATATTTGTTAAAGATAGCTTTTAATCTTATCCTGAAAAGGGTAAAATGTTAGCTGAAACACAAAGTTATGTTGCATGAAATGTATGATGCAATAAAATGTGCTTTATCAATGTTTATGATATATGAATGTCATGTATGCGCATGTAAGCTGATTAGCTGTCTTATGGAGGAACATAAATCCTTCATAGCTGGAGGTAATAAAATCCTTGATTGCTGTCCTTGACTGTTGTTGGAGATTCAAAATCTTTGATTGCTGAGGATGAGAAATCCTTGGACCACTGTTGGGGATAGAAAATCCTTGGCAACTCGCGAGGATTATCAAAAACTTTGACAACTTCCGTGGGGATGTGAGAATACTTCACGATTTTCCTGGGGATATAGGGATCCTTCAAGTCTTCTTGAGAAACCTACTTGGGGAATCCAAAGAACTTTGATGACTATGGCTGGAGGTTACACAATGAGAATCCTTACTCGGCTGGGGAATAAGGAAACTCTGATGATTTCTACCGGGGATCAAACAAAGGAAAACCTTGATCTGCTGGAGAATAAGGAAGACTCTGATGGCTTCTACGGAGAATTAAGAATGAGAAACTTCGATCTCCTGGGGAAATTAAAACCTTGGGGGCTTCACTGGAGAAGTGAGAATGAGAATCGTCGATCTACAGGGGATTAAAAATTCTAACAAATTCATGCTGGGAAGTAATGAAAACTCTGGCAACTTCACTAGGGAATCAGGAATGAGAATCTTCAATCTGCTAGGGTAATTTGAATCCTTGGGGACTTCAAGCTGGGGAGTTAAGAATGAGAATCTTCATTCTGTTTGGGAGTAAAAACTCTGGGGAATAACTATACTGCTGGGGAGTAGCTATCCTTCTGGGGAGATCAGGAGCTTGGGCTGTATGCCAATCTACTGGTGAGTTATCCGAAGTTGGGGATAAAAGTTAACTATTATTTGGTTGATTCCCAGACTTTAAGACAACTTGTTGGGGAATTTGGGGAAAACTGAATGGCTTCCGCTGTGGATTGGTTGTTTTACTCGACTGGGGAAGAAGGTTTCATCTCCACTGAGGGTCTGTAGTTCAAAGTTTTGCTCCGCTGAGGGTCGGGAGTATGAAGATTTAACTCTCATGGTGGATCAAGGGTTTGAAATATAACTTCACCTAGGATTGGGAGTTTGAAGTTTCGACTCTGGTGGGTATTTTGAAATTTATTTCCGCTAGGGTATGTATTTCAAGGTTTTAGCTCCGTTGGAGATCTAGATGATGTACTGCAGGGGATTTCTCTTGGAATAGCCTAAAGACGTTTTCCTATCCTTTCAACCTGTTAGTAATTATTCTTTCATATTTCATTTATTTGTAAGCAGTGATTATATTCAAATGCGTATGCTCATTAAATAAATCATTGGACATTTTCAAATAAAACACAAGTGTAAAAAGAAGAAAAGGCAAATAGTTTTCTGGACTTTGAAGTATCTTTGTATTAACTTTGTGTAAGTATTTTGTACAAAGGAGACAGACATCCTAGTAAGAGAATGTTTTCAATGAGAAAAATTTATACAAAGAAAATGGCTATGTGTAAAAAAATTCCATGGGGTTCCCATTCTGCTATAGCCTTCGCAACTCTGAGTATCTTGTCCATTTGTTGCTTCGTTCGAAGATGATTGAATTGATCAGAAGCCCGAAGCTTGTTTGTGAAGAGATTATCCTTAAAGTGATCCGACGAGACATAGTCATACTCTTTAATTCCCTAACTTTTGCCTGGACCGCCCTTTCGGGTTTTCGATCCACCGGGAAACCCTTTTTTGCCCAAGTCGCCCTTTCGGGTTTTCAACTTGCCGGGTGTACAGATTTTTTTTATTTATCCCTAATTTTTGCCTGAACCGCCCTTTTGGGTTTTTGATTCACCGGGATGCCCAATTTTGCCCAAGTCGCCCTTTCGGGTTTTCAACTTGCCGGGTCGTTTATGCGTAGTATCTTTTGACTATGTCTGTGTTCGCAGGGTGCGGCAGGTCGTCACCGTCCATGGTGGTTAAGATCATTGCCCCACCAGAAAAGATGTTCTTGATCACAAATGGTCCTTCGTAGGTAGGAGTCCATTTTCCCCTGGGATCACTTTGCGGCAAGATGATCCACTTGATTACAAGGTCCCCGACTTGATATACCTGGCGCCTGACTTTCTTGTTGAAAGCCTTGATCATTCGTTTCTGATACGCCTGACCATGGCAAACAGCAGTAAGTCGCTTTTCGTCAATCAAATTGAGTTGATCAAGTCGGGTCTGAATCCAATTGTCTTCACTCAAACCAGCATCTTTCATGATTCTCAAGGAGGGAATTTGAACTTCAATAGGTAAAACAGCTTCCATGTTGTATACCAAAGAATAGGATGTTGCCCCAGTTGATGTGCGTGTCGTGGTACGGTACCCGTGCAGAGCAAACAGTAGCATCTCATGCCAGTCCTTATAGGTGACTGTCATCTTTTGTATGATCTTCTTGATATTTTTGTTCGCAGCTTCGACAACACCGTTCATCTTTGGCCGATAGGGAGATGAATTGTGATGTTGAATTTGGAACTGCTCGCACAAGGTGGTGATCATAGTGTTGTTCAGGTTTGTACCATTGTCAGTGATGATCCTTTCGGGGATACTATACCGGAAAATGAGGTTCTTCTTGATGAAGCGGGCAACAACATTCTTTGTGACGGATGCAAAGGAAGCTGCTTCGACCCATTTGGTAAAGTAATCAATGGCCACCAGGATGAAACGATGTCCATTGGATGTTGTAGGCTTGATCTCTCCAATCATGTTGATTCCCCACATAGCGAATGGCCAAGGAGCTGTCAAGACATTGAGAGGAACTGGAGGTATATGTACCTTGTTCGCATAGATTTGGCATTTATGGCATGTTCGGGAATGTTGATAGCAGTCAGCTTCCATGGTAGAACAGTAATAGCCTGCCCGTAGAATCTTCTTAGCCGTCGTATGTCCGCTAGAAAGAGTGCCAAAGGTACCATTGTGCAGTTCAACCATGATCTGTTCAGCCTTAACCTTGCCCACACAACGGAGCAGAATGCAATCATGATTGCGCTTGTATAGGATACCATTGCTCAGGAAGAACTTAGCTGAGAATCTCCTTAAGAACTTTTTGTCGTTGACTGAAGCTCCTTCAGGGTACTCTTGCGCTTCGAGATACCTTTTGACGTCATGAAACCAAGGTCGGTCCACTACTTCTTCGGTATTAATCTCGTGACAATGTGCAGGTTCGTCCATCTGTTCAATGGTGATTTTGGGAGCCTCATTATCCCAGTTAAGTTTAAACATGGATGAAATTGTAGCTAGAGCATCTGCTAGCTGATTTTCTTCTCGCGGGAAGTGCTCGAAGGTAATCTGCTCGAAATGTGGTAACAATGTCAAAACATGTTCTTTGTAAGGGATGAGGTTTGGATGTTTAGTATCCCACTCTCCTTTGATCTGAATGATGACCAAAGATGAGTCCCCAAATACAATCAAAGATTTGATTCTCAAGTCTATTGCAGCCTTGAGTCTAAAGATGCAAGCTTCATACTCAGCCATGTTATTGGTACAGCTGAAGCAGAGTCTGGCGGTGAAAGGTGTATGGCAACCTTCCGGGGAAATAAGTACAGCGCCGATACCGTTGCCAAGTGCATTAGAGGCACCATCAAAATACAGGGTCCATCGGGATCCTTGTTCAGGTCCTTCATACGGTATGTTCTCTTCAATTTTGTCCAATGTCATAATGTCCTCGTCGTGGAAGTCGAACCTCATGGACTGGTAATCTTCGATAGCTTGATGGGCCAGATGATCGGCTAATACACTCCCCTTTATAGCTTTTGGGGTTGTGTATTGTATATCGTACTCTGTGAGGATCATCTGCCACCTTGCGATTCTTCCGCATAAAGTAGGCTTCTCAAAGATATACTTGATTGGATCCATCTTAGAGATCAGCAAAGTGGTATGAGTCAACATATACTGCCTTAGCCGGCGAGCAGCCCATACCAAAGCGCGTCAAGTTTTCTCGAGCAGGGAATGTCGGGTCTCACATTCGGTAAACTTTTTTCTAAGGTAATAAATGGCATGCTCTTTTCGGCCAGACTCGTCATGTTGGCCCAATACGCACCCCATTGAATTCTCTAGGACAGTTAGATACATGATTAGCGGCCTTCCTTCAACGGGTGGCATCAAGATAGGAGGTTCTAGCAAATACTCCTTGATTTTATCGAAAGCAACTTGATAGTCATCATTCCATTTAACCACCTGATCTTTCTTCAACAGCTTGAAGATTGGTTCACAGGTAGATGTTAGGTGAGAAATGAACCTTGCAATGTAGTTTAGGCGTCCCAAGAAACCTCTGACCTCCTTCTCAGTGCGAGGGGCTGGCATTTCTTGTATAGCTTTGACTTTGGCAGGATTAACCTCGACGCCTTTGTTACTGACAATGAAACCCAAGAGTTTACCGGACCTGACTCCGAAAGTGCACTTGTTAGGGTTCAGTCTGAGCTTGTACTCTTTCAACCTGACAAACAGCTTTTGCATATGGTCGAGGTGTTCTTCTTCAGTTTGTGAACGGGCTATCATGTCGTCTACGAAGACCTCTATCTCATGATGTATCATATCATGAAACAAAGCCACCATGGCGCGTTGATAGGTTGTCCTGGCATTATTCAGTCCGAATGGCATGACTTTGTAGCAGAACGTACCCCACTGTGTAACAAAAGTAGTTTTCTCCATGTCTTCGGGTGCCATTTTGATCTGGTTGTAACCTGAAAATCCGTCCATGAAAGAAAATACCTTGTGTTGAGTTGTATTGTCAACCAAGATGTCAATGTGCGGTGGTGGAAAGTCATCTTTAGGGTTGGCCCTGTTTAAGTCTCAGTAATCCACGCACATTCTCACTTTGTCGTCCTTCTTGGGAACAGGCACAATGTTAGCAACCCATTGTGGATAGGAAGTAACAGCGAGAAATCCAGCATTGAACTGCTATATAACTTCTGCTTTGATCTTTTCAGACATGTCGGGCCTCATGCGGCGAACTTTCTGTTTAACAGGTGGACAGTCTTCTCTTGTGGGGAGACGGTGAACCACAATATATGTATCAAGTCCCGGTATGTCTTTGTAAGACCAGGCGAAGATCTCAACATATTCATTCAGCAGCTGAACTAGGCGCTCCTTGACACTTGGCTCTAGGTTGGCACTCACTCTGACTTCTTCTCTGTCTTTGTCAGTACCCAAGTTGATTGTCTCTAATAGCTCCTCATGAGGTAGAATAGCCCTTTCTTCCTGTTGTAGCAATCTAGCCAATTCTCCAGGCACCTCACAGTCTTCATCACCTTCGTATTCGGCATGGTAGACCAGATCTTCAGAGTCACTGAAGGCCATAGCAGAATTGTTACCCATGGAATCCGGAATGGATGGGTACCTGCATTTGTGAGTGTGGGTGTGTGTAAGGGATAGCCACCTTTAAACAAATAAAATGTAAAAAGAAAGACAATGAACACAAAAGTTTATATGTGAAAACGTCCATGATTCATTAAAATGGCATATGAAGATGAAAAATCAAACCCTTACAAATGGACCTATGTGCCTCGGGTAAGGCACAAGGTTAAAAGTGTACGAATTGTTTAAGAATTATTACAAACCAACAGAAATGTTTGAAAGATAAATTACAGATTGATGAAAGTAATGGGAATAAAGTCTTTTGCCTCCCAATTGCATAGTCCTCCGTCCACAGTAGGGAAAATCCAGTCTTCCAGGTTTCTCTCCTCTTCACCATCCTCCAAAGCATTGATTCCATGATGGGTGATCTTCACTGGTGTCCCTCCAGCCCAGGAGTAACGCACAACCTTTTGAGCAGAAGCAGTGAAACCCAAGCCGAACTTATCAGAATTAAAGGGAAAGTCTGGAAGTTTCCCCCAGATTGTGCTTCCTCCTTCTTCAATCACAGCCTTTGCATATTTGAGGGACGACATCCGAGGCAGAGGTCGGGTAATCATGAGTACATAAGACATTGTCTTGGTTGCTGCAATCTCCTGAGCTACCTCTTCAAAATGCTGAAAGGGGGTTTCGATGAATTCACCATCCAATTCCACATAACGGAAATAATTAAGAGGGCTTATCATGTATTCCTCTTCACTTTGAACAGTTACAATTTTCCCATGGACAGGGTACTTGAGCTTCTGATGCAGAGTAGAAGTGACGGCTCCAGCATGATGAATACAGGGTCTTCCCAACAAGCAAGAATAGGAGGGATGGATGTCCATAACATAGAATGTGTAGTTGAAGGTTTTGGTTCCCACTTTAATCGGTATGTCCACCTCCCCGTGGACCATCCTTTTAGAACCATCAAAGGCTCTGACAATGATGTTGCTGGGCTTCAAGGTCAAACCTTCACAATCTAGCCTATCCAATGCCTTCTTTGTCAAGACGTTCAACGATGAACCAGTGTCTACCAGAACGTGTGCTAGAGTAGTCCCTCTGCATTCCACCGAGACATAAAAAGCATTATTATGTTTTCTCCCTTTGATTGTTAGATCAGCATCGGAGAATCCTAGACCATTGTCTGCTGTTAGGCTAGCTACACATTCCTGGAACTGATCCGTGGAGGTTTCCTGGGGCACATGCGCCGTCTTAAAGAATCTGATCAAAGCTTTGGCATGAGCTTTTGAATAAAGCAGTAAGGCCAACATAAAGATCTTTGAGGGGGTTTGCCCCAGTTGCTCCACAACATTATAATCTCTTTTCTTGATTATTTTCAAAATCTCTTCCATTTCTTTTTGAGAGGTTTCATGGATGATCAGCGGTTGAGCCCTTGTCCTGACGGGCTCTTCTTGGATCCCTTTTCCTCTATCATCAGCAGCAGCAGAGGGGACAACTATAGGAGTTACAACTTCTTTAATAACTGGAGTTCTCGCAGATATGTTGACCGATACAGGGGTAACCTTAGGAGCAGCTGAGGGTCCGAAGATTGCCTTTGGAGAGGCAATCTCCAGAGAGAATATTCTTCCACTGCGGGTAATTTTACCCGTTCCGGCAATGTTTCCAATGTCGGAAGTCTCTTCATCAGAAATTTCTTCAGTTGATTCAATTTGTCTAACACCATGGTAAAAGATCTCTCCCCCATAGTTCCACGGTATTGATTTGTTGGACTTGACGGGATAGGCCTCGGCATGGTTACATTCAAAGGTACAATCTTCGGATCGGATGTAATCTTAACAGGTCTTTTGGAGACCTTGGAAAGATTGGAGGATATGGTAATTATTGAAATATCATTGACAGGAGTCAGTGTAACAGGAGTCTTTTCAAAAAGGATTTCTTGGTTATCCATTAGGCGTTGGAGGCCTAACTTCAACAACGGACAGTCGGTTGGTAAGGAGGAACAAATGCAGCAATCTTCTTCACAACCTGGGAAAATCCCATCCTTCAGCAAATTCAACTTGATTATTGGTAGCGGAGTCATCAAATCATCAACAATAGCAACAAAAAGATCTTCTTCAACAACATGGGCATTGTGGCCATGCTTTGGCATTGGAGCAGAGATTATGTTAGGCTTTTCAGGGGTGTCAAATTCCACTTCTTTAGCATCTATCAAATCATGAATCTTATTCTTTAGGGCCCAACAATTGTTGGTGTCGTGCCCCAGGCTGTCTGAATGATAAGCACACTTGGCATTTGAATGGTAGTAAGGAGAAGATGTATTCGGATTCTTCGGGGCCTCTTTCAAACTTGCAAGGTTTAACTTTAAGAGATGGGGTAAAACCTAAGTAGGTGTCCTATTTATCCGGGTGAATTTTCGTGCAGGCCTTTCCACCCTTGCTTGGTTGGTTCTGGGTTGATTGTTTCTAGACTGATCAGTTGCAGACTTCTGAATCATTACGGACCCCACCGCTGGCTGGCGCTCAACTCTTCCTTGACCTCTTTGGGAGTAGACAGCTGAGACTTCTTTCTTTGTTGGAAAAGTCTTTTTGATGGCAGTGGAAGCAGATGCATCCTTTTGAATTTTCCCGCTCTTTATGCCGGCTTCAACTCTCTCACCAGTTAGAATCAACTCGGTGAAACCTGCAGATGAACTTCCAATCAAGTGATTGAAAAAGGGGCATGACAGTGTACCCAAGAACATATCAACTAGCTCCCTCTCAGATAGAGGTGGTTGTACTCGTCCCGCCAAGTCTCTCCATTTCTGGGCATACTCTTTGAAACCTTCATTTGAGACCATGCCCATACTCTGTAATTGAGTACGGGTTGGTACCAAGTCCGCATTATATTGATACTGTCTGTAAAAGGCAGCTTCCAAATCCTCCCAATTATGCACATCAGACCTCTCTAGCTGGTAAAACCAATCTAACTGCGTCCCCGAAAGACTGTCCTGGAAGAAATGAACCCATAGGTATTTATCATAAAAATGCGGTTGAATATTTCTGACGTAAGACCGTAGGTGCATATTTGGACAAGACAAACCATCGTATTTAGCAAATATAGGCACCTTAAACTTGGGGGGAGTTACAATCCCAGCAACCAACCCTAGCTCTTCAAAGTCCAGCCCAGGCACTCTTTGTATCTCCATGGTAGCCAGACGCTCTTCCAGATTCTTGTACTTGTCAACTGTAGGAGGGTACTGTTGTTCCGAATAGTCTTCATCCTCTTCTTCTTCTTCTTCTTCCTCAGACTCAGATTGCACTGCAGTTCCTTTACCCTTTCCTACCCCTTCATCAGATGTTGAGGGGAAATCCAGGACTCTCCTAGCTTGACCTTCAAATCTTCTACCCATGGTAGCCATATCAACCCTCTTCTTTTTCTTTTTCTCCTTTTCCTTTTCCAGCAAGGTTTTGAGCTCCTCCTGACCCTTAGCCAAGGTCATGAGTAGTTGTTGGAACTGTGAATTCTGCGCTTGTAAGTCTTTGACCGTCTACTCTATATCCATCTTGCTGAAATAAACAGCAGAGAGATAAGGAAACCTGGTGTGAAGACCTGCTTATGCATATGATGAATGATATGTATTCATGTAATGCATTCAAGGATTCAGAAATTCAAATTTGTTTTAAAACAAAAAGGAACACACGTCATATTAATAAGATAGAATTTGTTAGTACATCAATGCCCCATGGGCAAAATAATATAAAATTCTAATGTAAAAAGACGTTGCGCATCCTCTTTGGTGCAATATAGGTGTTGAGAGTATGCTCTTCGTGAAGTTGGCGAGTAAGTTCTAAAACCTTCTTCTCACTGGCGTAGAATTGGGCTTCAAAAGTATCGCGTTCTCCCTTGAGCTGTATCCAACTCCTTTGCAAATCTTCTAGTGATGTTGGCAAGTCAGGATGTAGGAGGGTGTATGGAACCTCTCCTTCCATAACAGGCTCTTTGATCACAGGAAGAATGTAGGGGTAAAGCATCATAAGACTTTGGGCGCGGGTTCGTACCCACTTGAGGTAAGGCTCAAGGGGGATGGAATTCTTGTGTCCCAAGGTCTTACTGTCCACCTTGTTGGGAATCCTCCAAGCTTGGATAAACCTTTGTCGAAGTCCTTGATCGTTGTTGTCGAAGTCAAAAACCAAGTCTGGAATCAACATATCATGTGGGCCATCCCTTCGGGCATACCCAAACTATCTCAGAGCCAAGCAGGGGTTGTAGGTGATTCCTCCCATAATGCCAAGTAGTGGGACATTAGGGAATTCCCCATAACGATCAATGATGATAACATTTTCTCTGGATCAAGAACACCAATTAACATCTGAATGTGTAAGAGTCATCAATCGTTGTGACCACCTCAAACCTTGCTCATTCTTCAAAACTGTTTGGGGAAGGTGAGAAATAAACCACCTTGCTAGAAGAGGAGTACAACACATGAGAACACCTATTTTCCTCATTATTCGAGTGTGAAATGAGTGGAGGATATCCCTAAGTAAAGTAGGCACCGGGTTGCGAGCCATGAAGATTTTGACAGCACTGACATCTATAAGCTGGTCAGGGTTAGGGAACAAGACCATCCCATAGATGAGAAGAGATACAATCTCCTCAAAAGCTTGTAAGTCCAATGAATTCCAGCAGCTTTGGGCCTTCTCAAATAGAAACTTTGCCAAGAAACCGTTGACACCACTTCTAGTTTCCCAATGGCCTATGATATCAGATGGTTGAAAGTGTAAGGCTTGAGCAACATCTTCAGGATTTGGATCTCTCTCCGTACCGTTGTAGGGTAGTTGATGGAGAATATGAATCCTCAAGAGTTGAGAAAATTCCTCCAAAGTAGGCACAAGCTGGTAATCAGGAAATGTGAAGCAGTGGTGTAGGGGGTCAAAGAACTGGAAGAGAACTTTCACCATGTATTCCTCAGTGTTGATGTTGACTAAGTTGAGAAGACGACCATGCCTCTCGGTGAATAAGAATTCTCAGGAATCCTTGAAGCTAGCTCCTTGAGTTGAGGAGGAATTCTTACAAGGTTGACTTGAATTGTTTTCCTGCGAAGTGAATCCATTACCTACAAAACAGGAACAAATATGAAGATCTAAATCCTTGAAATGGTTAGTGGATGCATATGATGCTTCATGATGTCCATGATGTTATGCACAAGTATATATGTACAAACAAGTCACACAAGTTCCTAGTTTCAGGCTTGCATGGGGTTTCATAGGTAAGTACCCTCTTGAAGTTTAATTGGCCCAACCTGTCCTAATAAATAGTAACCGGGTTCTAAGGAGCTCAATATTACTGGATTATTTTCTATGTTCATTGTTTCAGTTTAGCTACTTTACTGGCGACCGAAATATTCCAAGAAAACAACCCTCAATGAGTGTAGTATCGAGTATCTACCAACTTCGGACTGCACCAAAGCCGGTCATCTCACTACTCCTAAAAAGGCCAAGTTGGTCAAGTAAAGGTTCTAAAAGTCCATTAGTGCTTCATGACATCACTCAGCGGCCCCGTATTCTCTTTGATTAACTCAAAGGCTACCGGTACCCACAAATATGTTGCACTAATATAGCTATTGCTTCAACCATGTCGGTATACCCCGCACAGTTTCCACAACGTATTGCTATTTACCTATGAATGTTTCCTAAATCCGGGTAGAGGATTCAAACCCAAACAATATAACCAAATGTAAAGCAATCAAGTCAAGTAATATAAGAATGTAAGGGTGATCTAAAACCCTAAGGTAACCCCACTTTTATATTTTCCCCAGCAGAGTCGCCAGTTCTGGTGATGCAGTGGGAGAACTGACTTGAGGTTTTGCGTTTGTGTTCGCAAATGTTTCGGTTTAGCAAGAGTCGCCATCGACTTTTATTTTATCCAAAAGGAAAGGTAAAAAATCATAGGAAAGATCTTTGTGATTGTTTTGGGTTCGGGGGGTAGATTATGAAAAGGGAAGGTATTAGCACCCTTTTCATCCATGGTTTTCCATGGGCTCTTAGTTACTTGTTTTAGATCACTTGCTTTTTCTTTTCAATTGTTTGAAATGGTGCTTTTGTGTGTGGTTTTGAAAGTATTTTGAAAAGATGTCTTTGTCTCGGCAACCTTTGTAATGATTCTTGTTTGAATGTATACAAAGGTGTTTGTCTTTTGAAAAAATGTTTCAATGTTTGAAAGTATGTTTTGGGAAAATGTTTTGAAATTGTGTTGTGTGTTTTTAAAAATAGCAAGGATGGTTTGCAAGTTTGATCAAGTAACTAGGAGTTGTCTACCCTACTAAAAGATCTTTCCTACACATTTTTAACCCTTTGATATTGTTGTTTTACCATTGTATTTGGTAAACAACCTTGTCTTTGGATGTTAAACGGGACAGGCGTGGGTCATCGTATGACCATGATAGGAATTGTGCCAAGTATCTTAGCAAGTTTTTTGAGGGTCTAGATCATTTTTGTATAGGCAACCAAGATAGCGTCATCGAGGGACTATGATCTTTTTGTTTTGTTTTTGTTTTGCCAAGATACCTAGCATGCATACCATGGCCATTTTTAAGGCAACAAGTGGATGAAACCCTAGGGGTGCTTGTGTGCATTGTGTTGTCATTTTTCATGCATTTTTGTCTTGTGTTAGTCATACTATTTGTTTGATTTTTGGTTCTTTGCATACAAACCCTAATTTACTATCATGGCATTTGAAAGCGATAAAATGCGTAAAAGTAAATCTAAGACTATTACAACATTATTATGGGGAGGGGGATACAAGTTTGAATAGGGGGATATTGCTCAAAATAAAATCCTAAAACTATTACAACCATATTGAATTTATTTGTACAAATAAATAAATAAGCAAATATTTAAATCTGCAATTAAATATAAATATGAAAAAATGTTTTTTTTGTATTTTATTTTATGTATGTAAAATAAATTATTTATGTCTCAAAAATAAGAAAAATATTAATGATTATTTTTGAAAGGGTGGAAACCCTAGTTTTTGTTTTAAGAATATATATATATATATATATATATATATATATATATATATATATATATATATATATATATATATATATATATATATATATATATATATATATATATATATATATATATATATATATATATATATATATATATATATATATATATATATATATATATATATATATATATATATATATATATATATTCTATATTATTTATTTATGTACAAGAAAATAAATAAAAATATATACAAAAGTGTTAAAAAATTAAAATGTGTGAGAAAGTATTATTTAAGTGTATAAATAATAAAAATAAAAATAAATGATATTTTTGTATTATTTACAAATTTTAATTAAGAAAATAAAGTAATATTAACCTAATAATTATTTATTATGCAAATAGAAATGAAATAAAAATATGATAAAATGCCAAAAATAAAGAAAATATTTTTTGTGATTTTTAATGTTCAAAAAAAAATAATAAAGTCAGAAAATAAAAATAGAAATGAAAAAATATGCAAAATAAAGAAATGGGCTAAGGGGGTGCAAAAAGCAAGTAGGGGGGTGTCAAAAGTCAGAACAACCAAGCCCAGCCCAAGGTCCCTTCATCCCTGTCCTTGAGACAGAAGGAAACACGTGTTTCTTGTTCAAACTTGTATCTCCTGCATATGTGCTTAAAAACAAAAACTTCCAACATAAAAGTTATAGCTCATCATCACACGATTCTAACCATATAAAAAACTTGATCTAACTCTAAGAAACCAGGGAGAATTTTATCATCCCCAATTTCTGACCTAAAAAATTCAGCAACTTCAATATCCAAATTCTCCTAGCTTAGCTAACATAAATGAATTCTATGCATATGTACAGTTCAAGGACATTAAGGGCTACATTTTTGCTTCACAAACCTAAGCCTAATGATTCCTAAATAAGGAGATAGAAGTTTGAAAATTACCTGTTTCAGCCAAGCTTGGATATGGCAATGTAGGAGTTTTGGATGAGGCTTGAAGGTCGTGTTAGCTTGCCTGAAGTTCACTCAACCTTTCCCAATGCTTAGCTTGCTTTGAAATGGCCTGAATGTACTTGTAGAACTCAACCTGCAAAGCTTCAAAGTAAAAATGGTGAACTGTGAAAACAAGGTTACAGTTGCTTGAGAATGGTCTGGACAACTTAGGTGTATTGTTTAGAATGTATTTGAAGTGGTTTGGGACAAAACACACGAGTGGATTTTGTTTTGGAAGTGAACCTGCAGAATCTGCCCTGTTTTTGCAAGAACTTGTGATTTTTGTGCTTGAGGGTGTTTGAGAGGCTTGTAACTCGTGTATTAGGCTTGGTATATTATGCTGAAGTTGTTTGAAATATGCACAAAGTTTGCTCTTATCAGATTACAAAGTTGTGGACTTTTGGCACACTTGCTTGTTTTTGAAGAAAAGGTGGGAAGTGACAAAGGCAAAGCCTGTACAGGCTAGCTCCAACCCTGCAGATAGTTGGTACCAATTTCCTGATATTCATGGACTTTTTTTGCATAAAGAAATCAGGTCCATGGCTCAAGACAAACAATTTGACATAAAGCATGCTTTATCAAAGTGGCAATGTTATCTTTTTGCCAAAAATGGATTAATTCAAAGTGTAATGTTCTAAAGCTCAAACAAATACTCTAACCAATGTATTTGAATTTAATTTATAAGTGTAGAAAGTCTTATAACCTTTAAACCAAGTACAAGCATGCTTTGGACAGAATTGCAAGTTGTAACATGGTGTAAAATGCCTTGGACAAAAGTGATGATTTGCCATTTTCAATCCTTCGATTCTCTCTAACCATAAATGATCTTGGAGAGTTCTTGGACATTTTAGAAATCTTGTAACATGCTCTACAATCCATCTTTGAAATGAATTTTGATATTCCACTTGGAACTATGTGAAACATTGCCCTGAAGATAGGTTAAAATCCTGCCTAAACTAGGGCAAAATTTCACTAAGTTAGAAAGTTTTTGGACCCCTATTCATAAAAGTATAACTTGAGATCCAAGCATCTTTTGAGAAAACTTTGTGTATCCAAGTTGTAGATTTTGTGGAGGACTACAACTTTCATGTTAGAAGTTTTGTTTGAATCCAATTGCATCATGGTGAAAAAGTTGGGCAAAGTTGGGGAAAAATAAGAAATTTTCTTAACTTAGAAAATTTCTAAGTTATGAAAATTTTCCATTTTCAACCCTAATTTTCAAAATTAGGTTTCTTGGTGAACAAGTTTCATTTTTTGACACATCTTGATGAAAAATGACCCTTGGCACTTGATTTTGACCAAAAAGTCAAAGTTTGACTTTTCAGTGTACAGTTGATTTTTGATTAGTTGACTGGAAAATTCATCTGTCAATCCAATGCATTTGAGATCTTTTGAAACTTGTGATTAGGTCAAGATGATACCATTGAGTCCTTGAATCTATGCTTGAACCCAATTTTCCCTTGGCTAGGTTAAAAATCAGAAATTGCCCTTCTGTAGTCAAAACCCTAAAAATGACCATTTTGCCCTTTTGATGATCTGATCAAATTTCTTGAGGAGTTTTGGTCCAAACTTGATCAAATGGTTCATATGAGTCTATAATGTTGATGTGGATCAAAAATTATGAGGTTTGACGGTAAATTGGCCACAATTATCTTTTTCCCCAATATAGCTGATTTTTAGGTCAACTGTCCAATTGACTGGGCAAAAATTTGATTCAAAGCTTGAAACTTGGTATGAGCAATCTTAGAGGTTCAACATGAAGTATGAAAGTCACATGGGGCATTGGAAGTCCAAAAATCCTTGTGCAAACTCAAACCCTAATTTCAGGTTAACAGTGCAAGGGGAAGTCTTAAGCAGAGCAAACCCTAATTCTGTCTGGAGTCCAAAGAGTCTTGTGAGGGGAAATCTTGATAAAATAAGAGGGAAAATTTTGGGGTAAAACACATATCCACTATGGATCCTATTGATAACGATTCTACTATTGCCCATTATGACTTTGAAAATACGATCTACCAAGCCGAGGACGAAGATGAGGAAGATTGTGAAGTACCAGGAGAACTTGTCAGACTGTTACAACAGGAAGAAAGGGCAATACAACCTCATGAAGAGCCGGTTGAGACAGTTAACTTGGGTACTGAAGAGGAAAAGAAAGAAGTCAAGATAGGTGCCGACCTGGAGCATAGTGTCAAAGAGCGGTTAGTTCAGATGCTACATGACTATGTTGAGTTTTTTGCATGGTCATACGAAGACATGCCAGTACTTGACACTGATATCGTGGTTCATCGCCTGCCAACAAAAGAGGACTGCCCTCCAGTGAAGCAGAAGGTTTGTTGTATGCGGCCAGAGATGTCAGAAAATATCAAGGATGAAGTCATGAAACAGTTCAACACTGGTTTCTTAGTTGTCACCTCTTTTCCATAATGGGATGCCAATGTTGTTCCAGTACCTAAGAAGGACGATAAAGTACGTATGTGTGTGGATTACAGAGACCTGAATAGGGCAAGCCCCAAGGATGAATTTCTGCTTCCCCATATTGATGTTCTGGTTGACAACACCGCACAACATAAGGTATTCTCCTTCATGGATGGTTTCACCGGGTATAATCAGATCAAAATGGCACCTGAGGACATGGAGAAAACGACCTTCGTCACACAGTGGGGCACTTTCTGTTACAAAGTTATGCCATTTCGGTTAAAAAACGTCGGGGCAACCTATCAGCGTGTCATGGTAGCTTTATTTCATGATATGATCCATCACGAGATAGAGGTCTACATTGATGATATGATATACAGGTCTCAGACTGAAGAGGAGCACCTCGATCACCTACAAAAGCTGTTTGAAAGGCTGAAAAAGTATAAACTGAAGTTGAACCCAAATAAGTGCACCTTTGGAGTAAGATCCGGTAAGGTCTTAGGCTTCGTTGTCAGCGGCAAAGGCATTAAAGTGGAACCTGCAAAGGTTAAAGCTATACAAGAAATGCCAACTCCTTGCACTGAGAAGGGGGTTAGGGGATTCTTGGGACGTCTAAATTACATTGCCACGTTCATTTCCCATCTGACCGCTACTTGAGATCCAATCTTCAAGTTACTGAAGAAAGATCAAGCAGTGAAGTGGAATGACAATTTCCATAACGCCTTTGACAAAATAAAAGAATATCTTCAAGAGCCTCAAATTTTAATGTGTCCAGTTGAAGGAAGACCTTTGATCATGTACTTAATAGTATTAGAGAACTCAATGGGGTGTGTGATGGGGCAGCATGACGAGTCTGGTCGAAAAGAGCATGCAATATACTACCTTAGCAAAAATATTATTGACTGTGAAACAAGATACTCACTGCTCGAGAAAACTTGTTGCGCTTTGGCATGGGCTGATCGCCAACTAAGACAGTACATGTTGACTCACACTACCTTGTTGATATCTAAAATGGATCCTATCAAGTACATCTTTGAGAAGCCCGCTCTCTTCGGAAGAATAACAAGATGGAAGATGATCCTGACCGAATACGAAATTCAATATACAACCCAAAAAGCAATTAAGGGAAGTGTATTAGCTAATCATTTGGCTCATCAGGCTATGGATGACTACCAATCCATGAATTTTGAGTTTCTAGACGAGAACATCATGGTAGTGACTGATTATGAAGAACCTGGACCAGATGAAGGATCTGAAAAAGGATCTGAAGGACTATGGTTCTTGATGGAGCTTCCAACGCTCTTGGAAATAGCATTGGCGCTGTGATCATATCTCCTGAAGGATTTCATACTCCTTTCACTGACCGATTGTGTTTCGATTGTACCAACAATACGACTGAACATGAAGCATGCATCATGTGTCTCAAGGCTGTTATCGACCTGAGAATTAAATTCTTGAGTGTATTTGGAGACCCGGCCTTAGTGATCAGTCAAATAAAAGGAGAATGGGAAACGAAGCATCCTAATCTCATCCCTTACAAAGAGCATGTGTTGACATTGATCCCACCTTTTGAAGAAATTACCTTTGAGCATTTTTCACGAGAGGAAAATCAACTAGCGGACGCGCTAGCTACTATGTCATCCATGTTCAAGGTCAGATGGGATAACGAAGCTCCTCAGATCACTGTTGAGAAAATGGACGAACCAACATACTATCATGAGATTGATACTGAGGAAGTAGT
This sequence comes from Vicia faba, assembly GCA_948472305.1. Taxonomy (NCBI): domain Eukaryota; kingdom Viridiplantae; phylum Streptophyta; class Magnoliopsida; order Fabales; family Fabaceae; genus Vicia; species Vicia faba. Next base: position 706,731,392 of record OX451740.1, read on the forward strand.
GGAAAAACCTTGGTTCCATGAAGTCAAAAGATATCTCGAAGCCCAAGAGTATCCTGAGGGAGCTTTAGTAAACGATAAGAAGTTCCTAAGAAGGTTCTCTACCAAGTTCTTCCTCAGTAATAGAATCCTCTACAAACGCAACCACGACTCTACCTTGCTTCAGTGTGTAGACAAGGGTGAGGCAGAAAAGATTATGGTTGATTTGCACGAAGGTACTTTTGGCACCCATTCTAGTGGGCACACGATGGCTAAGAAGATCCTACGGGCAGGATATTATTGGTCCACTATGGAAGCAGACTATTATCAGCATTCGCAAACTTCTCACAAGTGTCAGATCTATACTGATAAAGTACATGTGCCTCTGGTTCCTCTAAACGTCTTGACTGCTCCCTGGCCATTCGCAATGTGGGGCATCGATATGATTGGAGAAATTATACCTACAACTTCTAATGGGCACTGCTTCATCCTCATCGCCATTGATTACTTCATAAAATGGGTCGAGGCAGACTCATTTTCTTCTGTCACCAAGAACATTGTGGCCGGAGTCATCAGACATAACCTTATCTGTCGGTACGGTATTCCAGAGAGAATCATTAAGGATAATGGTACCAATCTAAATAATACTATGATCACCGAGCTTTGCACGCAATTTAAGATCCAGCATCATAACTCTTCTCCTTACCAGCCAAATATGAATGGCGCTATAGAAGTTGCTAATAAAAACATCAAGAAGATCATCCAGAAGATGGCAGTGACATACAAAGACTGGCATGAGATGTTACCATTTGCTCTTCATGGTTACCGTACCACGGTGCACACATCAATAGGGGAAACTCCTTTCTCTCTGGTGTACAGTATGGAAATTGTTCTACCCATTGAAGTCAAGATCCCATCCTTGAGAATCATGAAAGATGCAGGTTTGAATGAAGACGAATGGGTTCAGACTCGACTTGACCAATTAAACCTGATTAACGAGAAGAGGCTCGCGGTTGTCTGCCATGGTCAGATGTACCAAAAACGTATGATCAAAGCTTTTAACAAGAAGGTCAGACGTCAGTTATATCAGGCTGGTTACCTAGTAATCAAGTGCATCATACTTCCACAAGGTGATCCAAGGGGAAAATGGACTCCCACATACAAAGGGCCATTTGTGATCAAGAACATATTTTCTGGTGGAGCCATGATCTTAATCACTATGGATGGTGACGACCTTCCACACCCGGTAAACACGGACATAGTTAAAAGATGCTACGCATGAACAAAGACCCGATAGGTTGACTGGCCTAGGAAAAAATAAGGGCATCCAGGCGAACCAAAAGGGTTCGGGCAAAAATTACGGATATACATGAAAAAAAATTTGTACACCCGGCAATTCGAAAACTTGAAAAGGCGACTTGGGAAAAAAAGGGTATCCTGGTGTACTAAAAACCCGAAAGGGCGGTCCAGGCAAAAGTTAGGGATTTAAAGCGTATAACTATGTCCCATTGGATCACCTTACAGCCAATCTTCAGTGTCAACTTTCAAGCTCAAGTGGTACTAATCAATCCAGTTAGCATCGGACAAGCAGCAAAGAGATGAGACACTCAAAGACATAAGGGCAATAGCAGAATGGGAACCCAATGGGATTATTTCACATAGCTGTTTTCTTTGTATGCTATTTTGTAAAGTTTTATTCTTATGGCGGCAGTCTCTTACTAGGATGTTCGTCTCCTTATACAAAAACGCTTATTCAAGTTAATACAAAGTTATTCCTTTGAAAGTACAAAACTATTTGTTTTTAATTTTCTATTTTGTTTGCGAAAACGTCCAGTGATTATTTTTAAAGATATGCATTTAAATATGATTACTGATTACAAATATATGCATAAAAAATAGAAAGATGGTTACTAATGGCTTTAAAAAAAGGACAATATCTAAGGGCCATCCACAAAATCCCCGCAGATATTTCTCCCAACAGGTACCTTCTCCAGCTGGTACAGAGGCAAGGGCATCCTGCTGCAAGGTCACCACCATATTCTCAGCATGCAGCCTAATTGTGTCAGGTGTTCTCATATCTCCGACGGAGCTAGAATCTCCAAATTACTACTCTAACATCTAAAGTTTCCCCAGTGAAGTTGCCAAGCTTCTCAGGATTCCGCAGCCGGATTTCACAAAATCCCCAAACAGTGCACAGAGTTTCCCTTCCCCAGTAGAGTTTATTTCTCTAACAACGGAAATCTATCTCTCGGCATTCAACTTCAACAAAATCTGAAGACCTATATTCTTCATCCCCAGCTACAATCAGGGATTTATTTTCCCTAATTCAACAACGCTGCAATAGAAGAGTTGATACATCATACATTGCATTCATGCATCATTTTACAAACATCATAGCATATGCAGCACAAATGCATATATCACAATATTATTTATTTTGAGAGCATCATGCAATTCATACATCATGACATCGCATGAAACTGATTTTACCTTTTCAGGTTAAATTAGTTGACAGGCAAATACTATCAATTTTTATACAGCAGGTCAAAGATTAATGCCCGAAACCAGACGGGGAAACTATCTACACGACCAAGTGGTATGAACTCCCGAAACAAGTTAGTTTACCAACAAATACAGCAGGCCACTGATTAATACCCCAAACTAGACGGGGAAACTATCTTTCTTTCTGAGGTTAGAGATTAATACCTGAAGCCAGACATGACAACTATCTCAATGACCGACAATTTTCAAGTTCCAGATTAAAACCTGTAACAAGCCAGGACAACTATCTGTGGATGACTGATTGTAGATTAATACTTGTAACAAGCCGGGAAAACTATCTACATGAGCAGATTAAAGATTAATACTTGTAACAAGCCAGGAAAAATATCTTTCTTTCTCTTAGGTTAGAGATTAATACCTGAAACCAGACAGGACAACTATCTCAATGACCGATAAAAGCAAGTTCCAGATTAATATCTGAAACAAGACATGACAACTATCTGTGAACGACTGATTATAGATTAACACCTGAAACCAGACAGGAAAACTATCTACATGACCAGATGAAGAAATTTTACACGGGTTTCTTCTCATGATCTCCAGATGCAGTCTTACACGGACTCATCCTGAAGCAATCTTACATGGGTTCCTTCTCATGATCTCCAAATGCAGTCTAACACGGACTCATCCTGAAGCAATCTTACATGGGTTTCTTCTCATGATCTCCAGATGCAGTCTACCACGGACTCATCCTAAAGCAGCCCCACACAAGCTCCTTATCATATATCTCCGGATTCAGACTAACACGGACTCATCCTAAAATAACCCTACACAGGCTCTTTTTATTACATTTTAAGATAACGATTAATTCCATTATCCCCAGCAAGTCGATGTGAAGCTTGGATTTCAACCAGAAAGAAGCAAACTCTTATCTCTCCAGTATAGAGATAACTCTTCAGTAGAGCCATGGACAAATTAAGTTTCTAGACTTTATTCCCCACAGAGTTTTCCTCAAGTAGGAGAATAACAAAAAACAATCTTACCCAATGGACTCCTCCTCAGACGGCAGGAACAGGATTCCCCACAAAGAGACCTCTTATGAAGTAAGCATATGCTTTGGTTGGCATCTTTAAGCCCATCTCTGACGAATCTCTTTCATCTTATCCAAATGGCATTTGTAATCCCATTCCCGACATTATCAACCATCGGTGTTACTTCACGCGAGTGCAAATTTCTGGGCACTCTAGTGTTCAATCATCTTCCACCTTTAAATTACGAAAGGCAGATAAGACAATCTAAATCCTCAGGTTTAAGAAGATTGAACAGGGGAAGCTGTTGTACCCCAAAATTTCCCCTCCCATTTTACTCAAGACATGCTCATTGAGGTCTTCAATTGCTCAAGGTTGACCAAGAATTGACCAGACAAATTCTCCTCCTAAGCAATGGCCTTTCAACTAGGGTTTCACTTTTGACCAAGATGAGTGAGCTCAAAAGGTCTCAAATGTTTTCCATTATCCTAATATGCCTTCAAGATTGTCCATGACAAATTTCATGCCTTACACTACAAGTTTGCCCAGTCAATTGCTCAAAAGCCTGAAAATCAATTGTGCTAGGTCAAAAGTCAATTGTGACCTATATACAGTCAAACTTCAAGATTTTTTGTCAACATCAACATTTTGAAGTGATATCCAGCATTTGATCAAGGGTTGATCATGATTCCTTAATAAACGCTCCTAATTTATCAAAAGTCAAGAATTGCTAAATTAGGGGTTTTATAGGAAAAGTCAACTGAACTTTGACCAGGCATAACTTTCACATACATCATCCATTTTTCCCCAACCAAAGCTCATTTTAAATAGAATCCATTTCTCTACAATATCGTTCTTATTCTCAAGTTCAAGAAATGCACCATTTGAAAGATACAAGCTCATACAATACAGATCACTTTTAGAAAGTCAACAAAAGACACTTTTTGTCAAGACCATTTACATCAAGATAAAATCTTCAAATGCAAAATTTATTAAAAGAGAGATTGAAGTAGACATCTTGGGATTTCCAAAAAGTATAAGATCATCATCATGATATAAAAATTAAGCAAGTTATGGCATTCCCAAGTTGGGAAATTTAAAAATTGTGTATTGAGCAAACTTAAACTTTTAGGTCAATGGCTTAATTTCTTGGACTTCAAACATCTTTTTAACCTTATAGGGTACCTCTAATATCATTCTTACATGGCCTTACCATTTTTACTTATTTTATCCATATTTATTTTGATATTTTCCAAATAAATATAACTTAAATTGTGCAAAATAAATAGAAATGGGCCTTGACCTTTGGGCTATTATTTTGGTCTGCCTAAAAGCCCAAGAATTCGTGCACAAGTGTCCAGGTGCATGCAAGCATGGAAAGGGAAAGTTTTTTCAAGTTTTGGAAACTTTTTAATTTGTTTGATTTTGATATGAAAGCATGGTTTATGGTATGGATTCTTTCCATGTTTCCTCTCCCTCTCCACCTCCTCTATATATACATCACCCCTGCAAGCACAACACATGCATAGACACTACCTAGAGAACTCTATAAAATTTGCAAAAAAAATTCAAAATTGTTAAAAGTGGCATTTGCATTTCTAGCCATCATCAGTCCAAACCAAGGGCATAAACCATTCCCTGAGAGTCCAAGGAGTCACGTCCAACCCTCATACGAGCCCGAAATGAGTCAGAACGCCATATCTCCATCTCACCGATTGGTAAAACTTTTCTCAATTGAACCCCTAAATTTATGCATTGTTAATTAGTTTTGTTTGCATAGATCATATAGTATAATTGTTTAGAACGTATTTGACGTATTGCTTTTGAGATTTGACACAGGGATGGCCAAGCACCATTGTTAGGGTTCTAAAATAGTTGAGTTCCAAACTTAGTTATACCATGAGTTTTAGGACAAACAAAGGGTGCCATTAAACTCGCATCCCCCTCATTAGGGGGGCTATGGCCTTTTTTTTCTCTTAACTCATTGTGTTTTGCAGATTACAATTTTGGCTGGTCGGAGAAGAAGGATGTCAACCACCGTGTGTGATGGTTTGACCCCCCCCCCCTGTGCTGGCGTGTCTGAACCTTGCTTTTCGATTCGTCCATTTAAAATGATAGGGCCCACTCAGCATGCATTTTTTATTTCAAACATATTCCTGACCTTGTTTCATATAGTTTATTGTTTTGTAATTTATATAAACGAATGGTAAACAGCTCAGTTGGTGAACGGAACGCGTGTGAAGGGGAGAGACCTGGGTTCGATACCCAGGTCTAGATTTTGATTTTTCTTACAAATTTACTGCAGATCCAGTGCTCTCAAGCCCCCTTGCACCCACCATGTACCATCAAATCACCACCATCTAATCCAGATCTGAAGGCCTCTGATGCGTGCCTCACCATGAGGCCTCAAGGGTTAGTAACACTGAATCAAGTGCAGTATCCTGGGCCAATTTAATCTGGGCCTAACAAATTCCAGCATGCACCCCCCATTCTGCTTTGGAAATTAGGCTCAACCCATTTCATTTTTTTGTTTACTTATTTAATTATTTTCTATGCTTTACTCTAAAATCATTTTTTTAATCATAAAATCAGATAAAAATCATAAACATAATAGACTTAGGATTTTTCTAATTAATATTCATTTTTTTTAATTTAATGATTATTTTGACTTTATTTTATCAATTTAAAACCAATTATAATTATATTTAATTCAAATATTTTCTTAATAAAAATACAAAAAATATTAGAATTAGTATTCTTTTATTTGATTAGAATTAACCTTAATTAATAATAATTTTCTTTTATTTAATTAATTAAGATTATATTTAGTTTTTTCTTATTTAATTTGATTTAAGTATTTCTTAAAATAAATAAATAACCAAAAAGATTTTTTATTTTACTTAGGGTTTAGACTTTCCTTTCGACTCGCACGCATTATTATGTTTTATTTTTTCCAAATTATTGTAACTGCTCACAGTCTGTAATAGCTTAATTAGGATTTTTTACTTTACTGATTTCTTTATTTTCCCCAAATTTTGGACATGTAAATATTCCCCTCCCCGAAGCATTGTAATATCGTAGATTTAAATTCCGGCACTTTAAATTCCTGTACCTATTAACTGCTAGACTAATAGGATTGTATGACAAGATTAATAATCAAACGTTAGCAAACTTAACACAAGACTAAAATAACTGAATATAACACACCTTACACATATACACCTCTAGGGTACTCCCATTTTGGTTGCCTTTGGAATATAAAACAATCATGTCCCTCAAAAGTAGGGACGCTTTAGCAAAGACCCTCGAATCAAAAGATCATAGTCCCTCGATGACCCTACAGTGTTGCCTTTCGATAAATGATCTAGTCCCTTAAATAAAATTGCTAAAGCGTCTCTATATGTTGCCTTTATGATTGTACGATGACCCACGAATGTCCCACATACATCCAAACGACTATGGTTACCTACTCAATAATAGTAGGCTATCCTTGTCTAAAAGAAAGGAGGAAATCAATGACCTTTTGAGTAAAAGTATATAGCTTTTAGATGCTTGCTCAAAAACAAATTTTCACACCTACACAAAAACAACTTTCAAAAACATTTTCAAATGTTTATCAACACTCTTGGGGACTGATACAAGAGTTACCATAAAGCAAATTGCCGCACTAAGGCATTTTTAAAATACTTTTCAAAAACACACAAAAAGCACAAGGTATTTTTCAAATGAGTTAAGCATCTAAGAGCCTGTAGAAAACTACGGATGGAAAGGGTGCTAACACCTTCCCTTTCCATAATCTACCCCCTTTACTCAAATAATCTCGAAAGGTCTTTTTCTGTTCTTTTCACCCTTTCCTTTGTTGGATAAAAGAAAAGTCGGTGGTGACTCTTACTTACCGCAACATTTACGAACACAAATGCAAAACCAGTATAACATCTGGTTCTACCACCGTATCAAAATCATATTATGCAGAAGTTGGATGAGATGTATAATGAGGAGATTGTGAGATCGCATGGAATACCTTTGATTATAGTGTCAGATAGAGATCTGAGATTTACGTCGAGGTTTTTGGAAAGTTTGCATAACGCCTTTGGTACTAAGTTGAAATTGAGTTCTGCATATCATTTATAGATGGATGGTAAGACAAAGAGGACTATCTAATCGTTAGAAGATTTGTACTTGAGAGATTGTGTGTTAGAACAATGAGGTTCTTGGGATAACCACTTGGCGTTGATTTTGTTTACTTATAATAACAGTTTCCATTCTATTATTGGAATAACAATGTATGAAGCATTATACGGTAGGAGGTGTAGTACTCCATTGTGTTGGTATGATTTAGGAGATAGTGTTATACTAGGACCTGAGATTGTGCATGATACGACTAAGAAGATCAAGATGATCTAAGAAAGGATGAGAACTTCTCAAAGTAGTCAAAAGAGTTAATCGTGATAAGAGGAGGAACACACTTGAGTTCCGAGTGGGAGATCATGTTTTTTTGAGAGTTACTCTAATAATTGGTGTTGGTAGAGCTCTGAGGTTGCGAAATCTTATGTCACGTTTTGTTGGTCTCTATCAGATTTCAGAAAGGATAGGTGAGATGGCCTATCAGATTACTTTACCACCGCCACTTGCGAATCTTCATGATGTGTTTCATGTATCTGAATTGAGGAGGTACGTTCCAGATCCTTCGCATGTGATGCAAATGGATGATATACATGTGAGAGATAACCTGACAGTTGTAGCATCACCCGTGCAGATAGAAGGTTGGGAAGTGAAGAATTTGCGGGGTAAAGAGATTGTCTTGGTGAAGGTACTGTGGGGTGGACCAGCTAGTGGAAGTTTGACTTGGGAGCATGACGATCAAATAAGGGAGTCGTACCCGATTCTTTTGTCATCAAGTAATTTTTTAGGTCGAAAATTCTTTAAGTGGCGGAGAGTTGTAATACCCCAGAATTTGAATTTTTTAATTATTTTATCATTTGTGATTTATTTTTGATTTCATGTGATGCGTGATGGTGTGTTGTACGGTAGTAAGTGAGATAAAAATGATAATTAGAATTGTTCAGATTTAAATAATTTTAGTTATATTCATAATTATTTAAAATAATATCAGAGTAATACAACAAAATGGCGTCACATTTTATACGTGAAATAATCGTACGTTCTAGTCTTACTCTGTAACACGGGTTTTCAAAATTAATCATGACATATGCATTATCAATGTTTCACATACTTGCAGCGGAATCATAGTTCAAACAAGTTTAATTAAAAACACTTCATAATGCCCCATGATTCATGGTTCACAACTCAACATAATTTAAAATCCATGGAAACAATTTAAATGTCATAACAAAACAAGGACAAAATAGTTTTCAAAACAAAGAGTTCTCATCCCCGATGATACATATCAGAGCAAGACCTTCTAGACTCAACATAAATAAATTAAACTCCAAAGCTATTCTTCCAAGCCTTTAAGGACTACTCTTGATTACATGCATGTTACCCACGTAGAGACAACATTCAAGCAGAAAGGGTGAGTTTATCACAATCATTATATAAGATGTAAGTAATAGACATAGCAGAGTAAGCCAAAAGTATCACAATAATCAATTCATCAGTATCATCTTCCAAGTTCAACAACACAACACAATATCCCCAAAATCAAGAACCATTCAATGCCACATAAGATGTAGTGCAAGGACAAGACTCATGCATGTAGTATAAATTTACTTGATGAACACTGGGCCATCACCCTCCATAGACCCTGATCATTGGATTGATTCCCTCTTGGAATCAGAGCAAAATCATAGACATCCCAAAATCCACACAATGGGATTGAGACCAAATCACTAGACCAACGTCCTAACTCATCAAAATAGACCAAAGTTGTCCAATGAATGCATGATATGCAACCACAATATAAATGACCATAAGCAGTCATACACATCATCATTCATGTATCAATCAACATCATACATAAAACATCATCATATATACTCATATAATCAAAACATCATCATAACATCATTATACCATCATAGTAACAACATATCATCATAATCAAACGAGTCATCATTGTGATTCAACACGGGAAACCTATTCCTATACTAACTTAGGTTTTGTAAAAATATTCCTAAGTCTCCATTTTATCTCACCAGATTAAGGTTTACTATGTTAGCTACACACTTCTTTGAACGACACATCAATCGGACTCCTGAAACTAAAGATATGGCATTTTAAAGAAAATTAGACAGCCATTCAATCATGTCACTCTTCGGCAGGTGCTGCATCGCTTTTTCATCTCCTTTGCATCTCCCGGCGCTGCGTCATAGACAACACTTCTCCTCTTGCGATTTTCCACCATTGAAGGCCTTTCGAAACTCTAAATTCAATTCCGTAAAAAGTCCCGGTTTCAGAATTCGAAATCTTATGATTATACAACATTATTAACATCCTGTAACACTTATTTAAAGGTCCTAACATCACACATTCATCAAGGACTCATTCATTCATTCATTCAACACATGGTTTTTCCCTAATTTCGTCAATCTTCATCCCAAAATCATCATACAAATACAATCTTACAATTATCTATACCTTAGATCAAACATAATAATCAGATAAAACCCCTTACCTTATTGTTTCGAGTGATTGATTCTATACTTCATGCCTCTTACGGTGATCTTCTCTAACTTTTGTTCCCTAGCATCTTCTCTTGCTCTTCTCCCAATATCTCGATCGTACAGAATGAATCGTATAACTCTTTTTCTTTTCTCTATTATCACAAAGGACCCCTAATATCTTCCTCAATTTCCCTTACTTAGTCAACCCCAATTACCATCATGTCATCACTCTTCCTACTAATTACCAACGTACCATTCTAACTAAAATAAATCTATTTAAATAATTATTCCTATTATTCTATTATAGATAATAATCCATATAATTACTAAATAATGATCTAATTATTCTAATACTCCTATTCACCATAATTCACATCATGTTGCTCCATGTCGTAAATAACTTCATACCAACACACATCATACACAATCATATAAAACACCATCCTTAATTCACCAATACATCTAATAATCCATTAAATAAGAAATTCTAAAAGTTGGGGTGTTACAACTCTCCCTCGCTTAAAGAACTTTTGCCCTAAAAAATTACCTGAGGAAAACAGAGTTGGATACGACTCTCTCATCTGATCCTCATGCTCCCAAGTCAAACTTTCACTGGCTGGTCCACCCCGTAACACCTTCACTAAGGCAATATCCTTACCTCACAATTGCTTCACTTCACGACCTTCTATTCCTAATGGTAATGCTTCAACAGTCAGGTTATCTCTCACATGTACATCATCCATATGAATCACATGTGAATTATCTGGAACGTACCTTCTCAACATGAAACACATCATGAAGATTCTCAAGTGACGAAGGTAAAGAAATATGATAGGCTACCTCACCTATCTTCTCAGATATCTAATATGGACCATAAAAAACGCGGCGTAAGCTTCCTTTATTTCAGAGCTCTACTAACACCTGGTACCGGAGTAACTCTAAAAAATACATGATCATCTTTCAGAAACTCCAAGGCCTTCCTTCTCTTATCATGATAGCTTTTCTGACAATACTGAGAAGCCTTCATCCTCTCTCGGATCATCTTAATCTTCTTAGTTGTCTTTCGCACAATCTCAGGTCCGAGTACAACACTCTCGCCCGACTCATACCAACATAATGGAGTTCTACACCTCCTACTATACAACTCTTCATACAGTGCCATCCCAATACTTGAATGGAAACTATTATTGTATGTAAATTCAATCAATGGCAAGTGATTATCCCAAGATCCTCCTTGTTCTAACATACAAGCCCTCAGCAAATCCTCTAAAGGCTGGATAGTCCTCTCTGTTTGACTGTCTGTTTGCAGATGATATGCAGAACTCAACTTCAACTTGGTACCAAAAGCATTCTGCAAACCTGTCCAGAATTTTGATGTAAACCTCGGGTCTCTATCCGACACGATACTCGAAGGTATCCCATGCATCTTTACAATCTCTTCAACATACATCTTAGCCAGCTTTTTTATAGAATGATTGATCTTCATCGGCAATAAATGAACCGACTTAGTCAACTTATCCACTATTACCCAAATTGAATCGTCACCTTTATCAGTCTTCAGTAACCCCGACACGAAATCCATAGAAACATTGCCCCATCATACTTAGCAAACAGTGGAACTTTAAATTTAGGAGGTACTACTATTCCAGATACCAGCCCTAGCTCCTCAAAATCCAGCCCCGGTACTCTTTGCACTTCCATAGCAGCTAGACATTCTTCCAAGTTATTGTATTTGTCATCGGTCGGAGGGTGCTGTTGTTCGGAGTAGTCCTCATCTTCCTCTTCTTCTGCTTCAGAATCAGAAGGCATTATCGTTTCTTTACCTTTTCCTTCCCCTTCCTTAGAGGTTGATGGAAATTCCAAGACCCTTCTGGCTTGTCCTTCAAACCTTCTGCCCATGGTAGCCACGCCAACTCGCTTCTTCTTCTTTTTCTCTTTTCCTTTCTCTAGCAGAGTCTTGAGCTCCTCCTTCCCCTTAGCCAAGGTCAAGAGTAGTTGCTGAAATTGTGAATTCTGAGCTTGCAAGTCTTTAACCGTTTGTTCAAGATCCATGTTGCTGAAATAAACAGCAGAGGGATGAGGAAACTTCTTGCAAAGACCTGCTTATGCATATGATGAATGATATGTATTCATGTAATGCTTTCAAGGATTCATAAATTCAAATTTGTTTTAAACAAAAAAGAAACACACGTTATATTAATAAGATAGAATTTGTTAGTACATCAATGCCCCATGGGCAAAATAATACAAAATTATAAGGTAAAAACACGTTGCGCATCCTCTTCGGTGCAATGTAGGTGTTGAGAGTATGCTCTTCGTGAAGTAACCTAGTGAATTCTAAAACCTTCTTCTCGCTTGCATAGAATTGGGCTTCAAAAGTATCGCGTTCTCCCTTGAGCTGTATCCAACTCCTTTGTAGATCTTCGAGTGATGTTGGCATGTCAGGATGTAGGAGGGTGTATGGAACCTCTCCTTCCTTAACTGGCTCTATAATCACTGGGAGAATGGAGGGGTAAGGCATCATAAGACTTTGGGCGTGGTTTCGTACCCACTTGAGGTAAGGCTCAAGGGGGATGGAATTCTTGTGTCCCAAGGTCTTACTGTCTACCTTGTTAGGCATCCTCCAAGCTCGGATGAACCTTTGTCGGAGTCCTTGATTGTCGTTGTTGAAGTCGAAAACCAAGCCTTGAATCAGCATGTCATGTGGGCCATCCCTTCGAGCATAGCCAAACTGTCTCAGAGCCAAGCAGGGGTTGTAGGTGATGCCTCCCCTAATTCCAAGTAGAGGGACATTAGGGAATTCCCCACAACAGTCGACGATGATAACATTCTCTCTGGATCGAGAACACCAATGAATATCTGAATATGTAAGAGTCATCAATCGTTGTGACCACCTCAAACCTTGCTCATTCTTCAAGACTGGTTGGGGAAGATGAGAAATAAACCATCTTGCCAGAAGAGGAGTGCAGCACATGAGAACACCTCTTTTCCTCATTGTTCGAGTGTGAAAATAGTGTAATATATCCCCAAGTAATGTAGGCACTGGGTTTCGAGACATGAAAATATTGACAGCATTCACATCTATAAGCTGGTCAGGGTTTGGGAACAAGACCATCCCATAGATGAGAAGAGCTACAATCTCTTCAAAATCTTGCAGGTCCAGAGAATTCCAACAGTCTTGGGCCTTCTCAAACATGAACTTTGCCAAGAAGCCTTTGACACCACTTCTAGTTTCCCAATGACATGTGACATCTGATGGTTGCAAGTACAGGGCTTGAGCAACATCTTCTGGCTTTGGATCTCTTTTCGTAACGTTAGAGGGTAGTTGATTGAGAATAGGAATCCTCAAGAGTTAAGAAAATTCCTCCAAAGTAGGCACCAGCTGGTAGTCAGGAAATGTGAAGCAGTGATGCAAGGGGTCAAAGAACTGGAAGAGAACTTTCATCATGTCTTCCTCTGTGTTGGAAGTGACTAAGTTGAGAAGGCGACCATGCCTCTCAGTGAATGGAGAGTTCTCAGGAATCCTGGAAGCAAGCTCCTTGAGTTGTGGAGGAATTATCACAAGGTTGACCTGGATAGTTTTTTCGGCGAAGTGAATCCATAACCTACAAAACACGAACAAAGATGAACTTCCAAAAATCCTTGAAATGGTTAGTGGATGCATATGATGCTTCATGATGTCCATGATGTTATGTACAAGTATGTATATACAAGAAAATCACACAAGTTCCTAGTTTAGGCTTGCATGGGGTTTCATAGGTAAGTACCCTCTTGAAGTTTAGTTGGCTCAACCTGTCCTAGAAATAGTAATCGGGTTCTAAGGAACTCAATATCATTGGATTGTTTCCTTGTTCATTGTTTCAATTCAGCCTCTTATCGGCGACCGAAATATTCCAAGGAACCAACCCTCAATGAGTATAGTATCGAGTATCTACCAACTTCGGACTAAACCAAAGCCGGTCATCTCACTACATCCTAATAGGCCAGGTTGGTCGAGTAAAGGTTCTAAAAGTTTGTTAGTGCTTCATGACATCACTCAGCGGCCCCGTATTCTCTTTGATTGACTCAAAGACTACCGGTACCCACAAATATGTCACACTAACATAACTATTGCTTAGACCATGTCGGTATACCCCGCACAGTTTCCACAATGTATTGCTATTTACCTATGAATGTTTCCAAAATCCGAGTAGAGGATTTAAACCCAAACAATAGAACCAAAGTGTAAAACAAACAAGTCAAGCAAGATAAGCATGTAAAGGTGATCTAAAACCCTCAGGTAACCCCACTTTTATATTTTCCCCACCAGAGTCGCCAGTTCTGTGATACGGTAGGAGAACTGACTTGATGTTTTGCATTTCATTCGCACTTGTGCGGTTAGCAAGAGTCGCCACCAACTTTTCTTTTATCCAAAAGGAAAGGTAAAAAAAGCACAGGAAAGACCTTTCGAGATTATTTCTCGGGTTCAGAGGGTAGATTATGAAAAGGGAAGGTATTAGCACCCTTTTCATCCATGGTTTTCCATGGGCTCTTAGTTACTCGTTTTAGATCACTTGCTTTTGTTTGATTGTGTGCTTGTGGTGTGGGCTTTGAAAGTATTTTGAAAAATCTCTTTGTAATGGTTCTCGTCTATATAAGAACGTATACAAAGTTTTGTTTCAAAAAGTGGTTCAAAGATGTGTTTGTGAATCGTGTTTCGAAAAGTGTTTTGAAAAGAGGTTTTGCAATGGTTCTCGTCTCTATAAGAACGTATACAAAAAGTTTTGTCTTTTTGAAATTGTTTTGAAATGGAGGTGTGGGTGTAAAAAGTTTTGTCGTGAGCAAGCGAGTAACTAAGAGCGAATCTATCTACTCGAAAGGTCTTAAATTGTTCTTTTCTTCTTCCTTTTAATGGTGTTATCTTACGATTGATTTGGTAATAAGCCCCATCATTGGATGTAAAGGGACAGGCGCGGGTCAATTTTACAATCATTGAAGGCAACTTGTGAGACGCTCTAGCAATTTTTGTAAGGGACGAGATTGTTTTAATCGAAGGCAACATTGAGGGTCATCGAGGGGCTACGATATTTTTTATCGAAGGGTCATTGCTAGAATGTCTCATATTCGAGGGACATGATTGTATTTCCGAGGCAATGAGCGAGGTTACCCTAGAGGTGCGCATGTGAAAAAGTGTGTTGGTTTCAAGTTATTTATTCTTGGATTAGGTCATCTAGCGATTGATTTTTGAATCTTGCCATATACGCCTAATTACTATACAGTATATAGAAAGCAATAAATTGCGGGAATTGAAATTCTAAGCTATTACAGAATGTTCGGGACTGGGGGTACAATTGTTACAAATGGGGATGAATCAAATGAGATAGCAAAATCCAAATAGCAAGCAATACAACCAAATTGAATGTTTGTGTGATTTAATATAAAACTATGATAATTTATGAAAATGAAATCAACAAAGTATGAAATGAAATGTATTTACTTGAAAAGAGAAAAATAAAAACCTATTCTAAAAAGAAATTGATTTAAATTAAAAATCTTTATTATTATTTTTTGTGTATTCTTATTAATTATAAATAAGTTTAAAAGAAAGAAACTAAACTAGGTTAATTCTTTTTTGATGTTTTATTAAACGTAGAAAATTAATAAAAAAAAGTTTATATAAAAAAAATAAATGATAAAAATTAAAAACTAAAATCTAAATTAATTTAATAAAAAGGTTTTAAGTTTTATTTAACATCTTTCAAAACAAAATAAAAACAAATTAAAAAAAATGTGGGCTTAAGAGATTCTAGGAGTGTTAGGCCCAAAAGAGGAATGGTGTTTTTATTGTTAACAAAACAAGTCAGATGGGGGGTGGGTTAGCAAAACGCGCATGTGCTTTAGGGAATTTGTAAATGAAACAGGCCCATGCCTTAATCTGTTTAATTTGTGATTAGGGAAATGCAAAACGAGATTTAGGGTTTGTGAACCCTTTGGTACAGCGGCGCTGACTCGTCTCCTTCGTTCAATCATCCCTTCCATTTTCGGTCATCTTTCCATCTCTGTTACTATCTCACCGGTTGCCCCTTCCTAATTTCATGAGCGAAACGACCCTTGGCCTCTTTGTCTCACCCTGATTTACGTTTTTTTTGGAAACCCTAAATTCTGATTTATGCCTAAAATGTTCGATTCTAGCTTATCTGATCCCCCCCCCCCAATTTCTGTTGCCAGAGCGCTCTCTCTCACCTCCTAACCAAGCTCTAATGGTTATTTTCGTGAAAATGTGATGTCCTGTAAACTTGAAGCTTGAACGATTTTGGATATTTGTTTCGTCTTGTTATGTTTTTCTGTTAATCTACTTTATTACCCATTGAGATGCAGGAAATGGCTCATAAGGAAGGTGAAGCAGTCATACCTATTTGTGACTTTTCTGTGAGGTGGACGGGGATGGTGAGACCGAGGGAAATTCTCCTTGGTGGCGGGATTTGCGAGGGGGAATAAATGAGGATTGAAGGCGCGCTTTTCTGGTAACCTTCTCCTATTTTCCTTGTTGAACGATGATGATGTTGTTTTTCTAGAATTTGTGATTGGATATGTTGTTCTATCAGTTTGAAACATTGTTGGTTTTTTTTTATGATGTTGGTTATCTGGGATGCTGTTACTGTGCTTTTGATTGTTGGATGTTGTGCTTGAGATTAGGTTTTTGGTGACTATTAGCTTGATGGTTTTTGGCCTTTGGTGATTTTTGTTACTGATTTGGTTGGATTGCAGGTTTGGTTGAGTATGTTTTTCTGGTTTTGGACTTGTTGGTGTTTCAACATGTTTTTGTTATTGAAAGTTTGACAGGTCTGGGCATTTTTGGCTTATGTTGATGTTTTTTCTGAGTTTGAAAATGGTTTGAGGTCTTGGCTTTGTTGCTACTGTATGTTGATGAACAGGTTGCGAGTTTGGTTGTTTTTTGCTTTGTTATAGGCTTGATGAGTTGTTACAGGTTTGTGACTTGTTTCTACTTGGCTTGAGATCAGGTTTTTGGTTGATGGCAGTTTGAAGGTTGGTTTGACAGTTTGAAACTTTGTGGATGGTTTGGGATTTTTGGTTTGAACTGTTTGACAGTTTCGGGGTTTTGGTTTGTATGTTTCTTGTTGTTGGGTTTGATACTTTTTGTGGATTGCTTGGAATATTTGTTAACTGGTTTTGGTTATAGGTTTGATGGAAGATTTTTTGAAGGTTGGTTCAGATTTGGGTTTTGTTTTACAGTATTTTTGACTTGAGAGTTTTTTGACAGCTTTGAAAACTGGAGGTTTTTGAGGTTTTCTTTTGTTTGCTCAGTTTGATAATTTTTTCTATATTCCTTTGCTTGAGAGTTGTCTACTATTATATTCAAGTTGCTTTGGTTGAATTCTTATTCAAAATGGTGGGAAAACCACCAAATTTTGAATACTTTGGCATATTGTTCTAATTCTCTTTTTCTTGCAGTTTTTGTTTTCTAGAAACTCTTATGTAATTGTGACAATCAAGGCAGCAGAGCTGTGCATCCCTAGGTGACTTCTTTCCTCTCTTATCTGTCAATGATCCTAAGAGTCAATTGCTCTTTTACCTTTTTCTGAAAAGTTTGCAATAAATGGAAAATGATGAAATGGCTATTGAACAAGCCTCTTGCTTTTTTGTCTTAGTTTACCATATTGCTATACTTCTTTGATGCCTACTTTCTACTGCTATGTTGCTGCCTCGTTTGCATTTTGTATTTCCATGCTGCTGTTTGTTTGGTGATGCGCTGCTGTTTGCAATATTTTACTTGTTTGGACAGCTTTGTTGTTTGTTGCCTAGCTTGTGCAGCTTGCTTGCATTCAGTTTGTATTATTCTGTTTGTTTGGATAAGTTTGCTGCATTAGTTTTGTTTGGACAACTTGCTTGCATTTCTTATTTCTTTCCTTTTGTGAACCAAGAAGAATAATTCTCTTGTGATTTGCAAATAGAGAAAATAAAAATGTGATGAATTAAAAATATCCTTCTGATTCCACATTGCAGACTTTAATGATGAACACTTTTTTTTCTTTTGAAAATTCTTGCTCATGTCCAATTAATTTGTACTAACTTTTTCTTTCTTTCATTTTCATGTGAGCACATGGAGAGGGAAAAGCATGGAAGCAAGAGACTATGTGGCAAGTATGGCAGCAAAGGAACCTCAATCAACCTTAGGCATAGATTCATCTTCTTTTCTTTGTAATTTAGAGAGAAACATTCTTGTATTGTAACTGATAGTTGTACTAATTTATTTTCAAATACGATAAGTTGTAAAACCTAAAGTATTTAAATAATAAATTGTTTTGTAACAACGTTTGAAATAAATGGAGAAAGTCTTGTGAGATATTATGGTGTTATTTGAAATCTTTTACCGTCAATAACTTGTAATCTTCTCTTTGCATCCTATTGATTCTTAAAGATTCCTAATCAAGATAATTCAAACAAAATGCCCCAATCTGATAATTTAAATTCCAATAATTCTAGAATCTTGCAACTGCATTCCACACAAACACGCAATGTATATTCCATTTCCTAAACAAGCAAATGTTTTAAAAGACGCAAATTATCTAATTGAACTGGATCAAACAAACATGAGTGTCCTAAATGACAGTATTAGATTCCATCTCTTGTCCCAAACAACCATGCCTTGAGAACAAACACTGTCTTTTCAGTAAACTTGAGAAAACATGAAAACATGTGAAAGCCAATTGGATCTTTGAGAATTCATTTCTTTTAAGAATTGCAATAAAAACCCTAATTGCTGGTTTACTGCCACAGGAGAAAATCTGTCAGATCGATTCCTGAGCCAACTTGAATATCTGAGAAACCCTAGGGTTGTGTCTTCTATGAAAAATGGGAGGGCAAATTTTGGGGTACAACACCGAGGAAACTCACTTCCTTCAACCAAAATTCACACTTTGACAATTTCCCATATAATTCCTTCTCTTTCAATATTTGCAACACAATTTGAAAATGATTTGCATGTTCTTCTTATGACTTTGAATAAATCAAAATGTCATCAATGAAGACCACCACAAACTTGTCCAAGTACTTATGAAAGATACGATTCATGTATTCTATGAATATACCTAACGTATTTGACACACTAAACGGCATCACAATATATTCATAGTGACCATACCTTATTCTGAAAGTTGTCTTCGGAATATCATCCAGCTTGACTCGAATCTGATGATAACCTGACCTCAAATCGATCTTGCTAAAGACACTCGCGCCCACCAACTGGTCCCTCAAATCATTAATCCTTGGAAGTTGATACTTATTCTTAATAGTTACTTTATTCAATTGTCTTTAGTCCACGCATAACCTTATACTACCGTCTTCCTTTTTAACCAAAAACATCGGAGCACCCCACGGAGAGACACTCGAATGAACAAACTTCTTCTCTAACAACTCTTATAATTGTTTCTTCAATTCATTCAACTCTGAAGGTTACATCCTATAAGGAGCCATCAACACTGGACTGGTACCTAGTATTAAGTCCATAACAAATTCAACTTCTTTCTCTGGAGGTAATTCACCAATGTTGTTTGGAAATACTTCTGGAAATTCACAAACAACAGGTAACTCCACACTTGCAGTTTCACGATCAACTTGTAACGATGCGAACATCGCAAACATCAAAGGTTCATCTGCCAAAAGCTCATCTACTTGCTTAGCAGACAAAAACATCAGCTCTCCACTATCACCAAACTTGGGGAATCTTACTGTCTTATTGTAACAGTTGATATGAACATAATTGCATTCCAACCAGTTCATTCCAAGAATAACATCAATTTGGTGTAAGGGTAGACACACCAGATCCATCACAAAATTCTTGCCATTGATAGATAAAGGACACTTCAAACAAACTAGAGTAGTAGTAACAGAACCTTTAGTCGAAAAGCTCCACTACCATTCCCCCATTCATATCAGACAATTTTAATCCCAACATAGTAGCAGGATAAGTGCAAATTGTAGTTATTTTTGTATATACTTTTTGTTGAACTTATCGACTTTTGTTGTTAATATCGTTGAATAAAACCAACTTTTGTATAAATAATTTTAGTTTGTGTTTATTTGTGTTTTTATGTACATAGTATATTGTTTGATGTTTTTCCATTCATTTTGTAGGTATTTGTTGAATTTTGGAGCATTGAGGAAGAAGGTGTCGAAGGCACGACTCCGGATGCGTGTTTTCGGAATAAAAGACCAGTTTTGGGATATTCTGTCCAGGAGATCCTGCTTAGCGCGTAGAGGCTGCTAAGCACGATTTTTGCTCAACGCATTTTTTAACGCGCTGCTTTCATTTGACAATTTGGCAGAACCAATGTTTTGAAGCACGCTTAGCGCGGATAGCGCGGTTTAGGTCGGTTTGATGTGTAAAATAAGTAAGTCGCGCTTAGCGCTCCAGGCTCTCTTAGCGCGGTCTGCTAAGATTTGTTTTATAATTTTCATTTCAGTTTATTTTTAGGGATAGTTTTGGGGAAGTTTTTTCTCCCAACTCCACCAACCTGTAAATTTTGTTAGGCTTAGCTTAGATAACAACTATGGAGCTTGCATACAGATGACCCGATATGGATTTCTCTTCGATCGGTGCTGACAAACTGGTAGATTTGCGGTTCATTTCTCTTTTTCTTTGTGTATTCTATATTGGTTGGGTTTGTATGTATATCTTTGAACTGATGTATATTTGTCTCCCTTGGCGTTAAATAAAACTTGCTTTACGGATCTTTATGGATTATTATCCTAGATTTTTCTCTATGCTAGGGACTTGAGTTGTTATAGACATATAATTCTTAGATTCTTATCTAGGATGATTATCTGTTAGTTTCTGAACTCTATAGATAGATTTAGAGCTAACATCTACTTGGGTATCAGCGCTTAATGCCTTTGTGTTGTTTGTGTTTCTCTGAGAGATCGTCGATGCAGGCGAGCACGATTGACTTAGGTGTTATTGAGGTGGTTGAGAGATCGCTACCGAGGTGATGCAGTCGGCCTCTCAATTTGGGTTAGAAATGACTTAGGTTATGAGTGATATATAGTGACATTGATTAATATTATAGGTTGAGTATAACAGGTCGATAGATTTAAGCCTGTGAGAAATAGTATATATGCATGCTTGATAAGTTATTTCTTTTTCCTTTTTTACATTTATTTTCTATTAATAAATTTTATTTCAACCCATTTATCCCCAAACTCATTAATAAGAAAGTTGTCGAATAGCGAAATCAATAACCAATCTTTGTGGACACGATACAATATAACCTATATCACTCGATAAATTAATAACTTACTTTTTTCTTGCCGTTCTACAGCAGCAACATAGCATAGTCAAATGAAATAAGCGAATGATTAGAACCAGTATCTATAATAGCAATTAACTCAGTATTTTAAATAAAACAAGTACCTCTGATTAGGTTGTCTTTCTTGTCAATCTCAGCACCATTCAAAGCAAACACTTTGCCACTAGTCGGAGTACCTACATCTTTCTTGGGTTTCTGACATTGGGTACTTATGTGACCTTGCTCACCGAAATTGAAACAAGTCAGACCTTCATTCTTGCACTCAGTATTTCAATGAACAACCTTGCCACACTTGTAACATCTTATCACTTTATTGGTACAAGCATTAGCATGGTTGTCTGCTTTGCCACACCGATAACACTTCATAGAAACGAGACCCCCTCCCCAACTTGGCTTCTTCTCATCATAAGCTCCATGCTTCCCTTTACCAGCTGGAGCGGCATACGGCTTACCACGATCTTGACTCTTCCCTTTCTTCTTATTATAACTCTTATAATAAAAAGCTTTGTCCCTACTATCTTGATCAAAAATCACACACTTATTCACCAGCTCAGAAAACTGACGATTCTCCAGATACCCAATTGTTGTACCCCAATTTTCCCCCTAAGATTCCTCTATCATATCATATCAACTCGATCATAACAAGATCACATTAGGGTTGGTTCTTCCTCTTTTTTCCTATCTTTAAGTTTGCTCTTGAGGAATCTCCAAGCACCTTGGTTGTGTATTTTGTATATGTGTTGTTGACTAACTTCTAATCAAAATACAAAAAAATATTTGTCTTTGTCTTTGTATATTTTTGTTTTGTAGGTACCAAGTCGAAGCATCTGACAAATAAGGATTTCTGGTATTATTTTCCTAAAATCTCTATTTGCAAAGAAAAATAATTTAAAATTTTCATTTTTTTCACTGATGCAATCGATTGCTCTTAAAGTGCAATCGATTTCACATAGTGTATTTTGCGCCATTTTTGAAAAAAATACATTGTGCAATCGATTTGCACTGTAGTGCAATCGATTGCACAGCGTGAAAATTTAAAAAAAAATCAGCATTTTAAACTTGTCAAAATTTGGCTCCAATTTTCCTTCACTTTTGAAAGATGTATCATTAATTCAAATTTTAGTGCCAATCTTTCATTTTTAAAAAGAATTATCATTAATTCAAATTTTGGCTCTAATATTTGAAAGAATTATCATTAATTCAAATTTTGGCTCTAATTTTTGAAAGAGTTATCATTAATTCAAATTTTGGCTCCAAGAATCAATTACCAAATTACCACTAATCCCAATCATAAAACTCTATAAATAGAGCTCTCATTTCATTCAAATTTCAAGCTTTTGATATCCAAATCCACCTTGCTAAAAAATCTCTCAATTCTCTCCATCTACCAAATTCACTCAAAGCTCCATTTTCAAAAAAGTTAGTAAGCTTTGCATTAAAGCTTACTAATCTTTGAGCTAAACCTTCATCCAAACAATTTTTCTTCATCAATTCTCTACATCCAAGCTTGGTCAATTGATTCTTGTGGTTTAATTGAAGCAAATTCTTGAAGTTGTTTTGATAATTCTCTAGATCTACCTTTGGTAAGTTGGATAATTCATCTTTCACAATGTGATCTCTTGTAGATCTTTGGGTTTGATTCTTTGAGCATTATTTTGTGATTCCAATGGTGTTATTTTCTCATTATTTGATGGAATTTTCGTGCTCAATTGGATCCATGATCATAAGGTGTTTGATGGAAATTTTGAACAAGAAATTGCCCTTTTAAAATGCTGTTTTTACTACTGTAACAGTGTGCAATCGATTGCAGTAACTGTGCAATCGATTGCACAAAAGTGTTTCACACAATTTTTTTGAAAATAACACTGTGTGCAATCGATTGCACAGTTACTGCAATCGACTGCACAGGGACAAAATGCACTTTTTTGCCTTTATTTGGGGCAGCTTTGATCCAAAATGATTTTTCTACTCACTCCTTTTGATTTTTGGTTTGGATTGCAATTTTAAATGTCCAATTTGTCTTTAAACTCAATGGACTTTGTGATGTAGATGAAGTTGGATAAATGTTCATCAATTCAAATCTACCTAAGAGTGAATTATTTAATTCATTTTTGGTGCTTTGGATTAATGATATGTTTAGTGCTTTAATCCATCTAGAGGAGTGGTTGAATTTAAAGATGAAAGAATTTTAAAATGGTGATCCAAATTAGCTTATCATTCCCCTACCTCTTCATCTTATCCCTTTCTTTTTTAATTGTGCTACATGTTAAGGGATGGTGATCTCTATATCATTTATCCAAACATTAAGTACATAGATTGCTATTAACCGGCCTCAAAATAGGTGTGACTTCTACATAAGTCCACTTACGATTGCTTAACATAGCGCTAAATTTTATCCCGATTCGAATAAATGATCATTCGTGGCCCAAACTTATGATTGCTAGCCCAAGTATTTTAATTTGATCTATTTGATCCAATAACCTTGAGATTCATTGTGTGGAGGCTTTGGTTCTACCAATCCTCTAATGGATCTACAACACCTTTGGTCAACGCGGATCACTTAAACATCGTTGATCATTACATGTTGCCTTGTGAGAATTCCAAAATGGATGATATACTTGACAAAAAGCAAATGCAACTTGTTGTGTGGAGGCTTTGGTTCTACCAATCCTCTAATGAGTTCCAAATTCAAGTTTCAAGATGGTCATCCAACTAATCACTAATTACTAACAATTAACTTTACTTTACGCTTTTATTTTCATGCTTTATGTACCATTTACTTTTAGCATTTTACATTTCATGCTATTTTCATCTTTGCTCACTTGAGCATTTACTTTTATGTCATTTTTATTTTGCTCACTTGAGCTTTTCTTTCTTTTTAAAGACACCTAATAATCAACATGAACCATAAAAATCATTAATGATACTTGGACTACATGGTTACTATCCTTTGCATTATGGAGTGATGGACTTCTTGGACTTAGGATTAGAGACCTTGGCCTATCTTGGAGACTTCGTGACTTTATTTGATATTTTGTCTGGAGTTCTTGAGGTTTACCTCAAGACATTGGGTTGTTTGTTTGTTTTGTGTGCAGGTTATTGATATTACGATCTTTGTTTGTAATATGGAATTCACCCGTATACAGCCGTTACTCTACCCAATTTTTGCGAAGACTTAAAACACTTGAAGTTTGGTTATCTCAAGAGGTCTAGTATCTTTGCTTGCTTGGTTTCAATCCGAAGAATGGGAATTCTATATTGACTCATAATGTCAACTATTGGCTTCTTGTTGGTTAAATGGTTCTTATCCCTAGCTTTTACCTTATGCTTTAGGATAGCCTCTTCTTATCCTCCCATCTTCTTTAATTTCAAAAATCTTCTCCCTCCTTTTAAAAAAAAAAACTCTTCTTGTTTTGAAACTTGAAACATTTTCATAATAAACTTGGACTTAGGTCCATGCATCTTCGAAACATTTTCATAAATAAATTTCAATCAATTTAATAATACCTTGACTTTTTTTGTCAGAAGACTAAAAGTCAATCAATCTCATTTCTAACCATTTTTCCACTTTGGCTTTTATCTTTAAACTTTTCTCAAAAGATTATAATCTTGTCAATCTTAGTAGTGCTGCAAACAACTATACTTCTACAATATATAGTGAAGTGAGATATTTTCCACTTGGGTGTTGGGTGAGGCATTGTTGATTTTAAAATCCAAGCCATGTCCTCCACTTTGAGATGATGCAAATTCTCCTTTCTCATGATTGTGGATAGTAAGTATGTTTTTCACACGGACAATTGCGTTGATGTTTTATCTCATAAAATCAACCAACACACTTGTGTTTCAAATTTTTAAAAGAGGAACTACGTGTACCCTGATCCCCTATTGCACGAAAGGTGGTACGTAGGCACTAAAGGTTCGCAACCGCGGCGGGTGCAAAAATCATAAAAATATTTCTTTTCTCACATTCACCATTCATTTTATATACAACACATTTTTATAGCCAAAATATACAGATTTTTCAAAGAGGTTCCAGTGGAGTACCTTAGATGTTTAGGGTGCTAATACCTTCCCTTTGCATAACCAACCCCTTACCTTGAATCTTTCCCCCTCTTTTTGGGTTATTCGCTCTTTTCCCATTCCTTTGGAAACAATAAAGCACGGTGGTGATTTTTATTTTGATTTATATAAAGTCTAGTCAATCCAATGGCTTAGTCTTGCACATTTCTACCGTTATAGAAAAATGACGACTTCACTGGGGAAAGATTGACCTCTTGCTGGTCCATCCCTAAGTGGGTTAAACCTATCTTTGTTTATATCTGTATATGTGCTATTGTTGTTTATGTGTTATATTTTGTATATATGTTTGTCTGGATTTTCCTGGTTTACAGGGTGGTTGGTGATTACTCATAAGTCCTATATCCGGACTTGGGCAAACTTTAAGATAGGACGGGCGGTATAGTCATGTTAACTTTGAGGGAGTAATCCCAAAAAAGTATGCATGAGATCCCCCACTCAGTGGAGGCCCCTTTGACTGTAGTGTCATTTACCGAGTAATCGGGAAGACGTACTGCTTTCGACCTGGGAGCCTGCCGAAGCTGAGGACCGTAGATTACCTAACCCCTCTTGGCCTTTTAGGTGTAGTGCGAAAGCTATAACGGAGTAATCCGGAAGTAGTTGTCACATGATACTACGCTCGGACGAGTCTTTCTTGAGAATATTACTAATTACCGAGTTAATCGGGAAGTTGGTAATATCCGAAGGAAGGATGTAGACTCTGAGAACCTCTAGAACCTTGTTCGGCAGGTGATAACTTTTTAGACCAATACCTTATGGGTAGTACCTTCGACCTCATGCTCGTGACGTTGAACCTATGAACCCTATATGTGTGATCTTGTGTGTGATTGTTGCATCATGCATCCATGCACTCATAAGCATCTTTTGAAAAAACAATATTTCAAGGGATTTAAAGGTTGACTATTTGTGAATATCTCAGGTAATTTTAAACCATGGATTCTGGAAAGAGAAAGACCGGGAAATACAGTTTCAAGGATCCTAAGATAGATGATTTGATCAGTCTAATTCCCGAGATCGAGTGTTCTGCAGACTTTCGGAAGAAGTATGGATCCATTATTCCTCTCATGAAGCTGAAGATGAAGGAGGGTTTTCTCTCAACTTTGGTCCAGTTTTATGATCCGGTGTATCACTGCTTTACTTTTCCCGATTATCAGTTGATGCCAACACTGGAAGAGTATTCCTATCTATTGGATTTACCTATTACCGATCGTGTTCCTTTTACTGGTTTGGAGGGTGAGCCAAAACCACATGAGACTGCTGCTTTGATTCATCTGGGGTAGTCTGAGGTGGAAGCTCATATGACTACCAAAGGAGGGATTAGAGGATTACCAGCTCAGTTCTTATTGGAGAAAGCTCCTTACTTCACCAGGATGAAGAGTACGGTTGCTTTTGAGGCCATCTTTGCTTTACTCGCCTATGGATTATTCTTATTTCCTAATGTGGACAAGTTTGTCGACATTAACGCTATTAAGATTTTCATGATTGGAAACCCGGTTCCTACACTGTTGGGTGATGCTTATTACTCTGTTCATCTTCGGAATTCTTATCATGGGGGAATGATTATCTGTTGCACGCCTTTGTTGTACAGGTGGTTTACCTCTCATATGCCTCAGTCTGACGCTTTTTGGGATGTCAAGAAGGAACCCCGTTGGGCTCCTAAGATCATGGAACTTACTCACTTGGATATTGATTGGTATCATCGAGCTTACCCAAATGTGGAGATTATTGGCAGTTGTGGTAGTTTCCCCAATGTGCCTCTTCTTGGTACAAAGGGAGGAATTAACTATAACCCTGTTCTTGCACGACGACAGCTTGGTTATCTGATGAGGGATAAACCGAACAATATTCATCTGAGTAGTTTCTTTCTGAAGGAAGGAGAAGACCACAGGGAAGCTAGGGAGAAGATTGAAAAGGCCTGGCGTCATATTCATAAGAAGAGAAGGAAGGATTTAGGACCTAGGGGTGTTGTTTCTTTGGAGCCATATCTTCAGTGGGTCCGATCGAGAGCTATTCAGTTGAAGATGCCGTATACTCGGGAGACACCCATGCCTGATTTGTTTGTGAAGACCACTCATCCCTTATTAGATGATCTGGAAGAGCTGCAACTTGCTTTGGTTAGGATGCAACAAGAGAGGGATGCTTGGAAGAACAAGTTCCAGACTTTAGAGAGTTCCTATAGAGCAGACCTGAAGGAGAAAGACGATTTGATCGAGATCCTTGAGAGTCAACCGATGGAGTCTATGGAGAGGCAAGGGGATTTATTTTCTCCTAAGCCTCAAACAGGTGCTGATTACTCACTTCTTGCTTCAGATGATTGGAAGGAGGTTGCCATCAGACAGGTGGAAGAAAACCAAAGGTTGAGGGCTCAGATCGCCAGGCTCACAGGGAAGCGCCAGCGTACAGATTGATCTCCATTAGTTCCTCTTCTCGGGGTTTTAGATTGTATTTTCATCTTGTATTTGGGATCATTGAAACTTATAATCCATTTTGGAGTTATTATAATAAAAAATTTCAGTATTTCAAATGCGTTATTATTCTGATGTTTGCAATATGTCTATAAACCATAAATCCCTTGAAATATTAAATGATAAAATAAAAATAATCATGTGCATATCATGCATCATATTGCACATATTTCTTGCATTTGTTATGCATATACAGGTGTCTTACCTAGCTTCTTTACTTCACTCAGCAAGCTGACTCATCACTACAACACTCGGGCTAATTTAAAAAAGAAGATGGACAACTTAGAACGGGAGAATCGCGAGCTACGCGAATAAGTTTCTGCTTTGAAGGCTGGCTTGGCCAACTTGACTACTCTGATGGAAGCTCTGGTGGTTGCTCAGAATCAGCCACCGAGTGTTCAACCTCAACCAACAAGGGCAAGTACTGAAGTTCTGACTGTTCCTGTATCCTCTACTCCGGCTGTTGTTCAAAACTGTATGCCTCAGGGTTATCCGTGGGGAATGCCAGAGAATTTTGCACCTGAAGGTTTCAATCTGGGTCCTCAAGATGCTCCAGTGGTTCCAAATGTTGTTACTCCTGCACCTCCTGTGGTGCATACTGTTCCTACTGCACCTCCTTCGATGAATTTGGTTCCGTTTATTAATAAAGATGTGTGTCGTCCTTTCCCTCCGCCTAGTGAAGACTTGGGTCTTTATGACAGAATGGATGATTTCCAAGAGCAGTTTGATAGAATGCAAAGAGAGATGAAGGATCTTAGGGGAAAAGAGTTGTTCGGGCAGAATGTGAATGAGCTGTGTTTGGTCCCGAATGTTAAAGTACCTGCTAAGTTCAAGGTCCCGGAATATGAGAAGTACAAGGGAAACACTTTCCCTCGTGCTAATTTGGTGATGTATGTAAGAAGAATGTCTACCCACACTGATGATCAGTGTCTGCTGATTCACTTTTTCCAGGATAGTCTGATTGGCGCAGCGTTGAAATGGTATATGAGCTTGGACAGCGCCAACATCCATACTTTTAATGATTTGGGAGAAGCATTCATTAAACAATGCAAGTACAATGTGCACATGGCGCCTGACCGTGACCAGCTTAGGGTCGTGGTTCAGAAAGACAGAGAATCGTTCAAAGAGTATGCACAGAGATGGCGCGAAGTGGCTGCACAAGTGATTCCGCCCATGGAAGAGAAAGAAATGACCAAGATTTTTCTAAAGACGCTGAGAGCTTTCTACTATGAAAGAATGGTAGCAAGTTCCCCAAGTGATTTTACAGAGATGGTAGGAATGGGTGTCCTCCTAGAAGAGGCAGTAAGAGAAGGCCGTTTGACAAAGGGTGAAAGATCTGGAGGTGTGAAAAATCCATCTTACGGGTTTACAAAGAAGAAAGAGGGGGATACAAATGTTGTTATGCAAGAGAGGAGGGTAAACGCTCCTAGAAGGAATTATCAGCGTCATCAGCAAGTCGCCTCAGTTACTCCTGTTATGAATGTCGCTCTGAATACTGCTGCTTATCAGAGACAGCCCCAGCAGGGGAATCAAGGGTATAATCAGAGAAGGGAGAACTATGATCCTATTCCCATGAGTTATGCAGAGCTATTACCAGCATTGGTTCGGAAGAACTTGGTCCAGACACGACCA
Source organism: Vicia faba (assembly GCA_948472305.1). Lineage (NCBI taxonomy): Eukaryota > Viridiplantae > Streptophyta > Magnoliopsida > Fabales > Fabaceae > Vicia > Vicia faba. The sequence continues at coordinate 706,761,001 of OX451740.1, forward strand.
CCTCCCGTTGTACCATCACCATTGTCGTGGTATTACAAAGCAGACCAGATATGTGCCTTTCATCAGGGAGCACCAGGGCATAGTGTTGAGAATTGTTATCCTTTGAGGACTGAAGTGCAAAGGTTGGTGAAGTCTGGAATTTTATCTTTCAAAGACGTGGGACCTAATGTGAAAGACAATCCTCTACCCAAGCACGGGGGAGTGAATGCTGTGAATATGGTGGCCGGTTGTCCAGGCGACTTTCGAATTTTTGACATTAATCTGGTTAGAAGGGATTTAGTGAAGATGCACGGAGATCTCTATAAATTCAGTTATTATACGCATGACCATACCGGTTGTGCTGTTTGCAATACATATATACAGGGTTGCGAGAAGATAAATGCTGATTCACAGGAGATGATGGATGAAGGTTTAATCCATATAATCAGGCCTAGGGCAGAATATGAAGAGGAAGTGAATATGGTTTCTGGATGTCCGGGTGAATTCATAATTTTTGATGTGGATCATTTGAATGAGGATCTAGTGCAGTTACATGCTACCTTCTGCCATACTGCTGGTCAGGTGGAACACCAATATGGATCTTGCATAATTTGTTGTCGAAATCCCCGAGGATGTTCTGTTGTGAGGAAAGGTGTTCAGTTTCTGTTAGACAATTGAACCATCAAGATCACAGGTCAGAGAGATGATTATCATGAGATTGATATGGTTGAAGTCTGTTTGATGGAAGAGTCAGAGGAAGAGTATGCCTCCGCAGATGAGTATTTCTCTTCAGACGAAGATTTGTTTGCCGGAAATGAATTTTTGAAGGATGATTGTGTTAAGGAAGGGGTGAATGTCATTGTACCTTGTTTTGGTGCACCCACTCATCTTGAGGTGGAGTACCATAGCAAACCAACTATTGCCCCATTGGTAATTAGTCTGCCAGGTCCTGTTCCCTATGAATCAGATAAGGCTGTGCCTTACAAATACAACGCTACGATCTTAGAAGATGGGGAGGAGATTCCCATCCAGCCGATGCCAGATGTTGGAAATATAGCTGATAATAGCAGAGTGACCCGTAGTGGTCGTGTATTTGCGCCGGTCATTCGAAGAGATGTTGTTGCTGGAAAGAAGATTGCTGAGAATGATGAGCCTAAGAAGTCTGCAGGAGGGACTAGTGGAGCTACATTAGAGAAAGAAGTGGATGATATCTTGAAGATAATTAAGATGAGCGATTACAAAATTGTAGATCAGCTACTGCAGACTCCTTCAAAGATATCTATTCTAGCTTTGTTGTTGAATTCCTCTGCTCATAGAGAATCGCTGATGAGAGTACTATACCAAACTTTTGTAGAGAATGACATGCCATTAGATCAATTCAGCAGCGTAATTGGAAACATTACGTCATGTAATAATTTGAGCTTCTATGATGATGAGTTACCAGATGAAGGGAGGAATCACAACATGGCCCTCCACATATCCATGAACTGTAAGAATGATTCGTTGTCCAATGTGTTAATTGATAACGGATCCGCGCTGAATGTCATACCGAGAAGTACCCTCTTGAAGTTAAAGTATCAAGGAACATCTATGCTCCCGAGTGGCATCATTGTGAAGGATTTTGATGGGTCGAGGAAATTTGTCATCGGTGAAGTGGACCTGCCCATCCATATAGGACCACATTTGTTCTTGATAACCTTCCAGGTTATGGATATTATTCCCGCATATAGTTGTTTGCTTGGACGACCATGGATACACGGAGCAGGGGTTGTCACTTCAACTCTGCATCAGAAGCTAAAATTTATGCATGAAGGGAAGGTAGTGATCATAAATGGGGAGCAGGCGTTGTTGATATCCCATCTATCCTCTTTCAGTATTGTAGAAGCGGATGAGGCTGTTATTGGAACCCAGTTCCAAGCCATATCCATTGACAACATAAGGAGGAATGTGAATTCTGTAGTTTCCATGAAGGACGCGCAACAGGTTGTGCGCAATGGTCATAATGCAGTTTGGGGACGACTGGTGGATCCACCCGTGAACAAGAACAGAACTGGTTTGGGTTTTTCTTCGAAGAATGGCAAAGGCGAAAGGTTGAAGTCAAAGTCTCCTGTGAACAGTTATCATGATGTTTTCCGCAGCGGAGGCTACCTCCATCCAATTGGTTCTGGAATCAATGTTGTTGAAGAAGATGAAGCAGGGCAGGAAGTACCGAATTTTGTGACGCATGGAGTCCGAGTTAAGAACTGGGTCACCATTGATGTTCCTTCTTGCATACATATTTCAAAGTAATTTGTTTTGTTAATCTGTTTCTTTCTTTGAAAAGCTTTCACTCTGCCCAAGGTGAAAGTATTGTATGGGCTTATCCGTTTGCTATGATTTTTAAGATCATTAATAAAAGTTGTCTTTGCTTCCAAAAATATGTCTTTATTTTCTGCTTTTTCTTGGGAAATGGTAATCAAATAAAAAACCCTTTCAAAATAAATGATAACTGAAAATTAATCTGCATGATCACTTGTTATATGTGTCATTTTCTAAAAGCAATCATAAATCATATGTGCAGATTAATTAAAAAACCCGTTGAATACAATGACCCTGCAACCTCTCCCAACTTTGAATGTCCTGTGTTTGGGGCTGAAGAAGAAGATTATGATGAGATTCCAGAAGAGGTCTCACGGTTGCTTGAGCATGAGGATAATACCATTCAACCATATAAGGAGCCTTTGGAAGTGATTAATTTGGGTTCAGAAGAAGATCCGAAAGAGATTAAGATTGGAGCATAGTTACAACTTGATGTGAAGAGCGGGTTGATTGAGCTGTTGAAAGAGTATATGAATATTTTTGCTTGGTCTTATCAAGACATGCCTGGTCTAGATACAGACATTGTTGAGCATCATTTGCCATTGAAGCCAGAGTGTCCGCGAGTTAAACAAAAGTTGAGAAGAACCCACCTAGATATGGCAGTAAAGATCAAATAGGAGGTCCTAAAGCAGATTAATGTTGGTTTTCTTGTGACATCAGTGTATCCTCAATGGATTGCCAATATTGTCCCAGTACCGAAAAAAGACGGAAAAGTCCACATGTGCGTAGATTACAGAGATCTAAATAAAGCTAGTCCAAAAGATGATTTTCCATTGCCTCACATTGATATGTTAGTGGATAGCACAGCAAAATTCAAAGTATTCTCGTTCATGGACGGATTTTCCGAGTATAATCAAATAAGAATGGCTCCAGAGGACATGGAAAAAACAACGTTTATCACACCCTGGGGAACATTCTGTTACATAGTGATGCCCTTCGGGTTGAAGAACGCTGGTGCAACGTACCAGAGGGCTATGACAACCTTATTCCATGATCTGATGCACAAGGAAATTGAAGTATATGTTGATGATATGATTTCCAAATCCCAAACTGAAGAAGGGCATATAAAAGATTTTTTGAAGTTGTTTCAGCGTTTGAGGAAGTTTCGTCTCCGCTTGAATCCAAATAAATGCACCTTCGGAGTTAGATCGGGGAAATTGTTGGGTTTTATTGTTAGCCAAAAAGGAATTGAAGTTGATCCTGATAAAGTCAGAGCAATTCAAGAAATGCCAGCACCAAGAACAGAAAAGCAAGTCAGGGGTTTCCTCGGGCGTTTGAATTATATTTCCAAATTCATTTCCCACATGATTGCAAATGTGAACCGATCTTTAAGTTGTTAAAGAAAGATCAAGGTTATGTGTGGACGGATGACTGCCAAAGGGAATTTGAGAGTATTAAAGAGTATCTGCGTGAACCTTCTATATTGCTCCCTCCCGTAGAAGGAAGACCGCTGATTATGTATCTAACGGTGTTGGATAAATCCATGGGTTGTATTCTGGGACAACAGGATGAAACGGGAAAGAAAGAGTTCGCCATTTATTATCTCAGCAAAAAGTTCACTGATTGTGAGTCGCGGTATTCCATGCTAGAAAAGACATGTTGTGCTTTGGCCTGGGCGGCAAAGCGTTTGCGGCAGTATATGTTGAATCATACCACTTGGTTGATCTCCAAAATGGATCCAATCAAGTATATTTTTGAGAAGCCTGCTCTTACTGGGAGAATTGCCCGCTGGCAGATGTTATTGTCTGAATATGATATTGAGTACCGCACTCAAAAAGCTATTAAAAGTAGTGTGTTGGCAGATTACCTTGCTCACCAACCGGTGGAAGATCATCAGTCTACATAATTTGAATTCCCTGATGAGGATGTGATGTTCTTGAAAGTGAAAGATTGTGATGAACCATTGCCTGAGGAAGGCCCTGACCCTGAATCTCATTGGAGTATGATTTTTGATGGAGCGGTGAATGCTTATGGTAAAGGAATTGGTGTTGTGATTGTCACTCCTCATGGATCGCACATTCCTTTTACTGCGAGGCTAACATTTGATTGCACTAATAATATGGCGGAATATGAGGCTTGCATCATGGGTCTTGAGGAAGCTATTGATCTCAGAATCAAAATTCTAGATGTGTATGGTGATTCAGCTTTGGTAATAAATCAGATTAAAGGAGAATGGGATACTCGTCACCTTGGCTTGATCCCTTACAAAGATTATGCTAGAAGATTTCTACCCTTCTTCAATAAAGTTAAATTCCATCACATCCCTAGAGATAAAAATCAAATGGCGGATGCTCTGGAAACTCTGGCTTCCATGTATCAAGTGAATTCTTGGAATGATATACCCTGTATTACAGTTCGACGGATGGATAGGCCCGCTCATGTGTTTGCGACAAAGAAGGTAGCAGATGAAAAACCTTGGTATTATGATATCAAGCATTTTCTTCAGACTCAGGAATACCCGATTGGTGCATCGAGGAAAGATAGAAAGACATTGAGAAGATTGGCAGGCAGTTTCTTCCTCAGTGAAAATGTGCTATACAAGAGAAATTATGACATGGTCTTGCTCAGATGCGTGGATAGACACGAAGCAGACATGTTGATGCATAAGATTCATGAAGGTTCATTTGGCACTCGTGCTAATGGGCGTTCGATGGCTAAAAAGATGCTAAGGGTAGGTTACTATTGGTTGACAATGGAATCTGATTGTTGCAAATTTGCAAAGAAGTGCCATAAATGCCAGATTTATGCAGATAAGATCCATCTGCCTCCGACACTTCTCAATGTAATTTCCTCACCATGGCCTTTCTCTATGTGGGGTATTGACATGATCAGGATGATAAAACCCAAAGCTTCGAATGGACACCGTTTCATCTTGGTAGCAATTGACTACTTTACCAAATGGGTAGAGGTTGCTTCTTATGCCAATGTTACCAAACAGGTGGTTGTGTGTTTCATCAAAAACAATCTGATATGCCGGTATGGTGTGCCGAGTAGAATCATCACTAAAAATGGCTCAAATTTGAACAACAAAATGATGACAGAACTGTGTGAAGAATTCAAGATTGTCCATCACAATTCGTCTCCATACAGGCCAAAGATGAATGGGGCTGTTGAGGCTGCTAATAAGAATATCAAGAGAATTATCCAGAAAATGGTTATTAATTATAAGGATTGGCATGAAATTCTCCCTTTTGCTCTGCATGGATATCGAACATCTGTCCGCACTTCAACAGGAGCAATCACGTTCTCCCTGGTATATGGAATGGAAGATGTACTCCCTGTTGAGGTAGAGATTCCCTCGTTGTGTGTGATAATAGAAGCCAAGTTGACAGAGGCTGAATGGGTCCAGAACATGTTTGACCAATTGAATTTGATTGAAGAGAAGAGGATGACAACTTTATGTCATGGGCAGTTATATCAGAAAAGAATGAAGAAAGCATTTGATAAAAAGGTCAAACCTCGTGGATTCAGAGAAGGCGACCTCGTGCTCAGGAAGATCATGTCTTTTAACACTGATTCTAGGGGCAAGTGGACTCCCAATTTTAAAGGCCCGTATGTTGTCAAGAAAGCCTTCTCTGGTGGTGCATTAATTCTTGAAACTATGGATGGCGAGGATTCCCACGTCCCATGAATGTTGACGCAGTCAAGAAATACTTCGCCTAAAGAAATAAAAGAACAGCTCGCTAAGTTGAAAACCCGAAAGGGCGGTTTAGGCAAAAAGGAGCGTCTCGGTAGGCTGAAAACCCGAAAGGGCGGTCTAAGCAAAAATTATAGACATAAACAGAATAAATTTCCCGCTAAGTTGAAAACCCGCAAGGGCAACTTAGGCAAAAGTTAGGGATTTTTCTTGGCAAGTAACTACGTCAGATAAGACTTGATCGTTGAAGCAACAATCTTCTCGGATCCTCACCATACTTCAACAAAAGCTGCTGCTCAGGACTTCAAAAGTTGTTAGGGGAATGGTAGTCATTGTATCTCAATGTATCTTTTCCATTATATATTACCATTTCCCAAACTTTGTAATCATCCATGGAGTCTCGCCATTCGCATACTACCATTCTATTAATAAAATTCGAGCTTTTGCCCAATTCTTTGTGTTCTTATTTTTATTTAGCTTGCAAAGACTTCATTTATTACTGATAATAACTTTTAAAGCAAAAAGATTTAAAAAAAACAAAATTGACTTTTCAAAAAGAAAGACATCTTTACAATTCAATTTACTTTGGGATTTGTGATGAAACAATGACAACAAAAATGGCTATCCCTGGAATGAACAAACTCCGGTTGTTTTAAGAATATTTACTTCCTTCGTGAAGGTTTTTCTCAGGTCATCTTGTTGGTATATGCGCAATCTTTGTGTGTTTCTCAGATAATTAAAGACGATACCAGTTGGCGTAAGGTACAGTATTAGGTTTGTGATCCCATGATCCCCGGCCAAGTCTTGGTTCGCTTTTGATTTTGGGTTTTCATGGTCAGAAGCCTCTGTCCCAGGTTCCCCAGCGAAGTTTTCCCTCATATGATGAAAGGTTTTATTCCCTTGGTGTGCTAAGATATCGCTCTTTTTGCAGTATTGGCATTAGTGTTGACTTCTTGATTTCCCAGGAAGACTACACCATGGCATCTTTTATTGGAATAGGTTTGGTTGATAAGAAGACTCAATCGAGTATTTTCTAGTGAAGGCCTTGTTTATTTGATAGAAGTCATTTTTCCCCAGTGAAGAACGTATCTTGGTTTCCCCTCGATGATGTGGTGTCGACCTCCCCAATGAAGTTAGCATGAAGTCCCCGATAGATGTCTCGATGATGAAGTATTGTCTCCCTTAGTGAAGTCCGTATGCTTTTCTTCCTTCAAAGTGGGCCTGATTTCCCCAGTGAATGTTTTGACAATTTGGTTTCCATTTGCCTTATTCACAATCAATCTCGAAATCCCCAGTAGGATTACAAACTGTGAAACATTTGTTTTCCCCATGGAAGTCTGTGTGTTATTCCCTAGGACGGTTATCCCAAGGCATCTCTTGTTGGAATGAGTATTCATGATGAAAAGTTTTCAATCCTCAGTTTTTCTTCTTTTTTTCTCCAGGGAAGTGGGTTTGAATTCCTCAGTGAGGTTTGGTTGTCTCAGTGTCAGTCTGCTTTATTTGAGACTAGTTTTGTAATCTTTAGTAGGCACGTTGTTTTTGGAAAACTAGTTTCTCCGATGAAAATGGAAGAAAGATGCTCTATCCCAGTATCTGTTTGATTTAGCTACATCCAGATTATGTTTCTCCTCAGTGAAGTTAGGACAGACAATAGGTTTGCTTTCCGCAGTTGCTTTTACCTTTCTTGGATTGATCTTTCTGGTTGAAGTTTAGACTAATGTTGTTGGTACCTGAGGCAGTTTTGTTCGATTATGTATCCTTTTACCAGCATATGCACGATATCACTCATACATTCATACATGCATCATGCATTGTTACAAATCATTTTTTATTGACATTGTGTTCAAACCTTCCTGCAGCGCTCCTTGCTTAGTTGGATTTGGTTTTCCCTCTTGAGTTTATTTCTCAAAGGATGTATCTTCTTTGGCCGTCTTGCTCCAGTTTGTTTCTAATTGGATTCGTGGTTGCATGACAATATTATTTACTCTGGATTTCTGAGGACTTTGAGCTTTGATTTGTGCATTTATTTTGCACGAGAAGACTTTATCTCTTCAGCTGGAATAATATCTCATTTCCCCAGGAAGTCATATCTCATTTCCCCAGGAAGTCATATCTATTTCCCCAGGAAGCCATATTTCTATCCCCAGGAAGTCATATCTCTTTCCCCGGGAAGCCACATTTCTATCCCCAGAAAGTCGTTTCTTTTTTCAATCCTCCATGATAACAAGCAACAGATCTTTTATTTGAGCAACTCGTGCTTCCCTGTACAAGTCGACGTAACTTTTTTTTCTATTTCCTCTATGAGTGGTTAGCTTGCAGTCCGTCGTCAGTTTACGCCAGTGGATGGCAAGACTTTCAAATTCACAGAAATTGCTCGTTGTGAAATCTTTGCAAGTGGAAGTATCTTTATTTGAGACAGCTTACATATTACCCTTTCCAGGCGGAATTCCTTGGTTAAGGAAGAAGTTGAGACCCGTTCTAGGTGAAACACCAGAAGTTTAAGGAACATATGATATTTTCAAAATCTACCTTCAATGAACGTTGGTAGTGCATCGGCAGTGAACGTCGGTGCTTCTTATCTTTTTGCTATCATTAGTGAACGGTGGTGGTTCCTCGTCAGTGAACGACGATGGTATGATATTTTCAAAATCTACCTTCAGTGAATGTTGGTAGTGCATCGGCAGTGAACGTTGGTGTTTCTTATCTTTTTGCTATCATCAGTGAACGGTGGTAGTTCCTCGTCAGTGAAGGGCGATGGTATGATATTTTCAAAATCTACCTTCAGTGAATGTTGGTAGTGCATCAGCAGTGAACGTCGATGTTTCTTATCTTTTTGCTATCATCAGTGAATGGTGATGGTTCCTCGTCAGTGAACGGCGATGGTATGATATTTTCAAAATCTACCTTCAGTGAATGTTGGTAGTGCATCAGCAGTGAACGTTTGTGTTTCTTATCTTTTTGCTATCATCAGTGAACGGTGGTGGTTCCTCGTCAGTGAACGGCGATGGTATGATATTTTCAAAATCTACCTTCAGTGAACGTTGGTAGTGCATCAGTAGTGAATGTCGGTGTTTCTTATCTTTTTGCTATCATCAGTGAACGGTGATAGTTCCTCGTCAGTGAACGGCGATGGCATGATATATTTTCTCTACTACCTTCAACTATTGAGTTGGTAGTTTACCGTCATCTATGAGTCGGTATATCTTCTTCTCTCTACCTTCAGTGAACGTTGGTAGACATCGGCAGTGAACGTCGATGCTTGTTATCCTCCTCTCTGGTTGTATTCTTTTGGTCCACCAGTGATTTATTTTCCTGGTGGGGTTTCTCCTTTATTTCTTCATTTTTGTGGCATCCCCAGTGTTACTTTGCGTCTCTTTTGTTCTATTCATATGCATCCATAATCATAAGCATTGCATGGCATCTTAGAGACAAAAATAGGGCTTATTTTATATTTAAGTATCTTCAATCGCGTCGACACGAAGATTTGTAACCTTCGTATCTCCGGATAGAAGACACTTAAATAAGGGCAGCTGTTGTACCCCAAATTTTGCCCCTAAGATTCCTCTATCATATCATATCAACTCGATCATAACAAGATCACATTAGGGTTGGTTCTTCCTCTTTTTTCCTATCTTTAAGTTTGCTCTTGAGGAATCTCCAAGCACCTTGGTTGTGTATTTTGTATATGTGTTGTTGACAAACTTCTAATCAAAATACAAAAAAATATTTGTCTTTGTCTTTGTATATTTTTGTTTTGAAGGTACCAAGTCGAAGCATCTGACAAATAAGGATTTTTGGTATTATTTTCCTAAAATCTCTATTTGCAAAGAAAAAGAATTAAAATTTTTCATTTTTTTCACTGATGCAATCGATTGCTCTTAAAGTGCAATCGATTGCACATAGTGTATTTTGCGCCATTTTTGAAAAAAATACACTGTGCAATCGATTTGCACTGTAGTGAAATCGATTGCACAACGTGAAAATTAAAAAAAAATCAGCATTTTAAACTTGTCAAATTTTGGCTCCAATTTTCCTTCACTTTTGAAAGATGTATCTTTAATTCAAATTTTAGTGCCAATCTTTCATTTTTAAAAAGAATTATCATTAATTCAAATTTTGGCTCTAATATTTGAAAGAATTATCATTAATTCAAATTTTGGCTCTAATTTTTGAAAGAGTTATCATTAATTCAAATTTTGGCTCCAAGAATCAATTACCAAATTACCACTAATCCCAATCCTAAAACTCTATAAATAGAGCTCTCATTTCATTCAAATTTCAAGCTTTTGATAGCCAAATCCACCTTGCTAAAAAATCTCTCAATTCTCTCCATCTACCAAATTCACTCAAAGCTCCATTTTCAAAAAAGTTAGTAAGCTTTGCATTAAAGCTTACTAATCTTTGAGCTAAACCTTCATCCAAACACTTTTTCTTTATCAATTTTCTACATTCAAGCTTGGTCAATTGATTCTTGTGGTTTAATTGAAGCAAATTCTTAAAGTTGTTTTGATAATTCTCTAGATCTACCTTTGGTAAGTTGGATAATTCATCTTTCACAATGTGATCTCTTGTTGATCTTTGTGTTTGATTCTTTGAGCATTATTTTGTGATTCCAATGGTGTTATTTTCTCATAATTTGATGGAATTTCCGTGCTCAATAGGATCCATGATCATAAGGTGTTTGATGGAAAGTTTGAACAAGAAATTGCCCTTTTAAAATGTTGTTTTTGCTACTGTAACAGTGTGCAATCGATTGCAGTAACTGTGCAATCGATTGCACAGAAGCGTTTCACACAATTTTTTTGAAAATAACACTGTGTGCAATCGATTGCACAGTTACTGCAATCGACTGCACAGGGAAAGAATGCACTTTTTTGCCTTTATTTGGGGCAGCTTTGTTCCAAAATGATTTTTCTACTCACTCCTTTTGATTGTTGGTTAGGATTGTAATTTTAAATGTCCAATTTGTCTTTAAACTCAATGGACTTTGTGATGTAGATGAAGTTGGATAAATGTTCATCAATTCAAATCTACCTAAGAGTGAATTATTTGATTCATTTTTGGTGCTTTGGATTAATGATATGTTTAGTGCTTTAATCCATCTAGAGGAGTGGTTGAATTTAAAGATGAAAGAATTTTGAAATGGTGATCCAAATTAGCTTATCATTCCCCTCCCTCTTCATCTTATCCCTTTATTTTTTAATTGTGCTACATGTTAAGGGATGTTGATCTCTATATCATTTATCTAAACATGAAGTACATAGATTGCTATTGACCGGCCTCAAAATAGGTGTGACTTCTACATAAGTACACTTACGATTGCTTAACATAGCGCTAAATTTTGTCCCGATTCGAATAAATGATCATTCGTGGCCCAAACTTATGATTGCAAGCCCAAGTATGTTAATTTTATCTCTTTGATCCAATAACCTTGAGATTCATTGTGTGGAGGCTTTGGTTCTACCAATCCTCTAATGGATCTACAACACCTTTGGTCAACGCAGATGACTTAAACATCGTTGATCATTACATGTTGCCTTGTGAGAATTCCAAAATGGATGATATTCTTGACCAAAAGCAAATGCAACTTGTTGTGTGGAGGCTTTGGTTCTACCAATCCTCTAATGAGTTCCAAATGAAATTTTCAAGATGGTCATCCAACTAACCACTAATTACTAACAATTAACTTTACTTTACGCTTTTATTTTCATGCTTTATGTACCATTTACTTTTAGCATTTTACATTTCATGCTATTTTCATCTTTGCTCACTTGAGCATTTACTTTTATGTCATTTTTATTTTGCTCACTTGAGCTTTTCTTTCTTTTTAAAGACACCTAATAATCAACATGAACCATAAAAATCATTAATGATACTTGGACTACATGGTTATTATCCTTTGCATTATGGAGTGATGGACTTATTGGACTTAGGATTAGAGACCTTGGCCTATCTTGGAGACTTCGTGACTTTATTTGATATTTTTTCTAGAGTTCTTGAGGTTTACCTCAAGACATTGGGTTGTTTGTTTGTTTTGTGTGCAGGTTATTGAGATAACAATCTTTGTTTGTAATCTGGAATTCACCCGTATACAGCCGTTACTCTGCCCAATTTTTGCGAAGACTTAAAACACTTGAAGTTTGGTTCTCTCAAGAGGTCTAGTATCTTTGCTTGCTTGGTTTCAATCCGAAGAATGAGAATTCTATATTGACTCATAATGTCAAGTATTGGCTTCTTGTTGGTTAGATGGTTCTTATCCCTAGCTTTTACCTTATGCTTTAGGATAGCCTCTTCTTCTCCTCTCATCTTCTTTAATTTCAAAAATCTTCTCCCTCCTTTTAAAAAAAACTCTTCTTGTTTTGAAACTTGAAACATTTTCATAATAAACTTGGACTTAGGTCCATGCATCTTCGAAACATTTTCATAAATAAATTTCAATTAATTTAATAATACCTTGACTTTTTTTTGTGAGAAGACTAAAAGTCAATCAATCTCATTTCAAACCATTTTGCCACTTTGGCTTTTATCTTTAAACTTTTCTCAAAAGATTAGACTCTTGTCAATCCTTGTAGTGATGCAAACAACTATACTTCTACAATATGTAGTGAAGTGAGATATTTTCCACTTGGGTGTTGAGTGAGGCATTGTTGATTTTAAAATCCAAGCCATATCCTCCACTTTGAGATGATGCAAATTCTCCTTTCTCATGATTGTGGGTAGTAAGTATGTTTTTCACACGGACAATTGCGATGATGTCTTATCTCATAAAATCAACCAACACACTTGTGTTTCAAGTTTTTAAAAGAGGAACTACGTGTACCCTGATCCCCTATTGCATGAAAGGTGGTACGTAGGCACTAAAGGTTCGCAACCGCGGCGGGTGCAAAAATCATAAAAATATTTCTTTTCTCACCTCCACCATCCATTTTATATACAACACATTTTTATAGCCAAAATATACAGATTTTTCAAAGAGGTTCCTGCAGAGTACTGTAGATGTTTAGGGTGCTAATACCTTCCATTTGCATAACCAACCCCCTTACCTTGAATCTTTCCCCCTCTTTTTGGGTTATTCGCTATTTTCCCATTCCTTTGGAAACAATAAAGCGCGGTGGCGATTTTTATTTTGATTTGTATAAAGTCTAGTCAATCCAATGGCTTATTCTTGCACATTTCTACCGCTACACCAATACCCTGCTTGATCTCTGGGTGCAGTTCATTCTCAAACTTAATGCACTTCAACACCTTAGATGTTGAAATGTTATAGTGTGGACAGACCAACATTATAAACATCACCACATCGATAGTATTCAGATACTAATCGATTAACAAGGAATATACATGATATAAATCCTAGTCGGATGAATCGACCTGCTCTGATACCACTAATGAAACACCCTTCTAAACCCAACAGAATATTCATAATTATTTAAAATAATTTCATAGTAATACAAAAAACGGGCATCACATTTTATTCGTGAAATAATCATACGTGCTAGTCTTACTCTGTAACACAGGTTTTCAGAATTAATCATGACATATGCATTATCAATGTTTCACATACTTGCAGTGGAATCATAGTTCAAACAAGTTTCATTAAAAACACTTCATAATGCCCCATGATTCATGGTTCACAACTCAACATAATTTAAACTCCATGGAAACAATTTAAATGTCATAACAAAACAAGGACAAAATAGTTTTCAAAATAAAGCATTCTCGTCCCCGATGTTACATGTCAGAGCAAGACCTTCTAGACTCAACAGAAATAAATCACACTCCAAAGCTATTCTTCCAAGCCTTTAAGGACTACTCTTAATTACCTGCACGTTACCCACGTAAAGGCAATATTCAAGCAGAAAGGGTGAGTTTATCACAATCATTATATAATATGTAAGTAATAGACATAGCAGAGTAAGCCAAAAGTATCACAAAAATCAATTCACCAATCTCATGTTCCAAGTTCAACAACACAATATCACAAAAATCAAGAACTATACAATGGCGTATAAGATGTAGTGCAAGGACAAGACTCGTGCATGTGGTACTTGTTGTACCCCAAAATTTTCCCTCTCATTTCCCAAAGAATCATCTTGGACCCTCAGGTTTGCCTCCATCTAATTTCAAGCCTTGAATTGCAAATTTTTCAAGAAAATCATTCACAAGGACAAAATGGTCATTTTGCTTACTGAAAAGTCAAACTTTGACTTTTGGACCAAAGTCAAGTTTCAAGAGTCATATATCATCAAGACATGTTAAAATATGAAGTTTATTTCATCAAGAAATTCAAAAGTCAAAATTACTTTGGAAAGTCAAATTCTAAATACTTAGAATTTTTTTCTAAGTGTTTAAGAAATATGACAATTCAGAACTTCTGGCCAGATTTCCACCATGATGCAAGCTGATTCTGGAAGAACTTCTAACACAAGAGTTTTAGATCTCAATAAGACCTAAAATATTGCAGAACATAACTTCTCTTGGAAATGCTGGAATTTCAAGTTATAAATATTCAAAGACACGCCCATGAAACTGAAACACTCAGCAAATTCTGGACACTTTCAAGACAGATTTTGGTTAGAACTTACGGGCCAGTTTTCACAAACGTTCAGCCGGAGTTTGCAAAATAAATTCATAGAAAGTCTACAAAGAGTGTTACAAACTTTCAGAAAAGTCAGAGAACTCCTTCAGAACATGCTAGAGCAAAAAGATTAAAGGATCAGAAGTTGGATGTTTTGCTCTAAGTTGCACTGATACTGAACTTATGGCTCAGATCTAAGCTATGAGGCACAATCTCATAGCACAAGATTTCTGGTTTGATAAATCTCATCATCATTTAATTCTCACAACCACTTTTGAGTTTTTATCCAAAGGATTTCCCCACGTGTGAGATAGAAGTACCATTGTTGTCCTTGAAAAGCAAACTGTTGTACAAGTTTATGATAGGCCCATGCTTTGCTTTTGCCTCTAAGGGTACTTTTCCTTAATTCATGCTTACATATCCAACTTAGGCACGGCTAAAAGCTGCTAACCACCATACTTGTTTAACTTGCTTCAAGAACAAGCCAGCACGCTAGCATGATGTTGTTACTTTTGACTTCTCCAAGCTACAAAGTTCTTGCCTATAAATTGAACTTCATTTGCAACTGTGAAAGGGGGCTGACAGAAAAATTGAAGGAGAAAACTTTGAAACCTTGCTAAAATTCCCAGAAATCCTAAACTGCACACACAAACACAAAACCTTCTAGTTTTTTATTCTTGTATTCAAACTCCAACTTTTCTCAAAGTGTTTCTTGACCAAATCATCCATTCACCATTCATAAACCAAGCCAAGGGCTGTTCCAGCCTGCTGAATACGTGAGGAAGTTGATCAGAATATCACGAGAAGTCAGAACCAGGCCCCAGCCCCCCAGAACATTTTTCAGCGACAAGGTAAGCTTCTGCTAACCCTCATCATATCACTTAAGCATTGTTAGGCTTGCATATTCAAAAACACAATGTAGACATCTTGATTCTGATGTTGTACATATTCTGAAGGTTGATGTATTTTTTCTGCCTAAATAGGGAGAATATCAGTTCAGAATTTCCTAAGGAAATTAGGATTAGAAGATACATGTTTGTTTCTGATTTACATTTTTGATATTTTTTGTGCTTCTGAAACCATGATGGAAAACCTTCCATAATTGTTATGTTTATGTTTTATGTTCTATTGAGAAATGACTAAGTTACAGATGTTCTGATTAGCATGGAGAAAGAGACGAAGCTCATCATCAGAACTTACTTTATGTTATATGTTCATGCTTTTGCTTCTAATACCGGATGTATAGCCACCCTAGTGGTAGAGAGTGTGTGCATAAGACATTAGTGTGAAGGGTCATGAGTTCTAACCCCAAAAACACCCCTTTTTTACATTTATTTCCTAACACTTTTACCCCCATTAATTGGACCAGAACTTCTAGGTCAATCCCTTTAATTTCTTATCAAAACATTGATCCGGGACCAAAACTTCTAGACATTCCCATCCAACAGCATTGACACTTCACTTACCCATCATCAGAATTTCTAGGTGTCCAGCTACATCAGAACTTCCACACTATCTCAATAACTAGAACTTCTAACTTACCAGTGATATAAGAACATCTAGGTTCCCAACTACATTGTAGCTTCTGAACCCCTTCAATAATCAGAACTTCTAGATCTTCCTTTATTCCCAGCAACCTTAGAACTTGGCGTTCCCATGCCCAGACTTCTGACCTTCTAGTAACATTTTCTCTCTTGCAGCATATTAAAGTCAGAACTTCTGTTCCTCCTCGTTTCAGCAATATGCTGATTCTGACTCCATTTTCTTATCTATCTTATTTTTTCCTTTAATAACCAAAAACACCAAAAAATATTTCATATTCATATGTTTTATTTCATTTCTTTTAGAACAAAAAGATCAAAAACATTTTCTTAAGTAAATTAATTTCTTAACAAAAACAAAACAGGTCCATTTTGCATTTCTTGTATATTATTTCAATATGGTTGTAATAGATAACTAGGACATTAATTTCTTGCAATCCCCGTTCATAAATGTGTACCCTCATCCCCTAAAACTTTGTAATAGCTTAGTATTTTTATTTTCCGCAATTTAATGCTTCATGTACCAATTGTTAGTAACTAGGATTTATATGGAAAGATTAAAACCAATGCTTAGAAAACCCTAATGCAAGACAAATCAAGCATGTAAAGATACACTTGCACACAAGCACCCTTAGGGTAAACCCACTTTTTTGCCTTATAAAAGGACCATATTACGCATGGGAGGTATCTTAGCAAAGACAAGCAAAATACAAGATCATATTCCCTCTATGGCGCTATCAAAAGTTGCCTTCCAAAATGATCTTAGTCCCTAAAGAAAAACACTAAGATATCTTACAACATTTCTAATCATGGTTATACGATGACCCACGCCCGTCCCGTTTACATCCAAAGATAGGGTTACTTACCAAATCAATGGTAAGATAACAATGTCAAAGGAAAGAGGAAATGAACATGTAAGAATTTTGAGTAGGTAGAAAGTTCCTAGTCACTTGCTCAATTTAAAAACAAAACATCCTTGCTATTTTCAAAAACAAACACCTACACTTTCAAACATCTTACAAAACTTGAAAACATTTTCAAAAGATCAAACATATTTGCATACATCCTTACAAATAAGGATCATTACAAATATTGCCTAAACAATGGCCTCTTTACAAAAAACTTTCAAAAAACCACACAAAGCACAAATTTCAAACAAAAGCAAGTGATCTAGCAAGTAACTAAGAGCCCATGGAAAACCATGGATGAAAAGGGTGCTAATACCTTCCCTTTTCATAATCTACCCCCCGAACTATAGAAAACATCTCAAAGGTATTTCCTGTTCTTTTCATCCTTTCCTTTTGGATAAAAGAAAAGTCGATGGTGACTCTTGCTAACCGCAACATCTGCTATCAAATGCAAAACAATCAAGTCAGTTATCCCACCGTATCACAGTACCAAATCACTTGATGAACATTGGGCCATCACCCTCCAAATACCCCAATCGTTGGATCAATTCCCTCTTGGAACCGGAGCAAAATCATGGACATCCCAAAATCCACACAATGGGATTGAGACCAAATCACTGGACAGACGTCCTAACTCATCAAAATAGACCAAAGTTGTCCAATGAATGCATGATGTGAAACCACAACATAAATGACCATAACCAGTCATACGCATCATCATTCATGTATCAATTAACATCATACATAAAACGTCATCATATATACTCATATAATTAAAACATCAACATAACATCATTATATCATCATAGTAACAACATATCATCATAATCAAACGACTCATCATTGTGATTCAACGCAGGAAAACTATTCCTATACTAACTTAGGTCTTGTAAAAATATTCCTAAGTCTCCATTTTTCTCACCAAATTAAGCTTTACTATGTTAGCTACACACTGCTTCAAACGGCGCATCAATCGGACTCCTGAAACTCAAGTTATGGCATCAATCGGACTCCCTAACATCTTCTCTTACTCTTCTCCCAATATCTCGATCGTACAAAATAAATCGTATAACTCTCTCTTTTTCTCTGTTATCATAAAGGACCCATAATATCTTCCTCAATATCCCTTACTTAGCCAACCCCAATTACCATCATGTCATCACTCTTCCTACTAATTACCAACATACCACTCTAACTAAAATAACTCTATTTAAATAATTATTCCTATTATTCTATTCTAGATAATAATCCAAATAATTACTAAATAATTATCTAATTATTCTAATACTCTTATTCACCATAATTCACATCATGTTTCTCCATGCCGTAAATAACAACATACCAATACGCATCATACACAATCATATAAAACATCATTATTCGTCCTTAATTCACAAATATATCTAATAATTCATTAAATAAGAAATTCTAAAAGTTGGGGTTTTACAACTTTCCCTCACTTAAAGAATTTTTGGCCTCGAAAATTACTTGAGGAAAACAGAGTCGGATACGACTCTCTCATCTGATCCTCACGCTCCCAAGTCAAACTTTCACGGGTTGGTCCACCCTATAACACCTTCACTGAGGCAATATCCTTACCTCATAATTGTTTCATTTCACGACCTTCTATTCTTAATGGTAATGCTTCAATAGTTAGGTTATCTCTTACATGTACATCATCCATCTGAATCACATGTAAATGATCTGGAATGTACCTTCTCAATTGAGATACAAGAAACACATCATGAAGATTCTCAAGTGACGGCGGTGAAGAAATATGATAGGCTACCTCACCTATCTTCTCAGATATCTAATATGGACCATCGAAATGCGGCGTAAGCTTCCTTGATTTCAGAGATCTACCAACACCTGGTACCGGAGTAACTCTCAAAAACACATGATCATCTTTTTGAAACTCCAAGGCCTTCCTTCTCTTATCATGAAAGATTTTTTGACGACTCTGAGAAGCCTTCATCCTCTCTTGGATCATCTTAATCTTCTTAGTTGTCTCTCGCATAATCTCAGGCCCGAGTACAACACTCTCAAAAGACTCATACCACCATAATAGAGTTCTACACCTCGTACTATACAATGCTTCGTACAGTGTCATCCCAATACTTGAATGGAAACTATTATTGTATGTAAATTCAATCAATGGCAAGTGACTATCCCAATATCCTCATTTTTCTAGCACACAATCCCTCAATGAATCCTCCAAAGACTGGATAGTCCTCTCTGTTTGATCGTATATCTGCATATGATATGCATAACTCAACTTCAACTTGGTTCCGAAAGCATTTTGCAAACTTGTCCAAAATTTAGATGTAAACCTCGGGTGTCTATCTGACACGATACTCGAAGTTATCCCATGCAACTTTCCAATCTCTTCAACATACATCTTATCTAGATTTTCTATAGAATGATTAATCTTCATCAGCAAGAAATGAGCCGACTTAGTCAACCTATCCACTATTACCCAAATTGAATCGTCACCTGCAACAGTCTTTGGTAACCCCGACACGAAATCCATAGAAACATTGTCCCATTTCCACTCTGGAATACTCAAAGGTTGCATAAGACATGTAGGCTTCTGATGTTCAATCTTCGCCTTTTGACAAGTCAAACAAAAATACACAAACTTACCAATTTATTACTTCATACCTGGCCACCAAAACATTTTCTTCAAATCCTGATAAATTTTCGTAGCACCTAGATGAATACTTAAATCGATTTGATGCCCTTCCTCAAGAATGCTCTTCTTAAGTTCTGGAATATCAGGGACACATACCCTATTACCAAGTCTCGTCATACAACTTATGTCTACTCGGAATTCACCTCTATTGCCTTGGTGAATCAACGTTAGTCGATCCACGAAACTCAAATCAGAGTTCTGACCTTCTCAGATCTCTTCAAGAATCCCACTAGTCAGTTTCAACATTCCCATCTTCATACTATTGGATGTCTCTTTGCATGCCAAGCTCATATCTATAAATTGTTCGATCATCTATAACTCTCGAACCATAAGCATTGACATTTGCACAAATTTCCTACTCAAAGCATCACGTACTGCATTTGATTTACCAGGATGGTAACTCAAACCAAAATCATAATCCTTTAGAAACTCGAGCCATCTTCTCTGCCTCATGCTAAACTCCTTCTGATCAAACAAGTATTTTAAACTCTTATGATCACTGAACACTTCAAATTTAGAGACAAAAATATAATGTCTCCAAATTTTCAGCACAAACACCATAACTATCAATTCTAAGTCGTACGTATCATAATTCCTCTCATGAACTTTTAATTGTCTAGAAGCATAAGAAACAACTTCTCTATTTTGCATTAGTACACCACCAAAACCCATATTAGAAGCATCACAAAAAACTACAAAGGATTCATTTAGATTTGGCAAAATCAACACTGGAGCAGGCGTCAATCTCTTTTTTAGCTCTACGAAACTTTCTTCACATGCAACATCCCACACATAAGCTTGACCCTTCTGATTCAACTGAGTCAATGGTAATGCCAATTTATAAAATCCCTCAATGAATCTTCATTAGTAACCTGCTAAACCAAGAAAACTTCAAATCTCAGTTGCAGACTTCAGAGTCTCCCATTATAACACTGCATCAACTTTAGAAGGATCTACCGCAATTCCACCACTAGAAATCACATAGCCAAGGAAACTCACTTCCTTCAACCAAATATAACACTTTGACGATTTCACATATAATTCCTTCTCTTTCAATATTTGAAACACAGTTTGCAAAAGCTCAGCATGTTCTTCTTCTGACTTTGAATAAATCAAAATGTCATCGATGAAGACCACTACGAACTTGTCCAACTACTTATGAAAGATACAGTTCATGTATTCCATGAAAACACTTAGAGAATTTGACACACCAAACGGCATCACAATATATTCATAGTGACCATACCTTGTTCTGAAAGCTGTCTTCGAAATATCATCCAGCTTGACTCGAATCTGATTATAACTCGGACTCAAATTGATCTTGCTAAAACACTTGTTCCCACCAACTGATCCATCAAATCATCAATCCTTTGAAGTGGATACTTATTATTAATAGTTACTTTATTCAACCGTTTGTAGTCCATGCATAACCTTATACTATTGCCTCTCTTTTAACCAACAACACCGAAGCACCCCATGGAGAGACGCTCGGACAAACAAACTTATTCTCTAACAACTCTTATAATTGTCTCTTCAATTCATTCAACTCTGAAGCTGACATCTTATAAGGAGCCATCGACACTGGACTTGTACCTTGTATTAAGTTCATAGAAAATTCAACTTCTTGCTCTGGAGATAATTCACCAGTGTCGCTTGGAAATACTTCTGGAAATTCACAAACAACAAGTAACTCCACACTTGTAGTTTCACGATCAACTTGTAACGACGCAAACATTACAAACATCAAAGCTTCATCTGCCAAAAGCTCATCTACTTTCTTAGTAGACACAACACCAGCTCTCCACTATCACCAAACTTGGGGACTCTTACCGTCTTATTATAACAGTTGATATGAACATAATTGAATTCCAACCAGTTCATTCCAAGAATAACATCAATTTGGTGTAAGGGTAGACACACCAAATCCATCACAAAATTATTGCCATAGATATATAAAGGAGACTTTGAAAAACTAGAGTAGTAGTAATGGAACCATTCACCGGAAAGCTCCATTATCATTCCTCCATTCATATCAGACAATTTTAATCCCAACATAATAGCACAGTCAAGCGAAATAAACGAATGAGTAACACCAGTATCTATAATAGCAATTAACTCAGTATTGTTAATAAAACACGTACCTCTGATTAGGTTATCTTTCTTGTCAACCTCAGCACCACTCAAAGCAAATACTCTGCCACTAGTCAGAGCAGCTAAATATTTCTTGGGTTTCTGACACTGGGTACTGATGTGACCCTTCTCACTGCAATTGAAACAAGTCGGACCTCCATTCTTGCACTCATTATTGCAATTACCAACCTTGCCACACTCGTAACATCTTAGCACTTTATTAGTACAAGCATTAGCATGGTGGCCTGCTTCTCCACATCGGTAGCACTTCATAGAAACGAGAGCTCTTCCCCCACTTGGATTCTTCTCATCATAAGCTCTCTGCTTCCCTTTATCAGATGGAATAGCATACGACTTACCACAATCTTGATTCTTCCCTTTCTTCTCATTATAATTCTTATAATAAGAAGCTTTGTCCCTACTATCTTGATCAAAAATCATGCACTTATTCACCATCTCCGGAAACTAAAAACTCCGCAGATACCCAATGCCCTGCTTGATCTCTGGGCGCAGTCCATTCTCAAACTAAATGCACTTCGACACCTCAGTTGTTGGAATGTTATAGTGCAGACAAACCAACATTAGAAACATCAACACATCGACAGTATTCAGATACTAATCGATTAACAAGGAATAGACATCATATAAATCATGGCCGGATGAAACGACTGTAACACATGTTTTCTAAATTAATCATAACATATGTATTATCAATGTTTCACATACTTGCAGCGAAATCATAGTTCAAACAAATTTCATTAAAAATACTTCATAGTACTCCATGATTCATGGTTTATAATTCAACATAATTTAAACTCCATGGAAACAATTTAAATGTCATAACAAAAAAATGACAAAATAGATTTCAAAACAAAGTATTCCCGTCCTCGATGTTACATATCAGAGTAAGACCTTCTAGACTCAACAGAAAAAAATCATACCCCAAAGTTATTCTTCCAAGCCTTTAAAGACTACTCTTGATTACCTGCATGTTACCCATGTAGAGGAAACATTTAAGCAGAAAGGGTGAGTTTATCACAATCATTATATAAGATGTAAGTAATGGACATAGCATACTAAGCCAAAAGTATCACAATAATCAATTCATCAATATCATCTTCCAAGTTCAACAACACAACACAATATCACTAAAATCAAGAACTTTGAAAAGCCTCATAAGATGTAGTGCAAGGACAAGACACGTGCATGTGGTACCAAATCACTTAATGAACACTAGGCCATCACCCTCCAAAGACCCCAATCATAGGATCGATTCCCTCTTGGAATCGGAGCATAATCGTAGACATCCCAAATCCACACAATGTTATTGAGACCAAATCATTAAACCAATGTCCTAACTCATCAAAATGTACCAAAGTTTTCCAATGAGTGCATGATGCGCAACCATAACATAAACGACCATAAACGGTTATACGTGTCATCATTCATGTATCAATAAACATCACACATAAAACATCATCATATATACTCATATAATTAAAACATCATTATATCATCATAGTAACAACATATCATCATAAGCAAACGAGTCATATGTGCGATTCAACACGGGAAACCTATTCCTACACTAACTTAGGTCATGTAAAAAATTCCTAAGTCTCCATTTTATCTCACCAAATGAAGGTTTACTATGTTAGCTACACACTGCTTCGAGCGGCGCATCAATCGGACTCCTGAAACTCAAGTTATGGCACTTTAAAGAAAATTAGACAGCCATTCAATTCTACCACGCGTCGCCCGGCGCTGCGTCGCTTTTGCATCACTCGGTGCTACATTGCAGACATCACTTCTCCTCTTGTGATTTTCCACCATTGGAGGCCTTCCAGAACTCTGAATTTGATTCTGTAAAAAGCCTTTGTTTCAGAATTCAAAATCCTATGACTATACAACATTCTTACCATCCTAGAACACTTATTTAAAGATCTTAAGATCACACATTCATCAAGGACTCATTCATTCATTCAACACATGATTTTTCCCTAATTTCATCAATCTTCATCCCAAAATCATCCCACAAAAACAATCCTACAATTATCTAGACCTTAGATCAAACATAATAAATAGATAAAACCCCTTACCTTATTGTTTTGAGTGATTGATTCTATTCTTCACGCCTCTTACGGTTATCTTCTCAAACTTTTGTGCCCTAGCCTCTTCTCTTCCTCTTCTTCCAATATCTCGATCGTACAAAATGAATCGTATAACTCTCTATTTTTCTCTATTATCACAAAGGACCCCTAATATCTTCCTCAATTGCCCTTACTTAGCCAACCCCAATTACCATCATGTCCTCACTCTTCCTAGTAATTACCAATATATCACTCTAACTAAAATAACTTTATTTAAATAATTATTCCTATTATTCTAATCTAGATAATAATCTAAATAATTACTAAATAATCATCTAATTATTCTAATACTCATATTAACCATAATTCACATCATGTTGCTTCATGTCGTAAACAACAACATACCAACACGCATCATACAAAATCATATAAAACATCATGTGTTGTCCTTAATTCACAAATACATCTAATAATTCATTAAATAATAAATTCTAAAATTTGGGGTGTTACACTAAGGGCAAGATGGTAAAAATAATGAGGATTAGTGAGGGTATGATGGGAAGACCATAGAAAGGGTCCAAGAGGCAAAATAAGAAGAATATTAGGGAAGAGTGATAACACTTTTACATCTATAGTGAAATAGAGAGAAACAAATGGAAAAGGTGAAAGTAGAGACTAGGGTTGAGAGAGGAGTTTCCCATAGAGCTTGAAGGAGATCAACTTGCTAGGAATTTGTGGTAATGGGTGTAGTCGGGTATATTATGATCGATAGGGTGTTAAGGTAAAGGTAGCATTTTTTGTATGATTGATTTGATGAAATATGATGAAATTGTTGATGTTAATGATCTATGAATTCCATGATTTGACCCCAATATGTGTCTATACATGTTTTGATGTTAGTATGTGATGTATGGTGTCTGTAATGCATTTTGGAATAAGTATGGTATTTGTAATCACAATTGGGATGGGTGGTATCAGTAGCGAAATCGCAACAAAAGTTATTGTATCGCATGCATTTCCGGTCGAGCAAGGGGCGAGTGAGTCACCCAAGCATCGCCGAGTGAGAAAGGGGCGAGCGAGTCGCCCAGGCATCGTCGGGCGAGACAAATGGCAAAGGGGAATGGTGGAAAAGAAGAGCTCCTGGAAAATGTATGAGGGATAGATCATCGCCCCGGCCACGTTGGGCGAGCGTCAGGTGAGGAGAGCGCCACCAGCGTCGTCGGGCGAGCATCAAGCAAGCAAACTTGGCAGTAACTTTCAAATGTTGTAACTTGAGTGTTGGGACTCAGTTTGACACGTCATTTGAAGTGTTAAGAAGCTGATGCACATATCTATATGATAACAGATGAATATGAGTTAATTGATGCATTATTCTAGTGTATATGTGTTTATGAGTTTGAACTATTGTATGTATAATATACTGAGGTGTTCTATTTTCGATGAATGAACTTGATGTTGCTATGAAGTTATTATGAAGTTGCTATGATGTTGTTATGATGTAATTGATGATATTTATGCTGATATTTAAATGATGTACATGTTAGTATGTATACATGCTTTATGGATATGATTATATGATGATTATATGAATGATGATGCACTTGACTAGTCATGGTCAAATTGAGATATGACGTTGTTGTGCATCATGTATTCATAGCATTTTTTGACGTTTGTATGCCCGTGTTAATCCTCATTCCCATTGTGTATATTGGGTGTATGTATCTAAGTCCTTGTTAGAGATTTAGTGAAGTATTAAATATGATGATAGAAGAGATTTATGTTGTGCTCCATTTCCAAGAGGGAATTAATCCTATGGTGGGGATCTATGGAGGGTGATGAGCCAGGAGCTCATGAATTTTGGTACCACATGTATTGTGTCAGTGTTTTTGCATTAACATTCTATGTGACATTGCATGAATTATGTTGATGAGCTATGATGTGATAATAACTATGAACTATGTGAATATATGACGAATTAAGGATGAAGGTTGTTTAAGTGCTATTGTGATGTATCAGTGAGTATGAAATGTTGAATGAATGATGTGTATTGATTGTATGATAATGTTATTTATAACTACTAATCTTTTCCTTATATCTTTTATAATGAAACATGATTACTCACCCTTTCTGTTTAAATGTTGCCTCCACGTGGCTAACACGCAGATACTCATGAGTAGCTTATTGAAGTATCGAGGATAGAACTTGGAGTACTTTATTTAGTTTTCGCTAATTAGAAGTGAAATTCTGGAAAAAAAATATAGATATCAAGACAGATGTCTCAACATACAAGCACAATGTCACGACAGATGTTACGACATCTATTGACAGAAAATAAGCTTTTACCAAAGTTAAAACAATGCAGAAATATAAAGTGCAAAAGGTAAGAGAACACGGAAAATTGTTAACCCAGTTCGGTGTAAACTCACCTACTCTGGGGGCTACCAAGCCAAGAAGGAAATCTACTATCAGCAGTATTAATTCTAAGATAAACTCCCCTATTTACAGCTTATCACTTAATCACTACCTAGTAAAACTTCTACCTAGGCACCTCCTAGATATGGAAAATCACCACCCCCTTCCAATCACCGCAGTGATAAAAGACCTACTCAATCCTAATGGTAGTCTATAATCCAGTCATAATCACAGTGACTCAAAACCAAAACAAAACTAAAGTTTACACTTCAATCACAATACTCAAACTTTTTCTTAAAATCTTTAGAGTGAGAACAATAACTTGACAAACTGTCAAGTAACAATTATTTAACTCCACATACAAACAATACACAAACTCCCTTTATGAACCCTCAGACCCCAAGACTGAGAAAATACGACTTCCCTTATTTTTCTAAGTTATTAAAGATATTAGGTCTAGGTAGTTTCTTTAAATACTCCTCAACAATTCTTGGACCTTGGAGTTGTGCCCAAATATTATTTGTTTTCAACGCAGAGGGTTGCACCAATTTGTGTAGGAAAATCTCCTTTAATCTTGGAATAAAACACAAGGTTTCCTAATTAGTCTCAACCAACCAATTATAGCAACATATGTACAACTGGAGATGTTATTTGTTCCAAATTTAAATATCCTTGACCTACTAAAAATTAGTGAGATAAATCAAAAGAAATCTCATAGAATCATTTCAAATCTGTCAAGAATAAATCAAACAGCATAATCTACTGAATCAGACCAAGATTTCATTACTTTGTCTTCGATATCATGCTGAAAATAACATAACAGCAAACCTGTTATGGCCAACCATAATTTAGCAAAAATTATGCCAATCCAAAAAATATGGTACTAACAAATCTCCCCCTTTGTCAAATTTTGGCTAAAACACCCTTAGCAAAAAAATCCTGGAGAGAGGAAAAAATCCATTAAAAAAAACCAAACTGCATAAAAGTATACATATCAGAGTATAGAAACTACATATCAGATAGGTACAATTCTCCCATGTCACACATAATAAGTTCTCCCCCAAGGAAAAACCCAAATTAGAAGAGAAATTATAAGCATAAGAATTCTCATCACACATAGACACAAGATATTAGAACATCTGCTAAAAGATCCTCATCATGCACATATAGCTACATCAGTAGCAACAGTAGAAGCAGACACACTAAGACAGCATCATGAAACATTATTCTCCCCCTTAATAGTTGCAAGAAGCAACCATGATTAACACAACACACAAAACTTTACTCCCCCTTTTTAGCCAAAATCTTGACAAAATGAATCAGAGTAAATGTACACATAGCAAACAAAAATATGGAACCACAAGTTGCAATAGGCACATATTGCACACAGTCAATATAGAAAACATGAAAGCACATATGGAAACAAAATCTAAACACAAATGGAAACAAACAATTAACAAACACCGGATGGGAGCATACAATGTTCTGGAATATCAGCAAAATGACAGAGTGTCAACAGAAGGACAACGAATCATAAGCCCTTAAACAAAATCACCACAAAAAGATTATACTAACACATAGAAGAGATAAATACAAAGTGATCTTCAAACTTTACCAACTTCTCCTTCTTCCTCCTCATGAGCTTCTTCAGCCTCATCATCTTCTCCATGACCATCATCATTCCTAGCCACAATACTTGCTTATTTCTCTTCTCCAGTCAGGGCTTCAATAAAACTCTCAAGTTTTATCTTCCTATCTATGTTGGCCCTGATATAGTCATCTAACACTTTACAGGTGGCTTTCAACTCAGCTATGATGCTGGCCTTAGATGTAGAGACAATACTTCCTTTTCTATATGTCAAGGTAATGTCATGAACATGTGTTCCTTCAAACATCTTATGATGAAAAGTTAAGGGTGAATCTCGTTTGCACTCCACATCTGAATCAGTTAAGATTCCTAGATGTTGAGCAAGGATGATTCCACAGATCAGAGATGGAAAAAAATTGGCATTTTTACTGCATTAGAATTTCCCTGCTTCATAATTTGCTCAAAGATACAGCTTCCAAAATCATGCTCAGTTTCAGTTCTAATAATGTAAATGAACTTTCCCAGACCGATATCAACATAAGAGGCATGGTTGGTAGGCAGCCAATTGACAGCTCCAATCTTGTAAACGATAGCATATATCACACTTAGGCGACTGGCTGGAAATGTTTCCCTCTTAGGCTATACCTTTACCTGGTTTCCATTGATGACTTCACAAATCATATAATCAGACACTCTAACCTCATATTGTTCTCCATCACTTCTTCCCAGAAACATGTTTACCACAGTAGGAGAAAATTCTACTCGCTTACCTCTTACAAACACCTTTCGAAACTTTTTGCTTCTCTTGTCAGTGCACTCTTGAGTAATGTTCACAATAAACTCCTTCAACAATTTCTAATAGCACTTACTTAGCTTTGACACACTCTTCATCAGACCATCCCTTTTTATAAGATAAATGAATTCCTTGCATTTTAAGATATCTTCACCCAATTCTCTTTCCAGATCAATATGTCTCTAACAAATAACCTTCCATTTGCCAGCATTTTCTACAAGATGAAATGACACATTATCCAAAGGCTCTTTGGGAATTTCAGCTAGACTCCTTTTTGATGTAGTTTTCTTCTTGCCCTTTTCCATGATGTCTTCAACATCATCACCAGCAACATACTCTAAATCACTGGAGGGAACATCTTTCCTTTTTAAGTTATTCCTTTTGGACTTAGGTAGCACTACCTTGCTCCATTTCTTTGTTGGACCTATCCTCACATCTTTCTTTGGGGAAGGATTTTTAGACGCAATACCAACCTTTTCTTTCCTATTTCTTAATTTCTTGGAAACATCAGGAGCCAATCATTGGCTGATGAGTTCATCATATGAAGGAAGCTCATCAAGGTTGACTACCTGATCACTAACATTATCATCCTCAACACCTGCGTTATCAAATTTTTTATTCTCAATTTCTCCTTCATCTGGGTTTTTATGCACCTTAACATTAAAGGACCTATCTAATGATGTCCCAACACTAGAGGCATCATTTAGAGTAGTCTTACTACCCAGAATGTCAACCATTATATTTCTTATGCTTTGATCAACTCGAGCTTCTTTCTGATTAGTTTTTTTGCGAACATTAGGTTTTGTGGAACCCTTATTCTTACTCATAGATGTTTATTTCTTCAGTAACCTTTCCTTAATGGATAGTAGGGTTACTTTCATCAATAGATTGAGGTCTTCTTTTTGATGCAAGGGGCTTCATCCTTGTCTTCTTTGGAGTTCTAACAGGAATAGTCAACAGAGGAGCAATATCAAGTATCCCGTTCAACATGCCTTCAATAGTTCCAGCAATATAGAGAGTGTGATTGGACATGTCTTTTGTGTTAGACATAATAGGATTATGAAATTATGAGGTAGAAGTATTAAGAATGATATTTTTGGAACTAAAGGAATGGTGGTTGCGGTTAGAACCAAAGGAATAGGAATTATGAATAGTGAAGTAGGTTATGGGGTTTGAGTTACGTATTAGCTTGGACAAATCAAAGTTTTGAAATGATGACAATGATTTTTCATAAACCAATAACTGATGAGCGACAAAAATACCCATTTCATACCTCCATATTACTGATTGCCATAGTCCCATAGAAAATTTATTTTTAAGATTTTTCACTGTGACCATATTTTGAACAACACTTTTTTATCCCTTACCATATCATTGATGAGCTGATAAATGTTCTCACATTGCTTTGAGTTATTATGTTGAGTAACACACTTTACTCTATTAGTGTTATTCGAGTAATCATAGTACAATGTTATGACATCTCTTATGACATTCGAGTAATTTACCGCAGACTGAGGCTTAACATAGACTTTGTCATGTGGAGTTCTGTCATGCACACCATTCTAACCCATATATATTTCTCATATAATTTCTTGAAAATATAAAATCAAACAAAGGCAACAAAAGGGCATCACATCTTCATAAAACATCAAATAGCGATTAATCTTCCTCCGTAACATGGGGTGCAAAGAAAATACTTTAGATATCATCTTTAGAATCACAACTAATTCATTTTGAACTTCGCATCAAAATTAATGAGTCTTAAATCTCTTCATAAAATAATCTCAATACCATGAAAGGTAATTCAAAGGTTAATAACATCTTCACACTTACGGTTTATAATATCATAACCTAAGACATGGCAAAAGTCATCATAGAAATACAACTAATTCATTTTGAACTTCACATCGGAATTAATGAGTCTTAAATCTCTTCATAAAATAATCCCAATACCATGAAAGGTAGTTCAAAGGTTAATAGCATCTTCACACTTACAGTTTATAATATCATAACCTAAAACATAGCAAAAGTCACGATAGAAATACAAAATATCAAGATAACAAAATATGAAATATTGGCAACCAATTGATCCCAACCCCGATGTTACATATCAGAGAAAGACTCCATTTATTTAACAAAAGAAAATAAATTCACTCTGAAGCTATCCTCTAATGCTTCTACGGACTATTATCGATCACCTATGTGTTACCCACGTGAAGGCAACATTTAAACAGAAAGGGTGAGTAAATAGAAAGCATTATAAAAAGACATAAGGAATACATATAGCATACATGCATATAGGCAAGGAAACAAACATCTAAAGAACCTCATGTTATACTTACACCTTCACAACATCATCAAATCATGACAACATATTATCAAAACATCATTTATCGACAAACATCATTTAATCACATCATTATGCAATGTCACTTAAAACAAAATGCATTATCATAGACTCATGCATGTGGTACCAAAACTTTATTGATGACTTAGTCATTGTTATGTCCAAAGATCCCCACCAATAGGATCGATTCTCGCTTAGAAGTATAGCACTTCACAATTTTGCACTCAATCTACACTATGGGATTGATGCCTTCACTAAACAATTATCCTATCATCTTCACTTGACCAAAGTCCTAATAACATCACTAGACTGAAGTCCTAAACTATGCCATGAATAGATGATACACAATAACATAATAAAAATGGCCACGACTAGTCAAGACACGTCATCAATCATGATTTCATCACAATATCATCATACCATCTTAAATACACACATATCATCATATTACTGTCCTAATTAAACAAACATCACATAATATCGTCACATCATCTTAATTAAACAAAGTATCAGCGTAATCCGACACGGGGAACCTAACTTCTTCCTAGATTAGGTATTGGAAAAATACTTATTTTATTTCCTTTAATTCCATTAAACTAAATTTCATTGCGTTAGCTATCCAACGCTTCTAGCAATACCTCAATCTGAGTTCTAAAACTCAAGTTGCGACTCTTTTAAGAAAATCCAACATAGCCAATCAAATCTGGACACCATCGCTCGACGACATACCTCTATCGCCTCGTGATGCTTCTGTCGCAACCATATTCACCTAGAGGCACTTGGAGAGATGCACTCATGTAGCATCACTCTTTTATGCCCTTCTTCACTCCCATTTTTGCCTAGCGACGGCCACATGACAACACCATTGCTCAGCGACGCTACCCCATCGCCCGACGACACAGCACGAACAGGGTTTTCCTGTTGTGATTTCCTCCATGAAAACCAGTCCCAATCTTTCAATTTCTGGGTATTTTAGATCCTAAAACATCATCTAATTACATGTTTTTAACCAAACATTCACAATCCAATGTATTACATATTATGGGTATAATTGCTTACAATCTAAGACCACCAAACATCACCTAATTCGCTGAATCATCACATGCTCATCAGAACCAAAAACCTGGTACAACTCACAACTATCCAAACCTTAGGTCAATTATAATAATCAATATAAACATCCCTTACCTTAAGATTATTTCTAGCAATCAAATCCTCTTTGCCTCTTTGTGCCCTAGCTCTTCCTTTTCAGTGTTCCTCCAAAACTATCGTACAGAATGATTGTGTAAAATCTCAAACCTTTTCCTTATACCAAACTTACCCTCTTGGACCCCTAATAATGAACTTCCATTATTTCCCTCACTACTTCTTCTAATTGACCATCTTGCCCTTATTTTCTCTACACCACCATTCTATTTATTTAAATTTAAATGATTCTAAATAATTACTATTAAATCTAAATAATTCTAAACTAATTATATAAATTCTAAACACTCTTGTTATCCCATCCTAAACCATACAAAACACCATCTTAAGCATCATATCCATCCTGTCATCGCTATTGCATTGCAAATGCATCGCAAATACACATCATAAATTGTCACAAGGACTCACACAAAGCACCAAAACATCACATATACTAAACACTTGACAATGAGTCATATACTCATGCTAAATTTATTAAATAATAATTAATCTAGAATTTAAGATGTTACAACTCTCCCCCACTTAAAAGAATTTTCGCCCTTGAAAATTACCTAGCGGAAACAAGTTCGGATAAGACACTTTCGTCCGATCCTCGCGTTCCCAAGTACAACTTTCACCAGCTAGTCCACCCCACAATACCTTCACTAAGGCGATCTCCTTGCCTCACAATTGCTTCACCTCTCGACCTTCTAGTCACAATGGTAATGCTTCAACAGCCAGGTTATCTCTCTCCTGTACATCTTCCATTTGTATTACATGCGAAGGATCTGGAATATACTTTCTCAATTGAGAGACATGAAACACATCATGTAGATTTGCGAGTGAAGGTTGTAAAGTAATCCAATAAGCCACTTCACCTGTCTTTTCTGATATCTGATACGGGCCAACAAAATGCGACATAAGCTTTCTCAACTTTAAAGCTCTACCAACACCATTCACCGGAGTAACCCTCAAAAATACATGATCATCTTTTTGAAATTCTATATCCTTCCTCCTCTTATCATGATAACTCTTTTGACGACTCTGAGAAGCCTTCATCTTCTCTTGAATCATATTTATCTTCCCATTTGTCTCTTGTACAACCTCAGGTCTGAGTACAACACTCTCGCCCGACTCATACCAACACAATGGAGTCCTACACCTCCTACCATACAACGCTTCATATGGTGCTATCCTAATACTAGAATGAAAACTATTATTATAATGAATGGAAAGTGGCTGTCCCAAGAACCTCCTTGTTCCAATGCATAAGCCCTCAAAAAATCCTTCAAAGACTGTATAGTCCTCTCTACCTGACCATCCTTCTATAGATGATATGCCGATCTCAACTTCAACTTAGTACCAAAAGCATTCTGCAAACCTGTCCAAAATTTTAATGTAAACCTCAGATCTCTATCTGACACGATACTTGAAGGTATTCCGTGCAACTTTACAATTTCATCAATATAAAATCTGGCCAGCTTCTCCATAGGATGATTAATCTTCATTGGTAAGAAATGTGTCGACTTAGTCAATCTATCCACTATCACCTAAATTGAATCATTGCCTTTAGCAGTAATAGGCAAACCTAACACAAAATCCATAGAGACATTGTCCTACTTCCATTTTGGAATACTCAATGGTTGCATAAGACCCATAGGCTTTTGATGCTCAATCTTCAACTTCTGGAAAGTCAAGCAAGCATAAACAAATTTGGCAACTTCCTTCTTCATATCAGGCCACCAGAATAACTTCTTCAAGTCCTGATACATCTTTGTAGAACATGGATGAATACTCAACCCACTTTGATGTCTTTCCTCACGAATACTCTCCTTAAGCTCTGGAACATCTGGAACACATACTCTATTGCCAAACTCAATTCTGAATTTATCTCTTTTACCATGGTTATTCAAATTCAATTGATCGACTAACCTCAAATCAAACTTCTGGCCTTTGCAGATTTCTTCTATTATACCACTAGTCGTTTTCAACATTCCTAACTTCACACTATTAGAAGTCTCTTCACACACTAAGCTCATATATTTGAATTGTTCAATCATCTCTAACTATAGAACCATAAGCATCGACATATGTTGCGACTTCCTAGTCAATGCATCAACAACCATATTTTCCTTATCAGGATGGTGTAATACGGTGGGAGAACTGACTTGGTTTTGCATTTTATCGCAAATTTTTCGGATAGGAAGAGTCATCGCCGACTTTTCTTTTATACAATATGGAAAGGCTAAAAAGAACAGGAAAGACCTTGAAGATTTTTAGTTCGGGGGGTAGGTTACAAAAATGGAAGGTGTTAGCATAATTTTCACCTGTAGTTATCTACGGGCTCTTAACCACTTAGCTCACTTTGAAAATTTGCTTTTTGTGTAAGTGTTTGAAAAATATTTTGAAATTTGAACTTTGTAACGACTCTTGTATTAGTCCTCAAGAATGAGTACAAAGTGTTTGTTTGAAAATATTTCATTTGGAAAGTGTGATGTGAAAATGTTTTATTTCGAAGAGTTTTGTGAGCAAGAAATTAAGAGTATCTACCCACTCAAGGTCGTTCTTGTACTTTCCTCCTCCTTTAGATAGTGATGTCCATACCATTAGTTAGTAGGAAGCCTTGTCGTTGGATGTGAAGGGACATGCGAGGGTCATCGTACAGTCATCGAAGGCAACTGGTAAGGACGCTTTAGCAATTTTTGTAAGGGACTAGATCATTTATCGAAAGGCGACATCGAAAGTGTCATCGAGGGACTGTGATCTTTGATTAGAGAGACTTTGCTAAAGCGTCTCCACTTTCGAGGGACATGATTGTTTTTATTCCAAAGGCAACAAGGGAGGTTACCTTAGAGGTGCAAGTGTGCAAGTGTGTTGTATTTGTTTATTTTATCTTTTGAAGTTAGGGTTTTCTAATGATTCGTTTTAGTCTTTCCATACAACCCTAGTTAATAAGCAGTAATGTAGAATATAAAAAAGTAAAGACAGTAAGGGCGCAGAATGTAAAAGCAGAAAAGATAAATCTAAACTATTACATCGCTTTGGGGAAGATACATAATAGAAATCGGAAAGTAAAAACCCTAAGCTATTACAACTCGGAAAATTGTTACATAATAATGAAAAAGTAAATCGAGAAATAATTACATTCGTGAAACTTATACATTTTATCTATGAAAATAAAATTGAAATAGAGGGAAGAAGAAATGTTTTTGATGATTTTTATGGAAAAGGTTTTTTAAAGATGATTAAAATAAACCTAAAAACTAATCAATTTTAATTAAAAAAAATACTTGATTAATTAAATTAATAAAAAAGGTTAATGATGAAAAACCTAAAAATTAATTAATTTAATTTAAGAAAAAAAGTTAATTAAAAAAAGTTAATTAAAAGAAACTAAAACCTAATTAGGGTTTGTGAAAAGGTTTTGTGGTTAAGTGAATTTAGGGTTTAAGGGAGAAATTAAGGGGGGAAAAGTTAAGAAAAACAAACTTCCAGGGGTGGGTGTTGAACCCACGCCCTTTACCTTTTCTCCCCCAAGCCTTGCCATTGCTCCAGGCACGCGTTCTTGTTAAGGGAATGGAATCAGTGCGCCATATGTTAAATCTGCAAAACATGAAAATGTGAAGAAAAAAATTCCCAAAACACCAAAAGGCAGGGATCGAACCCACGCCCTAGTGTAGTAATGCCTTAGCGTGCATCCTTGCCACTAGGATGGTTGTACATTCGATATTATTGGTGAAACAAAATAATTATTTAATAAAACCAATTAACTGGACCAGAGAAGCGCCAGAGCCCTAGCTCTGGTCGTCTTCTCTGGTGACTATGTTTTCTCCAACCTGCAAAACAACAATTATTAGCGATCCAAAGGGACCCTACCCCCCCCCCCCCCCCTAAATTAAGCCTTCCGATTTCAATGGAAGTATTATTTTGGTTTAAAATGCGTTGCATAATGAGATATGCCCATAATAAAGTGAATCAGTGCAAACATGGTGATGCACGATTCCGGTAGCATGGGGATCACGCGATGGTCTAAATCTTCATAGGAACAT
This sequence comes from Vicia faba, assembly GCA_948472305.1. NCBI lineage: Eukaryota > Viridiplantae > Streptophyta > Magnoliopsida > Fabales > Fabaceae > Vicia > Vicia faba. The sequence continues at coordinate 706,797,288 of OX451740.1, forward strand.
CTCAAAAACACATTAGTAGAGTTAGCACACGTTAAAACACAATAAAAATGACAACATGAATTTTTTGAGAAAAACGCAACCGGCGATGCATGCATATTGTTTTTTGTGTACTTTGGATCATCAAGTTTGATCCATTCTTACCATATACCACCTCAAAGATGGATTGGAAGGGTTGATAGGCTTTGAAGTGGTTGCAAGTAGGATTTACAACTTGCCCTAGTTTTGAGATTTTTTGGAATTTTGGAGTGTTTCTTTTTGCAATGGTTATTGTGGCTGCTTATGTATGAAACAGTGAAGATATATAGTGCTTGAAATTAGGTCAAACATGTTGAGCTTGGACCTTGTAAGAAAAGCCTTGACTTTATCTTATTTAATTTTGAATAAAAAATAAATAAATAAAATAAAAACCCAATGGGTACATGAGTAAGTTATGAGGTTCACTATGAAGTATATAACACGCATGGACCTTGAAACAATAGCCCATTAGCCCAAAAATTAAAGTTTAGTCACTTTAGGTTTCATGCACTTGCTCAAAATTTCCCAACATGCACTAATCATAACTCTCTCAATTTTTATCATATGAAGGTAGTCTTGGACTTTTTTTAAAGCTCAATATGTCCTCTACAATATCCATTTTGATCATTTTTGAATTTGAAGACTTTCTCTTGATGTAAGTTTCCTTGATAAAAAGTGTCTTTTTGTTGACTTTTGAAATGACCTATAATGTTTTGGCCCATATCTCTCAAATGAAGCATTTTTTGGACTTGAGCTTAGAGAGATAAAGTTGTAGAGAATTGAATTTCCTTAAAAATGATATTATTTTGAGGAAAATATAATGAAGCATGTGGAAGTTATGCTTGGTCAAAGTTTAGTTGACTTCTCCTTAAGAAAACCCTAATTTGGCAACTTTTGACTTTTGATGAATCTTGGGTTTTCTTGATGAATCATGATCAACCCTTGATAAAATGATGAATATGACTTCAAAATATTGATGTTGACCAAAAATCTTAAAGTTTGATTATATGTTGACCACAGTTGACTTTTTGTCCAATACAGTTGATTTTTAGTCATCTGAGAAATTGATTGAGCAAACTTGTGATGCAAGGCTTGAAACTTGGTATGAACATTCCTTGGGACATATTAGAAACCATGGAACCCACTTGAGGCATTAGAAACCAAACCTTCCTTGAGAAAAGTGAAACCCTAGTTGGTAGCTTCATTGCTTAGGAGAAGAATTTGTCTGATCAATTCTTGAGCTACCTTGATCAATTGAAAACCCTAGGAGAATGTCTTGAATAGTGGGAGGGTAAATTTTGGGGTACAATAGCTGACCCTGTTAAATTTTCTTAAACCGGAAGAGTTAGATTGGCATGTCTTCCATTCGTGATCAAAAGGTGGAAGAGAATTGAACACCTAAATGCCCAGAAATTTGCACTCGCATGTGCACGAACTACCACCATTGGTTGATAGTACTGCTTGGATGGGCTTAAAGATTCCATTCAGAGAGGTGATGGACTGTCTTCAGAGATGGTATTATATATGTCATCCAAATTATTGTTGATAAGAGTATCATAATTAGTCTATGTCCGACTGTATCTGATGAATGCTTTTCAGAATGAATCTCTGAGGAAAAATGCTTGTCAGATTTAGTCTCTAAAGGAACTGCTTGTCAGATTTAGTCTCTGAGGGAGATGCTTGTTAGATTTAGTCTTTGAGGGGAATGATTTTTCAGAAGGATGCTCTGGATAAAATGCTTGTCATGTAGATAGTCGCCCCGTCCTGTTTCAGGAATTGATCCATAATATGTTTTTGTTTGTAAACCCGTCTTGTTTCGGGAATTCATACCACCTGGTCATATCGATAGTTTCCCCATCCTTTTTCTGGAAATAATCTTTGACTGTTTATGCAGATAGTTGCCATGTCCTGTTTCGGATATTAATCTTTTCCTGGTCTTATAGATAGTTGTCTCATTTTGTTTCGGGAATTAATATCTGACCTGTTTTTTGTTTGTAAACCCGTCCTGTTTCAAGAATTCATACCGCCTGGTCGTATCGATAGTTTCCACGTCTTGTTTCTGGAATAAATCTGTGAAAGAGATGAAGTTAGTTTTATGCAATGTCATGATGTATTTAATGCATTGCGTGATGATGCTATCAAAATAAATGAGAATGTGTTATATGTGTTTCGTATGTATATGATATGATGTTTTGTAAATAATGTATGGATGTAAGATGTTGTTGAAGCATATTGGTAGCTTCGTGTAACATCTTCGGTTGGGAAAATAAATCCCTGATTGTTGTTGGAGATGAAGAATATGAATCCTCAATCTTGTTTAGAATGTCTTTGTTGGGGATTCCCGCTTTTTGTTTGAGGATACTCCACTGGGAATGTTTGACCTTTGTTTGGGGATAGAAGGATTCCAGCAACATTGGTCGGTCATCACTCTACTGAGGAATTTAGTTTTTATATACCCTGACTGGGGATAAAAGAAATGATTAACCTCTGACGCGATACCTGACCAAGTTTCAGATACCGTAGAAACTCTCTAGGGATAGCAACTTTGATTACACTTTGCTAGAGAAGAGAATTTTGTCGGGGATTTGCAGTAATCGGAGAAATGAACTTTGTTGGGGAAATAAACCCTATTGGGGGAAATAAACCCTGCTGGAGAAATAAACCCTGCTGGGGAAATAAACCTTGTTGGAGAATAGAATTTTGTAGTGGATTTTACAATGTTGGAAAAATAAACTCCGCTGGAGAATTAAATTCCTGTAAACTGTGCTCATGGAATCATTTTTTATGGGAATTAGAATTTCATAGGCTGTGCGGAGGAAGTTTCCATCGTATGTTGGGGAAATGATCAAACTTCCTTGTACTCTAGGGGACCTATTGGGGGAGATGATCATGTAAACAGTTGGAAGATGCCCCAATTCATGTCTGAAGGCATATTAGACTTGTTGGGGAAATGTATCTTTGTCGGAGAAGAGCTTGTGAAGATAGCTCTGCGGGGTTAGTTATATGGGGACTTATGGACGACTTGAACGTTATCCCAACTCCTAAAGTCAATAGTAAATGTTAACCCCTGTTCTTATGCACATATTTGTTAACGGTAATCATATTCATATGCATATGTTCATTCAGTTTAGTCATTGGATGTTTTTGCAAACAAAACAGAGAAAGTAAAACAAATTTGAATTTTTAAATTGACTTTGTATTGAAAGTTTGCCTATAAACAGGCGGTTTTGTACAAAGAGACAGAAATCCTAGTAAGAGGAAATCATCATAAAAGGAAACGAATACAAAGTGAAACAGAGAAAAATAACTATGTGGAAACGATCCCATCAAGTTTGAACTCTATTATTTCCCTTATATCTTCAAGCATTTCATCCATTACTGTCGGAAGAAGTTGACTGAATTGATCTATACCATTCGAACTTGACGTTGGTAACCAAGCTTGCTGTAAGTAGGTGATCCAATGGAACATAGTCGTATGCTTTAATCCCTAACTTTTTCCTAGACCGCCCTTTCGGGTTTTCATTCCACCGGATACCCTTTTTGCCCAAGCCGCCTTTTCAAGTTTTTGACTTGTCGGGTGTACAGTATATATATATATATATATATATATATATATATATATATATATATATATATATATATATATATATATATATATATATATATATATATATATATATATATATATATCCCCACTTTTTCTCGAACCCTTTTGGTTCGCCAGGATGCCCTTATTTTTGCCTAGGCCAGTCAACCTAGCAGGTGTCTTTTCCATGCGTAGTGTTTTTTGACTATTTCCACGGTCACAGGGTGCGGGAAATCTTCATCGTCCATGGTGGTCAGTATCATAGCACCTCCAGAAAATATCTTCTTGATTACAAATGGCCCTTCGTAGGTGGTAGTCCATTTTCCCCTGGGATCACCATGTGGTAGGATTATGCACTTTATTACCAAGTCTCCAGCCTGATATACCCGATGTTAGACTTTCTTACTGAAAGCTTTGATCATACGCTTCTGGTACATCTGACCGTGACAAACAGCCGCAAGCCTCTTCTCCTCAATCAAATTCATCTAGTCTAGTCTAGTCTGAATCCACTCGTCTTCGTCTAAACATGCGTCTGTCATAATCTGTAGAGAAGGAATCTGGACTTCGATAGGTAGGACAGCTTTCATATCATAGACTAGGGAGAATGGGGTCTCCCCAATTGATGTCCTTACTGAGGTGCGATATCCATGAAGAGAAAATGGTAACATTTCATACCAATCTTTGTATGTCACTATCATCTTTTGTATAGTTTTCTTGATGTTTTTATTGGCGGCTTCCAACGCGCCATTCATCTTTGGTCGATACGGAGAAGAAATATGATATTTAATCTTGAATTGTGTATAGAGTTCTGTGATCATAGTGTTATTAATATTGGTACTGTTGTCTGTGATAATCCTTTCGAGGATGCCATACCGACAGATAAGGTTATGCTTAATGAATCGGGCCACAACATTCTTGGTAACAGAGGCAAATGAGGCTGCTTCAACCCACTTCATGAAGTAATCAATAGGAACCAGGATGAAATGATACCCATTAGAAGTCGTAGGCTTAATCTCTCCAATCATATCAATGCCCCACATTGCAAACGGCCAAGGAGCAGTCAAGACATTTAGAGGAACCAGAGGCACATGTACTTTTTCAGCATAAATCTGGCATGTGTGACAAGTTCTGGAATGGCGATGGCAATCAGTTTCCATGGTCGACCAATAATAACCCGCTCTCAGAATTTTCTTAGCCATGTGTGCCCATTGGAATGAGTACCAAAGATCCCTTCATGCATATCTTCCATAATCTTCTCAGCTTCCTTCTTGTCTACACAATGAAGCAGATTCGAATCATGTTTGTGCTTGTATAAAATTATGTTACTGAGGAAGAACGTATCAGAAAAGCTCCGTGGAAATTTCTTTTCATTAACAGACGCCCTCTTTGGGTACTCTTGAGCCTCGAGGCATCTCTTTACTTCATAAAACCAAGGCTTTTCGTCTACTCCATCAGTATCAACTTCGTAGGAATGTGCCGATTCATCCAGTCTCTCAATATTAATTCGAGGATCGTTGTTGTCCCATATGACTTTAAACATAGATGACATGGTTGCCAATGCGTCTGCCAATTGATTCTCTTCTGGTGGGATATGTTCAAAAGTGATTTCCTCGAAGTACAGAATTAATGTCAATACATGCTCCCGATAAGGAATGAGATTTGGATGCTTTGTATCCCATTCTCCCTTGATTTGACTTATGACTAAGGTTGAGTCCATATATACATCTAAGAACTTGATTCTCATATCAATAGCAGCTTTGATGCCCATGATCCATGCTTCATACTTGGCCATATTGTTGGCACAGTCAAAGTATAGTCTAGCGGTAAATGGCGTATGACAACCTTTGGGAGAGATAATCACAGCACCAATTCTGTTACCAAGCGCGTTGGAAGCTCCATCAAAAACCAAAGTCCATCGGGATCCCGGCACAGGTCCTTCATATGGTCCAGGTTCTTCAAAATGTATAACTAGCATGATATTCTCATTTATGAACTTGAAATTCATAGACTGATAGTTGTCTACAGCTTAGTAAGCCAAATGATCCTCCAGTACACTTTCTTTGATTTCCTTCTGAGTGGTGTACTGAATGTCGTATTTTGTTAAGACCATTTTCCATTTGGATATACTTCCGAAGAGAGCGGGTTTCTCGAATATGTAATTTATGGGATCCATCTTAGAGATCAACAAGGTAGTATACGTCAACATATATTGTCTTAGTCGACGAGCAGCCCATGCCAAAGCGCAACAAGTTTTCTCGAGTAGTGAGTATCTTGTTTCACAGTCGATAAACTCTTTGTTAAGGTAGTGTTGTACCCCAAAATTTGCCCTCCCATATTCTCCAAGAAATTGCCAAGTCAAGCTGCAAAATTCCCCAAGGGTTGCACAGTGCAAAGGTCTCCCATACAGTCAAAACTAGGGTTTGTGTTCTGATCAAGAAAATGAAGTTTTCAAAGGTCCAATCAAGTCTCACATGCTTACAAATATGGTCAAGTATCCTCATATCAAGTTTCAAGACATTCAGCACAAAATTGCACAGTCAAAAACCCTAATTGCACTACAGTCAACTGTAGGGGCAAAATGGTCATTTGACAGTCAAAAGTTCAAATTTTTGGTCAACATACCATTTTGAAGCCACAAACATCATTTGATCAATGCTTGATCATGATTCTCAAAATTTGGCTCAGAAATCATCAAGATGCAAAAGTTTCCTTATTTGGACAGCTGAAAAAGTCAACTGAAATTGACCAGGGCATAACTTTCACATGGATTATCAGAAAAATTCCATCCAAAACTCATTTTGAAGAGAAAGACATTTCCTACAACTCATCTTCATACTTCAAGTCCAAGAAATGCTCTCACAAAAAGTTATCAATTTCAACATTATAGGTCATTTTCAAAAGTCAACAAAAAGGGACTTTAAGTCAAAGGCCATAACTTGATATTGGTAAATCAAAATGACATGGGACCAAGGGCATTGGTTAGAGGACTCAAAGACCTTTCCAAAATGTCCAAGAACATGAGAAAAGCTTAAAAATTGAGCAAGTTATGCCTTGTGGAAGTTGGGAAATTTTTGGATATTTTGAAAAGTCAACATTGATTCAAATGACCCAAAATTGCTAATGGGCCCATTTTTCCTCCATAATTCATCATCCATGGCATGTGCACGACCACTTGGCCCAAAGGGAAGTATTTTCTCATTTTTTATTTATTTATTTGAATTTTTATTTATAATAATTCACTTAAATCAATTAAATATGTGAAAAATATTTAACTTAACCTAACCAATCTTTTTATACATGTTTTAGCCTCAAGATTTCGTGTATATGCAGATAAGGAAAGATTTGGAGAGATTGGAGATGATTGAGAACAAAGAACACATGGAAAAGATTGAAAAAGATCCTTAAAAATCAAATTTTCAAAAACCATCATTGCATTGGATTTATTCTACTTTTCTTGACCTAATGGACTCACTACATAAGCCTAAAGGAAACCCTAATGAGAATACACGCACAGCTGCTCCAAAAAGCCATTATCAAACTTGAAAAAAATTGCAAAAAATTCAAAACTGTAAATACCTTTGCAAGGCAATTCAGGTCTCAAGACTTGTTTCAATAGCTTCCTCAAGGTCCACTGAACGATTCCCAATCAAGAATACTCATCAGAACCTCAAGAATTGGTAACATGAATGCAAACTGTACCAAGAAAAATTCATAATCGTGCATCATGATTTACGCATCCTTTGTGATTTTTAATACTTGATTTATGTTCATTATGAAGTTCTGAAGCTAACCAATACACTTAATTGTCTTTTTATGTGCTACACACGATTATGCCATGTTTGAGTTTTAGGGTTTACAGGACCTCCAATTGGGGATTTTGAAACCAAGAAAAATTAGCCTTCAAGAGTACCATGGTTGTAATCAGCAAGCCTGGACGAAGAAGAAGCCACTATCGCGCCTAATTTCTGAACCCCCTAGACCTAATCGTTATTTTTCCAAAACCGGCCTAAGAGAACATATAAGAAACCGGTGCTTAATGTTTTTATATTTCAGGGATGATGAAGAAGACGAATTCGTGGCAGGCGACGACTGGTTGGTTTAAAATTCGCGCGCGATAATCCATTAATGCGTTGTTTCATATTATATTATTTGTTGTTTATTTATTTAACAAAAGGATTCAGTGGTTCAGCTGGCAAGCGTTGAGCGTGTTCACGTCCAAGACCTGGGTTCGATCCCCAGGTCTTCATACTTTCAAATATCATTTTTCCATTAATATTCACATGCAGCGCCTATGTTATAGTCCATGATACACCATCAGAATCCAGCATACACGCGTCTAACAGATTCAAATCAAAGGCTGAGAGTTGGAGAGCACCATAAACCCTGGTCCACGCTTCAGCATGCTACTCAAAAAAGTCAAACGGACCAGGTTTATTGGGCCAGGTTTCTCAAGATCACACCTCCTATTTGGGGACTACTACCCCCCCTGGTTTGCAATTCTCTATATTTTTCTAATATTTTATTTTCAATTATAATTTTATTTTCTTTATTGTTTTGAGTTAATTAATTATTTCTTCAAAATATAAAAAATGCATAAAAATCAGAAAAGATAAAAAATATAAAAAATATTTTTATTTTAATATTTCTTGTAAATAAATGCATGTAAATTAATTAATTTAAATTAGGGTTTTAATTTTAATTCCTTTCATAATAAAATCTAAAAAAATATAGAACTAGGTTTAATAAATGTTTTATTCCTTTTAATTTTTCTTTTTCACAATGATATTATTTATTTTATTTATTTTCATAATTAAAATTGTACATAAAAATTAGGTTTAATTTAGGTTAAATTTTAACGTCTTCTTAATAAATTAAAATGAAATAGAATTAGGGTTAGCGTTTATGTAACGTCTTCTTAATACATAAAAACACCAAAAAAAACAAATTCTTGCATTCCTTTAATTTTAATTCCTCATTAATTTTAAATTTTTCAAAAGGGTCCAATGCCCTCGTTTCGTTCTTAATTTCTTATTAATTCGCGTGTTTATTTTATGTCATTTAAATAATTATGTACTTCTCCCGAAGCCATGTAAATTACTTCTCGCACTTTTAATTCTTTTAATTTCTTTACTTTTCTGTCAAATCGGGTCCTGGTTAATTTTGGCGATGTGGACCCGCGCCATTTGTAATAGCTTTAGATTTTATTTTCTCGCAACTTTTTAACTGTTAATCAAGAGCATGAAAGACTGTATGGACAAAAATAAAAACAAGCGTAGAACACCAATAACATGACAAGATAAATACAAATGAAAACGACACACGAATCGCACACACCACCCCTAGGGTACGCCTCACTGTTGCCTTGCCTCGAAAGGTGATCGTCGAGTAGAGGATGTCTTAGTAAGTCCTCATGATCCGGGAACCTGGCATGAGGGTAGCTTCTAAGGTGTCTTCCCATTGCTCTGGTGATCACCATGTCCCGAACCTCGAATTGACCCGAACACCTCCAACGGTGGTGCTACCTACCTCTCAATGGTGGGATGGCACTACTTTAAAGGACATTTACACAGACGAATTCCTTAGGGTAGGTAGGTTCTCGTAGATACTTGCTCTAATTTCAAAACAAATTCAAAATACTTTTCACACCAACACATTTTCAAAAAGCTTTCGAAAGCATTTTTTCAAACACTCTTGAGGACCGATACAAGAGTCGAACTGAAATTTTCAAAGAAACTTTTTAAAACCCACAGTTGAAAAGCAAACAAACCATTTTGAAAACACAAATGAGCAAGTATCTAAGAGCCCATGGATAACCATGGATAGAAAGGGTGCTAACACCTTCCCTTTCTATAATCTACCTCCCGAACCGAGAGCAATCTCTTTAAGGAATTTTTCTGTGCTTTTGTCCTTTCCATTTGGAGAAAATAAAAGACGGTGGCGACTCTTGCTTCCGCGACATCTTCGCGAACCAGCGTTAAACAGTCAGTTCCAGATCCACCGATCACAGAACTGGCGACTCTGCTGGGGATACTTTTAAAGTGAGGTTTACCTTAGGACTAAGATCACTGTGTTTTCAATTGCTTTGACTTGTTTGCTTTATTATTGTGGGACTGTCTTGGGAGTTCTATAGATCCTAACCCGGATCTGGGGGATACCTTCTTAGAAAGTAGCAACAAGACTGTGAGGGAACTGTGCCGGGTATACCGACATGGTTGAAACAGTCTGCTACGTTGATGTGGCACTTTGGTGTGTACCGGTAACCCTTGAGTTCAGTCAAGGAGAGTACGGGGCCTCCGCGTGGTGTCATGAAGCATCAACAGACCTTAGGAACCTTAATTGAACTATCTTGGCCTCTTTAGGGGTAGTGAGATAACTGACTTTGGTGCAGTCCGAGGTTGGTTGATACTCGATACTACACTCAATTGAGGGTTGCTTTCCTGGAATATTTCGGTCGCCAGTTCAGTGGCTAAATCGAAATGATGAACAATGAAAGCAATCCCGTGATATTGGGAACCTTAGAACCCGGTTACTTTGATTAGGACAGGTTGAACCCACCAACTTCAAGAGGGTACTACCCAGACCCCATGCTGGCCTTAAACCTTAAGGGCTTGTCTTGTGTGCCTTGTGTGCCTTACATGTTTGTCTTTGTAAATATCTGTGGTGTGTTTAATCATAGCATCATGACATCATCCAGCATCATATGCATTGACTAACCATTTCAGGGGTTCGAATTTTCATCTTTGTTCTTGTTTTGTAGGACATGGAAACTGTTCGTAGAAAGACAATTCAAGTCAGTCTTGTAAGGATCCCTCCTCAGCTTAAGGAGCTTATATCCAGGATTCCCGAGAACTCTTCGTTCAGTGAAAAACATGGAAGCCTCATCAGCTTGGTCAATACCAACATTGAGGAAGACATGATGAAGGTCCTGTTCCAGTTCTTTGACCCTCTGCATCACTGTTTTACCTTCTTGGACTATCAGTTGGTACCTACATTGGAGGAGTTCTCCCGGCTCCTGAAGATCCCTATCCTTGATCAGCTACCCTTCAACGGTACAGAAAAGGAACCTAAGCTTGAAGAGATTGCTAAAGCCTTGCACCTACAGTCATCTGACCTCAAGGGACATTGGGAAGTTAGAAGTGGTATTAAAGGGTTCTTAGCCAGGTTTCTGTTTGAAAAGGCCCATGAATGTTGGAATTCCCTTGATTTGCAAGCTTTTGAAGAAGTGGTGGCCCTCCTTGTCTATGGTTTGGTGTTGTTCCCTAACCCAGATCAGCTTATTGATATCAGTGCTGTCCAGATCTTTATGTCCAGGAATCCTATACCTACATTGCTGGGGGACATCCTTCACTCATGTTACACTCGAACCATGAGAAAACAAGGTGTCCTTATGTGTTGCACTCCTCTCCTGGGAAGGTGGTTTATTTCGCACCTTCCACAATCAGTTTTGAAGAATGAGCGGGGTTTGAGATGGTCACAACGGTTGATGACTCTTACACATGCAGATATACATTGGTGCCCTAGGTCCAGAGAAGATGTCACTATCATTGATCGTTGCGGGGAGTACCCTAATGTTCCTTTACTTGGAATCAGAGGAGGTATTACTTATAGCCCATGCCTGGCTTGGAGACAGTTTGGTTATGCTCGGAGGGATGGTCCTCATGACATGTTAATTCCTGACATAGTTTTTGACTTCGACAACGATACTCAAGGACTTCGCCAGAGATTTATCAGAGCCTGGAGGATGCCAAGTAGGATAGACAGCAAGACACTGGGGCACAGGAACTCCATCCCTTTGGAGCCTTATCTCAAGTGGGTACGCGCCCGCTCCCAGAAGTTAGTGATGCCCTATCCTCATATGCTCCCAGTAATCAAAGAGCCAGTCTTAGAAGGAGAAGTGTCCTACACTATTCAGCACCCTGATATGCCCACATCCTGGGAAGAGATGCAGAAGAGATGGATCCAGCTTAAGGAAGAACGGAATTCTCTTGAGACTAGTCTACATGCCAGTGAAAAGAAGGTCTTGGAGCTCACCCGCCTGTTGCATGAGGAGAGGAATCTCAACACTTACATAGCTCCAAAGAGGATGCGTAGCATATTTTGGGATTGATTTGATTTTGTATTATTTGCCCATGAGGCTTTGATGTATTAAACAATGATTTCCTTAATGATAACGTGTGTTCCTTTTTGTCTACAACAAATTTGAACTTTCGAACCCTTGAATGCATTGCATAAACACATCTCATTCATCATGTGCATAGCAGGTTTTTCCTCTTTTCAGGTTGCTTACAGTTCTTCGCTGTTTATTTCAGCATCATGAATCCTGACTCTGCATCAACTGAGACATCAATCAAGGCTCTTCAGGTGCAGAATGCACAATTCCAGGAATTAATCAAGGGTCTGGCTCAAGGCCAAGAAGAACTGAAGGCTATGCTCCTGAAGAAGGAGAAGAAGAAGAAGAGAAGAACTGTTCTGTTCAACTCGGGCCGAAGGTTTGGTAATGCTCTGCAGCAGGAAGAGGCTGGTTCTTCTGTTGGCAAGAGTAGTCCTCAGACAGAAGCAAGGGTTCCTAGTCCGGTAGTCTCCGACAACGAGACTGATTTTGATGAAGAGCAGTACCCTCCTGCAGAAGACAGATATAAGCAATTGGAGGACAGGTTGAAGGCTATGGAGGTTCAACAGGTACCTGGGCTGGATTTCGGAGATCTGGGTTTGTCAACCGGTGTGATCATCCCTCACAATTTCAAAGCACCATCCTTCTCTAAATATGACGGGGCGTCTTGTCCCAAGCTGCATTTAAGGTCCTATGTTCGGAAAATTCAACCGTACTCTGCGGATAAGAATTTGTGGATCCACTTCTTCCAGGAGAGTCTTTCAGGGACTCATCTCGAATGGTTCTATCAGCTGGATGGGACCAAGGTTCGTAACTGGGAGGAGTTGGCTACTGCTTTCTATAAGCAGTATCAATATAATGCCGACCTTGCCCCCACACGTACCCAGCTCCAGGGTATGTCGTTAGGTGCAAGCGAAGGTTTTAAGGAGTACGCTCAGAAGTGGAGAGACCTAGCTGGCAGGGTGCATCCACCATTGACTGATCGGGAGTTGGTAGACATGTTCTTAGGGACCCTATCTGGGCCGTTTTTCAACCATCTGATCGGGAATTCTTCTGCTGGGTTCACTGATTTGATTCTGACTGGAGAAAGAATTGAGGCTGGGTTAAAATCTGGTAAGATTGCGAAGGGTGCATCATCTAGTTCTGAGAAGAAACCCTTCAAGAAGGAGTCTAGTGCCGTGTATGGTTCCAAGAGATCAGAGAGACCTGAGCGCCGCCAATCTGTCAGTGCGGTAATGATTGCTAAGCCTGCTGCCGCTCCTCGGCCGACCAATCCTCAAAGGGCTGAAAGACCCCGGAGGGAGTTTACCCAGTTAAGCATGACCTTGTCGCAGATCCTGCCACAGTTGCTATCAACCAACTTAGTGACTGTCCGGGAAGCTCCGAAGTTCCCAAATACTGCATCTCCTAAGTACAACCCGAATGCTCGATGTGCTTACCATTCAGATAGCCCGGGGCATGCCACTGATGACTGTTGGGCATTAAGGAACAAGCTGCAGGACCTTATTGACGCCAAGGAGGTACAATTTGAGGCATCTGAGAGGCCGAATGTAGTTACTGCTCATATGCCTCAACATGGGGTAAATGCTGTTGACAAAGACGTTTATGCTGTTTCTGTGGACGATCTAGCCACTCCTCTGAAGACTGTCAAGAAGAATTTGCTGCTGGCCGGTTTATTTCCGGGTTGCAGCGAGGGTTGCCTGTTCTGTGCTGTGTCCCTATCTGGTTGTTCCTTGCTGAAGTTAGGCATCCAAAGCCTAATGGATAGCAAGGAGATTCTGTTTAAGAAGTCCGCTGTTCGGTTGGTTCCAGTGGAAGAAGTTTCTGTGGTGACTATCTTCAATAACCCAATCCCGCCTCTCCCGAAGAAGCCCGTTCAAATCATGACCGTTGCACCTGTTATCATCACTTTTCCGGGGCCCCTGCCCTATGTATCTGATAAAGCTGTCCCCTAGCATTATGGGCCAGATGTGTATGTGAATGGGATTAAACAAGAATTCAACGCTGGCGCCAGCATTTGTGACATCACTGGCCCAGCCAAGGTTACCCGCAGTGGCAGGCTCTTCTCGCCTGACATTGCACCGCCTGCTGCCCGAAGACCACTTCTCATAACCCCTGCAGGTGTACCTGTTCCTGCTGCTGATCCAATTGTTTCTCCTGCTGCCGAGTCATCCAATACTCGGGGCAAAGGAGTTGAAGTTGAGCCTGCCCAGACGGAGGCACCTGTACCTATAACTGCTGAGGCCTCCCAACAAGAGATGGAGGAGATTCTGAAAATTATAAAGAAGAGCGACTTTAATGTTGTGGAACAGCTGGGGCACACGCCCTCCAAGATCTCCATGCTTTCTTTATTGCTGTGCTCCGAGGCCCATGCTAAGGCCTTAATCTCTTTCCTCAAGACGGCCCATGTGCCACATGAGACGTCTGCAGTCCAGTTCACTGATTGCGTAGCAAATCTAACGGCAGACAATGGCTTGGGTTTCTCAGATGCTGACTTGACCGCGAAGGGAAGAAACCATAATGATGCTCTGCATGTCTCTATCGAATGCAGGGGCACTACCTTGGCACATGTATTGGTGGATACTGGCTCTTCTTTGAATGTGCTACCCAAGAAGGCTTTGGACCGGTTAGATTGTGAAGGCCTGGAATTAAAACCCAGCAATATCATCGTCAGGGCCTTTGATGGTTCAAAGAGGATGGTTCATGGAGAGGTTGACATTCCGATTCGTGTGGGCTCCCAGGTGTTCGACTCTACATTTTATGTGATGGATATCCGTCCATCTTACTCTTGTCTATTGGGTCGACCTTGGATACATAAGGCTGGGGCAGTGACTTCTACCTTGCACCAAAAGTTGAAGTACCCCGTCAGAGGGAAGATCGTCACTGTGCAGGGAGAGGAAGAGTATATGGTAAGTCACCTGAATTCCTTCAGATACATTGAGATGGATGGGGAGTTTATTGAAACCCCCTTTCAGCATTTTGAGGAGGTGCTTCCAATTACAGCAGCGTCAGAAACAACAATGGAAGAAAATGTTCCTTTGAAGATGGCTTCCCTGAAGGATGCCCGGGCTGTGGTTCAGAAGGGTGAATGTGCTAACTGGGGCAGACTTCCAGACTTTACTCAGAAGACTGATAAATTTGGGCTGGGTTTTACTACAGAGGGGCAGAAAGCTATGAGGAAAGCAAAGATCGGAAGACCTCCTGTGATCATTACAAATCCAGGAGTGAATGCTGTTGGGGAAGACAACGAAGTGGATGAAGCGGAATTTAATAGCTGGATCTATCCGACAACCGAAGGCGGATTGAACAACTGGATTGCTAAGGATCATACTCCTGTTACCTTTGTGACGCAGTAATAAATTTCTTTGTTTCGTTATTTTGTAATAAACAATAATAAACTCTTTGGCCCGGTGTCTTACCCGAGGCACCGTGGTATCATTTGTGAGGGCATATAAATTGTCATTTCATATATCATGAATGAAAATCTTGGACGTTCCTCGCATCGCAAATATTGTGCTCCTTTTCTGTCTTTCTTTCCTTTACATATATTTCAAAACAGCTGTATTTACACACACACTCACTCATACAGGTTTCAATCCACTCTGGATCTCACTGATAACAACTCTGCTACTGCCAGTTATGACTTCGAAAGTCCGATCAACTTAGCCGAAGACGAAGGTGAAGATGATTGCGAAGTGCCTGGCGAGCTTGCAAGACTGTTACTTCAGGAAGAGGGGGAAATTCAACCCCATGAAGAGCCAGTGGAAACCATAAACTTAGGTACTGAGGCAGACAGGAAAGAGGTAAAGATTGGTGCTAACCTAGAGCTCAGCGTGAAGCAACGGTTGACTCAGATGCTACATGATTATATGGAGATCTTTGCCTGGTCCTACGAAGACATGCCCGGGTTGGATACCGATATTGTGGTCCATCACTTGCCAACTAAGGAAGACTTCCCTCCAGTTAAGCAAAAGGTCCGTCGGATGCGTCCAGAGATGTCTGAGAAGATTAAAGCCGAGGTTATGAAACAGTTTGATGTCGGGTTCCTTGCAGTGACTTCTTACCCCCAGTGGGTTGCTAATGTGGTGCCGGTACCTAAGAAAGACGGTAAGGTCAGAATGTGTGTCGATTACAGGGATCTGAACAGGGCTAGCCCCAAGGATGACTTCCCCTTACCTCACATTGATGTCCTTGTTGATAATACAGCTCAGCATAAGGTGTTCTCTTTCATGGATGGATTTTCAGGTTATAATCAGATCAAGATGGCACCTGAAGACATGGAGAAGACTACATTTGTTACTCAGTGGGGCACCTTCTGCTATAAGGTCATGCCATTCGGGTTGAAGAACGCTGGGGCAACCTACCAACGCGCCATGGTTGCTCTATTTCATGACATGATCCATCACGAGATAGAAGTGTATGTGGACGACATGATCGCTAGGTCCCAGACTGAGGAAGAACATCTAGATCATCTGCAAAAATTGTTTGACCGGTTGAAACTGTACAAGCTGAGGTTGAACCCGAACAAGTGCACCTTCGGGGTAAGATCTGGGAAGTTGTTAGGCTTCGTAGTGAGTGATAAAGGTATTCAAGTGGACCCTGCTAAGGTCAAAGCTATTCAAGAGATGCCAGTTCCTAGGACAGAGAAGGAAGTCAGAGGCTTTTTAGGACGCCTGAATTACATTGCTCGATTCATCTCACATCTGACTGCTACCTGTGAACCAATCTTCAAGCTGCTGAAGAAAGATCAGGTAGTATGCTGGAACGATGAATGTCAGGCTACTTTTGACAGAATCAAAGAGTATCTCCAAGAACCACCTATCCTTATGCCACCGGTTGAAGGGAGACCTCTGATCCTATATCTAACAGTGCTGGACAACTCAATGGGGTGTGTGCTGGGGCAGCATGACGAGTCTGGCCGAAAAGAGCATGCCATTTATTACCTTAGCAAAAAGTTTACCGACTGTGAGACCCGATACTCACTACTTGAGAAAACTTGCTGCGCTTTGGTATGGGCTGCTCGCCGGCTGAGACAGTATATGCTGACTCATACTACCTTGTTGATCTCAAAGATGGATCCTATAAAGTACATATTTGAAAAGCCTGCTCTGTCTGGGAGAATTGCAAGATGGCAAATGATCTTGACAGAATACGATATTCAGTACACGACCCAGAAAGCCATCAAGGGAAGTGTATTGGCAGACCACTTAGCTCATCAAGCTGTAGATGACTACCAATCAATGAACTTCGAGTTTCCGGATGAAAGCATCATGATTGTGACTGATTGTGAAGTACCTGGACCGGATGAAGGACCTGAACCAGGATCCTGATGGTCTATGCACTTTGACGGAGCCTCCAATGCTTTGGGTAACGGTATCGGCGCCATAATCATATCTCCACAAGGTACTCATACTCCGCTCACTGCCCGGCTATGTTTCAACTGTACCAACAACATGGCAGAGTACGAGGCGTGCATCATGGGTCTTCAAGCTGCGATCGACCTAAGGATCAAGTTTCTGAGTGTCTTCGGAGATTCCGCTCTTGTGATCAATCAGATCAAAGGAGAGTGGGATACGAAACATCCAAACCTGATTCCTTACAGAGAATTTGTGCTGACCCTGATCCCCCACTTCACAGAGATAACCTTCGAACACTTTCCAAGAGAAGAGAATCAGTTGGCGGACGCGTTAGCTACAATGTCTTCTATGTTCAAGGTCAAATGGGATAATGAGGCTCCCCGAATCATCATTTGGAAACTGGACGAACCGGCATACTGTTGTGATCTCGAGACTGAATTGGTAACAGAGAAGCCTTGGTACCATGAGGTGAAGAGATATCTGGAAGCTCAGGAATACCCTGAAGGTGCATCAATCAATGATAAGAAATTCCTGAGAAGGTTCGCAGCCAAGTTCTTCCTTAGCAACGACATCTTATACAAACGAAACCATGATTCAACCCTGCTGCGTTGTGTGGATAAGACTGAAGCAGAAAGAATCATGGAAGAGCTACATGAAGGGACCTTTGGTACACACTCCAGTGGACATACTATGGCTAAGAAGATCCTACGGGCAGGATACTATTGGTCCACAATGGAAGCTGACTGTTACCAACATTCCAGGACATGCCATAAGTGCCAGATTTACGCAGACAAGGTGCATGTTCCTTCGGTTCCCCTGAATGTTCTGACTGCTCCTTGGCCATTTGCAATGTGGGGCATAGACATGATTGGCGAGATTAAACCTACGGCATCTAATGGGCATCGCTTCATCCTGGTAGCGATTGATTATTTTACGAAGTGGGTTGAAGCAGCATCCTATGCTACGGTAACCAAGACTGTTGTGGCACGGTTCATTCGACATAACTTGATCTGTCGGTACGGCGTCCCAGAGAGAATAATTACAGACAACGGTACCAATCTGAACAACAAGATGATCGCTGAGCTCTGCGAACAGTTCAAAATACAGCACCACAATTCTTCTCCTTACAGACCGAAGATGAATGGGGCTGTAGAAGCAGCAAATAAGAACATCAAGAAAATCGTGCAGAAGATGACAGTGACTTATAAAGATTGGCACGAGATGTTACCGTTCGCTCTACATGGATACCGTACCTCAGCTAGGACGTCAACCGGGGCAACTCCTTTCTCTCTGGTTTATGGTATGGAGGCAGTCTTACCAATCGAAGTGCAAATACCCTCTCTCCGGATAATGAAGGATGCAAACCTGAACGAGGATGATTGGATCCAGACACGACTTGATCAGCTCAACCTCATTGATGAAAAGAGACTTGCTGCTATCTGCCATGGTCAGACGTATCAGAAACGGATGATCAGGGCATTTAACAAAAAGGTCAGACCACAGGAGTATCAAGTTGGGGATCTGGTAATCAAGAGAATCATCCTTCCTCAGAGTGATCCAAGGGGCAAATGGACCCCTACGTACGAAGGGCCATTTGTGGTTAAACATGTGTTCTCAGGAGGAGCCATGATATTAACCAACATGGATGGTGACGACCTTCCTCACCCCGCCAATGCAGACATAGTAAAAAAATACTATGCATAAAAAAGACCCGCTAGGCTGACATGCCTAGGCAAAAATTAGGGCTTCCCGTCGAACCAAAAGGGTTCGGGCAAAATGAAGGGATGAAAATGAAAAAATCTGTACACCCGGTAAGTCGAAAACCTGAAAAGGCGGCTTGGGCAAAAATGGGTATCCTGGTGGACTGAAAACCCGAAAGGGCGGTCCAGGCAAAAATTAGGGATAAAGCGTAATACTATGTCTCATTGGATCACTTTGCATCCAGAATCTGGTATCTACATCAAGTTCAGACGGCATCGATCAGTCAGCTTCACCTTCAACCAAGGTCATCAAGTGATGAGACGCTCGGAGTTATAAAGGCAATAGCAGAGTTGAAACCCAGTGGATCATTCATATTTCACACAGCTGTTTTATCTTCTCTTGTACAAAATTTGTATAAACTCTTTTGTTCGGCGGCGTTCTCTTACTAGGACGTCAGCCTCTTGTACACAAAACGCCTATTCACAGGCCATTCAAAATCAATACAAATATATTTTCAGTTAAACGTGCCAATTGTTTTTCTTTTTCTGTTTTGTTTTGCGAAGAACGTCCAAGGTTCAATTTGTGATATATGCATTGACAATAATTTGCTAACTCATAAATATTTGCATACGAAACAAAGGAATTAATTGCAGGTGACACTAGGAACAAGGGCAATAAAGAGTTGTCTAAGCAATCTAGTTGTTCTATCCTCCAAGGTACCAAGGTAGGTTCAGCTAAAGAACATTACCAGTATATCTTAACTCCCCAAAGAGTAAGTAGTCAATACACTCTTCTCCAAGCAGAGTTATCAAATCTCAAGGAAATTGAGTATCCTCCAGCAGATCTCAACATTCCCCAGCAGCAATATACATATTCTTAACAAGCATCCCCGGCAGTCTTGACCTAAAGATTGTTCCCCGGCGGCATATCAATGTTCAGAGGAATCACTTCCCCCGCAGTTCAAAACTTCCCCAAGAGAGTCCAATCCAGCTCTCCCAGGAAGGTTGGAATTCATCTCCCCAAGCAGTAAGCTTATCCCCAGTAGATTCTGGAAGCTTATCCTTCACAAAGCGAACTCGTCTCCCGGTTTTATTCAAAGAGTTATTTCCTTAACAGGATATAACTGGGTTATCCTCAGCCAAAAGCCACGGAAAGAGCGTCCTCGACGAAATCTTCTTACCCCAGCGAAGTCCATCAACACTTCCAACAACAAGGGTATCCCCAACAAATTATTATCAACACTCAGCAAGGCCTCTCTCTCCCCACAGAGTATTGCTTCCCAGCATGGTCGCTAGAGTATCTTTTCTCCCCGCAGAATCTTCCATTTGCCAAGTTTATTCCGCAACGGAGTCATCTTCTCCTACCGGTATTCTTGCAGTTATCATCCCCAGCGGAAGCAAAAGCTTATTCTTCAACATCAGCCCAGGATACGACATCCCGGCACCCGTCAAGGATTCGCTTCCCTAGACAAAAACATACATAAAACATCACATATATCATTATAGCATGCGTAGACGCATTATATCATGCAAATCTCATTTATGTTGAGAACATCATTGCTTGATCCATATCATGCATCGCATATGACTGACCTCTACCTTTCAGGAAAGATGCAGTTAAAATGCTCAAACATATTTCAAGGCCTTCTCTAGTCCAGCTAAATCGACTCCCAATAGATTTTTCTGATAAAGACTCAGTAGAAGTTATCCCAGGTTATAATTTCCTATTGGTTCTCTCTCCGATGGTGCATGAGATTTCCTTTTTTAGGTTATAATTTCCTATGGTTCCCTCTCCGACGGTGAGTGAGGTGATAATTCCTTTTCAGATGGTTCCCTCTCCGACGGTGAGTGAGGTGATAATCTCCTATGGTCCCCTCTCCGACGGTGAGTGAGGCGATAATTCCTTTCCTAATGGTTCCCTCTCCGACGGTGAGTGAGGCGATAATTCCTTTCCTAATGGTTCCCTCTCCGACGGTGAGTGAGGCGATAATTCCTTCCCTAATGGTTCCCTCTCCGACGGTGAGTGAGGTGATAATCCCTTTTCAGATGGTTCCCTCTCCGACGGTGAGTGAGGTGATAATCTCCTATGGTTCCCTCTCCGACGGTGAGTGAGGTGATAATTCCTTTTCAGATGGTTCCCTCTCCGACGGTGAGTGAGGTGATAATCTCCTATGGTTCCCTCTCCGACGGTGAGTGAGGTGATAATTCCTTTTCAGATGGTTCCCTCTCCGACGGTGAGTGAGGTGATAATCCCTTTTCCTATGGTTCCCTCTCCGACGGCGACTGAGGTGATGATTCCCTTTCAGATTATAATGGCCTATGGTTCTCTTCCCGATCCCGCGAAGATGGTAATTCCCACCAAGATTTTCTCAACGAGCGTTGTCGAAGTTAAAATCACCCAAGGTTCTCTTACCATTCATGCTAAGGTAGTAACCATCCCTGGTTCATTCATCATCCTTGAAGCTCCAGACTCAGCTCCTGTAACCAGTCAGGACACATTTATACAAAGCATCTGAAAACCAGCTCCTGCAACGTGTCAGGTACTCTTTTTTCTTTTGCAGGTATGCAGGTTCTCGCTAAGGAATATCTTATGCGATCAATATCCAGATGGCATCTATAAGCCCATCATCCTATTTATCAACCTCTAAATGGCATCTGTAAGCCCATTCCCATCACACGGGTTCTATGTGAGCGCAAATTTCTGGGCACTCTAGTGTTCAATCATCTTCCACCCTCGGATTACGAAAGGCACGTCAGCCAATCTGCATCCTCAGGTCTAAGAAGATTGAACAGGGGCAACTGTTGTACCCCAAAATTTGCCCTCCCATATTCTCCAAGAAATTGCCAAGTCAAGCTGCAAAATTCCCCAAGGGTTGCACAGTGCAAAGGTCTCCCATACAGTCAAAACTAGGGTTTGTGTTCTGATCAAGAAAATGAAGTTTTCAAAGGTCCAATCAAGTCTCACATGCTTACAAATATGGTCAAGTATCCTCATATCAAGTTTCAAGACATTCAGCACAAAATTGCACAGTCAAAAACCCTAATTGCACTACAGTCAACTGTAGGGGCAAAATGGTCATTTGATAGTCAAAAGTTCAAATTTTTGGTCAACATACCATTTTGAAGCCACAAACATCATTTGATCAATGCTTGATCATGATTCTCAAAATTTGGCTCAGAAATCATCAAGATGCAAAAGTTTCCTTATTTGGACAGCTGAAAAAGTCACTGAAATTGACCAGGGCATAACTTTCACATGGATTATCAGAAAAATTCCATCCAAAGCTCATTTTTAAGAGAAAGACATTTCCTACAACTCATCTTCATACTTAAAGTCCAAGAAATGCTCTCACAAAAAGTTATCAATTTCAACATTATAGGTCATTTTCAAAAGTCAACAAAAAGGGACTTTAAGTCAAAGGCCATAACTTGATATTGGTAAATCAAAATGACATGGGACCAAAGGCATTGGTTAGAGGACTCAAAGACCTTTCCAAAATGTCCAAGAACATGAGAAAAGCTTAAAAATTGAGCAAGTTATGCCTTGTGGAAGTTGGGAAATTTTTGGATATTTTGAAAAGTCAACATTGATTCAAATGACCCAAAATTGCTAATGGGCCCATTTTTCCTCCATAATTCATCATCCATGGCATGTGCACGACCACTTGGCCCAAAGGGAAGTATTTTCTCATTTTTTATTTATTTATTTGAATTTTTATTTATAATAATTCACTTAAATCAATTAAATATGTGAAAAATATTTAACTTAACCTAACCAATCTTTTTATACATGTTTTAGCCTCAAGATTTCGTGTATATGTAGATAAGGAAAGATTTGGAGAGATTGGAGATGATTGAGAACAAAGAATACATGGAAAAGATTGAAAAAGATCCTTAAAAATCAAATTTTCAAAAACCATCATTGCATTGGATTTATTCTACTTTTCTTGACCTAATGGACTCACTACATAAGCCTAAAGGAAACCCTAATGAGAATACACGCACAGCTGCTCCAAAAAGCCATTATCAAACTTGAAAAAAATTGCAAAAAAGTCAAAACTGTAAACACCTTTGCAAGGCGATTCAGGTCTCAAGACTTGTTTCAATAGCTTCCTCAAGGTCCACTGAACGATTCCCAATCAAGAATACTCATCAGAACCTCAAGAATTGGTAACATGAATGCAAACTGTACCAAGAAAAATTCATAATCGTGCATCATGATTTACGCATCCTTTGTGATTTTTAATACTTGATTTATGTTCATTATGAAGTTCTGAAGCTAACCAATACACTTAATTGTCTTTTTATGTGCTACACACGATTATGCCATGTTTGAGTTTTAGGGTTTACAGGACCTCCAATTGTGGATTTTGAAACCAAGAAAAATTAGCCTTCAAGAGTACCATGGTTGTAATCAGCAAGCCTGGACGAAGAAGAAGCCACTATCGCGCCTAATTTATGAACCCCCTAGACCTAATCGTTATTTTTCCAAAACCGGCCTAAGAGAACATATAAGAAACCGTTGCTTAATGTTTTTATATTTCAGGGATGATGAAGAAGACGAATTCGTGGCAGGCGGCGACTGGTTGGTTTAAAATTCGCGCGCGATAATCCATTAATGCGTTGTTTCATATTATATTATTTGTTGTTTATTTATTTAACAAAAGGATTCAGTGGTTCAGCTGGCAAGCGTTGAGCGTGTTCACGTCCAAGACCTGGGTTCGATCCCCAGGTCTTCATACTTTCAAATATCATTTTTCCATTAATATTCACATGCAGCGCCTATGTTATAGTCCATGATACACCATCAGAATCCAGCATACACGCGTCTAACAGATTCAAATCAAAGGCTGAGAGTTGGAGAGCACCATAAACCCTGGTCCACGCTTCAGCATGCTACTCAAAAAAGTCAAACGGACCAGGTTTATTGGGCCAGGTTTCTCAAGATCACACCTCCTATTTGGGGACTACTACCCCCCTGGTTTGCAATTCTCTATATTTTTCTTATATTTTATTTTCAATTATTATTTTATTTTCTTTATTGTTTTGAGTTAATTAATTATTTCTTCAAAATATAAAAAATGCATAAAAATCAGAAAAGATAAAAAATATAAAAAATATTTTTATTTTAATATTTCTTGTAAATAAATGCATGTAAATTAATTAATTTAAATTAGGGTTTTAATTTTAATTCCTTTCATAATAAAATCTAAAAAAATATAGAACTAGGTTTAATAAATGTTTTATTCCTTTTAATTTTTCTTTTTCACAATGATATTATTTATTTTATTTATTTTCATAATTAAAATTGTACATAAAAATTAGGTTTAATTTAGGTTAAATTTTAACGTCTTCTTAATAAATTAAAATGAAATAGAATTAGGGTTAGCGTTTAATTGCAATTAATTTTTTCTATTAAATCTTAAAATACATAAAAACACCAAAAAAACAAATTCTTGCATTCCTTTAATTTTAATTCCTCATTAATTTTAAATTTTGCAAAAGGGTCCAATGCCCTCGTTTCGTTCTTAATTTCTTATTAATTCGCGTGTTTATTTTATGTCATTTAAATAATTATGTACTTCTCCCGAAGCCATGTAAATTACTTCTCGCACTTTTAATTCTTTTAATTTCTTTACTTTTCTGTCAAATCGGGTCCTGGTCAATTTTGGCGATGTGGACCCGCGCCATTTGTAATAGCTTTAGATTTTATTTTCTCGCAACTTTTTAACTGTTAATCAAGAGCATGAAAGACTGTATGGACAAAAATAAAAACAAGCGTAGAACACCAATAACATGACAAGATAAATACAAATGAAAACGACACATGAATCGCACACACCACCCCTAGGGTACGCCTCACTGTTGCCTTGCCTCGAAAGGTGATCGTCGAGTAGAGGATGTCTTAGTAAGTCCTCATGATCCGGGAACCTGGCATGAGGGTAGCTTCTAAGGTGTCTTCCCATTGCTCTGGTGATCACCATGTCCCGAACCTCGAATTGACCCGAACACCTCCAACGGTGGTGCTACCTACCTCTCAATGGTGGGATGGCACTACTTTAAAGGACATTTACACAGACGAATTCCTTAGGGTAGGTAGGTTCTCGTAGATACTTGCTCTAATTTCAAAACAAATTCAAAATACTTTTCACACCAACACATTTTCAAAAAGCTTTCGAAAGCATTTTTTCAAACACTCTTGAGGACCGATACAAGAGTCGAACTGAAATTTTCAAAGAAACTTTTTAAAACCCACAGTTGAAAAGCAAACAAACCATTTTGAAAACACAAATGAGCAAGTATCTAAGAGCCCATGGATAACCATGGATAGAAAGGGTGCTAACACCTTCCCTTTCTATAATCTACCTCCCGAACCGAGAGCAATCTCTTTAAGGAATTTTTCTGTGCTTTTGTCCTTTCCATTTGGAGAAAATAAAAGACGGTGGCGACTCTTGCTTCCGCGACATCTTCGCGAACCAGCGTAAACAGTCAGTTCCAGATCCACCGATCACAGGTAGTATATTGCATGATCTTTTTTACCAGACTCGTCATGTTGCCCCAGTACACACCCCATTGAGTTCTCTAATACTGTTAAGTACATGATAAGGGGTCTTTCTTCAATTGGAGGCATCAGAATCGGAGGTTCTTGGAGGTACTCCTTGATTTTGTCAAAAGCTATTTGGCAATCGTCGTTCCATTTCACTACTTGATCTTTCTTCAGTAACTTGAAGATTAGCTCACAAGTAGCGATCAAGTGAGATATAAATCAGGCAATATAATTTAGTTTTCCTAAGAAACCTCTGACTTCCTTCTCAATACGGGGAGCTAGCATTTCTTGAATGGCTTTGACCTTGGCGGGATCAACTTCAATATCTTTACCACTGATAACAAAACCTGTGAGTTTACTGGATCTCATCCCAAAAGTGCACTTGTTCGGATTTAACCTCAACTTGTACTTCTTTAGTGTCTCAAACAGCTTGTGTAGCCGGTCGAGATGTTCTTCTTCAGTCTAAGATTTGGCTATCATGTCGTTAACATAAACATCTATCTCGTGATGTATCATGTCATGGAACAAAGCTACCATAGCATGCTGATATGTTGCACCGAAGTTCTTCAAATCGAAAGGCATAACCTTGTAAGAGAAAGTGCCCCACTATGTGACGAAGGTAGTTTTCTCCATGTCTTCGGGTGCCATCTTGATCTGATTATAACCTAAGAAACCATCCATGAAGAAGAATACTTTGTGCTGAGCGGTGTTGTCAACCAGAACATTAATATGTGGAAGTGGAAAGTCATCTTTGAGGCTTTCCCTGTTCAGATCCCTATAGTCCATACACATACGCACTTTACCATCTTTCTTAGGTATTAACACCACATTTGCAACCCACTAAGGATAGGATGTAACAGCTAAGAAACCTGCATTGAATTGCTTCATAACCTCAGCCTTGATCTTTTCGGACATCTCAGGACGCATCCGACGAACCTTCTGCTTTATTGGATAACAACCTTCTTTCATTGATAGACGGTGAACCACAATATCAGTGTCGAGCCCTGTCATGTCTTCGTACGACCAAGCAAAGATCTCAATGTAATCCCGCAACATCTGAATTAACCTGTTCGTGACATTGTCCTCTAGGTTGGCCCCTATCTTGACTTCTTTCATGTCTTCTGTAGTACCTAAGTTTAAAACCTTGACTGGCACTTCCTGTGGTTGTATAGCCTTTTCTCTTACATTAATAGTCTAGCAAGTTCTCCCGGTGCTTCACAATCTTCCTCACCTTCATCCTCGGCTTGGTAGATCATATTTTCAAAGTCATAAGTGGAAATAGTAGAATTGTTATCAATGGGATCCAGAGTGGATGTGGATCTGCAATTTGTCGTGTGGGTGTGTGTAAGAACACATAGCTATTTTAAAGGTGTAATAAAATAAAATAAAGACAAAGAGTGCAAAATTTGAATGCAAAATGTCCAATGATTTATTGAATGAAAATATGTTAATGAAATGACAACTCTAACAAATGAACTATTGTGCCCTGGGTAAGACACAAGTCTTAAAGTTATTGTTTTAAAGTTACATAACCAAACTTGCAAGCAATAAAACAGAAAGTAGCATTTACTCCTGACTAAAGGAGATTAGTATAACATCTTCAGTCTTCCAGTTGCTGAGCCCATTGGTAGTAGAGGGAAAAATCCAACTGTCTAGGTCATAGTCACCATCAGCATCTTCTACCGTGTTAACTCCATTTTGTTGACATAGAATGGTGGTCTTCCAGTACAAGCACGACGCACATCCATATGAGCCTCTACAGTGAAACCCAAACCAAATTTGTCATACTTATAAGGAATGTCAAGAAGCTGACCCCAAGTAGGGCAACCACCTTCTTTTACTACAGCTCTAGCATCCTTCAAAGAAGCCATTCTAGGCGGTACCCTGGTAACCTTGGGAATA
This sequence comes from Vicia faba, assembly GCA_948472305.1. NCBI lineage: Eukaryota > Viridiplantae > Streptophyta > Magnoliopsida > Fabales > Fabaceae > Vicia > Vicia faba. Next base: position 706,824,505 of record OX451740.1, read on the forward strand.
GCGAAAACGTCTTCAGTAACGGTAGTCGTCCGAGGAATAACTTCAAAAGTCTGGAAGGGTTTTTTGATGAATTCGACGTCCATTTCAACATACTTGAATGAGTTCAAGTGACTTACCGTGTACTCTTCTTCACCATAAACTGTAACAACCTTTCCCTTCACGGGATATTTCAACTTTTGATGTAGGGTTGATGTAACAGTGCCTTCCCCATGAACCTAGGGGCGTCCAAGTAAACAAGAATAGGTCAGACAAATGTCCATCACATAGAAGGTAGAATCAAATACTTGCGAACCTATTCTGATCGGAAGATCCACCTGTCTGTGTACCATCCTTTTTGAACCATCAAAGGCCCTGACCACAATGTCGTTGGGTTTCAGCATAACCCCTTCATAGTCAAGTCTAACTAGAGCACCCTTTGGTAGAACATTCAACGAGGAACCTGTATCAACCAACACATGAGCTAAACTAGTGCCCCTGCATTCAATAGAGACATACAAGGCCTTGTTATGGTTTCTTCCTTTGGGAGTCAGGTCGACATCAGAAAAGCCTATCCCATTATCATTCATCAGGCTAGAAACATAACTTTCAAATTGATCAGCAGAGATTTCTTGCGCACATGTGCAGATTTCAAGAACTTCACCAAAGTATGGGCATGGGATTCAGAGCATAATAAGAGGGATAACATGGAGATCTTTGAGGGAGTCTTCCCTAGCTGTTCAACAATCTTGTAAACTCTATTTTTGATAATTTTTAATACCTCCTCCAACTCTTTCCTGGAGGTATCTTCAGCGATAACTTCTTTACGTGACTCCTTCTGGGCAGGCTCATTCATTTTTCCTTTACCTGGAGTCTCGATTGTTGACTTGGAAACAGTAACATGAACTGGTATAACAATAGTGTTCGGAGAGATTTCTGGAGAGAAAACCCTTCTACTTCTGGTAACCTTACTGGTCCTGACAATATTTTCAACATTCAATAGTTCTTTCTTGACACCATGGTAGTAGACGTTGGCCCCGTAATTCCAAGGGACAGCCTTGTCAGAGGAGTATGGGATTGGTCTGGGTGCGGTGATTATCAGAGGAGAAACTCTAGGTTCAGCCTTAACTTTCACAAGGCCTTTGGCAGTGATCCTTATAGGAGTACCAAAAATTACATATACCTCTTCAAGCTCCAAGTCTTGAAATGAATTCTCAATAGAAGGAGTTTTCTCAACTAGAATTATATGGTTATCCATCAGACGCTGAATACCTTTTTTCAACAGTTGGCAGCCATTGGGTTGGGCTGTACAACAATAGCATCTCTCAATACAACCAAGAAATAAACCGGCTTGCAACAGATTCTTCTTAATAATTGTCAGTGGAGTAATCAAGTCACTTACAACAGAAATATAAAGAACATCATCAATAGCACTTATTCCTTTGTCGTGCTTAGGCATAGGTGCAGTAATCACATTTGGGGTCTTGAGAGGATCAAACTCAATTTCTTTATTGTCAATCATGTCTTGAATTTTATTTTTCAAAGCAAAGCATCTATTTGTATCGTGTCTGGGACTATTGGAAATGATAGGCGCATATTACATTAGGATTGTACTTGGAAGAGGAGGTGTTGGGATTCTGAGGAGGATCCCTTAACATTATCATCTCTGCCATCAGTAGATGTTGTAATGCCTGAGAAAACGGTATGTTGATCTTTGCAAACTGTCTCATGGGTGCATCTGACGTATGTTGATTTCCCTGTTGTTCTTGTTGCATAGGCGCAAGATTATAAATCAGCACAGCTCCCACAGACTGGTTGCAATCATTTCTAGCACGACCCTTCTGGCCATACACATCATTAGTTTCTTTTTTCCCATTAAATGTCTTTTTCATAGTACTTGAAGATGCAGCCACCTGAATTTTTCCACTCCTGATTCCATTTTAAACCCGTTCCCATGTTAATATCAGTTTGGTGAATCCGACTGAAGAGCTTCCAATCAGATGATTGAACAAAAGACCTGTCAAAGTTCCCATAAACATATCAACCAGCTCCCCATCAGATAAAGGAGGTTGAACTCTTCCATCTAGATCCCTCCATTTCTGGGCCTATTCCTTAAAGCCTTCATTCGATCCCATAGTCATACTTTGTAATTGCACACGGGTTGGTGCAAGAACAGCATTGTATTGGTATTGTTTGTAAAAGGCAGCAGCCAAGTCTTCCCAATTATGAATTTTGGTTCCTTCTAGTTGGTAGAACCATTCTAATTGTGTTCCCGACAAGCTCTCTTGAAATAAGTGAACCCATAACTTCCTATCAGTAGTATGGGGTTGGATCTTCCGGACATAAGACCTCAGATGCAGCTTAGGACAAGAAACACAATCATACTTTGCAAAAGTAGGGACCTTGAACTTTTGAGGGATAACAACCCCCGAGACTTATCCCATCTCTTCAAAATCCAACCTAGGCACTCTCTGGACTCCATAGCATTGAGATAATCTTCCAGCTGTTTGTATTTGTCATCAGCAGGAGGGTACTGTTCGTCTGAATAGTCTGCTTCTTCTTCATCAGATCAGTGGTCGTATTTCTCCTCAGCTTTCACACTCTTAACATCTTCCTCTTGGCTATCATCTTAATTTGATGGGACCTCAAAATCTAGAGCCCTCTTGATCAGACCTTTGAATCTTCTACCCATATTAAGGATGATAGCTGGCTTCTTAGTCTTTTTCTTCTTGGCGATTGTGATACGGTGGGAGAACTGAGTTTTTTATTTTGCGTTTTGATCGCAAATGTTGCGGATAGCAAGAGTCGCCACCGACTTTTCTTTTATCGAATAAGGAAAGGTGAAAAAGCACAGGAAAGACCTTTAGAGATGTTTTCTTGAGTTCGGGAGGTAGATTATGAAAAGGGAAGGTATTAGCACAATTTTCATCCATGGTTATCCATGGGCTCTTAGTTACTTGCTAGATCACTTGCTTTTGTTTGAATGTGTGCTTGTAATGTGGGTTTTAAAAGTATTTTGAAAATGTGACTTTTGTAATGATTCTCGTTTCTATAATAATGCGTACAAAGTTTTGTTTTGAAAATAGTTCAAAGAGGTGTTTGTGGAATGTGTTTTTTGAAAGTGATTTTGAAAAGGGTTTTCTTTGTAATGGATCTCGTTTCTATAAGAACGCGTACAAAGTGTTTATTTTTTGAAAGTATTTCAAATGAGAGTGTTGGTGTAAAAATGTTTTGTTGTAAGCAAGCGAGCAACTAGGAGCGAATCTACCTACTCAAAAGATCTTATACGTTCTTTTCCTATTCCTTTAGATGTTGCTATCTTACCATTGATTTGGTAAGAAATCCCATCGTTGGATGTGAAGGGACGGGCACGGGACGTTTTTTGTATAGTCATAGAAGGCAACCCATGGAACGTTTTAGCAATGTCGTGTAAGGGACTAGATCGTTTATCGAGGGGAAACATCGAGGGTCATCGAGGGACTACGATCTTTTATCGAGAGTCTTTTGTTAAAATGCCAATGCTCGAGGGACATGACTATTTTTCGATAGGACACAAAGTGGGATTACCCTAAGGGTGCTAGTGTGCAAGTGTGTTCGATTGCATGCATTTTAGTCTTGATTAGGGTGACCTATTTGTCGATTTCATATCTTGTCATACACACCCTAATTACTAGCAATATATGAAAGCAATAAAAAGTGCGGAAAGTAAATATCCTACGCTATTACAATCATTAGGGGATGGGGGTACATATTTACAAATGGGGATTGCAAATAAAATTAAATCCTAAGTTACTATTACAACCATATTGAATGGATAAGAATGTACAAGAAAATGTGAAATGAACTTGTTTAGAAAATGGTTTTTTGTCTTGATGAATTAAGAAAAAAATAAATAAATTAATTAATAAAAGAAAATATTTTTATGTATTTTTAGGTTAATAAAAAAAAGAGTTAATATTAAAAATGACAAAAAAGGAAAATAAATGAAAGATAGAAACAGCGTGCTGCTGCAAGCGAAATAACAGGGATCAGAAGTTCTGAAGCCAGGCGCGTGATGACTCAGAAAGGAACGTCAGTGGAATCATAAGTTCTGGATTGGTACACTCTGAGGTTCTGCAAGACACGTTAGACGGAAAACACAGAAGTTCCGGGTTGCTATGTGTTGAACTTCTGAATGCTAGAACAATGAGGAAATCTTAGAAGTTATATATATTAAAACAATGAAGAAAACTCAGAGGTTCAATATGTGCTAAGACAGTGAATGAACATCAGAAGTTCAGTGTGCGTTAATAGCGAGTTAACATCAGAAGTTTAGTGTGTTTAAATAGTGGGAAAATCATAGAAGTTCTGTATGTTAAAACAGTGAGGAGAACTCATAAGTTCTGTGTTGTGCTAAAACTGTGAGTGACCATTAGAAGTTCTATGCCATATTTCAAATCTTAATCAGCACATCAGCAATTTATCTAGTTCTTAATAAACAGCAAATCAGAAGCATAACACCACAACAGTTTATAGAAGTTCTAATCCTAAATCTGAGTCCAGGCCTAATCAAGAAGTTCTGATCCACAGTTTTTTCTACTTATGCAATGATATGGACAAAATTAATATTGTGATATTTACATATTTAATGATGTTCTGAATGAGAAGATGCAAAGTCAGAAAGATTTACCTTGAATCTGGAGCGTGTGCTTGGAATTTGAACTGCTGCCTTCAAATATTCTGGAGTCAGCAAGAGCAACGGGAGAGAAAATGCCAAGTTTTTTGATTAAAAGGGAAGAACAAAGGTTTTGTTTCCAGTTTAGGAATTTTGGATTTTTCTACGAAGGTTTCACAGTCTTTTCTTTTCTCTCTTTTTGACCATTTTCTCTCTCAAAAACCCATCCCCCTGAAAGTGTGATGGAGCAACTTATTTATAGGTGAATTTGTTGTGGTTTTGGGGGGAAAAACAAATGGGATTTAAACTTTTTGGCACACTGTTACATTGCTTTTTATCATAGCTTTTTGTATTTGGTGCAAATACAGGATTTCGGAAAATGCAGGCGTGGACTGGATTAGCTGCTGGTTAGAGTACTATGTTGTAGCAGTGCAGCAGGTTATTTAAACGAGGTCTTGGGATTTGGTGATGTTCTGATCGCAAAAGATCACAAATGTAACCTCCAAATGTTGAAGGGTCATGTTCTGACCGAAGAACATTGCTTCCATATGTTCTGATTGAAGCATCATGTTTTGAACCGTGTCTGCAAATTCTGACTGTGCTTGCGTGGAGGCTGGCTCAGAAGTTCTGAAGTATCATATTCTCTTGACACTTAGAAAATTTTCTAAATGTTTATAAATTTGATTTTTTTCAAAATAACTTCTGACTTCTGATTTTTTATGAACCAATTTCATGTCTCGGTGAAATATAATTGTTGAAACTTGATTTTTGATCTAAGAGTCCAAGTTTAACTTTTCAATGTGCTTTTGACCATTTTTCCCTTGTGGATGATTTTCTTGAAAAGTTATAATTCAAGACTTGAAACTTGATAGAAGCAAGCCTGGGAGTCTAGGATGATCTTTTGAGAAATGAGAGGGCAAATTTTGGGGTACAACAGTTTCCCCTGTTCAATCTTCTTAAGCCTGAGGATGTAGATTGGTTGGTCTGCCTTTCGTGATCTGAAGGTGGAAGATGATTGAACACTAGAGTGCCCAGAAATTTGCACTCGCATGCAGGATTGCCGATTGGTGATGTCAGGAATGGGCTTACAGATGCCATTTGGAAGGCGACGGAGAATCGTCAGAGATGGGCTTAAAGATGGCATCTCAAAAAGATCGGTTGCATAAGAGATTCCTTGGCGAGAATTCATGTTCCTACTGTTGAGGAGGACTTTGCTGAGGAATGTTGATTTATGCCTTGGGAAGTAAAACCTAGGAGATTCGGTTATCCATTACTCTACTGGGGAATTAACTCTTGATTAAGGGGGTTAAAGTAGAATGTATACCTGGTCAGGGTCCAGGTTGTACAGCGACTTACTGGGGAAATGTGAAACCGAACGTATCTGGTTGGGTCTGGATCTTACAGTGTTACAAACAGTTGCCTGGAGGTAAGGGAGAAGGACCCTGGGTAGTAGGGTTACTTCGATATGAAATCCTGGATAGTAGGGCTTGGTGAAGGAACCTAGGTAGTCGGGTTACCTTGAAATGAAAGCCTGGATAGTAGGGCTTGTGGGAAGGAACCTGGATAGTAGGTTTACTTCGAAATGAAAGCCTGGATAGTAGGGCTTGGTGAAGGAACCTGGGTAGTAGGGTTACATTGAAATGAAAGCCCAGATAGTAGGGCTTGTGGGAAGGAACTTGGATAGTAGGGTTACTTCGAAATGAAAGCCTGGAGAGTAAGGCTTGGTGAAGGAACCTGGGTAGTAGGGTTACCTTGAAATGAAAGCATGGATAGTAGGGCTTGTGGGAAGGAACATGGGTATTTGGGTTACCTTGAAATGAAAGCCTAGATAGTAGGGCTTGTGGGAAGGAATCTGGATAGTAGGGTTACTTCGAAATGAAAGCCTGGATAGTAGGGCTTGGTGAAGGAACCTGGGTAGTAGGGTTACCTTGAAATGAAAGCCTGGATAGCAGGGCTTGTGGGAAGGAACTTGGGTTGTAGGGTTACCTTGAAATGAAAGCCTGGATAGTAGGGCTTGTAGGAAGGAACCTGGATAGTAAGTTTACTTCGAAATGAAAGCCTGGATAGTAGGGCTTGGTGAAGGAACCTGGGTAGTAGGGTTACCTTGAAATGAAAGCCTGGATAGTAGGGCTTGTGGGAAGGAACCTGGGTAGTAGGGTTACTTTGTTCGATCATGTAGGTTAGTTGACCCATTTGGTTTCGGGAATTGACTTTCCCTTGGTTGCCTGCAGATATGTCATGTATAACTGCTGGAATTATTGGTGATAACTGTCTTCCCTAAAAAGATAACATGGTTAATTATATGCGATGCATGAAATGCATTGTGAGATGATGTTCTCAAAATAAACGAGATTATGATGCATGTGATATGTATGTGCATGTCATGATGTATGAGAACGAGATTTTAGTTGTGACATGTCCGAGTCTGGGAAAAATAAATCCCTGACTGCTGCTGGAGAATAAAACCTTCCTGACTGTTGTAGAGAATTATGGCTCTTCTACCTCTGCTGGGGATGGTGAACGGAAATGACTGTGCCGGAGATTTGTTCTTTGTTGTTTGTGAATATTTTGCCAAGAAGAGGCTTGTATGAGAGTAGCTCTGCGGGAGGAATGACTCTGTTGGAAGGTGGACTTCCGTAGCTAAAGTAATAAGCTCTGTTGGGGATTGAGCTTTCGTACCCAGAGAAATAGACCCTGCTTGGGGAGAATAAAATTTATGATGATCTACTCACGATTGTGAAATTCGACTGGGGGACATAGGTGTCAAGTTTATGGACGACCCTTGTTAGGGGGATTACTTCCCATTTTGTGAGAACTAACATTAATGCTTTGATTACCTTTACTCTGTGGGGAATACAGATATTACAAGGTTGCATGTATTGATGACTGTGTTCCAAAGCTGTCTCTGCCCTGGTACCTGCTAGATAGTGTAACTGTCGGGTTTTAACATTTTAGTTTTTTGAAGTTGTCCTGTAACAGGAGTTTTTGTACAAGGAAGTTGACGCTCTAGTAAGAGAACACCGCCATAAAGATGGAAGCTATACAATATTGTGTACAACGAAAAGAAAATAGCTATGTGCAATAATCCCATTGAGTTTCAAATCTGTTATTGCCTTTATATCTTCAAGCGTCTCATCACTTTTCTTCTTGGCCAAAGGTTGATCAGATTGGTTGGCGTTGTCCGAGCTTGATAGTCGATGCCAAAGTTTGTTCTCCATATGATCCAATGAGACATAGTGGTAAGCCTTATATCCCTAACTTTTGCCTGGACTGCCCTTTCGAGTTTTCAGTCCACCAGGATACCCCTTTTTGCCCAAGCCTCCCTTTTGGGTTTTCGACTTGCCGGGTCTATAGGTTTTTCATTTTCATCCCTTACTTTTGCCTGAACCCTTTTGGTTCGCCAGGAAGCCCTTATTTTTTCCTAGGCCAGTCAACCTAGTGGGTCTTTTAGTTAGGCGTAGTATCTTTTCACTATGTCTGCATTGACAGGGTGAGGAAGGTCGTCACCATCCATGGTGGTTAAAATCATAGCTCCTCCCAAGAAAATGTTCTTAACCACAAATGGCCCTTCGTACGTGGGGGTCCATTTTCCCCTGGGATCACCTTGCGGCAGTATGATGCATTTGATTACTAGATCCCCGACTTGATAATCTTGACGCCGGACTTTCTTGTTAAAAGCCTTGATCATTCGCTTTTGATACGTCTGACCACGGCAGATAGCACTGAGTCTCTTTTCATTGATTAGATTTAATTGATCAAGTTGGGTTCGGATCCAGTCGTCTTTGTTCAAACCTGCATCCTTTATGATTCGCAGAGAATGGATCTGGACCTCAATGGGTAGGACTGCCTCCATGCCATATACCATAGAGTAGGGTGTTGCCCCTGTCGATGTCCGTGCTGAGGTACGGTACCCATGAAGAGCGAGTGGGAACATCTCATGCCAGTCTTTATATGTCACCATCATCTTATGTACAATCTTCTTGATATTCTTGTTAGCTTCTTCAACAGCGCCATTCATCTTCGGCCGGTAGGGAGAAGAGTTATGATGTTGTATCTTGAACTGCTTGCAGAGTTTGGTGATCATCGTGTTATTGAGATTCGTACCATTATTAGTGATAATTCTCTCTGGCACACCATATCGACAGATCAGATTGTGTCGGATAAACCGCACCACGATGTTCTTAGTAACTGTAGCAAAGGAAGTTGCCTCAACCCATTTCGTGAAGTAATCGATGGCCACTAGGATGAAGCGATGCCCATTGGAAGTAGTGGGCCTGATTTCTCTGATCATGCCAATGCCCCACATTGCAAAAGGCCGCGGGGTTGTCAAGACGTTTAAGGGGACCGGAGCCACGTTCACCTTATCAGCATAAATTTGGCACTTATGACAAGTTCGAGAGTGTTGATAACAATCGGCTTCCATAGTGAACCAGTAGTATCTTGCCCGTAGGATCTTTTTAGCCATGGTATGTCCATTAGAATGGGTTCCGAAGGTGCCTTCATGTAGATCTGTCATGATCCTCTCTGCTTTTCTCTTGTCTACACACCGTAGTAGTGCGGAGTCATGGTTGCGTTTATAGAGGATTCCATTACTGGGGAGGAATTTTGCGGCGAACCTTCTCATGAATTTCTTATCGTTGACAGATGCCCCTTCGGGATATTCTTGAGCTTTGAGATACCTTTTGACTTCGTGAAACCAGGGCTTGTCTGCCACTTCTTCGGTATCGATTTCACAGCAGTGTGTTGGTTCATCCAACCTCTCAATGGTGATTTGGGGAGATTCATTGTCCCACTTAACTTTGAACATGGAAGACATGGTAGCTAGCGCGTTCTCTAACTGATTCTCCTCTCGTGGGAAATGTTCAAAAGTTACCTCCTCAAAGTGTGGGAGCAATGTCAGTATGTGCTCTTTGTATGGGATGAGATTCAGATGCTTTGTATTCCATTTGCCTTTGATCTGACTTATCACCAAGGCTGAATCCCCGAAGACATTTAGGAACTTGATTCTGAGGTCGATAGCAGCTCGAAGGCCCATGAAGCATGCTTCATACTCCGCCATGTTGTTGGTGCAATTGAAACATAATTGGGCAGTGAACGGAGTATGACAGCCCTCGGGAGATATGATTACAACGCCAATGTTGTTACCCAGTGTGTTTGAGGCTCCATCAAAATACATAGACCATCGGGATCCCTCCTCAGGTCCTTCATCTGGTCCAGGAACTTCGTAATCAGTCACTAACATGATATTCTCATCCGGAAACTCAAAATTCATTGATTGGTAATCATCCACGGCCTGATGAGCCAAATAATCAGCCAATACACTCCCCTTGATTGCTTTTTGGGTAGTATATTATATGTCGTACTCGGTTAAGATCATTTGCCACCTTGCTATCCTTTCGAAGAGATCGGGCTTCTAAAAAATGTACTTGATCGGGTCCATCTTTGATATCAACAAGGTAGTGTGAGTCAGCATATACTGTCTCAGTCAGCGAGCAGCCCATGCCAAAGCGCAACAAGTTTTCTCGAGCAATGAGTATTGTGTCTCACAGTCGGTAAACGTTTTGCTAAGGTAGTATATTGCATGCTCTTTTCGACCAGACTCGTCATGCTGCCCCAACACACACCCGATTGAATTGTCTAGCACTGTCAAGTATAATATCAAAGGTATTCCTTCAACTAGAGGCATCAGAATTGGTGGTTCTTGAAGGTATTCCTTGATTCTTTCAAAAGCAGTATGGCATTCATCATTCCACTTTACCACTTGATCTTTCTTCAGACGCTTGGAGATGGGCTCACAAGTAGAAGTCAGATGTGAAATGAACCTGGCGATATAATTCAAGCGTCCCAAGAAACCTCTAACTTCCTTCTCAGTATGGGGAGTTGGTGTCTCTTGTATGGCCTTCACCTTTGCAGGGTCTACCTGAATACCTTTGTCACTAACGATGAATCCCAGAAGCTTACCAGACCTTACCCCGAAGGTGCACTTATTCGGATTCAACCTCAACTTGTATATCTTCATCCTGTCGAACAACTTTTGTAGATGATCGAGATGTTCCTCTTCATTTTGAGACCTGGTTATCATGTCATCAACATAAACCTTGATCTCATGGTGAATCATATCGTGGAACAAAGCGACCATGGCTCGCTGATAGGTTGCCCCAGCATTCTTCAACCCAAAAGGTATCACCTTGTAACAGAAGGTGCCCCACTGTGTAACGAAAGTTGTCTTTTCCATGTCTTCAGGAGCCATCTTGATCTGGTTGTAGCCAAAGAAACTGTCCATGAAGGAGAAGATTTTGTGTTGTGCAGTGTTGTCAACCAGAACGTCAATGTGAGGAAGTGGGAAGTCATCCTTGGGGCTTGCCCTGTTCAGATCTCTATAATATACACGCATATGTACCTTACCGTCCTTCTTAGGTACCGGAATGACGTTGGCAACTCACTGTGGATAAGAAGTGACAGCCAAGAATCCTGCGTCGAACTGTTTCATGACCTTTGCCTTGATCTTCTCTGACATTTCGGGACGCATACAGCAGACCTTTTGTTTAATCGGAGGACAATCTTCTTTAGTCGGTAGGCGATGTACCACAATATCAGTGTCCAAACCAGGCATGTCTTCATAGGACCAGGAGAAGATCTCAACATAGTCGTGCAGTATCTGTATCAACCTCTATTTGACGCTAAGCTCTAGATTTGCACCTATTTTAACCTCTTTTTTGTCTTCCTCAGTACCCAAATTCACTGTGTCAACCGGCTCTTCATGAGGCTGTATAGCCCTCTCTTCCTGTTGTAGTATCCTAGCAAGTTCTCCAGGTACCTCACAATCGTCCTCACCTTCGTCCTCGGCTTGGTTGATCGGATTTTCGAAGCCATAACTGGAAATAGTAGAGCTGTTATCAATGGGATCCAGAGCAGATATGGATCTGCAGTATGATACGTGAGTGTGTGTAAGAGCATAGTTGTATTGATAAAGTAAAGGCAGAAAAGAAAAAATGGAGAGTGCAAAATTTGTATGCAAAGAACGTCCAATGTTTCATTGATAAAATATGAGATGACATATAAGAACCCTCACAGATAGAACCATCGTGCCTCGGGTAAGACACAAGGCCAAAAAAGTTTAAATTGTTCATTACAAACTCAGAAAACAAGTAAGACAATTATTGTGGAATAAAAGAAACTGGTATAAAATCTCTGGCCGTCCAATTACTCGGCCCATCGTTGGTAGTTGGGTAAATCCAACTGTCAATATCAAAGTCTTCCTCACTGTCTTCAATAGCATTGACCCCTTGATTGCTGATGCATAGGGGAGGTCCTCCAACTCGAGTGCATCGAACAGCCTTCTGAGCCCCTGTAGTAAAGCCCAAAACAAATTTGTCAGTTTTGTGAGTGAAATCAGGGAGCTGACCCCAATTGGCACACCCACCTTCTTCAACCACGGCCCTGGCGTCCTTGAGAGAAGCCATCTTCAGAGGAGGTTTGTTGATAGTAGTAGTTTCAGTTGATGCCAAGATCCGCTGGACCTCTTCGAAGTTCTGACAAGGAGTTTCTATAAATTCCCCGTCCATCTCTATGTAGCGGAAGGAATTGAGATGGCTCACCATATACTTCTCTTCACCCCGTACAGTGACAATCTTCCCTTTCACCGGATACTTCAGCATTTGGTGGAGTGTGGAAGTAACTGCCCCAGTCTCATGGATCCAAGGACGACCCAGCAAACAAGAATACAACGGCCTGATGTCCATCACATAGAATGTGGACTTGAAAGTCTGAGATCCTATCTTTACAGGGATGTCCACTTCCCCATGCACCATTCTTTTAGACCCGTCAAAAGCCCTTACCACAATGTTACTAGGCTTTAAAGTCAAACCCTCACAATCCAAATGGTCCAACACCTTCTTGGGCAGAACATTCAGCGAAGACCCAGTATCTACCAGCACATGAGCCATGGTAGTGCCACTGCATTCGATCGAGAAATGTAGAGCATCATTATGCTTCCTTCCCTTCAGTGTCAAGTTTTCATCTGAAAAACCCAGCCCATTGTCAGCAGTCAGGCTAGCCACTCAATCTTTAAATTGATCAACTAAAGTCTCTTGCGGCACATGTGCAGTTTTGAGGGATGCAATCAAAGCCTTCACATGGGCCTCGGAGCACAACAGCAGGGATAACATGGATATATTTGAGGGGGTATGCCCCAGCTGCTCGACCACATTGTAGTCACTCTTAATTATTTTCAAAATTTCCTCTATCTCTTGCTTAGAGGTTTCCACAACAATTTTTCTAGGTGCCTCTGTCCGAGCAGGCTCACCTACAACTTCTTTGCCTCGAATCCCAGATGACTTATCGGCAAGGGTAACAGCTAGAGTAGTAACTGAAGTACTAGTGGGAGCAGAAGATAAAATAACAATAGGCTTAGTGACAGCCTTCGCGGAGATCTCAAGAGAGAAAACCCTTCCACTTCTAGTAATCTTGCTGGTCCCGACAATGTTATCGACATCACGATCAGCCTCTTCGGTCTTCAAGTTTTGTTTAACACCATGATAGTAAACATCGGCGCCATAATGCCAAGGGAGTGCTTTGTCTAAGGTGTACGGGATAGGACCAGTACATGTGATTATCACAGAGCGATTCTCGTAGTGGGTGTAATCCTAACAGGTTTTCTCAAGGAAACCTTGGAAGGACTGGCGGAAATGATTATAATAGCAATTTCTTCACACGGAATAGTTGGAATCAAAGTCTTTTCGAACAAAATTTCTCGGCTGTCCATCAGGCGTTGGAAACCTGTTTTCAGCAAATAGCAACCAGAAGGCAGGGATGAACATATGTGGCAATCTTTATCACAACCTGGAAATAATCCAGCCAACAACAAATTATTCTTAACAGTCATAAGAGGAGTAGAAACTTCATCAACTGAGGTCACGAACAGATCGGTATCAACGGTGTTAACTCCATGGTTGTGCTTAGGCATGGGAGCAGTTATGACATTGGGCTTCTCCAGAGCGTCGAACTCAATCTCCTTGGCTTCAATCAGATCTTGTACTCTATTTCTTAGAGCCCAACAATCATTTGTATTGTGACCAGGACTCTGATAATGGTAAGCACACCAAGCGTTCAGATTGTAACAAGGAGAGGAGGTATTAGGATTCTTGGGAGCCTCTTTTAATGTTTCCAAGTTAGATCTCAATATATGGAGTAGAACCTCTGTCAATGTCATGTTAATCCGAGTGAACTGCCTTTGTGGTCTTTCTATCCTTTGTTGATTGTTGCATTGTGGGGCTGCCGCAGGCCTCGGTATTATTACAGCACTTACAGTTGGACGGTATCCCGCTCTACTCTGATCTCTCGGGCTATAAATGGCACTGGCCTCCTTCTTACCAGTGAAAGGTTTCTTTGCTGAACTTGACGAGATATCCTTCTGTATTTTACCGCTCCGAATCCCATCTTCTACCCTCTCTCCAGTTAATATCAGCTCAGTGAAACCAACTGACGAGCTGCCGATCAAATGGTTGAATAATGGACCAGACAGCGTCCTAAGAAACATGTCAACCAACTCCCTGTCAAATAATGGGGGTTGAACTCTCCCAGCCAAGTCTCTCCACTTCTGCGCGTAGTCCTTAAAACTTTCACCTGCACCCATGGACATACTCTAGAGTTGAGTACGATTAAGGGCCAGGTCGACATTATATTGATACTGTTTGTAAAAAGCGGCAGCCAAATCCTCCCATTTTCGGACATTGGTTCCCTCCAATTGGTAGAAGCATTCAAGCTGAGTCCCTGACATACTGTCTTGAAAGAAGTGAACCCACAAGTTTCTATCAGCGGTGTGGGGCTAGATCTTCCTCACATAGGAACGGAGATGGAGATTTGGGCAAGACACCCCATCATACTTTGCAAAAACTGGAGCCTTAATTTTTTGTGGGATGACTACCTCGGACACCAACCCCAATTCTTCAAAATCCATCCCTAGTATTCTCTGAATCTCCATAGCACTTAACCGATCCTTTAACTGCTTGTACCTATCCTCAATGGGAGGATACTGTTCATCGTTGTAGTCGGTATCATTGTCAGAGACCTCAAGACTGGGGTCCTCTTCCCATGTCTGCCCCTCTTGATTTTCCCCCTCTTTGGATGAGGAAGTCACATCAACTGATTGCTTTAGTGACCCCCCGAATATTCTGCCCATATTGAGGGCACCGACGCACTTCTTCTTCTTCCTCTTCTTCTATTTCTCTTTAACGATGAGGGCCTTCAGATCCTCCTTCCCTTTTTCCAGAGTTACGAACATCTGTTGAAATTGGGCATTTTGTGCCTGAAGATCTTTGATGCTTTATTCAGAAGACATATCTGCTTGACATAAACAGCGGGGGAGATGAGAAACCCGTAACAGAACCTGCTTATGCAATGTCATGGATGGTATGCGTATGCAATGATTTCAAGGAAATTAGAGATTTAAATTTGTTCGGACCAAAAGAGGAACACACGTCATATTAATAAATCCAAGTTTGAATACATTATGCCTATTTGGGCTTACAATGAAAGAAACAAACATACAACAAAACTCTTAAGACAAAAAGGTTGAACGCATCCTCTTTCGCGCAATGTAGGCGTTCAGATTCCACTCTTCATGAAGCTGCTTAGTGAGTTCCAGAACATTCTTCTCTCTGGCGTAAAATTGGGCTTCAAAGGTGTCCAGCTCTTCCTTCAACTGAACTCAAGCTTTCTGCAAGTTTTCGAGAGAGGTAGGCATGCCAGAATGAGGAACAGTGTATGGTACATCTCTTTCAACAACAGGCTCTATGATAACATGGAGAATATAAGGGTAAGGCATTAAGAGACTTTGAGCATGAGCCCGTACCCACCTAAGGTAAGGCTCGAGTGGGATAAAGTTTTTATATCCCAGAGTTCTACTATCCACCTTGTTCGCCATTCTCCAAGCTCGTATAAACCTTTGGCGATAACCTAGGTCTTCTTTGTCGTAGTCGAACACTAGGCCTTGGATGAGCATTTCGTGAGGACCGTCTCTTCGGGCATACCCAAACTGTCGAAGAGCTAAGAAGGGGTTGTAGGTGATACCTCCCCTAACACCAAGCAGAGGGACGTTAGGGAATTCCCCACAGCGGTCAATGATAGAGACATCTTCCAAGGATCTCGAACACCAATGGATATCAGAGTGGGAGAGGGACATCATCCTTTGAGATCATGTCAGTCTTTGCTCGTTCTTCAATACTGATTGAGGTAGTTGTGAAGTGAACCACTTAGAGAGTAGGGGAATACAACACAAAAGAGTACCTCTTTTCTTCATGGTGCGGGTAATAAGGCAATGCAAGATGTCGCCCAGTAAGGTAGGTATAGGATTGCGAGAGAGAAAGATTATGACGGTGTTAACATCTATGAATTGGTCCGATTTGGGGAACATAACCAAACCATAAATGAGAAGATCCATGATGTCTTCAAAAGCTTAGAAATCCATGTCGTCCCAGAATGAACGATCCTTCTCCAATAGAAACTTGGCTAGGAAACCTTTAACCCCGCTTCTTGTCTCCCAATTAGCTATGATGTTGACTCTCTTCATATGCAAAGATTCGGCGATGACTTCAGGTTTTGGAATCCCTTCTAGACCGGTGAACGGTATCTGATTAAGCACGGGCACCCCTAAGAGTAGATAGAACTCTTCCAGTGTAGGTACCAACTGATAGTCCGGGAAAGTGAAACAATGATGTACGGGATCACAGAATTGGAACAGTACACACATCATCTCTTCTTGGAAACTGGATGTAGACAAACTGAGGAGTCGACCATATTTCTTGGCAAAAGGAGAATCCCTGGGCACTCTTGAGGCTAACTCTTGAAGCTGAGCGTGTGCTTTTACAAAGCTGATTCGGATGGTGTTTCTTCGGACGAAATTCATGACCTACAAAACAAAAACAAAGATAAATTTCTAAATCCTTGAAATGGTTAGTGAGCATGCGTATGATGCTTATGATGTTTATGTACAAGTAAGTATATATACACACAAAGCAGACAAGTCCCTATGTTTTAGGCTTGCATGGGGTTTTATAGGTAAGTACTCTCTTGAAGTTTAGTTGGCTCATCTTGTCCTAGTAATAGTGATCGGGTTCTAAAGGATCTCAATATCACCGACCTTTCTCTTAGGCATTGTCTCAGCATAATCAATCTTTTCTTGCGGCCGAGATATCCCAAAAGTCCAGCCTCAATAAGTGTAGTATCGAGTATCAACCAATTTTCAGCTCTACACCAAAACCGGTTATCTCACTACGTCCTAATGGCCAAGTTTGTTCAATTAGGGTTCTAAAGTCAATTAGTGCTTCATGACGCCACTCAGCGGCCCCTTATTCTCCTCGATTCACCATGAGGGATCCCGGTACCCAAAAATGTGTCACACTAACGTAGCCATTGTTTGAACCATATCGGTCTATGTCGTACAGTTTCCACAATCTATTGCTACTTACGTAAAAAGGTGTCCCAGATCCGGGTGGAGGATAAAAACAAAACCCAAGCAATGACCCAAAAATGTAAAGAAAGCAAGTCAAACAAAGAAAGCAAATAGATGTGGTCTAGTCCTAAGGTAACCCCACTTTTTTTTAAAAGGTCCCCAGCAGAGTCGCCAGTTCTGTAATACGATGGGAGAACTGACTTTTTTGTTTCGCGTTTTGATTGCAAATGTTGCGGATAGCAAGAGTCACCACCGAATTTTCTATTATCTAATAAGGAAAGGTGAAAAAGCACGGGAAAGACCTTTAGAGATGTTTTCTTGAGTTCGGGGGGTAGAGTATGAAAAGGGAAGGTATTAGAACCCTTTTCATCCATGGTTATCCATGGGCTCTTATTTACTTGCTAGATCACTTGATTTTGTTTGAATGTGTGCTTGTAATGTGGGTTTTAAAAGTATTTTGAAAATGTGACTTTTGTAATGATTCTCGTTTCTATAAGAATGCGTACAAAGTTTTGTTTTGAAAATAGTTCAAAGAGGTGTTTGTGGAATGTGTTTTTTGAAAGTGATTTTGAAAAGGGTTTTCTTTGTAATGGCTCTCGTTTCTATAAGAACACGTACAAATTGTTTGTTTTTTGAAAGTATTTCAAATGAGAGCGTTGGTGTAAAAATGTTTTGTTGTGAGCAAGCAAGCAACTAGGAGCGAATCTAACTACTCAAAAGGTCTTAGACGTTCTTTTCCTATTCCTTTAGATGTTGCTATCTTACCATTGATTTGGTAAGAAACCCCATCGTTGGATGTGAAGGGACGGGCGCGGGACGTTTTTTGTATAGTCATAGAAGGCAACCCATGGAATGTTTTAGCAATGTCGTCTGAGGGACTAGATCGTTTGTCGAGGGCAACATCGAGGGTCATCGAGGGACTACGATCTTTTATCGAGAGTCTTTTGCTAAAATGACCATGCTCGAGGGACATGACTATTTTTCGATAGGACACAAAGTGGGATTACCCTAAGGGTGCTAGTGTGCAAGTGTGTTTGATTGCATGCATTTTAGTCTTGATTAGGGTGATCTATTTGTTGATTTCATATCTTGTCATACACACCCTAATTACTTGAAATATATGAAAGCAATAAAAAGTGCGGAAAGTAAATATCCTACGCTATTACAATCATTAGGGGATGGGGGTACATATTTACAAATGGGGATTGAAAATAAAATTAAATCCTAAGTTATTATTACAACCATATTGAATGAATAAGAATGTACAAGAAAATGTGAAATGAACTTGTTTAGAAAATGGTTTTTTGTCTTAATGAATTAAGAAAAAAAGAAATTAATTAATTAATTAAAGAAAATATTTTTATGTCTTTTTAGGTTAATAAAAAAAAGAGTTAATATTAAAAATGACAAAAAAGGAAAATAAATGAAAGATAGAAACAGCGTGCTGCTGCAAGCGAAACAACAGGCATCAGAAGTTCTGAAGCCAGGCGTGTGATGACTCAGAAAGGAACGTCAGTGGAATCAGAAGTTCTGGATTGCTACACTCTGAGGTCCTGCAAGACACGTTAGAGGGAAAACACATAAGTTCTGGGTTGCTGTGTGCTGAACTTCTGAATGTTAGAACAATGACGAAATCTTAGAAGTTCTGTATATTAAAAGAGTGAAGAAAACTCAGAGGTTCAATATGTGCTAAGACAATGAGTGAACATCAGAAGTTCAGTTTGCGTTAACAGCGAGTGAACATCAGAAGTTCAGCATGTTTAAACAGTGGGAAAATCATAGAAGTTTTGTATGTTAAAACAGTGAGGAGAACTCAGAAGTTCTATGTTGTGCTAAAACCGTGAGTGAACTTCAAAAGCTCTATGCCATATTTCAACTCTTAATCAGCAGATCAGCAATTTATTCAGTTCTTAATAAATAGCAAATCAGAAGGATAACAACACAACAGTTTATAGAAGTTCTAATCCTAAATCTGAGTCCAGGCCTAATCAAGAAGTTATGATCCACAGTTTTTTCTACTTATGCAATGATATGGACAAAATTAATATTGTGATATTTACATATTTAATGATGTTCTGAATGAGAAGATGCAAAGTCAGAAAGACTTACCTTGAATCTGGAGCGTGTGCTTGGAACTTGAACTGCTGCCTTCAAATGTTTTGGAGTCAGCAAAAGCAACGGGAGAGAAAATGCCAAGTTCTTTGATTAAAAGGGAAGAACAAAGGTTTTGTTTCCTGTTTAGGAATTTTGGATTTTTCTACGAAGGTTTCACAGTCTTTTCTTTTCTCTCTTTTTAACAATTTTCTCTCTCAAAAACCCAGCCCCCTGAAAGTGTGATGGAGCAACTTATTTATAGGTGAATTTGTTGTGGTTTTGGGGGGAAAAACAAATGGGATTTAAACTTTTTGGCACATTGTTCCATTGCTTTTTGATCACAGCTTTTTGTATTTGGTGCAAATACAGGATTTGGTAAAATGCAGGTGTGGACTGGATTAGTTGTTGGTTAGAGTACTGTGTTGTAGCAGTGCAGCAGGTTATTTAAACGAGGTCTTGGGATTTGGTGATTTTCTGATTGCAAAAGATCAGAAACGTAACCTCCAAATGCTGAAGGGTCATGTTCTGACCGAAGAACATTTCTTCCATAAGTTCTGATTGAAGCATCATGTTCTGAACCATGTCTGCAAATTCTGATTGCGCTTGCGTGGAGGCTGGCTCAGAAGTTCTGAAGTATCATATTCTCTTGACACTTAGAAAATTTTCTAAATGTTTAGAAATTTGATTTTTTTTCAAAATAACTTCTGACTTCTGATTTTTGATGAACCAATTTCATGTCTCGATGAAATATAAATGTTGAAACTTGATTTTTGATCTAAGAGTCCAAGTTTGACTTTTCAATGTGCTTTTGACCATTTTTCCCTTGTGGATGATTTTCTTGAAAAGTTGTAATTCAAGACTTGAAACTTGATAAAAGCAAGCCTGAGAGTCCAAGATGATCTTTTGAGAAATGAGAGGGAAAATTTTGGGGTACAACAGCGATGAGCGCCATCAGTTCTTTCTGCCCCTTGGCTAAGTTCAGGAGCGTATCTTGGAATTGAGTGTTTTGAGCCTTAAGTTCTTTCACAGTTTGTTCGAGAGCCATCTTTTACTGAAATGAAAAGCAAGAAGATGAGAAAACTTGTCTTGGGAATACCTGCTATGATATGATGTGTATGGTATGTGAATGCATATGCAATGTTTTCAGGGATCTCGTAGGATAAACAAAATGAAATGTTAGAAGTTGAGTCTGACTGCAGCTTTGACTAAAGAACTTTGTGTCTTTCAACGTCCTTCTATGAGAATCAAGCTCACCATGTCGAGTGGTTCCTAGCCTTTGACTCAAAAGAATGCACTTCATTCTTTGACAGCATCTGATTAGAGGAAAATAAATCCTTTTGCCCCTTGCTAGACGTCTGGTTCATGATAAACCTACATCACAGGTCCCTGAGATCCTTGAAATGGTCACTAAAAATGCTATGGTATGATGTTATGATGTCATGTTTGAACAGATAGCAAACACAAACAAAGCACAAATAGCCTTAGGTTTAAAGGCTTGCATGAGGTTCTTAGGTAAGTACCCTCTCGAAGTTTAGTTGGCTCAATTTGTCCTAAGAATAGTAACTGGGTTCTAGGAGTCTCATATCACCGATCTTTCTCGCAAGTTTTATTTCAAATGAGCAAATGACTTGCCACCAAAATATATTGGGAGTTGAATCTCAATTAGTGTAGCATCGAGTATCAACCAACTTTGGACTACACCAAAGCCAGCCATCTCACGACCTTCTAATGGCATGGTTGGGTCAATTACGGCTGTTAGTGCTTATGACACCACGTGGCAGCCTAGTGTTCTCCTTGACTAACTCAAGGGACACCAGTACAAACCAAAGTGTCACATTAACATAGCCATCACTTCAACCATATCAGTCTACACCGTACAGTTTCCATGATTTATTGCTACTTACCTAAGGTATCCCCAAATCCGGGTGTAGGATCTTTGCAAGAAATAAACCCGAGCAACCCTCAAATATAAAGCAAACAAGGCAAACAATTTTAAGTAAAAGTGATCTAACTCTAAGGTAACCCATATTTTTAAGTTTCAAGTCCCCAATAGAGTTTCCAGTTCTGTAATACGGTGGGAGAACTGAATTGGTTTTGCGTTTTATCGTAAATGTTGCGGATAGCAAGAGTTGCCACCAACTTTTCTTTTACCCAATAAGGAAAGGGTTAAAAGAACAGGAAAGACCTTGAAGATTTTGAGTTCGGGGGGTAGGTTATGAAAAGGGAAGGTGTTAGCACCCTTTTCATCCGTAGTTATCTATGGGCTCTTAATCGCTTAGCTCACTTTGAAAATTTGCTTTTTTGTGTAAGTGTTTGAAAAATAATTTTAAATTTTAACTTTGTAACGAATCTTGTATCGATCCTTAAGAATGCGTACAAAGTGTTTGTTTGAAAATATTTCATTTTGAAAGTGTGATGTGAAAATGTTTTGTTTCGAAGAGTTTTGTGAGCAAGCGATTAAGAGTATCTACCCACTCAAGGTCGTTCTTATACTTTACTCATCCTTTAGATAGTGCTATAAATACCATTAGTTAGTAGGAAGCCCTGTCGTTGGATGTGAAGGGACTGGCGAGGGTCATGTACAGTCATCGAAGGAAACTGGTATGGATGCTTTAGAAATTTTTGTAAGGGACTAGATCATTTACCGAAAGGTAACGTCGAAAGGGTCATCGAGGGAATATGATCTTTGATTCTAGGGACTTTGCTAAAGCGTCCCCA
Source organism: Vicia faba (assembly GCA_948472305.1). Classification (NCBI taxonomy): domain Eukaryota; kingdom Viridiplantae; phylum Streptophyta; class Magnoliopsida; order Fabales; family Fabaceae; genus Vicia; species Vicia faba. The sequence continues at coordinate 706,846,398 of OX451740.1, forward strand.
CTTTCGAGGGACATGACTATTTTTATTCCGAAGGCAACAAGGGAGGTTACCCAAGAGGTACGAGTGTGCAAGTGTTTTATATTCATTTATTTTATCTTTTGAAGTTAGGGTTTTCTAACAATTCGTTTTAGTCTTTCCTTACAACCCTAGTTACTAAGAAGTAATGTAGAATATAAAAAAGTAAAGACAGTAAAGATGCGGAATGTAAAATCAGAAAAGATAAACTTAAACTATTACATTGCTTTGGGGAAGATACATAATAGAAAGCGGGAAGTAAAAACCCTAAGCTATTAAAACCTGGAAAACAGTTACATAATAATGAAAAAGGAAAGCGAGAAATAATTACATTCTTGAAACCTATACATTTTATCTATGAAAATAAAATTGAAATAGAGGGAAGAATAAATGTTTTTGATGATTTTTATGGAAAAGGTTTTTTAATGATGATTAAAATAAACCTAAAAACTAATTAATTTTAATTAACAAAAATAATTGATTAATTAAATTAATAAAAAAGGTTAATGATGAAAAACCTAAAAATAAATTAATTTTATTTAAGGAAAAAGTTAATTAAAAAAGGTTAATTAAAAGAAACTAAAATCTAATTAGGGTTTGTGAAAAGGTTTTGTGGTTAAGTGACTTTAGGGTTTAAGGGAGAAATTAAGGGGAAAAACAAAGTTAAAAAACAAACTTCCAGGGGGTGGGTGTTTAACCCACGCCCTTTGTCTTTTCTCCCCCCAAGCCTTGCCACTGTGCCAGGCGCGCATTCTTGTCAAGGGAATGGAATCAGTGTGTCATATGTTAAATCTACAAAACATGAAAATGTGAAAAAACAAATTCCCAAAACACTAAAACACAGGGACCGAACACACACCTTAGTGTAGTAATGCCTTAGCGCGCGTCCTTGTCACATGGGTAGATGTACATCCAATATCATTGGTGAAACAAAATAATTATGTAATAAAACCAATTAACTGGACCAGAAAAGCGTCGGAGCCCTAGCTCTGGTCGTCTTCTCCAGCGACTATGTTTTCTACAACCTGCAAAACAATAATTATTAGTGATCCAAAGAGACCCTACCCCCCCTAAATCAAGCCTTGTGACTTCAATGGAAGTATAATTTTGGGCTAAAACACGCTGCATAATGAGATATGGCTAGAATAAATTGAATCGGTGCAAACATGATGATGCACAATTCCGGTAGCATTGGGCTCACGCGATGGTCTAAATCTGCATAGGAACATCTCAGAAACATATTAGTAGAGTTAGCACACGTTAAAACACAATAAAAATGACAGCATGAATTTTATAAGAAAAACGCAACTGGTGATGCATGCATATTGTTTTTTGTGTGACTTGGATCATCAATTTTGATCCATTCTTACCCTATACCACCTCAGAGATCAATTGGAAGGGTTGATAGGCTTTGAAAGTGGTTGCAAGTAGGATTTATAACTTGTTGTAGTTTTGATAGTTTTTGAGATTTTTTTAGTATTTTGGTGTTTCTTCTTGCAAGGGTTTTCGTGGATGCTTATGTTCTAAACAATGAAGATATATAGTGCTTGAAATTAGGTCAAACATGTTGGGCTTGGACCTTGTAAGAAAAGCCTTGACATTATCTTATTTAATTTTGAATAAAAATAAAAAATAAATAAAATAAAAATCCAAGGGGTGCATGAGTAAGTTCTGAGGTTCACTATGAAGTATATAACACCGATGGACCTTAAAACAATAGCCCATTAGCCCAAAAATTCAAGTTTGGTCACTTTAGGTTTCATGCACTTGCTCAAAATTTCCCAACTTGCACCAATTATAACTCTCTCAATTTTTATCATATTAAAGTGATCTTGGACTTTTTGGAAAGCTCAAGATGTCCTCTACAATATCGATTTTGATCAATTTTGCATTTAAAGATTTCTCTTAATGTAAGTTGCCTTGACAAAAAGTGTCTATTTGTTGACTTTTGAAATGACCTATAATGTTTTGGCCCATGTCTCTCAAATGAAGCATTTTTCTGGAATTGAGCTTAGAGAGACAAAGTTGTAGAGAATTGAATTTCTTTCAAAATGAGCTTTTGTTGAGGAAAATCTGATGAAACATGTGGAAGTTATGCTTGGTCAAAGTTCAGTTGACTTCTCCTTAAGAAAACCCTAATTTGGTAACTTTTGACTTTTGATGAATCTTGGGTTTTATTGATGAATCATGATCAACCCTTGATCAAATGATGAATATAACTTCAAAATATTGATGTTGATAAAAAATCTTGAGGTTTGACTGTATGTTGACCACGGTTCACTTTTTGTCCAATATAGTTGATTTTTAGTCATCTGAGCAATTGACTGAGCAAACTTATGATGCAAGGCTTGAAACTTGGTATGAACTTTCCTTGGGACATATGAGAAACCATGGAACCCACTTGAGGCATTATAAACCCAACCTTCCTTGATAAAAGTGAAACTCTAGTTGGTAGGTCCATTGCTTAGGAGGAAATTTGTCTAATCAATTCTTGAGCTACCTTGAGCAATTGAAAACCTTAGGAGAATGTCTTGAATAGTGGGAGGATAAATTTTGGGGTACAATAGATGGTAACTTAAATTAAATTCATAGTATTTAAACAATTCAAGCCACCTCCTTTGTCTCATATTCAATTCTTTCTGGTCGAACATGTACTTCAAACTCTTGTGATCACTAAACACTTAGAATTTAGAACCAAAAAGATAATGTCTCTAAATGTTTAATACAAACACCAACGCTTCCAACTCTAATTCGTGTGTAGGATAATTCATTTCATGAACTTTGTGTTTCCTAGAAGAATAAGCAACAACCTGTCCATTCTGCACTAGTACACCACCATGTCCCATCTTAGACGCATCGGAATACACCACAAAAGATTCACTTGGATTAGGCAAAATCAATATTGGGACGGTCGTCAACCTCTTCTTTAATTCTACAAAGATTTATTTGCATGTCACATCCTACACATAAACTTGACCCTTTCGAGTTAACTGAGTCAATGACAAGACCAACTTAGAAAATCCATCAATGAACCTTCGATAGTAACCTGCCAAACCAAGAAAACTTTTTTATTTCAGCTGCAGACTTTGGAGCCTCCCACTGCAACACCACATCAACTTTAGAAGGATCCACAATAATCCCACCACTAGAAATCACATGACCAAGAAAAATAACTTCCTTTAGCCAAAATTAGTACTTCGATAACATTGCATATAATTTCTTTTCCTTTAACACTTGAAACACCATTTGCAAATTCTCGACATGCTCTTATTCCGTATTAGAATAGATCAGAATATCATCAATAAATACCACAACAAACTTATCCAGGTAGGAATGAAAAGTTCTATTCATATACTCCATGAAAACACCTGGTGCATTAGATACATGGAACGACATCACAATGTATTCATAATGACCATAACTTGTTTGGAAATCCGTCTTCGGAATATCATATGGTTTAACTTAAATCTGATGATAACCCGACCTCAAATCAATCATGCTAAAAACACACGCATCCACTAACTGATCCATCAAATCATTGATCCTTGGAAGTGGATACTTATTCTTAATCGTCACTTCGTTCAACTGTCTGTAGTCTACACACAGCCTCATACTTCCATCTTTCTTCTTAACTAGCAACACAAGAGCAACCCACGGTGAAACAATCGATCGAACAAACTTCTTCTCGAGCATCTCTTCCAATTGTTTCTTCAACTTGCTCAGCTCTGAATCTGACATTTTATAAGGAGCCATCGACGCTGGACTTGTACCTGGAACCAAATCTATAGAAAAATCCACTTCACGTTCATGAGGTAAATTACTTATGTCATTTGGAAACACTTTGGAAATTCGCAGACAGCATGTAATTCCATATTCTCATATTTTCCATCAACTTGCAATGATACAAACATCAAGGCTTCATCTACTAAAAGCTCATTCACTTTCTTAGCGGTCAACAACATCAATGCTCCATTATCACTAAACTTAGGGAACCTCAAAGTCTTATTATAATAATTGATATGAACATAGTTGAACTCCAACCAGTTCATACCAAGGATAACATCGATTTGGTGTAAGGGAAGACACACCAAATCCATCACAAAACTCTTGCCATAAATACTCAAAGGACATTTCAAATAAATGTAAGTTATAGTAACAGAACCACTAGCAGGAGTATCTATTACCATACTAGTATCTATTACCATACTACCATCTATATCAGACAATTTCAATTCCAACTTAGTAGCACATTCAAGTTAAATAAATGAATGAGTAGCACCAGTATCAATAATAGCAACCAATTCAACATCGTTAATAAAGCAATTACCTTGAATCAAGTTGTCCTTCTTAGAATCCTCTGACCCACTCAGAGAGAACACTCTACCATTGGGATGGGCAGTAGCATGCTTCCTTGGTTTCTGACACTGGGTACTGATATGACCCTGCTCTCTACAATTTAAACAAGTCAGACCATCGCTCTTGTATTCAGGAGAATGATGACCGGACTTACCACACTTGTAACACCTCATCACCTTATTCTCACATTAGTTGGATCAGTGACCTTGTTCACCATACTTATAGCACTTGATAAAAGCGGGGGGCCCTCCCCCACTTGTCTTCTTCCCATCATAAGCCTTATGTTTCTCTTTATCAGTTGGGGCATCATAAGGCTTCTTACGATCTTGATATTGCTTTCCTATTTTCTCATTCGAACTCTTGTAGTGAGCTGAATGAGCTTTGTTATCCTCTTCATAGATTCTACAGTTGTTCACAAATTATAAAAACACACAGATCTATTGATACCCAGTTTCCCGCTTGATCTCCAGACGCAAACCATTCTCAAACTTGATATACTTTGAGAACTCATCAGTTTCCTCACTATAATATGGATAAAACTTTGCCAGTTCCACAAATCTTGAAGCATACTGTAATAGGATGGGAGAACTGACTTTACTGGTTTTGTGTTTTATCGCAAATATTGTGGTTAGCAAGAGTCGCCACCAACTTTTCTTTTATCCAAAAAATGAAAGGGTGAAAAGAACAGGAAAGACCTTTTTAAAGATTTTAAGTTCGGGGGGTAGGTTATGGAAAGGGAAGGTGTTAGAATCCTTTACATCCGTAGTTATCTACGGGCTCTTAGTTGCTAGCTCACTTTGAAAATGCTTTGTGTTTGTGTGTTTTAAAAATATTTTTGAAAAGACGCCTTAGTGCTGCGAACTTTGTAATGTTTCTCGTATCATTGAGAACGTATACAAAGTGTTTCTTGTCTTTGAAAATATTTAGAAAAGAGTTTGTGTATGTGTGAAAAATTATTTTGTTTGTTTTTTTGAGCAAGCAACTATAAACGGTCTACCTACTCAAAAGATATTTGTTCTTTTCCTTTTATCCTTTAGACAGTGTTATCCTACTATTACTCAGTAGGTCGCTCTATCGTTGGATGTTTGAGGGACATGAGAGGGTCATCGTACAGTTACGAATGCAACTCGTAAGATATTTTAGCGATTACCCTAAGGTTTTAAGATCATTTACTGAGGCAACATCGAAAGGGTCATCAAGGTACTTATGATCTTTAAACCAAAGGGTCTTTGCTAAAATATATTACGTTCGAGAGACGTGACTGTTTATTCCGAAGGCAATAAGTGGAGGTACCTCAGAGGTGCACATGTACAAGTATGTTATATTTCAGTTATGTTTATCTTGGGTGTTAGGTTTTCTAGCGTTTGCTTTTAGTCTTATCATACAAGCCTATTAACATACATCTAGCAGTTAATATAACTACGAAAAGTAAAATGTGGAAATTTGAATCTACGCTATTATAATGCTTCGGGATGGGGGAATTACAAGCCAAAAATGGGGGGAAGAAATATAAGTGGTCCTAGTTTTACTATTACATCCCATGTGCAAATACATAATTTATGAAAATAATGTGAATAAAAATAAATGAACGCACGGAAGAGAAAGAAAGAAAAATGTAAAGAACCCTAAAAGTCTAAGTGGAAGAAAATGTTTTTGTATTTTTTATTTAGAGAAATAACTAAATTAAATTAAAAAATCCCTAAGTCTAATTAGTTAATTAAAAAAAGTGATTAAAATAATTAATTAAAATTAACTTAATTAATGAAAATCTAGCTCTAATTATTTTTGCGATTTTTGATTTTATGATTTTAAGAAATTAATTAATTAAAAAAAGTCTAATATTTTTGTGATTTTTGATTTTTAGGATTATTAAATAAAAAGAATTAATTGAAAGAAAAGAATAAAATAGTAAATGAAATAATAAAATAAAAAGAAATATAAATGAGTTGCTACAAAAAAAAGTTAGGGGGTGAATTATCAGATTTTCGCAAGGTCCAACATCTCAGGCCCAAGCGTTTACAAAAGGAAATGGGGGGTGCAATCCCGAGTTTGGATAGGCCCAAGACAACTGAGCCCAAAAGCTTTGTTTGATCGAATACATCTGAATTCCTGCATCTATGCTTACATGTAAGACGTTAGATTTGCTAAAAACAGAAATAGTAATAAGAATGCATGCATAAAACTGATTTAAATTACATGGTAAGAGAGTTTGAGATTCAAAATTTTACCAAAATTGTGGGATGGTTATGAGGATGATCTGGGATGCTTAGGGGTTGAATCTGGACTCTGGAAGACTCCTGGGAATCTCAGGAATATATTAGTGGCCTTGGTTTGGATTCATAGCGCCTGCAAGTGAAGTTACAGATTTTGCAACTTTTCTTTGATTTTTGAGAATTTTGAGAGGGCTCTTTTATGCAAGGATTTTGTGGTCCTTGGCATGGTATGCTTTGTATTATATATAGAGAATGAAAAGGGCTAGCAAATATGGAAATGAATCAAGCCATGAAGGCTCTTATCAAATGTCATCAAAAAATTTTAATTCTTTCCATTTTTGTCATGTTTATTGCCTTTTGAAGCTTACAATGAACCTAGAAATATTGTGGCATGTATTTCACGAATTTTTTAGGCTTGCTAAAGTTTGTTGGGCTTTCAAAAGGTTTGAAATCCAAAGGCCCGTGTCTTCACACTCTATTTTCATCTTTTTATTCAATTTTATTCATTTTTAAATGAATAAAAAATCAAATAAAAGCAATAAAAATCATGAGCATGTGTGAATGTTTTTATAGGTCCTATCACATCTTATAAGAATGTTTGAATATCAAAAACTAGGCCCATTTGTTCAAAATTGCAATTTTGCTCCATTTGCATTTCATGAATTTCTTCAAAATCTCCCAACTTGTGTAACTCATAACTTTCTCAATTTTCATCTTTTGAATGTGATCTTGGACTTTTTGGAAATCCAAAGATGTATTATATAATCTCTATGTTGAGCATTTTTGCTTTTGAAGATATTATCATGATGTAAGTTTCCTTGACATAAAGTGTCTTTTGTTGACTTTTGAAAATGACTTATAATGTATGAGCTCATATCTTCCAAATGAAGGATTTTTTGGACTTAAGAATAAAAGCAAAGTTGTAGAGAATTAAAATTTCTTCAAAGTGATATTTGGTTTGGGGAAAATTTGATGAAGCATGTGAAATTTATGCTTGGTCAAAGTTTAGTTGACTTCTCCTAAGGAAACCCTAATTTGGCAATTCTTGAATTTTGATGATCTGAGGAATTTCCTTGGGAAATCATGATCAACCCTTGATCAAATGATGAATATCACTTAAAAATGTTTATGTTGACCAAAAATATTGAAGTTTGACTTGTATGTTGACCATAGTTGACCTTTTGACCAATACAGTTGATTTTCACACATTTGAGTCATTGACTGGGCAAACTTGTGATGGAGGGCTTAAAAATTGACATGAACATTGTTAAGGACCTATGAAGAACCATGGAAGAAACTTGTGACCTTTTCAAACCAATTTCTTTGAGAAACTCCAAACCCTAGTTGAAGGCCTTTGGTTTAGGAGGTGCATCTTGACTAGTCAACCCTTGAGTGTTTTGAGAAGCCTTGAAAGAATGTCTTAAAGAAAATGGGAGGAAAAATTATGGGGTACAACAGCTGCCCCTGTTCAATCTTCTTAGACCTGAAGATTTAGATTGGCTTGTTCACCATTTGTGACTTCAGGGTAGAATATGATTGAACACTTAAGTGCCCAGAAATTTGTACTCGCTTGTGCAAGAAGTAACGTTGTTGGTTGATTGTACCGGGAATGGGCTTAGAGATGCCATTTGGAGAGGTGACATAGAATTGTCAGAGATGGGCTTATAGATGCCATCCAAAGGTGACAAAGAGTCGTCAGAGATGGGCTTATTGATGCCGTCCAAAGTAACTGTTGATAGAAATATAAGAATAAGTATATGCTTGACTTGGTATTTAGGAGATGTATCTGGAAAGGGTCTATGCCCGACTACTACTTCAATAGGTAATGGAAGGAGTCTACACTCGACTACTACTTTAATAGGTATCAAAAGGAATCTATGGTGACTACTACTTTACAAGGTACTGGAAGGAATCTATGGCGACTACTACTTCAAAGGGTGCTAGAAGGAATCTATGGCGACTACTACTTCAAAGGGTACCAGAAGGAATCTATGGTGACTACTACTTTACAAGGTACTGGAAGGAATCTATGGTGACTATTACTTCACAAGTTACTGGAATGAATCTATGGTGACTACTACTTCAAAGGGTACCATAAGGAATCTATGGCGACTACTACTTCACAAGGTACTGGAAGGAATCTATGACGACTACTACTTCAAAGGGTACCAGAAGGAATCTATGGAGAATACTACTTAAAAAGGTACCGAAAGGAATCTATGGCGACTACTATTTCACAAGGTACTGGAAGGAATCTATGGCGACTACTACATCACAAGGTACTGGAAGGAATCTATGGCGACTACTACTTCAAAGGGTACCAGAAGGAATCTATGGTGACTACTGTTAGAACATAGTTTGATTCTACAACCCTTGTAAGAGTTTTAATGATAACAAAAGCAAAGAACATTTATGCTCCCTAAAATTATATTTTGTTTTGTAGAGAAGTTATGATGGAAGAAGAATAGAAGATAAGTTACAAAGTTGTTTTTGTTGTGATTGTAAACATCTCTCAAAAAGTTCTTATGGAAGAAGATCAGACGATGAGCTAAAACATTGTTTCAACTCTGATTATAAAACTCTTTGAAAGAAGTTCTAACGCTGCAAACAGGATTCCTTGGCTTTGATTTCCAAAGTTCTGAAGAAAGCTGCAACATATATTTTAATGTTCTGAAGCACTACAAATCAAATATTTCCATTTCAAGAGTAACGGATGGAAGGGAACAAAGATCTTTATTTTTTGAAAGCTCCTTAATTGTCATTGATCAAGTTTCCAAGTGGTACTTCATGCTTCTCCTATTTAAACAAGCCTTGAGGATAAATTGTTCATGATTTTCACACAAACAACAACGCTGCTATCATCTTTCATCCTTAAACGTTCAACATTCAAATTGTGTAAAACATCATTGTCTTGTGATATTGTTCAACTAGAAACACTACTGTACACTTCTATTCATACATTGTTTCGAGAATTTCCTTGAGAAAAATCGGGTTGTGGTTTATACTCAAGAAGACTTTGACGGTTGTCAAAGTAGATTTGTAATCAAGATTGATTAGTGGATTAAGACCTCGTTGAGAGAGACGAAATCACCTTGGCGGGTGGACTGGAGTAGTTTGAGCTCAAACGAACCAAGATAACAACCAACTTGTTCTTTACTTTCAGTTTTAAAAATCCCAATTCAAACCCCCCTTTCTTATGTTTTCCCATTATTCAATTGGTATCAGAGAGCCTGGTTCTGAGCTCAAACACATAACCGTGTCAGTAAAAGATCCAAGCTAAGAAAAACACTATGGTGGGGCCAAGTCAGAACATCAGTAATGACTACCATGATGAGAAAGACAGAATCAACGGCAAACCTCAAATCTTTGATGGAGAGAACTTTTACTACTGGAAATACAGAACTGAAAGTTTCTTTCTGGCTCATGACTCTAATCTCTAGGATATGGTGATTGATGGGTACATACATCCTGTTGATGAAAGTGGTCAGAAGATTGACAAAAAAAGAATGTCAGGTCATCAAAAGCGAGACTTCAGAAATCATCACAAGGCCAAAACTATTCTCTTGAGTGCCATCTCATACTCAGTGTATGATAAGATCACAAACAGAGAGACAACAAAGCACATGTTTGATTCCTTGAGAATGACACATGAAGGCAACATGCAAGTCAAAGAAACCAAAGCCCCTGCGCTCATTCATAAGTATGAAGCCTTCAAAATGGAAGAAGATGAAACCATTGAAGCAACTTTCTCAAGATTTCAAATTTTAGTTGTTGGGCTAAAAGTTCTGGACAAAGGGTACTCAACTGCTGATCATGTAAAGAAGATCATCAGAAGTTTACCAAAGAAATGGAGACCCATGGTCACTTCTCTCAAACTGGAAAAGGATCTGAACAAAATATCTCTAGAAGAACTTGTCAGCTCTCTCAAGTCATGAGATAGAGTTAGAAGATAATGAGCCCCAAAAGCAAGGTAAGCCTTTAGCTCTTAAATCTAATAAAAAACGTGTTGTAGGCAATAGAAGAAAACTCTGGTGGATCCTCATCAGAAGAAGATGGATTATCCCTTCTCTCCAGAAGAGTCAATCAGTTTTAGAAGCACATGCAAAGGAAGTTCATAAATTCCAGAAGAACAGGGAATCAGTCTGAATCATCGTCTGGACACAAAGTCTAAACCATCTTTTGAATACAGAAAGTCAATAAACAGAGACATTGTCTTCTACAAACGCAATGAACAAGGGAACTACAAAAGCGATTATCCAAAGCTTAAGAAGGATAAACCTAAAAAGAAGTTTTTTAAGGAGAAGAAGAAAAGTCTCATGGCAACATGGGTTGACTCAGACTCTTCATAAGCAGACACTGAATCAGAAGATGAAAGAGCCAATGTTGCCCTGATGGCCAACATATCAGAAGATAATGAATCATCTGGATCAGAATCAGACTCAGAGGCAGAAGAGGTATTTTCTAACTTTTCTAGATCTCAATTAGAAGAGACTCTGTCAGAAATTCTAGAAAGGTATCATAAACTTCGAGTCATAAACAAGAACCTGAAAAAGGATCTAGTTTCTGACTCTGAAGAAACTAAGAATATGAGATTGGAAAACTGAGCTGAAATAAAAAATTTCAAATCTTGAAAATGAATTACAAAATATTCAGAAGGAAACTATCTCAGAAGTTCCTAGTAACCCTTATAAGATCATAAAGGAATATGATCATAGCTTTCAGAAATTCCTCGCTAAAAACATAGATAGAAGCAAGATGGCTTCAATGATCTATAGAGTTAGCAGAAATCGCAAAAAAGGTATAGGATACAAAGTTAAAGTATCCCGACTTAAGAAAGTTAAGGGTTTGGTTATTAAACTCACTCCTCTGAATTCTCACTTTACCTATGGGCACACACATGATTTAAAATATAATAGTTATGATTTCTCTGCTAAACCAAAATTCAAACAGAATTTTGGCAACTCTAACAAACAAGGACCCAAAAAGATATGGGTACCTAAGGATAAAATTATCTATGTTGCGGATATCTTTGACAGCAAGACTGAAACACCAATCTTGGTACCTGGACTCTGGATGCTCTCGACACATGACAGGAAGAAAGCATATGTTCCAAAGCCTGGAGCTTAAATCTGGAGGCTATGTAGGTTTCGGAAGTAATCATAAGGGGAAGATCACTGGCTCTTGAACAATTGGTAATGATAATATTCCCTCTATTACTAATGTTTTGTTAATAGATGGATTAATGCATAACTTGTTATCCATAAGTCAATTAAGTGATAACGGCTATGATATAATCTTTAATCAAAAGTCATGTAAAGCAATTAGTCAGAAAGATGGATCTATCATCTTTAATGGAAAGAGAAAGAACAACATTTACAAAATAAAACTTTCTGAACTGAAAAGTCAGAATGTAAAATGCCTACTGTTTGTTAACGATGAGCAATGGGTCTGGCACAGAAGATTGGGGCATGTTAGTATGAGAAGAATATCTCAGATTAACAAACTCAATCTGGTCAGAGGACTTCCTAGCATGAAGTTTAGCTCAGATGCTCTGTGTGAAGCATGTCAGAAAGGCAAGTTTGCAAAACCCTCTTTTAAAGCAAAAAAAAATGTTGTTTCTACCTCTAGACCATTAGAACTTCTGCATATAGATCTATTTGGACCAGTGAAAACTGCATCCATTAGTGGAAAGAAGTATGGATTAGTGATCATAGATTACTATAGCAGATGGAAATGGGTAAAGTTCTTAAGACACAAGGGCGAGTCATACTCTGTGTTCTTTGCCTTCTGTAACCAAGTCCAAAAGAAAAAAGATCTTAGAATTGTTAGAGTCAGAAGTGATCATGGTGGAGAATTTGAAAACAAAAAATTTGAACTATTTTTTAATGAGAATGGCATCTCTCATGATTTCTCTTATCCTAGAACTCCCCAACAAAATGGAGTTGTAGAATGAAAGACCAGAAGTTTACAAGAAAAGTCCAGAACCATAATCAACGAGACTAACATTGCTAAGAACTTCTGGGCAGAAGCAATTAACACAGCGTGTTACATTCAGAATATAATCTCCATAAGACCTATTCTAGATAAGACTCCATATGAACTGTGGAAGAATAGAAAGCCCAACATCTCGTATTTCCATCCATTTGGATGTATTTGTTTTATTCTTAACACTAAAGAACATCTGAACAAGTTTGACTCTAAAGCAAAAAAGTGTATTATGTTAGGATACTCTGAACGCTCAAGAGGCTACAGAGTATACAACACTGAATCACAGATTGTAGAAGAGTCAATCAGTGTTAGATTTGATGATAAGATTGGCTCTCCAAAGTCAAAGCAAGATGAATCTTTTGCAGATATAGAGGTCCAATTCACAGGTACTGAAGACATTGCATCATAAGTTTATCACAAAGAATCCTAGACAACACCAGAAGAAGATGTCACAAATACTACAGCAACATCTAAAGAACCTCTCCAGAAAAGACAATCCAAAAGCAGCTTAGCTCATCCTGAAGACAAAATTCAAGGAAAGAAAGAAGACCCAATCAGAACAAGATCCACTTTCAGAAACTCTAAAGAATCTCTCATGGGATTAGTATCTTTAATTGAGCCAGCTCCCATTGATGAGGCTCTCCTGGACAATGATTGGATACTTACAATGCAGGAGGAATTAAACCAATTCATCGGAAACGATGTGTGGGATCTGGTTCCCAAACCAAAAGGATTCAACATCATTGGAACCAAATGGGTATTTAGAAACAAGCTGAATGAACAAGGAGAAGTCATTAGAAACAAAGCACGGCTGGTTGCACAAGGTTATAGTTAGCAAGAGGGGGTAGACTATACAAAAACCCTTGCTCCAGTCGCCAGGTTAGAATCTATCAAACTTTTAATTTCTTTTGTTGTAAATAATGGCATCACTCTATATCAGATGGATGCCAAAAGTGCATTCTTAAATGGATACATTGATGAAGACGTTTATGTGCACCAACCCCCTGGTTTTGAAAATTCAAAACATCCAGAATATGTTTTTAAACTAAAGAAATCACTATATGGTCTGAAACAAGCTCCCAGAGCTTGGTATGAAAGACTAAGTAGTTTTCTGCTAGAAAATGATTTTACCATAGGGAATATGGACACAACTTTATTCTGTAAGCCATTTAAAAATGACATTCTAGTTTTTCAAATTTATGTAGATGATATTATTTTTGGATCTACTAAAGCCTCTATGGGAAGAGAATTTGCTAAGTCTATGCACGCAGAGTTTGAAATGGGCTTGATGGGAGAACTCAAGTTCTTTCTGGGCATTCAGATCAATCAAACACCAGAAGGAACATACATACACCAAAGCAAATACGTTAAAGAACTTTTGAAGAAATTCGACTTATCAGAATGTAAGTTAGCCAAAACTCCAATGCATCCTCCATGCATTCTGGAAAAGGAAGAGGTAAGTAAAAAGGTAGAATAGAAGATATACATAGGTATGATTGGTTCTCTCTTATATCGTACAGCTTCAAGACCTGATATTCTATACAGTATATGTCTATGTGCCAGATTCCAATCAGATCCTAGAGAATCTCACTTAACATCTATTAAGCGAATTTTCAAGGATCTGAAAGGTACTACTAATCTTGGTCTGTTTTACAGAAAAACCAATGAATACAAATTAGTAGCTGTTGTACCCCAAAATTTTCCCTCTCATTTATCAAATATTTTCTCACAAAGATCTCCTTGGGTTCAAGACTGCACAAGGGTTAATCAACTCAAGACACCTCCTTAAGCATTGATGAATGAAATTAGGATTTCAGATTGCACAAGGATAATTGAACTCTTAATGACTCATATGACTTTCATGGATCATTATGGACCCCCAAGATTACTCATGTCAAGTTTCAAGCCTTGGATCACATTTTTTCTCAGTCAATTGAGCAGTTGACCTAAAAATCAACTGTATTGGGGAAAAAGTCAATTGTGGCCAATTTACAGTCAAACTTCATATTTTTTTATCCAAACCAACATTATAAACTCATAGGTATCATTTGATAAAGTTTGGACCATAATTCCTCAAGAAATTTGATTAAATCATCAAAAGGGCAAAATGGTAAAAATTAGGGTTTTGACTGAGAAAGGGCAATTTTTTATTTTTGACCTAGCAAATTGTTAATTGGTTTGAGGCATGATCTCAAGATTTCAATTGCATCATTTTGACCTAATGGAATGATTCAAAACATTGCTCAAGATCAATTGGATTGATAGTTGATTTTCAATCAACTGATCAAAAGTCAACTATATACTGAAAAGTCAATCTTTGACTTTTTGGTCAAAATCAAATGCCAAAGATCACAAGTCATCAAAACATGTCAAAATATGAAACTTGTTCATCAAGAAATCAAAAATTCAAGATTTCATTTTGAAAAGTCAAAGTTTTCAAATTTGAAATTTTTCTAAGTGTTGAAAACTTCATACTTTTTCACAGCTTTGAGACAATTTTTTACCATGATGCAAGATGATTCAAAAGAAATTTCAACATGAAAGTTGTAGATCTCCATGAGATCTACAACATTTCTTTACATGACTTCTCCTATAAATGCTTGGATCTCAAGTTATTAATCCATGAAGTCATGGTCATGAAACTAAACACTTAGTGAAATTTTTGCCCTAGTTTAGGTCAGGATTTTGACCTAAATTCTGACCCAAGTTTCACATAGTTCCATTTGGATTTTGCAAAAGTGTATCAAAGAGGGGTTGTAGAGAAAATTAAAAGCTTTACAAAATGTCCAAGAACTCCTTGAGATCATTTGTGAGCAAGGAGAATCTAAGGTCAGAAGTTGGGGTTTCAAGTTGTTTTACAAGGCAAATTTTGTGATGAACAAAATTCAAATCTCAAACCTATGCTGCACAATCTTACTTTGCAGACCTCTAAACCTTAAGATCTCTCCATAATCAGAAGATTACACTTTCTTTTGAGCTATTATCCACTTGATTCAAGCTTTATCCAAGTTAATTTTTCACTAATGGCACAAAGGCACCATTGCCATTTACATAAAGCAAGCTTTATGAAAAGTCAACTTGCATTGAGCTTTGCACTTGTTCCTTCTGCACAAACTTCCTCTACAAAGTCAGATAAGCATGTTTAAGGTTGGTAACCACTCTAGATAGCTTTGTACTATGCATTGAAACTATGTTTGTCAACCTTACTTCTAAAACAAGTCAAGAAGCCAAAACATGTGATCTTGTACTTCTGACAACCTCAAGTATCCAAACCTTTTCCATACTTAAACACAAGTCATTTGTAAGAAAACACACGCATTCTCAAGCCCTGAAACCCCCTAAAACACAGAACCACCAAAAACATCTCAAAACTTGCCATTTCTGAGTTTTGAATCCAATCTCTAAATTTACTCGTGCGTTTCTTGGCCTTTTACTTTCAAAAGCTTTTAAATAACATATACAAACAATTCAAACACCTGCAACACGAGTGTAACATCTCCATCATCATCCACCATTTTCAAAAACAGCATCTTGCCCTTGACTTCTCCAGAACTCCTCAGCCACTTTTAGCTCAAGCTAAGCATCACATTAGCTTCCTGGGAACTTGAGGAAGCTAACCCAATCACTGGAACTCATCAAAAGCTACTCAAACTCAAAACACGATACCCTCTTGCAAGGTGAGCTTTTTTGACTTTTGAACTCTTCATACAAGCTTCATTAATTGTTTATTTGTAAATAAGAAATGTAGATATCATTGTCCTGAAGCTAACCATATCCTTAGATTTCATTATTGTTGCTTGAGTAGTTAGAATTTTGAATCTAAACCTCTAAAAATAATTAGGTCAGGATTTGGTACTTTCAAAAATTCTCATTCACCTTTGATTTATGGTTTATGATATTTATATGGTTAGATTCGTATGAAAAATGGGACAACTTTCATGTTTGCATTTTCCATTTTTGTTGAGAAATGGTGAAGTTACAGGTGGTTTGGCTGGAGGTTAAAGATGAAGTGTATTCAGGACTTGTTTTGTATTAAATATTTATCATTTCAGTTATATTAACATATGTATAGCCACCCCAGTGGTAAGGCAGCGTGCTGGTAATCAAGAGGTCATGGGTTCGAACCTCAGCGCGCTGCCTTTTGCATTTTTCCACATTTTTTTGCCATTTCTCCTTTCAGGAAGTGTTTGAGCCAGCAAAACCTTGGGCCTAACTTTTTCTTAACATTACCTCCCAAATTCAATGTTAACCTCCCTGACTTTATTATTTTTATTTTATTTTTATTTCATCTTTTAGTATTATTATTATTAATATTATTATTATTAATATTATTATTATTATTATTATTTTCATTAATAAAAATCCAAAAATAACTATATTTTTATTATTTTTATATTTATTTAGTTTATTATTATTTTTATTAAAAGAAACTAAAAGAACACAAAAACATTTTTCATTTAATAAATTGATTTCTTTTCAATAAATATTTATACTAGGGTTTGACTATAATATTATTTTCTTGTGAATAAATTTAATTTAGGGCATAGGTTTTTTTTAACTAATTAATTCTCATTTGTATTTTCATTAAGATAAAAAGTTTCATAAGAAAAAACCTAAAAAATACTTTTTTTAACTTAATCTTAATTTTCTTATTTTTAGTTAATTATTTTTATTTTTAGTTAGCTAGGTCAAAAAACCCTTTTCATAAAATCAAACAAAAATCACATTTCTTTTTACATTTACATTCTTGCATTTTTACTTATTCAATTTTGTACATTTATTCAAATTCAATATGGTTGTAATAATTATTTAGATTTAATTTCTTGCAATTCCCCATTTGTAATTTGTACACTCCCTCCCCTAAATGATGTAATAGAGTAGTAATTTTAATTTCCATAATTTATTGCTTTATATGCAAATGCTAGTAATTAGGGTTTTGTATGAAAAGATTAAAACCAACAAATAGCAAACCCTAATCGAGACAAATCAAGCATGCAAATCAATACGCTTGCACACATACACCCCTAGGGTAAATCCACTTTGTTGCCTTACAAAAATGGTGATATTATGCATGTGAGGTATCTTGGAAAAAACAAGCAAAAAAAAAACAAGAACATAGTCCCTCGATGATGCTATCCATGTTGCCTTTCAAAATGATCTTAGTCCCTAAGAAAAATGCTAAGATATCTGACAACATTGCTAACCATGGTTATACGATGACCCACGCCCGTCCCTTTTACATCTAAAGATAGGGTTACTTACCAAATCAGTGGTAAGATAACAATGTCAAAGGAAAGAGGAAATGAACATGAAAGACTTTTGAGTAGGTAGAATGTTCCTAGTTACTTGCTCAATTTAAAAACAAAAACATCCTGGCTATTTTCAAAACAAACACCAACACTTTCAAAAACATCTTTCAAACTTGAAAACATTTTCAAAAGATCAAACACTTTGTATACATTTTTACGAACAAGAATCATTACAAATTTTGCCTAAAACAATGACACCTTTTCAAAATACTTTCAAAAACCACACAAAGCACATTATCAAACAAAAACAAGTGATCTAGAAAGTAACTAAGATCCCATGGAAAACCAAGGATGAAAAGAGTGTTAATACCTTTCCTTTTCATAATCTACCCCCCGAACTCAAGAAAACATCTCAAAGGTCTTTCCTGTTCTTTTCAGCCTTTCCTTTTGGATAAAATAAAAGTCGGTGGCGACTCTTGCTAAACTGCAACATTTGCGATAAAACGCAAAACAACCAAGTCAGTTCTCCCACCGTGTTACAGAACTGGCGACTCTGCTGGGGAAAATTCTTAAAGTGGGGTTACCTTAGGGTTAGATCATATTTATTAGCTTTCATTGTTTGACTTGTATGCTTTACATTTTGGTTTTTTATTTGGGTTTGAATCCTCTACCCGGATTTGGGATACCTTATAGGTAAGTAGCAATACATTGTGGAAATTGTGCAGGGTATACTGACATGGTCTAAGCAATAGCTATGTTAGTGTGACATATTTGTGGGTACCAGTAGCCCTTGAGTAGTCAAGGAGAATACGGGGCCGCTGAGTGATGTCATGAAGCACTAACTAACTTCTAGAACCTTTACATGACCAACTTGGCCATTAGGACGTAGTGAGATGACCGGTATTGGTGCAGTCCAAAGTTGGTAGATACTCAATACTACACTCATTGAGGTTTGGTTTTTTGGGATATTTTGGTCGCCATTAAAGAGGCTTGCGCTAAAACAATGCCCGAGAAAACAAACCAGTGATATTGAGCTCCCTTAGAACCCGGTTACTATTGCTAGGACAGGTTTGAGCCAACTAAACTTCAAGAGGGTACTTACCTATGAGACTCCATGCAAGCCTAAACCTAAGGACTTGTTTGTCTTGTTTGTATATATTTACTTGTACATAACATCATAAACATCATAACATCATACTCATATTCACTAACCATTTGAAGGATTTTTGGGATTTATCTTTGTTCTGTTTTGTAGGACATGGATTCTATTCGCAGGAAAACCATTCAAGTCAATCTTGTAAGGATCTCCCATCAACTTAAAGAGCTAGCATCAAGGGTTCCCGAAAATTCTCCATTTACGGAAAGACATGGTCGCCTCCTAAACTTGGTTACCTCCAACACTGATGAGGACATGATGAAGGTGCTCTTCCAGTTCTTTGATCCTCTACACCATTTCTTCACATTTCCCGATTATCAACTTGTGCCAACTTTGGAAGAATTCTCCCAACTCTTGAGGATTCCCATCCTCAATCAACTACCTTTTAACGGTACGCAAAGATATCCAAAGCCAGAAGAGATTTCTCAAGCCTTACACTTGCAACCATCTGATGTCACAACTAATTGGGAAACAAGGAGTGGTGTCAAAGGTTTCTTAGCCAAGTTCTTGTTTGAGAAAGCTCAAAACTGTTGGAATTCCTTGGACTTGCAAGCTTTTGAGGAAATTTTGGCTCTCCTCGTCTATGGGATGGTTTTGTTTCCAAATTCTGACCAACTCATAGATGTGAACACCGTCAAAATCTTCATGTCTCGTAACCCGGTGCCTACTTTGTTAGGGGACATCCTACATTCTTTTCACACTCTCACTATGAGGAAAAGAGGTATCCTTATGTGTTGTACACATCTCTTGGCAAGATGGTTTATTTCGCATCTTCCCCAATCTTTATTGAAGAACGAGCAAGGTTCAAAGTTGTCACATAGGTTGATGACGCTCAAACATTCAGACATTCATTGGTGTTCCCGATCTATAGAGAATGTTACTATCATCGACCATTGTGGAGAATTCCCTAATGTCCCCTTAATTGGCATTAGAGGAGGAATCACTTACAATCCCTGCTTAGCCTTAAGACAGTTTGGTTACGCACGAAGGGATGGTCCACACGAGATGCTTATTCAAGGGTTGGTATTTAACTACGAGAACGACGACCAAGGTTACCGCTAGAGGTTCATTTGAGCCTAGAGGATGTTGAACAAGGTAGATAGCAAGACATTGGGGCATAATAATTCCATCCCTCTTGAGCCTTACCTCAAATGGGTACGAGCTCGTGCTCAAAGTCTTATGATGCCTTACCCCACAATTCTCCCGGTTATCATAGAGCCTGTTATGGAAGGAGATGTTCCATACACTATCCTGCATCCTGACATACCCACCTCTCTCGAAGACTTGCAAAGGGATTGGATACAGCTTAAGGGGGAGCGAGACACTTTCGAGGCCCAATTTTACACCAGCGAGAAGAAGGTTATGGAACTCACCAAGCAGCTTCATGAGGAGCGGAGCCTGAACGCCTATATTACACCAAAGAGGATGCGTACAACTTTTTTATCATAGAGTTTTTGTATTTCTTTGTAAGCACAAAAGAGGCATGATGTACTTAAACTTTGATTTATTAATATGACGTGTGTTTCTTTTGTGTCTAAAGCAAATTTAAGTCTCTAATTTCCTTGAAATCATTGCATATGCATCTCCATTCATCATAACATAAGCAGGTTTCTTACAACAAGTCTCCTCATCTTTCTACTGTTTATTTCAGTAAGATAGATCTTGAGCAGACAGTAAAAGACCTCCATGCGCAGAATGCTCAGTTTCAACAGATGTTCTTGACTCTAGCCAAGGGACAAGAGGATTTGAAAACTTTGTTGATTGAAGAAAAGAAGAAGAAAGCAAAGAAAACAACCGGAGTTCTGAATCTAGGAAGAAGGTTCCCAGGGCCATCCAGCCGGACCCTAGACTTCGCAACATCATCTGGTGAAAAGGATAATCAAGAAGGGAAAGGCAAGGAAGTGACTGCCCAGCCAGAATCTGAAGAGGAAGAAAAAGAGGATTATTCTGAAGAACAGTATCCTCCGGCAGACGACAAATACAAACATCTGGAAGAGCGTCTAAGTGCAATAGAGATTCAGAAAGTGCCCGGGCTGGACTTTGAAGAGTTGGGTTTGGTGTCTGGGATTGTTATTCCACCAAAGTTCAAGGCACCAGTATTTGCTAAGTACGACGGGGTATCATGTCCCAAGTAGCACCTTCGATCTTATGTGAGGAAGATACAACCTCACACCGTTGACAGAGATTTGTGGGTCCACTTCTTTCAGGATAGTCTATCTGGGACTCAGTTAGATTGGTTCTATCAACTAGAAAGGGCCAACATTCATAATTGGGAAGACCTTGCCGCTGCTTTTGATAAACAGTATCAGTACAACAGAGGCCTTGCTCCCACCCGTACTTAACTCCAGAGTATGGTTATGGTTTCAAGCGAAGGTTTCAAAGACTACGCTCAGAAATGGAGGGACCTGGCAGGAAGAGTCCAGCCTCCTCTGTCTGAAAGGGAACTAGTGGATATGTTTCTAGGGACCTTGTCTGGTCCATTTTTGAATCATCTAATTGGAAGCTCCTCAGCAGGCTTCACTGAATTAATCTTGACCGGGGAAAGAGTGGAAGCTGGGATTAAGAGTGGAAAGATCCAAAAATACACATCCTCTAGTGCTGTGAGAAAACCATTTATCAGGAAGAAAGAAGTTGGTGTTGTGTATCCTTAAAGTAATCAAGAGAGAACTGAACACCGTCCAATGGTAGGGGCTGTCATGATCCCTAAGCCTGCACCTACTCAACAAAGGAGCAATCAGCCTAGAACAGAAAGACTGGTAAGACAATTTACCCGGATTAATATGACACTATCTCAAGTCCTTCCACATTTGTTGAGATCTAATCTGGTAAATTTTAAGGAAGCCCCGAAGAATCCCAAGACCGCATCTCCTCATTACCACCCTAATGCTCGTTGTGCTTACCATTCAGAAAGTCCAGGCCATGATACCAACAATTGTTGGGCTTTAAAAAACAAGGTGAAATACCTTCTCGAAGCAAAAGAAATTAAATTTGATGCTCCTGAAATCCCAAATGTTATCACTGCTCCTATGCCCAAGCATGGTCGTGATGTTAACGTTGTTGAAGATGATATGTTTGTTACTGCTGTTAATGAACTTGTTACTCCTCTCTTGACTATCAAGAGGAACCTGTTGAAGGCCGGTTTATTTCTGGGCTCTGGAAAAGACTTTCACCTTTGTTTATCCCTACCAACTGGTTGTCATTTGTTAAAAGCAGGTGTCCAACGCCTAATGGATGACAAAGAGATTTTGTTTGAAAAGACTCCCGTTCCAACCATTTCTTACAATGATGTTTCAATAGTAACCATTTCCGCCAATCCTTCCAGGGTCTCCTCCAAAAGACTCGTTAGGATTACATCAGTTCTTAAAGTGGCTCCACTGATAATTACTATGCTGGGACCAATCCCGTACTCCTCAGATAAAACTGTCCCATGGAACTATGGGGGAAACGTCTACTATCACAGCGTCAAGCAGGATTAGCTGGCTGATGAAGACTCAATTCTTGAGAAGGATGACCCCGACATCGACAACATTGCGGGAACCAGCAAGATAACCCAAAGTGGTAGAGTATTCTCTCTCGAGATTCCTCCTCCGAAAACTATTATCGATCCTGTGATCATCCCTGCTTTTGTTCCTACTACTATAGTTCCTATGATTACTCCTACTGACACCCCTACCACCGAGTCGACTGAGACTCGGGGCAAAGGCATTCTGGTTGAGCCTGTCTAGATGAAGGATCAACCAGTATCTATCCCAGAGGCCTCCCAAAAGGAGATGGAAGAAATTCTGAAAATTATAAAGAGAAGTGACTACAACGTAGTCGAACAACTAGGGCAGACTCCGTCAAAGATTTCCATGATGGCTTTATTGTTGTGCTCCGAGGCTCATGCGAAGGCCTTGGTGAAATTCCTTAAAACTGCCCATGTGCCACAAGAAACATCTACTGATCAGTTCCAAGACTATGTGGCCAGTTTGACCACTGACAATGGTTTAGGATTTTCCGATGCTGACCTGACACCTAGAGGGAGGAAACATAATGAGGCATTACATGTCTCTGTCGAATGTAGGGGCAAAACTTTGGCCCATGTCTTGGTTGATATTGGTTCATCTTTGAATGTGCTGCCTAAGAAGGATCTTGATAGAATCGACTGTGAAGGTTTGACCTTAAAGCCCAGCAACATAGTGGTAAGGGCCTTCGATGGTTCAAAAATAATGGTGCATGGGGAGGTCGACATCCCCATAAAAGTTGGAACTCAAACCTTTGATTCAACTTTTTACGTGATGGACATTCGCCCTTCACATTCCTGTTTATTGGGCCGACCTTGGTTCACAACGCTGGTGTTATCACTTCTACATTACATCAAATGCTGAAATACCCAACCAAGGGAAAAATCATTACTGTCCATGGAGAAGAGGAATATATGGTCAGTCACTTGAACTCCTTCAAATACGTGGAATTGGATGGTGAATTCATTGAAACCCTATTTTAGCATTTCGAGGAAGTCCCACAGACAGTGGAAGCTACCAAGACTATTTCCCAAGTCCTGAAGATTATAAGACCTCCGCTAAAGATGTCTTCTCTGAAAGATGCCAGGGTAGTGGTCGAAGAAGGTGGGTGTACTATTTGGGGCCAACTCCCGGATATCGCTTAAAAATATGACAAATTTGGTTTGAGTTTCACTTCAGGAGCCCAAAAAGTTGTTCTTCATGCTCGTGTCGGGGGACCACCTTTTAAGATCAGCAACCACGGAGTCAACACAGTGGAGAATGATGATGACAGTTGTGACCTAGAAGATTGGATTTTCCCAACTATCAACGGAGGACTCAACAACTAGGAAGCTAAAGATTTTGTCCCAATTACTTTTATCCAACAGTAATTATCTTTAAATTTTTGTCGGATCTGTAATAATTAAACAATTCATACTTTTAAAACCTTGTGTCTTACTCGAGGCACAACAGTCCATTTGTAAGGGTTGTTACTTCATTTTCATATGTCATCAATGAATCATGGACATTTTTGCATGCAAACTTTATGCTCTTTGTCTTTATTTTTCTACATTTTTTATTTCTTTCAAAGGTAGCTATACTCTTACACACACTCACATTCAAAATGCAGATATACATCCACTCGGGATCCCATGGGTAACGATTCTGCTATGGCCTTTTGTAACTTTGAAATTCTAATCTACCAAGCCGAAGACGAAGGTGAGGAAGATTGTGTAGTGTCAGGGGAACTAGCCAGGTTACTACAACAAAAAGAAAGGACCATACATCCCCACAAAGAACCAGTGGACACAATTAACCTAGGTACCGAAGAGGACAAGAAAGAAGTCAAGGTAGGAGCCAATCTTGAACCCAATGTCAAGAAGCGCTTAATTCAGTTACTATATGACTATGTTGAGGTCTTTTCCTGGTCGTACAAAGACATGCCAGGACTTGACGTTGATATCGTGGTACATCGTCTACCGACAAGAGAAGACTGCCTTCCGATAAAACAGAAAGTTCGTCGCATGCGACCATACATGTCAGAGAAGATCAAGGATGAAGTCATGAAACAGTTCAGCGCCGGATTCTTAGTTGTTACCTCTTATCCACAATGGGTCGCCAATGTTGTTCCAGTGCCTAAAAAGGATGGCAAGGTACGAATGTGTGTAGATTACCGATATTTGAATAGGGCAAGCCCTAAGGATTATATCCCACTCCCCCACATCGATATTCTGGTTGACAATACCGCATAGCATAAAGTGTTCTCATTCATGGATGGTTTCTCAGGCTACAACTAGATCAAAATGGAACCTGAGGAAATGGAGAAAATGACCTTCGTCACACAGTGGGGCACTTTCTATTACAAGGTTATGCCATTCGGGTTGAAGAACGCTGGGGAAACCTATCAGCGTGTCATGGTAGCTCTATTTCACGACATGATACATCACGAAATAGAGGTCTATGTGGACGACATGATAGACAGATCTCAAATTGAAGAGAAACATCTTGACCATTTGCAGAAACTGTTTGAGAGACTAAACAAGTACAAGTTGAGGTTGAACCCGAATAAATGCACATTTGGGGTGAGGTCCAGTAAACTCCTAGGCTTCATTGCCAGCGGTAAAGGTATCGAAGTGGATCCTGCCAAGGTGAAAGTAATACAAGAAATGCCTGCTCCTCGCACCGAGAAGGAAGTCGGAGGATTCTTAGGACGGACAAACTACATTTCCAGATTCATTTCTCACTTGACGGCTACTTGTGAACCAATCTTCAAATTACTGAAGAAAGATCAAGTAGTCAAATGGAATGATGAATGCCAATTTGCCTTCGACGAGATCAAAGAGTACCTATAAGAGCCTCATATTTTGATGCCGCCAGTCAAGGGAAGACCCTTGATCTTGTATCTAATTGTCTTGGAAAATTCAATGGGGTGTGTGTTGGGGCAGCATGACGAGTCTAGCCAAAAAGAGCATGCTATTTACTACCTGAGCAAAAAGTTTACTGACTGTGAAACAAGATATTCACTGCTCGATAAACCTTGTTGCGCTCTGGCATGGGCTGCTTGCCGGCTAAGACAGTATATGCTGACCCATACTACCTTATTGATATCCAAGATGGATCCAATTAAATACATATTCGAGAAGCCTGCCCTCTCTGGGAGAATAGCAAGATGGCAGATGATTCTGACTGAATACGACATTCAATACACTACCCAAAAAGTAATAAAGGGCAGTGTGCTAGCCGATCACCTTGCTCATCAAGCTGTGGATGACTATCAGTCCATGAAATTTGAGTTCCTAGATGAAGACATCATGATAGTAAACAACTGTGAAGAACTCAGACCATATGATGGACCTGAACAAGGATCCCGATGGACCTTGGTTTTTGACGGAGCCTCCAACGCACTCGGCAATGGCATATGTGTTGTACTCATATCCCCTGAAGGATGTCATACTCCCTTTACTGCAAGACTTTGCTTCAACTGTACTAATAATATGGCAGAATACGAAGCGTGTATTTTTGGTCTCAAAGCTTCCATAGATTTGAGAATCAAGTCATTAAGTGTATTTGAAGATTCAGCCTTAGCCATCAGTCAGATCAAAGTAGAATGGGACACTAAGCACCCTAACCCCATCCCCTACAAAGAACATGTGTTGACATTAATCCCACATTTCGATGAAATTACCTTCGAGCATTTTCCACGAGAGGAGAATCAACTAGCAGACGCGCTAGCCACTATGTCATCCATGTTTAAACTCAAATGGGATAACGAGGCTCCCCAGATCACCATTGAACGGATGGATGAACCAGATTACTGTCACGAGATCGTTATTGAAGAAGTAGTGGACCAGCCTTGGTTCCATGAAGTTAAAAGGTATCTCGAGGCCCAAGAGTATCTGGAAGGAGCTTCAGTCAATGATAAGAAGTTCTTGAGAAGATTCTCTGCTAAGTTCTTCATCATTAATGGCATTCTCTACAAGCACAACTACGACTCTGTTTTGCTTCGTTGCGTAGACAAGGTTGAAGTAGAAAAGATCATGGATGATCTACATGAAGGCACTTTTAGCACCCATTCCAGTGGGCATACGATGGCTAAAAAGATCCTACAGGCAGGGTATTACTGGTCTACCATGGAAACAGATTGCTATCAGCATTCACGAACCTGCCACAAGTTTCAAATCTACGCTGACAAATTGCACATACCTCCAGTTTCTCTAAACGTCCTGACTGCTCCTTGTGCATTCGCGATGTGGGCATCGATATGATTGGAGAAGTCAAACCTACAGCTTCTAATGGACACCGTTTCATCTTAGTGGCCATTGACTATTTCACGAAGTGGGTTAAAGCAGCTTCTTTCGCTTCTGTTACCAATAATGTTGTGGCCCGATTCATTAAGCAGAATCTCATTTGTCGATACAGTGTCCCAGAGAGAATCATCACAGTCAATGGTACAAATCTCAACAATACTATGATCACCGCACTGTGCATGCAATTCAAAATCCAGCACCATAATTCCTCTCCTTACCAGCCAAAGATGAATGGTGTTATCGAAGTTGCAAATAAGAACATTAAGAAGATCATACAAAAATGACAGTAACCTACAAGGACTGGCATGAGATGATACCATTTTCTCTCCATGGTTATCGTACCAAGACGCGCACATCAATAGAGGCAACTCCCTTTTCCTTTGTATACGACATGGAAGTTGTTCTACCAATTGAAGTCCAAATACCTTCTCTGAGAATCATAAAAGATGTAGGGATGAACGAAGACGATTGGATTCAAACTCGGCTTGACCAGTTGAACTTAATTGATGATAAGAGGCTTACGGTTGTCTGCCACGGCCAGATGTACCAAAAACGCATGATCGAGGCTTTTAAGAAAAAGGTCAGGCGTCATGTATATCAGGTTGGTGACTTGGTAATCAAGCGTATCATGTTACCACAAGGTGATCCCAGGGGAAAATGGACTCCTACATATGAAGGACCGTTTGTGATCAAAAGCATATTCTCCGGAGGAGCAATGATCTTAACCACTATAGATGGCGACGACCTTCCGCACCCTGTGAACGCGGACATAGTCAAAAGATACTAAGCATAAGAGACCGCTAGGTTGACACACCTAGGCAAAACAAGGGCTTCCCGGAGAAACCACAAAGGTTCGGGCAAAAATTAGGGATAAAACAAAAAAAAATTGTACACTCGGCAAGCTGAAAACCTGAAAGGGCGGCTTGGGCAAAAAAGGGTATCCCAATGGACTGAAAACCCTAAAGGGCGGTCCAAACAAAAGTTAGGGAATAAAAGCATATGAATATGTCTCGTTGGATCCCCTTACAGACAACCTTCAGCATCGACTGACAAACTCGACGGGTCTAATCAATCCAATCAACTTCGGACAAGGCAGCAAGTGGATGAGACACTCAGAGACACGAAGGCTATCGCAGAATGGGAACCCCATGGGATTATTTCACGTAGCTATCTTTTCTTTGTATCAAGTTTTCATTTTTTACGACGTCTTTCTCTTACTAGAATGTTTGTCTCATTGTATAAAAATACTTATTCAAGTTAATACAAAGATATTCCTTTGAAAGTGAAAAACTATCAGTTTTTATTTTTCTATGTTTTGTTTACAAAAACGTCCAATGATTTATTTTTGAACATATACATTTGAACGTAACTATTGTTTACAAATGAACGAAAAAAGGATGAACAAAAATAGAAAGACAACCACTAATGACTTTAAGAAATAGGATAATATCTTTAGACTATTCCATAAAATCCCCCCACAGTGTGCAGCTTAATGATATCAAGCTCTCTCACATCCTAGGCAGAACAAGATTTCCAGTTACCGCTCCTAAGATTCCTCAGTAAAAGTCGCCCAGTTTCTCAGGATTCCCCGGAAGGATTTCACGAGGTCCACAAACAATACACGATGTTTCCCCTTCACAACAGAGTTTATTTCTCTAACAAATAGACACTCACACTTCAACTTCAAATCATGAAGACTTGCAATGCTCAAGGATTTATTTTCCCTGACTCCAACAATACTTCGGCATAACAATTCATGTGTCCATATATTACATCCATACGTCATAATATTGACAACACAAATACATATGACACAATCTCATTTATTTTTAGAATATCATTACACCATGCATTTCATACATCATGACATTTCATGCAACTAACTTTTCATATTTTTCAGGAAAGGTCAATCAACAGAAAATTATCGTCAAATTTTCAACAAGTCAAATACAGATCAATTCCCAAAAAAGGACTGGTCAACCATCTACATAATAGATATTTCTTTAAGACTCTTGTCGGTTCAGTTTAAATCTATCAACGGTTTATTCTGATTCTTTTCTGCAGATGTCTTCTCTGGTTCAGATAAATCTCTCAATGATTTATTCTGATTCTTCTCCAGATCCCTGTCGGTTCAGTTTAAATCCCTCAACAATTTATTCTGATTCTTTCCTTCAGACGCTTTCTCTGGTTTAGATAAATCTCATAAAGATTTACTATGATTATTTCCAGTTAAAGAATATTCAAGATCTCTTTTGGTTCAGTTTTAACTCCTCAACGGTTTATCCTGATACTTTCCAAAGGAACACTTCGGGTTCAGATAAATCTCTCAATGATTTATTCTGATTCTTTCTCGCCGACACTTTCTCTGGTTCAGATAAATTGCATAAAGATTTACTCTGATTCTTTCCAGTTAAAGAATATTCAAGAACTCTTTTGGTTCGGTTTAAACCCCTCAAGGGTTCATCCTGATACTTTCCAAAAGAATACTTTGGGTTTAGATAAATCTCTCAATGATTTATTCCAATTCTTCCCATTCAAACAACATACAAGACTTTTTTAGTTCAGATAAGTCGCTCCAAATATTTATTCTGATTCTTTTCCAGTTGAAATCAAGTTTGGACTTAGTCCATTTTCTGTCAACAGTCACCCTTGGATGGAATCTACAAGCCCATCTCCGGAAAATCTCCATCATTCCTCCAAATGGAATCTATAAGCCCATTCCCATTTCATCTTCGAATGCAAATTTTTGGGCACTCTAGTGTCCAATCATCTTCCACCTTCAAGTCACGAATGACGGATCCGCCAATCTAACTCTTCAGGTTTAAGAAGATTGAACAAGGGCAGCTGTTGTACCCCAAAATTTTCCCTCTCATTTATCAAATATTTTCTCACAAAGATCTCCTTGGGTTCAAGACTGCACAAGGGTTAATCAGCTAAAGACACCTCCTTAAGCACTGATGACTAAAATTAGGGTTTGAGATTGCACAAGGATAATTGAACTTTAAATGCATCATATGACTTTCATGGATCATTATGGACCCCCAAGATTACTCATGTCAAGTTTCAAGCCTTGGATCATATTTTTTCTCAGTCAATTAAGCAGTTGACCTAAAAATCAATTGTATTGGGGAAAAAGTAAATTGTGGCCAACTTACAGTCAAAATTCATTATTTTTGATCCAAATCAATATTGTAAACTCATAGGTATCATTTGATCAAGTTTAGACCATAATTCCTCAAGAAATTTGATCAAATCATCAAAAGGGCAAAATGGTCAAAATTAGGGTTTTGATTGAGAAAGGGAAATTTTTGATTTTTGACCTAGCAAATGGTTAATTGGTTTAAGGCATGATCTCAAGAGTTCAATTGCATCATTTTTACCTAATGGAATGACTCAAAACATTTCTCAAGATTAATTGGATTGATAGTTTATTTTCAGTCAACTGATCAAAAGTCAACTGTATACTGAAAAGTCAAACTTTGACTTTTTGGTCAAAATCAAGTGCCAAAGATCACAATTCATCAAAACATGTCAAAATATGAAACTTGTTCATCAATAAATCCAAAAGTCAATATTTCATTTTGAAAAGTCAAAGTTTTCAAACTTAGAAATTTTTCTAAGTGTTGAAAACATCATATTTTTTCACAACTTTGAGCCAATTTTTCACCATGATGCAAGATGATTCAAAAGAAACTTTCAACATGAAAGTTGTAGTTCTCCATGATATCTACAACATTTCTTTACACAACTTCTCCTATAAATGCTTGGATCTCAAGTTATTAATCCATGAAGTCATGGTCATGAAACTAAACACTTAGTGAAATTTTTGCTCTATTTTAGGTCAGGATTTTGACCTAACTTCTGACCCAAGTTTCACATAGTTCCATTTGTATTTTGCAAAAGTGATTCAAATAGTGGTTGTAGAGCACATTACAAGCTTTCCAAAATGTCCAAGAACTCCTTGAGATCATTTGTGAGCAAGGAGAATCGAAGGTCGGAAGTTGAGGTTTCAAGTTGTTTTACAAGGCCAATTTTGTGATGAACAAAATTCAAATCTCAAACCTATGTTGCATAATCTTGCTTTGCAGGCCTTTAAACCTCAATATATCTCTATAATTAGAATATTACAATTGCTTTTGAGCTATTATCCACTTGATTTAAGCTTTATCCAAGTTAATTTTCTATTAATGGCACAAAGGCACCATTGCCATTTACATAAAGTAAGCTTTATGCAAAGTCAACTTGCATTGAGCTTTGCACTTGTTCCTTCTGCACAAACTTCCTCTACAAAGTCAGATAAGCATGTTTAAAGTTGGTAACCACTCTAGATAGCTGTGTACTATGCATTGAAACCATGTTTGTCAACCTTACTTCAAAAACAAGTCAAGAAGCCAAAACATATGATCTTGTACTTATGACCACCTCAAGTATCCAAACCTTTTCCATACATAAACACAAGTCATTTTCAAGAAAACACACGCATGCTCAAGCCCTAAAACCCCCTAAAACACAGAACCACCAAAAACATCTCAAAACCTGCCATTTGTGAGTATTGAATCCAATCTCTAAATTTACTCGTGCGTTTCTTAGCCTTTTACTTTCAAAAGCTTCTAAATAATATATACAAACAATTCTAACACCTGTGACACGATTGTAACACCTCCATCATCATCCATCATTCTCACAAATAGCACCTTGCACCTTGACTTCTCCAAAACTCCTCAGCCACTTCCAGCTCACGCTAAGCATCACATTAGCTTCCTGGGAACTTGAGGAAGCTAACCCAACCCCTGGAACTCATCAAAAGCTGCTCAAACTCAAAACATGATACCCTTTTGCAAGGTGAGTTTTTTTTACTTTTGAACTCTTCATACAAGCATCATTAATGGTTTATTTGTGAATAAGAAATGTAGATATCATTGTCCTGAAGCTAACCATATCCTTAGATTTCATTATTGTTGCTTGAGTAGTTAGAATTTTGAATCTGAACCTCTGAAAATAATTAGGTCAGGATTTGGTACTTTCAAAAATTCTAATTCATCTTTGATTTATGGTTTATGATATTTATATGGTTGGATTCGTATGAAAAAATGGGACAACTTTCATGTTTGCATTTTCCATTTTTTTTTGAGAAATGGTGAAGTTACAGGTGGTCTGGCTGGAGGTTAAAGATGAAGTGTATTCAGGACTTGTTTTGTATTATATATTTATCATTTTAGTTATATTAACGGATGTATAGCCACCTCAGTGGTAATGCAGTGCGCTGGAAATCAAGAGGTCATGGGTTCGAACCTCAGCGCGCTGCCTTTTGCAGTTTTCTATATTATTTTTCCATTTCTCCTTTCAGGAAGCGTTTGGGCCAGCAAAACCTTGGGCCTGACTTTTTCTAAACTTTACCTCCCAAATTCAATGTTAACCTCCCTGACTTTATTATTTTTATTTTATTTTATTTCATCTTTTACTATTATTATTAATATTATTATTATTATTATTATTAATATTATTATTATTATTATTATTATTATTTCCATTAATAGAAATCCAAAAATATTTATATTTTTATTATTTTTATATTTATTTAGTTTATTATTATTTTTATTAAAAAAACTAAAAGAACACAAAAACATTTTTCATTTAATAAATTGATTTCTTTTCAATAAATATTTAGACTAGGGTTTGACTATAATATTATTTTCTTGTGAATAAATTTAATTTAGGATTTAGGTTTATTTTAATTAATTAATTCTCATTTGTATTTTCATTAAGATAAAAACTTTCATAAGGAAAACCCTAAAAAATACTTTTTATAACTTAATTTTAATTTTCTTATTTTTAATTAATAATTTTTATTTTTAGTTAGCTAGGTCAAAAAACCCTTTTCATAAAATCAAACAAAAATCACATTTCTTTTTGCATTTACATTCTTGCATTTTTACTTATTCAATTTTGTACATTTATTCAAATTCAATATGGTTGTAATAATTATTTAGATTTAATTTCTTGCAATTCCCCATTTGTAATTTGTACACCCCCTCCCCTAAATGATGTAATAGCATAGTAATTTTAATTTCCACAATTTATTGTTTTATATACAAATGCTAGTAATTAGTGTTTTGTATGGAAAGATTAAAACCAACAAATAGCAAACCCTAATCAAGACAAATCAAGCATGCAAATTAATACACTTGCACACATACACCCCTAGGGTAAATCCACTTTGTTGCCTTACAAAAATGGCCATATTATGCATGTGAGGTATCTTAGCAAAAACAAGCAAAAAAATACAAGATCATAGTCCCTCGATGACGCTATCCATGTTGCCTTTCAAAATGATCTTAGTCCCTAAGAAAAATGCTAATATATCTTACAATATTGCTAATCATGGTTATACGATGACCCACGCCCGTCCCTTTTATATCCAAAGATAGGTTTACTTACCAAATCAATGATAAGATAACAATGTCAAAGGAAAGAGGAAATGAACATGAAAGACTTTTGAGTAGGTAGAATGTTCCTAGTTACTTGCTCAATTTCAAAACAAAAACATCCTTGCTATTTTCAAAACAAACACCAACACTTTCAAAAACATCTTTCAAACTTTAAAATATTTTCAAAAGATTAAACACTTTATATACATTCTTACGAATGAGAATCATTACAATGTTTGCCTAAAACAATGGCACCTTTTCAAAATACTTTCAAAAACCACACAAAGCACATTTTCAAACAAAAGCAAGTGATCTAGCAAGTAACTAAGAGCCCATGGAAAACCATGGATGAAAAGGGTGCTAATACCTTCCCTTTTCATAATCTACCCCCCGAACTCAAGAAAACATCTCAAAGGTCTTTCATGTTCTTTTCAGCCTTTCCTTTTGGATAAAAGAAAACTCGATGGTGACTCTTGCTAAACTGCAACATTTGTGATAAAACGCAAAACAACCAAGTCAGTTCTCCAATCGCGTTATAGTAGGGTATTGTGATGCTGACTTCGCTGGAGACAGAGTAGAAAGAAAAAGCAATTCTAGAAGCTGCCAGTTTCTGGGAGAAAATCTGATCTCATGGTCTAGCAAGAGGCAACCCATAATTGAATTATCAACCACTGAAGATGAATATATAGAAGCAGTTGGATATAGCACACAGATGCTCTGGATGAAAAGTCAGCTTGTAGATTTCAATATATTTGAAAGTAACATTATTATACTCTGATAATACTTATGCTATTTGTTTATCTATAAATCCAATTTTACATTCTAGGGCTAAGCATATAGAAATAAAACATCACTTTATTAGGGACTATATTCAGAAAGGAATTCTCTCTTTAAAACTTATTGACACAGACCATCAATGGGTTGATGTCTTCACTAAACCACTTTCTGAAGATTGGTTTAATTTCATTCCGAAACATCTCAGCATGAAATTATGTCTAGAATAAGAGTTTTATTTATGTATTCTTTAACCCTCAGAAGTTTATATTTTTTTGGTGAATATCTGATCAATATTTCTTCAGAAGTTAGAAGGACGGTTGTATCAGGATCTATCTAAGAAGATCTGAACAATTCCCAAACGGTTCATTTCAAAGATAGAATCATGTCGTTCACATCATCAACATTTGTCATCCTCTCACAAGCGTTCTTCTAAGGCTGAACACGCGTTCAAATTCTGAAGGGACTAAAGCTTTGATTGGATACATTGAGACTCGTGTTATATTTTTAATTGTTCTATATATCCACGCCATTTCCCTATTTTCAGGAATCATTAATGCTATGTAATCATTATTTTTCACTCTTTTCTTGCTAATTAAGTTTTCAATTTGTTTATAAATACACCATTCATTCTCACTTTCACTTTTTAACTCTCACTTCTTCTCGCTACTATTTTCTCTTTACTTTTTGTGTGCAAAACTTTCTTTCAAAAACCTTTAACAAGTATGTGTGAACAATGGATTCGTCTTCAAGCACTCAAAGCTCTCAATGTGTTCCTGCCTATTTTTCTTCAATAGCAGAAAGATATGAAGAACCTTCAAGAACTCTACTTACTCCCATTGATTCACTAGAAGATCTATGTGAACTCGTTATAGAATTCGAAAGCATGAAGGAAAACGGCTATGATCTTACTCCTGATGTTGAATTTCAAGGGTGGACCAAATGTTTTGATCGTCTACTAGGTCCAGTTTTTTCAAGATTGGTTAAAGAATTTTGGATTCACGCTACCACACCAAACCATCAAGTTACTTCTTATGTGATGGGGAAGAAGATAATAATTTCTGAAGATCTTATTGTAAGGTTGATAGGTCATGATAGCAGAGGCATTCGTTGCAACGACATGGCAGAAAAATGCTCTGACCTAACAACAATCTCAAAAGAGAT
The DNA here is from genome assembly GCA_948472305.1 of Vicia faba. NCBI lineage: Eukaryota > Viridiplantae > Streptophyta > Magnoliopsida > Fabales > Fabaceae > Vicia > Vicia faba. Next base: position 706,881,530 of record OX451740.1, read on the forward strand.
TTTTACTTCTGGCCAGCCATCAAACAAAATTAAAGATTTGAAGGACTACTTCATAATTTGGTCAAAAATTACCTTAGGTCGCATCAACCACAAAAAGCCCGCAAGCTCTCCTGATTATATCAACATTGACCAACAATTTCTGATGTAATTCATTGCAACCAAGGCAAAGATAAGTCTCCCTCATATGTTGTTTAATCATCTGAACATAAGTGTTAAAGAGACTAGAGAAGAAGAAAGGACTAAGAGGGACTGGATACCTCTGGGTAGGCTGATATCAGATATTCTGACTGAAAACAAACTAGTATAATATCTGACTGAAGTTCAGCAGGTCAGCACTCTGGAAGCATGTGCTGGTAAACCTCTGAATGCGAAGAATCTGAAGAAGATGAAAATTATTTACACCATTAAGAAGGATCCTACTGTTGCAACCAAAGAAGTCATCACAACAAGAAGAGTTCCTCTGAAGTATTTCCCTCTGTTATCTCAAATAAATGCTTCTCCAGAAATCATTGTCAGATATTTGTAAGCTTGCAAAATGGATGGGACTACTTCAGAAGTAAATATTCGTGATGTGCGACAACAGGCTCCAGAGGTTTTTCTCAAGAAATCAAGGAAAAGGAAATCTGCAGGAGAAGGATCTTCTCAGAAGGTACCAAAAGATGCTAAGAATAAAGGTAATTCATCTTTTATTTTTGTTGTAGAATCAGTGATTTTATCAACATCTGAAACCCCCTCCTCTCCAAAACCCACAGAAGACCATTCACCACAAACCTTTGATGATTTTGATATAGAGTTTGACCCCTCACTCACCCTAGAAAACATTCTGGAAGAACCACATTCTACTACCTCATATCTTGACCAAAATCAACCATAACTTGCTCAAGTTCTTTTTGCTATTGATCAATTTTATCCAGTGTTCCAAGACTCCCAACTAAAAAATCCAAACTCTCAAGCCCCCGACTCTGAAAATCTAAACTTTCACGCTCCCCAACCAGAAAATCAAAATATTGACTCTGATACAACTTCACCTATTCCTGGAATAACAGAACCTCTCATGGTTCGACAACCTCTCTCAATCCACGACATTCCAGAATTTCCATTTCATTACCATTCCACTCCACCAAACATACCTCCCTCACCAATTATCATTTCTGATTCTACCACTCCTATCAACCCTCCAGAAGATCACCTACGTATAGTAATAGACTTAGAAGCGCTGGATAACCTTGCCTCTAGCTCTCATAAAATTTCTATCCCAAAACCAAAACCAACTATCACCAAGGCAAATGTTGGTAGAAATTTACTGATTTTTGAAACAGAGATAATTGAATGGGTTGACTCTTTTAAGCTAGCCTTCTTAGAAAATCTGAATCTTGCTGCTTCTGATTCTCACTGGAACCAGTTCAGAAACTAGTTCAATTCTAAATCCCAGAAACTCAAGGAGTTAAGTTATGAAATGGCCCAACAGAACTTCTGTGATCAGCTGAATGTTTTCAAGGATCAAGTTCTGCGCCACTGGGAAAAGAAACATATTCTTCTGTTGGATAATGCCCCCTGGGAAGATCACCGGCCTTCAGAAGTTGATGAACCAAGCCATCATAATCTTCCTCTGGTTATAGTTCAAGACAAAGGAAAAGAAATTGAAGTTACTGAGTCAGAATTTGCCACAGCCTGCTCTGAAAAGGTGGCACCTTCTGTTGATATACCTTCTTCATCTCTGGTTATGAAAACTCTGAAGGAGCTGAAGAAATAAAACACAATGATCAAGGAGATATTAGACAAGCAAGATGAAACATGCAAGGAAATCAAAGGAATATTAGGAAAACAAGAAGAATCGAACACTCGGATTAAGAGCTTGTTGGAATCCCTGTTCACACGACTTCCTCCACCTCAAACTTAGTTTTTAAAGAAAAAATTATACTGTGTTCAACTTTCTGTGTTGTTTACTTATGAATGTGTTATTACAATCCTTTTTAATACAACTCTACTTTTATTTCTTAAACGTGTTTATATTGCTTTTTGATTCTTGACAAAAAGGGGGAGAACGTAAGATATTTCTAATAACAGTATCAAGACACAGTCTCAAACATTTTGTATATCATAACTTCTCGTTTCTTGCTCAGAAAGTAAAACAGGAACAAAACTCTGGTAAAGACAGAAGTAGATGCATCTAAAGCTCCATCAAAAGCTCTGATCAGGATAAACTTCAGGGAAGTATTTTTTCTCTATCTGAGTATTCAACTCAGGGGGAGATCTTAAAATACTTTATGTTCTATCTGTTTTTATTGAAATATTCTATGCCGACTACTACTGCAAAGGGTACCATAAGGAATCTATGGCGACTACTACTTCACGAGGTAATTAAAGGAATTTATGGTGACTACTACTTCAAAGGGTACCAGAAGGAATCTATGGTGACTACTACTTCACAAGGTACTGGAAGGAATCTATGGCGACTACTACTTCAAAGGGTACCGCGGGGATTCTATGGAGACTACTACTTCAAAGGGTAACATAAGGAATCTGTGGTGATTACTACTTTACAAGGTACTGGAAGGAATCTATGGAGACTACTGCTTCACAAGATACTGGTAGGAATCTATGGCGACTACTATTTCAAAGGGTACCAAAAGGATTCTATGGCGACTATTACTTCAAAGGGTACTAGAAGGAACCTATGGCGACTACTACTTCACAAGGTACTGGAAGGAATATATGGCAACTACTACTTCACAAGATACTGGAAGGAATCTATGGTGACTACTACTTCAAAAGGTACCATAAGGAATCCGCGCTTGATTTCGTCTAAATGGTGCACTAGAAGATGTCTACGCCTGACTTCATCTAGAAGAGATATTTTTCAGAATGACTTTCTAGGGAAAGTCTTTGAGGGAAATACTTATCAGAATTTAGTTTCTGAAGAAATTTGTCTGGTCATGTAGATATTTGATGATATTCATCTGTTTATAGACTTTACCTGAAAAGATAAAGGGTTAGCTGTATGCAATGTCACGATGTATGAAATGCATTGCGTAATGACATTCTCAAAATATATAAGACTATGCTATATTTGTTTCGTATGCATATGCAAAGATATTGGTAAATGATGGTGAATGTGAAATGTTATTGAATTTCATTCACAAATTTGAGCAGCATCTTATTTTGGGGAAAATAAATCCCTAATTGTTGCTGGGGATGAAGAGTATGTGTATCTTCGATCTTCTGGGGATTGTTTTTGCTGGGGACTTCTGCTTTCTTGTTTGAGGAAACTTCGCTGGGGAACATTGATTTCTTGCTTTTTGCTTGACGAAACTCTGTTGGAGAGTGTTAATTCCTACTTGGGGACAAGAGTTTAAGAACGTTGGTTGCTCATTGCTCTACTGTGGAGTTTATACCCTGACTAGGGATAAAAGAGATGAATATTCTTTCCGACTCGCCTGGGGAGGATAAAGTTGACTAACATCTGGTCTGGTTTAAGATTTCGTAGCAACTCCCTGGGGATAGTGACGACTTCACCGGGGAGAAGAATTTAGCTGGTGATTTGTGGTAGAAGCACACTCAAGCTGGGGAGTGTCAGAATAAATATATGCCTTGATTGTATCTGAGGATATATTGAATGGGTATCAGAATGATATCCATATCTGGACTGTATCTGAGCCGTATCTGGAAGATGAACTGAATGAGTATCAGAATGACATCCATATCTGGATTGTGTCTGAACTGTATCTAGAAGATGTATTGAATGAGTATCAGAATGACATCCATATCTGGATCATATCTGAACTGTATCTAGAATGAGTGTCAGAATGAATCTTTATTTAGATTGTATCTGAACTATATCTAGAAATGGATCTGGAATGAGTGTTTGAATTAATCTATCTTTAGACTGTATCTGAAATGTATCTAGATGATGATCTAGAATGAGTGTCAGAATGAATCTATATTCTGATTGTATCTGAACTATATCTAGAAGTGGATCTAGAGTGAGTGTCAGAATGAACCTATATCTAGACTGTATCTGAACTGTATCTGGAAGAGAATTTGTTTGGGGAAATAAACCTTGTTGATGGAGAAATACTCTTGCTGAGGAAACACCCTTGTTAAGGAAATGAACTTTGTTGGAGAGCAGAAGTCTGAAGGGGTTTTACAACCTCGGTGGAACAAGCTCAGCTGAGTAAGAGAAACTCCATGAACTGTACTGATCAGAACTATGTAGGTTGGTGATATTTCTGGGGAGAATATCATACTCCTTTATCAGCGAGAGCAATCTGCCATGGAAATAGCAGGGAATGTATGAACTTGTGAAGATTACCATGTGGGGATAATCTCATGGAAGTTGCTTTGTGGGGATTCATGGAGACTTGAACATTCCTCTACTTCTAGATCCCTTGGTGAATACTGATCAGGGTGACAAATCTTTTACTGATATACAGGTGACAAGATGACGGGGCATAGTCATACGCTTTAATCCCTAACTTTTTCCTGGACTTTCCTTTCAAATTTTTAATCCACTGGGATACCATTTTTTCCCAATCCGCCTTTTCAGGTTTTCGACTTGTCGGGTGTACAATTTTATTTATGTATCCCTAATTTTTTTCCCGAACTCTTTTGGTTCGCTGGGATTCCCTTATTTTTGCCTAGGCCAGTCAACCTAGCGGGTCTTTTTCATGCGTAGTATTTTCTGACTATGTCTGTGTTCACCGGTTGCAGAGAATTGTCATTGTCCATAGTAGTAAGTCTTGTAGCACTGCCAGAAAAATGTTTTCTCGATTGTATGTGATCTTTTGCTGGAATTCATGTCCAATGCCCAAGTGGTTCAGATGGAGATCTACCCCTGGCTATTTGGCACTTTTGAGAGATTTCCTTGAATCTTGAATTGACATCCCCCAGATCAGTTGGACACCATGCCATGCCCCTTGATTATGAAAGGCCTGTTATTGGAAATGTCTTTCCATCTGAGGTGATTCTGTTCATTGAGAGGATTTATGTTCATTGAATATTTATCGTGCGAATTTCTCTGTTGTCGAATAATTAGTTATATGCAAACAATGTCATTTAAAAATGCAAAACTTATGTCTGTATTGAAGTTTTGAAAATGCATTTTTTGTAAACAAACAGAATTTTGTAAGAATATGAATTTAACTCAGGATTTTATAGTAAACCTTACGGGAGTCAAGATACCTTTTGTGACAGTATGCTTTCGAACTAACCCATGCTTCAGCTAGGACTTTTAAGGGTTGTAGCGTGGCTTGGTTCACGGTTTAAGAAACAAAGGATAAAGGCTCAAAATTTATTTGTACCCGCCTGTTCTCCATAATGTTCTTCAGTCCTATACTCAATTAATTATGCGTTTAGATTCCAATTCAGTCTGGAATCTTTGCCCTGATATTCTGGTGATGGTTCAGATACTGGAAGTTTATTTGAGAAGGCATACATCATTTTTTTGTAATTTTTTTTTGTTGAGGATTTTTAGCGACCTCTTTTTTTATATTTTATTATCCCTACCTTTTGCCTGAAGTGTTTCTTCTGTGATTACAGTTAGCGGGATGCCCCAAATTTTTCCTTAAGTCTCCTTCATAGGTTTTGACTTAGAGGGCTTTTCTTTTGAGAGATAATGACTTCCTGTTCTAATGAATACGCGGAACCATCATCGACTTTTGATTCGGAAGAGCATCTTCAACACTAATTGTCATGTACGAAGGTAGAGCTTACAATTGAATGCACCACTGAATTAACTGAGAAACTACCATGCCCCAGGTTATGATTAGAGGTTTTAATTTGTGTGAAAAGGAAAACTCCTACTTCTTAGGATCAAAGGGGTTGACTAGGGATTATCTTCCTTATAACTCCATTGTTTAGGATTTGAAACAAAGCCTATACATCGTCAGACAGGTTTGTTCAAAAGCATGCTGTATGAGATTAAGGTATCTTTTTCGCCATCCTCCCTCTAAAGGCTTATAGATTTTAATTGAGAGTTGAGTATCACAAAAAGGAAGTAAAAGCATAGTTTCAGTATAGTGAAAACGAATGGATTAATTCAAGACAAACATATGCAATGAATTAATGGAATAGCAAAGTTTGACATAAAATAAGTGTTCAAACAATCAAAAGAAAATTACAATTTAAAAACTCTAATGAACAAAAAGCCTTTTCATCTGAACTTGTCACTTCAGATGGTGTGCCTTTGAGGGATGACAAAAGAATTCAGTATGACCATCTTTTGTGAACTCTAGAACTCCTTGGATGATCAAGTCTTGAATCTTATTTGTCAATGCCCAACAGCTAATAGTGTCATGCCCATGACTATTGGAATGATAAGCGTATCTCACATTACGATTATACCGAGGAGAGAAGGTGTTGGGATTCTGAGGAGGATCCTTCAACGTAATCAACTTCATCCTCAACATGTGTTGCAATACTTAAGTCGAGGACATGTTGATTTTTGTGAATTTCCTTTTGGGCGTGTCCTGCTTACACTGATCGCCTTGTCGTTGTTGTTGCACCGGTGTTGGATTAGAGATCCCCACTACCCCGATAGATTGGTTAAGATGACTCTTATTACAATCCTTCTGGTTGTACACAGTATTTGACTCCTTCTTTCTATTGTATGGTCTCTTCTGAGTACTTGAACATGCAGTCCCCTGAATTTCACCGCTCCCGAGTTTATTTTCAACACGTTCCCGCATGAACATGTCACCTGATTCCTTGTCTGCCAAGAGAGGTTGATCATTGATTAGGCCCCAAATCCTAGAAATTTTCCCCAGATGGTTGTATTTGTCTTGATGAAGCTTGCTGATGAGAATCCTCAACTCTTCTTGTCCCCGAGCTAAATTTTGGATAAGAGCCATCTGACTACTCCTCTGGATTCTCATCCTTTCCATCTCAGCTTACAGTTGTTCCAACTGGTCATCCTTGTTATCTTCAGGATTTTTCTTGGTCATGTTCCCAGCGAGGAGTGATTTCAATTCTTTTTGCCCCTTGGATAGATTTAGGAACATTTCCTTAAACTGAGCATCTTGAGTTTGGAAGTCTGTGTCATTCTGTTCGAGAGCCATCTTCCTTGCTAAAATAAACAGCGAGAAAATGAGAAACCTATCTTGAGAATACTTGTTATGTAATGACATGTATGCAATGTTTTCAAGGATCTCGTGGGGTAAACACAAGAAAATGTTTGAATTTTGATTGCAGCTTTGATTGAAGAACTTCATCTTGTTGAATATCCTTCTACGAGAATCAAGCTCACCATGTCGAGTGGGTAATAGCCTCTAACTCAAGACACCGTGCTTCGTTCTTTGACGACATTTGGTTAGAGGAAAATAAATCCTTTTGCCCCTTGTTAGACATTTGGTTCATCATACTTTGGCGGCCTTTGGTTAGAGGAAAATAAATCCTTTTTCCCCTTGATAGGCGTCTAGTTCATGATAACCTGCATCGCAGGCCCTTGAGATCCTTGAAATGGTTAACGACATGCTATGGTATGATGTTATGATGTGTATGTTATGCATTGTGATACGGTGGGAAGAACTGGCTGTTTTTTGGAATGCTGGTTTGCGTTTTGCGATTGTGTTTGCAAAATGTCGCGGTAAGCAAGAGTCGCCACCAACTTTTATTTTATCCAACAAGGAAAGGAAAAAAGCACAAAAAATTCCTTTTTTCGAGATATTTCTCGGGTTCGGGGGGTAGATTATAAAAAGGGAAGGTGTTAGCACCCTTTCTATCCGTGGTTATCCACGGGCTCTTAGGTACTTGCTCAATTGTTTTCAAAATTGCATTCTTTGTGCTTGTGGGTTTGAAAAAAGTTTTTTTCTGAAAACTTCGATTTAACTCTTGCTTCTGTCCTCAAGAGCATATGAAGTGTTTTTGAAAACTTTGTTTGAAAAGGAGTGTAAGTGCGAAAAAGTTTTGTTTTTGAAAGAGCAGGTATCTAAGAACCATCTACCTATTCGAAAAAGGAATCGTTCTATGCTAATTTCCTTTAGGCAATGCTATCCCACTATTGATGAGTAGGTAGCATCATCGTTGGAGTTTAAGGCTCAATTCGAATAAGGGACATACGGTCACTAAAGCAATGTTAGGACGCCTTAGCGGTAACCCTAATGTCTTAGATCATTTGTTTTGAGGAAACAATATTCGAGTCAACCGTTTCAAGGCGACTATGATCTTTTAGACAAGAGGGCGGCCTCTAAAGCGACCTATACTCAATGACCGTGTACGAAAGCAACCAAGTGGGGTGTACCCTAAGAGTGCGCATGTGCGAGTGCGTCGTTTTCAGTTCATTTTTATCTTTGCACATGTTAAAGGTGATCTAAGTTGATTTTAAGATTAACATTCAGTCTTGTCATGCAAACCCTATTATCAAACATCTAGCAGTTATAATTTGCAGAAATAAAATGCGGAATTTAAATTACAAGGCGTCGGGTATTTACATCGCCAAAGACAAACCCTTTGAAAAATAAAATAAGCAATAAAAATAATCCAATGGTCCTAATTAACTATTACAATCCGGAAGCAGGTACATTAATATGATAAAATAAATACAACGTGTGGGAAATTAGATCGAGTGAAATTTAGTGTTTTGACCCTTTTGGTTAAAGAAAATGCCATCTTTTTGTTGTTTTTTTATTTGAGAAAAGAAATTAATTCCTAAATTAATTACTAAATTAATTATAAAATAAATTAATTAATGAAGAAAATAAATTAATGATATATTTTTGGATTTTTGTTATTTTAAGAAAGAAAATAAAATTATTGAATTAGTGGTTAAAACCTAATTAAATCTAATCAATTTTAATTATTTACAAAAATAAGTTAGAGTTTTCTAGAATTAAAAACCTAATTAATTAATTAGTGTTTATTAAGAAAAAAAATAAAAGTTTAAAGTTTGATTGAATAAAAAAAAATTGTGATTTTATTTGATTAAAAAAAGAATATTTTGATTGGTTAGAGAATTAAATAAAAATAATAAAACAATTAATAAAACAAAATAAAATAAATAAAAGAGAGAGGGGAATGTTGGGCCTGATTTAGGGGTGAGAGGAGCAATTTTGTAGGCCCAAAAACGCTGGCCCTTTTGACTTTTTTGTGATCCAGTGTGGACGCACGGACTTGGCTCTTGGTGGGCCTCCAGTTATTAGCCACCAGATCTGGCTCTTGGCCATCTGGAATTTGAATGGATGAGGGTGCACAGTAGGTTACAAGCTGGAGCATGCATTGAATCACCTGAAAAGAAATAAGAAAATACAAAGTGCTGGAGGTAGGGATTGAACCCCTGACCTCCAGCCCCTAACGCCTTGGAAGCTGACATGTTGACCACTGGGACACGCTGTTGGATTTGTTATAACAATACAAAAGGTATATATTATATAAAAAACAAAACCATTGCCAGAAAATAAAAAAGAACGCGCGTAATATTTGAATGGCCCAGTAATGGGTTGCCACGCATCATCCCCAACCTCTCGTCCGTGGCTAAAACGCAGAAGACCTATACCAACGGATCAAGCTCCGTCACTACAAATTTGTTCATCTCAAAAATCTGCTACATGCCACAAAAATGAATTTCAAGGGCATGGTTGTGTTCGTCTCACCTTCCCGGTCACAACCATGTCCATTATGTGAACCAATTGCACCTGAAACAAAAATGCCCAAAAATAAGAACCTAACCCTAACAATTGTGGTTCTTCATATAAGCCAGATAAATGCAATTGAATATTATGAAAAGCTTGCAAATGCTCTTGTGATCACAAATATGCCATTAGATTGTTCAATAGATGTCAGGATAGTTCAAATCGAAACCAAGAACAGGGGTGACTATCGTGCGACTTACAGTGCGTGTAGAGGCCTGAAAATGCTTGGTTTTGATCCAGGTAGCTTGTGTGAATGCTCAGGAAGCGATTGGAACAAGTCTCGTGTTCTGAAACTGCCTCTAACCCTGACTTTGATCTCTCACTTTTTTGTGAATTTTTGCACTTTTGTTCTGCCTCTTCCAATCCTTGCCAACCCCTATTTCGTATCCTTTAGCTTCCTTATGTAATGTATACTGCATTAGGGTAAGAAACATGGATCAAATCTCTTCATATCAATGCACATGAATTAGATTTGATTCCCCTTTACAAACTTTCCAAATTTGCCTAATTCCAATCTTTTTCACATGATTTGATTTGATACGAATTTGATGATGATAATAACTGTAATAAGCCTGAAATAGCCACAAGATCATGTGTTATCAAAGTTTTAGATTTTATATGATTTTATTTGATTTAAAATAAGTTAATTCAAATAAAAATCAGATTAAATAATAAAAATGTGATGTGGACACACGGCTGAAGTTATAGCATGTGGGCAATGATGCAAACTCAAATCAAGTGGAAAAGAATGGGCCCATTTGACCAAATTTGAAGTTTTGGGGATAGTTGACTTTTGGCAATATTGCAAAAAAGTCCAACTTCAATAATGCATAACTTCTTCAATTTTGAACTTTTGGATGTGTTCTAGGACTTTTTAGAAAGCTTATGGTGTCCTCTAACAAACCCTTTTGGTCTCATCTCATTTTGATATTCCATACTCAAGTTATGAGCTTTGGAAAAAAAATGTGTTTTTGTTGACTTTCAAAAAATGACCTATAATGTCCAAATTCATAACTTCTTGTGAGTGAACTTTTTAATCTTGGGGTATGAATATGGATTGTAGGTAATTGCATCCTATTCAAAATGAGCTTTGGATGGGTCATTTATCATAAAGTAAGAGAAAGTTATGCTTGGTCAAAGTTGAGTTGACTTTTCCTACAAAACCCTAATTTAGCAACTTTTGAGTCTTGATGAATTTTGAGAAATCCTTGATGAATCATGATCATCCCTTGATCAAATGATTAAATATCCTTCAAAATGAGAATGTTGACAAAAAATCTTGAAATTTGACTGTTTGTAGGTCACAGTTGACTTTTGCCCTAGCATAGTCGATTTTTGGACCTTTGGGCATTTGACTGAGCAAACTTCCTCTGCAAGGCTTAAAATTTGACATGGATGATCTTGAGAACATATTAGGGCATTGGGGAGAACTTAAAGTCATTTGGACTCAAGGACCTTGATGCAACACCAAACCCTAATTTGGGGTAGACTGCCTTAGAAGAAAGCTTGTCTGACCAACTCTTGAGCTATCTTAAGCCACTTGGAGATTTTTCTTGCAATGTCTTGAGGAATATGAGAGGGGAAATTTTGGGGTACAACAGCTGCCCCTGTTCAATCTTCTTAACCTGAGGATGTAGATTGACTTTCATGCCTTTCGTGATCCGAAGGTGGAAGATGATTGAACACTAGAGTGCCCAGAAATGTGCACTCGCATGAAGTGGTATTAGCCTTGTGATGTCGGGAATGGGCTCACAGATGCCATTAGGAGATTGCTAATGGGAGGATGTGCTTAAAGATGCCATCTTCATGAGTGTCGATCGCATAAGAGATTCCTTAGCGAGAGCTCGCATACTTGTTGTTGTGGAAGATTCTGCTGGGGAAGTCTGATCTTGTTGAGATTTAGGAACTTGCCTGTAATTCAACTGAGAGAACATCTTTGCTGAGTTTTAAGAACTTGCATGTAATTCAACTGAGGGGGAAACATCTTCGTCAAGATTTAAGAACTTGCCTGTAAGTCAACTGAGAAAACTCTGCTGAGATTTAGGAACTCATCTGTAATTCGACGGAGGAACTTTGTCGAGATTTAGAACGTTATCTGTAATTCAACTGAGGATAATTCGGTTGAGATTTAAGAACCGGTCAGTACTTCGACTGAGGGAAACATCTTCATCGAGATTTAGGACTTGTCTGTAATTCAACGGAGGATAATTCTGTTGAGATTTAAGAACTGTCAGTAATTCGACGGAGGAACTTTGTCGAGATTTAGAACCTTATCTGTAATTCAACTAAGGATAATTCGGTTGAGATTTAAGAACCGGTCAGTACTTCGACTGAGGGAAACATCTTCATCGAGATTTAGGACTTGTCTGTAATTCAACGGAGGATAATTCTGTTGAGATTGAAGAACTGTCAGTAATTCGACGGAGGAAATTTTTCGAGATTTAGAACCTTATCTGTAATTCAACTGAGGATAATTTGGTTGAGATTTAAGAATCGGTCAGTACTTCGACTGAGGAAAACATCTTCATCGAGATTTAGGACTTGTCTGTAATTCAACGGAGGATAATTCTGTTAAGATTTAAGAACTGTCAATAATTCGACGGAGGAACTTTGTCGAGATTTAGAACCTTGTCTGTAATTCAACTGAGGATAATTCGGTTGAGATTTAAGAACCGGTCAGTACTTCGACTGAGGGAAACATCTTCATCGAGATTTAGGACTTGTCTGTAATTCAACGGAGGATAATTCTGTTGAGATTTAAGAACTGTCAGTAATTCGACAGAGGAACTTTGTCGAGATTTAAAACCTTATCTGTAATTCAACCGAGGATAATTCCGTTGAGATTTAAGAATCGGTCAGTAATTCGACTGAGATAAAAGCTTCATAGCTTTGAATTTAACTGCATCCTTCCTGAAAGGTAAATGTTAGCTGTATGAAATGTATGATATGTATCAAACAATGATGTTCTCAAAATAAATGAGATTTTGTTGTATGATGCGTATATGCATGTGTCATGATGTATGGAAATGTAATGCTTTTAGCTGGGGAAAATAAATCCCAGATAGCTACTGGAGAAAAGAGTTGAATACTTCGTTTCCGCTGGAGATAGCGAATGAAGATGATTACGAGAATAAACCTGCAGGAGAGGATAACTCCATTGGGGAATAAACTGATGAGGAGATTACTCTGTGGGGGAGAGATGTTCTGCTGAGGATTCTACCGATAAATTCTGCTAGGGATGAATTACCGTTGCTGGTAATAGTGGAACCTGTTGGGGATTGAATTTCCGTTTGTGAAAGGAAAGAACTTTGCTGGGGATGATCTTTCAGCTGCGACTTCACTGGGGATAACCTTTTAGACTCTTATGGGGATAATCCTTTAAACTTTGCTGGGGACAATCTTCCAAATTTCATTGGGGATGATTCTCCGAACTCCACTGGGGAAGCTTTTTTCAGACTGCGCTGGGAAAAAATTTTAAACTCCACTGGGGATATTTTGTATTCTGCCGGGGAATGTTCTTATACTCCGCTGGAGAATATTAAGATCTTTCGGTGCTGATGGTAGATAAACTCTGCTTGGGGAGAATATTACCGATTCATTCACAATTGTGAGTCTCAGCTGGGGAGAGCTATCATTACTGTCTTTTCTTACTCTACAGAGAGTGAAATCACTTTAGCCATATTCTTCGGCTGAATCTACCTTTGTACCTGGTGGACAGAGCAACTGTACAGCTTGGACATTTCTCGTTTGCCCCTGTTTCTGATATTACAAGTAATCATCTTTTGTTTCGCATGTAAATATTCATGAGCAGCAATTAATGTCAAATGCATATATCAAAATGAAAATTGGACGTTCTTTGCAAAACAAAACAGAAAAAGAAAAAACAGTTTGAAATTTCTCTGAAAATGAATTGTATTGATTTTGAAGTTTGGCCTGTAAATAGGCGTTTTTGTACAAGAGGTTGGCGTCCTAGTAAGAGAACGCCGCTGAATAATAGATTTTACAATTTGTGAAAAACTAAGCAAAACAGCTATGTGAACAATCCCACTGGGTTCCAACTCTGCTGTTTCCCTTATGTCCTCGAGCATCTCATCACTTTGCTACTGGTTGAAGGTAGATCAGATTGATTAGTGTTGTCCGAGCATGATAGTCAATGCCGGAGTTGGGTTGTAAAGTGATCCAATAAGACATAGTGTTACGCTTTGATCCCTAATTTTTGCCTGGACCGCCCTTTCGGGTTTTCAGTCCACCGGGATACCCTTTTTTGCCCAAGCCGCCTTTTCAGGTTTTCGACTTGCCGGGTGTACAGATTTTTTCATTTTCATCCCTTATTTTTGCCCGAACCCTTTTGGTTCGCCGGGAAGCCCTTATTTTTTCCTAGGCCAGTCAACCTAGCGGGTCTTTGTTCATGCGTAGTATCTTTTCACTATGTCTGCATTGACAGGGTGAGGAAGGTCGTCACCATCCATAGTGGTTAGAATCATAGCACCTCATAAGAAGATGTTCTTAACCAAAAATGACCCTTCGTAAGTAGGGGTCCATTTTCCCCTAGGATCACCTTGTGGCAGGATAATGTGCTTGATAAACAGGTCTCCAACTTGATACTCTTGTCGTCTGACTTTCTTGTTAAATTCCTTGATCATCCGTTTTTGATACGCCTGACCATGAAAAATAGCAGTAAGTCTTTTTTCGTCGATTAGGTTCAGCTGATCAAGCCGGGTCTGAATCCAGTCATCTTCGCTCAAACTTGCCTCCTTCATAATCCGAAGAGAGGGTATCTGAACTTCAATGGGTAAGACGGCATCCATGCCATATACCAAGGAATAGGGTGTTGCCCATGTTGACGTATGTGTTGAGGTACGATACCCATGAAGAACAAATGGTAACATCTCGTGCTAGTCTTTGTATGTCACCGTCATTTTCTGCACAATCTTCTTGATATTCTTATTAGCCTCTTCTATAGCCCCATTCATCTTTGGCTGGTAGGGAGAAGAGTTGTGATGTTGTATCTTGAACTGCTTGCAGAGCTCGGTGATCATCTTATTATTAATATTTGTACCATTTTCCGTAATGATCCTCTCTGGTACACCATATCGGCAAATCAGATTGTGCCGACTGAACCGTGCCACGACGTTCTTGGTTACTGTAGAAAAAGAAGCTGCTTCAACCCATTTTATGAAATAATCATTAGCTACCAGGATGAAACGATGTCCGTTAGATGCCGTAGGTCTGATCTCACCGATCATGTCAATTCCCCACATTGCAAAAGGCCAAGGAGCTGTCAAGATGTTCAGAGGTACCGGAAGTATATGCACCTTATCAGCATAGGCTTGGCACTTATGACAGGTCCGAGAATGTTGATAATAGTCGGCTTCCATTATGGACCAATAATATCCTGCCCGTAGGATTTTCTTTGCCATGGTGTGTCCATTGGAATGAGTCCCGAAGGTACCTTCATGTAACTCTACCATGATCCTTTCTGCTTCGTTCTTATCCACAAATCGTAGTAAGGTTGAATCATGGTTACGCTTGTAAAGGATACCATTGCTGATGAAGAACTTCGCTGCGAACCTCCTCAGAAACTTCTTGTCATTAACAGATGCACCCTCGGGGTATTCCTGAGTCTCAAGATACCTCTTCACCTCATGAAACCAGGGTTTATCTGCTACCTCTTCAGTCTCGATATCACATCAATGTGCAGGTTCGTCCAATCTTTCAATGATGATCCGGGGAGCCTCATTGTCCCAATTGACTTTGAACATAGAAGACATCGTAGCTAGCGCGTCCGCTAATTGATTCTCCTCTCTAGGGAAGTGTTCAAAGGTTATCTCCTCTAAGTGTGGAAGCAACGTCAACACATACTCCTTGTAAGGAATAAGATTTGGGTGTTTCCGATCCCACTCGCCTTTGATCTGACTGATCACAAGAGCGGAATCTCTGAATACACTTAAGATCTTAATCCTTAGGTCAATTGCTGCTCGAAGACCCATGATGCACGCTTCATACTCTGCCATGTTGTTGGTGCAGTTGAAACATAATCGGGCGGTGAACGTAGTATAAGAGCCTTTAGGAGATATGATCACGGAGCCAATGCCATTACCCAAAGCGTTTGAAGCTCCATCAAAGTACATAGACCATCGGGATCCTTCCTCAGGTCCTTCATCCGACCCAGGTTCTTCACAGTCAGTTACTAACATGATATTCTCATCCAGAAATTCAAAGTTCATAGACTGGTAATCATCCACTGCTTGATGTGCCAAATGATCCGCCAACACACTTACCTTGATTGCCTTTTGGGTCGTGTATTGGATGTCATACTCAGTCAAGATCATCTGCCATCTTGTTATTCTTCTGGATAAGGTAGGCTTCTCGAAGATATACTTGATTGGATCCATCTTTGATATCAGTAGAGTAGTGTGAGTCAGCATATACTGTCTCAGCCGGCGAGCAGCCCATGCCAAAGCGCAGCAAGTTTTCTCGAGCAACGAGTATCGGGTCTCGCAGTCGGTAAAAATTTTTCTAAGGTAATAAATAGCATGCTCTTTTCGGCCAGACTCGTCATGCTTCCCCAGCACACACCCCATTGAGTTTTCGAGTACTGTCAAGTATAGGATTAAAGGTCTCCCTTTAACTGGAGGCATCAGTATAGGTGGCTCTTGGAGATATTATTTGATCCTTTCGAAAGCGGCCTGACATTCATCATTCCATCTTACCACTTGATCTTTCTTCAGTAGCTTGAAGATTGGCTCACAAGTAGCAGTCAGGTGTGAGATGAATCGGGCAATATAGTTCAGACGTCCAAGAAAGCCTCTGACTTCTTTTTCTGTTTGGGGAGCTGGCATTTCCTGTATAGCCTTCACCTTTGCAGGATCCACTTGAATACCTTTGTCACTTACAATGAAACCCGGCAGCTTACCAGATCTCACTCCGAAGGTGCACTTGTTCGGGTTTAACTTCAACTTATACAACTTCAACCTGTCAAATAACTTCTGGAGGTGGTCAAGATGCTCTTCTTCAGTCTGGGATCTTGCAATCATGTCGTCGGCGTATACCTCAATCTCATGATGGATCATGTCATGGAACAAAGCGACCATGGCGCGCTGATACGTTGCCCCAGCATTCTTCAATCCAAAAGGCATGACCTTGTAGCAAAAGGTACCCCATTGAGTAACAAAGGTTGTCTTCTCCATATCTTCGGGAGCCATTTTAATCTGATTATAACCGGAGAAACCATCCATAAAGGAGAAGACCTTATGTTGTGCCGTGTTGTCAACCAGAACGTCATATGAGGTAGAGGGAAATCATCCTTGGGGCTCTCCCTATTCAGATCCCTATAGTCAACACACATCCGAACCTTACCATCTTTCTTCGGCACTGGAACCACGTTGGCAACCCACTGTAGGTAAGAAGTAACTGCTAGAAAACCAGCATCAAACTGCTTCATCACTTCAGCCTTAATTTTCTCAGACATCTCTGGGCGCATTCGGCGGACTTTCTATTTCACTGGAGGACAGTCTTCCTTGGTAGGTAATCGGTGAACCACAATATCGGTATCCAAACCAGGCATATCTTCATAAGACCAGGAAAAGATCTCCACATAGTCTCGCAGCATCCGAATCAACCGTTGCTTAACACTAGACTCCAGATTTGCACCGATCTTGACCTCTTTCTTGTCTACCTCTGTACCCAAATTCACTTATTCTACTGGCTCTTCATGCGGCTGTATAGCCCTCTCTTCCTGAAGTAACAGTCTAGCAAGTTCTCCAGGCACTTCGCAATCATCTCCACCTTCATCTTTGGCTAAGTTGATCGGTCTTTCGAAATCATAACTGGCAGTAGCAGAGTCGTTATCAGTGGGATCCAGAGTGGATGTAGACCTGTATATGTGAGTGTGTGTAAAATAGTTGTTTTGTAATATAAAAAGAAAAACAAGGAGCGTAAAATTTGAAATGCAAGAAACGTCCAATGCTTTTATTAATGATATATGTAGATGAAACACATAAATCCCTCACAAACAAAGCCACGGTGCCTCGAGTAAGACATCGGGCCATAAAGTTTAAAACATTGTCTGTTACAAATACAAAACAAAAGTCTCATTACTGGGTAACAAAAGAAATTTGGATGAAGTCCTTTGTTGTCCAGTTGCTTAGTCCACCACCAGTAGTAGGATAGATCCAACTGTCGAACTCAGATTCTTCAACATCGTCTTCAATGGTATTCACTCCTGAATTGCTGATAAACAGGGGAGGTCTTCCGATCCGTGCACTCCGAACAGCCCTTTGAGCTTCTGCAGTGAAACCTAAACCAAACTTGTTAGTCTTATGTGCAAAATCAGGGAGTTGGCCCCAATTTGCACACCCACCTTTCTCAACAGCAGCCCGGGCATCCTTGAAGGAAGCCATCTTCATTGGAGGATCTTCAACAACAGTTTCAGTTGATGCCAGCGTCTGGGGAACCTCTTCAAAATGTTGAAACGGGGTTTCAATGAACTCCCCATCCATCTCTACATATCGGAAAGAATTGAGGTGGCTCACCGTGTACTCCTCCTCCCCTCGTACTGTAACATTTTTTCCCTTGACTGGGTACTTCAGCATCTGGTGAAGTGTAGAGGTGACTGCCCCAGCTTTGTGGATCCACGAGCGACCCAGCAAACAAGAATAAGATGGTCGAATGTCCATCACATAAAAAGTAGATGTGAAAATCTGAGAACCAACCTTCACTGGAATATCCACTTCTCCATGTACCATTCTCTTGGACCCGTCAAAGGCCCTAACAACAATGTTACTTGGCTTCAGCTCCAACCCCTCACAGTCTAACCGGTCCAAAGCTTTTTTAGGAAAAACGTTCAACGAAGACCCCGTATCCACCAATACATGAGCTAGAGTAGTGCCCTTGCATTCAATAGAGACATGCAGGGCGTCATCGTGATTCCTCCCTGTAGCAGGCAAGTCTGCATCGGAGAAACCCAACCCATTATCCGCTATCAGACTAGCCACACAATCTTTAAACTGATCAGTTGATGTCTCATGCGGCACGTGCGCAGTCTTCAGGAAAGCAATCAGAGCCTTAGCATGGGCTTCTGAGCATAGCAACAGAGACAACATAGAGATTTTGGATGGGGTTTGCCCCAGCTGTTCGACTACATTATAGTCGCTCTTTTTGATGATCTTCAAAATTTCCTCCATCTCTTGTCTAGAGGCTTCAACAGTAATTGTCTTCGGTGCCTTCGTCCGGGCAGGCTCATCAGTGGTCCCTTTGCCCCGAGTATCAGATGACTCGGCAACAAGGGTAAGAATGGGAACTTGAACAGGGACAGTAGCAGGTGCACTGGTAGGTGTGATAACAACAGGCTTTCAAACAGTTGGTGGAGAGATCTCAGGGGAGAAAAGCCTTCCGCTGCGGGTGACTTTGGCAGGTCCAACAATATTGATGATGTCAATATCAGCCTCTTCAGCACTCAAGTCTTGCTTAACTCTGTGAGAATATACGTCAGCCCCATAATGCCACGGGACAGCTTTATTGGATGTATAGGGGATAGGCCCAGGAACAGTGATGATCAATGGTGCGATTCTTGGAACAAATGTAATTCTAACAGGCTTTCTCGAGGAAGCCCTGGAAGAATTGTCGAAAATGGTGATTATAGCAACTTCTTCAGTAGGAACCAAAGGAACAAAAGTCTTCTCAAACAGAATTTCTTTATTATCCATCAGGAGTTGGACACCTGACTTTAAAAGATGGCAACCAGTAGGTAGAACGGAACACATAAGGCAACCTTCATCACAACCCAGAAATAAACCGGCTAGCAGAAGGTTCTTCTTCACAGTCATTAATGGAGTAACAATGTCCTTTACAGAAACCACAAACGAGTCTTCATTTATAGCATTCACCCCATGTTTGGGCATAGGAGCAGTCACAACATTAGGTCTTTCAGGTGCTTCGAACTCAATCTCCTTAGAATCAATCAAGTCTTGTACCTTATTCTTCAAAACCCAACAATCATTCGTATCATGCCCCGGGCTATCGGAGTGAAAAGCACAGCGGGCGTTTGGATTGTGCATCGGTGATGTTGTATTGGGATTCTGTGAGGCCTCCTTCGGAATCACCAAGTTGGTCTTCAATAAATGTGGCTGAATCTGAGACAAAGTCATGTTGAGCTGAGTGAATTATCTTCGCGGCCTCTCGGCCCTTGGCTGATTGTTGCGTTGTGTGGCAACAGTTGGTCTTGAAATAACAACCGCGTTAACAGCTTGGCGGCGTTCAGGTCTATTCTGGCTTTTTAAACTATAAACAGCGCTGGACTCCTTCTTAAAAGGCTTCTTCTCGGCACTAGATGAAGCACCCTTCTGTATCTTACCTCTCTTGACACCAGCTTCAATTGTTTCCCCGGTCATAATCAGCTCAGTAAACCCGGACGATGAGCTTCCAATCATATGGTTGAAATACGGACCAGACAAGGTCCCTAAAAACATATCCACTAGCTCCCTATCAGCCAAGGGAGGTTGCACTCTTCCAGTAAGGTCTCTCCACTTCTGAGCGTAGTCTTTGAAACCTTCGCCCACTCCCATAGACATACCCTGAAGTTGGGTACGCGTGGGAGTGAGGTCGGCATTGTATTGGTACTGCTTGTAAAAAGAAGCAGCCAAATCTTCCCAATTACGGATACTAGCTCCTTCCAGCTGGTAAAACCATTCAAGTTGAGTCCCTGAGAGACTGTCTTGAAAGAAGTGGATCCAAAGATTCTTGTCAGCGATGTATGGCTGAATCTTTCTAACATACGACCAGAGGTGCAGCTTCGGACAAGAAACTCCATCGTATTTAGAAAAGGCTGGTGCTTTAAACTTGTGGGGAATCACCACCCCAGATGACAAACCTAGATAACCAAAGTCTAACCCAGGGACCTTCTGGATCTCCATGGCACTTAACCGGTCTTCAAGCTGTTTATATCTATCCTCAGTAGGAGGATACTGGTCTTCGTCAAAGTCAGTCTCGTGGTCAGACACCACAGGGCTAGGAACCCTCCTTTCTTCTTGGTTTTCTCCCCCTCCAGATGAGTGGGATAGATTGACTTCATCTCGCAGCCTGTTCCTAAACCTGTGACCCATGTTCAGGAAGACCGTCTTCTTATTCTTCTTCTTCTTATCTTTCAGGATAAGGGTCTTCAGATCTTGCTGACCCTTAGCCAAGCTCATGAACATTTCCTGAAATTGAGCGTTTTGAGCTTGTAGAGCCTTGATAGCTTGATCAGTTGATGTTTCAGCAGACATGATGTGCTGAAATAAACAGTGAAGAAGATGAGAAAACCTGTAAGGGTACCTGTTATGAGGTGCATGGAATGAAATGCACATGATATGATTTCAAAGACTTTAGAGATTCAAATTCGTAAACCAACATGAAACACACTTTTATTAGATAAACTTTGAATTCAAATGTTCAACAGATGCCTTTAAGGCGTTACAAAAAGGGAAATACTGAAAAATAAATCAAAACTAGAAATAATCAAAAGACATCAGCGCTCCCATGGTCGTTTGCCTTTGGTGCTGACATAGTCGTTGAGGATCTGCTCATTCTCCAACTGCCTTGTCAACTTTAGGATCTTCCGCTCTTGTTCGTGATACTTTTCTCTATAAGTATCCCGCTCTTCCCTTAGCTTCATCCAGAACCTCTTCAGTGTCCCAATGTCAGTAGGCATGTATGGATGGATAATGGTAGGTGGAACCCCTTCTTCATCAGCAACCTCAACAATCACAGGCAAGACATCTTCGTACGACATTCCCAGCTTTTGGGTACGTATACGAACCCATCGGAGATATGGTTCCATTGGAAGAGAAGTCTTCGCACCCAGCTCGTGCGGATAAGACCTGTGTACCCTATCCCAAGCTCGTATGAACCTGCGGCGTTGCTCGTCACTATCCCCTTGGAAATCAAAGACAATACTTGGCATTAGAAACTCATGAGGTCCTTCCCTCCTAGCTTGCCCAAACTGACGTAAGGCCAAACACGGATTATAGGTGATTCCTCCATGGGTTCCTAGCAGTGGAACATTAGGGTATTCCCCACAGCAATCAATAATAGCCACGTCTTCCATGCCCTTGATAGTCCAAATGATGTCATTATGAGAGAGAGACATAATCCTGTAGGCCCAACCCATGCCTTCCTTGTTCTTTAAAACTGATTTGGGGAGGTGAGAAATAAACCACCTCGCCAGCAATGGTGCATAGCACATAAGGATTCCCCGTTTCCGAGCAGTACGGGCATAAAGAGAGTGCAAAATGTCACCCAAGAGATTGGGCACAGGATTACCGGACATGAAAATATTCACCGCATTCACGTCCACTAAAGAATCTGAGTTAGGAAACAACACCAAACCATATATGAGAAGAGACAGAATGTCTTCAAATGCCTGGAAGTCTAGACTGTCCCAGAACTGATTAGCCCGATCAACCAAGAATTTAGCCAAGAAGCCTTTTGTCCCACTTCTAGTCTCCCAATTAGACATTACCTCAGCCTTTGTCAGATGGAGGGCTGAAGCAATCTCTTCCGGCCTAAAGACTTTCTCCCAACCTGTGAACAGGGTCTGCTCTAGAATAGAGATACCAAGTAGATCAGAGAACTCTTCCAAGGTAGGGACCAACTGGTAGTCCAGAAAAGTAAAGTAGTGGTACAGTGGATCAAAGAACTGGACTAAGACACTCATCATCTGTTCATCCATCTTGGAGGTGACCAAACCGAGGAGGTGCCCATGTCTTCTGATAAAAGAGGCAGTATCTGGAACCTTTGCAACCAATTCCTTAAGCTGAATGGGAATCTGGACAAAGTTGATCCGAATAGTGTTTCTACGCATGGGTGCCATGACCTACAAAACAGAACAAAGATGAATCCCCTCTGTCTTTGAAATGGTTAGTCCAATGCAATATGCATGCAATGTCATGATGTCATGATAGAAACACACCACAAGTATTCACACATAGAAAACATGGTAAGGGCACACAAGTCACACAGATAGCCCTTAGATTTCAGGCTGGCAAGGAGTTTAGGTATTACCCTCTTTCAGTTTAGTTGGTTCAAACCAGTCCCAAAAATAGTAACCGGGTTCTAGAGGATCTCAATATCACTGACCACCCTCGATCGGTCATAATTCTAGTTTAGCAACCTTTTCTTGCGGCCGGAATCATCGTGAGAGTTTGGTCTCAATGAGTGTAGCATACTGCTACTGTTCTATGGCCAAGTTGGTCAATTAAAGGTTCTAAGGTCAGTTGGTGCTTAATGACCCCTTAGAAGACCCATATTCTCCTCGTTGCGCCACAAGGGATATCGGTACATACTAAAGTGCCACACCAACGTAGCTACTGCTTCAACTGTATCGGTATACGCCATACAGTTCACTCACAGTTTATTGCTACTTACCTAAAGGGTATCCCTCATATCCGGGTTAGGATCTATAGTAACTCTGATTCAAACCCACAAAGATAAAGCATACAAGTCAAGCAATTGAAAACATTATGAACTATTCCTAAGGTACACCCCACTTATTAACTCCCCAGCAGAGTCGCCAGTTCTGTGATACAGTGGGAAGAACTGACTGTTTTTTGGAATGATGGTTTGTGTTTTACGTTTGTGTTTGCAAAATGTCGCGGTAAGCAAGAGTCGCCACTAACTTTTATTTTATCCAACAAGGAAAGGAAAAAAGCACAGAAAAATTCCTTTTTTCGAGATATTTCTCGGGTTCGGGGGGTAGATTATAGAAAGGGAAGGTAGATATTTCTCGGGTTCGGGTGCGCATGTGCGAGTGCATCGTTTTCAGTTCATTTTTATCTTTGCACATGTTAAGGGTGATCTAAGTTGATTTTAAGATTAACATTCAGTCTTGTCATGCAAACCCTATTATCAAACATCTAGCAGTTATAATTTGCGGAAATAAAATGCGAAATTTAAATTACAAGGCGTCGGGTATTTACATCGCCAAAGACAAACACTTTGAAAAATAAAATAAAGCGATAAAAATAATCAAATGGTCCTAATTAACTATTACAATCCAGAAGCAGGTACATTAATATGATAAAATAAATACAACACGCGGGAAATTAGATCGAGTGAAATTTAGGGTTTTGACCCTTTTGGTTAAAGAAAATGCCATCTTTTTGTTGTTTTTTTATTTGAGAAAAGAAATTAATTCCTAAATTAATTACTAAATTAATTATAAAATAAATTAATTAATGAAGAAAATAAATTAATGATATATTTTTGGATTTTTGTTATTTTAAGAAAGAAAATAAAATTATTGATTTAGTTGTTAAAACCTAATTAAATCTAATCAATTTTAATTATTTACAAAAATAAGTTAGAGTTTTCTAGAATTAAAAACCTAATTAATTAATTAGTGTTTATTAAGAAAAAAAATAAAAGTTTAAAGTTTGATTGAATAAAAAAAATTTGTGATTTTATTTGATTAAAAAAAGAATATTTTGATTGGTTAGAGAATTAAATAAAAATAATAAAACAATTAATAAAACAAAATAAAATAAATAAAAGAGAGAGGGGAATGTTGGGCCTGATTTAGGGGTGAGAGGAGCAATTCTGTAGGCCCAAAAATGCTGGCCCTTTTGACTTTTTTGTGATCCAGTGTGGGCGCATGGACTTGGCTCTTGGTGGGCCTCCAGTTATTGGCCACCAGATCTGGCTCTTGGCCATCTGGCATTTGAATGGATGAGGGCGCACGGTAGGTTACAAGCTGGAGCATGCATTGAATCACCTGAAAAGAAATAAGAAAATACAAAGTGCTGGAGGTAGGGATTGAACCCCTGACCTCCAGCCCCTAACGCCTTGGAAGCTGACATGTTGACCACTGGGACACGCTGTTGGATTTGTTATAACAATACAAAAGATATATATTATATAAAAAACAAAACCATTTCCAGAAAATAAAAACGAACGCGCGTAATATTTGAATGGCCCAGTAATGGGTTGGCACGCATCATCCCCAACCTCTCGTCCGTGGCTAAAACGCAGAAGACCTATACCAACGGATCAAGCTCCGTCACTACAAATTTGTTCATCTCAAAAATCCGCTACATGCCACAAAAATGAATTTCAAGGGCATGGTTGTGTTCGTCTCACCTTCCCGGTCACAACCATGTCCATTATGTGAACCAATTGCACCTGAAACAAAAATTCCCAAAAACAAGAACCGAACCCTAACAATGGTGGTTCTTCATATAAGCCAGATAAATGCAATTGAATATTATGAAAAGCTTGCAAATGCTCTTGTGATCACAAATATGCCATTAGATTGTTCAATAGATGCCAGGATAGTTCAAATCGAAACCAAGAACATGGGTGACTATCGTGCGACTTACAGTGCGTGTAGAGGCCTGAAAATGCTTGGTTTTGATCCAGGTAGCTTGTGTGAATGCTCAGGAAGTGATTGGAACAAGTCTCGTGTTCTGAAACTGCCTCTAACCCTGACTTTGATCTCTCACTTTTTTATGAATTTTTGCACTTTTGTTCTGCCTCTTCCAACCCTTGCCAACCCCTATTTCGTATCCTTTAGCTTCCTTATGTAATGTATACTGCATTAGGATAAGAAACATGGATCAAATCTCTTCATATCAATGCACATGAATTGGATTTGATTCCCCTTTACAAACTTTCCAAATTTGCCTAATTCCAATCTTTTTGCACATTATTTGATTTGATACGAATTTGATGATGATAATAACTGTAATCAAAGCCTGAAATAGCCACAAGATCATGTGTTATCAAAGTTTTAGATTTTATATGATTTTATTTGATTTAAAATAAGTTAATTCAAATAAAAATCAAATTAAATAATAAAAAGGTGATGTGGACACATGGATGAATTTAGAGCACGTGGGAAATGATGCAAACTCAAATCAAGTGGAAAAGAATGGGCCCATTTGACAAAATTTGAAGTTTGGGGGATAGTTGACTTTTGGCAATTTTGCAAAAAAAGTCCAACTTCAATAATGAATAACTTCTTCAATTTTGAACTTTTGGAGGTGTTCTTGGACTTTTTAGAAATCTTGAGATGTCCTATAACCAACCCTTTTGGTATCATCTCATTTTGATATTCCATACTCAAGTTATGAGCTTTGGAAAAAAAGGTGTTTTTGTTGACTTTCAAAAAATGACCTATAATGTCCAAATTCATAACTTCTTGTGAGTGCACTTTTGATCTTGGGGTATGAAGATGGATTGTAGGAAATTGCATCCTCTTAAAAATTAGCTTTTGATTGGTCATTTCTCATAAAGTAGGAAAAGTTATGCTTGGTCAAAGTTGAGTTGACTTTTCCTACAAAACCCTAATTTAGCAACTTTTGAGTCTTGATGAATTTTGAGCAATCCTTGATGAATCATGATAAACCATTGATCAAATGATGAAATATCCTTAAAAATGAGAATGTTGACAAAAAATCTTGAAATTTGACTGTTTGTAGGTCACAGTTGACTTTTGCCCTAGCACAGTCGATTTTTGGACCTTTAGGCATTTGACTAAGCAAACTTCCTCTGCAAGGCTTGAAATTTGACATGGATGATCTTGAGAACATATTAGGGCATTGGGGATAACTTGAGGTCATTTGGACTCAATTACCTTGATGCAACACCAAACCCTAATTTGGGGTAGACTTCCTTAGGAGATAGCTTGTCTGACCAACTCTTGAGCTATCTTGAGCCACTTGGAGATTTTTCTTGCAATGTCTTGAGGAATATGAGAGGGAAAATTTTGGGGTACAACATGCATCAAGAAAAACTATAAGGTGACGTAAACAAGTAAGTCTTGCAAGAAATCCAGGTTATTGGATAATGACTACAAACAAGTCCTGCAAGTAATTCACGTCGTTAGATAATGAATACAAACAAAACCCTGCAAGGAGTTCAAGTTGTTAGATAATCAAAGCAAACAAATCACACAAGTAGCCTTAAGTTCAGGATTGAATGGGGTTTATAGGTAAGTACCATCTTGAAATTTAGTTGGTTCAACCTGTCCTAAAAGAAGTAACCGGGTTTTAAGGAATCGCAATATCACTGATCTTTCTCTCGGGCATTGTTTTAGCACAAGCTTATTTCTTAGCGACCAAAATATCCCGAAAGTCTAATCTCAATGAATGTAGTATTGAGTATCAACCAACTTTAGTCTCACACCAAAGCCGGCAATCTCACTACTTTCTAATGGACAAGTTATTCAACTAAGGTTCTACGGTCAGTTAGTGCTTTATGACACCACACAAGGGCCCCGTATTCTCCTCGATTGGACTCAAGGGATACCAGTACCAATAAATGTGTCACACTAATGTAGCCATCGCTTCAACCATGTTGGTATTATGCCACATAGTCCCTACAATCTATTTCTACTTACCTAAAGTTCCCCAGATCCAGGTATAGGATCTTTAAGAATAACCCAAACCTAAACCTGAAATGTAAAGCAAGCAAGTCAAACAAGTTAAGAATTTTAAATATGATCTAGCTCTAAGGTAACCCCATTTTTAGTACTCTCTCCAGCAGAGTCTCCAGTTCTGTAATACGGTGAGAGAAATGAATTTACTGGTTTTTCATTTTTATCGCAAATGTTGCGGTTAGCAAGAGTCGCCATCGACTTTTCTTTTACCCAACAAATGAAAGGGTGAAAAGAACAGGAAAGACCTTTTTAAATATTTTGAATTCAGGGGCAGGTTATGGAAAGGGAAGTTGTTAGCACCCTTCCTATCTGTAGTTATCTACGGGCTCTTAGTTGCTAGCTCACTTTGAAAATGCTTTGTGTTTTTGTGTTTTGAAAATATTTTTGAAAAGACGCCTTAGTGAGGAGAACTTTGTAATGTTTCTCGTATCATTAAGAACATATATAAAGTGTTTCTTGTCTTTGAAAATATTTAGAAAAGAGTTTGTGTATGTGTGAAAAAAATTATTTTGTTTGTTTTTATGAGCAAGAAACTATAAACGGTCTACCTACTCGAAAGCTCTTTGTTCTTTTCCTATTTTCCTTTAGACGGTGCTATCCTACTATTAGTCAGTAGGTAACCCTATCGTTGGATGTTTGAGGGATAGGCGAGGGTCATCGTACAGTCACGAAAGCAACTCGTAAGATATTTTAGCAATTATCCTAAGGTTTTGAGATCATTTACCGAGGAAACATCGAAAGGGTCATCGAGGGACTTATGATCTTTAAACTAAAGGGTCTTTGCTAAAATCTATTATGTTCGAGAGACGTGGCTGTTTATTACGAAGGCAACAAGTAGAGGTACCTTAGAGGTGCGCGTTGTTGTACCCCAATTTTTGCCCCTAAGATTCCTTCATCATACCATGTTGATTCAATCACAACAAGATCACATTAGGGCTTTTTAGTTCTCCTCCCTATCTTTAGCTTTGCTCTTTGAGAGATCACCAAGCACCTTGACTTGTTTTTCTTTTGTGATTATGCATGTTTTATTTTGACTTTCTTTCTAATTAACAAAATGCAATTTTGGTTTGTCTTACTTGTTAATAATGTAGGTAAAGGCAATGTGGCTTAGCAAGTTAATCCATAGGTTCATGAGTTTATTTCCATGCCCTATTCAATAAAGTTGGAGAAGTTCAAACCTCACCATTGGAGTTGTTTTTGGAAGAAATGGCATGGCAATGTTATTTTGGTTCACCATATTTCAAAGTTATCAAGATTGATTCAAAAGTACAAGGGGTTGATTGAAGAAGTTGTCATGGTTGGACAAGGCCTTGCTCCCATTGGTCACAAGTGCACATTTCTCTCAATTCTCAAGATATGGAAGTGTTTTGGTTGCTATGAGTTCTGATTATCATCCTTAACAACTTCTATTAACAAAGCAAAAGTGTTGGTATAAGAAGTTTGTCTAAAATTGTCAAAGTTCCTCAATGCATTTTCTTGATCTAGGAGCTAGGGTTTTGAACTTCAAATACGTATATCTTTCTAATCTTTTGGTATTTTTAAGTGATTCCAAATACATCCTTCTCTTCGAATGGTTATCAACAAATCACTTCAAAAGTTTCAAGGAGTTTTCATGTGGAAGAAACTTAATGTTGAAGAAAGATTACAAGTCCTCTAGATGAACCCCTAATTTCTCAGGTGTGACTTCAAATGATCATAACTTGGTCAATTGTTATCACCTTGAACCCATTATTTTTCCATAATGATCTTGAGGATGTGAAATTTATGCCTTCTTTTATGTGCAAAGTGAGAAAATGGATGGAAGATTCCCTAAGGATACAAAAGATTATAGGTC
The DNA here is from genome assembly GCA_948472305.1 of Vicia faba. Classification (NCBI taxonomy): domain Eukaryota; kingdom Viridiplantae; phylum Streptophyta; class Magnoliopsida; order Fabales; family Fabaceae; genus Vicia; species Vicia faba. The sequence continues at coordinate 706,910,400 of OX451740.1, forward strand.
ATTTCATGATTTTTTGTCAACTTCAACAATTCATAACTCTCTCAATTTTTGGAGATTTTGAATGGTTCAAGTCTCAAAATGTCATTAAAGAGGTCTATTTCATGCCATATTTTTTGGTCAAGAGAAATTTCTAAGTGGAAGGCCATGTTTGGATGCAAAACATTATAGGTCACTTTTGAAGAAAAAATTGAAATATTTCTAAGTATGGAAAGTCAACCTTTTTCCCCAACTTTGACTCATTGCAATTTTCATCTCAAACATCCATTTGATTCCATTATTTTTCCATTGAAAAGCTTGTAATCTCATCTTTCTAAAGCATCAAGAATAATGCCTTAAGACTCCTTGAGTTGAGAATGCCATTGGATTGAACTTGGTAACTTGGAACTGAAGTTTCTTTATAAGTCTGAATTTGAAATTCATATTTTGGCTTTTAAACATCAAATTAGCATGCGCTTGTAATCTAAACATGTTTAACCAAGTTGCCAAAGTGGATTAGAGCCTTAAAACGCAAGGACTGGATGAGTTTTTATGCAAAACAGATCACACCTTGCTCGTGTATCAGGTTCACACAATTTCCCTCCAAACTTCATCATTTCAAACGCTTGAACATTTCATTTGATTCCCTATAAATAGTTGATCATCCCCTATTCATTTCCTCAAGCTTTGAGAGCCAAATACACTCTGTCAAAACCTCACATGAACTTCAAATTTTTTTAATTAGTTTCTGAGATTCAAGCTTTTTCTTCCAAAATTCTTTTCACATTCATCATCCTTCAGCATCATACAAACTCTCCAGAACTTAAACCAAGCAAAATGAGCCATAATTCAAGCTACAGAAGTCCAGTTTCAGAGCTTCTTTCTTGAACTTCGAAAAGGTAGAATTCTCCATCATTTGGATCTAAATAAAGCACTAACCCATTCTACTCTTTCTCCTGATTCTTGTGCTTCTTACAATTTTTAAATCCATTGAGAATTGAGAGAGAAATCTCAAATTGAAGGTGCTCGCTGTTTTCTGGGTTTTTGATTCATATCTCTTTGCATACTTTATATAAATTTGACGCGATGGTGGTGTTAGGATCGTCTTGAAGAGACGAATCCAATGATACAAGTCTGGGATCCTAATTTTTCCATTTGAGGATCTCACAAAATCTCCATTGCAGGGTGTCTGGAGGTTGAAGACGAAGACATGTCTCGTCTCAGCCAATGATAGCGTGCCAAACGTTTTAATTTCATTGGTTTCCTTTTTTCTGATCCTATGCATATCTCACTAAGGTCCATATCAAGCACAGCGCGTCTGGTCCATTGGATCAGCTTACTAACGCGTTTTAACTATGATCTGATGGCCCACATCTTTTTGGTTTTATTTTATTTTCTGATTTTATATTTTAATTGATTTAATTTTCAAAAATTCATAACTCTTTTATTTTTTATCCAAAAATTATGAAAAAATTCACAAAAATACTTTGAATTATTTCTGATCTCATGACTATTTTTTCACATTTTTATTTTGACATTTGATATTTTTTATATTTCTTGCATTATTTTCTTCCTTTTAATTACTTTAAAAATATTTTCTGACATTTTTTTTTAAATCTTAAAAATTCATAAATGTCATTTTACATATTTTTGACTTTTTTTTGAAAATTTTATGGAATTTTATATTGATGTTTACTATTTTTGATCTATTTTTTATTTGTTTGAGTAATTTTAATTATTTTAAAAATAGTTTGACTTTAAAAAATTACCAAAAATTTTACAAAAATATTTGAGTTCATCTCTGGTTTTTCTATGGTCTTACTTATTATTTCTTGATTAATTTGAACATGGTTGATATTTTTCTCTTTTATTTTCTATTTTAAAACCCTTTTAATGTAATATAATAAATGTATTATTATTTTGTGATTACTTTCTGGCTGATCTTGGGTTGAATTTTTTATCATGAACTTTATTAACATCATTGGATCCATGGTGTTGAGTTTAACACCATAAAATGGATGAATGATTTTAATAATAGTTAGATTAAAATTTAATTCAAATGTGGTTTGTATATTTTCCCCCACCCTTCTTCATCTTATCCCTTTCTTATTGCACTAAGTGTTATTGGAGTATGATCTCTATATCATGTCTCAAAACAAATGGTGCATAGATTGCTATTGGCCGGCCTCAAAATAGGTGCGACTTCTATATAAGTCCACTTACGATTGCTTAACATAACGCTAAATTTTGTCCCGATTCGAATAAATGATCATTCGTGACCCAAACCTATGTTTGCAAGCCCAAGTATGTTAATTTGATCTCTTTGATCCAATAACCTTGAGATTCATTGTGTGGAGGCTTTGGTTCTACCAATTCTCTAATGGATCTACATCACTTTTGGTCAACGCAGATCACTTAACCATCGTTGATCATTAAATGGTACTTGTGAGAATTCCCAAATGGACAAAAAGCAAATGCAACTTGTTGTGTGGAAGCTTTGGTTCTACAAGTCCTCTAATGAGTTCCAAATGCAAGTTTCAAGATGGTCATCTAACTAACCACTAATTACTAATAATGGACTTTATCTTGTGTTTTTAATATATACCCTTTTATTTTATGCACCATTTACTTTAAGCATTTCATTTCATGCCATTTTTATTTTTGCTCACTTGAGCCCCTTTATATTCTTATCATTTTTATTTTGCTCACTTGAGCTTTTCTTTTCTTTTTAAGATACTTAATAATCAACATGAGCTATAAAAACTGTAATGATATTTGGACTATTTGGTTACTATCCTTGGCATTATGGAGTATTGGACTTCTTGGACTTAGGATTAGAAACCTTGGCCTATGTTGGAGACCTTGTGACCTTAATTGATATTTTGTCTGGAGTTCTTAAGGTTTACCTCAAGACATTGGGTTATTTGTTTGTTTGGTGTGCAGGTTATTGTGATTACATACTTTGTTTGTAATATGGAATTCACCTGTATACAGCCGTTACTCTGCCCAATTTTTGTGAAGACTTAATACACTTGAAGTTTGGTTCTCTCAAGAGGTCTAGTATCTTTGCTTGTTTGGTTCCAATCCAAAGAATGGGAATTCTATCTTGACTCATAATGTCAAGTATTGGCTTATTCTTGGTTAGATGGTTCTTATCCCTAGCTTTTACCTTATGCTTTAGGATAGTCTCTTCTTCTCCTCCCATCTTCTTTAATTTCAAAAATCCTCTCCCTCCTTTTGAAAACTCTTCTTGTTTTTTTAAACTTGAACCACTTTCATAATAAACTTGGACTTAGGTCCATGCATTTTCAAAACATTTTTCATAAATAAACTCCAATCAATTTAATAAAACCTTGACCCTTTTTGTGAGAAGACTAAAAGTCAATCAATCTCATTTTAAACTATTTTACACCTAGGCTTTTTATTTTAAAACCTTTCTCAAAAGATTGGACTCTTGTCAATCCTTGTAGTGATGCAAACAACTATACTTCTACAATATGTAGTGGAGAGAGATATTTTCCACTTGTGTGTTGAGTGAGGCATTGTTGATTTTAAAATCCAAGCTATATCCTCCACTTTGAGATGATGTAAATTCTCTTTTCTCATGATTGTGGATAGTAAGTATGTTTTTCACACGGGCAATGACGATGATGTCTTACCTCTTAAAATCAATAAACACACTTGTGTTTTAAAATTTTTAAAGGTGAACTATGTGTACCCTAATCCCCTATTATACGAAAGGTGGTACGTAGGCACTAAAGGTTCACAACCGTGGTGGGTGAAAAAATCATAAAAAATATAGTTCTTTTCTCACCTCCACCATCTATTTTACATACAACATTTTATAGCCAAAATATACAGATTTTACAAAGAGGTTCTTGCGGAATACCGTAGATGTTTAGGGTGCTAATACCTTCCCTTTGCATAACCAACCCCCTTACCTTGAATCTTTCCCCTTCTTTTTGGGTTACTCGCTCTTTTCCCATTTCTTTGAAAACAATAAAGCGCAGTGCCGATTTTTATTTTGATCTGTACAAGTCTAGTCAATCCAATGGCTTAGTCTTAAACATTTCTACTGCTACACACGTGTGCGAGTGTGTTGTATTTCAGTTACGTTTATCTTGGGTGTTAGGTTTTCTAGCGTTTGTTTTTAGTCTTATCATACAAGCCTATTAGCATACATCTAGCAGTTAATATAAGTACGAAAAGCAAAATGCGAAAATTTGAATCTACACTATTACAATTCTTTGGGATGGGGAATTACAAGCCAAAAAGGGGGGAAAGAAATGTAAACGGTCCTAGTTTAACTATTACATCCCATGTGCAAATACATAATTTATGAAAATAATACGAATAAAAATAAATGAACGCGCAGAAGAGAAAGAAAGAAAAATGTAAAGAACCCTAAAAATCTAAGTGGAAGAAAATGTTTTTATATTTTTTGTTTAGAGGAATAATTAAATTAAATTAAGAAATCCCTAAGTCTAATTATTTAATTAAAAAAATGATTAAAATAATTAATTAAAATTAATTTAATTAATGAAAATCTAGGTCTAATTATTTTTCTGATTTTTGATTTTATGATTTTAAGAAATTAATTAATTAAAAAAAAGTCTAATATTTTTGTGATTTTTGATTTTCATGATTATTAAATAAAAAATAATTAATTGAAAGAAAAGAATAAAATAGTAAATGAAATAATAAAATAAAAAAGAAATATAAATGAACTGCTGCAAAAAAAGTTAGGGGGTGAATAATCGGATTTTCGCAAGGCCCAACATCTCAGGCCTAAGCGTTTGCAAAAGGAAATGGCGGGTGCAATCCTGAGTTTGGCTAGGCCTAAGACAACTGAGTCTATGAGTTTCGTTTGATCCAATACATCTGAATTTCTGCGTCTATGCTTACATGTAAGACATTAGATTCGCTCAAAACATCAATAGTAATAAGAATGCATGCATAAAACTGATTTAAATTACATGGTAAGAGAGTTTAAGATTCAAAATTTTACCAAAACTGTGGGATTGTTATGAGGATGATCTGGTATGCTTAGGGGTTGAATCTGGACTCTGGAAGACTCTTGGGGATCTCGGGAATATATTAGTGGCTTTGGTTTGGATTGAAAGCGCCTGGAAGTGAAGTTACAGATTTTGCAGCTTTTTTTTTATTTTTGAGAATTTTGAGAGGGATCTTGTATGAAAGGATTTCGTGGTTCTTAGCATTCTATGCTTTGTAGTATATATAGAGAATGAAAAGGGCTAGAAAAGATGGAAATGAATCAAGCCATGAAGGCTCTCATCAAATGCCATCAGAATTTTTGAATTCCTTCCATTTTTTGTCATGTCCATTGCCTTTTGAAGCTTGCAATGAACCTGGACATATTGTGGCATGTATTTCATGAATTTTGTGGGCTTGCAAAATTTTGTTGGGCTTGCAAAAGGTTTTAAATCCAAAGGCCCAAGTCTTCACACTCTATTTTCATCTTTTTATTCATTTTTAAATGAATAAAAAATCAAATAAAAGCAATAAAAATCATGATCATGTGTGAATGTTTTTCAGAGGTCCTATGACATCTTATAAACATGTTTGAATATCAAAAACTAGGCCCATTAGTTCAAAATTGCAATTTTGCTCCATTTGCATTTCATGAATTTCTTCAAAATCTCCCAACTTGTGAAACTCATAACTTGCTCAATTTTCATCTTTTAAAGGTGATCTTTGACTTTTTAGAAATCCCAAGATGTCCTCTATAATTTATATGTTAATAAGTTTTTATTTTTAAGACATTATCTTGATGTAAGTTGCCTTGACAAAAAGTGTCTTTTGTTGACTTTTGAAAATGACCTATAATGTATGAGCTCATATCTTCCAAATGAAGCACTTTTTGGACTTGAGTATTAAAGAAAAGTTGTAGAGAATTTAATTTTCTTCAAAATGAGATTTGGTTAGAGAAAAGTTGACGAAGCATGTGAAAGTTATGCCTGGTCAAAGTTTAGTTGACTTCTCCTAAGGAAACCCTAATTTGGCAATTCTTGACTTTTGATGATCTGGGGACTTTCCTTGGGGAATCATGATCAAACCTTGATCAAATGATGAATGTCACTTAAAAATGTTGATGTTGACCAAATATATTAAAGTTTGACTTGTATGTTGATCATAGTTGACCTTTTGACCAATACAGTTGATTTTCAAAACATTTGTGCCATTGATTGAGCAAACTTGTGATGGAGGGCTTAAAACTTGACATGAACTTTTTTAAGGACCTATGAAGAACCATTGAAGCCACTTATGACCTTTTCAAACCAAATTTCTTTGAGAAACTCCAAACCCTAGTTGTAGGCCTTTGGTTTAAGAGGTGCATATTGACTAGTCAACCCTTGAGAGTTTTGAGAAGCCTTGAAAGAATGTCTTGAAGAAAATGGGAAGGAAAATTTTGGGGTACAACATATACTCAGTCACAATCAAAATTCCTTGTTTCAACTCCAGAAACTCAATCTATTTATTCCCGCGCACATGTTCAGGAAAATACTTCCTCAAAAATTCCCTGTTGATCAGAGCCCAAGTAATCACCTCACCGAGAGCTATCAGTCTTTGACGAGTACCAACCCACTATACATCAGCTTCCTCTGCCAGCTGATGCGTACCAAACCGTACCTTTTGTGCCTCGAAGAAATATATGACTCGAAATATTCTCTCAATCTCCTTGAGCCAAACCCGTGCTTCATCAGGATCGAACCTACCTTTGAAAACATGCGGATGATTCCTCTGAAACATATCCAAAACATAGGATCCATCATTAGGCTGATGTTGCATAGCCTGAGCAACAGCCTGCAAAGCAGCAGCAAGTGCAATATCATTCCTTCCAGACATTCTCTGTTTCACATCAATAACAGTTACGATGGTTAGAATTATCTAGACAGTATTCCACTATCACACACGACAGACTCAATAATCTAGCTGGACCGACCGACCTGCTCTGATACCACTAATATAACACCCTTCTAACCCATATATATATATTTCACATATAATTTCTTGAAAATATAAAATCAAACAAATGGCACAAAAGGGCATCATATCTTCATAAAACATCAAATAACGATTAATCTTCCTCCGTAACATAAGGTGCAAAGAAAATACTTTAGATATCATCTCTAGAATCAAAACTAATTCATTTTGAACTACACATCAAAATTAATGAGTCTTAAAGCTCTTCATAAAATAATCTCAATACCATTAAAGGTAGTTCAAAAGTTAATAACACCTTCACACTTACGGTTTATAATATCATAACTTAAAACATGGAAAAAGTCATGATAGAAATACAAAATCTCAAGCTAACAAAATATGTAAGGTTCACAACCAATCTATCTCAACCCTGATGTTACATATCAGAGTAAGACTCTCTTTATTTAACAAAAGCAAATAAACACACTCTGAAGCTATCCTCTAATGCTTCTACGGACTATTCTCGACCACCTACGTGTTACCCACGTGGACTCAACATTCAAGTAGAAAGGGTGAGTAAATCGAAATCATTATAAAAGACTAAAGGAATAAATATATAAGACATGCATATAGGCAAGGCACCAAACATCACAAGAACCTCATGTTATACTCACACCTTCACAACATCATCAAATCATGACAACATATTACCAAAGCATCATTTTTCGACAAACATCATTTAATCACATTATTATGCAATGTCACTTAGAATGAAATGCATCATTGTAGACTCGTGCATGTGGTACCAAAACTTCACTGATGACTCAGTCATTGTTATCTCTAAATATCCCCACCAATAGGATCTATTCCCGCTTGGAACCAGAGCACTTCACAATTTTGAACTCAATCCACACTATGGAATTGATGCCTTCACTAGACAATTGTCCTATCATCTTCACTGGACCGAAGTCCTAATAACATCACTGGACCGAAGTCATAAACTATGCCATGAATGCATGATGCGCAACAACATAATAAAAACGACCACGACTAGTCAAGATGCATCATCATTCATGATTTTATCATAATATCATAATATCATCTTAAATACACACATCATCATCATATTACCATCATAATTAAACAAATATCACATAATATCGTCACATCATCTTAATTAAACAAAGCATCATGGTAATCCGACACGGGGAACCTAACTTCACCCTAGCTTAGGTATTGGGAAAAATAATTATTTTATCTCATTTTATTCCATCAAACTAAAGTTCATTGTGTTAGCTATCCAACGCTTTGAATGACACCTCAATCCGAGTTCTAAACTCAAGTTACGACTCTTTTAAGAAAATCCAACACAACCAATCAAATCTAGACACCATCTCCTGATGACATACCTCTATCGCCTGGTGACGCTTCCGTCTCCTCCACCTTCTCCTGACGATGCTTGGAGCGATGCACTCCAGTAGCATCACTCTTTTCTGCCCTCCGTCGCTCCTATTTCCGCCTAGCGACGGTTACGCGACAACACCATCGCCCGGCGATGCTACCCCGTTGATCGGTGACACAGTGGGAACAAGGTTTTCCTGTTGTGATTTCCTACATAAAAACAAGTCCCAATCTTGCGGTTTCTGCACATTTAGGTCCTAAAACATCATTTAATCATAGGTTTTTCACCAAACATCAATAATCCAATGTATTATATATTATGGGTACAATTGCTTATAATCTAAGACCTTAAAACATCACCTAATTCATCGAATCATCACATGTTCATCACAACCAAAAACCTACTACAATCTATAACTATTAAACCTTAGATAAATTATAATAATCAAGATAAACACCTCTTACCTTAATATTATTTCTAGCAATCAAATCCTCTCAGTGTTCTACAAATTCCTATTTGCCTCTTTGTGCCCTAGCTCTGCCTCTTCACAGTGTTCCTCCAAAACTATCATACATAATGATCATATAAAATCCCAAACCTTTTCATTATACCAAACTTACCCTCTTGGACCCCTAATAATGAACTTCCACTATTTCACTCACTTATTCCTTCCAATTGACCCTTTTTGCCCTTATTTTCTCTACACCAACATTCTATTTATTTAAATCTAAATAATTCTAAATAATTACTATTAAATCTAAATAATTTCAAACTAATTGTTTAAATTCTAAACACTCATTATCCCATCCTACACCATACAAATCACCATCTTAAACATCATATTCACCAAATCATCGCTATTGCATTGCAAATTCATCACAAATACACATCATAAATCGTCACAAGGACTCACACAAAGCAACAAAGCATCACATATACTAAATACTTCATAATGACTCATATACTCATGCTAAGTTAATTAAATAATAATTAATCTAGAATTTGGGGCGTTACATTTAGCTTTCCATTTTCTTCCATTCTTTTTAAACCATTTAGAGTATCCATATAACTTGTAATAGAAAGGTCTTATATGACCATACTTTCCGCAATAGTGACATTTCCAGGGGTGGACAACTACTCAGTTCAGGAGTATTTGGACCTTGGCCGATTGTTGCAACATTGGGTCTGACATGGCTATTTTAGCTTCAACATCATGTTTTGTAACCAAAGGTTTTCCTTTATCCTTCAAGGACTGATAGTTAAACCATATACTGGTGAATTTTAGGCATCATTCATCTATTTGAATAGCATTATTGAGTCCACTAGATCCATTCGTCATCTTCTCAAGTTTAGATGTTAGAAATGTTACCGTCACTTCAAGTTCAGAGTTTGTAGCTTAAATTTTTTCTTTCTCCTCCTGAAGTCGAGCCATGGCTTTCTTTTGGGAATCATTTAACTTACACACCTCTTCACTTTTCACACAGAGATCTTTGTATAGAATTACTATTTCTTCATAGGTAAGGTTCATATCACAAGAATTCGTATTAGGTTTACACCTACCAGTCAGAGCTGCAATCTTTGCAGTTTCCATACCTATAGAATCTCTACCTTTCAAAATGTCAGAAGAAATGTTTCTACCATCTGGTTCTGATCCTATCATGTCCAATAGTTGATTAGTTATTTTTCCAAGAAGCATAGTGCCTTTTGACATACGTGCATCAGAGTCATGAATTTTGGCTATACTTTTGTTCTTCTTCTCAGATCTAAAATTCTGGCATCAGATATGTGATGTCAAAGGAGATGTCACGATACAAATATATGAGGAAAATGTAAAGCGCAACAATAATAAAAGCAGTAAAAACACAAAGGATTATTAACCTAGTTCAGTGTACAACAACACCTACTCTGGGGGATACCAAGCTAGGGATAAGTCCACTAAATAGTATCAATTCATAGACCCTCAGTAAACAACCAGTTTACGATCTAGTCACTTAATCACTACCTATGCTATAATTCTACCTAAGACACACCTAGGTATGAGTCCCTCTTCAAATCCCTTCAATCACTAACAGTGAAGAACAGCAGAATTATTAAGTTTTAGAGACTCCAATCATTCAATACTTAAAAGCTTATGAATGATGCACAATTAACAACTCAAATTACAACTCAAGTATTAAACCAATAATTAGAGTGTATTACAATTAAAAAGGCTTAGACTTATAAAAACATAAAGAATATATTCTTCTTCAAAAGTTCCAGTTTGTTGAATAAGGAAGCAAGTCCTTATAAAGGCGCAACAGTGGGCTTGGGCTGAAAAATAAATATTCCAATCTTTTGAATATTTCCATTAAAATAGACCAAGATATAATCCATAAGGATAATTCAAATAGAAAAATATCCCTCCATATTTTTCACAAGCTATGAGTCACAAATCCTGAATAATGGCATGCATAAAAACAGGAAACAAAAAACTTAAACAGATATGTAGTTGCGTTCAGCTCAGAAGGCAGATGTCAAGACATCTGCTTTGACATCATTCAAAACAGTTTGCTTTAAATCTCATGACATTTAGCAAAACATTATCAAGTCATTGTTTTACCAAAATTACTGCTAACAAACACTTACAAACTCCCCCTTTGGCAAATTTTGGCTAAAACATTATTTGAGCACATTATCAGAGCAGAAACATAAGCAAAGCAAGCAAAACAAAAAATCAGTTAGCAGTTAGTTATTAGCAAGGGAATATGTCAGAACATCTTCTGAGACATGAGGCTCACCCTCAGTCAGTGGTCATTCATTCTAAGACATGAGGCACCCCCCTCAAGTATTAAGCTCCCCCTCAGTCAGTGGTCAGTCAGTCAGAGGTCAGTCAGTTTCTCTCCCCCTTTTTAGTCATAATATGCCAAATAAAATGATGCATTCAAGAGAGTATCATTAATAAAGGTACAGGCCATAGAATCCAAAAGTCAAACACATACAAGTGCCAAAAAGAAACGAAGGGGTCAAACAAGTAAATAGCAAATAGTCTAACTGTCTTCAGGACCAGTAGACTTGGAAGAGCCAGAACTTCCTTCCTCACTAGAATCACCTCCTTCAGAGCTCACTCTATCATCAAAATTGTTGTCCTTCTACATCTCCTTGATCATCTTTTCAAAAGTTAGCTTTCTTGTTGATCTAACTCTGATCACATCATCAAGTTCTTTACAAGCTTCCCTTAATTCAGTAATTGAGTCATCCTAATTGAGGTCTTATTTTCAGAAGATGTAGATGTCAAAATAATGTTTGGGATAAGTTTTCCTGAAAATAGCTTGAAGTGAAGGGTCAAAGCAGACTCCCTCTTGCATACTACATCATTACCACTCAGAATTCCAGGATGTTGATTAAGAATAATTCCACAAATAAGGGATGGAAAGGCAATAGGCATCTTGATGGCACATGTTCGTGCATGCTTAATAGTATGATAAAATATGTAAGTACCATAATCAAACAGTTTCTTGTTTCCAACAGCATAAATAAACTTTCCTAAGCCAATAGTGATGGTTGAGGTATGATTGGTAAGAACCCAGATAGCAGCTCCAATTATATGCAAGATAGCATATTTCACACTTATCTTGCTAACAGGAAGCTTATGCTTCATGGGCCACTCACTCACTTGGTTAGCAGTGGTGGCTTTACACACTTGATTATCAGTTACTTCCAACTCACAATAATCATCTTCAGACCTATCCAGAAATCTATTGTTGATAGCAGGGGAAAATTCTACACACCTACCTCTAACAAACACCTTTTTATACTCCTTACTTTTATGATCAGCACGGTCAATAGGAATATTAACAATAAATTCCTTAACAAGAGTCGCATAGCATTTTGCAAACTTGGTAACAGTTTTCATCAATCCAGCAGAAGATATCATCTCCATAATTTTTTTGCATTCCAGAGCACCAGCTCCTAATTCTCTTTCAAGGGAAATTCTTCTTTGAAACAAATATTTCCACTTTTCAGCATTCCCAAGAGAATGGAAGGAAATGTTGTCAAGAGGAGCATCAGGAACCCTAATATAGAGCTTCTTGCTTGTAGACTTTTTCACATGAGAGATGTCCGGGACATCTTCCTTGACATCATAATCAGAGTTATCCTCTTCTACTAATTCAGCTTTCTTCTTACCTTTGGATCTCTTTATAACATCATCATCATCATCATTTGTGGAGCTATCAGGTCTATCTTTTCTTTTGTTAGAGGGAGGAACCACTTTACTTCCGAGCTTTGGGGGACCATACATAGTTTTCTTCTTGAAGGTCTTAGTAGGGGGTGTGATATTCACATTCTTCACCTTCCTGGATTTGAACCTTTTAGAAATTCTAGGCACCATATTAGAAATGATCTCATTGTCAGACAGCTTATCAACATTGACCATATTCTCAGTATTTTGATTTTCTGCAGCTTTGGAGCCAGCAACATCTTCCATATCAGGAGAGTTCTTCTCAACATCTTGTTCAACATCAGCTTCAACTTCTTTTAGAGCATAAGTATCAATCTTGTCAATTTTCTTTCAGCAGTATCTTTCTTGAAGATGGATGATTCAGCAGCACTTTTAGGGTCATTTCCTTTGTCAGTCAAAGCATGCATATGAGCAAGAGGGGTAGAAATCCCAGGAACAGCAAAACATTCATTTAACATGCTATCTACTAGCCTTCTAATGCTTCTATCAACATTAACAATATCTTCTTATGTTCTATCATCAGTAGTAGTAGAAGCATTACCTTTATCGTCTTTGGATTTCTTTGCAGGTGACGATCTGGGGGGATAGTTGTTAGAGCAGTAACGTTAAGTACTCTGTCAAGGGAGAGTTTCTCAGGGTAGTTGACATATTTTGAGGGATACGATGTATGATGTTGAGACATATTTGAATATTTTTGAGCAAAGAGATGAAGAATGACAAGGGTTCTTTTTCTGTAAAGGAGAATGAAGAGTTTGTGAAAGTGGAAAGATGTGCTTTCGTAGCGTGTGGGAAAAACTTTGAGACATTCTTGTAATGATTGATTTTGAAATTTGATTTGTTGGAAACATAAATAATATAATATCACTTTAATGATATTCCCACACGCCCTTAATTGCTACAAACCCTCATATAAGCAAATCCCTAATTTTCCTCTTAAGTTCTCAAAACTGATTTGCATCCAAAGCCTTAGTGAAAATGTCAGCCAGTTGCAATTCAGTGGCTACATGTTCTAAGGCAACAATATTTTCTTCAACAAGCTCTCTTATAAAGTGATGACGGGTATCAATGTGTTTGGTCCTGTTGTGTTAAATAGTATTTTTTGATATGTTTATGGCACTTAGATTGTCACAGAATAATATCATGACATCTTGTTTGACATTATATTATGTTAACATTTATTTCATCCAAACCAATTAAGAACAACTGCTTCCTGCAGCAATATACTCACCTCAACAGTGGACAGAGACACACAATTTTGCTTCTTACTGAACCAAGATATGAGATTATTTCCCAGAAAGAAGCATCCTCCTAATATACTTTTTCTATCATCAACACTTCCTGCCCAATTAGCATCACAATAACCAATTAAGGCATAACTAGATCCATGAGAGTATAGCATACCATAGTCACTTGTCCCATTCACATATTTAAGAATTCTCTTCACATGGTTGGCATGGATAACTTTAGGATCAGCTTGATATCTAGCACACACCCCTACAGCAAAGGCAATGTCAACTTCCGTAAAGACTTTGATCCACACTTACTCCTTTTTCATCTTTAGACAACTTCAAATGTGTGGGAGAAGGAGTTCTTTTGTGACTGGCATTTTCCATCCCAAATTTCTTTACTATATTCTTAGCATGCTTGCTCTGAGATAAAAATATGGAATCTTCCATTTGTTTAACTTACAAACCAAAAAAGTAGGTTAATTCACCAATAAGCCTCATCTCAAATTCTGACTGCATTTTCTTGACAAAATGTTGAACCATCTCATTTGACATCCCACCAAACACAATATCATCAACATAAATCTGTGCAATTATGATATTTCCTTCTTCTTCCTTGACAAAAAGAGTTTTGTCTATGCCACCTTTCCTATATCCATTCTCATCAAGAAATTCTGCCAATCTCTCATACCAAGCTCTTGGATCCTGCTTTAATCCATACAGAGCTTTCTTTAGTTTGTACACATGTCTAGGAAAACTTGGATCAACAAATCCCTTAGGTTGTTCCATATAAACTTCTTCATTCAGGTAGCCATTTAAGAAGGCACTCTTTACATCCATTTGAAACAATTTAAATTTCAGTATGCATGCAACTCCCAAGAATAGTCTGATTGATTCAAGTCTGGCCACATGAACAAATGTTTCATCAAAATCAACTCCTTCAATTTGAGTGTATCCTTGTGCAACTAACCTTGCCTTATTTCTAGTGACCACCCCTTTTTCATCTAATTTATTCTTGTACACCCATTTAATACCAATCACATTTGTCCCTTCGGGTCTTGGAACTAGATCCCAAACTTCATTTCTGCTGAGTTGTTCTAGCTCTTCCTGCATAGCATTAATCTATAACTCGTCAGTTAGGGCCTCTTTGACATTCTGAGGCTCAATTTTTGACACAAAGCAAGAGTTTGATATCCCTTCTCTTGATTTGGTAGTAACTCCTTTATTTAGATCTCCTATGATAAGCTCCTTAGGATGATATTTTTGAGTTCTAATTGAAGGCCCTTTATTGAGATGACTGGGCTTAGGGTCTTCTTGAGGGAGATTAGAATAAATACTTCTTCATTGGATTCTATTGGAATATCATATAAAGATGTTCCAACATATTCTAAGACATCTTTTTCATCATTCCATTTTCATCATCAATAATAACATTTATGGATTCCATCATAACCTTGGTTCTGGAGTTAAAGACTCTGTAAGCTCTGTTATTT
This sequence comes from Vicia faba, assembly GCA_948472305.1. Lineage (NCBI taxonomy): Eukaryota > Viridiplantae > Streptophyta > Magnoliopsida > Fabales > Fabaceae > Vicia > Vicia faba. Next base: position 706,925,661 of record OX451740.1, read on the forward strand.
ATAGAGTAGCCTAGGAATATTCCTTCATCACTCTTGGGATCCATCTTCCTCCTTTGTTCATGATCAGCTAAGATGTAACATTTACTTCCAAAAACATGAAAGTATTTTACAGTTGGTTTTCTTCCCCTCCATATTTCATACAAGGTGGCTGAAGTGCCTTTCCTTAGAGTGACTCTGTTATGGATATAGCATGCAGTATTCATAGCTTCATCATAAAAGTGGTAGGGTAATTGTTGTACACCAAAATTTGCCCTCCCATTTTCTCAATATTTTCTCACCACAAGACCCTTGGAGCTCAAGATCAAGTTAGGGTTTGCTCTGCTCAAGACTCCTCCTTGCACTGTTGACCCAAATTAGGGTTTGTGTTTGCACAAAGATGTTTTGACCTAAAATGCCTAAGATGACTTTCATGCTTCATATCGGACCCACAAGTTTACCCATACCAAGTTTCAAGCCTTGATTCCAATCTTTGCCCAGTCAATTGGACAGTTGACCTAGAAATCAGCTGTATTGGGGAAAAAGTCAACTGTGGTCAATTGACAGTCAAACCTCATGAAATTCGACCCACATCAACATTATGAACTTGTATGAACCATTTGGTCAAGTTTGGATCACAATCCCACAGGAAATTTGATCAGATCACCAAAAGGGCAAAATGGTCATTTTTAGGGTTTTGACTGCACAAAGGCAATTTTTGACTGTTTGACCTAGCCAATGGCAAACCAAGTTCACATATGGACTCAAGGACCCCATGGAATTGTCTTGACATGTTCAACAAATTCAAAAGATCCCAAATGCACAAGATTGACAGATGAATTTTCCAGTCAACTGAGCCAAATTTGACTGTATACTGAAAAGTCAAACTTTGACTTTTTGGTCAAAATCAAGTGTCAAGATTCGTTTTTCATCAAAACATGTCAAATTATGAAACTTGTTCATCAAGAAATCAAGAATCACAAATTAGGGTTTGAAATGAAGAATTTTCATAACTTAGAATTTTTCTAAGTTATGAAAATCCCTAATTTATTTTCTAACTTTGTCCCATTTTTTCATCAAGATACATTTGGATTCAAGAAAAACTCAAAACATGAAAGTTGTAGTCCATTGAAAAATCTACAACTTTGATTCACAAAGTTTCCTCAAAAGAAGCTTGTAGCTCAAGTTATGATTTTTGGAACAAGGGTGCAAAACATTCTTAACTTAGAAAAATTTTGACCTATTCTAGGCAGGATTTTTGCCTAACTTCATGGCCACTTTTCACATGCTTCCACTTGTAATTTCAACTTGCATTACAAAGATGGATTGTAGTACACATTCCAACCTTTCCAAAATGTCCAAGAACTTCTCAAACACCCTTGTGGTTAGGGAGAATCGAATTTTGCAATATGGGCAAAAGTCACTTTGTTCATGAGCCATTTCCATGTCCATAACTTGTGCATTTTCAAACTCAGCATGTGCAAGCTACATTACAGGCCTCTAATCCCATTCTTACTCAATAATTTAATGCAAAACCTTTGTGTCCTAGCATTATCTTGTTCATTAAGTCATTACACAAAGGATTAGTCTTTATTTGGAAAAAGCATTTTAGCCATTTTGATAAAGCACAACTTTATGTCAAAAGCAAATCCAAGAGGTACAATGTAAATCTCTGAGGCACAAGATATTCAAAAAATCACACTGATCAAGAGGGATTGTGGCAGCATGTTTAGGGGGCCTGCATAAGCCTAGAAACCAGGTTGACAATTTTTGCTTAAGAAAGAAGAAACATGGCATAACACAACACATCTCACATTTCTGCCAGGAGAAGCCAAAGTAAACTTGTTAAACACATTCCAAACATCAAACCTAAGCTAAGGCACGAGCTAACTACCTTCCAAACCTCATCATTCATCAAAACACCATCCTACTGCAAAAAATAGAGTCCCTTCTGCAGTTGGACTTCTATAAACCTTTCCACTCGTGCACTTTGGCCAAAGGGAGTTCAAACATGTTCCATACCACCCACTGAAGTTATCCCAAGCATTGGACACGAACTGTAACATCCCTAACAGCATTTGCCATTTTCACTTTTCTCTCTTGCAGGTTGACTTCTGTAGCTTGATATAGCAAGGTTCAAAGTACACCAAGCATTGGAATAGCATCCCTGGACCTCAAGCAAGCTATACAAGTCCTCACATTGCCTTGAAAGTGCCTCCATTGTCATACACGATCCAAGCTGAACAGGTAACTTCATGGACTTCTATCTCTCAATCTAGGAAGAGTTAGCTTTAGGTTTATGAATGAAAAGTGTCATACTCATGTCCCTGAAGCCACCCATATCCTCACATTCCATTTATATTGCATATGCTGAGAGAATTTAAGACCTGAACATTGACAAAAACTTAGGTCAGAAATTGGGGGAGAAGAAATTCTCTCTCATTTCTGAGAGTTAGATCAAGTTTTTCATATGTATGAACTCGTGACATGATGCTCTACATTTTTGCTGTTATGAGTTTTGCTTGAAAGTCCAGGAATCATGAGATAGCAGGAAGCACGCGTTTTTTTTTTGTTTGGAAGACAGTCTGGAGGTTGAAGACAACCCCTTTGGGCTGGGCCTGATTCTTTTTCCTTTTTGCACCACATTCTCACACATGCACCCCATTGGCCCATTGTGTTTTATTTTCATTATTTTTGACTTTTGATTTTTGTTTCTGACTTGTTTATTTTTGTCAAAGCATAAAAAATATTAAAAATATTTTTCTCACATTTTTTGCATTTTATTTTATATTTATTTTGGTTTCATTTAGTTTTGTATGTAAATAAATACATAATACTCTTTTATTTAAAATACTAAAAAACAATACAAAATACATTTATTTTCTATTTTTATTTTATTTTATCTTTTGAAAACATTTCCTAAAAAATATACTTTTTTTTTAAATATTAAATATTTTATTTTTTGTACATATTTAATATATTTAATAAATAATATAAATACTTATATATTTATTAGTATATTTAGGTTAAAAACATAAAAATAATACATTTTTATTTTTATTAATATTTGACTTGAAAAATCTTTTTTTTACAATATACTTTCTTTTATTTATTTCTTATACATGATTAATAAATATTGCATATAATAAATAATTAATACATTTTATTTAGCAAAAATTAGGGTTTTACCCTAAACTTGAAAAATATCCAAAATTAACCTTTTTTATTTTTGTTTATTTGACACATAAAGAACACTTTTCACATACATATAAAAAATCATTTTTTCATCTTGCATATTTTATTGAATTTTATTTAATTATTGTACAATTAAATACCTTTTATATTTCAATTTGGATGTAATAGCTTAGGTTTTAATTTCTTGTTCAATATTCCCATTTGAACATTTGTACCCCTCATCCCATAATTATGTTGTAATAGTTTAGGACTTTAAATTTCGCATTTAAAAGCTTTCTAAATATGCCATGATAGATTTAGGGTTTTGTATGCAAAAATCAACCAAACAAATAACTTGACCTAATTCCAAGATAAAAGCATGAAAATGGACAACACCAATCACACTTGCACCCCTTAGGGTTATTCCACTTGTTGCCCTCAATAATGGTCCATGTTGCATGTTGAGTGTTTTTTGGCAAAATAAAACAATTCAAATGATCATAGTCCCTCGATGACGCTTTCGAAAGTTGCCTAAAAATGATCAAGTCCCTTAAAGGAAAGATTGCCCAAAGACACTTGGCACCATTGCAATCATGGTCTAAACGATGACCCGCGCCCGTCCCGTTCACATCCTAAACACAAGATTGTCCACCAAATACAATGGTGGAACAAAATTGTTAAAAGGTTTAAAAATATAGCAAAGATCTTTGAGAAATTTAGGGTAGATAGCTCTTGGTTACTTGAGCACAAAACAATCCAATGATATTGAGCTCCTTAGAACCCGGTTTCTATTTTAGGACAGGATGAGCCAACTAACTTCAAGAGGGTACTTACCTACAACCCCATGCAAGCCTAAACCTAAGGACTTGTTCGCTTTGTGTGAATATGATTACCTGTATATACACTCACTTGCTTTTGCATACATGTACATAACATCATGACATCATACCATAGCATTTTCAATAACCTTTTCAAGGATCTCGAGGGTTCTTTTGATGCAGGGTTACGTTGAACCAGACGTCTACCAAAGGGGTCGGAGGATTCTCCTCTAAACAAAGGTCATCAAAGATCGAGTGCAACAACTTGAATCGGGGGCTATGACCCACTTGACATGGTGAGCTTGATTCTCGTGGAAAGACATCCACCAGTGCAAACTTCTCCAATCCAATCAAAGTTCAACCTCTAACGTTCTCTTGTGTTTACCCCAAGAGATCCTTGAAAGCATGCATCCACATATTATGCATTGCATCATAACAGTTTTTCCTTTTTTCAGGTTTCCTTACTCTCATACTGTTTATTTCAGTAAGAGATGGCTCTAGAAAGGACTGTCAAGGATATCCAGGACCAGACTGCTCAGCTGCAGGAAATGTTCTTGAACCTGTCTCTAGGGCAAGAAGAAATGAAAGCTCTCCTCACAAAGGGCTTGGTCCAGGAGACTTCCAACAGTGCCAGGAGTGATCAGCTGGGGGAACTGCAGTTTGATTTGGCAACATTGAGGATCCAAGTGATGGGGCAGCTGGTGGGCCAGATGGCTCTCATCCAGGATTTGTCTCAAAGACAAGAGGAACTCAGAGTTCTCGTCAACCAACTGCTTCGGAGCAACCAACTGGGGCAAACGTTTTAGGTTGAAGAGCAAGTCACCACTCAACCCCCCTCCGGACAAGAAGACAAAGGGAAGGCTCTTTTGCTTGCTTCAGGGTCACAAGCCCATCAACAACCTCGCCAGCGTCAACGTGGCAATCGGCGTAAGCAAGATACGTCGGGGAGACAGTTCACTGAGACTGACATACCGTCATCTCTGATCCTGGAACGTTTGTTAGAGGTCAATCTGACTGCTTTGAGGGACCCTATTCGGAAGCCCAATACCTCCGTTCCTAACTATAATCCCGATGCATTTTGTGTGTACCACTCCTACAGCCCGGGACACGACACCGACGACTGTTGGGCCTTGAAGAACAAGATTCAAGATCTGATTGACATTGGAGTGCTGAGGTTCACGCCAGACGGCGAGATGAAAATCTTTCATTAAGGGTTTCTCCACCTGAAGTGACAAAGCTCAAACTGAGAGATTCTTGCTTCATTCGAATTTTCAAAGTTGTAATTTCTTTTAATTCAAACAATTATCTGTTGATGTTAAACTCTGTTTCATTAATGCATTGCATATGTTTGTCTTGAATTCATCCATTCGTTTTCACTACTCTTATGTTTTCTTTATGATATTTGACTCTTGATAAAAAGCTGCGAGCCTTTAGAGGGAGGATGACGAAACAATACCATAATCTCATACAGTATGCTTTTGAACAGACCTTGTTGATGATGTACAGGCATTTCTTTCAATTCCCAAACACTGGAGTTATAAGGAAGATAATCCCTAGTCAACCCCTTCGAGCCAAAGAAGTAGGAGTTTTTTGTTCTAAACAATCAAAACCTTTGATATAAACCTGGGGCAGGGTAGTATCTCAGTTAATTCAAAAGAAAATGCGCATTGAAGTCGCAAACTCTCAGTTCATAACACAACGAACGATGTCAACAAAAGGAAGCATTCCTTTGGAATCAAGAGACAAGGGTGGTTCCCTACCACATAGGCAGTCAATCTCTCAAAAGAGAAAGAGCCCACTGAGCCAAAACCTGTGAAGGAGGCTTAAGAAAGCTGGGGCATCCCGCTGACGTTGATCTCGAAAACAGAGACAGTCAGGCAAAAGTTAGGGATAACAAATCAAAATCAAAATAGAGAGGTCATTACAAATCCTCAACAACATGAAAAATATTGCAAATAAAAAAAGGAGATGATGACTGTCTCCCAAACTCAACTGGTGAACCATCACCCAAAAGTCGTTCCAAACTCGAATAGAGCTCGACGCACAATTAACTGAGCTTAGGATTGAAGAACGTCACGAAGAGCGGGTGGGTACAAATATATTTTGAACCTTTATCCTTTGTTTCTTAAACCGTGAACCAGGCCACGTTACAACCCTTCAAAAGTCCTAATTGAAGCTTGGGTTAGTTCGAAAGCATATTGTTCAAAAGGTATCCTGACTCCTGTAAGGCTTTGCTCTAAAATCTTGTGTTGATTTTGTCTTATGAAAAGTTTTCTGCTAAAAAACGCATTTTTCAAAACTTCGAGACAGACATAAACTTTGCATTGCTTGAATATCACTGTTTGCATTTGGCTATTTGTTTGACAGCGAAGAAATTCTTATAGCGAATGTTCGGAGGAACGAAAACTCTCTCAGTGAGTTAAAATCACATCAAAAGGACGACACTTCCATTACAAGTCTCCTATCAACAAGGGGCATGACATGTCACTATCCAGTTAACCTGGGGCAGTCCAGTCAAGATTTCAACAAAATCTCTCAATTGCAGAGTAACCTGAAGAGACTCCGTCATCACCACTTGGGGCATTCGAATGTCAAAAGTGTTCAACAATTCCTTTATCACCTGTTTGAAGATACGGTCCAGATGTGCTCCAAACACGGTTGCCATTCTGTCACCTTTCTTAAGTTCCAGATCAATACCTGTAACAAGCCAGGAAAATATATGTGGACGACTGATTATGGATTAACACCTGTAACAAGCCAGGAAATTATCTACATCACCACTTGGGGCATTCGAATGTCAAAAGTGTTCAACAATTCCTTCATCACCTGTTGTAAGATACGGTCCATATGTTCTCCAGACACGGTTGCCATTCTGTCACCTTTCTTAAGTTCCAGATCAACACCTGTAACAAGCCAGGAAAATATCTGTGGATGACTGATTGTGGTTCATCACCTGCCTACCAAGGAAGACTGCCCTCCGGTAAAACAGAAGGTCTGTCGTATGCGTCCAGAGATGTCCTAGAAAATCAAAGCTGAGGTTATGAGACAATTTGATGTCGGGTTTCTAGCAGTGACTTCTTACCCTCAATGGATTGCCAACGTGTTTCCAGTGCCGAAAAAGGATGGTAAGGTTCGGATGTGTGTTGATTACAAGGATTTGAACAGGGCGAGCCCCAAGGATGATTTCCCTCTGCCTCATATCGACGTTCTGGTTGACAACACTTCTCAACATAAAGTTTTCTCCTTCATGGACGGCTTCTCCGGTTATAATCAGATCAAGATGGCTCCTGAAGACATGGAGAAGACCACCTTTGTCACTCAGTGGGGCACCTTTTGCTACAAGGTCATGCCTTTTGGGTTGAAAAATGCTGGGGCAACCTACCAACGTGCCATGGTTGCTTTATTTCATGATATGATCCATCACGAGATAGAAGTGTACGTCGACGATATGATTGCAAGGTCCCAAACTGAGGAGGAACACCTTGACCATCTACGGAAGCTGTTTGACCGTCTGAAGTTGTATAAGCTGAGGTTGAACCCGAACAAGTGCACCTTTGGGGTGAGATCTGGAAAATTGCTAGGCTTCGTCGTAAGCGACAAAGGTATTCAAGTGGACCCTGCCAAAGTGAAAGCCATACAAGAGATGCCAACTCCCAAGACAGAGAAAGAAGTCAGAGGCTTTCTAGGATGGTTGAACTACATTACCCGATTCATCTCGCATCTAACTGCTACCTGTGAACCAATCTTCAAGCTGCTGAAGAAAGATCAAGTAGTACGTTGGAATGATGAATGTCAGGCCGCTTTCGAAAAGATCAAAGAGTATCTCCAAGAACCACCCATTCTTATGCCACCGGTTGAAGGGAGACCTCTAATCTTATACTTGACAGTACTGGACAGCTCAATGGGGTGTGTGCTGGGGCAGCATGACGAGTCTGGCCGAAAAGAACACGCCATTTATTACCTGAGCAAAAAGTTTACCGACTGTTAGACTCGGTACTCACTTCTCGAGAAAACTTGCTGCGCTCTGGTATGGGTTGCTCGCCGGCTGAGACAGTATATGTTGACTCACACTACTCTGTTGATCTCAAAAATGGATCCAATCAAGTACATATTCGAAAAGCCTGCTCTGTCTGGAAGAATAGCAAGATGGCAAATGATCTTGACGGAATATGACATCCAGTACACGACTCCAAAAGCAATCAAGGGAAGTGTATTGGCAGACCATTTGGCACATCAGGCAGTGGACGATTACCAGTCGATGAACTTTGAATTTCCAGACGAGGATATCATGGTAGTGACTGATTGTGAAGTACCTGGACCGGATGAAGGACCTGAGGAAGCATCCCGATGGTCTATGCACTTTGATGGAGCCTCAAATGCTTTGGGTAATGGTATCGGCGCTGTGATCATATCCCCTAAAGGCACTCATATTCCACTCACCGCCCGGCTATGTTTCAACTGCACCAACAACATGGCGGAGTATGAGGCATGCATCATGGGTCTTCAAGCTGCAATTGACTTAAGGATCAAGTTTCTAAGTGTCTTCGGAGATTCCGCTCTCGTGATCAATCAGGTCAAAGGCGAGTGGGATACGAAACACCCAAATCTTATTCCTTACAAGGAGTATGTGCTGACATTGCTTCCTCACTTCGAAGAGATAACTTTTGAACACTTCCCAAGAAAGGAGAATCAGTTAGCGGAAGCGTTGGCTACGATGTCTTCTATGTTCAAAGTCAAGTGGGACAACGAGGCTCCCCGGATCATTATCTGGAAATTGGATGAACCTGCATATTGTTGTGATCTCGAAACCGAAGAGGTAACTGAAAAACCCTGGTATCATGAAGTGAAAAGGTACTTGGAAGCTCAAGAATACCCCGAAGGCGCATCTGTTAATGACAAGAAATTCCTGAGAAGGTTTGCGGCAAAGTTTTTCCTCAGCAACGGCATTCTCTACAAGCGAAACCATGATTCAACCTTACTGCGTTGTGTGGATAAGACTGAAGCAAAAAAGATCATGGCGGAGCTACATGAAGGTACCTTCGGAACACATTCCAGTGGACACACCATGGCAAAGAAAATCCTTCGGGCAGGATATTTCTGGTCCACAATGGAAGCCGACTGTTATCAGCATTTTCGAACTTGTCATAAATGCCAGATCTATGCTGATAAGGTGCACATTCCTCCGGTTCCTCTGAACGTCTTGATAGCGCCTTGGCCTTTTGCAATGTGGGGCATTGATATGATCGGCGAGATCCGACCTACGGCATCCAACGGGCATCGCTCCATCCTAGTAGCAATTGATTACTTCACAAAATGGGTTGAAGCAGCTTCCTATGCTACAGTAACCAAGAGCGTCGTGGCACGATTCATTCGGCACAACTTGATCTGTCGATACGGTGTACCTGAGAGAATCATTACGGATAATGGTACCAATCTTAACAACAAGATGATCACTGAGCTCTGCGAGCAATTCAAGATACAGCACCACAACTCTTCTCCCTACCGGCCGAATATGAATGGGGCTGTAGAAGCAGCGAATAAGAATATCAAAAAGATAGTGCAGAAGATGACAGTGACCTATAAAGATTGGCACGAAATGTTACCGTTTTCTCTTCATGGGTACCGCACCTCAGCACGGACGTCAACAGGGGCAACTCCCTTTTCCTTGGTCTATGGCATGGAGGCAGTCTTGCCTATTGAAGTCCAGATACCCTCTCTCCGGATAATGAAGGATGCAGACTTGAGTGAAGATGACTGGATCCGGACTCGGCTTGATCAATTAAACCTAATTGACGAAAAGAGACTCACTGTTATTTGTCATGGTCAGACGTACCAAAAATGGATGATCAGGGCATTTAACAAGAAGGTCAGACGACAAGAGTATCAAGTCGGAGACCTGGTAATCAAGCACATCATTCTTCCTCAAAGTGATCCCAGGGGCAAATGGACCCCTACGTACGAAGGGCCATTTGTGGTTAAGCACATCTTCTCAGGAGGAGCTATGATTCTAACCACCATGGATGGTGACGACCTTCCTCACCCCGCCAATGCAGACATAGTAAAAAGATACTACGCATGAACTAAAGACCCGCTAGGTTGACACGCCTAGGCAAAAATAAGGGCTTCCCGGCGAACCAAAAGGGTTCGGGCAAAAATAAGGGATGAAATGAAAAAATATGTACACCCGGCAAGTCGAAAACCTGAAAAGGCGGCTTGGGCAAAAATGGGTATCCGGGTGGACTGAAAACCCGAAAGGGCGGTCCAGGAAAAAGTTAGGGATAGGCGTAATACTATGTCTCATTGAATCACCTTGCATCCAGAATCCGGTATCAATTATCAGGCTCAGACGGCATCGATCAGTCAGCTTCATCTTCAACTAAGCAGCAAAGTGATGAGACGCTTGAATACATAAAGGCGATAGCAGAGTTGAAACCCAGTGGGATTTTTCACATAGCTGTTTTGTTTTCCTTTTTACAAATTGTATAAACTTTGTTGTTCGGCGGCGTTCTCTTACCAGGACGTCAGCCTCTTGTACATAAAACGCCTATTTACAGGCAAATTCAAAATCAATACAAGTTCAATTTTTCAGACAAATTGCCAATTGTTTTTCTTTTTCTGTTTTGTTTTGCAAAGAACGTCCAATGTTCATTTTTGATATATGCATTTGACATTAATTGCTAACTCATAAATACTTGCATACGAAACAAAGGATTAATTGCAGGTGACATCAGAAACAGGGGCAATAATGAGTTGTCTAAGCGATCTAGTTGCTCTGTCCACCAAGGTACCAAGGTAAGTTCGGCTAAAGAATACAACCAGGATACCTTCACTCCCCGCAGAGTAAAACAAGATGCAACAATACTCTCACCCGAGCAGAGTTGGTCTCCCATCAGCCCCGAAAAGACACAGTATCTGTAGCAAGTCAGCAACGCTCTCCCCAAGCAGAGTTAGTCTAATATCAACCTTAAGGAAGTTGGGTATTCCCAGAAGATCTCAACATTCCCCAGCGGAGTATGCAGATGTTCCTAAACAAGTATCTCCGGCAGTCTAAATCTAAGACATTCCCCGGCGGAATACAGACACCCTAGTGGAACCATTCCCCAGTACAATCCAAAGTTTCCCCAGGAGAGTGGAATCCATATCCCCAGCAAGTCTTGAAGCTTATCCCCAGTAGATTCTGGAAGCTTATCACCTGCAGAGTACAGACGCGTCTCCTCGGTTTCATTCAAAGGTTATTTCCCACCAGGGTATAACTGGGTTATCCTCAGCTAATTACCACAGAAAGATCGTCCTCGGCGAAGTTCTTCCTATCCCCAGTGGAGTTCATCAAATTCCCCAACATAACATATCAAGTGGAATCCCTAGCGGAAACGAAGAACTCTACTTTTCAGCATCAGCCCAGGATTCAACGAACTTCCCGGCAGCCGTCAAGGATTTATTTTCCTAGACGAAAATACATTCATAGACATTTCACATTTCATACATCCTGCTTACATACATGATAAAGTGCATACAACACTATCTCATTTTGAGCATCATGACATCATGCATCTCATACATCATGACATTGCATACAACTAATATCTTGCCTTTTCAGGAAAAAGGACAATCCAAAGATGATTATTATCAACTGTCACAATTCTAGATTTGATTCCTGTATCTAGCCAGGGCACATCTGTGAGTGATTTGATTGTAGATTCGACACATGTATCCAGCCAGGGCATATCTGCATGAAGAGTTTGAAGATCAACCCCTGTAACAGGCCAGGAAATTATCTTTCATTCTCAGGTCAGAGGTTTACACCTGTACCCAGACAGGAAAGCTATCTCTACCAACCTTTTGCAAAATTCCAGATTCAATTCCTGTATCTAGCCAGGGCACATCTGTGAGTGATTTGATTGTAGATTCGACACCTGTATCCAGCCAGGGCATATCTGCATGAAGAGTTTGAAGATCAACCCCCGTAACAGGCCAGGAAATTATCTTTCATTCTCAGGTCAGAGGTTTACACCTGTATCCAGCCAGGAAAGCTATCTCTACCAACCTTTTGCAAATTCCAGATTCGACACCTGTATCCAGCCAGGGCATATCTGAAGACAAATTCCAGATTTGATACCTGTATCCAGCCAGGGCATATCTGTAGACGACAAATTCCAGATTCGATTCCTGTATCCAGCCAGGGCATATCTGTGAGTATTTAATTGTAGATTCGATACCTGTATCTAGCCAGGGCATATCTGCATGAAGAGTTTGAAGATCAACACCTGTAACAGGCCAGGAAACCATCTTTCTTTCTCAAGTACGCATGTTCTCGCTAAGGAATCTCTTACGCGATCAACACTTCCAAATGGCATCTATAAGCCCATTCCCGACAAGATTATGTCACACCTCCAGATGGTATCTATAATCCCATCCTCCTATCCATCCTATCTCCAAATGGCATCTATAATCCCATTCCCGCCATCACATTGCTGATACTCCACTATGCGAGTGCAAATTTCCGGGCACTCTAGTGTCCAATCTCCTTTTACCTTCGAGTCGCGAACGACAAACTTGCCAATCTTACTCTTCAGGTCCAAGAAGATTGAACAGGGGCAATTGTTGTACACAAAAATTTTCCCTCCCATTTTCTCAATATTTTCTCACCACAAGACCCTTGGAGCTCAAGATCAAGTTAGGGTTTGCTCTGCCCAAGACTCCTCCTTGCACTGTTGACCCAAATTAGGGTTTGTGTTTGCACAAATATGTTTTGACCTAAAATGCCTAAGATGACTTTCATGCTTCATATTGGACCCACAAGTTTACCCATACCAAGTTTCAAGCCTTGATTCCAATCTTTGCCCAGTCAATTGGACAATTGACCTAGAAATCAGCTGTATTGGGGAAAAAGTCAACTGTGGTCAATTGACAGTCAAACCTCATGAAATTCGACCCACATCAACATTATGAACTCATATGAACCATTTGGTCAAGTTTGGATCACAATTCCACAGGAAATTTGATCAGATCACCAAAAGGGCAAAATGGTCATTTTTAGGGTTTTGACTGCACAAAGGCAATTTTTGACTGTTTGACCTAGCCAATGGCAAACCAAGTTCACATATGGACTCAAGGACCCCATGGAATTGTCTTGACATGTTCAACAAATTCAAAAGATCTCAAATGCACAAGATTGACAGATGAATTTTCCAGTCAACTAAGCCAAATTTGACTGTATACTGAAAAGTCAAACTTTGACTTTTTGGTCAAAATCAAGTGTCAAGATTCATTTTTCATCAAAACATGTCAAATTATGAAACTTGTTCATCAAGAAATCAAGAATCACAAATTAGGGTTTGAAATGAAGAATTTTCATAACTTAGAATTTTTCTAAGTTATGAAAATCCCTAATTTTTTTCTAACTTTGTCCCATTTTTTCATCAAGATACATTTGGATTCAAGAAAAACTCAAAACATGAAAGTCGTAGTCCATTGCAAAATCTACAACTTTGATTCACAAAGTTTCCTCAAAAGAATCTTGTAGCTCAAGTTATGATTTTTGGAACAAGGGTGCAAAACATTCTTAACTTAGAAAAATTTTGACCTATTCTAGGCAGGATTTTTGCCTAACTTCATGGCCACTTTTCACATGCTTCCACTTGGAATTTCAACTTGCATTACAAAGATGGATTGTAGTACACATTCCAAGCTTTCCAAAATGTTCAAGAACTTCTCAAACACCCTTGTGGTTAGGGAGAATCGAATTTGGCAATATGGGCAAAAGTCACTTTGTTCATGAGCCATTTCCATGTCCATAACTTGTGCATTTTCAAACTCAGCATGTGCAAGCTACATTACAGGCCTCTAATACCATTCTTACTCAATAATTTAATGCAAAACCTTTGTGTCCTAGCATTATCTTGTTCATTAAGTCATTACACAAAGGATTAGTCTTTATTTGGAAAAAGCATTTTAGCCATTTTGATAAAGCACAACTTTATGTCAAAAGCAAATCCAAGAGGTACAATGTAAATCTCTGAGGCACAAGATATTGAAAAAATCACACTGATCAAGAGGGGTTGTGGAAGCATGTTTAGGGGGCCTGCATAAGCCTAGAAACCAGGTTGACAATTTTTTCTTAAGAAAGAAGAAACATGGCATAACACAACACATCTCACATTTCTGCCAGGAGAAGCCAAAGTAAACTTGTTAAACACATTCCAAACATCAAACCTAAGCTAAGGCACGAGCTAAATACCTTCCAAACCTCATCATTCATCAAAACACCATCCTACTGCAAAAAACAGAGTCCCTTCTGCAGTTGGACTTCTATAAACCTTTCCACTCGTGCACTTTGGCCAAAGGGAGTTCAAACATGTTCTATACCACCCACTGAAGTTATCCCAAACATTGGACACAGACTGTAACATCCCTAACATCATTTGCCATTTTCACTTTTCTCTCTTGCAGGTTGACTTCTGTAGCTTGATATAGGAAGGTTCAAAGTACACCAAGCATTGGAATAGCATCCCTGGACCTCAAGCAAGCTATACAAGTCCTCACATTGCCTTGAAAGTGCCTCAATTGTCATACACGATCCAAGCTGAACAGGTAAGTTCATGGACTTCTATCTCTCAATCTAGGAAGAGTTAGCTTTAGGTTTATGAATGAAAAGTGTCATACTCATGTCCCTGAAGCCACCCATATCCTCACTTTCCATTTATATTGCATATGCTGAGAGAATTTAAGACCTGCACATTGACAAAAACTTAGGTCAGAAATTGGGGGAGAAGAAATTCTCTCTCATTTCTGAGAGTTAGATCAAGTTTTTCATATGTATGAACTCGTGACATGATGCTATACATTTTTGCTGTTATGAGTTTTGCTTGAACGTCCAGGAATCATGAGATAACAGGAAGCACGCGTTTTTTTTTGTTTGGAAGACAGTCTGGAGGTTGAAGACAACCCCTTTGGGCTGGGCCTGATTCTTTTTCCTTTTTGCACCACATTCTCACACATGCACCCCCTTGGCCCATTGTGTTTTATTTTCATTATTTTTGACTTTTGATTTTTGTTTCTGACTTGTTTATTTTTGTCAAAGCATAAAAAATATTAAAAATATTTTTCTCACATTTTTTGCATTTTATTTGATATTTATTTTGGGTTCATTTAGTTTTGTATGTAAATAAATACATAATACTCTTTTATTTAAAATACTAAAAAATAATACAAAATACATTTATTTTCTATTTTTATTTTATTTTATCTTTTGAAAACATTTCCTAAAAAATATACTTTTTTTTTAAATATTAAATATTTTATTTTTTGTACATATTTAATATATTTAATAAATAATATAAATACTTATATATTTATTAGTATATTTAGGTTAAAAACATAAAAATAATACATTTTTATTTTTATTAATATTTGACTTGAAAAATCTTTTTTTTTACAATATACTTTCTTTTATTTATTTCTTATACATGATTAATAAATATTGCATATAATAAATAATTAATACATTTTATTTAGCAAAAATTAGGGTTTTACCCTAAACTTGAAAAATATCCAAAATTAACCTTTTTTATTTTTGTTTATTTGACACATAAAAAACACTTTTCACATACATATAAAAAATCATTTTTGCATCTTGCATATTTTATTGAATTTTATTTAATTATTGTACAATTAAATACCTTGTAATTTTCATTGGATGTAATAGCTTAGGTTTTAATTTCTTGTTCAATATCCCCATTTGAACATTTGTACCCCCCCATCCCATAATTATGTTGTAATAGTTTAGGACTTTAAATTTCGCATTTAAAAGCTTTCTAAATATGCCATGATAGATTTAGGGTTTTGTATGCAAAAATCAACCAAACAAATAGCTTGACCTAATTCCAAGATAAAAGCATGAAAATGGACAACACCAATCACACTTGCACCCCTTAGGGTTATTCCACTTGTTGCCTTCAATAATGGGCCATGTTGCATGTTGAGTGTTTTTTGGCAAAATAAAACAATTCAAATGATCATAGTCCCTCGATGACGCTTTCGAAAGTTGCCTAAAAATGATCAAGTCCCTTAAAGGAAAGATTGCCCAAAGACACTTGGCACCATTGCAATCATGGTCTAAACGATGACCCGCGCCCGTCCCGTTCACATCCTAAACACAAGATTGTCCATCAAATACAATGGTGGAACAAAATTGTTAAAAGGTTTAAAAATATAGCAAAGATCTTTAAGAAATTTAGGGTAGATAGCTCTTGGTTACTTGAATCAAACTTGCAAAAAACAAATCCTTGCCTACTTTTCAAAACCACATCACAACACACTTTCAAAACAACTTTCAAAAAAAAACATTGAAAACTTTTCAAAAGATAGTACACCTTTGTATACATCCCAACATGGATCATTGCAAAGGTTGCCACCACATTGGCCTCTTTTCAAAAACATTTTCAAACCACACACACAAAGCACCATTTCAAACAATTGAAAGCACCATTTCAAACAATTGGAAGCACCATTTCAAACAATTGAAAATCAAGGCAAGTTGATCTAAGCAAGTAACTAAGAGCCCATGGATAACCATGGATAGAAAGGGTGCTAATACCTTCCCTTTCTATAATCTACTCCCCGAACCAAAGAAAACATCTCAAAGGTTTTTGCTGTGCTTTTTAACCTTTCCTTAGGATAAAATAAAAAGTCGGTGGCGACTCTTGCTCAACCGAAACATTTGCGAAAACAAACGCAAAACCCAAGTCAGTTCTCCCACCGTATCACAGTAACTTCTTAGCATGAATCATTGCTCTGGCAGATTCTTGAAGGGTTTTGTTTTTATGTTCCACAATCCCATTTTGTTGAGGAGTAATGGGAGAAGAGAATTCATGATTGATTCCTTCAGAAGAGCAAAATTAAGCAAATTTATTATTCTCAAATTCCTTTCCATGATCACTTCTGATTCTGATGACATGACTATCTTTTTCCCTTTGAAGTTTTTGACAGAGATCTTTAAATACTTCAAAAGTTTCTGATTTTTCTCTAATAAAACTTATCCATGTATACCTAGAGAAATCATTTACAACAACATAGACATACTTCTTTCCACCAAGACTTTCAACCTGCATAGGTTCCATCAAGTCCATGTGAAGAAGTTCCAAAACTTTAGATGTAGTAAGATGTTGGATCTTCTGATGTGACATCTTAGTTTGCTTTCTAATCTGGCAGTCGCCACATACTCTTCCTTCTTCTATCTTGAGCTTAGGAATCCCTCGCATGGCTTCTTCAGATATAATTCTTTTCATTCCTTTCAGATGCAAGTGTCCCAATTTTTGATGCCATAATTTAACTTCATTTTCTTTGGCTAAAACACGTGTTGAGGAGAAGTGCAATTCTTGGGGAATCCATAAATAAAAGTTATCTTTAGATCTGATTCCTTTCATAATAACTTCATTCTTTTCATTGCAAATAAGACATTCTTCCTTGGTGAAGTTAACTTTGAGTCCTTGATCACACAATTGTCTTATACTTATCAGGTTAGCTGTTAACCCTTTAACAAGTAACATATCATCAAGCTTAGGGACTCCTGAACATTCCAGCTTGCCAACTCCTTTGATTTAACCTTTGGCTCCATCACCAAAAGTAACATAACTGGTGGAATGATATTTTATATCTACCAACAGATTCTTGACACCTATCATGTGTCTAGAACAACCACTGTCAAAGTACCAGTCATCTTTGGTTAATAATGAGAGAGGTATGAGCTATGAAACTAGTAATATTAGACTTGGGAACCCATTGTTTCTTCTTTTTGTTATTTTGGTGGATCTGATCAGTTTTGGGAAGAGGAGTGGTTTTAGGATACCCATACAACTTGAAACAGAAAGGTCTTATATGACCAAGCCTTCCACAATGATGACATCTCCGGGGCTGGGATTTCTCTTTGATATGATTAACCTTTTCTTGCCATGATGTTTTCCATGATGTCTAAACATTTGATTAGACATCTTTTGTTTAGACTTGGCATGAGTGGAATCTAATGAAGGTTCTTCTGAATTTGGTTCCTTTTTCTCATTAAACCCTAGGCCACTCTTGTCTCCTGTCAGTCTTCCTGCTTGAAGAATTTCATCTAATGTGTCAGACCCGTTATTCAGCATCTTGAGAGATTTGACCATTCTATCAAGATTTGAATTCAGAGAAGTCACTTCACTTTCCAGATTAGAAATGGTTTTTAGATGCTCTTCCCTTTCTTCCTTCAGCTGAGTTATGAGAACTTTCTATTTCTCCCCTTCTTGGCACAGTTCTGCACTTCTAAGGTATAATTCTTTGTATGAAGCATCTAACTCATCAAAGCTTAGTTCCTCATCACTAGACTCTTCATAAGAGACATATTTTCATGTCAATGCTTTAACATGCTTGGCAGATTCTTCAATATCACTCTCTGAGTCCTCTTCAGACCAAGTAACAGGTAGATTCTTCTTCTATTTCTTAAGATATGTAGGACATTCAGCTCTAATGTGACCAAAGCCTTCACATTCATGACATTGTATTCCCTTCCATTGAGTGGATTTTTCTTCATCCCTTTTTCTTCCAAACTCATTTGACTTATGGATGTCAGATGAGATGTCCTTGACATTTGATATTGGGTTCCTATCCATTATTTTTATCACTTTGTTAAACTGTCTTCCAAGCATAACTAAGACATTTGATATTCCTCCATCCAGATCACAGTCCTCCTCTTCATCTTTAGCATTTGATGCAGAGGCTATGCTTTTGTTCTTCTTTTTATATCTTTCATTGATGCTTAATTCAAATGCCAAAAGGGGTCCAACAAGTTCATCCACTTTCATTTTGTCAATGTCTTGAGCTTCTTCTATAGCACTCACTTTCATATCAAATCTCTTGGGAAGAGACCTGAGCATCTTTCTCACCAATTTGTCTTCAGGTATTTTCTCTCCTAAAACACTGGATACATTAGCAATCTCAAGAATGTTCATATGGAAGTCATTAATACTTTCATCATCCTTCATTCTCAAATTCTCAAATTTTATGGTGAGCAACTGAAGTCTTGACATCTTAACTTTGGATGTGCCTTCATGAGTAGATTGGAGAATTCCCCATTCATCTTTAGCTACTTCACATGTGTTCACTAATCTGAAAATGTTCTTGTCAATTCCATTGAATATAGCATTCAAGGCTTTAGAATTTCCAAGAGCAATTTCATCTTCTTCTTTAGACCAATATTCTTCTGGTTTTAACTCAGAAGTAGGTTCTTCATTTTCTCTCAATTTGACAGGGTGTTTCCATCCTTTTAAGAAAGCTTTCCAAGCTCTGCTATCCAGAGACTTTAAAAAGGCCACCATATATGGTTTCCAACAGTCATAATTACTTCCATCCAGGATGGGTGGTCTGTTCACAAATCCTCCTTCCTTGTCCATAGTACCAGAAAGTATCTTCCCTGGATCTCACCCAGATATAGAGCAGGATGCCTGCTCTAATACCAATTGAAATTCTTGTATCAGATATGTGATGTCGAAGGAGATGTCACGACACAAATATTTGAGGATAATTTAAAGTGAAACAATAATAAAAGTAGTAAAAACACAAAGGATTATTAACCCAATTCAGTGTACAATAACACCTACTCTGGGGCTACCAAGCCAGGGACAAGTCCACTAAATAGTAGCAATTTAAAGACCCTCAGTAAATAACCAATTTACGATCTAATCACTTAATCACTACTCGTGATATACTTCTAGCTAAGATACACCTAGGTATTAGGCCCTCCTCAAATCCCTTACATCACTAACAGTGAAGAACAACATAATTATTAAGTTTTAAATACTTCAATCATTCAATACTTAAAAGCTTATGAATGATGCACAATTAACAACTCAAATTATAACTCAAGTACTAAACCAATACTTAGAGTGTATTACAATTAAAAAGGCTTATACTTCTAAAGCATAAAGAATATATTCTTCTTCAAAAGTTGCAGTTTGTTGAATAAGGAAGCAAGTCCTTATAAAGGCGCAGCAGTGGGCTTGGGCTGAAAAACAAATATTCTAATCTTTTGAATATTTCCATGAAAACAGGCCATGATATAATCCATAAGGATAATTCAAATAGAAAAATATTCCTCCATACTTTTTGCAAGCTATGAGTCACAAATCCTGAATAATGGCGCACATAAAAATAGGAAACTGAAAACTTAAACAGATATGTAGTTGCGTTCAGCTCAGGAGGCAGGTGTCAAAACATTTGTTTTGACATCATTCAAAACAGTTTGCTTCAAATGTCAAGAGATTTAGTAAAACATTATCAAAGTCATTGTTTTACCAAAATTTTTGTCAACAAACACTTACAAGATCTTTCACTCATATTTAATTCAAAAATTTGTAGAAATCCAATAAGTTCATCCTTTTTCATACTTATGACATCTTGAGCTTCCCCAATGGTTGTTACCTTCATGTCAAATTTCCTAGGAAAAGACCTAAGAATCTTTCTGACCAGTTTTTATTCTGACATTTTTCTCCCAAGGGGCTTGATGTATTTGCTACTTCAAGAATATTCATATGAACAGTTTCATCATCATTCATTTCTAGATTTTCAAACTTAGTAGTGAGAAGTTGAAGCCTTGACATCTTTACTTTGGATGTACCTTCATGAGTTGTCCTGAGATTTTCCCAAGCATCCTTGGCCAAGGTACATGTATTGATCATTCTGAAGACATTTTTGTCAACTCTATTGAATAAAGCATTCAAAGCCTCGGAGTTTCCACTAGCCGATTTTTTCCTCATCTTCAGACCAATCTTCATATGGTTTTAAGGACATATTCCCCTCTTTGTCCTTCACACTAGGAGGATCCTATCCTTTCAAGACGACCTTCCATGCTTTCAAGTCCATGAATTTTATAAAATACATCATTCTAATCTTCCATTAGTCATAAAAATTTGTGCCATCCAATAGAGGTGGCCTATTTCAATGTACCCCTTCTTCGTCCATAGTGCCAGAAGATATTTTCCCTGGAAATCACCCAATAAACAGAACAAGGTGCCTGCTCTAATTCCAATTGAAACTCTGGCATAAAATATAGATATCAAGATAGATGTCTCAATGCACAAGCACAATGTCACAACAGATGTTACGATATCTGCTAACAAAACATAAGCTTTTACCAAAGTTAAAACATTGCAGAAATATAAAGTGTAAAAGGTAAAAGAACACAGAGAATTATTAACCCAACTCGGTGCAAATTCACCTACTCTGGGGGCTACCAAGCCAAGAAGGAAATCCATTATCAACAATATTAATTCTAAGCTAAACTCCCCCATTTATAACTTATCACTCAATCACTATCCAGTACAACTTCTACCTAGGCACCTCCTAGATATGGAAAATCGTCATCCCACTTCCAATCACCACAATGATAAAAGACCTACCCCAATTCCAATGGCAGTCTATAATCCAACCACAATCATAGTGACTTGAAACCAAAATAAAACTGAAGTTTACTCTTCAATAACAATACTTAAACTCTTTCTTAAAATCTTTAGAGTGAGAACAATAACTTGAGAAATCGTCAAGTAAAAATCAGTCAACTCAAGTGCATTGAGAGATGCACGAGGACGTGCAAACAAAACAGAAACTCCCTTGAAGAACCCTCAGACCCCAAGACTGAGAAAATATGGCTTCCCCTTATTTTTCTAAGTTCTTAATGATATTAGGTCTAGGTAGTTTCTTTAAATACTCCTTAGCAATTCTTGGTCCTTGCAGTTACGCCCAAATATTCCTTGTTGTCCACACTGAGGGTTGCACCAATCTGTGCTAGAAAGTCTCTATGAATCTTGGAATAAAACATAAAGTTTCCTAATTAGTCTCAATCAACCAATTATAGCAACCTGTGTACAATTGGAGATATTATTTATTCCAGATTTAAATATCCTTGACCTGCGAAAAATCAATGAAATAAACCAAAAGGAACTCACAGAATCATTTGAAATCTGTCAAGAATAAATCAAACAGCATAACTTACTGCACCAGACCAAGATGTCATGACATTGTCTTCGACATTTAGCTGAAAATAACATAACATCCAACCTGTTATGGAAAACCATGTTTTAGAAAAAATTATGTCAATCCAAAAAAACACGTTACTAAAAAGAAGGTGTCTTACTCTGATATGTAACATCAGGTTTGGAATGCTTAGTTTGCGAATGTTACGTTCCTTTTATATTAATATACTTTATGAAGGTTTTGACTGTTGAACTAATTTTAAAAATCTATTTTTATGAGACTAAATATGATGAGTTGATAATTGATATTATTATGATTGATGATTATGTTGCATTTCTTTTAAAAGATGTCTTGATGTCGCATGAAACACCGTAAAGGTGTATAACTTAAGAAGTTGTTATTACCGTTGTTATAACTTGTGTTATAGAGTAATATTGTACATTATGATATTTTATTATGATGATGTGACACCCTTGTTTGGTGATATAATTAAATTATTATTAAATTATTTGGGAAGTACATGTGGGGTTAGAAGGGTGTAATACTACCCCATTTCCACTCCGGAACTTCCAATGGTTGCACCATTCCTACAGGCTTCTGGTGCTCAAACTTTGACTTCTGGCAAGTCAAGCACGCATATACAAACTGCGCCACATCATGCTTCAATTCCGACCATCAAAATATCTTTTCAGATCTTGATACATCTTAGTAGTTCCTGGGTGAATACTCAAGTTGCTTTTATGGCCCTCTTCTAAGATTATCTTCTTCAAATCAGGGTTATCAGCTATATATATTCTACTTTGGAGTCTCAACACATCGTACTCATCCACTTTAAAATCATTCTCTTCATTATGATTACTCACAACTAGAAAATCCTCCAATTTTGCATCCAACTTCTGACTCTCTTTTATATTAGTAAGAAAATCATTGTTTATTCTCAACATACCCAACATCTCAATCTGCAATGTTAGCTCATAAACCAAACTCAAATCCCTGAACTTCTCAATAAGTTCTAACTCTCTAACCATCAAAGTAGACATATGCAAGGAATTTCAACTTAAAGCATCGACCACGACATTAGCTTTACCGGGGTGGTAGTTCAAGCCAAAGTCATAATCCTTCATAAACTCCAACCATCTTTGTTACCTCGTATTTAATTCCTTCTGATCAAATAGGTACTTTAAAATCACGTGATCATTGGACACTTTAAATCTAGAACCATAAAGGTAATGCCTCCAAATCTTTAACAAAAACACTATTGCAACAAACTCCAAATCATGAGTAGGATAGCTTCTCTCATGAGCCTTCCGTTGTTGTGAAGCATAGGTCACTACCTTGTCATCTTTCATCAGCACACCGCCTAAACCTATCTTAGAAGCATCACAATACACTACAAACGGGTCATTAGGATCTAGAAAAATCAGAACTGAAGTCGTAGTTAACTTCTCCTTCATCTCTTTGAAACTTTCCTCACAATGAACGTCTCAAACAAACGCTTTACCTTTACAAGTCACCTGGGTTAACATAAGTGCTAACTTTAAAAAAATCAATAAGCCTACGGTAGTAACCAGCCAAGCCCAAAAAGCTTCTAATCTCAATAACTGACTTAGGAGCCTCCCATTGTAGTACTCCATCTACTTTGGACGGGTCCACAATGATACTATTACCTGAAATAATATGCCCAAGAAAACTAACCTCTTGCAACCATAACTCACACTTTGACAATTTTGCATACAACATCTTCTTTTTCAACACTTGCAACACAATTCACAAATGCTCGACATGCTCTTCATTTGACTTGGAATATATCAAAATATCATCAAAGAAAACTACCACAAACGAATCCAGAAAAGTATGAAATATATGATTCATATATTCCATAAACACTCCAGGTGCATTGAAAACCTCAAACGACACCACTGAATATTCATAGTGTCCATACCGAATGTCTTCTGAATATCCTCATCTTTCACCCAAATCTGAAAACCCACGCACCTAACAGTTGTTCTATCAAATCATCTATCCTCAGAAGTGGATACTTGTTCTTGATTGTTACTTTATTAAATTGTCGATAATCCACACACAATCTCATACTACCATCTTTCTTCCTTACTAACAACACCGAAGCTCCACAAGGTGACACACTTGGTCTTACAAATTTCTTTTCCAACAAATACTCTAATTTATTTTTCAATTTCGCTAATTCTGACGTTGACATCCTGTATGGTGCCATAGAAACAGGTCTAACACCAGGGACAAGATCAATAGAGAACTCCATTTCTCACTCTGGCGGCACATCTGATACATCATCCAGAAACACATATTAAAAATCACGCACTATCGGAAATTCATCAATCATTATTTTACTTTTAGCTGATAAAGATGCAAACAATGCAAACACTCGATCTTCATCCTGCAACAGCTCTTCTATCTGCCTAGCATATAAGAACTAACTTCCTCTTCATCAATAGGAGCAAGAAACTGTACTGATATGTCGTAACAATTTATATGAACATGATTGGACTCTAACTAGTTCATTCCCAAGATAACATCAAGATCCCTAAGCGGAAAAAAAATAAGATCAACACCAAAATCTCTATAAAAAATTGATAGAGAACAGTTCAACACAGGTGCACCCCATGGAGAAACGCTTGGTCGAACAAACTTCTTCTCCAATAATTCTTTCAATTTTTTCTTCAACTCAACCAATTATGACACTGACATCCTATAAGGAGCCATAGACGCTGGAGTAGTGCCAGGCAACAAGTCTACAGAAAAATTAACCTCTCCCTCTAGAGGCAAGTCATCGATGTCATCTGCAAATACATATTAGAAATTACACATAATAGGTCAATCGACACTTGCAACTCCATTATCGACGTGCAAGGATACAAACATTGCAAACATATGAGATCCATCTTCTAAGAGTTCTTCTACTTGCTTAGAAGATAAAAACATCGGTTCTCCACTATCACCAAACTCAAATCCACACTCTGGAGGAAAATTGCAGATATCTTCATCTCATTTCTCTTTTCAAAGATTATACAGTTATTTTTGGGCAGGTGGTCAATTGCATCAAATCCTTCATTTTTGGAGGTTCCGTGTCTTCCTCACGTTTTAACATTCTTGTTGAGATGCTTGGTTTCAATAAGGGGACTGATCCATTCAACTATGTTGGAGTTCCCATCTTCAAAAACAAGCTTATGAGTGTTTTCTTGTAGTCTATTACTGACAAAGTCATTAATAAGCTGGATTCTCTGAAAGTTTCCTTACTTTCCTTTGCATGTAAAGTGAAGTTGGTTAAGCCCACCGTTCAAGGAATGCTTACCCATAACATGTTCATTTATTTGTGGCCTTTATCTCTTGTTTGTGAGATGGAGTGAGCGGGGAAGAGATTCATTTGGAGTGGATACTACTAAAAATAAGGTGATAATAATGGCTTGGAAAAACATTTGTAAATCTTTAGAGGAAGGTGAGCTTGGTATTAGATCTTTAATTTCTATTAATGAAGCTTCAAATTTGAAACTTGTGTGGGATATTCTTAACTCCTCTGATAATTGGGATGTTCTTCTATAGAATAGAATCGTTAGAAATGATAAATTCATAAAGCATCATGTTTTCTCTTCCGTTTGGACAAGTGTTAAGCATGAAATGTCTACTATTATGGATAACTCTTCTTGATATCTCAGTGACGACAACTCAAGCAGTCTCTGGTTTGATGATTGGTGTGGTTCTCCGCTTGTTCTTGATGTTGATGCTCTAGTTCCTATTGAAGATCATAAAGTCAACACCATTTTAATTAATGGTGAATGGGACTTTTCTAAGTTGGCTACTCCTATTCTGCTTTCTCTTGATGTGTAGATCAACAACTGTCACATTCCTTTTCATATTCAGCTGGACAAAAGAGTTTGGTATTCCTCCCTCACAGGTGGTTTATCCTCAAAGCTTGCTTATGAATTTAAGTGGATTAGAGAAATCTGTATGGAGTGGTGGAGTTGGATTTGGGCTAAATTGATTCCTCCATCAAAATCTTCTTTGGTGTGGTGGGTGCTTCACAATAAGCTGCCAACAGATGAGTAATGGAAAAGAATAAGGTTATCTTTACCATCTCGTTGCGTCCTTTGTAATATAGCAGAGGAATTTGATATTCATCTTTTCTTCGAGTGCAAATATGCAACGAAGCTTTGGAGATCGTTGATGGCAATGCTTAATTTAAATACCACTATTCAAGGTTGGCAGAATGTTTGACGGTATTGTGGCGTTTTGGGGTCTGAGAAGGGTAAGAGTTTACTTAGAGTGGCTTTTATCTTTCTTCTTAACTCCATTTGGATGGCTAGAAGCCAGGTGAAATTTAATGAGTGTTTCATTCATGTTTCTTCTTCCGTCTCTTATATTTTTTCTTTTGTTTCTTTTATCGAAATCACGGTTATCTCTACTCATTTAGATATTGAGGATTTTGTGCTTCTTAAAAGTTTTAAGGTGAATATTCGATCTCCTAAAGCTTCCAATATTATTGAGGTTATTTGGCAGCCACTTCCTAGAAATTGCATAAAATTGAATTGTGGTGGAGCTTCTATTTATACGTCGGGATTTTCAGCTTGCGGTGACATTGCTAGAGACAATGACAATGGTTTTTGGGGAGCGTTTGCTTCTTTTTTGGGAGTGATGAATTCTCTCATTGCTGAACTCCGGGGTGCTATGCATTAATTGAGTTCGCTCATAGGAAGAATTGACACAATATTTGATTGGAAATAAGTTTGACGGTGGTGGTCAAAGCTTTCAAGTATCCTTTTAAAATTTTGTGGCAAATTAGAAACAAATGGTTTAATTGTATAAAGTTAGTCTCGAATCGAAAATTTGTAGTCTCTCGCATTTCTAAGGACTCAATTTTATAAAGAATATACTTAGTTTGTGTTTCTTTAAATTAGATTATTCATGAAAGGATTTCGATATAATCTTCATCTCGTTTTTGTGTGGTTTCTCTTTTATTTATATCAGCTCTATTAAAAAAAATAGTGTATATTCTACTAATCATGTATGCCTTACATAAATAGATTATTTCTATTAATCATGCACGCCTTACATAATATATAACTCATTTTAAAAATAGTTAATACATTGTATTTTTGTTCTTTTTATTTTATCACTCTGAAAAATGTTAGACTGGTACAAAAATCAATTATTTTAATTTCTCAACTATCATATTTTTTACTCTTTTACCCTACTTCTCATTTTGATATCAATAATAGTGATGAAACATGTGTATTTTTATGAGGTATCATACAAAATGATTATGAGCCTGTTTATTTCATCTTTAAAAAATAATTTTTTCTTTTTATTTTAAAAAAAAATTACAAAATTATTTTTTAAAATATTATAAATTTTTTTATTTTTTTTAAATTGAAAGACTAATTTTGATTTTCTATAACATAAACATACATTACTGAATGTTGTACCCCAAAATTTGTCCTCTCACTTATGAATAATTTACTCACAAGATCTCCTTGGGCTCAAGACTGCACTAGGGTTTGATCAGCTCAAGACACCTCCTTAAGCACTGATGACCAAAATTAGGGTTTGAGTTTGCACAAGGATTTTTGGACTTCCAATGCCCCGTATGACTTTCATGGATCATTATGGACCCCCAAGATTAATCATGCCAAGTTTCAAGCCTTGAATCACATTTTTGCTCAGTCAATTAAGCAGTTGACCTAAAAATCAGTTGTATTGGGAAAAAGTCAATTGTGGTCAATTTACAGTCAAACTTCATAATTTTTTATCCACATCAACATTTTAGACTCATATGTATCATTTGATCAAGTTTGGACCACAACTCCTCAAGAAATTTGATCAAATTTCCAAAAGGGCAAAATGGTCAAAATTAGGGTTTTGATTGGGAAAGGGCAATTTATGATTTTTGACTTAGAAAATAGTCAATTGGTTAAAGGCATAATCTCAAGAGTCCAATTGCATCATTTTGACCTAATGACATGGTTCAAAACATTGCAAGCCCATTGGATTGACAGATGAATTTTACAGTCAATTGATCAGAAGTCAACTGTATACTGAAAAGTCAAACTTTGACTTTTTGGTCAAATTCAAGTGCCAAAGATCATAATTCATCAAAATATCTTAAAATATGAAACTTATTCATCAAGAAATCAAAAAGTCAAGATTTCATTTTGAAAAGTCAAAATTTCTAAACTTAGAAAATTTTCCAAGTGTTGGAAATTTCATGTTTTTTCATAACTTTGAGCAAATTTTCACCATGATGCAAGATGATTCAAGAGAAACTCCCAATATTAAAGTTATATATCTCCATGAAATATACAACTTTTCTTCACACAACTTCCTCCAAAAGTGCTTAGATCTCAAGTTATAATTTTATGAACATAGGGTCATGAAACTAAACACTTAGTGAAATTTCGCCCTAATTTGGTCAGGATTTTGACCCAACTTCATGGCACTTTTTCATATAGTTCCAAGGGGAATATTCAAATTCAATTCAAATATGTGTTGTATAGAACATTGTAAGCTTTCCAAAATATCCAAGAACTCCTTAAGATCATTCTTGAGTATGGAGAATCGAAGAGATGAAGTTAGGGTTTTGTCACTTGAATTACAAGTCATTTTTTATGAACACATGAACCAAATCCATAGCCATGTTGTATAATCCTCACTTTGCAGGCCTCAAACTTGTTTTTCACTCCATAATTAATGGTTTACACAACTGATTATGCCCTTATCCAAGTGTTTCAAGCTTTGTCCAAACCAATTTACCATTTTAGGGAGAAAGTAACATATCCACCCTTGTAAAGCAAGTTTTATGCACAAAGTCAGCTTCTTGAGCTCCCAACTTGTTTTCCTTGATTACACTCCATCCACAAAGTCATAAGTATTGTGTTTAAAGTAGTGAACAACTCTATGAATCAAGTACAAGGCATGGAAACTAGAATTTCTTAAAAAATCACATGTTATGCATAAACTTGTGATTTTGAATTCTGATCAACATGAGGTCTCCAAACTTGTTGCTTATAAATAGTCACTATTTGTGAGCTAGAGGACGAGCTTAAGTACCCTGAAATACACCAAAACTCTCTCAAATCAGAAATTGTCCAAAAACTCCATTGTTGCACAGTTTCTGACCTTGAACTTAAAACTCACATTTCCCTCGTGCGTTTCTTGGACTTTTAGTTTCTAAAGCTTCCTTACATCAAGTGTAACCTATCCATGTCCCTGTTTCATTACTGTAACATCATTTACCATATCCTCCATAACCAAAAACATAGCATTGCACATTGACTTCTCCAGGCCATTTCAGCCACTCTAAACTCAAGCAAACCATTGTATTAGCTTCCTAGGACCTCAAGGAAGCTAACCTGATCATCACCACTGCCTAAAACAAGCTCAAACTTCAAACACAATTTTCAGTTTTGAGGTAAGTTTTCTCAAGTTGGAACTCTTCATACAGGCATCATCAATAGTTTATTTGTGAACAAAACATGTAGATATCATTTCCCTGAAGCTAACCATGTCCATAGTTTCCATTAATTTTACTTGAGCTTAGAGAATTTTGAAACTGAAATCTCTGAAATTTTTAGGGTTCAGATTAGGGCCATTAAAATTAATGCTTATCTTTGATCTATAGTTTTAATACTTTACATTTCTGGAATCGTGAGAAAATTTGCTACAAGTTTCATGTTTACAGTTTTCATTTTTGATGAGAAATGAGCAAGTTACAGTTGGTCTGGCTGGAGGTTGAAGATGAAGTCTTCAGGGCGCGTTTTGCCTTACATATTTATTGTTTTGTTTGTATTAACGGATGTATAGCCACCCTAGTGGTAGAAGCGTGCGCTTGTAACCTATGGGACCTGGGTTCGAGCCCCAGTAGTACCCTTTTGCATTTTTTTCATGTTTTACAAATTATGACCTTTTTATGTTTGCAGGGCGCTAGGCCTCTTTGGGCCTGGCTTATTTTTTATTCTACTAGTTAACCCCTTGTATCCCATTGACACCCCTGGCCCAAATTTATTTATTTTTATTTTTATTTTTATTAAATATATTTTCTAAATACTAAAAAAATTATAAAAATACAAAAAATGATAGACTTATATCTTGACTTATTTTTATTTGTTCCATAAAAAAAATATTTTTATTTATTATACTTTATTTATTTTATTAAATAATCTTGTAAACTTAATCAATATTATGTTCTTTTTTTATTTATTCATTTTTCACACCATTTAAAATACTTTATTTTTAATATTAAAAAAGGCCAAAATATTTTATAATATTATAAATATTTTTAGGATAAAAATATCAAAAATACTTTTTTAAACCTATTTTCTTTTAGTCAACTAAATAGAATTAGGGTTTTATTCAAAAATCTTTTCTTAATAAATTTAAACTTGATTAATTACTTTCTTTATTTAATTAGGTTAAGACAAAAAAAATTTATGAAAAAAAAAATCAAACAAAGATACATTCTCTTTACATTTTGCATTTTTTGGTACATTCATTCATTTTGTATTTTGTATTTATTTATTTCCTTGTACATTGATATCAATTCAATATGGTTGTAATAGACCAATTAGATTTAAATTCTTGCAATCCCCAATCATGAATTTGTATACCCCCTCCCCACAAATGTTGTAATAGCGTAGTAACTTTAAATTTCGCAATTTATCGCTTTTATATAACTTGCTAGTAATTAGGGTTTGTATAGAAAGACTAAAACCAATACTTAGAAAACCCTAATTCAAGACAAAAACAAGCATGAAAATAATACACTTGCACACAAGCACCCCTAGGGTTATTCCACTTGGTTGCCTTATACAAAATGACCATATTACGCATGTAAGGTGTCTTAGCCAAAACAAGCAATTACAAGATCATAGTCTCTCGATGATGCTATCTAAGTTGCCTTACAAATGATCTTAGTCCATCAAAAAGAATGCTAAGATACCTTGCAACATTGCTAATCATGGTTATACGATGACCCACGCCCGTCCCGTTTACATCCAAAGATAGGTTTGCTTACCAAATCAATGGTAAGACAACAATGTCAAAGGAAAAGAAAATGAACAAGAAAAACTTTTTGAGTAGGTAGAATGCTCCTAATTACTTGCTCAATTTCAAAACAAACATCCTTGCTATTTTCAAAACAAACACCTACGCTTTCAAAACATCTTACAAAACTTGAAAACATTTTAAAAAGATCAACATCTTTGTATACATTCTTACGAACGAGAATCATTACAAAGATTGCCTAAATAATGGCCTCTTTACAAAATACTTTCAAAAACCACACAAAGCAAAATTTCAAACAAAAGCAAGTGATCTAGCAAGTAACTAAGAGCCCATGGATCACATTTACTTGCTTGCATTGTTTGACTTGTATGATTTACATTATGGTTCTTTGTTTGGGTTTGAATCCTCTACCCGGATTTGGGATACCTTATAGGTAAGTAGCAATAAATTGTGGAAACTGGGCGGGGTATACCGACATGGTCTAAGCAATAGCTACGTTAGTGCGACATATTTGTGGGTACCGGTAGCCTTTGAGTTAATCAAAGAGAATACGGGGCCGCTGAGTGATGTCATAAAGCATTAATGAACTTCTAGAACCTTTAATTGACAGACTTGGACTTTAGGATGTAGTGAGATGATCGGCTTTGGTGTAGTCCGAAGTTGGTAGATACTCGATACTACACTCATTGAGGTTTGGTTTTTTGGGATATTTCGGTTGCCATTAAAGAGGCTTGCGCTAAAACAATGCCCGAGAAAACAAACCAGTGATATTGAGCTCCCTAGAACCTAGTTACTATTACTATGACAGGTTGAGCCAACTAAACTTCAAGAGGATACTGTGATACGGTGGGAGAACTGACTTGAGGTTTTGCATTTATGTTTGCAAATGTTTCGGTTTAGCAAGAGTCGCCACCGACTTTTTATTTTATCCTAAGGAAAGGTCAAAAAGCACAGAAAAGACCTTTGAGATGTTTTCTTGGGTTCGGGGAGTAGATTATGAAAAGGGAAGGTGCAAGCACCTTTTTCATCCATGGTTATCCATGGGCTCTTAGTTACTTGTTTAGATCACTTGCTTTTGCTTTTCAATTGTTTGAAATGTTGCTTTGTGTGTAGTTTTGAAAGATGTTTTGAAAAGAGGCCATCGTTGTGGAAACCTTTGTAATGATTCTTGCTTGAATGTATACAAAGGTGTTTTTGTCTTTTGAAAAGATTTCAATGTTTGAAAGTTTGATTTGGGAAATGTTTTTAAATTGTGTTGTGAAGTGTGTTTAAAAATAGCAAGGATGTTTTTGCAAGCTTTGATCAAGTAACTAAGAGTTATCTACCCTATTTTACTCAAAGATCTTTCCTAATGTTTTTTAACCCTTTTGACAGTGTCATTTCACCATTTCATTTTATGAACAACCTTGTATTAGGATGTTAAACGGGACAGACGCGGGTCATCGTATAGACCATGATAGCAATTGTGTTAAGTATTTTTTGGCAAATTTTTGAGGGACTTGATCATTTTTGTTTAGGCAACCAAGATAGCGTCATCAGGGATTATGATCTTTTGTTTTGTTTTTGTTTTGCCAAAGTACCCAACATGCATAACATGGCCCATTTTAAGGCAACAAGTGGATTGTAACCCTAGGGGTGCAAGTGTGCATTGTGTTTGATTTTCATGCATTTTTGTCTTTGATTAGGTCAAGCTACTTGTTGATTTTGATTTTTGCATACAAACCCTAATTCTCTAATCATGGCATAATTGAAAGCGTAAAGTGCGAGAATTAAAGGGCTAAGCTATTACAACATGATTATGGGGATGGGGGTACAATCTTTGAATGGGGGTATTTGACAAGAAATATAAACCCTAGTTTATTATTACATCCAAATTGAATTCCAAGGCATAAATATTAAATGGACAATATTTAAATGAACAAAATAAATAAATATATCAAATAATATGAATTATGCAAAAAGGTTTTTGTTTATGTATGTAAAAATATTTAATGTGGAAAATAAAGAAATAAATAAAAAGATTAATTTTATTTGATTAAGGGTAAAACCCTAATTTTCTTTAAGAAAGTGAATATATTAATTATTTTATTTATATACAATAAAAATAAAATAGTATGTGTAAAAATAAAATATGTTTTTTTAAAAAAAAAGTATTTATTAAGTATATTAAATAATAAAAATAAAAATGCAATATTTATGTATTTTTTATTCTAAGGTTTTTAACAAAAGTATATATTCATATATGTATTTTTTATATTAAATATGATAAACTAAAATAAAATATGTACAAAAATAAAATGTATTTAGAAAAATATTTTTAGTATGAATAAAAAATAAAGAATAAAAATAAAAGCATAATTTATATATATATTTTTCAAGTCTTAATAAATAATATAAAAGTATTTAAATGCTTTTTATGTTAGAAAAATTAAAATAAAATGCAAAATAAATGTGAAAAAATTATGAAAATATTTTTGAGCATTTTTTATATTTGGAAATAAATAAATAAAGTCAGAAATGAAAATCAAAATTCAAAAATATAAAAATACAAGAAATTGGGCCAGGGGGTGCAAAAAGGAAAAGGGGGTGTCAAAAGCAGCCAGGCCAAGCCCAGCCCAAAACTTCATCTTAAACCTCTGGCTTTTGTAAAACGCGCGCGTGCCCTGTACAAACTATCAGATCCTATATGCGAGCTCTATTGCAAAAACACATAACATCAAACTTGTAGAGAATTTCAAGACGATTCCAACCATATAAACAACTTGTATTAACTCTCCAATACCAGAGAGAATTTCTTTGGCCCTAAAATCTGACCTAGTTTTTTCAGTATGTTCAAGGATGAAATTCTCTTAGCATGCTTAATATAAATGAAAAATGAGAATATGTACAGCTTCAGGGCAATGAACACTACATCTTTTATTCACAAACCTAAAGCTAAATGTTCCTAAATAGAGAGATAGGAAGTGGACAAAAACCTGTTTCAACTGACTTCGTGTAGGGAAATGTAGAGCTTTTCAACAAGGCTTGAGATGTCTGGGAGCTTACTTGAACTTCACTTGACCTTCTCCAATAGCTAGCTTGCCTTGAATGTCCTTGAATCAGCCTATAGAACTCAACCTGCACAAGCTCAAAATGAAAATGGCAAACACTGTAAATTGAGTTACAGTTGGTGTTTGAGGTTTGGGATAGCTTGGATGAGTTGAATGGAAGGTGTTTGAAGCAACTTGGGACAAAACGTACGAGCCAAATGAGCTATGGAACTCAAGTTGCAGATTTTGCCCTGTTTTGCCAAGGGAATGTGATTTTTGGCTATGGGGTGTTTAGATGCTCAAGCAATTGTGTTTCTAGCTCAAAGGGGTGTGAGAAAGATGTTCAAACTGTTTGCATAAGCTTGTTTTGGCTGGTGTTCAAGTTCTAAGGTTTTTGACAAGTTTCTTGTTTTTGAAGTAAAAATGTGGAAGTCATCAAAACAAGCCTGTACAGG
Organism: Vicia faba; assembly: GCA_948472305.1. Classification (NCBI taxonomy): domain Eukaryota; kingdom Viridiplantae; phylum Streptophyta; class Magnoliopsida; order Fabales; family Fabaceae; genus Vicia; species Vicia faba. Next base: position 706,960,140 of record OX451740.1, read on the forward strand.
CTACTCTTATGCTTGCATACTTTGCTCTTGGCCCCTCCAACTTGTGGATTTGATTTGATCTCTGAGATATGGACCAATGCTCAAGGGATTGTGGTTTGACATAAAGCACATTAAGGCAAAAATGGAAATGTGCTTTTTTTCTACTTAGGGCTTAATTTTGTGTACAATGCCCAAATGACCAAAACAAAAGCTTAGACTGATGGATTTGCATTTAATTATGGAGTGTGAAGTGGTTTAGAGGCCTGTAAACTAGTGTAAGGCCTGCTGACTTGAAATTGCAACTTGTATGAACATGAATATGCCATGGATGAAAAGTGAGTTTTTGCCAACTTCAAGCCTTCGATTCTCCCTAACCAAAAATGTGTTTGAGGAGTTCTTGGACAATTTGGAAAGCTTGCAACATGCTCTATAATCCATCTTTGAAATGCAACTTGAGATTCCAAGTGGAACCATGTGAAAAATGGCCAAGAAGATAGGTCAAAATCCTGCCTAAACTAGGGCAAAATTTCATTAAGTTAAAAGTTTTAGGGACCCTTGTTCCAAAATCATAACATGAGATCCAAGATTATTTTGAGAAAACTTTGTGAACCAAAGTTGTAGACTTTGTGGAGGACTACAACTTTCATGTTGGAGGTTTTGTTTGAATCCAATTTCATCATGGTGAAAATGTTGGGTAAAGTTAGGAAAAAATAAGAAATTGACATATCTTGATGAAAAATGACCCTTGGCCCTTGATTTTGACCAAAAAGCCAAAGTTTGACTTTTCAGTGTATAGTCAAATTTTGATCAGTTGACTGAAAAATTCATTTGTCAATTCATTGCGATTGAGGTCTTTTGAACTTGTTGAATAGGTAAAGATGATGCCATTGAGTCCTTGAGTCCATGGTTGAGCCTGATTTTCCATTGGCTAGGTCAAAAAGTCAGAAATTGCCTTCGTACAGTTAAAACCCTAAAAATGACCATTTTGCCTTTTTGGTGGTTTGATCAAATTTCTTGTGGAGTTGTGGTCCAAACTTGATCAAATGGTTCATATGAGTTCATAATGTTGATGTGGGTCAAAATTCATGAGGTTTGATTGTAAATTGGCCACAGTTGACTTTTTCCTAATACAGCTGATTTTTAGGTCAACTGTCCAATTGACTGGGCAAAAATTTGATTCAAGGCTTGAAACTTGGTATGGACAAACTTATGAGTCCAATATGAAGTATGAAAGTAATTTTGAGAATTGAAGGTCCAAAAATCCCTGTTCAAACTCAAACCCTAATTTAGGTCATCAGTGCAAGGAGATGTCTTGAGCAGAGCAAACCCTAGCTTGGTCTTGAGTTCAAAGAGCCTTGTGATGGAAAATGTTGATGAAATGAGAGGGCAAATTTTGGGGTACAACAGTTTCCCCTGATCAATCTTCTTGAACCTGAAGAGTTAGATTGGCAAGTTTGCCTTTCGTGACTCGAAGGCAAAAGAGGATTGGACACTAGAGTGCCCGTAAATTTGCACTCGTCAAAATGTTGCTGAGGGAATGGGCTTAAAGAGGCCATTTGGAGATGATAGAATATTGTTGGATATGGGCTTAGAGATGCCATCAAAAATGTTTGTTGAATATCAGGAGAATGAACATCAGAATGGTATCCGAATCTGGAACGTATCTGAGTTGTATCTGGAGATTGGATTTGTATGAGCAATGGAATGGCGGCCGTGTCTGGAGCGTATCTGAGCTGTAACTGTATTTGATTATTGAATGAATATCAGAATGACTGCCATGTTTGGAGCGTATCTGTATTGTATCTGAATTCTGAATGGGCGACATAATAGCATCCGTGTATGGAGCATCTCTGGGCTGGGGAATAGGTTTGAATGAGTGACAGAATGGCAACCATGCCTTGGAGCGTATCTGGACTGTAAATGGGATCTACACAGATGACAGAATGACTTTCGTGTCTGGAGTGTATCTGAGCTTGAAGTTGATAGTTGAATCTGAATGAGAAATAGAATGGCTGCCGTGTCTGGAGCGTATCTAATCTGTATCTGAAATAAAGAGATTTGAATGAGTAGCAAAATGACTTCCATGCTTTGGAGTGTATCCATACTGTATCTGAAATAAAGAGATCTGAATGAGTAGAAGAATGACTTCCATGCTTTGGAGTGTATATGTGTTGTATATGAGATCTTTGAACATTTGTTAAAGATAGCTTTTAATCTTATCCTGAAAAGGGTAAAATGTTAGCTAAAACACAAAGTTATGTTGCATGACATGTATGATGCGATAAGGTGTATTCTATCAATGTTTATGATATATGAATGTAATGCATGCGCATGTAAGCTGATTAGATGTCCTGCTGAGGAAAATAAATCCTTGATAGCTAGAGATAATGAAATCTTTGACTGCTGTCGGGGAAAGTAAATCCTTGATCGATGTTGGGGATTCCAACAATCTTTGATTGATAAAGATGAAAAATCCTTTCTGACTACTTGTTGGGGATAGAAAATCCTTGGCAACCTGCGGGGATTATCAAAACTTTGACAACTTCTGTGGGGATGTGTGAATCCTTCATGACTTTCCGGGGAAAATAAGGACAACTCTGATGATCTCTACTGGGGAATTAAAACCTGGGAGGCTTCAACTGGGGAAATAAGAACAAGAATCTTCGTTCTGCTGGAAAATAACTTTGTGGGGAGAATACTCATCTTTTTGGGGAGTTCTAAAGAGCTTGGGTTGTATGCCAATCTACTGGGGTTTTAAGGATGATTGGGGATAAAAGTTAACTGTCATCTGATTGATTTTCAGTTTTTTAAGATAACCTGCTGGGGAATTTTGGAGAAACCGAATGATTTCCATGGTGGTTTAAAGGTTGAAGTCTTGGGCTCCGCTGGGGAAGAAAGCTTCATCTTCACTGGGGGATCTGTAGTTCAAAGTTTTCTGGCTCCACTGGGGGTCGGAAGTTTGGAAACTTAGTTCTGACGGCGATGTATATGTAACTCCGCTGGGGATCTGGAACCTTAACTCCGCTGGGGATATGCATTAGATCCGAATGACATATTGTAGGGGGTTTCTTCTGGAATAGCCTAAAGACGTTTTCCTATACTTTCAACCTATCAGTAATTATCCTTTCTTATTTTGTTTTATTTGTAAGCAGTGATTATATTCAAATGCATATGCTCATTTAACAAATCATTGGACGTTTTCAAATAAAACATAAGTGTAAAAAGAAAAGGAAAGACAAGCAAATTTCTGCACTTTGAAGTATCTTTGTATTAACTTTGTGTAAGTATTTTGTACAAAGGAGACAATCATCCTAGTAAGAGAATGTTGTCGTCAAATTGAGAAAAAATTTATACAAAGAAAGATGGCTATGTGTAATAATTCCATGGGGTTCCCATTCTGTTATAGCCTTCACAACTTTGAGTATCTTGTCCATTCGTTGCTTCGTCCATAGATGATTGGATTGATCAGAAGCCTGGAGCTTGTCCGTGAAGAGATTGTCCTTAAAGTGATCCGACGAGACATAGTCATACGCTTTAATTCCCTAACTTTTGCCTGGACCGCCCTTTCGGGTTTTCGATCCACCGGGAAACCCTTTTTTGCCCAAGTCGCCCTTTCGGGTTTTCAACTTGTCGGGTGTATAGATTTTTTTGTTTATCCCTAATTTTTGCCTGAACCGCCCTTTCGGGTTTTCGATTCACCGGGATGCCCATTTTTGCCCAAGTCTCCCTTTCGGGTTTTCAACTTGTCGGGTTGTTTTATGCGTAGTATCTTTTGACTATGTCTGCGTTTGCAGGGTGTGGCAGGTCGTCGCCGTCCATGGTGGTCAGAATCATTGCCCCACCAGAAAAGATGTTCTTGATCACAAATGGTCCTTCGTAAGTAGGAGTCCATTTGCCCCTGGGATCACTTTGCGGCAAGATGATTCGCTTGATTACAAGATCTCCGACTTGATATACTTGTCTCTTGACTTTCTTGTTGAAAGCCTTGATCATACGTTTTTGATACGCCTGACCATGGCAGACATCAGTAAGTCGCTTTTCGTCAATCAAGTTAAGTTGATCAAGACGGGTCTGAATCCAATCGTCTTCACTCAAACCAGCATCCTTCATGATTCTCAAGGAGGGAATCTGAACCTCCACAGGTAAAACAGCTTCCATGCCATATACCAAAGAATAGGGTTTTGCCCCAGTTGAAGTGTGTGCCGTGGTACGGTACCCGTGTAGAGCAAACGGTAACATCTCATGCCAGTCCTTGTAAGTGACTGTCATTTTTTGAATGATTTTCTTGATATTTTTGTTCGCAACTTCAACAGCACCGTTCATCTTAGGCCGATAGGGAGATGAATTGTGATGTTGAATCTTGAACTGCTCGCACAGAACGGTGATCATAGTATTGTTCAAATTTGTACCGTTGTTCATGATGATTCTGTCGGGGATACCATACCGGCATATGAGGTTCTGCTTGATGAAGCGGGCAACCACATTCTTTGTAACGGAGGCGAAGGAAGCTGCTTCGACCCACTTTGTAAAGTAATCAATGGCCACCAGGATGAAACAATGTCCATTGGATGCTGTAGGTTTGATCTCTCCAATCATGTCGATTCCCCACATCACGAACGGCCAAGGAGTTGTTGGAACGTTGAGAGGTACTGGCGGAATATGTACCTTGTCAGCATAGACTTGGCATTTGTGACAAGTACGGGAATGTTGATGACAATCAGCTTCCATGGTAGACCAGTATTAGCCTGCCCTTAGGATCTTCTTAGCCATCGTATGACCGCTTGAGTGGGTGCCAAAGGTGCCATTATGCAGTTCAGCCATGATCTGCTCAACTTCAATCTTATCCACACAACAGAGTAGGACACAATCAAGATTGCGCTTGTATAGGATACCATTGCTCAGAAAGAATTTGGCCGCGAACCTCCTTAACAACATTTTGTCGTTGACTGAAGCTCTTTCAGGGTACTCTTGTGCTTCGAGATACCTTTTGACGTCATGAAACCAAGGTCGGTCCACCACTTCTTCGGTATTAATCTCGTGACAATGTGCTGGTTCGTCCATTCGTTCGATGGTGATTTGAGGTGCCTCATTATCCCAGTTGAGTTTAAACATGGAAGACATTGTAGCCAGAGCATCCGCTAGCTGATTTTCTTCTCGCGGGAAGTGCTCAAAGGTAATCTGCTCGAAATGAGGCAACAATGTCAGGACATGTTCTTTGTATGGGATGAGATTAGGATGTTTAGTGTCTCACTCTCCTTTGATTTGACTGATAACCAAAGCTGAGTCCCCAAATACAACCAGAGATTTGATTCCCAAGTCAATAGCAGCCTTGATACCAAAGATACAAGCTTCATACTCGGCCATGTTATTGGTGCAACTGAAGCAGAGTCTAGCAGTGAAAGGCGTATGGAAACCTTCTGGAGAGATAAGTACTGCGCCGATACTGTTGCCAAGTGCATTTGAAGCACCATCAAAGTACAGGGTCCATCGGGATCCTTGTTCAGGTTCGTCATACGGTCTGTTACCTTTAATGTTGTCCAATGTCATAATGTCCTCTTCAGGGAAGTCGAACCTCATAGATTGGTAATCTTCGACGGCTTGATGAGCTAGATGGTCAGCTAGTACACTCCCCTTTATAGCTTTTTGGGTTGTGTACTGGATATCATACTCAGTCAGGATCATCTGCCATCTAGCGATCCTTCCGGATAAAGCAGGTTTCTCAAAGATGTACTTAATCGGATCCATTTTAGAAATCAGCAAAGTGGTATGTGTCAACATATACTGCCTTAGCCGGCGAGCAGCCCATACCAAAGCGCAGCAAGTTTTCTCGAGTAGTAAGTAGCGAGTCTCACAGTCGGTAAAATTTTTGCTAAGGTAATAAACTGCATGCTCTTTTCGGCCAGACTCGTCATGTTGGCCCAGTACGCACCCCCATTGAATTATCCAAAACAGTCAGATACATGATTAAAGGTCTTCCTTCGACGGGTGGCATCAAGATAGGAGGCTCTAGCAAATACTCCTTGATCTTATCGAAAGAAACTTGACAATCATTGTTCCATTCAACCACCTGATCTTTCTTCAACAACTTGAAGATTGGCTCACAGGTAGATGTTAGGTGAGAGATGAACCTCCCCATGTAGTTTAAGCGTCCCAAGAAACCTCTAACCTCCTTTTCAGTATGGGGGCAGGCATTTCTTGTATAGCTTTGACTTTGGCAGGATCAACTTCGATGCCTTTGTTACTGACGATAAATCCCAAAAGTTTACCGGACATGACTCCGAAAGTGCACTTGCTAGGATTCAGTCTGAGCTTATATTCCTTTAATCTGACAAACAGCTTTTGCAGATGGTCGAGGTGTTCTTCTTCTGTTTGTGAATGGGCTATCATGTCGTCTACGTAGACTTCAATCTCATGATGTATCATGTCATAAAACAAAGCTACCATGGCTCGCTGATAGGTTGCCCCGGCATTCTTCAGTCCGAATGGCATCACTTTATAGCAGAAGGTACCCCACTGCGTAACAAAAGTAGTCTTCTCCATGTCTTCGGGGGCCATTTTGATCTGGTTGTATCCCGAGAATCCATCCATGAAGGAAAATACCTTGTGTTGAGTTGTGTTGTCAACCAAGATGTCGATGTGTGGTAGTGGAAAATCATCTTTAGGGCTAGCCCTATTTAAGTCTCTGTAATCCACACACATTCTGACTTTGCCGTCCTTCTTAGGCACGGGCACAATGTTAGCGACCCATTGTGGATAGGAAGTAACAGCCAGAAAGCCAGCATTGAACTGTTTCATCACCTCAGCTTTGATCTTTTCGGACATGTCGGGCCTCATTCGGCGGACTTTCTGTTTGATTGGTGGACAGTCTTCTCTTGTAGGGAGACGGTGAACCACAATATCTGTATCCAGTCCCGGCATGTCTTCATAGGACCAGGAAAAGATTTCAACATATTCATTCAACAGCTGAACTAAACGCTCTTTGACACTTGGCTCCAGGTTGGCACCCACTTTAACCTCTTTCTTGTTTTCCTCTGTTCCCAAATTGATAGTCTCTAACAACTCTTCATGGGGCAGAATAGCCCTTTCTTCTTGTTGCAAAAGTCTAGCTAACTCTCCAGGCACTTCACAGTCTTCATCACCTTCGTTCTCGGCATGATTGACCAAATCTTCAGAGTCACTGAAGGCCAAAGCAGAATAGTCACCCATGGAATCCGGAGTGGATGGGTACCTGCATTTTGTGAGTGTGGGTGTGTGTAAGGGATAGCCATCCTTAAACAAAACAAAATGTAAAAGGAAAGAAAATGAACACAACAATTTATAGATGAAAACGTCCATGATTCATTAAAAATGGCATATGAAAATAAAGAATCAAAACCCTTACAAATGGACCTATATGCCCCGGGTAAGGCATAAGGTGAAAAGAGTGTACGAATTGTTTAATTATTACAGACCAAACAGGAAATGTTCAAAGATAAATTACTGATTGATGAAAGTAATGGGAACAAAGTCTTTCGCCTCCCAGTTGCTTAATCCTCCTTCAATGGTTGGAAATATCCAATCTTCAAAGTTTCCTTCTTCATTATCATCTTCCAAAGCATGAACTCCATGGTGAGTGATTTTTAGGGGTGGTCCTCCAGCCCGGGAGCGACGCACAGCTTTCTGGCCAGCAGCAGTGAAACCTAATCCGAACTTGTCCATCTTGTGAGGAAAATCTGGAAATTTCCCCCACACTGTACTTTCTCCTTCTTTGATTACAGCCTCCGCATCTTTAAGGGATGACATTTGGGACACAGGCTTGGTAGGCACATCAGTCATTGTCTTTGCTACTGCGACCTCAGGAGAAACCTCTTCAAAGTGTTGAAAAGGTGTTTCTATGAATTCTCCATCTAACTCCACATAGCGGAAAGAGTTAAGGTGACTTATCATATACTCCTCCTCACCATGAACCGTTATGATCTTACCCTGAACTGGATACTTGAGCATCTGGTGTAGAGAAGAAGTGACTGCCCCAGCATTGTGTATCCATGGCCTTCCTAACAAGCATGAATACGAAGGACGGATGTCAATCACATAAAAAGTAGAGTTGAAAATTTTCGTGCCCACTTTGATTGGGATGTCCACCTCTCCGTGAACCATCCGCTTAGAACCGTCGAAGGCTCTAACAATAATATTACTGGGCTTTAGGGTCAAACCTTCATAGTCCAATCTGTCCAACGCTTTCTTTGGTAAAACATTTAAAGATGAACTGATATCAACCAGAACATGAGCAAGTGTGGTCCTTCTACACTCTATAGAGACATGCAGCACATCATTATGCTTTCTTCCCTTAGGGGTCAAATCAGCGTCAGAAAAGCCAAGACCATTATCGGCTGTAAGGCTAGCCACGCACTTCTGAAACTGGTCCGCAGAAGTTTCTTGAGGCATGTGTGCTGTCTTCAGAAATTTGATCAAGGCTTTGGCATGAGCCTCGGAGCAGAGTAACAGAGCCAGCATAGAATCAAAAATGGCATATGAAAATAAAGAATCAAAACCCTTACAAATGGACCTATATGCCCCGGGTAAGGCATAAGGCGAAAAGAGTGTACGAATTGTTTAATTATTACAGACCAAACAGGAAATGTTCAAAGATAAATTACTGATTGATGAAAGTAATGGGAACAAAGTCTTTCGCCTCCCAGTTGCTTAATCCTCCTTCAATGGTTGGAAATATCCAATCTTCAAAGTTTCCTTCTTCATTATCATCTTCCAAAGCATGAACTCCATGGTGAGTGATTTTTAGGGTGGTCCTCCAGCCCGGGAGCGACGCACAGCTTTCTGGCCAGCAGCAGTGAAACCTAATCCGAACTTGTCTATCTTGTGAGGAAAATCTGGCAATTTCCCCCACACTGTACTTTCTCCTTCTTTGATTACAGCCTCCGCATCTTTAAGGGATGACATTCGGGACACAGGCTTGGTAGGAACATCAGTCATTGTCTTTGCTACTGCGACCTCAGGAGAAACCTCTTCAAAGTGTTGAAAAGGTGTTTCTATGAATTCGCCATCTAACTCCACATAGCGGAAAGAGTTAAGGTGACTTATCATATACTCCTCCTCACCATGAACCGTTATGATCTTACCCTGAACTGGATACTTGAGCATCTGGTGTAGAGAAGAAGTGACTGCCCCAGCGTTGTGTATCCATGGCCTTCCCAACAAGCATGAATACGAAGGACGGATGTCAATCACATAAAAAGTAGAGTTGAAAATTTTCGTACCCACTTTGATTGGGATGTCCACCTCTCCTTGAACCATCCGCTTAGAACCGTCGAAGGCTCTAACAATAATATTACTGGGCTTTAGGGTCAAACCTTCATAGTCCAATCTGTCCAACGCTTTCTTTGGTAAAACATTTAAAGATGAACTGATATCAACCAGAACATGAGCAAGTGTGGTCCTTCTACACTCTACCGAGACATGCAGCACATCATTATGCTTTCTTCCCTTAGGGGTCAAATCAGCGTTAGAAAAGCCAAGACCATTATCGGCTGTAAGGCTAGCCACGCACTCCTGAAACTGGTCCGCAGAAGTATCTTGAGGCACGTGTGCCGTCTTCAGAAATTTGATCAAGGCTTTGGCATGAGCCTCAGAGCAGAGTAACAGAGCCAACATAGAGATTTTGGAAGGGGTTTGCCCCAGCTTCTCTACGACATCATAGTCGCTCTTCTTAATTATCTTTAAGATTTCTTCCATCTCTTTTTGGTTGGTTTCGGGGATAACCAAAGTCTGAGCCTTCGTCCTGACAGGCGCTTCTTGGACCCCCTTACCTTTATTGGTATTAACAACAGAGGGTCTAGCTTCGGGAGGATCAATTTCTTCAATAACCGGACTTTGCACAAACGTCTTGACAGGCACAGGAGTACTTGAGGGTCCGAAGACTGCCCGTGGAGGAGCAATCTCCGGAGAGAAAATTCTTCTGCTACGAGTTATCTTACTCGTCCCTGCAATATTCCCTATGTCAGGACTTTCTTCATCAAAATTCTCTTTGACTGATTCGATCTTCTTGACACCATGGTAGAAGATTTCTCCTCCATAATTCCATGGTATCGTCTTGTTGGACTTATACGGGATAGGCCCCGGCATGGTAATCTTCAGCGGCACAAACTTAGGATCAGGCGTAATCTTAACAGGCCTTTTGCAGGTCTTGGAAATATTGTCGGAAATGGTGATTATAGCAATGTCATTGACTGGAGTAACAAAGGTAACAGGAGTAACATGAGTGATAGTAGCAACAGGAGTTTTCTGGAAGAGGATCTCTTGGGTATCCATCAGGTGTTGGATGCCTGATTTCAACAGTGGGCAGTCAGATTGCAAGGTTGAACAGAAGTAACAGTCTTTTTCACATCCTGGGAATATCCCGGCTTTCAACAGATTCACTTTAATCATTGGCAGCGGAGTCATTAATTCATTAACAGCGGTAACATGAAGATCTTCCACAATTGCATGGACATTATGACCATGCTTTGGCATAGGAGCGGATATCACATTAGGTTTTTCGGGGGCATCAAAATCTACCTCCTTGGCATCTATCAGATCTTGGATCTTGTTTTTAAGAGCCCAACAGTTATTGGTATCATGCCCTACATTGTCCGAGTGGTATGCATATTTTGCATTGGAATGATAATAAGGAGAAGAGGTTTTGGGGTTTTTCGGTGCTTCTTTCAAGTTGGTAAGGTTCAGCTTTAACAAGTGAGGGAGGACTTGAGCCGGTGTCATATTGATTCGGGTGAATTGCCGTTGTGGCCTTTCTACCCTTTGCTGGTTAGCTCTTGGTTGATTGCTTCGAGGTTGATCGGTTGAGGAATTATGGATCATCACAGCCCCTACCGCTGGTCGGCACTCTATTCTCCCTTGATTTCTCTGGGCATGAATAGCAGAAACTTCCTTCTTGGTTGGGAAGGTCTTCTTGATAGCAGTGGAAGCGGAGGCATCCTTCTGAATTTTACCACTCTTAATGCCAGCTTCGACCCTTTCACCGGTCAGAATTAATTCGGTGAACCCTGTAGATGAGCTCCTGATCAAGTGATTGAAGAATGGACCTGACAGAGTCCCTAAAAACATGTCAACCAGCTCTCTATCCGACAATGGTGGTTGCACCCTTCCAGCCAAATCTCGCCACTTCTGGGCATACTCCTTAAATCCCTCATTAGAAGCCATACCCATACTCTGTAGTTGAGTACGAGTAGGCGCTAAATCCGTGTTGTATTAGTATTGTCGGTAGAAAGCAGCAGCCAAATCTTCTCAGTTATGAACATCAGATCTCTCAAGTTGATAGAACCAGTCCAATTGCGTACCCGACAGGCTATCTTGAAAAAAGTGGACCCACAGATCCTTATCAGAAGAGTGAGGTTGGATCTTTCTGACGTAGGATCTTAGATGCATCTTCGGACAGGACAAACTGTCGTATTTAGCAAATGTAGGTACTTTGAACTTAGGAGGAATGACGATCCCAGCAACCAACCCTAGTTCTTTGAAATCTAAACCAGGTACCTTTTGCAACTCCATGGCTGCCAACAGATCCTTTATATTTTTATACTTATCATCCGCCGGAGGGTATTGTTGTTCGGAGTAATCTTCATCCTCTTCCTCTTCTTCTTCTTCAGCTTCAGATTCAGAGGGTATTGCAACTCCTTTTCCTTTACCAACCCCTTCGTCAGACGTCGAGGTAAATTCCAGCACTCTCCTAGCCTAATGCTCAAATCTCCTTCCCATAGTGGCTACCCCAACTCTTTTCTTTTTCTTCCTTTCTGGTTCCTTCTCTTTCTCTAACAGTGCTTTAAGATCCTCTTAACCCTTTGCTAAGGTCATGAGGAGTTGTTGGAATTGCGAATTTTGCGCCTGCAGATCTTTAACCGTCTGCTCTATTGCTGAAATAAACAGCAGAAAGATAAGGAAACCTGGTGTGAAGACCTGTTTATGCATATGATGAATGATATGTTATTCATGTAATGCATTCAAGGATTCAGAAATTCAAAGTTGTTGCAAACAAAAAGAACACACGTCATATTAATAAAAAGAAATTTGTTAGTACATAAATGCCCCATGGGCAAAATATTACAAAGCTCCTTAATGTAAAAAGACATTGCGCATCCTCTTTGGCACGATGTAAGTGTTAAGAGTCTCCTTTTCATGAAGTCGGCGGGTAAGCTCCAAAACCTTCTTCTCACTGGCATAGAAGCTGGCTTCCAAAAGTATTCCGCTCTTCCTTGAGCTGTATCCAACTCTTTTGCAATTCTTCCAATGATGTTGGCATGTCAGGATGTAGGAGGGTGTATGGAACCTCTCCTTCCATAACAGGCTCTTTGATCACGGGGAGAATGTGAGGGTACGGCATCATAAGACTCTGGGCGCGGGTTCTTACCCACTTGAGGTAAGGCTCAAGGGGGTGGAATTCTTGTGCCCCAGTGTCTTACTATCCACTTTGTTGGGTATCCTCCAAGCTCTGATAAACCTTTGTCGAAGTCCTTGAGCGTCGTTGTCGAAGTCAAAAACCAAGTCAGGAATCAGCATATCATGAGGGCCATCCCTTCGGGCATACCCAAATTGTCTCGGAGCTAAACAAGGGTTGTAGGTAATGCCTCCCCTAATGCCAAGTAGTGGGACATTAGGGAATTCCCCACAACGATCAATGATGATGACATTTTCTCTAGACCGAGAACACCAATGAACATCAGAATGTGTGAGGGTCATCAACCGTTGTGACCACCTTAAACCCTGCTCATTCTTCAAAATTGTTTGGGGAAGGTGAGAAATAAACCACCTTGCTAGAAGAGGAGTACATCACATGAGAACACCTCTTTTCCTCATTGTTCGTGTGTGAAATGAGTGTAGGATGTCCCCAAGCAATCTAGGCACAGGATTCCGAGATATGAAAATCTTAACAACATTCACATCTATAAGCTGATCAGGGTTTGGGAATAAGACCAACCCATAGATGAGAAGTGCTACAATCTCCTCAAAAGCTTGTAGATCTAGAGAATTCCAGCAGTCTTGTGCCTTCTCAAACAAAAACTTTGCCAAGAAACACTTGACACCACTTCTGGTTTCCCAATGACCTTTGATATCAGATGGTTGCAAGTGCAAGGCTTGAGCAACATCTTCAGGCTTTGGTTCTCTTTCCGTACCGTTGTAGGGCAGTTGATGGAGAATAGGAATCCTCAGGAGTTGAGAAAATTCCTCCAAAGTAGGTACTAGTTGGTAATCAGGGAATGTGAAACAGTGGTATAGGGGGTCAAAGAACTGGAAGAGAACTTTCACCATGTCTTCTTCAATGTTGGAGTTGACCAAGTTGAGAAGTCTACCATGTCTTTCACTGAAGAGAGAATTCTCTGGAATCTTGGAAGCAAGCTCCTTGAGTTGAGGAGGGATTCTCACAAGGTTGACTTGAATTGTTTTCCTGTGAAGAGATTCCATGACCTACAAAACAAGAACAAAGATGAAGATCCAAACCCTTGAAATGGTTAGTGGATGCATATGATGCTTTATGATGTTCATGATGTATGCACAAGCATATGTAAAAACAAGTCACAAAATATCCTAGTTTCAGGCTTGCATGAGGTTTCATAGGTAAGTACCCTCTTGAAGTTAGTTGGCTCAACCTGTCCTATAAATAGTAACTGGGTTCTAAAGAGCTCAATATCACTGGATTATTTTGTGTTCATTGTTTCAGTTTAGCCACTTAACTGGCGACCGAAATATTCCAAGAAAACAACCCTCAATGAGTGTAGTATCGAGTATCTATCAACTTCGGACTGCACCAAAGCCGGTCATCTCACTACCCCTAATAAGGCCAAGATGGTCAAGTAAGGTTCTAAGAGTTCATTAGTGCTTCATGACATCACCTAGCGGCCCCGTATTCTCTTTGATTGACTCAAAGGCTACCGGTACTCACAAATATGTCGCACTAATATAGTTATTGCTTCAACCATGTCGGTATACCCCACATAGTTTCCACAACGTATTGCTATTTACCTATGAATGTTTCCTAAAAATCCGGGTGGAGGATTCAAACCCAAACAAGAGAACCAAATGTAAAGCAATCAAAGCAAACAAGATAAGCATGCAAAGATGATCTAAACCCTAAGGTTACTCCACTTTTAGACATATCCCCAGCAAAGTCGCCAGTTCTAAGATACGGTGGGAGAACTGACTTGAGGTTTTGCGTTTGTGTTCGCAAATGTTTCGGTTTAGCAAGAGTCGCCACCGACTTTTTATTTTATCCTAAGGAAAGGTCAAAAAGCACAGAAAAGACCTTTGAGATGTTTTCTTGGGTTCGGGGAGTAGATTATGAAAAGGGAAGGTGCAAGCACCCTTTTCATCCATGGTTATCCATGGGCTCTTAGTTACTTGTTTAAATCACTTGCTTTTGCTTTTCAATTGTTTGAAATGGTGCTTTGTGTGTGGTTTTGAAAGATGTTTTGAAAAGAGGTCATCGTTGTGGCAACCTTTGTAATGATTCTTGCTTGAATGTATACAAAGGTGTTTTTGTCTTTTGAAAAGATTTCAATGTTTGAAAGTTTGATTTGGGAAATGTTTTGAAATTGTGTTGTGAAGTGTGTTTGAAAATAGCAAGGATGTTTTTGCAAGCTTTGATCAAGTAACTAAGAGCTATCTACCCTATTTTACTCAAAGATCTTTCCTAATATTTTTTAACCCTTTTGACAGTGTCATTTCACCATTGCATTTGGTGAACAACCTTGTATTAGGATGTTAAACGGGATAGGCGTGGGACATCGTATAGACCATGATAGCAATTGTGTTAAGTATTTTTTGGCAAATTTTTGAGGGACTTGATCATTTTTGTTTAGGCAACCAAGATAGCGTCATCGAGGGACTATGATCTTTTGTTTTGTTTTTGTTTTGCCAAAGTACCCAACATGCATAACATGGCCCATTTTAAGGCAACAAGTGGATTGTAACCCTAGGGGTGCAAGTGTGCATTGTGTTTGATTTTCATGCATTTTTGTCTTTGATTAGGTCAAGCTACTTGTTGATTTTGATTTTTGCATACAAACCCTAATTCTCTAATCATGGCATAATTGAAAGCGTAAAGTGCGAGAATTAAAGGACTAAGCTATTACAACATGATTATGGGGATGGGGGTACAATCTTTGAATGGGGGTATTTGACAAGAAATATAAACCCTAGTTTACTATTACATCCAAATTGAATTCCAAGGCATAAATATTAAATGGACAATATTTAAATGAACAAAATAAATAAATATATCAAATAATATGAATTATGCAAAAAGGTTTTTGTTTATGTATGTAAAAATATTTAATGTCGAAAATAAAGAAATAAATAAAAAGATTAATTTTATTTGATTAAGGGTAAAACCCTAATTTTCTTTAAGAAAGTGAATATATTAATTATTTTAAATAATATACTAATTTTCTTTAATATACTAATTTTCTTAATAAATAATATAAAAGTATTTAAATGCTTTTTATGTTAGAAAAATTAAAATAAAATGCAAAATAAATGTGAAAAAATTATGAAAATATTTTTGAGCATTTTTTATATTTGGAAATAAATAAATAAAGTCAGAAATGAAAATCAAAATTCAAAAATATAGAAATACAAGAAATTGGGCCAGGGGGTGCAAAAAGGAAAAGGGGGTGTCAAAAGCAGTCAGGCCAAGCCCAGCCCAAAACTTCATCTTCAACCTCTGGCTTTTGAAAAACGCGCGCGTGCCCTGTACAAACTACCAGATCCTGTATACGAGCTCTATTGCAAAAACACATAACATCAAACTTGGAGAGAATTTCAAGACGATTCCAACCATATAAATAACTTGTATTAACTCTCAAAGACTAGAGAGAATTTCTCTGGCCCTAAAATATGACCTAGTTTTTTCAGTATGTTCATGGATGAAATTCTCTTAGCATGCTTAATATAAATGAAAACTGAGCATATGTACAGCTTCATGGCAATGAACACTACATCTTTTATTCACAAACCTAAAGCTAAATGTTCCTAAATAAAAAGATAGGAAGTGGATAAAAACCTGTTTCAGCTGACTTCGTGTAGGGAAATGTAGTGCTTTTCAACAAGGATTGAGATGTCTGGGAGCTTGCTTGAACTTCACTTGACCTTCTCCAATAGCTAGCTTGCCTTGAATGTCCTTGAATCAGCCTATAGAACTCAACCTGCACAAGCTCAAAATGAAAATGGCAAACACTGTAAATTGAGTTACAGTTGGTGTTTGAGGTTTGGGATAGCTTGGATGAGTTAAATGGAAGGTGTTTGAAGCAACTTGGGGCAAAATGCACGAGCCAAATGAGCTATGGAACTCAAGTTGCAGATTTTGCCCTGTTTTGCCAAGGGAATGTGATTTCTGGCTATGGGGTGTTTAGAGGCTCAAGCAATTGTGTTTCTAGCTCAAAAGGGTGTGAGAAAGATGTTCAAACTGTTTGCATAAGCTTGTTTTGGCTGGTGTTCAAGTTCTAAGGTTTTTGAAAAGTTTCTTATTTTTGAAGTAAAAATGTGGAAGTCATCAAAACAGGCCTGTACAGGCTACCCTTATGCTTGCATACTTTGCTCTTGGCCCCTCCAACTTGTGGATTTGATTTGCTCTCTGAGATATGGACCAAATCTCAAGGGATTGTGGTTTGACATAAAGCACATTATGCCAAAAATGGAAATGTGTCTTTTTCTACTTAGGGCTTAATTTTGTGTACAATGCCCAAATGACAAAAACAAAAGCTTAGACTGATGCATTTGCATTTAATTATGGAGTGTGAGGTGGTTTAGAGGCCTGTAAACTAGTTTAAGGCCTGCTGACTTGAAATTGCAACTTGTATGAACATGAATATGTCATGGATGAAAAGTGAGTTTTTGCCAACTTCAAGCCTTTGATTCTCCATAACCACAAATGTGTTTGAGGATTTCTTGGATAATTTGGAAAGCTTGAAACATTCTCTATAATCCATCTTTGAAATGCAACTTTATATTCCAAGTGGAACCATGTGAAAAATGGCCAAGAAGATAGGTCAAAATCCTGCCTAAACTAGGGCAAAATTTCACTAAGTTAAAAGTTTTAGGGACCCTTGTTCCAAAAATCATAACATGAGATCTAAGCTTCTTTTGAGAAAACTTTGTGAATAAAATTTGTAGACTTTGTGTAGGACTACAACTTTCATGTTGTAGGTTTTGTTTGAATCCAATTGCATCATGGTGAAAATGTTGGGCAAAGTTAGGAAAAAATAAGAAATTTTCATAACTTAGAAAATTTCTAAGTTATGAAAATTTTCCATTTTAAACCCTAATTTGCAATTTTGGGTTTCTTCATGAACAAGTTTCATATTTTGACATATCTTGATGAAAAATGACCCTTGGCACTTGATTTTGACCAAAAAGCCAAAGTTTGACTTTTCAGTGTACAGTCAAATTTTGATCAGTTGACTGAAAAATTCATCTGTCAATTCAATGCAATTGAGGTCTTTTGAACTTGTTGAATAGGTCAAGATGATGCCATTGAGTCCTTGAGTCCATGGTTGAGCCTGATTTTCCATTGGCTAGGTCAAAAAGTCAGAAATTGCCTTTGTACAGTCAAAACCCTAAAAATGACCATTTTGCCCTTTTGGTGATTTGATTAAATTTCTTGTGGAGTTGTGGTCCAAACTTGATCAAATGGTTCATATGAGTTCATAATGTTGATGTGGGTCAAAATTGATGAGGTTTGATTGTAAATTGGCCACAGTTGACTTTTTTCCAATACAACTGATTTCTAGGTCAACTGTCCAATTGACTGGGCAAAAATTTGATTCAAGGCTTGAAACTTGGTATGGACAAACTTATGAGTCCAATATGAAGTATGAAAGTCATTTTGAGCATTGAAGGTCCAAAAATCCCTGTGCAAACTCAAACCCTAATTTAGGTCATCAGTGCAAGGAGATGTCTTGAGCAGAGCAAACCCTAGCTTGGTCTTGAATTCAAAGAGCCTTGTGATGAAAAATGTTGATGAAATGAGAGGGCAAATTTTTGGGTACAACAGGTACTTACCTATTGTTAGAACAAAGTTTGAATCTACTACCCTAAGTTTAAGTTTTGATGATAACAAAATGCAAAGATATATAAATTGTATGATTCATGTAAGACATATATGCTACCTAAAAATTACATTCTGTTTTACAGAAACTCTGATGGGTATCAGCAAGAGAATATCATCATCAGCATCAGAAGATGAAATATCAACATCAGCATCAGCATCAGAGGATGTTATATCAGATGCCAGAATCAGAAGATCAACATGTGCTTACGCTGAAGCTTGATGAACAGATCTGCGCGTAACAATCTAACTCTGATCAAGACAACAACAATTCATCAGCATCTAGCATCGTCAGATTAAGCCAAAGCCAGAACACGCTCAAGTGGCAACGGTACTATGCATTCATGATACTTAATTATCAACGGCATTATTCCAGACAAAGATCTTCTCAATTTGGAAATAATGTTATTGGCATTGAAACGGAATTAACTGACTCCAACGTACCATTTTCCAATGCTATATAAACAAGTCAGTGAAGATTGAATTGGCTAATGCTCTACAACACTCTACACGCCTAAAGATATTCATCAACTTCCTCACTCTCAGTTTGCTAAAGCTCTCAAATTCTTTACCCAATTATTTTAGCACTCTAGTTCTCATAAGCTTAACGTGTGTAGTATCACAGTTGTGATAAACAGTTTTTGTAGAAAACATTCAACACACTTAGATTCCATTTATCTGTAAGAAAGTATTTCATTGAGAAACCGGTTTATGGTTTGACTCAAGAAGGCTTTAGCAGTTGTTAAAGCAGTTGTAATATTCAGTTGAATATAGTGGATTAAGACCTCGTTGGAGAGAGGCGAAATCACCTTGACGGGTGGACTGGAGTAGTTTGAGATCAAACGAACTAGGATAAAAATACCGTGTTGACTGCAATTGATTTCAAGTTTTTACAATTCAACCCCCCTTCTTGTGTTTTTCACTTCTTCAATTGGCATCAGAGCGCCTGGTTCTGAGCTAAAACACTTAACCGTGTCAGTACAAGATCCAGCGTCAGAAAAACACAATGGCAGGAACTTATCAACACACCAGCAATGACAACAATGAAGACAGAGACAGATTCAGCGACAAACCTCCAGTCTTTGATGGAGAAAATTTTGATTACTGGAAAGACAGAATTGAAAGCTTCTTTCTGGCACATGATGCTGATCTGTGGGACATGGTGACAGATGGATACACGCACCCAGTGAATGCAAGCGATCAGAAGATTGACAGGAAAGCAATGTCTGATCAACAAAAGCGTGACTTCAATAATCACCACAAGGCCAGAACCATTCTTCTCAGCGCCATCTCTTACGCTGAATATGAAAAGATCTCTAACAGAGACACAGCAAAGAACATGTTTGACTCACTCAGAATGACGCATGAAGGCAACATGCAGGTCAAAGAAACTAAAGCTCTTGCACTCATTCAGAAGTATGAGGCATTCAAAATGGAAGAAAGTGAATCCATTGAAACAATGTTCTCAAGATTCCAAATTCTGGTGGCTGGTCTCAAGGTTCTGGACAAAGGATACTCTACTGCTGATCATGTCAAGAAGATCATCAGAAGCTTGCCAAAACAGTGGAGGCCAATGGTTACAGCGCTGAAGCTAGCTAAAGATCTCAACAAAATTTCTCTGGAGGAACTTATCAGCTCCCTCAGAAGTCACGAGATAGAGCTGGAAGCTGATGAACCTCAGAAGCAAGGTAAGCCTTTAGCATTAAAATCTAACAAAAAATCTGAGTCTAATGTTTTGCAGGCAGTTGAAGAAACATTTGATGGATCCTCATCAGAAGAAGATGAACTTTCCCTCCTCTCCAGAAGAGTGAACCAACTATGGAAGAAGAGGCAAAGGAAGTTCAGGAATCACAGAAGATCTGATCATAATGAGTCCTCTTCCAGATACAGAAGGTCAGATTCTTCCTCTGGATACAGAAGATCTGAAGGCTCCTCAGGAAGCAGAAAGCCAAACACCAAGGACATCATCTGCTATAAATGCAATGAACAAGGACACTACAAGAGTGACTACCCAAAGCTTCAGAGGGAAAAGCCCAAAAAGAAGTTTGGAAGAGAAAAGAAGAAAAGTCTCATGGCTACATGGGATGACTCTGACTCGTCTGAAGCTGACTCAGAATCAGATGATGAGAGAGCAAACATAGCTCTCATGGCCAACATTTCAGAAGACAGTGAAGCTTCTGAATCAGACTCAGAATCAGACACTGAAGAGGTATTTCCTGACTTTGTAATTAATTTTACTAAGGCTGAACTTGCTGAAAGCCTTAACGAAATTCTAGAAAGGTACCAGCAGATTAGAGTTAAATTCAGAAACCTGAAAAGGAATCTTGAATCTGACTCTGATAAGACTGAGTCTTAAATTGGAAAATTCTCAGCTGAAAAATAAAATTTCAAAGTTAGAAAATGTTTTACAAAACTCTCAGAAGGAAACAATTTCTGAAACTCCCAGCAGCGCTGATGAGATCATCAAGGAGTATGATCATAGTTTTCAGAAGTTCCTTGCTAAAAGCATAGATAGAAGCAAAATGGCTTCAATGATCTATGGAGTTAGCAGAAACGGAAGAAAGGGAATAGGATACCAAGGTAAGGTTCCTACACCAAAGAATGCCATGGATTTAACTATTAAACACACTCCTCTGAACTCACATTTTGTGTATGGTCACACACATGATATTAAATACACTAGTAGCAAGTATTCTGTGAAACCAAAATTCAACCAGAGTTTTGGTAAATCTAACAAATCAGGACCCAAGAAAATCTGGGTACCTAAGGATAAAATAATACATGTTGCAGATATCTTTAGCAGCAAATCAGAAACACCAGTCATGGTACCTGGACTCTGGCTGCTCGCGACACATGACGGGAAGAAGGCATATGTTCCAAAGCCTGGAACTTAAGCCTGGAGGCCACGTTGGCTTTGGAGGCAATCAGAGGGGAAAGATCATTGGCTCTGGAATTGTAGGTAATGGAAATCTTCCCTCTATAAATAATGTTCTGTTAGTAGATGGATTAATGCATAATTTGTTATACATAAGTCAATTAAGTGATAACGGTTATGATATAATCTTTAATCAAAAATCATGTAAAGCTGTTAGTCAGAAAGATGGGACTATCCTATTTAATGGAAAGAGGAAAAACAACATTTATAAAATCAAACTTTCTGAACTGAAAAGTCAGAATGTAAAGTGTCTTCTGTCTGTTAACAACGAGCAATGGATCTGGCACAAAAGATTGGGGCATGTTAGTATGAGAAGAATATCTCAGATTAACAAACTCAATATGGTCAGAGGACTTCCTAATCTGAAGTTCAACTTAGATGCTCTGTGTGAAGCATGTTTGAAAGGCAAGTTTGCAAAACCTTCTTTCAAATCTAAAAATGTTGTTTCTACCTCTAAGCCATTAGAACTTCTGCACATTGACTTATTTGGACCAGTTAAAACTGCTTCAGTCAGTGGCAAGAAGTATGGGTTAGTAATCGTAGATGACTATAGCAGATGGACATGGGTAAAGTTCTTAAGACACAAGGACGAGTCACACTCTGTGTTTGTCACCTTCTGTAACCAAGTTCAGAATGAAAAGGATCTTAGAATCGTTAAAGTCAGAAGTGATCATGGTGGAGAGTTTGAAAACAAAGATTTTGAGTCATTCTTTAATGACAGAGGCATTCTGCATGATTTCTCTTGTCCTAGAACTCCCCAACAAAATGGAGTTGTAGAACGAAAGAACAGAACATTGCAAGAAATGGCCAGAACCATGATCAATGAGACAAACGTTGCTAAGATCTTCTGGGCAAAGGCAATAAACACAGCGTGCTACATTCAGAATAGAATCTCAATAAGACCTATTCTGGAAAAGACTCCATATGAATTGTGGAAGAACAGAAAGCCCAACATTTCATATTTTCATCCATTTGGATGTACTTGTTTTATGTTAAATACAAAAAATTATTTGAACAAGTTTGACTCTAAAGCACAGAAGTGTGTTATGTTAGGATACTCTGAACGCTCAAGAGGGTACAGAGTATACAATACAGAAACACAGATTATGGAAGAATCAATCAGTGTTCGTTTTGATGATAAGCTTGACTCTGAAAAGTCAAAGCAGAATGAAGTCTTTGCAGGTATGGAAGTTGAATTCACAGGTTCTGAAGACAAGTCATCAGAAGCTCTCAACAACAACACTCCTTCAATATCAGAAAGAGGCACTGCGAGCAATCCAGCAACACCTGTTGATCAACCTCAGAAAAGACTACCCAGAAGCAGCTTGGATCACCCAGAAGAAACTATCTTAGGAAGAAAGGAAGATCCAATCAGAACAAGAGCCAGCTTTAGAAACTCTGAAGAATCCCTCATGGGACTTGTGTCTCTGATTGAACCTTCTTCTATTGATGAAGCACTTCTGGACAACGACTGGATTCTAGCAATGCAAGAAGAGCTGAATCAATTCACCAAAAATGACGTATGGGATCTTGTTCCCAGACCAAAAGGATTCAACGTCATTGGAACAAGATGGGTGTTCAGAAATAAGCTGAACGAACAAGGTGAAGTTATCAGAAACAAAGCACGACTAGTAGCACAAGGTTATAGTCAGCAAGAGGGGATAAATTATACAGAAACCTTTGCCCCAGTCGCCGGGTTAGAATCTATCAGATTTTTAATTTCGTTTGCAGTTAATAAAGGCATCACTCTGTATCAGATGGATGTCAAGAGTGCATTCTTAAATGGCTATATAGAAGAAGAGGTTTATGTGCACCAACCCCCTGGTTTTGAAAGTACAAAGAATCCAGAATATGTTTTCAAACTAAAGAAGTCACTATATGGTCTGAAACAAGCTCCCAGAGCTTGGTATGAAAGACTAAGTAACTTTCTGTTAGAAAATGAATTCACCAGAGGGAAGGTGGACACTACCTTATTCTGTAAGTCAGTTAAGAATGACATCTTAGTTTGTCAAATTTACATTGATGATATTATTTTTGGATCTACTAATCCTTCTCTTGGAAGAAAATTTGCTAAGTGTATGCAGGCAGAATTTGAGATGAGCCTCATGGGAGAACTAAAATTCTTTCTGGGAATTCAGATCAATCAAAATCCAGAGGGAACTTACATTCATCAGAGAAAATATGTCAGAGAACTTCTGAAGAAATTTGACCTCTCAGAATGTAAGTCATCAAAGATTCCAATGCATCTCACGTGCATTCTGGAAAGAGAAGAGGTAAGCAAAAAGGTAGAACAGAAGGTCTACAGAGGTATGATTGGTTCTCTCCTTTATCTGACGGCTTCAAGGCCTGATATCTTATTCAACGTATGTATTTGTGCTAGATTCCAATCAGATCCTAGAGAATCTCACTTAACAGCTGTTGAGCGAATATTCAAGTATCTGAAAGGTACTACTAATCTGGGTCTATTTTATAGAAAATCTAGTGATTACAGCTTAGTAGGTTACTGCAATGCTGACTTTGCTGGAGACAGAGTAGAGCGTAAAAGTACTTCTGGAAGCTGCCAGTTTCTGGGAGAAAATCTGATCTCTTGGTCCAGCAAAAGGCAATCCACAATTGCGCTATCAACAGCAGAAGCTGAGTACATAGCAGCAGCTGGATGCAGCACACAAATGCTCTGGATGAAAAGTCAGCTTGAAGACTTCCAGATTTTTGAGAGTAACATCCTTATACTCTGTGACAATACTTCTGCCATTTGCTTAAGTAAAAATCCTATTTTGCATTCTAGGGCTAAGCATATAGAAATAAAGCATCACTTCATTAGGGACTATATTCAGAAAGGAATTTTGAACTTAAAATTTATTGATACAGACCATCAATAGGCTGATATCTTCACTAAACCACTTTCTGAAGATAGGTTCAACTTCATTCTGAAACATCTCAGCATGAAGCTCTGCCCAGAGTGAAAATGTTTTAATTTTATATATTAACCTTCAGAATGTGTTTGCTTTTTACTGTGAACTTCTGATCAATCTTCTTTCAGAAAGATAGACATGCAGATTGTATCAGATTCTATTCTTAAAGATCCGAGTGTTTCAGCTCAAGGATAGACGTGCTGCTCACTAAATCAAACAAGTGTCATCCAATCATCAGCAAATCTCTGAAGCAGAACACGCGTGCATGCTTCTGAGAAGGCAAAATGCTGATTGGATGCACTGAGACACATGTCTGGTAACCGTTCCAAGTATCTTTCTCAAATCCCCCAAAATCAGCAAGCATTAATTGCACGTAATCATGAGTTAAATTGTAATCATGAGTTAATTCTCTCTCTTAAAACCGTTTATGTTTTCAAAACACTTTTTGAAATCTATTTAAGCACATTAACATCATTCATTAAATTTTTACTTTCTCTTACATTCATACAAATATTTTCTGCATTCTCACTTGTGTGTTCATCTCTCTCAAAAGAAACCCTTTTCTCAAAACTTTTTCTCAGAAAACCCTAGTGTGAACATGGCAACTTCTAGCACTGTTTCTGCAGGTTCTCAGAAGGAGGCTTCATCTGAACAATACCAAATTCCCTTCAGAACGCTCCTTACACCAGTGAAGAACTTGGAAGTTCTGTCTGAACTGATTGTTGATTTCACCAGTCTGAAAGAAAATGGATTCGATTTGACAGAAGAAATTAGGGCACAAGGATGGGAGAAGTACTTTGATAGGTTGGTGGGTCCAACGTTCCCTGTATTGGTCAAGGAAATCTGGATTCATGCGTCTTCATCAACACATCAAGTTACTTCCTATATCATGGGAAAGAAGATTATGATCACTGAAGATCACATTGCAAGATTGATTGGATACACTGGTGGTGGTATCCGCTGTATCGACATGGCAGAAAGATGCTCAGATGCTGCTGTCATTGCAAGAGAGATTTTCACCTATGGGGTTCCCAGCAGCAAAATAAGAGATTTGAAGGATCAGCACAGAATATGGGCGAAGATTATTCTGGGGTGCTTCAATCACAGGAAGCCCACAAGCTCTCCTAATTATATAAACATAGATCAGCAGTTTTTGATCTATTTTATTAATCAGAAGGTAAAGATTAACTTGGCTCATCTTCTGTTTAATCACCTCAGGACCAGCGTCAAGGAGACAAAAGAAGAAGAAAGGACAAAAAGGGATTGGATACCCTTTGGCAGGTTAATATCAGATATTCTAACTGAGAATAGGTTGATTGAACACCTTACAGAAGCACAGGAATTAAGCTCTATTGAA
The DNA here is from genome assembly GCA_948472305.1 of Vicia faba. Taxonomy (NCBI): domain Eukaryota; kingdom Viridiplantae; phylum Streptophyta; class Magnoliopsida; order Fabales; family Fabaceae; genus Vicia; species Vicia faba. Next base: position 706,985,411 of record OX451740.1, read on the forward strand.
CCTACTGTTGGCAAGCCTCTGAATGCCAAGAATCTGAAGAAAATGAAACTGATAGAGAATATCAGAAAGGAGCCCAGCGTCACTCCTCTTGCTGACATCACCAGCAGAAGAGTCCCTCTGGAAGACTTTCCAATATTCTTTGAGATTGACTCTAGAAGTTACTGTGAAGAAGACGAAGAAGAGAAAGGCTACTTCAGAAGGACCATCCCAGCAGATCCCGAAGAAGAGAGGTAATCTATCTGCTGTTAATGTTTTAAATTCTTCTGCTATTCCAACATGTAATCCAACCCCAGCTTCATATGAACTCCCAATTCCCATACCAACCATTGATGACACCGAACCAGAGGCTGACCCTTCTGAGTCACTAACTCTCAGGAGATCCCGCACCAAATCCCAAAATCCAAAACCCACAACATCAACAGAATCAGAACTTGACAAAGTTCTTTCTGAAATTGATCAACGTTCTTCCGTTCCCCTCTCAGAAAATCCAAACACTCAACCAGAAACTCCCCATTCACCACAACCAGCAACTACACTACCTCCCTCTCCACAACCAGAAATTCCACCTCCCTCTCCACAACCAGAAATTCCACCTCCCTCTCCACAACCAGAACTTCATCCACCTTCACCTCAACCATCATCTCCACAACCTGAGTTTCAACACTCTGAAACTCCATCACCTGAACCTCAAACCCCTGAACCTCATTCTCCTCAATCCTCTGAACCTCAACCCTTGGCAATTCAACTGCCATATGGTACAACTGTAAACATAGCCCAACTGCCATCCTCACCAGAAACTACCCCTCTAAATACTCCAAACAGTCCAATAATCATTTCTGATTCTCCCACTCCATCTCCCAAACAAAATACAGAAGACCATAGCAGGACCTTCATTGATTTAACAATCTTTGACCGTCTTGCTGACCTCGAAAATAAAAAAGCCATCCCTAAACCCAAACAACTAGATGTTGGTGCTGGCATTTTGAATTTTGAAACAGGCTTGCAGAATTGGATTGCTTCTCTAAAGCAGGTTTGTCCTGGAATGATTGATACTGCTGCTTCAGACCAACTCTGGACACAATTCAGAATGTGGGTACGCGCTGAAGCCCTCAAGCTGCAAGACATCAATTATGAACAGGCTCAACAGAACTTTAGCAAACTGCTGAAAGAAGTTGAAGGTCCAGTCATGAGTCAGCTGCTGAAGGAGGAAGTGCTCTTTCTGGATAGTGAGCCATGGTCTGAAAAGCGTCCAGCATCAACCGTTCAACCAGCTGAAGATGTTAGTCAAGCAGAAGATGTTGCAGAAAGCTCTCAGAAGCATCCTGTTTCTGACGTTTCTCAAGCTGCCTTGGACAGGCAAACTCTTGAAGAGCTGAAGCAGAATGATATTCGTCTGCAGCAAAGAATGGATGAGAATGATCAAAGGATGAAGGAAAGGATGGATGTGCAAGATGGAAAGATTGATACAATAGTCAGCATGGTGCATCAGCAGAAGGAAACTGCTGATCAGATCAAGAACATGCTAGAAGCTCTGTTCACACGCTTTCCACCCCAACCTTAGTTTTTCATTCATGATGTTTTCATTGTTTTCTTTCCATGTTTTATGTACTCTCTTATATGCTTTGAATTAAATATAACAGTTTTTCTGCTCTGATCGTTTTAGCTTATATTACTTGCACTTTTTGATTGCTGACAAAAAGGGAGAGAAAAAGAATGATATTTTTAAATAACGGACTACTGAGACAAAAAGTCTCAAACATTCTAACACTCTGATATACTTGAATGTTTTTATTTTGCATAAACCTACAGGTACAAGAAGTTAATCATCTCTGATACACTGAAGCTCTGATGTTCTGATGTTCAAAGAAAGTCAATAAAGATCTGATCCTGAAGGACTCTTGGAATTAAAAAGGGAAGTAATAAATTCAGGGGGAGTATCTCCGATCTAAACTATGATATCTCTTTATCCCTTATCCTCTTATCTTTGATAACTTCCTATTTAATTCTGATACTCTTTACTATTTGGTTATCTCTGATACTTTTTACGTTAATTTTCAATTGAAAAAATCTATTTTTTGTCATCATCAAAAAGGGGGAGATTGTTAGAACAAAGTTTGAATCTACTACCCTAAGTTTAAGTTTTGATGATAACAAAATGCAAAGATATATAAATTGTATGATTCATGTAAGACATATATGCTACCTAAAAATTACATTCTGTTTTACAGAAACTCTGATGGGTATCAGCAAGAGAATATCATCATCAGCATCAGAAGATGAAATATCAACATCAGCATCAGAGGATGTTATATCAGATGCCAGAATCAGAAGATTAACAAGTGCTTACGCTGAAGCTTGATGAATAGATCTGCGCATAACAATCTAACTCTGATCAAGACAACAACAATTCATCAACATCTAGCAGCGTCAGATTAAGCCAAAGCCAGAACACGCTCAAGTGGCAACAGTACTGTGCATTCATGATACTTAATTATCAACGGCATTATTCCAGAAAAAGATCTTCTCAATTTGGAAAGAATGTTATTGGCATTGAAACGGAATTAACTGACTCCAACGTACCATTTTCTAATGCTATATAAACAAGTCAGTGAAGATTGAATTGGCTAATGCTCTACAACACTCTACACGCCTAAAGCTATTCATCATCTTCCTCACTCTCAGTTTGCTAAAGCTCTCAAATTCTTTACCCAATTATTTTAGCACTCTAGTTCTCATAAGCTTAACGTGTGTAGTATCACAGTTGTGATAAACAGTTTTTGTAGAAAACATTCAACACACTTAGATTCCATTTATCTGTAAGAAAGTATTTCATTGAGAAACCGGTTTGTGGTTTGACTCAAGAAGGCTTTAGCAGTTGTTAAAGCAGTTGTAATATTCAGTTGAATATAGTGGATTAAGACCTCGTTAGAGAGAGGCGAAATCACCTTGACGGGTGGACTGGAGTAGTTTGAGATCAAACGAACCAGGATAAAAATACCGTGTTGACTGCAATTGATTTCAAGTTTTTACAATTCAACCCCCCTTCTTGTGTTTTTCACTTCTTCACCTATAAAACTCCATGCAAGCCTAAACCTAGGGACTTGTTTGCTTTGTTTGTATACACATACTTGTACATAACATCATGAACATCATAACATCATACACATTCACTAACCATTTCAAGGATTTTGGATTTATCTTTGTTTTTGTTTTGTAGGACATGAATTCTCTTCGCATGAAAACTATTCAAGTCAATCTTGTGAGGATCCCTCCACAACTTAAGGATCTAGCATCAAGGATTCCAGAAAACTCTCCATTTACCGAGAGATATGGTCGCCTACTCAACTTGGTCACCTCCAACACAGATGAGGAGATGATGAAGGTGCTCTTTCAGTTATTTGATCCTTTACGCCATTGCTTCACATTTCCCGACTATCAACTTGTGCCTACTTTGGAAGAATTCTCCCGACTCTTGAGGATTCCCATTCTCAATACCTTTCAACAGTACGGAAAGAGACCCAAAGCCATAAGAGATTGCTTAAGCTCTACACTTGGACTCATCTGATGTCACAACTCATTGGGAAACAAGAAGTGGTGTCAAAAGTTTCCTAGCAAAGTTCTTGTTCGAGAAATCCCAAAACTATTGGAAATCCTTGGATTTGCAAGCCTTTGAGGAAATTGTGGCTCTCCTCATCTATGGGATTGTTTTGTTTCCAAATCCTGATCAACTCATAGATGTGAACACCGTCAAAATCTTCATATCCCGCAACCTGGTGCCTACATTGCTAGGAGATATCCTACACTCTTTTCACACTCGCACAATGAGGAAAAGAGGTGTCCTTATGTGTTGCACTCCTCTCTTGAAAAGATGGTTTATTTCGCATCTTTCCCAATCTATATTAAAGAACGAGCAAGGTTCAAGGTGGTCACAAAGGTTGATGACACTCAAACATTCAGACATTCATTGGTGCTCCCGATCCATAAAGAATGTCACTATTGTTGACCGTTATGGAGAATTTCCTAATTTCCCTTTACTTGGCATTAGGGAAGGTATCACCTACAACCCCTGCTTAGCCTTAAGACAGTTTGGTTATGCCCGAAGGGATAGCCCACACGAGATGCTGATTCAAGGTTTGGTATTTGACTACGACAACGATGATCAAGGTCTTCGCCAGAGATTTATCCGAGCTTGGAGGACGTTAAACAAGGTAGATAGCAAGACTTTGGGGCACAAGAATTCCATCCCTCTTGAGCCTTACCTCAAATGGGTACGAACTCGTGCTCAAAGTCTGATGATGCCTTATCCTTCCATTCTCTCGGTAATTATTGATCCTGTCATGGAAGGAGATGTTCCATATACTATCCTACATCCTGATATGCCCACCTCTCTTGAAGACTTACAAAGAGATTGGATACAACTCAAGGGGGAGCGAGATAATTTTGAAGCCCAATTCTACACAAGCGAGAAGAAGGTTTTGGAACTCACTACGCTACTTCATGAGGAGCAGACTCTGAATTCCTACATTGCACCAAAGAGGATGCGTACTACCTTTCTATCTTAGAGTTTCTTGTATTTGTTTTGCCTAAGAAGGCATTGATGTACTCAAAACTTTAAATTATTAATATAACGTGTGTTTCCTTTTTGTCTAAAACAAATTTGAATTTTAAAATCCTTGAAATCATTGCATACGCATTTATCATTCATCATAACATAAACAGGTTTCTTACAACAAGCCTCCTCATCTCTCTATTGTTTATTTCAGTAAGATGAATCTCGAGCAAACGGTGAAGGACATCCAAGCTTAGAATGCATAGTTCCAACAGTTGCTCTTAACTCTGGCCAAAGGACAAGAAGAGTTGAAGACCTTGCTGGTTGAGGAAAAGAAAAAGAAGACGAAGAAAATAACTGGAATTCTGAACATGGGAAGAAGATTCCAAAGGCAAACAAGAAGAGCCTTAGACTTTGCAACGACATCCGGTGAGAAAGACAATCAAGACGAGAAGGGAAAGGAAACAGTTGTTCAGTCTGATTCAGAAGAGGAAGAGGAAGAAGAAGACTATTCTGAAGAACAATACCCTCCAGCCGACGATAAGTATAAGCATCTAAAAGAATGGTTGAGTGCAATGGAGATCCAAAAAGTTCCTGGTTGGACTTTGAGGAGTTGGGTTTAGTGTTAGAGGTTGTCATTCCTCCAAAATTCAAAGCACCTGTGTTCACCAAATATGATGGAGTCTCATGCCCCAAAATGCATCTCTGGTCCTATGTAAGGAAGATCTAGCCCCATACCGCTGACAAAGATTTATGGGTACACTTCTTCCAAGACAGTCTGTCTGGAACTCAACTTGATTGGTTTTATCAGTTAGAAAGAGGCAATGTTCATAACTGGGAATATCTTGTTGCAGCATTTTACAAACAATACCAATACAATGCTGATCTTGCGCCTACCCGTACTCAACTCCAGAATATGACCATGGTTTCGAGTGAAGGCTTCAAGGACTATGCGCAAAAATGGAGAGACTTAGCTGGAAGAGTTCAACCTCCCCTATCTGAAAGAGAATTAGTAGACATGTTTTTGGGCACCTTTTCTGGTCCCTTCTTCAATCACCTAATTGGGAGTTCATCGGCAGGTTTTACTGAACTGATATTGACCGGAGAGAGGGTAGAAGTCGGGATAAAGAGTGGAAAGATTCAAAAAGATACATCCTATGCTGCTGTAAGGAAGCCATTTATTGGAAAGAAAGAAGTGGTTGTTGTTTATCCTCAGAGAAATCAAGATAGGGTCGAACACCGTCCAATGGTGGGGGCTATTATGATTCCTAAACCTGCGCCTGATCAGCAAAGAAACAACCAACCAAGAATGGAAAGACCAGTCATACAATTCACCAGAATTAATATGACCTTATCTCAAGTGTTGCCACATCTGTTAAGATCCAACCTAGTGACTTTGAAAGAAGCTCCAAAGAATCCTAACACAACATCTCCTCACTATCATCCCAATGCCTGTTGTGCATACCACTCTGAGAGTCCCGGCCATGATACTAATAACTGTTGGGCTCTAAAGAACAAAGTACAAAACCTCCTTGAAGCCAAAGAGATTGAATTCGATGCGCCAGAAAAGCTCAGTGTCATTTCTGCCCCTATGCCCAAACATGGCCATAATGCCCATGCTATTGAGGAAGATATGTTTGTTACTTCAGTTAATGAACTTATGACCTCACTCCTGACTATCAAAAAGAACTTATTGAATGCCAGTGTTTTCCCCGGCTGTGATGAAAGTTGTCATTTATGTCTGTCCTTACCAACAAGCAGTCCTTTGTTGAAAGCAGACATTCAGTGCCTAATAGATAACAAGGAGGTTTTGTTCGAAAAGACTTTTGTTCCACCTGTTTCTTATAATGATGTTTCCATTGTGACCATTTCCGAAAATTCTTCCAGGGTCTCCACCAAAAGACCCGTTAGAATTACATCAGTTCCAAAAGTAGCTCCTTTGATAATTACAATGCCTGGACCAGTCCCGTATTTGTCAGACAAAACCGTACCATGGAATTATGGAGGGGACGTCTACTACCACGGTATCAAGCAAGATTGGCCAGCTGCCGAAGATTCAAGTTCTGAGAAGGATGACTCTAATATCAGTAACATTGCAGGGACTAGCAAGATTACCCGAAGCGGAAGGATATTCTCTCCAGAAATTGCTCCCCCAAAAGCAGTTTCTGGACCCGTAATCATTCATGTTGTTGTTGCTCCTCCAAAGTCTATTTCCAGTCCCACAATCATCTCCACCAATGCTCCAACTGACAAAGCTGTTACAATCCCTGCTATCACTCCTATTGACATTCCTTCTGCCGAGTCAACCGAGACTCGAGGTAAAAGTATTATGATTGAGCCTGTCCGAACAAAGGCACAATCATTGGCTATCCCTGAGACCTCCCGGAAAGAGATGGAGGAAATTCTAAAGATCATAAAAAGAAACGACTACGATGTAGTTGAACAACTAGGGCAAACTCCATCCAAAATTTCCATGCTGGCTTTACTACTATGTTCTGAGGCGCATGCAAAGGCCTTGGTAAAATTCCTAAAAACTGCCCATGTACCCCAAGAAACATCTGCCGACCAGTTCCAAGACTGTGTAGCCAACTTGACTGCAGATAATGGTCTAGGTTTTTTGGATGCTGATTTAACGCCGAGAGGGAGGAAGCATAATGAGGCACTGCATGTCTCACTAGAATGCAGGGGCACAACCTTGGCTCATGTTTTGGTGGACACTGGCTCGTCTCTGAATGTATTACCTAAAAAGGCTCTTGATAGGCTTGACTATAAGGGATTGACATTGAAACCAAGCAATATAGTAGTGAGGGCTTTTGACAGCTCGAAAAGAATGATGCATGGGGAAGTGGATATCCCCATAAAGGTTGGAACCCAAACATTTTATTCAACTTTTTATGTAATGGATATTCGCCCTTCATACTCCTTCTTGCTAGGCCGGCCATGGATTCACAATGCTGGCTCTGTTACTTCTACGTTACACCAAATGCTGAAGTATCTGATTCAAGGTAAGATTATCATCATTCAAGGAGAAGAAGAGTATATGATCAGCCATCTCAATTCCTTCAGATATATGGAATTAGATGGTGAATTTATTGAAACTCCATTTCAACACTTTGAAGAAGTCCCGCAAGATGTGGCAGTAACCAGGGTTGTTCCCAAGATCACAAGGCCTCCACTCAAGATGTCATCTTTGAAGGATGCAAAAGCAGTGATAGAAGAAGGTGGATACACTATTTGGGGACAAATCCTAGATATCCCATACAAGTCTGACAAGTTTGGCCTAGGTTTCACTTCAGGTGCTCAGAAGATTGTACGTCACGCTCGTACTAGAGGACCACCTCTGAAGATCAGCAACCGTGAAGTCAACGCGGTAGAGGATGATGAAGATGGCTGCAACTTGGAGGATTGGATCTTCCCAACTGTCAGTGGAGGGCTCAGCAACTAGGAGGCTAGAGATTTTGTCCCGATCACTTTTATCCCACAGTAATTTGTCTTTACATTTTCTTGGATCTGTAATATTAAAACAATTTAAACTCTTAAAACCTTGTGTCTCACCCGAGGCACAATGGTCCATTTGTAAGGGTTATTATCTCATTTTCATATGACATCAATGAATCATGGACGTTTTGCATACAAACTTTGTGCTCATTGTTTTTCTTTTTTACATTTTCATTTCTTTTAAAGATAGCTATATCCTTACACACACTCACACTCACAATACAGGTCTACATCTATTCGGGATCCCATGGATAACGGTTCTTCTATGGCCTTCTGTGACTCTGGAAATCTAATCTACCAAGCATAAGACGAAGGTGAGGAAGATTGTAAAGTACCAGGGGAACTTGACAGATTGCTACAACAAGAAGAGAGGACTATTCATCCCCACGAGGAACCTATGGATACAATTAACCTAGGTACTGAGGAAGACAAAAGAGAAGTCAAGATGGGTGCCAATCTGGAACTCAGTGTCAAAGAGCGTCTGATTCAATTGCTACACGAGTATGTTGAGGTCTTTGCCTGGTCGTATGAAGACATGCCAGGACTTGATGCATATATTGTGGTACATCGTCTACCAACAAAAGAAGATTGTCCACCAGTAAAACAAAAGGTCTGTCACATGCGACCAGACATGTCGAAGAAGATTAAAGCAAAAGTCATGAAACAATTCAACACTGGATTCTTGGCCGTCACCTCATATCTGCAATGGGTTGCCAATGTTGTTCTCGTGCCCAAAAAAGACAGAAAGGTACGAATGTGCGTGGACTACAGATATTTGAATAGGGCAAGCCCTAAGGATGATTTCCCACTTCCCCATATTGACATCCTAGTTGACAATACAGCACAGCACAAAGTGTTTTCCTTCATGGACGGTTTCTCAGGCTACAATCAAATCAAAATGGCGCCTGAGGACATGGAGAAGACAACATTTTTCACACAGTGGGGCACATTCTGCTACAAGGTTATGCCATTTGGACTGAACAACGCTGGGGCAACCTATCAGCGTGCCATGGTAGCTCTATTTCACGACATGATACATCACGAAATAGAGGTCTACGTGGAAGACATGATAGCTAGATCTCAAACAGAAGAAGAGCATCTTGATCACTTACAGAAACTGTTTGAGAGGCTAAAAAAATACAAGCTGAGGTTGAACCCAAATAAATGCACGTTTGAAGTAAGGTTTGGTAAGCTCCTAGGCTTTGTCGTCAGCAATAAAGGTATTGAGGTGGATCCCGCCAAGTTAAAAGCGATACGAGAGATGCCTGCTCCTCGTACCGAGAAGGAAGTCAGAGGATTCTTGGGACGTTTGAACTGCATTTCCAGATTCATTTCTCACCTGACGGCTACTTGTGAACCAATCTTCAGGTTACTGAAGAAAGCTCAAGTAGTCAAATGGAATGACGAATGCCAAATTTCTTTCGACAAGATCAAAGAGTACCTGCAAGAGCCTCCTGTTTTGATGCCACCAGTCGAGGGAAGGCCATTGATCATGTATTTGACCGTTTTGGAAAATTCAATAGGGTGTGTGTGGGGCAGCATGACGAGTCTGGATGAAAAGAGCAAGCCATTTATTACCTGAGCAAAAAGTTTACCGACTGTGAAACAAGATATTCACTGCTCGAGAAAACTTGTTACGCTCTGGCATGGGCTGCTCGCCGGCTAAGACTGTATATGCTGACCCATACTACCTTGTTGATATCTAAAATGGATCCAATAAAATACATCTTCAAGAAACCTGCTCTCTCTGGGAGAATAGCGAGATGGAAGATGATCCTAACAGAATATGCCATACAGTATACTACCCAGAAAGCTATAAAGGGCAGTGTACTAGCTGATCACCTTGCTCACCAAGCTGTAGAAGATTACCAGTCCATGAAGTTAGAATTCCCAGATAAAGACATCATGATGATAAACAACTATGAAGAATTCAGACCATATGACGGACCTGAACAAGGATCCCGATGGACCCTGGTTTTTGATGGGGCATCTAACGCACTCGGCAATGTTATTGGTGCAGTACTCATATCTCCTGAAGGGTGTCATACTCCATTTACTGCAAGACTCTACTTCAATTGTACAAATAACATGGCGGAATACGAAGCGTGCATCTTTGGTCTCAAAGCTTCCATAGACTTGGGGATCAAATCATTGAATGTATTCGTAGATTCAGCTTTGGTTATCAGCCAGATCAAAGGGGAATGGGACACCAAACACCCTAACCTTATCCCTTACAAAGAACATGTTTTGACATTGCTCCCACATTTTGAGAATATTACCTTCGAGCATTTCCCGCGAGAAGAAAATCAGCTAGCAGACGCACTAGCCACAATGTCATCTATGTTTAAACTTAAATGGGATAACGAGGCTCCCCATATCACTATTGAACAAATAGATGAACCAGCTCACTGTCACGAGATTAATACTGAAGAAGTTGTGGACCAGCCTTGGTTTCACGAAGCCAAGAGGTATCTCGAGGCTCAAGAATATCCGGAAGGAGCTTCAATCAATGATAAGAAGTTCCTAAGGAGATTATCTGCTAAGTTCTTCCTTAGTAATGGCATTCTTTACAAACGCAACCATGACTCTGTTACTTCGGTGCGTAGACAAGGTTGAAGCTGAAAGGATCATGGTTGAGTTACATGAAGGCACTTTTTGCACCCATTCCAGTGGGCATACGATGGCAAAGAAAATCCTACGGGCAGGTTATTAATGGTCTACCATGGAAGCAGATTGCTATCAACACTCTCGAACCTGCCATAAGTGTCAAATTTATGCTGACAAGGTGCACGTACCTCAGGTTCCTCTAAATTTCTTGACGGCTCCTTGGCCCTTTGCTATGTGGGGGATTGATATGATTGGGGAAATCAAGCCAACGGCATCTAATGAAGAAGTGAAAAACACAAGAAGGGGGGTTGAATTGTAAAAACTTGAAATCAATTGCAGTCAACACGGTATTTTTATCCTGGTTCGTTTGATCTCAAACTACTCCAGTCCACCCGTCAAGGTGATTTCGCCTCTCTCCAACGAGGTCTTAATCCACTATATTCAACTGAATATTACAACTGCTTTAACAACTGCTAAAGCCTTCTTGAGTCAAACCACAAACCGGTTTCTCAAGGTAATACTTTCTTTACAGATAAATGAAATCTAAGTGTGTTGAATGTTTTCTACAAAAACTGTTTATCACAACTGTGATACTACACACGTTAAGCTTATGAGAACTACAGTGCTAAAATAATTGAGTAGAGAATTTGAGAGTCTTAGCAATCTGTGAATGAGGATGATGATGAATAGCTTTAGGCGTGTAGAGAGTGGTAGAGCATTAGCCAATTCAATCTTCACTGACTTGTTTATATAGCATTGGAAAATGGTACGTTGGAGTCAGTTAATTCTGTTTCAATGCCAATAACATTCTTTCCAAATTGAGAAGATCTTTGTATGGAATAATGTCGTTGATAATAAAGTATCTTGAATGCACAGTACCGTTTCCACTTGAGCGTGTTCTGGCTTTGGCTTAATCTGACGCTGCTAGATGCTGATGAATTGTTGTTGTCTTGATCAGAGTTAGATTGTTATGCGCAGATCTGTTCATCAAGCTTCAGCGTAAGCACATGTTGATCTTCTGATTCTGGCATCTGATATAACATCCTCTGATGCTGATGTTGATATTTCATCTTCTGATGCTGATGATGATATTCTCTTGCTGATACCCATCAGATTTTCTGTAAAACAGAATATAATTTTTAGGTAGCATATATGTCTTACATGAATCATACAATTTATATATATTTGCATTTTGTTATCATCAAAACTTAAACTTAGGGTAGTAGATTCAAACTTTGTTCTAACAATCTCCCCCTTTTTGATGATGACAAAAACTAGATTTTTTCAATTGAAAATTAACGTAAAAAGTATCAGAGATAACCAAATAGTAAAGGGTATCAGAATTAAATAGGAAGTTATCAAAGATAAGAGGATAAGGGATAAAGAGATATTAGAGTTTAGATCGGAGATACTCCCCCTGAATTTATTACTTCCCTTTTTAATTCCAAGAGTCCTTCAGGATCAGATCTTTATTGACTTTCTTTGAACATTAGAACATCAGAGCTTCAGTGTATCAGAGATGATTAACTTCTTGTACCTGTAGGCTTATGCAAAACAAAAACATTCAAGTATATTAGAGTGTTAGAATGTTTGAGACTTTTTGTCTCAGTAGTCCGTTATTGAAAAATATCATTCTTTTTCTCCCCCTTTTTGTCAGCAATCAAAAAGTGCAAGTAATATAAGCTAAAACGATCAGAGCAGAAAAACTGTTATATTTAATTCAAAGCATAGAAGAGAGTACAGAAAACATGGAAAGAAAACAATGAAAACATCATGAATGAAAAACTAAGGTTGGGGTGGAAAGCGTGTGAACAGAGCTTCTAGCATGTTCTTGATCTGATCAGCAGTTTCCTTCTACTGATGCACCATGCTGACAACTGTATCAATCTTGCCATCTTGCACATCCATCCTTTCCTTCATCCTTTGATCATTCTCATCCATTCTTTGATGCAGACGGATATCATTCTGCTTCAGCTCCTCAAGAGTTTGCCTGTCCAAGGCAGCTTGAGAAACATCAGAAACAGGATGCTTCTGAGAGCTTTCTGCAACATCTTCTGCTTGACTAACATCTTCAGCTGGTTGAACGGTTGATGCTGGACGCTTGTCAGACCATGGATCACTATCCAGAAAGAGCACTTCCTCCTTCAGCAGCTGACTCATGACTGGACCTTCAACTTCTTTCAGCAGTTTGCTGAAGTTCTGTTGAGTCTGTTCATAGTTGATGTCTTGCAGCTTGAGGGCTTCAGCGCATACCCACATTCTGAAATGTGTCCAGAGTTGGTCTGAAGCAGCAGGATCAATCATTCCAGGACAAACCTGCTTTAGAGAAGCAATCCAATTCTGCAAGCCTGTTTCAAAATTCAAAATGCCAGCACCAACATCTAGTTGTTTGGGTTTGGGGATGGCTATTTTATTTTTGAGGTCAGCAAGACGGTCAAGGATTGTTAAATCAATGAAGGTCCTGTTGTGGTCTTCTTTATTTTGTTTGGGAGATGGAGTGGGAGAATCAGAAATGATTATTGGACTGTTTGGAGTATTTGGAGGGGTAGTTTCTGGTGAGGATGGCAGTTGGGCTATGTTTACAGTTGTACCACATGGCAGCTGAATTGACAAGGGTTGAGGTTCAGAGGATTGAGGAGAATGAGGTTCAGGGGTTTGACGTGAATGAGGTTCAGGGGTTTGAGGTTCAGGTGATGGAGTTTCAGAGAGTTGAAACTCAGGTTGTGGAGAGGGAGGTGGAATTTCTGGTTGTGGATAGGGAGGTGGAATTTCTGGTTGTGGAGAGGGAGGTGAAATTTCTGGTTCCTCTGGTATTGGAGATAGTGTAGTTGCTGGTTGTGGTGAATGGGGAGTTTCTGGTTGAGTGTTTGGATTTTCTGAGAGGGGAGCGGAAGAACGTTGATCAATTTCAGAAAGAACTTTGTCAAGTTATGATTTTGTTGATGTTGTGGGTTTTGGATTTTGGGATTTGGTGCGGGATCTCCTGAGAGTTAGTGACTCAGAAGGGTCAGCCTCTGGTTCGGTGTCATCAATGGTTGGTATGGGGATTGGGAGTTCATGTGAATCTGGGGTTGGAATAGATGTTGGAATAGCAAAAGAATTTAAAACATTAACAGCAGATAGATTACCTCTCTTCTTCGGGGTCTGCTGGGATGGTCCTTCTGAAGTAGCCTTTCTTTTCTTCGTCTTCTTCACAGTAACTTCTGGAGTTTGCTGGTGCAGATCTTTAATGTTCATAGTGGGATTTGTGTCATCAGCCTTGCAAGCATCCAAGTATCTGAGAATAATGACTGGTTTAGAGTCAATCTCAGAGAATATTGGAAAGTCGTCCAGAGGGACTCTTCTACTGGTGATGTCAGCAAGAGGAGTGACGCTGGGCTCCTTTCTGATATTCTCTATCAGTTTCATTTTCTTCAGATTATTGGCATTTAGAGGCTTGCCAACAGTAGGTTCAGTAGAGCTTAATTCTTGTGCTTCTGTAAGATGTTCAATCAGCCTATTCTCCATTAGAATATCTGATATTAACCTGCCAAAGGGTATCCAATCCCTTTTTGTCCTTTCTTCTTCTCTTGTCTCCTTGACGCTGGTCCTGAGGTGATTAAACAGAAGATGAGCCAAGTTAATCTTTACCTTCTAATTAATAAAGTAGATCAGAAATTGATGATCTATGTTTATATAATCAGGAGAGCTTGTGGGCTTCCTATGATTGAAGCACCCCAGAATAATCTTCGCCCATATTTTATGCTGATCCTTCAAATCTCTGATTTTGCTGCTGGGAACCCCATGGGTGAAAATCTCTCTTACAATCACAGCAGCATCTGAGCATCTTTCTGCCATGTCGATACAGCGGATACCACCACCAGTGTATCCAATCAATCTTGCAATGTGATCCTCAGTGATCACACTCTTCTTTCCCATGATATAGGAAGTGACTTGATGTGTTGATGAAGACGCATGAATCCAGAATTCCTTGACCAATACAGGGAACGTTGGACCCACCAACCTATCAAAGTACTTCTCCCATCCTTGTGCCCTAATTTCTTCTATCAAATTGAATCCATTTTCTTTCAGACTGGTGAAATCAACAATCAGTTCAGACAGAACTTCCAAGTTCTTCACTGGTGTAAGTAGCGTTCTGAAGGGAATTTGGTATTGTTCAGATGAAGCCTCCTTCTGAGAACCTGCAGAAACAGTGCTAGAGGTTGCCATGTTCACACTAGGGTTTTCTGAGAAAAAGTTTGAGAAAGGGTTTCTTTTGAAAAAGGATGAACACACAAGTGAGAATGCCGAAAATATTTTGGATGATTGTAAGAGACGGTAAAAGTTTAATGAATGATGTTAATGTGCTTAAATAGATTTCAAAAAGTGTTTTGAAAATGTAAACGGTTTTAAGAGAGAAAATTAATTCATGATTACAGTTTAACTCATGATTACACGCATTTAATGCTTGCTGATTTTGGGGGATTTGAGAAAGATACTTGGAACGGTTACCAGACATGTGTCTCAATGCATCCAATCAGAATTTTGCCTTCTTAGAAGCGTGCACGCGTGTTCTGCTTCAGAGATTTGCTGATGATTGGATGACACTTGTTTGATTTAGTGAGCAGCACGTCTATCCTTGAGCTGAAATGCTCAGATCTTTAAGAATAGAATCTGATACAATCTGCATGTCTATCTTTCTGAAAGAAGATTGATCAGAAGTTCACAGTAAAAAGGAAAACACATTCTGAAGGTTAATATATAAAATTAAAACATTTTCACTCTGGGCAGAGCTTCATGCTGAGATGTTTCAGAATGAAGTTGAACCTATCTTCAAAAAGTGGTTTAGTGAAGATATCAGCCCATTGATGGTCTGTATCAATAAATTTTAAGTTCAAAATTCCTTTCTGAATATAGTCCCTAATGAAGTGATGCTTTATTTCTATATGCTTAGCCCTAGAATGCAAAATAGGATTTTTACTTAAGCAAATGGCAGAAGTATTATCAGAGAGTATAGGGATGTTGCTCTCAAAAATCTGGAAGTCTTCAAGCTGACTTTTCATCCAGAGCATTTGTGTGCTGTATCCAGCTGCTGCTATGTACTCAGCTTCTGTTGTTGATAGCGCAATTGTGGATTGCCTTTTGCTGGACCAAGAGATCAGATTTTCTCCCAGAAACTGGCAGCTTCCAGAAGTACTTTTACGCTCTACTCTGTCTCCAGCAAAGTCAGCATCGCAGTAACCTACTAAGCTGTAATCACTAGATTTTCTATAAAATAGACCCAGATTAGTAGTACCTTTCAGATACTTGAAAATTCGCTTAACAGCTGTTAAGTGAGATTCTCTAGGATCTGATTGGAATCTTGCACAAATACATACGCTGAATAAGATATCAGGCCTTGAAGCCATCAGATAAAGGAGAGAACCAATCATACCTCTGTAGACCTTCTATTCTACCTTTTTGCTTACCTCTTCTCTTTCCAGAATGAAGGTGGGATGCATTGGAATCTTTGATGACTTACATTCTGAGAGGTCAAATTTCTTCAGAAGTTCTCTGACATATTTGCTCTGATGAATGTAAGTTCCCTCTGGATTTTGATTGATCTGAATTCCCAGAAAGAATTTCAGTTCTCCCATGAGGCTCATCTCAAATTCTGCCTGCATACACTTAGCAAATTTTCTTCCAAGAGAAGGATTAGTAGATCCAAAAATAATATCATCAACATAAATTTGGCAAACTAAGATGTCATTCTTAACTGACTTACAGAATAAGGTAGTGTCCACCTTCCCTCTGGTGAATTCTTTTTCTAACAGAAAGTTACTTAGTCTTTCATACCAAGCTCTGGGAGCTTGTTTCAGACCATATAGTGACTTCTTTAGTTTGAAAACATATTCTGGATTTTTTGTACTTTCAAAACCAGGGGGTTGGTGCACATAAACTTCTTCTTCTATATAACCATTTAAGAATGCACTCTTGACATCCATCTGATACAGAGTGGTGCCTTTATTAACAGCAAACGAAATTAAAAGTCTGATAGATTCTAACCTGGCGACTGGAGCAAAGGTTTCTGTATAGTCTATCCCCTCTTGCTGACTATAACCTTGTGCTACCAGTCGTGCTTTGTTTCTGATAACTTCACCTTGTTCGTTCAGCTTATTTCTGAACACCCATCTTGTTCCAATGACGTTGAATCCTTTTGGTCTGGGAACGAGATACCATACGTCATTTCTGGTGAATTGATTCAGCTCTTCTTGCATTGCTAGAATCCAGTCGTTGTCCAGAAGTGCTTCATCAATAGAAGAAGGTTCAATCAGAGACACAAGTCCCATGAGGGATTCTTCAGAGTTTCTGAAGCTGGTGTTGTACCCCAAAATTTGCCCTCGCATTTTGCTACAAACAATCTCAGCTTCAGACATTTCCTGACTTTTCAAACTGACGCAAGAATCGGACAAACGGACTTTTCTTGACAGTCAAGCGAAATTAGGGTTTGTACTGATGTTCAGAGCTCTGATTGGTCTCATACAGTTGGCTTAGGGTTGGGATGATTTTTGGTTCAATTTTGATCAGGCGAGCGTTATCTAGCATTTAATCAGAAATTAAGGTTTTATGGGCATATTCTCAGAAGAATTTAAATTCCACCGCACTTTGCAGTTTGTTCCGAGATTCGGGTTAAAATTCGCGTTATCTTGATTTAATCAGTAGATAAGGCAGTTGGTTTGAATTCACCAGTCAAAAGGGATATGTGCAATGTGGAGTTGCAGTGCTTGATAAAAGAATCAGTAAAAAAAAAAGGGGGATTGCATCTGATTAAGTTTTTGTGTTCGACTGTGCGTTGCTTTGAATAATGGATACGTCGAATTCATTTATTTTGATCATTGAAGGTTTAGTTGATTATTTATGATTCTAAGAATTAAAATATTTGAAGTTTAAACCTTCATTTTATTTTATTTTAAGGGACTATAAATAACAAATGAACAATTAAAGAAAAGGAATTGAAAGAAAATTAAATATCAAATGAATTTTTATTTCACATTTAATAATTGTTACAATTGTTATTATTTGGATACTAATATTTATTACAAAGTATTTAAATAATAATAATGTACAAGAATTAAACTGAAAATAGAAATTCTATCCTATTTTCTAAATTCTTCATTCTCCACTTCATACCGGTGCTCCATTTCTTTATCTGCAAAAAGGAAGAGGAAGTCAGAAATCAGTTAATTAAAAGAGACAGTTAATTTGCTCATCATTAGGGGCCACTGACTGGGATCAGTTGCCCTCTCTGCAAATCACGGGATTTCTCCCGGTTCACAGAGAGGGAAGATTTTTTGTTCATGAAATGCAAATGCATAATTTCTAAAAATTCAAGACTGCATAAGAATCTCAATTTCCAATTCAAACTAAACTGAAAAAATCCAATTCCAACTTTCTATCCAAAGCAAAAAGGAAGTTGCTGTCAAAATGCCTAAGGATTACCCAAAGGTACACTTGCTGCAAAGTCAAAATGCCAAGATATCAAAGAAATGCAAAGCTGTCAAAAGCAGAATAAGAATGCAGAGAAGTATATGCAAACAAGGTGATCTGTTTCATCATTTCCCAGCATAAGAGGGGGACCCTTCAGAACCATAGTACAAATAAAAATCATATAATAATTCTAAACTGTACTATGAGTGAGAAAAAGAGAGATAAAGAGCATAGGCAAAGTTCAGGTTAGGCATAGGCAGTAGGACAGCAGAAAAGATATACAAAAAAGAAGACACAATTCAGCATTGTTCAAAACTACACAGCATGGACAGTTACTAAAAATGGAAAAGATGCCAAGAAATTTTGTCAAACTACCCAGCAAGCGTGGATCAAAAAGAAAACCAAAGTTTGAAATATGGTTAGGCGCCAAAGACCAATAGCAAAAGGACGAAATAATACAAGAAAAGAGACTGATTGAGCCAAGCACCAATATCACCCATATAACTCAGAACTGAACCAGTAGAGGCCAAGAAGCTCATACCTGTCTAAAAAACACAAGTTATCAAAAACACAATAAAACCTCATACCAGTACCGTAACCTAAGAAGGCAACCTCAAGCTCCAAAAAAAACTGATAACCTGCTAATTCCTTAACCCTACTGTCAAACACAAACCCATTAGCAATCAAACCTCATAAAAACCATAACATCATGACTTGCCTACTGTCCAGTCACCCAAAACACTATCAAACCTGAGCAACCTCAAGCTTGGCCAAGCCCAACATAACCCCACCTCCTGTCAACACATAACCTTAAACTAAACACCCAATACCCTGTCACAACATGAACCTGTCAAAGATTGAATGTACAAACACATAAGCTGGCTCACCAAAGTCCCTGTAAAACCATAACACCTTGCCTTCACCACGAAAGCCTAACCATCAAACACAACCTCAAATTTCAAACATTCAAAAGAAACCTGATAAGCAAGTTACAAAGCCTGCTAATGCCCTGAAGCAAACACATTACCAACATCCTGTCACACCAGCACCATGCCCATTGCCTAATCTCAAGACACCATACTGTCAACAAGTTCACAAGCATAAGAGTTCAAGGCAATACAGGCGAGGCAACCCGCGAGCCCTCAGTACAAGCATCATAGGGCAATAAAAACATGACATCCAACTCAACGAAAGCGTCAAGGGCATCAAAAGTCTAAAGGCAAGCAAACGTACAAAAGGGCAAGTTCAAGATAACACAGAAAAATCATCTCAGGCAACATACAAATCCCCAAGGCAACACATAGAAGAAGAAGAAAGAAGGGAAAGGGTTCTCAGTATACATCATCATCAAAGCCCTAAATATAGCAAAGGAACGAAAATACCAGGAAAGCGTCAAAAGCTCAAAGTTTCGTCACATTTCTCTCCGCCGTTCCGGCCTCCTGAAGCATCACTCCACCTCTCCTCCATCTCCCAAACGAAGGTAGCCAATCTTTTCCCACTTCTCTTCTCCTTCACCTCATAATCATAAAAACTCAACTTAGAACTCAAATCAAAACCTGCAATCTGTAAAAAGGGAAGAGATAAAAACATAACAACAAAAACTAACCTTGAATCAAAGGCGCTGAGTTCATGTTAGGGAGGGAAGAAAGGCGTTGGAATAATGTTGGTGGCCGGAGATAAGCATTCAGGGAAGCGAAGTGAACGGAGAAGACGAACGCGCCGTCGCTGCCTCACTAACCCTAACCTTCGTTCTGAACATACCAAATGCCTAACCCTAAATTTCGTTCAAAGACAAACATGGGCCTGACCCGTTCCCAATTGTTCTAAGCCCATTTATCTCATAAACAATGCAAATCAACATTTTACAATTATTTTTCACTTAACCACTTATATATAATATTAACCCTTTTTATTTCATTTTATAAACAATGTTTTTTTTATTATTCTTTGTAAAATCCTCACTTAATTAAAAATACTTTTTTTTTAACATAAGGTTAAAACATTTTTTAGATAGATATTTTGTACATACATATTAAAAAAATTAATTTTGTACATATCATATAAATTAAATTTGAAAACATTTTCTTTAGATTAATACACATTTGTATATAAAAATAATAATAAACTCTTTTTATACATAATTAACTTGAAAATATTTCTTAATACATATTAAAATATATTTGTATATAAAATAATACATATCATTTTTATCATGTAATTAAAATTGAAAACCTTCTTTTTATTAATATACGTATTTATACACAACAATTTAAATACCTTTTTCTAATATTGAAATTCACAAACATTCAATTAAAAAACACTTTCTTTTTTCTTTTTATAATTAATCCATATAAATCAAAGATTCATTTAAAACATCTCTAGGTCAAACCCTAATACGATTCAACTTCACATTATCGCACTTGTATATAATTACACAATTCATATACATATACATCTTACATTTACACTTACACAATATATTGCCCTATACACATTTTATCTTATATTTGTACATTCGATACTTACATTTTGATTGCGACATTCGATTTGGTTGTAACTTGTTGGATACTATAAGTCTCATCCCCTTGTACATTTATACCCCCACTCCCGGACACTATCTTGTAATAGCGTAGGTTTTACATTCCGCAATTTACAGTTTTCAATTATACCATGGTTAGACCTAGGGTTTGTATGTACATAAAATCAAACGCTAGATAACCTAATACAAGACAAACGCATGTAATCAATACACAATCACACTTGCACCCTCTAGGGTAATCCCACATGATGCCTTCCAAAATGGGCCATGCTTGCACGTCGAGTATCTTTGGCAAAACAAAAGCAAATGATCACAAGTCCCTCAAGATGTTGCCTAAATGGAATGATCATAGTCCCTTCAAGATAAATTGCCAAAGACACTTGGCATCATTGCATTCATGGTCCATACGATGACCCGCGCCCGTCCCGAATAAACTTCCTAAATACAAGATTGCCTATCAATTTCAATGGTAGAACAAAATTGTCAAAGGGGTTAAAACACGACGAAAATCTTTGAGAAAGCTTTAGGGTAGATAAACTCTTAAGTACTTGTCAACTTGCAAAGAAAACACTTGCCTAATTTCAAAACCCACTTCACAAACACTTTCAAAAATCAAACTTTTCAAACCCTTGAAACATCTTTTTAAAAGATAAAACACCTTTTGTAAAACATTCGAGTAAAGAATTGTTACAAGGTTAGCCTAGCACAAGGCATCTTTTCAAAACATTTTCAAAACAACGCACAAAGCACCATTTCATACAATTGAAAACCAAGGCAAAATTGATCTAAGCAAGTACCTAAGAGCCCATGGATAACCATGGATGAAAAGGGTGCTAATACCTTCCCTTTTCATAATCTACCCCCCGAACCTACGAAATATCTCAAAAGGTTTTTGCTGTGCTTTTTTAACCTTTCCTTTAGGATAAAATAAAAGGTCGGTGGCGACTCTTGCTCAACCGCACAAGTGCGAATACGAACGCAAAATACTAGTCAGTTCTCCCACCGTATCACAGAACTGGCGACTCTGCTGGGGAAAATTTTTAAGTGGGGTTACCTTAGGGCTTAGATCACCTTCTTGCATGACTAATTGTTTGATTTGCTTGCTTTATACCTTGGCTCTATTGTTTGGGTTTACAATCCTCCACCCGGATTTTGGGAAACATTCATAGATAGCAATACGTTGTGGAAACTGTGCGGGGTATACCGACACGGTCTAAGCAATAGCTATATTAGTGCGACATATTTGTGGGTACCGGTAACCCTTGAGTTCAATCAAGGAGAGTACGGGGCCGCTGAGTGATGTCACTAAGCACTAATGACCTAGAACCTTACTTGACCATCTTGGCCTTTTATTAGGGGTAGTGAGATGACCGGCTTTGGTGCAGTCCGAAGTTGGTAGATACTCGATACTACACTCATTGAGGGTTGTTTTCTTGGAATATTTTGGTCGCCAGTTAAGTGGCTAAACCAAAACAATGAACAATGAAAGCGATCCAGTGATATTGAGCTCCTTAGAACCCAGTTACTATTTATAGGACAGGTTTTTAAGCCAACTACACTCAAGAGGGTACTTACCTATGAAACCCCATGCGAGCCTGAAACTAGGGTTTGGTGTGATTTGCTTGTACATATGTTTTATGCATACATCATAAACATCATGAAGCATCATATGCATTTACTAACCATTTCAAGGGTTTGGATCTTCATCATTGTTCTTGTTTTGTAGGTCATGGAAATACCTCGCCGAAATACCATTCAAGTCAACCTTGTGAGAATCTCTCCTCAACTCAAGGAGATCACTTCAAGAATTCCGGAAAATTCATCCTTCAGTGAAAGACATGGTAGACTGCTCAACCTAGTCAACACCCACATTGAAGAAGACATGATGAAAGTGCTATTCCAGTTCTTTGACCCCCTTCACCATTGCTTCACTTTCCCGGATTATCAGTTGGTGCCCACTTTGGAGGAGTTTTCTCAACTCCTAAGAATCCCTATCCTTAATCAACTACCCTTCAACGGTACGGAGAAGGAACCAAAGCCTGAAGATGTTGCTCGAGCATTACATCTACAACCATCTGAAATCAAGGGGCATTGGGAAACCAGAAGCGGCGTCGAAGGATTCTTAGCAAAGTTCTTGTTTGAAAAGGCACAAGAATGTTGGAACTCATTG
Source organism: Vicia faba (assembly GCA_948472305.1). Lineage (NCBI taxonomy): Eukaryota > Viridiplantae > Streptophyta > Magnoliopsida > Fabales > Fabaceae > Vicia > Vicia faba. Next base: position 707,008,220 of record OX451740.1, read on the forward strand.
GACCTACAAGCATTTGAAGAAATTGTGGCACTCCTTATCTATGGGTTGGTCCTGTTCCCAAATCCTGACCAATTGGTAGATGTCAACGCTGTCAAAATCTTCTTGTCCAGAAATCCAATACCAACATTGCTTGGAGACATCCTTCACTCATTTTACACACGAACAATGAGAAAGAGGGGTGTTCTCATGTGTTGTACTCCTATCCTCGCAAGGTGGTTTATTTCGCACCTTCCACAATCTGTCTTGAAGAATGATCAAGGTATAAGGTGGTCCCAGCGATTGATGACTCTCACTCATTCTGATGTGCATTGGTGTTCTCGGTCCAGAGAAAATGTCATCATCGTCGATCGTTGCGGAGAATTTCCTAATGTCCCCTTACTTGGAATTAGGGGAGGTATCACCTACAACCCTTGCCTAGCTTTGAGGCAATTTGGATATGCACGGAGGGATGGCCCTCATGACATGTTGATTCCTAGCCTAGTTTTTGACTTCGACAACGATGCGCAAGGACTTCGCCAAAAATTCATCAGAGCTTGGGGAAAACTCAACAAGGTTGATAGCAAGACTCTGGGACACAAGAACTCCATCCCTCTTGAGCCCTATCTCAAGTGGGTGCGAGCCCGAGCCCAAAGTCTGATGATGCCTTATCCCCATGTACTCCCAGTGATTAAGGAGCCCGTCAATGAAGGAGAGGTCCCCTACACCATCCTGCATCCAGACATGCCTACATCGTGGGAGGAAATGCAGAAGAGTTGGATTCAGCTCAAGGAGGAACGGAACACTTTTGAAGCTAGCTACTACGCCAGTGAAAAGAAGGTTCTAGAGCTTACCCGCCAACTCCATGAGCAAGAGGCCCTCAATACCTACATCGCACCAAAAAGGATGCGCAATGTCTTTCTGCCTTGAGAGGTTTATGTTGTAACATTTGGCCCATAGGGCATTTATGTACTAACAGATTTCTTCTTATTAATATGACGTGCGTTCTTCTTTGTCTGAAACAATTTTGAATGTCCCAAATCCTTGAATGCATTGCATACATCAGCATACCATTCATCATGTGCATAAGCAGGTCTCGCTCCAGGTTTCCTTATCTATCTGCTGTTTATTTCAGTAGGATGGATCTCGAGCAAACGGTCAAAGACCTACAAGCCCAGAATGCACAGTTCCAGCAACTCTTGACGACCTTGGTCAAGAGTCAAGAGGATATCAAGGCTCATCTGGAGAGCAAGGACCCAGTGAAGAAGAAAAAGAGGGTCGGAGTGGCTACTTTGGGGAGAAGATTTGACAGAGAAGCTCGGAGGGTGCTTGAATTTCCTCCTACTTCTGATGAAGGGACTAGTAAAAGAGATCGGGTTGCGGTGCCTTCCGAGTCTGATGCAGAGGAGGAAGAGATTGAAGAGGACGAGGATTATTCTGACCAGCAGTATCCTCCAGCTGATGACAAGTACAAGGGTTTAGAAGACAGATTGGCTGCCATGGAATTGCAAAGGGTACCGGGTTTGGATTTTGAAGACATGGGCTTTGTCGCCGGAATTGTGATTCCCCCAAAATTCAAGGTGTCGGTGTTTGTAAGGTATGACGGGCTGTCCTGCCCCAAAATGCACCTCAGGTCCTATGTGAGAAAGATTCAGCCCTATACAGCAGATAAAAATCTCTGGATTCATTTCTTTCAAGACAGCCTGTCGGGAGCCCAGTTGGAATGGTTTTATCAGTTAGAAGGAACCAGTGTCAGGAATTGGGAAGATTTGGCCACCGCTTTCTATAAACAATACCAGTATAATTCCGATCTTGCCCCTACCCGTACCCAACTTCAGGGTATGTCGCTAGGAGCAAGTGAGGGATTCAAGGAATACGCACAAAAATTGAGGGATTTGGCTGGCAGGGTGCAGCCTCCTTTAACCGATCGTGAGCTTGTTGATATGTTTCTTGGGACCCTATCTGGGCCATTTTTCAATCATTTAATTGGTAACTCTTCCGCGGGGTTTACTGATTTGATCTTAACAGGCAAAAGAATCGAGGCTGGCATCAAGTCAGGAAAAATTCAGAAGGGTGTCGCTGCAAGTGTGGAGAAGAAGCCGTTTAAGAAGGAGACAGCTATGGTATATTCTCAAAGAAGAGCGGGGAAGGTGGAGCGTCGGCCGACTGTGGGGGCCGTAATGATTCAAAACACTCCGAGTGAGCAGCCTCGCTACAACCAATCCAGGCCAAATCAGCAACGAGTGGAAAGGCCACAACGGCAGTTCACTCGTATTAATATGACCCCAGCGCAGGTGCTTCCCCATCTGTTGAAATTGAATCTTGCCACTATCAAGGAGGCGCCAAAGAATGTAAATACATCCTCTCCACATTACCATGCCAATGCTAAGTGCGCCTATCATTCAGACAGTGTTGGGCATGACACCAACGATTGCTGGGCACTCAAGCATAAGATCCAGGACTTGATAGATGCCAAGGAGGTAGAGTTTGACGCTCCAGAAAAGCCCAATGTGATCTCTGCACCTATGCCGAAGCACGGTCGGAACGTCAACGCCATTGAGGAGGATCGGTATGTTGCTGACGTTAGTGATCTGACTACTCCACTGTTAACCATTAAGTTGAATTTGTTAAGGGCCGGGATCTTCCCGGGATGTAAAAGAGACTGTTACTGTTGCCACTCTCTGCCGTTGGATTGTCCGCTACTAAAGGAAGGCATCCAAGGCCTCATGGATAGCCGACAAATTTTGTTCGAAAAAGTTCCTGCTGTTCCAGTTCATGTTGAAAATATCTCAATCATAACCATTCACGCCAATCTTTCTGAGGCCGTCAAAAAGCCAGTTAAGATTACACCAGCTGCAAAGTCTATACCTTTGAAGATAACAATGCCGGGGCCTGTTCCCTATGTCTCCGAGAAGTCGATACCTTGGAACTATGGTGGTGACATCTACTACCATGGTATCAAGCAAGTTGAAATAATTGAAGAAGATTCAGATGACGATGAAGCCAGCATTAGTAACATTGCGGGCACCAGCAAAATCACCAGGAGTGGGAGGATATTTTCTCCAGAGATTGCTCCTCCAAAAGCAGTCTTTGGACCCTCATCAGTAAAAGAAGTCATCCCTGCACCAGCAAAGCTCTCTGCCAGAACTCCTTTGATCGAAGAAATCTTCGTTCCTAGTACTGTCTCTCCTACCATTGCCGATAAAGGAAAAGGAATACAAGATGAGCCCGTCAGGACGAGGGCTCAACCCTTGGTGATTCTGGAAGCCTCCAAGAAAGAGATGGACGAAATTTTGAGGATAATCAAGAAAAGTGATTATGATGTGGTGGAACAGTTGGGGCAAACCCCCTCCAAGATCTCCATGCTGGCACTGTTGCTTTGCTCAGAAGCGCACGCTCAAGCTTTGATTAAGTTTCTAAAGGCAGCTCATGTGCCCCAAGAAACCTCTGCAGATCAATTTCAACATTGCGTGGCTAGCCTGACTGCAGACAATGGATTAGGCTTTTCTGATGCCGACCTAACCCCTAAAGGCCGAAATCACAATGATGCGTTGCATATTTCAATTGAGTGTCGCGGAACCACCCTTGCGCATGTTTTGGTTGATACCGGTTCATCGCTGAATGTTTTGCCTAAGAAGGCCTTGGACCGGCTAGATTGCGAAGGGTTGGAATTGAAGCCGAGTGATATTGTCGTCAGAGCCTTCGATGGGTCGAAAAGAATGGTCCATGGAGAAGTTGAAATTCCTGTCAAGATAGGTACCGAGGTGTTCAAATCCACTTTCTATGTAATGGACATCCGTCCATCATACTCCTGCCTGCTGGGTAGACCTTGGATACACCATGCTGGGGCAGTCACCTCCTCCTTGCACCAAATGCTGAAATATCCTGTAAAGGGAAAGATCATTACTGTCCATGGCGAGGAAGAGTACATGATTAGCCATTTAAATTCTTTCCGGTATGTGGAGGTCGAAGGGGAATTCATTGAGACACCGTTTCAACATTTCGAAGAAGTACTCCCTGAGATAGCAGTGGCGAAGTTGGCAGCTGAGACACCAAGACAGATGGCCAGGATGGCATCTCTGGAGGATGCAAGGGCTGCAGTTAAAGAAGGAAAGAATTCAGCGTAGGGGCAGCTACCCGATTTTCCGCATAAGGTTGATAAGCTTGGATTAGGATTCACCACCGCTGGCCAGAAGGCCATGCGTCGGTCAAAGATTGAGAGAGCGCCAGTCAAGATTTCTCCTTACCGAATCAACGCCCTGGAAGATGAAGACAAAGAAAGCAACTTTGAAGAGTGGATTCATCCGACTGTCAGAGGAGGGCTGAGCAATTGGGAGGCTAAAGACTTTGTCCCCGTCACTTTTATTCCTCAGTAATTTATCTATCAAACATTTTCTATTTTGGTCTGTAATATTTTACTTTCAAACAATCCGCACACTATCTTTCCACCTCCTGCCTTACCCGGGGCATGTAGGTCCACTTGTAAGGGTTTTGATTATCTTTCATATTCATATGCCATGTTTAATGATTCATTGGACGTTTTTCATTTGATAAACTGCTTGTGTTCATTATCTTTCCTTTTGCGTTTTTTTGTTGTTGTTTAAGGATGGCTATCCCTTACACACACCCACCACTCACCAATGCAGGTACCCATCCACTCCGGATTCCATGGGTGACTATCCTGTTGTATCTTTCAATAACTCGGAAGACCTGGTCAATCTAGCCGAGTATGAGGATGACGAAGGTTGTGAAGTACCCGGGGAGCTAGCCAGACTCCTGCAACAAGAGGAAAGGGCCATCTTACCGCATGAAGAGCCGTTGGAAACTATTAACTTGGGAACCGAGGAGAATCGGAAGGAGGTACAAATGGGTGCCAACCTGGAACCAGAAGTCAAGAAACGCTTGGTACAGTTACTGAATGAGTATGTTGAAATCTTCGCTTGGTCCTATGAAGACATGCCGGGCCTAGACACCGACATCGTGGTTCACCGTCTCCCCACAAGAGAAGACTGTCCACCGATCAAGCAAAAAGTTCGCCGAATGAGGCCTGACATGTCCGAAAAAATCAAAGCAGAAGTGATGAAGCAGTTCAATGCTGGCTTTCTGGCTGTTACGTCCTATCCTCAATGGGTCGCTAATATTGTGCCAGTACCTAAGAAGGATGGCAAAGTCAGAATGTGTGTGGACTACAGGGATTTGAATAGGGCCAGCCCTAAGGATGATTTTCCGCTACCTCATATTGACATCCTGATTGACAATACAGCTCAGCATAAGGTGTTTTCTTTCATGGACGGATTCTCGGGCTACAATCAAATCAAAATGGCCCCCTAGGACATGGAGAAAACAACTTTTGTCACGCAATGGGGCACTTTCTGTTACAAAGTGATGCCGTTCGGGCTGAAGAACGCAGGAGCAACTTATCAACGCGCCATGGTAGCTCTATTTCATGACATGATACATCATGAGATTGAAGTTTACGTAGACGATATGATAGCTCGGTCACAAACAGAGGAAGAGCACCTTGAACATCTGGAAAAGCTGTTTGCCAGATTGAAAGAATACAAGCTCAGGCTGAATCCAAGTAAATGCACTTTTGGAGTTAGGTCCGGTAAACTCCTGGGATTCATTGTAAGCAACAAAGGCATTGAGGTCGATCCGGCAAAAGTAAAAGCAATACAAGAGATGCCTGCTCCTCGTACTGAAAAGGAAGTTAGAGGTTTCTTGGGGCGCATAAACTATATTTCCAGATTCATTTCACATCTGACTTCTACCTGTGAGCCAATTTTCAAACTCTTGAAGAAAGATCAGGTAATTGAATGGAACGACGACTGCCAAGCTGCTTTTGATAGAATCAAGGAATATTTGCTAGAACCTCCTATTCTGATGCCACCCGTCGAAGGAAGACCATTGATCATGTATTTGACCGTTTTGGACAATTCAATGGGGTATGTTTTGGGCCAGCATGACGAGTCTGGTCGAAAAGAGCATGCTATTTATTACCTTAGCAAAAAGTTTACCGACTGTGAGACTCGCTACTCGCTGCTCGAGAAAACTTGCTGCGCTTTGGTATGGGCTGCTCGCCGACTAAGACAGTATATGTTGACTCATACTACCTTGTTGATATCCAAAATGGACCCTATCAAATATATCTTCGAAAAGCCCGCTTTATCTGGAAGGATAGCCAGATGGCAAATGATCTTGACCGAGTATGACATCCAGTACACCACCCAAAAAGCCATAAAAGGGAGTGTACTAGCTGACCATCTGGCTCATCAGGCTATCGAAGACTATCAACCCATGAGATTTGATTTCCCAGACGAGGACATCATGAGTTTGGACAACATTAAAGGTGACGGACCGTATGACGGACCCGAAAAGGGATCCCGATGGACCCTGTACTTTGATGGTGCCTCAAATGCACTTGGAAACGGCATTGGCGCGGTTCTTATTTCTCCGGAAGGATGCCACACCCCTTTCACGGCCCGACTTTGTTTCAGCTGCACAAACAATATGGCGGAGTATGAAGCCTGCATCTTTGGTCTCAAGGCTGCCATAGACTTGGGGATCAAATCTCTGATCGTATTCGGGGACTCGACTTTGGTCATTAGCCAAATCAAAGGAGACTAGGATACCAAGCATCCTAATCTTATTCCATACAAAGAACATGTTCTGACATTGTTGCCTCACTTCGAGCAAATTACCTTCGAGCACTTTCCGCGAGAAGAGAATCAGCTAGCAGATGCTCTAGCCACAATGTCCTCCATGTTTAAACTCAACTGGGATAACGAGGCTCCCCAAATCACCATCGAGCGAATGGATGAACCCGCGCATTGTCACGAGATTAACACCGAAGAAGTAGTGGAACAACCTTGGTTCCATGAGATCAAAAGGTATCTCGAGACCCAAGATTATCCTGAAGGAGCTTCCGTGAATGACAAGAAGTTCTTAAGGAAATTCGCTGCTAAGTTCTTCCTGAGCAACGGCATCCTTTACAAACGAAGCCATGATTGTGTATTACTCCGATGTGTTGATAAGGCTGAAGCAGAGTTAATCATGACTGATATACACAGCGGCACATTTGGCACTCACCTAAGCGGGCATACAATGGCTAAGAAGATCCTAAGGGCAGGCTATTATTGGTCTACCATGGAGGCTGATTGCCATCAACATTCCCGTACTTGTCACAAGTGTCAAGTCTATGCTGACAAAGTTCATGTCCCCCCGGTTCCTCTCAATGTCCTAACTGCTCCATGGCCCTTTGCAATGTGGGGCATTGATATGATTGGAGAGATCAAACCCACGGCTTCTAACGGACATCGCTTCATCCTGGTTGCCATTGACTACTTCACTAAATGGGTCGAAGCAGCTTCCTTCGCCTCCGTCACCAAAAATGTGGTTGCCCGCTTTATCAAGCAAAATCTCATATGTCGGTATGGTGTTCCAGACAGAATCATCACAGACAACGGTACAAATCTGAATAATACAATGATCACTGCATTATGCGAACATTTCAAGATTTATCATCACAATTCATCTCCCTATAGACCGAAGATGAATGGTGCTGTTGAAGCTGCGAACAAAAATATCAAGAAGATTATTCAGAAAATGACAGTCACTTACAAAGACTGGCATGAGATGTTACCATTTGCGCTGCATGGATACCGTACGACGATACGTACCTCAACTGGGGCAACCCCATTTTCTTTGGTTTATGGCATGGAAGCTGTTTTGCCTATGGAAGTTCAGATCCCGTCTCTAAGGATTATGAAGGACGCGGGTTTGAATGAAGATGATTGGATTCAGACCCGACTTGATCAACTCAATTTGATCGACGAAAAGCGACTTGCTGCTATATGCCATGGTCAGACGTATCAAAAACGGATGATCAAGGCCTTCAATAAGAAAGTCAGACGTCAAGTGTATCAAGTCGGAGATCTAGTAGTTAAGCGGATTATCTTGCCGCAAAGTGATCCCAGGGGCAAATGGACTCCTACATACGAAGGGCCATTTGTAATCAAGAGCGTATTTTCTGGTGGTGCGATGATTCTGACCACCATGGATGGCGACGATTTTCCACACCCTGCGAACGCAGACATAGTCAAAAGATACTACGCATAAAATAACCCGACAAGTCGAAAACCCGAAAGGGCGGCTTGGGCAAAAATGGGCATCCCGGTGGATCGAAAACCCGAAAGGGCGGTTCAGGCAAAAATTAGGGATAAAAACAAAAATCCGTACACCCGGCAAGTCGAAAACCCGAAAGGGCGGCTTGGGCAAAAATGGGCATCCCGGTGGATCGAAAACCCGAAAGGGCGATTCAGGCAAAATTAGGGAATTAAAGCGTATGACTATGTCTCGTCGGATCACTCCAAGGACAATCTCTTCATCAACCGGTTCCAGGGTTCTGATCAATCCAGCCATCGTCAAGCGAAGCATTGAATGGACAGAGGTTCAGAGTTGTGAAAGCTACAGCAGAATGGAATCCCATGGAATTATTTCACATAGCCATCTTTATTTTGTATAAATTTTTCAAATATTTACGACAAGATCCTCTTACTAGGATGATTGTCTCCTTTGTACAAGCATACTCAAAGAAAATCAATACGAATACTCTTCCCAAAATTTTTGTCATTTCCCTTTTTCTTTTTCTCTTGCACTATTTGTTTTATTTTGAGAAACGTCCAATGTTTTGTTAAATAGGCATATGCATTTGAAACATGATCACTTCCTAATTGAACCCAAGGAAAAGGATTACTGATAGGATAAAAGTACAAACGGATATTTTGACACCCTTTCAAAGGAAATCCTTCGGGATCTGTAATCCACGTCCCTGACAAACCTTGAGGTCTATCTCCAGCAGACCCTCGGAGCTTATCCCCGTAAGGTTCTGAAAGGTATTCCCCGCAGAGCACGAACGTCTCCTCCATTTTTATTCAAAGTTATTCCTCGCAGAGGCTTATAACTGGGTTATCCTCAACTAACCATCAGGGGAGGTCACGCTCGCCAGAATTCTTCCCATCCCCAGCAGAGTTCCTCAAAATTCCCCCAACAATAACTTATCAATACTATCCCCGGAGGAGTTTATCTTTGCAAATCCCCAGCCAAAGAATCTTCCGGAAATCATTTTCCCTCAGAGTTAAGCTTCAGTACCCCTAGCAGATCAAAAACTTCAAATGAACAATCCCCGGCGAAGTCAGACTTTTAAATCTTCTCCCCACAGAGTTTTTAGAAGAAAAATCTTGAATTCCCCAGTAAAGTCTCCAGAGGTACATCTCTCCCAGCTGAAGATTCTCAATCTGGCCTCCCCAACATTAAGTCTACTAGTTTGGTACTCCCCAGTAGAAGACTTCAGGAATTCCCCAGAAGATTGGTATACAACCCAAGCTCCAAGTTCCCCAGCAATGACCCAGGATTTATTTTCCCCGGCAGCAGTCAAGATACTTCTATCTTCCGATGTCCCGGATTCATCTATCCTATGCAAGACAGCTCTCCAGCTTACATGCACATCCATTTACATTCATAAAACCATGATATACATTGTATCATGCATCATAGCATTGCATCCAACTAACTCTTTGCCTTTTTCAGGTAAGATCAGTCGACAGACTAAAATCATTCAATTTCCAGATTCCTGAAAACAGTTCACGGGTTCTCCAAGTAAACGGATGTTAACCTATCACTTGTTCAGTTTATCCTTCAAGACTTCTGAAAACAGTTCATGGATTCTTCCCAAGTAACGGATGTTAATCTATCAGCTTGTTCAGATGCACCTTTGAATTCAGTTTACGGAAGCTTCCCAACAACGGATGCTGCTCTATTACTGATTCAACTTCAAGATTTCTGAAAACAGTTCACGGGTTCTCCAAGTAAACGGATGTTAACCTATCACTTGTTCAGATTCTTCCCAAGACTTCTGAAAACAGTTCATGGATTCTTCCCAAGTAACGGATGTTAATCTATCAGCTTGTTCAGATGCACCTTTGAATTCAGTTTACGGAAGCTTCCCAACAACAGATGCTGCTCTATTACTGATTCAACTTCAAGATTTCTGAAAACAGTTCACGGGTTCTCCAAGTAAACGGATGTTAACCTATCACTTGTTCAGATTCTTCCCAAGACTTCTGAAAACAGTTCATGGATTCTTCCCAAGTAACGGATGTTAATCTATCAGCTTGTTCAGATGCACCTTTGAATTCAGTTTACGGAAGCTTCCCAATAACGGATGCTGCTCTATTACTGATTCAACTTCAAGATCTCTGAAAACAGTTCACGGGTTCTCCAAGTAAACGGATGTTAACCTATCACTTGTTCAGATTCTTCCCAAGACTTCTGAAAACAGTTCATGGATTCTTCCCAAGTAACGGATGTTAATCTATCAGCTTGTTCAGATGCACCTTTGAATTCAGTTTACGGAAGCTTCCCAACAACGGATGCTGCTCTATTACTGATTCAACTTCAAGATTTCTGAAAACAGTTCACGGGTTCTCCAAGTAAATGGATGTTAACCTATCGCTTGTTCAGTTTCTTCTTCCAGACTTCTGAAAGCGGTTCGTGGATTCTTCCCAAGTAACGGATGTTAATCTATCAACTTATGTAGATGCGACTCCCTGAAAATGGCTTGCAGGTTCCTCCCAACCACGGATGTCAACCTATTGCCTGTTCAGACCCCCAGTTCAGAAATAGTCCAAAGCTCGGACACTTTCCTAACGTTCCCTTCCAGATGGCATCTTTAAGCCCATCCCCGACAAGTTTCTGTCACTCTCCTAGATGGCATCGTTAAGCCCATCTCCAAATGGCATCTCTAAGCCCATTCCCGCATCCAGTGCTTTGGTGAGTGCAAATTTCCGGGCACTCTAGTGTCCAATCTCCTTTTACCTTCAAGTCGCGAAAGGCAAACTTGCCAATCTAACTCTTCAGGTCCAAGAAGATTGAACAGGGGCAACTGTTGTACCCCAAAATTTGCCCTCGCATTTTGCTACAAACAATCTCAGCTTCAGACATTTCCTGACTTTTCAAACTGACGCAAGAATCGGACAAACGGACTTTTCTTGACAGTCAAGCGAAATTAGGGTTTATACTGATGTTCAGAGCTCTGATTGGTCTCATACAGTTGGCTTAGGGTTGGGATGATTTTTGGTTCAATTTTGATCAGGCGAGCGTTATCTAGCATTTAATCAGAAATTAAGGTTTTATGGGCATATTCTCAGAAGAATTTAAATTCCACCGCACTTTGCAGTTTGTTCCGAGATTCGGGTTAAAATTCGCGTTATCTTGATTTAATCAGTAAATGAGGCAGTTGGTTTGAATTCACCAGTCAAAAGGGATATGTGCAATGTGGAGTTGCAGTGCTTGATAAAAGATTCAGTAAAAAAAAAAGGGGGGATTGCATCTGATTAAGTTTTTGTGTTCGACTGTGCGTTGCTTTGAATAATGGATACGTCGAATTCATTTATTTTGATCATTGAAGGTTTAGTTGATTATTTATGATTCTAAGAATTAAAATATTTGAAGTTTAAACCTTCATTTTATTTTATTTTAAGGGACTATAAATAACAAATGAACAATTAAAGAAAAGGAATTGAAAGAAAATTAAATATCAAATGAATTTTTATTTCACATTTAATAATTGTTACAATTGTTATTATTTGGATACTAATATTTATTACAAAGTATTTAAATAATAATAATGTACAAGAATTAAACTGAAAATAGAAATTCTATCCTATTTTCTAAATTCTTCATTCTCCACTTCATACCGGTGCTCCATTTCTTTATCTGCAAAAAGGAAGAGGAAGTCAGAAATCAGTTAATTAAAAGAGACAGTTAATTTGCTCATCATTAGGGGCCACTGACTGGGATCAGTTGCCCTCTCTGCAAATCACGGGATTTCTCCCGGTTCACAGAGAGGGAAGATTTTTTGTTCATGAAATGCAAATGCATAATTTCTAAAAATTCAAGACTGCATAAGAATCTCAATTTCCAATTCAAACTAAACTGAAAAAATCCAATTCCAACTTTCTATCCAAAGCAAAAAGGAAGTTGCTGTCAAAATGCCTAAGGATTACCCAAAGGTACACTTGCTGCAAAGTCAAAATGCCAAGATATCAAAGAAATGCAAAGCTGTCAAAAGCAGAATAAGAATGCAGAGAAGTATATGCAAACAAGGTGATCTGTTTCATCATTTCCCAGCATAAGAGGGGGACCCTTCAGAACCATAGTACAAATAAAAATCATATAATAATTCTAAACTGTACTATGAGTGAGAAAAAGAGAGATAAAGAGCATAGGCAAAGTTCAGGTTAGGCATAGGCAGTAGGACAGCAGAAAAGATATACAAAAAAGAAGACACAATTCAGCATTGTTCAAAACTACACAGCATGGACAGTTACTAAAAATGGAAAAGATGCCAAGAAATTTTGTCAAACTACCCAGCAAGCGTGGATCAAAAAGAAAACCAAAGTTTGAAATATGGTTAGGCGCCAAAGACCAATAGCAAAAGGACGAAATAATACAAGAAAAGAGACTGATTGAGCCAAGCACCAATATCACCCATATAACTCAGAACTGAACCAGTAGAGGCCAAGAAGCTCATACCTGTCTAAAAAACACAAGTTATCAAAAACACAATAAAACCTCATACCAGTACCGTAACCTAAGAAGGCAACCTCAAGCTCCAAAAAAAAACTGATAACCTGCTAATGCCTTAACCCTACTGTCAAACACAAACCCATTAGCAATCAAACCTCATAAAAACCATAACATCATGACTTGCCTACTGTCCAGTCACCCAAAACACTATCAAACCTGAGCAACCTCAAGCTTGGCCAAGCCCAACATAACCCCACCTCTTGTCAACACATAACCTTAAACTAAACACCCAATACCCTGTCACAACATGAACCTGTCAAAGCTTGAATGTACAAACACATAAGCTGGCTCACCAAAGTCCCTGTAAAACCATAACACCTTGCCTTCACCACGAAAGCCTAACCATCAAACACAACCTCAAATTTCAAACATTCAAAAGAAACCTGATAAGCAAGTTACAAAGCCTGCTAATGCCCTGAAGCAAACACATTACCAACATCCTGTCACACCAGCACCATGCCCATTGCCTAATCTCAAGACACCATACTGTCAACAAGTTCACAAGCATAAGAGTTCAAGGCAATACAGGCGAGGCAACCCGCGAGCCCTCAGTACAAGCATCATAGGGCAATAAAAACATGACATCCAACTCAACGAAAGCGTCAAGGGCATCAAAAGTCTAAAGGCAAGCAAACGTACAAAAGGGCAAGTTCAAGATAACACAGAAAAATCATCTCAGGCAACATACAAATCCCCAAGGCAACACATAGAAGAAGAAGAAAGAAGGGAAAGGGTTCTCAGTATACATCATCATCAAAGCCCTAAATATAGCAAAGGAACGAAAATACCAGGAAAGCGTCAAAAGCTCAAAGTTTCGTCACATTTCTCTCCGCCGTTCCGGCCTCCTGAAGCATCACTCCACCTCTCCTCCATCTCCCAAACGAAGGTAGCCAATCTTTTCCCACTTCTCTTCTCCTTCACCTCATAATCATAAAAACTCAACTTAGAACTCAAATCAAAACATGCAATCTGTAAAAAGGGAAGAGATAAAAACATAACAACAAAAACTAACCTTGAATCAAAGGCGCTGAGTTCATGTTAGGGAGGGAAGAAAGGCGTTGGAATAATGTTGGTGGCCGGAGATAAGCATTCAGGGAAGCGAAGTGAACGGAGAAGACGAACGCGCCGTCGCTGTCTCACTAACCCTAACCTTCGTTCTGAACATACCAAATGCCTAACCCTAAATTTCGTTCAAAGACAAACATGGGCCTGACCCGTTCCCAATTGTTCTAAGCCCATTTATCTCATAAACAATGCAAATCAACATTTTACAATTATTTTTCACTTAACCACTTATATATAATATTAACCCTTTTTATTTCATTTTATAAACAATGTTTTTTTTATTATTCTTTGTAAAATCCTCACTTAATTAAAAATACTTTTTTTTTATCATAAGGTTAAAACATTTTTTAGATAGATATTTTGTACATACATATTAAAAAAATTAATTTTGTACATATCATATAAATTAAATTTGAAAACATTTTCTTTAGATTAATACACATTTGTATATAAAAATAATAATAAACTCTTTTTATACATAATTAACTTGAAAATATTTCTTAATACATATTAAAATATATTTGTATATAAAATAATACATATCATTTTTATCATGTAATTAAAATTGAAAACCTTCTTTTTATTAATATACGTATTTATACACAACAATTTAAATACCTTTTTCTAATATTGAAATTCACAAACATTCAATTAAAAAACACTTTCTTTTTTCTTTTTATAATTAAGCCATATAAATCAAAGATTCATTTAAAACATCTCTAGGTCAAACCCTAATACGATTCAACTTCACATTATCGCACTTGTATATAATTACACAATTCATATACATATACATCTTACATTTACACTTACACAATATATTGCCCTATACACATTTTATCTTATATTTGTACATTCGATACTTACATTTTGATTGCGACATTCGATTTGGTTGTAACTTGTTGGATACTATAAGTCTCATCCCCTTGTACATTTATACCCCCACTCCCGGACACTATCTTGTAATAGCGTAGGTTTTACATTCCGCAATTTACAGTTTTCAATTATACCATGGTTAGACCTAGGGTTTGTATGTACATAAAATCAAACGCTAGATAACCTAATACAAGACAAACGCATGTAATCAATACACAATCACACTTGCACCCTCTAGGGTAATCCCACATGATGCCTTCCAAAATGGGCCATGCTTGCACGTCGAGTATCTTTGGCAAAACAAAAGCAAATGATCACAAGTCCCTCAAGATGTTGCCTAAATGGAATGATCATAGTCCCTTCAAGATAAATTGCCAAAGACACTTGGCATCATTGCATTCATGATCCATACGATGACCCGCGCCCGTCCCGAATAAACTTCCTAAATACAAGATTGCCTATCAATTTCAATGGTAGAACAAAATTGTCAAAGGGGTTAAAACACGACGAAAATCTTTGAGAAAGCTTTAGGGTAGATAAACTCTTAAGTACTTGTCAACTTGCAAAGAAAACACTTGCCTAATTTCAAAACCCACTTCACAAACACTTTCAAAAATCAAACTTTTCAAACCCTTGAAACATCTTTTTAAAAGATAAAACACCTTTTGTAAAACATTCGAGTAAAGAATTGTTACAAGGTTAGCCTAGCACAAGGCATCTTTTCAAAACATTTTCAAAACAACCCACAAAGCACCATTTCATACAATTGAAAACCAAGGCAAAATTGATCTAAGCAAGTACCTAAGAGCCCATGGATAACCATGGATGAAAAGGGTGCTAATACCTTCCCTTTTCATAATCTACCCCCCGAACCTACGAAATATCTCAAAAGGTTTTTGCTGTGCTTTTTTAACCTTTCCTTTAGGATAAAATAAAAGGTCGGTGACGACTCTTGCTCAACCGCACAAGTGCGAATACGAACGCAAAATACTAGTCAGTTCTCCCACCGTATCACAGCTGGCTCTTATTCTGATTGGATCTTCCTTTCTTCCTAAGATAGTTTCTTCTGGGTGATCCAAGCTGCTTCTGGGTAGTCTTTTCTGAGGTTGATCAACAGGTGTTGCTGGATTGCTCGCAGTGCCTCTTTTCATAGTCAAGCTTATCATCAAAACGAACACTGATTGATTCTTCCACAATCTGTGTTTCTGTATTGTATACTCTGTACCCTCTTGAGCGTTCAGAGTATCCTAACATAATACACTTCTGTGCTTTAGAGTTCAAACTTGTTCAAATAATTTTTTGTATTTAACATAAAACAAGTACATCCAAATGGATGAAAATATGAAATGTTGGGCTTTCTGTTCTTCCACAATTCATATGGAGTCTTTTCCAGAATAGGTCTTATTGAGATTCTATTCTGAATGTAGCACGCTGTGTTTATTGCCTCTGCCTAGAAGATCTTAGCAACGTTTGTCTCATTGATCATGGTTCTGGCCATTTCTTGCAATATTCTGTTCTTTCGTTCTACAACTCCATTTTGTTGGGGAGTTCTAGGACAAGAGAAATCATGCAGAATGCCTCTGTCATTAAAGAATGACTCAAAATCTTTGTTTTCAAACTCTCTACCATGATCACTTCTGACTTTAATGATTCTAAGATCCTTTTCATTCTGAACTTGGTTACAGAAGGTGACAAACACAGAGTGTGACTCGTCCTTGTGTCTTAAGAACTTTACCCATGTCCATCTGCTATAGTCATCTACGATTACTAACCCATACTTCTTGCCACTGACTGAAGCAGTTTTAACTGGTCCAAATAAGTCAATGTGCAGAAGTTCTAATGGCTTAGAGGTAGAAACAACATTTTTAGATTTGAAAGAAGGTTTTGCAAACTTGCCTTTCTGACATGCTTCACACAGAGCATCTGAATTGAACTTCAGATTAGGAAGTCCTCTGACCATATTGAGTTTGTTAATCTGAGATATTCTTCTCATACTAACATGCCCCAATCTTCTGTGCCAGATCCATTGCTCGTTGTTAACAGACAGAAGACACTTTACATTCTGACTTTTCAGTTCAGAAAGTTTGATTTTATAAATGTTATTTTTCCTCTTTCCATTAAATAGGATAGTCCCATCTTTCTGACTAACGGCTTTACATGATTTTTGATTAAAGATTATATCATAACCGTTATCACTTAATTGACTTATGGATAACAAATTATGCATTAATCCATCTACTAGAAGAACATTATTTATAGAGGGAAGATTTCCATTACCTACAGTTCCAGAGCCAATGATCTTTCCCCTCTGATTGCCTCCAAAGCCAACGTGGCCTCCAGGCTTAAGTTCCAGGCTTTGGAACATATGCCTTCTTCCCGTCATGTGTCGCGAGCAGCCAGAGTCCAGGTACCATGACTGGTGTTTCTGATTTGCTGCTAAAGATATCTGCAACATGTATTATTTTATCCTTAGGTACCCAGATTTTCTTGGGTCCTGATTTGTTAGATTTACCAAAACTCTGGTTGAATTTTGGTTTCACAGAATACTTACTGCTAGTATATTTAATATCATGTATGTGACCATACACAAAATGTGAGTTCAGAGGAGTGTGTTTAATAGTTAAATCCATGGCATTCTTTGGTGTAGGAACCTTACCTTGGTATCCTATTCCCTTTTTGTCGTTTCTGCTAACTCCATAGATCATTGAAGCCATTTTACTTCTATCTATGCTTTTAGCAAGGAACTTCTGAAAGCTATGATCATACTCCTTGATGATCTCATCAGCGCTGCTGGGAGTTTCAGAAATTGTTTACTTCTGAGAGTTTTGTAAAACATTTTCTAACTTTGAAATTTTATTTTTCAGCTCAGAATTTTCCAATTTAAGACTCTCAGTCTTATCAGAGTCAGATTCAAGATTCCTTTTCAGGTTTCTGAATTTAACTCTGATCTGCTGGTACCTTTCCAGAATTTCGTTAAGGCTTTCAGCAAGTTCAGCCTTAGTAAAATTAATTTCAAAGTCAGGAAATACCTCTTCAGTGTCTGATTCTGAGTCTGATTCAGAAGCTTCACTGTCTTCTGAAATGTTGGCCATGAGAGCTATGTTTGCTCTCTCATCATCTGATTCTGAGTCAGCTTCAGACGAGTCAGAGTCATCCCATGTAGCCATGAGACTTTTCTTCTTTTCTCTTCCAAACTTCTTTTTGGGCTTTTCCCTCTGAAGCTTTGGGCAGTCACTCTTGTAGTGTCCTTGCTCATTGCATTCATAGCAGATGATGTCCTTGGTGTTTGGCTTTCTGCTTCCTGAGGATCCTTCAGATCTTCTGTATCCAGAGGAAGAATCTGACCTTCTGTATCTGGAAGAGGACTCATTCTGATCAGATCTTCAGGGATTCCTGAACTTCCTTTGCCTCTGCTTCCATAGTTGGTTCACTCTTCTGGAGAGGAGGGAAAGTTCGTCTTCTTCTGATGAGGATCCATCAGATGTTTCTTCAATTGCCTGCAAAACTTTAGACTCAGATTTTTTGTTAGATTTTAATGCTAAAGGCTTACCTTGCTTCTGAGGTTCATCAGCTTCTAGCTCTATCTCATGACTTCTGAGGGAGCTGATAAGTTCCTCCAGAGAAATTTTGTTGAGATCTTTAGCTAGCTTCAGCGTTGTAACCATTGGCCTCCACTGTTTTGGCAAGCTTATGATTATCTTCTTGACATGATCAGCAGTAGAGTATCCTTTGTCCAGAACCTTGAGACCAGCCACCAGAATTTGGAATCTTGAGAACATTGTTTCAATGGATTCACTTTCTTCCATTTTGAATGCCTCATACTTCTGAATGAGCGCAAGAGCTTTAGTTTCTTTGACCTGAATGTTGCCTTCATGCGTCATTCTGAGTGAGTCAAACATGTTCTTTGTTGTGTCTCTGTTAGAGATCTTTTCATATTCAGCGTAATAGATGGTGCTGAGAAGAATGGTTCTGGCCTTGTGGTGATTTTTGAAGTCACGCTTTTGTTGATCAGACATTGCTTTCCTATCAATCTTCTGACCGCTTGCATTCACTGGGTGCGTGTATCCATCTGTCACCATATCCCACAGATTAGCATCATGTGCCAGAAAGAAGCTTTCAATTCTGTCTTTCCAGTAATCAAAATTTTCTCCATCAAAGACTGGAGGTTTGCCGCTGAATCTGTCTCTGTCTTCATTGTTGTCATTGCTGGTGTGTTGATATGTTCCTGCCATTGTTTTTTTCTGACGCTGGATCTTGTACTGACACGGTTAAGTGTTTTAGCTCAGAACCAAGCGCTCTGATGCCAATTGAAGAAGTGAAAAACACAAGAAGGGGGGTTGAATTGTAAAAACTTGAAATCAATTGCAGTCAACACGGTATTTTTATCCTGGTTCATTTGATCTCAAACTACTCCAGTCCACCCGTCAAGGTGATTTTGCCTCTCTCCAACGAGGTCTTAATCCACTATATTCAACTGAATATTACAACTGCTTTAACAACTGCTAAAGCCTTCTTGAGTCAAACCACAAACCGGTTTCTCAAGGTAATACTTTCTTTACAGATAAATGAAATCTAAGTGTGTTGAATGTTTTCTACAAAAACTGTTTATCACAACTGTGATACTACACACGTTAAGCTTATGAGAACTAGAGTGCTAAAATAATTGAGTAGAGAATTTGAGAGTTTTAGCAATCTGTGAATGAGGATGATGATGAATAGCTTTAGGCGTGTAGAGAGTGGTAGAGCATTAGCCAATTCAATCTACACTGACTTGTTTATATAGCATTGGAAAATGGTACGTTGGAGTCAGTTAATTCCGTTTCAATGCCAATAACATTCTTTCCAAATTGAGAAGATCTTTGTATGGAATAATGTCATTGATAATAAAGTATCTTGAATGCACAGTACCGTTGCCACTTAAGCGTGTTATGGCTTTGGCTTAATCTGACGCTGCTAGATGCTGATGAATTGTTGTTGTCTTGATCAGAGTTAGATTGTTACGCGCAGATCTGTTCATCAAGCTTCAGCATAAGCACATGTTGATCTTCTGATTCTGGCATCTGATATAACATCCTCTGATGCTGATGTTGATATTTCATCTTCTGATGCTGTTGATGATATTCTCTTGCTGATACCCATCAGAGTTTCTGTAAAACAGAATGTAATTTTTAGGTAGCATATATGTCTTACATGAATCATACAATTTATATATCTTTGCATTTTGTTATCATCAAAACTTAAACTTAGGGTAGTAGATTCAAACTTTGTTCTAACATCTAATGGACACCGCTTCATTTTAGTGGCCATTGACTATTTTACCAAGTGGGTGAAGGCAGCTTCTTTCGCTTCCGTTACCAAGAATGTTGTCGCCCGGTTCATCAAGCAGAATCTCATTTGTTGTTACGGTATCCCAGAGAGGATCATTACAGACAATGGTACGAATTTGAACAATACTATGATCACCGCCCTGTGCGAGCAATTCAAGATCCAGTATCACAATTCTTCCTCTTACCGGCTGAAGATGAATGGTGTTGTCTAAGCTGCAAATAAGAACATTAAAAAGATCATACAGAAAATGACAGTCACCTACAAAGACTGGCATGAGATGCTACCATTCGCTCTCCACGGGTATCGTACCACAGCTCGAACATCAACCGGGGCAACACCCTATTCTCTGGTATACAGCATGGAGGTTGTCTTGCCTATTGAGGTCCAGATCCCCTCTCTGAGAATTATGAAGGATGTGGGGCTGAATGAAGACGGTTGGATCCAGACTCGACTTGATCAACTAAACTTTATTGATGAGAAAAGGCTTACTGTTGTCTGTCATGGTCAAATGTATAAAAAACGGATGATCAAGGCTTTCAACAAAAAGGTCAGACGCCAAGTGTATCAAGTTGGGGATCTGGTGATCAAACGTATCATATTGTCGCAAGGTGATCCCAGGGGCAAATGGACTCCTACATACGAAGGACCATTTATAATCAAAAACATTTTCTCTGGTGGAGCAATGATCTTAACCACCATGGATGGTGACGACCTGCCGCACCCTGCGAACGCAGACATAGTCAAAAGATACTACGCATAAGAGACCCGCTAGCTTGACACACCTAGGCAAAACGAGGGCATCCCGGTGAACCAAAAAGGTTCAGGAAAAAATTAGGGATAAAACAAAAAATATGTACACCCGGCAAGCTGAAAACCCGAAAGGGCGACTTTGGCAAAAAAGGGTATCCCAGTGGACTGAAAACCCGAAAGGGCGGTCCAGGCAAATGTTAGGGAATTAAAGTGTATGACTATGTCACATTGGATCACCTTACGGACAACCTTTGGCTTCAAATGACAAACTCAAAGGTTCTGATCAATTCAATCATCTTCAGACGAGGTAACAAATATACAAGATGCTCAAAGATACGAAGGCTATAGCAGAATGGGAACCCTAGGGGATTATTGCACATAGCTATCTTTTCTTTATATTAAAATTTTCATCTTTCACGACAACTTTCTCTTACTGGAATGTTTGTCTCATTGTACAGAAATACTTACTCAAAGTCAATGCAAAAATATCCCTTTGAAAGTGCAAAAACTGTTTGTTTTTCTTTACGCTTGTGTTTTGTTTACAAAAACGTCCAATGATTCATTGTTGAACATATGCATTTGAACATAATTACTGTTTGCAAATAAACAAAATGGAAAGCCAATCACTGATGGCTTTAAGAGGTATGGAAATATCTCCATGCTATTTCCATAATCCCCCGCAGTGTACAGTTTAATCCCCAGCGGAACAAAGCTTCCAATTATCAATCCCCAGTAGAATTCATCCAAATTTCTCAGGATTCCCCAACAGGATTTTACAGGCGGTACATGGCATTTCCCTTACAATAGAGTTTATTTATCTAAGCGGAAATTCATTAACACTTTGACTTCAGAACATGAAGACCTGCACTCCATGTCCTTTGCAGTAGTCGGGGATTTATTTTCCCCAATCAAACAGCAGTACAGCAGATTAGCTTGCATATGCATACATCGCATTCATATATCATAAACATTGATTACACAAATGCATCATACCATGTATTTCATATAACATGACTTTGAATTTTAGCTAACATTTTACCCTTTTGAGGATAAGGTTAACAACTACCATTAACAATGTTCAAAGTCTTCATATACAGTTCAGATACGCTTCAGACACGGATGTCATCCTGAAACTCATTCAACTTTCAGATACAGTACATATATGCTCTAGACACGGATTCCATTCTGATACTCATTAAGTTTTCAACTTCCAGATGCAGTACAGATACGCTCCAGACACGGATGCCATTCTGATACTCATTTAGATGCAATTCTCAAGATATTGTACAGATACATTCCAGACACGGACGCCATTCTGATACTCATTCTTTCAGCTTACAAATTACAATTCAACAATCACTCTTGGATGGAATCTACAAGCCCATATCCAATAACTTTCTATTACATCTCCAAATGGCATCTTTAAGCCCATTCCCTCTACCATCACATTGTCGAGTGCAAATTTCTGTGCACTCTAGTGTCCAATCGTCTTCCACCTTCGAGTCACGAATGGCAAAATATGCCAATCTAACTCTTCAGGCTTAAGAAGATTGAACAGGGGCAGATGTTGTACCCCAAAATTTTCCCTCTCACTTATTAAGAATTTACTCACAATATCTCCTTGGGCTCAAGACTGCTCTAGGGTTTGATCAGCTCAACACACCTCCTCAAGCATTGATGACCAAAATTAGGGTTTGAGTTTGCACAAGTATTTTTAGACTTCAAATTCCCCATACGACTTTCATGGATCATTATAGAATCCTAAGATTAATCATGCCAAGTTTCAAGCCTTGAATCACATTTTTGCTCAGTCAATTGAGCAGTTGACCTAAAAATCAATTATATTGGGAAAAAGTCAATTGTGACCAATTTGCAGTCAAACTTCATAATTTTTTATCCACGTCAACATTTTAGACTCATATGTATCATTTGATCAAGTTTGGACCACAACTCCTTAAGAAATTTGATCAAATTTCCAAAAGGGCAAAATGGTCAGAATTAGGGTTTTGATTGGGAAAAGGCAATTTCTGATTTTTGACTTAGAAAATGGTCAATTGGTTTAAGTAATAATCTCAAGATTCCAATTGCATCATTTTTATATAATTACATGGTTCAAAACATTGCAAGTCCATTGGATTGACAAATGAATTTTGCAGTCAACTGATCAAAAGTCAATTGTATACTAAAAAGTCAAACTTTGACTTTTTGGTCAAATTCAAGTGCCAAAGATCACAATTCATCAAAACATGTTAAAATATGAAACTTATTCATCAAGAAATCAAAAAGTCAAGATTTCATTTTGAAAAGTCAAAATTTCTAAACTTAGAAAATTTTCTAAGTGTTGGAAATTTCATGTTTTTTCATAACTTTGAGCAAAATTTTAACCATGATGAAAGATGATTCAAGAGAAACTCCCAACACGAAAGTTATAGATCTCCATGAAATCTACAACTTTTCTTCACACAACTTTCTCCAAAAGTGCTTGGATCTCAAGTTATAATTTTATGAATATAGGGTCATGAAACTAAACACTTAGTGAAATTTTGCCCTAATTTGGTCAGGATTTTGACCCAACTTCATGGCACTTTTTCATATAGTTCCAAGGGAAATATTCAAAATCAATTCAAATATGGGTTGTATAGCATATTTCAAGCTTTCCAAAATATTCAATAACTCCTTAAGATCATTCTTGAGTAGGGAGAATCGAAGAGATGAAGTTAGGGTTTTGTCACTTGAATTACAAGTCATTTTTTATGAACACATGAACCAAATCCATAGCCATGTTGTATAATCCTCACTTTTTAGGCATCAAACTTGTTTTTCAATCCATAATTAATGCTTTACACAACTGATTATACCCTTATCCAAGTGTTTCAAGCTTTGTCCAAACCAATTTGCCATTTTAGGGAGAAAGTAACATATCCACTCTTGTAAAGCAAGCTTTATGCACAAAGTCAGCTTCTTGAGATCCCAACGTGTTTTCCTTTATTACACTCCATCCACAAAGTCAGAAGTATTGTGTTTAAAGTAGTGAACAACTCTATGAACCAAGTACAAGGCATGGAAACTTGAATTTCTCAAAAAATCACATGTTATGCATAAACTTGTGATTTTGAATTCTGATCAACAAGAGGTCTCTAAACTTGTTGCTTATAAATAGAGCCACTATTTGTGAGCTAGAGGACGAGCTTAAGCACCCTGAAATACACCAAAATTCTCTAAAATCAGAAATTGCCCAAAAACTCCATTGTTGCACAGTTTCTGACCTTGAACTTCAAACTCACATTTCCCTCGTGCGTTTCTTGGTCTTTTAGTTTCTAAAGCTTCCTTACATCAAGTGTAACCTATCTCTGTCCCTGTTTCATTACTATAACATCATTTACCATATCCTCCATAACCAAAAACAGAGCATTGCATATTGACTTCTCCAGGCCATTTCAGCCACTCTCAACTCAAGAAAACCATTGCATTAGCTTCCTAGGACCTCAATGAAGCTAACCTGATCATCACCATTGTCTGAAACAAGCTCAAACTCCAAACATGATTTTCTGTTTTGAGGTAAGTTTTCTCAACTTGGAACTCTTCATACAGGCATCATAAATAGTTTATTTGTGAGCAAAACATGTAGATATCATTGACCTGAAGCTAACCATGTCCATAGTTTCTATTAATTTTACTTGAGCTTAGAGAATTTTGAAACTGAAATCTCTGAAATTTTTAGGGCTCAGATTAGGGACATTAAAATTCATGCTTATCTTTGATCTATAGTTTTAATACTTTACATTTCTGGAATCGTGAGAAAAGTTGCTACAAGTTTCATGTTTACAGTTTTCATTTTTGATTAGAAATGAGCAAGTTACAATTGGTCTGGCTGGAGGTTGAAGATGAAGTCTTCAGGGCGCGTTTTGTCTTACATATTTATTGTTTTGTTTGTATTAACGGATGTATAGTCACCCCAGTGGTAGAAGCGCGCGCCTGTAACCTATGGGACCTGGGTTCGAGCCCCAGTAGTACCCTTTTGCATTTTTTCATGTTTTACAAATTCTGGCCTTTTTTTGTTTGCAGGACGCTGGGCCTCTTTGGGCCTGGCTTATTTTTTATTCTGCTAGTTAACCCCATGTATCCCATTGACACCCCTGGCCCAAATTTATTTATTTTATTTTTATTTTTATTTTTATTTTTCTTAAATTTATTTTCTAAATACTAAAAAAATCATATACAAAAAATGATAGATTTATATCTTGACTTATTTTTATTTGTTCCACAAAAAAAAAATATTTTTATTTATTATACTTTATTTATTTTATTAAATAATCTTGTAAACTTAATCAATATTATGTTCTTTTTTTATTTATTCATCTTTCACACCATTTAAAATACTTTATTTTTAATATTAAAAAAGGTCAAAATATTTTATAATACTATAAATATTTTTAGAATAAAAATATCAAAAATACTTTTCTAAACCTATTTTCTTTTAGTCAACTAATAAAATTAGGGTTTTATTCAAAAAAAAATTCTTAATAAATTTAAACTTGATTAATTACTTTCTTTATTTAATTAGGTTAAGATAAATTTTTTTCATGAAAAAAAAATCAAACAAAGATACATTCTCTTTACATTTTGCATTTTTTGATACATTCATTCATTTTGTATTTTGTATTTATTTATTTCCTTGTACATTGATATCAATTCAATATGGTTGTAAAAGACTAATTATGTTTAAATTATTGCAATCCCCATTCATGGATTTGTATACCCCCCTCCCCACAATTATTGTAATAGCGTAGTAACTTTAAATTTTGCAATTTATCGCTTTTATATAACATGCTAGTAATTAGGGTTTGTATGGAAAGACTAAAATCAATACTTAGAAAACCCTAATTCAAGACAAAAACAAGCATAAAAATAATACACTTGCACACAAGCACCCCTAGGGTTATTCCACTTGGTTGCCTTATACAAAATGACCATATTACGCGTGTAAGCTATCTTAGCCAAAACAAGCAAATACAAGATCATAGTTCCTCGATGACGCTATCTAAGTTGTCTTACAAATGATCTTAGTCCCTCAAAAAGAATGCTAAGATACCTTGCAACATTGCTAATCATGGTTATACGATGACCCACGCCCGTCCCATTTACATCCAAAGATAGGGTTGCTTACCAAATCAATGGTAAGACAACAATGTCAAAGGAAAAGAAAATGAACAAGAAAGACTTTTTGAGTAGGTAGAATGCTCATAATTACTTGCCCAATTTCAAAACAAACATCATTGCTATTTTCAAAATAAACACCTACACTTTCAAAACATCTTACAAAACTTGAAAACATTTTCAAAAGATCAACATCTTTGTATGCATTCTTACGAACGAGAGTCATTACAAAGATTTCCTAAACAATTGCCTCTTTACAAAATACTTTCAAAAACCACACAAAGCACAATTTTGAACAAAAGCAAGTGATCTAGCAAGTAACTAAGAGCCCATTGAAAATCATGGATGAAATGGGTGCTAACACCTTTCTTTTTCATAATCTACCCCCTGAACTCAAGAAATAATCTCAAAGGTCTTTCCTGTGCTTTTTCACCTTTCCTTTTGGATAAAAGAAAAGTCGTTATCGACTCTTGCTAACCGCAACATTTACGATCAAACGCAAAACCTTCAAGTTAGTTCTCCCACCGTATCACACTGAAGATTAAAATATAGTCGAAATCGCGATTTTTTTTAAAAGTTATATTTCAAAAATAATTTTTATGAAAATCTATTTGAAATAGCTTCATAACTAAGTTATTTTTTAAAATTTTGATATTCAAAAATAATTTTGATAAAAATAATGAAATACTTAAAATAATATTTTAAGAATAACTATTCAAATTAAATTTTTATTAAAAATTTCTATGAAATTTTTTTTTGAATTTTTTTATAGAAAAATATGTTACACTATAAAAATTACTTTAAAAAAAGACAAAACAAACGGGTCTTATATGCCATAGATCTGATTTGTTTCATCGTTTTTTAATGATTATTAGTTTTGTTAAAAAAAGTTATCAAGAATTTTTTTAAAAAAGAGGTTCAAATAAAAAATAACATGAGTATTGTTTATATAATTATACGATTACTTGTGCGATGTACGAATATATTTTATTAAATTAATTTTGGTAATTGTTATAATAACATAAAAATAATTTAAAATAGAGATACTAAAAGCTTTTTATATTGATCGTATTTTTTATGAAAATAAATTGAGAATAATTTTATAATTTTATTTTTGAAAAATAAAATATATTTTTAACATGATTAAGAAGAGAAAAAAAAATTAAAAGAGTGTAAAATAATAAAATTTGTATATGTATAGATAAAATAAGTATAACACAGAGCAGATGGATATTTTTTGCTATTTAAAAACATGAGTTTAGTATATTAGATTTTTTATTTATTTAATTATTGTTTAATCAGAAATTCAAATATAAAAAAAAACTAAAAAATTGTGATGCCAAAATTTATACTATAAAAAACATAATCATCGGTGTTTTATAAAAATTACATAAAATTATTTTCAACAATATATGTATCTGAAAAAAATATGCTAAAGAAATTTCAATTTAAATTTTTTTAGTCAAAATTAAATATAATGTATTATCAAATAGAATTGAATATACAATAAATAAATTTAGAGTATGATTAAAAGATTATAATTTTTTTAGAAATAAAAAAAAATGAAAATAATCGTGCATACATTATATTAATAATTTGAATGTAATATAGAGTAAAGATAGTGGTAAACCGTTATTAAATATGGAATATTTCAAATCAATATGTAATACAAAAGAAAATTTAAAACCTTAGAATCAAGCAAGACTCATGAACAAACTTAGAGATTCATTTTTTTGACTAAAAATATTATCATATTTCCTTCTTAGACACAAAAAAAACAAAATACTAACAAAGTAAACTTATAAAGAAACATTACAACATTCTCTCTTTTTCTTACTTTAATTAAATAGATATCTCCTATTTTTTTAGCAATTTCTAATATCTTATTTAATTAGAAATGATAAATAGAAATTACGAAATTATTGGATAAATAAACTGTTTTTTTAAGGTTCTGCATAAGTGTTTAAATATATATTAATTGTTAGTTTTTAATTTATTACTTTCCAATTTAATAATTTAATTAATAGTCTCTAATATATTAATTAATTAGAAATAATAAGTTAAATAGGTATTTTTTATTTTTTAGCCATTTCTAATATATTAACTAAGTAGAAATGATAAAGAGAAATTATTGAGTTTTCAGGTCAATATTTTTTAAATTTAAATTTAAATAAAAAATTAACTAATATTAATAATTATTAAATTAAACTAAATTTTGATTCTAAAAATTTCTTTAAAAACTTAACAACTTTAATTAATAAAAGGTTTGCATAGGTGTTTAAATATATATTGGTGCTTAAATATATATTAGTTATTAGTTTCCAATTTATTAGTTTTCAATTTAGTAATTTATTTAATAGTTTCTAATATATTAATTAATTAGAAATGATAAGTTAAATATGTATCTTCTATTTTTTTAGTAATTTATAATATATTAATTAATTAGAAATGATAAAGAAAGATTATGAAATTATTGGGTTAATATTTTAAAATTTAAATTAAAATAAAAAATAAATTAATATTAATAATTACTAAATTAATTTTAATTTTGGTTCTAAAAAATTTCTTAAGAGATTTAACAATTTTAATTAATATGTTATATTAATTAATTAGAAATGATAAGTTAAATATATATATCTCCTATTTTTTAGCTATTTTTAATATATTAATTAAGTAAAAATGATAAAGAGAGATTATAGAGTTATTGGGTTAATATTTTCAATTTAAAATTAAAATAAAAAATAAATTAATATTAATAATTATAAAATTAATCTTAGTCTTGGTTCCAAAAAACTTCTTAGACTTAATAATTTTAATTAATAAGATTTCATTTTAGATATTTTTATTATTTTGATATTTATTTTTTTAATATTAAAATTTAAAAAAATTATATTTAAAGTTATTGTAAATATTTTTTTTATAAAAATTATTTTAAAAATATATCTTTTTAAAAATTATGTGATTTTAACTTTGTTTTAATCTTTAAGAGTATATAATTATGTTTTTAGAAATCAAAAGTAGTCCTTCAATTTATAAATAATAAGCTTGAAATAATTTATATGTTTTAGAATTTGTTTAAAAGTTATTTTTAAAATACTGAGAAAAAAAGCATTTTTTAAAATTTATCAATAACAGACTCAAAATGTAAGTGGAACTTTTATTGTCCACCTCAACAAACATTAGATGATAATAAAAATATTAAAAACTTGAATTGAATTAAATATATGAATTTTAGAAATTGAAAATTTATGAAAAAATATATATCTACTTATTAATATATTAAAATTACAAATAAAGGCATTTATGGTTTGTAATTATATTTTATTTTTACTAAAACTTTAAAAATAAATAATAATTATTAAATTGAACTCAATTAATGTAGTGAAATAAATATTTATAAAAAATAATACAAATTGACTTGCATGTTCATTATAAAAAAGTTTTATATTTTATATATTTATAATTTTTTATTATATTAATAACTATTTATCATTAACTTTTTTTCATTTTTATCATGAGAAAAAGGATGGTGCATTTATAATATAAATTATTTGTATACCGTGAATTGATGATAATTATATAAAACATTAAGTTATATTGTAAATTTTAAAATATTTTAATGATTTGATATTATAAAATATTCTGATTTGATGTTAGTATAATATTTTTTCTCTAATAAAAAATATTAGGGAAAGGGGTCTTTCTAAGTGTATGATTCAGCTTGATATGTCAAAAGCAAATGATATGGTTAATTGGCAGGGTCTTGACCACATTATGCGTGAAATTGGGTTTTCTCTGAGATTTATCAACTGAATTATGACGGCTTTATTTAATGTGGCTTACAGGTTCTGCATAAATGGTTTCATGTCTGATTTGTTGCAAGCCAAGAGAGGGATTAAACAAGGATAAAGCTGTTAAAATGGGCTAGTCTGTATGGGTCAATTTATCCGGACCGACAAAACATGGGGCTCAGGCCTTTAAATAGGGTCCATATTTTTAAGAGTTTTTTTAGCCTAACTCTAAAAAGTCTGTTATCCATTAGGACTAGCCCGCATGGGCGTGGATAGTCCATTAGATCCGCATAGTTATGAAATTTAAAAAAAATATATTAATTCTTATATTGTGTTACTCTAAAATAACACATTGATTTTTCTCACATCACTAAATTTTATCTCTATTTTATTCAATCTTTCTCTTTTAAACATTACACATTAATATAATCAACATTCTTTCCTCGTATTCTATTAATTTCTCTTATGTTAAATATTTGAGTAATATTTTCTACAATTTAAACAAGTATTATATTTAAAAATATATTATAATATTTATAAAATATAATATAGTATTTAAAAATGTATTATATTCAAAATAATATAAATTTTTATTTTATTTATAATAAATATTATGGATTTTTTATTTTAATTTTTTTATTAAAAAAGCCCGTTTAGGACCGGGTAGCCCGAAACTCATCTAAGATCGGGTTCGGGTAGTAATTTTGAGGCCCGTATTACAATAGGTTTTGATCGTACCTGATCAGAATGGATCGTCACAGCTGGCTCGAGCAGAAGATGAGTGAGGTGGTGGGGGTACCTGCAAGACACTCTGATGCCAAAGTAAGTTGCAAAATGAGCAAGCAAGTGTGAGAGCTAGAAACTGTTGAATATTTGACCTTCTCGAAAGAGAGGATATTTATAACCTCCAACGCTAGGTCAATGTCTCTTCATTGGGGTAGTCAAGCAGGCCTAACATAGAGATTGTCAGGTCCTACGTGAGTAGTGGGGACCCGCATATGGTCCCCTACCTGGATTACGTCCTCCGCAAGATCAGGAGGATATGTATGCGATCTTTCTGGGGCCAAGAAAATCTGTGATATCCAGAGACGTTGGTAATCATCCCTACGAGGAGGATGGACGGGGAGGAGTCTCTGCTCGTCGTGGGTGATCCCTGCCATACGCGAGGTCGAGTGAGGGGACCAACCTTGATCGACGAGCTAGTCGGGGTGTCCTCGAAGGTGACCGTCCTTGGTCTACTCGGGGTGTTATCCCCGTGTGGTGAGGTTGTAGTTGCCCACTGTATTCGAGGATAAAACCGGTCAGTGGTTCCAGTTGACACTTAGATTGGACCTCATTGGGAGTTGGGCCAAGGGCAGGCCCAATCTAAAACAGGAGCTCCCAAGTCGTTGCTCCTAATGAAGGAGTTATGACTTAGTTCTAGTTCGTCCTTTTACGAGGTGCACTGTTCGACATGGAGCTTTTATACCATAGACGGGGAACGTCATCGGTTCAAGATTCTACCCCGAGCAGCGGTCAGAGTGGGCTCGAGGAGGACTCGCGGGGAGAAGACGATACACTTGTCAGATACGTGGCGTAGCTCTTGGGAATAGTAATGATGACCTAGGAAGTATAGGCCATCATTGACTAAGCATGTAGGTGTCGAGGAGAAAGGCGGCTTGTGAGCTGCTCGATGCAAAGTTTCATATTCCATGTCAGCTCTATAAATAGGGCTTCAGGCCTCATAATTTACTTTCATATTTTCACGCTCTCCGCTTTCTCCACTGTCAACACCGTACCATTTTCCAGAATCCTTGAATCCTCCGCATAGTCTGTCGCGTACTCTTCCTCAACCATCGTCGCTCTTCATGTATTCTTCAAGTAAGTGTTCCCTTTCCTTGATATCTTGTGTGTAAATAGATTTTGATGATGTTTAGTGGTAGGATTTCGTATCTGGGGGGCTCTTCTCGGGGAACTCATGCGTTTAGGCATATGATTTGTGATTATGCCCGTGATATTCGTCCTTTCGTCGATACTTAGGTTAGTCTTCCCCATGATCTCCATGTGTTTGGCCAACAAATTTATGAACTTGGTCGTGATATTCATAATCTGCTCGTAATATCCGTCTTGTACCCGGTACATAGGTTAGTCTTCCCCGTGATCTCCATGTGTTTGGCTAACAAGTTTATGAAGTTGGTCGTGATATTCATAAATCTGCTCGCAATATTCATCTTGTGCCCGATACATTTATGAAAACATGCGTTCGTCGTTAGGATCACCGTGTGATCCTAGAGGGTTGGCATGATTTTCATGGGTCGGTCGAGGTCTCCGTATTTCCCCTTTTGTGCGGATGACCGTCGACTTGGTATGGGCAGTGCTTAGACTTTTCATATGCGTCATTGGGAAGGGGGATTTGGATTTTCTATCGAATTCACCGGTTTCCTCTGCTTTATAGGTAAATGGATGACACTCCCGAATCGTCAAAGAATATGGAGACTGAAGGGACCAGCACCGCCGAGGAGAACATTAATTTGGTCGACGCTCGATGACGCTATCAAAGTTGCCTTTCAAAATGATCTTAGTCCCTAAAGAAAAGTGCTAAGTCATCTCACAACATTGCTATCATGGTCATACGATGACCCAACGCCCGTCCCTTCACATCCAACGATGGGGCTTCTTATCAAATCAATGGTAAGATAGCAACATATAAAGAAGGAGGAAAAACACTTCTAAAACCTTTTGAGTAGTTAGATTCGCTCCTAGTTACTCGCTTGCTCACAACAAAAACATTTCATACACCTACACTTTCATCTTTGAACTATTTTTGAAACAAACACTTTGTATACATTCTTATAGAAACGAGAATCATTACAAAGTTACATTTTCAAAATACTTTAAAAAAAACCACACACCACAAGCACATTCAAACAAAAGCAAGTGATCTAGCAAGTAACTAAGAGCTCATGGAAAACCATGGATGAAAAGGGTGCTAATACCTTCCCTTTTCATAATCTATCCCCCGAACTCAAAAACATCTCTAAAGGTCTTTCCTGTGCTTTTTCACCTTTCCTTATTGGATAAAAGAAAAGTCGGTGGCGACTCTTGCTAAACTGCAACATTTGCGAACACAAATGCAAAACCTCAAGTCAGTTCTCCCACTGTATCACAGAACTGGTGACTATGCTGGGGATTATTTTAAAGTGGGGTTACCTTAGGGTTAGATCACATTTATTTGCTTATATTGTTTGACTTGTTTGCTTTACGTTTTGGTTTCTTGTTTGGGTTTGTTTTAAATCCTACACCTGGATTTATGGACACCTTTTAGGTAAGTAGCAATAAACTGTGAGGAAACTGTGTGGGGTATACCGACACGGTTGAAGCAGTAGCTACATTGATGTGGAACTTTGATTGGTATCGGTAACCCTTGAGTCAATCAAGGAGAGTACGGGGCCACCGCGTGGTGTCGTGAAGCATCAACTGACCTTAGAACCTTACTTGACCAACTTGTCCATTAGGAAGTAGCGAGATAACCAACTTTGATGCAGTCCGAAGTTGGTTGATACTCGATGCTACACTCATTGAGGTTTGACTCTTGAGTTTTGTTCGGTTGCGAGTTAATCGCTTATTGAACAAAGCTTGGGAGAAAGATCAGTGATATTGAGATCCCTTAGAACCCGGTTACTATTAACTAGGACAGGTTGAGCCAACTAAACTTCAAGAGGGTACTTACCTACAAACTCCATGCTAGCCTAAAACTAAGGACTTGTCTGCTTTGTATGAATATGATTATTTTTATATAAACTTGCTTACCTCGCATATTTGTACATAACATCATAACATCATACCATAGCATTTTCAATAACCATTTCAAGGATCTCGAGGGTCTTTGATGCAGGGTCATGTTGAACCAGACGTCTATCAAGGGGCAAGAGGATTTATTTTCCTCTAAACAAACACCGTCAAAAGTCAAGTACAACAACTTGAGTCAAGGTCTATGACCCACTTGACATGGTGAGCTTAATTCTCATGAAAAGACATCCACCGATGCAAAGTTCTCCAATCAAAGCTGTTGATCAAAGTTCAACTTCTAACATGTTCTTGTCTTTACCCCGCGAGATCCTTGAAAACATGCATCCACATATCATGCATCATTTCATGACAGGTTCTCCCATACATGTTTCCTTATCTTCCTACTGTTTATTTCAGTAAGATGGATATGGAACAAACGCTGAAAGATCTTCAAGCTCAAAACGCTCAATTCCAACAAATGCTCTTGACTATGGCTAAGGGGAAAGAGGACCTAAAAACTCTCTTTCTCAAAGACAAGAAGTCCAAGAAGTCAGTAGGTGTCCTGAACTTGAGAAGAGGACCTAGAGGACCGGTTAAGAGAGCTCTAGATATTTCAACTCCATCCAATATGGGGGATAGTCATGAAGAAGACAACAGTCTGGAGATTGATGAAGTCGAAGCTTACTACTCCGAGGAACAATATCCTCCCACTGATGACAAGTACAAACAATTGGAGGATCGCCTCAATGCTATGGAGATTCAATAAATACCTGGCTTGGATTTAGGAGACATGGGTTTAGTTTCTGGAGTGGTCATCCCGCCAAAGTTCAAAATCCCTACCTTTGCCCTGTACAATGGAGTCTCATGTCCTCAAGATTCAACCATACACAACTGATCCTAAACTTTGGATCCATTTCTTCCAAGAAAGCCTAGTAGAGACTCAACTCGAATGGTTCTATCAATTGGAGAGTTCTCGCATCCACACCTGGGAGGATTTAGCTGCTGCTTTTTACAAGCAGTATCAATAGAATGCAGATCTTGCACCAACTCGTGTGCAATTGCAAAACATGACCATGGATTCCCACGAGAGCTTCAAAGGATACGCCCAAAAGTGGAGAGATCTGGCTGGTAGGGTGCAGCCCCTTTAACTGACAGGGAGCTGATTGACATCTTTATGGGAACTTTGACAGGGCCTTTCTTCAAACACTTGATCAGAAGCTCCTCGATCGGGTTCACCGAGCTAATACTGACCAGCGAAAGAGTCGAAGCTGGCATCAAAAGTGGAAAGATTCAAGAAGATAGACCTTCTGATGCTCAGAAAAAGCCATATATTGGGAAGAAAGAGCCAAATGTTGTGTACAGTCAAAAGAGTCGTCGTGACCAACACGTGGGGGCAGTCCTGATCTCTGGTTCTGCGTCACACCGACAACAGTAAAGGGGAAATCAACAAAGGCCAGACGAGCCCAAAAGACAGTTCACCAAACTCAACATGCCGCTGTCTCAAGCACTACAACACTTGTTGAGGATGAATCTGATTGCATTGATAAGACCTCATCCAAACCCCAAGACTTCTTCTCCTAACTACAATCCTAATGCAACGTGTGCTTATCATTCTGACAGTCCCGGGAATGACACTAATGATTGCTGGGCATTAAAGTACAAGATTCAAAATTTGATTGACGCCAAGGAGATCGAGTTCGACCCTCCGGAGACTCCAAACGTGATCATTACTCCTTTGCCAAATCATTGAGAGCAACTCGTTTCATTTTGAATTTTCAATTGTAATTTCTTTTGTTATTCAAACAATTATCTATTAATGTCAAACTTTGTTTCATTAATGCTTTGCATATGTTTGTCTTGATTTGATCCACTCATTTTCATCACATTTAAATTGTGCTTTTTACTCACTTTATGACATTCAACTCTTCCTAAAAGTTACAAGCCTTTAGAGGGAGGATGACGAAAACAATTCCATAATCTTATACAGTATGCTTTTGAACAGACCTTGCTGACAATGTACAAGCATTCTTTCAAATCCTAAACACTGGAGTTATAAGGAAGATAATCTCTAGTCAATCCCTTCGAGCCAAAGAAGTAGAAGTTTTATGTTTTAACACAAATTGAAACCTTTAATCAAAACCTGGGGCAGGGTAGTCTCTCAGTTAATTCAAATGCACGTTAAGCCGCAAACTCTCATCTCGTAATACAACGAATGACGTCAAGAAACATTCCTATGGGATCAAAAGACAGTGATGGTTCCCTATCACATAGGCAATCATTATCTCTCAAAAAGAAAAGCCCGCTAAGTCAAAACCTACAAAGGAGACTTAAAGAAAACTGGGGCATCCCGCTGACTGTAATCTCGACACAAGAACGGTCAGGAAAAAATCAGGGATAACAAATAAAAAAAGAGGTCATTACAAATCCTCAACAACATGAAAAATGTTGCAAAGAATGCCTGCCTTCCGATAAACTTAACTTGGCTGAACCATCACCAAAACTTCATTCCAGACTCAATTGGAGTTCAAACGCACAATTAACTGAGTTTAGGACTGAAGAACAACACGAAGAACGGACGGGTACAAATACACTTTTAGCCTTTATCCTTTGTTTCTTAAACCGTGAACCAAGCCACGTTACAACCCTTCAAAAGTCCTAATTGAAGCATGGGTTAGTTCGAAAGCATACTGTTACAAAAGGTATCCTGACTCCTGTAAGGCTTTACTCAAAATCCAGAGTTGAATTTTTCTTGCAAAATTTCTTTACTTTCTAAAAATGCATTTTTCAAAAATTCAAGACAGACATAAAACTTTGCATTACTTGAACATCACTGTATGCATATGGCTATTTGTTTGACAGCGGAGAAATTCACAATGAATATCCGATGAACAAAAGCTCTCTCAGTGAACAAAATCACTTCAAGAAGGATGACACTTCCATTGACAAATATCCTATCAACAAGGGAACATGACATGTCACTAACCAACACACTTGGGGCACTCCGGTCAAGATTCCAAGAAATCTCTCAAAGTGAAAAGTAACCAGGGACAGATCTCCATCTCCGTCACTTAGGGCATTGAATGTCAACCTCAACAAAGGGTTATGTACAATCAAACATCTTTTGGAAATGCCACAAACATTTGCTGCTAGGGGCAGTGACAAGTCTACCCAAAGTCCATCTCATAGGATGATCCCCAAGCCAGAGTTTAATCTCTGAAAACCCTTCTCTAGTTGAGACAACCTCAGGAATCCTCGAGGACTTCCCCCCAACAAAGTCGTCATCTCTCTAGTAGACCGGAAACAGGGCTTATTTTCCCAACAAACGGTAGGATTCCCCAACTTGAGTTTGCCTCTCTGACTACTACAAATCAAAGGACCATAACTCCTCTTCCCTAGTAGACTACTCTAAAATCCCCAGCAAGTTACTGTGAAACCTGGACCCGACCAAATATCAGTTCAACTTCGACTCCCCAGTAGAGCAACGGACAACCGAGACTCCTGCATTCTTTTCCCAAGCAGGAATAAACATTATCCCCATAGAGCTTTCAATATTCCCCAGCGGAGTTCTCCTCAAACAAAGCAGGAATCCCCAGTTGAAACATTCTAAGCAAAGTTTGAAGACACCACCAACTCTTCAACAACAGTTCAGGGTTTAACGACTCCCCAGCATAGGTCGAGGATTTATCTTCCCAGACAAAATACATTCATTAAACATTTCACATTTCATACATCCTATTTACCTACATGATAAGTGCACACAACACAATCTCATTTATTTTGAGAACATCATTACGCAATGCATACATCATGACATTGCATACAACTAACTCTTTACCTTTTCAGGAAAGACCAATCAATATATGGCTACCATCAACCTATTCAAGTTCCAGATTAATACCTGTAACAAGTCAGGAAAACTATCTGTGGACGACTGATTGTAGATTAATACCTGTAACAAACCAGGAAAACTATCTACATGAAGAGATTGAAGATTAACACCTGTGACAAGCCAGGAAAACTATCTTTCTTTCTCAGGTCAAAGATTAATACCTAAAACCAGACAGAACAACTATCTAATTGACCAGATGAAGCAACCCTACACATGTCCCTCCCTTCCAAGATGCAGTTTTACACGGGCTCATCATGAAGCAACCCTACACAGGTTCCTTCTCAGGAAATTTCAGATGAAGTTTTACACTGACTCATCATAAAGAAACCCTACATCGGTTCCTTCTCACCTCCAGATACAGTTTTACACGGACTCATCATGAAGAAACCCTACACCGGTTCCTTCTCACCTCCAAATGCAATTTTACACGGACTTATCATGAAGCAACCCTACACCGGTTCCTTCTCACCTCCAGATGCAGTTTTACACGGACTCATCATCAGGTAACCCTACACCGGTTCCTTCTCACCTCCAGATGCAGTTTTACACAGACTCATCATCAGGAAACCCTACACAGGTTCCTTCTCACCTCGAGATGCAGTTTTACACGGACT
This sequence comes from Vicia faba, assembly GCA_948472305.1. Classification (NCBI taxonomy): domain Eukaryota; kingdom Viridiplantae; phylum Streptophyta; class Magnoliopsida; order Fabales; family Fabaceae; genus Vicia; species Vicia faba. Next base: position 707,046,082 of record OX451740.1, read on the forward strand.
CATCATCTAGCAACCCTACACCGGTTCCTTCTCACCTCCAGATGCAGTTTTACACGGACTCATCATCAGGAAACCCTACACCGGTTCCTTCCTCCCAAGACGAATTTTTACACGGACTCATCATGAAGCAACCCTACATAGGTTCCTTCTTTCCCCAATGAGGTCGCCACAGACTCATCATCAGGCAACCCTGCATCGGTTCATTCTCTTTCCAAAACAAAGTTTTACACAGACGCATCATCAAGCAACCCTACACTGGTTCCTTCTCTTTCCAAAACAAAGTTTTACACGGACTCATCATCGAAGAAACCCTACACAGGTTACTCCTTTCCAGATGAAGTTTTACATGGACTCGTCATCGAAGAAACCCTACACAGGTTACTCCTTTCCAAATGCAGTTTTACATGGACTCATCATCAAACAACCCAACATTCAAATATAATCCAGATACAATCACCTTTGGATGGTATCTTTAATCCCATCTCCAACAAGATTCTATCACCTCTCCAAATGGCATCTTTAAGCCCATTCCTCCTACCATCGCATCGCCGAGTGCAAATTTTTGGGCACTCTAGTGTCCAATCATCTTCCACCTTCGAGTCACGAATGGCAGATTTACCAATCTAACTCTTCAGGTGTAAGAAGATTGAACAGGGGCAGCTGTTGTACCCCAAAATTTTCCCTCTCATTTCTCAAGGAATTACCCTGGATCCTCAAGTTTGCTTCCATCCAATTACAAGCCTTGAATTATCAATTTTTCCAAGCAAATCATTCACAAGGGCAAAATGGTCATTTGCACATTGAAAGGTCAAACTTTGACTTTTGGATCAAAACCAAAGAATCATATTTCATCAAGACATGTTGGAATGCGAGTTTTGTTTCATCAAGAAATTCAAAAGTCAAATTTACCATGGAAAAGCCAAGTTTTAAATACTTAGAACTTTTCTAAATTTGACACTTCAGAACTTCTAAGCCAGCCTCCATGCAAGTGCAGTAAGAGTTTGCAAACATGGTTCATAACATAGCCTTCAGTCAGAACATGGCTCTTCAACCTCTACAAAAGATCAGTCAGAGTTTGCCAGTTTAATTCAAAGAAGGTTAAGGAACGCACTGTAAGCTTTCCAGAAAGTCTGAAAGCTCCTTCAGAACATGCTGGAGCCAGAAGATAAGAGGATCAGAAGATTAGGTGCTACGCAAGCTCAGAACTTCTGATCCAGAACTAAGCCTTGGTGTAGAATCTCACGTTGCAGGATTTCTGGTTGTGATAAGTCTCATCATCATTTAATGCTCATTTAATTCTCACAACCACCTTTTGAGTCTTTATCCAAAGGATTTCCACCACGTGTACCTCTACTATCTTGGGATAGCAGCTTTGACACTAAGCCCATGCTTTGCTTTTTGCTTTTCCTTAATTCCTGCTGACAGCCACCATGCTTGCTTCAAAAAACAAGGCAACGCTTCAGCACATGAAGGCCATATACAACACTCTGGTCAAAACTTGACCAAATCCCAAAACCTGGGTTTACACAACCTACTGCAGACCTATGACCAACAGCTAAGCTCAGCCTACGTCTGCATCCCATGATTGTACCAAACTAGCATACGAAAAACTGTGATGAAAAAGCAAAGGAACGGGATGATAAAACAGGTTCAAATCCCACTTGCTTTTCCCCCTAAAATCACAACAAATTCATCTATAAATACTTGGCTCCATCATATGTTCACGAGGGGAGAGGCTGAAGGCTAGAGGCTGGCTTTTGGAGAGAGGTTAGAGAAAAGGAGAGAAAACAAAGTTGTGAAATCTTCATAAAAATCCAGATTTCTCATATACAAAAACAAACCTTTGTTCTTCCCTTTGAACCAAAGAACACAATCACACTTCCGTTTCTCTTGCTGACTTAGAAACATCCAAAGGCAGCCACTCAAAGCTCCAAGCATGCTCCAGGTAAGTCTTTCTGACTTTACTTGTTTTTCATTCTGAACATCATTTAGCATGTAAATATCATAGTATTAATGTTGTATATATCATTGCATGAATAGAAAAACCATGGATCAGAACTTCTAGAATAATGCTAGGCCCAAACTTAGGATTAGAACTTCTATGAACTGTTGTGCTGTTATTCCTCTGACTTGCTGTTTGCCAAAAATGAATGAGTTGTTGACGTGCTGATTAATATGAGAAAAGAATTGAAATGTAATATATAACTTCTGATTTTCACATGCTGATAATACACATAACTTCTATGATTTTTTCTCACTGTTAACACACATTGAATTTCTGATTCTTATATGCTGATAACGCACAAAACTTCTGATGTTCACTCACAGTCTCAACACAACACAGAACTTCTAAATTCTCTTTACATATCAAATACACTGAACTGCTGACGTTTGCTCATTGTTTTAATATAATACATAACTTCTGACTTTTGGTTCACTGGCTGAACACCACCCAGAACCTCTGTGTTTTCCCTCTAACATTTTTGCAGGACCTCAGAGTGTACGAATCTAGAACTTCTGATCCCACTGATGTTTCCTGCTGAGTCACACGCCTGGCTTCAGAACTTCTATTCCTTGTTTGCAGAAACACGTTGTTTCTACCTTGCATTTATTTTCCTTTTCATCTTTTTAAATATTAACATAAAAAACATAAAAACATTTTCCTTTTACTAATTAATTTATTTATTTTTCATTAAGACAAAAAACCATTTTCTAAACAAATTCTTTTTCTTTCTTATATTACACATTTCTATATGGTTGTAATAGTAATTTATGACTTATTTTTACTTGTAATCCCCATTCATAAATATGCACCCCATCCCCTAAATATTGTAATAGCGTAGGACTTTACATTTTTGCAATTTATCGCTTTCAAAATGTAAATGCTAATAATTAAGCGTGTATGGCAAGATAAAACCAACAAGTAGACAATCCTAATCAAGACTAAATTCATGCAATCAAACACACTTTGCACACATGCACCCTTAGGGTAATTCCACTTGTCGCCTTACAAAAATGGTCATGTTATGCATGTGAGATATCTTAGCACAAATGAATCGAAAAATACAAGATCATAGTCCCTCAATGACGCTATCAAAGTTGCCTTTCAAAATGATCTTAGTCCCTAAAGAAAAGTGCTAAGTCATCTCACAACATTGCTATCATGGTCATACAATGACCCAACGCCCGTCCCTTCACATCCAACGATGGGGCTTCTTATCAAATCAATGGTAAGATAGCAACATCTAAAGGAGGAGGAAAAACATTTCTAAAACCTTTTGAGTAGGTAGATTCACTCCTAGTTACTCGCTTGCTCACAACAAAAACATTTCATACACCTACACTTTCATCTTTGAACTATTTTTGAAACAAACACTCTGTATACATTCTTATAGAAACGAGAATCATTACAAAGTTACATTTTCAAAATACTTTAAAAAAAACCACACACCACAAGCACATTCAAACAAAAGCAAGTGATCTAGCAAGTAACTAAGAGACCATGGAAAACCATGAATGAAAAGGGTGCTAATACCTTCCCTTTTCATAATCTACCCTCCGAACTCAAAAACATATCTAAAGGTCTTTCCTGTGCTTTTTCACCTTTCCTTATTGGATAAAAGAAAAGTCGGCGGCGACTCTTGCTAAACCGTAACATTTGCGAACACAAATGCAAAACCTCAAGTCAGTTCTCCCACCGTATCACAACTGCCTACGCCTATGTTGTACTACTGACCTAGCGGCTGAATCAATGGCGAGTTAATGACAGGCGACCTCGGGGTCGAGACCGGGCATCTCCGTGGCGCTCAACGCGAACAGATCAGCATTCTCCCTTAAGCAAGCCTTGATCTACTTCCTCTCCAGGTCGGGGAGTCCGGTGCTGATCTTCACCCCTTTGTTCGAGTCTTCACCGAGAGGGACGAGCTTGAAGTCCCCATTTGGAATTGGTCGGAGGAGCCCTTACTCGCCATTGGATGCTTCGTCTTGGTCGAAGCGGATGTCCAACGAGATTGAGTCGACCTTTGGAGGAGCCCTATATGCTTCCGCGGACTGTGGCTCTGATTGCTTTGGCTCCGGTCGTTCTACTGCAGCTCTCTTGGTGGGTCGTGCCCCAGTGTGGATTGTGCTTTATCCCTTGGCCGCCATATTGAAGCATCTTCGGGCAGCTACTAGGTCTCCCTGGATGGTGGTGACACATTCCATTTTTATGTAGAATTTCATCTTCAGATGGACGGTGGAGGGTATTGCGGTCAAATATGCCAGTGTCGATCTCCCTAGGATGCAGTTATAGAGAGATGGGTAGTCGATGACCAGGAATCGCACCTTGACTTTCCTGGTGGCAGTATCCTCGCCGAAGGTGACCATGAGCTCCACGTACCCCCATGGCTTAGAGGCCGAGCCGATAAAGCCTTTCAGGTCGGACCCCGCGTATGGTGTAAGGTGAGAGTCGTCGAGTTGCAAGGTTCTAAAGAGCTGGGTGTACATCAAATCGACGGAACTTCCCTCGTCGACCAAGACGCGATGAACATTGAAGTTAGCCATGCTCGCCTTGATCATAAGAGGGGTGGATGAATTGGGGGGCCCTCCGGGAAACTCCTCGAGGTAAAAGGTAATTGGATCCGATCTGCCGTTAACTCTGTCGAAATTCACTGTTTGCTTGGGGGGCGCATCGACAAGCTCGTCTAACTTCCTCTTTGCTAAATTTATAGTTATGTCATTAAACCCTCCACCATTTATGACCATGGAGGAGGGGGAGCTTTCCCACCCGCTGTGCGTGGACAGAGGCTCTTCCATATATTCGGGGACGTAGAAGTCTCCGGTCTCGTAACGAAGAATACGGTCTGGATGGGAACCGACTCATCAGATGGCCGTGCATCCTCCTCTATCTCCCTTTTTTTGAGGGCATCTCGACAGGAGGCGTCATCGCGCCGATATTGCCCGAGTCTTCCCCTTTTTATAAGGGTCTCAATAGCATCCTTGAGATGGACACAATCTTTAGTCAAGTGCCCATGGCTGCGATGATATTGGCAGTATTTGCTCCAATCTGCCTCGGGCTTAGCAGGAGCGGGGCGAGGATGCTTGACGCTGCCATCCTTGAAATCTATGTTAGCACACTCTGCCAAAATTCACTCGCGGGAAGTCGTTTTCGGAGTGTACTCAGTAAATCTCCCCGAGGGTCCTCTTTGCTCACGAGGTCTCGGGGTTTGTCATCCCTCCTCTTCTTGCTAGATTGTCGAGGAGGGTTGGAGTCTTGTTGTCGCAGATTGATGGTTGATCCATGATTCCTGGGGTTATGGTGTCCCGGGCTCTATTAGTCACTTCCCTCTCCTTGTAGTCCATGTATGCTCTGGCTTTCTCGAGGAGGGCGTCGAATGTCCGTGGTAGTTTGATGCCAACAGCCTTTCTGAATTCCGTGATCGGGAGGAGTTCCCTCTTGAGCAGGTATCTCTTCATATGATCGGTGCAGGAGACATGGATGGCCTCCCGGTTGAACCAATTAATAAATTCCCTCAAGGTCTCGTTGTGTCCCTGGACGATAGCCTTGAGGGCTGCTTCGGTTTTTGGGTGTCGACATGAAGTAGTAAATGAACTGATGAATTGGTTCTTTAAATTTCGCCAGGAGGTGATTGACCCCGGGGTGAGATTCTTGTACCAATCCATCGCAGCTTTCCTCAAAGTCATGGGGAACAATCGACATTTTATTGGTCCCCCAACATTTTGATAATGCAGCATCGCCTCGAACCCGTCTATATGGTCGACCGGGTCGGCAATGCCATCGTACTCCTTTAGATGGGAAGGCTTCTCCATGCCCGGGGGGATGGGTGCTTCCATGATGTCTTGTGACAAGGGACCGCGGGGGTCATCTTTGTCACTCCTATCTGGCGAGCGAGAAGGAGATTTGTTGTAGTGGTGGTTATGGATGCCCTGGTCGCGCTGAGCATTCCTCGGGCGGTACGGCCGTTTGTTATTTCCCTTGCTCTGTCCCCAGGGGGTCTTTTCTCTTGACGCGATGGGATGTGATAGCGTCTCCCCGTGTCGACGGGCTGGTCCCTCTCCAATGCGGGACTTCGCCCGATTGGTCGGGGAGAGGGATTTCGAGAGGCGTCCCGCCTACGTCTCCGTGGGGGAGATTAGGGATGTTCCTCTACTTGGAGAGGAGGGGGAGACTGTGGCCTCATATGTCTCCTGGGGGATCTCTAAGCATCTTCGAGTTCCCTCAAGCTCTCTCCTTGAGAGAAGATCAGATAATTTTTCTGGTTTATCGCCCCGAACAGTGCCCTGGTCGTGGCGTCTGCTCCAGCGGGAACGGGGACCTCCAAGAACTGGTTGGGTTGGTGGTTCTGAGGTGGTGGCTGTGATACGGTGGGAGAACTGACTTGAGGTTTTGTTTTCGCAAATGTTTCGGTTTAGCAAGAGTTGCCACCGACTTTTTATTTTATCCTAAAGGAAAGGTTAAAAAAGCACAGGAAAAACCTTTGAGATGTTTCGTGGGTTCGGGGAGTAGATTATAGAAAGGGAAGGTATTAGCACCCTTTCTATCCATGGTTATCCATGGGCTCTTAGTTACTTTCTTAGATCACTTGCCTTGTATTTTCAATTGTTTGAAATGGTGCTTTGTGTGTGGGGGTTTGAAAATGTTTTGAAAAAGATGCCTTGTCTAGGCTGCCCTTGTAACAATTCTTTACTCGAATGTTTTACAAAAGGTGTTTGTCTTTTTGAAAAGATGTTTTAAAGTTTTGAAAGTTGTTTTGAAAGTGTATTGTGGAGTGGTTTTTTTGAAAAGTAGCAAGGATGTTTTCTTTGCAAGTTTGATCAAGTAACTAAGAGTTGTCTACTCCTAAATTTACTCAAAGATTTTTCTCATGTTTTAACCCTTTTAACAGTGTTGTTTCACCATTGTATTTGGTGAACAACCTTGTGTTAGGATGTTAACGGGACAGGCGCGGGTCATCGTATGGACCATGATAGCAATTTTGCAAAGTATCTTAGCATTTTTCGAGGGACTAAGATCATTTATAAGGCAACTTTGGATAGCGTCATCGAGGGACTATGATCTTTTGATTTTGTTTGTTTTACCAAGATACTTTGCATGCGTAACATGGCCCATTTTTGAAGGCAACAAGTGGATGTAACCCTAGGGGTGTTTGTGTGCAAGTGCGTTTTATTTCATACAAGAGTTTATCTTTGAATTATGATTTTCTATTTCATTGATTTTATCTTGTCATACACATCCTAATTACTAGCATTTATTTTTAAAAGCAATAAAAAATCAGGAATATAAAATCCTACGCTATTACAACAATTAGGGGGGTGGGGATACATATTTGTACATGGGGTGGTTCAACGAGAAAAATAGACAAGAAAACAAAAAAAACAAAAACAAGATAGAGAGAAAGAGAGAGGGAGCCAGCGCGCTGCTGAGAGGTCATCAGAAGTTCTGACTCGGGCCCGCTGCCAGATGATCAACCTTTTGGTTAAACTGTATGAGTAAGAACTTCTGACTCTTGCACCTGCAAAACAGAAACCTGTTAGTGGGAAGATCAGGAGTTCTGACCCCCATGCGCTGCAAGACAAAAGTTTGTTAGTGGGGAAATCAGAAGTTCTGATCCTGCTGGAAATACAATAATTCTCAGAAGTTCTGATATTATTGACAGCAAAACATGCTTCAGATGTGCTAACGTCAAAGTCAGCACTTGGCTTCTCCCTGTGCTAGTCAGAACATCTGCAATTTTATTATTTTTCCACAAAACAGAAAACATGTTTGAAACAGCTTCAGCAAATGTCAGAGCGTTTTAGGAGACAGAACCAACAAGGTCACAGGCAGGTTCTATGCTGGCTCAACTTCCTATCTAAACATTCTGAGGTATGAAAATCCTCAGAACACAAACAGCAGTAACATGATATTTACATTATGTTTATTTGAGCATGCAAATCTGATGATGCTTAGCAGCGTGATGAAGGTCAGCAGGTGCTTACCTGGCTGTTGGACAAGTTTGTGGATGAGAGCTAGCTTTTGGCTCTGATGGTGTTCTGGACAGGTTCTTTTTGAAAGGGGTAGATGCAGGTGTATGTATGGTCAGAGGCTGAAAGAGTGTTCTTTAGTCACAAAGAAAACTGGGTATTGATGAAGTTTGAAGGTAAGAAATTCAAAGTTATGAAACACTGGAGATTTTGGCAGAGTTTCACAGCACTTTCTTGCTAAAAATTTCTGTTTCTCTTCTAGCAATTTTTCTGTTTTTTGGACGCCCTCTTTCAGTGGACAATGGTTCTCTATTTATAGGCAAAGCTCTTGTGAATTTCTTAAACATTAAAGGCGCCAACAGAGGTTGAATTGTTCTTTGAAAGAAATTCTTGGAAAGTTGTGATAACAGATAGCCTTTCAGCCTAGGCTGGAACAGAAGGCATGGATTGGGGAGAAGTGACCTCTTAGGTGGACGGTGGCGCGTAGACCCATGCCTAAACCTGCATAAAGGCGTTTACCAAGCCACACGTGAAGAGATCCCTTGGGTGAATGTTCAGGAGTGGTTGGGAGCATTAATGAGCATTAAATGGTGATGAGACTTATCAACACCAATATTCTGGTAATAGGAAACAAACTTGAACCAGCAGTTCTGCTTTACCAAAAACAACGTAAACCATGCTCTGGTCCTGGCCTATTGTTGTTTTAGCAAATTCTAGAGATTCTCCTGACTTTCTGACATGTTCCTTGGATTTGCTTCTGGAAATCCTGGACTTAGAGATTCTGTATCAGTGTAACACCCACTCTTCTGACCTTTTCATCTTCTGATTTCAGCATGTTCTGAAGGAGCCTTCAGACTTCCTTGCTTCCTTTGCATTCCTTTAGCAAACTCTGGCTGAACTTGCGTAACTGCTGAAAGAGTCATGTTATGTTTGAGGCTTACGTGTTGAATCACGTTTGCAACTTCTGACTGAGTTGATGTAGCTACTAAAAGAGTCATGTTCTGTTTGAGGCTTACGTGTTGAATCACGTTTGCAACTTCTGACTGAGTTGATGTAGCTGCTGAAGAGCCAACTTTTGACTGCGTTGAGTCAAGCTTGCAACTTCTGACCATTAAGCCAAGCTTGTAACTTCTGACCGTTTCTATCTGGAGTTTGGTCCAGAAGTTCTGAAGCGCTATTTTCTTCTTAGACACCCATTTTTTAGAGAAAAATTCCAAATGTTTAGAATTTAATTTTTCTCAAGATAAAAGCGCTGCCTTTAGAGCTTGTGTGATCATTTTGTTCTTGTAAATGGTTTGCTTGGGAAGAAATGATAATTCAGGACTTGGATTTGTTTCAGAGAGACTCTGAGATTCCAAGATGATTTCCTGAAGAAAGAGAGGGCAAATTTTGGGGTACAATAGTTGCCCCTGTTCAATCTGCTTGGACCTGAAGAGTTAGATTGGAAGATTTGCCTTTCGTGGCTCGAAGGTAAAAGGAGATTGGACACTAGAGTGCCCTTAAATTTGCACTCGCCAAGACATGGATGCGGGAATGGGCTTAAAGATGCCATTTGGAGATGGCTTAGAGATGCCATCTGGATAGGTGACAAAATCTTATCGGGGATGGGCTTAAAGATGCCATCTGGAATGTTCGTTGAACTGTAGGTCGTTGATGAGTGAGTGAGCATCAGAAATGTATCCCTATTTTGGAACACCTCTGGACCAGGGGTCTGAATAAGCAATAGATTGATGTCCGTATCTGGAAGCATCCGTAAACTGTTTTCAAATATTTGAAGAATCTGAACAAGCGATAGGTTAACATCCGTTACTGGAGAATCCGTAAACTGTTTTCAGAAGTTTGAAGAATCTGAACAAGCGATAGGTTAACATCCGTTACTGGAGAACCCGTGAACTGTTTTCAAAAGTCTTGAAGTTGAATAAGCAATAGAGCAGCATCCGTTGTTGGGAAGCGTCCGTAAACTGTTTTCAAAAGTTGGGTCTGAACAAGCGATAGATTAACATCCGTTGTTGGGAGGAATCCGTAAACTGTTTTCAGAAGTTGAAGAATCTGAACAAGCAATAGGTTAACATCCGTTACTGGAGAACCCGTAAACTGTTTTCAGAAGTCTTGAAGTTGAATAAGCAATAGAGCAGCATCCGTTGTTGGGAAGCGTCCGTAAACTGTTTTCAAAAGTTGGGTCTGAACAAGCGATAGATTAACATCCGTTGTTGGGAGGAATCCGTAAACTATTTTCAGAAGTTGAAGAATCTGAACAAGCGATAGGTTAACATCCGTTACTAGAGAACCCGTGAACTGTTTTCAGAAGTCTTGAAGTATCTAAACAAGTGATAGGTTAACATCCGTTACTAGAGAACCTGTGAACTGTTTTCAGAAGTCTTGAAGTTGAATAAGCAATAGAGCAGCATCCGTTGTTGGGAAGTGTTGTACCCCAAAATTTTCCCTCTCATATTCTTCAAAGTTTGTCAAGAATCATCTTCAAATGGTTCAAGACTTCTCAAGGGTTGCACAGTCAAACATCCTCCTAAGCTAGTCAAAATTAGGGTTTTGGTTCTTGCAATGAATCTGAGGTTTTCAATGGCCCAATCAAGTCTCGTGTGCCTATATACATTTCCAAGCATCTACATGTCAAGTCTCAAGTCTCATAGAGGCAAATTGCACAGTCAAAAGTTTCATTTGGTTCACAATCAACTGTAGGGGTAAAATGGTCATTTGGCAGTCAAAAGTCAGAATTTTTGGCCAACATCTCATTTTGAGCTCACAATCATCATTTGATCAAGTCTTGATCATGATTCCACAAGCATGGCTCAAAAATCATCAAAGATGCAAAAGTTGCTATTTTTGGACAGCTGAAAAGTCAACTGTAACTTGACCAGGGCATAACTTTTTCATGGTTCATCAGAAAAATCCCATCCAATGCTCATTTTGAAGGGGTGACATTTCCTACAACTCATCTTCACATTCCAAGTCCAAGAAATGCTCTCACAAAAATTTATCAATTTCTACATTATAGGTCAATTTCAAAAATCAACAAAAAGGCACTTTAAGTCAAAGACCATAACTTGAGATTGGTAAATCCAAATGACATGGGACTAAAGGCATTGGTTATAGGACTTCAAGACCTTTCCAAAATGTCCAAGAACATGTTCATAGGATCAAAATTGAGCAAGATATGCATTGGAGAAGTTAGGAAATTTTTGGGAATTTGCAAAAGTCAACTTTGCCTAAAACACCTTGTTTTTGCTAATGGGCCTCAAATTCCTTCTTGAAACTTTGTCCAAAGCTTATGCACGACCCATTGGGATTATTTGAATTTATTTTTTTATTTTTTAGTAATTAATTGGATTTTTTTATTAATATTAATTCATTTAATTGATTTAAAATGTAGGAAATTCCAAGATATGATTTCTCAATCTTTTTGTGAAGCAAAAGTGGTCAACAAGAGCTGGAAAATTCGTGTATCAATTAAGGGGACAAAAATCTCCCAATTTGGAAAGGTTTTTCAATCAAAAAGATTGAAAAATATTTGATTGAAAATCAAATATTGAAAACTTTATTCCATGGATCTTTGACCAAGATTGTACCCTAATTCCATTCTACTACATATACTGAAGCCAACCCTAATGCTGTTAACGTGAGAATTGATGCACAGAAGCCATAAGAACATTGAAAAAAACCAAGGAAAACTCAAAAACTGAATTCCACCTCCCAACGTGATTCAAAGCCTTTTCTTGTTTCTAACACCTTGCAGGAATTCTCATGAATCTTTTGGAATCAAAATCAAGGGCTGAAGCTTGAGAAATCGCACCAAACAGAATCACGGTTTGCTTATTCTTTTTCAGAATCGAAACTCACATTTTATGCATCATTAACATGTTATAATCATTGCTTTGCGTTGCTCTAACCTTTCTGAAGCTAATGGTATAGGTGAATCTCGTTATGGTGTCCTGAAACAGAAATCACCATTGTTGAATTTTAGGGTTCTTCAGTTTCAAAATTAGGGCTTTTCCATACAAGAAAAATTAAGCCTCATGATGCCCATGGTTAAACTCGTTGAGACCAGACGAATGCATTGGACATATCGCGCCATATTTATATAACCCATGGACCTATTTGCTATTTTCCCTCGTCCTATTTTATGGGGGTTAAAAACCCCCGCTATCCCTTTGTTTTTTACAAGAACGCAGGATGAAGATGATTGCGTGTTGATATCTGGTTAGCTGGTTTGAATGAGACGCGCGCTTTTTGTTTGGATAACATATGAATTAATTTTGCTATATTATAATTACTCATCATTATATTAACAGATGTAACGCAATGGCCTAGTGGTTGGTGATATGTCCAATAACCATTGGGACCTGGGTTCAATTCCCAGGTCCCCCAAACGCTTGTTCTATTTTTTCATAACATATTCTAATGCAGCGCTTTCCAGTGACGTCCACCATGCACGTTCCAATCCTAGGTGCCATGTGTCCTGAAGCATAGATCTGATGGCTATGAGATGCTGGACACCATGCTACCTGGTCAATGCACACGTAGACAATTCCAGAAGTCAACGCAGGCTTAAGCTTAGTGGGCCTGAAATCTGCAAAGTCACCTCCTAATGGGTCCATCAACCCCCCTGGTCCATTCTTTTTTCTTTTTGTTTTCTATTTTCTCTTTTATTTTATTTAACTATTTTTCTAATTATTATTCTTATCATTAAAATTAACATAATTAATTTTTCACAATAAAAATTCAGAAAATAAAAAATGTAAATATTTTTATTATTCACTATTAATTATTTTTGTAAATAAAACACTAATAAATTGATTTAGTTTAATTAGGTAATTTTAATTTTCTTTTACAATAAATAAAATGAATTAGACTTAGGTTTTTTTCTTTTTGACTTTTAATTTCTTTTTATTTTATTTCATTAAAAACATAAAACCACAAAAATACTTTTCTTGTAAATAATTAATTAATTAGTTATTAGGTTTAATATTTCATTAATTGCAAAAAAAGGACGAATTCAATTCTTTTCTCAAAAAAGGGTCAAAACCCTAAGGACGTCCCGATTAAATTTCTATTCGTGCTTTATTTATTTGATTATATTGATGTAACTGTTTCCGAGGATGTAATAGTTAATTAGGTCTTTTACCGCTTTCTTTACTTTTCTCGCATTTATTTTCCAAACGGGTTTTGTTTTTGGCGATGTATAGACCCGCGCCTTGTAATAGTGTAGATTTATCTTTCCGCAATTTATTTTCCGCACTCTTAACTGTTAATATGCATGAAAGACTTGTATGACAAATAAAATCAATCCGTAGCTCACAAATACATGATCAAAGATAAACATAAACTGAAACAACACACATGCACATGCCACTCCTAGGGTACGCCTCACTGGTTGCCTCGACGTGGTCGTCAAGTATAGGGTGTTTTAGAGGTTGCCCTCCTGTCTAAAGATCCAGTTGCCTCGAAACGGTTGCCTCAGATAAAAAAGGATCTAGGACATTAGGGTTACCGCTAAGGCGTCCTACTATTGCTTTGGTGACCACACATTGTCCCTATAATCGAATTGACCCGAATAACTCCAACGACGATGCTACCTACTTCTCAATAGTGGGATAGTACTGTCTAAAGGACTCTTACACAACCTAATTCCTTAGAGTAGGTAGATTTCTCCTGGGTACTTGCTCTTTCAAAAAACAAAAACATCTTTTCGCACCTACACTTTCAGAAAGTTTTCAAACAAATACTTCATACACTCTTGAGGACTGATACAAGAGTTACCTAGAAGTTTTTCAAACTAAACTTTTTCAAACCCACATACACTTGAAAAGCAAACAAATTTTGAAAACATAGTGAGCAAGTACCTAAGAGCCCGTGGATAACCACAGATAGAAAGGGTGCTAACACCTTCACTTTCTATAATCTACCTCCCGAACCGAGAAACATCTCGAAAAGGAATTTTGTTGTGCTTTTGTCCTTTCCTTGTTGGAGAACATAAAAGACGGTGGCGACTCTTGCTTACCGCGACATTTCGCGAACCAGCTTAAAAAACAGTCAGTTCTATTTCCACCGATCACAGAACTGGCGACTCTGCTGGGGAATTTAATAAAAGTGAGGTGTACCTTAGGATTAGACCACTCTTGTTTTCAATTGCTTTGCTTTGTTTGCTTTAATATTGTGGGTTTGTCTTGGAGTTTCATAGATCCTAGCCCGGATCTGGGGAATACCCTTTAAGTAGCATAAGCTGTGAGGGACCTGTCCGGCATAGACTGACACGGGTGAAGCAGTGGCTACGTTGGTGTGACACCTTGGTCTGTACCGATATCCCTTGTGTTGCAATGAGGAGAATATGGGTCTTCTGAGGAGTCATTAAGCACCAACCGACCTTAGAACCCTAAATTGACCCAACTCGGCCATAGAACAGTAGTAGTATGCTACACTCATTGAGGCTAAACTCTCGCGATGGTTCTGGCCGCAAGAAAAGATTGCGATGCTGGAGTTATGACTGATTGAGGGTAGTCAGTGATATTGAGATCCTCTAGAACCCGGTTACTTTTGATAGGACAGGTTTTGAGCCCACCAACTTCAAGAGGGTAGTACCTAAACTTCATGCTGGCCTAAACTCTAAGGGCTCTCGGTGTGACTTGTGTGCCTTCAAACTTGAATTACTTGCATGTACTTGTTATCTGACAACACGGGTTCCTTGCAGGTTTTGTTTACAGTCCTTGATCGGGACTTATAACATGGTTTACTTACATCACTCCATGCATAGCATAACATCATACCATCATACCATTGCATACATCCGGCATAAGGACTAACCCATTTCAAGGATCTCAAGGGTCTGTGATGCAGGTCATGATGAATCAAATGTCTAGTAAGGGGCAAATGGGATTTATTTTCCTCTAGCCAAGGTTGACAACTTGAGTCATGGGCTATGACCCACTCGATATGGTGAGCCTTGACTCTTGAAGAAGGACTCTCAACAAACATGAAGTTCCTTCAATCAGGCTACCGGATTCAAATTCTAACAATTTTCTTGTCTACCCCGCGAGATCCTTGAAAACATTGCATGCATATCATACATATCATTGCATTACAGGTACCATTACAGGTCACTTACCGTCTTTGCTGTTTATTTCAGCAATGTCTTCCCAACAAGACAACCAGGATCTTCATGCTCAAGAGACTCGGTTCAGGGAAATCCTTCTAAACCTATCCAAGGGGCAGGAAGAGTTGAGAACGCTCCTCATGGGGACTTGGGTCAGGAACAGTTCTGAGGACGATAAGGACGAACAGCTGAAACGTCTGCAAGCTGAGGTAGATACAATGAGAACCCAGATGCTGGGGCAGATGACTCTCATTCAAGACCTAGCTCAAGGACAAGAAGAGCTCAGGGTCCTCTTCAACAAGCTGCTTCAAAATAACCAGGTGGGGCTAACAACTATGGTTGAAGATCCAGCCATCATTCAACCACCTTTGGAGCCAGATGGCAAGGGAAAAGCTCCTAAGCTTGCTTCAGGGTCACAAGCCCAGCATCCACCTCACCAGCGTCAACAGGGTAATCGGCGTAAGCGAAATACGTTTGGAAGACATTTCTCGGAGACTGGTATACCATCATCACTAATACTGAAACGCTTATTGGAGGTCAAGCTGATTGCTTTAAAGGATCCTCCTAAGAATCTCAACATAACCTCCCTAAAGTACAATCCTGATGAAAGGTGTGCCTACCATTCTGACAGTCCTGGACATGACACCGACAACTATTGGAGCTTGAAGAACAAGATCCAGGACTTGATCGACGGAAGGGTGCTGGAGTTCATGCCGGGTGGCAAAATGAAAATCTTCTGCTGAGAATCTTCCATCTGAGATGACTGGTTCAAGCTAAAAAAAAAAAAACTTTTGTTCATTCGAATGTTCAAGTTGTATTTTTCTTTGATTGTTCAAACATTTTATTCATGTCAAACGTTGTTATTTCATTAATGCATTACACATGTCTGTTTTGAAGTAATTATGTTCACTATGCTTAAAACTGCTTTCATGTTGTTGTGATGTTCAACTCTCGATAAAACAATTCTAAGCCTCTTGAGGGAGGATGACGAAAACGATACCGCAATCTTTACAGTATGCTTTTGAATAGACCCCGCTGATGAGGTACAGGCATTGTTTCAATTCCTAAACACTGGAGTTATAAGGAAGATAATCCCTCATCAACCCCTTCGAGCCAAAGAAGTAGGAGTTTTTCTTTTCGAAAATTAAAACCCTTAATCATAACCTGGGGCAGGGTAGTTCTCTCGGTTGAGCCAGGTGCATAATGAATGACATCAAAGGAGTCCTTCCAAAACAAAAGACAGTGATGGTTCCGAATAATCATAAAGACAGGCAGTCATTATCTCTCAAACTCAAAGCCCAATAAGTCAAAACCTATGAAGGAGACTTACAAACTGGGGCATCCCGCTGACTGTAATTACAAAAGAAACAGTTCAGGCAAAATTTAGGGATAACGAAATCTGAAAGAAAGAGGTCCTACAAACCCTCGACAAAAAGGAAATGACTGCCTATTCAAAATAAATTGTCAATATTCGAACCATCATTGGAATATCAGGACAAAGACTCAAACAAGGTCTAACGCACGATCATCTGAGTTTAGGTTTGAAGAACATCACGAAGAGCGGGTGGGTACAAATAAAATTTGAGCCTTTATCCTTTGTTTCTTAAACCGTGAACCAGGCCACGTTACAACCCTTAAAAGTCCTAGCTGAAGCATGGGTTAGTTCGAAAGCATACTGTTATGAAAGGTATCCTGACTCCTTAAGGCTTGCGGTAAAATAACGAGTTTACATCACATTTTACAAAATTTACTTGTTTTATTGAAAACTTCATCTTTCAAAAATTTTAAGATAGACATAAGCTTTGCATTTTTAATATAACATTGTTTGCATATGACTTTTTGTTCGAACAACAGAGAAATTCGCACGAAGAATATCTAATGAACAAAAGCACTTCCAATCAAGGGGCAGACGTGATCATTGTCCGTCATCTGGGGTAGTTAAGTCAAGATTCGGAGAATCTCTCAAATGCCAGACAGCCAGGGGCAAATCTCCGCCCGAGTCACTTGGGGCATTGGACATGAATTCCAGCTACGAATCTGGCACGATCAAACGAAGATCTTCTGGTAGTATAGCGACGCAACACTACTAACAGTGACAACTCCCTACACTCTGAGAACGTGGACATAGTCAAAAAAGTACTATGCATAATTAAAGACCCGCTAGGTCGACACACCTAGGCAAAAATAAGGGCTTCCCGGCGAACCAAAAGGGTTCGGGCAAAAATAAGGGACGAAAATGGAAAATCTGTACACCCGGCAAGTCGAAAACCTGAAAAGGTAGCTTGGGCAAAAATGGGTATCCCGGTGGACTGAAAACCCGAAAGGGCGGTCCAGGCAAAAGTTAGGGATCAAAGCGTACGACTATGTCCCGTCATCTCGTCACTTGCCTACTAGAAGAAGATTTGTCAATCGGCGGTTATCAAGTGCCTCATAGGCCTTCTTCTCCCGCAGAAGTTGGGGCAATAATAATTGTCTGAGTGGTTTAGTTGCTCTGTCCACAGGTACAAGGTAGGTTCGGCTGAAGAACGTAACCAGGATACCTTCACTCCCCGCAGAGTAAGACAAGAATCAGCAATACTCTCCCCGAGAAGAGTTGGCCTCCCGTCAGCCCAAAAAGGTGCAATATCTCCAGCAAGTCAGCGATACTCTCCCCAAGCAGAGTTAGTCTACTGTCAGCCTTAAAGGCTTGGTATCCCCAGAAGATCTCAATATTCCCCAGCGGAGTATACAGATATTCCTCAGCAAGCATCCCCGGAAGTCTTAATATTCCTCAACGAAATATAAGATTGTTCCCCGACGGAATACAAGATACCCTCAGTGGAGCCATTTCCCAGCGCAGTCTGGAAAAAGCTTCCCCGCCAGAGTTGAATCATCTTCCCCAGTAGATTCTGGAAGCTTGTCCCCTGTAGAGTACAAATATCTCTCCCCAGCCATATTCAAAGGTTATTCCCCACCAGAGCTTATAACTGGGTTATCCTCAGCAAAATTGCAACGGAAGGATCGTCCTCGGCGAAGTTCTTCCTATCCCCAGCGGAGTTCATCAAATTCCCCAACATAACTTATCAACGGTATCCCTAGCGGAGTTATCATCAAAACCTTAGCGAAGTATCTCTTCCCACAGAGTAGTTCCCCGCAGAGTAATCTCTTCGCCAAGTTTATTCCCCAACGGAGTCATCTTCTCCTACCGGTTTATTCTTGCAACCATCATCAGCGGAAATGAAGAACTCTACTCTTCAAACATCAGCCCAGGACTCAACGAACTTCCCGGCATTCATCAAGGATTTATTTTCCCAGATGAAAATACATTCAAAACCATCACATTGTCATATATCATGATACATGCATATACACATCTGTGATACGGTGGGAGAACTGACTTGAGGTTTGCGTTTGTATTCGCAAATGTTGCGGTTGAGCAAGAGTCGCCACCGACTTTTTATTTTATCCTAAGGAAAGGTTTAAAAGCACAGCAAAAACCTTTTGAGATGTTTTCTTGGGTTCGGGGAGTAGATTATAGAAAGGGAAGGTATTAGCACCCTTTCTATCCATGGTTATCCATGGGTTCTTAGTTACTTGCTTAGATCACTTGCCTTTTGTTTTCAATTTGTTTGAAATGGTGCTTTGTGTGTGTGTGTGGGTTTGAAAATGTTTTGAAAAGAGGCCAATGTAGTGGCAACCTTTGTAATGATCCATGTTGGGATGTATACAAAGGTGTATGTCTTTTGAAAAGGTTTTCATTTGTTTTTGAAAGTTTGTTTTGAAAGTGTTGTGATGTGTGATTTTGAAATTAGGCAAGTGTTTTGTTTTGCAAGTTTGATTCAAGTAACTAAGAGGTTGTCTACTTCTAAATTTCTCAAAAGATTATTGCTATGTTTTAACCCTTTTAACAAGTTTATTCCACCATTGTATTTGGTGGACAATCTTGTGTTAGGATGTGAAAGGGACGGGCGCGGGTCATCGTTTAGACCATAATTGCAATGGTGCCAAGTATCTTTGGGCATTTGCTTTAAGGGACTTGATCATTTTGCTTTGAAAAAATATTATCGCGGGACCATGATCTTTTAAATTGTTTGTTTTGCCCAAAGAGACCTAACATGCAATATGGCCCAATTTTGAAAGGCAACAAGTGGATATAACCCTAGGGGTGTTAGTGTGCAAGTGTGTTTTATTGCATACAAGAGTTTTTCTTTGAATTAGGTTTTTTCTATTTCATTGAGTTTTATCTTGCCATACACGTCCTAATTACTAGCAATAAGAAGCGGAAATGTAAAATCCTACGCTATTACAATAGTTAGGGGAGGGGGATACACATTTGTACATGGGGGGTTCAACGAGAAAAATAGACAAAAAAGAAAATAGCGGAAAACAAGATATATAGAGAGAGAGAGGGAGCCTGCGCGCCGTTGGGAGGCCATCAGAAGTTCTGACCCAGATCCGCTGTCAGATGATCAACCTGTTGGTGAAACTGGATGAGTCAGAACTTCTGACCCTAGAACCTGCAAAACAGAACTTCGTTAGTGGGGAAACCAGAAGTTCTGATTTCCCTGCGCTGCAAGACAGAAGTTTGTTAGTGGAGAACCCAGAAGTTCCGATTCTGCTGAAAAGGCAATAGCTCTCAGAGGTTCTGGTGTTATTGACAGCTTCAGATGTGCTAACGCCAAAGTCAACACTTGGCTTTTTCCTGCACTAATCAGAACATCTGTAATCCTGTTGTTACTCCACAAAACAGAAAACATATTTGGAACAGATCCAGCAAAATAGCAAAATGTCTCAGAGGTCAGAATCACCAAGGTCACAGGCAGGTCCTAAACTGGCTCAGAACGTTCTGAGGTATGAGAATCCTCAGAACATAAACAGCAATAACATGAATACTTACATTATGTTACTTGAATATGCACAGCTGATGATGCTTGACAGTGTGGTGAGGGTCAGCAGGTGCTTACCTGACTTTCTGGAAAATGGTGGGTGAAAGTTAGCTTTTGGTTCTGGTGGTGTTCTGGACAGATTTGGACAAGGGGAAGTGAAGGTGTAAACGTGTATAGGGTCAGAAGTTTGGAAAGAACGTTTTTGGTTTACAGAAAAGGGCTGGGTGTTTGATGAAGTTGAAGGTGAGAAACTTAAAGTTATGAAACAAGGCTGGAAATTTTGGCAGAGTTTCAGAATGTTGTGTTGCTTAGGAGTTTGGTTTCTCTCTTAGCAATTTTTTCTGTTTCTTTTTCTTGAACTTCTTGAACGTCTTTTGCAGTGGGGAAAGCTCTCTATTTATAGGCAAAGTTCTTGTGGATATCTTGAACATTTAAGGCGCCAACAGAGTTTGAAGTTTTTCTTTGACAGAAATTCCTGGGAAGTTGTGATAACAGCTATTTTTCAGCCTAGGTAGCAGCAGCAGGCGTAGATTGGGCGAAGTGACCTCTGAAATGGGCGGTGGCGTGAAGACCCATGCCAGAATCTGTGCAAAAGCATTTTCCAAGCCACACGTGAATGCTCAGGAGTGGTTGGAAGCATTAATGGGCATTAAATGGTGACAAGACCTGTCAATACCAACATTCTGGTTGTTGAATCAGCAGTGTAAACCATGCTCTGGCCTTGGCTACCTGTTGTCTTAGCAAGCTCTGGAGATTCTCCTGGTTTTCTGGTACGTTCCTTGGATCTACTTCTGGACAATCTGGACTTAAAGATTCTGTATCAATGTGACACCTATCCCTCTGACCTTTCATCTTCTGACTTCAACCTGTTCTGAAGGAGTCTTCACACTTTCCTGCTTCTCTTGCATTCCTTTAGCAAGTTCTGACTGAGCTTGTGTAACTGCTGAAGGGGTAACTTCTGACCACGCTGAGCCAAGCTTGCAACTTCTGATTGAACTGATATAACTGCTGAAGAGCCAACTTCTGACCACGCTGAGCCAAGCTTGCAACTTCTGATTGAACTGATATAACTGCTGAAGAGCCAACTTCTGACCACGCTGAGCCAAGCTTGCAACTTCTGATTGAACTGATATAACTGCTGAAGAGCCAACTTCTGACCACGCTGAGCCAAGCTTGCAACTTCTGATCATCTTCATCTGGAATGGGTCCAGAAGTTCTGAAGCGTTGATTTTTCTAAAAAAACACTTATTTTAAAGAAACATTCTAAGCACTTGGAATTTGATTTTCCTCAAGATGAAAGCGTTGTTTCCGGAGTTTGGGAGATCATCTTGCTCTTGTAAGTGGCTTGCTTGGGCAAAAGGATAACCCAGGACTTGGATTTGTTTCAGGGGACTTTGAAAAATCTAAGATGGTTTCCTGAAGAAAGGGAGGGCAAATTTTGGGGTACAACAACATCATATCATACAATCTCATTTGTGTTGAGAATATCATTGCTTGATCCATATCATGCACTGCATATGACTGACCTTTACCTTTCAGGAAAGATGCAGTTAAACTCTAAATTCAGTCAGTAAAGACAAATCCCGTCAAAGAAGACAAATCCAGTTGAATCAATTCTTAAAGATCTGTCTAAATACAAACATGTCGTTGAAGATAATCCGTCCATAAAGACAACCCGTCATTATAGACACCCGTCAGTATAGACACCCATCATTATAGACACCCGTCGTTATAGACACTCGTCGTTATAGACACCCGTCATTATAGACACACGTCGTTATAGACACCCGTCAGTATAGACACCCGTCGTTATAGACACCCGTCATTGAAGACAACACGTCATTGAAGACATCTCGTCACTAAAGACAACCCGTCATTAAAGACATATCGTCATTGAAGACAGCCTGTCAATAAAGACAGCCCGTCCATGAAGACCATCCGTTAAAAGAGACAACTCGTTAAAAAAGACAACACCTCCCCTAGTTCAGTTAAATCAATTCCTGAAGATTTTCTGAGATAACATGTCAGTAGAGACAACCCACCAACCTTTTGAAGTTCCAGATTCGATACCTGTATCTAGCCAGGGCATATCTGTAGACGACTAATTCCAGATTCGATACCTGTATCTAGCCAGGGCATATCTGTAGACGACTAATTCCAGATTCGATACCTGTATCTAGCCAGGGCATATCTGTGAGTAATTGATTGTAGATTCGATACTTGTATCTAGCCAGGGCATATCTGCATGAAGAGTTTGAAGATCAACACCTGTAACAGGCCAGGAAATTATCTTTTTTTCTCAGGTACGCAAGTTCTCGCTAAGGAATCTCTTATGCGATCGACACACAATTTCAAATGGCATCTATAAGCCCATTCACGATAAGATTCTGTCACGTCTCCAGATGGCATCTATAAGCCCATCCTCCTATCCACCATCTCTCCAAATGGCATTTGTAGGCCCATTCCCGACATCACGTTGCTGATATTCTACTATGCGAGTGCAAATTTCTGGGCACTTTAGTGTTCAATCATCTTCCACCTTCGGATCACGAAAGGCACGCAAGCCAATCTACATCCTCAGGTCTAAGAAGATTGAACAGGGGCAACTGTTGTACCCCAAAATTTGCCCTCCCATATTCTTCAAAGTTTGTCAAGAATCATCTTCAAATGGTTCAAGACTTCTCAAGGGTTGCACAGTCAAACATCCTCCTAAGCTAGTCAAAATTAGGGCTTTGGTTCTTGCAATGAATCTGAGGTTTTCAATGGCCCAATCAAGTCTCGTGTGCCTATATACATTGCCAAGCATCTACATGTCAAGTCTCAAGTCTCATAGAGGCAAATTGCACAGTCAAAAGTTTCATTTGGTTCACAATCAACTGTAGGGGTAAAATGGTCATTTGGCAGTCAAAAGTCAGAATTTTTGGCCAACATCTCATTTTGAGCTCACAATCATCATTTGATCAAGTCTTGATCATGATTCCACAAGCATGGCTCAAAAATCATCAAAGATGCAAAAGTTGCTATTTTTGGACAGCTGAAAAGTCAATTGTAACTTGACAAGGGCATAAATTTTTCATGGTTCATCAGAAAAATCCCATCCAATGCTCATTTTGAAGGGGATGACATTTCCTACAACTCATCGTCACATTACAAGTACAAGAAATGCTCTCACAAAAAGTTATCAATTTCTACATTATAGGTCAATTTCAAAAGTCAACAAAAAGGCACTTTAAGTCAAAGACCATAACTTGAGATTGGTAAATCCAAATGACATGGGACCAAAGGCATTGGTTAGAGGACTTAAAGACCTTTCCAAAATTTCCAAGAACATGTTCATAGGATCAAAATTGAGCAAGATATGCATTGGAGAAGTTGGGAAATTTTTGGGAATTTGCAAAAGTCAACTTTGCCTAAAAGACCTTGTTGTTGCTAATGGGCCTCAAATTCCTTCTTGAAACTTTGTCCAAAGCTTATGCACGACCCATTGGGATTATTTGAATTTATTTTCTTATTTTTTAGTAATTAATTGGATTTTTTATTAATATTAATTCATTTAATTGATTTAAAATGTAGGAAACTCCAAGATATGATTTCTCAATCTTTTTGTGAAGCAAAAGTGGTCAACAAGAGCTGGAAAATTCGTGTATCAATTAAGGGGACAAAAATCTCCCAATTTGGCAAGGTTTTTCAATCAAAAAGATTGAAAAATATTTGATTGAAAATCAAATATTGAAAACTTTATTCCATGGATCTTTGACCAAGATTGTACCCTAATTCCATTCTACTACATATACTGAAGCCAACCCTAATGCTGTTAACGTGAGAATTGCTGCACAGAAGCCATAAGAACATTGAAAAAAACCAAGGAAAACTCAAAAACTGAATCCCACCTTCCAACGTGATTCAAAGCCTTTTCTTGTTTCTAACACCTTGCAGGAATTCTCAGGAATCTTTTGGAATCAAAATCAAGGGCTGAAGCTTGAGAAATCGCACCAAACAGAATCACGGTTTGCTTATTCTTTTTCAGAATTGAAACTCACATTTTATGCATCATTAACATGTTATAATCATTGCTTTGCATTGCTCTAACCTTTCTGAAGTTAATGGTATAGGTGAATCGCGTTATGGTGTCCTGAAACAGAAATCACCATTGTTGAATTTTAGGGTTCTTCAGTTTCAAAATTAGGGCTTTTCCATACAAGAAAAATTAAGCCTCATGATGCCCATGGTTAAACTCGTTGAGACCAGACGAATGCATTGGACATATCGCGCCATATTTATATAACCCAGAGACCTATTCTTTATTTTCCCTCGTCCTATTTTGTGGGGGTTAAAAACCCCCGCTATCCCTTTGTTTTTTACAGGAACGCAAGATGAAGATGATTGCGTGTTGATATCTGGTTAGCTGGTTTGAATGAGACGCGCGCTTTTTGTTTGGATAACATATGAATTAATTTTGCTATATTATAATTACTCATCATTATATTAACAGATGCAACGCAATGGCCTAGTGGTTGGTGATCTGTCCAATAACCATTGGGACCTGGGTTCGATTCCCAGGTCCCCCAAACGCTTGTTCTATTTTTTCATAACATATTCTAATGCAGCGCTTTCCAGTGACGTCCACCATGCACGTTCCAATCCTAGGTGCCATGTGTCCTGAAGCATAGATCTGATGGCTATGAGATGCTGGACACCATGCTACCTGGTCAATGCACACGTAGATAATTCTAGAAGTCAACGCAGGCTTAAGCTTAGTGGGCCTGAAATCTGCAAACTCACCTCCTAATGGGTCCATCAACCCCCATGGTCCATTCTTTTTTCTTTTTGTTTTCTATTTTCTCTTTTATTTTATTTAACTATTTTTCTAATTATTATTCTTATCATTAAAATTAACATAATTAATTTTTCACAATAAAAATTCAGAAAATAAAAAATGTAAATATTTTTATTATTCACTATTAATTATTTTTGTAAATAAAACACTAATAAATTGATTTAGTTTAATTAGGTAATTTTAATTTCCTTTTACAATAAATAAAATGAATTAGACTTAGGTTTTTTTCTTTTGACTTTTAATTTCTTTTTATTTTATTTCATTAAAAACATAAAACCACAAAAATACTTTTCTTGTAAATAATTAATTAATTAGTTATTAGGTTTAATATTTCATTAATTGCAAAAAAAGGACGAATTCAATTCTTTTCTCAAAAAAGGGTCAAAACCCTAAGGACGTCCCGATTAAATTTCTATTCGCGCTTTATTTATTTGAATATATTGATGTAACTGTTTCTGAGGATGTAATAGTTAATTAGGTCTTTTACCGCTTTCTTTACTTTTCTCGCATTTATTTTCCAAACGGATTTTGTTTTTGGCGATGTATAGACCCGCGCCTTGTAATAGCGTAGATTTATCTTTCCGCAATTTATTTTCCTCACTCTTAACTGTTAATATGCATGAAAGACTTGTATGACAAATAAAATCAATCCGTAGCTCACAAATGCATGATCAAAGATAAACATAAACTGAAACAACACACATGCACATGCCACTCCTAGGGTACGCCTCATTGGTTGCCTCGACGTGGTCGTCAAGTATAGGGTGTTTTAGAGGTCGCCCTCCTGTCTAAAGATCCAGTTGCCTCGAAACGGTTGCCTCGGATAAAAAAGGATCTAGGACATTAGGGTTACCGCTAAGGCGTCCTACTATTGCTTTGGTGACCACACATTGTCCCTATAATCGAATTGACCCGAATAACTCCAACGACGGTGCTACCTACTTCTCAATAGTGGGATAGTACTGTCTAAAGGACTCTTACACAGCCTAATTCCTTAGAGTAGGTAGATTTCTCCTGGGTACTTGCTCTTTCAAAAAACAAAAACATCTTTTCACACCTACACTTTCAGAAAGTTTTCAAACAAATACTTCATACACTCTTGAGGACTGATACAAGAGTTACCTAGAAGTTTTTCAAACTAAACTTTTTCAAACCCATGTACACTTGAAAATCAAACAAATTTTGAAAACATAGTGAGCAAGTACCTAAGAGCCCGTGGATAACCACTGATAGAAAGGGTTCTAACACCTTCCCTTTCTATAATCTACCTCCCGAACCGAGAAACATCTCGAAAAGGAATTCTGCTGTGCTTTTGTCCTTTCCTTGTTGGAGAACATAAAAGACGGTGGCGACTCTTGCTTACCGCGACATTTCGCGAACCAGCTTAAAAAACAGCCAGTTCTATTTCCACCGATCACAGGAAGCGTCCGTAAACTGTTTTCAAAAGTTGGGTCTGAACAAGCGATAGATTAACATCCGTTGTTGGGAGGAATCCGTAAACTATTTTCAGAAGTTGAAGAATTTGAACAAGCGATAGGTTAACATCCGTTACTGGAGAACCCGTAAACTGTTTTCAGAAGTCTTGAAATTGAGAAGGAACCGGTGTAGGGTTTCCTGATGATGAGTCCGTGTAAAACTGCATCTGGATGAATCTGGAATAAGTATCAGAATGTCGCCATGCCTGGGTCATATCTGAACTATTTCTAGAAAGAATCTCAGAAGATGATGATCTTTGTCTGCTAACTGATCTTTCCTGAAAAGGTAAAGAGTTAGTTGTATGCAATGTCAGGATGCCTGATGCAATGTATGTTATATCAATGTTTATGATATGAATGCGATGAATGCGCATGTAAGCTGATGAGCTGTCTTGCTGAGGGTAGATGAATCCTGGATGGCTGGAGATAAAGGAATCTTGACTGCTGCTAGGGAAAGTGAGTCCTTGACTGCCGCGGGGGATTGCAAGAATCTTTGATTGCTGAAGATGAGACATCCTTGTTGAATACTGCTGGAGAATCAGGAGCTTGGGTTGTATGCCAATCTACTGGGGATTTCTGTCCTGAGGAGATCTTCACTGGGGAATATCTGAATATCCTGTGAGGAACTGAGAATGAGAGTCTTCATTATGCTTGGGAAACGCAAGATCTTCAATTGTTGAGGGATCTTAGGACCACTGTTGGGGATTGGAACCCCTTGGTGACTTGTAGGGCGAGAATTCTGATGATCTCTACCGGGGAGTCCAGGACCTGACAGACTCATGCTGAGGACGTGAGATTGAGGATCTTCAGTTTGACGGGAAGTATCTCTGTGGGGAGAAAGCTTACTGGTCTAGTTCCACTGGGGATTGATGGTTGGAAATTTGGCTCTGTTGGGGATTGGATTTTCAGATTTTTAAGGCTCCACTGGGGATACTGAAACTTAACTCTGAGGGGAATTGAATTCTGGAAGGCTCTCTGGCCGGGGAAATCAGTTCTGAGAAAGCTTCTGCTCTGTTGAGGATCCTAAAGTTTAACTCTGTTTGGGGAATTAAGTTCTGGATTGAGGAATTTGGAGTTTAAATTTGCTGGGGATTCCTTCTGAAAGGGCATCGAGATATCTACATGTACCTTCAACCTATCAGTAATCATCTTTCTTGATTTGTAATGAAAATGATTACGTTCAAATGCATATGCCTATTTAACAAAACATTGGACGTTTCTCAAATAAAACATAAGTGTAGAAAAGCAAAAGGAAGTCAAAGCAAATTTCTGTATTTGGAAAAGTATTTGTATTAACTTTCTATGAGTATCTTTGTACAAAGGAAACAGGCATCCTAGTAAGAGGACGTCGTCGTAAAAATTGAAAAATTTATACAAAAGAAAGATGGCTATGTGAAACAATTCCATGGGATCCCCATTCTGCTATAGCCTTCACAACTCTGAATATCTGTCCATTCAATGCTTCGTCCGCCGATGACTGGATTGATCAGAAACTTGGAGTTGGTTGATGAAGAGATTGTCCTTAAAGTGATCCGACGAGACACAGTCATACGCTTTAATTCCCTAACTTTTGCCTGGATCGCCCTTCCGGGTTTTCAATCCACCAGGAAAACCCTTTTTTGCCCAAGCCTCCCTTTCGGGTTTTCGACTTGCCGGGTGTACAGATTTTTTTGTTTTATCCCTAATTTTTGCCTGAACCGCCCTTTCGGGTTTTCGGTTCACCGGGATGCCCATTTTTGCCCAAGCCGCCCTTTCGGGTTTTCGACTTGTCGAGTTATTTATGCGTAGTATCTTTTGACTATGTCTGCGTTCGCAAGGTGTGGCAAATCATCGCCGTCCATGGTGGTCAGAATCATTGCACCACTAGAAAATATGCTCTTGATCACAAATGGTCCTTCGTAAGTAGGAGTCCATTTGCCCCTGGGATCACTTTGCCGCAAGATAATCCATTTGATTACGAGATCTCCGACTTGATATACTTGACGTCTGACTTTCTTGTTGAAAGCCTTGATCATCCGTTTTTGATACGTCTGACCATGGCAAACAGCAGCGAGTCGCTTCTCGTCGATCAAATTGAGTTGATCAAGTCGGGTCTGAATCCAATCATCTTCATTCAAACCTGCGACCTTCATAATCCTTAAAGAAGGAATCTGAACCTCCATGGGTAGGACATCTTCCATGCCATATACCAAAGAAAATGGGGTTGCCCCAGTTGAAGTACGTGCAGTGGTACGGTATCCGTGCAGAGCAAACGGTAACATCTCATGCCAGTCTTTGTAGGTGACTGTCATTTTCTGAATGATCTTCTTGATGTTTTTGTTCGCAGCTTCAACAGCACCGTTCATCTTCGGCCAATAGGGAGATGAATTGTGATGATAAATCTTGAACTGTTCGCACAATGTGGTGATCATAGTATTATTCAAATTTGTACCGTTGTCTGTGATGATCCTGTCGGGAACACCGTACCGGCATATGAGGTTCTGCTTGATGAAGCGGGCAACCACATTTTTAGTAACAAAGGCGAAGGAAGCTGCTTCGACCCATTTGGTGAAATAGTCAATAGTGACCAGGATGAAGCGATGTCCATTGGATGCTGTGGGCTTGATCTCTCCAATCATGTCAATGCCCCACATTACGAATGGCCAAGGAGCTGTCAGAACGTTGAGAGGAACAGGAGGAATATGAATCTTGTCAGCATAGACTTGACACTTGTGGCAAGTACGGGAATATTGATGGCAGTCAGCTTCCATGGTAGACCAATAATAGCCTGCCCTTAGGATCTTCTTAGCCATTGTATGCCCGCTCAAGTGGGTGCCAAATGTGCCGCTGTGTATCTCAATCATGATCAACTCTGCCTCAGCTTTGTCCACACATTGGAGTAAAACACAATCATGGCTGCGTTTATAGAGGATGTCGTTGCTCAGGAAGAACTTGGCAGCAAATTTCCTTAGGAACTTTTTGTCACTTACGAAAGCTCCTTCGGGATATTCTCTAGTCTGGAGATACCTTTTGATTTCGTGAAACCAAGGTTGTTCCACTACTTCTTCGGTATTAATCTCATGACAATGCGCAGGTTCATCCATTCGCTCGAGGGTGATTTGGGGAGCCTCGTTATCCCAGTTGAGTTTAAACATGGAAGACATTGTAGCCAGAGCATCTGCTAGCTGATTCTCTTCTCGCGGGAAATGCTCGAAGGTGATTTTCTCGAAATGAGGCAACAATGTCAAGACATATTCTTTGTATGGGATAAGATTAGGATGTTTGGTATCCCACTCTCCTTTGATTTGACTGATAACCAAAGCCGAGTCCCCAAATACGATCAAGGATTTGAACCCCAAGTCTATAGCAGCCTTGAGACCAAAGATGCAAGCTTCATATTCAGCCATGTTGTTGGTACAGCTGAAGCAAAGTCGGGCCGTGAAAGGCGTGTGACAACCTTCCGGGGAAATGAGTACCGCACCGATACCGTTTCCAAGTGCATTTGAAGCACCATCAAAGTACAGGGTTCATCGGGATCCTTTTTCAGGTCCGTCATACAGTCTGTTACCTTCAATGTTGTCCAAATTCATGATGTCCTCGTCTGGGAAGTCAAATCTCATGGGTTGATAATCTTCGATAGCTTGATGAGCTAGATGATCAGCTAGTACACTCCCTTTTATAACTTTTTGGGTAGTATACTGGATGTCATACTCAGTTAGGATCATTTGCCATCTAGCGATTCTTCCAGATAATGCAGGCTTTTCGAAGATATACTTGATAGAATCCATTTTAGAAATCAGCAAGGTGGTATGAGTCAGCATATACTGCCTTAGTCGGCGATCAGCCCATACCAAAGCGCAACAAGTTTTCTCGAGCAGTGAGTAACGAGTCTCACAGTCGGTAAACTTTTTGCTAAGGTAATAAATAGCATGCTCTTTTCGACCAGACTCGTCATGCTGGCCCAAAACACACCCCATTGAATTATCCAAGACGGTCAGATACATGATCAACGGTCTTTCTTCGACGGGTGGCATCAGAATAGGAGGTTCTAGCAAATACTCCTTGATCTTATCAAAAGCAGCTTGGCAATCGTTGTTCCATTCGACTACCTGATCCTTCTTCAATAGTTTGAAAATTGGCTCACAGGTAGACGTCAGATGAGAGATGAATCTGACAATATAGTTCAAGCGCCCCAAGAACCCTCTAACCTCCTTTTTAGTACGGGGAGCAGGCATTTCTCGTATAGCTTTCACTTTTGCTGGATCGACCTCAATGCCTTTGTTGCTGACAATAAATCCTAGAAGTTTACCAGACCTAACTCCAAAAGTACACTTACTTGGATTCAGCCTGAGCTTGTACTCTTTCAACCTGGAAAACAGCTTATGCAAATGCTCAAAGTGTTCCTCCTCCGTTTGTGATCGAGCTATCATATCGTCTATGTAAACTTCGATCTCATGATGTATCATATCATGAAATAAAGCTACCATGGCACGCTGATAAGTTGCTCCTGCGTTCTTCAGTCCGAACGACATCACCTTATAGCAGAAGGTACCCCATTGTGTAACAAAGGTTGTTTTCTCCATGTCCTCGGGGGCCATTTTAATCTGGTTGTAGCCCGAGAATCCATCCATGAAGGAAAACACCTTGTGCTGAGCTGTGTTGTCAATCAAAATGTCGATGTGCGGTAGCGGAAAATCATCTTTAGGACTAGCCCTATTCAAATCCCGGTAATCCACACACATTCTGACCTTGCCGTCTTTTTTAGGTACTGGCACAATGTTAGCAACCCATTGTGGATAGGAGGTAACAGCCAGAAAGCCAGCATTGAATTGCTTCATCACTTCTGCTTTAATCTTCTCAGACATGTCAGGTCTCATTCGGCGGACTTTTTGCTTGATCGGTGGACAATCCTCTCTTGTAGGGAGACGGTGAACCACGATATATGTGTCTAAACCCGACATGTCTTCATAAGACCAGGCGAAGATTTCAACGTATTCATTCAACAGCTGTATCAAACGCTCATTGACACTTGGTTCCAGATTGGCACCCACTTGTATTTCCTTCCGGTCTTCCTCTGTTCCTAAGTTGACGGTTTCCAACAACTCTTTGTGAGGCAAGATGGCCCTCTCTTCTTGTTGTAGAAGTCTGGCTAGCTCTCCCGATACCTCACAATCTTCGTCATCTTCATACTCAGCTTAATTGACCAGATCTTCAGAGTTATTGAAGGACATAGCAGAATAGTCACCCATAGAATCCAGAGTGGATGGGTACCTGCATTTGTGAGTGTGGGTGTGTGTAAGGGATAGCCATCCTTAAACAAACAAAAATGCAAAAGGAAAGAGAATGAACACAGCAGTTTATCAATGAAAAACGTCCAATGAATCATTAAACATGGCATATGAATTATGAAGAGAATCAAAACCCTTACAAATGGACCTACATGCCCCGGGCAAGGCATGAGGTGAAAAAGTAGTGTGCAGATTGTTCAAAAGTAATTATTACAGACCAACAGGAAATGTTTGACAGATAATTACTGATTAATAAAAGTAGTGGGGACGAAGTCTTTCGCCTCCCAGTTGCGTAATACCCCTTCGATGGTTGGGAAGATCCAATCTTCAATGTTGACCTCTTCGTCTTCACCTTCCAAATCATTGATTCCATAAGGAGAGATCTTGATGGGTGTTCTTTCAACTTTTGAGCGGCACATAGCTTTTCGCCCCGCAGCGGTGACTCCCAAACCAAATTTGTCTGTTTTGTGAGGAATGTCTGGCAACTGCCCCCATGTTGAGCTCTTCCCTTCCTTCATCGCATCCTTCGCGTCTTTCAGAGATGCCATCCTGGCCACCTGCTTGGGTACTTCGGCTATCGCTTTTGCTACTGCCGCCTCAGGAGAGACTTCCTCAAAGTGCTGGAATGGTGTTTCAATGAATTCACCCTCCACCTCTACATATCGAAAGGAGTTCAAGTGGCTGATCATATATTCCTCCTCACTGTGCACGGTTATGATTTTTCCTTTGACAGGGTATTTCAGCATTTGATGTAAGGAGGAGGTGACTGCGCCAGCATTATGTATCCATGGCCTCCCTAGAAAGCAAGAGTATGATGGACGGATGTCCATCACATAGAAAGTTGAGGGGAACACTTCTGTGCCTACCTTAATGGGAATGTCAACCTCCCCATGTACCATTCTCTTTGACCCGTCAAATGCCCTTACAATGATATTACTTGGCCTTAACTCCAAGCCTTCACAATCCAATCGGTCGAGAGCCTTCTTAGGCAGTACGTTCAGAGAAGAACCAGTGTCGACCAAAACATGGGTCAGAGTAGTTCCTTCACATTCTACTGACACATGTAAGGCGTCATTATGCTTTCTTCCTTTTGGAGTCAGATCAGCATCAGAGAAACCTAGGCCGTTGTCTGCGGTAAGGCTGGCCACGCAATCTTGGAATTGATCGGCTGAGGTTTCCTGGGGCACATGGGCTGTCTTCAGAAATTTTATCAATGCTTTGGCGTGCGCCTCTGAACAAAGTAGTAATGCTAACATGGAGATCTTCGAGGGGTTTTTCCCCAGTTGCTCTACCACGTCATAATCACTATTCTTAATTATCTTCAGAATCTCCTCCATCTCTTTCTTAGAGGTTTCGGGGATGACCAAAGGTTGAGCCCTCGTCCTGACGAGCTCATCTTGGATCCCTTTCCCCTTATCAGCAGAAGTAGGAGGGACAACAACAGGAATAACAGCATCTTCAATCAACGGAGTTCTTGCGGAAAGTTTTATTGGTGCAGGAGTAACTTTGGCAGCAGCTGAGGGTCCAAAGATTGCCTTTGGGGGGGCAATCTCTGGAGAAAATATTCTCCCACTTCGGGTGATCTTGCTTGTACCGGCAATGTTTCCAATACCGGCATCTTCTTCATTAGAGCTTCCTTCGGTTATCTCAACTTGTTTAACACCATGGTAGTAGATTTCTCCACCGTAATTCCATGGTATTGTTTTGTCAGAAATGTAGGGGACAGGCCCTGGCATAGTTATTTTCAAGGGAACAATCTTTGTAGAGGATGTAATCTTAACAGGCTTTTTGACGGCCTTGGAAAGATTGGTGGAAATGGTGATTATTGAAACATCTTCGATAGGGGTTGGAATAGCAGGAATCTTTTCAAACAGAATTTGTTGATTGTCCATTAGGCCTTGGATGCCTTTCTTCAGCAATGAACAGTCGATTGGTAGAGAGGAACAACAGTAGCAATCTTCTTTACATCCTGGGAAAATCCCAGCCTTTAACATATTCAACTTGATTGTCAACAGTGGAGTCATCAGGTCATTAACATCAGAAACATACAGATCTTCTTCAATAGCATGGACATTTCGACCATGCTTCGGCATCGGAGTGGATATTACGTTTGGCTTCTCTGGAGCATCGAACTCAACCTCTTTCGCCTCTATCAAGTCTTGAATTTTATGCTTAAGTGCCCAACAATCGTTGGTGTCGTGCTCGACACTGTCAGAATGATAGGCGCATTTAGCATTGGGATGATAATGCGGGGAAGATGTGTTCACATTTTTTGGTGCCTCTTTGATAGTGGCGAGATTCAACTTCAACATGTAGGTTTTTAGTTATTGGCATGCATTTTTGGTAAAACTAGGTGTGTGAATGTCATGACTGATGTCATAACATTCTAGTTTATTAGGTACTGATTTATTAGGTACCTTTGCAGAAAAATAATGTCATACAGGTGCTGCTGTTTATGAGTGTGTATCTGAGCATTTTGCAAAATGATCACATTTACCAAAATCAGTAAACAGGAATTCAGATGTCATAACAAATGTTAAGACATCCTGTTCTGATCTAACAGCTATACAGTTTGGTTAATTCTGAGATTTTTCAGGAAAATGACTCAGTCTTTCCAGAACAGAATCTCTCGTGGACTTTGGGTTAACCTAGCTCAACCCTAACCTGGTTGATAAAGTCTTGTGACCAAGTCTTAAGGTCAAACGGAATTAACCCTAGCTTTTTATGAAAACCCTAATTGAAGCAACAGTTGCTATATATTCAACAGGGCTGCTGTTTGGAATTCATCCCTTTTTGACAGAAGATCATTTAAGAGCTGTATAGTTTTAACTATTGTAATCCAAGCAAGTATCATTGTGATAAGTGACTTGGAATAGGTTTTAATTGTAAGGGATTTGTATCACTCAAAGCTTTGAAGCAAGAGTGTTTTGTGTCTCTTGACTAAAGCTTTGAAGCAAAGTCAAGTTAGGTTTATGTACCACTCAAAGCTGTGAAGCAAGAGTGTTTGTGTTGCTTGATTAAAAAGCTGTGAAGCATAATCGAGTGTATGTTTTTAAGAGTGTCTTCATCAATTCATTAGTCAATTGTTTTAAGTATCACTGTTGTGATTGAGGGGGGAGTGAGTAGGAACTCAGGTTTAAGTTGTACTTAGATTGAAGTTGCATTGGGTAGGTCTTAAGTGAAGGAGATAAACTGGTTGGTTTATTCCTGAATTAATATCTCTTATAGTGGATTTCCTCCCTGGCTTGGTAGCCCCCAGAGTGGGTGTTGTTGCACACTGAACTGGGTAAACAATTGACTGTGTTCTTTACTGTTTTTGTATTTACTGTCTTATAGAAAGTCAGATACGGTGTCATAACATTGAACGTGACATTGAGTATCTGCAGCCAGAATTTCAATTGGCATCAGAGCAGGCACCCTGCCTGTATTACTGGGTGAGATCTAGGGATATCACTTTCTGGCACTATGGACAAAGAAGGAGTTTTTGGAAATAGACCACCCATTCTGGATGGAACAAATTATGACTACTGGAAACCTCGTATGATTGTCTTCTTAAAATCTCTGGACAAAAAGGCTTGGAGAGCTGCTGACAAAGGATGGAACCATCCCACCATAACTGAGAAAGATGGGACAATCAGTCTGAAGCCTGAGGAAGAATGGAGCAAAGAAGAAGATGAGTTAGCCCTGGGTAATTCCAAAGCTTTAAATGCCTTGTTCAATGGAATTGATAGAAACATATTCAGACTAGTACATCAATATGAACTGGCCAAGGAAGTTTGGGACACACTCAAAACTACCCATGAGGGCACTTCCAAAGTAAAAATGTCAAGGCTTCAGATGTTGACTACCAAGTTTGAGAATCTAAAAATGATGGAAGATGAAACCGTTCATGAGTTTCACATGAACATCTTGGAGATTGCCAACACCTCAGGAGCATTGGGAGAAAAGATGTCAGAAGAAAAATTGGTGAGAAAGATTCTCAGATCCTTGCCTAAAAGATTTGCAATGAAGGTAACTGCCATAGAGGAAGCCCAGGACATCAGCAAGTTGAAAGTGGATGAACTCATTGGGTCTCTTCAGACTTTTGAGACGGGGATCACTGAAAATGGTGACAAGAAGAACAAGAGCATAGCACTTGTATCCAACACTGATGTTGAAAACAAGGAGGATGAAGAAGAAAATATTTCAGAAGCCATAGCCATGCTTGGAATACAATTCAACAAACTTATCAAAAGAATAGATCCAAAGTCAAGGTCGAATGTTCATAACATCCCCTATGACATTGATAGTTCCAGCAGAAGACCAAGGTCAGAAGAGAAGGGAAATCAAGGCAGAGGAATTCAATGCCATGGTTGTGAAGGATATGGGCATATTTGAGCTGAATGTCTTACCTTTCTTAAGAAATAAAAGAAAGGAATGACTGTTACCTGGTCTGACTGTGATTCAGAAAGTAATTCTGAAGAAGAATCTGCCAAACTAGTTACTGCACTAACTGGTGTTTGTACCTCTGAAAGTGACACTAGTGATGAGGAAGTAACATTTGAAGAACTGGCTGATACTTACAAGAAATTGTGTATCAGAAGTACTGAAGTCTGTGTGCAAAATGAGAAACAATCAAAACTCATCATAAAGCTGGAGGCTGAAAAAAGGGCAGACCTTGAAACTATAAGTCATCTAGAAGGGGAAGTTCAAATGCTGAACTCAAAACTAAACCAGATGACCAAATCTGTCAAGATGCTGACAAATGGAACAGACAAATTGGAAGAAATCCTTCAGGTTGGACAAACTGTGGGAAACAAGTCTGATCTAGGATTTGTGGCAGCAAAGAAATATGGTGCAGACAAGAAGATCATGTCTAATAAATAAATGTCAAAGCAGATGTCTCGACATAACTCTCAACATCAGGAACAGAGACATATGAAGAAAAGGTACCAAAGATGGAGATGTCATCATTGTGGGAGGTATGGCCACATAAAGCCTTTCTGCTTCAAATTGCATGGATACCCTAATCAAAACTCAGGTGTCAAACCTAAGACTAAAAAGGTACCACACACTCCTCAATGGAAGAAAAAGGCTATTGCCCTGATAGCCCACACTTCCCTGAGATTCTCTACAAAGGAAGACTGGTACTTTGACAGTGGGTGTACTAAGCACATGACTGGAATCAAGAACCTCCTCAATAATGTGAAACCTCACACCACTAGTTTT
The DNA here is from genome assembly GCA_948472305.1 of Vicia faba. NCBI lineage: Eukaryota > Viridiplantae > Streptophyta > Magnoliopsida > Fabales > Fabaceae > Vicia > Vicia faba. The sequence goes on from OX451740.1 coordinate 707,082,801, forward strand.
GTGACCTTTGGAGATGGTGCTAAAGGTAAAATCGAAGGAGTTGGTAATTTGGACTGCCCTGGAGTTCCAAGTCTGAATGAAGTACTACTGGTAAAAGGCCTGACTGCTAATCTCATTAGTATCAGTCAATTGTATGATCTAGGATTCAAGGTCAATTTCTCAAAATCTGAATGTCTTGTAATTAATGAAAAACAAGAAGTTGTAATGAAAGGAGTCAGATCTAAAGACAATTGTTACTTGTGGGAGCCTGAGATCACAAATTTCTCCACTGTGTGTTCCATTGCCAAAGAAGAAAAAGAGGTGAAACTGTGGCACCAGAAACTTGGCCATCTTCATCTAAGAGGAATGAAAAGGATTGTCTCCATGGAGGCAGTCAGAGGGATTCCAAGACTGCAAATTGATGAAGGGAGAGTTTGTGGTGAATGTCAGGTTGGTAAGCAGACTAGGATGTCACATCCAAAGTCAAGACATCTGACCACCTCTAAGGTTCTAGAGCTTCTTCATATGAATCTGATGGGACCAATGCTGGTGGAAAGTCTTGGTGGAAAGGGATATGCCTTTGTTATTATGGATGACTATTCCAGATTCACCTGGACTATCTTCTTTAGGGAAAAATCTGAGGTGTTTGAAGTTTTAAAAAAACTGTGCAAAATAATTCAAAAAGAAAAAGAAGGCTGTATTGTCAGAATCAGAAGTGGTCATGATAAGGAATTTGAAAACAGCAAGTTTTATGAGTTCTGTTCCTCAGAAGGAATTAGTCATGAATTCTCTTCTCCTATAACTCCTCAACAAAATAGGACCATACAGGAATTTGCCAGAGCTATGATCCATGTCAAAAGACTTCCTTTTCATTTTTGTGGTGGAGCTGAATACTTTGCAGATAGTAGTAGCTGTTCTTAAATTATCTGGATAACACAGATGCTCTCTGAGTATAATGTCACACAATATGTTATGACATTGCACTATGACAATCTGGGTATAATCAACATTTTCAAGCACATTGGTATTAGTCATCACTTAATCAGAGAACGTGTAGAAGAGAAAACAATTAATCTGGAACATGTTGCCACTAAGCTTCTACTGGCTGACATTTTGACCAAAGATCTTGATACAATTCAATTTGAAGACTTGAGGGGCAAGTTGGGTATTTGCCAACATGAGAAATTATAGCAATTAATTTTGCTTAAAACAAGGGTTGAAGGAGTTATTTTTGTTAAGTCTAATTTTAGTGGGTTAATCATATGTTTTCCCAATTCTTTCAAAATTATTAAGAAGTTGAATAGACTCTCATTTGCCTCCTACCTCTCTCGACTTTGCAACCTATTCCTTTCTCTCAATCAAAGTTTTCTCTCAAATTGCTACTGGTGCTCTAAGTCAATCAAAATGTCTCAAACATCATCTTCAACCAAGGCGACCACTTCATCTTCATCATCTGACCAAGATTCTCGAGCAATCACCACATGCATAGATTCTGAAGTCCTGGAGATCACTCCTCTCAGAGAAATGGCAACTGATCCCTCCAAAGTCAAAAAGCTGAGAACTAGGCATGCAAGAAGATCTCAAGCTACTGCTTCCGGTAATCCTTCTCATCCTTCTTCTTCTGTTCCAAATAGGGAAGGATCAACTCAAGTACATCAAGCAATTGCTAGACTTGTTACAAGAATACTAAGCGAAAACCACTCTGTACCGGGGATTTCTGTCCCATTAAATCAAGAATCAGCAAGCCCAAATGTTGAAGCAAATGCAGATGTCTCTGAGAATGTTGTGACACCAAATGACAACATTCAGAAATCATCTGAAATCCTTGATGATATTCAGAACCCTTCAGAGAAGACTGTTGATCCTCCTGTTATTGATATGGATGAGGAATACTCAGACAATGAACTAATTGCCAATGTAAACCCTAGCATATCTAGGAGAATGATGAAAAGAAAGGGTAATCAGAATGCTGCAAAATGTATGACCAAAGAGAAACCTGCTGATAAGAAATCCAAGTCTGAAGGCAAGACTGGGGTAGAATCTGTGAAGACTGGTCTGTCCAAAGGGAAGGTGAAAGCCCAAGTGCATACTGGAAGACAACCAATTACAAAGAAGAGAAAAGAACATGAGTCTTTTGATTCTGATGAGGAATCAGAATTTGAAATTGAGGCTGAAGAAATTTCTATCAGAAGGAAACTCCCTTCCAGCAAAATGGCTAGAGTTCTTGAAGTCCCAACAGACAACATCTCTTTTCACCATCCTGACAATGCCAACAGATGGAAGTATGTTTGCTTGAAGAGAATAGCTTTAGAAAGAGAGCTAAACAATGGTGCCATGGATGGCAAGGAAATCATGGACCTGATTAAAGCTGCTGGACTGATGAAGACTGTGGTAAAATTTACCAAGTGCTTTGAAAATCTGGTCAAGGAATTTATAGTGAACTTGTCTGATGAATGTGCTGATGGAAGGTCAACTGAATTTGAATGTGTTTATGTTAGAGGAAGAAGGGTTAATTTCTCTCCATCAGAAATTAACAAATTTCTTGGAAGATCAAATGAGGATTGCCCTGAACTGGAAGTCACTGACAATGAAGTATGCCAAACCATCACAGCAAGACAAGTCAAGTGCTGGCCCTTGAAAGGCAAGCTGAATGCCAGCAAACTAAGCATGAAATTTGTCATCCTGCACAAGATTGGTGCAGCCAACTGGGTCCCTACAAACCATAAATCAACTATCTCCACAGGATTGGGGAGATTTATTTATGCTGTGGGAACCAAGACTGATTTTGACTATGGCAGGTATATTTTTGAACAAACTTTAAAACATGCTGGTAGTTATGCTGTCAAAGGCCCTATTGCCTTTCCCTCCCTCCTTTGTGGAATTATCCTTGCATAATACCCTGCTATCCTGGTGGCAAGAGATACTGCTTGCAAAAGAGCTCCTGCTCTTGGGTTACACTACAAGCTTTTTCAGGGATCTCATGTTCTTGATATTGTTATAACATCAGCTGAGACATCATCTGTAAAGACTCAGTCCAAAACATCTGATGTTATAGCTGTATTGAAAGAGACCTGCAAAGAACTGGAGACTAGGAAAAAGACTCTAGAAAACCTAATTGCCAGGTTAGAACAGGAGGAGGCTGAAGGAAACAGAAGGGAAGAGGGTGCTGCTGAAGATCAACTCAATACTGAAGAAAGTAGCTCCTATGAAGGTGACAGTGCTTAAAGGATTGGTGGAATTGATGCTGGTTCCTGGTGGAGCTTGCAAGTGTTTTCAGATTTTAGTTGTTGTTTTTATTACTTTTTTTGGATGACTGTATAAACACTTCAGAACATGTATCTTTGGCCCATTTGTGGCTAAAGAGGGGGATATATTATTCTGTGGTCAATTACTTGTTAAACACTATATTTTTTTGCAGTCACATTTATTCTGCTGCTATCTCTGATTGCTTAGGGGCTTTAGCCAAAAATCTGCCAAAGGGGGAGTTTGTAGGTGTTTAGTTATTGGCATGCATTTTTGGTAAAACCAGGTGTGTGAATGTCATGACTGATGTCATAACATTCTAGTTTATTAGGTACTGATTTATTAGGTACCTTTGCAGAAAAATAATGTCATACAGGTGCTGCTGTTTATGAGTGTGTATCTGAGCATTTTGCAAAATGATCACATTTACCAAAATCAGTAAACAGGAATTCAGATGTCATAAAAAATGTTAAGACATCCTGTTCTGATCTAACAACTATGCAGTTTGGTTAATTCTGAGATTTTTCAGGAAAATGACTCAGTCTTTCCAGAACAGAATCTCTCGTGGACTTTGGGTTAACCTAGCTCAACCCTAACCTGGTTGATAAAGTCTTGTGACCAAGTCTTAAGGTCAAACGGAATTAACCCTAGCTTTTTGTGGAAACCCTAACTGAAGCAACAGCTGCTATATATTCAACAGGGCTGCTGTTTGGAATTCATCCCTTTTTGACAGAAGATCATTTAGGAGCTGTATAGTTTTAACTATTGTAATCCAAGCAAGTATCATTGTGATAAGTGACTTGGAATAGGTTTTAATTGTAAGGGATTTGTATCACTCAAAGCTTTGAAGCAAGAGTGTTTTGTGTCTCTTGACTAAAGCTTTGAAGCAAAGTCAAGTTAGGTTTATGTACCACTCAAAGCTGTGAAGCAAGAGTGTTCGTGTTGCTTGATTAAAAAGCTGTGAAGCATAATCAAGTGTATGTTTTGAAGAGTGTCTTCATCAATTCATTAGTCAATTGTTTTAAGTATCACTGCTGTGATTGAGGGGGAGTGAGTAGGAACTCAGGTTTAAGTTGTACTTAGATTGAAGTTGCATTGGGTAGGTCTTAAGTGAAGGAGATAAACTGGTTGGTTTATTCCTGAATTAATATCTCTTATAGTGGATTTCCTCCCTGGCTTGGTAGCCCCAAGAGTAGGTGTTGTTGCACACTGAACTGGGTAAACAATTGACTGTGTTCTTTACTGTTTTTGTATTTACTGTCTTATAGAAAGTCAGATACGGTGTCATAACATTGAACGTGACATTGAGTATCTGCAGCCAGAATTTCACAACAGATGGGGAAGAACCTGTGCGGGCGTCATATTGATGCGGGTGAACTGCCGTTGTGGCCGTTCCACCCGTTGCTGATTTGGTTTGGACTGATTATAACGAGGCTAATCATTTGATGGATTTTGGATCATCATGCCCCCCACAGTCGGTCGGCGCTCAGTTCTTCCCGCTCTTTTCTGAGAATAAATAAAAGCTGCTTCTTTCTTAGCCGGAAATGATTTCTTAACAGTTCTAGATGCAGAGGCATCCTTTTGAATCTTCCCATTCTTAATACCGGCTTCCACCCGTTCGCCAGTCAGAATTAATTCAGTAAACCCCGCGGAAGAGCTACCAATTAAATGGTTGAAGAACGGGCCAGATAGGGTCCCCAGAAACATATCAACGAGTTCTCTATCAGAAAGAGGTGGCTGCACTCTTCCGGCCAAATCGCGCCATTTCTGGGCGTATTCTTTGAATCCTTCATTTGAGGCCATTCCCATACTCTGTAGTTGAGTACGGGTTGGCGCCAAGTCAGAGTTATATTGATATTGGCGATAAAAGGCAGCTGCCAAGTCCTCCCAACTATGTACTTCTGATCTCTCAAGCTTGTAAAACCAATCCAGCTGTGTACCAGACAGGCTATCTTGGAAGAAGTGCACCCAAAGATTTCTGTCGGATGTATGAGGTTGAATTCTTCGGACGTACGACCTTAGGTGCATTTTTGGGCATGACAGCCCGTCATACCTTGCAAAAATTGGCACTTTAAACTTTGGAGGGATCACAATTCCAGCAATTAATCCCAAATCTTCGAAATCTAACCCGGGAATCCTTTGCAGCTCCATAGCTGCCAGCCTATCCTCTAGGTTTTTGTATTTGTCGTCCGCTGGCGGGTATTGTTGCTCTGAGTAGTCTTCATCTTCTTCAGCCTCTTCCTCTTCAGCTTCGGATTCAGAAGGTAGTGCATCCCCTTTTCCTTTACTGGTTCCCTCTTCAGATGCGGAGGGAAATTCAAGGACTCTTCTGGCTTCATTCTCAAACCTTCTACCCAGGGTAGCCACCCCCACTCTTTTCTTCTTCTTCACTTTCTCTCGCTCTTTGTTCCCAAGCAGTGCTTTTAGATCCTCCTGACCCTTTGCCAAGGTCATTAGGAGATGTTGAAACTGTGAGTTTTGAGACTGCAGATCCTTGACCGTCTGTTCGAGATCCATCTTACTGAAATAAACAGCAGAAAGATAAGGAAACCTGGTGTGGAGACCTGTTTATGCACATGATGGATGATATGTTTATTTATGCAATGCACTCAAGGATTTAGAATTTCAAAATTGTTGCAAACAAAAAGAACACACGTCATATTAATAAGAAGAAATTTTGTCAGTACATAAATGCCCCATGGGCCAAATATTACAAAAACTTCTTAAGGTAAAAAGACGTTGCGCATCCTCTTTGGTGCGATGTAAGTGTTGAGGGTCTCTTCCTCATGGAGTCGGCGGGTAAGCTCCAAAACCTTCTTCTCACTGGCGTAGAAGCTGGCTTTAAAAGTATTTCGTTCTTCCTTGAGTTGGATCCAACTCTTCTGCATCTCCTCCCATGATGTTGGCATGTCAGGATATAGGATGGTGTAGGGAACCTCTCCTTCCTTAACAGGCTCTTTAATCAAACGGAGAACATGAGGGTAAGGCATCATTAGGCTCTGGGCTCGGGCTCGTACCCACTTGAGATAAGGCTCAAGAGGGATGGAGTTCTTGTGTCCCAATGTCCTGCTATCTACCTTGTTAGGCATCCTCCAAGCTCTGATGAATCTTTGGCGAAGTCCTTGCGCATTGTTGTCGAAGTCAAAAACTAGGTCAGGAATCAACATGTCATGAGGGCCATCCCTCCGTGCATATCCAAATTGTCTCAAAGCTAGACAAGGGTTGTAGGTAATGCCTCCCCTAATGCCAAGTAATGGAACATTAGGGAACTCTCCACAACGATCGACGATGATGACATTTTCTCTGGACCGAGAACACCAATGTACATCAGCATGTGTGAGGTTCATCAATCGTTGTGACCACCTTAAGCCTTGGTCATTTTTCAAAACAGATTGTGGAAGGTGCGAAATAAACCACCTTGCAAGGAGAGGAGTACAACACATGAGAACACCCCTCTTTCTCATTGTTCGTGTGTAAAATGAGTGGAGGATGTCCCCAAGTAATGTTGGTATAGGATTCATGGATAAGAAGATCTTGACGGCATTGACATCTATAAGCTGGTCAGCATTTGGGAACAAGACCAACCCATAAATGAGGAGTGCCACAATTTCTTCAAAGGCTTGTAGATCCAATGAATTCCAACACTCTTGTGCCTTCTCATCATGAAGCAACCCTAAACCGGTTCCTTCTCACCTCCAGATGCAGTTTTACACGGACTCATCATCAGGCAACCCTACACCGGTTCCTTCTCACCTCCAGATGCAGTTTTACACAGACTCATCATCAGGAAACCCTACACCGGATCCTTCTCACCTCGAGATGCAGTTTTACACGGACTCATCATCTAGCAACCCTACACCGGTTCCTTCTCACCTCCAGATGCAGTTTTACACGGACTCATCATCAGGCAACCCTACACCGGTTCCTTCCTCCCAAGACGAAGTTTTACACGGACTCATCATGAAGCAACCCTACATAGGTTCCTTCTTTCCCCAGTGAGGTCGCCACAGACTCATCATCAGGCAACCCTGCACCGATTCGTTCTCTTTCTAAAACAAAGTTTTACACAGACGCATCATCAAGCAACCCTACACTGGTTCCTTCTCTTTCCAAAACAAAGTTTTACACGGACTCATCATCGAAGAAACCCTACAGAGGTTACTCCTTTCCAGATGAAGTTTTACACGGACTCGTCATCAAAGAAACCCTACACGGGTTACTCCTTTCCAGATGCAGTTTTACACAGACTCATCATCAAACAACCCAACATTCAAATATAATCCAGATACAATCACCTTTGGATGGCATCTTTAATCCCATCTCCAACAAGATTCTATCACATCTCCAAATGGAATCTTTAAGCCCATTCCTCCTACCATCACATCGTCGAGTGCAAATTTTTGGGCACTCTAGTGTCCAATCATCTTCCACCTTCGAGTCACGAATGGCAGATTTACCAATCTAACTCTTCAGGTGTAAGAAGATTGAACAGGGGCAGCTGTTGTACCCCAAAATTTGCCCTCTCATTTCTCAAGGAATTACCCTGGATCCTCAAGTTTGCTTCCATCCAATTACAAGCCTTGAATTATCAATTTTTCCAAGCAAATCATTCACAAGGGCAAAATGGTCATTTGCACATTGAAAGGTCAAACTTTGACTTTTGGATCAAAACCAAAGAATCATATTTCATCAAGACATGTTGGAATGCGAGTTTTATTTCATCAAGAAATTCAAAAGTCAAATTTACCATGGAAAAGCCAAGTTCTAAATACTTAGAACTTTTCTAAATTTGACACTTCAGAACTTCTAAGCCAGCCTTCATGCAAGTGCAGTCAGAGTTTGCAAACATGGTTCATAACATAAACTTCAGTCAGAACATGGCTCTTCAGCCTCTACAAAAGCCCAGTCAGAGTTTGCCAGTTTAATTCAAAGAAGGTTAAGGAACACGCTGTAAGCTTTCCAGAAAGTCTGAAAGCTCCTTCAGAACATGCTGGAGCCAGAAGATAAGAGGACCAGAAGATTAGGTGCTACGCAAGCTCAGAACTTCTGATCCAGAACTAAGCCTTGGTGTAGAATCTCACGTTGCAGGATTTCTGGTTGTGATAAGTCTCATCATCATTTAATGCTCATTTAATGCTCACAACCACCTTTTGAGTCTTTATCCAAAGGATTTCCACCACGTGTACCTCTACTATCTTGGGATAGCAGCTTTGACACTAAGCCCATGCTTTGCTTTTTGCTTTTCCTTAATTCCTGCTGACAGCCACCATGCTTGCTTCAAAAAACAAGGCAACGCTTTAGCACATGAAGGCCATATACAACACTCTGGTCAGAACTTGGCCAAATCCCAAAACCTGGGTTTACACAACCTACTGCAGACCTATGACCAACAGCTAAGCTCAGCCTACGTTTGCATCCCATGATTGTACCAAACTAGCATATGAAAAACTGTGATGAAAAAGCAAAGGAACAGGATGATAAAACAGGTTCAAATCCCACTTGCTTTTCCCCCTAAAATCACAACAAATTCATCTATAAATACTTAGCTCCATCATACGTTCACGAGGGGAGAGGCTGAAGGCTAGAGGCTGGCTTTTGGAGAGAGGTTATAAAAAAGGAGAGAAAACAAAGCTGTGAAATCTTCATAAAAATCCAGATTTCTCATATATAAAAACAAACCTTTGTTCTTCCCTTTGAACCAAAGAACACAATCACACTTCCATTTCTCTTGCTGACTTAGAAACATCCAAAGGCAGCCACTCAAAGCTCCAAGCATGCTCCAGGTAAGTCTTTCTGACTTTACTTGTTTTTCATTCTGAACATCATTTAGCATGTAAATATCATAGTATTAATGTTGTATATATCATTGCATGAATAGAAAAACCATGGATCAGAACTTCTAGAATAATGCTAGGCCCAGACTTAGGATTAGAACTTTTATGAACTGTTGTGTTGTTATTCCTCTGACTTGTTGTTTGCCAAAAATGAATGAGTTGTTGACGTGCTGATTAATATGAGAAAAGAATTGAAATGTAATATATAACTTCTGATTTTCACATGCTGATAATACACAGAACTTCTATGATTTTTTCTCACTGTTAACACACACTGAATTTCTGATTCTTATATGTTGATAACGCACAAAACTTCTGATGTTCACTCACAGTCTCAACACAACACAGAACTTCTAAATTCTCTTTACATATCAAATACACTGAACTGCTGACGTTTGCTCACTGTTTTAATATAATACAAAACTTCTGACTTTTGGTTCACTGGCTGAACACCACCCAGAACCTCTGTGTTTTCCCTCTAACATTTTTGTAGGACCTCAGAGTGTACGAATTCAGAACTTCTGATCCCACTGACGTTTCCTGCTGAGTCACGCGCCTGGCTTCAGAACTTCTGATCCTTGTTTGCAGAAACACACTGTTTCTACCTTGCATTTATTTTCCTTTTCATCTTTTTTAAATATTATCATAGAAAACATAAAAACATTTTCCTTTTACTAATTTATTTATTTATTTTTCATTAAGACAAAAAAACATTTTCTAAACAAATTATTTTTCTTTCTTATATTACACATTTCTATATGGTTGTAATAGTAATTTATGACTTATTTTTACTTGTAATCCCCATTCATAAATATGCACCCCATCCCCTAAATATTGTAATAGCGTAGGACTTTACATTTCTGCAATTTATCGCTTTCAAAATGTAAATGCTAGTAATTAAGCGTGTATGGCAAGATAAAACCAACAAGTAGACAATCCTAATCAAGACTAAATGCATGCAATCAAACACACTTTGCACACATGCACCCTTAGGGTAATTCCACTTGTCGCCTTACAAAAATGGCCATGTTATGCATGTGAGACATCTTAGCACAAATGAATCGAAAAATACAAGATCATAGTCCCTCAATGACGCTATCAAAGTTGCCTTTCAAAATGATCTTAGTCCCTAAAGAAAAGTGCTAAGTCATCTCACAACATTGCTATCATGGTCATACAATGACCCAACGCCCGTCCCTTCACATCCAACGATGGGGCTTCTTATCAAATCAATGGTAAGATAGCAACATCTAAAGGAGGAGGAAAAACATTTCTAAAACCTTTTGAGTACGTAGATTCACTCCTAGTTACTCGCTTGCTCACAACAAAAACATTTCATACACCTACACTTTCATCTTTGAACTATTTTTGAAACAAACACTTTGTATACATTCTTATAGAAATGAGAATCATTACAAAGTTACATTTTTAAAATACTTTAAAAAAAACCACACACCACAAGCACATTCAAACAAAAGCAAGTGATCTAGCAAGTAACTAAGAGACCATGGAAAACCATGAATGAAAATGGTGCTAATACCTTCCCTTTTCATAATTGTTGTACCCCAAAATTTGCCCTCCCATATTCTTCAAGAAATTGCCAAGTCAAAGCTTCAAAAGTTCCCTAAGGGTTGCACAGTGTAAGGGCCTCCTAAGCAGTCAAAATTAGGGTTTTGATTCTGATCAAGAAAATGAAGTTTACAAGGGTCCAATCAAGTCCCATGTGCCTACAAATATGGTCAAGCATCCTCATATCAAGTTTCAAGACTTTCAGCATAAAATTGCACAGTCAAAAACCCTAATTGCACTACAGTCAACTATAGGGGCAAAATGGTCATTTGACAGTCAAAAGTTCAAATTTTTGGTCAACATCTCATTTTGAAGCCATAAACATCATTTGATCAATGCTTGATCATGATTCTCAAAGCTTGGCTCAAAAATCATCAAGATGCAAAAGTTTCCTTATTTGGACAGTTGAAAAAGTCAACTGTAAATTGACCAGGGCATAACTTTCTCATGGATTATCAAAAAAATTCCATCCAAAGCTCATTTTGAAGAGAAATACATTTCCTACAACTCATCTTCATACTTTAAATCCAAGAAATGCCCTCACAAAAAGTTATCAATTTCAACATTATAGGTCATTTTCAAAAGTCAACAAAATGGGACTTTAAGTCAAAGGCCATAATTTGATATTGGTAAATCAAAATGACATGGGACCAAAGGCATTGGTTAGAGGACTCAAAGACCTTTCCAAAATGTCCAAGAACATGAGCAAAGCTTAAAAATTGAGCAAGTTATGACTTGTGGAAGTTGGGAAATTTTTGGATATTTTGAAAAGTCAACATTGATTCAAATGACCTAAAATTGCTAATGGGCCTATTTTTCTTCCACAATTCATCATCCAAGGCATGTGCACGACCACTTGGCCCAAAGGGAAGTTTTTATTCATTTTTTATTTATTTATTTGGATTTTTATTATTAATAATTCATTTAAATTAAAATAAATACATGAAAAATGCTAAACCTAGTTTTTCAATCTTTTTATGCATATTATACACTCAAGATTTCGTGCCTAACCATATATGGAAAGAATCAATTGGATTGGTCATGATTTGGTAGCAAAAGCATGTGAAAAAAGATTTGAAAATCATGGTGAAAAAATCAAATATTGCATTCATTAATTCAAAGGATTTTGATCAAATTTCTTGACCTAATTCACTCATACTTATACAAAGAACACAACCCTAATGCAAGGGACCACTCAGCTGCGCTACAGACCAAGCATTGAACTTGAAATTTTTTGCCAAAAACTCAATTCTGAAAACCTAGTTCTAGGGTGATTCAAGGCCAAATAGCTATTCCATTAGCTTCCTCAAGGATCATAGAACGTGTTCCAATCATTCCCTAAGCCCCATACTCAAGAAAACGCGAAATCATCATTGAAGTTGGTAGAGAAAATTCCAAAATCATTTTCCATTATTCATGCATTTTTAACATGTTTCGTTGTTGTTTTTGTGTTTAGAATGATGTTTGCAAGCTAACTGCATAGTTTGATTGAAGTTTCATGCCCAAACGAAGAATCTACCATGAAAGCATATTAGGTCTCCGTGGAAATCAATTTGGGGGTTTTCAAACCTGGAACAATTAGGCCATGAGAGATACATAGTTGAAATCATGAGAGAGAGACGATTCTAATGGCCCTAGTCCGAACAATTTATGAATGCTCATGTGCTAGTCGCTATTTTCTAGTATAGTGCCTACAGCAACGTTTCAAAACCGTTGCTTATTATGTTTGTGTTTCAGGAAAAATCAGGCCAAGGAAGAAGAAGGCGAGGTGGCTGTCCATGAGTGGAGCATTTAAATTTTCGCGCGTAAAGAGCATTAGCGTTTGGATTTATTTTATAATATTTGCTTGATGTCTAACATACAGGAAACGCGCTTGGAACGGTTGGTAGGCTTAAGCATTGGTAACATTCAGGACCTGGGTTCGAGCCCCAGGTCCCCACCCCTTTCCAATATTGTTTTTTCAAGCATTATCTTATGCAGATTCAATATCAAAGCACACCGTGCACCCACAAAATCAAGCGTCCACGCGTCCCAGAGCATCAAATCAAAGGCCATGAACTGGAGAGTATAGTGGACCCTAGTCAACGCGTGTACACGCGTCCTGAAAAGTCCAACGGGCCAAGGGTAAATGGGCCAGATTTCTAAAAGAAAACCTCCACTTTGGGGACTGCAACCCCCCTAGGTTTGCTAAACTTTTTTTTTCTTTCTTTGTTTTTTTTATTATTTCTATTTTTTTAAATTATTGTTTTCTTAATTAATTTACTATTTTCATAAAAAACACAAAACACCATAAAAAAATCAGAAAAGAGAAAAAAAAATATATTTTATTTTAGTATTTTCATAAATAAAGTCCATAAATTAACTAGTTTTAAAATTAGGTTTTAGTTTTAATTCTTTTAATAAAAATCTAACAAATATAGAATTAGGGTTTAATTAATTTTCATCTTTTTTCTTCTATTCCATAATAATTAAAGGTTAGATATTTATTTTTATAATTAAATTGTATATAAAATAATTAGGGTTAATTTTAGGTTAAAACTTCAACATTTTTCATAATAAAACAAAAATTGTAGAATTAGGGTTAGCATTTATTTTATTTAATTCTTTTTTCATTAAAATCACAAAATACCAAAAAATACCAAAAAGACAATTTCTTTTCCTTTTAATTTTAATTAATTCATCGTTTAATTTAATTTTGCAAAAAGGGTCAAACGCCCTCGTTTAATTTTTGTTTAATTCGCATATTTATTTTATTTCGTTTAATATTTATGTATCTCTCCCAAAGCCGTGTAACTAATTGCTCGCACTTTATTTTCATTATTTCTTTATTTTTTTGTCAAATCGGGTTCAAGAAATTCTGGCGATGTGGACCCACGCCTTTTGTAATAGCTTAGAATCTTTACTTTTCTCGCAATTTTTAACTGTTAATCAAGGCATGTATGGACAAAAATGAAAACAAACGCTAGATCACCAATAACATGACAAAAGACAAAAATAAATGAAAACGACACACAAATCGCACACACCACCCCTAGGGTACGCCTCACTGTTGCCTTGCCTCGAAAGGTGATCGTCGAGTAGAGGATGTCTTAGTAAGTCCTCATGATCCGGGAACCTGGCATGAGGGTAGCTTCTAAGGTGTCTTCCCATTGCTCTGGTGATCACCATGTCCCGAACCTCGAATTGACCCGAACACCTCCAACGGTGGTGCTACCTACCTCTCAATGGTGGGATGGCACTACTTTAAAGGACATCTACACAGACGAATTCCTTAGGGTAGGTAGACGACTCTAGATACTTGCTCTAATTTCAAAACAAATCAAAAGATACTTTTCACACCGACACCTTTTCAAAAAGCTTTCGAAAGCAACTTTTCAAACACTCTTGAGGACCGATACAAGAGTCGAACTGGAATTTTCAAAGAAACTTTTTAAAACCCACAGTTGAAAAGCAAACAAACCATTTTTGAAAACACAATGAGCAAGTATCTAAGAGCCCATGGATAACCATGGATAGAAAGGGTGCTAACACCTTCCCTTTCTATAACCTACCTCCCGAACCGAGAGCAATCTCTATAAGGAATTTTTCTGTGCTTTTGTCCTTTCCATTTGGAGAAAATAAAAGACGGTGGCGACTCTTGCTTCCGCGACATTTCACGAACCAGCGTTAAACAGTCAGTTCCAGATCCACCGATCACAGAACTGGCGACTATGCTGGGGACTCTTTTTAAAGTGAGGTGTACCTTAGGGCTAGTTCATAACTGTGTTTTCAATTGTATTGATTTGTGTGCTTTATTATTGTAGGTTGCATGGGAGTTACATAGATCCTAACCCGGATCTGGGGATACCCTGTTTAGGTAGCATAAGCTGTGAGGGACCTGTCCGGCGTAGACCGACACAGGTGAAGCAGTGGCTACGTTGGTGTGGCATCTTGGTCTGTACCGATATCCCTTGTGTCGCAACGAGGAGAATATGGGTCTTCTAAGGAGTCATTAAGCACCAACAACCTTAGAACCTTAATTGACACAACTTGGCCTTTAGAATTGTAGCAGTATGCTACGCCCATTGAGGCTAAACTCTCGTGATGGTTCTGGCCGCAAGAAAAGATTGCGACGCTGGAGTTATGACCGATTGAGGGTAGTCAATGATATTGGGATCCTCTAAGAACCCGATTACTTTTGATTAGGACAGGTATGAACCAACAAACTGAAAGAGGGTAGTACCTAGGCCTCATGCTGGCCTAAACTTTAGGGGCTTGCCTTGTGTGACTTGTGTGCCTTACCATGTTTGCCTTTGTATCTATTTGTGGTGTGCTTTATCATAACATCATAACATCATGAGCATTGCATGCATCCTGCATAAGGACTGACCATTTCAAAGACAAGAGGGTTTCACCTTTGCTCTGTTTTGTAGGACATTATGATGCCTGTGCGAAGGAATACTATCCGGTTCAACTTTGTTCGTTCACCTGAGTTGCTTGATGAGTTGGTTAGCAGAATTCCAAATACCACTTCCTTCATTCAGAGGCATGGTTCTCTTCTCAGTTTAGTCACTGCAAAGCGGGATCAACAATTGATGAGTGTTCTGACCCAGTTCTATGACCCTCTGTACCAGTGCTTCACCTTTCAAGACTTCCAGCTGGTCCCTACCCTGGAAGAGTTCTCTGATTTGCTTGGTATCCCTATCTTGGATCAGACTCCCTTTACCGGTTGGGAAAAGACCCTCAGGCTTGAGGATGTTGTTGCAGCTCTTCCTTTGACCCCTCAAGAGGTAACAAACAACTGGGTGACTAGAAGCGGAGTTAAGGGTTTCTTGGCCAAGTTTCTGATTGGTAAAGCTAACAGTTTCTGGAATGACCTGGACTTTAGGGCATATGAAGACATCTTGGCTCTCTTAATCTATAGGTTAGTCCTGTTTCCTAATCCTGACAACTTCATCAATGTCACTGCCATAAGGATCTTTATGTCTCAGAATCCTGTGCCCACTCTCTTGGGTGACATCTTGCAACAACTTCATGCTCGTACCACCCGAAGACGAGGAACCCTATGGTGTTGTATCCCTTTGTTGGTGAGGTGGTTTATTTCGCACCTCCCCAAGTTCGTACTAAAGAACCAAGAAGGAAGAGGTTGGGCTCACAGGTTAATGTCTCTCACCGACAAAGACATCATTTGGACTTGCAGAGGTTTGGACGAGATAGCTGTCATTGATCGATGCGGAGAATACCCTAATGTTCCTCTTATTGGTACTCAAGGAGGGATCTCTTACAATCCATGTCTAGCGCTCCGTCAGTTTGGAAGAGCAAGAAGAGCAGGCCCCCATGAGATGTTGGTGCCTCACATCAGTTTTGAGTTTCAGGTGGATAGTGACGAGCTGCGTCGTAGGTTCATCAAGGCTTGGGACAAAGTTCATAAAGCTGACCCACAAGAGTTAGGGCCAAAGACTTCTTTACCTATGGAAGCCTACTACAAATGGGTTCGCATCCGTGCTCAGAAGTTAGGTATGCCGTATGAAGCTGTCAGACCTATCATTCTTGAGTGTCCTGACAAGGATGGTATTCCTCCAACTGTCCTTCCTCCTCAGATACCCACTGATTATGAGACATTGAAGAGATCTTGGTCGCAACTGCGAGAAGAGCGGGATTCTTACCGGGAAAAGTTCAACGAGCAGGAATTAAAGATCCAGAAGCTGACAAAGCAGTTGGAGAATGAGAGAGTCTTGAATGCTTACATCCGTACTGAGAAGAGGAGACCATGGGATCAATAAGGAGCTCCTGATGTTCTTTTACAGTTTTATTTCCCTTTTCAGTATTTCCTTTCATGTAACGCCTAAGGGCAACCTGTTGAATAACTTCAGTTTCAAAGTTGAATTTAATGAAGTGTGTTTCTTTTTGTTTACAAAGTTAACTCCCGATTGTCTTTGAAAACATAAATCATACGCATTTCATTCATCATGTGCATAGCAGGTTTTCTTCTTTTCAGGTTGCTTACAGTTCTTCGCTGTTTATTTCAGCATCATGAATCCTGACTCGTCATCAACTGAGACATCCATCAAAGCTCTTCAGGCGCAGAATGCGCAATTTCAGGAATTAATCAAGGGTTTGGCTCAAGGCCAAGAAGAGCTGAAGGCTCTACTCGTGAAGAAGGAGAAGAAGAAGAAGAGAAGAACTGTTCTGTTCAGCTCGGGCCGAAGGTTTGGCAATACCTTGCAGAATGAAGAGGCTGGTTCTTCTGTTGGCAAGGGCACTCCTCAAGAGGCAAGGGTTCCTAGTCCGGTAGTCTCCGACAACGAGACTGATTTTGATGAAGAGCAGTATCCTCCGGCAGAAGACCGTTACAAGCAGCTGGAAGACAGGCTGAATGCTATGGAGATCCAACAGATACCTGGGCTGGATTTTGGAGATCTGGGTTTGTCTACTGGTGTGATTATTCCTCGGAAGTTCAAAGCACCATCTTTCACTAAATATGACGGGGCGTCTTGTCCCAAGCTACATCTCAGGTCCTATGTTCGGAAAATTCAACCGTACTCCGCGGATAAGAATTTGTGGATCCACTTCTTCCAGGAGAGTCTTTCAGGGACTCATCTCGAATGGTTCTATCAGCTGGATGGGACCAAGGTTCGTAACTGGGAGGAGTTGGCTACTGCTTTCTATAAGCAGTATCAGTATAATGCCGACCTTACCCCTACACGTACCCAACTCCAGGGTATGTCGTTAGGTTCAAGTGAAGGTTTTAAAGAGTACGCTCAGAAGTGGAGAGACCTGGCTGGCAGGGTGCAGCCACCGTTGACTGATCGGGAATTGGTAGACATGTTCTTGGGGACCCTATTTGGGCCGTTTTTCAACCATCTTATCGGGAATTCGTCTGCAGGGTTCACTGATTTGATTCTGACTGGAGAAAGAATTGAGGCTGGGTTGAAGTCTGGAAAGATTCCGAAGGGTGCATCGTCTAGTGCTGAGAAGAAACCCTTCAAGAAGGAGGCTAGTGCTGTATATGGTTCTAAGAGATCAGAGAGGTCTGAGCGCCGCCAATCTGTCAGTGCAGTAATGATTGCTAAACCTGCTGCCGCTCCTCGGCCAACCAATCCTCAAAGGGCTGAAAGACCCCGGAGAGAGTTCACCCGGTTGAGCATGACTTTATCGCAGATCCTGCCACAGTTGCTATCCACCAATTTAGTGACTGTCAGAGAGGCTCCGAAGTTTCCGAATACTACGTCTCCCAAGTACAACCCGAATGCCCGCTGTGCGTACCATTCTGATAGCCCGGGGCATTCCACTGATGACTGTTGGGCATTAAGGAGTAAGGTGCAAGACCTTATCGATGCGAAAGAGATACAGTTTGAAGCGCCTGAGAGGCCGAATGTGGTTACTGCTCCTATGCCTCAGCATGGGGTAAATGCTGTTGACAAAGATGTTTACGCTGTTTCTGTGGATGATCTAGCCACTCCTCTGAAGACTGTCAAGAGGAACCTACTGCTGGCCGGTTTATTTCCGGGTTGCAGTGAGGGTTGCCTGTTCTGTGCCGTTTCCCTATCTGGTTGCCCCTTGCTGAAGTTAGGCATCCAAAGCCTAATGGATAGCAAGGAGATTTTGTTTAAGAAGTATGTTGTTCAGTTGGTCCCGGTGGAAGAAGTTTCTGTGGTTACCATCTTCAATAATCCAATCCAGGTTCTCCCGAAGAAACCTGTTCAAATCATGACTGTTGCACCTGTGGTTATCACTGTTCCGGGGCCTCTGCCCTATGTATCTGATAAAGTTGTCCCCTGGCATTATGGGGCAGATGTGTATGTAAATGGGATTAAACAAGAGTTCAACACTGGCGCCAGTATCTGTGATATCACTGGCCCAGCCAAAGTCACCCGCAGTGGCAGGCTCTTCTCGCCTGACATTGCACCGCCTGCTGCTCGAAGACCACTCCTTATAACACCTACAAGCGTACCTGTTCCTGTTGCCGATCAAGTTGTTTCTCCTGCTGCCGAGTCATCCAATGCTCGGGGCAAAGGAATTGAAGTTGAGCCTGCCCAGATGGAGGCACCTATACCTGTAACTGCTGAAGCCTCCCAACAAGAGATGGAGGAAATCTTGAAAATTATAAAGAAGAGTGACTTCAATGTTGTGGAATAGCTGGGGCACACGCCCTCCAAAATCTCCATGCTCTCTTTATTGCTGTGCTCCGAGGCCCATGCTAAGGCCTTGATCTCGTTTCTCAAGACGGCCCATGTGCCACAAGAGACATCTGCAGTCCAGTTCACTGACTGCGTAGCAAATCTGACAGCAGACAATGGCTTGGGTTTCTCAGATGCTGACCTGACTGTGAAGGGAAGAGACCACAATGATGCTCTGCATGTCTCTATCGAATGCATGGGCACTACCTTGGCACATGTATTGGTGGATACTGGTTCGTCCTTGAACGTGCTGCCCAAGAAGGCTTTAGACCGTTTAGATTGTGAAGGCCTGGAATTGAAACCCAACAATATCATCGTCAGGGCCTTTGACGGTTCAAAAAGGATGGTTCACGGGGAGGTTGACATTCCCATTCGTGTGGGTTCTCAGGTGTTTGACTCTATATTTTATGTGATGGATATCCGTCCATCGTACTCTTGTCTACTGGGTCGACCTTGGATACATAAGGCTGGGGCAGTGACCTCTTCCTTGCATCAGAAGCTGAAATACCCTGTCAGAGGGAAGATCGTCACTGTGCAAGGAGAGGAGGAGTATATGGTAAGCCACCTGAATTCCTTCAGATACATTGAGATGGACGGGGAGTTTATTGAAACCCCCTTTCAGCACTTCGAGGAGGTGCTTCCAATTGCAGCAGCAGCAGAAACAGCAGTAGGAGAGAATGTTCCTTTGAAGATGGCTTCCCTGAAGGATGCCCGGGTTGTGGTTCAGAAAGGTGAATGTGCTAACTGGGGCAGGCTTCCAGATTTTACACAGAAGACTGACAAATTTGGGCTGGGTTTTACTGCAGAGGGTCAGAAAGCTATGCGGAAGGCGAAGACCGGAAGACCTCCTGTGTTCATTACAAATCCAGGAGTGAATGCTGTTGGGGAAGACAACGAAGTAGATGAAGCAAAATTCAATAGCTGGATCTACCCGACAACCGAAGGCGGATTGACCAATTGGATTGCCAAAGACCATACTCCTGTTACCTTTGTGACGCAGTAATAAATTTCTTTGTTTCGTTATTTGTAATAAACAATAATAAACTCTATGGCCCGGTGTCTTACCCGAGGCACCGTGTTTCTATTTGTGAGGGCATATAAATTGTCATTTCATATATCATAAATGAAAATCTTGGACGTTTTCTCGCATTACAAATCTTATGCTCCTTTTCTGTCTTTCTTTCCTTTACATATATTTCAAAACAGCTGTATTTACACACACACTCACTCATACAGGTTTCAATCCACTATGGATCTCACTGGTAACGACTCTGCTACTGCCAGTTATGACTTCGAAAATCCGATCAACATAGCCGAAGACGAAGGTGAAGATGATTGCGAAGTGCCTGGCAAGCTTGCAAGACTGTTGCTTCAGGAAGAGAGGGCAATTCAACCCCATGAAGAGCCAGTGGAAACAATAAACTTGGGTACTGAGGCAGACAGGAAAGAGGTAAAGATTGGTGCCAACCTAGAGCTCAGCGTGAAGCAACGGTTGACTCAGATGCTGCATGATTATATGGAGATCTTTGCCTGGTCCTACGAAGACATGCCCGGGTTGGATACCGATATTGTGGTCCATCACTTGCCAACTAAGGAAGACTGCCCTCCGGTTAAGCAAAAGGTCCGTCGTATGCGTCCAGAGATGTCTGAGAAGATTAAAGTTGAGGTTATGAAGCAGTTTGATGCCGGATTCCTTGCAGTGACTTCTTACCCTCAATGGGTTGCTAATGTGGTGCCGGTACCTAAGAAGGATGGTAAGGTCAGAATGTGTGTCGACTACAGGGATCTGAATAGGGCCAGCCCCAAGGATGACTTCCCTTTACCTCACATTGATGTCCTTGTTGATAATACAGCTCAGCACAAAGTATTCTCTTTCATGGATGGCTTTTCAGGTTACAATCAGATCAAGATGGCACCTGAAGACATGGAAAAGACTACATTTGTTACTCAGTGGGGCACCTTCTGCTACAAGGTCATGCCTTTTGGACTAAAGAACGCTGGGGCAACCTACCAACGTGCCATGGTTGCTTTATTTCATGATATGATCCATCATGAGATAGAAGTGTATGTGGACGACATGATCGCAAGGTCCCAGACTGAGGAAGAGCACCTAGATCATCTGCAGAAGTTGTTTGACCGGTTGAAACTATACAAGCTGAGGTTGAACCCGAACAAGTGCACCTTCGGGGTAAGATCTGGGAAGTTGCTAGGCTTCGTGGTAAGTGAGAAGGGAATTCAAGTGGACCCTACCAAGGTCAAAGCTATTCAAGAGATGCCAGTTCCTAAGACAGAGAAGGAAGTCAGAGGCTTTTTAGGACGCCTGAATTACATTGCTCGCTTCATCTCACACCTGACTGCTACCTGTGAACCAATCTTCAAACTGCTGAAGAAAGATCAGGTAGTACGTTGGAACGATGAATGTCAGGCTGCTTTTGACAGAATCAAGGAGTATCTCCAAGAACCACCCATCCTTATGCCACCGGTTGAAGGGAGACCTCTGATCCTATATCTGACAGTACTTGACAATTCAATGGGGTGTGTGCTGGGGCAGCATGACGAGTCTGGCCGAAAAGAGCATGCCATTTATTACCTTAGCAAAAAGTTTACCGACTGTGAGACCCGATACTCACTGCTTGAGAAAACTTGCTGCGCTTTGGTATGGGCTGCTCGCCGGCTGAGACAGTATATGCTGACTCACACTACCTTGTTGATCTCAAAGATGGATCCTATAAAGTACATATTTGAAAAGCCTGCTCTGTCTGGGAGAATTGCAAGATGGCAAATGATCTTGACGGAATATGACATTCAGTACACGACCCAGAAAGCCATCAAAGGAAGTGTATTGGCAGACCACTTGGCACATCAGGCCGTAGATGACTATCAGTCAATGAACTTCGAGTTTCCGGATGAAAGCATCATGATTGTGACTGATTGTGAAGTACCTGGACCGGATGAAGGACCTGAGGAAGGATCCCGATGGTCTATGCACTTTGACGGAGCCTCCAACGCTTTGGGAAATGGTATCGGCGCCATAATCATATCACCTCAAGGTACTCATACTCCACTCACTGCCCGGCTATGTTTCAACTGTACCAACAACATGGCAGAGTATGAGGCGTGCATCATGGGTCTTTAAGCTGCGATCGATCTAAGGATCAAGTTTCTGAGTGTCTTCGGAGATTCCGCTCTCGTGATCAATCAGATCAAAGGAGAGTGGGATACGAAACATCCGAACCTTATTCCTTACAGAGAATGTGTGTTGACCTTGATCCCCCACTTCACAGAAATAACCTTTGAACACTTTCCAAGAGAAGAGAATCAGTTGGCGGACGCGTTAGCTACAATGGCTTCTATGTTCAAAGTTAAATGGGATAATGAGGCTCCCCGGATCATCATCTGGAAACTGGACGAACCGGCATACTGTTGTGATCTTGAGACTGAATTGGTAACTGAGAAGCCTTGGTACCATGAAGTGAAGAGATATCTGGAAGCTCAGGAGTACCCTGAAGGTGCATCTGTCAATGATAAGAAGTTTCTGAGAAGGTTCGCGGCAAAGTTTTTCCTTAGCAACGGCATCTTGTACAAGCGAAACCATGATTCAACCTTACTGCGTTGTGTAGATAAGTCTGAAGCAGAAAGGATCATGGAAGAGCTACATGAAGGGACCTTTGGTACACATTCCAGTGGACACACTATGGCTAAGAAAATCCTACGGGCAGGATATTACTGGTCCACAATGGAAGCTGACTGCTACCAACATTCTCGGACATGCCATAAGTGCCAGATTTATGCAGACAAGGTGCATGTTCCTCCAGTTCCCCTGAATGTTCTGACTGCGCCTTGGCCGTTTGCAATGTGGGGCACAGACATGATCGGCGAGATTAAACCTACGGCATCCAATGGGCATCGCTTCATCCTAGTGGCGATTGATTATTTTACGAAGTGGGTCGAAGCAGCATCCTACGCTACGGTAACCAAGACTGTTGTGGCACGGTTCATTCGACATAATCTGATTTGTCGGTACGGCGTACCAGAGAGAATTATTACAGACAACGGTACCAATCTGAATAACAAGATGATCGCTGAGCTCTGCGAGCAGTTCAAGATACAGCACCACAATTCTTCTCCTTACAGACCGAAGATGAATGGGGCTGTAGAAGCAGCAAATAAAAACATCAAGAAAATCGTGCAGAAGATGACAGTGACTTATAAGGATTGGCACGAGATGTTACCGTTTGCTCTACATGGGTACCATACCTCAGCTAGGACGTCAACCGGGGCAACTCCTTTCTCTCTGGTTTATGGTATGGAGGCAGTCTTACCGATCGAAATGCAGATACCCTCTCTCCGGATAATGAAGGATGCAAATCTGAACGAAGATGATTGGATCCAGACACGACTTGATCAATTAAACCTTATCGATGAAAAAAGACTTGCTGCTATCTGCCATGGTCAGACGTATCAGAAACGGATGATCAGGGCATTTAACAAAAAGGTCAGACCACAGGAATATCAAGTTGGGGATCTGGTAATCAAGCAAATCATCCTCCCTCAGAGCGATCCAAGGGGCAAATGGACCCCTACGTACGAAGGGCCATTTGTGGTTAAGCATGTGTTCTCAGGAGGAGCAATGATATTGACCAATATGGATGGTGACGACCTTCCTCACCCCGCCAATGCAGACATAGTAAAAAGATACTACGCATGAAAAAAGACCCGCTAGGCTGACATGCCTAGGCAAAAATTAGGGCTTCCCGTCGAACCAAAAGGGTTCGGGCAAAATGAAGGGATGAAATGAAAAAAATCTGTACACCCGGCAAGTCGAAAACCTGAAAAGGCGGCTTGGGCAAAAATGGGTATCCCGGTGGACTGAAAACCCGAAAGGGCGGTCCAGGCAAAAGTTAGGGATAAAAGCGTAATACTATGTCTCATTGGATCACTTTGCATCCAGAATCCGGTATCTACACCAAGTTCAGACGACATCGATCAGTCAGCTTCATTCTTCGTTTAGGTCATCAAGTGATGAGACGCTCGGAGTTATAAAGGCAATAGCAGAGTTGAAACCCAGTGGATCATTCATATTTCACACAGCTGTTTTATTTTCTCTTGTACAAAAATTGTATAAACTCTTTTGTTCAGCGGCGTCCTCTTACTAGGACGTCAGCCTCTTGTACACAAAACGCCTATTTACAGGCCATTCAAAATCAATACAAATATATTTTTCAGTTAAAAAGTGCCAACTGTTTTTCTTTTTCTGTTTTGTTTTGCGAAGAACGTCCAAGGTTCAATTTGTGATATATGCATTGATAATAATTTGCTAACTCATGAATATTTGCATACGAAACAAAGGATTAATTACAGGTAACATTAGAAACAGGGGCAATAAAGAGTTGTCTGAGCAATCTAATTGTTCCGTCCTCCAAGGTACCGAGGTAGGTTCAGCCGAAGAACATAACCAGATATCCTAATTCCCCAGAGAGTAAGCAGTCAGTACACTCTCTCCAAGTTATATTATCAGGCCTTAAGGAAGTTGGGTATCCTCCCGCAGATCTCAACATTCCCCAGCAGCATACATATTCATAACAAGCATCCCCGACAGTCTTGACCTAAAGATTATTCCCCGGCGGTATACCAAACATTCAAAGGAATCACTTCCCCCGCAGTTCAAAACTTCCCCAGGAGAGTCCAATCTAGTTTCCCCAGGAAAGTTGGAATCCATCTCCCCAAGCAGTAAGCTATCCCCAGTAAATTCTGGAAGCTTATCCTCGCAAAGCACGAACGCGTCGCCCGGCTTTATTCAAAGAGTTATTTCCTTACCAGGGTATAACTGGGTTATCCTCAGCCAAAAGCCACGGAAAGAGCGTCCTCGACGAAGTCTCCTTATCCCCAGCGAAGTCTATCAACACTCCCAATACAACAAGGGTATCCCCAGCAAGTTATTATCAGGAACTCAACAAAGTACCCCTCTCCCCACAGAGTTTTGCTTCCCAGCAAGGTCGCTAGAGTGTTTTTCTCCCCGCAGAATCTTCCATTCGCCAAGTTTATTCCTCAACGGAGTCATCTTCCCCTACCGGTATTCTTGCAGCTATCATCCCCAGCGGAAGCAAAATCTATTCTCCAACATCAGCCCAGGAGTGGCTTCCCGACACCCGTCAAGGATTTACTTTCCTAGACGAAAAATACATTCATAAACATCGCACTTCCATACATCATTATAGCATGCATAGACGCATCATACAAATCTCATTTATGTTGAGAACATCATTGCTTGATCCATATCATGCATTGCATATGACTGACCTTTACCTTTCAGGAAAGATTCAGTTAAATTCTCAATCACATTTCAAGACCTAGACCGGTTCAGTTAATCAACTCCAAAGATTTCTTATCCAGTCCAAGGCCTTCTCTAGTCCAGCTAAATCGACCCCAAACAGATTTTTCTGATGAAGACTCAGTAGAAGTTATCCAGGTTTTTCTCAAACGTCCGCTGTTGAGGTTATAATTTCCTATGGTTCTCTCCCCAATGTTGCGGAGACGATAATTCCATTCCAGGTTTTTCTCAAACGTCCGCTGTTGAGATTATAATTTCCTATGGTTCTCTCCCCAACGGTGCGGAGATGATAATTCCATCCCAGGTTTTTCTCAAACGTCCGCTGTTGAGATTATAATTTCCTATGGTTCTCTCCCCAACGGTGCGGAGATGATAATTCCATCCCAGGTTTTTCTCAAACGTCCGCTTTTGAGATTATAATTTCCTATGGTTCTCTCCCCATTGTTGTGGAGATGATAATTGCATCCCAGGTTTTTCTCAGACGTCCGCTTTTGAGATTATAATTTCCTATGGTTCTCTCCCCAATGTTGTGGAGATGATAATTCCATCCCAGGTTTTTCTCAAACGTCCGCTTTTGAGATTATAATTTCCTATGGTTCTCTCCCCAACGGTGCGGAGATGATAATCCCATCCCAGGTTTTTCTCAAACGTCCGCTTTTGAGATTATAATTTCCTATGGTTCTCTCCCCAACGGTGCGGAGATGATAATTCCATCCCAGGTTTTTCTCAAACGTCCGCTTTTGAGATTATAATTTCCTATGGTTCTCTCCCCAACGGTGCGGAGATCATAATTCCATCTCAGGTTTTTCTCAAACGTCCGCTGTTGAGATTATAATTGCCTATGGTTCTCTCCCCGATCCTGTGGAGACGGTAATTCCCACCAAGATTTTCTCAAACTGCTGTTGAGGTTAAGGTCACCCAAGGTTCTCTCACCGTTCATGCTGAGGTAGTAACCACCCCTGGTTCATTCATCACCGCTTGAAGATCCAGACCCAGCTCCTGTAACCAGGCAGGACACATCTATATCAAGCATCTGAAAACCAGCTCTTGCAACATGACAGGTACTCATTTTTTCTTTTTGCAGGTATGCAGGTTCTCGCTAAGAAATCTCTTACGCGATCAACATCCAGATGGCATCTATAAGCCCATCATCCTATCCATCAATCTCTAAATGGCATCTATAAGCCCATTTCCATCACACTGCTACTATGTGAGCGCAAATTTCTGGGCACTCTAGTGTTCAATCATCTTCTACCCTCGGATTACGAAAGGCACGTCAGCCAATCTGCATCCTCCGGTCTAAGAAGATTGAACAGGGGCAACTGTTGTACCCCAAAATTTGCCCTCCCATATTCTTCAAGAAATTGCCAAGTCAAAGCTTCAAAAGTTCCCCAAGGGTTGCACAGTGTAAGGGCCTCATAAGCAGTCAAAATTAGGGTTTTGATTCTGATCAAGAAAATGAAGTTTCCAAGGGTCAAATCAAGTCCCATGTGCCTACAAATATGTTCAAGCATCCTCATATCAAGTTTCAAGACTTTCAGCACAAAATTGCACAGTTAAAAACCCTAATTGCACTACAGTCAACTGTAGGGGAAAAATGGTCATTTGACAGTCAAAAGTTCAAATTTTTAGTCAACATCTCATTTTGAAGCCATAAACATCATTTGATCAATGCTTGATCATGATTCTCAAAGATTGGCTCAAAAATCATCAAGATGCAAAAGTTTCCTTATTTGGACAGTTGAAAAAGTCAACTGTAAATTGACCAGGGCATAACTTTCTCATGGATTATCAGAAAAATTCCATCCAAAGCTCATTTTGAAGAGAAATACATTTCCTACAACTCATCTTCATACTTCAAGTCCATGAAATGCCCTCACAAAAAGTTATCAATTTCAACATTATAGGTCATTTTCAAAAGTCAACAAAAAGGGACTTTAAGTCAAAGGCCATAATTTGAGATTGGTAAATCAAAATGACATGGGACCAAAGGAATTGGTTAGAGGACTCAAAGTCCTTTCCAAAATGTCCAAGAACATGAGCAAAGCTTAAAAATTGAGCAAGTTATGCCTTGTGGAAGTTGGGAAAGTTTTGGATATTTTGAAAAGTCAACATTGATTCAAATGACCTAAAATTGCTAATGGGCCTATTTTCTTCCACAATTCATCATCCAAGGCATGTGCACGACCACTTGGCCCAAAGGGAAGTTTTTATTCATTTTTTATTTATTTATTTGGATTTTTATTATTAATAATTCATTTAAATTAAAATAAATACATGAAAAATGCTAAACCTAGTTTTTCAATCTTTTTATGCATATTATACACTCAAGATTTCGTGCCTAACCATATATGGAAAGAATCAATTGGATTGGTCATGATTTGGTAGCAAAAGCATGTGAAAAAAGATTTGAAAATCATGGTGAAAAAATCAAATATTGCATTCATTAATTCAAAGGATTTTGATCAAATTTCTTGACCTAATTCACTCATACTTATACAAAGAACACAACCCTAATGCAAGGGACCACTCAGCTGCGCTACAGACCAAGCATTGAACTTGAAAATTTTTGCCAAAAACTCAATTCTGAAAACCTAGTTCTAGGGTGATTCAAGGCCAAATAGCTATTCCATTAGCTTCCTCAAGGATCATAGAACGTGTTCCAATCATTCCCTAAGCCCCATACTCAAGAAAACGCGAAATCATCATTGAAGTTGGTAGAGAAAATTCCAAAATAGTTTTCCATTATTCATGCATTTTTAACATGTTTCGTTGTTGTTTTTGTGTTTAGAATGATGTTTGCAAGCTAACTGCATAGTTTGATTGAAGTTTCATGCCCAAACGAAGAATCTACCATGAAAGCATATTAGGTCTCCGTGGAAATCAATTTGGGGGTTTTCAAACCTGGAACAATTAGGCCATGAGAGATACATAGTTGAAATCATGAGAGAGAGACGATTCTAATGGCCCTAGTCCGAACAATTTATGAATGCTCATGTGCTAGTCGCTATTTTCTAGTATAGTGCCTACAGCAACGTTTCAAAACCGTTGCTTATTATGTTTGTGTTTCAGGAAAAATCAGGCCAAGGAAGAAGAAGGCGAGGTGGCTGTCCATGAGTGGAGCATTTAAATTTTCGCGCGTAAAGAGCATTAGCGTTTGGATTTATTTTATAATATTTGCTTGATGTCTAACATACAGGAAACGCGCTTGGAACGGTTGGTAGGCTTAAGCATTGGTAACATTCAGGACCTGGGTTCGAGCCCCAGGTCCCCACCCCTTTCCAATATTGTTTTTTCAAGCATTATCCTATGCAGATTCAATATCAAAGCACACCGTGCACCCACAAAATCAAGCGTCCACGCGTCCCAGAGCATCAAATCAAAGGCCATGAACTGGAGAGTATAGTGGACCCTAGTCAACGCGTGTACACGCGTCCTGAAAAGTCCAACGGGCCAAGGGTAAATGGGCCAGATTTCTAAAAGAAAACCTCCACTTTGGGGACTGCAACCCCCCTAGGTTTGCTAAACTTTTTTTTTCTTTCTTTGTTTTTTTTATTATTTCTATTTTTTAAAATTATTGTTTTCTTAATTAATTTACTATTTTCATAAAAAACACAAAACACCATAAAAAAATCAGAAAAGAGAAAAAAAAATATATATTTTATTTTAGTATTTTCATAAATAAAGTCCATAAATTAACTAGTTTTAAAATTAGGTTTTAGTTTTAATTCTTTTAATAAAAATCTAACAAATATAGAATTAGGGTTTAATTAATTTTCATCTTTTTTCTTCTATTCCATAATAATTAAAGGTTAGATATTTATTTTTATAATTAAATTGTATATAAAATAATTAGGGTTAATTTTAGGTTAAAACTTCAACATTTTTCATAATAAAACAAAAATTGTAGAATTAGGGTTAGCATTTATTTTATTTAATTCTTTTTTCATTAAAATCACAAAATACCAAAAAATACCAAAAAGACAATTTCTTTTCCTTTTAATTTTAATTAATTCATCGTTTAATTTAATTTTGCAAAAAGGGTCCAACGCCCTCGTTTAATTTTTGTTTAATTCGCATATTTATTTTATTTCGTTTAATATTTATGTATCTCTCCCAAAGCCGTGTAACTAATGGCTCGCACTTTATTTTCATTATTTCTTTATTTTTTTGTCAAATCGGGTTCAAGAAATTCTGGCGATGTGGACCCGCGCCTTTTGTAATAGCTTAGAATCTTTACTTTTCTCGCAATTTTTAACTGTTAATCAAGGCATGTATGGACAAAAATGAAAGCAAACGCTAGATCACCAATAACATGACAAAAGACAAAAATAAATGAAAACGACACACAAATCGCACACACCACCCCTATGGTACGCCTCACTGTTGCCTTGCCTCGAAAGGTGATCGTCGAGTAGAGGATGTCTTAGTAAGTCCTCATGATCCGGGAACCTGGCATGAGGGTAGCTTCTAAGGTGTCTTCCCATTGCTCTGGTGATCACCATGTCCCGAACCTCGAATTGACCCGAACACCTCCAACGGTGGTGCTACCTACCTCTCAATGGTGGGATGACACTACTTTAAAGGACATCTACACAGACGAATTCCTTAGGGTAGGTAGACGACTCTAGATACTTGCTCTAATTTAAAAACAAATCAAAAGATACTTTTCACACCGACACCTTTTCAAAAAGCTTTCGAAAGCAACTTTTCAAACACTCTTGAGGACCGATACAAGAGTCGAACTGGAATTTTCAAAGAAACTTTTTAAAACCCACAGTTGAAAAGCAAACAAACCATTTTTGAAAACACAATGAGCAAGTATCTAAGAGCCCATGGATAACCATGGATAGAAAGGGTGCTAACACCTTCCCTTTCTATAACCTACCTCCCGAACCGAGAGCAATCTCTATAAGGAATTTTTCTGTGCTTTTGTCCTTTCCATTTGGAGAAAATAAAAGACGGTGGCGACTCTTGCTTCCGCGACATTTCGCGAACCAGCGTTAAACAGTCAGTTCCAGATCCACCGATCACAATAATCTACCCTCCGAACTCAAAAACATCTCTAAAGGTCTTTCCTGTGCTTTTTCACCTTTCCTTATTGGATAAAAGAAAAGTCGGTGGCGACTCTTGCTAAACCGCAACATTTGCGAACACAAATGCAAAACCTCAAGTCAGTTCTCCCACCGTATCACAACTGCCTACGCCTATGTTGTACTACTGACCTAGCGGCTGAATCAATGGCGAGTTAATGACAGGCGAACTCGGGGTCGAGACCGGGCATCTCCGCGACGCCTAACGCGAACAGATCAGCATTCTCCCTTAAGCAAGACTTGATCTGCTTCCTCTCCAGGTCGGGGAGTCCGGTTCTGATCTTCACCCCTTTGTTCGAGTCTTCACCGAGAGGGATGAGCTTGAAGTCCCCATTTGGAATTGGTCGGAGGAGCCCTTACTCACCGTTGGATGCTTCGTCTTGGTCGAAGCGGATGTCCAACGAGATTGAGTCGACCTTTGGAGGAGCCCTATATGCTTCCGCGGACTGTGGCTCTGATTGCTTTGGTTCCGGTCGTTCTACTGCAGCTCTCTTGGTGGGTCGTGCCCCAGTGTGGATCATGCTTTATCCCTTCGCCGCCATATTGAAGCATCTTCGGGCAGCTACTAGGTCTCCCTGGATGGTGGTGACACATGCCATTTTTATGTAGAATTTCATCTTCAGATGGATGGTGGAGGGTATTGCGGTCAAATCTGCCAGTGTCGATCTCCCTAGGATGCAGTTGTAGAGAGATGGGTAGTCGATGACCAGGAAGCGCACCTTGACTTTCCTGGTGGTGGTATCCTCGCCGAAGGTGACCATGAGCTCCACGTACCCCCATGGCTTAGAGGACAAGCCGTTAAAGCCTTTCAGGTCGGACCCCGCGTATGGTGTAAGGTGAGAGTCGTCGAGTTGCAAGGTTCTAAAGAGCAGGGTGTACATCAAATCGATGGAACTTCCCTCGTCGACCAAGACGCGATGAACATTGAAGTTAGCCATGCTCGCCCTGATCATAAGAGGGATGGATGAATTGGGGGGCCCTCCGGGAAACTCCTCTAGGTAAAAGGTAATTGGATCCGATCTGCCGTTAACCCTGTCGAAATTCATTGTTTGCTTGGGGGGCGCATCGACAAGCTCGTCTAACTTCCTCTTTGCTAAATTTATAGTTATGTCATTAAACCCTCCACCATTTATGACCATGGAGGAGGGGGAGCTTTCCCACCCGCTGTGCATGGATAGAGGCTCTTCCATATGTTCGGGGACGTAGAAGTCCTCCGGTCTCATAACGAAGAATACGGTCCGGATGGGAACCGACTCATCAGATGGTCGTGCATCCTCCTTTATCTCCCTTTTTTCGCGGGCATCTCGACGGGAGGCGTCATCGCGCCGATATTGCCCGAGTCTTCCCCTTTTTATAAGGGTCTCAATAACATCCTTGAGATGGACACAATCTTTAGTCAAGTGCCTGTGGCTGCGATGATATTAGCAGTATTTGCTCCAATCTGCCTCGGGCTTAGCAGGAGCGGGGCGAGGACGCTTGACGCTGCCATCCTTGAAATCTATGTTAGCACACTCCGCCAAAATGCACTCGCGGGAATTCGTTTGCAGAGTGTACTCAGTAAATCTCCCTGAGGGTCCTCTTTGCTCACGAGGTCTCGGGGTTTGTCATTCCTCCTCTTCTCGCTAGATTGTCGAGGAGGGTCAGGGTCTTGTTGTTGGAGATTGATGGTTGATCCATGATTCCTGGGGTTCTGGTGTCCCGGGCTCTATTAGTCACTTCCCTCTCCTTGTAGTCCATGTATGCTCTGGCTTTCTCGAGGAGGGCGTCGAATGTCCGGGGTAGTTCGATGCCAATAACCTTTCTGAATTCCGTGATCGGGAGGAGCTCCCTCTCAAGCAGGTATCTCTTCATATGATCAGTGCAGGGGACATGGATGGCCTCCCAGTTGAACCAATTAATAAATTCCCCCAAGGTCTCGTTGTGTCCCCTGGACGATAACCTTGAGGGCTGCTTCGGTTTTTAGGTGTCGACATGAAGCAGTAAATGAACTGATGAATTGGTTCTTGAAATTTCGCCAGGAGGTGATTGACCCCGGGGTGAGACTCTTGTACCAATCCATCGCAGCTTTCCTCAAAGTCATGGGGAACAATCGACATTTTATTGGTCCCCCGACATTTTGATAATGCAGCATCGCCTCGAACCCGTCTATATGGTCGACCGGGTCGGCAATGCCATCGTAATTCTTTTAGATGGGAAGGCTTCTCCATGCCCGGGGGGATGGGTGCTTCCATGATGTCTTGTGACAAGGGACCGCGGGGGTCATCTTCGTCACTCCTATCTGGCGAGCGAGAATGAGATCTGTTGTAGTGGTGGTTATGGCTGCCCTGGTTGCGCAGAGCATTCCTCGGGCGGTACGGCCGTTTGTTATTTCCCTTGCTCTGTCCCCAGGGGGTCTTTGCTCTTGACGCGATGGGATGTGATTGCGTCTCCCCGTGTCGACGGGCTAGTCCCTCTCCAATGCGGGACTTCGCTCGATTGGTCGGGGAGAGGGATTTCGAGAGGCGTCCCGCCTACGTCTCAGTGGGGGAGATTAGGGATGTTCCTCTACTTGGAGAGGAGGGGGAGATTGGGGCCTCCTATGTCTCCTGGGGGATCTCTAAGCATCTTCGAGTTCCCTCAAGCTCTCTCCTTGAGAGAAGATCAGATAATTTTTCTGGTTTATCGCCCCGAACAGTGCCCTGGTCGTGGCGTCTGCTCCAGCGGGAACGGGGACCTCCAAGAACTGGTTGGGTTGGTGGTTCTGAGGTGGTGGCTGTGATACGGTGGGAGAACTGACTTGAGGTTTTGTTTTCTCAAATGTTTCGGTTTAACAAGAGTCGCCACCGACTTTTTATTTTATCCTAAAGGAAAGGTTAAAAAAGCACAGGAAAAACCTTTGAGATGTTTCGTGGATTCGGGGAGTAGATTATAGAAAGGGAAGGTATTAGCACCCTTTCTATCCATGGTTATCCATGGGCTCTTAGTTACTTGCTTAGATCACTTGCCTTGTATTTTCAATTGTTTGAAATGGTGCTTTGTGTGTGTGGGTTTGAAAATGTTTTGAAAAAGATGCCTTGTCTAGGCTGCCCTTGTAACAATTCTTTACTCGAATGTTTTACAAAAGGTGTTTGTCTTTTTGAAAAGATGTTTCAAAGTTTTGAAAGTTGTTTTGAAAGTGTATTGTGGAGTGGTTTTTTTGAAAAGTAGCAAGGATGTTTTCTTTGCAAGTTTGATCAAGTAACTAAGAGTTGTCTACTCCTAAATTTACTCAAAGATTTTTCTCATGTTTTAACCCTTTTAACAGTGTTGTTTCACCATTGTATTTGGTGAACAACCTTGTGTTAGGATGTTAACGGGACAGGCGCGGGTCATCGTATGGACCATGATAACAATTTTGCAAAGTATCTTAGCATTTTTCGAGGGACTAAGATCATTTATAAGGCAACTTTGGATAGCGCCATCGAGGGACTATGATCTTTTGATTTTGTTTGTTTTACCAAGATACTTTGCATGCGTAACATGGCCCATTTTTGAAGGCAACAAGTGGATGTAACCCTAGGGGTGTTTGTGTGCAAGTGCGTTTTATTGCATACAATAGTTTATCTTTGAATTAGGATTTTCTATTTCATTGATTTTATCTTGCCATACACATCCTAATTACTAGCATTTATTTTTAAAAGCAATAAAAAAGCAGGAATATAAAATCCTACGCTATTACAACAATTAGGGGGGTGGGGATACATATTTGTACATGGGGTGGTTCAACGAGAAAAATAGACAAGAAAAGAAAAAAAACAAAAACAAGATAGAGAGAAAAAGAGAGGGAGCCAGCACGCTGCTGAGAGGTCATCAGAAGTTCTGACTCGGGCCCGCTGCCAGATGATCAACCTTTTGGTTAAACTGTATGAGTCAGAACTTCTGACTCTTGCACCTGCAAAACAGGAACCTATTAGTGGGAAGATCAGAAGTTCTGACCCCCATGCGCTGCAAGACAAAAGTTTATTAGTGGGGAAATCAGAAGTTCTGATCCTGCTGGAAATACAATAATTCTCAAAAGTTCTGATATTATTGACAGCAAAACAGGCTTCAGATGTGCTAACGTCAAAGTCAGCACTTGGCTTCTCCCTGTGCTAGTCAGAACATCTGCAATTTTGTTATTTTTCCATAAAACAGAAAACATGTTTGGAACAGCTTCAGCAAATGTCAGAGTGTTTTAGGAGACAGAACCAACAAGGTCACAGGTAGGTTCTATGCTGGCTCAACTTCCTATCTAAACGTTCTGAGGTATGAAAATCCTCAGAACACAAACAGCAGTAACATGATATTTACATTATGTTTATTTGAGCATGCAAAGCTGATGATGCTTAGCAGCGTGATGAAGGTCAGCAGGTGCTTACCTGGCTATTGGACAAGTTTGTGGATGAGAGCTAGCTTTTGGCTCTGATGGTGTTCTGGACAGGTTCTTTTTGAAAGGGGTAGATGCAGGTGTATGTATGGTCAGAGGCTGAAAGAGTGTTCTTTAGTCACAAAGAAAACTGGGTATTGATGAAGTTTGAAGGTAAGAAATTCAAAGTTATGAAACACTGGAGATCTTGGCAGAGTTTCACAGCACTTTCTTGCTAAAAATTTCTGTTTCTCTTATAGCAATTTTTCTGTTTTTTGGACGCCCTATTTCAGTGGACAATGGTTCTCTATTTATAGGCAAAGCTCTTGTGGATTTCTTGAACATTAAAGGCGCCAACAGAGGTTGAATTGTTCTTTGAAAGAAATTCCTGGAAAGTTGTGATAACAGATAGCCTTTCAGCCTAGGCTGGAACAGCAGGCATGGATTGGGGAGAAGTGACCTCTTAGGTGGACGGTGGCGCGTAGACCCATGCCTAAACCTGCATAAAGGTGTTTACCAAGCCACACGTGAAGAGATCCCTTGGGTGAATGTTCAGGAGTGGTTGGGAGCATTAATGAGCATTAAATGGTGATGAGACTTATCAACACCAATATTCTGGTAATAGGAAACAAACTTGAACCAGCAGTTCTGCTTTACCAAAAACAACGTAAACCATGCTCTGGTCCTGGCCTCTTGTTGTTTTAGCAAATTCTGGAGATTCTCCTGACTTTCTGACACGTTCCTTGGATTTGCTTCTGGAAATCCTGGACTTAGAGATTCTGTATCAGTGTAACACCCACTCTTCTGACCTTTTCATCTTCTAATTTCAGCATGTTCTGAAGAAGCCTTCAGACTTCCTTGCTTCCTTTGCATTCCTTTAGCAAACTCTGGCTGAACTTGCGTAACTGCTGAAAGAGTCATGTTCTGTTTGAGGCTTACATGTTGAATCACGTTTGCAACTTCTGACTGAGTTGATGTAGCTACTGAAAGAGTCATGTTCTGTTTGAGGCTTACGTGTTGAATCACGTTTGCAACTTCTGACTGAGTTGATGTAGCTGCTGAAGAGCCAACTTCTGACTGCGTTGAGTCAAGCTTGCAACTTCAGACCGTTGAGCCAAGCTTGTAACTTCTGACCGTTTCTATCTGGAGTTTGGTCCAGAAGTTCTGAAGCGCTATTTTCTTCTTAGACACCCATTTTTTAGAGAAAATCCCAAATGTTTAGAATTTAATTTTTCTCAAGATAAAAGTGTTGCCTTTAGAGCTTGTGTTATAATTTTGTTCTTGTAAATGGTTTGCTTGGGAAGAAATGATAATTCAGGACCTGGATTTGTTTCAGAGAGACTCTGAGATTCCAAGATGATTTCCTGAAGAAAGAGAGGGCAAATTTTGGGGTACAACAGTGGCCGATCGTCTTCCAGTCGTCGAGATAGTGATGATGACGAGACATTTGCTATGTCTCTATATTCTGAAGGACCGAGCATATTAACGGTAGGGGCCGTGTTGTGGCCCGTAGTACCAGCATTGTCGATGCTGGGATTATTATCGGCGATGTTGTTATTGATGTCGACGATGCAGACATTCATGTTGTTTTCTGCTGTTTGATCAGCCATGACAGTCGGAAGAGTGATTTAGCTTTAGTCTTGAGTAAATGGAAGACAAGAAAGCAATATTTCCCACAGACGGCGCCACTGATCGTACCTGATCAGAATGGATCGTCACAGTTGGATCGAGCACAAGTTGAGTGTGGTGGGGGAGATACCTGCAAGACACACTGATGCCAATGTAAGTTGCGGAATGATAAACCAAGTGTAAGAGTTAGAAAGTGTTGAATACCTTACCCTCTCGAAAGAGTTATAGCCCCCAATATTGGGCCAAAGTCTCTTTATTGGACTGGTCAAGCAAGCCCAACATATAGACTGCCAGGTCCTACGTGAGTAGTGGGGACCCACACGTGGTCCCCTACCTAGATGACGTCCTCCGCAAGGTCAGGAGGATATGGATGCGATATTTCTGGGGCCACAAAGACTCTGTGATATCCGGAGACGTTGGTAATCATCCCTACGAGGAGGATGGACGAGGAGGAGTCTCTGCTCGTCGTGGGTGATCCCCACCATACACGAGGTTGAGTGAGGGCACAAGCCTTGGTCGATGATCTAGTCAGGGTATCCTCGAAGGTGACCATCCTTGGTCTACTCGTGGTGTTGTCCCCATGTGGTAAGGTTGTAGTTGCCCACCGTATTCAAAGACGGAACCAGTCAGCGGTGCCAGTTGACACTTTGATTGGGCCTCATTGGGAGTTGGGCCAAGGGCAGGCCCAAAATATACTCATAGAAGATATAAAGATCAGAGTGTTGAATATACTCCTTGTAGTTGCCCAGACTATTATGAGTATATTTTGGGCATGCCCTTGCCCCAACTCCTAGTGAGGCCCAATCTAAGTGTCAACTGGTACCACTGACCGGTTCTGTCCTCGAATACGGTGGGCAACTACAACCTCACCACACGGGGAAAACACCCCGAGTAGACCAAGGACGGTCACCTTTGAGGACACCCCGACTAGCTCATCAACCAAGGCTGGTTCCCTCACTCGACCTCACGTATAGCGGGGATCACCCACGACGAGCAGAGACTCCTCCCCGTTCATCCTCCTCGTATGGCTGATTACCAATGTCTCCGGACATCACATAGTCTTCGTGGCCCCAGAAAGATCGCATCCATATCCTCCTGACCTTGCGGAGGACGTCAACCAAGTAGAAGACCACATGCGGGTCCCCACTACTCACGTGGGATGTAACACCCTAATTATACCCCAATAATTATATATAAATAAATCAGAGTTATCAAAATCATTCATACAAATGAATCGGGATGCCACAAATTCTTCTATCAAAATTCATTGCATTCATCGTGGATATATAACACTTTTTAAAACATAGGATGAACCATCATCATAACATCTTTAATTAAATAATTTAACATCTACGCAGCGGAATTCTTAATAACATATTTATCATCAATACAACAACTTCGAAACAACACAATTTAATAGTAATCAACTTAAATTTCAACAACTGAATAATCAACGATCAAAAGCAACAAGCGTCCATCCCCCTGAGTGTTACATATCAGAGCAATGACACCGACTCAAACTATTGAAGGTATACGGCCTTCACTCTCGATTACCTGCACATTACCAACATAAGGGCAACATTCAAACAGAAGGGGTGAGATATCTAACAATATAATAAAGCACATGATAATTAATATATTAAATTAGATCACATAATATCACCACTTCTCATCTCATGGTCAATAATAATCACAACAACGATACACATTCACAACATCAATACACACTCCTTTATGCAATCATATAATGCGACTCAATACTATGCAAATGCATGTGGTACCATTGGAGCAGAACTCCCATCTAAAATTTTTGCCAATTAACAGAGGCATCAACAAGGCATAAGCCTTCATCTCAATATTTGTCAATACAGGCCATCTCAACGAGCATAAGCTCCATCTCAAAATGCAATGTATGCGACACAATCATGAATATAATAACAACACCATAATTGACAATATCTCAATACAACACCATCATTGGTCAAAGGCCTACATCTCAAAAGCATCTCAACATCTCTTCATCAACATCTCATATCATCATAATAATTTATCAAACATCATTTATTCGTCATAAATTATCAAACACAACTGCATTAATAACATCTCATCAACAACTCAGTTGTACATTAATACGACAACAACTCGTCAATTTCACAACGTTGGCCATAGGCCTACAACAAGACATTTCCTATAATTAGTTAATAAACTAAGGCTTACTTCTAAATCACCAAACCTCTACTTACTGCTATTATGTAATCTTACATCGTTATTATTATTAATCCTACTGTTACAACCAAACAACAGCCTCTAAGCATATCGCCTTCATCATTCTGCATAAAAATTAATGTAACAATCAATACGGGAACTAACTCTAAATCCATAAATTGGCTACTATGACTACACTTCCTATTCCTCATTTTAATCCTCATGAATAAAGCTCGTCGCGTTAGCTATTCAACGCTTTGAATGACATCTCAAACGGCATCCTATAACTCAAGTTACAACATCTTCAAAATGATTCTTCCAAAAAAACAGACAACATGGGTCGACGCATAACTCCTTGGATCGACGCATACTGTACTGAATTCGCAACATGAGTCGACGCATCCTCTCTTGGATCGACTCATCCTGAATTTCACACACGACATGTATCGACACATGCTCCTATGGGTCGACTCATCTTGGGTCTAAAGGTTCTCATGTATCGACGCAAGACCCTTCGTGTCGACTCATCCTGAGTCACAAAACCTCCTTGTATCAACACATAGCATTTGAGGTCGACACATCCTATTACATCCTGTATAAATTCTGCGATTTTCTCTACGTTTTCACTACGGGTTTCATATTTTAAGCCCTAAAAACTCAATCTAATCATGGATAATCATCACTTACAATTACTCTATAATTCTACATCAATTAAACCACATCGGTACATCATTAGTCATCTATAATTCGTCAATTTTTCATCATACAACATCATAAACATTCAATTTCATGAACAAGACAGCAATCACCTCTAACCCCACATACCAATCATCATGAACCCAATTATAGAGTCAGAACTTCACCCTTACCTTGGATTGAAGGTCGCTCTATAATCTTCTGGTCGAAACATCGTTCTGCCGTTTTTCCTCTTTTTCCAGCAGCTTCACGTTCTTCTTCTTAATCCTATTCTCCTACTTCTTCTTCTATTCTATTCTTTCTAGCAACAATAAAATAACCTATTATTCTTTTTACTCCTTATTGGGCTTAAAACTAATACACCCCCTTATTACCTCTATTCCTTTAAAACAAGCCCACATCAATAATATTATACTTCTAATATTATTTCTCCACTTAATAAATAAATCCAATTAATCACAACATATCTTCACAAATGTTCCAAAAATAATTTAATTAAATGATTAATTAAATTACGGGTGTTACAACTCTCCCCCACTTAGAATATTTTCGTCCTCGAAAATTTACCTTAATCAAACAACTCAGGATAGGAGTCTCGCATCTTGCTCTCCAACTCCCAAGTCACGCTTTCTCCGACAGCTCCTAGCCAAACCACTTTAACCAAAACAATCTCTTTACCCCTTAGAGTCTTTATTTCACGATCCGTGATCCGTACAGACATCGTCTCCACCGTAAGATTATCTCATACTTGCACATCGTTCATATGAATCACATGAGATGGATATGAAATATACTTCCGAAGTTGTGACACATGAAACACATCATGCAAATTCGAAAGATTAGGCGGTAAAGCCACTTTATAAGCAACATTCCCCACTCTCTCAGAAATCTGATACGGTCCAATAAAACGAGAAGTGAGCTTCTTAGACTTCAATGCTCGTCAAACACCAGTCACAGGTGTAACTCTCAAAAACACATGGTCACCTGCTTGAAATTCTAAATCCTTTCTTCGCTTGTCATGATAACTCTTCTGTCTACTTTGGGAAATTTTCATCTTTTCTCGAATCAACTTCACCTTCTCAGTAGTTTCACGAACAAGCTCAGGTCCAAGTACTACACTTTCACCAGATTCATGCCAACATAACAAAGTTCTACATCTTCGACCACACAACACCTCAAAAGGTGCCATCCCAATACTAGAATGGTAAATGTTATTATAGGTGAACTCTATCAATGGAAGGCAAGTATCCCACGAACCTCTCTGCTCAAGAACACATGCCCTCAACAAGTCTTCCAACGATTGAATAGTCCGTTCAGTCTGACCATCTGTCTGAGGATGATACGCTGAACTCAACCTCAACTTAGAACCCAACGCTTCTTGCAAACTCTTCCAAAATTCAGAAGTAAATCTTGGATATCTATCTGACACTATGCACAACTGAACACCATGCAACTTCACAATCACACTAGTGTAAATCTCAGCCAACTTTGACACTGGAAAGCTGATGTTAATAGGAATAAAATGAGCTAACTTCATAAGCCTATCAACAATCACCCAAATCAAATCATGTCCTCTTATATTATTAGGCAACCCCGTCACAAAGTCCATCGAAATGCTATCCCATTTCCACTCCGGAACTTCTAACGGTTGCATCAACCCTGCAGGCTTCTGATGTTCAACTTTTGACTTCTGAAAAGTCAAACATGCATACACAAACAGAGCCACATCACTCTTAATCCCATGCCACAAAAACAAATCTTTCAAATCTTGATACATCTTCGTAGCTCCAGGATGAATACTCAACTTACTTCTATGACTCTCCTCAAGTATCACTTTCTTCATCTCAGCATCATCAGGAATACAAATCCGATTACGAAACCTCAACACACCCTGTGCATCTAACTTAAAATCACTATTCTCAGACTGATCAATCCCAACCATTGAATCTACCAGTTTAACATCCAACTTCTGAGCTTCTCTGATACTGTCTAGAAATTCATTATTAATCTTCAACATACTCAACATAACACTTCGCGGCGTAACTTCGCAAACTAAGCTCATATCTTTGAACTGCTCAATTAATTCCAACTCTTTAACCATCATTGCAGACATATGTAAAGTCTTTCGACTCAATGCACCAGCTACCACATTCGCTTTTCCTGGATGATAATTCAAACTGAAATCATAATCCTTTAACAATTCCAACCATATTTGCTGCCTCATATTCAACTCCTTCTGGTCGAATAAATACTTCAAACTCTTATGGTCACTAAACACTTCAAATCTAGAACCATAAAGATAATGCCTCCAAATCTTTAACACAAAAACAACTGCAGCAAGCTCTAAATCATGTGTAGGATAGTTCTTCCCATGAGTCCTTAATTGCCTTGACGCATAAGCAACTATCTTACCATTCGGCATAAGCACACCTCTTAAACCCATCTTAGAAGCATCACAATACACTACAAAAGGCTCTCCTGGATTAGGCAACGTCAAAATAGGAGCCAACGTTAACCTCTTCTTCAATTCCGTAAAACTTCCTTCGCACTGAACATCCCACACAAAAGCTCTACCTTTACAAGTCAACTTAGTCAACGGAAGTGCCAACTTAGAAAAACCCTCGATAAACCTTCTATAGTAACCAACTAAGACCAAAAAGCTTCTAATCTCAATAGCTGACCTCGGAGTCTCCCATTGCAACACAACATCAACCTTCGATGGATCTACAACAATGCCACAACCTGAAATCACATGACCAAGAAAACTAACCTCTTTCAACCAGAATTCACACTTGGACAGCTTTGCATACAACTTCTTCTCTTTCAAAACTTGTAATACTACTCTTAAGTGTCCAGCATGTTCTTCTTTCAACTTAGAGTAAATTAAAATATCATCAATGAACACCACTTCAAACTGATCCAAATAAGTATGAAAGATACGATTCATGTATTCCATGAATACTCCCGACGCATTACTAACACCAAAAGGCATCACCGAATACTCGTAATGTCCGTAACGCATCCTAAAAGCCGTCTTCTGGATATCTCCATCCTTCACTTTAATCTAATGGTAATCCGACCTCAAATCAATCTTACTAAACACACGAGCATCCACCAATTGGTCCATCAAGTCATCTATTCTTGGAAGTGGATACTTATTCTTAATCGTCACCTTATTCAACTGTCTATAATCAACACAAAGCCTCATACTTCCATCTTACTTCTTTACTAACAACACTGGAGCTCCCCATGGCGATACACTTGGTCTTACAAACTTCTTCTCAAGTAACTCTTCCAATTGCTTCTTCAACTCTGATAATTCAGATACAGACATCATGTATGGTGCCATAGACACGGGTCTGGTACCAGGTACAAGATCAATTGCAAATTCAACTTCCCTCTCCGGCGGTACATCAAGAATCTCATCAGGGA
This sequence comes from Vicia faba, assembly GCA_948472305.1. Taxonomy (NCBI): domain Eukaryota; kingdom Viridiplantae; phylum Streptophyta; class Magnoliopsida; order Fabales; family Fabaceae; genus Vicia; species Vicia faba. Next base: position 707,125,334 of record OX451740.1, read on the forward strand.
AAACTTCAGGAAATTCACACACCACCTACAATTCCTCAATTATAGCTTGAGTCTCTACAAATAGCGTTGCCATCAACGAGAACATTCGTGCTTCCTCTTGCATCAACTTCCTCAATTGTCTAGCAGATAACAGACTATCCTCCTCTTCCTCAGGAGTAGAAAACTTCACAGACTTATCATAGCAGTTAATATGAACGCAGTTATGCTCTAACCAGTTCATACTCAAAATCACATCTAAACCTCTTAACGATAAACAAACCAGATCAACAACAAAGTCTCTGTCGAAGATCGACAAGGGACACTTCAAACACACAAAAGAAGCAGTCACCGACCCCTTGGCTGGAGTATCGACGACCATTTCTCCATTCATAGAAGACAACATAAGACCCAATCTTTCAACACAATCAGCAGCAATAAAACAATGAGTAGCATCAGTATCAATAATAGTAATTGAAGGAGTACTATTAATGAAACATGTACCTCTGATAAGTCCGTCCTCAACAGCTGTCTAATCCTCCACCAAAGCGAACACTTTTCCACTTGACTGAGCCCTCTTCGGTTTCGGACAGTGACTACCAATGTGCCCTTCTCCTCTACAATTGAAACAAATAACATCCTTATGTTCACACTCAGATACAACATGTCCGTTCTTGCCACAACAGGAACACCTCTTCACTTCAGTAGTACACACATTACTCTTGTGCCTATATTTTCCACACTTAAAACAAACCACACCAGTAGGAGCATCTCCCCCACTAGTCCTCTGACTCTGAGCAACTTTCTGTTTACCTTTACCAGTTGGGGTATCATAAGGCTTACCACGATTCTGTTGGTGCTTACCCCTCTTCTCACTGATAATCTTGTAATGAGCATTATTATCCTCCTCATAAATCCTGCAACTATCAATCAAATCAGCAAAGACACAGATCTTGTGGTATCCAACTGCCTTCTTGATCTCCGGGCGCAACCCATTGTCAAACTTGATACACTTTGAAAACTCAGCATCTGCCTCAGCGTAATGTAGATAAAACTTAGCCAACTCAGTAAACTTGGTAGTATACTCGACAACAGACATATTCCCTTGCTTCAGTTCAAGGAACTCAATCTCTTTCTTACCACGAACATCTTCAGGAAAGTACTTCCTCAAAAATTCTCTATGGAACACAGCCCAAGTGACATTCTCACCTGCAGCTTCCAATCTTTGACAAGTCTCTAGCCACCAGTCATCAGCCTCGACTGCTAGCATATAAGTCCCATACCGAACCTTCTGTGTTGGAGTGCAATCCATCACACAGAAGATTCTCTCAATCTCTTTCAACCACTCCAATGCTCCGTCAGGATCATACTTTCCCTTGAACGTAGGTGGATTCTCTCTCTGGAAAGTCGCCAAGCTACAAGATCCAGCATTCCCGTCAGCATTCGGCTGATTCTCCATCGCATGAGCCATTACTTCTAAAGCAGTAGCAAGTGCAACATAATTCCTTCCATCCATCTCAACTTCTCACTACAACATAAACAACGGTTAGAACTCAAATTAACAATACTCGATTGTTAGACAACTACGACTCGACGACAAGGTCGGACCAACCTTTTGCTCTGATACCAACTATGTAACACCCCAATTATACCCCATCAATTATATATAAATAAATCAGAGTTATCAAAATCATTCATACAAACGAATCGGGATGCCACAAATTCTTCTATCAAAATTCATTGCATTCATCGTGGATATATAACACTTTTTAAAACATCGGATGAACCATCATCATAACATCTTTAATTAAATAATTCAACATCTATGCAGCGGAATTCTTAATAACATCTTTATCATCAACACAGCAACTTCGAAACAACACAATTTAATAGTAATCAACTTAAATTTCAACAACTGAATAATCAACAATCAAAAGCAACAAGCGTTCATCCCCTCGAGTGTTACATATCAGAGCAATGACACCGACTTGAACTATTGAAGGTATACAACCTTCACTCTCGATTACCTGCACGTTACCAACATAAGGGCAACATTCAAACAGAAGGGGTGAGATATCTAATAATATAATAAAGCGCATGATAATTAATATATTAAATTAGATCACATAACATCACCACTTCTCATCTCATGGTCAATAATAATCACAACAGCGATACACATTCACAACATCAATACACACTCCTTTATACAATCATATAATGCGACTCAATACTATGTAAATGCATGTGGTACCATTGGAGCAGAACTCCCATCTCAAAAATTTGCCAAGTAATAGAGGCATCAACATGGCATAAATCTTCATCTCAATATTTGCCAATACAGTCCATCTCAACGAGCGTAAGCTCCATCTCAAAATGCAATGTATGCGACACAATCATGAATGTAATAACAACACCATAATTGACAACATCTCAATACAACACCATCGTTGGCCAAAGGCCTACATCTTAAAAGCATCTCAACATCTCTTCATCAACATCTCATATCATCATAATAATTTATCAAACATCATTTATTCGTCATAAATTATCAAACACAACTGCATTAATAACATCTCATCAACAACTCAGTTGTACATTAATACGACAACAACTCATCAATTTCACAACGTTGACCATAGGCCTACAACAAGACATTGACTATAATTAGTTAATCAACTAAGGCTTACTTCTAAATCACCAAACCTCTACTTACTGCTATTCTGTAATCTTACATTGTTATTATTATTAATCCTATTGTTACAACCAAACAGCAGCCTCTAAGCATCTTGCCTTCATCATTCTGCATAAAAATCAATGTAACAATCAATACAGGAACTAACTCTAAATCCGTAAATTGGATACTAGGACTACACTTCCTATTACTCATTTTAATCCTCATGAATAAAGCTCATCGCGTTAGCTATTCAACGCTTCGAACGACATCTCAAACGGCATCCTATAACTCAAGTTACAGCATCTTCAAAAAGATTATGCCAAAAAAACAGACAACATGGGTCGACGCATAACTCCTTGGATTGACGCTGAAACAACCGGCTGGAAATAATCAAACAATGAAGTCGCCATCGAACGTCTTTTATCCCACATGCAGGGAAAGGTAAACATCGAGAAAACCTGAGAAGGGAGAAGTCGCAGTCTTGCAATCGAGAGATCGGGTAAGGGAGTCTGTTACGCGAGGGGAAGGTATTAGCACCCCACACGCCCGTAGTACTCTATGGTATACACTCTTGTTATCTAACTTATGAGTGTGTTTAATCTATGCTTATTATTTATTACTGCTAAAGGGAGAATGCATGCAAAAGAAAAGGACGTAGGGAAACTAAAAGTTGTGCTCGTCCGGGCCTACCCCGATGCCTACGTATCCCTTTTAAGGAATCAGAGCAGCCGTAGTTTGGCTTATATGTTTTTGTTGGTTTGTATTTTTTAATGAAAAGTATTAATTTCACCTTCTGCCGCAACTCGACCTTTGGAGACTTACGCGTCAGCACATAAGTGAATTAATATGCTCTTTTTGAAAAAAGTTTTGGAGAAAATGTGCTTGGGCGCACAAAAAAGTTTGAATTGGATTGTGTTTTTGATGAACAATATTAATTTCGCCTTCTACCGCAACTCGACTGTGATCGGTGGAAATAGAACTGACTGTTTTTTAAGCTGGTTCGCGAAATGTCGCGGTAAGCAAGAGTCGCCACCGTCTTTTATGTTCTCCAACAAGGAAAGGACAAAAGCACAGCAAAATTCCTTTTTCGAGATGTCTCTCGGTTCGGGAGGTAGATTTATGGAAAGGGAAGGTATTAGCACCCTTTCTATCTGTGGTTATCCACGGGCTCTTAGGTACTTGCTCTATGTTTTCAAAAATTGTTTTCTTTTCAAGTGTATGTGGGTTTTGAAAAAGTTTCATTTGAAAAATTTCTAAGTAACTCTTGTATCTGTCCTCAAGAGTGTATGAAATATTTGTTTGAAAACCTTTTGAAAGTGTAGGTGCGAAAAGATGTTTTTGTTTTTTGAAAGAGCAAGTACCCAGGAGAAATCTACCTACTCCAAGGAATTAGGCAGTGTAAGAGTCCTTTAGATAGTGCTATCCCACCATTGAGAGGTAGGTAGCACCATCGTTGGAGTTATTCGGGTCAATTCGATTATTAGGGACATGTGTGGTCACCAAAGCAATGGTAGGACGCCTTAGCGGTAACCCGAATGTCCTAGATCCTTTTTATCCGAGGCAACCGTTTCGAGGCGACTGGATCTTTAGACAAGAGGACGACCTCTAAGACACCCTATACTTGATGACCACTTCGGGGCAACCAGTGAGGCGTACCCTAAGGGTGGCATGTGCATGTGTGTTGTTTTTCAATTAAATTGTCTTTGCATGTTATTTGTGAGCTACTGATTGGTTTTATTATCATACAGTCTTGCAGACATATTAACAGTTAAGAGTGCGGAAAATAAAATGCGGAAAAGGTAAATCTAGCTATTACAAAGCGCGGGTCTATACATCGCCAAAAACAAAAACCTGTTTTGAAAATAAGAATGCGAGAAAATAAATAAAGCGATAAAGGAGGTCCTAATTAACTATTACATTTCTGAGCAGATACATAATCAAAATAACGAATTAAAAATAAACGCGCGCGCGAAAGATTGAATCGGGACGTCCTAAGGGTTTTGACCCTTTTTTGAGAAAGAATGAGATTGTCCTTTTTTTTTGCAATTAAATTAAATATTAAACCTAAACTAATTAATTAATTAAAAGGAAAAATGTTTTTGTGTTTTTTTTTAATGTTTTTAATGAAATAAAATAAAAAAGGAATTAAAAGTCAAAAGTTAGAAAAAACCTAAGTCTAATTTATTTTATTTATTAAGAAAAATAGTCAAAATTAATCTAATTAAACTAAATTAATTTGGTTAACATTTATTTACAAAACGATGAATTAAAGTGAAATTAATAAATAAGAATAATAAAAATATTAGTTTTTTTGATTTTTTTGTTTATGAAAATAATTACCTATGAATTAAATAATAATAATAATAATAGTTAATAATAATAATTAGTTAAAAGAAAATAAAAAAAAAAAGAAAAGAAAACAAAAGAAAATATGAAAGAACCATGGGGGTTTGGGCCCAGAATAGGGGTGAATTCTGGAATTGAGAGGCCCACTATCTCAAGCCTTGTTGACTTTTTGCAATTGGCTGCGTGTGCTTTGACCAAGGTGTATGGTGGTCATCCTCTCTTGGCCTTCAGATCTGTGAGAAAGGCCACTTGGCGCGCTTGGATGTAAGGTGCATGATACACCTTCTTTGGGAACCTGCACACAAGTATGTAAAGAAAAAATATATGGAAATTTTGGGGGACCTGGGAATCGAACCCAGGTCCCATTGATTGTGCACAAACGCCTTGGCCAGCTGAGTTGTCTTGTTCAATTGAAACAATAAGAATAGACAAATAATATATTGATGAACCAGATAATGCCCTGCGGATTTCTATCTGCATGAGATTTCGCAGGCCTGTCCTAAAATTGTCCCTAGGCTTCCAAAACTCACTCCAAGACCATGGTTAGTCTCATCTTTATCTCCTAAGTCCATCCATGCTTATGATTTGTCCTGATTGTGCCTGGAAACAAAATGCCTAAAAACAAACAATACAAACCCTAGACGCGGGTATCATCATACAAATCCCAAAAACAAAATTGAATAATGTAGTTACGTTAGAAATCAAGCAAGCAACATGATTATGCCAATAATTTTTGAGAAAAAAATGCAAGAATGGAGAGTTGAGGTATCGTGTACATGGGTGAGTTTTTGAGAACTTACAACGCTATTCAGTGGACCTTAGGACGCGTTTGTGATTGCTTTGGCTTCAGGGGGTGGCAAGGAAGAAGGCCACGTGCTTGCTTTGATCTGGAAATGCCTGTAACACAGTTTTTGATCTCTCACTTTTTGACAAATTTTGAGTTTTTGTTCTGGTCGTTTTAGTGATCTCTAGGTCGTGAATGAGGTTTGTACTGCTTGCATATGTAGGTATGAATGAGAATTAAGTGATATGATGAGCCTTAACCTTGTGCAATTATGTTTTGGATTCTTGTTGACCACCATTAAAGGACATTCCATCTTTGAAGCGAAACTTGGATTTTATGCTCAAAATGGCCCTAGCACGAATTTGGTAGCTGGCAAATGATACATGAAAGCTATTCAAACCACAAGATACTATTCCATTAATTTTTTTTGATTTTATTTGAATTATTATGGGTTTAAAATGAATTAAATCAATAAAAATTAAATAAAATGGAAAAATAAATGTTTGATCTTGAAATTAATCATGGGACACGTGGGTGGCATGACAAGGCTGAATCAAGTGTAAGAAAGTGGGCCCTTTTGTCAAAAATTGAAGTTTTAAGGATAGTTGACTTTTTCCATTTCATAAAAATTTCCCAACTTCTCCAATGCATATCTTGCTCAATTTTGATCATATGAACATGTTCTTGGACATTTTGGAAAGGTCTTGAAGTCCTATAACTAATTCCTTTGGTCCCATGTCATTTTGATTTACCAATCTCAAGTTATGGTCTTTGACTTAAAGTGCCTTTTTGTTGACTTTTGAAAATAACCTATAATGTAGAAATTGATAACTTTTTGTGAGAGCATTTCTTGGACTTAGAATGTGAAGATGAGTTGTAGGAAATGTCCTCCCCTTCAAAATTAGAATTGGATGGGATTTTTCTGATGAACCAAGAAAAAGTTATGCCTTGGTCAAGTTACAGTTGACTTTTCAACTGTCTAAAAATGGAAACTTTTGCATCTTGATGATTTTTGAGCCATGCTTGTGGAATCATGATCAAGACTTGATCAAATGATGATTGTGGCCTCAAAATAAGATGTTGACCAAATTTTTTGACTTTTGACTGTAAAATGACCATTTTACCCCTACAGTTGATTGTGAAGCATTTAGGGCTTTTGATTGTGCAACTTGGTGTTGTAAGTCTTGAAACTGGGCATGTAGATGTTTGACAATGTGTATAGGAATATGTGACTTGATTGAGCCCTTGAAAACCTCAACTTCCTTGCAAGAACCAAAACCCTAATTTTGACTAGCTTAGGAGGATGGTTTGAACTGTGCAACCCTTGAGTAGACTTGAGCAAATTGAGATGATGCTTGTCAAAACTTTGAAGAATATGGGAGGGCAAATTTTGGGGTACAACAGTTGCCCCTGTTCAATCTTCTTAGACCTGAGGATGTAGATTGGCTTGCGTGCCTTTCGTGATCCGAAGGTGGAAGATGATTGAACACTAGAGTGCCCAGAAATTTGCACTCACATAGTAGAATATCAGCAGTGTGATGGCGGGAATGGGCTTATAGATGCCATTTGGAGAGATGATGGATAAGAGGATGGGCTTATAGATGCCATCTGGAAATGTGACAGAACGTTGCCGGGAATGGGCTTATAGATGCCATTTGGAAGTGTAATGGATAGTTGTGGAGATGGGCTTAAAGATGCCATCGGGAGTGTCGATCGCGTAAGAGATTCCTTAGCGAGAACTTGCGTACTTGAGAAAGAAAGATGGTTTCCTGGCCTGTTACAGGGGTTGATCTTCAAACTCTTCATGCAGATATGCCCTGGCTAGATACAGGTATCGAATCCACAATCAATCACTCACAAATATGCCCTGGCTAGATACAGGTATCGAATCGGGAACTGGTCATCTACAGATATGCCCTGGATGGATACAGGTATCGAATATGAAATTAGTCGTCTACAAATATGCCCTGGCTGGATACAGGAATCGAATCTCTAAACTCTTCATGCAGACATGCCCTGGCTAGATACAGGTGTCGAATCTACAATCAGTCACTCACAGATATGCCCTGGCTAGATACAGGTATCGAATTTGGAATCAGTCGTCTATAGATATGCCCTGGCTGGATACAAGTATCGAATCTCTAAACTCTTCATGCAGATATGCCCTGGCTGGGTACAGGTGTCGAATCCACAATCAAATCACTCACAAATATGCCCTGGCTAGATACAGGTATCAAATCTGGGATTAGTCGTCTACAGATATGCCCTGGCTAGATACAGGTGTCGAACCTCTAAACTCTTCATGCAGATATGCCCTGGCTAGATACAGGTACCGAATCTACAATCAATTACTCACAGATATGCCCTGGCTGGATACATGTATCGAATATGGGATTAGTCGTTTACAGATATGCCCTGGCTGGATACAGGTATCGAATCTCTAAACTCTTCATGCAGATATTCCCTGGCTAGATACAGGAGTCGAATCCACAATCAATTACTCACAGATATGCCCTGGCTAGATACAGGTATCGAATCTGGAATTAGTTATCTACAGATATGCCCTGGCTAGATACAGGTATCGAATCTCTAAACTCTTCATGCAGATATGCCCTGGCTAGATACAAGTATCGAATCTACAATCAATTACTCACAGATATGCCCTAGCCAGATACAGGTATCGAATCTGGAATAAAAGGTTGATGGTAATCATCTTTGGATTGACCTTTTTCCTGAAAAGGCAAAACATCAGTTGTATGCAATGTCATGATGTATGAAATGCATGATGTCATGATGTTCAGAGATAGTGTAGTATGCACTTTATCATGTATGTAAGCAGGATGTATGAAATGTGAAATGTCTATGAATGTATTTTTTGTCTAGGAAAATAAATCCTTGACGAATGCCGGGAAGTTAAATCCTGGGCTGATGTTGAAGAGGAGAGTTCTTCGTTTCCGCTGGGGATGATGGTTGCAAGAATAAACCGGTAGGAGAAGATGACTCCGTTGGGGAATAAACTTGTTGGAGAGATTACTCTGCGAGGAATTACTCTGTGGGAAGAGACACTTCGCTGAGATTTTGATGATAACTCCGCTGGGGATACCGTTGATAAGCTTTGTTGGAGGATTTGATGAACTCCGCTGGGGGATAGGAAGCACTTCGCCGAGGATGATCTTTCCATTGTAAATTAGCTGAGGATAACCCAGTTATAGGCTCTGGTGGGGGATAACCTTCTGAATAAAGTCGGGGAGAGGCTTTCGTACTCTGTAGGGGATAAGCTTCCAGAATCTACTGGGGATAAGCTTCCAGAATCTACTGGGGAGGATGATTCAACTCTCCTGGGGAAGCTCTTGGACTGCACTGGGGAAATGGCTCCACTGAGGTGTCTGATATTCCGTCGGGGAACAATCTTATATTAAGACTGCCGGGGATGCTTGTTTAGGAACATCTGTATACTCCGCTGGGGAATATTGAGATTTTCTGGGGATACCCAACTTCCTTAGGGCTGACAGTAGCTTAACTCTGCTTGGAGAGAGTGTTGCTGACTTGCTGGAGATACTGTGCCTTTTTAGGGCTACTGGGAGACCAACTCTGCTCGGGGGAGAGTATTGTTGATTTGTTCTTACTCCGGGGAGTGAATGTATCTTGATTACATTCTTCAGCCGAACTTACCTTGGTACCTTGGTGGACAGAGCAACTAGCTCGCTTAGACAACTCATTGTTGCCCCTGTTTCTGATGTCACCTGTAATTAGTCCTTTATTTCGTATGCAAATATTTATGATTTAGCAATTAATGTCAAATGCATATATCAAAAATGAACATTGGGCGTTCTTTGCAAAACAAAATAGATAAAGGAAAAACAGTTGACAATTTGTCTGGAAAAGTGAATTTGTTATTGATTTAGAAATTTGCCTGTAAATAGGCATTTATGTACAAGAGGTTGACGTCCTAGTAAGAGAACGCGGCCGAATAGAATAGAGTTTATACAATTTGTACAAAGGAAAACAAAACAGCTATGTGAAAAGAATAATCCCACTGGGTTCCAACTCTGCTATCGCCTTTATGTCTTCAAGTGTCTCATCACTTGGCTGCTTAGTTGAAGATGAAGCTGATTGATTGATGTCGTCTAAACCTGATAGTTGATACCGAATTCTGGATGCAGGCTGATCCAATGAGACATAGTATTACGCTTTATCCCTAATTTTTGCCTGGACCGCCCTTTCGGGTTTTCAGTCCACCGGGATACCCATTTTTTCCCAAGCCGCCTTTTCAGGTTTTCGACTTGCCGGGTGTACAGATTCTTTTCATTTCATCCCTTATTTTTGCCCGAACCCTTTTGGTTCGCCGGGAAGCCCTTATTTTTGCCTAGGTGTGTCAACCTAGCGGGTCTTTAATTCATGTGTAGTATCTTTTTACTATGTCTGCATTGGCGGGGTGAGGAAGGTCTTCACCATCCATGGTGGTCAGAATCATAGCTCCTCCTGAGAAGATGTTCTTAACCACAAATGGCCCTTCGTACGTGGGGGTCCATTTTCCCCTGGGATCACCTTGAGGGAGAATGATGCGCTTGATTACCAGGTCTCCGACTTGATACTCTTGTCGTCTGACTTTCTTGTTAAATGCCCTGATCATCCGTTTTTGGTACGTCTGACCATGATAAATAGCAGTGAGTCTCTTTTCGTCAATTAGGTTCAATTGATCAAGTCGAGTCTGGATCCAGTCATCTTCGCTCAAAACTGCATCCTTCATTATCCGGAGAGAGGGCATCTGGACTTCAATAGGCAAGACTGCCTCCATGCCATAGACCAAGGAAAAGGGTGTTGCCCCGGTTGACGTCCTTGCTGAGGTGCGGTACCCATGAAGAGCAAATGGTAACATCTCGTGCCAATCTTTATACGTCACTGTCATCTTCTACACAATCTTCTTAATATTCTTATTAGCTGCTTCTACAGCCCCATTCATCTTCGGCCGGTAGGGAGAAGAGTTGTGGTGTTGTATCTTGAACTGCTCGCAGAGCTCAGGGATCATCTTGTTGTTAAGATTGGTACCATTGTCCGTAATGACCCTCTCAGGTACACCGTATCGACAGATCAGGTTATGCCGAATGAATCGTGCCACGACGTTCTTGGTTACCGTAGCATAAGAAGCTGCTTCAACCCACTTTGTGAAGTAATCAATCGCTACCAGGATAAAGCGATGCCCGTTGGATGTCGTAGGTCTGATTTCGCCGATCATATCAATGCCCCACATTGCAAAAGGCCAGGGTGCTGTCAAGACATTCAGAGGAACTGGAGGAACGTGCACCTTATCAGCATAGATCTGGCACTTATGACACGTCTGAGAATGTTGGTAACAGTCGGCTTCCATTGTGGACCAGAAATATCCTGCCCGAAGGATTTTCTTTGCCATGGTATGTCCATTGGAATGTGTTCTGAAGGTACCCTCATGTAGCTCTGCCATGATCCTTTCTGCTTCAGTCTTATCCACACAACGCAGTAAGGTTGAATCATGGTTTCGCTTGTACAGAATGCCGTTGCTGAAGAAGAACTTTGCCGCGAACCTTCTCAGAAACTTCTTGTCGTTGACAGATGCACCCTCGGGGTATTCTTGAGCTTCCAAGTATCTCTTTACTTCATGATACCAAGGTTTTTCAGTTACCTCTTCAGTCTCAAGATCACAGCAATGTGCAGGTTCATCTAGTTTCCAGATAATGATCCGGAGAGCCTCGTTGTCCCATTTGACTTTGAACATAGAAGACATCGTAGCCAGCGCGTCCGCCAACTGATTCTCCTCTCTCGAGAAGTGTTCAAAAGTTATCTCCTCGAAGTGGGGAATCAACATCAACACATACTCTTTGTAAGGAATAAGATTTGGGTGTTTCGTATCCCACTCGCCTTTGATCTGATTGATCACGAGAGCGGAATCTCCGAAGACACTCAGAAACTTGATCCTTAAGCCAATTGCAGCTTGAAGACCCATGATACATGCTTCATACTCTGCCATGTTGTTGGTGCAGTTGAAACATAGTCGGGCAGTGAGTGGAGTATGAGTGCCTTTTGGGGATATGATCACGGCGCCAATACCGTTACCCAAAGCGTTTGAGGCTCCGTCAAAGTGCATAGACCATCGGGATCCTTCCTCAGGTCCTTCATCCGGTCCAGGTACTTCACAATCAGTCACTACCATGATATTCTCGTCTGGAAATTCAAAGTTCATCGACTGGTAATCGTCCACTGCCTGGTGTGCCAAATGTTCTGCCAATACACTTCCCTTGATTGCTTTTTGAGTCGTGTACTGGATGTCGTATTCCGTCAAGATCATCTGCCATCTTGCTATTCTTCCGGACAAGGCAGGCTTTTCGAAGATGTACTTTATTGGATCCATTTTTGAAATCAACAGAGTAGTGTGAGTCAACATATACTGCCTCAGCCGGCGGGCAGCCCATACTAAAGCGCAACAAGTTTTCTCGAGCAGTGAGTATCGGGTCTCACAGTCGGTAAACTTTTTGCTAAGGTAATAAATAGCATGCTCTTTTCGGCCAGACTCGTCATGCTGCCCCAGCACACACCCTATTGAGTTGTCCAGTACTATCAAGTATAATATTAGAGGTCTCCCCTCAATCGGTGGCATAAGAATGGGTGGTTCTTGGAGATACTCTTTGATTCTGTCGAAAGCGGCCTGACATTCATCGTTCCAACGTACTACTTGATCTTTCTTCAGCAGCTTGAAGATTGGTTCACAGGTAGCAGTTAGATGCGAGATGAATCGGGCAATGTAGTTCAGCCGTCCTAGAAAGCCTCTGACTTCTTTTTCTGTCTTGGGAGTTGGCATCTCTTGTATGGCTTTCACCTTGGCAGGGTCCACTTGAATACCTTTGTCACTCACGACGAAACCTAGCAATTTTCCAGATCTCACCCCAAAGGTGCACTTGTTTGGGTTCAACCTCAGCTTGTACAACTTCAGACGGTCAAACAGCTTCTGCAGATGGTCAAGGTGTTCCTCCTCAGTTTGGGACCTTGCAATCATATCATCGACATATACTTCAATCTCATGATGGATCATGTCATGAAACAAAGCAACCATGGCACGTTGGTAGGTTTCCCCAGCATTTTTCAACCCAAAAGGCATGACCTTGTAGCAAAAGGTGCCCCACTGAGTAACAAAGGTAGTCTTTTCCATGTCTTCCGGAGCCATCTTGATCTGATTATAACCTGAGAACCCATCCATGAAGGAGAATACCTTATGCTGAGCAGTATTGTCAACCAGAACGTCGATATGAGGCAGAGGGAAATCATCCTTAGGGCTCGCCCTGTTCAAATCCCTGTAATCAACACACATTCGGACCTTACCATCCTTCTTCGGCATTGAAACCACATTGGCAACCCACTGAGGGTAAGAAGTCACTGCTAGAAACCCGACATCAAATTGTTTCATAACCTCAGCTTTGATCTTCTCCGACATCTCTGGACGCATACGGTGGACCTTCTGTTTTACCGGAGGACATTCTTCCTTGGTAGGCAAGTGATGAACCACAATGTCGGTATGCAACCCAGGCATGTCTTCGTAGGACCAGGCAAAGATTTCCACATAATCATGCAGCATCTGAATCAACCGTTGTTTCACACTAGACTCCAGATTGGCACCAATCTTGACTTCCTTTCTGTCTATCTCAGTACCCAGATTTATCGTTTCCATTGGCTCTTCATGTGGCTGAACGGCCCTCTCTTCCTGGAGTAGCAGTCTTGCAAGCTCACCAGGCACCTCGCAATCATCTTCACCTTCGTCTTCGGCTAAGTTGATTGGATTTTCGAAGTCATAATTGGCAGTAGCAGAATCGTTACCAGTGAGATCCAGAGTGGATTGGAACCTGTATAGGTGAGTGTGTGTAAATATAGTTGTTTTGCAATATATAAAGAAATAAAGAAAAGGAGCGTAAGATTTGAAATGCGAAAATGTCCAATGCTTTTATTAATGATATATGAAAGTAACACACAAAAGCCCTCACAAATGAATCCACGGTGCCCCGGGTAAGACACCGGGCCATAAAGTTTGGTAATATTATTTGTTACAACTTTAAAACAAAAGAGTTCATTACTGAGTGACAAAAGTAATAGGTATGAAATCTTTCGCTGTCCAGTTGCTTGGTCCACCGTTGGTCGTCGGGTAGATCCATCTGTCAAATTCAGATTCTTCCGCTTCGTCTTCAATAGCATTTACTTCCGGGTTGGTGATGAACACAGGAGGTCTTCTAATCCTTGCCTTACGCACAGTCTTCTGAGCTTCTGCAGTGAAACCCAAGCCAAATTTGTCAGTCTTCGGAGTGAAATCAGGAAGTCGGCCCCAGTTTGCACACTCACCCTTCTCAATCACAGCCCGGGCATCCTTCAAGGAAGCCATCTTCAAAGGAGAGTCTTCTTCAGTCACTGTCTCTGCTGCTGCCAATGTCTGAGGCACCTCTTCAAAGTGTTGAAAGGGGGTCTCAATGAACTCCCCATCCATCTCTACGTATCGGAACGAGTTGAGGTGGCTGACCATGTATTTTTCTTCCCCTTGAACTGTTATGATCTCCCCCCTGACCGGGTACTTGAGCTTCTGATGTAATGTGGAGGTCACAGCTCCAGCCTTGTGGATCCATGGACGACCCAACAAACAAGAATAGGATGGTCGAATGTCCATCACATAGAAAGTAGAATCAAAAACTTGAGAACCAACCCTGATTGGAATGTCAACTTCACCATGTACCATCCTTTTCGACCCGTCAAAGGCCCGGACAACAATATTACTAGGCTTGAGCTCTAAACCCTCACAATCCAACCTGTCTAGGGCCTTCTTGGGTAATATGTTCAACAAAGAACCGATGTCTACCAACACATGGGCGAGAGTAGTGCCCCTGCATTCAATGGAGACATGCAGGGCGTCATTATGGTTCTTTCCCTTGGCAGTCAGATCGGCGTCAGAGAAACCCAACCCATTATCAGCAGTCAGGTTGGCCACACAATCGGTAAATTGATCAGCAGACGCTTCTTGTGGCACGTGGGCCATCTTCAGGAAGGCAATCAGGGCCTTGGCATGGGCCTCTGAACACAACAACAGTGATAGCATGGAAATCTTAGATGGGGTGTGCCCCAGCTGCTCAACGACTTTGAAATCACTCTTCTTGATAATTTTGAGAATCTCTTCCATCTTTTGCTTGGAAGCTTCAACATTGGTCTTCGGTGCCTCCGTCCGGGCAGGCACATCAGTAGCAATCCCTTTGCCCCGAGCGTCAGATGACTCGGCAGTAGGGGTAGAAACAGGAACTTGGTCAGGCAGGGAAGTGGGAACACTTGCAGGTGTGATGACAAGAGGTCTTTGAATTGTTGGTGGCGCAATATCTGGTGAGAACAGCCTACCACTACGAGTAACTTTGGCAGGCCCGGTGATGTTGCCGACACCGGTACTAGTATCAAACTCTTGTTTTACTCCCAGAACATAAACATTTGCCCCATAGTGCCACGGGACAGCTTTGTCATACTTATAGGGGATGGGCCCCGGAACAGTGATGATGATAGGAGCAATCTTCTGAACAGACATGATTTTGACAGGCTTCTTTGAGGGAGCCTTAGGAGGGTTGTTGAAAATAGTGACAATAGAAACTTCTTCGGTACGGACAGCAGGAACATCAATCTTCTTGAACAAGATTTCTTTGCTATCCATCAGGTTTTGGACACCTGACTTCAACAAAGGACAACCAGCAGGTGAAACATCACATAGATGGCAACCTTTACTACATCTCGGAAATAAACCGGCTAGCAACAGGTTCCTCTTGACGGTCAACAACGGAGTAACAATCTCATCCACAAAGGCTACATACGGGTCTTCTTCCACAGCATTCACTCCATGCTGGGGCATGGGAGCAGTCACAACATTGTGCCTTTCGGGCGCCTCGAACTGTATTTCTTTAGCATCTATAAGGTCCTAAACCTTATTCCTCAGAGCCTAACAATCATCGGTAGTATGTCCCGGGCTATCAGAGTGATAAGCGTAGCGGGCGTTAGGGTTGTACTTTGGAGAGGTTGTGTTCACAACCTTCGGAGCTTCCTTGACAGTTACCAGATTGGTTGACAGCAGTTGCGGCAATATCTGTAACAGGGTCATGCTGAGCCGAGTGTACTGTCTTTTGGGTCTCTCACCTCTTGGTTGGTTGTACTGCTGAGGAGCAGCAGCAGGCTTTGAAATTACCACCGCGTTGACATCTTGGCGGCGTTCCAGTTTGTTCTGTCTCCTTGGACCATAAACAGCACTAGCTTCCTTCTTGAAGGGCTTCTTTTCAGTACTCGAGGAGGCACCTTTCTGTATCTTCCCTGATTTGATACCAGCTTCGATCCTCTCACCAGTCAGGATCAGGTCTGTAAACCCAGCAGAGGAATTACCAATCAGATGATTAAAGAATGGACCAGACAGGGTCCCCAAGAACATGTCCACGAGTTCACGGTCAGTCAACGGTGGCTGCACCCTGCCAGCCAGGTCTCTCCATTTCTGCGCGTACTCCTTAAAACCTTCACCCGTTCCTAGTGACATACCCTGGAGTTGGGTACGCGTAGGAGCGAGGTAGGAATTATACTGATACTGCTTATAAAAAGCAGTAGCCAAGTCCTTCCAGTTTCGAATACTGGTTCCATCCAGCTGATAGAACCACTCGAGTTGAGCCCCTGAAAGGCTATCCTGGAAGAAATGGATCCATAGGTTCTTGTCTGCAATGTAAGGTTGGATCTTCCTTACATAAGAACAGAGATGCAGTTTAGGACAGGAAGCCCCGTCGTACTTCACAAAGGCATGTGCCTTGAACTTGTGTGGGATCACCACTCCAGAAGATAAGCCTAGGTCTCCAAAGTCCAACCCAGGCACACGTTGAATCTCCATAGCATTTAACCGGTCCTCCAGCTGTTTGTACCTGTCCTCGGCAGAAGGGTACTGCTCATCATTGAAATCTGTCTCGGTGTCAGAGACCACGAGACTAGGGACCCTTCCCTCTTGGTGACTGCCTTCCCCAACAGATGGAGTAGCCTGATCAGCCTCATTTTGCAGTGTATTCCCAAACCTCTGTCCAGCGTTGAACAACACAATCCTCTTCTTCTTCTTCTTCCTCTCCTTCAAGAGCAGAGTCTTCAACTCCTGTTGCCCTTGGGCTAAGCTTATGACCAGTTCCTAGAACTGGGCGTTCTGGGCCTGGAGGGCCTTGATAGCTTGTTCAGTAGTAGGCTCGGAAGACACGATGATTGAGTACTAAAATAAACAGCGAAGAAGATTAAGCAACCTGTAGAAAAGGGTACCTGTTATGCACATGATGCATGATATGCTATTTATGCAATGCATTCAAGGGTTCGAAAGTTCAAATTCGTTGTGGACAAAAAGGAACACACGTCATATTAAGAAATAATTTGTTCAGTACATCAGAGCCTCATGGGCAAAATATTACAAAATGCTTAATCCCAAAAGACACTACGCATCCTCTTTGGAGCGATGTAAGTATTGAGAGTCTTTTCCTCGTGTAGTAGGCGGGTGAGCTCTAAGACCTTCTTCTCACTGGCATGTAGACTGGTTTCAAGAGAATTCCGTTCTTCCTTGAGTTGGATCCAGCTCTTCTGCATTTCTTCCCAGGATGTAGGCATGTCAGGATGTTGAATGGTGTAGGGCACCTCTCCTTCCAAAACTGGCTCCTTGATCACGGGGAGAACATGAGGATATGGCATCACAAGCTTCTGGGAACGGGCTCGTACCCACTTGAGATAAGGCTCCAGGGGGATGGAGTTCTTGTGCCCCAGTGTCTTGCTATCCACCTTGTTGGGCATCCTCCAAGCTCTGATGAATCTCTGGCAAAGTCCTTGCGTATCATTATCGAAGTCAAAAACTATGTCAGGAATCAACATGTCATGAGGGTCATCCCTCCGAGTATATCCAAACTGTCTCAAAGCCAGGCATGGGTTATAAGTAATTCCCCCTCTAATTCCAAGTAAAGGAACAATAGGAAACTCTCCGCAACGATCAATGATAGTGACATTTTCTCTGGACCGAGAACACCAATGTATATCAGCATGTGTAAGAGTCATCAATCGTTGTGACCATCTCAAACCCCGCTCGTTCTTCAAAACTGATTGTGGAAGGTGCGAAATAAACCACCTTGCCAGGAGAGGAGTGCAGCACATGAGAACACCTCTTTTTCTCATGGTTTGAGTGTAACATGAGTGGAGGATGTCCCCAAGCAACGTAGGTATAGGATTCCTGGACATGAAGATCTTGACAGCATTGATGTCTATAAGCTGATCTGGATTCGGGAACAACACCAACCCATAGACAAGGAGTGCCACAACTTCTTCAAAGGCCTGTAGGTCAAGGGAATTCCAACATTCTTGGGCTTTCTCAAACAGGAATTTTGCCAAGAATCCTTTGATACCACTTCTGGTTTCCCAGTGCCCCTTGATGTCAGATGGTTGTAGGCACAATGCTTTAGAAACCTCTTCAAGTTTTGGTTCCTTTTCCGTACCGTTATAGGGTAGTTGATTAAGGATAGGAATCTTCAGAAGCTGGGAAAACTCTTCCAAGGTAGGTACTAACTGGTAATCCGGGAAAGTAAAACAGTGGTGCAAAGGGTAAAAGAACTGGAAGAGAACCATTATCATATCTTCTTCAATGTTGGTGTTGACTAAGCTGATGAGTCTACCATGCCTTTCACTGAAGGAAGAGTTCTCGGGAATCCTGGACGTAAGCTCCTTAAGCTGAGGAGGGACCCTCACAAGGTTGATCTGAATTGTCTTTCTGCGGATAGTTTCCATGTCCTACAAAACAAGAACAAAGATGAAGATTCGAACCCTTGAAGTGGTTAGTAAATGCATATGATGTTGTATGATGTTATGATGTTATGATAAGGACACACCACAAGTATTCACAAACAGCAAACATGATAAGGCACACAAGTCACACCAGACAGCCCTTAGAGTTTAGGCCAGCATGAGGTCTAGGTGCTACCCTCTTGAAGTTGGTGGGCTTAAAACCTGTCCTATCAAAAGTAACCGGGTTCTAAGGATCTCAATATCATTGGGTTGTTTTCTGTGTTCATTGTTTTGATTTAGCCATTGAACTGGCGATCAAAATATTCCAAGAAAACAACCCTCAATGAGTGTAGTATCGAGTATCTACCAACTTCAGACTGCACCAAAGTCGGTCATCTCACTACCCCTAAAGAGGCCAGGATGGTCAAGTAATGTTCCTAAGGTCAGTTGATGCTTCACGACACCACATGGCGGCCCCGTACTCTCCTTGACTTGACTCAAGGGTTACCGATACTCAGTAAAGTGCCACATCAACATAGCAAACTGCTTCAACCGTGTCGGTATACCCCGCACAGTTCCCTCACAGTTTGTTGCTACTTTCTAAAAGGTATCCCCCAGATCCGGGTTAGGATCTATGAAACTCCAAGGCAAACCCACAATATTAAATCAAGCAAAGCAAGCAATTGAAAACATAAGAGTGGTCTAATCCTAAGGTACACCTCACTTTTATGTGTCCCCAGTAGAGTCGCCAGTTCTGTGATCGGTGGAAATAGAACTGACTGTTTTTTAAGCTGGTTCGCGAAATGTCGCGGTAAGCAAGAGTCGCCACCGTCTTTTATGTTCTCCAACAAGGAAAGGACAAAAGCACAGCAAAATTCCTTTTTTGAGATGTCTCTCGGTTCGGGAGGTAGATTTATAGAAAGGGAAGGTATTAGCATCCTTTCTATCAGTGGTTATCCACGGGCTCTTAGGTACTTGCTCTATGTTTTCAAAAATTGTTTGCTTTTCAAGTGTATGTGGGTTTTGAAAAAGTTTTGTTTGAAAAATTTCTAAGTAACTCTTGTATCTGTCCTCAAGAGTGTATGAAATATTTGTTTGAAAACCTTTTGAAAGTGTAGGTGCGAAAAGATGTTTTTATTTTTTGAAAGAGCAAGTACCCAGGAGAAATCTACCTACTCTAAGGAATTAGGCTGTGTAAGAGTCCTTTAGATAGTGCTATCCCACCATTGAGAGGTAGGTAGCACCATCGTTGGAGTTATTCGGGTCAATTCGATTATTAGGGACATGTGTGGTCACCAAAGCAATGGTAGGACGCCTTAGCGGTAACCCTAATGTCCTAGATCCTTTTTATCCGAGGCAACCGTTTCGAGGAGACTGGATCTTTAGACAAGAGGACGACTGTGATACGGTGGGAGAACTGACTGTGGTTTTGCGTTTGTTTTCGCACTTGTGCGGTTGAGCAAGAGTCGCCACCGACTTTTTATTTTATCCTAAAGGAAAGGTTAAAAAAAGCACAGCAAAAACCTTTTGAGATATTTCGTGGGTCCGGGGGGTAGATTATGAAAAGGGAAGGTATTAGCACCCTTTTCATCCATGGTTATCCATGGGCTCTTAGTAACTTGGTTTTTTAGATCCCTTGCCTTGATTCTTGATTGCTTGAAAATGGTGTATGTGTGAGTGTTTTTGAAAATGTTTTGGAAGAAGATGCCTTGTCTTAGGCTAACCTTGTAACAATTCTTTACTCGAATATTTTACAAAGGCGTGTATCTTTTCGAAAAGATGTTTCAAAACATTTTGAGAGTTTGTTTGAAAGTGTTGTGGATTATGGTTTTTAAAAAGAAGGCAAGTATTTTTGCAAATTGATCTCAAGTAACTAAGAGTTTTGTCTACCCTATTGTACTCAAAGGTTTTTGTTATGTTTTAACCCCTTTTAACAATTTTGTTCCACCATTGAAATTGGTGGACAATCTTGCGTTTAGGAAGTTTATTCGGGACGGGCGCGGGTCATCGTATGGACCACGAATGCAATGGTGCCAAGTGTCTTTGGCAATTTGCTTTGAAGGGGCTATGATCATTCCGTTTTAGGCAACATTTGAAAGCGTCATCGAGGGACTTATGATCATTTGATTTTTGTTTTTCCAAAGAACTCGACGTGCAAACATGGCCCATTTTGAAAGGCAACATGTGGGGTTACCCTAGAGGGTGCAAGTGTGATTGTGTATTGATTTCATGTATTTGTTTTGTATTAGGTTATCTAGCGTTTGATTTTATGTACATGCAAACCCTAGGTCTAACCATGGTATAATTGAAAGCGGTAAATTGCGAAATGTAAAATCTACGCTATTACAAAATAAGTATTCGGGAGTGGGGGTACAATATTTACGAATGGGGATGAGACTTATAGTATCCAATAAGTTACAACCAAATCGAATTTGCGATTAAATGTAAATAATGTATATCAATGCATAAGATAAACAAGTGTGTATAGGAGCAATGTATTGTGTATTTGTATTGTGTAAGTGTGAAATTATTTACAGGTTAGGATGTGAAATTGAACATGTATTGAGTATTGTTTTAACCTAAAGAATTTAAATGGTTATTTAATTAATAATCTGATATTTCTTTAATATGCACAAAAGAAAATGTTTTAATTGAATGTTTTTAGTTCTAATTAAATTATGATGTTTTAAGGAAATATTTCTAAGTTTTAATCATGTATACAAAAAGTATTTTTTCATTTGTTATGTACAAAAATATTTTAAGAAATTAAATTATGCAAAAATGTATGTTTACTTATTATGTACAAAAAGTATTTTAATTAAGGGAAAAGAAAAAATGCTTTCAAGCTTAATTATATTGTGTAATAAAATGTATTTTTATTATTTGTGTACAAAAATTTCTTAAGCAAGGAAAATGTATTTGTTTTAAAAAGAATTTATATACAAAGTACGTTTTAAATAAAAATCAAGGATTAAATTAGAAAAGTGTATTTTTCATTTGTTTGTACAAAAGATATCTTAATTAAAAGAAAAAAGGTATTTTCAATTTTTATTACATGGTATAATAAAAAAAATGGCTCTATTTGTATGTACAAAATAATTTAATTAAATGTATTAGAGTTATGTATATATAGAAATGTGTTTTTAAGTATTTTTGTATTAAAGTACTATTGCCATACTTTGTATTTTTATTTAATTATGTTTGTATAAAAATAATATTGTTAGTGTAATAATAGAATGCAATTAGTATTAAGTAAAAAAAAAAGTGGTTAATTAATATAAGATGTTAAAAGACGTTTTGAAAAGAATGGGCTTGGGCATTCAGAATGGGCAAGGCCCACGTTTGGGCAAAGGTTTTTCGTTAGGGTTTCGTTGATTTGTTTTCAGTAGAGAATCGCTTAGGGTTAGTGCAACGCGCCGCTCATTCGCTTTCCTTCATCCTCTTCGTCCTTTGGCCATGGCTACTGAACAACGTCTCTTCGCCTGAGCCGCCACGCTACCACCATCTCCTCTTCCTCTTTGGTCCAACGAGGCTGTAAGGTGACATCTCTTTTTCAACGTATTTTAGGTTTCTTTATAATTTGTCTTGCATGTTTAATTTGATTTCGATTAAGATTAAGCTCGTTAATGATTCTGACCATTCGTGTCCTTTTTGTTCGAGGTGTGAAGAGAAGGAATAAGAAAGAATTACCTTCGTTGGAGGAGATGATTAGGAAGCGTTTTGGAGGGCTCGACGGCGGAGGGGACGCGATTGTGGAGCTAGCTTACTGGTACCCTTTATTTTGTTACCGTCTTTAAGGTTTCGTGATGATGACTTGACTGAAAACCTTATTTTTGAATTTGCCTCTTTCTTCTTCTTCTTTACCACTGTATGCTTGTTGTCTTTGATGCTTCTGTACGCTTTCTTCCGTTGCCTTGACCTTGTCTTATTTACTGCTTAGTAGTTGCCTTTGAGACTGTTGAGCTTGATAGTTTTACACCCAATGATGTGTTTACTGAGGGCCTTTTGGGTTTGGTTGCCTTTAACAGCTTTTGTTATCTTTCTTCTTCGTCCCTGAATTGCCCTTTGAAACTGTTGATTATGATGAACACCTACTTTGCTCGTATGCTCTTTTCGGTTGCCCTGTGATGACACTTTCCTGAGGGTTTTATGCTTGAACCTGTGTTTGCACCACTTTTAATTCTTTGCAAGGTTGGACAGGCTTTGTGAGGTTTCTTACAGATTTTAGGCTTGTTGGTAAGATCTTTGACAGGTTAAGGATTTTTGGAATTAGTTTGAATAGGTTTTGACTGATGCAGGTAAGGCTTCAACAAGTTATGCTTGTAGGCCTGAGCTTTGTGTTTGAATGGTACAGGTTTTTTTGGTGATGGCCTTTGACAGGTTAGGCCTGAGGTTTGAACTGGTTTATTAGAGGCTTGACTAATGCAGGTTTCACTATTTTTTTGGAGGCTTTGGTAAGGCTGGAACAGGTTATGGGATTTCAGATTGGTGGTTTGGTTACAAGTTATGCTGGCCGGTCTGAGCTTTGCGTTTTATCAGTTTTGGCTTGACAGGTTTTGAAGGTTAGGCCAGGTCTTGAAGCTTTGGTTGGTAACTGGTTTTATGAACTTGAACAGGTTTTTTATGCTTCAGGTTTGAGGCCTAGCAGGTTATCCCTTTTTGAGGTTATGCTCGTTTGGCAGTTTTGTATATCTTCTGTTGGTTTTCTTGAGCCTCCTCTTATTCTACTGTGTTTTGTCTTTTTGTCTATTTTTCTTCCTGCCTAAAAGCCTAAAAAACCTGCATTCTTTCTCTTCTTTTTCTTCTCTCAGTACAGTTGAATATGTTAAAATATGTTTCTTTTCTGTACTTTTTCTGAAAAGGCTACTTGTTGGGAAATGATGAAAGAAAGTTTGGCTTGCATAAAAGATTTCCTCTGCATATTTTATCTCTTCTTTGACAGCTTTTGTACTTTTTTATCTTCTTTGATATCTTTGTGCAGTAACTTGTACCTTTTGGATTATGACAGCAAGTTGTAACTTGGATTTTCAGTTTGGTTTGAACTTGCTTCTGAACTATGCAGTTTGACATTTTGAACTTATGCATTTTTGACACTTTGCATTTTTTCTCAACTTTGCATAAAATTCTTCCCTCTTTGTGAACCGGGAGAAATCCCGTGATTTGCACAGAGGGTTAACTGATCCCAATCAGTGGCCCTTAATGATGACTGCAATTTTATCTGTCTTTATTTATTTATCAGTCACTGACTTTTCTCCTTTTCTTTTGCAGATGAATAAAAATGGATGGAGGGGTACTAAATGAAGACTGAAGAATTAGAAAAAATAGGATAGTTTTCTTTTTATTTAATATTTAAATTAATGTAAAACCATTGTTTGTAATTAAATTATAAACAATAATTGTACAAATAATTCAAGAATCAATAAAAGTCTTTATTATCCAATCAATTCTATTTCCTCTTTCTTTATTGTTTATCTATTATTTAAAACTCTTTGAATTAAAATAATTGAAAAATAAATTTCAATCACTTAATTTAGAATAATAAATAATTTAAATAAACAATACTTTAGCACATTGATCAGTTAAACCTGGTATCTCCAAAGCGAATCAATAGTTAATCAAAACATTGATCAGGCGCATTCCTTCTTTTCACTGATTTTCAACAAACACTGTAAATCCAAACTGCGTATTTCTTTTGACTGGTTCAATTAGACAAACGTGAATTCAAACCAACTGCAGTCTTTTACTGATCAAATCAAATAATGCGAATTCAACCCGAATCTCGGAATGACTTGCAAAGTGCTGTGGAATTTTAATCTTTCTGAGAATATGCCCACAAAACCCTAATTCCTGATTAAATGCCAAAGAATGTTCACCTGATCAAAATTGAGTCAAAATCAACCAAAACCCTAAGCCAACTGTGTGAACTGTGCTAGAGCCATGAAAACCAGTAAAACCCTAATTGTGTCTGACTGACGAGAAAAGTCCGTTTGATCGATTCTTGAGCCAGTTTGAAAGATCATGGAAAGCCTGAAGTTGTTATTTCTTGTGAAAAAATGCGAGGGCAAATTTTGGGGTACAACAGTTGCCCCTGTTCAATCTTCTTGAACCTGAAGAGTT
The DNA here is from genome assembly GCA_948472305.1 of Vicia faba. NCBI lineage: Eukaryota > Viridiplantae > Streptophyta > Magnoliopsida > Fabales > Fabaceae > Vicia > Vicia faba. Next base: position 707,150,044 of record OX451740.1, read on the forward strand.
AGATTGGCACGTTTGCCTTTCGCGACTTGAAGGTAAAAGAAAATTGGACACTAAAGTGCCCAGAAAATTTGCACTCGGCGATATGACGGTAGAGGTGAATGGGCTTAAAGATGCCATTTGGTGATGGGCTTAAAGATGCCATCTGGTGCGATAGAATCTTGTCGGGGAATGGGCTTAGAGATGCCATCTGATAATGGGCTTAAAGATGCCATATGATAATGGGCTTACAGATGCCATTTGATAATGGGCTTAAAGATGCCATTTGGCGACTGCTGGTAGGAGGATGGGCTTATAGATGCCATCTGGACATGTTGAACTGTATGTCAATGGTGAGTGGATAAGTATCAGAAAGCCACCCGTGTTTTGGAACATCTCTGAATTGGGGGTCTGAGTAAGCAATAGATTGACATCCGTGTCCGGAGAATTCGTAAACTATTTTCGAGAGTCTTGAAGTTGAATAAGCAATAGAGCAGCATCCGTTGTTGGGAAGCGTCCGTAAACTGTTTTCAAAAGTTGGCATCTGAACAAGTTAGTAGATTGACATCCGTTGTTGGGAAGAATCCGTAAACTGTTTTCAGAAGTTTTGAAGAGGAACCGGTGTAGGGTTTCCTGATGATGCATCTGAATGGATCTGGAATAAGTATCAGAATGTCGCCGTGTCCGGGTCACATCTGAACTATTTCTGGATGAATCTCGGGAGGTGATCTTTGTCTGTCGACTGATCCTACCTGAAAAAGTAAAGGGTTAGTTGTATGCAATGTCATGATGCATGATGCAATGTATGTGACATCAATGTTTATGACATGAATGTGATGAATGCGCATGTAGGATGATGAGCTATCTTGCTGAGGATAAATGAATCTTGGACGGCTGAAGATAAAAGAATCTTGACCGCTGCCGGGAAAATAAATCCCTGGCTGCTGCTGGGGAAGAGAATTCTTGATGACCTCTACTGGGGAGTTACAATCTAATTGACCCATGCTGGGGAGGTAAGACTGAGAATCTTCAGTTCGGTGGGAAGTAACTCTGGCGACTTCACTGGGGAACTCAAGATTTTCCTTCCCAAAACTCTGTGGGGAGAAGGTTCATTAGCCTGGCTTCGCTGGGGATTGATAATTTGAAGTTTTAGCTTCGCTGGGGATAATGAAACTTGACTCTGAGTGGAGTTAGCTTCTGGAAGGTTCTCGGGCTGGGGATTGCGAGAGTCCTCTGATTGCTGTAGGTGAAGGCTTGGAATCTGAACAAGCGATAGATTGACATCCGTTACTGGAGAATCCGTAAACTGTTTTCAGAACGTTGAGAAGAGTCTGAACAAGTGATAGGTTAACATCTGTTACTTGGAGAACCCGTGAACTATTTTCAGAACGTCTTGAGATTGAATAAGCAATAGAGCAGCATCCGTTGTTGGGAAGCGTCCGTAAACTATTTTCAAAGGTTGCATCTGAACAAGCTGATAGATTAACATCCGTTGTTGGGAAGAATCCATAAACTGTTTTCAGAAGTCTTGAGAAGAATCTGAACAAGTGATAGGTTAACATCCGTTACTTGGAGAACCCGTGAACTATTTTCAGAAATCTTGAGATTGAATAAGCAATAGAGCAGCATCCGTTGTTGGGAAGCGTCCGTAAACTGTTTTCAAAGGTTGCATCTGAACAAGCTGATAGATTAACATCCGTTGTTGGGAAGAATCCATAAACTGTTTTCAGAAGTCTTGAAGAAGAATCTGAACAAGTGATAGGTTAACATCCGTTACTTGGAGAACCCGTGAACTGTTTTCAGAAATCTTGAGATTGAATAAGCAATAGAGCAGCATCCGTTGTTGGGAAGCGTCCGTAAACTGTTTTCAAAGGTTGCATCTGAACAAGCTGATAGATTAACATCCGTTGTTGGGAAGAATCCATAAACTGTTTTCAGAAGTCTTGAAGAAGAATCTGAACAAGTGATAGGTTAACATCCGTTACTTGGAGAACCCGTGAACTGTTTTCAGAAATCTTGAAGAGGAATCAGCAATAGAGCCGTGTCCGTTGTTGGGAAGCGTCCGTAAACTGTTTTCAAAGGTTGCATCTGAACAAGCTGATAGATTAACATCCGTTGTTGGGAAGAATCCATAAACTGTTTTCAGAAGTCTTGAAGAAGAATCTGAACAAGTGATAGGTTAACATCCGTTACTTGGAGAACCCGTGAACTGTTTTCAGAAATCTTGAAGAGGAACCGGTGTAGGGCTTCCTGATGATGAGCTCGTGTAAAACTGCATCGGTTTTTTGAACACTTTTGACATTCGAATGCCCCAAGTGGTGATGTAGATAATTTCCTGGCTTATTACAGGTGTTGGTCTACAATCGGTCGTTCACAGATGTTTTCCTGGGTTGTTACAGGTGTTGATCTGGAATTTTTCAGATATGCCCTGGCTGGATACAAGAATCGAGTCTGGAAAGGTGACAGTTGATTTGTTGAACACTTTTGACATTCGAATGCCCCAAGTGGTGGAGAAGGAGTCTTGAATCAGATTACTCTGCATATTGAAAGATTTCTTGAAATCTTGACTAGACTGCCCCAGGTTAATTGAACTTTGAAAGATCTGTTGGACCTTGACTGGACTGCCCCAGGTTAATTGAATTGTGACATGTCATGCCCCTTGCTGATAGGAGATTAGTAAAGGAAGTGTTATCCTTTTGAAGTGATTTTGTTCACTGAGAGAGTTTTCGTTCCTCTGAACATTCGCTGTATGAATTTCTTCGCTGTCAAACAAAAAGCCATATGCAGACAGTGATATTCAAATAATGCAAAGTTTATGTTTGTCTCGAAGTTTTTGAAAAATGCGTTTTTTAGCAGAAAACTTTTTATAAGACAAATCAACACAAGATTTAGAGTAAAGCCTTACAGGAGTCAGGATACCTTTTGTAACAGTATGCTTTCGAACTTACCCATGCTTCAATTAGGACTTTTAAAGGGTTGTAACGTGGCCTGGTTCACGGTTTATGAAACAAAGGATAAAGGCTCAAAGTATATTTGTACCCACCCGCTCTTCGTGATGTCCTTCATCCTAAGCTTAGTTAATTGTGTGTCACACTCTGTTTCGAGTTTGGAACGACTTTTGGGCGATGGTTCACCAGTTGAATTTGAGGAGACAGTCATCATCTCCTTTTTCTTTTTCAACATTTTTCATGTTGTTGAGGATTTGTAATGACCTCACTATTTTGATTTTGATTTGTTATCCCTAACTTTGGCCTGACTGTTACCGTTTTCCGGGATTACTGTCAGCGGGATGCCCCAGCTTTCTTAAGCCTCCTTTATAGGTTTTGGCTTAGTGGGCTTTTTCTCTTTTTGAGAGATTGACTGTCTATGTGATAGGGAACCACCCTTGTCTTTTGATTCCAAAGGAATGCTTTCCTCTTTTTTTTTGACATCGTTCGTTGTATTACGAACTGAGAGTTTGCGACTTCAATGCGCATTTTCTTTTGAATTAACTGAGATACTACCCGGCCCCAGGTTTATATCAAGGGTTTTGATTGTTTAGAACAGAAAGCTCCTACTTCTTTGGCTCGAAGGGGTTGACGAGGGATTATCTTCCTTATAACTCCAGTGTTTGGGATTTGAAAGAAATGCCTGTACATCATCAGCAAGGTCTGTTCAAAAGCATACTGTATAAGATCATGGTATTGTTTCGTCATCCTCCCTCTAAAGGCTTGCAGCTTTTTATCAAGAGTCAAATATCATAAAGAAACGCATAATAGTAGTGAAACGAATGGATGAATTCAAGACAAACATATGCAATTCATTAATGAAAACAAAGTTTAACATCAACAGATAATTGTTTGACAGCAAAAGAAATTACAACTTTGCAAATTCGAAAGGAAGCAAAAGTCTTTCAGCTTGAGCTTCGTCACTTCAAGCGGAGAACCCTTTAACGGAAGATTTTCATCTCGCCGTCTGGCATGAATTCCAGCACCCCAATGTCGATCAGATCTTGAATCTTGTTCTTCAAGGCCTAACAGTCGTTGGTGTCGTGTCCTGGGCTGTAGGAGTGGTAAACACAGAATGCGTCGGGATGATAGTGAGGAGAGGAGATATTGGGCTTCTGAGGAGGGTCCTTCAAGGTAAGCAAGTTGACCTCCATCAGACGCTTCAGTATGAAGAAAGATGGTATTTCAGTCTCCGTGAACTGTCTTCCCGATGTTTCTTGCTTACGCCGATTACCCCTTTGACGCTGGCGAGGTTGTTGATGGGCTTGTGACCCTGAAGCGAGCAAAGGAGCTTTCCCCTTGTCCTCTTGAGTGGATGGAGGCTGAGCGGTGACTTGCTCTTCGACCTCAGATGTTTGCCCCAGTCGGTTGTTTGGAAGCAGTTGGCGGACAAGAACTCTGAGTTCCTCTTGTCTTTGAGATAGGTCTTGGATGAGAGCCATCTGGCCCACCAACTGCCCCATCATTTGAGTCCTCAAGGTTGTCAGATCAAACTGCAGTTCTGCCAGCTGATCACTCCTGGCATTGTTGGAATTCTCCAAGCCCTTGGTGAGGAGAGCTTTCATCTCTTCTTGCCCCTGAGACAAGGTCAGGAACATCTCCTGCAGCTGAGCAGTCTGGTCTTGAATGTCTTTGACAGACCTTTCTAGAGCTATCTCTTGCTGAAATAAACAGCAGGAGAGTAAGGAAACCTGAAAAAGGAAAGACTGTCAAAATGCAATGCATGATATGCGGATGCATGCTTTCAAGGATCTCTTGGGGTAAACACAAGAAAATGTTAGAGGTTGAACTTTGCTCTTGGATTGGAGATCTCTGCATCGGCGGACGTCCTTCCACGAGAATCAAGCTCACCATGTCAAGTGGGTCATAGCCACTGATTCAAGTTGTTGCGCTTGATCTTTGATTGGAGAGCTTTGTATCGGTGGATGTCTTTCCACGAGAATCAAGCTCACCATGTCGAGTGGGTCCTAGCCACTGATTCAAGTTGTTGTACTTGATCTTTGACTGGAGAACTTTGTATCGGTGGATGTCTTTCCACGAGAATCAAGCTCACCATGCCGAGTGGGTCATAGCCACTGATTCAAGTTGTTGTTCTTGAACTTTGATTGGAGAGCTTTGTTTAGAGGAGAAACCCCTTGCCCCTTTGGTAGACGTCTGGTTCAACGTACCCTGCATCCAAAGAACCCTCGAGATCCTTGAAATGGTTATTGAAAATGCTATGGTATGATGTCATGATGTTATGTACATGTATGCACAAGCAAGTGAGTGTATATACAGGCAAACATATTCACACAAAGCAAACAAGTCCTTAGGTTTAGGCTTGCATGAGGTTCCGGTACTACCCTCTTTCAGTTTGTTGGTTAAAACCTGTCCTATCAAAAGTAACCGGGTTCTAAGGAGCTCAATATCATTGGATTGTTTTCTGTGTTTATTGTTTCGGTTTACCCACTTACCGGCGACCAAAATATTCCAAGAAAACAATCCTCAAAAGAGTGTAGTATCGAGGATCTACCAACTTCGGACTGCACCAAAGTCGGTCATCTCACTACCCCTAAAAAGGCTAAGATGGTCAATTAAGGTTCTAAGAGTTCGTTAGTGCTTCACGACATCACACAGCGGCCCCGTACTCTCCTTGACTACTCAAGGGTTACCGGTACTCACAAATATGTCACACTAACATAGCTTACTGCTTCAACCGTGTCGGTATACCCCGCACAGTTCCCTCACAGTTTTTTTGCTATTTACCTAAGAAGGTGCCCCAAATCCGGGTGGAGGATTTACAACAAACCCAAACAAGAACCCAAAAGATAAAGCAATCAAGTCAATCAAAGCAAGAAAGTAAAGGTGATCTAAACCCTAAGGTAACCCCACTTTTAAAACTTCTATCCCCAGCAGAGTCGCCAGTTCTGTGATACGGTGGGAGAACTGACTGTGGTTTTGCGTTTGTTTTCGCACTTGTGCGGTTGAGCAAGAGTCGCCACCGACTTTTTATTTTATCCTAAAGGAAAGGTTAAAAAAAGCACAGCAAAAACCTTTTGAGATATTTCGTGGGTCCGGGGGGTAGATTATGAAAAGGGAAGGTATTAGCACCCTTTTCATCCATGGTTATCCATGGGCTCTTAGTTACTTGGTTTTTTAGATCCCTTGCCTTGATTCTTGATTGCTTGAAAATGGTGTATGTGTGAGTGTTTTTGAAAATGTTTTGGAAGAAGATGCTTTGTCTTAGGCTAACCTTGTAACAATTCTTTACTCGAATATTTTACAAAGGCGTGTATCTTTTCGAAAAGATGTTTCAAAACGTTTTGAGAGTTTGTTTGAAAGTGTTGTGGATTGTGGTTTTTGAAAAGAAGGCAAGTATTTTTGCAAATTGATCTCAAGTAACTAAGAGTTTTGTCTACCCTATTGTACTCAAAGGTTTTTGTTATGTTTTAACCCCTTTTAACAATTTTGTTCCACCATTGAAATTGGTGGACAATCTTGCGTTTAGGAAGTTTATTCGGGACGGGCGCGGGTCATCGTATGGACCACGAATGCAATGGTGCCAAGTGTCTTTGGCAATTTGCTTTGAAGGGGCTATGATCATTCCGTTTTAGGCAACATTTGAAAGCGTCATCGAGGGACTTATGATCATTTGATTTTTGTTTTGCCAAAGAACTCGACGTGCAAACATGGCCCATTTTGGAAGGCAACATGTGGGGTTACCCTAGAGGGTGCAAGTGTGATTGTGTATTGATTTCATGTATTTGTTTTTTATTAGGTTATCTAGCGTTTGATTTTATGTACATGCAAACCCTAGGTCTAACCATGGTATAATTGAAAGCGGTAAATTGCGAAATGTAAAATCTACGCTATTACAAAATAAGTATTCGGGAGTGGGGGTACAATATTTACGAATGGGGATGAGACTTATAGTATCCAATAAGTTACAACCAAATCGAATTTGCGATCAAATGTAAATAATGTATATCAATGCATAAGATAAACAAGTGTGTATAGGAGCAATGTGTTGTGTATTTGTATTGTGTAAGTGTGAAATTATTTACAGGTTAGGATGTGAAATTGAACATGTATTGAATATTGTTTTAACCTAAAGAATTTAAATGGTTATTTAATTAATAATCTGATATTTCTTTAATATGCACAAAAGAAAATGTTTTAATTGAATGTTTTTAGTTCTAATTAAATTATGATGTTTTAAGGAATTATTTCTAAGTTTTAATCATGTATACAAAAAGTATTTTTTTCATTTGTTATGTACAAAAATATTTTAAGAAATTAAATTATGCAAAAATGTATGTTTACTTATTATGTACAAAAAGTATTTTAATTAAGGGAAAAGAAAAAATGCTTTCAAGCTTAATTATATTGTGTAATAAAATGTATTTTTATTATTTGTGTACAAAAATTTCTTAAGCAAGGAAAATGTATTTGTTTTAAAAAGAATTTATATACAAAGTACGTTTTAAATAAAAATCAGGATTAAATTAGAAAAGTGTATTTTTCATTTGTTTGTACAAAAGATATCTTAATTAAAAGAAAAAAGGTATTTTCAATTTTTATTACATGGTATAATAAAAAAAATGGCTCTATTTGTATGTACAAAATAATTTAATTAAATGTATTAGAGTTATGTATATATAGAAATGTGTTTTTAAGTATTTTTGTATTAAAGTACTATTGCCATACTTTGTATTTTTATTTAATTATGTTTGTATAAAAATAATATTGTTAGTGTAATAATAGAATGCAATTAGTATTAAGTAAAAAAAAAAGTGGTTAATTAATATAAGATGTTAAAAGACGTTTTGAAAAGAATGGGCTTGGGCATTCAGAATGGGCAAGGCCCACGTTTGGGCAAAGGTTTTTCGTTAGGGTTTCGTTGATTTGTTTTCAGTAGAGAATCGCTTAGGGTTAGTGCAACGCGCCGCTCATTCGCTTTCCTTCATCCTCTTCGTCCTTTGGCCATGGCTACTGAACAACGTCTCTTCGCCTGAGCCGCCACGCTACCACCATCTCCTCTTCCTCTTTGGTCCAACGAGGCTGTAAGGTGACATCTCTTTTTCAACGTATTTTAGGTTTCTTTATAATTTGTCTTGCATGTTTAATTTGATTTCGATTAAGATTAAGCTCGTTAATGATTCTGACCATTCGTGTCCTTTTTGTTCGAGGTGTGAAGAGAAGGAATAAGAAAGAATTACCTTCGTTGGAGGAGATGATTAGGAAGCGTTTTGGAGGGCTCGACGGCGGAGGGGACGCGATTGTGGAGCTAGCTTACTGGTACCCTTTATTTTGTTACCGTCTTTAAGGTTTCGTGATGATGACTTGACTGAAAACCTTATTTTTGAATTTGCCTCTTTCTTCTTCTTCTTTACCACTGTATGCTTGTTGTCTTTGATGCTTCTGTACGCTTTCTTCCGTTGCCTTGACCTTGTCTTATTTACTGCTTAGTAGTTGCCTTTGAGACTGTTGAGCTTGATAGTTTTACGCCCAATGATGTGTTTACTGAGGGCCTTTTGGGTTTGGTTGCCTTTAACAGCTTTTGTTATCTTTCTTCTTCGTCCCTGAATTGCCCTTTGAAACTGTTGATTATGATGAACACCTACTTTGCTCGTATGCTCTTTTCGGTTGCCCTGTGATGACACTTTCCTGAGGGTTTTATGCTTGAACCTGTGTTTGCACCACTTTTAATTCTTTGCAAGGTTGGACAGGCTTTGTGAGGTTTCTTACAGATTTTAGGCTTGTTGGTAAGATCTTTGACAGGTTAAGGATTTTTGGAATTAGTTTGAATAGGTTTTGACTGATGCAGGTAAGGCTTCAACAAGTTATGCTTGTAGGCCTGAGCTTTGTGTTTGAATGGTACAAGTTTTTTTGGTGATGGCCTTTGACAGGTTAGGCCTGAGGTTTGAACTGGTTTATTAGAGGCTTGACTAATGCAGGTTTCACTATTTTTTTGGAGGCTTTGGTAAGGCTGGAACAGGTTATGGGATTTCAGATTGGTGGTTTGGTTACAAGTTATGCTGGCCGGTCTGAGCTTTGCGTTTTATCAGTTTTGGCTTGACAGGTTTTGAAGGTTAGGCCAGGTCTTGAAGCTTTGGTTGGTAACTGGTTTTATGAACTTGAACAGGTTTTTTATGCTTCAGGTTTGAGGCCTAGCAGGTTATCCCTTTTTGAGGTTATGCTCGTTTGGCAGTTTTGTATATCTTCTGTTGGTTTTCTTGAGCCTCCTCTTATTCTACTGTGTTTTGTCTTTTTGTCTATTTTTCTTCCTGCCTAAAAGCCTAAAAAACCTGCATTCTTTCTCTTCTTTTTCTTCTCTCAGTACAGTTGAATATGTTAAAATATGTTTCTTTTCTGTACTTTTTCTGAAAAGGCTACTTGTTGGGAAATGATGAAAGAAAGTTTGGCTTGCATAAAAGATTTCCTCTGCATATTTTATCTCTTCTTTGACAGCTTTTGTACTTTTTTATCTTCTTTGATATCTTTGTGCAGTAACTTGTACCTTTTGGATTATGACAGCAAGTTGTAACTTGGATTTTCAGTTTGGTTTGAACTTGCTTCTGAACTATGCAGTTTGACATTTTGAACTTATGCATTTTTGACACTTTGCATTTTTTCTCAACTTTGCATAAAATTCTTCCCTCTTTGTGAACCGGGAGAAATCCCGTGATTTGCACAGAGGGTTAACTGATCCCAATCAGTGGCCCTTAATGATGACTGCAATTTTATCTGTCTTTATTTATTTATCAGTCACTGACTTTTCTCCTTTTCTTTTGCAGATGAATAAAAATGGATGGAGGGGTACTAAATGAAGACTGAAGAATTAGAAAAAATAGGATAGTTTTCTTTTTATTTAATATTTAAATTAATGTAAAACCATTGTTTGTAATTAAATTATAAACAATAATTGTACAAATAATTCAAGAATCAATAAAAGTCTTTATTATCCAATCAATTATATTTCCTCTTTCTTTATTGTTTATCTATTATTTAAAACTCTTTGAATTAAAATAATTGAAAAATAAATTTCAATCACTTAATTTAGAATAATAAATAATTTAAATAAACAATACTTTAGCACATTGATCAGTTAAACCTGGTATCTCCAAAGCGAATCAATAGTTAATCAAAACATTGATCAGGCGCATTCCTTCTTTTCACTGATTTTCAACAAACACTGTAAATCCAAACTGCGTATTTCTTTTGACTGGTTCAATCAGAAAAACGTGAATTCAAACCAACTGCAGTCTTTTACTGATCAAATCAAATAATGCGAATTCAACCCGAATCTCGGAATGACTTGCAAAGTGCTGTGGAATTTTAATCTTTCTGAGAATATGCCCACAAAACCCTAATTCCTGATTAAATGCCAAAGAACGTTCACCTGATCAAAATTGAGTCAAAATCAACCAAAACCCTAAGCCAACTGTGTGAACTGTGCTAGAGCCATGAAAACCAGTAAAACCCTAATTGTGTCTGACTGACGAGAAAAGTCCGTTTGATCGATTCTTGAGCCAGTTTGAAAGATCATGGAAAGCCTGAAGTTGTTATTTCTTGTGAAAAAATGTGAGGGCAAATTTTGGGGTACAACAACGACCTCTAAGACACCATATACTTGATGACCACTTCGGGGCAACCAGTGAGGCGTACCCTAAGGGTGGCATGTGCATGTGTGTTGTTTTTCAATTAAATTGTCTTTGCATGTTATTTGTGAGCTACAGATTGGTTTTATTATCATACAGTCTTGCAGGCATATTAACAGTTAAGAGTGCGGAAAATAAAATGCGAAAAAGGTAAATCTAGCTATTACAAAGCGCAGGTCTATACATCGCCAAAAACAAAAACCTGTTTTGAAAATAAGAATGCGAGAAAATAAATAAAGCGATAAAGGAGGTCCTAATTAACTATTACATTTCTGAGCAGATACATAATCAAAATAACAAATTAAAAATAAACGCGCGCGCGAAAGATTGAATCGGGACGTCCTAAGGGTTTTGACCCTTTTTTGAGAAAGAATGAGATTGTCCTTTTTTTTGCAATTAAATTAAATATTAAACCTAAACTAATTAATTAATTAAAAGGAAAAATGTTTTTGTGTTTTTTTTTATGTTTTTAATGAAATAAAATAAAAAAGGAATTAAAAGTCAAAAGTTAGAAAAAACCTAAGTCTAATTTATTTTATTTATTAAGAAAAATAGTCAAAATTAATCTAATTAGAATAAATTAATTTGGTTAACATTTATTTACAAAACGATGAATTAAAGTGAAATTAATAAATAAGAATAATAAAAATATTAGTTTTTTATTTTATTTTTTTGTTTATGAAAATAATTATCTATGAATTAAATAATAATAATAATAGTTAATAATAATAATTAGTTAAAAGAAAATTAAAAAAAAAAAATAACAAAACAAAAGAAAATATGAAAGAACCATGGGGGTTTGGGCCCAGAATAGGGGTGAATTCTGGAATTGAGAGGCCCATTATCTCAAGCCTTGTTGACTTTTTGCAATTGGCTGCGTGTGCTTTGACCAAGGTGTATGGTGGTCATCCTCTCTTGGCCTTCAGATCTGTGAGAAAGGCCACTTGGCGCGCTTGGATGTGAGGTGAATGATACACCTTCTTTGGGAACCTGCACACAAGTATGTAAAGAAAAAATATATGGAAATTTTGGGGGACCTGGGAATCGAACCCAGGTCCCATTGATTGTGCACAAACGCCTTGGCCAGCTGAGCTGTCTTGTTCAATTGAAACAATAAGAATAAATAAATAATATATTGATGAACCAAATAATGCCCTGCGGATTTCTATCCGCAGGAGATTTCGCAGGCTTGTCCTAAAATTGTCCCTAGGCTTCCAAAACTCACTCCAAGACCATGGTTAGTCTCGTCTCTATCTCCTAAGTCCATCCATGCTTATGATTTGTCCTGATTGTGCCTGGAAACAAAATGCCTAAAAACAAACAATACAAACCCTAGATGCGGGTATCATCATACAAAGCCCAAAAACAAAATTGAATAATGTAGTTACGTTAGAAATCAAGCAAGCAACATGATTATGCCAATATTTTTTGAGAAAAAATGCAAGAATGGAGAGTTGAGGTATCGTGTACAGGGGTGAGTTTTTGAGAACTTACAGCGTTATTCAATGGACCTTAGGACGCGTTTGTGATTGCTTTGGCTTCAGGGGGTGACAAGGAAGAAGGCCACGTGCTTGCTTTGATCTGGAAATGCCTGTAACACAGTTTTTGATCTCTCACGTTTTGACAAATTTTGAGTTTTTGTTCTGGCCGTTTTAGTGATCTCTAGGTCGTGAATGAGGTTTGTACTGCTTGCATATAAGGTATGAATGAGAATTAAGTGATATGATGAGCCTTAACCTTGTGCAATTATGTTTTGGATTCTTGTTGACCACCATTAAAGGACATTCCATCTTTGAAGCAAAACTTGGATTTTATGCTCAAAATGGCCCTAGCACGAATTTGGTAGCTGAAAATGATATATGAAAGCTATTCAAACCACAAGATACTATTCCATTAATTTTTTTGATTTTATTTGAATTATTATGGATTTAAAATGAATTAAATCAATAAAAATTAAATAAAATGGAAAAATAAATGTTTGATCTTGAAATTAATCATGGGACACGTGGGTGGCATGACAAGGCTGAATCAAGTGGAAGAAAGTGGGCCCTTTTGTCAAAAATTGAAGTTTTAAGGATAGTTGACTTTTGCCATTTCACAAAAATTTACCAACTTCTCCAATGCATATTGTTGTACCCCAAAATTTTCCCTCCCATTTTCTCTACATTTCTCATCACCAAGCCCTTGGAGATCAAGATCCAGTTAGGGTTTTATCTGCTCAAGACTTCTCCTTGCACTGTTGACTCAAATTAGGGTTTATGTTTGCACAAGGATGTTTTGACCTAAAATGCCTAAGATGACTTTCTTGCTTCATATTGGACTCCCAAGTTTATCCACATCAAGTTTCAAGTCTTGATTCCAAGTTTTGCCCAGTCAATTGGGCAGTTGACCTAAAAATCAACTGTATTGGGGAAAAAGTCAACTGTGGCCAATTGACAGTCAAATCTCATGAAAATTGACCCACAACAACATTACAAACTCACATGGACCATTTGATCAAGTTTGGATCACAATTCCACAGAAAATTTGATCAGATCACCAAAAGGGCAAAATGGTCATTTTTAGGGTTTTGACTGCACAAAGGCAAATTTTGACTGTTTGACCTAGCCAATGGCAAACCAAGCTCACATATGGATTCAAGGACCCCATGGAATTGTCTTTACATGCTCAACAAGTTCAAAAGATCCCAAGTACACAAGATTGACAGTTGAATTTCCCAGTCAATTGATCAATTTTGACTGTATACTGAAAAGTCAAACTTTGACTTTTTGGTCAAAATCAAGAGTCAAGATTCATTTTTCATCAAAACATGCCAAACCATGAAAATTGTTCACCAAGAAATCAAAAATTGCAAATTAGGGTTTGAAATGAGAATTTTTCATAACTTAGAATTTTTCTAAGTTATGAAAAACCCTAATTTTTTCCCAACTTTGCCCCACTTTCTCACCAAGATTCATTTGGATTCAAGCAAAAGTCAAAACATGAAAGTTGTAGCCTATTGCATAATCTACAACTTTTATTCACAAAGTTTTCCCAAAAGAGGCTTGTATCTCAAGTTACAATTTTTGGAATAAGGGTACTAAACCATTCTTAACTTAGTGAAAATTTGACCTATTTTGGCAAGGTTTTTACCTAACTTCAAGACCATTTTTCACTTACTTCCACTTGGAATTTCAATTTTCACTTCAAAGATGGATTGTAGTACACATTCCAAGCTTTCCAAAATGTCCAAGAACTCATCAAACAACCTCATGACTTGAGAGAATCAAATTTTTCAATATGGCAAAAACTCACTTTTGAATTGGCCAATTTCCATGTTCATAACTTATGCATTTTCAAGTCAGCTTGGTTTATGCTACATTACAGGCCTCTAATCCCATTTGAACTCATAAATTTAATGCAAACTCATTGTGCTAAAGCCTTATTTTGTGTATCCAAGCATTGTATGCAAGATTAGGCCATAAATGGAAAAAGTGAAATAGCCATTTTTGCAAAAGCAAGCTTTATGTCATAATGCAAATCCAAGAAGTACAGATCAAATCCCCTTGGCACAAGTTTAGGGACTAATCACACTGATCAATGTCAAGGTTTGCAGCATGTTATGGGGGCCTCTACCTGCCTAAACATCAACTTGACCTTTTCTTGCTTAAGTGTTAAGAAACCTAACATATCACAACACAATTTTCATCTCAGCACAGGCAAGCCTAAAAAAAGTTATCAAACATATCCTAAACATCAAACACAAGCTAGCACACGACCCCAACACCTCCAATACCTCCACAAACTCAAAATCACCATGGAACTGCACTAAAACAGGGCTTGCTTCAGTTTGAGTGCCAACTCTCATCCCTTTCATGCTTTCTTGCTCAAAGCTCATCGAACACATTCCCTAGCATCACTTGAAGCTAACCCAAACATAAAACACGACCTGTAACTCCTCTAACCAGTTCCACCATTTTCACTTTCTTGTTTTGCAGTTGAAGGTCCATAGCTCGATTCAAGGTGTTTCAAAGCAAAGTAAGCATTGGAATAGCATCACCACACTTCAGGCAAGCTGTACAGATCATCATCTTGCCCTGAGAGCTCCCCCATTGCCAGATAGAACTTCAATTGAACAGGTATCTTCTTGAACTTCTAACTCTTAGTGTAGGCATCATTAGCTCTAAGTTTGTGAATAAGAAGTATTATACTCATGCCCCTGAATCTGTACATGCTTTTACTTTTCATTTATTTTGCCTAAGCTATGAGAATTTAAGGTCTGAATATGGAAGAAAAGTTAGGTCAAGATTTGGGAATGTTAAAATTCTCTCTCATTTCTGAGAGTTAGGATGAGTTCTTTACATATTTAGAATCGTGATTCAATGCTTAACATGTTTGGTGTTGTAAGTTTTTGTTAAAACTCAAAGAATCAGGACCATGCAATGGAAGAAACAGGCGCGCATTTTTGAACGTTTTTTCTGTCTGAAGGTTGAAGAAGAAGCCACGTGGGCTGGGCCTGTTTTGATTTTTCTTTTCACACATTGTTTTTAGTTTTACACCCCCTAGGCCCATTTTGTTTATTTGCATGATTTTTTGACTTTTCTTTTTTTACCCTGACTTATTTATTTTTGCTAATCATATTAAAAAACATAAAAAATATTTTTACACCATTTTCATATTTTTTAGGCATTTATTTAGTTATATTGTTATTTGTATGTAAATAAGTACAAAAATATATTATTTAGAATAAATAGGAAAATAATGTAAACACCATTTTATTTTCATTTTTATTTTGTTTTATCTTCTTAAAATATTTTATATAAAATATACCTTTTTTTATAAATATTAAATATTATTATTTTTGTATATATAATATTTATTTAGTAAATAATAAAGATATTTATATATATTAATATACTTAGGGCAAAATATCAAAATACATACATTTTTTATTTTACTAATATTTGACATGAAAAATACTCTTTTATGAATATACTCCATTTTATTTTATTTTTTGTATATAATTATTAAATATTATACATATTAAATAGTCTATATATTTACTTAATAAAAATTAGGGATTTACCCTTAAAACACAAAAAACTCCAAAAATGTTACTTTTTTTATTTTATTTATTTTTTTGTTTATTTGACATAAAAAATATCTTTTTTCCATACATATAAAAAACCTTTTTTGCATTTTACATCTTTATTTTATTTTCCATTTAATTTATGCAATTAATTATCTTGTAAATATTCCAAAATTGATGTAATAGCTAGGTTTAAATTCCTTGTCTAAATATCCCCCCATTTGAACATTTGTACCCCCCTTCCCATATTGTGTTGTAATAGTGTAGGAATTTTACTTTTCGCACTTTAACGCTTTCTAAATATACCATGCTAGAATTAGGGTTTGTATGCAAATAAAAAGAACAAAATAGTTTGACCTAATCTCAAGATAATCAAAGCATGAAAAATGGACAACACATATCACACTTGCACCCCTAAGGTATTCCACTTGTTGTCTTCCATAAATGGGCCATATTGCATGTTAGGTCTCTTTGGGCAAAACAAAAACAAACAATCAAATGATCATAGTCCCTCGATGACGCTTTCGAAAGTTGCCTAAAAAAATGATCAAAGTCCCTTAAAAGAAAATTGCCCAAAGATACTTAGCACCATTGCAATTATGGTCTAAACGATGACCCGCGCCCGTCCCTTTCATATCCTAACACAAGATTGTCCACCAAATGTAATGGTGGAACAAAATTGTTAAAAGGGTTAAAACATAACAAAAATCTTTGAGAACTTTAGGGTAGATAACTCTTAAGTACTTGTCAAACTTGCAAAAGAAAACACTTGCCTATTTTCAAACCACACTTCACAAACACTTTCAAAACAAACTTTCAAAAACCTTGGAACATCTTTTCAAAAAGACAAACACCTTTTGTAAAACATTCGAGTAAAGAATTGTTACAAGGGTAGCCTATACAAGGCATCTTTTTCAAAACATTTTCAAAACACACACAAAGCACCATTTCAAACAATTGAAAACCAAGGCAAGTTGATCTAAGCAAGTACCTAAGAGCCCATGGATAACCATGGATAGAAAGGATGCTAATACCTTCCCTTTCTATAATTTACTCCCCGAACCCAAGAAAAATCTCAAAGGTTTTTGCTGTGCTTTTTAAACCTTTCCTTAGGATAAAATAAAAAGTCGGTGGCGACTCTTGCTCAACCGAAACATTTGCGAAAACAAACGCAAAACCATAGTCAGTTCTCCCACCGTATCACAGAACTGGCGACTCTGCTGGGGAAAAACTTAAAAGTGGAGTAACCTTAGGGCTTAGATCACCCCTTTGCATGACTAATTGTTTGATTTGATTGCTTTATATTTTGGCTCTCTTGTTTGGGTTTGCAAATCCTACACCCGGATTTTGGGAAACATTCATAGATAGCAATACGTTGTGGAAACTGTGCAGGGTATACCGACACGGTCGAAGCAATAGCTATATTAGTGCGACATATTTGTGAGTACCGGTAACCCTTGAGTTCAATCAAGGAGAGTACGGGGCCGCTGAGTGATGTCACTAAGCACTAATGACCTAGAACCTTACTTGACCATCTTGGCCTTTTATTAGGGGTAATGAGATGACCGGCTTTGGTGCAGTCCGAAGTTGGTAGATACTCGATACTACACTCATTGAGGGTTGTTTTCTTGGAATATTTTGGTCGCTAGTTAAGTGGCTAAACCAAAACAATGAACATTAAAAACAATCCAATGATATTGAGCTCCTTAGAACCCGGTTACTATTTATAGGACAGGTTTTTAAGCCAACTACACTCAAGAGGGTACTTACCTATGAAACCCCATTCAAGCCTGAAACTAGGGTTTGGTGTGATTTGCTTGTACATATGTTTTGTGCATACATCATAAACATCATAAAACATCATACGCATTCACTAACCATTTCAAGGGTTTGGATCTTCATCTTTGTTCTTGTTTTGTAGGTCATGGAAATTCCTCGCAGAAACACCATTCAAGTCAACCTTGTGAGAATCTCTCCTCAACTCAAGGAGCTCACCTCAAGAATTCCGGAAAACTCATCCTTCAGTGAAAGACATGGTAGACTGCTCAGCCTAGTCAACACCAACATTGAAGAAGACATGATGAAAGTGCTATTCCAGTTCTTTGACCCTCTTCACCACTGTTTCACTTTCCCTGATTATCAGTTGGTACCCACTTTGGAGGAGTTTTCTCAACTCCTGAGAATTCCTATCCTTAATCAACTACCCTTCAACGGTACGGAAAAGGAACCAAAGCCGGAAGATGTTGCTCGAGCATTACATCTACAACCATCCGACATCAAGGGGCATTGGGAAACCAGAAGCAGCGTCAAAGGATTCTTAGCAAAATTCTTGTTTGAGAAGGCACAAGAATGTTGGAACTCATTGGACCTACAAGCCTTTGAAGAGATTGTGGCACTCCTTATCTATGGGTTGGTCTTGTTCCCAAATCCTGACCAATTGGTAGATGTCAACGCCGTCAAAATCTTCTTGTCCAGAAATCCAATACCAACATTGCTTGGGGACATTCTTCACTCATTTTACACACGAACAATGAGAAAGAGGGGTGTTCTCATGTGTTGTACTCCTCTCCTCGCAAGGTGGTTTATTTCGCACCTTCCACAATCTGTCTTGAAGAATGACCAAGGCTCAAGGTGGTCCCAACGGTTGATGACTCTTACTCACTCTGATGTACATTGGTGTTCTCGGTCCAGAGAAAATGTCATCATCGTCGATCGTTGCGGAGAGTTTCCTAATGTTCCTTTACTTGGAATTAGGGGAGGTATCACCTACAACCCTTGCCTAGCTTTGAGGCAATTTGGATATGCACGGAGGGATGGCCCTAATGACATGTTGATTCCTGACCTAGTTTTTGACTTCGACAACGATGCGCAAGGACTTCGCCAAAGATTCATCAGAGCTTGGGGAAGACCCAACAAGGTTGATAGCAAGACACTGGGACACAAGAACTCCATCCCTCTTGAGCCTTATCTCAAGTGGGTACGAGCCCGAGCCCAGAGTCTAATGATGCCTTATCCTCATGTTCTCCCTGTGATTAAAGAGCCTGTTAAGGAAGGAGAGGTTCCCTACACCATCCTACATCCTGACATGCCTACATCGTGGGAGGAAATGCAGAAAAGTTGGATTCAGCTCAAGGAGGAACGGAATACTTTTGAAGCCAGCTTCTACGCTAGTGAGAAGAAGGTTCTAGAGCTTACCCGCCGACTCCATGAGCAAGAGGCCCTCAACACCTACATCGCACCAAAGAGGATGCGCAATGTCTTTTTGCCTTGAGAAGTTATTTTGTAATATTTGGCCCATGGGGCATTTATGTACTAACAAATTTCTTCTTATTAATATGACGTGCGTTCTTCTTTGTCTGAAACAATTTTGAATGTCCTAAATCCTTGAATGCATTGCATACATAAGCATACCATTCATCATGTGCATAAGCAGGTCTCACGCCAGGATTCCTTATCTGTCTGCTGTTTATTTCAGTAGGATGGATCTCGAGCAAACAGTCAAAGACCTGCAAGCTCAGAATGCACAGTTCCAGCAACTCCTGACAACCTTGGATAAAGGTCAGGAGGATCTCAAGACCTTGCTGGGGAATAAAGACCCAGTAAAAAAGAAGAAAAAGAGACTCGGGGTGGCTACTTTAGGGAGAATATTTGACGGAGAAGCTCGGAGAGTGCTTGAATTTCCTCCTACTTCTGATGAAGGAACCAGCAAAGGAGGTGGGGCTGCGGTACCTTCCGAGTCCGATGTGGAAGAAGAAGAGGTCGAAGAGGATGAAGATTATTCTGATCAACAATACCCTTCAGCTGATGATAAATACAAAGGGCTAGAAGACAGGTTGGCCGCCATGGAGCTACAAAGAGTACCGGGTTTGGATTTTGAAGACTTGGGTTTGGTTGCCGGGATTGTGATTCCCCCAAAGTTCAAGGTGCCAGTGTTCGTGAGGTATGATGGGCTGTCCTGTCCAAAAATGCATCTCAGGTCCTACGTGAGAAAGATTCAACCCTATACGGCAGATAAAAACCTTTGGATTCATTTCTTTCAAGACAGACTTTCTGGAGCTCAATTGGAGTTGTTTTATCAGCTAGAGGGAACCAGCGTCCGAAATTGGGAAGATTTGGCCACCGCCTTTTACAAACAATACCAGTACAATTCTGACCTTGCTCCTACTCGTACCCAACTTCAGGGTATGTCATTGGGAACAGGCGAAGGATTCAAAGAATATGCACAAAAATGGAGGGATTTGGCTGGCAGGGTGCAGCCTCCTTTAACCGACCACGAACTTGTTGATATGTTTCTTGGGACCCTATCTGGGCCATTTTTCAATCATCTAATTGGTAACTCTTCCGCGGGGTTTACCGATTTGATCTTAACGGGCGAAAGAATAGAAGCTGGCATCAAGTCAGGAAAGATTCAGAAGGGTGTTGCTGCAAGTGTTGAGAAGAAACCTTTTAAGAAGGAAACAGATGTGGTATATTCTCAGAGAAGAGCAGGGAAGACGGAGCGTCGGCCAACTGTGGGGGCCATAATGATTCAAAACCCTTCAAGTGAGCAGCCTCGCTATAACCAGTCCAGACCAAATCAGCAACGGGTGGAACAGCCACAACGGCAGTTCACCCGCATTAATATGACTTCAGCGCAAGTGCTTCCCCATCTGTTGAAATTGAATCTCGCCACCATCAAGGAGGCACCAAAGAATGTGAATACGTCCTCTCCGCATTATCATCCTAATGCTAAATGCGCCTACCATTCTGACAGTGTTGGGCACGACACCAATGATTGTTGGGCACTCAAGCATAAAATCCAAGACCTGATAGAGGGGAAGGAAGTAGAGTTTGACGCTCCGGAGAAGCCTAATGTGATATCTGCACCCATGCCGAAGCACGGCCGAAATGTCAACGCCATTGAAGAAGATTTGTATGTTGCTGATGTCAATGATCTGATTACTCCATTGTTAACCATCAAGTTGAATTTGTTAAGGGTCGGGATCTTCCCGGGATGTAAAGAAGACTGTTATTGTTGTTACTCTCTGCCGTTTGATTGTCCGTTACTGAAGAAAGGCATCCAAGGCCTTATGGATAGCCGACAAATTTTGTTTGAAAAAGTTTCTGTTGTTCCAACCCATACTGAAGATGTCTCAATCATAACCATTCACGCCAATCTTTCCAAGGCCGTCAAAAAGCCTGTTAAGATTACACCAGCTACGGAATCTGTTCCTTTGAAGATAACAATGCCAGGGCCTGTCCCCTATGTTTCTGAGAAGTCGATACCATGGAACTACGGCGGCGACGTCTATTACCATGGTATCAAACAAATCGAAATAACTGAAGAAAGTTCGGATGATGATGAAGCCAGCATTGGTAACATTGCAGGCACGAGCAAAATCACCAGGAGCGGGAGAATATTTTCTCCAGAGATTGCCCCTCCAAGAGCAATCTTTGGACCCTCATCTGCCGACAAGGTCATCCCTGCACCAATAAAACTCTCTGCTAGAACCCCTTTGATTGAAGATGTTGTTGTTCCTAATACTGTCCCTCCTACCACTGCTGACAAAGGTAAGGGAATCCAAGATGAGCTCGTCAGGACGAGGGCTCAACCCTTGGTCATCCCGGAGACCTCCAAGAAGGAAATGGATGAGATCTCGAGGATAATCAAAAGGAGTGATTATGATGTGGTAGAACAGCTGGGGCAAACCCCCTCAAAGATCTCCATGCTGGCACTACTACTTTGCTCAGAAGCGTACGCTAAAGCCCTGATAAAATTCTTGAAGGCAACCCATGTGCCCCAGGAAACCTCTGCGGATCAATTTCAAAACTGCGTGGCTAGCCTTACTGCGGATAATGGATTAGGTTTCTCTGATGCCGACCTAACTTCTAAAGGTAGAAACCACAATGATGCTTTGCACATTTCAGTCGAGTGTCGAGGAACCACTCTCGCATATGTCTTGGTCGATACTGGTTCGTCGCTGAATGTACTGCCTAAGAAGGCCTTGGACCGACTAGATTGTGAAGGGTTGGAGTTGAAGCCGAGTGATATTGTTGTCAAAGCTTTCGATGGTTCAAAGAGAATGGTCCATGGGGAGGTTGAAATTCCCATCAAGATAGGCACTGAGGTGTTTAAATCTACTTTCTATGTGATGGATATCCGTCCGTCGTACTCTTGCTTGCTGGGTAGGCCTTGGATACACAATGCTGGGGCAGTCACCTCCTCCTTACATCAGATGTTGAAGTATCTTGTCAAGGGAAAGATCATTACTGTCCATGGTGAAGAGGAGTACATGATTAGCCACTTGAATTCTTTCCGGTACGTGGAGGTAGAAGGGGAGTTCATTGAGACTCCTTTCCATCATTTCGAAGAAGTCTTTCCTGAAATAACAGTAGCAAAGTTGGCAGCTGAGACACCGAGGCAGATGGCCAGGATGGCATCTCTTGAGGAT
Organism: Vicia faba; assembly: GCA_948472305.1. NCBI lineage: Eukaryota > Viridiplantae > Streptophyta > Magnoliopsida > Fabales > Fabaceae > Vicia > Vicia faba. The sequence goes on from OX451740.1 coordinate 707,172,146, forward strand.
GCAAGGGCCGCAATAAAGGAAGGGAAGAATTCAGCATGGGGGCAGTTGCCTGATATTCCGCATAAGACAGACAAATTTGGATTAGGGTTCACTACCGCAGGCCAGAAAGCTATGCGCCGTTCGAAGATTGAAAGAGCGCCAGTCAAAATTTCTCCCTACGGAATCAACGCTTTGGAGGATGAAGACAAAGAGAGCAACATCGAAGAGTGGATTTATCCAACTGTCAAAGGAGGATTGAGCAACTGGGAGGCAAAAGACTTTGTCCCCATCACTTTTATTCATCAGTAATTTATCCGTTAAACATTTCCTATTTGGTCTGTAATATTTATTTTCAAACAATCCGTACACTATCTTTTCACCTCATGCCTTGCCCGGGGCATGTAGGTCCATTAGTAAGGGTTTTGATTATTTTTCATATCCATATGCCATGTTTAATGATTCATTGGATGTTTTTCATTTGATAAACTGCTTGTGTTCATTCTCTTTCCTTTTGCATTTTTTTTGTTTAAGGATGTCTATCCCTTACACACACCCATACTCACCAATGCAGGTACCCATCCACTCCGGATTCCATGGGTGACTATTCTGCTATATCCTTCAATAACTCTGAAGATCTGGTCAATCAAGCCGAGTATGAAGATGACAAAGGTTGTGAAGTACCAGGGGAATTAGCCAGACTTCTACAGCAAGAGGAAATGGCCATCTTACCGCACGAAGAGTCATTGGAAACTGTCAACTTAGGGACCAAGGAAGACCGGAAGGAGGTACAAGTGGGTGCCAATCTGGAACCAAATGTCAAGGAACGCCTGATACAGTTGTTGAATGAGTATGTTGAAATCTTCGCTTGGTCTTATGAAGACATGCCAGGTTTAGACACAGACATTGTGGTTCACCGTCTCCCCACAAGAGAGGATTTTCCACCGATCAAGCAAAAAGTTTGCCGAATGAGGCCTGACATGTCTGAAAAGATCAAAGTAGAAGTGATGAAGCAATTCGACGCTGGCTTTCTGGCTGTTACGTCCTATCCTCAATGGGTCGCTAACATCGTGCCAGTACCTAAGAAAGATGGCAAAGTCAGGATGTGTGTGGACTATCGGGATTTGAATAGGGCCAGCCCCAAAGATGATTTTCCACTCCCACACATTGACATTTTGATCGACAATACAGCTCAGCACAAAGTGTTTTCCTTCATGGATGGATTCTCGGGTTACAATCAAATCAAAATGGCCCCTGAGGATATGGAGAAAACAACTTTTGTCACACAATGCGGCACTTTCTGTTACAAGGTGATGTCGTTCGGGCTGAAGAACGCAGGGGCAACTTATCAACGCGCCATGGTAGCTTTGTTTCATGATATGATACATCATGAGATTGAAGTTTACGTAGACGATATGATAGCTCGGTCACAAATAGAGGAAGAGCACCTTGAACATCTAGAAAAGTTGTTTGCCAGGTTGAAAGAATACAAACTCAGGCTGAATCCAAGTAAGTTCACTTTTGGAGTTAGGTCTGGTAAGCTTCTGGGATTCATTGTAAGCAACAAAGGCATTGAAGTCGATCCCGCAAAAGTGAAAGCAATACAAGAAATGCCTGCTCCCCGTACTGAAAAGGAGGTTAGAGGGTTCTTGGGGCGCTTGAACTATATTGCCAGATTCATCTCTCACATGACTTCTACCTGTGAGCCAATTTTCAAACTCTTGAAGAAAGATCAGGTAGTCGAATGGAACGACGATTGCCAAGCTGCTTTTGATAAAATCAAGGAGTATTTGCTAGAACCTCCTATTCTGATGCCACCCGTCGAAGGAAGACCATTGATCATGTATCTAACCGTCTTGGATAACTCAATGGGGTGTGTTTTGGGCCAGCATGACGAGTCTGGTTGAAAAGAGCATGCTATTTATTACCTTAGCAAAAAGTTTACCGACTGTGAGACTCGCTACTCACTGCTCGAGAAAACTTGTTGCGCTTTGGTATGGGCTGCTCGCCGACTAAGACAGTATATGTTGACTCATACTACCTTGTTGATTTCCAAAATGGATTCTATCAAGTATATCTTCGAAAAGCCCGCTTTATCTGGAAGGATAGCTAGATGGCAAATGATCCTAACTGAGTATGACATCCAGTACACCACCCAAAAAGCTATAAAAGGGAGTGTACTAGCTGACCATCTGGCTCATCAAGCTATCGAAGATTACCAACCCATGAGATTTGACTTCCCAGACGAGGACATCATGAATTTGGACAACGTTGAAAGTAACGGACCGTATGACGGACCCGAAAAGGGATCCCGATGGACCCTGTACTTTGATGGTGCTTCAAATGCACTTGTAAATGGTATTGGCGCAGTACTCATTTCTCCGGAAGGCTGTCACACACCTTTCACGGCCCGACTTTGCTTCAGCTGCACAAACAACATGGCTGAGTATGAAGCTTGCATCTTTGGTCTCAAGGCTGCTATAGACTTGGGGATCAAATCTTTGATCGTATTTGGGGACTCGGCTTTGGTTATCAGTCAAATCAAAGGAGAGTGGGATACCAAACATCCTAATCTTATCCCATACAAAGAACATGTCCTGACATTGTTGCCTCATTTCGAGCAAATTACCTTCGAGCATTTCCCGCGAGAAGAGAATCAGCTAGCAGATGCTCTAGCCACAATGTCCTCCATGTTTAAACTCAACTGGGATAACAAGGCTCCCCAAATCACCATCGAGCGAATGGATGAACCTGCGCATTGTCATGAGATTAATACCGAGGAAGTAGTGAAACAACCTTGGTTCCATGAAATCAAAAGGTATCTCGAGACTAGAGACTATCCCGAAGGAGCTTCCGTAAATGACAAGAAGTTCTTAAGGAAATTCGCCGCTAAATTCTTCCTTAGCAACGACATCCTTTACAAACAAAGCCATGATTGTGTCTTACTCCGATGCGTAGACAAAGCTGAAGCAGAGTTGATCATGACTGATGTACACAGCGGCACATTTGGCACTCACTTGAGCGGGCATACAATGGCTAAGAAGATCCTAAGGGCAGGCTATTACTGGTCTACCATGGAAGCTGACTGCCATCAACATTCCCGTACTTGCCACAAATGCCAAGTCTACACTGACAAAGTTCATATCCCTCTGGTTCCTCTCAATGTTCTGACTGCTCCTTGGCCATTTGCAATGTGGGGCATTGACATGATTGGAGAGATCAAGCCCACGGCTTCCAATGGACATCGCTTCATCCTGGTTGCCATTGACTATTTCACCAAGTGGGTCGAAGCAGCTTCCTTCGCCTCTGTTACTAAAAATGTGGTTGCCCGCTTCATCAAGCAAAGTCTCATATGTCAGTATGGTGTTCCAGACAGGATCATCACAGACAACGGTACGAATCTGAATAACACAATGATCACCGCTTTGTGCGAACAGTTCAAGATTTATCATCACAATTCATCTCCCTATCGGCCGAAGATGAACGGTGCTGTTGAAGCTGCGAATAAAAACATTAAGAAGATCATTCAGAAAATGACAGTCACTTACAAATACTGGCATGAGATGTTACCGTTTGCTCTGCATGGATACCGTACGACGGCACGTACTTCAACCGGGGCAACCCCATTTTCTTTGGTATATGGCATGGAAGTTGTCCTGCCTATGGAAGTTCAGATTCCTTCTCTAAGGATTATGAAGGATGCAGGTTTGAATGAAGATGATTGGATGCAAACCCGACTTGATCAACTCAATCTGATCGACGAGAAGCGACTCGCTGCTATATGCCATGGTCAGGCGTATCAAAAGCGGATGATCAAGGCCTTCAATAAGAAAGTCAGACGTCAAGTGTATCAAGTCGGAGATCTCATGATCAAGCGGATTATCTTGCCGCAAAGTGATCCCAGGGGCAAATGGACTCCTACATATGAAGGACCATTTGTGATCAAAAGCATATTTTCTGGTGGTGCAATGATTCTGACCACCATGGACGGTGACGATTTGCCGCATCCTGCGAACGCAGACATAGTCAAAAGATACTACGCATAAAATAACCCGACAAGTTGAAAACCCGAAAGGGCGGCTTGGGCAAAAATGGGCATCCCGATGAACCGAAAACCCGAAAGGGCGGTTCAGGCAAAAGTTAGGGATAAAAATTAAAAAAAAATCTGTACACCCAGCAAGTTGAAAACCCGAAAGGGCGGCTTGGGCAAAAAGGGGTTTCCCGGTGGATCGAAAACCCGAAAGGGCGATTCAGGCAAAAGTTAGGGAATTAAAGCGTATGACTATGTCTCGTCGGATCACTTCAAAGACAATCTCTTCATCAACCAGTTCCAGGCTCCTAATCAAGCTAGTCATCGGCAGGCGAAGCGTTGAATGGATGGATATTCAGAGTTGTGAAGGCTATAGCGGAATGAAATCCCATGGAATTATTTCACATAGCCATCTTTATTTTGTATAAATTTTTCAATATTTACGACAAAATCCTCTTACTAGGATGATTGTCTCCTTTGTACAAATATACTCAGAAAAAGTTAATACAAATACTCTTCCCATAAATTTGTGTCATTCCCTTTTTCTTTTTCTCTTGCACTATTTGTTTTATTTTGAGAAACGTCCAATGTTTTGTTAAATAGGCATATGCATTTGAACTTAACCATTTCCTTATGAATCAAGAAAGAGGATTACTGATAGGTCAAAGGTGCAGTTGGATATCTTGATACCCTTTCAAAGGAAACCCCTAGGAGATTTGGAATCCATATCCCCAGCAAACCCTGAAGCTGATCCCCAGTAGATTTTGGAAGTTTATCCCCTGCAGAGTACGGACGTCTCTCCCGAGTTTTATTCAAAGTTATTCCTCATAAGGGCTTATAACTGGGTTATCCTCAGTTTATTGCCACGGAAGATCGCACTCGCTAAATTCTTCCTACCTCCAGCGGAGTTTATCAGAGTTCCCCAGCATAACTTATCACTACAATCCCCAGGGGAACCTACCTTTACAATCCTCAGCCAGAGAATCCTCCGGAATTCAATTCCCCTCAGAATTTAAGTTTCAGTATCCCCGGCCAAGCTAAAGCTTCAAATTGTCAATCCCCAGCGGAGCCAGACTAATGAACCTTCTCCCCACAGAGTTTTGGGAGGGCAAATCTTGAGTTCCCCAGTGAAGTCGCCAGAAATACTTCCCACCAAACTGAAGATTCTCAGTCTTACCTCCCCAGCATGAGTCTATTAGATTGGAACTCCCCAGTAGAAGTCATCAGGAATTCCCCAGAAGATTGGTATACAACCCAAGCTCTTTATTCTCCAGCAACAACCAGGAATTATTCTTCCCAGCAGCAGTCAAGATACTTTTATCTTCAGCCATCCCGGATTCATCTATCCTTTGCAAGACAGCTCTCCGGCTTACATGCGCATCCATTTACATTCATATCATATAACATACATTGTATCATGCATCATGACATTGCATACAACTAACTCTTTACCTTTTTAGGTAAGACTAGTCGACAGACTAAAATCATTATCTTCCGAGATTCTTTCCAGGAATAGTTCAGATGTGACCCAGGCATGACAACATTCTAATGCTTATTCCAGATTTATCCAGATGCAGTTTTACACGAGCTCATCATCAGGGAACCCTACACCGGTTCTGCTTCCAAATTCCAGACTTCTGAAAATAGTTCACGGATTCTTCCCAACAACGGATGTTAATCTATCGCTTGTTCAGACTCTTCTCAAAACAGTTTACGGGTTCTCCAAGTAACGGATGTTAACCTATCGCTTGTTCATTTTCTTCTCAAGACTTCTGAAAACAATTTATGGATTCCTCCCAACAACGGATGTTAATCTATCACTTGTTCAGATGCAACCTTTGAAAACAGTTTACGGACGCTTCCCAACAACAGATGCTGCTCTATTGCTTATTCAACTTCAAGATTTCTGAAAACAGTTTACGGGTTCTCCAAGTAACGGATGTTAACCTATCGCTTGTTCAGTTTCTTCTCAAGACTTCTGAAAACAGTTTATGGATTCCTCCCAACAACGGATGTTAATCTATCACTTGTTCAGATGCAACCTTTGAAAACAGTTTACGGACGCTTCCCAACAACGGATGCTGCTCTATTGCTTATTCAACTTCAAGATTTCTGAAAACAGTTTACGGGTTCTCCAAGTAACGGATGTTAACCTATCGCTTGTTCAGTTTCTTCTCAAGACTTCTGAAAACAGTTTATGAATTCCTCCCAACAACGGATGTTAATCTATCACTTGTTCAGATGCAACCTTTGAAAACAGTTTACGGATGCTTCCCAACAACGGATGCTGCTCTATTGCTTATTCAACTTCAAGATTTCTGAAAACAACTCACGGGTTCTCCAAGTAACGGATGCTAACCTATCGCTTGTTCGGTTTCTTCTCCAAACAGTTTATGGATTCTTCTCAACAACGGATGTTAATCTATCAACTTGCTCAGATGCAATTTTTGAAAACAGTTTACGGATTCCTCCCAACAACGGATGTCAATCTATTGCTTGTTCAAGACCCCCAATTCAGATGTGGTTCAAAACATGGACACCTTTCTGATACTCTTTTCCAGATGGCATCGTTAAGCCTATCTCCAAATGGCATCTCTAAGCCCATTCCCGCATCCCTTGCTTTGACGAGTGCAAATTTAAGGGCACTCTAGTGTCCAATCTCCTTTTACCCTCGAGTCACGAAAGGCAAACTTGCCAATCTAACTCTTCAGGTTCAAGAAGATTGAACAGGGGCAACTGTTGTACCCCAAAATTTTCCCTCTCATTTTCTCCACATTTCTCATCACCAAGCCCTTGGAGATCAAGATCCAGATAGGGTTTTATCTGCTCAAGACTTCTCCTTGCACTGTTGACTCAAATTAGGGTTTATGTTTGCACAAGGATGTTTTGACCTAAAATGCCTAAGATGACTTTCTTGCTTCATATTGGACTCCCAAGTTTATCCACATCAAGTTTCAAGTCTTGATTCCAAGTTTTGCCCAGTCAATTGGGCAGTTGACCTAAAAATCAACTGTATTGGGGAAAAAGTCAACTGTGGCCAATTGACAGTCAAATCTCATGAAAATTGACCCACAACAACATTACAAACTCACATGTACCATTTGATCAAGTTTGGATCACAATTCCACAGGAAATTTGATCAGATCACCAAAAGGGCAAAATGGTCATTTTTAGGGTTTTGACTGCACAAAGGCAAATTTTGACTGTTTGACCTAGCTAATGGCAAACCAAGCTCACATATGGATTCAAGGACCCCATGGAATTGTCTTGACATGCTCAACAAGTTCAAAAGATCCCAAGTACACAAGATTGACAGTTGAATTTCCCAGTCAATTGATCAATTTTGACTGTATACTGAAAAGTCAAACTTTGACTTTTTGGTCAAAATCAAGAGTCAAGATTCATTTTTCATCAAAACATGCCAAACCATGAAACTTGTTCACCAAGAAATCAAAAATTGCAAATTAGGGTTTGAAATGAGAATTTTTCATAACTTAGAATTTTTCTAAGTTATGAAAAACCCTAATTTTTTCCCAACTTTGCCCCACTTTCTCACCAAGATTCATTTGGATTCAAGCAAAAGTCAAAACATGAAAGTTGTAGCCTATTGCATAATCTACAACTTTGATTCACAAAGTTTTCCCAAAAGAGGCTTGTATCTCAAGTTACAAATTTTGGAATAAGGGTACTAAACCATTCTTAACTTAGTGAAAATTTGACCTATTTTGGCAAGGTTTTTACCTAACTTCAAGACCATTTTTCACTTACTTCCACTTGTAATTTCAATTTGCACTTCAAAGATGGATTGTAGTACACATTCCAGGCTTTCCAAAATGTCCAAGAACTCATCAAACAACCTCATGACTTGAGAGAATCGAATTTTGCAATATGGCAAAAACTCACTTTTGAATTGGCCAATTTCCATGTTCATAACTTATGCATTTTCAAGTCAGCTTGGTTTATGCTACATTACAGGCCTCTAATCCCATTTGCACTCATAAATTTAATGCAAAATTATTGTGCCAAAGCCTTATTTTGTGTATCCAAGCATTGTATGCAAGATTAGGCCATAAATAGAAAAAGTGAAATAGCCATTTTTGCAAAAGCAAGCTTTATGTCATAATGCAAATCCAAGAAGTACATATCAAATCCCCTTGGCACAAGTTTAGGGACTAATCACACTGATCAATGCCAAGGTTTGCAGCATGTTATGGGGGCCTCTACCTGCCTAAACATCAACTTGACCTTTTCTTGCTTAAGTGTTAAGAAACCTAACATATCACAACACAATTTTCATCTCAGCACAGGCAAGCCTAAAAAAAGTTATCAAACATATCCTAAACATCAAACACAAGCTAGCACACGACCCCAACACCTCCAATACCTCCACAAACTCAAAATCACCATGGAACTGCACTAAAACAGGGCTTGCTGCAGTTTGAGTGCCAACTCTCATCCCTTTCATGCTTTCTTGCTCAAAGCTCATCGAACACATTCACTAGCATCACTTGAAGCTAACCCAAACATAAAACACGACCTGTAACTCCTCTAACCAGTTCCACCATTTTCACTTTCTTGTTTTGCAGTTGAAGGTCCATAGCCCAATTCAAGGTGTTTCAAAGCAAAGTAAGCATTGGAATAGCATCACCACACTTCAGGCAAGCTGTACAGATCATCATCTTGCCCTGAGAGCTCCCCCATTGCCAGATAGAACTTCAACTGAACAGGTATCTTCTTGAACTTCTAACTCTTAGTGTAGGCATCATTAGCTCTAAGTTTGTAAATAAGAAGTGTTCTACTCATGCCCCTGAATCTGTACATGCTTTTACTTTTCATTTATTTTGCCTGAGCTATGAGAATTTAAGGTCTGAATATGGAAGAAAAGTTAGGTCAAGATTTGGGAATGTTAAAATTCTCTCTCATTTCTGAGAGTTAGGATGAGTTCTTTACATATTTAGAATCGTGATTCAATGCTTAACATGTTTGGTGTTGTAAGTTTTTGTTAAAACTCAAAGAATCAGGACCTTGTAATGGAAGAAATAGGCGCGCGTTTTTGAATGTTTTTTCTGTCTGAAGGTTGAAGAAGAAGCCACGTGGGCTGGGCCTGTTTTGATTTTTCTTTTCACACATTGTTTTTAGTTTTACACCCCCTAGGCCCATTTTGTTTATTTGCATGATTTTTTGACTTTTCTTTTTTTACCCTGACTTATTTATTTTTGCTAATCATATTAAAAAACATAAAAAATATTTTTACACCATTTTCATATTTTTTTAGGCATTTATTTAGTTATATTGCTATTTGTATGTAAATAAGTACAAAAATATATTATTTAGAATAAATAGGAAAATAATGTAAACACCATTTTATTTTCATTTTTATTTTGTTTTATCTTCTTAAAATATTTTATATAAAATATACCTTTTTTTATAAATATTAAATATTATTATTTTTGTATATATAATATTTATTTAGTAAATAATAAAGATATTTATATATATTAATATACTTAGGGCAAAATATCAAAATACATACATTTTTTATTTTACTAATATTTGACATGAAAAATACTCTTTTATGAATATACTCCATTTTATTTTATTTTTTGTATAATTATTAAATATTATACATATTAAATAGTCTATATATTTACTTAATAAAAATTAGGGTTTTACCCTTAAAACACAAAAAACTCCAAAAATGTTACTTTTTTTATTTTATTTATTTTTTTGTTTATTTGACATAAAAAATATCTTTTTTCCATACATATAAAAAACCCTTTTTGCATTTTACATCTTTATTTTATTTTCCATTTAATTTATGCAATTAATTATCTTGTAAATATTCCAAAATTGATGTAATAGTTAGGTTTAAATTCCTTGTCTAAATATCCCCCCATTTGAACATTTGTACCCCCCCTTCCCATATTGTGTTGTAATAGTGTAGGAATTTTACTTTTCGCACTTTAACGCTTTCTAAATATACCATGCTAGAATTAGGGTTTGTATGCAAATAAAAAGAACAAAATAGTTTGACCTAATCTCAAGATAATCAAAGCATGAAAAATGGACAACACATATCACACTTGCACCCCTAAGGTATTCCACTTGTTGCCTTCCATAAATAGGCCATATTGCATGTTAGGTCTCTTTGGGCAAAACAAAAACAAACAATCAAATGATCATAGTCCCTCGATGACGCTTTCGAAAGTTGCCTAAAAAAATGATCAAAGTCCCTTAAAAGAAAATTGCCCAAAGATACTTAGCACCATTGCAATTATGGTCTAAACGATGACCCGCGCCCGTCCCTTTCATATCCTAACACAAGATTGTCCACCAAATGCAATGGTGGAACAAAATTGTTAAAAGGGTTAAAACATAACAAAAATCTTTGAGAACTTTAGGGTAGATAGCTCTTAAGTACTTGTCAAACTTGCAAAAGAAAACACTTGCCTATTTTCAAACCACACTTCACAAACACTTTCAAAATAAACTTTCAAAAACCTTGGAACATCTTTTCAAAAAGACAAACACCTTTTGTAAAACATTCGAGTAAAGAATTGTTACAAGAGTAGCCTATACAAGGCATCTTTTTCAAAACATTTTCAAAACACACACAAAGCACCATTTCAAACAATTGAAAACCAAGGCAAGTTGATCTAAGCAAGTACCTAAGAGCCCATGGATAACCATGGATATAAAGGGTGCTAATACCTTCCCTTTCTATAATCTACTCCCCGAACCCAAGAAAAATCTCAAAGGTTTTTGATGTGCTTTTTAAACCTTTCCTTAGGATAAAATAAAAAGTCGGTGGCGACTCTTGCTCAACCGAAACATTTGCGAAAACAAACGCAAAACCATAGTCAGTTCTCCCACTGTATCACACATATATTGCTCAATTTTGATCATATGAACATGTTCTTGGACATTTTGGAAAGGTCTTGAAGTCCTCTAACTAATGCCTTTGGTCCCATGTAATTTTGATTTACCAATCTCAAGTTATGGTCTTTGACTTAAAGTGCCTTTTTGTTGACTTTTGAAAATGACCTATAATGTAGAAATTGATAACTTTTTGTGAGAGAATTTCTTGGACTTGGAATGTGAATATGAGTTGTAGGAAATGTCCTACCCTTCAAAATGAGCATTGGATGGGATTTTTCTGATGAACCAAGAAAAAGTTATGCCTTGGTCAAGTTACAGTTGACTTTTCAGCTGTCTAAAAATGGAAACTTTTGCATCTTGATGATTTTTGAGCCATGCTTGTGGAATCATGATCAAGACTTAATAAAATGATGATTGTGGCCTCAAAATAATATGTTGACCAAAAATTTTGACTTTTGACTGTAAAATGACCATTTTACCCCTACAGTTGATTGTGAAGCAATTAGGGCTTTTGACTGTGCAACTTGATGCTGTAAGTCTTAAAACTGGGCATGTAGATGCTTGATAATGTGTATAGGCATATGTGACTTGATTGAGCCCTTGAAAACCTCAACTTCCTTGCAAGAACCAAAACCCTAATTTTGACTGGCTTAGGAGGATGGTTTGAACTGTGCAACCCTTGAGTAGACTTGAGCAAATTGAGATGATGCTTGTCAAAACTTTGAAGAATATGGGAGGGCAAATTTTGGGATACAACATCGACCTTTAGGGACTTACGCGTCAGCACAGAAGTGAATTAATATACTCTTTTGAAAAGAGTTCTGAAAGAAAGGCCCGAAGGCAAAAAGAGTTTATATTGGTGGGTGTTTTTGCTTGTAGATAACAGCTAATTGACCTCAAGAGAGAGATTTTAGCCATTTCTCTACTTATTCATGAAATGAGTCTTTGAGACTTAAACCATATCAAAGTTTATAATAAGAGAACAATAAGGTCGAGAAGAAATCCGCTTATCGTCTCACATACTTAACGAAGATATGATTCTCGTCAGTAAGTTTTTTTATAGTATTTTGAAGTTTGTAAAAAAAAAGAAGTTTTTAGCTTTAGTGTAAATGCAAAAGGGGAAAGAAAGGTCACGTAGGGACTAGCCTATTTCTAAACCTAATTTTATCCTGCGTTATTAGATCTAAAGTTAGAACTTTGAGGGAAATCTACCTAATGTTAGCATGCATAGTTTGCGGTAAAGCCCTACTTCTCCTGATTTCTAGAAAGCGGTAAAGTGCGGAAATGAAGAATAAAATAGTGTTGTGACGATACCGAACGGAGAAGGTTAGTTGCCTCTTTGGAACCGTGCAAGCAATAAGAAAACTCTACCAAAAGCTGCTCCGCGCGAGTGATCAAAGAATTAATCTCTCAGCATTCCACATTGCAAAAATTGCATCAATATCCTATCATAAAACCCTAGCTAAAACATAACAACAAAATGATTACCAAACATAAAAAAGGGTAGGAAACTCTAATTGAAATCTTAAAAAGAAATCCTAAAATATTCTAAAATATTCTAATATTTTTGTATCATTTTCATTATCCATTAAAAGAGAAAGAAAAAAAAATAAACTAGAAGAAAAACTAAAATCTTTATGAGGTTAGAAAAGTCAGAGGGTGTAAACAACAAGCAGAAATCAAAAGGGTACTAAGCCCATTAAAATGAGCCCACAAGCATTTTTTCCAGGCACATGGTTCAACAAAAACACATAGAACGAGCCTATGGAAACTCAGTTCAGCCCAAGCATTTACCAGCAATTTATCTATTTCTTCAGCACATCATTTCAAAAATAAATAAAAATTAAAAATATTAACAAGAACAGATACGATTCCGTTTGGTCCAAAGGAATAGGGTTCCAAGGTTTGTGGCTATTGGACTTTTCTGAAGCACGATCTTCTCTCTTCATCTCTCGTGGCGCCGCTTCCTTGGCGAACTCGAATCTCTTCCTCTTCTTCGAACGAAGCTGTAACCATCTTCAGTCCTCTCCGGCGAACTCTAGTGCTTCCACCATCAATTTCTCCTTTACTCATGTCGCGCCTGCCTTCGTCCCAATTCGATTCGTGATTCGAACTCAGGCGAGCACCGAAAATGTCTTGTTCATTCTTCGGCTTTCTTCTGCTTCTATGTCCTTTCGATCTTGATTTATACTCTATTTGCATGTTTTCTGTTGATGAAGAGGATTGTTGCAGGTTGAGGTGAAATTGATGTTTGATGCGTTTCAGAGCTTCTACTAAACGATTGTTACGGAGGGTTGAAGATTGAAGGTGTAGCGGTGTTGATGAAGTTACACGATGGTGCAGTATAGAGAGTGAAATTGATGTTTGATGAAGGTGATGCGTTGGTTACAAAGGTGAAGATTGATAATGGTGATGATGAATCCTTCAGGTATGAATGATCCGTTTTGCAATCTTCTCCTTCTTTCCTTCTTTGACTATGTTCTCTGTGTTTTGGCGCATTCAAGTTGTGAGTAATTTGTGTGCATACTTTTGTTGCTTATGGTGATGAAGGGTAAGCGTGATTGAGGAGTTTCTTTTAGTGATGGCGATGAAAGCAAAATTAAGGTTGAAGATGAAGATGGTTAGAGATGAAGCGTGGAAAGGATGAAGATAAGAGAGGAAATTTGATGGTGATTCTTCAGGGTGTTAAAGAATTTCTGTTTGTAATTTTGTGCAATGAATCATGGGTTAAAGGTGAGGATGAAGAGATTTTTTTGAATATTTTTAGTGGCGATTTTCTCAGAGAAGAATGAAGAATTATGGAAGGGGTTTGGTGAAGGAAGCATATAGAAAACGGAGATTTGCAGAGAGAGAATGAAGATGCAGAAAAGTTACAGGGATGAAGAGTTCTGCATTTTTTTATGTTATAGAGAAAGATGATGGAAATCTTGATGCGGTTCAGAGAGAGAGAGAGAGGTGAGTTCTTGATCTTTTTTTCTGTCTATTTGATCATGAATTCTCTATGAGTTTTTCTTGGTGAATAATGATTATGAATCTGAAACTGAATAATGATATCCCCTTGCAATCTGTTACGGACCTCCTTTTTATATCCTTTTTTGTAGTATAGTTTTTCTATTGAGTTTGTTATAGAAATTGGCTTAGGAAAACAGTTTGGAGGTTGTGAATTTGTTAGAAGCTGTTAGAGTTAGTTAGGAGTTTTGAGGGCTGTTTAGAGGTTGTTATGCTCAGTTTTTTTTGTTTGGACTATTATGGGAAATTTAGAAGTTGGAAACTGTAAAAATAGTTAGGAGATTGGTTGTTAAAAGGTTAATTGAAAATCTATTTTGCAGGGTATTTAGGTTGCTGTTTAGTTATTTTTCTGCTGGACAGTTTAGGGAATATGACAATTTTGTTGTAAAAATCTCATTTACAGTTTTTTTTCTTCCAGTGAGGCTAGGTATTGAAGTCCATTAGCAATACAAGACGGAAAGACAAGGTACGAGGCATTCGGTGCAAAGTTATAAGCTTGACACGAAGACTGATTCGTATGACATGGCATGACGTTCGGTTAAGACTCGAAACATGGAGGGTGATAGGGATTAGAATAGGTTCTAATTGTTGTGTGAAGTTTCATGTGTATAATGGTATATGTTGGAAACTGTAAAGTAAATTATAGTGAGGTTATGGTATTTTGGAATGGCTAGTAATTCTTCGAATGGAATGATATTTAGAAGTTGGACGATCTTGCATATTTAAAGATGAATGATTATCTTTTGAGAGAGATTTGCTTGTAAATTGTCATGTGAATATACTTGAATCTTTAAAATTGTGAGTCATGTACAATAACGTTTAGATGATGGATGAAATGGTGGGAAATTTTCTTGAATCCCTAAGTGGATTGTGACGAACTCTGAAGGAAAGCGAAAGATGTTGAATTTTGACATTCTGATGATTCTTTTTAAATGAACTTTGATATCTTGAATGATATTTGAATAACCTTGAACTTGTATGAACTTGATATTTGCTCTAAATTCCAAATAACTTGTTTCTCAAGAAATTCACATGAATCCCTTTCTAACCTTGCATGCTTGGTAAATGAACTTTAATCAAATTCTTGAACAAAACTTGAATTCCCATGACATTTCTCTTGAAATAATCCAAAGCAAACTCCTTAATCAGAATTCCACCTTCTTGAATGAACCCTAAAGTAAATGACTTATATCATAAGCCATGAAGCGAGTCCAATCTTTAATTGATGACCATGAACCAAATGGTCCCTAACATCACCCTATGTCCTTCATGAGAGAATGGATCCAACACGTTGATCCCCATCAACCTCGTATAACAAACAATGAGAGAACCAAATTGCCTTGGTCTTAATGAATTTACAATGCCATCCTTATATCATGCCTTATCATCCCACGAACCTCCATTGAAGATGTTGATAAACCCAAGTACGATAGGATATAAGTCCTAATCTTCCACACAAAGCTTTTAGATTTTGATCTCAAAGCATTAAAATGAAATACGAAGAAAATAGATTATATCGCAAGTAAGTCAATCGACCAGATGAAGAGCTTTGCATTATAAGGCATACAAACTCTAATTCGTGAAGAAGGTCCAACTGAATCTTCTTTTCTAGAATAGAGTTGTTGCCCACATGACTGGAGATTCAAGCAATGCTTTCCTTCTTATTTTCCAAAGATATATCGGTTGAAACCCTGATTATTCATGGATGATATTCCTTGATTATAGCCTTGCCTGATAATCACAACTTCATAGAGAAACCTCTCTTGAATGGTACATGATTTAGGGAAATAAACTCTAATCAATGGATGATGTTTGAACACAAGGAGATAATAAATGCCTGATTTAGTAGCCCTTAGATGACCTCGTAGAACAACTTGGGAATGAACATGGGAATACAGAAAGAAATATGACCCAGATGGCCATGACTTGATTACAATGAAGAGAACGCCTCAAATGAAAACTAAATCAAATCTGAACACCAAGGATTAGAAACCCTAATTCACACTTGCATCACACACCCCTAAAATCTTGCATCTTAAGGCAAAGTTGATAGGAAAAACACCCTTGAACCCTGATATGCAGATCCCTAATTGGTGAAATAGGGAATAGACTATTCCACCGTATCAATGCATAATCAACCCCTAGGAGCTTCAACAATGAATGTACCTTTGGATTCTGAAAGATAATCCTAATAAGATCCCAATGGCATCAATACTCTCGACGAAACCTTTATCCCATAAAATAGGAGCAGATGATTCACACAAATGTTTATGCTAAAGTTCGCACTTTTTACGATAGAACCAAATACTCGTCACTTAAGAGAAAGCTTCAGATGAAAGTCCAGTCTTGGTAAGAAAATCCAAGAAGTGGTGACAGATGGAGGTCCTTAATTCTGAAGGAAGGAGACTCCAGATAGCCATAAGTGGCAACCTTAAACCACTATGAAACCTTGGAGAAGAATTCGATTAGAGCACAATTGTCAAAAACCTGGCTTCGATCGCTCATAGGAAAATAAACTCTGATAGCCTCGTAGCTTAACGAAGACATAAATTCTCAGTGACACAGACTACAACCCTAATTCTACCGCTTACTGCCTGAATAAGAAATCAACCTTTATTGGACACAAACGTCTTAACCACTATGAAACCCTAATATTGCACACCCACTGAACTTTGAACCTCAAGCGCTTTATTGAATGCAGTGCATGCTATGTTAGTGACCTAATGGAATATATACAAATGAATGCAAGAATCTAAGCCAGATAGAAAAAATTTAGGAGGGAAAATTTTGGGGTGCAACAGACGCGTACCGCATTGAATTCGCAAAATGAGTCGACGCATCCTCTCTTGGATCGACTCATCCTGAATTTTACACATGGCATGTATCGACACATGCTCCTATGGGTCGACTCATCCTGGGTCTAAAGGTTCTCATGTATCGACGCGAGACCCTTCGTGTCGACTCATCCTGAGTCTCAAAACCTCCTTGTATCGACACATAGCATTTGAGGTCGATGCATCTTGTTACATCCTGCATAAATTCTGCGATTTTCTCTGCGTTTTCACTACGGGTTTCATATTTTAAGCCCTAAAAACTCAATCTAATCATGGATAATCATCACTTACAATTACCCTATAATTCTACATCAATTAAACCACATCGGTACATCATTATTCATCTATAATTCATCAATTTTTCATCATACAATATTATAAACATTCAATTTCATGAACAAGACAACAATCACCTCTAACCCCACATACCAATCATCATGAACTCAATTATAGAGTCAGAACCCCACCCTTACCTTGGATTGAAGGTCGCTCTATAATCTTCTGGTCGAAACCTCGTTCTGTCGTTTTTCCTCTTTTTCCAGCAGCTTCACGTTCTTCTTCTCAATCCTATTCTCCTACTGCTTCTTCTATTCTATTCTTTCTAGCAACAATAAAATAACCTATTATTCTTTTTACTCCTTATTGGGCTTAAAACTAATACACCCCCTTATTACTTATATTCCTTTAAAACAAATCCACATCAATAATATTATACTTCTAATATTATTTCTCCACTTAATAAATAAATCCAATTAATTACAACATATCTTCACAAATATTGCAAAAATAATTTAATTAAATGATTAATTAAATTACGGGCGTTACATAGGATCTGACAGTCTCTATGTTGGACCTGCTTGATCAGCCCAATGAAGAGATCTTGGTCCAATGCTGGGGGTTATAAATACCCTCTCTTTCGAGAGGGTCAGATATTCAACACTTTCTAACCCTCACGCTTGTTTGCTCATTCCGCAACTTACTTTGACATCGGAGTGTCTTGCAGGTACCCCTTCCCCCACCTCACTCAACTTCTGCTCGAGTCAGTTGTGATGGTCCATTCTGATCAGATACGATAAAATACCTTTTAAATTTTTTTTTGTGATTCTTCCTTTATAAAATACCTTTTTTCAGACATTCTTATTATACTATTTAACTGATTATGAAAAATTATATATATATATATATTTTATTTTTTTTATTAAGAAAAAATAAGAGATGCGTTGAGGTCGATTTTTAATAAATGACATATGTTGTGATATTATATTAATATTTCAAAATAATTTAAATGAATTTTGTTATTGAACATTTGTGTATTATTGACGTATATATATGCATTGACGTAGATATTTAATATGACCCATATTATATTGATATTTCAAAATAATTTAAATGAATTTTGTTATTGAACGACTGTGTACTATTGACGTATATGTGCATTAAACCTTTTTATTAAATGATATTTGATACTGTGACAATATTTTATTATTTTGTGACTCAAATATTTTCTACTCTATGAGAGATAAATAATTCTAAATGATCTACAATATATTTAACTTTGACATTTCATACTATTATAAAAAATATAAATTTTTTTATTAAAATTATATCTCATAAATATTTAATCTGCACAATAGTGTTATAGGATGATTTCAGAAATTATAATGATATTTAATTATTTTATGATAAAGTGAATACCTAAAAAATTGTGAATTATCGATTTTTTTATTATTATACGGGATCAAAAATTTATAAATAATTCTCAATATATTTAATTTTGATGACTAATTTCATACTATTATAAAACAATAGAAATTTATATTAAAATTATTCACAAATAACATGAAATTAAATAAGAGTATTTTACTTTAATGATTTTATATTTGAATTTTTTAAATATATGTGTATATATGTATTAGTCTTAAACATCAATAGTCAAGGAAAATAAAAACTAAATACATTTTCAATTTTTTATGTCAAATATTATATTATATTTTGAGATTAAAGATAATGAACGGAGGAAAATAATGTTATATTATTATAAATTTAGTTGAATATCGATATTCTTGTTTAATTAAGTCTAAAAATATTTTTGCTCTTTTATTTTTAAAATTTATAAATTTTAGTTATTTATTTTAAAAGTTAATTTTTTAATCTCGAATTTTATCTCAATTGGAATTTTTATGATCTCTTCCGTTTAATATCTAAAAATATCTTAAGTGATTGAAATAGTCACATGCCAAGTCATTAATAAGACATGAATATAATATTTTAAAATGAAGGATTAAAATTAAAAAAACTTAAAAGATAAAGAGATCAAATACATTTAAACCTATTATAATAAATCACATTTTACTATTATTTTATTTTAAAATAAATTCAAATTCTAAATTAATTTGCACTAAAATACTGTTACCCAATTACATAATATATTTAAGAATTTACTAAGATATTTTATTTTATCCAAGAGCTCTTGGATATAAGGATGACAATGGACACAATATAAATAGGGTATTATATTATCTATCTTTATATTTATAGTTAGAAAAAAAATTTCTGTACTCGAACTCATATCCGTTTGAGTAATAATTTTAGTATTTTATCTGCGTTTTTTGAATATATAAGTATCTATGCTCGTATCCTTAACCGTATTTTTAATAAAAATAAATATATCAACTATAAAATATTATATCATTTTCAATTTTTAAAAATATTAAATATTTTCAAACAATTTATTGCTCAATTATGAAATAAACGAACAGTTATATTACATATGTAATATTTTAACATTCAGTTGAAATGTGCCGTGAGCTTTTTTTTTCTTTCTATCTGCCGTGAGCTTTTTTTTTTTTTTTGATGAATGGGCCAAATTATCATATCTACGAGATAAAATGTGTCTTTTTCGGCTTAATCAGAAATAGTATTAAATCTTTTTCAAGAATAAGACATCTTGGTTTATACCGAAACAAATATTTTATTACCTATTCTCTTTTCTCTTATATTTTTATAAAATATTTTATAAGTTTAAATAAAAAAGAAAAAAAAAATTTAACAACTTAAAATGCCGCTAATAAAGGAAGTATAGAAATGCTGTGAATCTACCACAAAAAAAAAAATAGGTAACTTTCCATTGAGTTGCAGTCTGATAGTTAACCGTCGATGGACGCCAAAATCGGAGGCCTCATTGAATCCATCGGAAACTTCTTCACCGGCGGAGATCAGATCCCCTGGTGCGACCGTGACGTTATCTCTGTAACTCCCACTTCTTTCTCTTTTCCGTTTCAATTCATCTTTTCCTTTGTTTTTTTTCTTTCTGAATTTTTGTTTTCATACCCCTAGTTTTGCTCTCAGAAATTAGATTATGCAGGAATTGATAACTGTATGCAAATCATGGCAAGGATTACATACAAACATTGCGACGCTTTTTGTTTTTATAATTTTTCTTTTCCATGAAGTAATTGATTTCATTTGTTTTACATCACTATTTCGTGATCCGTAACTTCTTCAAGGCATTTCGTTAAATTGAGTTCGACACCTTACATGTCAATGTTTGTGATCGAAACCGACAAACTGACCCCGACAGTTGTGATTAATTAATTTATTCATTTTTTTAAATTATAATTGATGTCGAGAATGTTTCAGTGTCGTGTTTCCATGTTTCCGGTGTCCGTGTATGAACATGGGTTGGCTGTTGAGTATAGTTGTGAATAAGATGAAATGGAAGTAGAAAATATTTTCTCAAACCAAATAGGTATTCTTTCTCTTTTTTCGAATAATAAATCAGCCACGATTCGTGAAAGAAGGGGGATCATCACAAGTTTTCTCTCTTTAATGGAGCACCCCTTAGGCTCGACATCGCTATAATGATATTTGCTTAACTTCCTTTAGTCTTATTTATTTTGCATTGCATTGTTTTGAAGGGATGTGAAAGAGAAGTTGCAGTAGCTTCTGATGGTGACTCTGATGAGCGGAAGAATGAGAGCATAATGAGGTTGTCATGGGCACTTGTTCATTCAAGGGAAAAAGAAGACATTCAGCGTGGGGTCGCCATGCTTGAAAGTACAGTGACTTATAGAATAATTTTCAGTGCTTTGGATTAAGTTTTCATGTTTTTTTACATAAAATAATGGTATTGTGATATTGTTTAAACTTTTGCAATAAATTTGCTTTATCTTGAGTTAATATTTATGGTCAGCCTACTATTGACACCAGCCTTTTATGAACATATGAGAAACAACTAAGATCTCTGGTTTTCTGCTGCTTCAGAATCAACTGTATGTTTAGTTTCTATTCTGATTGTTGTTCTGTATAGGTTCAGTGGTTTAAAATATTTATTTTTAATATTTAAGCTTTTAATCTATTCACCTGATTTTCCCATCTTCTATGTCTTCGTGATTTCTATTTCATGGCATTTCAACACTACATTGTAGACTCGGCATATTAGTCTTTATCATTTTCCTTCTTCCACATATGGCTGCTAACTCAGATTTATCGGCCTATTGTGCTAAAATTAATGTAATGTCACTTGGAAATAGTCCGTCCAATTTGTTCATATTTCATTGCCAGTTGTTTGACTATTCTGCCAGCCTAAATGGAGAATCGGAACTGCATCATAAGTAACATATACAGGACCACTAAATACCTGGCCTTCAAAATCCCTCTGAAGTATCATACACAAACTTCAATGAAGGATGCTGAATTTACCAAGCCGACATTTGCAGGGCACCTCTATAACCTAGTCTTGAAAATCTCTCAAATTTCTAAAGCTATTTCTGTTTGCTACATATGAAAATAACATATAATAATGTTCCATGGTTTAAACTACCTTCAACAATGCAAATCAGATTTCTTCTGTTGCCGAGCTGCATTAAGCAATTTAATTCTTCTTAAAACTGAGATGCTTGTGGTGTGAATTTAGACAATTTCCTCGCCTTAGGGCCGCCTCAGTCCCTCCTTTCTTGCTATGTGTTTTGTTATATAGCCCTAAATAGGTATCTTTGATGTTGAATTATTGACCTTTACATGCGTGGCTAACCTAATACATCCTTAATTATGATTTACAGCTTCTTTGGGCAATGATAAAAGTCCTTTACATCTAAGAGAGAAGCTTTATCTTCTTGCTGTTGGGTACTACAGGACTAATGATTATACTAAGAGTCGGCAGCTTCTGGAGCAATGTTTGGAGGTATGTGTTAGACTTTTCATTAACCAACAGTTATCTTTTTAAGTAACAATTATTAATTATTATTAGGATTGATTAGGGGAAAATTATTATATTATTAGGGACAATTAAGTTTTATTAATGCTGTGAGTTTAGGTTTAGAATATATGGGGGAAGATAGAGAAAAGTCGATAATGGTGGAATTGGATAGGAAAAGGGTCATTTTGGCATTTGGGAGGTGCAGACCCTCGAAGTTTTACAATATCATTCTGTAATCAAATGGAGTTTCCCTATTTCTTATTCTGTATCAGTTGGTTTCTATCAATATGTCTTTCTCACTTATTGTTAGATAGTAGCTTGAAACTTTTTTTACATGTGCTAGATCATCATTTCATATGATTCCCCATGTAGAATTATACAGGTACACAAAAGCTCTGTATGGTTTTTGGTTTGTTATTCTCTTGAGGGAACATAGAAAATTAGAGATATTTAAATCAATTGTTATCTTTGTTAAGTATCCAGTATCCACTGTTTTGTCTCTAGGCCTGGAAATTTTATCTCTTGGTTTTCAACAATTAGTTGATTTATTTTATTTAGTTGATACATAGTCTATGTGATGTGGTTGCTTTTGTGGGGCAGCAATATCATACTAGAAACATAATCAGATTCTTGTGATGTTCCCTATAATTTGGGATCTCTTGTTATTCTAGACGCTGTCAATTAGGATTCTTTTTCCTTTGTTACCAACAATTACAATTTATAACATGACGATGTGTTAGTAGGTCTCCTATCAAGTTTGTCAATACTAGGCGTGAAGCCAAAAACTCAAGTAATTAGGCCTAATTTCTGTTATTCAGTGTGTAAATATAATAAGGATGACAATTAGTGGTCATGGTATTGTTGTTAATTGTGGTTGGGTCAAGGGTGAGCCTAGGCTCTATAGTTCCAAGAGGTTGGTTACTATTGTGTCAGTTATTTCCTTTTATTTAGAAGTTACTCATTACTCGTGTCTGTAAGCATTACCATTGAATAAAGATATTCCACTGTAACTCCTCTTACAGACAATGGTTATCATATTCTCTCAGTCCCTATCATTGGTATCGGTGGCACTGGTCCAGTGCATGGTAGTTAGAAGATTAAAATGGATGCAGGATTGGAATTCCTCAAGAAGAGTTGCAACAATTTAATGGCATCTGGTACAGATTTTCAAGAATTGCAACAGAGCATGGAAGCCAAGAACTCTTGATGACTAGCACCTACAAACTCTTGATGAGTCTCAAACTAACCGGTAACGTTGAGGAATTCCAGGCTGAATTTGAATTATATGCAGGACCGCTCCGAATGCCGAGCCTGAATATTTTAGAGGTATTTTTCTAAATGGGTTGAAAGATGCTATTAAGGCTGAATTGGAATTGCATCTTGTTGATTCTGCAGGAGATGATGGATTTTGCGCTACGCATTGATTTTCGGAATACATGTTTTCCAAACCTGCAGAGAGCAGCCATAACATAAGCCATAAGCCACAAAGTTCCTCTAAATCCTTTCCATCAAATAATATAATTTCCGGCAAACCCACCCAAAGACTCTTCCAATCAATAATTCCTAAGAAACCACCACAAAACAACCTTATAACAACCGGGGAAGTACTTTTTAAGAGGCTCTCTGATACTGAAATGCAGGATAAACTTACCAAAGGCCTTTGTTTTTGTTGTGATGAATGATTTGTATAGGGACATGCTTGTGCTATTAAACAACTCCATATGTTGTTAATCGAAAAGGAGGTTGACCCTGGTCATACTACTGATGTTGACATAGTACCCACTGAATTCCAGAATCTACACCTTTCAATGTTCAACATTTTAGATTTTACTTCCAAGAAAACAATCAAATTGTGGGGAGATGTCATAGGTCAGAAATTCATCCAGCTGATTAATTGTGGAGTCTCTAAAATAACTTTATTTCAATCATTTTGGTTGAAGAAACAAGTTTACCAGTTGTGACGACTCGTGCTTGCACAGTGGAAGTGGGGAATGGCCGAAAAATTCCTTGAGAAGGACTTTGTGAGGATGTCTCTTTGCATATGCAGGGCCTTGCCATACAAGACTTTTATGTCTTTGATCTTGGAGGAGTTGATATAATTCTATGAATGAATTGGTTGGCTATGTTAGGTGAAATTCGTGCAAATTTTAGTGAATTAACTCGCCAAAATCCAACAAAAGAGGGTTGTCACGTGTTACGGGGAGATCCTACATCAGCCAAAGCTGCCATTTCATTGAAGACACTCATTCGGAAGTTGCACTAGGAAAATGAGGTCTTTGTATTAACATGTTATGTACTTTCTTCGTCTTTGGGACCTGGACAGCAGCGTGGCTTTGCACTATCGTGAACAGCTATCCGGAATTCTTTACAGACATCCAAGGACTTCCTCTGCTAAGAGTTCATGATCATGTAATCGTTTTGCAAGGGGCCACCATTCCCAACCTGATGCCTTATAGATACCCTCATTATCAGAAGACCGAAATTGAAAAGCTGATGGATAATATGCTGAAATCGGGGATTATACGTCCAAGTGTAAGTCCTTATTCTAGTCCTTTCATTCTCGTGAAGAAGAAATATGGTAGTTGGCGGTTTTGTGTGGGGTTGGCGGTTTTGTGTGGATTACTGGACTTTGAATAAGATCACAATTCCAAATAAATTTCCTATCTCAATCATTGATGAATTATTAGATGAGTTGGGAGGGGCTACTATTTTTTCAAAGTTGGACATTAAATCAGGATATCACCAAATCTGGATGCGACTAGAGGATGTTCCTAAAACAGCATTTCGGACTCATGAGGGCCATTATGACATTCTAGTCACGCCCTTTGGCTTGAGGAATGCTCCATCCAACTTTCAAGCACTAATGAATGAAGTCCTCCGGCCTTATTTAAGAAAGTTTGCTTCGGTCTTTTTTGATGATATATTTAAGTATACCACAAAACTCACGAGGATCATCGATTCCCCCTTCAAGCTGTTTTATCGTTTCTTAGGGAGAACCAAATTGTGTAAAATTTCAAGAAATACTTTTGGCAACCTCAACTTGATTATTTAGGTCATATCATTTCAATCCAAGGTGTGCCAGCATACGCTCAAAAGATTGATCGATGCTTACTCGGTCAACACCCAAAGATCTCAAGTCCCTAAGAGGTTTCATGGGTTCAACGGGGTACTATTGCCACTTTGTAAAGAAATATGGCAAGTTAGCTAGGCCTCTAACCCAATTTCTCATGAAAGATAATTTTTATTAGGATGAGAAGGTGCATACTGCATTTTCTGTTTGGAAGGCATCAATGATTGAATTGCAAGTTTCAGTTTGTCATTTGTGATAGAAACATGTTTCTAACAAAGGTTTAGGTGTTGTTTTGATGCAGCGTAGTCGACCAGTGCCTTTCTTGAGTCAACCATTGTGTGATCATGCTCAACGGAAGTCAGTTTATGAAAGAGAATTGATGGCCGTTATGATGGCAGTACAAAAATGGCCATTGAATAAAGATATTTCTATTGTAACTATTCTTGCATACAATGGTTATCATATTCTGTCAGTCCCTAGAATAAATCCAATAGCGTGGACTAAGTAGAAACATGCTACGATCCGCAAGTAGGGAGAATGTGTATATAAATACTCCTTAGCAAGAGGTTTATCTATGGTGAAAAAACAAATTCCTTGAGAAACAACTTTACCATTGTTGCTTTGTCGGTCTCAAACATGATTTTTTATGGTAAGAGGATACATGTGTGCTCCATTAGTTTGAAACAATTAGATCTATCAAATAGTCTCTCAAAGTTTAGCTATTTTAGAAGGAGATCTGTCATAGACAGGTCTGACTCTCTACATTTCCTCTAGGTATCAAGGATTCTTTTATGTCCACGCCTGTGATTTTGTCCTGTATATGAAAATATTCACTGTATTAGACGGCTGATTTTTTCTTATTTTCTTTTACACATGAGTGAGATTATATGGGTGGTATTCATTGTTTGATTTCAATTCGATTCCGTTTTTAATGAGTAAAGAAATTAAACTATTTCTGAACTGTCTTAGTTATTACATGAATGGTTCAGTCTCGGCTTTTCTTTTATCTCTAAATTTTGCGGTGCCCTTTATCATTGCAGATTGCACCCGACTGGAGGCAGGCACTGTCCCTCAAGAAAGCAGTCGAAGATCGAATTGCAAAGGGTAAGTTACTTATTTCTTAATCTTGAATCACAACATTGGAACATCAACTAATGGTTTGTGTATCAATGCAGATGGTGTAATAGGAATTGGCATCACTGCAACAGTTGTGGGGCTTTTAGTTGGTGGCGTTGCTACGGCATTGGCCCGAAGGAATTGAATATATACATGCTCTGATATTTGGTTTTTGTTTATTTTACTTTCATTGGGAAACATTTAAAAGTCCTATTGATAACTACAGCTTTCAACATTCTTTATTTGTTAAAAAGTGTTTTTTACTGCAAATATATGAGTGAGAATACTTTACTATTATAGAAATGATATAATAATAATAATAATATAATAGCCATTATACTAAAAGTATCTGTTCATATTATTTTTGTACTTAGAAAATGTTATGCAGACTTTCCTTCACATATAGATTAATGGTTTTCTTGTCACCAATGTGTAACTTTCTGCCTCCTCCGCGTATCTGAATTTGTTTTTCTCTTTCTTTTTCGGGATCTTTTGCCACAACATTAATGAATAATATAATTTCAGACACACTGTCCGTGAGCCTCACGTACTATAAAATCAGTCTTAATTGTATCGTCATTAAACAGTCAACTATAGACATAATATAGACTAACAATTAAAATTGACATTCCATAATAGCGAGGACCGTAGTATAGATTGATGGTCAGATATTTTCTGATACACAAGATCCTCGTGTTCAGGCAAGTGTAAAGCATACTTGCATCTGTGGGGGGAATTATGACATGAATACAATAACTAAAGCTTTTAGGGAGAAAGAAAAGAGAGTTAGAACATTTTGTTTTTAAGCACACAAGATGGTTTTTATTCTTATTGCTTATGTCTTGAAATATTACAAGAGGTTTCCTTTTATAGCCAAGGAGATTCACAAAAGACAAAACCATCCTATTTACAAACATGACATCATTAATGTCTTCTTTCAAAAGTCCGACACCCTTATCCCTTATAGATAAATTATTGTAGTATTATTACACAAAAGGACGAAATTTAACTATTTATAAGCATGCTTGTGATAAATAAGAGACACTTGTCCAATTAGTCTTTAAAGATAGGTTCATGACTTGGAGACATATTCTGATCGGATAAGTATTCTTCGGAAAAGCAGTCTCTGTATCGAGATGTCTCTTTTTCCCACACGTCATCCATCATGTAAGCATGGTCAAATATTTTTTTATGAACTTCTTCCATGTGTCCTTCTGAGAATCCAGCTTCCATTGGGGAATCTGCTTTTTGTTGTGTGGCTTGAATTGAGCTTTCTCCAATCTCTCGACTTTTATACTGAGCTTGATGACTTATACAAGTGGAATTATCATTCATCTTGTCTGGTTCATGGAGGTTGATGAAGTTAACATATTCCATTAATTCTCTTGTAACTTTTTTAGATTTGGAGGATAATCATCAATGATTTCCCATATATGAACATATTTCTTACAACCAAGTAACTTAGTGGAAGGATCTGTTTGATAGGGAATGTGCATGAAGAAAACAATCTTGAATTTGCTAATAGTCTCTGAGGCTAATCCTCTTTCTTTGACCTCATCTAGGATTGGTTTTAATTGATTTCTTCACCATGTTAGTGGAGAGTACCATTCAAGAGTAGTCCAAATCAAGGATTTGTGGTTCTTAGGATCCATTATGTGTTCATACATGGTTTCGGTGGGTATGAGGACAAACATAAAACACAAAGCAGTGGCACATCAGATATACCACAAATGGTTTTTTGTGAACTTAGCATTAGGGTTTATTAAAATTGGTAGGAGAAATTGTGTGTCTGGGAAATAAGGAGTATAGTCAGGGAGTTTATTCCTTATGATTTTTGTCATATAATAAAAAATATTATTCCTGACATACTGTTTGAGCTGTGAGGGTGAAGAGGATGCAGTTATTCCTGGAGGAAAGTCTTTGGTCCTGGAGGCACGGGTTGACAATGGTTTGACCATGAGAATCAAAGGAAAAGTGTGCTTGGTTGTAATGATCTGGATGGATTTCATAGACCTAGAAAGCAAACCAGGAATCACATTTTGAGTTCCTTTGATATGTTTCACAATAAAATCATATCTAGAAAACCAATCTTTGAGCCTAAGAGTTTGAGGATCAAGAGGCATCTTATTTTTGAATTCGAGGATCTTAGGGAAAGATGAATTATCCATCTGGACTTCAAACTGATGACCTCTCAGGTGAAAGTCAAACTTTTGGATACCCATCTTAAATGCAAGAGCTGCTTTATAAGTGGTATGATAATGTTTTCAGCTTCTTTGAACTGACCACTAGCATGACCACAATAATACTTTATTCCATCAATTTCTTCTATGAAGACGGATCCCCAATAATGATCACTGGCATCCGTCTATAAGATTCTTTTACCGTCTCCCGAGATCTTTAAGGCAAGTGGGGTTTGTACGATCTTTTTCAAGGCTCTTACCGCTCCAGTTTACTTTGTTCCTCATGGTGGAGGTTTTTTCTTCAGCATTTGAGATAGAGGACTCGTGTATCTTGCCAGTTTTGGCAAGAAATCTCTGATAATTAATTATACCAATAAATTACTGAATCTGCTTAACAGTGAGATTTTCATCGGGAAAGTTTAACAATTCTTGAGCAATATGAGGCTGAGGTTAATACTTCCCTTGGGAAAAATGCATTCCTAGAAAGTCAATTTATGTTTTGCCCAATTGGCTTTTCTTTTCAGAGAGCATCATTCCATGTCGTTGGGCTATTTGAAGGAATTGTCCCAATAATTGTTTATGGGATTTTTCATTTTTTGAGAATAAGAGCACATCATAAATATAGATGAGGATACTATTGAGAATGAGCTCAAAAATTCTAGTCATAGCCTTTTGAAAAAGTGATGGAGCTACCTTAAGCCCAAATGGTAACATAGCCCATTGGGATTGGACGTTAGGAATGTAGAACGCCATTTTGTAACAGTCCTCGGGGTCGACACCCAATTGCCAAAATCCTGACTTAAGATCGAATTTGGAATAGATTTGGGCATCTTTGATGAAAACATTTAAGGACGCGGCCTTTGAAATAGGAAATTTATCATCCTTGAGGAAATGATTTAGAGGTTTATAATCAATTACTAGCCTCTTTTTTATCTTTACTTTTCAGATCTCTTTTCTACATAAAATGCTTGGCAAGCCCATTCTGATTTGGTGGGTTCTATCATACCATGTTTGAGCAACTGGTTGCATTCTTCTCTGGCCAATGTATAATCTGATGGACTCATTCCTGAATGAGTGGTCTTGGTTGGATTAACATCTTCATTGAGCTTAAAAGGAAGTTGAACAAAAAAGTTTTTATTCTTCCATAGAGGTTTTGGATTGAAGAATGTTTCATGGCTATTTGCACAAAGTTTGAGTAGGTTGGACTTGATTTCTTCATATCCAGCAGGGATTTTAGATAGTGAATATAAATTCAATATCCCAGAATAAGGTTTGAATTCTCTTTTGAATTTTATTCCTGTGCGAAGAATTTGGAGTCTATTGGCTGCTGAATATACATCCATCCCTACTACAATATCTTTATTTGAAAGATTGCTTCCAATGACCTTGGTCCAAACTATGCAGTCGGGGAACAATTTGATTCCTATCTTTTCCTTGGTCATTAAATATGTCCTGAAGACTTTCCCATCTGCTGCTACAAAATATGCAGCATGTGTTACCCATGATTCTGCTGGGAGAATATTAGGATTCATCATTGTAATATGAGCCCCAGTGTCCATATAAGCTATAAATTTCTTTGGATGGGAAAACTTTGTCGCGAGGACATGAGCTTCAATACATGAGAGTGGTGGAGTAGGAAGAGAACTTCCAATCTCTTTGAAGGAGTAAACAGGGAATATTTGTTATCTTCTGATTCAGAAAATGATGCTTCGTCAGACGCAGAGTCTTGAAGGGCAAAAATTGTTTCTTCATCAGCAGAGCTTTGTTCAGAATACAAAGATTCTAGGTCTCCATCTAGAGGTTGAAGAGAGTTGATCATTTTTGCGGTTTTGTGGGTATTATTAGGACATTCCTTAGAAAAGTGCCCCTTTTTCCCACAAATAAAGCATCTCCGATTTTTTCCCTTTCCTCTGAAAGGTTTTCTTTTAAAGAACTTCATAGTCTTCTTTTTATTTCCTTTAAAGGTCCTATGATATTTGGAGTATTTTTGATGATGATGTTTCTTTTTTGTTGCACAACTGCACCTTTTGTCTTTGCACTTAATCTCCAGATAAGGTTTTTCGCAGGCCTTGGTGAACTTTGACTTTTGCTGTATAACTTCTTGAAATTGATGGTGAAAGCTGCAAAGCTTTTCAAGTGCTTCCAACGTCGCCTGGTGAATCTGGCCAAGACTCATTGTTGTAATATCCTTTTTAGCTGTTGCTACCATCCTATGGGTTTTGCTGGAGTTCGTGTGGTAGAGACGATACATAGGTATTCTTGAGACTAGGATCGTTGTACCCATTGAGGAGATAAAACCTTTGTGCCATCCTATGATAGTGTTTGTCGAGGTCTTTTGTTTTGAGGGAATAACACTTTATCTTAAAGAATTCCTGTCTGTTTTTTCTATCGAACATATTCATATCTCCGATAAACTCCTGGTGGAGTACGCCAAGGATATTAGTTGTGTTTTCTAAATGATGTAACTCATCTTGTTTGAAAGTCCCAAGATTATGATACCATTCCTTCATCGTGCCTGTCATTCTACAACAAAATTATTCAATGACCTTATAACTATCTGCATTTGTTTTCATCATCTGGGTATCAAGCCATGCTTCGCATTCGAGTAGTCTCTTTCTCTAATGACTAGGCGGTATATCATCAAATGTGAACCAAGGACCGCCATTTGGTTTAGTCCTTTCAGGGACTAGAGTTTCTTCAGGAGATTATTCAAAAAATGAATCTTCCTCTTTTATATTTTCCATGAAGAGTCTTGGGATGTAGTTTACTTCAGATTGTGATTCTGATGAAAAGGATCTTGGTGTTTCATCACTAGACGTTTCTTGACAGGAGTCTTTGTCATCATCCGAGGAGGACTCGTCTTCTTTTTGTGCTGATGATTCAGCAAGAGAGTAACTTTTCTGGGAAAATTTATAATTTCCAGTGATTTCCATGGCTTGAAAACCTTTATCAGGAATTTCTTCTTCCTTTTGGAATTTTGGAGGAGGTGTTTCAGGAAAATCCTGAGATTTTGAGGATGAAGCGCTTAAACAGACAATCTTTCCTTTTGTCTTGGAGGTTGAGGTAATGGTAGTTCTGGTAGATTTTGGTTTGTAAGTTGTAGGTATGTATTTGACTTGATCTGGTGGTGAAGAAACATAGGTAGGGAAGAAAGGAGAAGGTCTTTCTGGTCGTTTGAAATATGTAGGGAAAGTATGAGGGTCAAAGAAAAGGTTTTCAACAGGCTTGGGCTTTCTTTCATGTGAAGCTCTTAAGAAATCATTTATTTATTTTACTTGGTCTTGTAGGTTTCTGATTTCTCTTTCCTTTTGGTCAAAAGTTTTGCCAAAAGTTCTTTCTTCTAACATCTGTCGCAAATCACGATCCAACTGAGACACTTGAGCCTTTAAGCTTTTGTAATGCTTCTGCATTTTCTGTGATAGAACCTTGAGATAATCATCGGTCTCGTCTATTTTCTCAAGAATCTTGTCCACCTTTTTGTCGAGATTTTGGAGGATATCATTTTGAGAAATCATGTTTTTCGATTGCCAATTTAGAAATTCTTCAGCTTGAGTTAAAGGTTTGAGTTTTCCATCGGGTTGTATTTCATTAGGATGAATGAAGGGTTTGGATGTTCTTCCAATGATTGGACCCATCTTCCTTTCTAGAGCAGAAAATTATTGGCTATAATCTGGTGCGATAGTTGAGTACATAAAGCAAGGGATTAGCTCACCATTTTTTGGAGGGTCCAAAAGTTTGCAGTAGTCTGACGGTAACCACGTAACTAGAGTAGGATCATTTGGTGGCAGTAGTTTTTCTTTCCTGAGGATCTTGAGAGCTTCCTCATAAATAGGAAGAAGTTTCTTTTTATCATGGATACCTACCCATGAACCGTTATCAGGATCATATCTTCTTTGTGGAGGAGGAGATGGTTTGCACGCCCCCATTGTTTTTTCTTTTCGGAAGGATAATATCTCTGTCATAGTCATTATCGTGCATCTAACATTCACATCTTGGGTCGCATTTATTGGGATATACGTCCCAAATAAAATAATCATTTATCTTGTCAGTATAAATAGATTCTCCTTTACTAGTTACAGCATGAATTGGGCACCAATCTTCTTTGAGAATCGGTTGGATCATCATGGTCTGAAAAATAGGAGAAATTGAACTTGGTCCTTCATCTGGTTTTTTGAAAATTGTTTTGACCGTTTTGTCAACAGATCTTCTGAAGGTGGCCTCTTGTGATTGTATTTGTCTTCTATCTTGATGGATTTTTTCATAGTTTGTTATCCACTCAAGAGGAATTAACTGAGTTAGTTCTTCCCTTGTGATCTTTCTTGGAATCTGAACGATAGAGGGTGTATCTTCTTCTCTATTAGTAACTACTAACAGAGAATCAAAAGAACATCCCGTGAGAGGCAAATCTATCGAATGATTTTGCAGGCGATAGATTATTTGGTGATGGAGAGTAGCAGACATGGCCTCTGGAACTTGGTCAGATCCAGTGATTTGAACTTGGACTTTTAGTCTTGTAGATAGGGTGTTGTCGTTGAGACTTACATTATAGTTTGAAAAAATAGTAAGAACAACGCTTCCTGCATGAAGTGGGGGTTAGAATAGTCCCTATGTCAATATTTTCATAATAGAGATAGCTCGAATCTAGGAGAGCTATTTTGCAGAAGACAGACTAATTTTTTTTTCCTCATAGAGAGAGAGGATGGATCTAACTACTCCAAAATATAAAGTTATGTATCCTTCAGATTTCCAATAATTTATGAGACTATGAGGAATCTCTAAATCTACATACTACTCTTGATTTGTAGCTAACTATAGATTATGTTAAGCTCTTCCTGGCAACAAAAATTGTCAATCACCCTTTTAAAAAAAATAAAATTGTCAATCACTTCAAAATTTTGAATATGGTTTGTTTCGGTTATTAAAAGTAATTAGAAACTGAAATAGTTGAGAACAGGCTATAATAAATGAAGTTATATATATTGACTAGCAAAGGACAAACATGATACATATATGTGACGATGCCTCGATGATTGAAAATTATAGAACAAAATATATTTAAGATGCATCAATTAAAATTTGACATTGTGTCGGTTTTAAATTTGCTTCTTGATGGATATCAAATTTGGACCAAAGTAATTAAAGAGAAAAAGTTATCATCATGGTAAACATTAATTGGTCTAGTAATAGTTGACACTGAATTTAATAGAGAAGATCATGGTTCAATTTTTCACAACCGCAATCTGAGAAGACTAAAAACAGATTCGATAGGCGTATGAAAGCATATTGTCTCCAAGACGCAGTTCAGAAATTCCTAATTGATCATTTTTTTACATTACAAAAGGTGACTACTTTCAACTTTAATGTGACAACAAATGATTTGTCTGACAAAAAAATGTGCTGATAGCTTTCCTGATTTACATACATTAATTCAAATCTGATACATTAGCAAGCACCTCGAGGGGTGCAGTAAACATTAGTTTTTCTCTTAAAGGAAAAACAAGTTTGTACAGAGAACTTTTCAATGCAGATTAGTTCCTCAAGGGTTCAAAGACAAACCACAAGATCAAACTTAGAGAGTTCAAAACATTAAGACAGATAACCTGGGATTATAAGTTACAATTCTACGGTTATAAACTTATGCATGATACAACATTTGAATTCTACGGAGAATTCATTTGAATTCTGTGAAGAATTCAAACACCAAAACAAAAACGAAACTGAGACTAAGGTTATATCACCAAACGCATCGATAGGTAACATGCATCTGGGTGATTTCACCAGTGTAGGTAACTTTAAGTACCTGCCCCCTCTGAAGTCCATAATATCGAGCAATTGCATCTGTCTGTAGCATCCGAGGAAGCTGCAAATAACAAGACTTAATATAAGAATGCTAGTATTGGAATATGATCAACAGTGCAGAAATTTAAGATTCATGAAATACAGGTTATAAGATATATGTGGAAAAAGGGAATACGTACAAAATATCTATATTTCATACTGCTATTGTAAAATCTAATTCAGTTATCTTAAGAAGTTATATCAACTGACCTGCTTTTCTTGTATATCGTACTTCTTCAGGAGATTCCTTTTCTGCTTATCAGTCAGAATCTGATGCTTTGGCTTCAACACATGCTTTGTAATATTAACAAGCAAGTCTGTGATCTGAACAGTCACAAAAACACTCCGAAGTCAGGATGCAAAGTCAAGACATTCAGAATGAGATCTTTTAAGCATCTCAAACTTGATGGTATCTTATCCACATTTGTATGTCAAAGTTTTCATCCTCAATAAGTTCGCAGTTTCAACATAACAGAATGTCAAACATACAAAAAGATTGATCAATAGCAATTTTAGTACACTCGAGAGTAATAGAACCCTTATTACAATGGTGATCTTTTTCTTACTTAAACTATTTATTAGAAAAGAATGCATAGAATTTAACTTGTCCGGTACAAGGTTGATAAAATTGAGATCCTAGATAGGATCGGGGAGGGGAGTCATGATCCGTAGGATCTTAAGATCCTTCGAAATTCATAAAACTAATGTATACACAGATGCAGATACAGTGAGATGACCAAAAAGCACCAAATCAACTGCTCCTACAAGTTTGCACAGAGATTCCACTAATCACA
Organism: Vicia faba; assembly: GCA_948472305.1. Classification (NCBI taxonomy): domain Eukaryota; kingdom Viridiplantae; phylum Streptophyta; class Magnoliopsida; order Fabales; family Fabaceae; genus Vicia; species Vicia faba. The sequence continues at coordinate 707,207,069 of OX451740.1, forward strand.
ACAAAAGAACAATTTCATATGGACTCAAACTGGCAAACCGTCGTAAAAATTCATAAAATAGTACAGGTATACAACCCAGCACACTATTTTAAATACTTTGGTCCAGTAAATTGAATGAATTTTATCTTCATATGGATGTATAAAGAGATATATAATCAGCCTGCTCTTGAGATTTTGTACGCGTCGCTCAGATGAAAATCCTGTTAGTTTTGATATAGAGATGATAACAAATCAATGTTTGCACCAATTAGGATTATATAACAGTTTTGACTGATATGCAATCAAAAAGTGGTTTGTGAAGAAAGAATTTGTGTAGATTTCATCAATCAATTTATTCAAAGCAGACAAAATGTGAAAGATTACCATTCAATTTACTAAAAGCAGACAAAAATCAGTATTTGTGAATCAAGCAGAATATTCAGATATTAAATTTGGTTTATTTTCATCTGCCTCCTATTTAAATTGGTAGAAAATTCAGTATTTGGTAGACTCAACTATACCCAAGCAAACTCGTGAGTTTACTTACAATCAACTAGTCTAAAGAGAAGCGAAATATAATGCACAAAAGAGCAGCACTCATTTATGTTGTATCCATTCAGTGGTGCGTTACTGTCAGCAAAGACATTCTCACTGGGAGTTTACTTACAAATTGATACTGTCTAAGGCTAATGTTGTGGTTTGCCACTTTGATATGTAGTTGAAATTATAATGTTGAGTTATTTGTGTTTATGGTGCAGTATGTATCTTTGTCATTTATAGCTCTTTTACTATTACCTAATTTCTGAGCTTTGTACACTATGACAACCTTGATTACATAAATTCTTCCCAAAAGTTCCATCTTCAAAATGTTTAATTAACTCAATTTCTTTATTCTTTAAAGAATTAATATGTTTGGATTGCCTTTACAAAGATGTTCAGAGGAGCTAATAGATGAAAAGGATCCAAAGACAGATTGCCATTTTCTAACACTAAATAGTACTTTTTCAGTAGTTGCATGCAACTTTAGGGTTAGACTAAAGCATCAAATATATTCATCAAAATAGAAAAATCAGTGCTATCAGATACCATTTAGAAACAAGCATGCACAATCATAGACACAGATTTCACAAACACACACAAAACAAAACAAAAAACATGAAACAACCTTACCTGGAAAATTTCAACTTTGAAAGATAAAAGATCAACCGCTTTCAAAGCCTGGCTAGTAATCTGATTTTGCACAATCAAAATCAAACCACTGAGAGTGTCTCTATTCACAATCTGTCCAGCAATGTTCCTGATCACATTCACTTTCACAATCCCTGGCCCACTAAAAATCACCAAAATCTACAAAAATCCAACACAAACCATCACAATAAATATAACAAACACAACAACTAAACAAGAATAATGAATGCTCAACATTAATAGAGACCCTTTTAGAGGGATCAGTGCTATGACTAGCTGTAAACCGGAGTCGATCAACATCCGGAGATTGACCATGAACTTGCCGAAATTCTTCGAGCGAGAGCTCGATTTCGGTTGACGGAATAGAGTAGCCTCTGTCTTTGAGCATCTCGAGTGTTGTTCTGCGAGAGAGGTAGTAACGGTGACTCTCAATGCTTCCATTGTCGCCCTGGGTGATTAGACACTTGGGTTGTTGCTGTTCTTGAGGTTGTACTTGTAGTGTGTCTCCGTTCTCAATCTCCATAGGGGTCGCAGTTTCGAGAGACAGGTTGTGTACTCCGTTTTGTTCTGCCATCATAACTCTCTTTGTTGTTCTCTCTCTACTTTGCTTCTGCCTCTTAACTCTATTGTACTTATGTCGGGGTTCCTTGTTATTTTTTATTATAGTTATTTTATTTTTATGAAATGTTGACATAGTAAATTGTGAAATCAAAGAATTTTTACAAAAATATATACATTACTAATAATTATATACTCAATTACCGTCGTCTTTCAATTAATTATATATATATATATATATATATATATATATATATATATATATATATATATATATATATATATATATATATATTAGTCCCGATAGGGTAACATAATCGGCAGGACTAGAGGTTAAGATAGTAGTCGGCCCATGACGAAGGTATTCGGGATGCAACTCGGTGAAAGTAGTATTAGATTGTTCATGAATTCGGGTAGCAACCCGTCGTCGTCATCAACCCGGATAAAGCAGGTAGCTGAGACGCACCTATACGTGACTGGTCATTACCTCAGTTCATTAATGCATGTAACTTCTTACAGCACAATCATTACAGCGTTACACAACTTTGATCCCCCTATTTATGGAGATGGCGGAGGTTATAGGATTATGAGACTCAAGAGTCACTCATTAACAGAGACTCTTGATGGCGAAGAGATACACATTATAAAGGAGCTCCCGCAAGAGGGATAAACAAGACATTCATCTTGAGACACACGTTTCACTAACGTAGCTCCCACATCCCTTAATCATCTTATAAACTTATTCCGATAGGCTCTCCCTATCAACCTTCTGGGAAGTCGGTCGGATATTTATTTTACGCAAGAACATTGACGCCCACCATGGGGCCTTGGTAAAATTATTCCCAAGCCGCACCTCAACTCACCTTCTGTAGAATATCGTCACCTGGAGACCTCCCAGACATGGCACAACTACTAGCCATGGTGGAGGCCCTCAGCCAGTAGAACGAAACTCTGCAAGATAGCATCACAGGCCTACAACAAAGAAGCGTAGAGGACGATGGTCCGAAAGAGGATCTTCTGGAACCTCAACCTCTATCTCAAGCTATCTGCGAGATTGTAGTTGTTTTCTCCATCGAATTCAATTCTTTCCGTCAAGAGTTGGAATAGAATTTAGAATGTTATTGTTACCATTCATCTTCGCTGCGATTTCTAGTGAACAACCCATAATCCTGGAAATACGATCTAACTAGAACTCTAGATACCAATTTGTTAGTGCGTAAGACACTTTTAGTGAGGAGAGAAAGAGAAAATAAGGGAAATCAATATTTTATTATAAATTGAATTGTTACAAACTGATTTACAAACTAGTCTATTTATATACAACTAACTTGTACACTAAGTAGGCTAACAAACCCTAATTGGGTTTGGACTTGGGCTTGGATTACAACTTGGATTATATCTAATATTATATCAAATATTTGAGGAATTAACATGTCACCCCCATATTATACATGGCACCCCCAGTCTTGGCACATTTAGGAAACTGTCCCTGAAATATATCAGATGTTTTGAAATTTTCGATGTAGTACCAGAAATTTCATGAAAATATCAGAAATTTCGTTGAATTTCCAATTTTTTACCGTGCCATATGAGTTTAACTGGAAATTTGAAATTTCTGGTACTGAATATTTCAAATTTCCGGTACCAGATATTTCAAATTTCCGGTGTATTTCATTCTTATAAGAAAGCGAAAATTTAAAATTTCCAGTGTGGAAAAAATCGGAAATTTAAAATTTTTGGTAGTTATGGAACTTTCTTTTTAACTTTTACTTGAATAAAATACACAGTGAAATTTCAAGTATAACTGAAATTTTCGGTAAACGTTTTCTACCATAAATTTGCGTAATTTCTGGTACGTGTGCTGGCTTTTGAAAATTGACACGGAAATTTTAAAATTTCTAGTGAATCGCAATCGAAAATTTTGAAATTTCTAGTTAATCACAATCGGAAATTTGTAGAATATAAAGAATTTTTGATAAGCGATCAAAATCAGCATCGGAAATTTGTTTAGCGTACCAGAAATTTTGATTTTTTAACTCCTTTAATCAATAGTATATTTTTTTTGACAAAAATAAAAAATTTAAAGTGAATAGTGAAAATATTAGTGCGTGAGACACTTTTAGTGAGGAGAGAAATAGAGAATAATAAAAGAAATAAGGATTCGTATTATTCAAGTGTACAAATAATGATACACACTATGACTATTTATATACAACCCTAATTGGGCTTGGGCTAACACAACTTGGATTATATTAAATATTAAATCTAATCAAATCTAATCTAATCTAATCTAATATTTCAACACACACCCATAATCCAAGTTGTCGAACATCCTCAAAAATAGTCAATCTGAACTATTCCTAATTTCTTTCTCAAATTCAGAAATCTGTTGACCTTCAATTCTTTTGTGAAAATGTCGGCCAACTGTGCTTCACTTGAGCAATGCCTAACTTCAAGTTCACCTTGATTTACTTTTTTCCTCAAGAAGTGAAACCTTGCTTAAATATGTTTACTTCTTCCATGCAGAACTTGATTCTTCACCAGATTTATGGTTGACTTGTTGTCGATTTGCAATACTAAAGGTTTCTTCACTTCGACAGTCATTTCTTCAAGTACAGATCTGATCCAAATTGCTTGACATGCAGCATAGGATCCCGCTATATATTCAGCTTCACACGATGACAATGCCACCACAGGTTTCTTCTTCGAACACATGAGATCGGGACACCAAATACTTGAAAGAAATATCCAATTGTGCTTCTTCGATCTTCCTTATCTCCACACCAATCAGCATCTGAAAAACAATTAACTATTTCTTCTTTGCCTTCAGAATCTCGTCGAAATAGTATTCCACAATATATTGAACCCTTCAAATATCGAAGGATTCTTCTTGCAGCCTTCATATGTGACACTCTTGGTTCACCCATATATCTGCTTACTAATCCGACTGCGAAATCTATATCAGGTATACTATTGCACACATACCTCAGAGATCCCACAATTTGCTTGAACAAAGTTGCATCGACTTTGTCTTCCTCTCCATTCTTCTCCAACTTCACATTTGGTTCGATAGGTGAGGATGCAGGATTCGAATCATCCATTCTGAATCTCTTGAGTATTTCTTTGACATACTTTCTTTGATGTAGCACCATACCTTGCTTCGACATTTGAAATTCCATGCCTAGAAAATAAGACAATTTTCCTAGATCCGACATTTCAAATTCCTTCGTCATCAGCTCTTTGAACTTCGACAAGTTCTCCAAACTATTTCCAGTTACTAGCAAGTCATCAACATACAAGCAGATGATTGTTATATCTTGTGCTACAACCTAAACATAGACACCATACTCTGATTTGTATTTGACAAATCCTAATTCGACTAAGTATGAGTCGATCTTCTTGTTCCATGCCCTAGGTGCTTGCTTGAGGCCATATAGCGCTTTGTGCAATCTATATACTTTACTCGCTTCCTTATGAATCACAAACCCAGGAGGTTGTGTGACATAAACTTCTTTGTCTAAAGGACCATTCAAAAATGCTGATTTCACATCTAGATGAAATGTTGACCAACCTTTGTTGCATGCCAATGCTACTACTAGTCGAACACTCTCTAATCTTGCTACTGGAGCAAATACTTCAGAGTAGTCAAGTCCTGCTCTTTGAAGAAAACCTCGAGCTACTAATCTTGCTTTATGTCTTGCTATTGACCCATCTGCATTGTGTTTCAACTTGAACACCCACTTTACTTCGATAGCTTTTGTATGTGTTGGCAATTCGACTAACTCTCATGTGTTGTTTCTTTCGATTTCCTGTAACTCTTTGACCATAGCTAACTTCCACTTGTTAATCTTCAAAGCTTCGCTATAGTTGATTGGTTCAACACCTGCAAGTAAAGCAAAATGAACTAATTCTCCATCTGGTGTGATTTTATCATCACCCATCACTTCATAATCATGAAGTCTTGGTGGAAGAACTCTATTTCTTTGAGGTCTTTGGCTTGTTTCAGCCACAACCTCTTCGACTTCGACTGTGACAGGAGTGTCAGCAACCATTTCTTCTTCGACTTCGACTGGATTCTCAACAATTCCTTCGACCTCTACTTCATTAGTTTCTTCGTCAAAATCAAAGTTCATTAATGATTTGTTAATTGAATTGCTAGAATTCCAATCTCAGGTAGAATTTTCATTAATCACAATATCTCGACTCAACACAATATTTTCATTAACTGGATTGAATAGTCTGTATGCACCAGTTTTATGATATCCTACCAAAATCATAGGTTCACTCTTGTCATCAAGCTTCCTTCTCCTTACATCAGGAACATGCTTGTAACACATAGAGCTAAACACCTTCAAGTGACTTACTGATGGTCGTTTGTCACTCCATACTTCTTCAGGAACCTTGTTCTTCAATATCTTAGTAGGACACCTATTCAAAATATAAACTGCAGTCGAAACAACTTCTCCCCATAAAGATTTTAGAAAATTCTTTTGCTTCAGCATGCATCTTGCCATATCTAATATGGTTCTATTTCTTCTTTCAGAAATTCCATTATGTTGAGGTGTGTAAGGATCAGTTACCTCATGATCAACACCATGTTCTGCACAGAAATCTTCAAACGTCTTGGATGTGTATTCGCCACCTCCATCTGTTCGTAGAACTTTGATCTTCTTCTCACTTTGTTTTTCGACAAGTATCTTGAATCTCTTAAAGATTTCAAATACTTCGTCCTTTCGTTTGATCACATAAATCCACAGCTTTCGACTAAACTCATCGACAAAGGAAAGAAAATATTTGTTTCCACCAACTGTATGTTCTTCAAATGGACCACATACATCTGAATGCACCACTTCGAAAATGCAGGATGATCTCATTGACATAGTCGAAACGAAAGAATTTCTGGATTGCTTTCCCACTAAACAACCTTCACAAAGTTTTTCAGGCATCTCAAGACTTGGAATACCAGTAACCATATCTTGAGTAATCGGTTGATTAAGTGATCGAAAATTTAAATTCCAAACCTCAAATGCCACAACCAACTATCCTTGTGGTCGACAACAGTTTTCAAACATTGAACTTTTGTCGAACTGATCATAGTCATAAATGTCCTGTTCTTCAACAATGGAGATTTTAAAATCAAATTGTTCTTAGTGTCGAACAATTTCAAAACTCCATCTTTCATGACAACTGAGAAACTCTTTTCAACTAGTTGTCCAACACTTAACAAGTTACATTTCATTCCAGGTACATAGAGCACATTTTTTATCATAGCTTTCCCTCCATTACTCATTGGAAAGACTATGTTGTCAGTACCTTCTGCTTGCAACGAACTATTATTAGCAAGTTTTACCTTGCTCTTCTTCGACTCGTCAAAATCTGCCAACCACTCCTTTCGACCAGTCATGTGGTTCGAGCAACCTGAGTCGAGAAACCATATATTAGATTCAACATGGTCATCTGCAACTACAGCCATAACCATCATACCACCTTCAGAATCATCCGAATCTTGGCGTGCAAGGTTCGCTCCTTCGTCATTGCCTTTCGATCCCTTGTCTTTTCTGTACCAACAATTCTTGGCCAAATGTCCCCACTTTTCAAAGTTATAACACTGCATACCTTTCTTATCTTCTTTGTCTTTTCGATAGTTTCCTCCTCCCCTTTTCGAGGATTCAGAAGATCTATCTTCGACCTTATTCTTATGGAAATTCGACCAAGACTTCTTGCCATGAGTCTTGTCAAACTTGCCTTTGAATTTGTTGGAACCACCATCTTTTTTCCATGATTGAGCTTGCAGTGCCTGTATCGAGTCCTGAACTCCTTTCGTTTCGATAATCCTCATCTCATGCGCCTCCAACGAACCAACCAAATTTTCCACTTTAGTGGTTTCAAGATTGTTGGATTCTTGAATAGCTACGATAACATGATCAAAGTGAGAGGTCAATGTTCTCATTACCTTCTCAACTATCATCTTATCAGTAATGGTTTCACCACAACCCTTCATGAGATGGACGAGTTTCTGAACTTTCGACACATATTCTGCAACTTTTTCATCTTCTCCCATCGACAACAACTCATATTATTGATGCAAGGTTTGTAATTTGACAACCTTGACTTTCTCACCTCCTTCGAAATACTTTACCAGAATATCCCATGTCTCCTTCGCTGTTTCAGCATGAGAGATTTTGTCGAAGTTAGCAGCATCGACTGTCGTTTGAATGCAATAAGCAGCCTTGTAATCTTTTTTCTTGACTTCGTTGTGGGCTTTTTTTTGTTCGTCAGTTGCATTTGTAGCCAATGCCGGAACACTGTCGGTAACTACTTCTAGGGTTTCGTGGAAGCCAAATAAGGATTGCATCTGTTTTTTCCATCGGATCCAATTTTTACCGTCAAGCATTGGAAGAGAATTTGGAATGCCCTTATCACTAGCCATCTTCGCAGCGGTTGGTTTACTTGTCCTAGAAAAACGATCTCTGACGTGAAATTCTTGAAAACTTGATCAAGAACAATAACCGGAAGCTCTGGATACCAATTTGTTAGTGCGTGAGGCACTTTTAGTGAGAAGAGAAAGAGAGAATAATAAAGAAAATAAGGATTTGTATTATTCAAGTGTACAAAAAATGATACACACTATGACTATTTATATACAACCCTAATTGGGTTTGAGCTAACACAACTTGAATTATATTAAATATTAAATCTAATCAAATCTAATTTAATATTTCAACAGAAAAAAGTATTTTAGAAATAATAAAATTTAAGGATAACATATATAATATTAGTGATGACAAGTTAATTTCTGCAAATATTTTAACATCAATCACTTTTCAAAATTTTGAATAAATAACTTAGAACGAGACTAGAATCGTGGAAGTTATATATATTGAGGAGCAATGAAGCGCGAACATAATAGTCATAAGAGTATAAATACAATACATATTTAATACATTGATACGTGATTGATTGAAAAATAAAAAATATGATCTTTTTTTGGTAACAAAAGGTATGATATATTTAAGATACATAAATTTAAACTAGACATTATTTTGCTTTTAATTTTGCCTCTTGATGGATGGATGTCTGGTTTGGATATGTTTAAGATACATAAATTAAAATTAAAATTAGATATTCTGTTGCCTTTGAATTTGTCTTGTAAATCTTAAGTCGAGATCCTCTTCATTTCCTCCCTTTTCTATTTTGTTTATTAACAAAATTTTGGTAGGTCTATTTATTTTTTATACACTAAATGTCTTCAAAACTAATGGAAAGGAAAAATAAAAAGTTCTTGACCGAAAATCTCCGGGAGAAGTATTAATATATAAATTCCCTAAGAATAAATTGAAGTTCAGAAAAAAGTAATTACAGAGAAAAATGTTATGTCATGCAGGATGCAGGTGTTGGAGACGTGTCACAGTTCATAGTTTCATATTTAGGTGTATAAGATTTTTTCGAAATGACTTGAGTAGTTTTCAACAAAGATTATTTGAGGTAGATGTAAATGAAAGAGTTAAATTGTCTGCAATTCAAAATTTAAATCTGATACATTAGCAAACACCTCGAGGGACACAGTAAACATTAGTTTTACAGAGAGAAATCCACTAGATCAAACTTTGCGAGTTCAAAACATTAGGATAGATAACCTAGGATTATAAGTTACAATTCTACAGTCATAAACGAAAGAGAAACTGAGACTAAGATTATATCACCAAACGCATCGATAGGTAACGTGCATCTGGGTGATTTCACCGGTGTAGGTAACTTTAAGTACCTGCCCCCTCTGAAGTCCATAGTATCGAGCAATTGCATCTGTCTGTAGCATCCGAGGAAGCTGCAAAGAACAAGACTTAATATAAGAATAGTATAGTACTGCTATTGTAAAATCTAATTCAGTTATCTTAAGAAGTTATATCAACTGACCTGCTTTTCTTGTATATCGTACTTCTTCAGGAGATTCCTTTTCTGCTTATCAGTCAGAATCTGATGCTTTGGCTTCAACACATGCTTTGTAATATTAACAAGCAAGTCTGTGATCTGAACAGTCACAAAAACACTCCGAAGTCAGGATGCAAAGTCAAGACATTCAGAATGAGATCTTTTAAGCATCTCAAACTTGATGGTATCTTATCCACATTTGTATGTCAAAGTTTTCATCCTCAATAAGTTTCAACAACAGCAATTTCAGTACACTCTAGAATGACAGGACCCTTTTTAAGAATGGTGGTCTCTTTCTTACTTAACTATTTATTAGAACAGAACGCACAAAATTTAACTTGTACGGTACAAGGTAGATAAAATTGAGATCCTAGATAGGATCAGAGAGGAGAGACAAGATCGTAAATCGTAACATGGATCATAAGGTCCTTTGAAATTCATAAAACTAATGTGTGTACACAGATGCAGATCATAAATCTGTGGCTGGTGTGGGATTAGAGACGGGGGGGTTAGTGAACCACTTATTGGGCTCTGTGCAAATGACTTTTGAAATCCAGCCTGCACATTTGAGATCACCAAAATGTACCAACTCAACTGCTCCTCCAAGCTTGCACAGAGATTCCACTAATAACAACAAAAAAGCAATTGTGTATGGACTCAGACTAGCAAACAGTATCATGTTAGTTTTGATATAGAGATGATAACAAATTAACCTTTGCACCGACTAGGATCATATAACAGTTTAAATACAGATGATAACTTGGTATAGGTTGACTGATATGCAATATGATTTGTGAAAAAATTATTTGTGGCGGTAACAGACGGACTTCATCAATTTATTAGTTTCTTTTCTAGTAAAATGTGAAAGATTACTATTCAATATACCAAAAGCAGACAAAAATCAGAATCATGCAAAATATTCAGATATGAAATTTGGTTTATTTTCAGCTGTCTCTTATTAAAGCTATTTATTTCCTTTTAATAGCTCTTCACCTCACAAGTTTGAAATTTGAATATCCGTATCCTCATTTGGTTTTGGCGCTAGGAACGGTATTTAATTGGAATTCGGGTTTGGGTGGGAGTAGAGCCGTCTCAAGTTTTTGGAAACCCTGTGTAGGCTAGTCACAATTTAGCAAGGACAAAACAAATAGAGGCCCTATATAATCACAATTTAAGCTGAAAAATATTTTAGGAGGCCCCATTTAACCATAAATTAACCTTGAAAAGTTTGAGGCCCTGTGCAGTAGACCGTCTTGCACATCCTCAAAGACGGCCCTGGGTGGGGGACATGGCCGGTCCAGTACATCTAGAGGCCTAAGGTGAGATTTAAAACTAAACATTTTTAATATAATAAAAATAGTTGTCTAAAATTATTATATTTTAGTTATTTTATGAAGTAAAATCATTAAATTATTATAATCAATTTTATTTAATATTTTATTTCAATTGATAATAAAATTAATTCATCTAAACACTCTTCTCATTGATTTAAAAAAAAATCATAATTGAAAAACAATGTCAAAATTACTTTAAAAATAACTTAGATAATAAGTCTCCTATTATGTTAAAGAACTTCAAAATTTATCATCTATACTTATAATTTTTAAATTAACAAATTAAACAATATATATTGTAAATAATTTTTATTGTTATATATCTAAATAGATGTTATTATTTAACTGGTATATAGTATAATTAAAAAAAATTTAAAAATCAATTAATTAAAATCTTATACAAATTTGAGGCCCTAGGCAATAGCCTTGGTGGCCTACCCCTAGGGCCGGCTCTGGTGGGGGAAGGGTTTCGGTCCCCGCCCTGCCCCATTACCGTGCTTATAGGTAGCAAATTCAGTTTATGTTTAGACTCAACTATACCCAAGCAAACTCGTGAATGTACTTACAAATACAGGTCTAAAGAGAAGTGAAATAAAACGCAGAAAAGAGCTGCACACATTTATGTTGCGTCCCTTCAGTGGTGCCTTACTGTCAGCAAAGACATTCTCACCCATAGTATTCTTACTCTATGTGCAGTGCAGCCACCCTCCTTTCCGACGGTGACTTCCCCTCAATGTTTTTCTCGAATTTAGTTTTTTTATTCATTCCTGATTCACCAATTGGATGTTGCTTCCCCCTTCCCAAGTTGAGGTTTGGTGTTTGCTCTTTTGAAGTCAGATATTGTCTGAGGCTAATGTTGTGGTTAGTATGTATCTTTGTCATTTATATGTCTTTTAACATCACCTAAATTCTGAGCTTTGTACACTCTGAGAACAACCTTGATTACACAAATTCTTCCCAAAATTTCCAACTTCAAAAAGTTTAAGCAGTCGTTTCCATTTTTCTCTTAGATACCAACAATTCCTAATTAACTCAATTTCTTTATTCTTTAATATTTCCTTTTCAAGGAGGTTCTGAGCATCTAATAGATAAAAAGGATCCAAAGACAGATCGCCATTTTCTAACAGCAAAATAAAAACAAAACAGTACTTTTTCCCTAAAGTTACCCTTGCATGCAACTTTAGGGTTAGACTAAAACACCAAATATATTCATCAAAGTAGAAAAAAAAAATCAGTGCCATCAGATACCATTTAGAAACACATCATGCACAATCATATAAACAGATTTCATTTCACAAACACACAAAAACAAAAAACACAAAAAAAAACATGAAACAATCATACCTGGAAAATTTCAACTTTGAAAGATAGAGTATGAACCACTTTCAAAGCCTGGTTAGTAATCTGATTTTGCACAATCAAAATCAAACCACTGAGAGCGTCTCTATTCACAATCTGTCCAACAACGTTCCTGATCACATTCAGTTTCACCTTCCCTGGCCCACTAAAAATCACCAAAAACTACAAAATCCAACACAAACATCACAATAAATATAACAAACACAACAACTAAACAAGAATAATGAATGCTCAACATTAATAGAGACCCTTTTAGAGGGATCAGTGCTATGACTAGCTGTAAACCGGAGTCGATCAACATCCGGAGATTGACCATGAACTTGCCGAAATTCTTCGAGCGAGAGCTCGATTTCGGTTGACGGAATAGAGTAGCCTCTGTCTTTGAGCATCTCGAGTGTTGTTCTGCGAGAGAGGTAGTAACGGTGACTCTCAATGCTTCCATTGTCGCCCTGGGTGATTAGACACTTGCGTTGTTGCTGTTCTTGAGGTTGTACTTGTGGTGTGTCTCCGTTCTCAATCTCCATAGGGGTTGCAGTTTCGAGAGACAGGTTGTGTACTCCGTTTTGTTCTGCCATTATAACTCTCTTTAGCGTTCTCTACTTCGCTTCTGCCTCTTAACTCTCAACTCTATTGTACTTGTGTTGGGGGTTCTTTATTATTTTTTAGTAGTTATTTTTATTAAATGTTGACATAGGAAAATGTGAAATCAATGAATGTTTACAAAAATATATACCATTACTAATAATTATATACACAATTACATAATTATTCCTTTTTTACTTTATACTATTATGACTTTTACTAGTAATTTTTTCCATTTTGATTTTGTTTAAATTTTTTTTAAACATTAAAAATATTTTATTTATTTATTTTAATACTAATTAAATTAATTATAATATTAATTAAATATTTAAAATGTATATTCTAAGCCGCTTTAAGTCTAAAAAAAGGACGAAAACCAAATAGTGGCGGGCACTTACGACAAAGCAATAAATATATGAATTTTAAGTTTTACTTCACTTAGATGAACTTACTTGTAAAGTTTATTTTCACCGTTCAGATCTACTCGACGATTATCTGCATTTCATATCCACACAAACATTCAGATGCTAACTAATTCTTCTATTTAAAGAGATCATCACGTCATTTTTGTTGGTGCCCAAGGTGATGAAGAACATAAAAGAATAATTAAGAGAATATATTTATTGCTTTGCAATGACGGCTACAAAAGGTGTAAGAAATAATATATATTAAAATTTTAGTGCACAAGGTTAATAAATGAAGAAAAGTATGAGAGAATAATATTAAAGCTCTACAATGACGACTATAAAGTTGTAAGGAAGAATGATTGAACTATGATTGTTACAAATGATAACGAGTACTAGTCTATTTATACACAAAATAAATTTCCACGTAGGCCCTAACAAAAAAGGAAAACTTAATAACTAAGCAAACTAACTTAACAGCTACGCTAACAAAAGAACTAGAACTCCAGAAGCTAAACATACTTTTGGGCGTAACCTCAAAAGCTTCTGCTTCTGACTGATAATAACTTCTGACTAACAACCTCAGAAGCTTTACTGCTTCTGAGCAACACTACTTTTGAGTAATACATCAGAAGTTTCTGAATATAAATTACTTTGAACACCATCCCTTAATTCATATTTAGCTAACAAAAAACTATAACACCAATTTCATCCCTCAAATGAATAAGATGTTTAGTCTTGACATCCTTTGTCAGAACATCTGCAAGTTGCTTCTGGTTGCTACAATGTGCAACTCCATTCAGAAATGCAGATTTCACCTTGAAAACCCATCTGACGCTGATAGCTTTCTTCTTCTTTGGAAGCCCAGTTAACTCCCAAGTCTTATTTCTTTGTGGTCTCTGGACTTCTTCAAAATCTCCTTCTAATTCTGTAACAAAATCTTCTTCTGGACTTTCTTCAGAAGTTTGACTACCACCAGAAACTCCACCTTTGTTAATTTTTAGACCTCGTCCAAAACCACTACTTAAAAAAATACCTTTATTATATTTTATTAATAAAATAATAATAATAATAATAATAATAATAATAAAAATAAAAATAAAGAAAAAGAAAATAAAATAAAAATATAAAATTAAAGTCAGGGGGTCTGAAAATGATTTAGAGTGTAAATAAGCAAAACATATTTGTGTTGGAGTTAGGCCCAAGAATGATTTTTGTAATAAGAAAAGAAACAAAAATAAAAAAAGTTTGAGTTGAGCTACGTGTGATAAATAACAGGGGGTATTGTTGAGTAAATTAGGCAGGCCCAATGGAGGGAGGTCCAGCGCGCCTGTTCCAAACAAAAAAGGAAAACAGATAAAATGTGAAAAAAACTAAAAGGTCTCGCTCGGGCTCGAACCCAGAACCTTATAGAGGTAAGCCTTACGTGCGCGCTTGCTGCCACTAGGGTGGCCTGTTTCATCCATTAGTAATACAACAATCAATAAACTTATAATAAAACATGTTCATGTGATCAACTTCATCTTCTTCCTCACGCCAACCAGAGCTTTTGCAACTCATTCATTTCTCGTCCATTCTCAAAAGTATGAACATCAAACTTGTTAGAAATTTCATCACGATTTCAGAAATGTAAATAACTTAAGCTAACACTCAAAGATGAACACAAATTTCTAATGGTACAAAATTGTGACCTAATTTTTCAGAAAGTTCATCTTCAAAATTATCACTACTCAAGCAATATAAATGAATTCTAAGGACATGACTAGTTTCAGGGCTATGATGTCTACATTTTATCTTCACAAATGGAAAGCTAACAATGCCTATATGAAGAGTTCAAAAGTCAGAAAATGTACCTCAAAAATGGATTTCGTGTTTTGAGTTTGAGCTTGTTTCAAGGTGCTGCAATGATCAGGTTAGCTTCCTTGAGTCCTTAGGAAGCTAATGCAATGCTTAGCTTAAATGGAGAGTGGCTGAAATGGTCTGGAGAAGTCCAACTACAATACTCTATTTTTGGTTATGGAAGATGAAGAATATGGTGTTAAAGTTGGAAAACATAGATTTGGATAGCCTCTATATGTGTATTAGAGGCTTTGTGATGGATAAGAAGTGAAAACGCACGAGTGAATTTGAAGATTGAGTTTCAAAGTCAGAAATGACAAGTTTTTGTGCTTGTGTTGCAATTTCTGGTTTGAGGGAGAGTGAGGGTGTTTGAGGGCTTGCAAAATCGTGTGGTATGTTGCAAATGAAAGTTCAATTTATAGGCAAAGGGTTTGAAGGATTGAAATAATCAGAACACAAAGATCACATGTTATGAATTTTTGCTTATTTTTGAAGCAAACTTGAAACATCTTGTTCCAATATGAAGTAAAAGGCTTGTATAGTGATTGAGCACTTTATACATACCTCTTCTGATATTTATAAACTTAATGTGTGAAGAAGGAACAAGTTAGGAGCTCATGACAAGTTGACTTTGCATAAAGTTTGCTTTACAAGAATGGAATGGTTACTTTCTTTCCAAAATGGCAAATTGCTTTGGATAATGGCTTAATCACTTGGACCATACCTCAATCAATTATGCAAACAATTAATTATGGAGTGACTTACAAGTTAGAAGCCTGCAAAAACAAGATTGTGCAACATAGGCTTGAGATTTGAATTCTTGTTCGTCACAAAATAACCTATAATTCAAGTTTGAAACCCTAACTTCATCTCTTCAATTCTCCTAGCTCAAAAATGATCTAATTGAGTTCTTGGACATTTTGAAAAGCTTGGAAGATTATCTACAACTTTTATGTTGGCCATTTTGACAAAATACTCTTGTAGCTTGGTGAAAATTGACCAAGAAGTTAGGTCAAAAATCTACTAAGTACATAATCAGAGGTCTTCCTTCAACTGGAGGCATCAAGATGGGAGGTTCTTGTAAGTATTCTTTGATCTTGTCAAAGGCTGCTTGGAAGTCGTCGTTCCATCTGATTACTTAATCTTTCTTCAACAGTTTGAAGATTGGCTCACAAGTAGCAGTTAGGGGAGATATGAACTTGGAAATATAGTTGAGTCGACCTAAAAAAACCCTAACCTCCTTCTCAGTACAGGGAGTTGGAATTTCTTGTATGGCTTTTACTTTTGCAGGGTCGACCACGATACCTTTTACACTGACAACAAAACCTAGAAGCTTTCCAGACCTTATCCCGAAGGTGCATTTATTGGGATTCATCCTTAGCTTGTATTTCTTCAACCTTTAAAATAGCTTGTGAAGATGATCAAGGTGTTATTCCTAAGTTTGCGACCTTGCAATCATATCATCAACGTACACTTTTATCTCATGATGGATTATATCATGAAATAAAGCTACCAGAGCTCATTGATAGGTTTCCCCTGCATTCTTCAAACTGAAAGGCATGACCTTATAGCAGAAAGTGCCCCATTGTGTGACAAAGGTGGTCTTTTCCATGTCCTCAAGAGCCATCTTGATTTGGTTGTAGCCGGAGAAGCCATCCATGAAGGAGAAGACTTTATGTTGAGCAGTGTTGTCGACTAAGATGTCAATATACGGTAGTGGGAAATCATCCTTGGGATTGGCCCTATTGAAATCTTTGTAGTCTACACACATACAGACTTTTCCATCTTTCTTCGATACCGGGACCACATTTGCAACCCATTGGGGATATGATGTAACTTCCAAAAAACCTGCATAGAACTATTTCATTACCTCAGCTTTTATTTTCTCAGACATGTCTTACCGCATGCGGCGAACCTTTTGCTTGATTGGAGGATAATCTTTTCATTGGCAGACAATGAACCACAATGTCAGTATCAAGTCTCGACATATCTTCATATGAACAAGAAAACACCTCAACATAGTCGTACAACATCTAAACCAATATGTCGTTGATATTGTCTTATAAGTTGGTGCCGGTCTTGACTTCCCTCTTGTCTGTCTTAGTACCTAGGTTGATCACTTCAAATAGTTCCTCGTGCGGTTGAATGACATTTTACTCTTGCATCAGAAGTCTGGCTAGTTCCCCAGGTATTTCACAATCTTCTTCACCCTCGTCTTCGGCTTGGTAGATTGGATGTTCAAAGTCATAGATGGCAATAGCAGAATCATTGTCAATGAGATCTAGAGTGGATGTGGATCTAAAAATGGGCGTGTGTGCATGTAAGGTCACATGGCTATTTTGAAAATGCAATAAAGGGAAATAAAGACAATGAGCACAAAATTTGAATGCAAAAGAGTCCAATGTTTCTCATTAAATAATCATATGGCATATGAAAATGAACAAACCCTTAACAAATAGACCATGGTGCACCGGGCATGGAACATGGCTTAAAGTCATTGTTTCAATAGAATTACAGACATAGTTCTTAAATTAATAAAACGTTAAATGGTAATTACTCCTTGTTGAAGGAGATGGGAATGAAGTCTTTGGTATGCCAGTTGTTGAGTCCTTCATCAGCAGTCGGGTAGATCTAGTCATCAAAGTCACAGTCATCGCCAGAGTCTTCAAGAGCATTCACTTCATAATTACTGATGCGAAGAGGTGGTTTTCCTGCACGAGCACACCTGACCTCATTTTGAGCTTTAGAAGTGAAGCCCAAACCACATTTTTCTGATTTGAAAGCGATGTCAGGGAGTTGTCCCTAAATGGTACAACCTCCATCTTCAATCACAGCGCGGGCATCTTTAAGAGAAGCCATCCTAGGCACATCTTTAACAGCTTTTGGAATATCAGGAGTAGCCTTAGCAGCAACAACCATGGGAGAGACCACTTCAAAGGCTTGATAAGGAGTTTCTATGAACTTTCCATCCATCTCAACATACTTAAAAGAATTCAGATGGCTAACCATAAACTCTTCTTCACCACAGACGGTAACAATCTTTCCTTTGACTGGATATTTCAACTTTTAATGAAGTGTAGAAGTCACTGCTCCTGCCCCATGTATCCCAGGGCGTCCAAGTAGACAAGAGTAAGTAGGAAGGATATCCATAACGTAGAAAGTTGAATTGAAGATCTGAGACCCAACTTTGATGGGGAGATCAACTTTGCCATGGACCATCCTTTTTGATTCGTCGAAAGCCCTTACCATAATGTCACTTGGATTCAACACCAAACCTTCACAGTCTAATCGATCTAGGGCACCTTTGGTAGGACATTCATAGAGGAACCAATATCCACCAATACATGGGTTAGAGTGGTTCCTTTTGCATTCAATGGAGACATGCAAAGATTTATTGTGATTTCTTCCGGCGGGAGTTAAATCAGTATCCGAGAATCCCAATCCATTATCGACAGTCAAACTCGCTACACAATTTTCAAACTGATCAGACGTGGTCTCTTGAGGAACATGTGCATACTTTAAAATTTTTATCAATGCTTGAGCATGCGTATCTGAGCATAGTAATAAAGATAGCATAAAAATCTTCAAGGGGTTTTTCCCCAACTTCTCTACTATCTTATAATCACTTTTCCTTATAATCTTCGAAATCTCCTCCATTTCTTGAGTAGAGGGTTCCTCAGTAATAATGTCTTTGGCAGGTGCCTCCATCCTGGCAGGCTCAATCATCTTTTCTTTTCCCCTAGCATCAGTACTAGGTTTATCAATAGTAATGCGAACAGGTGTAGTTTTGGTGATTGGAGGAAAAATATAAGGAGAGAAAATTCTCCCCGTTCTAGTCACCTTGCTAGACCCATCAATGTTGGTAATATCAACAGTCTCGTCTCTATCAATCCAGGAGTCTTGTCTAATACCACGGTAGTATACTTCAGCGCCATAATTCCAAGGTACCACTTTATCGGAAGAATAAGGGACTGGCCCCGATGTGGTAATTATCAATGGAGTTATCCTCGGTTCATTGGAAATCCTAATAGGACCTTTTGAAGTGATCCTAACAGGTTTGTTGGAGATAATGATGATGGATGTGTCTTCAACTTCTTGAGGCACAATTTCAGTCAAACTTTTTACGGATGGAGTTCTTTCGAATAAGATCTCATGGTTGTATATTAGGTATTGGACACCTCTTTTTAGACATTCACAACCATTAATTTGCACAGCACATCAGCAACAATCTTCAAGGAAACCAAGGAAAACCCCGTCTTTCAACAAATGGTTTTTGACAAACTTTAGTGGAGTGGTTAAGTCATTAATAGAGGAAACAAAATCAGTATCTTCAATAGAGTTGACACATTTGCCATGGTTTGGCACAGGTGCGGTGATTACATTCGAAGTTTAAGGATGATCAAATTTAATTGTCTTGCTGTTAATGAGGTCTTGGATTTTATTCTTGAGAGACCAACAATCATTTGTGTCATGTCCGAGGCTATTCGAGTGGTAGGCACATTTGGCGTTGGGGTTGTATTTTGGAGAAGCAGTGTTAAGGTTGGAAGGAGGATCTCGCAAGTTCACCAAGTCAGCTTTCAAAAGGTGTTACAGAGTTTGAGATAATAGCATATTGATTTTGGTAAATTGTCTTCTTTGAGTATCCGGTCTTTGTTGATTATTTTGTTGACGAGGTCGTTGAGTTGGAATTGGATTGGAAATTAATACAGCCCCTACAGAATGGTGACAGTCATTCCTAGCACGACTTCTTAACCCATATACAACATTAATCTCTTTTTTGCCAATAAACGACATTTTCACAGCATTTGATGTAAAGGCAGAGGCCATGGGTATCTTTCCACTTTTAATACCGCTCTCAACCATTTCACTGGTAAAGATTAATTCAGTGAACCCAGATGAAAAGCTCCTAATCAGTAAGTTGAAAAATGGACCAGTCAATGTTCCAATGAACATATCTACCAATTCCCTGTCAGTCAATGGTGGATGCACCCTGTCATCCAGGTCTCTCCATTTCTGTGCATATTCTTTGAAGCCTTCATTGGAACCCATGGTCATTCCTTGTAACCGCACTCTAGTTGGCTCCATATTAACATTGTACTGATATTGACGGTAGAAGGTGGTGGCCAAGTCCTCCCAGGTATGGATGTTGGAACCTTCTAACTGGCAAAACCACTCCAACTGAGTCCAAAACAGACTCCCTTGAAAAAAGTGCACCCATAACTTCTTATCAGTGGTATGCAGTTGAATTTTACGGAAAGATCTCAAGTGAAGCTTTGGGCACGAAACGCCATCGTACTTGGTGAAAACTGGAATCTTGAATTTGTGGGGGATTCCTACCCTAGGAACCAAACCCAAATCACCAAAATCTAGGCCAGGCACAACTTAAATTTCCATAGCCTTCAATTTGTCCTCCAGTGGCTTATAGTTGTCTTCAGCCGGTGGATATTATTCGTCAAAGTAGTCCTCATCCTCAAAGATTGGATTGTTACCATCCTCAGCATGGGTGCTCCTTGCATCTTCATCCTGATTCTCATCCTCCTCGGAGGAGTCTTCTACCACTTGAACTTGTCTAACGGGGACCTTGAATATCTTTCCCATGTTGACCAAAGCCTTCTTCTTGGTCTTCTTCTTTGCAATCAGAAGTGACATCAGTTCTTGCTGCCCTTTAGCCAAATTGAGCAAGGTTTCTTGAAATTGAGAATTTTGTGTCTGCAAGTCCTTCATAGTCTGCTCAAGATCCATATTAATGAAATAAACAGTAGAAAGGTGAGGAAACATGTGTTGGAAAACCTGCTTATGTTATGATGCATGTAATGTGAATGCAAATGTTTTCAAGGACCTTTAAGATTTAAATTTGTTTAAACAAAGAAGGAGCAAACATTAATTATATTAATAAGTTCAAACGGTTACAAAAATTCCTCTTGGGCTTACAATGAAAGAAGAACAACAAAATGAAATTATACATCAAAAGACTCAGGTCTCCCATGGACGCTTCCTCTTTATACTAATGTAGGCATTCAAGTTCCGCTCGTCGTGGAGTTTCCTTGTGAGCTCTAACACTTTCTTCTCGCTTGTGTAGAATTGGGCTTAAAAGGTGTCTCACTCCCCCTTGATTTGAATCCACGACCTTTGCAATTCATCAAGAGTAGTAGGCATGTCAGGATGAAGAATAGTGTAGGGAACATCTCCTTCAGCAAAAGGCTCCTTGATGATAGGTAGGATGGCCTCATATGGCATCATGAGGTTTTGAGTGCGAGCTCGCACCCACTTGAGATAAGGCTCAAAAGGAATATAATTCTTATGCCCCAGCGTCTTGCTATCAACTTTTTTCACCATGCTCCAAGCTCGTACAAATCTTTGATGATAACCTTGGACATTGTTCTCATAGTCAAACATAATACCTTGGATAAGCGCGTCATGCGGACCATCCCTCAGAGCATAACTAAACTGTCATAGAGCCAAGCAAGGATTATAAGTGATACCTCCCCTAATTCCAAGAAGAGGGGCATTATGGAGTTCCCCATAATGGTCAATAATGATAACATCCTCCAAAGATCGAGAACACCAATGAATATCCGAATGCGAGAATGACATCAACCTATTAGACTATCTCATGCCTTGCTCATTCTTCAAAATAGATCGAGGAAGGTGCAAACCACCTAGCCAACAGAGGAGTGCAACACATAAGAATCCCCCTTCTCTTCATGGTGCGAGCATGAAGATAATGCAATATGTCTCCGAGTAAGGTAGGCACCAGGTTACGAGATAGAAAAACTTTGACCGTATTCACATATATGAGTTGGTCCGGGTTAGGAAATAGTACCATCCCATAAATTAGAAGGGCCAAAAACTCTTCGAAAGCTTTCAAATCCAAAGCATCCAAAAATTATTGAGCCTTCTCAAACGGAAACTTGGCTAGAAAACCCTTAACACCACTTCTTGTTTCCCAATTTGCCACAATGTCGGACCGTTGCAAATGTAAAGGTAGAGCAATCTACTCAGGTCTTTCTCAATACCAGTGAAGGGTGATTGATCAAGAATATGCACTACCAAGAGTTGAGAAAACTCCTCCATGGTGGGTACTAATTGGTAATTAGGAAATGTAAAGCAATGGTGTAAAGGGTCAAAGAACTGAAAGAGCACTTTCATCATGTCTTCATCAAGGCTTAAGGTAACCAGATTGAGAAGTCGACCATGTCTCTTGGTGAACGAAGAATTCTCAAGAACCCTTAACGCTAACTCTTTGAGTTAAGGAGGCACTCTTACGAGGTTTATTTGGATAGTATTCCTGCGAGTGAAAGCCATGTCCTACAAAACAAAACAAAACAAAGATAAATCTCTAGGTCCTTGAAATGGTTAGTGAAAATGCTATGGTATGATGCCATGATGTTATGTACACATAATCATATACAAGCACACAAACAAATCCTTAGGTTTAGGCTTGCATGGGGTTTATAGGTAAGTACCCTCTTGATGTTTAGTTGGTCCAACCTGTCCTAGAAAGTAACTGGGTTCTAGGGAATCTCAATATCACTGATCTTTCTTCATCGGGCATTATTTCAGCGCAAGCCTCTTTATTGGCAACCAAAATATCCTGAAAGTCCAATCTCAATGAGCGTAGTATCGAGTATCAACCAACTTTGAACTGCACCAAAGCCGGCTATCTCACTACTTCCTAATGGCCAAGTTGTTTAACTAAAGGTTCTACGGTTAGTTAGTGCTTAATGACACCACACAATGGCCCCATATTCTCATTGACTAGACTGAAGGCATACCAGTACCAATAAATGTGTCACACTATAGTAGCCATCGCTTCAACCATGTCGGTATACCCCCACACAGTCCCCACGATCTATTGCTACTTACCTAATAATATTCCCCGATCCTGGTAGAGAATCAATACAAAAACCCAAACAAGGACCCAAAAATGTAAAGCAAACAAATCAAACAATGAAAGAATTTAAAGGTGATCTAGTATCTAAGGTAACACCACTTTTAAGTATCTCCCCAACAGAGTCGCCAGTTCTATAATACAGTGAGAGAACTGCTTGGGTGTTTTGCATTTTATCGCAATTGTTACGGATAGCAAGAGTCGCCACCGAATTTTCGTTTATCCAATAAAGGAAAGGGTGAAAAGGACAGGAAAGACCTTTTGAGAATTTTCTTGAGTTCGGGGGGTAGGTTATGAAAATGGAAGGTGTTAGCACCTTTTTCATCTGTAGTTATCTACGAGCTCTTAGTTGCTAGCTCACTTTGAAATGCTTTATTTGAAATGTGTTTGTGATAATTTTGAAAGTATTTTTGAAAAGTGCCTTCGTTTAGGCGAACTTTGTGATGATTCTCGTCTCTATAAGAATGCATACAAAGTGTTGACTTTTGAAAATATTTCATTTGAAAGTGTTGGTGTGTTTGAAAGATGTTTTGAAAATGGTTGTCACTACAAGAAAATTAGTGTTTAACGACACAAAAATTGCGACAGTTATGTGATAACTGTCGTAATTGACATATAGAGACAGTGTTTACGACAGTTGACACCAACCGTCCCTAATATTTATTTTGCGACGGTATATTTAACCATCATAATATTATTATTACGACGGTAAAACAACCGTCGGCCCCCATTTAACACTTTTAACATTGATTTTTCACCAACAACTAGTCACGACGGTAAAATTAACCGTCCTAAAAGGCATATCACGACGGTAAAGCACCCGTCGCACCCTTAAACCTTTCACGACGGTAAAATTATCCGTCCTAAAATTCATTTCACGACGGTAAAACAACCGTCGCACCCAAAACCTTTAAAAATTCTCATGGGCACGACGGTAAAACACCCGTCGCCGTAAAAAAGTTAAAAAGCTCTTAAAAAGCTCTTATTCATTTCATTATTCTTGTTACAATTTTATTTTTACAGTGAACCCTTCATCTCTCTCCCGCGCAGCCTCTCACCCCCCAACCTTCAAACCCTAGCGTCATATCCTCTTCGCGACGACGGTGTACCCAGTTCTCCCTCAATCAAAACCCAACCACCAAAAACAAACAAAAAGCTAAAGATCTTACCCCTTTCGCGATTGCTTTATGACTTTCTGTCCGATTTGTTCTGATCTTCTTTCTCTCTTGCTTTGTAGATTCTGGCGAGTTCGAATGGAATAGCGGTGGCGAAGCTACGGTGATTAGCAATTAGGGTTTTAGATGTTTAAATCCTAATTGCTCTTTCTCTTTTCGTCTTCAACGACAACGCTGGTATCTCTTTCTTCGCGTTTTAGATGTTCTTATCCTATGTTGCAGTGAATCAGGCCATTACACTTATTTCAAGTGTATGTTGGTAGAAGAGTTAGTGGTGTAACTCCAAAAAATTTAAGTTTATACCCAGGTTGGTGGAACTCTGTTGCATTGGCCATCTAGCACCAGAAATTCTTAGTTATGTGAATATTTAATTGAAGAAGGAGCGGATGTAAATGATGTTGATAGAGCTGGTGAAACTCCTCTAATGAATGGCATCCTTTGACATAACAAAGAGGTATGCTTATTCTACCCATATACATATGTTCATTAGTGCATCACTTTCCATCTTTTCTTTCATCTTATCACTTCTTCTACTATTCAATTTCAGAATCTAGGTTGAGTTATTAAGAACAAAATTTCTAAGATGGTTCTGAAATTCTATTTTACTGTTGTTCTAGATCTGACTCTGGTTTCGTCAGTTTATAGGTATTTTAGTTGACACCTAATAAATGAGCACATCTGTGATCGGTGGATCTGGAACTGACTGTTTAACGCTGGTTCGCGAAATGTCGCGGTAAGCAAGAGTCGCCACCGTCTTTTATTTTCTCCAATTGGAAAGGACAAAAGCACAGAAAAATTCCTTATAGAGATTGCTCTCGGTTCGGGAGGTAGATTATAGAAAGGGAAGGTGTTAGCACCCTTTCTATCCATGGTTATCCATGGGCTCTTAGATACTTGCTCATATGTTTTCAAAAATGGTTTGTTTGCTTTTCAATGTGGGTTTAAAAGTTTCTTTTGAAAAATTTCAGATCGACTCGTACGTCAGAGTGCTTGAAAAGTTTGCTTTGAAAGCTTTTGAAAATGTGTCAGTGTGAAAAGTATTTTTTGATTTGTTTTGAAGTTTAGAGCAAGTATCTAGAGTCGTCTACCTACCCTAAGGAATTCGTCTGTGTAAATGTCCTTTAAAGTGGTGCCATCCCACCATTGAGAGGTAGGTAGCACCACCGTTGGAGGTATTCGGGTCAATTCGAAGGTTCGGGACATGGTGATCACCGGAGCAATAGGAAGACACCTTAGAAGCTACCCTCATGCCAGGTTCCCGGATCATGAGGACTTACTAAGACATCCTCTACTCGACGATCACCTTTCGAGGCAAGGCAACAGTGAGGCGTACCCTAGGGGTGGTGTGTGATTTGTGTGTCATGTTCAGTTATTTTGTCTTATTCATGTCAAGGTGATCTATGCGTTTGTTTTTATTTAGACATTCATTCTTGCATGCAATTATTAACAGTTAAAAAAGTTGCGGAAATTAAAGTTCCTAAACTATTACAAAGGCGCGGGTCCACATCGCCAAAATTAAACCAGGACCCGATTTGACAGAAAATAAAGAAGTAAAGTGCGAGAAATAAAATGTCCGAGTTTACAAGGCTTTGGGAGAATTACATAAATATTTAAAAGAAACGAAATAAAACGCACGAATTGAAATAAGATTGGAAACGAGGGCGTTGGACCCTTTTGAAGTTAAATTGAAATTAAAAATTAATTAATTATTTATTGAAATAAAAGAAGTGTTTTTTAGGTTTTTTTGTATTTATGAAATAAGAAAATTAAAATTAAAATTAAAAGAAACCCTAATTCTAAGTTATTTTTAATTATTTGAGAAAAATGTTAAAGTTTAACTTAATTTACTAAAGAATTTATGTACATGTTTATTTACAAAATAAATTAGTAATTAATAATAATAATAATGATGAGAAAATTATTTATTAAAAAAAAAATGATGAAAAAGTTAAAAAACCTAATTTCTACATATTTAATTTATTAAGAAAAATATTAAAGTTTTGAAACCTAAATTAATCTAATTAATTGTTTAAAGTTTATTTACAAAAATAATAATAGTAAAATTAATATTAATAAAATAAACATTTTTTTGATTTTTCTGTATTTTATATTTATTATGAAAATTATTTTATGGAATTAAAGGAAAACAATTAAAAAACAATTAAAAGAATAAAAAGGAAAAACAAATAAAAATTAAAAATTGAGCAAACCATAGGGGGTGTCTGGCCCAAGGGGAGGTTTTTTGAAGTATTGACTCCTGAGTACCGTGGTCTGCATTCTTTGGCCATTGGATTGAGTTTCATGCATAAGTTGTTCTACTTTGGCCAATTGGCTTTTGGCTTTTGGCTTTTGGCTTTTGGCCATTTGTGTTCTGGCTTCAACGTTCCCTTAATCTCTGGCTTAATGTCTGTCTCGCCATGTATTTGACTTTTGGCTTTTGGCCTTTTGGCCTTTTGACTTTTTGGCTTTTGGCCTCAACGTTCCTAAATAAACCTGGGATCCTGTCTAAATCTGCAGTTGAATCTCACGAACACATTAAATAAAATCATAAAAATTCAAATAAAACCAACATATGAAGAAATTTAATGTTTAGGCACAATATGACATGTATGAATGATTATACCCTTTTGATCATGGAGATCAAATCAACCTTACCCTTACTGGAAAATCAGTGGCCTGAATGCTTTTATGCTCTTTGGATCATGGAGATCAAGCCAGCCTTACCCTTACTGAAGAAGTAATAAGATGTTGGTTTGTAGCTGAGATGGTTTTGTTTGTAGTGAGAGAGGGATTTGTAATAAGGATTTCAAGGTTTTAGGGTTCTTGAGAGAGTTTGATATTCCAACAGTGTTGTGGCAAGGTTTTTTCTCTCTTTTTTTCTTCCCTCTTTTTTCTTTTTTTCTCCCCCCTTTTTTCTTTTTTTCTCCCCCTTGGTTTGTGTGACAAGAAGGTGATTATATAGTGGAAATTAGGGTAAAGAAAATGGGCTTTGAATGTGCAATTGGGCCTCCAATATTCACTTGAATTCGTCACTTTCCAGGCTAAATTGCAGGGACTTAAGTGCATTTTTTGAAGTTGAAATGTGAAAACAAAATGTAGCCGACATCGAGAACTAACTCCTGTCCGAAAATCGACTCAATCGGATAAACGGTGAATTAGTTATGAATTTTTGAAGTTTCAGCTCAGACAAACTTATTTTGGGCTCCAGTGTCGACTCTGACACGTTCTTCAATAAAAAACTGGTATTGATCGGTGCATAATCCGGTCTCGACTTTTGAAGCAAAGTTGTAGATCTACGAGTCAGGGACCTTGTGTAAAAATATGAGCCCAATCCGATAAAAATTGACCGAGTTATGAATTTTCGAAGTTTCGGCTCAGATGAAATAATATTCAGCATTCAGGATTTTCAGCGTGTCACGCACTCTGAGCAAAAAACGAAGGCCTTTTGAATACCGTTTGAACTCAATTCCTTCTGTGAAAATGTAGTCAACACAATTTGTGAAATTTTGGCACCGGAACCAGCTCAATACGATGAAAATCGACCAAGTTATGATTTTTTGAACATTACGCAAATAAACTTCTGTCACAAATTTTCTGCACGAAAATACTTGATAAATCCACATTTTTGAAGACCTTCTGATCGAAATTGGCTTCCAGCCGTGAGAGATGAAAACGTAGATGATATCAAGACGGAATTTTGGCCACCGGAACGGGTTCAAAACGAGTCACGATCTTCAAGTTATGAATTTTTTAGCGCGTAAAAACTGCACTTTCAGCACACTTTTTCACTATATTTCTTCAAGAAAACTCACACATTCGGATACCTTCTTTAAAGAATTGACTCTTGAGCCGAACCTGAATTTGAGAATACGTTATCAGAGATATCTTGGCGAAAGAACACCTGAATATAACGCGCCGGGTTGGACTTGTGAATTTTCTTGAAATGTTTTGAGAAATATGGGAGGGCAAATTTTGGGGTACAACAGTTGCCCCTGTTCAATCTTCTTAGACCTGAGGATGCAGATTGGCTGACGTGCCTTTCGTAATCCGAAGGTGGAAGATGATTGAACACTAGAGTGCCCAGAAATTTGCGCTCACATAGTAGCGGTGATGGTGGAAATGGGCTTATAGATGCCATTTAGAGGTTGATGAAATATGATGATGGGCTTATAGATGCCATCTGGATGTTGATCGCGTAGGAGATTCCTTAGCGAGAACCTGCATACCTGCAAAAGAACAAATGAGTACCTGACACGTTGCAGGAGCCGGTTTTTAGATGCTTGGTATAGATGGGTCCTGACTGGTTACAGGAGTTGAGTCTGGAGCTTCAAACGGCGATGAATGAACCAGGGATGGTTACTGCCTTAGCATGAATGGTAAGAGAATCTTGGGCGACTTTAACTTCAACAACGCTCGTTGAGAAAAATCTTGGGTGACTTTAACTGCAACAACGCTCGTTGAGAAAAATCTTGGGTGACTTTAACTTCAACAACGCTCGTTGAGAAAAATCTTGGGTGACTTTAACTTCAACAACGCTCGTTGAGAAAAATCTTGGGTGTCTTCTACTGGGATAAGAATCAGGGAGATCTTAGGGTCGATCTGACTGAACCAGAGGAGGTTTTTTTGATAAGGATGTGATGAAGGAATCTGAGATGATTGCTACTCCAAATATATGATGAAGGAATCTGGGACGATTACTACCTCAGCAGGATGATGAAGGAATCTGGGACGATTACTACCTCAGCAGAATGATGAAGGAATCTGGGACGATTACTACCTCAGCAGAATGATGAAGGAATCTGGGACGATTACTACCTCAGCAGGATAATGAAGGAATCTGGGACGATTACTACCTCAGTAGGATGATGAAGGAATCTGGGACGATTACTACCTCAGCAGGATGATGAAGGAATCTGGGACGATTACTACCTCAGCAGGATGATGAAGGAATCTGGGACGATTACTACCTCAGCAGGATGATGAAGGAATCTGGGACGATTACTACCTCAACGGGACGATGAGAGAACCTTTGGGCGATTACTACCTCAACGGGACGATGAGAGAACCTTGGACGATTACTACCTCAACGGGACGATGAGAGAACCTTTGGGCGATTACTACCTCAACGGGACGATGAGAGAACCTTGGACGATTACTACCTCAACGGGACGATGAGAGAACCTTTGGGCGATTACTACCTCAACGGGATGATGAGAGAACCTTGGACGATTACAACCTCAACGGGACGATGAGAGAACCTTTGGGCGATTACTACCTCAACAGAATGATGAGAGAACCTTTGGGCGATTACTACCTCAACGGGACGATGAGAGAACCTTTGGGCGATTACTACCTCAACAGAATGATGAAGGAATCTTGGACGTCTTCTACTTCAAAAGGTAAAGACTTTTATCTGTTGATCGTTCTTTTCCTGAAAAAGTAACGAGTTAGTTGTATGCAATGTCATAATGTATGACATGCATGATGTCATGATGTTCTAAAAAATAAATGAGATTGGGGTGATATGACGCGTCTATGCATGCTATAATGATGTATGTGACGTTTTATGAATGTGTTTTTCGTCTAGGAAAGTAAATCCTTGACGGGTGCCGGGAAGTCGTATCCTGGGCTGATGTTGAAGAATAGATTTTGCTTCCGCTGGGGATGATAACTGCAAGAATACCGGTAGGAGAAGATGACCCCGTTGCGGAATAAACCTGGCAAATGGAAGATTCTGCGGGGAGCAAAGATACTCTAGTGACCATGCTGGGAAGCAATACTCTGTGGGAAGAGGGATACCTTGCTGAGTGTTGATAATAGTTTGCTGGGGATACCCTTGTTGTTGGAAGTGTTGATGGACTTCGCTGGGGAGTAAGAGGACTTCGTCGAGGGCGATCTTTCCGTGGCTTTTGGCTGAGGATAACCCAGTTATATCCTGTTAAGGAAATAACTCTTTGAATAAAGCCGGACGACGCGTTCGTGCTCTGCGAGGGATAAGCTTCCAGAATCTACTGGGGGTAAGCTTACTGCTTGGGGAGATAAATTCCAATTTTCCTGGGGAGCTGGATTGGACTCTCTTGGGAAGTTTTGATATGCTGGGGAAGTGATTCCTTTGAATGTCTGGTATACCTCCGGGGGACAATCTTTAGATCAAGACTGCTCGGGATGCTTGTTAAGAATATGTACACATGCCGCTGGGGAACGTTGAGATCTATTGGAGGATACTCAACTTCTTTGAGATTGGATAACTCTGCTTGGAGAAGAATGCACTGACTGCTGACTTACTCTCTGAGGAATTGAGATGTACTGGTCATGTTCTTTAGCTGAACCTATCTTGGTACCTTGGAGGATGGAACAATTAGATTGCTTAGACAACTCCTTATTGCCCCTGTTTCTATGGGAGAGGAAGACCTGTGGAGGTGCTTGGTGATTGCCGATTGACAAATCTTCTTTTGGTAGGCGAGTGACAAGATGCTGGGACATAGTTGTACGCTTTTGATCCCTAACTTTTGCCTGGACCGCCCTTTCGGGTTTTCAGTCCATCGGGATACCCATTTTTGCCCAAGCCGCCTTTTCAGGTTTTCGACTTGCCGGGTGTACAGATTTTTTCATTTCATCCCTTCATTCTGCCCGAACCCTTTTGGTTCGCCGGGAAGCCCTTATTTTTGCCTAGGTGTGTCAACCTAGCGGGTCTTTGATTGTGCGTAGTATTTTTTCGACTATGTCCGTGCTTTCAGAATGTAGGGAGTTGCCCCTGTTAGAAGTGTTTTGTCACGCCACCAGAAGGTGTTTGATCAGACAAGATTCGTTGTTGAAATGCCCCAAGTGACTCAGGCGGAGATTTGCCCCAGGCTATTTGGTCTTTGAGATATTCTCCGAACCTTGGCTTAATTGCCCCAGATAATGGACCATGGTCATGTCTGCCCCTTGATTGGAGGTACTTCTGTTCATTAGGCATTCGTCGTGCGAACTTCTATGCTGTTCAAACAAAAAGTCATATGCAAACAAAGTTATGTTAAAAATGCAAAGCCTATGTCTGTCTTGAAGATTTTGAAAATGCATTCTTTTTTTCCATAAAACAAATGAATGTTTGTAAAACGTGATGTCAACTCCGTATT
Organism: Vicia faba; assembly: GCA_948472305.1. Lineage (NCBI taxonomy): Eukaryota > Viridiplantae > Streptophyta > Magnoliopsida > Fabales > Fabaceae > Vicia > Vicia faba. The sequence continues at coordinate 707,238,425 of OX451740.1, forward strand.
TACCGTAGGCCTTCAGGAGTCAGGATACCTTTCGTAACAGTATGCTTTCGAACTAACCCATGCTTCAGCTAGGACTTTTAAGGGTTATAACGTGGCCTGGTTCACGGTTTTAAGAAACAAAGGATAAAGGCTCAAATTTTATTTGTACCCACCAGTTCTTCGTGATGTTCTCCAAACCTAAACTCAGTTGATCGTGCGTTAGACCTTGGTTGAGTCCTTGCTTTGATATACTAGCGATGGTTCGGATATTGACAGTATATTTTGGTTAGGTAGTCATTTCCTTTTTTGTTGAAGGTTTGTAGGACCTCTTTCTTTTTTGATTTCGTTATCCCTATTTTTTTTTTTGCCTGAACTGTTTCCTTTTTGGAATTACAGTCAGCGGGATGCCCCAGTTTCATAAGTCCCTTTTTATAGGTTTTGACTTCTTGGGCTTTTCGTTTATGATTTTTTTTTTTATAATGACTGCCTGTCCTTTTGATTGTTCTGAACCATCACTGTCTTTCTTTTTTTTGTAAGGATCTCTTTGGTGCCATTCGTTATGCACTTGGATCAACTGAGAGACTACCCTGCCCCAGGTTATGATTAAGGGTTTTAAATTTCGAAAAGGAAAACTCCTACTTCTTTGGCTCAGAGGGGTTGACGAGGGATTATCATCCTTATAACTCCAGTGTTTAGGAATTGAAACAATGCCTGTACCTCATCAGCGGGGTCTGTTCAAAAGCATACTGTAGATCGTGGTATCGTTTTCGTCATCCTCCCTCAAGAGGCTTAGAATTAAAGAGAGTTGACATCAGAAAAAATATGAAAATAATTTGCGTTTAGTGAATACGAATATATTGATTCAAAATAGACATAAGCGATGCATTAATGTGATAACAATGTTTAACATGAATAAATGTTTGAACAATCAAAGAAAAATACAACTTGAACATTTGAATGAACAAAAGACATTCTCGATGATTTGGTGTAGGATCAGTGTTCAAACTCGACCTCCTTGGCGTTAATCAAATCCTGGATCTTGTTCTTCAAGGTCCAACAGTCGTCGGTGTCATGTCCAGGACTGTCAGAATGGTAGGCACATCTCACACCCGGGTTGTACTTGGGAGAGGAAGTGTCAGGATTTTGAGGAGGATCCTTTAGTGTGATCATTTTCGCCTTCAGCAATTGCTGTAATGCCTGAGACAAAGACATGTTGATGTCAGTATACTTCCTATCCTGATGCTTTATCCTACGCCTATTGCTCTTTCTTGGTTGAACGGGCGTGGGATCAGAAATCTGGATTGCCCCTACATCATGACGACCCTTTTTACCATGTATAGCATTGGACTCTTTCTTTCCACTGTGGGGCTTTTTATCAGAAGGTGCAGCCTCTTGAATTTTCCCAGACCGGATACCAGCTTCTATTCGCTCTCCAGTCAAGATAAGATCTGTGAATCCAGTAGACGAATTCCCAATTAGGTGGTTGTAGAACGGACCAGACAGGGTCCCCAAGAACATATCGACAAGTTCCCGATCAGTCAGAGGTGGTTGTACCCTTCCAGCAAGATCCCTCCATTTCTGCGCATATTCTTTAAAACCTTCACTTGATCCTAACGACATACCCTGGAGTTGAGTACGCGTAGGAGCAAGGTCGGCATTGTATTGATACTGCTTGTAGAAAGCAGTTGCCAACTCCTCCCAGTTACGAACCTTGGTCCCATCTAGCTGATAGAACCATTCGAGATGAGTCCCTGAAAGACTCTCCTGAAAGAAGTGGATCCACAAATTCTTGTCCACCGTATATGGTTGAATCTTCCGAACATAGGACCTGAGATGTAACTTGGGACAAGACGCCCCGTCATACTTGGTAAAGGATGGTGCCTTGAACTTCCGAGGGATAATCACACCAGTTGACAAACCCAAATCTCCAAGATCCAGCCCAGGTACCCGTTGGATCTCCATAGCATTCAGCCTATCCTCCAACTGTTTGTACTTGTCCTCAGCAGGAGGGTACTGTTCGTCGTTGAAATCTGTCTCGTTGTCGGAGACCACTGGACTAGGCACCTCTCTCTCATGGTGACTGCTTTCCCTCACAGATGGGGTAGTCCTCTCAGTTTCAGTCTGCGGTGTATTCCCAGATCTGCGCCTAGGGCTGAACAAGACAGTCCTCTTCTTCTTCTTGTCCTTCTTCAAGAGCAGAGCCTTCAGATCTTTTTGCCCCTGGGTCAAATTCATGATCAGCTCTTGGAACTGGGCGTTCTGAGCCTGGAGGTCCTTGATAGTCTGCTCGGCTGATGATTCAGGATTCATGACGATCGGCTGAAATAAACAGCGGAGAAGGGTAAGCAACCTGTCAAAGGGATACCTGCAATGCAATGAGATGTATGACATGCATGTAATGTTTTCAAGGACCTCGCGGGGTAAACAGAGAAACTGTTAGAGTTGAAAACCGGTAAGAGTCCTTCTTCAAGGGTCAAAGGCTCATCATATCCAGTGGGTCATAGCCCCTGACAACCTTGGCTAGAGGAAAATAAATCCTCTTTGCCCCTGGCTAGATAGTTTGTTCATCATGACCTGCATCACAAGCCCTTGAGATCCTTGAAATGGGTTAGGATGTATGCAATGGTATGATGTCATGCTATGCATGGGGTGATGTAAGTAACCCTGTTATGAGTCCCAATTAAGGACTATAAACAACCCTGCAAGAAATTCAGTATACTTTGCTATGAGTCCCAATTAAGGACTTAAAACATAACCTGCAAGAAACTTAGTACCCTGTTATGGGTCCCCATTAAGGACTACAAGCCAACCCTGCAAGTAATTCCTGTGTTAGATAACAAGCATGCAAATAGTCAAGTACGAAGGCACACAAGTCACACAAGAGAAGCCCTTAGAGTTTAAGGCCAGCATGGGGTCTGGGTAGTACCCTCTTGAAGTTGGTGGGTTCAACCTGTCCTAATCAAAGTAACCGGGTTCTAAGGTTCCCAATGTCACAGGATTGCTTTCATTGTTCATCGTTTCGATTTAGCCACTGAACTGGCGACCGAAATATTCCAGGAAAGCAACCCTCAATTGAGTGTAGTATCGAGTATCAACCAACCTCGGACTGCACCAAAGTCAGTTATCTCACTACCCTAAAGAGGCCAAGATAGTTCAATTAAGGTTCCTAAGGTCTGTTGATGCTTCACGACACCACGCGGAGGCCCCGTACTCTCCTTGACTGAACTCAAGGGTTACCGGTACACACCAAAGTGCCACATCAACGTAGCAGACTGTTTCAACCATGTCGGTATACCCCGCACAGTTCCCTCACAGCCTTGTTGCTACTTTCTAAGAAAGGTATCCCCAGATCCGGGTTAGGACCTATAGAACTCCCAAGCAACCCACAATAATAAAGCAAGCAAAGAAGACAATTGAAAACATAGTTATGACCTAGCCCTAAGGTACACCTCACTTTAAGTTAAATCCCCAGCAGAGTCGCCAGTTCTGTGATCGGTGGATCTGGAACTGACTGTTTAACGCTGGTTCGCGAAATGTCGCGGTAAGCAAGAGTCGCCACCGTCTTTTATTTTCTCCAATTGGAAAGGACAAAAGCACAGAAAAATTCCTTATAGAGATTGCTCTCGGTTCGGGAGGTAGATTATAGAAAGGGAAGGTGTTAGCACCCTTTCTATCCATGGTTATCCATGGGCTCTTAGATACTTGCTCATATGTTTTCAAAAATGGTTTGTTTGCTTTTCAATGTGGGTTTAAAAGTTTCTTTTGAAAAATTTCAGATCGACTCGTACGTCAGAGTGCTTGAAAAGTTTGCTTTGAAAGCTTTTGAAAATGTGTCAGTGTGAAAAGTATTTTTTGATTTGTTTTGAAGTTTAGAGCAAGTATCTAGAGTCGTCTACCTACCCTAAGGAATTCGTCTGTGTAAATGTCCTTTAAAGTGGTGCCATCCCACCATTGAGAGGTAGGTAGCACCACCGTTGGAGGTATTCGGGTCAATTCGAAGGTTCGGGACATGGTGATCACCGGAGCAATAGGAAGACACCTTAGAAGCTACCCTCATGCCAGGTTCCCGGATCATGAGGACTTACTAAGACATCCTCTACTCGACGATCACCTTTCGAGGCAAGGCAACAGTGAGGCGTACCCTAGGGGTGGTGTGTGATTTGTGTGTCATGTTCAGTTATTTTGTCTTATTCATGTCAAGGTGATCTATGCGTTTGTTTTTATTTAGACATTCATTCTTGCATGCAATTATTAACAGTTAAAAAAGTTGCGGAAATTAAAGTTCCTAAACTATTACAAAGGCGCGGGTCCACATCGCCAAAATTAAACCAGGACCCGATTTGACAGAAAATAAAGAAGTAAAGTGCGAGAAATAAAATGTCCGAGTTTACAAGGCTTTGGGAGAATTACATAAATATTTAAAAGAAACGAAATAAAACGCACGAATTGAAATAAGATTGGAAACGAGGGCGTTGGACCCTTTTGAAGTTAAATTGAAATTAAAAATTAATTAATTATTTATTGAAATAAAAGAAGTGTTTTTTAGGTTTTTTTGTATTTATGAAATAAGAAAATTAAAATTAAAATTAAAAGAAACCCTAATTCTAAGTTATTTTTAATTATTTGAGAAAAATGTTAAAGTTTAACTTAATTTACTAAAGAATTTATGTACATGTTTATTTACAAAATAAATTAGTAATTAATAATAATAATAATGATGAGAAAATTATTTATTAAAAAAAAAATGATGAAAAAGTTAAAAAACCTAATTTCTACATATTTAATTTATTAAGAAAAATATTAAAGTTTTGAAACCTAAATTAATCTAATTAATTGTTTAAAGTTTATTTACAAAAATAATAATAGTAAAATTAATATTAATAAAATAAACATTTTTTTGATTTTTCTGTATTTTATATTTATTATGAAAATTATTTTATGGAATTAAAGGAAAACAATTAAAAAACAATTAAAAGAATAAAAAGGAAAAACAAATAAAAATTAAAAATTGAGCAAACCATAGGGGGTGTCTGGCCCAAGGGGAGGTTTTTTGAAGTATTGACTCCTGAGTACCGTGGTCTGCATTCTTTGGCCATTGGATTGAGTTTCATGCATAAGTTGTTCTACTTTGGCCAATTGGCTTTTGGCTTTTGGCTTTTGGCTTTTGGCCATTTGTGTTCTGGCTTCAACGTTCCCTTAATCTCTGGCTTAATGTCTGTCTCGCCATGTATTTGACTTTTGGCTTTTGGCCTTTTGGCCTTTTGACTTTTTGGCTTTTGGCCTCAACGTTCCTAAATAAACCTGGGATCCTGTCTAAATCTGCAGTTGAATCTCACGAACACATTAAATAAAATCATAAAAATTCAAATAAAACCAACATATGAAGAAATTTAATGTTTAGGCACAATATGGCATGTATGAATGATTATACCCTTTTGATCATGGAGATCAAATCAACCTTACCCTTACTGGAAAATCAGTGGCCTGAATGCTTTTATGCTCTTTGGATCATGGAGATCAAGCCAGCCTTACCCTTACTGAAGAAGTAATAAGATGTTGGTTTGTAGCTGAGATGGTTTTGTTTGTAGTGAGAGAGGGATTTGTAATAAGGATTTCAAGGTTTTAGGGTTCTTGAGAGAGTTTGATATTCCAACAGTGTTGTGGCAAGGTTTTTTCTCTCTTTTTTTCTTCCCTCTTTTTTCTTTTTTTCTCCCCCCTTTTTTCTTTTTTTCTCCCCCTTGGTTTGTGTGACAAGAAGGTGATTATATAGTGGAAATTAGGGTAAAGAAAATGGGCTTTGAATGTGCAATTGGGCCTCCAATATTCACTTGAATTCGTCACTTTCCAGGCTAAATCGCAGGGACTTAAGTGCATTTTTTGAAGTTGAAATGTGAAAACAAAATGTAGCCGACATCGAGAACTAACTCCTGTCCGAAAATCGACTCAATCGGATAAACGGTGAATTAGTTATGAATTTTTGAAGTTTCAGCTCAGACAAACTTATTTTGGGCTCCAGTGTCGACTCTGACACGTTCTTCAATAAAAAACTGGTATTGATCGGTGCATAATCCGGTCTCGACTTTTGAAGCAAAGTTGTAGATCTACGAGTCAGGGACCTTGTGTAAAAATATGAGCCCAATCCGATAAAAATTGACCGAGTTATGAATTTTCGAAGTTTCGGCTCAGATGAAATAATATTCAGCATTCAGGATTTTCAGCGTGTCACGCACTCTGAGCAAAAAACGAAGGCCTTTTGAATACCGTTTGAACTCAATTCCTTCTGTGAAAATGTAGTCAACTCAATTTGTGAAATTTTGGCACCGGAACCAGCTCAATACGATGAAAATCGACCAAGTTATGATTTTTTGAACATTACGCAAATAAACTTCTGTCACAAATTTTCTGCACGAAAATACTTGATAAATCCACATTTTTGAAGACCTTCTGATCGAAATTGGCTTCCAGCCGTGAGAGATGAAAACGTAGATGATATCAAGACGGAATTTTGGCCACCGGAACGGGTTCAAAACGAGTCACGATCTTCAAGTTATGAATTTTTTAGCGCGTAAAAACTGCACTTTCAGCACACTTTTTCACTATATTTCTTCAAGAAAACTCACACATTCGGATACCTTCTTTAAAGAATTGACTCTTGAGCCGAACCTGAATTTGAGAATACGTTATCAGAGATATCTTGGCGAAAGAACACCTGAATATAACGCGCCGGGTTGGACTTGTGAATTTTCTTGAAATGTTTTGAGAAATATGGGAGGGCAAATTTTGGGGTACAACAACATCTAATACCCTAAGTACCAATATCAGTAATTACACTCTTTTTGATAAAAATAGTTATAAGTTAGGAGAAATCTTCTATCTGATGATGGTAACTTACAGTGGATAATGGACTATTATATTTCCATATGGAATCACTAAATTGATTTGTATTTGGTTTTGATGAAATGCAGTAGTTTGATTTTACAGATAAATATAGAGGAAAACATGACAGCAACATCATAGTTGCACAAAAGTACTACATATCTATCAGTGGCTATAATGTAAGATTTTTTGGTTCAATGCAATTCTGGATCAATATAAAAAAAACTATACATTTGAAATTTGAAATGAATATTCGAATTATAATTGAATGCACATGATGAATTTCTATGTCCTGCTGCATGGTTGTATTAAGCATCTAACAACCAATATTACTTGGATTACCTTGGTAGAAATGGCGACTCCATGGGAGAAATTGGTTCGCAAATGACTTCCCTGAAATGCTTGAGCCTCATTGAACTCGGACAACAATCCTGCTTGTGCATTTTTTCCATCTTCCCCAGTTACATTACCACTTATGCATTGCACCTTCTTCTGAATCACTGTGTCGTCGTGAATATTAAAAGATAAGTGATTCTTCATAATCTCTATTTGATTCACAATATTTACACTGCAACTTGTCATGTCAATTGCTTTGAAACATGATGCCTGACTGTTATAAATAATTTATGATGCAGGTCAGTTCATTGGTTGATGGCATGTGCAACATAGCATGTGGTATGTTGGACTCCTTGCTCCATAATTTTGCCAAAATTGCCCTAATTGCTCCACAACACGCCACGTCTTATGTTTTCAACATGACACGTCTTATGTTTTCAAACTATCAACTACACCTCTTTTCTTTATCAAAATGTAAAGATGCATTTCAAAACAAAAACTTCTGCTGCCCTACTTGATATCAAGATTGATCGAGAAATATTGGATTCAGTTACAGTTGCCCTTAAAGAATGTTTGTTTCTTTCATATCAGAATATGCAGAATATTATTCTATTGTTTTCTATTGCTGTGAGTTTTTAAACTTCCAATGTTAATTTATTTGTTCTAAAACAAATTATACAGATTTTCGCAATGACGTCTCATTAGTCTTGTTGTTGGATTGGTACTGCTGCTATTGGCTCCTATTATTAGCAGTTGGGTTTCGTTTTATTATAATAGTTCAATGACCATATGAATCTTTCTTGTGCTTACAATATTTTTTAATGTATATTACATCATCTTATATTTCATTTATTTGCATCAGGCTCTACGTTTGGAGTAACTCGACGTCGATTTCGGGTTTATGTACATGCTATTATTCTATTTACATATTATTATTCTATTTGCAGGTTCAGCATCTGATTGCAGAAGTCAGTGAAATTATGACTAATGATACTGTAGATAAGGATGGTTTGTGGAAAAACAAACTCATTGATCAGTCATTGGAGCTTTTAGATTATTTACCTCAAGCAATTCAAGACATTTGCTTCTTGAAAGAGATCCACATGGAAATGTTCAAGTACCTAAAGTTGCATATCATTATATTTTGTGTTCATTTGTCTTCTTTATCCAATTTTGAATCAGTATCATTTTCTACCATGACAATTTGAGAGTTTTCTTGTACAGGCCAGGGTTTACTTTAATAAAATACAATGCTTCTATTTTGAGGAGCAGCAACTAATTCTTGGAGAGCAGATTGATATGCCATTAAGTAGTTTTCTCAGTCTGAACTCAAGTATTCAATAATATTCCTGCCATATTTAGTTTGTAATATATTATTGACATTATCTTTATCTTCTACATAAAGGTATGGGAAAAGGAGCCATATCCAGTAGCGGGGACAACAACCGGGATGCATATTTGAATATGTCGATTGCAGTTCTTGCTACCCTTTGTCGTGTTCCAGAGATTATATCCTCTGAAGACTTGATTTCCAAGATCCCAGTGATATTGGAAGTAATTTCCACCCAGTATAATGTTTTTCTTTTCTTTCGCATTACTTATTCTAATTTCCACTATCGCTGTGTCAACGAGTCTCTCAGCCCCTACACATTTTGTTCGCTATTCTCACAGTCAACTATAGTATTTCCTTTCTTAACTGATCCGTTAAACCAAACCTGCTTTACATGTACCTCAGGAACCAAACACGTTCTTTTCAAAGAGAAAAGGGAACGAAAAGGAAATTCTAATCGCTTCTTTTTAGGTTCTCATCTTAAAATGTTGTTTAATCTTCTATAGTTGCTTAATTGTTCATTTATTCGGTTATTTGACGAATCTTATCGTAGGTTGTGAGGAAAATTCAGTTGCAAATTCATGAATTTGATTCTTCTTCGAATAAAGAGGACTTGCACGGTTCAGAGAAGCACTGTTGCATCCATCAATGTCTACCAAAAATTGTGACTAAAATAGTAAGTGTCAGAACCAACAATTCATTGGCATTCTTTCTGTTATTTGTATTTTCTATGTTGTAGGTGAATTTGTTAGCTGTTGAAATTTGTTCAACATGTTGCGATTAATAATTACTTTCATTCTACATGCTGTGATACCTAGACAAATATTATTGAGTCAATACGAATTTAGGAAATTATAGACATTTTATTAGTAAGCTCATGCTGCCCTGTTATGAAAAAAGTTGGTATTGACTCAAATCGACCTCAAGTCATTTTTGTCATTAAAGATGTAGGGATTTTGTAACATCTGTTGACTCTTTGTTTCTTTTGTTAATATTTCCTTTATTCTCTAATGATTGTATTTCTAATTCATGTTGACTTGTGCAACCAATCATCTATTGTGTCATTTTCATCTCAATGACACCAAGTTTACATTATTTTTTGTTGTTTGACTGAATTTCATATTAATTTATACCTTGACACTCATTGCATGGGTTGATCTGGGTAAACTTGCAAGTTGTATTGATAGATGTAGAATTGATAAAAGTTGTATTGTAGTTATCAAGACTATGTAAGATTTTATCTTCCACAGGTAAAATAGAGCTCTTTTCCTGTGACTTTTATTTAGAACAGGTATTTGAATTTACATTGATCATTATCAACATAACATGTATTGCACATGTAGTTTACAAATGTTTCCAAAAAACTGAACATGTCAGCTTTACTAGGTGGCATGGAATCATTGGAAGACTAGTTCAAAAGAAGATAACTGGGCTATATGGAACTGAATTTCTTGTTTTTTCAGCATGCTTTGCACTCAACAATACAATGCCGAAAAAAGGTAATAGTATTATTCTTGAACTTCTCACAACAGTCATAGAACCTTATAAACAAGATGCAAAAAGAGGCTAATGCGTTTGTTTTTTGCAGGACAACCTTTGATCATTAGCAATAACGGAGCAAGTGGCGTTTATCCAGGTTCTACCAATCTTGCTTATCAACAAGCAATAGACGATGGAGCTGACATTATAGATTGCTCGGTTCAAATGACAAAAGATGGAATTTCATTCTGCTCAAATACAGCAGCAGACCTAATGGCAGATACAACTGCTATGACTAAATTCATGTCGCGGACTTCCAATGTTCCAGAAATTCAACCAAATAGTGGAATTTTCTCCTTCGATCTCACGTGGAACGAGATCCAAAGCTTGCAACGTAATGCTTCCGTTTGACTTCAAAAATTCATGAAGAATGGTGGATAGCAACGTAATGATTATGGAACTCGCATTTTACATGATTATGGAACACACATTTTTTTGGATATTATAATGCTTATTTGATGTTAAATATTTTTTATTGAAATTATTTTTACTATATTACAAAGTGATAGAAAATAAAACAAAAAATAATACTATAAATAAATATATTAAAGAAGAAATAATTTAAAGAAAAAAATAACACAAAAAAAAAACTATATTTAAATTTTTTACATAGATAATAATTTAAATAAAAAATATATATAATAGAAAAATAAAAAAAAATCAAGACATAAACAAAAGTCATGGCGACAGTACCGAACCGTCGTAATCAACAATTAAAAATAATCAACAAAAGTCATGACGGTATCGAACCGTCGCCATAAACAATTTAATCAATTTCAAAAGATATTCACGACAGTATCGAACCGTCGCCATCAATAATTAAAAGAAACTCAAAAGATAGTCACGACGGTATCAACCCGTCGTAAACTTGAACGACAGTTTTTGTAACCGTCGCGAAATAGGTTGGGGACACACACTTCTGCGACGGTAAAGCAACCATCGTGGAAAGCAAATTGCGACGGTTTTAACCGTCGTAATCTACAAAAATACCTGTCGCAATCTGCCAATTTTCTTGTAGTGTGTGAGCAAGAAACTACGAATGTTTTACCTACTCAAAAAGTCTTTATTCATTTTCTCCTCCTTTAGATATTGCTATCTTACCATTGATTGATAAGAAGCCTTATCATTGGATGTTAAGGGACGGGCATGGGTCATCGTATAGTCATAGAAAGCAACATTGTAAGATATCTTAGCAATTTTTGTAAGGGTCTAAGATCATTTATGAAGGCAACATTTGAAGGGTCGTCGAAGGACTATGATCTTGTTTTTTGATTGTTTTTGCTAAAGTATCTCACGTTTGTGTAACATGACTATTTTTATCTTAGGAAACAAGTGAGGTTAACCCTAGAGGTGCAAATGTGCAAAGTGTTTGTTTTTCATACATTTTTGTCTTTTGATTTAGGGTTTTCTACTTGTTGATTTTATGTCTTGTCATACAAATCCTAATTACTAGCATTTATATTGAAAGCGATAAATTGCGGAAATTTAAAATTCTACGCTATTACATCATTTGGGGATGGGGATACAAATTTACAAATGGGGGATGAAAGCAAATAAATCCTAATTTACTATTACAACCATATTGAATATGAACAAATAATGTACAAGAATGTATAGTAATATACAAGGAAAAAATTATTTTTGTTTGAATTTTTTGAAAGGGGTTTAATTATAATTAAGCTAAAGAAATAAGTAATTAATTCAAATAAACTAACCTAAATTAATTTAGAAAAAGAACAAGCTCTTCGGGTTTTATAAAAAAAGTTTTAACCTAGTTAAACTTAATAAAAAGAGATTAATTAAAAATCCTAAATTCTAAGTTAATTAATATACAAAAAAAAAATTAAAATAAATCTAAGCCTAAATTGATTTAATTAGAAAAAAGAAATTAAGTTCACTAAGAAAATATTTTTGGTCTTTTGTTTAAAAAACTAAAAATAAACTTAAAATATCTAAATAATAAACATAATATATTTTTGATATTTTTGATTAATAAAATGATAATAATAGTAATAATAATAATAATAATAATAATAATAATAATAATAATAGTAATAATAATAATAATAATAATAATAATAATAATAATAATAATAATAATAATAATAATAATAATAATAATAATAATAATAATAATAAAGAAAAAGAAAAAAAATTAAAGTCAGGGGGGTCTGAAAATGATTTAGGGTGTAAATAAGCAAAACAAATTTTTGTTGGAGTTAGGCCTAAGAATGATTTTTGTAATCTGAAAAGAAACAAAAAAAGTTTGAGTTAGAATGCGTGTGATAAATAACAGGCGGGTATTGTTGAGTAAATGAGGCAGACCCAATGGAGGGAGGCCCAGCGCGCCTGTTCCAAACAAAAAAGGAAAACACATAAAAATGTGAAAAAAACCAAAAGGTCTCGCTGGGGTTCAAACCTAGGACCTTATAGAGGTATGTCTTACGCGCGCGCTTGCTGCCATTGGGGTGACCTGTTTCATCCGTTAGTATTACAACAATCAATAAACTTAAAATAAAACATGTTCATGTGATCAACTTCATCTTCTTCCTCGCGCTAGCCAGAGCTTTTGCAACTCATTCATTTCCCATCCATTCTTAAAAGTATGAACATCAAACTTGTTAGAAATTTCATCACGATTTCAGAAATTTAAATAACTTAAGTTAACACTCAAAGATGAACACGAATTTCTAATGGTACCAAATTGTGACCTATTTTTTCAGAAAGTTCATCTTCAAAATTCTCACTACTCAAGCAATATAAATGAATTTTAAGGACATGACTAGTTTCAGGGCTATGATGTCTATATTTTATCTTCACAAATGGAAATCTAATAATGCCTATATGAAGAGTTCAAAAGTCAGAAAAATTACCTCAAAAATGGATTTCATGTTTTGAGTTTGAGCTTGTTTCAAGGGGCTGCAATGATCAGGTTAGCTTCCTTGAGTCCCTAGGAAGCTAATGCAATGCTTAGCTTGAATGGAGAGTGGCTGAAATGGTCTAGAGAAGTCCAACTGCAATGCTCTGTTTTTGGTTATGGGAGATGAAGAAGATGATTCTATAGTTGGAAAACATGAATTGGGATAGCCTCTATATGTGTATTAGAGGCTTTGTGATGGATTAGAAGTGAAAACACATGAGTGGATTTGTAGATTGAGTTTCAAAGTCAGAAATGACAAGTTTTTGTGCTTGTGTTTCAATTTATGGTTTGAGGGAGAGTGAGGGTGTTTGAGGGCTTGAAAAATCATGTGGTATGTTGCAAATGAAGGTTCAATTTATAGGCAAAGGGTTTGAAGGTTTGAAATGATCAAAACAAAAAGATCACATGTTATGGATTTTTGCTTGTTTTTGAAGCAAGCTTGAAACATCTTGGTCCAATGTGAAGTACAAGGCTTGTAGAGTGGTTTAGAACTTTATACATACCTCTTCTAATATTCATAGACTTAATGTGTGCAGAAGGAACAAGTTAGGAGCTCAAGACAAGTTGACTTTGCATAAAGCTTGTTTTACAAGAATGAAATGGTTACTTTCTTCCCAAAATGGCAAATTGCTTTGGATAATGGCTTAATCACTTGGATCATACCTCAATTAATTTTGTAAAAATTAATTATGGAGTGATTTATAAGTTATAAACCTGCAAAAACAAGATTGTGCAACATAGACTTGAGATTTGAATTCTTGTTCATCACAAAATGACCCATAATTAAAGTTTGAAACCCTAACTTCATCTATTTGATTCTCCTAGATCAAAAATCATCTCATTGAGTTATTTGATATTTTGAAAAGCTTGGAACATTACCTACAACTTTAATGTTGTCCATTTTTACAAAATCCTCTTAGAGCTTGGTGAAAACTGACCAAGAAGTTAGGTAAAAAATCTTCCTAAACTAGGTCAAAAGTTTACTAAGTGTTTTAGAAAAAGTGCATGACTTTATGAATTTATAACTCAAAATCCAAGAACTTATAGGTCTTTATCAGTAAATCAAAGTTTTAGATCTCATCAAGATCTACAACTTTCATGTTAGAAGTTTTCATTGAATCATCTTGCATCTTGGTGAAAAGTTGGCATGAAGTCATGAAAAAATAAGACTTAAAATCACTTAGAAAACTTCTAAGTCTTGAGAAGTTTGACTTTTTAAGATGAATTTTGACTTTCTTTATTTCTTGATGATCAAGCTTCATATTTTTACATGTACTGATGAAATGTGGTCTTTGAAACTCAATTTTGATCAAAAGGTCAAGGTTTGACTTTTGGTGTATCAGTTGACTTTTCATCAGTTGACTGAATTTCAACTATCAATCAATTGATCTTGAGAAATGTTTTGAGCCATGAAATCAGGTCAACATGTTGTATTTGAATCCTTGATATTGTGATTCAAGCCATTAGATCATGTATTAGGTCAAAAACCCTTGATCGGTCAAATACAGTCAAAACCCTAATTTTGACCATTTTGCTCTTTTGATGATTTGAACATTTTTATTGGGGAATTATGACCCAAACTTGATAAATTGATACATATAACTTCAAAATGTTAATATTGGTCAAAAATCTTGAAGTTTGACTATAAGTTGACCATAATTGACTTTTTACCCAATGCAGTTGATTTTCAGTCATCTGAGCAATTGACTGAGCAAAATTGTGATTTGACTTGAAACTGGACATAAGTATTCTTGGAGGTCCATAATGATCCATGAAAGTCAATTGAAGCACTAGAAGCCCAATTTTCCTTGTGAAAATCCAAACCCTAATTTGAGGCATCAGTGTTTAGGAGATGGTTTGACCTAGTCAACACTTATACAAACTCGAGCTATTGAAGATCTTGTGAGAAATATCTTGAGAAAAGAGAGGGAAAATTTTGGGGTACAACACCCGGTAATCTCACTTCCTCAGAGGAGGCCGTTTATGAGGATCTCTTGTCCAAGTTTTCCCGTTCCCCAATGGAGCTGCCTTATTTGAGATCTCATTCTCAGGGAATTTTTCATTCCCTCAACTAATTTGTATTGGGGTTTATTTCATCTGTCCGGTAAAGACCATTGTTTGAGATCTATTATTCATAATTTCTCCTTTCCCCAGCGGAGTTGCCTTCGGAAATATTTTATTCAAAAATCCTCATCTCCCATGTGAAGTTGCCTTACCAAGAATCTCCTATTCAGAAATTTTCATTTCTCCAATGGAGTCGTTTCATCGAAAATACTTATTCACATATTCTCTCTTTTCTCAGTAGATCTCAATCTTGGATGTTGGTAAGTGTTACTTCCCCAAAAGAGTATGCTATTATGGTTTCTATCCCCAATGTTGTACCCCAAAATTTGCCCTCGTATTTTTCCTCAAGTAATCATAGCCTCAGGCGTATTCTGATTTTTTCAGATTGGCGTAAGATTCAGTCAAACAGACTCTTCTTACCAGTCAGACAAAATTCGGGTTTTCATTGATTTTAAAGCAGTTCAGGAAGTTTGCTTAGGGTTTGGTTGATTTTGGCTCAGCTTTGATCAGGCGAACGCTTCTTTGACTTTTAATCAAGAACTAGGGTTTGTGCGCAGATTTTTCAGAAAGATTTAATTCTACAGTGCTTGTCAAGTTATTCTGAGATGTGGACTGAGGCATTTGGATTGAGTTTGCAATGTTTGACTAAATCAGTGAAAAGAGTCATTTGGATTGGGTTTGCAGTGTTGGATTTAATCAAGTGAGAAAGAAAAGGGCATGTGGACGTTTTATTTGTTTAGCTGTGCAAGTGCTCTGATTATTCAAGATGCCGGACGTTTATGAATTATTTATTATTCTGAGTTAAATGGTTGGAATTTATTTTCAATTATTATAATTTAAGGAATTATAAATAATAAGATAAACAATTGAAAAGAAGAAAGAGAATTAACTAATAAAAAAATAGATTTTATTCATCTTTAATTTATTTGTTACAATTATTATTTAAATACAAGTATTTATTTACAAAGTATTTATAATAATAATAGTTACAATAATTAAAATTGAAATAAACTATGTCCTAAATTTCCTAATCTTCATTCTTCTATCCAATGCCTCCTCTTTCGCTCCATTTGACTTTTTATCTGTAAAACAAAGAAAAGAAGAAAAAGTCAGAAGCAGATAAATTGAATTAAAGGCAAGCAGTTAATTTGGACTCATCATTAAAGGCAACTGACTGGAATCAGTTAGCCCTCTCTGCAAATCACAGGATTTCTCCCGGTTCACAGAGAGGGATGGATAATGCTTGCTAAACATAAATGCACAAAGTTGAAATGCACAAATTCAAATTTTGTCAAACCTACTGCATAATTTCAAAATTGCCAAACAAACTACAAAGTCCAAGACCAAACTGAATGGCCTAAACCAAGTCAAGAGTCCAAACTGAGTTCACATTCAAACCATCCCAAAAGCTGTCAAACTATCCAAAATATGGAAAGATATCAAGATATCAAACAAAAGGCTACTCAGTACTATCCCAAAGAAGCAGGCAGTATGGAAAAGAGATAAAATATGCAGAACTAAACTACATTGCAAGCAACCTCCTATTTTCATCATTTTCCAGCATTGCCTTTTCAGAATAAAGTACAAACATAACATTATTTAATGCTTAAAGCTGTACTGGAGAGAGAAGAAGAGAGGAAAAGAATAGGCTTACAGGTTTAGGCATGAGGACAAGATATATAAAAACAAAACTGCAATAAAACAGTGAGGCAGAAGGCAGAGATATGAAGAAATCAGAATACAAACAAAACTGTCAAGAAAAAGAAACAGAATTATCTATCCACACTTAAACCTTCAAACCGGATTCAAACCCTGAACCTTTGGTGGAGCATATAACACCAAAGCCTTCACTTGTCAAAAGGACCCGGCATTCAACAACCTCAAGGCCCTCAAACATAGAACCTGTTCTCAAACAATACCTGTGTCAAAACCCTGTCAAAACTTAAAGCCAAACATCCTGCATAAAAAACCAAAAGCCAAAGGCCATAAAACAAAAAACAAACTTACAGCCTTACAAGCTTCAAGGAGTAAACCTGTAAGCTCACCAATATCCAAACAGCAAAAGCCAAGACCTAACAAGCCAAAGCCTAAACTGATATCCAAACAACCATTCAAACCTTACTTGTCCAACAGCCTGCTGAAGCCATCAAACATAAACAGAAGCCATGCCTTAACCATCAATAAACCATGCTTGAGCCTTAAACAAGAACACAAGCCTATCAAGTCCAAATTTTTGTGCCTGCATCAAAGCTTTCCCAAGCTAAAGCATTCAAAGGCAATGCTAAAGGCCTCAGAGAACTCTCATCATAGGCAAACATTAGAGGCAACAGAGACAAAAGGGCAAGCTAAAGAGGAAGAAGAGAAAAAGAAGCTCACAGAGGCAATTTGTTTCAGGGGCAAAGCATTCGAGTAAAACAAACAGCCTCAGAAAGTTTTCATCATAGGCGAACATCAAGGCAACTCAACAACTCAGGAGCAACACTCAACAATATTCAAGCATACTCAGCAAGCATATAGCAACAGAAGCAAAAGGGCAAGCAAGCAAGAAGAATAAAAAGAAGTGATATCAAAATTAGGTTTTCAAGTTCATCATTAAACCCAACAAAAGGCAAAAAACATAAAGGTATCAGGAAGGGCAAATTCATCATCACTGTTCCCCTCGCCGTCAAGTCGCCACAGCGCCTCCGACCCCATCTCCTCCATCGTCTTCCTCTAACAAAAGGTAGTATCTTTTTTTTTCTCTTTCCTTTAACGTACCTCCAACAAGAATCACAAATAATAACAAAGCTAAAATCAGAACTCAATCAAAGCATGAAGTCAAAAGAGATAACAAAAACCCTAACGCGAATGACTCAGAAAACATTACCTTCAAGTTACATCGCTGAATGACCCATGGAAGAGAGATGAGGTGATGATGGCGCTGGTGGCTGGGCAAGGGACTTCGTTCTGGACGCTTTGGATCGAGAGAAGAAGAGGGATGAACGAAGGGAACAAACGGCGCCGCTTCTGTAACGAACCCTAAGTTTTCCCAATTGAATTAATTTTGACGAACCCTAAAAAACAAATGTATGAGATCTTTGGGCCTTTGCCCTTTCTAATACGCCCAAAGCCCAAATGCATTCCATCTGAACACCCCCCCTTTTTGCTTCTGTTTCCCCTCATTTCAGCTTGGGCCTAAAACTCATAAAGCCCATTCTATCTTTTCTTTCATGTTTTATCCTTTGTAAATATTTATAAACTAACATACTTTCTATCATTTTTATTTTCATAGTTTAAAGCTAATATAATACTTTTTGTTTTGATAAATAAAATAACAACCCTTTTTTTAAAAAAATACTATTAATTGTTAGATTGTAGAAAATATACAAAATTGCTAATTAAAAACATTAACTTTTCTCTTAAATTTGAACATTTTTCTTTTTATGCATAAAAGTGCTAAATACAAATACATTAATTTTTAATATATAAGAATTTAAAACATTTTTCTTCTTAAGATTAAAACTTTAGTTTGTACATATTAAACAAAAATATAAAAATACAAAATTAAATCAAATACTTAATTTTTTTATTAAGTTAATCTCACTTGTAAATAAACTTCATAATACACACACTTACACAATTACATTAACGCATTTACATTTACATTTGCTATTCTTATACATTGCTATACATGATACATATTACATTTGATCGCAATTCGATTTGGTTGTAATTATTTAAGTCTCATCCCTATTTGTAAATTTGTACCCCCACTCCCGGATACTCATTTGTAATAGCGTAGACTTTAAATTCCCGCAGTTTATCGCTTTCGAATTATACCATGGTTAGACCTAGGTTTTGTATGTACATAAAATCGAACGCTAGATAACCTAATACAAGACAAATACATGAAATCAATACACAATCACACTTGCACCCCCTAGGGTAATCCCACATGTTGCCTTCCAAAAATGGGCCATGCTTGCACGTCGAGTCTCTTTGGCAAAATAATTCAAATGATCATAAGTCCCTCGATGATGCTTTCGAAAGTTGACTAAACGGAATGATCATAGTCCCTTCAAGCAAATTGCCAAAGACGCTTGACACCATTGCATTCATGGTCCATACGATGACCCGCGTCTGTCCCGTTAAACATCCTAAACGCAAGATTGCCCATCAAATTCAATGGTGGAACAAAATTGTTAAAAAAGGGTTAAAAACATGAGAAAAACCTTTGAGTACATTAGGGGTAGACAAAACTCTTAGTTACTTGATCAACTTGCAAAAACACTTGCCTACTTTTCAAACCACACTCCACAAACACTTTCAAAACAAACTCTCAAAAACATTTGAAACATCTTTTCAAAAAGATACACACCTTTGTAAAACATTCGAGTAAAGAATTGTTACAACGGTTGCCTAAGACAAGGAATCTATTTCAAAAACATTTTCAAAACACGCACACACACCAATTTCAAGCAATCGAAAATCAAGGCAAGTGATCTAAAACCAAGTAACTAAGAGCCCATGGATAACCATGGATGAAAAGGGTGCTAATACCTTCCCTTTTCATAATCTACCCCCCGAACCCACGAAACATCTCAAAAGGTTTTTCCTGTGCTTTTTAACCTTTCCTTTAGGATAAAATAAAAATTCGGTGGCGACTCTTGCTAAACCGAACAAGTGCGAATACAAACGCAAAACCTCAAGTCAGTTCTCCCACCGTATCACACCCAAGATATAGCATCATAGAATAGTTTAGTTCTGATTGAAGCGCATCTTTATTCCCTAGTGGAGCTGAAGATTCTCATATTTTCGACAATAGCATATCTTGTTGAGTCCTTCCTACAAAGAATTTCTTATCCTCAACAAGAGTTCAGTTTGTAAGGTCTCTTAGCCCCAGCATGGATTTTCATATCCTTGGCAGTACAAGGTTTCGTTATCTCCAGTGAGGAATTGACAAGTTATCAAACAAAATAGTTAGGTGAATTTTGATTTCCCACAAGCCCCATTTTGTTGGTTCTCTCTCCAGCAACGTCTAATCTCTATTTGGGCGTCCTACTTTAGAATTTACAGTTTCACCCCGATCTTCTCCCATAACACCCAATCTTCATTCGACATTCCTTATTAAAGGTGATAAGTTTCGACTTGATCATTTCCAATAGAGCTTGCAGTTTTGTTTTGCAACTCCTCTTAGTGTTTGTAGCCCGTTTCTACCGGTTACTCAGTTTGTTACTCCCATAAAGAGTTTCAGCTCTTCAAGGGTTTCTCTCCAGCGGTTCCTCATATCTTCTCTTCTCTGTTGGACTTTGCAATTTATTTTTGCAAGTCCTATCAGGTTTTGACTTTTTGGTTATTGGCTTCTCGATTGACCATTCCCTAGTGAAATATTTAATCACTCATCATCACATTGTATCCTTAAAGTGTACTGTTTTCGTTCTCTCTTGGAACATTACTCCATAGTAAAATAATTTAAACATGCATCAGAACATAAGCCATTATTGTTTTTGTTTTCCCCAGTGAATTTGCTAAAACTTCGGATTATATCCCCAACAAGGTCTTCATCCTCAGTATCTCGGTTTCACCCTATACAATTACCTTGTTAATGTTAATCATTTGAATATTGAGTGTCTACTCTTGATTGTAGTTCAGTTTTACCCTGGCGTAGTTTTCTCGGGTTTAGTCTTTACTACCCTCGTTAGTTTGTTCCAATGTCTATTAATTTTCCTTTTGAATACCAGTTTCGTCCTGATATTCATTTTCACCAGGTTTTTAGTAGTACGCCCTAATCACCTTGCTTTGGGCCGAGTTTTGAGTTTTTACTCCTCACCCGTGCATGAAATCCAGTTTTCGTTCTGGTACTCATCTAGTTTAGTTTTATCCAACTAGTTATAATGAGTCGAGTGTCATCTCGTTTTTTTTTTTCATACCTTAGACTTCCATCAATGTTTGATTACTGAATCCTTTACCAGTTTTTGTTTACCGAGTCTCTTTGCAGTGTTCGTTTAATTGTGTGCTTGGTTGAAATCAATCTCCTTTGTTCCTTGGATTCTTCTATCAATTTTCGTTTACTGTTTATCCCTGGTCCGAGACTAGAAAGTTCTATGAGAAACATGCGATCTCATCACTTTGCTTTGGGCCGAGTCTTGATCTCGTCGCCTGTGCATGAAATCCAATTTGTTTTGCCCTGGTACTCATCTAGTTCGTCTTGACTAACTAGTTATTATAAGTCGAGTATCATCTTTTTTTGTTCCTTTACCCGAACTCTTCTATCCGTTTTTGTTTATCGTGTCCTTTGTCGAAACCCCTATCTCACTCTTTGGACGTCTATCCGTTTTTGATTATTGAACCTTTGACAGTGTTTGTTTACTGTATTACGACTTTCGTTTGCCGTGTCCATCAATTTGAGATGTCTCTTTTATACCTATTCGGGTTCTAGTTAGTTTTCATTTACTGTTTTCCCGTGGTTAGAGACCAGCAGGTGCTCTGAGAAACATGCACTCTCATCACTTTGTTATGGATCGAGTTTTGCCTCGTTACCCGTGCATGAAATCCAGTTTGTTTTTCCCTGGTACTCATCTCTAGTTCGTTTGACCTAACTATTCTTTATGAGTCGATTTTTATTTTATTTTGTTTCTTACTCCTTGGCTTCTTTCAGTTCCTTCATACTGTCTACCTTGGGTTGAAACTTGTCTCTTTTATAACTTTTGGGATCTTTCAGTTCCATCTCACTGTCTTCCCTTGGTTTGAGACTAGCAGGTGCTCCTAGAATCACGCGCTCTAGCCACTTTACCCCCACATACTTTTCCAGAGTTTAGCTTTGCCTATTCTTTGTGGTTTGAGTCTTATCTCACCCCTTTTGTGGTCCAGTTTTATCCTGACACATCATTTAGAAGTTTAGTTTCATCCACTCTTCCGAGTTTGAGTTTTGTCTCAACTTTGTTAAAGTCTGCATTACAACTTCATTTTGACACATGTCTTTGGAGGGCCAATTTTCATTAGACTCTCTGTTTGCTAAACCCAATTTTGTTTGGTACCTTTTAAGTCCAGCGTCTGCTGCCATTCTTTGTCTTTGGGGGGTTGGTTTCTTTTCTTCAAGAGTGTAAATTTTCGGGTTCTTTCGTATTCAATCATCTTCAACTCTGAACGCTCGTAAGTTGTCGCTTTTCTCACTTATCATGTTTAAGATTATTGAATAGGGGAAGTTGTTGCACCCCAAAATTTACCCTCTTGATTTAGGCTTATGTTTCATCATAATCATCATATTGCATTGCATACGTATATTGTGATGGGATCGAGGATTTTTGGTTCTCAAAGATGTGGAAGTGGTTGTATTAACAATCAGTCTAATATGGATCTCATATCCTCATTATTTTGATCATTCGGGCTACCAAGGTTTCTCAGGTCTCAGTATATCTCATTGATTCTTTGTGACATTAGAGGATTCATGGTTTGCAAGTGTTGAAGTGTGAGATTAGGGTTTGTGTTCATCATGTTTGAACTTGATCAACTGATATTCATTAGTATTTGATTCTAGTCTTATCATTCTTCAAATTTTCTTCAAAGGCAAGATTTTATTCTTAAGCTTAGTGATTAAGGAGAGCTTTTATGAAGATTTTAATCATAAGGAATTGTATCCGGTTTCTAAAAGCAAGTGGATTTTCGGTCCAATTTTTGAATTCAAATGACGTAGTTATGATAAGATATTTTTGGGCTTATCATGGGGTTTTCAACCTTTGGTTTAGATAAGGTCAACTTCAAAAGGCCATCGATATTTTCTGCTTGGAAAGACTTGCATTATTGTCAAGTTTTGAAGTTTCAATTGAAGCATTTTTGAGACAAAGTAGGAGTTTTGTTCTTCAAAATATTTGTTATGCCCATTTGAAAACTTGGGAGCCAAATTCAAAATTATTGTTGTTCCATTTTCAAGATACAAATTCAAAA
Organism: Vicia faba; assembly: GCA_948472305.1. Lineage (NCBI taxonomy): Eukaryota > Viridiplantae > Streptophyta > Magnoliopsida > Fabales > Fabaceae > Vicia > Vicia faba. Next base: position 707,261,392 of record OX451740.1, read on the forward strand.
TTATTGTTGTTCCATTTTCAAGATACAAGGTAAGTTCCAAGGTTTTGGCTAGAATCAAAGAGAGTATGAAGTTTGATTTCATTACTTTCGAAAGTTTTGGTATGTACAAACTACAAGTTTCATAAAGTTTTCTACAAAACATTCAAGTTCAAAATCTACAAGTTTCATATTGTTTTCACATGAGACATTCAAGATCAACTTCATTCAATTCCTCAAGGATTACAAAATTTCACCATTTTTCATACAAGATTCACACAATAAAAATCATTACATCATTAATATTTTTCTAAGTCTTAAATTCCATTAACTTTACCATGTTCCATACAAGATTCATACAATAAAAATCGTTACATCATTAATATTTTTCTAATTCCTAGATTCCATTTTTAAACTTCATCGTCAAGTCAAGCTTTCAATAAACAAAAAAATCTTCATATACCTTGTGCACCTTGCCTTGCCTTCATCAGCCTGACCAAAACAGATGGAAAATCTGTCAAAACAGTTCCAAAATATTTCCTTTAAATCCCTACATACACAACCAAATATTATCATAACCTGCATAATAAAGACCAGAAGCAGTTTAGCCTAGAAAGTCAATATGAAAATCGGTTCACATCAATTAAACCGCTGCACTCAAATGCTAACTACATCCATGAAAAACCAGTTTTTATAAGAAAATCCAGAAGTAAAACAGGTATCAGTTCAAAACAGAAATATCAGAATAGAAAACTAAAATATCAGAAAATTATTTTACAGCTCGACAAAGTAACAAACTTCCAGAGCAAGCCTCAAAATCAGAAACAATCTCATCCATCCAGTTTTATAACAAATTTTCAGAGTCAAGGCTGAGATTCATCAATTTTAGAACTAACTATTTCCTGTCATAACAAAATAAAAATAGAAAAACATACAAGTATCGTTTCATTCTTCAATCTCTTGGAAGAATCACAGAACAAACTCTCTCATCTTCATCTGTGTTATTCTCCACCTTTGGAAAACTCACCAAGAAAAATCTGAAACACTCTCATCTTTCTGCAACCGACTCTTTCAATTGCTTCAATCTGGAATGTATTTATGGATGAATCCAAAATAGTCGTGTGGCTATAATATTCATCATAGCATCTACAATATCATCTTCTTCAAGCATTAACATCATCGATCTTGCTTCAGTCTACAATATTTTGCATTCTCTCTACAACAATCATTATCACACTCATCTTTAAGAACAACTACCAACGCCTCACTCTGAATCGCAAAATATCAACACTTCAGCCACAATTGCATATACATTATGCTAACAAAGCGTGTCACCGCTACACGAATACGTACGCAAAGAAGAAGATGAAATAGAAGAATAGAAGAAGTAAGAACAATGAGAAAGAGGAGATGAACTACCTGTTGCTTCAATATTGAACCTCACCAGAGATAGGTCACCGCCGCGACGAAATTTCAAAATCTCTGAATATGTTTCTTTACACACCTTTCTCGCTTAATTCGTTAGCGTATCAACTTGTATGTTTATTTAGGAATGGCGAGTCTTCCCGGTAAAAAAATGGTTGAGATCACAAACAGAAGTGATTTGAGGCCGAAGGTTAAGGAAGTTTGAGATGGCGAAGCTTGACGAATCAGAGACGAGCAAAGATCGCGGCACACTCGCGAAGGTTGAAATCAGAGACATGAATCCGATGAGAACGAGGATGATCGAAAACAGATCCGTGATGGATTCAGAAGGAACAAAGTGGATCGAGGTTGTTGAAATGATCTGAGACGGTGATGTATGGTGGTGTAGCGTCGACGAGTGTTAATCAAAGAGAGAGGGAAGAGCAATTTCGCCCTTGAAGTTGTATCATCAATCTCTAAACCCTATCCTTTTGGCCAATACGTTGGCATTTTGTAAATATACAATTTTATATTTATTTGTTAATCATAGTAGTAATTCATCAATTAATGGCTAAACAAATGTGATTAACTGCTGGTGGTTAATGTTGTTGTACTAAGGGATTGGACCGAGTGGACCTCCCTCCTGGGCCCATTTCTTTCTTTTATTTTTGAAGCTTGATATTGCCATACAAAAAGAAACTTATGGACTCAACATGATGTGCCTAGCGCCCAGACTATTTCAACACTCCCTGGATTTAGTTAGCATCCCCCCTTTATATAGAATTGTTTTAGATTTTCTTTAGTTTTTTTATATATTTGTCAAATAACAATTTTGTTAATAAAAAAATATTGATGTAGTAAAAATATTGGAAAATATTAGGTTTAGGACTTTTCCTTTTGGTAATTTTTTCTATAAAAAATTACAAAATCAATAAAAGCTTGTTAGATTTTTAATTAATTTTAGAAATTAAGTTGTAATATAGATGCTTAATTTCGATTATCATTTCCTTATTATTTCTAACTCATTTATTGACATGTGCAAGGTATTTCAAGAAGAAATTTCGATCGTTATTTCGATTGAAAAGCATTTGCATTCCATTTTATTTGCGTATTTGAGATTCGCTTCCAACGCGATTTATCCTGATTCTCATTACATGAGAAATATACATTGCTTATGTTTTTGTCTGGATTATAAATTCTCGTGCAGGTGTACTGTTTATGATAGAAATTCTTCTGATGCACACATTGCCCATGCGATTTATTTTCACGTTGCCCATTTCTGACCAGTCTGTTGTTGTGGATGCTAGCTCGTTCGAAGATCTCCGGGTTTCGTTACTATTTAGTTACTTATTTGCGGATTATATCTGTTTGGTACTTTCTCATTCGATTTAACCTTTCCCGTATTTTACTGTTTACTTAGGATTGGGAGTCCGTGCCACTTGGCAGGCAATTTTGGAAGTCCTCATTAGGAGGCTATGTTTTTGTTTGTTTAATAATTGTGCCCGCATTCTATTACAAGTGATAAGTCCTCAAAAGGAGCCGAGGGAGAGGGTTCGTAATTGACCCCCGCATATTCCAGTCTGTGTCGTTCTTATGCTCACTTTCTACAAGTAGATGCTCTAAATATGTGCCCAAGATTTGAATAAATCTAAGCCTTTCAAAGGCAAGTGAAAAAGGTTCTTGCAATCGGATCCCCACACTTTCTTTAGCTCGTGTTGACTAACACTGATGCTTAGTGTACGCATGCACTATGTCTTTGCCCCCAGATCTTTCTTGCCCTGGTAATTGATACCACTGTGTTGTACCCCAAAATTTTCCCTCTCATATTTTCCAAGGTTTTTTATTATATGGGTGGTCACAACCACTTGATTAAAGAAAAATAATTTTTTTGAAGATGAACAAGGTGTCTTTCGATTGGAATTTTGACAGGCTTTGATTGGGCATCTAGACCCTTCAAACAAGCTTGGTTTCAAAGTCTTTGATTAGGCATTTGGCACTCTTCGCTGCAGGTCTGATTCACAAGCTTTGAATGGCGTTGGGTCCCTCTTCGATCATGTGCAAATCACAAGGCTTCGACTGCGCATTGGTTACTTCAGGCTTGCCTTCGATTCACAATGCTAACAGCCTCTACAAGTTCCTTTCAATTCACAAGGCTAAAGGCCTCTTCAAGTTCCCTTCGATTTACTAGGCCAAAGGCCTCTTCATGTTTGCTTTGGATTCGCTAATTCAAAAGCTTCCCCCAATGGGCCTTTGATCCACAAGGCAAAGGTTTCTTCTATGATTGCCTTCAATGCATAAGGCAAAGACTTCCTTTGTGCTTGCTCTCAAGGACAAGACCCCTCAACACAGTTCCTGCACTATGACACACAATATGACCCCTTCGAAAAAGCACTCCAAAAGTCCATTCGAAGGACACACATTGAGCCATTCGAAGGAGACATATAGTTACTGGATACAAGCTTATCTTATGATGGGTCTTGGTCCTACATGTGTCCAGGCCCAGGCCTTTTGTACATTAGCATTCGAAGGTGGTGACAAAAGAGGTTTTCGATGGGCCAGATTGAAGTTTCCGTTTGAGTTGTTTGAATCAAGTAGCTAGGGAAAGTAGACTCAATCAAAGAAGCTTTGGTGAAGGAAACTCTGAACAGATTCGAATCCAGAGTCATCAAAAAGAAATTTTTTTTATGATGAAGAGAATTTTGGGCAATTCGAATCAATGCAGAAGTTGACTTATCTAGTAAACTCTTATAAGGGAAAACTTTGAATTCAGAATCATAAAAAATCTGAGCAATTCAAATTGACATGGATGGACTCCATTGAAGGAGCTGAATCAGTGCCATTCGAAGGAGGCAATCAGAGCCATCCGAAGAAGGAAATCAGAGTCATTTGAAGGAGGCAGTCAGAGTCATTCGAAGGAGAGCATTCGAAAGTCATTTGTGTCCATATTCATTCAAATTCAAAAAAGGGACAAGAAGCCATGTCTTTTGCAAAGTATTCAAAGTGATATTTATGGCCTTAAAACACCGCCTTAATGGTTGTTTATCCCTTTGTCCTTTTGTCCCCTCCATCCCCTCTATATAAGGAGCACACTAGCAAGCTCAAAAGAGGGGGGGACATACACTAGAGAACATACACACTATACGTAAACGCTGCCTCATAAGCCACAACAAAATTGTTAAAAATCTCCTGAGTAGTCCCAATCGAACGAGTCTTCAACAACACCCTGTCCACTCCCTAAAGTCCGCAGGAAGTGTTCCCAATCACCAGCCCCTAAGCAAACATCTCTACGTCCAGAAGTGCCAAATCGAAGCTTCCAACTAGTGGTAAGATTGGTAAAGAGATCAAACTTCATATGTGCATGATATATTAACACTTGTGGTCAAGATTAAGAACCTGGGTTCGACACCCAGGTCAACATTTGTTTTGTTTCTAATATTTGTTGCAGAGCTAGCCTGAATAGATCAAAGCACGCAGGATCAAAGGACCTGGGTTCGATACCTAGGTCATGCATCCTTATTTGGCTAATATTTGTCTTGCAATTTCAAATTGAAAGGCAGCATCCACCCCTGGATCGAAGAGCAAAGCATCCCTTCTTGGATCGAAAACAATCATATTCCCATATGGGTCGAAAAGCCCATCATTCTTCCATGAATCGAAAGGCCCAATTTTCTCTTTGAATCGAAGGAGGGTTCTTCCTTTTCTTTTTTTTTTGCTTTATTTCATTTATTTATTGATTTTTTAAATTGACAAATCATAAAAATCAAAAAAATATTAAACAGACTTAGGTTTCTCTTAAATTAATTTTAATTTTGTAATTTAATTAATTATTTGGACATTAGTTTATTAATTTAAAATCAAGTAGACTTAGATTTATTTCATTCGAAATTTTTATTAATAAAAACACAAAAATATTAGAATTAGGTTAATTTAATTTAATGTTTATTTTCTTAATTAAATTTAGACTTAGTTTAATTACTTTTCTTAATAAAAAATAAACAAAAAACAACCAAAAAGATTTTCTTGTTTACTTAGAATTTTTAATTTTTAGACGTATCTTTCTCAATTCGCGCGCGTTCAGTATTTCCTTTCTATTTTGTTGTTTCATATTTTTATATCTGCTGATGGGATGTAATAGTTAATAGGACTTTTTACCGCTTTCTTTATTTTTCCTCCCCCAAGTTTTTTGTACATTGTAAATATCCCTTTCCCCAAAGCCATGTAATAGCGTAGGATTTAAATTTCTGCAAAATATTAACTCTTAGTAATTAGGCTTGTATGAAAAGACTAATAACAAAACGCTAGTTGTTGTACCCCAAAATTTTCCCTCTCATTTATCAAGACTTTTCTCACAAGATCTCTTTGACTCAAGACTGGATTAGGGTTTTGGTCAGCTCAAGACATCTCATCTTACACAGTTAACCCAAAATTAGGGTTTGAGATTGCACAAGGATTTTTGGACTATCAATATTTCATATGACTTTCAAACATCATTATGAACCCCTAAGTTTACTCATGACAAGTTTCAAGCCTTGAACCACATTTTTGATCAGTCAATTGGACAGTTGACCTAAAAATCAACTGTATTGGGAAAAAGTCAACCATGGCCAATTTACAGTCAAACTTCATAATTCTTGATCCACGTCAACATTTTAGACTCATATGTATCATTTGATCAATTTTGGATCACAATTCCTCAAGAAATTTGATCAAATCATCATAAGGGCAAAATGGTCAAAATTAGGGTTTTGACTGAGGAAGGGCAATTTCTGATTTTTGACCTAGCAAATGACCAATTGATTTGAAGCATGATTTCAAGGGTTCATTTGTATCATCTTTACCTAATTATATGGTTCAAAACATTGCAAATCCATTGGATAAACAAATGAAATTTGCAGTCAACTGATCAAAAGTCAATTGTATACTGAAAAGTCAAACTTTGACTTTTTGGTCAAAATCAAGTGTCAAGGATCACAATTCATCAAAACATTTCAAAATGTGAAACTTGTTCATAAAGAAATTAAGGATTGAAGATTAGGTTTTAAAATTGGAAATTTTCTTAACTTAGAAATTTTCTAAGTATAGAAAATTTCTTATTTTTTCTCAACTTTAAGCCATTTTTTTCACCATGATACAAGATGATTCAAGGAAAGTTCCCAACATGAAAGTTGTAGACCTCCATGAAATATACAACTTTTCTTCATACAATTTTCCCTAAAGATTCTTGTATCTCAAGATATAATTTTGTGAATACATGCCCATGAACTAAATAACTTAGTGAAATTTTGCCCTAATTTAGGCAGGTTTTGGACCCAACTTCATGGAAATTTTTCACCTGGTTCCAAGAGGAATATTGAAATTCATTTCAAAGATGAGTTATAGATCACATTGCAAGCTTTCCTAAATGTCCAAGAACTCCTTGAGATCATTCTTGAGTAGGGAGAATCGAAGAGATGAAGTTGGCAATTTCTCACTTTGAATTCAAGCCATTTCATGAAGAACAAAATTCAAATTTGAACCTATGCTGCCTAATCCTTGCTTTACAGGTCTCTAACTTGTTTATCACTTCATAATTTAATGCTTACTTAGTTGACAAAGCTTTAATTTAAGCTCAAGAGCTTTTGTCCAAGTTGTAATTCCATAAATGGCATAAAGTGGTCAATGCCATTTTGAAAAAGCTTCACTTTTACAACTTTCCAAATCTTGAGCATTGGACTTGTCCTCTCTGCACATGAAAATCCTCCAGGCCTAAGGCAAATTGTACAAATCTCATACCAACCCCAACCAGGCCAGTACAAGCATGTGAAGACTTGTCCCTTCAATTTGCTTCAAAAGCAAGAAAGTGTGCCAAAAGGCTAGAACTCACAAATCTGTTGGAGAGCTGACTTGAAACCTATCCCATACTAATACACAAACACATTACAACTAAAAACACGATTGATAGAGGCCTGAAACACTCAAATACTCCATATCACCAAAAAACTGTCCAAACTTGCAGTTTTTGCATAAGCATAGAAATCCATCATTTGGCTCGTGCGTTTCAAGTTTTAACCATCAAAACACTTTACCTACTCGATATCTAAGTGATCCAGACCATCATCCCTGCACTGTAACTCCTTCTCCATAATATTTCATTTTTGTTTTCAAAGCTTGCAGGTTGTCTTGGATAGAGAGTTCCAGGCACTTCCAAAGCAAGGCAAGGATTAGAACACACTCAGGGAGGTTCAAGCAAGCTCAAGCAATCATCAGGCCTTCATAAAACTCACTCAAACTCCATTCACGATTTTAACTGAAAGAGGTAAAAATCTCAACTTCTATCTCTTCATACAGGCATCCATTGGCCACGATTTGTGAATAAACAATGTAGACCTCATTGCTACGAAGTCGTACATATCTATATCTTGCATTTATTTGGCCTGAGTTGAGAGAATTTTGAAGTTAAAATTCCTGTAAAAATTAGGTTTAAATTTAGGGCTTTTAAAATTCATTTTGATCTTTGATTGTTAGCTTACATGATTTATATGGTTAGAATTGTGAGACAAAATGCCACAACATTCATGTTATCAGTTTCCATTTTTATTGAGAGATGAGAAAGTTACAGAGCTTCTGGCCAGCTTGGGGAAGAAGATAAAGTACAGGGCAAGGACCTTGTTCATGTTATGTTGTTTTTGTTTCACATAAATCAACGGATGTATAGCCACCCCAGTGGCAAGGTAGCGGGCTGGTGAGGCCCAGGTCATGGGTTCGAACCTTGGCCTACCTTTTGTTTTTTTCACATTTTTCCATTTCCATTTTTTTGCTGTTTTGTAGACTGGGCTTGTTTCTTTGGGCCTTAATGTTTTTTTTGCTAACATATTACTCCCTGTCTCCTTACAGCACCCCTGGCCCATACTTTTATTTATTTGTTTTATTTTATTTTTTTTGTTTTATTAAATATTTTCTTAAATACATAAAATCATGAAAAATATAAAATATGATAATTTTGCATTTTGTTTATTTTATTTTCACATTAAAAAATATTTTTGTTAAACTATATATTAATTATTTTTCTTAAATAAACTTGTAAACATAAATAAAATAGGTTTAGTTTAATTTGTTTTATTTTCTTTTCATTCCATACTTGTAAATATTTATTTTGGTATATATAAAAACTAAATATTTTCATAAAATATTATTTATTATTTCAAATACAAAAAATACAAAAAAAATAATACATAAGAACTCTATTTTCTTTCAAACTAGAAATTAGGGTTAACTCTTTTTAAGATATAATTTCCTTTTTTTATATATTTTTAGCATTAGGTTAAAATTCCTTTTCACATAAAAAATAAAACAAAATCTTTTCTTGCATGTACATAATATTGCATATTTAAATATTATATTTGTTTATTCCAATATTCGTACAAATTTGATTTGGTTGTAATAGCTTATTTAGATTTACATTCTTGCAAATCCCCATTCAAATTTGTATTCCCCGCTCCCATAAATTGTTGTAATAGCTTAGTAATCTTTACATTACGCAATTTACCACTTTACATGCCATGTTAGTAATTAGGGTTTGTATGGCAAGATAAAAACAAATCAAATAGAAAACCCTAAATTTAAGACAAAATCAAAGCATGAAAATAACACACTTGTACACAAGCATCCTTAGGGTTTCTCCACTTGGTTGCCTTATACAAAAATGGGCATATTACGCATGCGAAGTATCTTGAAAAAAAAAACAAATATAAGATCATAGTCCCTCGATGACGCTATTCAAAGTTACCTTACAAAATGATCTTGGTCCCTCAAAAAATGCTAAGATACTTTGCAATATTGCTAATCATGGTTATACGATGACCCACACCCGTCCCGTTTACATCCAAAGATAGGGTTGCTTAACAAATCAATGGTGTTGTACCCCAAAATTTTCCCTCCCATACTCTTCAAGATTTGCCAAGATCAAGGTTCAAAATCTCTCAAGGGTTGCACAGTCCAATTGCCTCCTAACAGTCAAAAATTAGGGTTTTGGTTCTGGCAAAGAAATTGAAGTTTCCAAGGGTCCAAACAAGTCCCACATGCCTATAAACATTGTCAAGCTTCCATATGCCAAGTTTCAATACTCATAGCACCAGATTGCACAGTCAAAAACCCTAATTGCTTCACAGTCAACTACAGGGGCAAAATGGTCATTTGACAGTCAAAAGTCCAAATTTTTGGTCAACATCTTATTTTGAAGCCACAAACATCATTTTATCAATTATTGATCATGATTATCAAAGCATGGCTCAAAAAGTCTCAAGAGGCAAAAGTTTCTATTTTTGGACAACTGCAAAAGTCAACTGCAAATTGACCAAGGCATAACTTCCACATGGTTCATCAGAAAAATTCCATCCAAAGCTCATTTTGAAGAGAATGACATTTCCTACAACTCATATTCACACTTCAAGTCCAAGAAATGTTCTCACAAAAAGTTATCAATCTCAACATTATAGGTCATTTTCAAAAGTCAACAAAAAGGCACTTTAGGTCAAAGACCATAACTTGTGATTGGTAAATCAAAATGACATGGGACCAAAGACATTGGTTAGAGGACTTCAAGACCTTTCCAAAATGTCCAAGAACATGATCAAAACTTAAAAATTGAGCAAGATATGCCTTGTGGAAGTTGGGAAATTTTTGGGAATTTTGAAAAGTCAACTTTGCTTCAAATGCCTCAAAAATGCTAATGGGCCTCAATTTCTTCCATGAATCATCACCCAAAAGCTATGCACGACCCATTGACATCAAAGGGAGTTATTTTATCATTTTTGATTAATTATTTGAATTTTTATTATTATTAATTCACTTAATTAAAATTAAATATGAAAAAATAGCAAATCACACCTTTCAAATCTTTTTATGCAGAGATTTCACTCCTTATGTGCTCAATATCTCGTGTACCATTCAAAAAGGAAAGAATCTTCCATGATTTGGCATAATTGGCATGAAAAAGATTGAAGAAAAGATATGCAAAATCAAATATTCAAAGCATTGATTCAAGGACTTTGGGCTTGGTTTTTCTAACCTAATTCCATCTACATACATATGCAAACATAACCCTAATGCCCTGGACAAAGAAGCTGCGCTCAGAACACAAGAACACATTGCACTTTTTTCACAAAAATCTCAAAACTGAAAACCTAGCTAGAGCTCGTTTCAAGGCCTAAAAGCTATTCCAAAAGCTTGCTAAGACATCCAGGAAGGGATTCCAATCAAAACCAAGTCTCCACGCACAAGGAATTGGTAGAACAGAATTGCTTTTCTTTCAAAATTATCCATAATCGTGTTTTGATTTCTAGGCATTTTTCATGCATTTTAACCATTGATTTATACTAACATGAGTGTTCTGAAACTATTGGTGCCCTTGAATTGAATTAATAATGCCTGTGTAAGAATTCACCATGAAAGCTTTCTAGGGTTTCTGAAGCTCCAAAAGAGGGGTTCCTTCATCTGGAAAAATTGGACAATCAAAGTGACACCATTAAAATCGTGACGTCCTGACGAATTAAACTCACACCTCGCGCTCAATTTATGATAATCCTGGGCGTATTCACTATTTTTGTGTATTACAGTTAGTGGGGGTTTAAAACCCCCGCTATCTATGTTTTATTTTCAGGCAAAACGAAGAAGAAAGTGGACGTGGCTCATGGTGACTGGCGCATTTGAATTTTGGCGCGTTGGATATCACTCAGTGTTGTTTTGCATTATATTGATTGCTTGCCAATTCCTATACAACACGCGCGCATGGCTCAACTGGCAATTGGCATATCTGGTAAACGCTGGGACCTGGGTTCGATTCCCAGGTCCCCTTATATATTTCATAATTTTTTCACTAACCTGTTCCAGTGTAACATTCATTCAAAGGAGTATCATGTGCCCCTACATCTAAGCCTGCCAAGTGTCCCAGAGCCTCAATCTAATGGCCATCATGTGAATTCCACCGTGCACGCCAGTCAATGGATCTGCACGCAAACGTTGGAAAGTAAAAAAAGGTCTGAATCAATGGGCCAAATTGCTCACAATTGACCCCCAAATTGGGTCCAGACACCCCCAGGGTTTGCTCAATCTTTTCATTTTTTTTTCTTTCTCTATTTACTTTTTCCTTTTATTCTTTTAATTGTTATTTTGATTAATTGCTTTTATTTAATTCACAAAATAATTTTCATAACACCAAAAAAATCAGAAAATCATAAAAAATAAAAATATGTTTTATTTAATATTTAAGTCATTAATATTTTTGTAAATAAATTTTTAATAATCAATTTAATAATTTAGGTTTAAATTTAAATGTTTTTCTTAATAACTAAAATACATAGAAATTAGGTTTTTTTAACATTTTTACCTTTTCTTTTAATAAATAATTTGTTTCTTATTATTATTAACTATTAATTATTTTGTAAATAAACATGTAATTAATTAATTAGGGTAAATTAGGTTTTAAACTTTAACTTTTTTTTAAATAATTAAAAACAACTTAGAACTAGGGTTTTATTTAATTTCCAATTTTAATTAATTTTCTTTTTTTCATAAATATCAAAAACCATAAAAAAAAAATTCCTTTTCCTTATTAAATAATTAATTAATTCTTAATTTCAATTTAATTTCTTTAAAGGGTCCAACGCCCTCGCATATTCGATTCTTACTTCTTTTCGCGCATTTACTTTTATTTAATATTATGTAATTGCTCAAAGCCTTGTAATAGTAATTAGGAAATTTATTTATTTTTCGCATCTTATTAAAAAAACGGGTTTTTGTTAATTTGGCGATGTATAGACCCGCGCCTTGTAATAGCGTAAGACTTTATTTTCCGCATTTTAATTTCCGCACCTTTTAACTGCTAAATTTTGCATGAAAGAATGAATGGCCCAAATAAAATCAAAGCGTAGCTCACCCAATGCATGATAAAGATAAAACATAATTGAAAATGACACACAATTCACACACCACTCTTAGGGTACGCCTCACTGTTGCCTTGCCCCTCGAAAAGTGGTCGTCGAGTATGGGACGTTTTAGTGAGTCCTTATGTCCGGTGATCTAGTTGCCTCGAAACAAGTTGCCTCGAAACGGTTGCCTCGGAATAGTTGCCTCGGAATAAAAAGATCAATGGCATAAGGGTAGCTTCTAAGGTGTCCTACTGTTGCTCTGGTGACCACACTGTCCCTAACAAACGAATTGACCCGAACACCTCCAACGGTGGTGCTACCTACCTCTCAATGGTGGGATGGCACTACCTTAAGGACATTTACACAACCTAATTCCTTAGGGTAGGTAGATGACTCGTAGATACTTGCTCTAAAAAACAAATCAAAAACCTTTTCACACCGACACTTTTCAAAAAAGGCTTTCAAAACAATTTTTCAAACACTCTTGAGGACTGATACAAGAGTCGATCTGAAATCTTTAAAACGAAAATTTTTCAAACTCGCTCACAATTGAAAAGGCAAACACTTTTGAAAACACAAATGAGCAAGTATCTAAGAGCCCATGGATAACCATGGATAGAAAGGGTGCTAACACCTTCCCTTTCTATAAATCTACCTCCCGAACCGAGAGACAATCTCATAAGGAATTTTTCTGTGCTTTTGTCCTTTCCATGTTGGAGAAAATAAAAGACGGTGGCGACTCTTGCTTCCGCGACATTTCGCGAACCAGCGTTAAACAGTCAGTTCCAGATCCACCGATCACAGAACTGGCGACTCTGCTGGGGACTTAACTTAAAGTGAGGTGTACCTTAGGATAGCTCATACTTATGTTTTCAATTGTTGTGTTTTGTTTGCTTTATTATTGTGGGCTGCATCGGAGTTACATAGATCCTAACCCGGATCTGGGGATACCCTGTTAGGTAGCATAAGCTGTGAGGGACCTGTCCGGCGTAGACCGACATGGGTGAAGCAGTGGCTACGTTGGTGTGGCACCTTGGTCTGTACCGATTTCCCTTGTGTCGCAACGAGGAGAATATGGGTCTTCTGAGGAGTCATTAAGCACCAACCGACCTTAGAACCTTAAATGACCCAACTTGGCCAATAGAACAGTAGCAGTATGCTACGCCCATTGAGGCTAAACTCTCGTGATGGTTCTGGCCGCAAGAAAAGGTTGCGATGCTGGAGTTATGACCGATTGAGGGTAGTCAGTGATATTGGGTTCCTCTAGAACCCGATTACTTCTGATAGGACAGGTCTTAACCAACAAACTGAAAGAGGGTAATACCTAGACCCCATGCTGGCCTAAACTCTAAGGGCTGTCTTGCGTGACTTGTGTGCCTTCCAACTTGACCACTTGCATGCTTGTTATCTGACACTTGAGTTTCTTGCAGGTTTTGTTTACAGTCCTTAATTTGGACTTATAACAGGGTTTACCTGCATTACCCCATGCATGGCATAACATCATACTGTTGCATGCATCTTGCATAAAGACTAACCCGTTTCAAGGATCTCAAGGGCTTGTGATGCAGGTCATGATGAACCAACTGTCCAGTGAGGGGCAAAGGGGATTTATTTTCCTCTAGCCAAGGTTGTCAGGGGCTATGACCCACTTGATATGGTGAGCTTTGACACTTGAAGAAAGTTCCCCGAGCCAAGATTGTCAGGGGCTATGACCCACTTGATATGGTGAGCCTTGACTCTTGAAGAAGGACTCTCAACAATATGCAGTTCCTTCAATCAAGCTACAAGATTCAAATGCTAACAATCTTCTTGTTTACCCTGCGAGGTCCTTGAAAACATTGCATGCATATCATACATATCATTGCATTACAGGTACCCTCTTGACAGGTCACTCACCATCTTCGCTGTTTATTTCAGCAATGGCTTTCCAACCGGACAACCAAGATCTCCGGGCTCAGAACGCCCAACTGCAAGAAATGTTCTTGAACCTATCCCAGGGGCAAGAAGAGATAAAGGCTCTCCTCACAAGGAACTTGACCCTAGGGAATGTAGGGGGTATCAGGAACGATCAGCTAGAATGGCTACAAATTGAGTTGGCAACTGTGATCGGTGGATCTGGAACTGACTGTTTAACACTGTTTCGCGAGATGTCGCGGAAGCAAGAGTCGCCACCGTCTTTTATTTTCTCCAAATGGAAAGGACAAAAGCACAGAAAAATTCCTTAAAGAGATCGCTCTCGGTTCGGGAGGTGGGTTATAGAAAGGGAAGGTGTTAGCACCCTTTCTATCCATGGTTATCCATGGGCTCTTAGATACTTGCTCAATGTGTTTTCAAAATGTTTGCTTGCTTTTCAACGTGGGTTTTAAAAAAGTTTCTTTGAAAATTTCAGTTCGACTCTTGTGTCAGAGTGTTTGAAAAATTGCTTTGAAAGCTTTTGAAAAGTGTCGGTGTGAAAAGATTTTTGTTTGTTTTTGAAGAGATTAGAGCAAGTAACCACGAGAACCTACCTACCCTAAGGAATTCGTCTGTGTAAATGTCCTTTAAAGTAATGCCATCCCACCATTGAGAGGTAGGTAGCACCACCGTTGGAGGTGTTCGGGTCAATTCGAGGTTCGGGACATGGTGATCACGAGAGCAATGGGAAGACACCTTAGAAGCTACCCTCATGCCAGGTTCCCGGATCATGAGGACTTACTAAGACATCCTCTACTCGACGATCACCTTTCGAGGCAAGGCAACAGTGAGGCGTACCCTAGGGGTGGTGTGTGATTCGTGTGTCGTTTTCAGATATTTTGTCTTGTTCATGTTATTGGTGTTCTACGCTTGATTTTATTTAAGGCCATTCATTCTTGCATGCTTTGTTTAACAGTTAAAAATATTGCGGGAAAAGTAAATTCTAAGCTATTACAAAAGGCGCGGGTCCACATCGCCAAAATTAACCAGGACCCGATTTGACGGAAAATAAAGAAATTAAAAGTGCGAGAAGTAATATTTACAAGGCTTCGGGAGAGGTACATAATTATTTAAGCGGAATAAAATAAAGATGCGAATAAATAAGAAATTAATAACGTGGGCGTTGGACCCTTTTGAAAAATATTAAATTTAATGAGGAATTAAAATTAAAGGAATGCTTGTTTTTGGTGTTTTTATGTATTTTGAGATTTAATAAAAAGGAATTAATTAACGTTAACTACTAACCCTAATTCTATTTATTTTTAAGTTTATTAAGAAAAATGTTGAAGTTTTTAACCTAATTTAAACCTAGGTTATTTATGTACAATTTAATTATAAAAATAAATAAATAAATAATATTATGGTAAAAAGGAAAATTAAAAGGAATAAAAATTATCAATTAAACCTAGTTCTACATTTTTTGGATTTTTTATGAAAAGAATTAATATTGCAAACCCTAATTTAAACTAAATTTATTTATATACATTTATTTATGAAAATATTAGAAATAAAAATTATTTATTATGTTTTTTTTGTCTTTTCTGATTTTTATGCATTTTTTTATATTTTTTGTGAAAATAATATATTAATTAAACAAGAAATAATTAAAATAAAAATAGAATAAAAAATAAAGAAAACAAAAATTATGCAAACCTTGGGGGGTGGTAGTCCCCAAATAGGAGGTGTAATCTTGAATAATTTGGCCCAATAATCTGAGTCCATTTGACCTTTCCAATTAGTATGCTGAAGCGTTGACTTGAGTTTATGGTGTTCATCAAGTCTACACCCTTGGATTGCTGAAGCTAAACACGTGGCTGGCTTGATTGAGAGGAGCATGGTGCATCCACAATATTATGCCTGCGCCTGAATATCCTTTGAAAAAAAATATATGGAAAGTGTGGGGACCTGGGATCGAACCCAGGTCCTAAGGGTGGCCAATGCGTTTGCCTGCCAATCGTGCTATTTGAACTCTTTGTATATTTAATAAACAATGAACGTAATAAAAACAAACAAAAATTAGTGCTTCAAAAACGCGCGCAATTCAAAAGAACCAATGGTTGTTGGCCACGAGGTCTTCTTCTTCGTTCCTGAAAATAATAAAAACAAAGGCCACGGTTTTGAAGACGTTCTCTTAGGCCTGTTTCCAGAAAATAGCGACTAGCCCTCAGTCGCTCATAAATTGAGCGCGAGGGTTGGTTTCTGTCCGTCCAAAGGCGCTGGTTCTAATGATCAAGGTCATATGTCCCAATTTTACCTGGTTTCAAAATCCCCAATTGGAAGCTCTGCAAACCCTAAAATTTAACAATGGTGATTTCTTGTATAGCTCATAAAAACACAATTAATTCATCCAGTTAGCTTCAGAACACATTACTCAATATAAATGCATAATCAAAATGCCATGAAAACGCTTAAATCTGGAAATACGAATTTGAAAAATATAAGAGAAAAGTGGATTTCTGTATACCAATTCAACGCGTTTGGATGGCTGTTCTGGATTGGAATATGATTAGTGAAGCTTCAGGAAGCCAATGGAATATGAATTATACCTTGAATCAACCTAAAAAGTGGTTTTCAGTTTTGAACTTTTGGCAAGAATTTCAAGTTTTGGTTATGGTCTGAGGCGCAGCTTCAATGTGTATTAGCATTAGGTTTTCACTCAGGCTTATGTACTGAATAGATTAGGTTAACAAAATTGATCCAAATATCTTTCATTCATGGATTTGGAGATTTGATTTTTCACCATTATGTTTTCAATCTTTTCCATGTGCTCTTGTATCAATTATGCTCAAATCAAATCAAATCTTCCTATTTTTGAAGGTGCACGAAATATTGAGGGCAAAACATGCATGAAAAGATTTATTAGGTCAAGTTATATATTTTCCATATATTTAAATGATTTAAATGAATTAATATAAATAATAATTCAAATAAATAGATAAAAAATGAGAAAATACTTCCCTTTGGGCCAAGTGGTCGTGCATATGCTTAGAATGATGAATCATGGAAGAAAAATGGGCCCATTAGCAATTTTAGGTCATTTGGATCAAAGTTGACTTTTCAAAATATCCAAAAATTTCCCAACTTCTACAAGGCATAACTTGCTCAATTTTTAAGCTTTTCTCATGTTCTTGGACATTTTGGAAAGGTCTTTGAGTCCTCTAACCAATGCCTTTGGTCCCATGTCATTTTGATTTACCAATCTCAAGTTATGGCCTTTGACTTTAAAGTCCCTTTTTGTTGACTTTTGAAAATGACCTATAATGTTGAAATTGATAACTTTTTGTGAGAGCATTTCTTGGACTTGAAGTATGAAGATGAGTTGTAGGAAATGTCTTTCTCTTCAAAATGAGCTTTGGATGGGATTTTTCTGATAATCCATGTGAAAGTTATGCCCTGGTCAATTTCAGTTGACTTTTCCAACTGTCCAAATAAGGAAACTTTTGCATCTTTGATGATTTCTGAGCCAAATTTTGAGAATCATGATCAAGCATTGATCAAATGATGTTTGTGGCTTCAAAATGATATGTTGACCAAAAATTTGAACTTTTGACTGTCAAATGACCATTTTGCCCCTACAGTTGACTGTAGTGCAATTTAGGGTTTTTGACTGTGCAATTTTGAGCTGAATGCCTTGAAACTTGATATGAGGATACTTGACCATATTTGTAAGCATGTGATATTTGATTAGGCCTTTGGAAACTTCATTTCCTTGCTCAGAACACAAACCCTAATTTTGACTGTATAGGAGACCTTTGCACTGTGCCACCCTTGGGAATTTTGCAGCTTGGCTTGGCAATTTCTTGAAGAATATGGGAGGGCAAATTTTGGGGTACAACAGTTGCCCCTGTTCAATCTTCTTAGACCTGAGGATGCAGATTGGCGGACGTGCCTTTCGTAATCCGAGGGTAGAAGATGATTGGACACTAGAGTGCCCAGAAATTTGCGCTCACATGTTAGCAGTGTGATGGGAATGGGCTTATAGATGCCATTTAGAGATTGGTGGATAGGATGATGGGATTATAGATGCCATCTGGATGTTGATCGTGTAAGAGATTCCTTAGCGAGAACCTGCATACCTGCAAAACAGAAAATGAGTACCTGACACGTTGCAGGAGCTGGTTTTCAGATGCTTGGTATAGATGTGTCCTGACTGGTTACATGAGCTGAGTCTGGAGCTTCAAACGGCGATGAATGAACCAGGGATGGTTACTGCCTTAGCATGAATGGTAAGAGAACCTTGGGTGATTTTAACTTCAACAACGCTCATTGAGAAAAATCTTGGGTGTCTTTTGCTGGGATAAGAATCAGGAAGATCTTAGGGTCGATCTGACTGAACCAGAGGAGGCCTTTGACTGGATAAGCATCAGGAAAATCTTAGGGTCGATCTAACTGAACCGAGCAAGGTCTTGGAATATCTTCAACTGGATAAGCATCAGGGAGATCTTAGGGTCGATCTGACTGAACCAGAGAAGGCCTTTGACTGGATAAGCATCAGGAAAATCTTAGGGTCGATTTAACTGAACCGGTCTAGGTCTTGAAATGTCTTCAACTGGATAAGCATCAGGGAGATCTTAGGGTCGATCTGACTGAACCAGAGAAGGCCTTTGACTGGATAAGCATCAGGAAAATCTTAGGGTCGATTTAACTGAACCGGACAAGGTCTTGAAATATCTTCAACTGGATAAGCATCAGGGAGATCTTGGGGTCGATCTGACTGAACCAGAGAAGGCCTTTGACTGGATAAGCATCAGGAAAATCTTAGGGTCGATTTAACTGAACTGGACAAGGTCTTGAAATATCTTCAACTGGATAAGCATCAGGGAGATATTGGGGTCGATCTGACTGAACCAGAGAAGGCCTTTGACTGGATAAGCATCAGGAAAATCTTAGGGTCGATTTAACTGAACCGGACAAGGTCTTGAAATATCTTCAACTGGATAAGCATCAGGGAGATCTTGGGGTCGATCTGACTGAACCAGAGAAGGCCTTTGACTGGATAAGCATCAGGAAAATCTTAGGGTCGATTTAACTGAACCGGACAAGGTCTTGAAATATCTTCAACTGGATAAGCATCAGGGAGATCTTGGGGTCGATCTGACTGAACCAGAGAAGGCCTTTGACTGGATAAGCATCAGGAAAATCTTAGGGTCGATTTAACTGAACCGGACAAGGTCTTGAAATGTCTTCAACTGGATAAGCATCAGGGAGATCTTGGGGTCGATCTGACTGAACCAGAGAAGGCCTTTGACTGGATAAGCATCAGGAAAATCTTAGGGTCGATTTAACTGAACCGGACAAGGTCTTGAAATGTCTTCAACTGGATAAGCATCAGGGAGATCTTAGGGTCGATCTGACTGAACCAGAGAAGGCCTTTGACTGGATAAGCATCAGGAAAATCTTAGGGTCGATTTAACTGAACCGGACAAGGTCTTGAAATATCTTCAACTGGATAAGCATCAGGGAGATCTTGGGGTCGATCTGACTGAACCAGAGAAGGCCTTTGACTGGATAAGCATCAGGAAAATCTTAGGGTCGATTTAACTGAACCGGACAAGGTCTTGAAATATCTTCAACTGGATAAGCATCAGGGAGATCTTGGGGTCGATCTGACTGAACCAGAGAAGGCCTTTGACTGGATAAGCATCAGGAAAATCTTAGGGTCGATTTAACTGAACCGGATAAGGTCTTGAAATATCTTCAACTGGATAAGCATCAGGGAGATCTTGGGGTCGATCTGACTGAACCAGAGAAGGCCTTTGACTGGATAAGCATCAGGAAAATCTTAGGGTCGATTTAACTGAACCGGACAAGGTCTTGAAATATCTTCAACTGGATAAGCATCAGGGAGATCTTGGGGTCGATCTGACTGAACCAGAGAAGGCCTTTGACTGGATAAGCATCAGGAAAATCTTAGGGTCGATTTAACTGAACCGGTCGAGGTCTTGAAATGTCTTCAACTGGATAAGCATCAGGGAGATCTTAGGGTCGATCTGACTGAACCAGAGAAGGCCTTTGACTGGATAAGCATCAGGAAAATCTTAGGGTCGATTTAACTGAACCGGACAAGGTCTTGAAATATCTTCAACTGGATAAGCATCAGGGAGATCTTGGGGTCGATCTGACTGAACCAGAGAAGGCCTTTGACTGGATAAGCATCAGGAAAATCTTAGGGTCGATTTAACTGAACCGGACAAGGTCTTGAAATATCTTCAATTGGATAAGCATCAGGGAGATCTTGGGGTCGATCTGACTGAACCAGAGAAGGCCTTTGACTGGATAAGCATCAGGAAAATCTTAGGGTCGATTTAACTGAACCGGTCGAGGTCTTGAAATGTCTTCAACTGGATAAGCATCAGGGAGATCTTAAGGTCGATCTGACTGAACCAGAGAAGGCCTTTGACTGGATAAGCATCAGGAAAATCTTAGGGTCGATTTAACTGAACCGGACAAGGTCTTGAAATATCTTCAATTGGATAAGCATCAGGGAGATCTTGGGGTCGATCTGACTGAACCAGAGAAGGCCTTTGACTGGATAAGCATCAGGAAAATCTTAGGGTCGATTTAACTGAACCGGACAAGGTCTTGAAATATCTTCAACTGGATAAGCATCAGGGAGATCTTGGGGTCGATCTGACTGAACCAGAGAAGGCCTTTGACTGGATAAGCATCAGGAAAATCTTAGGGTCGATTTAACTGAACCGGACAAGGTCTTGAAATATCTTCAACTGGATAAGCATCAGGGAGATCTTGGGGTCGATCTGACTGAACCAGAGAAGGCCTTTGACTGGATAAGCATCAGGAAAATCTTAGGGTCGATTTAACTGAACCGGTCGAGGTCTTGAAATATGGTTGAGAATTTAACTGAATCCTTCCTGAAAGGTAAAGGTCAGTTATATGCAATGCATGATATGGATCAAGCAATGATGTTCTCAGTATAAATGAAGTTTGTAAGATATGATGCGTCTATGCATGCTATAATGATGTATGTGATGTTTTATGTATGTTTTTGTCTAGGAAAGTGGATCCTTGACGGGTGCCGGGAAGTCGTATCCTGGGCTGATGTTGAGGAATAAATTTCGCCTCCGCTGGGGATGATAACTGCAAGAATACCGGTAGGAGAAGATGACTCCGTTGGGGAATAAACTTGGCGAATGGATTACTCTATGGGGAGAAAAGATACTCTAGCGACCATGCTGGGAAGCCATACTCTATGGGGATAGAGATGCTTTTGCTGAATTGTTGATGATAACTTGCTGAGGGTATCCTTGTTGTATTAGAAGTGTTGACAGACTTCGCTGGGGATAAGAGATTTTGTCGACGACGATCTTTCCGTGGCTTTTGGCTGAGGATAACCCAGTTATATCCTGTTAAGGAAATAACTCTTTAAATCAAGCCGGACGACGCGTTCGTGCTCTGCTAGGGGATAAGCTTCCAGAATTTACTGGGGATAAGCTTATTGCTTGGGGAGGTGAATTCCAACTTTCCTGGGGAAACTAGATTGGACTCTTCTGGGGAGTTTTGAACTGTGTCGGGGAAGTGATCCCTTTGAATGCTGGTATACCGGGGAACAATCTTAAATCAAGACTGTCGGGGATGCTTGTTAAGACTGTATGCTGCTGGGGAAGGTTGAGATCTGCGGGAGGATACCCAACTTCCTTAAGGTTGATAACTGCTTTGCTTGGGGAGAGTATACTGTTTGCTGGCTCACTCTCTGGGGGATTGAGATATCTGGTTTTGTTCTTTAGTTGAACCTATCTTGGTACCTTGGAGGATGGAACAATTAGATTGCTTAGACAACTCTTTATTGCCCCTGTTTCTATGGGAGAAGGCACCTGTGGGGGGCTGATAGTTGTTGATAGACCAAGTTTCTTCTGGTAGGCAGGTGACAAGATGACAGGACATAGTCGTACGCTTTGATCCCTAACTTTTTCCTGGACCGCCCTTTCGGGTTTTCAGTCCACCGGGATACCCATTTTTGCCCAAGCCGCCTTTTCAGGTTTTCGACTTGCCGGGTGTACAGATTTTTTCATTTCATCCCTTCATTTTGCCCGAACCCTTTTGGTTCGCCGGGAAGCCCTTATTTTTGCCTAGGTGTGTCAACCTAGCGGGTCTTTGATTATGCGTAGTATTTTTCCGACTATGTTTGTTCTCAGAAAGTAGGGAGTTGCCCCTGTTAGAAGTGTTTTGTCATGCCACCAGAAGATATTTGATCAGGCAAGATTTGTTGTTGGAATGCCCCAAGTAACTCAGGCAGATATTTGCCCCAGGCTTTTTGGCCTTTTGAGAGATTCTCTGGATCTTGACTTAACTGCCCCAGATGGTAGACCATGATCATGCCGTGCCCCTTGATTGGAGACACTCTTGTTCATTAGACTTTCGTCATGCGAATTTCTATGCTGTTCAAACAAAAAGTCATATGCAAACAAAGTCATGTTAAAAATGCAAAGCTTATGTCTGTCTTGAAGATTTTGAAGATGCATTATTTTCATAAAACAAGTGAATGTTTGTAAACGTGATGTCAACTCCGTATTTACCGTAAACCTTAAGGAGTTAGGATACCTTTTTCGTAACAGTATGCTTTCGAACTAACCCATGCTTCAGCTAGGACTTTTGAGGGTTATAACGTGGCTTGGTTCAAGGTTTAAGAAACAAAGGATAAAGGCTCAAATTATTTGTACCCACCCGCTCTTCGTGATGTTCTCCAAACCTAAACTCAGTTGATCATACGTTAGACCTTGTCTGAGTCTTTGCTCTGATTTTCCGGTGATGGTTCAGATATTGATGATTTATTTGGAATAGGCAGTCATTTCCCTTTTTTTTTGTTGAGGGTTTGTAGGACCTCTTTCTTGTCTTGTTTTTTTGTTATCCCTTTCTTTTTTGCCTGAACTGTTTCCTTTTTTAGAATTACAGTCAGCGGGATGCCCCAGTTTCGTAAGTCTCCTTCTTGGGTTTTGACTTATTGGGTTTTGATTTTGAGAGTTAATGACTGCCTGTCCGTATGATTGTTCGGAACCATCACTGTCTTTTGTTTTGTAAGGACTCCTTTGGTGCCATTCGTTATGCACTAGGATCAACTGAGAGACTACCCAGCCCCAGGTTCTGATTAAGGGTTTTAAATTTCGAAAAGAAAAACTCCTACTTCTTTGGCTCAGATTGGTTGACGAGGGATTATCATCCTTATAACTCCAGTGTTTAGGGATTGAAACAATACCTGTACCTCATCAGCGGGGTCTGTTCAAAAGCATACTGTAATGATCGCGGTATCGTTTTCGTCATCCTCCCTCAAGAGGCTTAGAATTATTAATCGAGAGTTAACATCAGAAAAAATATGAAAATAATTTGCATATAGTGAATACGAATATATTGTTTCAAAATAGACATAAGCGATGCATTAATGTGGTAACAATGTTTAACAATGAGTAAATGTTTGAACAAACAGAAAATTACAACTTGAACATTCGAATGAACAAAAGTTTCTCAATCCTAGCCATGTTTTGGCAAGGGAGCAGTGATCACGTGGGGAGTCTTGGGTACTTTAAACTGAATCTCTCCAGCATCGATCATGTCTTGAATCTTGTTTTTGAGAGGCCAGCAGTTGTCCGTAGTATGCCCCGGGCTATCAGAATGATATGCGCACCTATCGTTGGGATGATAGTTAGGAGCCGAAGTGTTCGGATTCCGGAGAGGAGCCCTTAAGGTGATCAGCCCGGCCTTCAACATTTGTTGTAGTGCTTGATCCAGCGACATGTTGATCTTGGTGAACTGCCTTTTAGGCTTATCTGGTTGACGCTGGTGAGGTTGATGTTGAATTTGTGACCCTGAAGCCACTTGAGGAGCTCTCCCCTCATCTCCTTGTCTCAAAGGTGGTTGAACAATGACTGGCTCTTTACCCTTAGATGTTTGCCCCAGTTGGTTATCCCGAAGCAGTTGGTTGACGAGAAACCGGAGCTCATCTTGTCTTTGAGCTAAACCTTGAATGGCATTCCTCTGCCCCAGCATCTGGGCTTTCATTGCATCCATCTCCGCTTGTAGGTGTTTCAGCCCTTCATCCTCAGCACTGTTCCTGACTAGAGTCTCCATGAGAAGTGTCCTTAGCTCCTCCTGCCCCTTGGATAGATTTAGGAGGATATCCCCGAACCGAGTCTCTTGAGCAAGAAGATCCTGGTTATGTGGTTGGAAGGCTATTGCTGAAATAAACAGCGAGAAAGGTAAGTGACCTGCAACAAAGATACCTGTTATGTAATGATGTGTATGTATGCATGCAATGTTTTCAAGGACCTCGCGGGGTAAACAGGAAAATTTTGTTAGCATTGTGTTGTACCCCAAAATTTGCCCTCCCATATTCTTCAAGAAATTGCCAAGCCAAGTCACAAAATTCCCCAAGAGTTGCACAATGCAAAGGCCTCCATACAGTCAAAACTAGGGTTTGTGTGTTGATCAAGAAAAGGAAGTGTTCAAAGTTCCAATCAAGTCTCATATGCTTACAAAGATGGTCAAGCATCCTCATATCAAGTTTCAAGGCATTCAACTCAAAATTGCACAGTCAAAACCCTAAATTGCACTACAGTCAACTGTAGGGGCAAAATGGTCATTTGACAGTCAAAAGTTCAAATTTTTGGTCAATATATCATTTTGAAGCCACAAACATCATTTGATCAATGCTTGATCATGATTCTCAAAATTTGGCTCAGAAATCATCAAAGATGCAAAAGTTGCTATATTTGGACAGCTGAAAAAGTCAACTGAAATTGACCAGGGCATAACTTTCACATGGATTATCAGAAAAATTCCATCCAAAGCTCATTTTGAAGAGAAAGACATTTCCTACAACTCATCTTCATACTTCAAGTCCAAGAAATGCTCTCACAAAAAGTTATCAATTTCAACATTACAGGTCATTTTCAAAAGTCAACAAAAAGGGACTTTAAGTCAAAGACCATAACTTGAGATTGGTAAATCAAAATGACATGGGACCAAAGGCATTGGTTAAAGGACTCAAAGACCTTTCCAAAATGTCCAAGAACATGTGAAAAGCTTAAAAATTGAGCAAGTTATGCCTTGTAGAAGTTGGGAAATTTTTGTGAAATGGCAAAAGTCAACTATCCTTGAAAATCCAATTTTTGACAAAAGGGCCCCATTTTTTCCACTTGGTCCATCCTTGTCATGCCACACACGTGTCCCATGGGTAATTTCAAGACCAAATATTGATTTTTTTTATTTTATTTAATTTTTGATGATTTAATTCATTTTAATTCTTTGAAAATTCAAATAAAATTTAAAAACCAATGGAATAGTGTCAAATGAACTTGGACAATTTCTATGTATCATGAACCAACTCAAGAAATCAGGCTAGGGTTCATTTGCACACTAGGTCTATGTTTTGGCTAAAAAGTAGGAAAATGGTTAATGGAAGAAACCCTAAGACCAATTCTTTCCCAAGCATGGATTAAGGTCAAATAGCAAGCCTATTCCATTCCATGATGATCACTGAGTCCAACCCTAACTAGAACATAGCAAAAGGTTCGCTCAAAAGCCATTGGACAATTTGAAATTTTGGCCATATAATGCAAAACTGAAATCACTACTAGGGGATTTTTCAAGCCTTAATTCTTTTTCTATTAGCATCCTGAGGCAATTCGGAACACATTCCAATTCATAACATCAATCAAAACTCCTTGAACTGGTATCCACGACTCAAACTGTACAGCAAAATATTTGAAATCGCATTCTCCATTTTAAGCATCTTCATTACATTTCAATAGGATATTCTTGTTCCATGTGAAGTTTCCAAACTATTCATGGTGTTTAATTTCATTTTTGCTAATCATACGCTAATCCACCATTTTCGAATCCTAGGGTTACAGCTTTCTTAAATTAGGGTTTTTTTCGTAGAGGAAAAATTAAGGTTCCTGAAGACCATGGTTGAACTCAGCATTTAGAGACGAAGAAGAAGATATGCTCGCGACAAATTTATGAGCTACAGGGACCTAATCGCTATTTTCTGCTAGCCCCCCTAACACTACGTTTCAAAACCGTTGCCTTATTTGTTTGTGTTTCAGGAAATTGGAAGGGATGATGGCGTGGCACAAGCAGATTGGAGGAATTTGAATTGCGCGCGTTTTGATGACTATGCCTTGGTTTTGTTTTTTTTATTGTTTATTAACTATTATATATTAATTGAAACATGAGTGGCTCAGTGGTAACGCGTTAGGCACATGATATCAAAGACCTGGGTTCAAGTCCCAGGTCTTGCAAAATTCAATATTATTTTTCATTTCCAATTCACATGCAGCGCTAACATTAGAGCTCACCATGCACACTCCAAAATGCATTGTCCACGTGTCCCAGGAGGTCTATCAAAGGGTCCAGAACAAAGGCACATGGTGGACGCCAGTCAACATGCCACACCTGAGTGGAAAAGTCAACAAATTGCCAGCAAATGGGCCAGGCTTTTCAAATCCACACCCCCCTGGTTTGCTTTATCATTTTTATTTTTATTCTTTCTTTAATTTTTTTCCTTTTATTTCTTTTTGCTATTTATTTAATTCATTATTTTTTTAACAAAATACAAAAACATTCAAAAATCAGAAAAAGACCAAAAATGATAATTTTTATATTATAATTATTTTCATAAAAAAATACATGTAAATATTTAGATTTAATTAGGTATTCAATTTTAATCCTTTTTAATAAAAATCAAAACAAAAACATAGAATTAGGTTAATGACTTTTTCCTTTTAACTTTCCTTGTTTTTTGCCATAGTATTAGTATTTTTCATAATTAAACTAGGGTTGCATTTTAGGTTAGATTTTAATATCTTAATAACTAAAAATCCAAAAAAATAGAGTTTAGGTTTAATAACTTTTATTTTCTTTTTTAATTTTCCTTTTATTTCAGAATAATAATATTATTTATTTATTTTCATAAATTAAAAATTGTACATAAATTAATTTAGAGTTAAATTAGGTTAAAAGTCAATATTTTTCTTAATAACTTAAAAAAAAAACATTAGAACTAGGGTTTAGCATTTTAGTTTTAATTAATTTGTCTTTTTTTCTTTTAAATCTAAAAAACACAAAAATACTATTTTTCATTTAATTTTAATTTTAGATTCCTTGATTAATTTTAATTGTTTGTAAAAGGGTCCAACGCCCTAGTTTTGTTTAATCTCTTTATTTCGCGCATTTATTTTGTATTGTTTAAATAATTCTGTATATGCCCCAAAGCCATGTAATTAAAATTCTCGCACTTTTATTTATTCGCTTTATTTATTTTCAGTCAAATCGGGTTCGGTTTTTTTTGGCGATGTGGACCCGCGCCGGTTGTAATAATTTAGGTTTATTTTCTTGCAAATATATAACTGTTAATAAATATGCATGAAAGAATGTATGGACCCAAAAATAAAATCAAGCGTAGATCACAACAAACATGACAAGACAAAATGATTGAAACATGACACACAATTTGCACACACCACCCCTAGGGTACGCCTCACTGTTGCCTTTCGAAAGGTGATCATCGAGTAGAGGATATTTTAGTGAGTCCTTGTGTCCATTGATCTAGTTGCCTAAAACAAAGTTGCCTCGGAATAAAAGATCAATGGCACAAGGGTAGCTTCTAAGGTGTCTTCCCATTGCTCTGGTGATCACCACATCCCTAAAACTCGAATTGACCCGAACACCTCCAACGGTGGTGCTACCTA
Organism: Vicia faba; assembly: GCA_948472305.1. NCBI lineage: Eukaryota > Viridiplantae > Streptophyta > Magnoliopsida > Fabales > Fabaceae > Vicia > Vicia faba. Next base: position 707,289,332 of record OX451740.1, read on the forward strand.
CCTCTCAATGGTGGGATGGCACTACTTCAAAGGACATTTACACAGACGAATTCCTTAGGGTAGGTAGGTTCTCAAAGGTACTTGCTCTAATTTCAAAACAAATTGAAATCTTTTCACACCAAACACTTTCAAAAAACTCTCAAAACAAACTTTTCAAACACTCTGACGTACGAGTTGAATTGAAACTTTTCAAAGAATATTTTTGAAACCCACATTGAAAAGCAAGCAAACAATTTTGAAAACACATTGAGCAAGTACCTAAGAGCCCATGGATAACCATGGATAGAAAGGGTGCCAACACCTTCCCTTTCTATAACCTACCTCCCGAACCGAGAGCAATCTCTTTAAAGGAATTTTTCTGTGCTTTTGTCCTTTCCAATTGGGGAAAATAAAAGACGGTGGCGACTCTTGCTTACCGCGACATTTCGCGAACCAGCTTTAAAACAGTCAGTTCCAGATCCACCGATCACAGAACTGGCGACTCTGCTGGGGAGTAAAACTTAAAGTGGGGTGTACCTTAGGATTAAGATCACTGTGTTTTCAATTGCTTTCTTTGCTTGCTTTATTATTGTGGGTTGCTTGGGAGTTCTATAGATCCTAACCCGGATCTGGGGATACCTTCTTAGAAAGTAGCAACAAGGCTGTGAGGGAACTGTGCGGGGTATACCGACATGGTTGAAACAGTCTGCTACGTTGATGTGGCACTTTGGTGTGTACCGGTAACCCTTGAGTCAGTCAAGGAGAGTACGGGGCCTCCATATGGTGTCATGAAGCATCAACAGACCTTAGGAACCTTAATTGAACCATCTTGGCCTCTTTAGGGTAGTGAGATAACTGACTTTGGTGCAGTCCGAGGTTGGTTGATACTCGATACTACACTCAATTGAGGGTTGCTTTCCTGGAATATTTCGGTCGCCAGTTCAGTGGCTAAATCGAAACGATGAACAATGAAAGCAATCCCGTGATATTGGGAACCTTAGAACCCGGTTACTTTGATTAGGACAGGTTGAACCCACCAACTTCAAGAGGGTACTACCCAGACCCCATGCTGGCCTAAACCTAAGGGCTCTCTCTTGTGTGACTTGTGTGCCTTAGTACTTGACTATCTGCATGCTTGTGATCTAACATTTGTTTCTTGCAGGTTTGTTTCAGTCCTTAATTTGGACTCATAACAGGGTTATTCACATTACCCCATGCATATCATGACATCATACCATTGCATACATCCTAACCCATTTCAAGGATCTCAAGGGCTTGTGATGCAGGTCATATAAATCAAACATCTAGCAAGGGGCAAAGAGGATTTATTTTCCTCTAGCCAATGTTGTCAGGGGCTATGACCCACTTGATATGGTGAGCTCTGACTCCTGAAGAAGGTTCCCTAACCAAGGTTGTTTGGAAATCAAAACCAGACATGATGACTAAAGTCAGGGGCTATGACCCACTTGATATGGTGAGCCTTTGACTCTTGAAGAAGAGTTCTCAATAACATGGGTGTCCTTCAATCAAGCTCTAAATTCCAATGCTAACAAATTTTCTTGTTTACCCCGCGAGATCCTTGAAAACATTGCATGCATATCATACTCATCCTTACATAACAGGCATCTTTGTTGCAGGTCACTTACCTTTCCCGCTGTTTATTTCAGCAATGGTTTCACAACAAGACAACCAGGACCTTTTTGCTCAAGAGACTCGGTTCGGGGAAATCCTCCTGAATCTATCCAAGGGGCAGGAAGAGCTAAGGACACTTATCATGGAGACTTTTGTCAGGAACAGTGCTGAGGATGAAAGGCTGGAACACCTACAAGCTGAGGTGGATGCATTGAAAGCCCAGATGCTGGGGCAGATGACTGCCATTCAGGGTTTAACTCAAAGACAAGATGAGCTCGGGGTTCTCATCAACAAACTGCTTCAGGGTAACCAACTGGGGCAAACATCTAAGGGTAAAAAGCCAATCATCGTTCCACCACCTTTGAGACAAAGAGGCAAGGAGAAAGCTCCTCATATGGCTCCAGTATCACCAATTCAGCAGCAACTTCACCAACTTCAGACAGACAAGCCCAGGAGGCAGTTCACCCCACTCAATATGTCGCTGTTTCAAGCTTTACAACGCCTGTTGAGATTGAACCTGATCACATTAAGGGCTCATCCCCAGAACCTTAACACAGCACATCCTGCTTATGATCCCAATAAAAGGTGTGCCTACCACTCTGCCTGTCCAGGACATGATGCAAACGAGTGTTGGGCTTTGAAAAACAAGATCCAGGACCTGATTGATGAAGGAGCACTGGAATTCACACAAGATGGTCAGGCTGAATTTTTCTACCATCCCTCCAAGGCTCACCATTTGAAGTGACAAGCCCTGAGACTAGAAATTTTTGTTCATTCGAATGTTCAAGTTGCAATTTTCTTTTGTTCAAACGTTTACTCATTGTTAAAACATTGTTATTTCATTAATGCATCGCTTATGTCCATTTTGAATCAATATATTCGTATTCACTATACGCAAATTATTTTCATATTTGTTCTGATGTCAACTCTCTCAATCAATAATTCTAAGCCTCTTGAGGGAGGATGACGAAAACGATACCACGATTTACAGTATGCTTTTGAACAGACCCCGCTGATGAGGTACAGGCATTGTTTCAACCCCTAAACACTGGAGTTATAAGGATGATAATCCCTCGCCAACCCATCAGAGCCAAAGGAGTAGGAGTTTTATTTTCGAAAATCAAAACCCTTAATCATAACCTGGGGCAGGGTAGTTCTCTCAGTTGATCCAAGGGCACAATGAATGGCACCAAATGAGTTTTTTCAAAAACAAAAGACAGTGATGGTTCCGAACAATCATAAGGACAGGCAGTCATTATCAAAAAAAAATCATAAACGAAAAGCCCAAGAAGTCAAAACCTATGAAAAGAGACTTACGAAACTGGGGCATCCCGCTGACTGTAATTCCAAAAAGGAAACAGTTCAGGCAAAAAAAGAAAGGGATAACAAAAATCAAGAAAGAGGTCTCACAAACCCTCAACAAAAAGTGACTGCCTAGTCAGAATAAATCATCAATGTTTGGACCATCACCGGAAAATCAGAGCAAAGACTCAAACAAGGTCTAACGTATGATCAACTGAGTTTAGGGTTGGAGAACATCACGAAAGAGCGGGTGGGTACAAATAGTTTGGGCCTTTATCCTTTGTTTCTTAAACCGTGAACCAGGCCACGATATAACCCTTAAAAGTCCTAGCTGAAGCATGGGTTAGTTCGAAAGCATACTGTTACGAAGGTATCCTGACTCCTGAAGGTTTGCTGTAAAATCTTGAGTTGACACCGTATTGTATTACAACAAAATGCATTTTTAAAATATTCAAGACAGACATAGACTTTTGCATTCTTAAAATAACGTTGTTTGCATATGAATTATTGTCTGAACAGCAGGGAAATTCGCACGATGAATATCTTGTGAACAGAAGTACCTCCAATCAAGAGGCACAGTAGGAGCATTGCCCATTATCTGGGGCATGACAAAGTATTTCCAACAGGGGCAACTCCCCACATTCTGAGAAATATGGACATAGTCGAAAGAATACTACGCAAAATCAAAGACCCGCTAGGTTGACACACCTAGGCAAAAATAAGGGATGAAATGAAAAATCTGTACACCCGGCAAGTCGAAAACCTGAAAAGGCGGCTTGGGCAAAAATGGGTATCCCGGTGGACTGAAAATCCGAAAAGGCGGTCCAGGCAAAAGTTAGGGATCAAAGCGTACGAGTATGTCCCAGCATCTCGGCACCTGCCTACCAGAAGACTCGTCAAGTACTCCCACAAGTGCCTCCTCCCACTGAAACTGGGGCAATAAGGAGTTGTCTAAAAGATCCGGTTGCTCTGTCCATCATAGGTTCGGCTAAAGAATGCGACCCAGATATTTTCACTCCCCGCAGAACACGAACGCGTCGTCCGGCTTTATTCAAAGAGTTATTTCCTTAATAAGATATAACTGGGTTATCCTCAGCCAATAGCCACGGAAAAGACCGTCCTCAGTAAAGTCTTATCATCCCCAGCGGAAGCAAAAGCTTATTCTCCAACACCAGCCCAGGAGTGACTTCCCGGCACCCGTCAAGGATTTATTTTCCTAGACGAAAGCATACATTCATAAACATCACATTTTCGTACATCATGACACATGCATGTACGCATCATGTCATACAATTGCATTTATGCCGTTGCTTGATTCATATCACGTACTGCATATAACTGACCTTTACCTTTCAGGAAGGATACAGTTGAATGATCAGCTATGTCAAAATAGACAAAACACCGTCAGAAAAGACAAATCCCGTCATAAGAGACAAATCCGGTCAAAGAATACAAATCCAGTTTAAGTCAATGCCTAAAGATTCCTCTGATACAACTCGTCGTGATAGACACTCGTCATGATAGACACTCGTCGTGATAGACACTCGTCGTGATAGACACTCGTCATGATAGACACTCGTCGTGATAGACACTCGTCGTGATAGACACTCGTCGTGATAGACACTCGTCGTGATAGACACTCGTCATGATAGACACTCGTCGTGATAGACACTCGTCGTGATAGACACTCGTCGTGATAGACACTCGTCGTGATAGACACTCGTCATGATAGACACTCGTCGTGATAGACACTCGTCGTGATAGACACTCGTCATGATAGACACTCGTCGTGATAGACACTCGTCGTGATAGACACTCGTCGTGATAGACACTCGTCGTGATAGACACTCGTCGTGATAGACACTCGTCGTGATAGACACTCGTCGTGATAGACACTCGTCGTGATAGACACTCGTCGTGATAGACACTCGTCGTGATAGACACTCGTCGTGATAGACACTCGTCGTGATAGACACTCGTCGTGATAGACACTCGTCGTGATAGACACTCGTCGTGATAGACACTCGTCGTGATAGACACTCGTCGTGATAGACACTCGTCGTGATAGACACTCGTCGTTATAGACACTCGTCGTGATAGACACTCGTCGTGATAGACACTCGTCGTGATAGACACTCGTCGTGATAGACACTCGTCGTGATAGACACTCGTCGCGTCGTGATAGACAATCGTCGTGATAGACACTCGTCGTGATAGACACTCGTCGTGATAGACACTCGTCGTGATAGACACTCGTCGTGATAGACACTCGTCGTGATAGATACTCGTCGTGATAGACACTCGTCGTGATAGACACTCGTCGTGATAGACACTCGTCGTGATAGACACTCGTCGTGATAGACACTCGTCGTTATAGACACTCGTCGTGATAGACACTCGTCGTGATAGACACTCGTCGTGATAGACACTCGTCGTGATAGACACTCGTCGTGATAGACGCTCGTCGTGATAGACACCCGTCAGTGTAGACACTTGTCGTTATAGACATTCGTCATAGACACTAGTCGCTATAGACACCCATCGTTAAAGACCACTCGTCCTTGGAAACAACCTGTCAGTAGAGACAACTTCATCACCGTTTGAAGATCCAGACCCAGCTCCTGTAACCAGTCAGGACATATCTATACCAAGCATCTGAAAACCAGCTCCTGCGACGTGTCAGGTACTCATTCTCTTTTGCAGGTATGCAGGTTCTCTCTAAGGAATCTCTTACGCGATCAACATCCAGATGGCATCTATAAGCCCATCATCCTACCCATCAATCTCTAAATGGCATCTATAAGCCCATTCCCCCACCACACTGCTACCATGTGAGCGCAAATTTCTAGGCACTCTAGTGTCCAATCATCTTCTACCCTCGGATTACAAAAGGCACGTCAGCCAATCTCCATCCTCAGGTCTAAGAAGATTGAACAGGGGCAACTGTTGTACCCCAAAATTTGCCCTCCCATATTCTTCAAGAAATTGCCAAGCCAAGTCACAAAATTCCCCAAGAGTTGCACAATGCAAAGGCCTCCATACAGTCAAAACTAGGGTTTGTGTGTTGATCAAGAAAAGGAAGTGTTCAAAGTTCCAATCAAGTCTCATATGCTTACAAAGATGGTCAAGCATCCTCATATCAAGTTTCAAGGCATTCAGCTCAAAATTGCACAGTCAAAACCCTAAATTGCACTACAGTCAACTGTAGGGGCAAAATGGTCATTTGACAGTCAAAAGTTCAAATTTTTGGTCAATATATCATTTTGAAGCCACAAACATCATTTGATCAATGCTTGATCATGATTCTCAAAATTTGGCTCAGAAATCATCAAAGATGCAAAAGTTGCTATATTTGGACAGCTGAAAAAGTCAACTGAAATTGACCAGGGCATAACTTTCACATGGATTATCAGAAAAATTCCATCCAAAGCTCATTTTGAAGAGAAAGACATTTCCTACAACTCATCTTCATACTTCAAGTCCAAGAAATGCTCTCACAAAAAGTTATCAATTTCAACATTACAGGTCATTTTCAAAAGTCAACAAAAAGGGACTTTAAGTCAAAGACCATAACTTGAGATTGGTAAATCAAAATGACATGGGACCAAAGGCATTGGTTAAAGGACTCAAAGACCTTTCCAAAATGTCCAAGAACATGTGAAAAGCTTAAAAATTGAGCAAGTTATGCCTTGTAGAAGTTGGGAAATTTTTGTGAAATGGCAAAAGTCAACTATCCTTGAAAATCCAATTTTTGACAAAAGGGCCCCATTTTTTCCACTTGGTCCATCCTTGTCATGCCACACACGTGTCCCATGGGTAATTTCAAGACCAAATATTGATTTTTTTATTTTATTTAATTTTTGATGATTTAATTCATTTTAATTCTTTGAAAATTCAAATAAAATTTAAAAACCAATGGAATAGTGTCAAATGAACTTGGACAATTTCTATGTATCATGAACCAACTCAAGAAATCAGGCTAGGGTTCATTTGCACACTAGGTCTATGTTTTGGCTAAAAAGTAGGAAAATGGTTAATGGAAGAAACCCTAAGACCAATTCTTTCCCAAGCATGGATTAAGGTCAAATAGCAAGCCTATTCCATTCCATGATGATCACTGAGTCCAACCCTAACTAGAACATAGCAAAAGGTTCGCTCAAAAGCCATTGGACAATTTGAAATTTTGGCCATATAATGCAAAACTGAAATCACTACTAGGGGATTTTTCAAGCCTTAATTCTTTTTCTATTAGCATCCTGAGGCAATTCGGAACACATTCCAATTCATAACATCAATCAAAACTCCTTGAACTGGTATCCACAACTCAAACTGTACAGCAAAATATTTGAAATCGCATTCTCCATTTTAAGCATCTTCATTACATTTCAATAGGATATTCTTGTTCCATGTGAAGTTTCCAAACTATTCATGGTGTTTAATTTCATTTTTGCTAATCATACGCTAATCCACCATTTTCGAATCCTAGGGTTACAGCTTTCTTAAATTAGGGTTTTTTTCGTAGAGGAAAAATTAAGGTTCCTGAAGACCATGGTTGAACTCAGCATTTAGAGACGAAGAAGAAGATATGCTCGCGACAAATTTATGAGCTACAGGGACCTAATCGCTATTTTCTGCTAGCCCCCCTAACACTACGTTTCAAAACCGTTGCCTTATTTGTTTGTGTTTCAGGAAATTGGAAGGGATGATGGCGTGGCACAAGCAGATTGGAGGAATTTGAATTGCGCGCGTTTTGATGACTATGCCTTGGTTTTGTTTTTTTTATTGTTTATTAACTATTATATATTAATTGAAACATGAGTGGCTCAGTGGTAACGCGTTAGGCACATGATATCAAAGACCTGGGTTCAAGTCCCAGGTCTTGCAAAATTCAATATTATTTTTCATTTCCAATTCACATGCAGCGCTAACATTAGAGCTCACCATGCACACTCCAAAATGCATTGTCCACGTGTCCCAGGAGGTCTATCAAAGGGTCCAGAACAAAGGCACATGGTGGACGCCAGTCAACATGCCACACCTGAGTGGAAAAGTCAACAAATTGCCAGCAAATGGGCCAGGCTTTTCAAATCCACACCCCCCTGGTTTGCTTTATCATTTTTATTTTTATTCTTTCTTTAATTTTTTTCCTTTTATTTCTTTTTGCTATTTATTTAATTCATTATTTTTTTAACAAAATACAAAAACATTCAAAAATCAGAAAAAGACCAAAAATGATAATTTTTATATTATAATTATTTTCATAAAAAAATACATGTAAATATTTAGATTTAATTAGGTATTCAATTTTAATCCTTTTTAATAAAAATCAAAACAAAAACATAGAATTAGGTTAATGACTTTTTCCTTTTAACTTTCCTTGTTTTTTGCCATAGTATTAGTATTTTTCATAATTAAACTAGGGTTGCATTTTAGGTTAGATTTTAATATCTTAATAACTAAAAATCCAAAAAAATAGAGTTTAGGTTTAATAACTTTTATTTTCTTTTTTAATTTTCCTTTTATTTCAGAATAATAATATTATTTATTTATTTTCATAAATTAAAAATTGTACATAAATTAATTTAGAGTTAAATTAGGTTAAAAGTCAATATTTTTCTTAATAACTTAAAAAAAAAACATTAGAACTAGGGTTTAGCATTTTAGTTTTAATTAATTTGTCTTTTTTTCTTTTAAATCTAAAAAACACAAAAATACTATTTTTCATTTAATTTTAATTTTAGATTCCTTGATTAATTTTAATTGTTTGTAAAAGGGTCCAACGCCCTAGTTTTGTTTAATCTCTTTATTTCGCGCATTTATTTTGTATTGTTTAAATAATTCTGTATATGCCCCAAAGCCATGTAATTAAAATTCTCGCACTTTTATTTATTCGCTTTATTTATTTTCAGTCAAATCGGGTTCGGTTTTTTTTGGCGATGTGGACCCGCGCCGGTTGTAATAATTTAGGTTTATTTTCTTGCAAATATATAACTGTTAATAAATATGCATGAAAGAATGTATGGACCCAAAAATAAAATCAAGCGTAGATCACAACAAACATGACAAGACAAAATGATTGAAACATGACACACAATTTGCACACACCACCCCTAGGGTACGCCTCACTGTTGCCTTTCGAAAGGTGATCATCGAGTAGAGGATATTTTAGTGAGTCCTTGTGTCCATTGATCTAGTTGCCTAAAACAAAGTTGCCTCGGAATAAAAGATCAATGGCACAAGGGTAGCTTCTAAGGTGTCTTCCCATTGCTCTGGTGATCACCACATCCCTAAAACTCGAATTGACCCGAACACCTCCAACGGTGGTGCTACCTACCTCTCAATGGTGGGATGGCACTACTTCAAAGGACATTTACACAGACGAATTCCTTAGGGTAGGTAGGTTCTCAAAGGTACTTGCTCTAATTTCAAAACAAATTGAAATCTTTTCACACCAAACACTTTCAAAAAACTCTCAAAACAAACTTTTCAAACACTCTGACGTACGAGTTGAATTGAAACTTTTCAAAGAATATTTTTGAAACCCACATTGAAAAGCAAGCAAACAATTTTGAAAACACATTGAGCAAGTACCTAAGAGCCCATGGATAACCATGGATAGAAAGGGTGCCAACACCTTCCCTTTCTATAACCTACCTCCCGAACCGAGAGCAATCTCTTTAAAGGAATTTTTCTGTGCTTTTGTCCTTTCCAATTGGGGAAAATAAAAGACGGTGGCGACTCTTGCTTACCGCGACATTTCGCGAACCAGCTTTAAAACAGTCAGTTCCAGATCCACCGATCACACATTGGAATCTATGGCTTGATTGAAGGACACCCATGTTGTTGAGAATTCTTCGTCAAGGGTCAAAGGCTCACCATATCCAGTGGGTCATAGCCTCTGACTTTAGTCATCATGTCTGGTTTTGAAATCTTCAAACAACCTTGGTTAGGGGAACCTTCTTCAAAAGTCAGAGCTCACCATATCAAGTGGGTCATAGCCTCTGACGACCTTGGCTAGAGGAAAATAAATCCTCTTTCCCCCTTGCTGGGTGTTTGATTCATCATGACCTGCATCACGAGCCTTTGAGATCCTTGAAATGGGTTAGGATGTATGCAATGGTATGATGTCATGATGCATGGGGTAATGTAAGTAACCCTGTTATGAGCCCCAATTAAGGACTGCAAACCAAAACCTGCAAGAAACTCAGTACACCCTTGTTATGAGTCCCAATTAAGGACTATAAACAAAACCTGCAAGTAGTTCATGTGTTAGATAACAAGCATGCAAGTAGGCAAGTACGAAGGCACACAAGTCACACAAGAGAAACCCTTAGAGTTTAGGCCAGCATGGGGTCTGGGTATTACCCTCTTGAAGTTAGTTGGTTCATACCTGTCCTATCATGAGTAACCGGGTTCTAAGGTTCCCAATATCACTGGATTGCTTTCATTGTTCATCGTTTCGATTTAGCCACTGAACTGGCGACCGAAATATTCCAGGAAAGCAACCCTCAATTGAGTGTAGTATCGAGTATCAACCAACCTCGGACTGCACCAAAGTCAGTTATCTCACTACCCTAAAGAGGCCAAGATAGTTCAATTAAGGTTCCTAAGGTCTGTTGATGCTTCACGACACCACGCGGAGGCCCCGTACTCTCCTTGACTGAACTCAAGGGTTACCGGTACACACCAAAGTGCCACATCAACGTAGCAGACTGTTTCAACCATGTCGGTATACCCCGCACAGTTCCCTCACAGCCTTGTTGCTACTTTCTAAGAAGGTATCCCCCAGATCCGGGTTAGGATCTATAGAACTCCCGAGACAGTCCCATAATTTAAAGCAAGCAAAGAAGACAATTGAAAACATAGTTATGACCTAGCCCTAAGGTACACCTCACTTTAAGTTTGGTCCCCAGCAGAGTCGCCAGTTCTGTGATCGGTGGATCTGGAACTGACTGTTTAACGCTGGTTCGCGAGATGTCGCGGAAGCAAGAGTCGCCACCGTCTTTTATTTTCTCCAAATGGAAAGGACAAAAGCACAGAAAAATTCCTTAAAGAGATCGCTCTCGGTTCGGGAGGTGGGTTATAGAAAGGGAAGGTGTTAGCACCCTTTCTATCCATGGTTATCCATGGGCTCTTAGATACTTGCTCAATGTGTTTTCAAAATGTTTGCTTGCTTTTCAACGTGGGTTTTAAAAAAGTTTCTTTGAAAATTTCAGTTCGACTCTTGTGTCAGAGTGTTTGAAAAATTGCTTTGAAAGCTTTTGAAAAGTGTCGGTGTGAAAAGATTTTTGTTTGTTTTTGAAGAGATTAGAGCAAGTATCCACGAGAACCTACCTACCCTAAGGAATTCGTCTGTGTAAATGTCCTTTAAAGTAATTCCATCCCACCATTGAGAGGTAGGTAGCACCACCGTTGGAGGTGTTCGGGTCAATTCGAGGTTCGGGACATGGTGATCACCAGAGCAATGGGAAGACACCTTAGAAGCTACCCTCATGCCAGGTTCCCGGATCATGAGGACTTACTAAGACATCCTCTACTCGACGATCACCTTTCGAGGCAAGGCAACAGTGAGGCGTACCCTAGGGGTGGTGTGTGATTCGTGTGTCGTTTTCAGATATTTTGTCTTGTTCATGTTATTGGTGTTCTACGCTTGATTTTATTTAAGGCCATTCATTCTTGCATGCTTTGCTTAACAGTTAAAAATATTGCGGGAAAAGTAAATTCTAAGCTATTACAAAAGGCGCGGGTCCACATCGCCAAAATTAACCAGGACCCGATTTGACGGAAAATAAAGAAATTAAAAGTGCGAGAAGTAATATTTACAAGGCTTCGGGAGAGGTACATAATTATTTAAGCGGAATAAAATAAAGATGCGAATAAATAAGAAATTAATAACGTGGGCGTTGGACCCTTTTGAAAAATATTAAATTTAATGAGGAATTAAAATTAAAGGAATGCTTGTTTTTAGTGTTTTTATGTATTTTGAGATTTAATAAAAAGGAATTAATTAACGTTAACTACTAACCCTAATTCTATTTATTTTTAAGTTTATTAAGAAAAATGTTGAAGTTTTTAACCTAATTTAAACCTAGGTTATTTATGTACAATTTAATTATAAAAATAAATAAATAATATTATGGTAAAAAGGAAAATTAAAAGGAATAAAAATTATCAATTAAACCTAGTTCTACATTTTTTGGATTTTTTATGAAAAGAATTAATATTGCAAACCCTAATTTAAACTAAATTTATTTACATACATTTATTTATGAAAATATTAGAAATAAAAATTATTTATTATGTTTTTTTTGTCTTTTCTGATTTTTATGCATTTTTTATATTTTTTGTGAAAATAATATATTAATTAAACAAGAAATAATTAAAATAAAAATAGAATAAAAAATAAAGAAAACAAAAATTATGCAAACCTTGGGGGGTGGTAGTCCCCAAATAGGAGGTGTAATCTTGAATAATTTGGCCCAATAATCTGAGTCCATTTGACCTTTCCAATTAGTATGCTGAAGCGTTGACTTGAGTTTATGGTGTTCATCAAGTCTACACCCTTGGATTGCTGAAGCTAAACACGTGGCTGGCTTGATTGAGAGGAGCATGGTGCATCCACAATATTATGCCTGCGCCTGAATATCCTTTGAAAAAAAATATATGGAAAGTGTGGGGACCTGGGATCGAACCCAGGTCCTAAGGGTGGCCAATGCGTTTGCCTGCCAATCGTGCTATTTGAACTCTTTGTATATTTAATAAACAATGAACGTAATAAAAACAAACAAAAATTAGTGCTTCAAAAACGCGCGCAATTCAAAAGAACCAATGGTTGTTGGCCACGAGGTCTTCTTCTTCGTTCCTGAAAATAATAAAAACAAAGGCCACGGTTTTGAAGACGTTCTCTTAGGCCTGTTTCCAGAAAATAGCGACTAGCCCTCAGTCGCTCATAAATTGAGCGCGAGGGTTGGTTTCTGTCCGTCCAAAGGCGCTGGTTCTAATGATCAAGGTCATATGTCCCAATTTTACCTGGTTTCAAAATCCCCAATTGGAAGCTCTGCAAACCCTAAAATTTAACAATGGCGATTTCTTGTATAGCTCATAAAAACACAATTAATTCATCCAGTTAGCTTCAGAACACATTACTCAATATAAATGCATAATCAAAATGCCATGAAAACGCTTAAATCTGGAAATACGAATTTGAAAAATATAAGAGAAAAGTGGATTTCTGTATACCAATTCAACGCGTTTGGATGGCTGTTCTGGATTGGAATATGATCAGTGAAGCTTCAGGAAGCCAATGGAATATGAATTATGCCTTGAATCAACCTAAAAAGTGGTTTTCAGTTTTGAACTTTTGGCAAGAATTTCAAGTTTTGGTTATGGTCTGAGGCGCAGCTTCAATGTGTATTAGCATTAGGTTTTCACTCAGGCTTATGTACTGAATAGATTAGGTTAACAAAATTGATCCAAATATCTTTCATTCATGGATTTGGAGATTTGATTTTTCACCATTATGTTTTCAATCTTTTCCATGTGCTCTTGTATCAATTATGCTCAAATCAAATCAAATCTTCCTATTTTTGAAGGTGCACGAAATATTGAGGGCAAAACATGCATGAAAAGATTTATTAGGTCAAGTTATATATTTTCCATATATTTAAATGATTTAAATGAATTAATATAAATAATAATTCAAATAAATAGATAAAAAATGAGAAAATACTTCCCTTTGGGCCAAGTGGTCGTGCATATGCTTATAATGATGAATCATGGAAGAAAAATGGGCCCATTAGCAATTTTAGGTCATTTGGATCAAAGTTGACTTTTCAAAATATCCAAATATTTCCCAACTTCTACAAGGCATAACTTGCTCAATTTTTAAGCTTTTCTCATGTGCTTGGACATTTTGGAAAGGTCTTTGAGTCCTTTAACCAATGCCTTTGGTCCCATGTCATTTTGATTTACCAATCTCAAGTTATGGTCTTTGACTTAAAGTCCCTTTTTGTTGACTTTTGAAAATGACCTATAATGTTGAAATTGATAACTTTTTGTGAGAGCATTTCTTGGACTTGAAGTATGAAGATGAGTTGTAGGAAATGTATTTCTCTTCAAAATGAGCTTTGGATGGGATTTTTCTGATAATCCATGTGAAAGTTATGCCCTGGTCAATTTCAGTTGACTTTTCCAGCTGTCCAAATAAGGAAACTTTTGCATCTTTGATGATTTATGAGCCAAATTTTGAGAATCATGATCAAGCATTGATCAAATGATGTTTGTGGCTTCAAAATGATATGTTGACCAAAAATTTGAACTTTTGACTGTCAAATGACCATTTTGCCCCTACAGTTGACTGTAGTGCAATTTAGGGTTTTTGACTGTGCAATTTTGAGCTGAATGCCTTGAAACTTGATATAAGGATACTTGACCATATTTGTAAGCATGTGATATTTGATTAGGCCTTTGGAAACTTCATTTCCTTGCTCAGAACACAAACCCTAGTTTTGACTGTATAGGAGACCTTTGCACTGTGCCACCCTTGGGAATTTTGCAGCTTGGCTTGGCAATTTCTTGAAGAATATGGGAGGGCAAATTTTGGGGTACAACAGCAACCATGAAGATCCAAATGATGGGGCAGTTGATGGTCCAAATGACTCTCATTCAGGACTTAGCTCAAAAACAAGAAGAGCTCCGGGTCCTCGTCACCAAGCTGTTTCAAAATAATCCAGTGGGGCAAACAACCAAGGTTGAAGTTCCAGTCATCATTCAACCACATGCGAGGCAATAAGACAAAGGAAAATCTCCTCAGCTTGCTTCAGGGTCACGAGCCCAGCCTCAACGGGGCAGTCAGCGTAAACGATATACGCCTGGAAGACATTTCTCAGAGACTGATATACCATCATCCTTTATACTGAAGCGCTTGTTGGAGGTCAATCTGATCACTCTAAAGGACCCTCCTAAGAATCCGAATATGACACCTTCAAGGTATAACCCCAACACCCGCTGCGCTTATCATTCAGACAGCTCGGGGCATGCTACAGACGACTGTTGGACCTTGAAGAACAAAATTCAGGACTTGATTGACGAAGGGGTGCTGGAGTTTATGCCAGATGGCGAGATGAAAATCTTCCGCTGAGAAATGACTAGTTCAAACTAGAGGATTTTTGTTCATTAGAATTTTTCAAGTTGTAATTTTCTTTTGATTGTTCAAACAATTATTGTCATAGCAAACTTTATTACTTTATCAATGCATCGCGCATGTCTGTTTTGAATCCATATATTCTCATTCGCTATATGCAAACTGTTTTCATATTTTTGTGATGATCAACTCTCAATTAATAATTCTAAGCCTCTTGAGGGAGGATGACGAAAACGATACCACGATCTTTACAATATGCTTTTGAACAGACCCCACTGATGAGGTACAGGCATTGTTTCAATTCCTAAACACCGGAGTTATAAGGATGATAATCCCTCGTCAACCCCTTTGAGCCAAAGAAGTAGGAGTTTTTCTTTTCAAAAAAAAAATCTTTTAAACCCTTAATCACAACCTGGGGCAGGGTAGTTCTCTCAGCTGGTCCAAGTGCACAACGAATGGCACCAAATGAGTCCTTCCAAAAACAAAAGACAGTGATGGTTCAGAATAATCATAAGGACAGGCAGTCATTATCAAAAAATAAATGAAAAGCCCAAAAAGTCAAAACCTATGAAGGGGACTTACAAAACTGGGGCATCCTGCTGACTGTAATCGCAAAAGAAACAGTTCAGGCAAAAAACAGGGATAATAAAATCAAAAGAAAGAGGTCCTACAAACCCTCAACCAAAAAAAAAAGAAGAGGAATGACTGCCTATCCAAAATAAACTGTCAACATCCGAACCATCACTGGTACATCAGAGCAAAAGACTCAAACAAGGTCTAACGCACGATCAGCTGAGCTTAGGTTTGAAGAACATCACGAAGAGTGGGTGGGTACAAATAAATTTGAGCCTTTATCCTTTGTTTCTCGAACCATGAACCAGGCCACATTATAACCCTTAAAAGTCCTAGCTGAAGCACGGGTTAGTTCGAAAGCATACTGTTACGAAAGGTATCCTGACTCCTTAAGGCTTGCAGTAAAATAACGAGTTGACATCACATTTTACAAAATTAGCTTGTTTTACTGAAAAATGCATTCTCAAAATCTTCAAGACAAACATAAGCTTTGCATTTCTGATATAACTTTGTTTGCATATGACTTTTTTGTTTGAACAGCATAGAAGTTCGCACGATGAATATCTGATGAACAAAAGCATTCCCAATCAAGGGGCATGACACGAGCATTGTCCATCATCTGGGGCAATCCAGTCAAGATTCGGAGAATCTCGCAAAAGGCCAACCAGCTTGGGGCAAATCTCCATCCGGATCACTTGGGGCATCGAACGATCAAACGAAGATCTTCTGGCAGCATGACAACACAATATCAATAACAGGGGCATCTCTCTACATCCTGAGAGCGTGGACATAGTCGAAAAAATACTACGCAAAATCAAAGACCCGCTAGGTTGACACACCTAGGCAAAAATAAGGGCTTCCCGACGAACCAAAAGGGTTCGGGCAAAATAAGGGATGAAATGAAAAAAATCTGTACACCCGGCAAGTCGAAAACCTGAAAAGGCGGCTTGGGCAAAAAAGGGTATCCCGGTGGACTGAAAACCCGAAAGGGCGGTCCAGGCAAAAATTAGGGATCAAAGCGTACGACTATGTCCTGGCATCTTGTCACCTGTCTACCAGAAGATTTGTCAATTACCCCCACAGGTGCCTTCTCCCACTGAAACTGGGGCAATAATGAGTTGTCTAAGCGATCTAGTTGCTCGGTTCACCAAGGTACCAAGGTAAGTTCGGCTGAAGAACGCAACCAAGATATCTTAATTCCCCAGAGAATGAGCCAGCAAGTCAACATACTCTCCCCAAGCAGAGTTAGCCTATTCAGTCAGCCTTAAGGAAGTTGGAGTATCCCCAGCAAATCTCAACATTCCTCAGCGGATTATGCAAACATTCTTAACAAGCATCCCCGACAGTCTTGATCTGAGATTGTTCCCCCGGCGGTATACCAGACATTCAGAGGAGCCACTTCCCCAGTATATCCCAAAATTTTCCCCAGGAGAGTCCAATCAATCTCCCCAGCAAGAAGCTTATCCCCAGTAGATTCTGGAAGCTTATCCCCTGCGTAGCACGAACGCGTCTCCCGGCTTTATTCAGAAGGTTATTTCCCCACCAGGATATAACTGGGTTATCCTCAGCCAATAACCAGGGAAAGATCGTCCCCGACGAAGTCTTCCTATCCCCCAGCGGAGTTCATCATATTCTTCAACAAAACTCAACAATGGTATCCCCAGCGGAGTTCTCATACAACATCTCAGCGAAGTACCTCTCTTCCCACAGAGTATTGTCCCCCAGCAAGATCGCTAGAGTAGTTATTCCCCACAGAGTAATCTCTTCATAAAATTTATTCCCCAATGGAGTCATCTTCTCCTACCGGTTCATTCTTGCAATCTTCATCCCCAGCGGAAACGAAGAACTCTCTTCAACCATCAGCCCAGGATTTAACTCCCGGCATTCGTCAAGGATATATTTTCCTAGACGAAAATACGTTCAAAAACATCACATTGTCATACATCATGATACATGCATAAACGCATCATATCTTACAATCTCATTTATGTTGAGAACATCATTGCTCGATCCATGGCATGCGTTGCATATGACTGACTTTTACATTTCAGGAAAGATCCAGTTAAGTTCTCAGCTATTCCAAGACCTTGCCTGGTCCAGTTAAATCGACTCCTAAAGGTTTTTCTGATGCCGATCCAGTCAAAGGCCTTCTCTGGTCCAGTTAAATCGACTCCTAAAGATTTTCCTGATGAAGACCCAGTTGAAGATTCCAAGACCTTGCCTGGTCCAGTTAAATCGACTCCTAAAGATTTTTCTGATGCCGATCCAGTCAAAGGCCTTCTTTGGTCTAGTTAAATCGATTCCTAAAGATTTTCCTGATGAAGACCCAATTGAAGATTCCAAGACCTTGCCTGGTCCAATTAAATCGACTCCTAAAGATTTTTCTGATGCCGATCCAGTCAAAGGCCTTCTCTGGTCCAGTTAAATCGACTCCTAAAGATTTTCCTGATGAAGACCCAGTTGAAGATTCCAAGACCTTGCCTGGTCTAGTTAAATCGACTCCTAAAGATTTTTCTGATGCCGATCCAGTCAAAGGCCTTCTCTGGTCCAGTTAAATCGATTCCTAAAGATTTTCCTGATGAAGACCCAGTTGAAGATTCCAAGACCTTGCCTGGTCCAGTTAAATCGACTCCTAAAGATTTTTATGATGCCGATCCAGTCAAAGGCCTTCTCTGGTCCAGTTAAATCGATTCCTAAAGATTTTCCTGATGAAGACCCAGTTGAATATTCCAAGACCTTGCCTGGTCCAGTTAAATCAACTCCTAAAGATTTTTCTGATGCCGATCCAGTCAAAGGCCTTCTCTGGTCCAGTTAAATCGATTCCTAAAGATTTTCCTGATGAAGACCCAGTTGAAGATTCCAAGACCTTGCCTAGTCCAGTTAAATCGACTCCTAAAGATTTTTCTGATGCCGATCCAGTCAAAGGCCTTCTCTGGTCCAGTTAAATCGATTCCTAAAGATTTTCCTGATGAAGACCCAGTTGAAGATTCCAAGACCTTGCCTGGTCCAGTTAAATCAACTCCTAAAGATTTTTCTGATGCCGATCCAGTCAAAGGCCTTCTCTGGTCCAGTTAAATCGATTCCTAAAGATTTTCCTGAAGCCGATCCAGTTGAAGATTTCAAAACCTCTCCTGGTCCAGTTAAATCGACTCCTAAAGATTTTTCTGATGCCGATCCAGTCAAAGGCCTTCTCTGGTCCAGTTAAATCAACTCCTAAAGATTTTTCTGAAGTCGATCCAGTTGAAGATTCCAAGATCTTGTCTAAATCTAGGTAAAATCGATTCCTAAAGATTTTTCTGATGACGCCAAGACCTCCTCTGGTCCAGTTAAATCGATTCCTAAATATTTTTCTGATGCTAACCTAGTAAAAGAAGACAAATCCAGTTAAATCGATTCCTAAAGATTTTTCTGATGCTAACCCAGTGAAAGAAGACCAAGCCAGTTAAATCGATTCCTAAAGATTTTTCTGATGCTAATCCAAATCCAGTGAAATCAATTCCTAAAGATTTTTCTGATGCCGCTCCCGTAAAAGTTATTCCAAGACCTCCTCTAGTCCAGCTAAATCGATTCCTAAAGATTTCTCTTGCCAGGGTGCGTCTGAAGAGTTCGAGGATCCGATTCCTGTATCTTGCCAGGGTGTATCTGTTAACGACTAACATTACCAGTCCCGATTCCTGTATCTTGCCAGGGTGCGTCTGAAGAGTTTGAGGATCCGATTCCTGTATCTTGCCAAGGTGTATCCGTTGACGACTAACATTACCATACCCGATTCCTGTATCTTGCCAGGGTGCGTCTGAAGAGTTCGGAGATCCGATTCATGTATCTCGCCAGGGTGTATCTGTTGACGACTATATTCTCCAGACTCGATTCCTGTATCTCGCCAGGGCACGTCTGAAGAGTTTAAAGATTCGATTCCTGTAACTAGCCAGGGCACATCTACGCAAAGAGTTTGAAAGATCAACTCCTGTAACAGGCCAGGTATTTACTTTTTTTCTCAGGTACGCAAGTTCTCGCTAAGGAACCTCTTACGCGATCGACAACCTCCCGATGGCATCTATAAGCCCATCTCTCCCATCCATCAGTCTCCAAATGGCATCTGTAAGCCCATTCCCCGCATCATACTGCTGACACTCTACTATGTGAGTGCAAATTTCTGGGCACTCTAGTGTTCAATCATCTTCCACCTTCGGATTACGAAAGGCACGCCAGCCAATCTACATCCTCAGGTCTAAGAAGATTGAACAGGGGCAACTGTTGTACCCCAAAATTTGCCCTCCCATACTCTTCAAGATTTGCCAAGATCAAGGTTCAAAATCTCTCAAGGGTTGCACAGTCCAATTGCCTCCTAACAGTCAAAAATTAGGGTTTTGGTTCTGGCAAAGAAATTGAAGTTTCCAAGGGTCCAAACAAGTCCCACATGCCTATAAACATTGTCAAGCTTCCATATGCCAAGTTTCAAGACTCACAACACCAGATTGCACAGTCAAAAACCCTAATTGCTTCACAGTCAACTGCAGGGGCAAAATGGTCATTTGACAGTCAAAAGTCCAAATTTTTGGTCAACATCTTATTTTGAAGCCACAAACATCATTTGATCAATTCTTGATCATGATTCTCAAAGCATGGCTCAAAAAGTCTCAAGAGGCAAAAGTTTCTATTTTTGGACAGCTGCAAAAGTCAACTGCAAATTGACCAAGGCATAACTTCCACATGGTTCATCAGAAAAATTCCATCCAAAGCTCATTTTGAATAGAATGACATTTCCTACAACTCATATTCACACTTCAAGTCCAAGAAATGCTCTCACAAAAAGTTATCAATCTCAACATTATAGGTCATTTTCAAAAGTCAACAAAAAGGCACTTTAGATCAAAGACCATAACTTGAGATTGGTAAATCAAAATGACATGGGACAAAAGACATTGGTTAGAGGACTTCAAGACCTTTCCAAAATGTCCAAGAACATGATCAAAGCTTAAATATTGAGCAAGATATGCCTTGTGGAAGTTGGGAAATTTTTCGGAATTTTGAAAAGTCAACTTTGCTTCAAATGCCTCAAAAATGCTAATGGGCCTCAATTTCTTCCATGAATCATCACCCAAAAGCTATGCACGACCCATTGACATCCAAGGGAGTTATTTTTTCATTTTTGATTAATTATTTGAATTTTTATTATTATTAATTCACTTAATTAAAATTAAATATGAAAAAATAGCAAATCACACCTTTCAAATCTTTTTATGCAGAGATTTCACTCCTTATGTGCTCAATATCTCGTGTACCATTCAAAAAGGAAAGAATCTTCCATGATTTGGCATAATTGGCATGAAAAAGATTGAAGAAAAGATATGCAAAATCAAATATTCAAAGCATTGATTCAAGGACTTTGGGCTTGGTTTTTCTAACCTAATTCCATCTACATACATATGCAAACATAACCTTAATTCCCTGGACAAAGAAGCTGCGCTCAGAACACAAGAATACATTACACTTTTTTCACAAAAATCTCAAAACTGAAAACCTAGCTAGAGCTCGTTTCAAGGCCTAAAAGTTATTCCAAAAGCTTGCTAAGACATCCAGGAATGGATTCCAATCAAAACCAAGTCTCCACGCACAAGGAATTGGTAGAACAGAATTGCTTTTCTTTCAAAATTATCCATAATCGTGTTTTGATTTCTAGGCATTTTTCATGCATTTTAACCATTGACTTATACTAACATGAGTGTTCTGAAACTATTGGTGCCCTTGAATTGAATTAATAATGCATGTGTAAGAATTCACCATGAAAGCTTTCTAGGGTTTCTGAAGCTCCAAAAGAGGGGTTCCTTCATCTGGAAAAATTGGGCAATCAAAGTGACACCATTAAAATCGTGACGTCCTGACGAATTAAACTCACACCTCGCGCTCAATTTATGATAATCCTGGGCGTATTCGCTATTTTTGTGTATTACAGTTAGTGGGGGTTTAAAACCCCCGCTATCTATGTTTTATTTTCAGGCAAAACGAAGAAGAAAGTGGACGTGGCTCATGGTGACTGGCGCATTTGAATTTTGGCGCGTTGGATATCACTCAGTGTTGTTTTGCATTATATTGATTGCTTGCCAATTCCTATACAACACGCGCGCATGGCTCAACTGGCAATTGGCATATCTGGTAAACGCTGGGACCTGGGTTCGATTCCCAGGTCCCCTTATATATTTCATAATTTTTTCACTAACCTGTTCCAGTGTAACATTCATTCAAAGGAGTATCATGTGCCCCTACATCTAAGCCTGCCAAGTGTCTCAGAGCCTCAATCTAATGGCCATCATGTGAATTCCACCGTGCACGCCAGTCAATGGATCTGCACGCAAACGCTGGAAAGTCAAAAAAGGCATGAATCAATGGGCCAAATTGCTCACAATTGACCCCCAAATTGGGTCCAGACACCCCCAGGGTTTGCTCAATCTTTTCATTTTTTTTCTTTCTCTATTTACTTTTTCCTTTTATTCTTTTAATTGTTATTTTGATTAATTGCTTTTATTTAATTCACAAAATAATTTTCATAACACCAAAAAAATCAGAAAATCATAAAAAATAAAAATATGTTTTATTTAATATTTAAGTCATTAATATTTAAGTCATTAATATTTTTGTAAATAAATTTTTAATAATCAATTTAATAATTTAGGTTTAAATTTAAATGTTTTTCTTAATAACTAAAATACATAGAAATTAGGTTTTTTTTAACATTTTTACCTTTTCTTTTAATAAATAATTTTTTTCTTATTATTATTATTAACCATTAATTATTTTGTAAATAAACATGTAATTAATTAATTAGGGTAAATTAGGTTTTAAACTTTAACTTTTTTTAAAATAATTAAAAACAACTTAGAACTAGGGTTTTATTTAATTTCCAATTTTAATTAATTTTCTTTATTTCATAAATATCAAAAACCATAAAAAACAAATTCCTTTTCCTTATTAAATAATTAATTAATTCTTAATTTCAATTTAATTTCTTTAAAGGGTCCAACGCCCTCGCATATTTGATTCTTATTTCTTTTCGCGCATTTACTTTTATTTAATATTATGTAATTGCTCAAAGCCTTGTAATAGTAATTAGGAAATTTATTTATTTTCCGCATCTTATTAAAAAAACGGGTTTTTGTTAATTTGGCGATGTATAGACCCGCGCCTTGTAATAGCGTAGGACTTTATTTTCCGCACCTTTTAACTGCTAAATTTTGCATGAAAGAATGAATGGCCCAAATAAAATCAAAGCGTAGCTCACCCAATGCATGATCAAGATAAAACATAATTGAAAATGACACACAATTCACACACCACTCTTAGGGTACGCCTCACTGTTGCCTTGCCCCTCGAAACGTGGTCGTCGAGTATAGGACGTTTTAGTGAGTCCTTATGTCCGGTGATCTAGTTGCCTCGAAACAAGTTGCCTCGAAACGGTTGCCTCGGAATAGTTGCCTCGGAATAAAAAGATCAATGGCATAAGGGTAGCTTCTAAGGTGTCCTACTGTTGCTCTGGTGACCACACTGTCCCTAACAAACGAATTGACCCGGACACCTCCAACGGTGGTGCTACCTACCTCTCAATGGTGGGATGGCACTACCTTAAGGACATTTACACAGCCTAATTCCTTAGGGTAGGTAGATGACTCGTAGATACTTGCTCTAAAAAAAATCAAAAACCTTTTCACACCGACACTTTTCAAAAAAGGCTTTCAAAACAATTTTTCAAACACTCTTGAGGACTGATACAAGAGTCGATCTGAAATCTTTAAAACGAAATTTTTTCAAACTCACTCACAATTGAAAAGGCAAACACTTTTGAAAACACAAATGAGCAAGTATCTAAGAGCCCATGGATAACCATGGATAGAAAGGGTGCTAACACCTTCCCTTTATATAAATCTACCTCCCGAACCGAGAGACAATCTCATAAGGAATTTTTCTGTGCTTTTGTCCTTTCCATGTTGGAGAAAATAAAAGACGGTGGCGACTCTTGCTTCCGTGACTGTGATCGGTGGATCTGGAACTGACTGTTTTAAAGCTGGTTCGCGAAATGTCGCGGAAGCAAGAGTCGCCACCGTCTTTTATTTTCTCCAAATGGAAAGGACAAAAGCACAGAAAAATTCCTTATAGAGATTGCTCTCGGTTCGGGAGGTAGGTTATAGAAAGGGAAGGTGTTAGCACCCTTTCTATCCATGGTTATCCATGGGCTCTTAGATACTTGCTCACTTGTGTTTTCAAAAATGGTTTGTTTGCTTTTCAATGTGGGTTTTAAAAAGTTTCTTTGAAAATTCCAGTTCGACTCTTGTATCGGTCCTCAAGAGTGTTTGAAAAATTGCTTTCGAAAGCTTTTTGAAAATGTGTTGGTGTGAAAAGTCTTTTTGAATTTGTTTTGAAATTAGAGCAAGTATCTAGAGTCGTCTACCTACCCTAAGGAATTCGTCTGTGTAAATGTCCTTTAAAGTAGTGCCATCCCACCATTGAGAGGTAGGTAGCACCACTGTTGGAGGTGTTCGGGTCAATTCGAGGTTCGGGACATGGTGATCACCAGAGCAATGGGAAGACACCTTAGAAGCTACCCTCATGCCAGGTTCCCGGATCATGAGGACTTACTAAGACATCCTCTACTCGACGATCACCTTTCGAGGCAAGGCAACAGTGAGGCGTACCCTAGGGGTGGTGTGTGATTCGTGTGTCGTTTTCATTTGCATTTATCTTGTCATGTTATTGGTGTTCTACGCATTGCTTTTATTTAGACATTCATTCTTGCATGCTTTGTTTAACAGTTAAAAATATTTGCGAGGAAAAGTAAATCTAAAGCTATTACAAATGGCGCGGGTCCACATCGCCGAAATTAACCAGGACCCGATTTGACGGAAAATAAATAAAGAATTTAAAAGTATTAAAAGTGCGAGAAGTAATTACAAGGCTTCGGGAGAGGTACATAATTATTTAAGCAAAATAAAATAAATGTGCGAATAAACAATTAAGTCGAAATGAGGGCGTTGGACCCTTTTTGCAAAATTAAAAATTAATGAGGAATTAAAATTTAAGAAAAGAAATTGTTTTTGTTTTTTTTTTGGTGTTTTTATGTACTTTAAGATTTAATAAAAAAAAAGAATTAATTAAAATTAACTACTAACCCTAATTCTATTTTATTTTAATTTATTAAGAAGACATTAAAATTTAAATTAAACCTAATTTTTATATACAATTTTAATTCTGAAAATAAATAAAATAAATAATATTATTGTGAAAAAGAAAAATTAAAAAGGAATAAAACATTAATTAAACCTAGTTCTATATTTTTTTTAGATTTTTGTTTATTAAAAGTATTAAAATTAAACCCTAATTTAATAAATTCAGTTATATACAATTTGTTTATGAAAATAATTAAAATAAAATACTTATTATATTTTGCTCTTTTTCTGATTTTTTTATGTGTTTTATGATTTTATGAAAATAATTAAATAAATAAACAAGTAATAATTAAAATAAAAATAGAATTAAAAATAAAGAAAACAAAAATTATGCAAACCTTGGGGGGTGGTAGTCCCCAAATAGGAGGTTTGGCCTTGGTAATTCAGGCCCAATGACTTTCAGGTCCGTTTGACCTTCCCACTAGCGTGTGGCAATGTTGACCTGAGTTTATGGTGTTTCTCCACCCTATGCCTTTGGATTGATCTGGGGAGGGACGTGTCACGCTTGATTTGGAAGTGTATCATGGTCCTCAGTAAGTGAAACGGCATGTGAACCTTGATTGAAAAATAATATGAAGAATAATGCAGACCTGGGGCTCGAACCCAGGTCATGTACTTCACCAGCCAACGCGCTTGCCAACCGTGCTAAATTGCTTATCTGTAGATTAAATGGACCAAGAATAATATAATAAGAAAACAATAGTTAGTGGTAGTTAGCGCGCGAGATTTAAATTAGCCAATCGTTGGCAGCCACGAAGTCGTCTTCCTTGTTATCCCTGAAACACCAAACACATAGGCCACGGTTTTACACGCGTTCTGTTAGGTCAGCTTTGGGAAAATAGCGAATAGGTCTTAGAGGGTCAATAAATTAGGCGCGATAGTTGCTTCTTCTTCGTCCACATGCGCTGAGTCGAATGGTGGTGGTTTTGAGGGCTAATTTTTCCCCATTGAAAAACCCCTAATTTTGAGGTCCTGCAAACCCTAGAGCATAAACATGGCATAAACGCATACACAGCATAAAAATGCAATTAATCATATTGGTTAGCTTCAGAACTTCACAAGGAATGTAAATCAAGCATTAAAAACTATATAGGATGCATGAATCGTGATGTGCGATTAGGAGTTTTTCTTGATACAGTCGGCACTCATGTTACCAATTCTTGAAGATGGGATGAATGTTTGTGATTGGAATGTGTCCAGGGATGCTTGAGGAAGCTATTGGAACAAGAATTGAGACCTGAATCGTCCTGGAAGGCTGTTTTCAGAATTGAGTTTTTTGACAATTTTTTCAAGTTTGTTAATGGCTTTCTTGCGCAGCTTAGTGTCCTTTCTGATTAGGGTTGTGTTCTAGCATATGTAGTGAGTCCATTAGGTCAAGAAAAGTAGAACAAATCCAATGCAATAATGGTTTTTTGAAAATTTGATTTTAAGGATCTTTTTCATATCTTTTTCCATGCAATTTTGTGTCAATTAGGATCCAATCAAACCAAATCTTCCCATATTTGAATGTGCACGAATTATTGAGTCTAAAACATGTGCAAAAAGATTTATTAGGTTAAGTTAAGTATTTTTCACATATTTAATTGATTTAAATGAATTAATATAAATAAAAATTCAAATAAATAAATAAAAAATGAGAAAATACTTCCCTTTGGGCCAAGTGGTCGTGCACATGTCATGGATGATGAATTATGGAAGAAAAATGGGCCCATTAGCAATTTTAGGTCATTTGAATCAATGTTGACTTTTCAAAATATCCAAAAATTTCCCAACTTCCACAAGGCATAACTTGCTCAATTTTTAAGCTTTTCTCATGTTCTTGGACATTTTGGAAAGGTCTTTGAGTCCTCTAACCAATGCCTTTGGTCCCATGTCATTTTGATTTATCAATCTCAAGTTATGGCCTTTGACTTAAAGTCCCTTTTTGTTGACTTTTGAAAATGACCTATAATGTTGAAATTGATAACTTTTTGTGAGAGCATTTCTTGGACTTGAAGTATGAAGATGAATTGTAGGAAATGTCTTTCTATTCAAAATGAGCTTTGGATGGAATTTTTCTGATAATCCATGTGAAAGTTATGCCCTGGTCAATTTCAGTTGACTTTTTCAGCTGTCCAAATAAGGAAACTTTTGCATCTGGATGATTTATGAGCCAAATTTTGAGAATCATGATCAAGCATTGATGAAATGATGTTTGTTGCTTCAAAATGATATGTTGACCAAAAATTTGAACTTTTGACTGCCAAATGACCATTTTGCCCCTACAGTTGACTGTAGTGCAATTAGGGTTTTTGACTGTGCAATCTTGTGCTGAAAGTCTTGAAACTTGATATGAGGATACTTGACCATGTTTGTAGGCATGTGAGACTTGATTGGACCTTTGAAAACTTCATTTTCTTGATCAGAACACAAACCCTAGTTTTGACTGTATGGGAGACCTTTGCACTGTGCAATCCTTAGGGAGATTTTGAAGCTTTGACTTGGAAATTTCTTGAAGAATATGGGAGGGCAAATTTTGGGGTACAACAGTTGCCCCTGTTCAATCTTCTTAGACCTGAGGATGCAGATTGGCTGACGTGCCTTTCGTAATCCGAGGGTGGAAGATGATTGAACACTAGAGTGCCCAGAAATTTGCGCTCACATAGTAGCGGTGATGATGGAATGGGCTTACAGATGCCATTTGAGGATTGATGAATAGGGTGATGGGCTTATAGATGCCATCTGGATGTTAATCGCATAAGAGATTCCTTAGCGAGAACCTGCATACCTGCAAAAGAAACATGAGTACCTGACACGTTGCAGGAGTTGGTTTTCAGATGCTTGGTATAGATGTGTACTGACTGGTTACAGGAGCTGAGTCTGGAGCTTCACAAGATGATGAATGAACAAGGGATGGTTACTACCTTAGCATGAATGGAAAGAGAACCTTGGGTGATTTTAACTTCAACAACGCTCGTTGAGAAAATCTTGGTGAGAATTACCATCTTTGCAGTATCGGGCAGAGAACCAAAGGAAATTATAATCTGAAAGGGAATTATCACCTCACTCACCGTCGGAGAGGGAATCATCTGAAAAGGAATTATCACCTCACTCACCGTCGGAGAGGGAAACATCTGAAAAGGAATTATCACCTCACTCACCGTCGGAGAGGGAACCGTAGGAGACTATCACCTCACTCACCGTTGGAGAGGGAAACATCTGAAAAGGACTTACCACCTCACTCACCGTCGGAGAGGGAACCGTAGAAGACTATCACCTCACTCACCGTCGGAGAGGGAAACATCTGAAAAGGACTTACCACCTCACTCACCGTCGAAGAGGGAACCATAGAAGACTATCACCTCACTCACCGTCGGAGAGGGAAACATCTGAAAAGGACTTACCACCTCACTCACCGTCGGAGAGGGAACCATGGGAGACTATCACCTCACTCACCGTCGGAGAGGGAAACATCTGAAAAGGACTTACCACCTCACTCACTGTCGGAGAGGGAATCGTAGGAGACTATCACCTCACTCACCGTTGGAGAGGGAAACATCTGAAAAGGACTTACCACCTCACTCACTGTCGGAGAGGGAACCATAGGAGACTATCACCTCACTCACCATCGGAGAGGGAAACATCTGAAAAGGACTTACCACCTCACTCACCGTCGGAGAGGGAACCATATGAGACTATCACCTCACTCACCGTCGGAGAGGGAAACATCTGAAAAGGACTTACCACCTCACTCACCGTCGGAGAGGGAACCATATGAGACTATCACCTCACTCACCGTCGGAGAGGGAAACATCTGAAAAGGACTTACCACCTCACTCACCGTCGGAGAGGGAACCATAGGAGACTATCACCTCACTCACCGTCGGAGAGGGAAACATCTAAAAAGGACTTACCACCTCACTCACCGTCGGAGAGGGAACCATAAGAGACTATCACCTCACTCACCGTCGGAGAGGGAAACATCTGAAAAGTACTTACCACCTCACTCACCGTCGGAGAGGGAACCATAGGAGATTATAATCTCAAAGAAAAACCTAAAATGGAAATCTCATGCACCGTCGGAGAGAGAACCAATAGGACAATATAATCTCAAAGAAAAAACCTAAAATGGAAATCTCATGCACCGTCGGAGAGAGAACCAATAGGACATTATAATCTCAAAGAAAAACCCAAAATGGAAATCTCATGCACCGTCGGAGAGAGAACCAATAGGAAAATATAATCTTAAAGAAAAAACCTAAAATGGAAATCTCATGCACCGTCGGAGAGAGAACCAATAGGAAAATTATAATCTTAAAGAAAAACCTAAAATGGAAATCTCATGCACCACCGGAGAGAGAACCAATAGGACATTATAATCTCAAAGAAAAACCTAAAATGGAAATCTCATGCACCGTCGGAGAGAGAACCAATAGGAAAATATAATCTTAAAGAAAAACCTAAAATGGAAATCTCATGCACCGTCGGAGAGAGAACCAATAGGAAAATATAATCTTAAAGAAAAACCTAAAATGGAAATCTCATGCACCGTCGGAGAGAGAACCAATAGGAAAATATAATCTTAAAGAAAAAACCTAAAATGGAAATCTCATGCACCGTCGGAGAGAGAACCAATAGGAAAATTATAATCTCAAATAAAAATCTAAAATGGAAATCTCATGCACCGTCGGAGAGAGAACCAATAGGAAAATATAATCTCAAAGAAAAAACCTAAAATGGAAATCTCATGCACCGTCGGAGAGAGAACCAATAGGAAAATATAATCTTAAAGAAAAACCTAAAATGGAAATCTCATGCACCGTCGGAGAGAGAACCAATAGGAAAATATAATCTTAAAGAAAAAACCTAAAATGGAAATCTCATGCACCGTCGGAGAGAGAACCAATAGGAAAATTATAATCTCAAAGAAAAACCTAAAATGGAAATCTCATGCACCGTCGGAGAGAGAACCAATAGGAAAATATAATCTCAAAGAAAAAACCTAAAATGGAAATCTCATGCACCGTCGGAGAGAGAACCATTATAGTCTGATAACTTCTACCGAGTCTTCATCAGAAAAATCTGTTGGGAGTTGATTTAGCTGGACTAGAGAAGGCCTGGGACTGGATAAGAAATCTTTGGAGTCGATTAACTGAACCGGTCTAGGTCTTGAAATATGATTGAGAACCTCAACTGCATCTTTCCTGAAAGGTAAAGGTCAGTCATATGCAATGCATGATATAGATCAAGCAATGATGTTCTCAACATAAATGAGATTTGTATGACATAATGCGTCTATGTATGCTATAATGATGTATGTGATGTTTTATGAATGTATGTTTTCGTCTAGGAAAGTAAATCCTTGACGGGTGCCGGGAAGTCATATCCTGGGCTGATGTTGAAGAATAGATTTCGCTTCCGCTAGGGATGATAGCTGCAAGAATACCGGTAGGAGAAGATGACTCCGTTGCGGAATAAACTTGGCAAATGGAAGATTCTGCGGGGAGAAAAGATACTCTAGCGACCATGCTGGGAAGCAATACTCTATGGGGATAGAGATGCTTTTGCTGAATTGTTGAGAATGACTTGCTGAGGATATCTCTGCTGTATTGGAAGTGCTGATAGACTTCGTTGGGGATAAGAAGATTCTGTCGACGACGATCTTTCCGTGGCTTTTGGCTGAGGATAACCCAGTTATATCCTGTTAAGGAAATAACTCTTAAAATAAAGCCGGACGACGTGTTCGTGTTCTGCGAGGGAAAAGCTTCCAGAATCTACTGGGGATAAGCTTATTGCTTGGGGAGATAAATCCCAACCTTCCTGGATTGGACTCTTCTGGGGAAGTTTTGATATGCTGGGGAAGTGATTCCTTTGAATGTTGATAGGCCGCCGGGGAACAATCTTTAGACCAAGACTGCCGGGGATGCTTGTTATGGATATACATGCTGCTGGGGAAGTATTGAGATCTACGGGAGGATACTCAATTTCCTTGAGATTTGATAACTCTGTTTGGAGAAGGAGTGTACTGACTTGCTTACTCTCTGGGGAATTGAGATGTACTGGTTATGTTCTTCAGCCGAACCTGTTTTGATACCTTGGAGGACAGAACAATTAGATTGCTCTTAGACGACTCTTTATTGCCCCTGTTTCTGAGGTGGGAGAGGAAGACCTGCGAGGTGCTGATAGTTGTTGATAGACAAACCTTCTTCTGGTAGCCAAGTGACGAGATGATAGGACATAGTTGTACGCTTTGATCCCTAATTTTTTCCTGGACCGCCCTTTCGGGTTTTCGGTCCACCGGGATACCCATTTTTGCCCAAGCCGCCTTTTCAGGTTTTCGACTTGCCGGGTGTAAAAATTTTTCATTTCATCCCTTATTTTGCCCGAACCCTTTTGGTTCGCCGGGAAGCCCTTATTTTTGCCTAGGTATGTCGACCTAGCGGGTCTTTGATGATGCGTAGTATTTTTTCCGACTATGTCCATGCTTTCAGGATGTAGGGAGGTGCCCCTGTTAGAAGTGTTTTGCCATGCCATCAGAAGGTGTTTGATCAGACAAGATTCGTTGTTGGGATGCCCCAAGTGACTCAGGCGGAGATTTGCCCCAGGCTATTTGACTTTTGAGAGATTCTCCGAATCTTGATTGGACTGCCCCAGATAATAGACCATGATCATATCATTGCCCCTTGATAGGAAGTGCTTCTGTTCATTAGGCCTTCGTCGTGCGAATTTCTATGCTGTTCCAACAAAAAGTTATGTGCAAACAAAGTTATGTTAAAAATGCAAAACTTATGTCTGTTTTGAAGATTTTTGAAAATGCATTCTTTTCATAAAACAAGCGAATGTTTGTAAAACGTGATGTCAACTCCGTATTTACTGTAAGCCTTAAGGAGTCAGGATACCTTTCGTCACAGTATGCTTTCGAACTAACCCATGCTTCAGCTAGGACTTTTAAGGGTTATAACGTGGCCTGGTTCACGGTTTAAGAAACAAAGGATAAAGGCTCAAATTTTATTTGTACCCACCCGCTCTTCGTGATGTTCTTCAAACCTAAACTCAGTTGATCATACGTTAGACCTCGTTTGAGTCTTTGCTCTGATTTTCCGGCGATTGTTCAGTCATTGATGATTTATTCTGAATAGGCAGTCATCATTTTTTGTTGAGGGTTTGTAAGACCTCTTTCTTGATTGATTTTGTTATCCCTTTCTTTTTTCTTTTTTTTCTGAACTGTTTTTTTTTTGTGATTACAGTCGGCGAGATGCCCTAGTTTCGTAAGTCCCCTTTGGAGGTTTAGACTTCTTGGGCTTTTCATTTACTTATTTATGACTGCCTTTCTTTATGATTGTTCTGAACCATCACTGTCTTTTGTCTCATAATGACTTCTTCGGTGCCATTCGTTATGCACTTGGATCAACTGAGAGAATTACCCTGCCCCAGGTTATGATTAAGGGTTTTGATTTTCGAAAATAAAAACTTCTACTTCTTTGGCTCAGAGGGGATGACGAGGGATTATCTTCCTTATAACTCCAGTGTTTAGGAATTGAAACAATGCCTGTACCTCATAAGCGGGGTCTGTTCAAAAGCATACTGTAATGATTGCGGTATCGTTTTCGTCATCCTCCCTCAAGAGGCTTAGAATTATTGATTGAGAGTTGATCATCAGAAAAAACATGAAAATAATTTGCGTATAGTGAATACGAATATATTGATTCAAAATAGACATAAGCGATGCATTAATGAAATAACAATGTTTTAACAATGAGCAAATGTTTGAACAAAAGAAAACTGCAACTTGAACATTCGAATGAACAAAAGTCTTTTCAGTCTTAGCCATGTTTTGGAAAGGGAGCAGTGATCACGTTGGGAGTCTCGGCGGGCTCGAACTCGATCTCTTTAGCATCGATCATGTTCTGAATCTTGTACTTCAGTGCCCAACAATCCTCAGTATCGTGCCCCGGGCTACCAGAATGGTAAGCGCACCTTGCTTCTGGGTTGTAACTTGGATAGGAGGTCTTTGGATTGGCAGGAGGGTTGATCACCGCAATCAGGTTCATCTTTAACATGTGCTGTAAAGCTCGTGACCATGGCATGTTGATGTTGGTGAATTGTCTCTTAGGCTCGTCCGACCTGTTCTGATCAGCCCGCTGTTCTTGGCGAGGTCGTTGTTGGACCTGTGAAGTAGTAGCGACTCGGAGAGGTCTATTCATTGGACCCGACCTTTGCCCTCTTGGAAGCTGTTCCATGACCTGGTCCCTGATTTGGGCTGGTTGCTTCATGCCTTGAGGAAGCTGACTGATCATGGCTCTCAGCTCTCCTTGCTCCTGAGCTAAACCTTGAATGAGGGCCCTTTTCCCCAGCATCTGGGTTTTCAATGTGTCTACCTCAGCTTGTAGACGTTTTAGCTGTTCGTCCTTGTCATCTTCAGGACTTTTTCTGATCAGATTCCCCATGAGGAGTGCCCCCAACTCTTCCTGCCCCTTGGATAGACCTAGGAAGATTTCCCTGAACTGAGTCTCTTGAGCATGAAGACCCTGGTTACCTTGTTGGGAAGCCATTGCTGAAATAAACAGCGAGAAGGGTAAGTGACCTGCAACAAGGATACCTGTTATGCAATGATGTGTATGATATGCATGTAATGTTTTCAAGGACCTCGCAGGGTAAACAAGAAAATTTGTTAGAATTTGGGTCCGGTAGTTTGATTGAAGGCACTGCATATTGTTGAGAGTCCTTCTTCAAGGGTCAAAGGCTCACCATATCCAGTGGGTCATAGCCCCTGACTTTAGTCATCATGTTTGGTTTTGGTTTCCAAACAACCTTGGTTAGGGGAACCTTCTTCAAGTGTCAAAGCTCACCATATCCAGTGGGTCATAGCCCCTGACAACCTTGGCTAGAGGAAAATAAATCCTCTTTGCCCCTTGATAGATGTTTGATTAATCATGACCTGCATCACAAGCCCTTGAGATCCTTGAAATGGGTTAGGATGTATGCAATGGTATGATGTCATGATGCATGGGGTAACATGAATAAACCCTGTTATGAGCCCTTATTAAGGACTATCAACCAAAACCTGCAAGAAACTCAGTAAAACCTATCATGAGTCCCAGTTAAGGACTAAAAACAAAACCTGCAAGAAACTCGGTAAACCCTGTTAGGAGTCCTAATTAAGTAATGCAAACCAAACCTGTAAGAAACTTAGGTACCCTGTTATGAGTCCCTGTTAAGGACTATAAACAAAACCTGCAAGTAGTTCATGTGTCAGATAACAAGCATGCAAGTAGTCAAGTACGAAGGCACGCAAGTCACACAAGAGAAACCATTAGAGTTTAGGCCAGCATGAGGTCTAGGTATTACCCTCTTTCAGTTTGTTGGTTCATACCTGTCCTATCAAAGTAACCGGGTTCTTAGAGGATCCCAATATCATTGACTACCCTCAATCGGTCATAACTCCAGCATCGCAATCTTTTCTTGCGGCCAGAACCATCACGAGAGTTTAGCCTCAATGGGCGTAGCATACTGCTACTGTTCTATTGGCCAAGTTGTGTCATTTAAGGTTCTAAGGTCTGTTGGTGCTTAATGACTCCTTGGAAGACCCATATTCTCCCCGTTTCAACACGAGGGATATCGGTACAGACCAAGGCGCCACACCAACGTAGCCACTGCTTCACCCATTTCGGTATACGCCGGACAGGTCCCTCACAGCTTATGCTACCTAAACAGGGTATCCCCAGATCCGGGTTAGGATCTATGTAACTCCGATGCAACCCACAATAATAAAGCAAGCAAAAAAGACAATTGAAAACACAGTTATGAACTAGCCCTAAGGTACACCTCACTTTAAAAGAAGTCCCCAGCAGAGTCGCCAGTTCTGTGATCGGTGGATCTGGAACTGACTGTTTTAAAGCTGGTTCGCGAAATGTCGCGGAAGCAAGAGTCGCCACCGTCTTTTATTTTCTCCAAATGGAAAGGACAAAAGCACAGAAAAATTCCTTATAGAGATTGCTCTCGGTTCGGGAGGTAGGTTATAGAAAGGGAAGGTGTTAGCACCCTTTCTATCCATGGTTATCCATGGGCTCTTAGATACTTGCTCACTTGTGTTTTCAAAAATGGTTTGTTTGCTTTTCAATGTGGGTTTTAAAAAGTTTCTTTGAAAATTCCAGTTCGACTCTTGTATCGGTCCTCAAGAGTGTTTGAAAAATTGCTTTCGAAAGCTTTTTGAAAATGTGTTGGTGTGAAAAGTCTTTTTGAATTTGTTTTGAAATTAGAGCAAGTATCTAGAGTCTTCTACCTACCCTAAGGAATTCGTCTGTGTAAATGTCCTTTAAAGTAGTGCCATCCCACCATTGAGAGGTAGGTAGCACCACTGTTGGAGGTGTTCGGGTCAATTCGAGGTTCGGGACATGGTGATCACCAGAGCAATGGGAAGACACCTTAGAAGCTACCCTCATGCCAGGTTCCCGGATCATGAGGACTTACTAAGACATCCTCTACTCGACGATCACCTTTCGAGGCAAGGCAACAGTGAGGCGTACCCTAGGGGTGGTGTGTGATTCGTGTGTCGTTTTCATTTGCATTTATCTTGTCATGTTATTGGTGTTCTACGCATTGCTTTTATTTAGACATTCATTCTTGCATGCTTTGTTTAACAGTTAAAAATATTTGCGAGGAAAAGTAAATCTAAAGCTATTACAAATGGCGCGGGTCCACATCGCCGAAATTAACCAGGACCCGATTTGACGGAAAATAAATAAAGAATTTAAAAGTATTAAAAGTGCGAGAAGTAATTACAAGGCTTCGGGAGAGGTACATAATTATTTAAGCAAAATAAAATAAATGTGCGAATAAACAATTAAGTCGAAATGAGGGCGTTGGACCCTTTTTGCAAAATTTAAAATTAATGAGGAATTAAAATTTAAGAAAAGAAATTGTTTTTTTTTTGGTGTTTTTATGTACTTTAAGATTTAATAAAAAAAAAAGAATTAATTAAAATTAACTACTAACCCTAATTCTATTTTATTTTAATTTATTAAGAAGACATTAAAATTTAAATTAAACCTAATTTTTATATACAATTTTAATTCTGAAAATAAATAAAATAAATAATATTATTGTGAAAAAGAAAAATTAAAAAGGAATAAAACATTAATTAAACCTAGTTCTATATTTTTTTTAGATTTTTGTTTATTAAAAGTATTAAAATTAAACCCTAATTTACTAAATTCAGTTATATACAATTTGTTTATGAAAATAATTAAAATAAAATACTTATTATATTTTGCTCTTTTTCTGATTTTTTTATGTGTTTTATGATTTTATGAAAATAATTAATTAAATAAACAAGTAATAATTAAAATAAAAATAGAATTAAAAATAAAGAAAACAAAAATTATGCAAACCTTGGGGGGTGGTAGTCCCCAAATAGGAGGTTTGGCCTTGGTAATTCAGGCCCAATGACTTTCAGGTCCGTTTGACCTTCCCACTAGCGTGTGGCAATGTTGACCTGAGTTTATGGTGTTTCTCCACCCTATGCCTTTGGATTGATCTGGGGAGGGACGTGTCACGCTTGATTTGGAAGTGTATCATGGTCCTCAGTAAGTGAAACGGCATGTGAACCTTGATTGAAAAATAATATGAAGAATAATGCAGACCTGGGGCTCGAACCCAGGTCATGTACTTCACCAGCCAACGCGCTTGCCAACCGTGCTAAATTGCTTATCTGTAGATTAAATGGACCAAGAATAATATAATAAGAAAACAATAGTTAGTGGTAGTTAGCGCGCGAGATTTAAATTAGCCAATCGTTGGCAGCCACGAAGTCGTCTTCCTTGTTATCCCTGAAACACCAAACACATAGGCCACGGTTTTACACGCGTTCTGTTAGGTCAGCTTTGGGAAAATAGCGAATAGGTCTTAGAGGGTCAATAAATTAGGCGCGATAGTTGCTTCTTCTTCGTCCACATGCGCTGAGTCGAATGGTGGTGGTTTTGAGGGCTAATTTTTCCCCATTGAAAAACCCCTAATTTTGAGGTCCTGCAAACCCTAGAGCATAAACATGGCATAAACGCATACACAGCATAAAAATGCAATTAATCATATTGGTTAGCTTCAGAACTTCACAAGGAATGTAAATCAAGCATTAAAAACTATATAGGATGCATGAATCGTGATGTGCGATTAGGAGTTTTTCTTGATACAGTCGGCACTCATGTTACCAATTCTTGAAGATGGGATGAATGTTTGTGATTGGAATGTGTCCAGGGATGCTTGAGGAAGCTATTGGAACAAGAATTGAGACCTGAATCGTCCTGGAAGGCTGTTTTCAGAATTGAGTTTTTTGACAATTTTTTCAAGTTTGTTAATGGCTTTCTTGCGCAGCTTAGTGTCCTTTCTGATTAGGGTTGTGTTCTAGCATATGTAGTGAGTCCATTAGGTCAAGAAAAGTAGAACAAATCCAATGCAATGATGGTTTTTTGAAAATTTGATTTTAAGGATCTTTTTCATATCTTTTTCCATGCAATTTTGTGTCAATTAGGATCCAATCAAACCAAATCTTCCCATATTTGAATGTGCACGAATTATTGAGTCTAAAACATGTGCAAAAAGATTTATTAGGTTAAGTTAAGTATTTTTCACATATTTAATTGATTTAAATGAATTAATATAAATAAAAATTCAAATAAATAAATAAAAAATGAGAAAATACTTCCCTTTGGGCCAAGTGGTCGTGCACATGTCATGGATGATGAATTATGGAAGAAAAATGGGCCCATTAGCAATTTTAGGTCATTTGAATCAATGTTGACTTTTCAAAATATCCAAAAATTTCCCAACTTCCACAAGGCATAACTTGCTCAATTTTTAAGCTTTTCTCATGTTCTTGGACATTTTGGAAAGGTCTTTGAGTCCTCTAACCAATGCCTTTGGTCCCATGTCATTTTTATTTCTCAATCTCAAGTTATGGCCTTTGACTTAAAGTCCCTTTTTGTTGACTTTTGAAAATGACCTATAATGTTGAAATTGGTAACTTTTTGTGAGAGCATTTCTTGGACTTGAAGTATGAAGATGAATTGTAGGAAATGTCTTTCTATTCAAAATGAGCTTTGGATGGCATTTTTCTGATAATCCATGTGAAAGTTATGCCCTGGTCAATTTCAGTTGACTTTTTCAGCTGTCCAAATAAGGAAACTTTTGCATCTGGATGATTTCTGAGCCAAATTTTGAGAATCATGATCAAGCATTGATCAAATGATGTTTGTTGCTTCAAAATGATATGTTGACCAAAAATTTGAACTTTTGACTGCCAAATGACCATTTTGCCCCTACAGTTGACTGTAGTGCAATTAGGGTTTTTGACTGTGCAATCTTGTGCTGAAAGTCTTGAAACTTGATATGAGGATACTTGACCATGTTTGTAGGCATGTGAGACTTGATTGGACCTTTGAAAACTTCATTTTCTTGATCAGAACACAAACCCTAGTTTTGACTGTATGGGAGACCTTTGCACTGTGCAATCCTTAGGGAGATTTTGAAGCTTTGACTTGGCAATTTCTTGAAGAATATGGGAGGGCAAATTTTGGGGTACAACAGCGACATTTCGCGAACCAGCATTAAACAGTCAGTTCCAGATCCACCTATCACAAATGGTAATGCAACAATGTCAAAGGAATATAAAATGCACAAGAAAGACATTTGAGTAGGTAGATTACTCCTAGTTACTTGCTCCATTTTCAAACAACTATCCTTGCCATTTTCCAAAACACACACATTTCCAAACATTTTACAAACATTGAAACATTTTAAAAAAGACAAACATCTTTGTATACATTCTTACGAACGAGAATCATTACAAAGATTGCCTAAATAATGGCCTCTTTTACAAAATACTTTCAAAAACCACACCAAACACATTTTCAAACAACAAAAGCAAGTGATCTAGCAATTAACTAAGAGCCCATGGAGAACCATGGATGAAAAGGGTGCTAATATCTTCCCTTTTCATAATCTACCCCCCGAACTCAAGAAAAAATCTCAAAGGTCTTTCCTGTGCTTTTTCACCTTTCCTTTTGGATAAAAGAAAAGTCGGCGACGACTCTTGCTAACTGCAACATTTGTGATGAAACGCAAAACCCTCAAGTCAGTTCTCCCACCGTATCACAGAACTGGCGACTCTGCTGGGGATTCCTATAAAAGTGGGGTTACCTTAGGGTTATATCACATTTATTTGCTTACGTTGTTTGATTTGTTTGCTTTACGTTATGGTTCTTTATTTGGGTTTGAATCCTCCACCCAGATTTGGGATATATTATAGGTAAATAGCAATACATTGTGGAAACTGTGCGGGGTATACCTACATGGTCTAAGCAATAACTATGTTAGTGATATATTTGGGGGTACCGGTAGCCTTTGAGTCAATCGAAGAGAATACGGGGCCGCTGAGTGATGCCATGAAGCACTAATGAACTTCTAGAACCCTTTACTTGACCAACTTGGCCTTTAGGATGTAGTGAGATGACCGACTTTGGTGCAGTCTGAAGTTGGTAGATACTCGATACTACACTTATTAAGGGTTAGTTTATTGGGATATTTATGTCGCCATTAAAGAGGCTTGGGCTAAAACAATGACCAAGGAAACAATCCAATGATATTGAGCTCCTTAGAATCTGGTTACTATTACTAGGACAGGTTTAAGCCAACTAAACTTCAAGAGGGTACTTACCTATAAAACCCCATGCAAGCCTAAACTAAGAGCTTGTTTGTTTTGCTTGTATATACATACTTGTGCATAACATCATGGACATCTTGAACATCATATGCATCACTAACCATTTCAAGGATTTTTGAGATTCATCTTTGTTCTTGTTTTGTAGGATATGGATTCACTTCGCAGGAAAACTATCCAAGTCAACCTTGTAAGAATTCCTCCACAACTTAAGGAGTTAGTTTCAAGGATCCCTGAGAACTCTCCATTCACCGAGAGACATGGTCGTCTACTCAACTTGGTCACCTCCAACACATACGAGGATATGATGAAGGTGCTCTTCCAGTTCTTTGATCCTTTGCACCATTGCTTCACATTTCCCGACTATCAGCTTGTGCCTACTTTGGAAGAATTCTCTCAACTCTTGAGGATTCCTATTCTCAATTAACTACCTTTCAACGGTACAGAAAGAGACCCAAAGCCAGAAGAGTTGCTCAAGCCCTGCACTTTCACTCATCTGATGTCACAACCCATTGGGAAACTAGAAGTGGTGTCAAAGGCTTCTTAGCAAAGTTCCTGTTTGAGAAAGCCCAAAGCTGTTGGAATTCCTTAGACTTGCAAGCTTTTGAGGAAATTGTGGCTCTTCTTATCTATGGGATGGTCTTGTTTCCCAATCCTGACCAACTCATAGATGTGAGTGCCGTTAAAATCTTCATGTCACGCAATCCGGTGCCTACATTGCTAGGGGATATCCTACACTTTTTTCACACTCGCACAATGAGGAAAAGAGGTGTCCTTATGTGTTACACTCCTCTCCTGGCAAGATGGTTTATTTCTCATCTTCCCCAATCAGTCTTAAAGAATGATCAAGGTTCTAGGTGGTCACAAAGGTTAATGACGCTCAAACATTCAGATATTCATTGGTGTTCCCGATCCAAAGAGAATGTTATCATTGTTGAACATTGTGGGGAATTACCTAATGTCCCTCTACTTGGCATTAGGGGAGGCATCACCTACAACCCAAGTTTAGCTCTAAGACAGTTTGGTTATGCCCGAAGGGATGGCCCACATGAGATACTGATTCAAAGCTTGGTATTCAACTACGACAACGACAATCAAGGTCTTCGCCAAAGATTCATCCGAGCTTGGAGGATGCTAAACAAGGTGGATAGCAAGACTTTGGGACACAAGAATTCCACCCCTCTTGAGCCTTACCTCAAGTGGGTACAAACCCGTGCTCAAAGTCTTATGATGCCTTATCCTTCCATTCTCTCGGTGATCATTGAGCCTGTTAAGGAAGGATAAGTTCCATACACTATCCTACATCCTGACATGCCCACATCTCTTGAAGATCTACAAAGGGATTGAATACAGCTCAAAGGAGAGCGAGATACTTTTGAAGCCCAATTCTACGCAAGCGAGAAGAAGGTTTTGGAACTCACTAGGCTACTTCATGAGGAGTCGAATCTAAAGGCCTACATTGCACCAAAGAGGATGCGCACTATTTTTTTATCTTAGAGTTTTGTATTATTTAGCCCAAGGGGCATTGATGTACTCAAACTCTATCTTATTAATATAACGCGTGTTTCTTTTTGTCTAAAACGAATTTGAATCTTTTAAAATCTGTGAAAATATTACATATGCACATATCATTTATCATGACATAAACAGGTCTTTTGCAACGAGTTTCCTCATCTCTCTACTGTTTATTTCAGAAAGATGGATCTCGAACAGACAGTCAAAGATCTTCAAGTTCAAAACACGCAATTTAAACTGTTACTCATGACCCTAGCCAAGGGGCAAGAAGAGTTGAAGACTCTGTTAGCCGAAGAAAGAAAGAAGAAAACCAAGAAAGCCACTGGGGTTTTGAACATGGGGAGAAGGTTTCAGGGACAAACTAGAAGAACCTTGAATTTTGCAACCACTTCCGCGGAAGGAGAAGGGAAAGGAAAAGAAACAGCGGATCCGTCAGAATCTGAAGAGGAAGACTACTCCGAGGAATAATATCCTCCAGCAGATGATAAGTACAGACATCTTGAAGAGCGTTTGAGCGCTATGGAAATACAAAAGGTGCCAAGTCTAGACTTTGAAGAATTGGGACTAGTATCAGGAATTATGATCCCACCGAAGTTCAAAGTGCCGTTGTTTGCAAAATATGATGGGGTGTCATGTCCTAAGATGCACCTCCGATCATATGTGAGAAAGATTCAGCCGCACTCCACCGATAAAGAATTGTGGGTGCATTTTTCCCAAGATAGCCTATCTGGAACACAACTAGATTGGTTTTACCAATTGGAAAGGGACAACGTCCACAACTGGGAAGATCTCGCCGCAGCTTTCTATAAGCAATACCAATATAATGCAGATCTGGCGCCTACCCGTACTCAACTTCAGAGTACGACTATGGCTTCAAATGAGGGTTTCAAAGATTACGCGCAGAAATGGAGAGATCTAGCTGGAAGAGTGAAACCCCCTCTGTCTGAAAGGGAATTGGTGGAAATGTTCTTAGGCACTCTATCGGGCCCTTTCTTCAACCATCTGATTGGGAGCTCATCTGCAGGATTTACTGAGTTAATACTAACCAGAGAGAGGGTGGAAGCTGGGATAAAAAGTGGAAAGATTCAGAAGGATCCATCTGCCTCTACAGTTGTGAGGAAGCCTTTCATTAGGAAGTAGGAGGTATCTTCTGTTTATCCACAAAGGAACCAAGGGAGAGCCGAACACCGACCAATGGTAGCGGCTGTTATGATCCCAAAGCCTACATCTGATCAACTAAGAAATAACCAACCGAGGGTTGAAAGGCCAGCCCGACAATTCACAAGAATTAATATGACTCTATCCAAGGTTTTATCGCAACTTGTGAAATCCAATTTGGTAACTTTAAAAGAAGCTCCAAAGAACCCCAACACGGCGTCCCCTCATTATCACCCAAATTCCAGATGCGCATATCATTCCGAAAGTCCGGGGCATGACAGTAACAATTGTTGGGCCCTAAAAAACAAAATTCAAGACCTTATAGATGCAAAAGAGATTGAGTTTGATGCACCCGAGAAGCCAAACGTCATTTCCTCTCCTATGCATAGGCATGGTCACAACACCAATGCAATAAAAGAAGATTTGTTTATTACCACAGTTGATGAACTCTTGACTCCACTCCCAATCATTAAGATAAACTTGTTGAAAGCCGGTGTATTCCCGGGTTGTAATGAAGACTGCCATCTTTGCTTATCCTCACCAACTGATTGCCTTTTGTTGAAAACAGGCATTCAACGCTTGATAGACAACCAAGAGATTCTGTTTGAAAGTGCTCCTATTTCACCTGTTCCTGTTGAAGACGTTTCGATCATAACCAACTCCACCAATTCTTCCAGGGTCCCCAAGAGACCCGTTAGGATTACATCGGTTCCAAAAACTACTCCTCTTATAATCACAAGGCCCGGGCCAGTCCCGTATGAATCAGACAAAACAGTGCCGTGGAATTACGGTAGAGACATCTACTACCATGGTATCAAACAATATGGGCTGGCCACCAAAGAGATAAACTCCAAAGAAGAAGACTTCGACATTAGCGATATTTCCGGAACCAGTAAGATTACCCAAAGCGGTAGAATCTTCTCTCCAGAAATTGCCCTCCCAAAGGCAGTTTTTAGACTCGTGGCTGCTCCAAAAGTTACTTCCATACCGATAATCATATCTGCAAGTGCTCCTATTGACAAAGACGACACAACCCCTACTGTTATCCCTACCAACACTCCTACTGCTGAAATTCGAGGAAAGAGTATTCAACAAGAGCCTGTTCGGATGAAGGCTCAATCGCTGACTATCCCCGATACCTCAAAGAAGGAAATGAAGGAGATCCTGAGAATAATAAAGAAGAGTGACTATGACGTAGTTGAACAATTGGGGCAAACTCCCTCCAAGATCTCCATGCTAGCATTTTTGCTGTGTTCTGAGGCACATGCGAAAGCCCTAGTGAAGTTCCTCAAGACAACCCATGTGCCTCAAGAGACGTCTGCTGACTAATTTCAAGATTGTATGGCCAACTTGACAGCTGATAATGTCCTAGGTTTCTCTGATACTGATCTGACACCAAGGGGAAGAAAGCACAACGAGGCATTGCATGTCTCTGTGGAATATAGAGGAACAACTCTGGCCCATGTCTTGGTGGACACTGGTTCATCTTTGAATGTTTTAC
The DNA here is from genome assembly GCA_948472305.1 of Vicia faba. NCBI lineage: Eukaryota > Viridiplantae > Streptophyta > Magnoliopsida > Fabales > Fabaceae > Vicia > Vicia faba. Next base: position 707,333,041 of record OX451740.1, read on the forward strand.
TGAAGAAAGCTCTCGACAGACTAGATTGTGAAGAACTGACGTTGAAACCCAATAACATAGTCGTAAGAGCATTTGATGGCTCAAAGAGGACGGTCCACGGGGAGGTAGACATTCCCATAAAGGTTGGGACTCAAACTTTCAACTCAACATTCTATGTAATGGACATCCGCCCCTCTTAATCCTGTCTGCTAGGACAGCCGTGGATCCATAATACCGATGCTGTCATCTCCATACTGCACCAGATGCTGAAATATCCGGTCCATGGAAAGATTATCACTGTCCACGGAGAGGAAGAGTATATGATTAGCCACCTCAATTCTTTCCGGTATGTAGAATTGGACGGCGAGTTCATTGAAACTCCTTTTCAACATTTCGAAGAGGTTCCCCAAGAGGTAGCGGTAACCAAGACTGCATCCCAGATTCCCAAGATTACAAGACCTCCGCTCCGGATGTCATCTCTGAAGGACGCCAAGGTAGTAGTAGAGGAGGGTGGATGCACCATCTGGGGGAAACTTCCGGATATTCCGTATAAATCTGATAAGTTTGGCTTAGGGTTCACTTCAAGTGCTCAAAAGGCTGTGCGCCGTGCCCGTGCTGGAGGGCCACCCCTGAAGATTAGCAACCGAGAGGTCAATGCAGTGGAAGATGGTGAAGAGGATTGAAGCTTGGAGGATTGGATATTTCCTACTGTCAACAGAGGACTTCACAATTGGGAAGCCAAAGACTTTGTCCCAATAACTTTCATCCCTCAGTAATTTATCTTTTACATTTCTGTTGGACTTGTAATATTCACAAACAATTCGCACATTTAAAACCTTGTGTCTTGCCCGAGGCACAATGGTCCATTTGTAAGGGTTTTTATTTCATCTTCACATGACATTCAATGAATCATGGACGTTTTTCACATATAAACTTTTTGTGCTCATTGTTTTTTCTTTTACATTTTATTTTTAAAGATGGCTATACCCTTACACACACCCACACTCACAAATGCAGGTACCCCTCCATTCCAGATCCCATGGGTAACGATACTGCTATGGCCTTTTGTGACTCTGAGGATCTAATCTACCAAGCCGAAGACGAAGGTGAGGAAGATTGTGAAGTACCAGGGGAACTGGCCAGACTACTACAATAAGAGGAAAGAGCTATTCAGCCTCATGAGAAACCGGCGGATACAATCAACTTGGGTACCGAGGAGGATAAAAAAGAATCAAGGTGGGTGCCAATCTAGAGCCCAGTGTCAAGGAGCGTCTGATTCAGCTATTGCATGATTATGTTGAGATCTTTTCCTGGTCATATAAAGACATGCTAGGACTTGATGCAGACATCGTGGTACATCGTCTTCCAATAAGAGAAGACTGTTGTTGTACCCCAAAATTTGCCCTCCCATATTCTTCAAGAAATTGCCAAGTCAAGCTTCAAGATTCCCCAAGGGTTGCACAGTTCAAGAGCCTCCTAAACAGTCAAAATTAGGGTTTTGGTTCTGATCAAGAAAATGAAGTTTCCAAGGGTCCAATTAAGTCCCATATGCCTATAAATATGGTCAAGCATCCTCATATCAAGTTTCAAGACTTTCAGCACAAAATTGCACAGTCAAAACCCTAATTGCACTACAATCAACTGTAGGGGCAAAATGGTCATTTGGCAGTCAAAAGTTCAAATTTTTGGTCAACATCTCATTTTGAAGCCACAAACATCATTTGATCAATGCTTGATCATGATTCTCAAAGCTTGGCTCAAAAATCATCAAGATGCAAAAGTTTCCTTATTTGGACAGCTGAAAAAGTCAACTGTAAATTGACCAGGGCATAACTTTCACATGGATTATCAGAAAAATTCCATCCAAATCTCATTTTGAAGATAAAGACATTTCCTACAACTCATCTTCATACTTCAAGTCCAAGAAATGCTCTCACAAAAAGTTATCAATTTCAACATTATAGGTCATTTTCAAAAGTCAACAAAAAGGGACTTTAGGTCAAAGGCCATAACTTCAGATTGGTGAATCAAAATGACATGGGACCAAAGCCATTAGTTAGAGGACTCAAAGACATTTCCAAAATGTCCAAGAACATGAGCAAAGCTTAACAATTGAGCAAGTTATGCCTTGTGGAAGTTGGGAAATTTTTGGATATTTTGAAAAGTCAACATTGCTTCAAATGACCTAAAATTGCTAATGGGCCTATTTTTCTTCCACAATTCATCATCCAAGGCATGTGCACGACCACTTGGCCCAAAGGGAAGTCTTTCTTCATTATTTATTTATTTATTTATTTGGATTTTTATTATTAATAATTCATTTTAATTAAATAAAATACATGAAAAATGCTAAACCTAGTTTTTCAATCTTTTTGTGCATATTATATCCTCAAGATTTCGTGCCTAGCCAAATATGGAAAGAACCAATGGAATTGGATGTGATTTGCATCAAAAAGCATGTGAAAAAGATTTGAAAATCATGGTTTAAAAATCAAATATCATATTCATTAATTCATGGATTTTGATCAAGTTTTTAACCCTAAATCATTTATACATAAGTACAGAATGCAACCCTAGTGCTCACACCCCTAAGCTGCGCATAAAACTCCATTATCAAACTCAATTTTTTTTGGCAAAAAATTCCAAATCTGAAAACCAGGTTGGAGGACGATTCAAGGCAAAAGACTTGTGCCATCACCTTCCTAAAGCTTCAAGGAAGGATTTCCAATCGAAATCAAGCATTCTAACGCCCTAAATTGGTAACACGAGTGCAAACTGTACAGAGAAAATTTCCCATTCGTGCATCTCAATCCATGCATCTTTAGCAATTTTTGATTATTGATTTATGTTCCTTGACTAATTCTGAGACTAACCATGTGATTGAATTGAGTTTTTGTGTATCATATGAAGATTTGCCATGGATGAGTATTAGGGTTTTGCAAGCTCTAATTTGGGCGTTTTGTGATATGGTAAAATTAAGGCACCTAAATACCACCATTGAATCAAGCATGTTTGGACGAAGAGAAATAAGCCCTCGCGCCTAATTTATGAGGCCTTATGGCCTATTCGCTATTTTCTCTAATGGTATGTTATATAACGGTTCAAAACCGTTGCTTATTGTCTTTGTGTTTCAGAAAAAAAATAAACAATGAGGAAGATGACTCGGTGGCATAAGCTGATTGGTTAATTCAAAATCTCGCGCGAAAAAAAGAGCGTTGACGTTTGTTTGTTTTATTATATTTATTGATTATATTATTAACAGATAAACAAAATGGCAGGGTTGGTAAAGCGCTTGGTTGGTAACGTTCAGGACCTGGGTTCGAGCCCCAGGTCCTCACTTCTTTCCTTATATTTTTCCCTTAAACGTATTCCTGTGCAGCTTCAATACAGGGAGTCTATCATGCTATCCACCATCCAGTTTGCCACGCGTGTGCCTAGATCAATCAAAAGGTCCCAGTTTGAGGAACATCATGGACGTGAGTCAATGCACTCACATGCTGGCACAAGAAGTCAACCAGGCCAAGGGTTATTGGGCCTGAATTACCAAGGCTTCACCCTCACAATTAGGGGCAGACCCCCTTAGGTTTGCAAAATTTTTTTACTTTCTTTTATTTTTCATTATTTTTACTTTCTTTTAATTATTGTTTTATTAATTAATTTAATGGTTTCATAAAAAACACAAAAACATAAAAAATCAGAAAAGATAAAAAAAAATAATAAATATTTTTATTTTAGTATTTTTGTAAATAAATAACTTTAATTGATTAGTTTTAAATTTAGGTTTTTATTTTAACATTTTTCACTAAAACTCAAAACTTATAGAATTAGGGTTTAATTAATTTTTAGCTTTTTTTCTTTTATTCCATAATAATTAAATATTTAATAGTATTTATTTTTGTAATTAAATTGCATGTAAAAATAATTAGGGTTAATTTTAGGTTAAACTTTAATATGTTTTCGTAATAAAATAAAAATTGTAGAATTAGGTTTAATTGCATTTAATTCTTTTTTCCATTAAAATCATAAAATACCAAAAAAAAAACCAAAAAAACAATTTCTCTTTCTTTTTCTTTATTAATTTCCTCATTTAATTTAATTTTGCAAAAAGGGTCCAACGCCCTCGTTTTAACTCTTATTTAATTCGCGCGTTTATTTCTTTCTCGTATGATATTTATGTATCTCTCCCAAGGCCTTGTAAATTAATTTCTTGCACTTTACTTTTCATTACTTCTTTATTTTTCTGTCAAATCGGGTTCAAGAAATTTTGGCGATGTGAACCCGCGCCTTTTGTAATAGCTTAGAATCTTTTACTTCTCGCACTTTTAACTATTAATCAAGGTATGAAAGAATGAATGGACAAAAATAAAAACAAGCGCTAGATCACTCATGACATGACAAGCTAAAATATCTGAATCTGACACACAAATTCACACACCACCCCTAGGGTACGCCTCACTGTTGCCTTGCCTCGAAAGGTGATCGTCGAGTAGAGGATGTCTTAGTAAGTCCTCATGATCCGGGAACCTGGCATGAGGGTAGCTTCTAAGGTGTCTTCCCATTACTCCGGTGATCACCATGTTGCCTTGTCCCTCGAAACGTGGTCGCCGACTATAGGACGTCTTAGTGAGTCCTTATGTTCCATTGATCTAGTTGCCTCGAAATGGTTGCCTCGAAACAAGTTGCCTCGGAATAGTTGCCTCGGAATAAAAGATCAATGGCATAAGGGTAGCTTCTAAGGTATCTTACCGTTGCTCGGTGACCACCCTAAACCCCGAATTGACCCGAATACCTCCAACGGTGGTGCTACCTACCTCTCAATGGTGGGATGGCACTACTTTAAGGACATTTACACAGACGAATTCCTTAGGGTAGGTAGACGACTCTAGATACTTGCTCTTATTCAAAACAAATCAAAAATACTTTTCACACCAACACATTTTCAAAAAAGCTTTCGAAAGCAATTTTTCAAACACTCTTGAGGACCGATACAAGAGTCGAACTGGAATTTTCAAAGAAACTTTTTAAAAACCCACAGTTGAAAAGCAAACAAACCATTTTTGAAAACACAATGAGCAAGTATCTAAGAGCCCATGGATAACCATGGATAGAAAGGGTGCTAACACCTTCCCTTTCTATAATCTACCTCCCGAACCGAGAGCAATCTCTATAAGGAATTTTTCTGTGCTTTTGTCCTTTCCATTTGGAGAAAATAAAAGACGGTGGCGACTCTTGCTTCCGCGACATTTCGCGAACCAGCGTTAAACAGTCAGTTCCAGATCCACCGATCACAGAACTGGCGACTCTGCTGGGGATTATACTTAAAGTGAGGTGTACCTTAGGGTTAGTTCATAACTGTGTTTTCAATTGTATTGACTTGTCTGCTTTAAATTTGTGGGTTGCATGGGAGTTACATAGATCCTAACCCGGATCTGGGGATACCCTGTTTAGGTAGCATAAGCTGTGAGGGACCTGTCCGGCGTAGACCGACACGGGTGAAACAGTGGCTACGTTGGTGTGGCACCTTGGTCTGTACCGATATCCCTTGTGTTGCAACGAGGAGAATATGGGTCTTCTAAGGAGTCATTAAGCACCAACAACCTTAGAACCTTAAATGACACAACTTGGCCATTAAAACAGTAGCAGTATGCTACGCCCATTGAGGCTAAACTCTCGTGATGGTTCTGGCCGCAAGAAAAGATTGCGATGCTGGAGTTATGACCGATTGAGGGTAGTCAATGATATTGGGATCCTCTAAGAACCCGATTACTTTGATAGGACAGGTTTTGAGCCCACCAACTTCAAGAGGGTAGTACCCCAAACTTCATGCTGGCCTAAACTCTAAGGGCTCTTTTGTGTGACTTGTGTGCCTTCAAACTTGGATTACTTGCATGCTTGTTATCTAACATCTGAACTTCTTGCAGGTTTTGTTTATAGTCCTTAACTAGGACTCATAACAGGGTTTACTGAATTTCCTGCAGGTTTTGTTCATAGTCCTTAACTAGGACTCATAACAAGGCTTACTAAGTTTCTTGCAGGTTTTGTTTATAGTCCTTAATTAGGACTCATAACGGAGTGTATTGAGTTTCTTGCAGGTTTTGTTTATAGTCCTTAATTAGGGCTTATAACAGAGTGTACTGAGTTTCTTGCAGGTTTTGGTTTGCAGTCCTTAATTGGGACTCATAACAGGGTTACTCACATTACCCCATGCATAACATGACATCATACCATTGCATACATCCTAACCCATTTCAAGGATCTCAAGGGCTTGTGATGCAGGTCATGATGAATCAAACATCTAGCAAGGGGCAAAGAGGATTTATTTTCCTCTAGCCAAAGTTGTCAGAGGCTATGACCCACTGGATATGGTGAGCTTTGACACTTGAAGAAGGTTCCCCGAGCCAAGGTTGTCAGGGGCTATGACCCACTCGATATGGTGAGCCTTGACCCTTGAAGAAGGATTCTCAGCAACATGGAGTTCTTCCAATCAAGCTACCGGACCCCAAATTCTAACAAATCTTCTTGTTTACCCTGCGAGGTCCTTGAAAACATTGCATGCATGTCATACACATCATTGCATAACAGGTACCCTTGTTGCAGGTCACTTACCTTTCTCGCTGTTTATTTCAGCAATGGCTTCCCAACAAGATAACCAGGACCTTCTTGCTCAAGAGACTCGGTTTGGGGAAATCCTCCTGAATCTATCCGAGGGGCAGGAGGAGCTAAGGACACTTCTCATGGAGACTTTTGTCAAGAACAACGCTGAGGATGAAAGGCTGAAACACCTGCAAGCTGAGGTGGATGCCTTGAAGGTCCAGATGCTGGGGCAGGTGACTGCCATTCAAAGGTTAGCTCAAAGACAAGACGACCTCGGGGTTCTCATCAACCAACTGCTTCAGGGTAACCAACTGGGGCAAACGTCTAAGGGTAAAAAGCCATTCATCATTCAATCATCCTTGAGACAAGGAAATAAGGGGAGAGCTCCTCAAATGGCTTCAGCGCCGCAAATTCAGCATCAACCTCACCAGCTTCAGCCAGACAAGCCCAGGAGGCAATTCACCCAGCTCAACATGTCGTTGTTCCAGGCTTTACAACGCCTGTTAAGATTGAACCTGATCACATTAAGGGCTCATCCCCGGAACCAGAACACAACATCTCCTGTCTATGATCCCAATAAAAGGTGTGCCTACCACTCTGCCTGTCCAGGACATGATACAAACGGGTGTTGGGCTCTGAAGAACAAAATCCAGGACCTGATTGATGAAGGGGCATTGGAATTCACCCAAGATGGTCAAGCTGAATTTTTCTACCATCCCTCCAAGGCTCACCATGTGAAGTGACAAACCCTGAGACTAGAAAACTTTTGTTCATTCGAATGTTCAAGTTGTGTTGTTCTTTGATTGTTCAAACGTTTATTCATGTTAAACATTGTTATTCCATTAATGCATCGCTTATGTCTATTTTGAATCAATATATTCGTATTCACTAAATGCAAATTATTTTCATATTTTTTCTGATGTCAACTCTTGATCTAAAAAGCCTCTTGAGGGAGGATGACGAAAACGATACCGCGATCATTACAGTATGCTTTTGAACAGACCCCGCTGATGAGGTACAGGCATTGTTTCAATTCCTAAACACTAGAGTTATAAGGATGATAATCCCTCGTCAACCCCTCTGAGCCAAAGAAGTAGGAGTTTTTCTTTTCGAAAATTAAAACCCTTTATCATAAACTGGGGCAGGGTAGTTCTCTCAGTTGATCCAAGTGCATAATGAATGGCACTAAAGAGGTCCTCACAATAAACAAAAGACAATGATGGTTCCGAATAATCATAAAGACAGGCAGTCATTACCAAAATCAAAAACCCATTAAGTCAAGACCTATGAAGGAGACTTACAAAACTGGGGCATCCCGCTGACTGTAATTCTAAAAAAGGAAACAGTTCAGGCAAAAAAGAAAGGGATAACAAAAATCAAGAAAGAGGTCTTACAAACCCTCAACAAAAAAAAAGGAATGACTGCCTATTCAAAATAAGTTATCAACATCCGAATCATCACCGAAAAATCAGAGCAAAGACTCAAACAAGGTCTAACGTATGATCAACTGAGTTTAGGTTTGGAGAACATCACGAAGAGCGGGTGGGTACAAATAAAATTTGAGCCTTTATCCTTTGTTTCTTAAACCATGAACCAGGCCACGTTATAACCCTTAAAAGTCCTAGCTGAAGCATGGGTTAGTTCGAAAGCATACTGTTACGAAAGGTATCCTGACTCCTTAAGGCCTACGGTAAATACGGGGTTGACATCACGTTTTACAAACATTCACTTGTTTTATGAAAAAAGAATGCATTTTCAAAATCTTCAAGACAGACATAAGCTTTGCATTTTTAACATAACTTTGGTTGCATATGACTTTTTGTTTGAACAGCAGGGAAATTCGCACGATGAATACCTAGTGAACAAAAGCACTTCCAATCAAGGGGCATGGCATGAGCATGGTCCATCATCTGGGGCAGTCCAATCAAGATTTGGAGAATCTCTCAAAGACTAAACAGCCTGGGGCAAATCTCCGCCTGAATCACTTGGGGCATTCCAACAACGAATCTTGCCTGATCAAATACCTTCGGGTGGCGTGACAAAACACTTCTAACAGGGGCAACTCCCTACATCCTGAAAGCACGGACATAGTCGAAAAAATACTACGCATAATCAAAGACCCGCTAGGTTGACACACCTAGGCAAAAATAAGGGCTTCCCGGCGAACCAAAAGGGTTCGGGAAAAATAAGGGATGAAATGAAAAAATTTATGTACACCCGGCAAGTCGAAAACCTGAAAAGGCGGCTTGGGCAAAAATGGGTATCCCGGTGGACTGAAAACCCGAAAGGGCGGTCCAGGCAAAAGTTAGGGATCAAAGCGTATGACTATGTCCTGTCATCTTGTCACCTGCCTACCTGAAGAAGGTTTGACCCTCAACAATTATCAGTACCCCACCGGTGCCTTCTCCCATAAGAAACAGGGGCAATAAAGAGTTGTCTAGGCAATCTAATTGTTCCATCCTCCAAGGTACCAAGGTATGATCAGCTGAAGAACGTAACCAGATATCTTAATTCCCCAGAGAGTGAGCCAGCAAGTCAGTACACTCTCCTCAAGTAAAGCAAAGTTATCAAATCTTAAAGAAGTTGAGTATCCTCCAGCAGATCTCAATATTCCCCAGCAGCACATCATTCTTAAACAAGCATCCCCGACAGTCTTGGTCTAAAGATTGTTCCCCGGCGGTATATCAAACATTCAGTGGAGTTGCTTCCAATACATCTCAAAACTTCCCCCAGAAGAGTCCAATCCGGGTTCCCCAGGAAAGTTGGAATCCATCTCCCCAAGCAGTAAGCTTATCCCCAATAGGTTCTGGAAGCTTACCCTCGCAGAGCACGAACGCGTCGTCCGGCTTTATTCAAAGAGTTATTTCCTTACCAGGATATAACTGGGTTATCCTCAGCCAAAAGCCACGGAAATGTCGTCGTCAACGCAGTTCTTTCTTATCCCCAGCGAAGTCTATTCACACTTCCAACACAGCAAAGATATCCCCAGCAAGTTATTATCAACAACTCAGCAAAGTATCTCTCTCCCCACAGAGTATTGCTTCCCATCAAGATCGTTAGAGTACTTTCCTCCCTGCAGAGTTATTCCATTCGCCAAGTTTATTCCCCAACAGAGTCATCTTCTCCTACCGGTATTCTTGCAAACAACATCCCCAGCGGAAGCAAAGATCTACTTGTCAACATCAGCCCAGGAGTGACTTCCCGGCACCCGTCAAGGATTTACTTTCCTAGACGAAAACATACATTCCTAAACATCACATACATCATTATAGCATGCATATACGCATCATATCTTACAAATCTCATTTATGTTGAGAACATCATCGCTTGATCCATATCATGCATTGCATATGACTGACCTTTACCTTTCAGGAGAGATTCAGCTAAATTCTCAATCATATTTCAAGACTCTAAGACCTAGACCGGTTCAGTTAATCGACTCCAAAGATTTCTTATCCAGTCCAAGGCCTTCTCTAGTTCAGCTAAATCGACCCCAAACAGATTTTCCTGATAAAGACTCAGTAGAAGTTATCCAAGGTTTTTCTCAATGAATGTTATTGAGATTATAATTTCCTATGGTTCTCTCCCCAATACTGAGGAGATGATAATTCCATCCCAGGTTTTTCTCAAACGTCTGCTTTTGAGATTATAATTTCCTATGGTTCTCTCCCCAATGCTGCGGAGACGATAATTCCATCCCAGGTTTTTCTCAAACGTCCGCTTTTGAGATTATAATTTCCTATGGTTCTCTCCCCAATGCTGCGGAGACGATAATTCCATTCCAGGTTTTTCTCAAACGTCCGCTTTTGAGATTATAATTTCCTATGGTTCTCTCCCCAATACTGCGGAGACGATAATTCCATCCCAGGTTTTTCTCAATGAATGTTATTGAGATTATAATTTCCTATGGTTCTCTCCCTAATACTGCGGAGACGATAATTCCATTCCAGGTTTTTCTCAATGGATGTTATTGAGATTATAATTTCCTATGGTTCTCTCCCCAATCCTGCGGAGATGGTAATTCCCACCAAGATTTTCTCAAATTGCTGTTGAGGTTAAGGTCATCCAAGGTTCTCTCACCGTTCCTGCTGAGATAGTAACCACCCCTGGTTCATTCATCACCGTTTGAAGATCCAGACTCAGCTCCTGTAACCAGTCAGGACACATCTATACCAAGCATCTGAAGACCAGCTCCTGCAACATGTCAGGTACTCATTTTTCTTATGCAGGTACGCAAGTTCTCGCTAAGGAATCTCTTATGCGATTGACACCCAGATGGAATTTATAAGCCCATCCACCTTCCATTATCTCTTAGCATGGCATCTATAAGCCCATCATCCTATCCATCATCTCCAAATGGCATCTATAAGCCCATTCCCCACATCACACTGCTGCTATGTGAGAGCAAATTTCTGGGCACTCTAGTGTTCAATCATCTTCCACCCTCGGATTACGAAAGGCACGTCAGCCAATCTGCATCCTCAGGTCTAAGAAGATTGAACAGGGGCAACTGTTGTACCCCAAAATTTTCCCTCCCATATTCTTCAAGAAATTTCCAAGTCAAGCTTCAAGATTCCCCAAGGGTTGCACAGTTCAAGAGCCTCCTAAACAGTCAAAATTAGGGTTTTGGTTCTGATCAAGAAAATGAAGTTTCCAAGGGTCCAATCAAGTCCCATATGCCTATAAATATGGTCAAGCATCCTCATATCAAGTTTCAAGACTTTCAGCACAAAATTGCACAGTCAAAACCCTAATTGCACTACAATCAACTGTAGGGGCAAAATGGTCATTTGGCAGTCAAAAGTTCAAATTTTTGGTCAACATCTCATTTTGAAGCCACAAAAATCATTTGATCAATGCTTGATCATGATTCTCAAAGCTTGGCTCAAAAATCATCAAGATGCAAAAGTTTCCTTATTTGGACAGTTGAAAAAGTCAACTGTAAATTGACCAGGGCATAACTTTCACATGGATTATCAGAAAAATTCCATCCAAAGCTCATTTTGAAGATAAAGACATTTCCTACAACTCATCTTCATACTTCAAGTCCAAGAAATGCTCTCACAAAAAGTTATCAATTTCAACATTATAGGTCATTTTCAAAAGTCAACAAAAAGGGACTTTAAGTCAAAGGCCATAACTTGAGATTGGTGAATCAACATGACATGGGACCAAAGTCATTGGTTAGAGGACTCAAAGACCTTTCCAAAATGTCCAAGAACATGAGTAAAGCTTAAAAATTGAGCAAGTTATGCCTTGTGGAAGTTGGGAAATTTTTGGATATTTTGAAAAGTCAACATTGCTTCAAATGACCTAAAATTGCTAATGGGCCTATTTTTCTTCCACAATTCATCATCCAAGGCATGTGCACGACCACTTGGCCCAAAGGGAAGTCTTTCTTCATTATTTATTTATTTATTTGGATTTTTATTATTAATAATTCATTTTAATTAAATAAAATACATGAAAAATGCTAAACCTAGTTTTTCAATCTTTTTGTGCATATTATATCCTCAAGATTTCGTGCCTAGCCAAATATGGAAAGAACCAATGGAATTGGATGTGATTTGCATCAAAAAGCATGTGAAAAAGATTTGAAAATCATGGTTTAAAAATCAAATATCATATTCATTAATTCATGGATTTTGATCAAGTTTTTAACCCTAAATCATTTATACATAAGTACAGAATGCAACCCTAGTGCTCACACCCCTAAGCTGCGCATAAAACTCCATTATCAAACTCAATTTTTTTTGGCAAAAAATTCCAAATCTGAAAACCAGGTTGGAGGACGATTCAAGGCAAAAGACTTGTGCCATCACCTTCCTAAAGCTTCAAGGAAGGATTTCCAATCGAAATCAAGCATTCTAACGCCCTAAATTGGTAACACGAGTGCAAACTGTACAGAGAAAATTTCCCATTCGTGCATCTCAATCCATGCATCTTTAGCAATTTTTGATTATTGATTTATGTTCCTTGACTAATTCTGAGACTAACCATGTGATTGAATTGAGTTTTTGTGTATCGTATGAAGATTTGCCATGGATGAGTATTAGGGTTTTGCAAGCTCTAATTTGGGCGTTTTGTGATATGGTAAAATTAAGGCACCTAAATACCACCATTGAATAAAGCATGTTTGGACGAAGAGAAATAAGCCCTCGCGCCTAATTTATGAGGCCTTATAGCCTATTCGCTATTTTCTCTAATGGTATGTTATATAACGGTTCAAAACCGTTGCTTATTGTCTTTGTGTTTCAGAAAAAAAATAAACAATGAGGAAGATGACTCGGTGGCATAAGCTGATTGGTTAATTCAAAATCTCGCGCGAAAAAAAGAGCGTTGACGTTTGTTTGTTTTATTATATTTATTGATTATATTATTAACAGATAAACAAAATGGCAGGGTTGGTAAAGCGCTTGGTTGGTAACGTTCAGGACCTGGGTTCGAGCCCCAGGTCCTCACTTCTTTCCTTATATTTTTCCCTTAAACGTCTTCCTGTGCAGCTTCAATACAGGGAGTCTATCATGCTATCCACCATCCAGTTTGCCACGCGTGTGCCTAGATCAATCAAAAGGTCCCAGTTTGAGGAACATCGTGGACGTGAGTCAATGCACTCACATGCTGGCACGAGAAGTCAACCAGGCCAAGGGTTATTGGGCCTGAATTACCAAGGCTTCACCCTCACAATTAGGGGCAGACCCCCTTAGGTTTGCAAAATTTTTTTACTTTCTTTTATTTTTCATTATTTTTACTTTCTTTTAATTATTGTTTTATTAATTAATTTAATGGTTTCATAAAAAACACAAAAACATAAAAAATCAGAAAAGATAAAAAAAAAAAAATTTATTTTAGTATTTTTGTAAATAAATAACTTTAATTGATTAATTTTAAATTTAGGTTTCTATTTTAACATTTTTCACTAAAACTCAAAACTTATAGAATTAGGGTTTAATTAATTTTTAGCTTTTTTTCTTTTATTCCATAATAATTAAATATTTAATAGTATTTATTTTTGTAATTAAATTGCATGTAAAAATAATTAGGGTTAATTTTAGGTTAAACTTTAATATGTTTTCGTAATAAAATAAAAATTGTAGAATTAGGTTTAATTGCATTTAATTCTTTTTTCCATTAAAATCATAAAATACCAAAAAAAAAAACCAAAAAAACAATTTCTCTTTCTTTTTCTTTATTAATTTCCTCATTTAATTTAATTTTGCAAAAAGGGTCCAACGCCCTCGTTTTAACTCTTATTTAATTCGTGCGTTTATTTCTTTCTCGTATGATATTTATGTATCTCTCCCAAGGCCTTGTAAATTAATTTCTTGCACTTTACTTTTCATTACTTCTTTATTTTTCTGTCAAATCGGGTTCAAGAAATTTTGGCGATGTGAACCCGCGCCTTTTGTAATAGCTTAGAATCTTTTACTTCTCGCACTTTTAACTATTAATCAAGGCATGGAAGAATGAATGGACAAAAATAAAAACAAGCGCTAGATCACTCATGACATGACAAGCTAAAATATCTGAATCTGACACACAAATTCACACACCACCCCTAGGGTACGCCTCACTGTTGCCTTGCCTCGAAAGGTGATCGTCGAGTAGAGGATGTCTTAGTAAGTCCTCATGATCCGGGAACCTGGCATGAGGGTAGCTTCTAAGGTGTCTTCCCATTACTCCGGTGATCACCATGTTGCCTTGTCCCTCGAAACGTGGTCGCCGACTATAGGACGTCTTAGTGAGTCCTTATGTTCCATTGATCTAGTTGCCTCGAAATGGTTGCCTCGAAACAAGTTGCCTCGGAATAGTTGCCTCGGAATAAAAGATCAATGGCATAAGGGTAGCTTCTAAGGTATCTTACCGTTGCTCGGTGACCACCCTAAACCCCGAATTGACCTGAATACCTCCAACGGTGGTGCTACCTACCTCTCAATGGTGGGATGGCACTACTTTAAGGACATTTACACAGACAAATTCCTTAGGGTAGGTAGACGACTCTAGATACTTGCTCTTATTCAAAACAAATCAAAAATACTTTTCACACCAACACATTTTCAAAAAAGCTTTCGAAAGCAATTTTTCAAACACTCTTGAGGACCGATACAAGAGTCGAACTGGAATTTTCAAAGAAACTTTTTAAAAACCCACAGTTGAAAAGCAAACAAACCATTTTTGAAAACATAATGAGCAAGTATCTAAGAGCCCATAGATAACCATGGATAGAAAGGGTGCTAACACCTTCCCTTTCTATAATCTACCTCCCGAACCGAGAGCAATCTCTATAAGGAATTTTTCTGTGCTTTTGTCCTTTCCATTTGGAGAAAATAAAAGACGATGGCGACTCTTGCTTCCGCGACATTTCGCGAACTAGCATTAAACAGTCAGTTCCAGATCCACCGATCACAACTGTCCACCAGTAAAACAAAAAGTCCGCCGCATGAGACCTGACATATCAGAGAAGATCAAAGCGGAAGTCATGAAACAATTCAATGCCATATTCTTGGCTGTCACTTCCTATCCCTAATGGGTTGCCAACATTGTTCCCGTGCCTAAAAAGGACGGCAAAGTACAAATGTGCATGGACTATAGAGATTTAAATAGGGCCAGCCCTAAAGATGATTTTCCACTTCCCCACATCGATATCCTGGTTGATAATACGGTGCAACACAAAGTGTTTTACTTCATGGATGAATTCTCAGGTTACAACCAAATCAAAATGGCACCTGAGGACATGGAGAAAACAACATTTGTCACACAATGGGGCACATTTTGCTACAAAGTGATGCCATTCGGACTGAAGAATGCTGGGGCAACCTATCAGCGCGCCATGGTAGCTTTGTTTCATGACATGATACATCATGAAATAGAGGTCTACATAGACGATATGATAGCCCGATCACAAACGGAAGAAAAGAGCACCTTGATCACTTGCAAAAGTTGTTTGAGAGGTTGAAGAAGTATAAACTAAGGTTGAACCCAAACAAGTGCACATTTGGAGTACGGTCCGGTAAACTCTTAGGTTTTGTCGTCAGTAACAAGGGTATTGAAGTCGATTCTGCCAAGGTTAAAGCGATACTAGAAATGCCTGCTCCTCGTACTGAGAAGGAAGTCAGAGGATTCTTGGGACGCCTGAACTATATTGCTAGATTCATTTCTCACCTAACAGCTACTTGTGAGCCAATCTTCAAACTATTGAAGAAAGTTCAAGTAGTCAGATGGAATGATGAATGCCAGATTACTTTTGACAAGATCAAAGAGTACTTACAAGAGCCTCCTGTTTTGATGCCACCAGTCGAGGGAAGACCACTGATCATGCATCTGACCGTTTTAGAGAACTCAATGGGGTGTGTATTGGGGCAGCATGACGAGTCTGGCCGAAAAGAGCACACTATTTACTACTTGAGCAAAAAATTTACCGATTGTGAAACCAGATATTCATTGCTCGAGAAAACTTGCTGCACTCTGGCATGGGCTGCTCGTTGGCTAAGACAGTATATGTTGACTCATACTACCTTGTTGATATCTAAGATGGATCCGATAAAATACATCTTCGAAAAGCCTGCTCTGTCTGGGAGGATAGCTAGATGGCAAATGATCCTAACAAAATATGACATACATTACACTACCCAGAAGGCTATAAAGGGCAATGTCTTGGCTGATCACCTTGCTCATCAAGCTGTAGAAGACTATCAGTCTATGAAGTTTGAATTCCCGGATGAAGACATCATGACATTAGACAACTGTGAAGAAATCAGACCATATGACGGACCTGAACAAGGATCCCAATGGACCCTGTTCTTTGTTGGGGCCTCCAATGCACTTGGTAATGGTATCGGCATTGTACTCATATCTCCAGAAGGGTGTCATACTCCATTTACTTCCAGACTTTGCTTCAACTGTACAAACAACATGGCGGAGTACGAAGCATGCATCTTTGGTCTCAGAGCTGCCATAGACTTGGGAATCAAATATTTAGATGTGTTTAGAGATTCAGCTTTGGTCATCAATCAGATCAAAGGGGAATGGGACACTAAGCACCCAAATCTTATCCCTTACAAAGAACATGTTTTGACATTGCTACCACATTTTGAGAAGATTACCTTTGAGCATTTCCCACGAGAAGAAAATCAGCTAGCAGACGCTCTAGCCACAATGTCATATATGTTTAAACTTAATTGGGATAAGAAGGCTCCCCAGATCACCATCGAACAAATGGATGAACCAGCACACTGTCATGAGATTAATACTGAAGAAATAGTGGACCAGCCTTGGTTTCATAAAGTCAAGAGGTATCTCGAGGCTCAAGAATATCCAGAAGGAGCTTCAATCAATGGTAAAAAGTTCTTAAGGAGATTCTCTGCTAAGTTCTTCCTTAGTAATGGCATCCTGTACAAACACAATAATGACTCCATTTTGCTTCGATGTGTGGATAAGGATGAGGCGGAAAAGATCATGGCTGAATTACATGAAGGTACTTTTGGCACTCACTCCAGTGGGCATACGATGGCAAAGAAAATCCTACAGGTAGGCTATTATTGGTCTACCATGGAAGCAGATTGCTATCAACACTCTCGGACCTGTCATAAGTGTCAAATTTACACCGACAAGGTGCACGTACCCCCGGTTCCTCTGAATGTCTTGACGGCTCCTTGGCCATTCGCTATGTGGGGAATTGATATGATTGGAGAGATCAAGCCGACAGCCTCCAATGGACACCGCTTCATCCTAGTGGCTATTGACTATTTTACCAAATGGGTTGAAGCATCTTCCTTCGCTTCCGTTAATAAGAATGTTGTCGCCCGCTTCATCAAGCAAAACCTTATTTGCTGGTACGGTATCTTGGAAAGGATCATCACTAAAAATGGTACAAATCTCAACAACACTATGATCACCGCCTTATGCGAGCAATTCAATTTTCAGCATCATAATTCTTCCCCCTACCGGCCAAAGATGAATGATGTTGTCGAAGCTGCAAATAAGAACATTAAAAAGATCATACAAAAGATGATAGTCACATACAAATACTGGCATGATATGCTACCATTCGCTCTCCACGGATACCGTACCACGACTCACACATCAACCGAGGCAACGCCATATTCTTTGGTATATGGCATGGAGGCTGTCTTACCTATTGAGGTTCAGATCCCCTCCCTAAGGATTATGAAGGATGCATGTTTGAGTGAAGACAATTGGATCCAAACTCGACTTGATCAACTGAACTTAATTGATGAAAAGAGACTTACTGCTGTTGGCCATGGTCAAATGTATCAAAAACGGATGATCAAGGCCTTCAACAAGAAAGACAGACGCTAAGTATATCAAGTTGGGGATCTAGTGATCAAACGTATCATCTTGCTACAAAGTGATCCCAGGGGCAAATGTACTCCTACCTATGAAGGACCATTTGTAATCAAGAACATATTCTCCGGTTGGGCAATGATCTTGACCACCATGGACGGTGACGACCTGCCACACCCTGCGAACACTGATATAGTCAAAAGATATTACACATAAGAGACCCACTAGGTTGACACACCTAGGCAAAACAAGGGCATCACGGCGGACCAAAAATGTTCGGGAAAAAATTAGGGATAAAATAAAATAAATCTGTACACCTGGCAAGTTGAAAACCCGAAAGGGCAACTTGGGCAAAAAAGGGTTTCCCGATGGACTGAAAACCCGAAAGGGCGGTCCAGGCAAAAGTTAGAGAATTAAAGCGTATGACTATGTCCCGACGGATCACTTGACGGACAATCTTTGACTTCCACTGACAAACTCGGAGTTTCTGATCAATTCAATCATCTTCGGACGAAGCAACAAATAGACAAGATATTCTGAGATATGAAGGCTATAGCAGAATGGGAACCCCATGGGATTATTACACATAGCCATCTTTCTTTGTATAAATTTTTCTTGTTTTATGACACCATTCTCTTACTAGAATGTTTGTCCCCTTTGTACAAAATACTTATTCAAAGTCAATACAAAGATATCTCTTTGAAAGTGCAAAAACTATTTGTTTTTTCTTTACAATTGTATTTTGTTTGCAAAAACGTCCAATGATTCATTGATGAACATATGCATTTGAACATAATTACTATTTACAAATAAACAAAATGAGTAAGACAGTTACTGATAGGTTGAAAGGACAAGAAAACGTCTCTAGAATATTCCATAAGAAATCCCCAGCGGAACAAATTTCAAACTATTAATCCTCGGTAGAAATCGTCAAATTTCTCAGGATTCCACAAAACAGATCTTACAAGCAGTACATGGCATTGCCCTCACAACAGAATTTACTTCTCTCAACAAGAGTTCGTCAGTACTTCAACTTCAAGATACGAAAATTCAACATATCCTCAGTAGCATTCAAGGATTTATTTTCCTCAATCAAACAACAATACAATAAATCAGCTTACATACGCATACATTACATCCATATATCATAAACATTGATAAAGAAAATACATTGCATCATACATTTCATGCAACATAACTTTGTGTTTCAGCTAACATTTTACCCTTTTCAGGATAAGATTAACAGCTACCATTAACAATGTGCAATCATGATACAGTTCAGATACGCTCCAGACATGGATGCCATCCAGATACCCATTCAGATTCAACTTCCATGATACAGTTCAGATACGCTCCAGACACGGATGCCATTATGATACTCATTCAGATTTCAAGTTCAAATACAGTACAAATACGCTCCAGACACAGATGCCATTCTGATACTCATTCAGATTTCAAGTTCAGATACAGTATGGATACGCTCCATACACGGATGCCATTCTGATACTCATTCAGATTTCAAGTTCAGATACAATACGGATATGCTCCAGACACGGATGCCATTCTGGTACTCATTCAGATCCAACTTTTAGATACAATATGGATACGCTCCAGACACAGATACCATTCTGATACTCATTCAGATTTCAAATTCAGATACAGTTCGGATACGCTCCAGACATGGATGCCATTCTGACACTCATTCAGATTCAGTCTCCAAATACGGCTCAGATACGCTCCAGACATGGATGCCATTCTGATACTTATTCTTTCAGATTACAACTTACAGCTCAACAAACATTCTTGGATGGCATGTACAAGCCCATCTCCAACAAAGATTCTATCACTTCTCCAAATGGCATCTTTAAGCCCATTCCCTCAACTATACATCGTCGAGTGCAAATTTATGGGCACTCTAGTGTCCAATCATCTTTCAGCTTTGAGTCACGAATGGAAAAACTCGCCAATCTAACTCTTCAGGTTTAAGAAGATTGAACAGGGGCATCTGTTGTACCCCAAAATTTTCCCTCTCATTTATCAATACTTTTCTCACAAGATCTCTTTGACTCAAGACTGGATTAGGGTTTTGGTCAGCTCAAGACATCTCATCTTACACAGTTAACCCAAAATTAGGGTTTGAGATTGCACAATGATTTTTGGACTATCAATACTTCATATTACTTTCAAACATCATTATGAACCCCTAAGTTTACTCATGACAAGTTTCAAGCCTTGAACCATATTTTTGATCAATCAATTGGACAGTTGACCTAAAAATCAACTATATTGGGAAAAAGACAACCATGGCCAATTTACAGTCAAACTTCATAATTTTTGATCCACATCAACATTTTAGACTCATATGTATCATTTGATCAAGTTTGGATCATAATTCCTCAAGAAATTTGATCAAATCATCAAAAGGGCAAAATGGTCAAAATTAGGGTTTTGACTAAGGAAGGACAATTTCTAATTTTTGACCTAGCAAATGACCAATTGATTTGAAGCATGATTTTAAGGGTTCATTTGTATCATCTTTACCTAATTATATGGTTCAAAACATTGCAAATCCATTGGATAAACAAATGAAATTTGCAGTCAACTGATCAAAAGTCAATTGTATACTGAAAAGTCAAACTTTGACTTTTTGGTCAAAATCAAGTGCCAAGGATCACAATTCATCAAAAAATGTCAAAATGTGAAACTTTTTCATCAAGAAATTAAGGATTGAAGATTAGGTTTTAAAATTGGAAATTTTCTTAACTTAGAAAATTTTCTAAGTATAGAAAATTTCTTATTTTTTCTCAACTTTAAGCCATTTTTTCACCATGATACAAGATGATTCAAGGAAAGTTCACAATATGAAAGTTGTAGACCTCCATGAAATCTACAACTTTTCTTCACACACTTTTTTATAAATATGCTTGTATCTCAAGATATAATTTTGTGAATACATGCCCATGAACTAAATAACTTAGTGAAATTTTGCCCTAATTTAGGCAGGTTTTGGACCCAACTTCATGGAAATTTTTCACCTGGTTCCAAGAGGAATATTTAAATGCATTTCAAATATGAGTTATAGAGCACATTGCAAGCTTTCCAAAATGTCCAAGAACTCTTTGAGATCATTGTTGAGTAGGGAGAATCGAAGAGATGAAGTTGGCAATTTCTCACTTTGAATTCAAGCCATTTCATGAAGAACAAAATTCAAATTTGAACCTATGTTGACTAATCCTTGCTTTACAGGTCTCTAACTTGTTTCTCACTTCATAATTTAATGCTTAATCCGTTTACAAATCTTTAATTCAAGCTCAAGAGCTTTTGTCCAAGTTGTAATTCTATAAATGGCATAAAGTGGCCATTGCCATTTTGAAAAAGCTTCACTTTTACAACTTTCCAAATCTTGAGCATTGGACCTGTCCTCTCTGCACACACAAATCCTCCAGGCCTAAGGCAACTTGTACAAAGCTCATACCAACCCCAAGCAGACTAGTACAAGCATGTGAAGACTTGTCCATTCACTTTGCTTCAAAAGCAAGAAAGTGTGCCAAAAGGCTAGAACTCACAAATCTGTTGGAGAGCTGACTTGAAACCTATCCCATACTAATACACAAACACATTACAACTAAAAACACAATTGATAGAGGCCTGAAACACTCAAACACTCCATATCACCAAAAAACTGTCCAAACTTGCAGTTTTTGCATAAGCATAGCAATCCATCATTTGGATCGTGCGTTTCAAGTTTTAAACATCAAAACACTTTACCTACTTGAAATCTAAGTGATCCAGACCATCATCCATGCACTGTAACTCCTTCTCCATCATCTGCCATTTTTGTTTTCAAAGCTTGCAAGTTGACTTGGATAGAGAGTTCTAGGCACTTCCAAAGCAAGGCAAGGATTGGAACACACTCAGGGAGGTTCAAGCAAGCTCAAGCAATCATTAGGCCTTCATAAAACTCACTCAAACTCCATTCACGATTTCAACTGAAAGAGGTAAAAATATCAACTTCTATCTCTTCATATAGGCATCCATTGGCCACGATTTGTGAATAAACAATGTAGACCTCATTGCTACGAAGCTGTACATATCTATATCTTGCATTTATTTGGCCTGAGTTGAGAGAATTTTGAAGTTCAAATTCCTGTAAAAATTAGGTTTAAATTTAGGGCTTTTAAAATTCATTTTGATCTTCGATTGTTAGCTTACATGATTTATATGGTTAGAATCGTGAGACAAAATGTTACAACATTCATGTTATCAGTTTCCATTTTTATTGAGAGATGAGAAAGTTACAAAGCTTCTGGCCAGCTTGGGGAAGAAGATGAAGTACAGGGCAAGGACCTTGTTCATGTTATGTTGTTTTTGTTTCACATAAATCAACGGATGTATAGCCACCCCAGTGGCAAGGTAGCGCGCTGGTGAGGCCCAGGTCATGGGTTCGAACCTTGGCGCTACCTTTTGTTTTTTTCACATTTTTCCATTTCCATTTTTTTGTTGTTTTGCAGATTGTGCTTGTTTCTCTGGGCCTTAATGTTTTTTTGCTAACATATTACTCCCTGTCTCCTTACAGCACCCCTGGCCCATACTTTTATTTATTTGTTTTATTTTCTTTTTTTTCTTTTATTAAATATTTTCTTAAATACATAAAATCATGAAAAATATAAAATATGACAATTTTGCATTTTGTTTATTTTATTTTATTTTATTTTCACATTAAAAAATATTTTTATTAAACTATATATTAATTATTTTTCTTAAATAAACTTGTAAACATAAATAAAATAGGTTTAGTTTAATTTGTTTTGTTTTCTTTTCATTCCATACTTGTAAATATTTATTTTGGTATATATAAAAACTAAATATTTTCATAAAATATTATTTATTATTTTAAATACAAAAAATACATAAAAATAATACATAAGAACTCTATTTTCTTTCAAACTAGAAATTAGGGTTAACTCTTTTTAAGATATAATTTCCTTTTTTATATATTTTTAGGATTAGGTTAAAATTCCTTTTCACATAAAAAATAAAACAAAATCTTTTCTTGCATGTACATAATATTGCATATTTAAATATTGTATTTGTTTATTCCAATATTAGTACAAATTCAATTTGGTTGTAATAGCTTATTTAGATTTACATTCTTGCAAATCCCCATTCAAATTTGTATTCCCCACTCCCATAAATTATTGTAATAGCTTAGTAATCTTTACATTATGCAATTTACCGCTTTACATGCCATGTTAGTAATTAGGGTTTGTATGGCAAGATAAAAACAAATCAAATAGAAAACCCTAAATTCAAGACAAAATCAAAGCATGAAAATAACACACTTGCAGACAAGCATCCTTAGGGTTTCTCCACTTGGTTGCCTTATACAAAAATGGCCATATTATGCATACGAAGCATTTTGGTAAAACAAATAAATATAAGA
Organism: Vicia faba; assembly: GCA_948472305.1. Lineage (NCBI taxonomy): Eukaryota > Viridiplantae > Streptophyta > Magnoliopsida > Fabales > Fabaceae > Vicia > Vicia faba. The sequence goes on from OX451740.1 coordinate 707,356,361, forward strand.
TCATAGTCCCTCGATGACGCTATTCAAAGTTGCCTTACAAAATGATCTCGGTCCCTCAAAAAATGCTAAGATACTTTGCAATATTTCTAATTGTGATACGGTGGGAGAACTGACTTGAGGGTTTTGTGTTTGTGTTTGCAAATGTTGCAGTTAGCAAGAGTCGCCACCCACTTTTCTTTTATCCAAAAGGAAAGGTGAAAAAGCACAGCAAATACCTTTGAGATTATTTCTTGAGTTCGGGGGGTAGATTATGAAAAGGGAAGGTATTAGCACCCTTTTCATCCATGGTTTTCCATGGGCTCTTAGTTACTTGCTAGATTACTTGCTTTTTTGTTTTGAAATTGTGCTTTTGTGTGGTTTTGAAAGTATTTTGTAAAAGAGGCCATTCGTTTAGGAAATCTTTATAATGATTCTCGTTCGTAAGAATGTATAAAAAGATGTTTGTCTTTTTGAAAATGTTTTCAATGTTTGTAAGTCGTTTGGAAATGTGTGTGTTTGTTTTGAAAACAGCAAGGATATTTGTTTGAAAATAGAGCAAGTAACTAGAAGCAATCTACCTACTCAAATGTCTTTCTTATGCATTTTCTATTCCTTTGACATTGTTGTCTTACCATTGATTTGGTAAACAACCCTATCTTTGGATATAAACGGGACGGGCGTGGGTCATCGTATAACCATGATTAGCAATGTTGCAAAGTATCTTAGCATTTTTGAGGGGCTAAGATCATTTTATAAGGCAACTTAGAATAGCGTCATCGAGGGACTATGATCTTTTGATTTTGTTTATTTTACCAAGATACTTTGCATGCGTAATATGGCTATTTTTGTATAAGGCAACCAAGTGGAGAAACCCTAAGGGTGTTTGTGTGCGAGTATGTTTGATTGCATGCTTGATTTTTATCTTGAATTATGGTCTTCTATTTGATTGATCTTTTACTAGCATTTACATTTGAAAGCGATAAATTGCAGAAATGTAAAGTCCTACGCTATTACAATATTTAGGGGGTGGGGGTACAAATTTATGAATGGGGATTGCAAATGAAAATAAATCCCTAAATTACTATTACAACCATATTGAAATACATATAAGAAAATATTAAATGAACTTGTTTTATTTTAAGAAAATATTTTTTGTCTTTTGTTTTAAGGAATAAAATAAAGTGTGAACAAAATATATTTGGTGTTTTGCTGATTAATGAAATGGAGAGTGCCAGCGAGAAAAATAAAGAAAAAGAAAATAACAAGGAGAAGAAAAAAGGAGGATCAACGTGCTTCTAAAAGGAAGTCATAGGTTCTGACCCTGGCGTGTTGCAGAACAGAAACCTGTTAGTGAAAATGTATAGGTCAGAGGTTCTGACCCTGGCACGCTGCAAAACAGAAACCTGTTAGTGAAAATGTATGAGGTCAGAGGTTCTGACCCTGCTGGGAACACAATAATTTTCAGAAGTTCTGATATTACTGATAACAAAACATGCTCTAGAAGCGTTGGTTCCAATGTCAGAACTTGATCTCTCTCCATGCTAGTCAGAACATCTGCAATTTGGTTATTTCTCCACAAAACAGAAAACATGCCTAGGACAGTTTCAGCAGGTGTCATAGCACTTTAGAAATAAGGAGAATCAGAACCATAAATCAGAGGCAAGCATGCCTTTGCTAATCTTAACTCTGAGTTTTAGTTTCTTCAGGAAAGTTCTGAACTAATTCATTCTCTACTTAAGCATACAGATACGTGAAAATCTCAGAACATGTACAACATCAAAAGCATGATATCTACATTGTGTTTTTGAGCATGCAAATATGGTGATGCTTAAGCAATATGGTGAGAGTCAGTAAATGCTTACCTTGCAGCTGGAAGAAGTTCTGTGAACTGGAGTTAGCCTAAACTCTGATGATGTTCTAAACAGCTTCTTTGAATGGATGGATGGAGGATATATAGTAGTATGAATACATAAGTTATGACAGTTTCTAACGCGTGGGTCAGAAACTGTATGGGTGTTTTTTAGTCGAGGAATATTTTGAGAACAAATGGAGCTTGAAAGCAAGGGATCCAAAGTTAATGGTTTGTATGTTATGTTTATAGTTTTTTGAAACTCTAGGAATTTTGGGCAGAGATTCAAGGTTTTTTTTCTTGCTCAAACTTTCTGTCTCTTTTCAGCAATGTTTTTTCTGGGGCCTTCTCAGTGACCAATGGCATTCTATTTATAGGCAAAGCTTTGTGGGTTTTTTAAAATGTCAAGTGGCGCCAACATTATACACTAGATGCTGACTTACTCTTGAAGCAAGTTCCAAAAAAAGGTACGATGGCTGGCAGTTTTTAGCTTAGATTGGAGTAACAGGCAAGGATTAAGAAAAAGTGAACCTATAAGCGAAATGTAGCGCATGGGCCCTTACCTAATCCTGCACAAAAGTATTTCTACCCTACACGTAGTGAGATCCTTTGGACAAAGACTCAAAAGTGGTTGTGAGCATTAATGAGCATTAAATGATGATGAGATTTGTAAAAAATCAGAAATCCTGTAATGTGAGATTTTGCATCATTGCTTAACTCTGGGTCAGAAATTTCATTTAGGACAAACATCCAACTTCTAATCTTCTCACTTTGTATCTTGTTGCCCCAACAAGCTCTGAAGGATCCTCAGCCTTTCTAGTAAATTTCTTTGATTTGCCTCTGAAAACTCTGTACTTAGAGATTCTGCTTCAGTGTAGCACCCAATCTTCTGACCCTTTTACCTTCTGGTTCCAGCATGTTCTGAAGGAGCTTTCAGGCTCCGTACTAAACTTTATGTGCTGCACCATGCTTGTAACTTCTGACTGCTCATGCCTGGAGGCTGGCTCAGAAGTTCTAAAGTGTCATTTTTCTTAAATACTTTAGAAAAATTCTAAGTATTTAGAATTTAACTTTTCCAAGGTAAAATTTGACTTTTGAACTTCTTGACGAAACAAACTTCATATTCCAACATGTCTTAATGAAATATGATTTTTGTGATTTGATTTTGATCCAAAAGCCAAACTTTGACTTCTCAGCATGTAAATGACCATTTTGCCCTTGTAAATGGCTTGCTTGGAAAGAAATGATAATTCAAGGCTTGGATTTGTTTAAGAGAAAACTTTGAGAATCCAGGGTGATTTCCTGAGAAATGAGAGGGAAAATTTTGGGGTACAACAACTGCCCCTGTTCAATCTTCTTTAACCTGAGGAGTTAGATTGGTGAGATTTGCCATTCGTGACTCGAAGGTGGAAGATGATTGGACACTAGAGTGCTCATAAATTTTCACTCGGAGACGATAGGAGGAATGGGCTTAAAGATGCCATTTGGAGAGGTAATAAAATCTTGTTGGGGATGGGCTTGTAGATGCCATCCAAGAATGCTTGTTGAGATGTAATCTGTAAGTCGAACCTCAGAATGGCGTCCGTGTATGGAGCGTACCTGAAGGCGGATTTGAATGAGTATTAGAATGGCTTCCGGGTCTGGAGCATATCTGAACTGTATCAGAAGTTGAATCTGAATGAGTATCAGAATGGCTTCCAGGTCTGGAGCGTATCTGAACTGTATCAGGAGTGTAGAAATCTGAATGAGTATCATAATGGCTTCCGTGTCTGGAGCGTATCCGCACTGTATCAGGAGTTGAATCTGAATGAGTATCAGAATGGCTTCTGGGTCTGGAGCGTATCCGAACTATATCAGGAGTGTAGAAATCTGAATGAGTATCAGAATGGCTTCCGTGTCTGGAACGTATCCGCACTGTATCAGGAGTTGAATCTGAATGAGTATCAGAATGGCTTTCGGGTCTGGAGCGTATCCGAACTGTATCAAGAGTGTAGAAATCTGAATGAGTATCAAAATGGCTTCTGTGTCTAGAGCGTATCCGCAATGTATCAGAAGTTGAATCTGAATGAGTATCAGAATGGCTTCCGGGTCTGGAGCGTATCCGAACTGTATCAGGAGTGTAGAAATCTGAATGAGTATCAGAATGGCCTCCGTGTCTGGAGCGTATCCGCACTGTATCAGGAGTTGAATCTGAATGAGTATCAGAATGGCTTCCGGATCTGGAGCGTATCCGAATTGTATCAGGAGTGTAGAAATCTGAATGAGTATCAGAATGGCTTCCGTGTCTGGAGCGTCTCCGCACTGTATCAGGAGTGCATATTGTCGATGGTAGCTGTTAATCTTATCCTGAAAAGGGTAAAATGTTAGCTGAAACACAAAGTTATGTTGCATGAAATGCATGATGCAATATATTTTCTTTATCCATGTAGATGCAATGTATGCGCATGTGAGCTGATCTACTGTACTACTGCCTGATTAAGGAAAATAAATCCCTAAATGCTGCTGAGGATATGTTGAATTTACGTGTCTTGAAGTTGAAGTACTGACGAACTCTTGTTGAGAGAAATAAATTCTGTTGTGAGGGCAACACCATGTATTGCTTGTAAGATCTGTTTGAAGAATCCTGAGAAATTTGACGACTTCTACTGGGATTAATCATTTGAAACTTCGATCCACTTGGGGATTAGTGAAAACCCTGTGGGGATAATGTTTTGTTCCTGCTTTGGAAAAAGAATTCAGGAGTCTCGGTTGTCCGTTGCTTTATTGGGGAATTATCCTTGGCTGGAGAGAATTAAAAGTTAGTTGTTATCTGGTCAGATTCCAGGCTTCACAACAACCTGCTGGGGAATTTTGGAGAAATTGGGCGATTTCCACCGGGGATTGATAAACTAGAAGCTTCGTTCTGCTGGGTAGTTAGGAGTTTTGTTCCGCTGGGGATTATTGAAAACTCTGCGGGGAATATGGAGTGGTCTAGGGACGTTTTCCTGTCCTTTCAACCTATCAGTAATTGTCTTTCTCATCTTGCTTATTTGTAAACAGTGATTATGTTCAAATGCATATGTTCATCAATGAATCATTGGATGTTTTCGCAAACAAAACACAACTGTAAAGAAAAGACAAATAGTTTTTGTACTTTTAAAGTGATATCTTTTTATTGACCTTGAGTAAGTATTTGTACAACGGAGACAAACATTCTAGTAAGAGAATGATGCCATAAAAAACAAGAAAAATTTATACAAAGAAATATAGCTATGTGTAATAATCCCACGGGGTTCCCATTCTGCTATAGCCTTCGTATCTCCGGGTATCTTGTTTATTTGCCTTATCCGAAGGTGATTGAATTGATCAGGAACTCCAAGTTTGTTAGTGGAAGCCAAAGGTTGTCCGTCAAGTAATCCGACGGGACATAGTCATACGCTTTTATTCCCTACCTTTTTCCTGGACCTCCCTTTCGGGTTTTCAGTCCACCGAGAAACCCTTTTTTGCCCAAGTCGCCCTTTCGGGTTTTCAACTTGCCGGGTGTACAGATTTTTTTATATTTTATCCCTAATTTTTCCCCGAACCCTTTTGGTTCGTCAGGATGCCCTTGTTTTGCGTAGGCATGTCAACCTAGCGGGTCTCTTATGCGTAGTATCTTTTGACTATGTCTGCGTTCGCAGGGTGTGGCAGGTTATCACCGTCCATGGTGGTTAAGATCATTGCCCCACCGGAGAATATGTTTTTGATTACAAATGGTCCTTCATAGGTAGGAGTCCATTTGCCCCTGGGATCACTTTGTGGCAAGATGGTACGTTTGATCACTAGATCCCCAACTTGGTATACTTGGCGTCTGACTTTCTTGTTGAAAGCCTTGATCATCCGTTTTTGATACATTTGACCATGGCAGACAGTAGTAAGTCTCTTTTCATCAATTAAGTTCAGTTGATCAAGTCGAGTTTGGATCCAATCGTCTTTATTCACACTTGCATCCTTCATAATTCTCATAGAGGGAATCTGAACCTCAATAGGTAAAATAGCTTCCATGCTATATACCAAGGAATAGGGTGTTTCCCCGATTGAGGTGCGAGCCGTGGTACGATACCCGTGGAGAGCGAATGGTAACATCTCATGCCAGTCTTTGTATGTGACTGTCATCTTTTGTATGATCTTTTTAATGTTTTTATTTTCCGCTTCGACAACACCATTCATCTTTGGTCGATAGGGAGAAGAATTATGATGCTGGATCTTGAATTGCTCGCACAAGGTAGTGATCATAGTGTTGTTAAGATTTGTACCATTATCAGTAATGATCCTTTCTGAGATACCGTACCGAAAAATGAGATTTTGCTTGATGAAGAGGGCAACAACATTCTTAGTAATGGATGCAAAGGAAGCTGCTTCGACCCACTTTGTAAAGTAGTCAATGGCCACTAGGATGAAGCGGTGTCCAATGGAGGCTGTTGGATTGATTTCTCCAATCATATCAATTCCCCACATAGCGAAAGGCCAAGGAGCCGTCAATACATTCAGAGGAACCGGAGGTACGTGCACCTTGTCAGCATAAATTTGACACTTATGACAGGTCCGAGAGTGTTGATAGCAATATGCTTCCATGGTAGCCCAATAATAGCCTGCCTGTAGGATTTTCTTCGCCATCGTATGCCCACTGGAGTGAGTGCCAAAAGTACCTTCATGTAATTCATCCATGATCTTTTCCGCCTCAATCTTATCCACACACCGAAGCAGAACGGAGTCATGATTACGCTTGTACAGGATGCCATTACTAAGGAAGAATTTAGCAGAGAATCTCCTTAAGAACTTCTTATCGTTGATTGAGGCTCCTTCTGGATATTCTTGAGCCTCGAGATACCTCTTGACTTCATGAAACCATGGCTGGTCCACTACCTCTTCAGTATTAATCTTGTGACAATGTGCTGGTTCATCCATTCGTTCGATGGTGATCTAGGGAGCTTAGTTATCCCAATTAAGTTTAAACATAGATGACATTGTGGCTAGAGCATCTGCTAGCTGATTTTCTTCTCGCGGGAAATGCTCGAAGGTAATCTCCTCAAAGTGTGGTAGCAATGTCAAAACATGTTCTTTGTAAGGGATAAGGTTTGGGTGCTTAGTGTCCCATTCCCCTTTGATCTGACTGATGACCAAAGCTGAATCTCCAAACACATCTAAAGATTTTATTCCCAGATCTATGGCAGCCTTGAGGCCCAAGAGCATGCTTCGTACTCTGCCATGTTGTTTGTACAATTGAAGCAAAGTCTAACAGTAAAGGGAGTATGACACCCTTTCGGAGATATGAGTACAGTGCCGATACCATTACCAAGTGCATTGGAGGCCCCATCAAAGAATAGGGTCCATCAGGATCCTTGTTCAGGTCCGTCATATGGTCTGATTTCTTCACAGTTGTCTAATGTCATGATGTCTTCATCCGGGAATTCAAACTTCATGGACTGATAATCTTCTACATCTTGATGGGCAATATGATCAGCTAAGACACTTCCCTTTATAGCTTTCTGGGTAGTATACTGTATGTCATATTCTGTTAGGATCATCTGCCATCTAGCTATCCTCCCAGACAGAGCAGGCTTTTCGAAGATGTATTTTATCGGATCCATCTTAGATATCAACAAGGTGGTATGAGTCAACATATACTGTCTTAGCCGGCGAGCAGCCCATGCCAGAGCGCAACAAGTTTTCCTGAGCAGTGAATACCTGGTTTCACAATCGGTAAATTTTTTGCTCAGGTAGTAAATAGCATGCTCTTTTTGGCCAGACTCGTCATGCTTCCCCAATACACACCCTATTGAGTTCTCTAAAACAGTCAGATACATGATCAGTGGTCTTCCCTCGACTGGTGGCATCAAAACAGGAGGCTCTTGTAAGTACTCTTTGATCTTGTCAAAAGAAATCTGGCATTCATCATTCCATCTGACTACTTGATCTTTCTTCAATAGTTTGAAGATCGGCTCACAAGTAGCTGTTAGGTGAGAAATGAATCTGACAATATAGTTTAAGCGTCCCAAGAATCCTCTGACTTCCTTCTCAGTACGAGGAGCAGGCATTTCTTGTATCGCTTTAACCTTGGCAGGATCTACCTCAATGCCTTTGTTACTGACGATAAAACCTAAGAGTTTACCGGACCGGACTCCGAATGTGCACTTGTTTGGGTTCAACCTTAGCTTATACTTCTTCAGTCTCTCAAACAACTTTTACAAGTCATCCAAGTGCTCTTCTTCTGTTTGTGATCGGGATATCATGTCGTCTACGTAGACCTCTATTTCATGATGTATCAGGTCACGAAACAAAGCTACCATGGCGCGCTGATAGGTTGCCCCATCATTCTTTATTCCAAATGACATCACTTTGTAGCAGAATGTCCCCCACTGCGTGACAAATGTAGTTTTCTCCATCTCCTCAGGTGCCATTTTGATTTGGTTATAACCTGAGAATCCGTCCATGAAGGAAAACACTTTGTGTTGAGCCGTATTGTCAACCAGGATATCTATGTGGGGAAGCGGAAAATCTTCTTTAGGGCTGGCCCTATTCAAGTCTCTATAGTCCACGCACATTCGTACTTTGCCGTCCTTTTTAGGAACAGGAACAATGTTAGCAACCCATTGGGGATAGGAAGTGACAGCCAGGAATCCAGCATTAAATTGTTTCATGACTTCCGCTTTGATCTTCTCTGACATGTCAGGTCTCATGCGGCAGACTTTTTATTTTACTGGTGGACAGTCTTCTCTTGTTGGCAGACGATGTACCACGATGTCTGTATCAAGTCCCGTCATGTCTTCATATGACAAGGCAAAAATCTCAACATAATCATGCAACAGCTGAATCAGACGCTCCTTAACACTAGGCTCTAGATTGGCACCCACCTTGATTTCTTTTTTATCCTCCTCGGTACCCAAGTTAATTTTATCCACCGATTCCTCATTAGGCTGAATAGCTCTTTCCTCTTATTGTAGTAGTCTGGCCAATTCCCCTGGTACTTCACAATCTTCCTCACCTTCGTCTTCGGCTTGGTAGATTAGATCCTCAGAGTCACAAAAAGCCATAGCAGTATCGTTACCCATGGGATCCGGAATGGAGGGGTACCTGCATTTGTGAGTGTGGGTGTGTGTAAGGGTATAGCCATCTTTAAATAAAAAAGAAAAACAATTAGAAGAAAAAGTTTGTATGTGAAAAATGTCCATGATTCATTGAATGTCATATGAAGATGAAATAAAAACCCTTACAAACAGACCATTGTGCCTCGGGAAAGACGCAAGGTTTTAAATGTGCGAATTGTTTGTGAATATTACAAGTTCAACAGAAATGTAAAAGATAAATTACTGAGGGATGAAAGTTATTGGGACAAAGTCTCTGGCTTCCCAATTGCGGAGTCCTCCGTTGATAGTAGGAAATATCTAATCCTCCAAGCTGCAATCCTCTTCACCATCTTCCACTGCATTGACCTCTTGGTTACTAATTTTCAAGGGTGGCCCTCCAGCACGGGCACAACGCACAACCTTCTGAGCACTTGAAGTAAACCCTAAGCCAAACTTGTCAGATTTGTAAGGAATATCCAGAAGTTGTCCCCAGATGGTGCATCCACCCTCATCTATTACTGCTTTGGTGTCCTTTAGAGATGACATCCGGAGTGGAGGTTTTGTAATCTTGGGAATTTGGGACCTAGTCTTGGTTACCGCTACCTCTTGAGAGACTTCTTCGAAATGTTGAAAAGGAGTTTCAATGAACTCTCCGTCCAATTCTACATACCGGAAGGAATTGAGGTGGCTAATCATATACTCTTCCTCTCCGTGGACAGTGATAATCTTTCCATAGACTAGATATTTCAGCATCTGGTGTAGTGTAGAGGTGACAACACCGACATTATGGATCCACGGTCGTCCTAGCAGACAAGAGTAAGAGGGGAAGATGTCCATTACATAGAAGGTTGAGTTAAAAGTATGAGTCCCAACCTTTATGGGGATATCCACTTCCCCGTGCACCATCCTCTTCGAGCCATCAAATGCTCTCATGACTCTGTTACTGGGTTTCAATGTTAATCCTTCGCAGTCCAGTCTGTCGAGAGCTTTCTTCGGTAAAACATTCAAAGATGAGCCGGTGTCCACTAAGACATGGGCCTGAGTTGTTCCTCTACATTCCACAGAGACATGCAATGCCTCAGTTTGCTTTCTTCCCTTTGGTGTTAAATCAGCATCCGAGAAGCCTAGGCCGTTGTCTACCGTCAAACTGGCCACACAATCTTGAAATTGATCAGCCGATGTCTCTTGAGGCACATGGTCCGTCTTTAGAAACTTCACCAGAGCTTTCGCATGTGCCTCCGAGCACAGTAATAAAGCTAGCATGGAGATTTTGGAGGGAGTTTGCCCCAACTGTTCAACTACATCGTAGTCGCTTTTCTTTATTATTCTCAGGATCTCCTCCATTTCCTTTTTGGAGGTTTCGGGGATAGTCAGTGGTTGAGCCTTCATTTGGACAGGCTCTTCTTGAATACTTTTTCCTCGAATTTCAGCAATAGGGGTATTGGTAGGGATAACGACAAAGATTGTGTCGTATTTGTTGATAGGAGCACTTGCAGATATGATTATTTGTACGAAAGTAACCTTTGGAGCAGCTACGGGTCCAAAAACTGCCTTTGGGGGGGCAATTTTTGGAGATAAGATTCTACCGCTTCGGATAATCTTAATAGTTCCGGAAATATTGCTGATGTCAGAGTCTTCTTCTTCGGAGCTTATCTCTTCGGCGGCCAACCCATCTTGTTTGATTCCATGGTAGTAGATGTCTCCGCCATAATTCCACGACACTGTTTTGTCTGATTCATATGGAACCGGCCCGGTCATTGTGGTAATGAGAGGAGTATTTTTTGGAACCGATGTAATCCTAACGGGTCTTTTGGGGACCTTGGAAGGATTGGCGGAGATGGTTATGATTGAAAAGTCTTCAATAGGAACAGGTGAAACATAACACTTTTAAACAGAATCTCTTGGTTGTCTATCAAGCGTTGAATTCATGTCTTCAACAAAGGGAAAATAGTTGATGAGGATAAGCAAAGATGGAAGTCTTCATTACAACCCGGGAATACACCAGCTTTCAACAAGTTTATCTTAATGATTGGGAGTGGAGTCAAGAGTTCATCAACTGTGGTAGCGAACAAATCTTCTTAGATAGCATTGGTGTTATGACCATGCCTAAGCATAGGAGCAGAAATGACGTTTGGTTTCTCGGGTGCATCAAACTCAATCTCTTTTGCCTCTATAAGATCTTGAATCTTGTTTTTTAGGGCCCAACAGTTGTTGGTGTCATGACCCAGACTTTCAAAATGATATGCGCAACGGGCATTTGGGTGATAATAAGGGGACGCAATGTTGGGGTTCTTTGGAGCTTCCTTTAGAGTTGTCAAATTAAATTTCAGAAGATGTGGTAAAACCTGGGCTAGAGTCATATTGATTTTGGTGAATTACTGGACTGGCCTTTCCACCCTCGGTTGATTACCTCTTGGTTGATCAGATGTAGGCTTTGGGATCATAACAGCTCCTACCATTGGTCGATGTTCAGCTCTCCTTTGGTTCCTTTGTGGATAGACAGCAGATACCTTCTTCCCAGTGAAAGGCTTTCTCACAACTGTAGAGGCAGACGAATCCTTCTGAATCTTTCCACTTTTTATGCCAGCTTCCACCCTCTCTCCGGTCAGTATTAACTCAGTAACTCCTGCAGATGATCTTCCAATCAGATGGTTGAATAAAGGGCCTTATAAAGTGCCTAAGAACATGTCCACCAATTCCCTTTCAGACAGAGGGGGTTGGACTCTCCCGACTAGATCTCTCCACTTCTGCGCGTAATCCTTGAAACCCTCATTGGAAGCCATAGCCATACTCTAAAGTTGAGTACGGGTAGGCACCAAATCTTCATTATACTAGTATTTCTTATAAAAAGCTGCAGCAAGATCTTCCCAGTTGTGGACTTCGGCCCTTTCCAATTGGTAAAACCAACCGAGTTGTGTTCCAGATAGGCTATCTTGGAAAAAATGCACCCATAGGTCTTTATCGGCGGAGTGCGGCTGGATCTTTCTCACATATAATCAGAGGTGCATCTTAGGACATGACACCCCATCATATTTTGCAAACAACGACACTTTGAACTTCAGTGGGATCACAATACCCGATTGTGATACGGTGGGAGAACTGACTATGATTTTTGTGTTTGTTTTCGCAAATGTTTCGGTTGAGCAAGAGTCGCCACCGACTTTTTATTTTATCCTAAGGAAAGGTTTAAAAAGCACAGCAAAAACCTTTGAGATGTTTTCTTGGGTTCAGGGAGTAGATTATAGAAAGGGAAGGTATTAGCACCCTTTCTATCCATGGTTATCCATGGGCTCTTAGTTACTTGCTTAGATCAACTTGCCTTTTGTTTTCAATTTGTTTGAAATGGTGCTTTGTGTGTGTGGGTTTGAAAATGTTTTGAAAAGAAGCCAATGTGGTGACAACCTTTGTAATGATCCATGTTGGGATGTATACAAAGGTGTATGTCTTTTGAAAGTTGTTTTGAAAGTGTAGTGATGTGTGGTTTAGAAAATAGGCAAGTGTTTTGTTTTGCAAGTTTGATTCAAGTAACTAAGAGGTTATCTACTCCTAAATTTCTCAAAGATTATTGCTATGTTTTAACCCTTTTAACAATTTTGTTCCACCATTGAATTTGGTGGACAATCTTGTGTTAGGATGTGAAAGGGACGGGCGCGGGTCATCGTTTAGACCATAATTGCAATGGTGCCAAGTATCTCTGGGCAATTTTCTTTAAGGGACTTGATCATTTTTAGGCAACTTTCGAAAGCGTCATCGAGGGACTATGATCATTTGATTGTTTGTTTTGTTTTTGCCCAAAGAGACCTAACATGCAATATGACCCATTTATTGAAGGCAACAAGTGGAATACCCTAGGGGTGCAAGTGTGATTAGTGTTGTCCATTTTCATGCTTGTTTATCTTGAAATTAGGTCAAACTATTTTTGTTGTTTTTGATTCGCATACAAACCCTAATTCTAACATGGCATATTTAGAAAGCAATAAAATGCGAAAAATAAAGTTACTAAACTATTACAACACAATATATGGGAAGGGGGGTACAAATGTTCAAATGGGGGGTTTTTTGACAAGGAATTTAAACCTAGCTATTACATCAATTTGGAATTATTTACAAGATATTTAATTGCACAAATTAAATTGAAATAAAACAAATATGCAAGATGCAAAAGGTTTTTTTTATATGTATGAAAAAAATGTATTTTTATATGTCAAATAAACAAAATAAAAAGTATTAATTTTTTTGGAGTTTTTTTATGTTTAGGGGAAAACCCTAATTTCATTAAATAAAATGTATCAATTATTTAATGTATACAATATTTATTTATTATATACACAAATAAAATAAAAATGAAGTATATTTGTCAAAAAGGTATTTTTTATATTAAATATTAATAAAAAAATAAAAGTGTGTATATTTTGTATTTTAACCTAAATATATTAATATATATATAAATATTTGTATTATTTGCTAAATATATGTTATATATACAAAAATAATAATATTTAATATTTATAAAAAAAAGTATATTTTATATAAAATATTTTCAGAAGATAAAATGAAATAAAAATGGAAAATAAAATGTGTTTACATTATTTTTTAGTATTTTAAGTAAAAGTATATCTATTTATTTATTTATGTACAAATATTAACCTAAACAAAATAATACCTAATAAATATGAAAATGGTGTAAAAAATATTTTTTATATTTTTAATATTATAAGAGAAAATAAATAAGTCAGACCAAAAAAGAAAAAGTCAAAAAATCATTAAAACAAGCAAAATGGGCTCAGGGGGTGTAAAAATAATAAAAGGGTGTAAAAAGAAAGTCAACTCAGGCCCAGCCCAAGAAGACTTCATCTTCAACTTCAGAACATGTTTGAACACAATCCACGCGCGTTTTTCATCTCTCAATTCCTGGACTTTCAAGCAAAACACACAACATGAAAAATGTAGAGCATTAAGAGACGAATTCAGGGATATAAAGAACTTGACTTAACTCTCTAAGATGAGAGAGAATTTCTTCTCTCCCAATTCCTGACCTAGTTTTTGTTCCATGTTCAGACCTAAAATTCTCTAAGCATACATAATATAAATGAAATCTAATTACATGGGCATGTTCAGGGCTATGAATGTGACATGTTTTCTTCACAAACATAAAGCTAACAATGCCTGGATAGAGAGATTCAAGTTCATGAACTTACCTGTTCAGTTGAAGTTGTATCTGGTGATTGAGGTGTCTTCAATGCAAGGTGATGATTGGTACAGCTTCCTTGATGTCCAGGGATGCTATTTCAAGCTTTACTTTGTCTTGAAACCTTTTGAATCGTGCTATAGAACTTCAACTGCAAAACAAGAAAATGAAAATGGTGATGTTTCCTGGGAGTGTTACAGGTCGTGTTTGAGGTTTTGATTAGTTTCAAGGGATGTTAGGGGATGTGTTTGATGTGTTTTTAGCAAGAATGCATGGAAGGTTTGAGCTATGGAACTCAAACTGCAGCAGATGCTCTGTTTGGACAGTTTGAGGGTGATTCTGGGAATGAGAAGGCAATGGAGATGTTAGGGTCGTGTTCTAGCTCAGAATGGATGTCTTGAATATGTTTGATAACTTTTCTTAAGCATGTGTTAGCTGATATGAGAGTTGGTATATGTTATGCTATCTTTCTTACACTTTAAGCAAGCAATGGCCTAGTTGAGTTCTAGACAGGTAGAGGCCCCCAATCTATGCTGCTAACCTTCCCCTTGATCAGTGTGTTTAGTCCATAAACTTGTGCCAAAGAGATTTGATCTGTACCACTTGAATTGCAAATTTGACATAAAGTGCAACTTTATCAAAATGGATATATTGCTTTTTCTAAATAAGGATTAATTCTCCATGTAATGTCCAAATGCATAGAATAACATCTTGGCACAATGGTTTAGCATTGAATTATTGAGTAAAAATGGTATTAGAGGCCTGCAATGTAGCTAGCACATGCTGAGTTTGAAAATGCACAAGTTATGGACATGTAATTTGGCCAAGAACAAAGTGAGTTTTTCCCATATTGCAAAATTCGATTCTCCCTAACCATGAGGTTGTTTGATGAGTTCTTGGACATTTTGGAAAGCTTGGAATGTGTACTACAATACATCTTTGAAATGCAAATTAAAATTCCAAGTGTAAGTGTATGAAAAATGGTCTTGAAGTTGGGTAAAAACCTTGCCTAAAATAGGTCAAATTCTCTCTAAGTTAAGAATGGTTTGGTACCCTTGTTCCAAAAATTGTAACTTGAGCTACAAGCTTCTTTTGGGAAAACTTTGTGAATCAAAGTTGTAGATTATGCAATAGGCTACAACTTTCATGTTTTGACTTTTGATTATCCAAATGAATCTTGGTGAGAAAGTGGGGCAAAGTTAGGAAAAAATTAGGGTTTTTCATAACTTAGAAAAATTCTAAGTTATGAAAAATCTTCATTTCAAACCCTAATTTACATTTCTTGATTTCTTGATGAACAAGTTTCATGATTTGGCATGTTTTTATGAAAAATGGATCTTGACCCTTGATTTTGACCAAAAAGTCAAAGTTTGACTTTTCAGTATACAGTCAAAATTGATCAATTGACTGGGAAATTCAATTGTCAATCTTGTGTATTTGGGATCTTTTGAACTTGTTGAACATGTTAAGACAATTCCATTGGGTCTTTGAGTCCATATGTGAGCTTGGTTTGCCATTGGCTAGGTCAAACAGTCAAAAATTGCCTTTGTGCAGTCAAAACTCTAAAAATGACCATTTTACCCTTTTGATGATCTGATCAAATTTCTTGTGGAATTGTGATCCAAACTTGATCAAATGGTCCATGTGAGTTCATAATGTTGATGTGGGTCAATTTTCATGAGATTTGACTGTCAATTGGCCACATTTGACTTCTTCCCCAATACAGTTGATTTCTAGGTCAACTGTCCAATTGACTGGGCAAAATTTGGAATCAAGACTTGAAACTTGGTATGGATAAACTTGGGAGTCCAACATGAAGCATGAAAGTCATCTTAGGCATTTTAGGTCAAAATATCTTTGTGCAAACACAAACCCTAATTTGGGTCAACAGTGCAAGGAGAAGTCTTGAGCAGAGGAAACCCTAACTGGATCTTGATCTTCAAGGGTCTTGTGATGAGAAAATGTTGAGGAAATGGGAGGGAAAATTTTGGGGTACAACAGTTGCCCCTGTTCAATCTTCTTGAACCTGAAGAGTTAGATTGGCAAGTTTGCCTTTCGTGACTCGAGGGTAAAAGGAGATTGGACACTAGAGTGCCCGGAAATTTGCACTCGCATGTTGGAGTATCAACAATGTGATGTCGGGAATGGGCTTATAGATGCCATTTGGAGAGATGGTGGATAGGGAGATGGGCTTATAGATGCCATTTGGAAGTGTTGATCGCATAAGAGATTCCTTAGCGAGAACTTGTGTATTTGAGAAAGACAAATGTTTTCTTGGCTTGTTACAGGTGTTTGATCTTCAATCTCCTCATGCAGATATGCCCTGGCTAGATACAAGTGTCGAATCTACAATCGGTTGCTCACAGATGTGCCCTGGCTGGATACAGGAATCGAATCCGGAAATAGTCATCAACATATATGCCCTGGCTGGATATAGGAATCGAATCTGGAAATCTTCAGACGTGCTCTGGCTAGATACAAGAATCGAGTCTGGAAATGTGGTCAACAGATATGCCCTGGCTGGATACAGGAGTCGAATCTGGAATTGTGATAGTTGCTAGATATGCCCTGGCTGGATACAAGAATCGAATCTTCGAACTCTTCAGACGTGCCCTGGCTAGATACAGGAATCGAGTCTGGAAACTGATCACTCACAGATGTGCCCTGGCTAGGTACAAGAATCGAATCTGGAAACTGTGACAGTTGAAGGTAGTTGTCTTTTGGGTTTGTCTTTTTCCCTGAAAAGGCAAAAACATCAGTTGTATGCAATGTCATGATGTATGAAATGCATGATGTCATGATGTTCAACATGAGATAGTGTCGGATGCACTTTATCATGTATGTAAGCAAGATGTATGAAATGTGAAATGTTTATGAATGTATTTTCGTCTTAGGAAAATAAATCCTTGACGACCAGCCGGGGAATTAAATCCTGGGCTGACGTTGAAGAGTAGAGCTCTTCACTTCCGCTGAGGAGGATGGTTGCAAGAATACACTGGTAGGAGAAGATGACTCCGTTGAGGGATGAACTTGTTGGAGAGACTACTCTGCGGGGAACTGCTCTGTGGAAGAGATACTTTGCTGAAGTTTGACGAGAGCTTCACTGAGGATTTCAATGATGGATTCCGCTGGGGATGATGATGATAAACTCCGCTGGGGATACCAAAGATAAACTCCGTTGGGGATTGTGTTGATAAGTTATGTTGAGGAACTTTGATGAACTCCGCTGGGGATAGGAAGAACTTCGCCGAGGGCGATCTTCCGTGGCAACTAGTTGAGGATAACCCAGTTATAAGCCCTTGTGAGGAATAACTTTGAATAAAGCTTGAGAGAGACGTCCGTACTCTGCAGGGGATAAGCTTCCAGAATCTACTGGGGATAAGCCTTAAGACCTGCTGGGGATATAGATTCCAAATCTCCTGGGGAAACCTTCAGACTGTACTGGAAAATGATTCCACTGGAGTGTCCGTATTCCACCGGGGAACAATCTTAGATCAAGACTGCCGGGGATGCTTGCTGATGAATGCCTATACTCCACTGGGGAATGTTGCTATCTTGTCTTATTCTGCGGGGAGTTGAGATAACTTAGTCGCATCCTTCAGTTAGATCTACCTTGGTACCTTGGCGGACAAAGCAACCAGACTGCATTAGACAACTTTACATTGCCCCTGTTTCTGATGTCACCAGTAATTAACCTTTTGTTTCATATGCAAGTATTTATGAATTAGCAATTTAATGTCAAATGCATATATCAAAAATGAACATTGGACGTTCTTCGCAAGACAAAACAGAAAAAGGAAAAACAATTGGCAATTTGTATGGAAAAGTGAATTTGTATTAATTTTGAAATTTGCCTGTGAATAGGCGTTTTTGTACAAGAGGCTGACATCCTAGTAAGAGAATGCCGCCGAATTAACATAGAGTTTACAATTTTGAAAAAGAAACAAAACAGCTATGTGCACAATATTCCCACTGGGTTCCAACTCTGCTATCGCCTTTATGTCTTCAAGCGTCTCATCACTTTGCTGCCTAGTTAAAGATGAAGCTGATTGGTCGATGCCGAAGTCTGAGCCAGATAGTTGATGCCGAATTCTGGATGCAAGGTGATCCAATGAGACATAGTGTTACGCTTTATCCCTAACTTTTGCCTGGACCGCCCTTTCGGGTTTTCAGTCCACCGGGATACCCATTTTTGCCCAAGCCGCCTTTTCAGGTTTTCGACTTGCCGGGTGTACAGATTTTTTTTTCATTTCATCCCTTATTTTTGCCCGAACCCTTTTGGTTCGCCGGGAAGCCCTTATTTTTGCCTAGGTATGTCAACCTAGCGGGTCTTTTATTCATGCGTAGTATCTTTTTACTATGTCTGCATTGGCGGGGTGAGGAAGGTCGTCACCATCCATGGTGGTCAGAATCATGGCTCCTCCTGAGAACACATGTTTAACCACAAATGGCCCTTCGTACGTAGGGGTCCATTTGCCCCGGGGATCACTTTGAGGAAGGATGATGCGCTTGATTACTAGGTCCCCAACTTGATACTCTTGTGGTCTGACTTTCTTGTTAAATGCCCTGATCATCCGTTTTTGGTACGTCTGACCATGACAGATAGCGGTAAGTCTCTTTTCGTCAATCAGGTTTAATTGATCAAGTCGAGTCTGGATCCAGTCATCTTCACTCAAGTCTGCATCCTTCATTATCCGGAGAGAGGGTATCTGGACTTCAATTGGCAAGACTTCCTCCATGCCATAGACCAAGGAAAAGGGTGTTGCCCCGGTTGACGTCCTTGCTGAGGTACGGTACCCATGAAGAGCAAACGGTAACATCTCGTGCCAATATTTATAGGTCACTGTCATCTTCTGCACAATCTTTTTGATATTCTTATTAGCTGCTTCCACAGCCCCATTCATCTTCGGCCGGTAAGGAGAAGAATTGTGGTGCTGTATCTTGAATTGTTCGCAGAGTTCAGTGATCATCTTGTTGTTGAGATTGGTACCATTGTCCGTAATGATTCTTTCCGGGACGCCGTACCGACAGATCAGGTTATGCCGGATGAAACGTGCCACGACGCTCTTGGTTACCGTTGCGCAGGAAGCTGCCTCAACCCACTTCGTGAAGTAATCGATTGCTACC
This sequence comes from Vicia faba, assembly GCA_948472305.1. Classification (NCBI taxonomy): domain Eukaryota; kingdom Viridiplantae; phylum Streptophyta; class Magnoliopsida; order Fabales; family Fabaceae; genus Vicia; species Vicia faba. The sequence continues at coordinate 707,375,589 of OX451740.1, forward strand.
AAGATGAAGCGATTCCCGTTGGATGCCGTCGGTCGGATCTCACCGATCATATCAATGCCCCACATTGCAAAAGGCCAAGGTGCCGTTAGGACCTTCAGAGGAACCGGAGGGATGTGCACCTTGTCAGCATAGATCTGACATTTATGACAAGTTCGAGAATGTTGGTAACAATCGACTTCCATTGTGGACCAGAAATATCCTGCCCTAAGGATTTTCTTTGCCATGGTGTGTCCACTGGAATGTGTTCCGAATGTACCTTCATGCAGTTCTATCATGATCTTCTCTGCTTCAGCTTTATCCATACAACGCAGTAGAGTTGAATCATGATTCCGTTTGTAGAGAATGCCGTTGCTGAGGAAGAATTTTGCAGCAAACCTCCTCATGAACTTCTTGTCATTGACAGATGCACCTTCAGGGTATTCCTGAGCTTCCAAGTACCTCTTCACCTCATGATACCAGGGTTTCTCGGTTACCTCTTTGGCCTCAAGATCGCAGCAGTATGCCGGTTCGTCCAATTTCCAGATAATGATCCGGGGAGCTTCATTGTCCCATTTAATTTTGAACATTGAAGACATCGTAGCTAGTGCGTCCGCTAGCTGATTCTCCTCTCTCGGGAAGTGTTCAAAAGTTATCTCTTCAAAGTGGGGAAGCAAAGTCAGCACATACTCCTTGTAAGGAATAAGATTTGGGTGTTTCGTATCCCACTCGCCTTTGATCTGATTGATCACGAGAGCGGAATCTCCGAAGACACTCAGAAACTTGATCCTTAAGTCGATTGCAGCTTGAAGACCCATGATACATGCCTCATATTCTGCCATGTTGTTGGTGCAGTTGAAACACAATCGGGCGGTGAGTGGAGTATGAGTTCCTTTGGGAGATATGATCACAGCGCCGACGCCGTTACCCAAAGCGTTGGAGGCTCCGTCAAAATGCAGAGACCATCGGGATCCTTCCTCAGGTCCTTCATCCGGTCTAGGTACTTCACAGTCAGTTACTACCATGATATCTTCGTCCGGAAAATCAAAGTTCAATGATTGGTAATCGTCCACAGGTTGGTGTGCCAAATGATCTGCCAGTACACTTCCTTTGATTGCTTTCTGAGTTGTGTACTGGATATCATATTCTGTCAAGATCATTTGCCATCTTGCTATTCTTCCAGACAGAGCAGGCTTTTCGAATATGTACTTGATGGGATCCATCTTTGAAATCAACAAAGTGGTGTGAGTCAGCATATACTGTCTCAGCCGGCGAGCAGCCCATACCAGAGCGCATCAAGTTTTCTCGAGCAGTGAGTAACGAGACTCATAGTCGGTAAACTTTTTGCTCAGGTAATAAATAGCATGCTCTTTTCGGCCAGACTCGTCATGCTGCCCCAGCACACACCCCATTGAATTATCAAGCACTGTCAAGTATAGTATCAGAGGTCTCCCTTCCACTGGTGGCATAAGAATGGGTGGCTCTTGGAGATACTCTTTTATCTTTTCGAAAGCAGCCTGACATTCATCGTTCCAACGTACCACTTGATCTTTCTTCAGTAATTTGAAGATTGGCTCACAGGTAGCAGTTAGATGTGAGATGAAACGGGCTATGTAATTCAGTCGTCCCAGAAAGCCTCAGACTTCTTTCTCTGTCTTTGGAGTTGGCATCTCTTGTATGGCTTTTACCTTGGTAGGGTCCACCTGAATACCTTTATCGCTTACAATGAAACCTAACAATTTTCCGGACCTCACCCCGAAGGTGCATTTGTTGGGATTCAACCTCAGCTTGTATAACTTTAGTCGGTCAAACAGCTTCCTCAGATGGTCTAGGTGTTCTTCCTCAGTTTGGGATCTTGCAATCATGTCATCAACATATACCTCAATCTCATGATGGATCATATCATGAAATAAAGCAACCATGGCACGTTGGTAGGTTGCCCCAGCATTTTTCAACCCGAATGGCATGACCTTGTAGCAGAAGGTGCCCCACTGAGTCACAAAGGTAGTCTTTTCCATATCTTCCGAAGCCATCTTGATCTGATTATACCCTGAAAAACCATCCATGAAGGAGAACACCTTGTGTTGAGCAGTATTGTCAACAAGAACGTCGATGTGAGGTAGAGGGAAATCATCTTTGGGGCTGGCCCTGTTCAAATCCCTGTAGTCGACACACATTCTGACTTTACCGTCCTTCTTCGGAACTGGCACCACATTGGCAACCCATTGAGGGTAAGAAGTTACTGCTAGAAACCCGGCATCGAATTGCTTCATAACCTCAGCCTTGATCTTTTCGGACATCTCTGGGCGCATACGGCGGACCTTTTGCTTTACCGGAGGGCAGTCTTCCTTGGTTGGCAGGTGATGAACTACAATGTCGGCATCCAAACAAGGCATGTCTTCATAGGACCAAGCAAAGATCTCCATGTAATCATGCAGCATCTGGATCAATCATTGCTTCACGCTGAGCTCTAGATTGGCCCCAATCTTGACTTCTTTCCTATCTGTCTCAGTACCCAGGTTCACTGTTTCCACCGGCTCTTCATGCGGCTGAATGGCCCTCTCTTCTTGAAGTAGCAGTCTTGCGAGTTCACCAGGCACTTCGCAATCATCTTCACCTTCGTCCTCGGCCAAGTTGATTGGATTCTCGAAGTCATAACTGGGGGTAGCAGAGCTGTTACCAGTGACATCCAGAGTGGATTGAAACCTGTATGAGTGAGTGTGTGTAAATATAGCTGTTTTGCAATATATAACACAAAGAAAAAGAGCGCCAGATTTGAAATGCAACAAACGTCCAATGTTTTGATTGATGATATATGGAAATGTCATACAAAAAAGCCCTCACAAATGGAGCTACGATGCCCCGGGTAGGACACCGAGCCAATAAAAGTTTCAACATATTGTTTGTTACAAATTGAAAATCAAAAGAGTTAATTACTGCGTGAAAAATGTGATAGGTGTAAAATCCTTTGCCGTCCAGTTGCTTGGTCCGTTGCTGGTGGTTGGATAGATCCAACTGTCAAACTCTGCTTCCTCTACGTCCTCCTCGATAGCATTCACCCTTGGGTTGGTGATAAACACTGGAGCCTTTCTGATCTTTTCCTTGCGCACAGCCCTCTGAGCCTCTGCAGTAAAGCCCAGCCCAAACTTGTTGTTCTTTTGAGTGAAGTCAGGAAGCTGACCCCAGTTTGCGCATTTGCCTTTCTCGATTACAGCCCGGGCATCCTTCAAGGACGCCATCTTCAACAGAAAGTCTTCTTCAACCACTGTTTCAGCCGACGCCAACGTTGGAGAAACCTCTTCAAAATGCTGAAAGGGGGTTTCAATAAACTCCCCGTCCATCTCGATATACCGGAATGAATTCAAGTGACTAACCATGTATTCCTCCTCACCCTGCACAGTAACAATTTTCCCTTTGACAGGGTATTTGAGCTTTTGGTGTAGAGTGGATGTTACTGCCCCAGCCTTGTGAATCCAGGGTCGACCCAACAAGCAGGAGTAAGATGGACGAATATCCATTACATAGAACATTGAGTCGAAGACTTGGGAACCCACACGAATAGGAATGTCTACTTCACCGTGCACCATCCTCTTAGAACCGTCGAAGGCTCTAACAATGATGTTACTAGGTTTCAACTCCATACCCTCACAATCCAAGCGATCCAATGCCTTCTTGGGCAAAACATTCAGGGAAGAACCGGTATCCACCAACACGTGTGCGAGAGTAGTGCCCCTGCATTCTATGGAAACATGCAGGGCATCATTATGATTTTTCCCTTTGGCAGTAAGGTCAGCATCCGAGAACCCCAAACCATTGCCAGCTGTCAAATTAGCCACACAGTCGGTGAATTGATCTGCAGAGGTCTCTTGCGGCACATGGGCCGTTTTCAAAAATGAAATCAGTGCCTTTGCATGGGCCTCTGAGCATAGCAGTAATGATAGCATAGAGATTTTGGAGGGAGTATGCCCCAGCTGTTCAACAACATTGAAGTCACTCTTTTTAATGATCTTAAGGATTTCCTCCATTTCTTGTTGGGAGGCTTCGACAACAGTCTTTTTTGGTGCCTCCGTCCCGGCAGGAAAATCGGTAGCAACTTCTTTGCCCCAAGTATCAGAGGACTCGGCGGCAGTAGTAGACACAGGAACTTGATTCGGAACATGCACACTCGCGGGTGTGATGATAAGAGGCTTTCAGATAACTGGCGGTGCAATGTCAGGCGAGAAGAGCCTGCCACTGCGAGTAATCTTGGCAGGACCAGTGATGTTACTGATACTGGTACCGGTGTTGAACTCCTGCTTCACTCCAAGCACATACACGTCGGCCCCATAATGCCATGGGACAGCTTTATCAGACTCATAGGGGAGAGGCCCCGGAACAGTAATAGTAATGGGTGCAACAGATATAATTTGGACTGGCTTCCTCGGGGGAGCTCTGGTAGGATTGTAAATTGTGACAACAGATACTTCTTCAGCAAAAACAAATGGAACAGCAGTTTTCTTGAACAAAATTTGTTTGCTATCCATCAGGCTTTGGATGCCTGATTTCAGCAGCGGACAACCGGTAGGGATAACAGTACACAGGAGGAAACCCTTGCTACAACCCGGAAATAAACCGGCTAGTAGTAAGTTCCTCTTAACAGTCAAAAGAGGGGTAGCAACATCATTCACCGAAACAGCATACAAATCTTCCTCGATGGCATTTACTCTATGCTGGGGCATAGGAGCAGTTACAACATTTGGCCTCTCAGGCGCCTCAAACTGAATTTCCTTCGCATCGATAAGGTCTTGCACCTTATTTCTCAAGGCCCAACAATCATCAGTAGTATGCCCGGGGCTGTCGGAATGATAAGCACAACGGGCATTTGGGTTATACTTAGGAGATGCAGTATTCACGACCTTCGGAGCCTCTTTGATGGTCACCAAGTTGGTTGATAACAGCTGTGGTAAGATTTGTGATAAGGTCATACTCAGCCGTGTATACTGCCTTTTGGGCCTTTCACCTCTTTGTTGATTGTACTGCTGAGGAGCAGCAACAGGTTTTGAAATGACCAAAGCATTGACGGCTTGGCGACTTTCTGGCTTGACTTGTCTTCTAGGACCATAGACTGCACTTGCTTCTTTCTTGAAAGGCCTCTTCTCAGTACTTGTGGAGGCAGCTTTTTGTATCTTCCCTGACCTGATGCCAGCTTCTATCCTTTCACCCGTCAGAATCAAATCCGTAAACCCATCGGAGGAGTTACCAACCAAATGATTGAAGAATGGACCAGACAAGGTCCCTAGAAACATATCAACCAGCTCACGATCAGTCAATGGAGGCTGCACCCTGCCAGCCAAATCTCTCCATTTTTGTGCATATTATTTGAACCCTTCGCCCGTTCCTAGAGACATACCCTGAAGTTGGGTACGCGTAGGAGCGAGGTCAGAATTGTATTGATATTGTCTATAGAATGCGGTTGCCAAATCTTCCCAATGTCGGATACTAGTTCCATCTAGTTGGTAGAACCACTCAAGCTGTGACCCCGAAAGGCTATCTTGGAAGAAGTGAATCCAAAGGTTCTTATCTGCCGTGTAAGGCTGGATCTTCCTTACGTACGACCTTAGATGCAGCTTTGGACAGGAAGCCCCGTCGTATTTGGCAAAGGCAGGCGCCTTAAACTTGTGTGGGATTACTACCCCAGAAGACAACCCCAAATCTCCGAAATCCAGCCCCGACACATTCTGAATCTCCATGGCGCTCAAGCGGTCTTCTAATTGCTTGTATCTGTCAGCAGCAGGTGGGTATTGTTCGTCATTGTAGTCCGTCTCGTTGTCAGAGACTGCAGGACTAGGAGCTCCTCCCCCCTGGGGACTATCTTTCTCTGCAGAAGAAGTAGTTGGATCAGCCTCATTATGGAGTGTGTTCCCAAATCTGCGTCCGGTGTTAAATAACGCAGTCCTCTTTTTCTTCTTCTTCTTCAGGAGTAAAGTCTTTAACTCTTGCTGACCTTGGGCCAGGCTCAGGACCATTTCTTGAAACTGGGCACTTTGGGCCTGAAGGGCCTTGATTGCTTGCTCACTGGATGAGTCTGGATTCATGATGACTGTTCAAATAAACAGCGAAGAGGATTAAGCAACCTGTGAAAAAGGGTACCTGTCATGCATATGATGCAATGAGATGCATATGTTTTATGTTTTCAAAGACAAACAAGATTCAACTTTGTAGACAAAAGGGAAACACACTTCATTAGATTCAAATTTTAAATTTTTCAACAACTTGCCCTTAGGCATTACAGGAATGAAAAATACTGAAAAGGAAATAAAAGCTGTAAATGGAAATATCCAAAGCCCATCAGTGCTCCCATGGCCTCCTCTTCTCAGTGTGGATGTAGTTATTCAGGACCCGCTCCTCCTCCAATTGCTTAGCCAGCCTCTGGATCTTCCGTTCCTGTTTGTTGAACTTTTCCCGATAAAAATCCCGTTCTTCCTTTAGCTGCACCCAAGATCTCTTCATTGTGTCAAAATCAGTGGGTATCTGAGGAGGGAGGACAGTTGGAGGAACCCCATCTTCACCAGGAGATTCAAGAATGATAGGTCTGACAGCTTCGTACGGCATACCTAACTTCTGAGCACGGATGCGGACCCATCTGCAATAGGATTCCATTGGTAGAGAAGTCTTTGGTCCCAGCTCATGTGGGTCAGCTTTGTGAATTCTGTCCCAAGCCTTAATGAATCCATGGCGTAGTTTGTCACTGTCTGCCTGAAACTCAAAATGGAAGTGAGGAACCAACATTTCATGAGGCCCTACTCTTCTGGCTCTTCCAAACTGGCGGAGAGCTAAACATGGATTATAAGAGATTCCTCCTTGGATACCAATCAACGGAACATTAGGGTATTCTCCGCAATGATCAATAACAGCTACCTCATCCAAACCTCTGAGATTCCAAGTGATGTCATTATCAGTGAGAGACATTAACCTATGAGCCCAACCCTTTCCTTCTTCATTCTTCAGCACGAACTTAGGAAGGTGCGAAATAAACCACCTCACTAGCAAAGGAGCACAACACCACGGAGTTCCCCGTTTTCGGGCAGTACGAGCATAGAGTTGTTGCAGGATATCACCCAAAAGAGTGGGTACAGGATTCCGAGACATGAAGATCCTTATGGCATAGATACTGATAAAGGTGTCAGGATTGGGAAACAGTACCAGACCATAGATTAAAAGAGCCAGAATGTCTTCGTACGCCTTGAAGTCCAAGTCATTCCAGAAATCATTAGCTTTGCCAACCAGAAATTTGACCAAAAAGCCCTTAACTCCACTTCTAGTTTCCCAGTTAGCCAATACCTCTTCTTTGGTCAAGGGGAGAACTGCAGCAACCTCTTCAGGCCTAGGAGTCTTTTCCTAACCAGTGAATGGAGTTTTCTCCAAGACAGGGATACCAAGCAAATAGGAGAATTCTTCCAGGGTAGGGACCAGCTGGAAGTCTTGAAAGGTGAAGCAATGATACAGGGGGTCATAAAACTGGGTCAGGACACTTATCAGTTGTTGGTCCCACTTTGAAGTGATCAAGCCAAGGAGAGAACCATGCCTGTTGATGAAGGAAGAAGTGTTTGGAATCCTACCAACTAAATCCTTGAGCAAATTTGGTGGTTGAACAAAGTTGAGCCGGATAGTATTCCTACGCACGGGCATCATGATGTCCTACAAAAAAGAGCAAAGATGAAACTTTTTTGTCTTTGAAATGGGTTAGTCCTTATACAGGATGCATGCAATGGTATGATGGCATGATGCTATGATGAAGCACACCACAAGTATGATAAGGCACACAAGTCACACAAGACAACCCTTAGGTTTCAGGCCAGCATGAAGTTTAGGTATTACCCTCTTTTAGTTTCGTTGGTTAAAACCTGTCCTATCAAAAGTAACCGGGTTCTAAAGGATCTCAAATCATTGACTACCCTCAATCAGTCATAACTCCAGCATCACAATCTTTTCTTGCGGCCAGAATCATCGCGAGAGTTTAGCCTCAATGAGTGTAGCATACTGCTACTGTTCTAATGGCCAAGTTTGGTCAATTTAGGGTTATAAGGTTGGTTGGTGTTTAATGACTCCTTAGAAGACCCATATTCTCCTCGTTGCAACACAAGGGATATAGGTACAGACCAAGGTGCCACACCAACGTAGCCACTGCTTCACCCTTGTCGGTCTACGCCGGACAGGTCCCTCACAGATTATGCTACCTAAAAAAGGGTATTCCCCAGATCCGGGTTAGGATCTATGAAACTCCGATGCAAAGCCCACAATTATAAAAGCAAACAAGGCAAACAATTGAAAACAAGGGTGATCTAAGCCCTAAGGTTATTCCACTTTTAAATATATCCCCAGCAGAGTCGCCAGTTCTGTGATACGGTGGGAGAACTGACTATGATTTTTGCGTTTGTTTTCGCAAATGTTTCGGTTGAGCAAGAGTCGCCACCGACTTTTTATTTTATCCTAAGGAAAGGTTTAAAAAGCACAGCAAAAACCTTTGAGATGTTTTCTTGGGTTCGGGGAGTAGATTATAGAAAGGGAAGGTATTAACACCCTTTCTATCCATGGTTATCCATGGGCTCTTAGTTACTTGCTTAGATCAACTTGCCTTTTGTTTTCAATTTGTTTGAAATGGTGCTTTGTGTGTGTGGGTTTGAAAATGTTTTGAAAAGAAGCCAATGTGGTGGCAACCTTTGTAATGATCCATGTTGGGATGTATACAAAGGTGTATGTCTTTTGAAAGTTGTTTTGAAAGTGTAGTGATGTGTGGTTTAGAAAATAGGCAAGTGTTTTGTTTTGCAAGTTTGATTCAAGTAACTAAGAGGTTATCTACTCCTAAATTTCTCAAAGATTATTGCTATGTTTTAACCCTTTTAACAATTTTGTTCCACCATTGAATTTGGTGGACAATCTTGTGTTAGGATGTGAAAGGGACGGGCGCGGGTCATCGTTTAGACCATAATTGCAATGGTGCCAAGTATCTCTGGGCAATTTTCTTTAAGGGACTTGATCATTTTTAGGCAACTTTCGAAAGCGTCATCGAGGGACTATGATCATTTGATTGTTTGTTTTGTTTTTGCCCAAAGAGACCTAACATGCAATATGGCCCATTTATTGAAGGCATCAAGTGGAATACCCTAGGGGTGCAAGTGTGATTAGTGTTGTCCATTTTCATGCTTGTTTATCTTGAAATTAGGTCAAACTATTTTTGTTGTTTTTGATTCGCATACAAACCCTAATTCTAACATGGCATATTTAGAAAGCAATAAAATGCGAAAAATAAAGTTACTAAACTATTACAACACAATATATGGGAAGGGGGGTACAAATGTTCAAATGGGGGGTTTTTTGACAAGGAATTTAAACCTAGCTATTACATCAATTTGGAATTATTTACAAGATATTTAATTGCACAAATTAAATTGAAATAAAACAAATATGCAAGATGCAAAAGGTTTTTTTTTATATGTATGAAAAAAATGTATTTTTATATGTCAAATAAACAAAATAAAAAGTATTAATTTTTTTGGAGTTTTTTTATGTTTAGGGCAAAACCCTAATTTCATTAAATAAAATGTATCAATTATTTAATGTATACAATATTTATTTATTATATACACAAATAAAATAAAAATGAAGTATATTTGTCAAAAAGGTATTTTTTATATTAAATATTAATAAAAAAATAAAAGTGTGTATATTTTGTATTTTAACCTAAATATATTAATATATATATATATATATATATATATATATATATATATATATATATATATATATATATATATATATATATTTGTATTATTTGCTAAATATATGTTATATATACAAAAATAATAATATTTAATATTTATAAAAAAAGTATATTTTATATAAAATATTTTCAGAAGATAAAATGAAATAAAATGTGTTTACATTATTTTTTAGTATTTTAAGTAAAAGTATATCTATTTATTTATTTATGTACAAATATTAACCTAAACAAAATAATACCTAATAAATATGAAAATGGTGTAAAAAATATTTTTAATATTTTTAATATTATAAGAGAAAATAAATAAGTCAGACCAAAAAAGAAAAAGTCAAAAAATCATTAAAACAAGCAAAATGGGCTCAAGGGGTGTAAAAATAATAAAAGGGTGCAAAAAGAAAGTCAACTCAGGCCCAGCCCAAGAAGACTTCATCTTCAACCTCATAACATGTTTGAACACAATCCACGCGCGTTTTTCATCTCTCAATTCCTGGACTTTCAAGCAAAACTCACAACATGAAAAATGTAGAGCATTAAGAGACGAATTCAGGGATATAAAGAACTTGACTTAACTCTCTAAGATGAGAGAGAATTTCTTCTCTCCCAATTCCTGACCTAGTTTTTGTTCCATGTTCAGACCTAAAATTCTCTAAGCATACATAATATAAATGAAATCTAATTACATGGGCATGTTCAGGGCTATGAATGTGACATGTTTTCTTCACAAACCTAAAGCTAACAATGCCTGGATAGAGAGATTCGAGTTCATGAACTTACCTGTTCAGTTGAAGTTGTATCTGGTGATTGAGGTGTCTTCAATGCAAGGTGATTATTGGTACAACTTCCTTGATGTCCAGGGATGCTATTCCAAGCTTTACTTTGTCTTGAAACCTTTTGAATCGTGCTATAGAACTTCAACTGCAAAACAAGAAAATGAAAATGGTGATGTTGCCTGGGAGTGTTACAGGTCGTGTTTGAGGTTTTGATTAGCTTCAAGGGATGTTAGGGGATGTGTTTGATGTGTTTTTAGCAAGAATGCATGGAAGGTTTGAGCTATGGAACTCAAACTGCAATAGATGCTCTATTTGGACAGTTTGAGGGTGATTCTGGGAATGAGAAGGCAATGGAGATGTTAGGGTCGTGTTCTAGCTTAGAATGGATGTCTTGAATGTGTTTGATAACTTTTCTTAAGCATGTGTTAGCTGATATGAGAGTTGGTATATGTTATGCTATCTTTCTTACACTTTAAGCAAGCAATGGCCAAGTTGAGTTCTAGACAGGTAGAGGCCCCCAATCTATGCTGCTAACCTTCCCCTTGATCAGTGTGTTTAGTCCATAAACTTGTGCCAAAGAGATTTGATCTGTACCACTTGGATTGCAAATTTGACATAAAGTGCAACTTTATCAAAATGGATATATTGCTTTTTCTAAATAAGGATTAATTCTCCATGTAATGTCCAAATGCATAGAACAACATCTTGGCACAATGGTTTAGCATTGAATTATTGAGTAAAAATGGGATTAGAGGCCTGCAATTTAGCTAGCACATGCTGAGTTTGAAAATGCACAAGTTATGGACATGTAATTTGGCCAAGAACAAAGTGAGTTTTTCCCATATTGCAAAATTCGATTCTCCCTAACCATGAGGTTGTTTGATGAGTTCTTGGACATTTTGGAAAGCTTGGAATGTGTAATACAATTAATCTTTGAAATGAAAATTGAAATTCCAAGTGGAAGTGTATGAAAAATGGTCTTGAAGTTGGGTAAAAACCTTGCCTAAAATAGGTCAAATTCTCTCTAAGTTAAGAATGGTTTGGTACCCTTGTTCCAAAAATTGTAACTTGAGCTACAAGCTTCTTTTGGGAAAACTTTGTGAATCAAAGTTGTAGATTATGCAATAGGATACAACTTTCATGTTTTGACTTTTGATTGAATCCAAATGAATCTTGGTGAGAAAGTGGGGCAAAGTTAGGAAAAAATTAGGGTTTTTCATAACTTAGAAAAATTCTAAGTTATGAAAAATCTTCATTTCAAACCCTAATTTGCATTTCTTGATTTCTTGATGAACAAGTTTCATGATTTGGCATGTTTTGATGAAAAATGGATCTTGACCCTTGATTTTGACCAAAAAGTCAAAGTTTGACTTTTCAGTATACAGTCAAAATTGATCAATTGACTGGGAAATTCAACTGTCAATCTTGTGTATTTGGGATCTTTTGAACTTGTTGAACATGTTAAGACAATTCCATTGGGTCTTTGAGTCCATATGTGAGCTTTGTTTGCCATTGGCTAGGTCAAACAGTCAAAAATTGCCTTTGTGCAGTCAAAACCCTAAAAATGACCATTTTACCCTTTTGATGATCTGATCAAATTTCTTGTGGAATTGTGATCAAAACTTGATCAAATGGTCCATGTGAGTTCATAATGTTGAAGTGGGTCAATTTTCATGAGATTTGACTGTCAATTAGCCACCGTTGACTTCTTCCCCAATACAGTTGATTTATAGGTCAACTGTCCAATTGACTGGGCAAAATTTGGAATCAAGACTTGAAACTTGGTATGGATAAACTTGGGAGTCCAACATGAAGAATGAAAGTCATCTTAGGCATTTTAGGTCAAAATATCTTTGTGCAAACACAAACCCTAATTTGGGTCAATAGTGCAAGGAGAAGTCTTGAGCAGAGGAAACCCTAACTGGATCTTGATCTTCAAGGGTCTTGTGATGAGGAAATGGGAGGGCAAATTTTGGGGTACAACACCGATACTAACCCAAATTCTTCAAAGTCTAGACCTGGTACCCTTTGTATTTCCACAGCGTTTAAACGCTCTTCAAGATGTCTGTACTTATCATCAGCTGGAGGATACTGTTCTTCGGAGTAGTCTTCCTCTTCTTCCTCCTCTTCAGATTCTGACGTAACTGCTGTTTCCTTTCCTTTTCCTTCACCAGAGGTTGTTGCGAAATTCAAGATTCTTCTAGTCTGTCCTTGAAACCTCCTCCCCATGATTACAACACCGGTTGGTTTTTTCTCTTTCTTCTTCCTCTCTTTGGCCAACAGAGTCTTCAACTCCTCTTGCCCCTTGGCCAGGGTCATGAGTAACTGTTGAAACTGCGTGTTTTGAACTTAAAGATCTTTGACTGTCTGTTCGAGATCCATCTTACTGAAATAAACAGTAGAGAGATGAGGAAACTCGTTGCAAAAGACCTGTTTATGTTATGATGAATGATATGTGCATATGTAATGTTTTCAAGGATTTTTTAAAGATTCAAGTTCGTTTTGGACAAAAAGAAACACACGTTATATTAATAAGATAGAGTTTGAGTACATCAATTCCCCTTGGGCAAAATAATATAACACTCTAAGATAAAAAAGTAGTGCGCATCCTCTTTGGTGAAATGTAGGCATTTAGAGTCTGCTCCTCATGAAGTAGCCTAGTGAGTTCCAAAACCTTCTTCTCTCTTGCGTATAATTGGGCTTCGAAAGTATCTCACTCTCCTTTGAGTTGTATCCAATCCCTTTGTAGGTCTTCAAGAGATGTGGGCATGTCGGGATGTAGGATAGTGTATGGAACTTCTCCCTCCTTAACAGGCTCAATGATCACCGAAAGGATGGAAGGATAAGGCATCATAAGACTTTGAGAGCGGGTTCGTACCCACTTGAGGTAAGGCTCAAGAGGGATGGAATTATTGTGTCCCAAGGTCTTTCTATCCACCTTTTTTAGCATCCTCCATGCTCGGATGAATCTCTGGCGAAGACCTTGATCGTCGTTGTCATAGTCGAATACCAAGCCTTGAATCAGCATCTCATGTGGGCCATCCCTTCCGGCATAACCAAACTGTCTTAGAGCTAATCATGAGTTGTAGGTGATGCCTCCCCTAATGCCAAGTAGAGGGACATTAGGGATTTCTCCACAACGGTCAATAATGATAACATTCTCTTTGGATTGAGAGCACCAATGAATATCCGAATGTTTGAGCGTCATTAACCTTTGTGACCACCTTAAACCTTGCTCGTTCTTTAAGACTGATTGGGGAAGATGAGAAATAAACCATCTTGCCAGGAGGGGAGTGCAACACATAAGGACACCTCTTTTCCTCATTGTACGAGTGTGAAAAGAGTGTAGGATATCCCCAAGCAATGTAGGCACTGGATTGCGTGACATGAAGATTTTGACGGTGCTCACATCTATGAGTTGGTCAGGGTTGGGGAAAAAGACCATCCCATAGATAAGAAGAGCCACAATTTCCTCAAAGGTTTGCAAGTCTAAGGAATTCCAACAGATTTGGGCTTTCTCAAGCAGAAACTTTGCTAAGAAGCCTTTGACACCACTCTTAGTTTCCCAATGAGTTGTGACATCAGATGAGTGCAAGTGCAGAGCTTGAGCAATCTCTTCTGGCTTTGGGTCGTTTTCCGTACCGTTGAAAGGTAGTTGATTGAGAATGGGAATCCTCAAGAGTTGAGAGAATTCTTCCAAAGTAGGCATAAGCTGGTAGTCGGGAAATGTGAAGCAATGGTGCAAAGGATCAAAGAACTGAAAGAGAACCTTCATCATATCCTCACCCATGTTGAAGGTGACCAAGTTGAGCAGACGACCATGTCTCTCGGTGAAAGGAGAGCTTTCAGGGATCTTTGAAGCTAGCTCCCTAAGTTGTGGAGGAATTCTTACAAGGTTGACTTTGATAGTTTTCCTGCGAAGTGAATCCATATCCTACAAAACTAGAACAAAGATGAATCTCCAAAAATCCTTGAAATGGTTAGTGGATGCATATGATGTCCATGATGTTATGTAAAAGTATGCATATACAAGCAAAACAAACAAGTTCTTAGTTTAGGCTTGCATGGGGTTTTATAGGTAAGTACCCTCTTGAAGTTTAGTTGGCTTAAACCTGTCCTAGTAATAGTAACCGGGTTCTAAGGAGCTCAATATCACCAGATTGTTTCCTTGGTCATTGTTTCAGCTCAAGCCTCTTTAATGGCGACCAAAATATTCCAAGAAACTAACCCTCAATGAGTGTAGTATCGAGTATCTACCAACTTTGGACTGTACCAAAGCCGGTCATCTCACTACATCCTAAAGGCCAAGTTGGTCAAGTAAAGGTTCTAAAAGTTCGTTAGTGCTTCATGACATCACTCAGCGGCCCCGTATTCTCTTTGATTAACTCAAAGGCTACCGGTACCCACAAATATGTCACACTAACATAGCTATTTCTTAGACCATGTCGGTATACCCCGCACAGTTTCCACAATGTATTGCTATTTACCTATAATGTATCCCCAAATCTGGGTAGAGGATTCATACCCAAACAAAGAACCGTAATGTAAAGAAAACAAATCAAATAATGTAAGCAAATAAATGTGATCTAGCCCTAAGGTAACCCCACTTTTATAATTCTCCCCAGCAGAGTCGCCAGTTCTGTGATACGTTGGGAGAACTGACTTGAGGGTTTTGCGTTTGTGTTTGCAAATGTTGCGGTTAGCAAGAGTCACCACCGACTTTTCTTTTATCCAAAAGGAAAGGTGAAAAAGCACATCAAAGACCTTTGAGATTGTTTCTTGAGTTCGGGGGGTAGATTATGAAAAGGGAAAGTATTAGCACCCTTTTCATCCATGGTTTTCCATGGGCTGTTAGTTACTTGCTAGATCACTTGCTTTTTTGTTTTGAAAATGTGCTTTTGTGTGGTTTTGAAAGTATTTTGTAAAAGAGTCCATAAGTTTAGGCAATCTTTGTAATGATTCTTGTTCGTAAGAATGTATACAAAGATGTTTGTCTTTTTGAAAATGTTTTCAATGTTTGTAAGTCGTTTGGAAATGTGTGTGTTTGTTTTGAAAACAACAAGGATATTTGTTTGAAAATAGAGCAAGTAACTAGTAGCAATCTACCTACTCAAATGTCTTTCTTATGCATTTTCTATTCCTTTGACATTGTTGTCTTATCATTGATTTGGTAAATAACCCTATCTTTGGATGTAAACGGGACGGGCGTGGGTCATCGTATAACCATGATTAGCAATGTTGCAAAGTATCTTAGCATTTTTGAGGGACTAAGATCATTTTATAAGGCAACTTAGAATAGTGTCATCGAGGGACTATGATCTTTTGATTT
Organism: Vicia faba; assembly: GCA_948472305.1. Classification (NCBI taxonomy): domain Eukaryota; kingdom Viridiplantae; phylum Streptophyta; class Magnoliopsida; order Fabales; family Fabaceae; genus Vicia; species Vicia faba. The sequence continues at coordinate 707,391,424 of OX451740.1, forward strand.
TGTTTGTTTTACCAAGATACTTTGCATGCGTAATATGGCTATTTTTGTATAAGGCAACTATTGTACCCCAAAATTTTCCCTCTCAATTTTATCAAGATTTCCCCTCACAAGGCTCCTTGAACTCCAAACAGATTTAGGGTTTTGCTCTGCTCAAGACATCTCCTTGCACTGATGACCTAAAATAGGGTTTGAGTTTGCACCTGGATTTTTGGACCTTCAATGTTCAAAGTGACTTTCATACTTCATGTTGGACCCATAAGTTTGTCCATACCAAGTTTCAAGCCTTGAATCAAATTTTTGCCCAGTCAATTGGACAGTTGACCTAGAAATCAGCTGTATTGGGGAAAAAGTCAACTATGGCCAATTTACAGTCAAACCTCATGATTTTTATCCACATCAACATTCTAGGCTCCTATGAACCATTTTATCAAGTTTGGGCCACAACTCCTCAAGAAATTTGATTAGATCATCAAAAGGGCAAAATGGTCATTTTTAGAGTTTTGACTGCACAAGGGCAATATCTGACTTTTGACCAAGCTAATGGAAAATTGAGCTTAAACATGGATTCAAGAACTCAATGGCATCATCTTGACTTATTCAACAAGTTCAAAAGACCTCAATTGCATTGGATTGACAGATGAATTTTTCAGTCAACTGATTAAAATTTGACTGTACACTGAAAAGTCAAACTTTGACTTTTTGGTCAAAATCAAGTGCCAAGGGTCATTTTTCATCAAGATGTGTCAAAACATGAAACTTGTTCATCAAGAAACCCATTTTTGGAAATTAGGGTTTAAAGTTGAAAAATTTCATAACTTAGAATTTTTCTAAGTTATAAAATTTTCTTAATTTTTCCTAACTTTGCCCAACATTTTCACTATGATGCAATTGGATTCAAACAAAACTTCAAACATGAAATTTGTAGTCCTCTACAAAGTATACAACTTTTATTCCCAAAGTTTTCTCAAAAGAAGCTTGGATCTCAAGTTATGATTTTTGGAACAAGGGTCCATGAAACTTGTAACTTAGTGAAATTTTGCCCTAGTTTAGGCAAGATTTTGCCATATCTTCATGGCCATTTTTCACATAGTTCCACTTGGAATCTCAAATTGAATTTCAAAGATGGATTGTAGAGCATGTTGCAAGATTTCCAAAATGTCCAAGAACTCCCCAAACTCATTTGTGGTTAGGGAGAACCGAAGGCTTGAAGTTGGCAAAAACTCACTTTTCATCCATGGCATGTTCATGTTCATACAAGTTGCAAATTCAAATCATCTTGCTATGCACTAGATTACAGGCCTCTAAACCATTTAACACTCAATAATTTAATGCAAATCCATTGGTATAAGGCATTGTTTTGGTCATTAGAACATTGCACACAAAATTAATCCTTAAGTAGAAAAAGGTACATTACCATTTTTGCCATAATCTTGTTTATGTCAAACCACAACCTTTGAGCATTGGTCCAGATCTTATGCAGCAAATCAAATCCACAAATTAGAGGGGCCAAGAGGATAGTATGCAAGGTGATAGATAGCCTGTACAGGCCTGCTACACATCACCTCTCACACTTTGCTTCATAACCAAGAAACATGTCCAAAACACTAGAACTTGAACATCAGCCAAAACCAACTTGTGAAAGCTTTTGAAACAACTTTCTCACATCTCCTTGAGCCAGAAACACGACCATTTGAGCCCTCAAACATCCCATAGCTCAAAATCACCTTCCATTGGCAAAACAGGGCAGCATCTGCAACTTGACTTCCATAGCACAATTTACTCGTGCGTTTTGCCCCAAACCTGTTCAAACACCTTCCATTCAATCCATCCAAGTTATCCCAAACCTTAAACACCAACTGTAACTCCATTTACAGGGTTTTCCATTTTCAATTTGAGCTTGTGCAGGTTGAGTTCTATAGGCTTGTTCAAGTACATTCAAGGCAAGCTAGACATTGGAGAAGGTCAAGTGAAGTTCAAGCAAGCTCCCAGACATCTCAGGCCTTGTTGAAAAGCTCCACATTACCATACACGAAGTCAGTTGAAACAGGTTTTTATCAACTTCCTATCTCTCTATTTAGGAACATTTAGCCTTAGGTTTGTGAATAAGAAATGTAGTATTCATAGCCATGAAGTTGTACATATGCTCAGTTTTCATTTTTATTAAGCGTGCTAAGAGAATTTGGTCCATGAACATCCTGAAAAAATTAGGTTAGATTTTAGGGCCAGAGAAATTCTCTCTGGTCTTTGAGAGTTAGGACAAGTTTTTTATATGGTTGGATTCGTCTTGAAAAGCTCTACAACTTTGATGTTATGTGTTTTTGCAATAGAGCTCGTATGCAGGATCTAGCATTTGTATCAGGCGCGCGTGTTTTTTTGAAAGTCAGAGGTTGAAGATGAAGTGGCTTGGGCTGGGCTTGATCCTGGCTCACTATTGACACCCCCCTTTTTGCTGAATGCACCCCCTGGCCCATTTCTTCATACTTTTGTATTTTTCCATTTTATTTTCATTTCTGATTTTGTTTTCTTATTTTCTAAATATAAAAATACCCAAAAAATATTTTATAATTTTTTACATTTATTTTATATTTTATATTTTTCTAACATGAAAAATAATTTAATTAGTATATATGTTATTTATTGAAAACTTAAAAAAATGATATAAATTATACTTCTTTTTATATTTTATTTTATTCTTTATTTTATTTACATTAAAAAAAAATTATTCTAAATATATTTTTATTTCTTGTATATATTCTTATTTTATTTTTTTGTACATAATTAATATAATATATATACATACATACTTTTATTTTATAAATACTTTAAAATATAAAAACAGAGAAATATTGTACTTTTTATTATTATTATTTATACTTAAATAATACTTTTTTTCTAAATATTTTTTATACACATTATTTTATTTTGTTGTATATAAATAATATAATAATATAATTAATATATTTATTTTCTTAAAGAAAATTAGGGTTTACCCTTAATAAAAAATAATAATCTTTTTTTATTATTCCTTTCTTTTTATATTAAATATTTTTTTACATACATAAATAAACAAAAACCTTTTTTGCATAATTCATATTATTTGGTATATTTATTTACTTTGTTTATTTAAATATTGTCCATTTATTATTTATGCCAATATTCAATTTGGATGTAATAGTAAAATTAGGGTTTTAATTTCTTGTCAAATAATCCCCATTCAAAAATTGTATCCCCTCCCCATAATCATGTTGTAATAGTGGTAGATTTATTTTACGCATTTACGCTTTCAATTATGCCATGATTAGAGATTATGGTTTGTATGCAAAATTCCAAAATTAACAAGTAGCTTGACCTAATGCAAAGACAAAAATGCATGAAAAATCAATACACAATGCACACTTGCACCCCTAGGGTTACATCCACTTGTTGCCTTAAAAATGGGCCATGTTATGCAGGTTGAGTACTTTGGCAAAACAAAAACAAAATAAAAGATCATAGTCCCTCGATGACGCTATCTTGGTTGCCTATACAAAAATGATCTAGTCCCTAAAAAATTTGCTAAAAATACTTAACACAATTGCTATCATGGTCTATACGATGACCCGCGCCTGTCCCGTTTAACATCCTAATACAAGGTTATTTACCAAATGCAATGGTAAAACAACACTGTCAAAAGGGTTAAAAACATATAGGAAAGATCTTTGAGTAAAATAGAGTATATAACTCTTAGTTACTTGATCAAAACTTGTAAAACATCCTTGCTATTTTCAAACACACTTCACAATACAATTTCCCAAACACTTCTCAAATCAAACTTTCAAAACATTGAATATCTTTTCAAAAGACAAAAACACCTTTGTATACATTCAAACAAGAATCATTACAAAGGTTGCCACAACGATGGCCTATTTTCAAAACATCTTTCAAAACCACACACAAAGCACCATTTCAAACAATTGAAAAGCAAAAGCAAGTGATCTAAACAAGTAACTAAGAGCCCATGGATAACCATGGATGAAAAGGGTTCTTGCACCTTCCCTTTTCATAATCTACTCCCCGAACCCAAGAAAACATCTCAAAGGTCTTTCCTGTGCTTTTTGACCTTTTCTTAGGATAAAATAAAAAGTCGGTGGCGACTCTTGCTAAACCGAAACATTTGCGAACACAAACGCAAAGTCCCAAGTCAGTTCTCCCACCGTATCACAGAACTGGCGACTCTGCTGGGAAGAATTCTAAAAGTGGAGTAACCTTAGGGTTTAGATCATCTTTACATCCTTATCTTTTTTGCCTTGATTGCTTTTCAATTGATTCTATTGTTTGGGCTTGAAATCCTCTACCCGGATTTGGGAAACATTCATAGGTAAATAGCAATATGTTATGGAAATTGTGCGGGGTATACCGACATGGTTGAAGCAATAGCTATATTAGTGCGACATATTTGTGGGTACCAGTAGCCTTTGAGTCAATCAAAGAGAATACGGGGCCGCTGAGTGATGTCATGAAGCACTAATGAACTCTTAGAACCTTACTTGACCATCTTGGCCTTTTTTAGGGGTAGTGAGATGACCGGCTTTGGTGCAGTCCGAAGTTGGTAGATACTCGATACTACACTCATTGAGGTTTGTTTTCTTGGAATATTTCGGTCGCCAGTTATGTGGCTAAACTGAAATAATGAACACAGAAAATAATCCAGTTATATTGAGGTCCTTAGAACCCGGTTACTATTTATAGGACAGGTTGAGCCAACTAACTTCAAGAGGGTACTTACCTATGAAACCCCATGCAAGCCTGAAACTAGGATCTTGTGTGACTTGCTTGTACATATGCTTGTGCATACATCATGAACATCATAAAGCATCATATGCATCCACTAACCATTTCAAGGGTTTGGATCTTCATCTTTGTTCTTGTTTTGTAGGTCATTGACTCTCTTTGCAGGAAAACAATTAAAGTCAACCTTGTGAGAATCCCTCCTCAACTCAAGGAGCTCACTTCTAAGATTCCAGAGAATTCTCTCTTCAGTGAAAGACATGGTAGACTTCTCAACTTGGTCAACTCCAACATTGAAGAAGACATGGTGAAAGTCCTCTTTCAGTTCTTTGACCCCCTACACCACTGTTTCACATTCCCTGATTACCAACTAGTACCTACTTTGGAGGAATTTTCTCAACTCCTGAGGATTCCTATTCTTTATCAACTACCCTACAACGGTACGAAAAGAGAACCAAAGCCTGAAGATGTTGCTCAAGCCCTACACTTGCAACCATCTGATATCAAAGGTCATTGGGAAACTAGAAGCGGTGTCAAGGGTTTCTTGGCAAAGTTCCTGTTTGAGAAGGCACAAGACTGCTGGAATTCTCTAGATCTGCAAGCTTTTGAGGAGATTGTAGCACTTCTCATCTATGGGTTGGTCTTGTTCCCAAACCTTGATCAGCTTATAGATGTAAATTCTGTCAAGATTTTCATATCTTAGAATCCTGTGCCTACATTGCTTAGGGATATCTTACACTCATTTCACACACGAACAATGAGGAAAACATGTGTTCTCATGTGCTGTACTCCTCTTCTAGCAAGGTGGTTTATTTCTCACCTTCCCCAGTCAGTTTTGAAGAATGAGCAGGGTTTAAGGTGGTCACAACGGTTGATGACCCTTACACATTCCGATATTCATTGGTGTTCTCGGTCCAGAGAAAATGTCATCATAATTGATCGTTGTGGGGAATTCCCTAATGTCCCACTACTTGGCATTAGGGGAGGCATTACCTACAACCCCTGTTTAGCTCTGAGACAATTTGGGTATGCCTGAAGGGATGGCCCTCATGATATGCTAATTCCTGACTTGGTTTTTGACTTCGACAACGACGCTCAAGGACTTCGACAAAGGTTTATCCGAGCATGGAGGATGCCCAACAAAGTGGATAGTAAGACACTGGGACTTAAGAATTCCATCCCCCTTTAGCCTTACCTCAAGTGGGTACGAACTTGCGCCTAGAGTCTTATGATGCCTTACCCTCACATTCTGCCTATGATCAAAGAGCCTGTTATGGAAGGAGAGGTTCCATACACCCTCCTACATCCAGACATGCCAACACCATTGGAATAATTGCAAAAGAGTTGGATACAACTCAAGGAAGAACGAAATACTTTTGAATCCAGCTTCTACGCCAGTGAGAAGAAGGTTTTGGAGCTTACCCGTCGACTCCATGAAGAGAAGAATCTCAACACTTACATCGCACCAAATAGGATGCGCAATGTCTTTTTACATTAAGAATTTTGTAATATTTTGCCCATGGGGAATTTATGTACTAACAAATTTCTTCTTAATAGGATGTGCGTTCTTTTTGTTTGCAACAAATTTGAATTTCTGAATCCTTGAATGCATTACATGAATAACATATCATTCATCATATGCATAAACAAGTCTTCACACCAGGTTTCCTTATCTTTCTGCTATTTATTTCAGCAAGATGGATATAGAGCAAACGGTTAAAGATCTGCAAGCATAGAATTCGCAATTCCAGCAACTTTTCATGACCTTGGCAAAGGGTCAAGAGGACCTTAAAGCACTGTTAGAGAAAGAGAAGGAAACATAAAAGAAGAAAAAGAAAAGAATTGGTGTGGCCACTATGGGAAGAAGATTTGAGCATCAGGCTAGGAGAGTTCTGGATTTCCCCTCGATGTCTGACGAAGGGGTTGGTAAAGGAAAAGGAGTTGCGGTACCTTCCGAGTCTGAAGCTGAAGAGGAAGAAGGGGAAGAGGATGAATATTACTCCGAACAGTAGTATCCTCCGGCGGATGATAAGTATAAGAATCTCGAAGACCGGCTAGCAGCCATGGAGGTGCAAAGGGTACTTAGGCTAGATTTAGAAGAACTAGGGTTGGTTGCTGGGATCGTCATTCCCCCCAAGTTCAAAGTGCCTACATTTGCTAAATACGACGGTTTGTCCTGTCCGAAGATGCATCTGCGGTCCTACGTCAGAAAGATCCAACCTCACTCTTCTGATAAGGATCTGTGGGTCCACTTTTTTCAAGATAGTTTGTCGGGTACACAATTGGACTGGTTCTATCAACTTGAGAGATATGATGTACATAACTGGGAGGATTTAGCTGCTGCTTTCTACCGACAATACCAATATAACGCAGATTTAGCATCTGCGGTCCTACGTCAGAAAGATCCAACCTCACTCTTCTGATAAGGATCTGTGGGTCCACTTTTTTCAAGATAGTTTATCGGGTACACAATTGGACTGGTTCTATCAACTTGAGAGATCTGATGTACATAACTGGGAGGATTTAGCTGCTGCTTTCTACCGACAATACCAATATAACGCAGATTTAGCGCCCACTCGTACTCAACTACAGAGTATGGGTATGGCTTCTAATGAAGGCTTTAAGGAATATGCCCAGAAGTGGCGAGATTTGGCTGGAAGGGTGCAACCACCATTGTCAGATAGAGAGCTGGTTGACATGTTTTTGGGGACCCTGTCAAGTCCATTCTTCAATCACTTGATCGGGAGCTCATCTGCAGGGTTCACCGAATTAATTCTGACCGGTGAAAGGGTCGAAGCTGGCATTAAGAGTGGTAAAATTCAGAAGGATGCCTCTGCTTCCACTGCTATCAAGAAGACCTTCCCAGCCAAGAAGGAAGTTTCTGCTGTTCACACCCAGAGAAATCAAGGGAGAATAGAGCGCCGACCAACGGCGGGGGCTGTGATGATCCAGAACTCTTCAGCCGATCAACCTCGAAGCAGTCAACCCATAGCTAACCAGCAAAGGGTAGAAAGGCCATAAAGGAAGTTCACCCGGATCAATATGACACCGGCTTAGGTCCTTCATCATCTGTTAAAGTTAAACCATACAAGCTTGAAAGAAGCGCCGAAAAACCCAAATACCTCATTCCAATGCAAAATGTGCATATCATTCGGACAATGTGGGGCACGACACCAACAACTGTTGGGCCCTTAAAAACAAGATCCAAGATTTGATAGATGCCAAGGAGGTAGAGTTTGATGCTCTCGAAAAACCTAATGTGCTATCCGCTCCTATGCCAAAACACGGTCATAATGTCCATGCTATTGTGGAAGATCTTCATGTTACCACTGTTGATGACTTAATGACTCTGTTGCCAATGATCAAGTTGAATCTGTTGAAAGCCGGGATTTTCCCAGGCTGTGAAAAAGATTGTTACTTTTGTTCAACCTTGCAATCCGACTGTCCGTTGTTGAAATCAGGCATCCAACGCTTGATGGATACCCAAGAGATCCTCTTTCAGAAAACTCATGTTGCTGCTATTATTCCTGTTACTCCTGTTACTCCAATCAACGGTGTTGCTATAATCACCATTTCTGACAATCTTTCCAAGACCTGTAAAAGGCCTGTTAAGATTACACCCGATCCAAAGTTTGTACCGCTGAAGATTACTGTGCCGGGGCCTATCCCATATAAGTCCAACAAGACGATACCGTGGAATTATGGAGGAGAGATCTTCTATCACGGTGTGAAATAGATTGAATCAGTTGAAGAAAGCTCCAATGAAGAAACTCCTGACATAGGGAATATGGCGGGGAAAAGTAAGATCACTCGTAGCAGAAGAATCTTCTCTCTGGAGATTGCTCCCCCACGGGCAATCTTCCGACCCTCAAGTGCTCCTGTGTCTGCCAAGATATCTGTGAAAAGTCCAGTAATTGAAGAAATTGTTACTCCCGAAGTTGTACCCTCTGCTGTTACTACTGATAAAGGTAAGGGGATCCAAGAAGCGCCCGTCAGGACGAGGGCTCAGGCTTTGGTTATCCCCGAGACCACCCAAAAGGAGATGGAGGAGATTTTAAAGATAATTAAGAAAAGCGACTATGATGTCGTAGAGCAGCTGGGGCAAACCCCTTCAAAAATCTCCATGCTGGCTCTGTTGCTCTGCTCCGAGGCTCATGCCAAAGCCTTGATCAAATTTCTGAAGATGCCACACGTGCCTCAAGAAACTTCTGCGGATCAGTTTCAAGAGTGCATGGCTAGCCTTACAGCCGACAATGGTCTTGTCTTCTCTGATGCCGATCTGACGTCTAAGGGAAGAAAGCATAATGATGCGTTGCATGTCTCGGTAGAGTGTAGAGGAACTATACTTGCTCATGTTCTGGTTGATACCGGTTCATCTTTAAATGTTATACCAAAGAAAGAATTGGACAAATTAGATTGTGAAGGTTTGACCCTAAAGCCCAGTAATATCATTGTTAGAGCCTTCGACGGTTCAAAGCGGATGGTTCATGGAGAGGTGGACATCCCAATTAAGGTGGGAACGGAAATTTTCAACTCTACTTTTTATGTGATGGACATCCGTCCTTCATATTCATGCTTGTTGGGAAGGCCATGGATCCACAACGCTGGGGCAGTCACTTCTTCTCTACACCAGATGCTCAAGTACCCAGTTCAGGGTAAGATCATAATAGTTCATGGTGAGGAGGAGTATATGATAAGCCACCTTAACTCTTTCCGCTACGTGGAGTTAGATGGTGAAGTTATAGAAACACCTTTCCAACACTTTGAAAAGGTTTCCCCTGAGGTCGCGGTAGCCAAGACAATGACTGATGGGCCCATCATTACTAAGCCTGTGTCCCGGATGTCATCCCTTAAAGATACGGAGGCTGTATCAAGGAAGGAGGAAGTACAGTGTGGGGTCAACTGCCAGATTTTATTTATAAGACAGATAAGTTCGGATTGGGTTTCACTGCTGCTAGCCAGAAAGCTGCGCGTCGCTCCCGGGCTGGAGGACCGCCACTGAAAATCACTCATCATAGAGTTCATGCCTTAGAGGATGATGAAGAAGGAAGCAATCTTGAAGACTGGATCTTTCCAACCATTGAAGGATGACTGAACAACTGGGAGGCAAAAGACTTCGTTCCCATTACTTCCATCAATCAGTAATATATCTTTTGAACATTTCCTATTTGGTCTGTAATAACTTTTAAACAATTCGTACACTCTTTTGCCTTATGCCTTACCCGTGGCATATAGGTCCATTTGTAAGGGTTTTGATTCTTCATTTTCATATGCCATCTTTAATGAATCATAGACGTTTTCATCTATAAACTTTTGTGTTCATTTTCTTTCTTTTTTACATTTCATTTTATTTAAAGGTGGCTATCCCTTACATACACCCACACTCACAAAATGCAGGTACCCATCCACTCCGGATTCCATGGGTAACAATTCTGCTACGGCCTTCAGTGACTCTGAAGATCTGGTCAATCATGCCGAGTACGAAGGTGATAAAGACTGTGAAGTGCCTGGAGAGTTGGCTAGACTTTTGCAACAAGAAGAAAGGGCTATTCTGCCCCATGAGGAGTTGTTAGAGACTATCAATTTGGGTACTGCCGAAGACAGAAAAGAGGTTAAAGTGGGTGCCAACCTGGAGCCAAGTGTCAAAGAGCGCTTGGTACAGCTATTGAATGAATATGTTGAGATCTTCGCCTGGTCCTATGAAGACATGCCAGGGCTGGATACAGATATTGTGGTTCACCGTCTCCCTACAAGAGAAGATTGTCCACCAATCAAACAGAAAGTCCGCCGAATGAGGCCCGATATGTCTGAAAAGATCAAAGCTGAAGTGATGAAGCAGTTCAATGCTGGCTTTCTGGCTGTTACTTCCTATCCACAATGGGTTGCTAACATTGTGCCCGTGCCTAAGAAGGACGACAAAGTCAGAATGTGTGTGGACTACAAAGACTTGAACAGGGCTAGCCCTAAAGATGATTTTCCACCACCACACATTGACATCTTGGTTGACAACACAGCTCAACACAAGGTATTCTCTTTCATGGACGGATTTTCAGGGTACAACCAGATCAAAATGGCCCCCAAAGACATGGAGAAGACTACTTTTGTTACGCAGTGGGGTACCTTCTGCTATAAAGTGATGCCATTCATACTGAAGAATGCCGGGGCAACCTATCAGCGAGCCATGGTAGCTTTGTTTCATGACATGATACATCATGAGATTGAAGTCTACGTAGACGACATGATAGCCCGTTCACAAACATAAGAAGAACACCTCGACCATCTGCAAAAGCTGTTTGTCAGGTTAAAAGAATACAAGCTCAGACTGAACCCTAGCAAGTGCACTTTCGGAGTCAGGTCCGATAAACTTTTGGGATTCATCGTCAGTAACAAAGGCATCGAGGTTGATCCTGCCAAAGTCAAAGCTATACAAGAAATGCCTGCCCCTCGCACTGAGAAGGAGGTCAGAGGTTTCTTGGGACGCCTAAACTACATTGCAAGGTTCATCTCTCACCTAACATCTACCTGTGAACCAATCTTCAAGCTGTTGAAGAAAGATCAGGTGGTTGAATGGAATGATGACTGTCAAGTTGCTTTCGATAAGATCAAGGAGTATTTGCTGGAACCTCCTATCTTAATGCCACCCATCGAAGGAAGACCTTTAATCATGTATCTGACTGTTTTGGATAACTCAATGGGGTGCGTACTGGGCCAACATGATGAGTCTGGCCAAAAAGAGCATGCCATTTATTACCTTAGCAAAAAGTTTACCGACTGTGAGACTCGTTACTCACTGCTCGAGAAAACTTGTTGTGCTTTGGTATGGGCTGCTCGCTAGCTAAGGCAGTATATGTTGACACATACCACTCTGTTGATTTCTAAAATGGATATGATCAAGTACATCTTCGAGAAGCCTGCTCTATCCGGAAGAATCGCTAGATGGCAGATGATCCTCACCGAATATGATATCCAGTACACAACCCAAAAAGCTATAAAGGGGAGTGTATTAGCTGACCATCTAGCTCATCAAGCCGTCGAAGATTATCAATCTATGAGGTTCAACTTCCCCGACGAGGATATTATGACATTGGACAACATTAAAGGTAACGAACCGTATGACGGACCTGAACAAGGATCCCGATGGACCCTGTACTTTGATGGTGCTTCAAATGCACTTGGAAACAGTATCGGCACGGTGCTTATCTCTCCAGAAGGTTGCCATACACCTTTCACTGCTAGACTCTGCTTCAGCTGCACCAATAACATGGCCGAGTATGAAGCTTGTATCTTTGGTCTCAAGGCCTCTATTGACTTGGGAATCAAATCTTTGATTGTATTTGGGGACTCAGCTTTGGTTATCAGTCAAATTAAAGGAGAGTGGGATACTAAGCACCCTAACCTCATCCCTTACAAAGAACACGTCCTGACATTGTTACTACACTTCGAGCAGATTACCTTCGAGCACTTCCCGCGAGAAGAGAATCAGCTAGCAGATGCGCTAGCTACAATGTCATCCATGTTTAAACTTAACTGGGATAATGAGGCACCTCAAATCACCATTGAACGAATGGATGAACCTGCTCATTGTCACGAGATTAATACCGAAGAAGTGGTGGACCGACCTTGGTTTCATGACGTCAAAAGGTATCTCGAAGCACAAGAATACCCTGTAGGAGCTTCAGTCAACGATAAAAAGTTCTTAAGGAGGTTCGCGGCCAAGTTCTTTCTGAGCAATGGTATTCTATACAAGCGCAATCTTGATTGTGTCCTACTCCGTTGTGTAGACAAGGTTGAAGCTGAGCATATTATGGCTGAACTACATAATGGCACCTTTGGCACCCACTCAAGCGGTCACACGATGGCTAAGAAGATTCTACGGGCAGGCTACTACTGGTCTACCATGGAAGCTGATTGTCATCAACATTCCCGTACTTGTCACAAATGCCAAATCTATGCTGACAAGGTACATATTCCTCCAGTTCCTCTCAATGTCTTAACAGCTCCTTGGCCATTCGCGATGTGGGGAATCGACATGATTGGAGAGATCAAGCCTACAACATCCAATGGACACCGTTTCATCCTGGTGGCCATTGATTTCTTTACCAAGTGGGTCGAAGCAGCTTCCTTCGCTTCCGTTACAAAGAATGTGGTTGCCTGCTTCATCAAGCAGAACCTCATATGCCGGTATGGTATCCCCGACATGATCATCACTAACAACGGTACAAACCTGAACAACACTATGATCACCTCTTTGTGCGAGCAGTTCCAGATTCAACATCATAATTCATCTCCCTATCGGCCAAAGATGAACGGTGTTGTTGAAGCTGCGAACAAAAATATCAAGAGGATCATTCAAAAGATAACAGTCACCTACAAGGTCTGGCATGAAATGTTACCGTTTGATCTGCACGTGTACCTTACCACGACACGCACTTCAACTGGGACAACACCCTATTCTTTGGTATACGGCATGGAAGTTGTTTTACCTATTGAGGTTCAGATTCCCTCCTTGAGAATTATGAAGGATGCTGGTTTGAGTGAAGACGATTGGATTCAGACCCGGCTTGATCAACTTAACTTGATTGACGAGAAACGACTTACTGCTGTTTGTCATGGTAAGGCGTATCAAAAACGTATGATCAAGGCTTTCAACAAGAAAGTCAAGAGGCAATTGTATCAAGTCGGGGACCTTGTAATCAAGCGAATCATCTTGCCGCAAAGTGATCCCAGGGGAAAATGGACTCCTACTTACGAAGGACCATTTGTGATCAAAAACATCTTTTCTGGTGGGGCAATGATTCTGACCACCATGGATGGCAACGACCTGCCGCACCCTGCGAACGCAGACATAGTCAAAAGACACTACACATAAATGACCCGATAAGTTGAAAACCTGAAAGGGCGACTTGGGCAAAAATGGGCATCCCAGTGAACCAAAAACCCGAAAGGGAGGTTCAGGCAAAAATTAGGGATAAATAAAAAAAATCTGTACATCCGGCAAGTTGAAAACCCGAAAGGGAGACTTGGGCAAAAAAGGGTTTCCCGGTGGATCGAAAACCCGAAAGGGCGGTCCAGGCAAAAGTTAGGGAATTAAAGCGTATGACTATGTCTCGTCGGATCACTTTGAGGACAATCTCTTCACAGACAAGCTCCAAGATTTCGATCAACCTAATCATCGACGGACGAAGCAACAAATGGACAAGATACTCAGAGTGGTGGAGGCTATAGCAGAATGGGAACCCCATGGAATTGTTACACATAGCCATCTTTCTTTGTATAAAATTTTCTCATTTTTTATGACAACATTCTCTTACTAGGATGTCTGTCTCCTGTGTACAAAATACTTACACAAAGTTAATAACAAAGATACTTCAAAGTGCAGAAATTTGCTTGCCTTTTCTTTCTTTTTACACTTATATTTTATTTGAAAACGTCCAATGATTTGTTAAATGAGCATATGCATTTGAATATAATCACTGCTTATGAATAAAACGAAATGAGAAAGGATAATTACTGATAGGTTGAAAGTATAATAAAACGTCTTTAGGCTATTCCATAAGAAATCCTCTGTAGTATGTCATTCAGATCCTCAACAGAGCTAAAACCTTAAAATACATATCCCCAGCGGAGTTAAATACATATCGCCACCAGAGCTAAGTTTCTAAACTCCTGATCCCCAGCGGAGCTAGAAGACTTTGAACTAGAAATCCCCAGTGAAGATGAAGCTTTCTTCCCCAACAGAGTCCAAGACTTCAACCTTTTAACCACAGTGGAAATCATCCGGTTTCTCCAAATTCCCCAGCAAGTTATCTTAAGACCTGAAAATCAATCGGATAACAATTAACTTTTATCCAATTCCCTCCATAAACCCTCAGTAGATTGGCATACAACCCAAGCTTTTGAAAACTCTCCAACAGGATAAGCATTCTCCCCACAGAGTTATTTCTAGCAGAACGAAGATTCTTGTTCTCATTTCTCCAGTTGAAGCCTCCCAGGTTTTAATTACCCAAGTAGAGATCGTCAGAGTTTTCCTTATCCGCCCAGAAAGGCATGAAAGATTCTCATTTCCCCGCAGAAGTTGTCAAAGCTCTTGTTAATCCCCACAAGTCACCAAGGATTTTCAATCACCAGCAGTAGTCCAAAGGATTTTTCAGTCTCAGCAATCAAAGGTTTTGAATCTCCAGCAGCAGTCAAGGGTTTATTTTCCCCAGCAACAGTCAAAGATTTCATTATCTCCGGCCGTCAAGGATTTATTTTCCTCAGCAAGACGGCTACTCAGCTTACATGCGCATCCATTACATTCATATATCATAAACATTGATAGAACACATTTTATTGCATCATACATATCATGCAACATAACTTTGTGTGTTTTAGCTAACATTTTACCTTTTTTAGGATAAGATTAAAAGCTATCTTTAACAAATATTCAAAATCTCAAATACAGTATGGATACACCCCAGGCACAACGGTCATTCTATTACTCATTCATAATTTTAAGTCAAGATACAGTCCAGATACGCTCCAGATGCG
This sequence comes from Vicia faba, assembly GCA_948472305.1. Lineage (NCBI taxonomy): Eukaryota > Viridiplantae > Streptophyta > Magnoliopsida > Fabales > Fabaceae > Vicia > Vicia faba. The sequence continues at coordinate 707,406,721 of OX451740.1, forward strand.
GATTCCATTGTGTCACTCATTCAGACTTCAGCAATCAGATACAGACTAGATACGCTCCAGACACGGAAGCCATTCTATTTCTCATTCAGATTCAACTATCAATTTCAAAGTCCAGATACACTCCAGACAAGGAAGTTATTCTGTCACTTATTCAGATCCCAGTTACAGTACGGATACACTCCAGACACAGAAGTCATTCTGCTACTCATACAGATCTCAACCTCAGATACAGTCCAGATACGCTCCAGACATGGTTGCCATTCTGTCACTCATTCAAACCTATTCCCCAGCCTAGAGATACTCCAGACATGGATGTCTTTCTGTTGCTTATTCAGATTTCAGGTTTCAGATACAATACAAATACAATCCAGACGTGGCAGTCATTCTGATATTCATTCAAGAATCAAATACAGTTACAACTTGGATACGCTCCAGACACGGACGCCATTCCCTTGCTCATACAGATCCAATCTCCAGATACAACTCAGATACGTTCCAGATGCGGATAACTTTCTGACATTCACTCTCCTAATTCTCAACAAACAAGTCTTGGATGGCATCTTTAAGCCCATCTCCAGCAAGATTCTACCATCTCCAAATTACATCTTTAAGCCCATTCCCTCAGCTACATTTTGACGAGTGCAAATTTACGGACACTCTAGTGTCCAATCCTCTTTTACCTTCGAGTCACGAAGGGCAAAATCGCCAATCTAACTCTTCAGGTTCAAGAAGATTGAACAGGGGCAACTGTTGTACCCCAAAATTTTCCCTCTCAATTTTATCAAGATTTCCCCTCACAAGGCTCCTTGAACTCCAGACAGATTTAGGGTTTTGCTCTGCTCAAGACATCTCCTTGCACTGATGACCTAAATTAGGGTTTGAGTTTGCACATGGATTTTTGGACCTTCAATGTTCAAAGTGACTTTCATACTTCATGTTGGACCCATAATTTTTTCCATACCAAGTTTCGAGCCTTGAATCAAATTTTTGCCCAATCAATTGGACAGTTGACCTATAAATCAGCTGTATTGGGGAAAAAGTCAACTATGGCCAATTTACAGTCAAACCTCATGATTTTTGATCCACATCAACATTATAGGCTCCTATGAACCATTTGATCAAGTTTGGGCCACAACTCCTCAAGAAATTTGATCAGATAATCAAAAGGGCAAAATGGTCATTTTTAGGGTTTTGACTGCACAAGGGCAATATCTGACTTTTGACCAAGCCAATGGAAAATTGAGATCAAACATGGATTCAAGAACTTAATGGCATCATCTTGACTTATTCAACAAGTTCAAAATACCTCAATTGCATTGGATTGACAGATGAATTTTTCAGTCAACTGATCAAAATTTGACTGTACACTGAAAAGTCAAACTTTGACTTTTTGGTCAAAATCAAGTGCCAAGGGTCATTTTTCCTCAAGATGTGTCAAAACATGAAACTTGTTCATCAAGAAACCCATTTTTGCAAATTAGGGTTTAAAGTTGAAAAATTTCATAACTTAGAATTTTTCCAAGTTATGAAATTTTCTTAATTTTTCCTAACTTTGCCCAACATTTTCACTATGATGCAATTGGATTCAAAGAAAACTTCCAACATGAAAGTTTTATTCCTCCACAAATTCTACAACTTTTATTCACAAAGTTTTCCCAAAAGAAGCTTGTATCTCAAGTTATGATTTTTGGAACAAGGGTCCATGAAACTTGTAACTTAGTGAAATTTTGCCCTAGTTTAAGCAGGATTTTGCCCTATCTTCATGGCCATTTTTCACATAGTTACACTTGGAATCTCAAATTTCATTTCAAAGATGGATTGTAGAGCATGTTTCAAGCTTTCTAAAATGTCCAATAACTCTCCAAACTCATTTGTGGTTATGGAGAACCGAAGGCTTGAAGTTGGAAAAAACTCACTTTTCATCCATGGCATGTTCATGTTCATACAAGTTGCAAATTCAAATCAGCTTGCTTTGCACTAGATTACAGGCCTCTAAACCATTTCAAACTCAAAAATTTAATGCAAATCCATTGGTCTAAGGCATTGTTTTGGTCATTAGAACATTGCACACAAAATTAATCCTTAAGTAGAAAAAGGTACATTACCATTTTTGCCATAATCTTGCTTTATGTCAAACCACAATCTTTGAGCATTGGTCCAGATCTTATGCAGCAAATCAAATCCACAAATTAGAGGGGCCAAGAGGATAGTATGCAAGGTGATAGATAGCCTGTACAGGCCTGCTACACATCACCTCTCACACTTTGCTTCATAACCAAGAAACATGTCCAAAACACTAGAACTTGAACATCAGCCAAAACCAACTTGTACAAGCTTTTGAAAAAACTTTCTCACATCCCCTTGAGCCAGAAACACGACCATTTAAGCCCTAAAACATCCCATAGCTCAAAATCACCTTCCATTGGCAAAACAGGGTAGCATCTGCAACTTGACTTCCATAGCACAATTTACTCGTGCGTTTTGCCCCAAACCTGTTCAAACACCTTCCATTCAATCCATCCAAGTTATCCCAAACCTTAAACACCAACTGTAACTCCATTTACAGGGTTTTCCATTTTCAATTTGAGCTTGTGCAGGTTGAGTTCTATAGGCTTGTTCAAGTACATTCAAGGCAAGCTAGACATTGGAGAAGGTCAAGTGAAGTTCAAGCAAGCTCCCAGACATCTCAGGCCTTGTTGAAAAGCTCCACATTACCATACACGAAGTCAACTGAAACAGGTTTTTATCAACTTCCTATCTCTCTATTTAGGAACATTTAGCCTTAGGTTTGTGAATAAGAAATGTAGTATTCATAGCCATGAAGTTGTACATATGCTCAGTTTTCATTTTTATTAAGCGTGCTAAGAGAATTTAGTCCATGAACATCCTGAAAAAATTAGGTTAGATTTTAGGGCCAGAGAAATTCTCTCTGGTCTTTGAGAGTTAGGACAAGTTTTTTATATGGTTGGATTCGTCTTGAAAAGCTCTACAACTTTGATGTTATGTGTTTTTGTAATAGAGCTCGTATGCAGGATCTAGCATTTGTATCAGGCGCACACGTTTTTTTAAAAGTCAGAGGTTGAAGATGAAGTGGCTTGGGCTGGGCTTGGTCCTGGCTCACTATTGACACCCCCCTTTTTGCTGAATGCACCCCCTGGCCCATTTCTTCATACTTTTGTATTTTTCCATTTTATTTTCATTTCTGATTTTGTTTTCTTATTTTCTAAATATAAAAATACCCAAAAAATATTTTATAATTTTTTACATTTATTTTATATTTTATTTCTTTCTAACATGAAAACTAATTTAATTAGTATATATGTTATTTATTGAAAACTTAAAAAAATGATATAAATTATACTTTTTATTTTATTTTATTTTATTCTTTATTTTATTTACATTAAAAAAATATTATTCTAAATATATTTTTATTTCTTGTATATATTCTTATTTTATTTTTTTGTACATAATTAATATAATATATATACATACATACTTTTATTTTATAAATACTTTAAAATATAAAACCATAGAAATATTGTACTTTTTATTATTATTATTTATACTTAAATAATACTTTTTTTCTAAATATTTTTTATACACATTATTTTATTTTGTTGTATATAAATAATATAATAATATAATTAATATATTTATTTTCTTAAAGAAAATTAGGGTTTACCCTTAATAAAAAATAATAATCTTTTTTTATTATTCCTTTCTTTTTATATTAAATATTTTTTTACATACATAAATAAACAAAAACCTTTTTTGCATAATTCATATTATTTGGTATATTTATTTACTTTGTTTATTTAAATATTGTCCATTTATTATTTATGCCAATATTCAATTTGGATGTAATAGTAAAATTAGGGTTTTAATTTCTTGTCAAATAATCCCCATTCAAAAATTGTATCCCCTCCCTATAATCATGTTATAATAGTGGTAGATTTATTTTACGCATTTACGCTTTCAATTATGCCATGATTAGAGATTAGGGTTTGTATGCAAAATTCCAAAATTAACAAGTAGCTTGACCTAATGCAAAGACAAAAATGCATGAAAATCAATACACAATGCACACTTGCACCCCTAGGGTTAGATCCACTTGTTGCCTTAAAAATGGGCCATGTTATGCATGTTGAGTACTTTGGCAAAACAAAAACAAAACAAAAGATCATAGTCCCTCGATGACGCTATCTTGGTTGCCTATACAAAAATGATCTAGTCCCTAAAAAATTTGCTAAAAATACTTAACACAATTGCTATCATGGTCTATATGATGACCCGCGCCTGTCCCGTTTAACATCCTAATACAAGGTTGTTTACCAAATGCAATGGTAAAACAACACTGTCAAAAGGGTTAAAAACATATAGGAAAGATCTTTGAGTAAAATAGAGTAGATAACTCTTAGTTACTTGATCAAAACTTGCAAAACATCCTTGCTATTTTCAAACACACTTCACACTACAATTTCCCAAACATTTCTCAAATCAAACTTTCAAAACATTGAATATATTTTCAAAAGAAAAAAACACCTTTGTATACATTCAAACAAGAATCATTACAAAGGTTGTCACAATGATGGCCTCTTTTTAAAACATCTTTCAAAACCACACACAAAGCACCATTTCAAACAATTGAAAAGCAAAAGCAAGTGATCTAAACAAGTAACTAAGAGCCCATGGATAACCATGGATGAAAAGGGTGCTTGCACCATCCCTTTTCATAATCTACTCCCGGAACCCAAGAAAACATCTCAAAGGTCTTTCCTGTGCTTTTTGACCTTTCCTTAGGATAAAATAAAAAGTTGGTGGCGACTCTTGCTAAACCGAAACATTTGCGAACACAAACGCAAAATCCCAAGTCAGTTCTCCCACCGTATCACAACAACCAAGTGGAGAAACCCTAAGGGTGTTTGTGTGCGAGTGTGTTTGATTGCATGCTTGATTTTTATCTTGAATTATGGTCTTCTATTTGATTGATCTTTTACTAGCATTTACATTTGAAAGCGATAAATTGCAGAAATGTAAAGTCCTACGCTATTACAATATTTAGGGGGTGAGGGTACAAATTTATGAATGGGGATTGCAAATGAAAATAAAGCCCTAAATTAATATTACAACCATATTGAAATACATATAAGAAAATATTAAATGAACTTGTTTTGTTTTAAGAAAATATTTTGTCTTTTATTTTAAGGAATAAAATAAAGTGTGAACGTAATATTTTGGTGTTTTGCTGATTAATGAAATGGAGAGTGCCAGCGAGAAAAATAAAGAAAAAGAAAATAACAAAGGGAAGAAAAAAGGAGGATCAGCGTGCTACTAAAAGGAAGTCAGAGGTTCTGACCCTGGCGTGCTGCAGAACAGAAACCTGTTAGTGAAAATGTATAGGTCAGAGGTTCTGACCCTGGCACGCTGCAAAACAGAAACCTGTTAGTGAAAATGTATGAGGTCAGAGGTTCTAACCCTGTTGGGAACACGATAATTTTCAGAAGTTATGATATTACTGATAACAAAACAGGCTCCAGAAGCGCTGGTGCCAATGTCAGAACTTGGTCTCTCTCTATGCTAGTCAGAACATCTGCAATTTGCTTATTTCTCCACAAAACAGAAAACATGCATAGGAAAGTTTCAGCAGGTGTCATAGCGCTTTAGAAATAAGGAGAATCAGAACCATAAATCAGAGGCAAGCATTCCTTTGCTAATCTTAACTCTGAGTTTCAGTTTCTTCAGGAAATTTCTGAACTAATTCATTCTCTACTTAAGCATACAAATACGTGAAAAATCCCAGAACATGTACAACATCAGAAGCATGATATCTACATTGTGTTTTTGAGCATGCAAATCTGGTGATGCTTAAGTAATGTGGTGAGAGTCAGCAGATGCTTACCTTTCAGCTGGAATAATTTCTGTGAACTGGAGTTAGCCTCAACTCTGATGATGTTCTGAACAGCTTCTTTGAATGGATGGATGGAGGGTATATAGTAGTATGAATACAAAAGTTATGGCAGTTTCCAACGCGTGGGTCAGAAACTGTATGGGTGTTTTTTATTTAAGGAATATTTTGAGAACAAATGGAACTTGAAAGCAAGGGATCCAAAGTTAATGGTTTGTATGTTGTGTTTACAGTTTTTTGAAACTCTAGGAATTTTGGGCAGAGATTCAAGGTTTTTTTTCTTGCTCAAACTTTCTGTCTCTTTTCAGCAATGTTTTTTCTGGGGCCTTCTCAGTGACCAATGGCATTCTATTTATAAGCAAAGCTTTGTGGGTTTTTTAAAATGTCAAGTGGCACCAACATTATACACTAGATGCTGACTTACTCTTGAAGCAAGTTCCAAAAAAAGGTATGATGGCTGGCAGTTTTTAACTTAGGCTGGAGTAGTAGGCAAGGATTAAGGAAAAGTGAACCTATAAGCGAAATGTAGCGCACGGGCCCTTACCTAATCCTGCATAAAAGTATTTCTACCCTACACGTGGAGAGATCCTTTGGACAAAGACTCAAAAGTGGTTGTGAGCATTAATGAGCATTAAATGATGATGAGATTTGTAAAAAATCACAAATCCTGTAATGTGAGATTTTGCATCATTGCTTAACTCTGGGTCAGAAATTCCATTTAGGACAAACATCCAACTTCTGATCTTCTCACTTTGTATCCTGTTGCCTCAGCAAGCTCTGAAGAATCCTCAGGCTTTCCAGTAAATTTCTTTGATTTGCCTCTGAAAACTCTGTACTTAGAGATTCTGCTTCAGTGTAGCACCCAATCTTCTGACCCTCTTACCTTCTGGTTCCAGCATATTCTGAAGGAGCTTTCAGGCTCCGTACTACACTTTATGTGCTGAACCACGCTTGCAACTTCTGACTGCTTCTGCCTGGAGGCTGGCTCAGAAGTTCTGAAGTGTCATTTTTCTTAAATACTTTAGAAAAATTCTAAGTATTTAGAATTTAACTTTTCCAAGGTAAAATTTGACTTTTGAACTTCTTGACGAAACAAACTTCATATTCCAACATGTCTTGATGAAATATGATTTTTGTGATTTGATTTTGATCCAAAAGCCAAAGTTTGACTTCTCAGTGTGTAAATGACCATTTTGTCCTTGTAAATGGCTTACTTGGAAAGAAATTATAATTCAAGGCTTAGATTTGTTTAAGAGAAAACTTTGAGAATCCAGGGTGATTTCCTGAGAAATGAGAGGGCAAATTTTGGAGTACAACACTAATCATGGTTATACGATGACCCACGCCCGTCCCGTTTGCATCCAAAGATAGGGTTGCTTACCAAATTAATGGTAAGGCAACAATGTCAAAGGAATAGAAAATGCACAAGAAATACATTTGAGTAGGTAGATTACTCCTAGTTACTTGCTCCATTTTCAAACAACTATCCTTGCCATTTTATAAAACACACACATTTCCAAACATTTTACAAACATTGAAACATTTTCAAAAAGACAAACATCTTTGTATACATTCTTACGAACGAGAATCATTACAAATATTGCCTAAACAATGGCCTCTTTTACAAAATACTTTCAAAAACCGCACCAAAAACATTTTTAAACATCAAAAGCAAGTGATCTAGCAAGTAACTAAGAGTCCATGATGAAAAGGGTGCTAATACCTTCCCTTTTCATAATCTACCCCCATAACTCAAGAAACAATCTCAAAGGTCTTTCCTGTGCTTTTTCACCTTTCCTTTTGGATAAAAGAAAAGTCGGTGGCGACTCTTGCTAACTGCAACATTTGTGATAAAATGCAAAACCCTCAAGTTAGTTCTCCCACCGTATCACACTAGCAAACCTAACAAAAAATACTAAAATAACTGAACATAATACACCTTGCACATATACACCTCAAGGGTACCCCGCTTCGGTTGCCTTCAGAAAACGGTCACAATTCTCGAAACGTGAGAAGTTTTAGTGGTTGTCCTCTAGTTTGAAATATCATTAGTCCCTCGATGACCCTCTCGACGTTGCCTCAGTTAAAAGTGATCTTAGAACTTTAAGACAGTTACTAAAATTCCTTTCCAAGTTGCCTTCGTGACCGTAACGTCCCTCAAACATCCAACGATAGGGCTACCTACTCACTAATAGTAGGATATCATTGTCTAAAGGATAGAAGGAAAAGAACTACCTTTTCGAGTACAAGTAGATATCTGTTAGATGCTTGCTCAAGAAAAATAAACTTTCACACTTACAAGAGTTATCACAAAGCGAATTGCCGCCCTAAGGCATTTTCAAACTACTTTTTTCAAAACACAAAGCACAAGAAATTTTCAAAACATGAGCTAGCATCTAAGAGCCCGTAGATAACTACGGATGGAAAGGGTGATAACACCTTCCCTTTCCATAATCTACCCCTCTTACTCAGAAAAATCTCGAAAAGATCTTTTTCTGTTCTTTTCACCCTTTCCTTAATTTGGATAAAAGAAAAGTCAGTGGCGACTCTTGCTTACCGCAACATTTGCAAACACAAAATGCAAAACCAGTATAAACAGTCAGTTCTACTACCGTATCATAGAACTGGCGACTCTGCTGGGGAATAATAAAAAGTGGGGTTACCTTAGAGTCTAGTTCATTTTAAACTGCTTTACCTTGTCTGCTTTGTCTACTTTAATTTTGAGGGCTTGTTTGGGTTGTTATTATAGATCCTACACCCGTATCTGGGGCACCTTTTAGGTAAGTAGCAATAGATCGTGGGGACTGTGCAGGGTATACCGACACGATTGAAGCGATAACTATATTGATGTGACACTTTGGTTGGTACCGGTATCCTTTGAGTAGTCAAGGAGAATACGGGGCCGTTGCGTGGTGTCATGAAGCATCAACTGACCTTAGAACCTTTAATTGAACAACTTGGTCATTAGGAAGTAGTGAGATAGCCATCTTTGGTGTAGTTCTAAGTCAGTTGATACTCGATACTACACTCATTGAGATTTGACTCCCGAGTTTTGTTTGGTGGCAAGTCAGTTGTCGATCGGAACGAAACTTATGGGAAAAATCAGCGATATTAAGATCCCCTGGGACCTGGTTACTATTACTAGGACAAGTTGAGCCAACTAAACTTCAAGAGGATACTTACCTACAAACCCTATGCAAGCCTAAACCTAAGGCTTCTTGTGTGACTTGTTTTCTTTCAACTTGAACTACTTACATGGTTTTATTATCTAACAACATGATTTCCTTACAGGATTTGTTTACAGTCATTATCCAATAGCCTGAATTTCTTGCAGGGTTTACTTGCTTACACCATCTTACACTTTTTTCTTAATGTATAGCATACACATCATAACATCATCCCATAGCATCTCCTTAACCATTTCAAGGACCTCAAGGGTCTGTGATGCAGGTTATGATGAACCAGACGTCTAACAAGGGGAAAGGGGATTTATTTTCCTCTAGAAAATGCCTTCAAAAGACCATAACACAACAACCAGAGTCAGGGGTGATGACCCACTCGACATGGTGAGCTTGACTCTCGTAGAAGGACCTTAAACGATACGAAGTTCTTCAATCAAAGCTGCAAAATTCAACTTTTGACATTTTCTTGTTTGACCCGCGAGATCCTTGAAAACATTTACATATCATACATGTTATTGCATAACAGGTATTCTCCGGACAGGGTTCTTATCTTTTTGCTGTTTATTTCAGCAAAAGAAATGGCTCTTGAACAGACAGTAAAAGACTTTCAAACTCAAAACGCTCAGTTCCAACAAATGTTTCTGGCTCTGGCTAAGGGGCAGAAAGAACTAAAAAATCTCATCATCAAAGAGAAGAAGAAGAAGGCAAAGAAACCGGCTGGTATCTTGAATATGGGACGAAGACTCAGAGGACCAGTCAAGAGAGCTCTAGATCTTTCAACTCCATCAAATGAGGGGGATAGTCATGAGGATGATAACAACCCAGGGACTGATGACGAAGAAGCTGATTACTTTGAGGAGCAATATCCTCTTGCTGATGATAAATACAAACGGTTGGAGGATCGTCTCAATGCTATGGAGATTCAACAAATATTTGGCTTGGACTTTGAAGAATTATGGCTGGTTCCTGGCGTGATCATCCCACCAAAATTCAAGGTTCCCACATTTGCCAAATATGACGGGGTTTCTCGTCCTAAACTTCACTTGAGATCATATGTCAGAAAGATCCAGACTCACATTGCTGACCAAAAGTTATGGGTCCATTTCTTCCAAGAAAGTTTGGTTGGCACTCAATTGGAGTGGTTCTATCAGTTGGAAGGAACCAACATTCATACATGGGAAGACTTGGCTGTTGCTTTCTACAGGCAGTACCAATACAATGCTGACCTCGCTCCAACCCGTACTCAACTTCAAAGCATGTCTATGGGTTCTAGCGAGGGCTTCAAGGCTTACGCCCAAAAATGGAGATATCTTGCAGGGAGAGTCCAGCCTCCTCTGTCTGATAGGGAGCTGGTAGACATGTTCTTGGGCACTTTGTCTGGTCCATTCTTCAACCAATTGATTGGAAGTTCTTCAGGTGGGTTCACAAAGCTGATAATGACAGGTGAAAGAGAAGAAGCCGGTATCAAGAGTGGGAAGATTCTGATGGCTGTATCTTCTAATGCTGAGAAGAAACCATTCGGTGGCAAGAGGGAAGCTAATGATGTATATGGCTAGGAGGGACGTGCTAGAGGTAACCACAATCCATCTGTGGGGGCAGTGCTGGTCTCTAATTCTACGCTTGTGCAACAACATCAACAAGGGAATCATCATAAGGAGGTTGCACCTAAAAGACAATTCACAAAGATCAACATGTCACTGGCTCAAGCGTTACAACACATGTTGAAGGCAGGGTTGATTAGGTTAAAGGCTCCTCTATAGAACCCCAATACTTCTGCTCCCAGTTACCACCCCAATGAAAGGTGTGCATACCATTTTGATAGCCCTGGATATGATACGAATGACTGCTGGGCTCTGAATAACAAAATTCAGGATATGATTGACGCCAAGGAGATTGAATTCGACCCTCTAGAGACTCACCATGTGATCACTGCTCCTAGGCCAAATCATTGAGAGTATCTATTTCATTTGTGATTATTCAATTGTAATTTCCTTTGCTTTTCAAACAATTACTGTTATGTCAAACCTTGGTTTTCCCATTAATGCATTGCATATGTTGGTCTTGAATTATTTCATGTTCATTATATTTAAACTGCTTTCTTATCGTGATATTCAACTCTCGATTAAAAGCTCTAAGCCTTTAGAGGGAGGATGACGAAAACGATACCATAATTTCTATAATATGTTTTAGAATAGACCCCGCTGATGATGTACAGGCGTTGTTTCAAATCCTAAATAGTGGAGTTATAAGGAAGATAATCCCTAGTCAACCCCTTTGAGCCTAATAAGTAGGAGTTTTTCTTTTCACACAAATTAAAACCCTTAATCATAACCTGGGGCAGGGTAGTTTTCTCAGTTAATTCAGATGTGCATTCAATCGCATTCACCAAGGACTCCAAGAGTTGGGATAACAGTTAAACCATCTACAAAATCCCAACAAATATTTTCTCCAACAGGTACTGAGGCAGGGGCATTCTACTACAAGGTCACTGCCCTATTCTTAGCATGCAGCCTAATGATGGCAGGTGTTCTCATACCCTCGGTAGAGCAATAATCTCCAACTACTGCTCCAACATTTAAAAATTTCCTAGTGAAGTCACCAAGCTTCTCAGGATTTCCCAGCAAGATCTCACAAAATCCCCAAGCAGATTATGGAGTTTCCCTTCCCCAACAAATTTCTTCTCAAAACAACAAAACAAGAATCCCCAGCAGAAACATTCTGAATATTCCAGATTCTCTTCTAGAAATAGTGCAGATACGATCCAGAGACGGATGTAATTCTGACACTTATTCAAGACTATCATTTAGAAATGGTTCAGGTACAATCCAAAGACGGATGTCATCCTGACACTTACTCTAGATTCTCATTTAGAAATGGTGCAGATACGATCCAGAGACGAATGTCATTCTGACACTTATTCTAGACTATCATCTAGAAACGGTTCAAGTACGATCCAAAAATGGATGTCATCCTGACACTTACTCCAGATTCTCATTTAGAAATGGTGCAGATACAATCCAGAGACGGATGTCATTATGAAACTTATTCCAGACTATCATCTATAAATGGTTCAGGTACGACCCAAAGATGGATGTCATCCTGACACTTACTCCAGATTCTCATTTAGAAACGGTGCAGATACGATCCAAAGACGGATGTCATTCTGACACTTATTCTAGACTATCATCTAGAAACGGTGCAGGTACGATCCAAAGACGGATGTCATCCTGACACTTACTCCAGATTTTCATCTAGAAACGGTTCAGGTACGATCCAAAGACGGATGTCATCCTGATACTTATTTAGATCATCTTCTAAAAATAGTTCAGGTACGATCTAGAGACGAATGTCATCCTTATACTTTTTTAACACATCTCCAGATACAATCATGACATAGATTCACTCTGACAACCCTCAAATAGTTCATGGAGTTTACCTTCCCCGATAGAGTTTATTTCTCTAACAACGAAAGTTCATCTCCCAGCATTTCAACTTTAACAAATTTAAAGACCTACATTCTTCACCCCCATCAACAGTCAGGGATTTATTTTCCCAAATACAACAATACAACAATGGAACAACTCACACGTTCATACATTGCATTCATACATCATTTTTAAAAACATCATAACATATGCAACAAAAATGTGCATATCACAATCTCCTTTATTCTGAGAGCATCATGCAATTCATACATCATGACATTGCATGAAACTAACTTTACCTTTTCAGGTTAAATCAGCGGATAGACAAACACCATCAACTTATACAAAAGGTCAAAGATTAATACCCGAAACTAGACGGGAAAACTATCTATACGACCAAGTGGTATGAACTCCCGAAGCAAGACGAGTTTACCAACAAATAAAACAAGTCCCCAGGTTAATACCTGTAACCATCCAGGAGAACTATCTATGGATGACCAAATATTGATTAACACCTGTAACCAGCCATGAGAACCATCTACATAAAGAGATTAAAGATTAATACTTGTAACAAGCCAGAAAATTGTCTTTCTTTCTCAGGTCAGAGATTAATACCTATAACAAGCCAGGACAACTATCTCAGCGACCGATAATTTTCGAGTTCCAGATAAATACCTGAAACCAGCCAGGAAAACTATCTTTCTTTCTCAGGTCAGAGATTAATACTTGTAACGAGCCAGGACAACTATCTCAGCCACCGACAATTTTCAAGTTCCAGATTAATACCTGAAACCAGACAGGACAACTATCTGCGAACAACTGATTTATAGATTAATACTTGAAATAAGACAGGAAAACTATCTACACGACCCGACAGAGCAATCATACACAGGTTCCTTCTCATATATCTCTGGGTGTAGACTAACACGGACTCATCCTGGAACATCCCTACGTAGGATCTTTCTAATGAATTTTCAGGTAGCGGTTAATTCCATTATCCCCAGCAAGCTACTGTGAAGCCTGGATTTCGACCAGATAATAATTTAAGTTGCTACGAAGCCTGGAATCCGACCAGATAGTAGTTTGCTTCTCTAATTACTGTGAAGCCTGGATTTCGACCAGATAACCGTTTAAGTTACTGTGAAGCCTGGAGTACGACCAGATAATAGTTCAATTTCATTTTAATGCGAAGCCTGGAATCCGACCAGTTAGCAGTTTACTCTGTCAATTTACTACGAAGCCTGGAGTCCGACCAGATAGTAGTTTACTCTGTTAATTACTATGAAGCCTGGACTCGACCAGATAATAGTATACCTCAAATTTAAGTAGAAGCCTGGATCTGACAAGATAACAGCTTAAACTTTTCAAATCACTGAAGCCTGGACACAACCAGATAACAGTTCAAGTCACTGAAGCCTGGATTCCAACCAGATAACTGTTTGAGTTATTGTGAAGCCTAGGGTACGACCAGATAACAATTTAATTTCATATTCCCCAGTAGATTGCTATGAAGCCTGGAATATGACCAAATAATAGTCACCTTTTTTATCCTCAGCAAGTTACTCTGAAGCCTGGATTTCGACCAGAAAGCATCAAACTTTCATCTCTCCAGTCAAGAGATAGCTTCCCCAGTAGAGTAATGCACAACTGAAGTTCCTAGACTCTATTCCCCACAGAGTTTCCTCAAGCAGGAGAACTCCAGAAACCCACATTCCTTAGAGGAATCCTCCTCAGACAGCAGGAACAGGAACCCCCAAAGGGACCATGTGTGAAATCAACATCTACTTTGGATGGAATCTTTAAGCCCATCTCCGACGTCTCTCCGTCATCTTCTCCAAATGGCATTTGTAAGCCCATTCCCGCCATCATCTACCATCAGTGTTACTTCACGTGAGTGAAAATTTCTGGGCACTCTAGTGTTCAATCATCTTCCACCTTCAGATCACGAAAGGCAAACAAGCCAATCTAAATCTTTAGGTTTAAGAAGATTGAACAGGGGAAGCTCTTGTACCGCAAAATTTTCCCTCTCATGTTTTCCAAGATTTTTTCTTATATGGGTGGTCACAAGCACTTGATTAAAGAAAAATAAATTTTTTGAAGATGTACAAGGTGTCTTTTGATTGGCATTTTGAAAGGCTTCGATTGGGCATCTAGATCCTTTGAACAAGCTTGGTTTCAAAGTCTTCGATTAGGCATCTGGCACTCTTTGCTGCAGGTCTAATTCACAAGCTTTGAATGGGCGCTGGGTCCCTCTTCGATCACGTACAAATCACAAGGCTTCGACTGCTCATTGGTTACTTCAGGCTTGCCTTCAATTCACAAGGCTAATGGCCTCTACAAGTTCCTTTCGATTCACAAGACTAAAGTCCTCTTCAAGTTCCCTTCGATTCACTAGGCCAAAGGCCTCTTCATGCTTGATTTGGATCCTCTAAGTCAAAAGCTTCCCCCAACGGGCCTTCGATCCACAAGGCAAAGGTTTCTTCTATGATTTCCTTTGATGCATAAGGAAAAGACTTCCTCTGCACTTGCTCTCAAGGCCAAGACCCCTCAATACAGTTTCTGCACTATAACACACAATATGACCCCTTGGAAAAACACTCCAAAGGTCCATTCGAAGGACACACATTGAGCCATTCGAAGGAGACATATAGTTACTGGATACAAGATTATATTATGATGGGTCTTGGTCCTACATGTGGCCAGGCCCAGGCCTTTTTTGCATTAGCATTCGAAGGTGGTGACAAAAGAGGTTTTCGATGGGCCAGATTAAAGTTTCCGTTTGAGTTGTTTGAATCAAGCAGCTAGGGAAATTAGACTCAATCGAAGAAGCTTTGACGAAGGAAACTCTGAATAGATTCGAATCCAGAGTCATCAAAAAGGACAAATGTTATGATGAAGAGAATTCTGGGCAATTCGAATCAATGCAGAAGTTGACTTAATCTAGGAAACTCTGATAAGGAAAACTCTGAATTCAGAATCATAAAAAATATGAGCAACTCAAATTGACATGGATGGACTCCATCGAAGGAGATGAATCAGAGCTATTCGAAGGAGGCAATCAGATCCATTCAAAGGAGGCAATCAGAGCCATTTAAAGAAGGCAATCAGAGCCATTCGAAGGAGGCAGTCAAAGTCATTCGAAGGAGAGCTTTCAAAAGTCATATGTGTCCACATTCATTAAAATTGAAAAAAGGGACAATAAGCCATGTCTTTGGCAAAGTATTCAAAGTGATATTTATGGCCTTAAAACACCAGCTTAATGGCTGTTTATCCCTTTGTCATTTTGTCCCCTCCATCCCCTCTATATAAGGAGCACACTAGCAATCTCAAAAGAGGGGGGACATACATTAGAGAACATACACACTATACGCACACGCAGTCTCATAAGCCACACCAAAATTGTTAAAAATCTCCTGAGTAGTCCCAATCAAAGGAGTCTTCAGCAACACCCTGTCCACTCCCTAAAGTATGCAGGAAGTGTTCCCAATCACTAGCCCCTAAGCAAACATCTCCACGTCTATAAGTGCCAAATCGAAGCTTCCAACTAGTGGTAAGATTGGTAAAGAGATCAAATTTCATATGTGCATGATATATTAACACTTATGGTCAAGATTAAGGACTTGGGTTTGACACCCATGTCTGCATTTGTTTTGTTTCAAATATTTGTTGCAGAGCCAGCCTGAATAGACTAAAGCATGCAGGATCGAAGGACCTGGGTTCGATACCCAGGTCCTACATCCTTATTTGGCTAATATTTGTCTTGCAGTTTCAAATTGAAAGGCAGCATCCACCCCTGGATCGAAAAGCAAAGCATCCCTTCTTGGATCGAAAACAATCATATTCCCCTCTGGGTCGAAAATCTCATCATTTTTCCCTGAATCGAAAGGCCCCATTTTCCCTTTGAATCGAAGGAGGGTTCTTCCTTTTTTTTGTTACTTTATTTCATTTATTTATTGATTTTTTAAATTGAAAAATCATAAAAATCAAAAAAGTATTAAATAGACTTAGGTTTCTCTTAAATTAATTTTAATTTTGTAATTTAATTTAATTAATTATTTGGACATTATTTTATTAATTTAAAATCAACTAGACTTAGATTTATTTCATTAAATATTTTTCTTAATAAAAACACAAAAATATTAGAATTAGGTTAATTTCATTTAACACTTATTTTCTTAATTAAATTTAGACTTAGTTTAATTATTTTTCTTAATAAAAAATAAACAAAAAACAACCAAAAACATTTTCTTGTTTACTTAGAATTTTTAATTTTTAGACCTATCTTTCTCAATTCGCGCGTGTTCAATATTTCCTTTCTGTTTTGCTGTTTCATATTTTTGTATATGCTGATGGGATGTAATAGTTAATAGGACTTTTTTTACCGCTTTCTTTATTTTTCCTCCCACAAGTTTTTTTGTACGTTTTAAATATCCCCTTCCCTAAAGCCATGTAATAGCGTAGGATTTAAATTCCCAAATTTTAAATTTCTGCAAAATATTAACTGTTAGTAATTAGGCTTGTATGAAAAGACTAATAACAAAACGCTAGCAAACCTAAATAAAAAGACTAAAATAACTGAACATAACACACCATGCACATATACACCTCTAGGGTACCCCACTTCGGTTGCCTTCGGAAAACGGTCATAATTCTCGAAACGTGAGAAGTTTTAGTGGCTGACCTCTAGTTTGAAAGATCACAAGTCCCTCGATGACCCTCTCGACGTTTCCTCAGTTAAAAGTAATCTTAGAACTTTAGGACAGTTACTAAAATTCCTTGCCAAGTTGCCTTCATGATCGTAACGTCCCTCAAACATCCAACGATAGGGCTACCTACTCACTAATAGTAGGATAACACTGTTAAAGGATAAGAGGAAAAGAACTACCTTTTCTAGTACAAATAGATAGCTGTTAGATGCTTGCTCAAGCAAAACAAACTTTCACACTTACACATTTCAAAAACAACTTTCAAAAACATTTTCTTTTTCAACACTCTTGAGGACTGATACAGGAGTTATCACAAAGCAAATCGCCGCACTAAGGCATTTTAAAACTACTTTTTTCAAAACACAAAGCACAAGAAATTTTCAAAACATGAGCTAGCATCTAAGAGCCCGTAGATAACTACGAATGGAAAGGGTGCTAACACCTTCCCTTTCCTTAATCTACCCCCTTACTCAGAAAATTCTCGAAAAGGTATTTTTTTGTTCTTTTCACCCTTTCCTTAATTTGGATAAAAGAAAAGTCGGTGGCGACTCTTTCTTACCGCAACATTTGCGAACATAAAATGCAAAACCAGTATAAAGAGTCGGTTCTGCCACCGTATCACACACTGTTAAGGACCTTTTATATATTCCCGCAATTTTATGGCTTGTTTGACTTGGGTGATATGCTCCCCTTAGATACGGCTTGACCTATGGTCTGATGCTTGGTTGCTTGTCTATGGCGGGACCTCCTCCTTTTACTACTTGGCTTGTACCTTGTAGGTGTTTGATTTTCGAGTGATTCTCAAGCTTTTGTTTGTTCGGATGTTTTACCATCTGTTTGTTTTCTTTTTATCACAGGATATGTGACATATTTTGTCATCCTTTCCCGTACTTTCTCGTATGATAGTATGATTCCCCTTGCATATCTTTTATGAGTTATTTGCCATGCTCCCTTAGGATCGTCCGCTTAGGCCAGTTTTTGAGCTAGATATTAGGACAGGTATCCATGCATGCTAACATAAGGTAGAGATTTCCCTTTCAAAACTCAACCTCAGGGTCAACCATTGTATGATAACATTAGGGCTAGAGATTAGGATAATATCCCTTAGTTGTTTCCATTTCTTTGCATATTGCATCTTAAAACTAAAATTTTTTTCTTGGCAAATCATAAAACATCTCTAATGAACTTAAATACTTCTTCTAGGTAAAAAATATAAACCAATCTTAATTGTTTGTGCGCCCTTTAGTTTTGTCCTAAATCTAAGTGTGGATGTCTTGTCATCTTTGCCATGATATTTTGCCATCATTTTTGCCGATGTCTCGCCATCGTATATGTTTGTTATCTTACCTTGATTCTCAATATCATTGTTAGGTGTGATGTTTTATCATCTAAATTGAAATGTTTTGCCATTCGTGCCATGATATTTTACCATCTTTGTGCCAATTTTTCACCATTGCATATGTTTGTTGTCCTACTTTGATTCTCAATATCATTGTTTGGTATGATGTTTTATCATCTAAACTTTGATATTTTGCCGTCTTTGCCCCTATATTTTACCATTTTGTTTTGATGTTTCTCCACCGCATATGTTTGTTATCCTACTTTGATTCTCAATATCATTGTTAGGTGTGATGTTTTATCATCTAAGTTTTGATATTTCGTCATCCCCTCCCTGATATTTTGATATCTCTTTTGTCGATGTTTCTCCATTGCATATGTTTGTTATCCTACTTTGATTTTCGATATCATTATTAGGTGTGATGTTTTATCATCTTATCTGATATTTTGCTATCATGTTGATGTGTTATCATCTTATCTGAGTTTGTGTTGCTAAGTGATCTCTTGTCGTCCTTATTTTGATGTTTCATCATCGTTATCTGATGTTTTGTCGTATTTGCTGTTTTGCCATCTTGATTGTTTCTTTTGTCCTTTTTTTTAATTAAAAAAATACAAACCAACCAAAATACATGAGCCGAACTACGGCTGCTCTGATTCCTTAAAAGGGATACGTAGGCATTGGGGTAGAGCCTGAACAAGCACAACTTTTATTTTCCCTACATTATTTTATCCTTTATTTTACATGCATTCCCTATTTGCATTCTCTTTTAGCTCTTAAGCTTAGATATATATATATATATTTACACACACTTAGATTAGAACAAACAAGAGTGGATACCGTAGAATACTACGGGCGTGTAGGGTGCTAATACCTTTCCCTTGCGTAACAGACTCCCTTACCCGATCTCTCAGTCGCAAGACCGTGAATTCTCCCTTATCAAGTTTTCTTGATGTTTACCTTTCCCTTCATGTGGGATAAAAGACGTTCGATGGTGAATTCATTGATATAGTTATTCGTTGACGGTTCAACCGATTGTTTCATGCATCAGTTGCATTTTCTGGAAGTGCAACCGGAACATAACCATCGGTAACAAACTCAAGAACATCTTGAGCATCAAACAACACACACATCTTAATCATCCATCTATTCCAGTTCTTGTCATCGAAAACAAGAAATTTGGTACTCAGACTATCGTTTCTGTTCATCTTTAACCTTATAAAAATCACTCAGATCTCACTAAACACAGTGTTTCCCAATCCCGCAGAATCAGAAAATGTGATTCTGTTCTGATTTTGTTCAAGATTCAAACACGAATTGAAGAACAAAAATCAATCACATAACTCCTCACCATTTCACTCGTGTCTCCCGTGTTTCCTCGTGGATCCGAATCGGAGCTCTAGATACCAAATGTTAGTGCACAAGATGATGAAGACCAGAAAAGAATAATTAAGAGAATATATTTATTGCTATGCAATGACGACTACAAAAGCTGTAAGAAAGAATATATTAAATGACATCAATCATTAGTCTATTTATACACAAAGTAAAATTCCACATAGGCCCTAATAGAATAAACCTAATAGCTACGTTATTAAAACAACTAGAAATACTAAATTACCCTTAAAAAATTCTCTCAAGTACTGAATCTCTTTCTCATCCAAACTCTACTTCTCGCATCATTACTGACTTGAGCGTAAGAGTAATAACCTTGTAGGTTATCCATCTCTCCTCCACATTGAAACCTTAAACCACAACAACATACCACAAGTTCATCCCCTTAGATCATTACTCAGTTCTAGAGAAGAACATTGACATCGTCTGTGAGAATCAACCTTTGATTCCTCTAATTTCCATGATCCGCCATTTTTTGATTTGATTTAATAAGATCTAAATCTCGTTCAATTAAGTATAGATCTATATCTCTAAGTTATCTTCCTAAATTTTGAAGTCAAACTCTTCCTGCCAAATATACCAGATGATGGCAATATCAAAATCCACTCGTTCCACCATTCAACAATAACTTGCTACAACTGCTAAAGTAGCAAGAAATTCTCCTACATATCCTACAAGGATTTACGAAAAAATCTCAACAACTAATCCTTTAGTTCCTCCACCATTGAATATTATTCAACCTGGGATAAACTACAAAACCTCTCAATTTCCTCCATTCGTCAGATTTGCTCCAAAATTCCACATTGGCAAATGTGACACCCTAAAACCCAAACTTTTTTAAAACATAATTTTGTATAATATTTATTTAATATAATATACATGACATAACATCAACTCAAAATAACATCATATATCTCATATATGAGTACTTGTTCAAACATTGGATCAAATAGAGAAATTTGAGAGTGAATCCCGACCCCGATGTCACAATGTGACACCCTAAACCCCAATAAAAATTATTTATGGATAATATTACATAGTTTGTAAAATAAGTAATTATAAAATCAAAAGGGTATCACATTAACATGGATAACATGAAAATTTCTCATAAATGAATACCTTGATCAAAACATAACAACAAACATAATAATTCCAAGCTATGAATCCCAACGCCAATGTCAAAATATCAATGCCTTATTACCAATTTAAACTAAATAGATGACTTAATAGTTCAGAAAAACATAAAATTAAAGTAAAACTAATGAAATGATCTTCTACACCGTCTTCTATAAGACACTGCAAACGACTACTCCTCAGTCTCGATCTGATAATACTATGCATATAGGTTCACATTGGAAAACATAAAATCAGAGGGGAAAAATACATTTTATTACATGGTATAATACAATCAAAGGGTGTGATGACACTTTATCATTATATATATCCAATTGAATAAATGGAGAAAATCGAGCCAAAGATCACTTAATTTCATGAAGAACAGCTCAAGAACAGAGTAAAACGGACAAAGTATGAAGAAATAAAGACTTGGGAAAATTTTGGCTAAAAAGGACCAAGAGCGTGTCAACATTGGAAAAATCGTGTACGTATCACACGCGTGATACTGAAAAGGAAATACATGTACCAACTACTGGATTTATGAAGCAAGAATCACACCCAATCGTGTGCATGATGTGTTTGGACATATTGCATTGCACACGATGTAGCCTATCGTACGAGCGATTGGCCTTTTTCTAGACAGTTTTCTGACGCCCGCTGACAACATAAAAAAGGTATTTTTAACACTTTTTCAAGGGTTCGGCAATTTTACATCGAGGGGGATGATTTACAACACCAAGAGTCATATTCGAAGCGCATTTGAGGCCATTTGAGGCTAGTTCTTCAAGGGATAGCTTATACAAACCTCTTATTATTATTTGGTATTGTAATTTATTCATTATAAGTAGCTAAATTTCTTTAGGTTAGGTTACAATGAACATATTTTAATTACTGTTAGGACATATGTTTGATTTGTTATTGCATGAATAATTTTAGTTATAATTTTATTCAATTGCTTCTTGTTCGTAATGCTTTTTATGTGAGATACTCTTTAATTTGATTTTGGATACATAGGGAATACTGACCATTAGTCTATGTGTTGGACCTAGGGAAATTGTCATACTCATGCTGATTGAATAGGAATAGGGAACCTCGAGAATTAGAGGAAGGAAAAGTAGGGGATTTGAGTGTTGGACCTATATGTTGGGCCTAGGGCAATCTGGCACAGGAAGTAGAAGTAGAGGATTTGAGTGTCTCTTCCGATAGTGAATCATACAAAGAAACAAAAATGGAAAATGTACCACCACTCTAAATGATAGGGGGCTACTGTAAGAGAACCGACACAGAGAAAATCTCTAGAGGTTTTATACCCGCTGAATCTGCTAGCTTTGATATAAAAAATTCTATTCTTTCAGGTTTACGTGATAACCCTTTTGATGGGAATGGAATTATGGATCAGTGGAAGCATCTTACACGCTTCCATGAAACAACTTTCATGTGTATACCAACTGGTATAAGTGAAAATAAGGTAAAATTTGAGGTTATTTGGATTCTCATTGACCGGCAAGGCGAAAGATTTGTTGCTATGCCCTCTTAATGGTACTATTGGAACATGGAGAGAGCTAGAGGAAATATTCCTTGAAAGATTCTTTACCACTACATAATTCACTAAAAGGAAAGCCGAAATCATGAATTTCGAGCAACAAGATACAAAATATATGTATGATGTATGAGAAAGATTTAAATTGTTATTACGCAGGTGCTCAAATCATAACCTGGACAAAATGGATTAAATGCAGAGTTTTATCAAAGGTTTATGGCTGCAAACACAAATGTTGGTAGATGCTTCTGCGGGTGGCACCATTAGATCAATGGCTGAATCTCAGGTAAGGGAGTTGATTGAAAAATGTGTTTGAATGAATACCAATCAAAAAGTGAAAGAGCTGTTAAGGCTGAAGCTATAAGTACAACGAAAGGTATAATAACTTTATATGCTCATACCATTTTATTAGCTCAAATTAAATTGTTAAATAAAAGGCTAGCTAAAAACGGCCTAAATCAAGCTAATGTGAGTCAGGAACAGGCACAAAAGTGTGATTTTTATGGAGAAGGACATGACAACGAAATGTGCACCACATAGGGCTCTATCGAAGAAGACCAATTTGAGAATTATCAAAGGAATAATCCATATTCCAACATATACAATCCAGGTTGGAAAGATCATCTAAACTTCAAATATAGAAATAATCAAACACCAACCACAAACCATAATGCTCAACAAGCTCCAGCTCAAAGGAAACTGTCTCCTCTGGAAGAGACAATTCAAATGTTCATTCAAGCAACTCAAAATAGCTTTTAACATGTAAGCAAACAACATGAAACCATGAGTAAGAACCATGATGCACCCTTAAAAAATTTGGAGATGCAAATTGGTCAACTTTCCTGATAAATTTCTGTTTTACCTAGTTCTAGTGGGGGATTCCTTGGTAATGTTGTAGATACTCCCAAGAATGAAGCTTGCAATGCTGTGGAGACAGGGTAAGGTAGGAACACTGAGGTGAAACATGATGAAATAATGGCAAAATTAGGAGTTGAGACTGAAAAGGAAGTGAGTGAAAATGCGACAGAGTCATATGAGAAGGGACTCACCCTTGATCAGTTGATAGACAAAAACTCACCCTTGAGGATGACTAAGAAGCAGATTTTGAATGATCCTAATTCTGAGTTGTCCTCTTATATCAAGCCACTATATCCTATCTTGAAAAAGAAACTAGATGTGGAAGATGAAGTTGGGTTATATAAATAATTCAAAGAGATGGTTGCTAAGTTGCAGGTATTTATTCCCTTTAATGAATTTTTGGATCTAAAGCCTAAATATGCTATATTGTTGAAGGAATTCCTGGGTGGTAGAAAGAATAAAAAGGAAAGTGAACAGGTGGACGCACCAGACAAGTGCAATCTTGTATTGCATATAAATATTCCACCCAAACAGAAGGATCCAGGTAAGTTCATTACCCCTTGCAATATTGGGGAATTTAAATTCCCACATGCATTATGTGATTTGAGATCGAGTATCAATATGATGCCTCTAAAATAACTACGAAATTATATTTGGGGGGAGCCGAAACTAACTGATTTGACTCTCACCTTAGTTGATCTTTATGTTACTGATCTGTCTGGAATATTGGAAAATGTTTTTGCATCTGTGGATGGTATAGTTTTTCTTTCAAATTTTATAGTGTTGGATATGAAGGTTGACACCTAGAATTCTCTGATTCTTAGAAGGCCATTCTTGACAATTGGTAAGGCCCTAATTTATGTTGAATTAGGAGAGCTCGTGTTACAGTTTAATGATGATCATGTCATTTTTAATGTGTGTGAATGGATGAGTTATGCCAATGACTTGGAAACATGTTACCAAAGAATTTGTCTTCACAGTTCCCCACTGTCGTCCTCACGTGTGGGTACGTCTGCATCTAATTACAATGGAATTAGGATAATTCTTACCATACAAAATTGTTGATACAAGAGAAGTGTTTAAGAGAAACTCCACAAACCCTAAGCTTGTTGTTTATTGAACCCCTTCTCCTCTTTTGATATTGATAAAGACCAATACACAATAGATGCAAATTGACTATCTGGATCTTGCTACTTCTTTGCGCTCTTTATCTCCAAAGCTTTCACACACCGTCAATTTCAATCTATTTCAACATAAGACTTCAATTGTAATCCACCGTTCTTCCGCTACTTCCTTTGCGTTCTTTATCTCCAAATGATCCCTTGCATTCTTTATCTTCAAAGGACTTCAGTTGGCCACAATTACCTCTCAAACGTATTGCACGAAAACCCCCAAATCAACCAATGATCATGGAGGAAAAACACGATGTTTTTCCTGGATGAGAACCCCTACAAAGCTCAACCCAATACACAATTGGACACTATTAATTCTCGTCTAGATGACACCCCAATAGAACATTGCTATAATGTAATGTCAATGTGTATGCATATATTGGAGGTTCAAGATGAAGAGAGAAATAGGCTAACTTATGGTTTCACCAAGTTATGAATGATACATGAAAGAGTATTTATAGTTTTGGAACTTTTAAGGAAAAAGGGGTAGATTTGGAATAAAAAGATTTTATGAAACTTGACCAAACAAACAGTATGTGTCGAATTAAGTATCATATGTGTCGTCACATACATAATTTTTAAACTGTATGTGTCGATCTATAACAGGTTATGTGTCGACCGAACCAAGTCAGTGGCTACATGCTTTAAAATGATAGTAAATATGTCGAACTGAAAACTTATGTGTCGACACATGAATTAAGAATTTATGTAATTTCAGAAATGCTTCAGTATGTGTCGACTTGAATGATTGCATGTGTTGACCCGTGATTTGCAAAAGCCACATGCTTTAAAAATGAGTTGCATGTGTTGACCTGAAAAAGCGGATGTGTCGACACATGCAGTAAAAAATTATGCAAAAAATTATTTTTAATAGCTTAGATCAATTTTAAAATGCTTTAAAATGATTCCTAAGACCTCTAATGCAGAGGAGTGCCACAAGACATAAGGATACCGTCCAATGTTCAGAAGTGCAAGCTTTTCTTAATTTTGACATCATTCAAAACATTTGACGATGAAGTTTGTACTCACATCTTAGGGGTAAAAATTAGGGTATGACAACAACCCCTATTTAAGTTTCTTCTATTCGAATATATGAAGACTAGAATTATTCGTATCAGCAGGATTGAAGATACTTAAATAAAAAGACCTGACATTTAGCCCTAAGATGTCACACAATGCTTATGATATGAATTCAAATTATTGGACCCCGCGAGGAATACAATCCGGGAGACACACTCTGTGGGGAATTACAAGTCTACTTTTGCTAGAGAAAAAACTTAAAGGGAGTCTGACAGGAAGAGATAAATCACTGAAGAATGACACAACACCATGAGTGCTTACGTTGGGGATAACCCAAAGCTTAGCCAGAGGTGAAAGGGATAACAACCTACAATGGATAAATTCATTGGGGAAATGCAGCAAGAAAAAGGAATACTGAGCCTTCTGAGGAATAAAACCCGGAGTAGTCAGTCGGGAACAAGGATCACTACCAAATCATAGATGAAGGTAGGAAACATGATCTGGACATACTACCAACTCATAATTGAAGGCAGTAGACAAGATATTACATACTACCAACTCATAGTTGAAGGTAGTAAATACGATAAGACGTAATTCTAACTTATAGTTGAAGGTGGTAAACAAGATAATACTGACTCACAGACGACGAAAAAGAAATAGGTAATACTGGCTCATAGATGACAGTATACTACCAACTCATAGACGAAGGTGGTGACAAGATTGAATTGATAATAAGCTTCCCATAATTTCTGGTTTTCCACCTGGAACGGGTCTCAACTTCTTCTTTAACCAAGTATTCCACCTGAAAAATGTAACAAACCACCCATAACTTCTGGTCTTCCACCTGGAACGAATCTCAACTTATTTTTTAACCAAGTATTCCACCTGGAAAGGGTAAAAAACCTCCCATAGCTTTCGGTCTTCCACCTGGAATGGGTCTAAACTTATTCTTTAACCAAGTGTTTCTCATGGAAAGGGTAACAAACCTCCCATGATTTTCGGTCTTCCACCTGAAACGAGTATCAACTTCTTCTTTAACCAAGTATTCCACTTAGAAAAAGTAACAAACAATATTTTCTTCGACTTTTGGTCTTCAACCTGAAGCGGTCTTCACTTGCTGGAGATATAATTCTAATTAGGTATTGCAACATGCTTCTCAAATAAAGAGACAACCACCTGTTGGAAAATAAACCTTTGGTTAACTTATTTGTTGAGACATAACAAGCTTCTCTCCTGGGGAATACCTGAAGAACTTGCTATTTACTGCAGAAATATGAATTTGATCTACTAGGAACAAATAAGCTTCTCAAATAAAGATACTTCAACTTGCTATTGAACAAGATCTCAGATATATTGCCAGATCGATAACTGTTGGGGAATAAATTCTTCACTCATTGAACATGTCTTCTCTACTGAGGATAACATGATCCAAAAAGGTGAAAAACATGTCTTCTTCAACATCTAGGTTTCCACCATAGAGAAATAAAAAATTGTTGCAGGGGACCAAAGTTCAATCCAAGGACGAATTGGAGAGAAACAATCAAATAAGATTCTACCCGATCAGGAATGAACTCGATCGGGGATTTATTCCATCCAGATAATGAGCTGGGATGGAAAAACTAAAACCTGATTCTTCCACAAGGCACAATCTCAGTGGGGATATAGAAAAATGACTTTCTCTTTGGGGAAATGTACCACCAAGAAAGTGGATTTAGAGATAACAGGGTACCAATAGGTAACTCTTACCCGACTCGAGGGGATGTAAATGAGCACATATCTTAAATCGGCTATGCATAATGATGCTTTTATGAATGTTTGAATGTATGCCATGCTATGTTTATGCTGACAAAACAACTCATTGAACAAACTCGGAAACCAAGATATCAATGAACTAAGTACTCAGAAAAATATTAGCTAGATGGAGACCCTGCCACAAAGCTTGTCATCTGCTTCACGGGGGACAAAATATCTGCTTGAGAAACTTTAGAATAAAATCTTTAGAAATCGACATTCTTCTGAGGGAATAGAAAATTCTACTCGCTTTTTGATGAGAGAACCCAAAGTAACACTGCCACAATAAACTGTCTGGAAGAAATCCAATATCCGATCAAAAGTCTCGGGGAAAATAAGTTTATCAAATCAAGGAAATTCACAAGAGAATTATCATAAACCACTGCACTGGGGGAGTATGAGTTATGCGCTTCGTGACTTTGATCATCTTCAAACAACCGTATACATTCCTTTTAATTTATTCAAAAAGTCAAATAAAAATGTTTTATAATTTTAAAAAACATGTTTATTATTAAACCTTCGTTTCAATTATATAAGAGTTGAAATTAATTGGGAAAAGATCAGGATTTTATTGATAAAATGGTAGTTCACAAAATTCGTAACCCCATGGATCATTACAAAGTTTAGAAAATGGTAAATGAAAAGGCTACATTGAAATATAATGATCCTATTCTCCCTAACAAATTTGAATTCCCCTAATATAGCTTTCGATAAGAGAATTTTAACTAAGACTTTCTGATGATGATGTTGTTGCTTCAAGTGATCAAGCCTTCCCTAATGTAGTTACTTTCCATAAAATCTCAAACTTTTACCTAGATTGCCCATTCGGGATTTCAATCTACCATGATGAATTATTTCTGTTTATGTCTCAAATTTTTGCCTGGACCACCCTTTCAGGTTTCAGTCCACCGAGACACTCATTTTTGCCTAAGCCTCCCCTTTGGGGTTTCAACTTAGCGAGTTATTCTTTTGATTATTTAGGAAAAGTATTTCTTGACTGCACCGACATTCACCAGACGAGGGAGCTCCTCACAATCCATAGTTGTAAGAACCAATGCACCTCTAGATAAGGATTTCTTGACAACATACGAGCTTTCATAATTGGGAGTCCACTTGCCTCGGGAATCATTATGGATAAACAAGATCTTTTTGAGCACGAGGTCATGTTCTTTGAATTCACAAGGACATACCTTCTTATCAAACACTTTCTTCAGCCTCCTCTGATACAACTGACCATAACATAAGGCTATCATTTTTTTGTCTTCCATTAAGTTTAACTGGTCATATTTTTTCTGACACCATTCAACATTGTCAACTTGGCTTCCATCAAAAATCACATTGATGGGATATCAACTTCTATAGGGAGCAGTGATTCCATTCAATAAACTAAAGAGAAAGAGGTTACCCCTGTTGGAGTATGGACGAACATCCGGTATCCATGAAGAGCAAAAGGGAGCATCTCATGCCAGTCCTTGTAGGTTACAATTGCCTTCTGAAGAATTTTCTTGATATTCTTATTTTCCTGTAAGGTGAATAATTGTGATGTTCAATCTTGAAGCTTTCATAGAGTTCCCTTATCATCTTGTTGTTTAGATTTGAACCATTATCAGTACTGATCTTACTTGGATTTCCGTATTGGACGATGATTTGATTCTTGATAAATCAGACCCCCACTTGTTTGGTCACATTGGTGTTTGATGTTGCATCAACCCATTTGGTGAAGTAATCAATAGCTACTAGAATGAAACGATTTCCATTTGAAGCTTTGAGTTTAATCATACCAATCATGTCAATTTCTCACATAGAGAATGGCCACGGAGACGAAATAACATTGACTAGACTCAGAGGGACTTGCACATTATTTGCATAAATATGACATTTATAACACTTCTTGACAAATTGAAAACAATCTGATTCCATTGTCAACCAATAGATGCTTTCTCTAATCATCTTCTTAGCCATAGAATGCCCATTGGCATGAGTACAGAAGGACCCTTCATGAACTTCTTTCATTAACATGTTTGATTTGTGTTTATCCACGCATCTAAGCAAGACCATGTCGTAATTCCTTTTTTTATAACACATTTCCATTGAGAAAGAAGTTGCACGCTAATCTTCTCAAGGTCTTCTTATCTTTACTAGATTCCCCAAATGGGTACTCTTGACTCTGGAGGAAACACTTGATGTCATGATACCACAGTTTACCATCCTCTTCTTCTTCTGTCGCAAACACATGAACAAGCCTATACAGACGTTTGTTTGTGATTTGAGGTACTTCATTATAGACATTTACCCGATACATGGAGGACAAAGTAGCTAAATCATATTCCATTTAACTCTCCTTGCGAGGTATATGATGGAAATTTACTATTATGTTTTGGTTTGTTGGCTGCATTTTGTTAAAACAACTAGTTTAACAAGATGTTGGACAAGATGCCATGACATATTAGTATGACATTATAGTTGTGACGTTTCCAGTTTTAGAATATTTGTTTTGTGGTTTAGAAGATTTGATTGTTGTTCCTTGTGGACCAAGCAACACATTTGGATATTTAATTTACTGAAGATTTGTTTCAAGCCATAAATATCATAAGATTTAGTTCTCAAAATAGAATGTCAAAACATTATTGAGAACATATCTTTCAGCACCAGAAGATTTGATTTGATTTGATTTGATTTAATTTGTAGAATGTTTGTTTGGTCAGATTTAATATTCAAGCCTAGATGCTTTTGTGACTATAAAAAGAAGAATTGTAAACCTAAAGACTATACAAAACTACACATGAGAGTATATAATTTAGGGTTTTGTATTTTTATTGTTCATTGTGAGCCACTCTTATAACTTGATGATACATGAGTTGGACTCTTTAGTTGAGTTGTAATTTATGAACCACTCATAAGCTATGAAGCAGTAGTGTGTTTTGTTTAATTGGAAGTGTATCTTCTATTTTTATTGTCTTGATTGTAATTGTCACTGGTTTGTGACTGTGTGGAGTGGAAGGGGTCTCATATCTAGGAGTTCCTAGGTAGAAATTGCATGGGTAGTGATTAGGTGAGAAGTTTGTAAAACAGGGGTTATTCAAAACTTAAAACTAATACTATTATTGTGGATTTCCTTCCTAGATTAGATGCTCTCAGATGTAGGTGAAGTTGCATCGAATTGGGTTAACAATTGAACTGTGTTATTTACTTTCTGCATTATTTCTTGTTATTAACTATCTGGTTTATGATGTATTAACATTGTATTCGATGTTTGTTCGATAATGTGACAGAATTCATTGACTTTATCAAAGAAAGGCAACAACCTCCTAGCATAATCTTTATGGGATCAAACCCGGATGACAATCTTCCCATTCACCTTTGATCTAATTGATAACTAATGTTGAATCCCCAAATACGTTGAGGATCTTTATCTTGAGATTAATAGCTTCTTCAAGGCCTAGGATACACGTTTCATATTCTTCCATATTATTCATACAATCAAAAGATATCCTTATAGTAAAATGGATATGAGAACCTCGAGGAGTGATTATAATTTCCATAACTCCATTACCATATGCATTAGAGGCTCTGTCAAATACCAAACCCCATTGGGATCCAGGTTCTGGTCCTTCCTTAGGACCTGGTTCATCATAATCGTTAGCTCTAATGGCAATAACATCTTCATAAGGAAAGTCAAACTTGATAGGCTGATACTCTTCAATCGGTTGATGAGCCAAATGATTCGCTAGTATGCTTTCTTTAACAACTTCCTAAGTATGACATTTAATGTCATATTCTGATAGCAACATCTGCCAACGGGAAATTCTTCCTATCAATGCAGGCTTCTCAAAGATATACTTGATAGGATTCATTTTGGATATCAACCAAGTAGTATGATTCAACATATACTACCGGAGACGTCGGGAGGCTCATGCCAAAGCACAGCAAGTTTTCTCAAGTAAAGAATGTCGAGATTTACAATATGTGAACTTCTTACTCAGGTAATAAACAACATGTTCTTTCCTAAATGTCTCATCTTGTTTTCTGAGAACACACCCCATCGATCCTTCTAAGACTGTCAAATACATAATCAAAGGTTTCCCTTCCATAGGCGGGATCAAAATAGGAAGCTTAAGAAAGTAATTTTAAATACTATCAAAATCTTTTTGACAATCTTCATTCTACACAATACTCTTATCTTTACAAAGCAACTTGAAGATTGACTCACAAGTGGCTGTCATGTGAGAAATGAACATGGAGATATAATTCAAACATCCGAGAAATCCTCTGACTTGCTTTTCTGTTCAAGGTGCAGGCATGTCTCAAATGGATTTGATATTATCTGGATCCACTTCTATACCTTTTTGACTGATAATGAAACCCAAAAGCTTCCCACAATGGACACTGAAAGTGCATTTGTTTGGATTCAGGTGGAGTCTACTTCCTCAAATGTTGAAACAATTTCAGCAAGTATTCCACATGATCCTCTCCAGTCTTAGACTTGGAAATCATATCATCAACATATACCTCAATTTCCTTGTGCATCATGTCATGGAATAAAGTAGTTATAGCCCTCTGGTACGTAGCACATAATATTCTTCAAGCTGAAAGGCATCACTCTGTAATAGAATGTTCCCCAAGGGGTGATAAACGTTGTTTTTTTTTCATGTCCCAGGCACCATCTTAATCTGATTATACCCAGAAAATCTATCCATAAAGGAGAAAACATTGAACTTGGTTGTATTGTCTATAAACATATGTGGCAGATGAAAATCATCTTTCAGACTAACTTAATTCAGATCTTTGTAGTCTACACACATTATAACTTTTCCATATTTCTTTGGATTTGGCACGATATTGGCCACCCATTAAGGATAAGTAGACCTGACAAGGAAACTAGTGTTAATCTATTTCTGCACTTCTCCTCTAATCTTGACAGCCATGTTAGGATGAGTTATTCTTAACTTTTTCTTCACTAGCAGACATTCTGGTTTAAGCGGTAGTCGGTGCTCTATAATATCAATATCCAATCCTGGCATATATTGATACCACCAAGAAAACACATCTACATACTATTTCAACATCTTTACTAACCTTCTTTTGACATCTTCACTAAGCAGTGCCCCAATCTTGACTTCTCTCTTGTTCTCTTCCGAACCCAAGTTGATCAGTTCGACAAGTTCTTTGTATGGATGAATGGTCTTATCCTCGTGCTCAAGCAACCCAATAATTTATTCTAGAATCTCATTGTCTTCCTCACTCTTTTCTTATGCTCCATATACATGGAATTCAAAGTTGAGAGAGGGTGCATGGTCATTGTTTTCAACGAGTTTATTATTTATTAACATGCATAAGATTTATGCTTTGTTTTAGAAAATAGACATTGAAAGTGATATACAAATAACTGAAATTATTTTAACAGGTTTTTTAGTTACCATTTTCCAGAAAAATGCAAAAAATGAAAAAAACACACTGGATAACAAAATGATTTTTATTAACGATCTTAAAATTTGAAACAAAGTTTGCCCGTACAAAGTCACTTTCACCTTGGAAAGAGTGAAAATAATTATTAGGAAAAATACAAAACAAATTACTTTGACACATGAATGACATTAAAAACATCCACGGTAGTCCAACTCAGAGTGCTAGTCTCTCCATGCGTCACAAAGCAAGGCCACTCTGGTTCTGAATCAACTTTGGTGATAGCAGCAACATATAGATTTCCAGGGTGTATAAAGTCTACACCATGGAATACCTCTTGACTATGTATGATAACAACTTCATGCTTCAATGGTCTTCTAGCCATATAGGGCGAGAACTTAAACCAACTTTGTTCTTCTTCTCAGGATGCTTCATAACTTGTCCTTAACATTTTGGTTGACCACTCTTCACTACCTGTTGTGTTACTTTAAATGAAGAGATGGATTCCCCACTATTAACATTGACTATATCAAGGGCTTGGAACTGAGTCCCAACAACCTCTTCATCTGCATCTATATATTTGAAAGAAGAGAGGTGACTGACCAATAAAGCTTGCTCACCGTAAACAATTACTAGCTTTTCATTCTTGACAACTTGAGTCTCTGATGAAGATTTGACATTACTACCCCAACATCAGGTATCCAAGGTCTTCCTAATAAATAACTATACGCTGGGTAAATGTCCATCTCTTGAAAATGGACTTGGAAAACATGCGTCCCTATCAACATTGGGATCTACTTCACCGATTATTATTCTCTTGGAACCATCTAAAGCTTTGACTACAACCCCACTGCATCTTATAGGAGCACCTTGATAATCCAACTCAAACAAAGTTGCTTTCGGCATAACATTGAGCAACAAACCTATGTCCACTAAGACATTGGGAAAGGAGTCTTCTTGACATTTTTTAGATATATGAAACACATAATTATGCTTTCTACCTTCATGCGTTAGCTCTTCATCACTGAAACTCAGTAAATTACATACAATAATGTCTCCTAATACACCATCAAATTGATCCACTTCCACATCATTATCTACATAGGCTTGTTCTAACACCCTCATCAAAGTTTTCTGATGAGCCTCAAAGCTCAACAACAAAGATAACACTGATATTTTTGACGGAGTATGAAGTAGTTAATCTACCACCTTGTAATCACTTTTTCTAATTAACCTCAACAATTCTTCAGCATCATCATTCTTCTTTGGTTCATTAGCCTGACCAATAACCACATGCTCTTGATAAGGATATTTACCATGCACATTCTTACTTGCTGACACAGAATCAACCTTTCGGATAGGTGTTGGAGAAAACATACATCCATTCTAGTCATTATACTGATGTATACTATATTCTCGATAGACCATCTGATTCAATCATCACATCCTTACCATCTCCCAACATAGTGTTATTATACTACCAAGGAACAACAAAATGTCAGATTTTCATAGAGAATCGGCCTAGGAAAATAAATTATCAATGGAGTCACATCATTCTTCTTACTCTGGTAAGTGATTTCCAAAGGCTATGGAATATCAAACTAAGGAACGATAACAACTACCTCATATTCCCTACACTTAGTTCTAACTTGCAACACCCCCTGATTCATCAAGTTCTGAATATCTTTCTTCACCAAACTTCATCCTTCCAGATTCTCCTCACACAACTAGCAATCTGTATGATCACCTCTGAACAACCCGACTTTGCATAACTTGGCATGCTTGTAGATGGTACACTATGTTATGGTAAAGGATTAACTTACAAATTAGGTCCGACATCTCGGAACTTCAACATACCACTTTGTCGCAGTGAAAAATCAAGGAGACCAAGCTATTGAGAAACTTGACTCACAAAGACTTTAAAAAGTCACCACCGAACTTTATTGTTTCCAAGGAAAAGGGAAAAGATCGAAACCCTATTATTTAATATGAAATGCAAGAAGTAAAGAATAAAAGAAAAGCACGAAGGAGAGATCTAAGGTACATGGGTTAGTTTATACAAAGGGAAGGTATTAACACCCTATGCATTTGTAGTACTCTACATAAACCTTTTATATTATCTATTTTTTTTTGTTAAATTTACTTTCTTGTAAAATATTATAGTGATTAGAAAATAAATATGTTTTATTATATTTTTGTTTGGAAAGACATAGTCTTATATCTACGTAATAATGAAGGATCAAAACCTCATAGTTCAGGGTAA
The DNA here is from genome assembly GCA_948472305.1 of Vicia faba. Lineage (NCBI taxonomy): Eukaryota > Viridiplantae > Streptophyta > Magnoliopsida > Fabales > Fabaceae > Vicia > Vicia faba. The sequence continues at coordinate 707,441,833 of OX451740.1, forward strand.
AAATAATAAAATAGTTTGTTGTGGTTGATTTTAGGAGAGGAGATATTTCATCATCTTAAGGAGAATGCTCAACTAATGGCACCACAAGTATGAGAAGATGGATCTTACATCAACATAAAGGAAGGGCTACTAACTTGGATATAAGATCAACAAGTTTCCACTAATTTCCTTATGTGGAAAGAATCAAAATTTACTTTAATCATTACTATGGGAATAGAAGAATCATAGCTCAACTATGAAGAGGATTTATATCTAATCTCTTTGAGAAAATTTTTTAAATTGAAAAGCCAAGTGGAAAAAAATATTTGAGTGAGGTTGAATCACTTTTAGTCTTTTGAAATTGTTTTGATATGTTTAAGTATATTGATGAATTTATTTTAAAAAAGTTTTGAAAATGCAATGACATAAAGTCAAGGTTTTTATACGAAAGTGGTGAAAGTTTGAAAATTGATTTTAGGGTTTAAGTACAAAAGGTTTTTAGAGTACATAAGGATGCATAGGGTAAACACCAACAATTACAAGGATAACACACAAGGGAAAACACACAAGGATAAACCTAAGACAATGCACATGCATATGACTATAAAGTCAACAAAACTATCCATTTTCCTTGGATTTAGAACAAGTATTAACATAAATGAAGTATAAACATCAATGATCATTTGATTTAACATCAAAGAAAACAAACATGCAATAAAAATTAGGTCAAAGAAACATTAAAAGAACATCTCAAACAGTTAAAGAAAATATTTTAAAAGTACTTGATTTGTTTAAATAAAAAAAGGTGAAATAAATATTTTTTGGTAATTTTTCATGGATTGACAAAACATAGACACAAATGAAGAAGCATGCAAAAAATTAAGTCAAAAGGAGTTAATTTGAACATTGAAAGTTGAGGAAAAAGTGTTAGAAACAAATGGATAGAAAAAGTGATAAAAATAAAAAAAAAATTTAGGAAATCGATTTCCCCTCTTGAAAACTATACAAACAGAGGTGCTGGAAGGAAAAAATTAGTTGTGGAAATCGATTACCACATATGGGGAAATCGATTTCCTGTGCGAAATTTTGAACTTTCTGCTTTTTAAAACAACATCAACTTCAACCTCAAGTTTTCAAAAATGGAAGCTCTCTCATTACTCAACCAAATGAAAAAGTGTAATCATCAAAGTTGCACAAATTTTCACAAGGATTTCAAAAATGTAAACATCATAAATTAATATTGATTGTAGCTCATGAACTTTTGATAAAACCAGAAAACCTAACATTTTTTAAAGTTAAACTAAATGCCATCTAAGTTCAACCAATTCGTATTTTCATAGGGCTTCAGACCACACCAATTATATGAACATAAATGTATCAAAAATGAATGCAGATGATAGCCTAAACCATGAATTCAAAGTTAATTTTTTTACCTATTGGAGAAAAGGTCCATTTCCTATTTCAATGGTTCTAGAAGCAAATGAATGATCCTATTATCTTCCTTGAACATCCCTTAAGTTATTGATGTGCTTAATTTGCTTTGAAATATGCTCAACCTCTCTAACTACCTCAATGTGCAAACTCAAAAAGTGAGAAATAAATGTATTGATTGGGTGGTTATAGAAGAAAACTTAAGGTTATATTAGCTTATATATGATGTATAGAACATGTTTGGATGGTTTGTTTGCAAAGAACTTGCAAGGGTTGGGATTTTTGTATTTATGGTATGAAAACATACAACAATGGAGTTTTTATGAAAATTTTGGTGTGTGTTGCTTTGAGACTTGGCTCTCTATTTATAAAGGTTCTGAATAGTTCCTCTAACTTGCAGAAATCAACATTAGTTCACATAGAGTGGTAGTTTGATCAATTGGTTTCATTTTGCATAGTAATGCATGTTTGGTCATGATGAAAAGGTGGAGTGGAATGAGTAAATTGAAGGTGTGAGAAACACAAGAAAGGAGGGGGGGGGGGGGGTGAATTGGGTTTCACCAAATAAAATCTTTTTGTTGGTGATAAACCAAGTACACTTATAACATAAAACAGTAAATAAACATAATGATTTTTATCCGGGTTCACTGTTAACTAAGCTACTCTAGTCCACTCTCGCAAGGATGATGTTGCCTTCAACAAGGACTTAATCCACTATAACCAAACTGATTATAAAATAACCCATAACAAGTCTGATCAACCTTATTGGCACCCCCAATAAGTCCGTCGATCCTTACTATAAATCCACTCAAGTTGCAACAGGAGTCTTCTTGATCTAAGACCTTTAGTCAGTCTCTCAAGGTATCATTGAATAACAGTTGAGTACTTTTAGTGTATTATAGATTTGCTTCTTGTAAGCAGATTACACAGACTTTTTAGTACCATGAAGAACACCTAAGTGTTCTACTGCAATATAAGAGCAACAACTCCTTGCTTATTTACAAAACTATACACAAATGATTTCTCTATAGATTTTGCATATCGCTTTGGTGTAGTTTTTTTTAGCTTGATTTGAACCGATAGATTTATTTTGTAATGTATTTGGTTACTTTTCTTCAGCTTCCAATTCTTCCTTTTATAGCTTGTAAAATAGATATTTTGAAAAGGTAGAAAGATAAATCGGAAATCTAGCTGTTGGTTCTCAACAATTATAATGAGAGTAGCCACTGTCATGTGCAAAAGAACTGTCCTTGCGCCACTCTAGAAGAGTAGAGGTCATAGTCACTTTATGTATTTTTTATGCATTATCACATTGTGATACGGTGGGAGAACTGACTTGAGGTTTGCGTTTGTTTTCGCAAATGCTTCGGTTGAGCAAGAGTCACCACCGACTTTTCATTTTATCCTAAGGAAAGGTTAAAAAGCACAGCAAAAACCTTTGAGATGTTTTCTTGGGTTCGGGGAGTAGATTATAGAAAGGGAAGGTATTAGCACCCTTTCTATCCATGGGCTCTTAGTTACTTGCTTAGATCAACTTGCCTTGATTTTCAATTGTTTGAAATGGTGCTTTGGGTATGTGGTTTTGAAAAGGTTTTGAAAAAGATGCCTTGTCTAGGCAACCCTTGTAATAATTCTTTACTCGAATGTTTTACAAAAGGTGTTTGTCTTTTTGAAAAGATGTTTCAAGGTTTTGAAAGTTGTTTTGAAAGTTGGTGTTTGTGATGTGTGTTTTGAAAAGTAGGCAAGTGTTTTTGCAAGTTTGATCAAGTAACTAAGAGTTGTCTACCCCTAAATTTCTCAAAGATCTTTGCTATGTTTTAACCCTTTTAACAATTTTGTTCCACCATTGTATTTGGTGGACAATCTTGTGTTAGGATGTGAACAGGACGGCCGCGGGTCATCGTTTAGACCATGATTGCAATGGTGCCAAGTATCTTTGGGCAATTTTTCCTTTAAGGGACTTGATCATTTTTAGGCAACTTTCGAAAGCGTCATCGAGGGACTATGATCATTTGATTGTTTTGTTTTTGCCAAAGATACCTAACATGCAATATGGCCCGTTATTGAAGGCAACAAGTGGAGTAACCCTAGGGGTGCAAGTGTGATTAGTGTTGTCCATTTTCATGCTTGTTTATCTTGAAATTAGGTCAAACTATTTTTGGTTAATTTTGCATACAAAACCCTAATTCTAACATGGCATAATTAGAAAACTTTTAAATGCGAAAAATAAAAGGTCCTAAGTTATTACAACACAATATATGGGATGGGGGATACAAATGTTCAAATAGGGATATTTTAGCAAGAAATTAAAATCTAACTATTACATCCCAATTGAATTATACAAATTATTTAATATACAACAACTAAATAAAAATAATAAATATGCAAGATGCAAAAATGATTTTTTATGTATAATGAAAAAAATTATTTTTTATGTGTCAAATAAACAAAAATAAAGTTAATTAATTTTTGGTATTTTTATGTATTTAGGGTAAAACCCTAATTTTATAAATAAAAGGTATTTATTATATAATATATGCAATATTTATTAATTATGTACAAAAAATAAATAAAAGAAGGTATATTGTAAAAAAGGTATTTTTGAGGTCAAAATATTAATAAAATTAAAAATGTATTAATTCTTTATATTTTCCCTAAATATACTAATAAATATATAAGTATTTTACATTATTTATTAAATATATATTATATGTACAAAAATAAAATATTTAATATTTAAAAAAAAATATATTTTATGTAAAATGTTTTCAAGAGGTAATAAAAATACAAAAATCAGAAATAAAACATGTTTGTATTATTTTTTTTTGTATTATAAAATAATAGTATATTTAGGTTTACTTATATACAAAACTAAATAAAGCCTAATAAATATCAAAATAAATGCAAAAAATGTGGGAAAAATGATTTTAATATTTTTTTATACTTAAATAAAAATATGGAAATAAAATCAAAAGGAAAAAATGGAAAATGACAAGTAAAAATCAAAATGGGCCAGGGGGGTGCATGTGAAATACAGATGTTATGAAAAGTAAAACAAATCTCAGGCCCAGTCCAAGACCCTGTCTTCTCAACCTCCAGCATCTTTGTACAACCAGAACACGCGCCTGCTATCTCAAGATTCTTGGACTTTTAACACAAACTCACAACATGAAAAATGTTAAGCATCCAGCCACGATTCCATTCATATAAAAAACTTAACCTAACTCTCAGAAATGAGAGAGAATTTCTCCATCCCTAATTCTTAACCTAAGTTTTTGTAAAATATTCAGGTTCAAAATACTCTCAGCATATGCAATATAAATGGAAAGTAAAGATATGTATAGCTTCAGGGACATGAGTAGAACATTTTTCATTCACAAACTTAGAGCTAACTCTTCCTATATTGAGAGATAGAAGTCCATGAACTTACCTGTTCAGCTTGGATCGTATCTGACAATGGAGGCACCTTCAAGGCGAAATGAGGATTGGTACAGCTTGCTTGAAGTTCTGAGATGCTATTCCAACCTTTAGTTTGCTTTGAAACCAAGTGAATCGAGCTATAGCAATCCACCTGCAAAACAGAAAATGTGAAAATGGTGAAGTTGGTTAGAGGTGTTACAGTCTGCTTTCAAGGCTTGGGACAGTTTGTATGGATGGTAGGGAATGTGTTTGAACTGGTTTGGATGAAGATGCACGAGTGGATTGAGCTATGGGATTCAAACTGCAGCTTATGCCCTGTTTTTGCAGTTTTATGGTGTTTCTGTGAATGGGGTGATATTGAAGGTGATGGGCTCGTGCTTCAGCTCAGTTAGGTTATTTGGAAGGTGTACAACCACTTTGCTTAAGCTTCTCTATGCTGAAATGAGAGTTGGTGTGTAATATGCAAGTTTCTTCACACTTAAGCAAGAAAGTATCAACTTGGTTTCTAGGCCAGTACAAAGCCTCTATCTATGCTTCACATTTGAGTCTTGATTAGTGGGATATGCCTATGCCTTTGTGCCTCAAAGATCTGCATTGTACCTCATAGATTGCAAAGTTGACATAAAGTAACACTTTACAAAAATGGATAATATGCTTTTTCTTATTAAGGCTTAATCTTGTATGCAATGCTTAAACACATAATGCAAGGCTTGAACACGAGGGGTTTGCATTAAATTTATGAGTGTGAATGGGATAAAGGACCTGTAATCCATCTTAGAGCATGCTGAGTTCAAAATGCAAGGTTATGGACATGTAAATTGGTCATGAACAAAGTGAGTTTTTCCCAACTTGCCAAATTCGATTCTCCCTAACCATGAGGTTGTTTGATGAGTTCTTGGACATTTTGGAAAGCTTTGAATGTGTACTACAATCCATCTTTGTAATGCAAATTTAAATTCCAAGTGGAAGCATGTGAAAAGTTGCCATGAAGTTAGGCAAAAATCCTGCCTAAAATAGGTCAAAATTTCTCTAAGTTAAGAATGTTTTGCACCCTTGTTCCAAAAATCATAACTTGAGCTACAAGCTTCTTTTGAGGAAACTTTGTGAATTAAAGTTGTAGATTTTGCAATGGACTACAACTTTCATGTTTTGACTTTTGTTTGAATCCAAATGCATCTTGGTGAAAAAGTGGGACCAAGTTAGGAAAAAATTAGGGATTTTCATAACTTAGAAAAATTCTAAGTTATGAAAATTCTTCATTTTAAACCCCAATTTGCAATTTTGGATTTCTTGATGAACAAGTTTCATAATTTGGCATGTTTTGATGAAAAATGAATCTTGACACTTGATTTTGACCAAAAAGTCAAAGTTTGACTTTTCAGTATACAGTCAAAAATTGATCAATTGACTGGAAAATTCATCTGTCAATCTTGTGCATTTGGGATCTTTTGAACTTGTTGAACATGTTAAGACAATTCCATGGGGTCCTTGAGTCCATATATGAGCTTGGTTTGCCATTGGTTAGGTCAAACAGTCAAAAATTGCCTTTGTGCAGTCAAAACCCTAAAAATGACCATTTTGCCCTTTTGGTGATCTGATCAAATTTCTTGTGGAATTGTGATCCAAACTTGACCAAATGGTTTATATGAGTTCAATATGTTGATGTGGGTCAAAAATCATGAGGTTTGACTGTCAATTGACCATAGTTGACTTTTTCCCCAACACAGCTGATTTCTAGGTCCACTGTCCAATTGTCTGGGCAAAGATTGGAATCAAGGCTTGAAACTTGGTATGGGTAAGCTTGAGAGTCCAACATGAAGCATGAAAGTCATTTTGGGCACCTTAGGTCAAAACATCTTTGTGTAAACTCAAACCCTAATTTGGGTCCATCAGTGCAAGGAGGAGTCTTGAGCAGAGCAAAACCCTAACTTGATCTTGAGCTCCAAGAGTCTTGTGGTGAGAAAATGTTGATGAAATGAGAGGGCAAATTTTGGGGTACAACAGTTGCCCCTGTTCAATCTTCTTGCACCTGAAGAGTTAGATTGGCAGGTTTATCTTTCGCGTCTCGAAGGTAAAAGGAGATTGGACACTAGAGTGCCCTTAAATTTGCACTCGTCAGAACGATGGATGCGGGAATGGGCTTAGAGATGCCATTTGGAGATGGGCTTAAAGATGCCATCTAGGGGGGTGACTGAACTTTGTCGTGGATGGGCTTAAAGATGCCATCTGGAATGAGTATTAGAAAGGTGTCCATGTCTTGGAACATCTCTGAACTGGGGGTTTTGAATAAGCAATCGATTGATATCCGCGTTTAGAGAATCCATAAACTATTTTCAAAAGTTGAGTAGAATCTGAACAAGTGATAGGTTAACATCCGTTACTGGAGAACCCGTGAACTGTTTTCAGAAGACTTGAAGTTGAATAAGCAATAGAGCAACATTCGTTGTTGGGAAGCGTCTGTAAACTGTTTTCAAAAGTTGAGAAGAATCTGAACAAGTGATAGGTTAACATCCGTTACTGGAGAACCCGTGAACTGTCTTCAGAAGTCTTGAAGTTGAATAAGCAATAGAGCAGCATCCGTTGTTGGGAAGCGTCCGTAAACTGTTTTCAGAATTTGAAGAAGAATCCGAACAAGTGATAGGTTAACATCCGTTACTGGAGAACCCGTGAACTGTTTTCAGAAGTCTTGAAGTTGAATAAGCAATAGAGCAGCATCCGTTGTTGGGAAGCGTCCGTAAACTGTTTTCAGAATTTGAAGAAGAATCCGAACAAGTGATAGGTTAACATCCGTTACTGGAGAACCCGTGAACTGTTTTCAGAAGTCTTGAAGTCGAATAAGCAATAGAGCAGCATCCGTTGTTGGGAAGCGTCCGTAAACTGTTTTCAGAATTTGAAGAAGAATCCGAACAAGTGATAGGTTAACATCCGTTACTGGAGAACCCGTGAACTGTTTTCAGAAGTCTTGAAGTTGAATAAGCAATAGAGCAGCATCCGTTGTTGGGAAGCGTCCGTAAACTGTTTTCAAAAGTTTAGAAGAATCTGAACAAGTGATAGGTTAACATCCGTTACTGGAGAACCCGTGAACTGTTTTCAGAAGTCTTGAAGTTGAATAAGCAATAGAGCAGCATCCGTTGTTGGGAAGCGTCTGTAAACTGTTTTCAAAAGTTGAGAAGAATCTGAACAAGTGATAGGTTAACATCCGTTACTGGAGAACCCGTGAACTGTTTTCAGAAGTCTTGAAGTTGAATAAGCAATAGAGCAGCATCTGTTGTTGGGAAGCGTCCGTAAACTGTTTTCAAAAGTTGAAGAAGAAACCGGTGTAAGGTTTCCCGAAGATGAGTATGCGTAAAAGTGCATCTTGAATAATTGTTAATGATAGCCTTTCATTCTTATCCTGAAAATGACAAACTGTTAGCTAAACACAAAACTATGTTGCATGAAATGTATGATGCAATATGTGTTGTATCAATGTTTATGATATGAATGTAAATGCATGCACATGTAAGCTGAAGAGCTGTCTTGCTGAGGATAAATAAATCCTGGATGGCTGGAGACAAAAGAATCTTGGTTGTTGTCGGGGAAAATAATTCCTGACTGCTGCCGGGGAGGGCAAGAATCTTTGATTGCTGAAGAGGAGACATCTTTGTTGACTACTGCTGGAGAAATAGGAGCTTGGGTTATATACCAATCTTCTGGGGATTCTTGTCTTGAGGTGATCCTTACTGGGGAATATCTAATTATCCCGTAGGGAACTGAGAATGAGCCTTCACTTTGCTTGGGGAAATGCAAAATCTTCAATTGTTGAATGATCTTAGAGCCACTGCTGGGGAACAGGCATTCCTTGGTGACTTGCGGGAAATGAGAATTTATGAAGATCTCTACTGGGGAAGTTCAGAATCTGATAGACTCATGCTGGAGAGGTATGACGGAGAATCTTCAGCTCGGTGGGAAGTATCTCTGTGGGGAGAAGGTTCACTAGCCTGGTTCAGCTGGGGATTCATAGCTGGAAGTTTTAGCTCCGCTGGGGATTGGATTTTCGGATTTTTAGGCTCCACTGGGGATTCTGAAACTTAACTCTGAGGGGAATTGAGTTCTGGAAGGCCCTCTGGCTGGGGAATTTAGAGTTTAACTCTGCTGAGGTTTCCTTCTGAAAGGTCATCAAGATATTTATCCGTACTTTTAACCTATCAGTAATCATCCTTCTTGATTCATAAGGAAATGATTATGTTCAAATGCATATGCCTATTTAACAAAACATTGGACGTTTCTCAAATAAAACATAAGTGCAAAAGAAAAGAGAAAAGGAAGACAACGCAAATTTCTGTAGTTGGAAAAGCATTTGTATTAACTTTTTATGAGTATATTTTTACAGAGGAGACAGTCATCCTAGTAAGAGGATGCCGTTGTAAAAATTGAAAAATTTATACAAAAGAAAGATGGCTATGTGAAACAATTCTATGGGATTCTATTCTGCTATAACCTTTACAACTCTGAATATTTGTCCATTCAATGCTTTGTCTGCCGATGACTGGATTGATTAGAAGCTCAGAACTGGTTGATGAAGAGATTATCCTTAAAGTGATCCGACGAGACATAGTCATACGCTTTAATTCCCTAACTTTTTCCTGAATCGCCCTTTCGGGTTTTCGATCCACCGGGAAACCCCTTTTTGCCCAAGCCGCCCTTTCGGGTTTTCGACTTGCCGGGTGTACATATTTTTTTGTTTTATCCCTAATTTTTGCCTGAACCGCCCCTTCGGGTTTTCGGTCCACCGGGATGCCCATTTTTGCCCAAGCCTCCCTTTCGGGTTTTCAACTTGTCGGGTTATCTTATGCATAGTATCTTTTTACTATGTCTGCGTTCGCGGGGTGCGGCAAATCGTCGCCGTCCATGGTGGTCAGAATCATTGCACCACCAGAAAATATGCTCTTGATCACAAATGGTCCTTCGTATGTAGGAGTCCATTTGCCCCTGGGATCACTTTGTGGCAGGATAATTCGCTTGATTACGAGATCTCCGACTTGATATACTTGACGTTTGACTTTCTTATTGAAGGCCTTGATCATCCACTTTTGATACGTCTGACCATGGCACACAGCAGCGAGTCGCTTCTCGTCGATCAAATTGAGTTCATCAAGTCGGGTCTGAATCCAATCATCTTCACTCAAACCAGAGTCCTTCATGATCCTTAAAGAAGGAATCTGAACTTCCATAGGCAGGACATCTTCCATGCCATATACCAAAGAAAACGGGGTTGCCCCGGTTGAAGTACGTGTCGTCGTACGGTATCCATGCAGAGCAAACGGTAACATCTCATGCCAGTCCTTGTAAGTGACTGTCATTTTCTGAATGATCTTCTTAATGTTTTTGTTCGCAGCTTCAACAACACCGTTCATCTTCGGCCGATAGGGAGATGAATTGTGATGATAAATCTTGAACTGTTCGCATAATGCAGTGATCATAGTATTATTCAGATTTGTACCGTTGTCTGTGATGATCCTGTCTGGGACACCGTACCGGCATATGAGGTTTTGCTTGATGAAGCGGGAAACCAAATTTTTAGTGACAGAGGCGAAAGAAGCTGCTTCGACCCATTTGGTGAAGTAGTCGATGGCAACCAGGATGAAGCGATGTCCGTTGGAAGCCGTGGGCTTGATCTCTCCAATCATGTTAATGCCCCACATTGCGAATGGCCAAGGAGCTGTCAGCATGTTGAGAGGAACCGGAGGAATATGAATCTTGTTAGCGTAGACTTGACACTTGTGGCAAGTACGGGAGTGTTGATGGCAATCTGCTTCCATGGTAGACCAGTAATAGCCTGCCCTTAGGATCTTTTTAGCCATAGTATGCCCGCTCAAATGGGTGCCAAATATACCGCTGTGCTTATAGAGGATGCCATTGCTCAGGAAGAACTTGGCAGCAAATTTCCTTAGGAACTTCTTGTCATTTACGGAAGCTCCTTCGGGATATTCTCTAGTATGGAGATACCTTTTGATTTTGTGAAACCAGGGTTGTTCCACTACCTCTTCGGTATTAATCTCATGACAATGCGTAGGTTCATCCATTCGCTCAATGGTGATTTGGGGAGCCTCATTATCCCAATTGAGTTTAAACATAGAAGACATTGTGGCCAGAGCATCCGCTAGCTGACTCTCTTCTCGCGGGAAATGCTCGAAGGTAATTTGCTCGAAATGAGGCAACAATGTCAGGACATGTTCTCTGTATGGGATAAGATTAGGATGTTTGGTATCCCACTCTCCTTTGATTTGACTGATAACCAAAGCCGAGTCCCCAAATACGATCAAAGATTTGATCCCCAAGTCTATAGCAGCCTTGAGACCAAAGATGCAAGCTTCATATTCCGCCATGTTGTTTGTGCAGCAGAAGCAGAGTCGAGCCGTGAAAGGAGTGTGACAACCTTCCTGGGAAATGAGTACCGCGCCGATACCGTTTCCAAGTGCATTTGAAGCACCATCAAAGTACAGGGTCCATCGGGATCCCTTTTCGGGTCCGTCATACGGTCCGTTACCTTCAATGTTGTCTAAATTCATGATGTCCTCGTCTGGGAAGTCAAATCTCATGGACTGATAATCTTCGATAGCTTGATGAGCTAGATGGTCAGCTAGTACACTCCCTTTTATAGCTTTTTGCGTGGTGTACTGGATGTCATACTCAGTTAGGATCATTTGCCATCTAGCTATTCTTCCAGATAAAGCAGGCTTCTCGAAGATATACTTGATAGGATCCATTTTGGAAATCAACAAGGTGGTATGAGTCAGCATATACTGCCTTAGTCGGCGAGCAGCCCATACTAAAGCGCATCAAGTTTTCTCGAGCAGTGAGTAGCGAGTCTCACAGTCGGTAAACTTTTTGCTAAGGTAATAAATAGCATGCTCTTTTCGACCAGACTCGTCATGCTGGCCCAAAACACACCCCATTGAGTTATCCAAGACGGTCAGATACATGATCAATGGTTTTCCTTCGACGGGAGGCATCAGAATATGAGGTTCTAGCAAATACTCCTTGATCTTATCAAAAGAAGCTTGGCAATCGTCGTTCCATTAGACTACCTGATCTTTCTTTAATAATTTGAAAATTGGCTCACAGGTAGAAGTCAGATGAGAGATGAATCTGACAATATAGTTCAAGCGCCCCAAGAACCCTCTAACCTCCTTTTCAGTACGGGGAGCAAGCATCTCTTGTATTGCTTTCACTTTTGCTGGATCGACCTCAATGCCTTTGTTGCTGACAATAAACCCTAGAAGTTTACCAGACCTAACTCCAAAAGTACACTTACTTGGATTCAGCCTGAGTTTGTACTCTTTCAACCGGGCAAACAGTTTTTCTATATGCTCAAGGTGTTCCTCCTCTGTTTGTGACCGAGCTATCATATCGTCTATGTAAACTTTGATCTCATGATGTATCATATCATGAAATAAAGCTACCATGGCGCGTTGATAAGTTGCCCCTGCGTTCTTCAGTCCGAACGACATCACCTTGTAACATAAAGTACCCCATTGTGTAACAAAGGTTGTTTTCTCCATGTCCTCGGGGGCCATTTTAATCTGGTTGTAGCCCGAGAATCCATCCATGAAGGAAAACACTTTGTGCTGAGTTGTGTTGTCAATCAGAATATCAATGTGTGGTAGCGGAAAATCATCTTTGGGGCTGGCCCTATTCAAATCCCGGTAGTCTACACACATCCTGACCTTGCCATCTTTTTTAGGAACTGGCACGATGTTAGCAACCCATTGAGGATAGGATGTAACAGCCAGAAAGCCAGCGTTGAATTGTTTCATCACTTCTGCTTTAATCTTCTCAGACATGTCGGGCCTCATCCGGCGGACCTTTTGCTTGATCGGTGGACAATCCTCTCTGGTGGGGAGACGGTGAACCACGATGTCAGTGTCTAAACCCGGCATGTCTTCGTAAGACCAGGCGAAGATTTCAACGTACTCATTTAACATCTGTATCAGGCGCTTCTTGACACTTGGTTCCAGATTGGCACCCACTTGCACTTCCTTTCGGTCTTCCTCTGTTCCTAAATTGACAGTTTCCAACGACTCTTCGTGAGGCAAGATGGCCCTTTCCTCTTGCTGTAGAAGTCTGGCTAATTCCTCTGGTACTTCACAACCTTCGTCATCTTCATACTCAGCCTGATTGACCAGATCTTCAGAGTTATTGAAGGACATAGCAGAATAGTCACCCATAGAATCCAGAGTGGATGGGTACCTGCATTTGTGAGTGTGGGTGTGTGTAAGGGATAGCCATCTTTAAACAAAAAAATGAAAAAAGGAAGGAAAATGAACACAGCAGTTTATCGATGAAAAACGTCCAATGAATCATTAAACATGGCATATGGATATGAAGACAATCAAAACCCTTACAAATGGACCTACATACCCCGGGCAAGGCATGAGGTGAAAAAGTAGTGTACGGATTGTTCAAAAGTAATTATTACAGACCAAAGGAAATGTTTGACAGATAATTACTGATTAATAAAAGTAATGGGGACAAAGTCCTTTGCCTCCCAGTTGCGTAGTCCCCCTTCGATGGTTGGGTAGATCCAATCTTCAATGTTGTCCTCTTCGTCTTCACCTTCCAAAGCATTGATCCCATAAGGAGAGATCTTGATGGGTGCTCTTTCAATCTTTGAGCGGCGCATAGCTTTCTGCCCCGCAGCAGTGAATCCTAAACCAAACTTGTCTGTTTTGTGAGTAATGTCCGACAACTGCCCCAATGTTGAGCTCTTCCCTTCCTTCAATGCGGCCTTCGCGTCTTTTAGAGATTCCATCCTGGACATCTTCCTCGGTACCTCAGCTACCACTTTTGCTACTTCCACTTCAGGAGATACTTCCTCGAAGTGCTGGAATGGCGTCTCAATGAATTCACCTTCTACTTCTACATATCGGAAAGAGTTCAGGTGGATGATCATATACTCCTCTTCACTGTGGACGGTTACGATCTTTCCCTTGATAGGGTACTTCAGCATTTGATGTAGGGAAGAGGTGACTGCCCCAACATTATGTATCCATGGTCTCCCCAATAAACAAGAGTATGACGGACGAATGTCCATCACATAGAAAGTTGAGGGGAAAACCTCTGTGCCAACCTTAATGGGAATGTCTACCTCCCCATGTACCATCCTCTTTGACCCGTCAAATTCCCTTACAATGATATTACTTGGCCTTAACTCCAAGCCTTCATAGTCTAAACGGTCGAGGGCCTTCTTAGGTAGCACGTTCAGAGAAGAACCAGTGTCGACCAGAACATGGGCCAGAGTAGTTCCTTGGCATTCTACTGACACATGTAATGCGTCATTGTGTTTTCTTCCTTTTGAGGTTAGGTCAGCATCAGAGAAACCTAAACCGTTGTCTGCTGTAAGACTGGCTACACAGGTTTGGAATTGGTCGGCAGAGGTTTCCTGGGGCACATGGGCTGTCTTCAGGAATTTTATCAATGCTTTGGCGTGTGCCTCTGAACAAAGTAGCAATGCTAACATGGAGATTTTCGAGGGGGTTTGCCCCAGTTGCTCTACCACGTCATAATCACTCTTTTTAATTATCTTCAAGGTCTCCTCCATCTCTTTCTTAGAGGTTTCCGGGATGACCAAAGGTTGAGCCCTCGTCCAGACGAGCTCGTCTTGGATTCCTTTACCCTTATCAGCAGAAGTAGGAGGGACAACAACAGGAACATCAGCATCTTCAATCAATGGGGTTCTAACGGAAAGTTTTATTGGTGCAGGAATAACTTCGGCAGCAGACGAGGGTCCAAAGATTGCCTTTGGGGGGGAAATGTCTGGAGAAAATATTCTCCCACTTCGGGTGATCTTGCTTGTGCCGACAATGTTCCCAATGCTGGCATCTTCTTCACCAGAGCTTCCTTTGGTTATTTCAACTTGTTTAATACCATGGTAGTAGATTTCTCCACCGTAATTCCATGGTATTGACTTTTCAGAACTGTAGGGGACAGGCCTTGGCATAGTTATCTTCAGAGGAACAGACTTTGTAGCAGATGTAATCTTAACAGGCTTTCTGACGGCCTTGGAAAGATTGGCGTGAATGGTGATAATTGAAACATCTTGAGTAGGGGTCGGAACAACAGAAACTTTTTCAAACAGAATTTGTTGACTGTCCATCAGGCCTTGGATGCCTTTCTTCAGTAACGGGCAGTCAATTGGCAGAGAGTAACAACAATAACAATCTTCTTTGCATCCCAGGAAAATCCCGACCTTTAACAGATTTAACTTGATGGCTAACAGCGGAGTTATCAGGTCATTGACATCAGAAACATACAAATCTTCCTCAATAGCATGGACATTTCGACCGTGCTTCGGCATCGGAGCAGATATCACGTTTGGTTTCTCTGGAGCATCAAACTCAACCTCCTTCGCTTCTATCAAATCTTGTATCTTATGCTTAAGTGCCCAACAATCGTTGGTGTCATGCCCAACACTGTCAGAATGGCAGGAGCATTTAGCATTGGGGTGATAATGCGGAGAAGAAGTGTTCACATTTTTTGGTGCCTCCTTGATAGTGGCGAGATTCAACTTCAACAGATGGGGAAGCACTTGCGCCGGTGTCATATTGATGCGGGTGAACTGCCGTTGCGGCCGTTCCACCCGTTGCTGATTTGGCCTGGACTGGTTATAACGAGGCTGATCATTTGATGGATTTTGGATCATCACGGCCCCCACAGTCGGCCGGCGCTCAGTCTTCTCCACTCTTCTCTGAGAATACACAGCAGCTGTTTCTTTCTTTGCTGGAAATGCTTTTTTAGCAACCGTAGATGCAGAGGCATCCTTCTGAATCTTCCCGTTCTTGATGCCGGCTTCTACCCGCTCGCCAGTCAAAATTAATTCAGTAAACCCCGAGGAAGAGCTACCGATCAGATGATTAAAGAATGGACCAGACAGGGTCCCGAGGAACATATCGACAAGTTCTCTATCAGAAAGAGGCGGCTGCACTCTTCTGGCCAGATCGCGCCACTTCTGGGCGTACTCCTTAAATCCATCACCTGAGGCCATTCCCATACTCTGCAGCTGAGTACGGGTTGGTGTCAGGTCAGAATTATACTGATATTGGCGATAAAAAGCAGCTGCCAGATCTTCCCAACTACGTATCTCCGACCTTTCCAGCTTATAAAACCAGTCTAGCTGAGTGCCAGACAGGCTATCTTGAAAGAAATGTACCCAAAGGTTTCTGCCAGATGTGTGAGGTTGGATTCTTCGGACATATGACCTTAGGTGCATTTTTGGACAGGACATCCCGTCATATCTTGCAAAAATTGGTACTTTGAACTTCGGGGGGATCACAATTCCAGCAATTAATCCCAAATCTTCGAAATCCAAATCGGGGACTCTCTGCAGCTCCATAGCTGCCAACCTGTCTTCCAAGTTTTTGTACTTATCATCAGCCGGCGGGTATTGTTGTTCTAAGTAGTCTTCGTCTTCTTCAGCCTCTTCTTCTTCAGCTTCGGATTCGGAAGGTACCGCAACCCCTTTTCCTTTACTGTTTTCTTCTTCGGATGCGAAAGGAAATTCAAGAACCCTTCTGGCTTCACCCTCAAACCTTCTCCCCAAGGTAGCCACCCCGACTCTCTTCTTTTTCTTTTTCACTTGCTCTTTGTTCCCAAGCAGGGTCTTCAAATCTTCCTGACCCTTAGCCAAGGTCATCAGGAGTTGTTGAAACTGTGCGTTCTGAGACTGCAAGTCCTTGACCGTCTGTTCGAGATCCATCTTACTGAAATAAACAACAGAAAGATAAGGAAACCTGGTGTGGAGACCTGCTTATGCACATGATGAATGGTATGCTTATGTATGCAATGCATTCAAGGATTTAGAAAGTTCAAAATTGTTGCAAACAAAAAGAACGCACGTCATATTAATAAGAAGAAATTTGTCAGTACATAAATGCCCCAATGGGCCAAATATTACAAAAACTTCTCAAGGTAAAAAGACGTTGCGCATCCTCTTTGGTGCGATATAGGTGTTGAGGGCCTCTTCCTCATGGAGTCGGCGGGTAAGCTCCAAAACCTTCTTCTCACTGGCATAGAAGCTGGCTTCAAAAGTGTTCCGTTCCTCCTTGAGTTGGATCCAACTCTTCTGCATCTCCTCCCACGATGTAGGCATGTTAGGATATAGGATGGTGTAGGGAACCTCTCCTTCCTTAACGGGCTCTTTAATCACAGGGAGAACATGAGGATAAGGCATCATTAGACTCTGGGCTCGGGTTCGTACCCACTTGAGATAAGGCTCAAGAGGGATGGAGTTCTTGTGCCCCAGTGTCTTGCTGTCAACCTTGTTAGGCATCCTCCAAGCTCTGATGAATCTTTGGCGAAGTCCTTGCGCATCGTTGTCGAAGTCAAAAACTAGGTCAGGAATCAACATGTCATGAGGGCCATCCCTCCGTGCATATCCAAATTGTCTCAAAGCTAGACAAGGCTTGTAGGTAATGCCTCCTCTAATGCCAAGCAATGGAACATTAGGGAACTCTCCACAACGATCGACGATGATGACATTTTCTTTGGACCGAGAACACCAATGTACATCAGAGTGAGTAATGGTCATCAACCGTTGTGACCACCTTAGGCCTTGGTCATTCTTCAAGACAGATTGTGGAAGGTGCGAAATAAACCACCTTGCAAGGAGAGGAGTACAACACATGAGAACACCCCTCTTTCTCATTGTTCGAGTGTAAAATGAGTGAAGAATGTCCCCAAGCAATGTTGGTACTGGATTTCTGGATAAGAAGATTTTGACGGCGTTGACATCTACAAGTTGGTCAGGATTTGGGAACAAGACCAACCCATAGATAAGGAGGGCCACAATTTATTCAAAGGCTTGTAGGTCCAATGAATTCCAACACTCTTGTGCCTTCTCAAACAAGAATTTTGCTAAGAAGCCTTTGACACCGCTTCTAGTTTCCCAATGCCCCTTGATGTCAGATGGTTGCAAGTGTAGGGCTTGAGCAACATCTTCAGGCTTTGGTTCCTTTTCCATACCGTTGAAAGGTAGTTGACTAAGGATAGGAATTCTCAGGAGTTGAGAAAATTCCTCCAAAGTGGGCACCAACTGGTAGTCGGGGAAAGTGAAACAGTGGTGAAAAGGGTCAAAGAACTGAAACAACACCTTTACCATGTCCTCTTCAATGTTGGTGCTGACTAAGCTGAGCAGTCTACCATGTCTTTCACTGAAGGGAGAGCTTTCCGGAATTCTTGATGTGAGCTCCTTGAGTTGAGGAGGGATCCTCACAAGGTTGACTTGGATGGTTTTCCTGCGAGGAATTTCCATGACCTACAAAACAAGAACAAAGATGAAATCTAAACCCTTGAAGTGGTTAGTGTATGCATATGATGCTTTATGATGTTCATGATGTATGCACAAACATATGTACAAGCAATTCACACAAAACCCTAGTTTCAGGCTTGCATGAGGTTTCATAGGTAAGTACCCTCTTGAGTGTAGTTGGCTTAAAAACCTGTCCTATAAATAGTAACCGGGTTCTAAGGAGCTCAATATCACGGGATTGTTTTCATTGTTCATTGTTTTGGTTTAGCCACTTAACTAGCGACCAAAATATTCCAAGAAAACAACCCTCAATGAGTGTAGTATCGAGTATCTACCAACTTCGGACTGCACCAAAGCCGGTCATCTCACTACCCCTAATGAAAGGCCAAGATGGTCAAGTAAGGTTCTAGGTCATTAGTGCTTAGTGACATCACTCAGTGGCCCCGTACTCTCCTTGATTGAACTCAAGGGTTATCGGTACTCACAAATATGTCGCACTAATATAGCTATTGCTTCAACCATGTCGGTATACCCCGTACAATTTCCACAACGTATTGCTATCTATGAATGTTTCCCCAAATTCGGGTGTAGGATTTCAAACCCAAACAAGAGAGCCAAGATGTAAAGCAATCAAAACAAACAATTAGTCATGCAAGAGGGTGATCTAAGCCCTAAGGTTACTCCACTTTTAAAAATAGTCCCCAGCAGAGTCGCCAGTTCTGTGATACGGTGGGAGAACTGACTTGAGGTTTGCGTTTGTTTTCGCAAATGTTTCAGTTGAGCAAGAGTCGCCACCGACTTTTTATTTTATCCTAAGGAAAGGTTAAAAAGCACAACAAAAACCTTTGAGATGTTTTCTTGGGTTCGGGGAGTAGATTATAGAAAGGGAAGGTATTAGCACCCTTTCTATCCATGGTTATCTATGGGCTCTTAGTTACTTGCTTAGATCAACTTGCCTTGATTTTCAATTGTTTGAAATGGTGCTTTGGGTATGTGGTTTTGAAAAGGTTTTGAAAAAGATGCCTTGTCTAGGCAACCCTTGTAACAATTCTTTACTCGAATGTTTTACAAAAGGTGTTTGTCTTTTTGAAAAGATGTTTCAAGGTTTTGAAAGTTATTTTGAAAGTTGGTGTTTGTGATGTGTGTTTTGAAAAGTAGGCAAGTGTTTTTGCAAGTTTGATCAAGTAACTAAGAGTTGTCTACCCCTAAATTTCTCAAAGATCTTTGCTATGTTTTAACCCTTTTAACAATTTTGTTCCACCATTGTATTTGGTGGACAATCTTGTGTTAGGATGTGAACGGGACGGGCGCGGGTCATCGTTTAGACCATGATTACAATGGTGCCAAGTATCTTTGGGCAATTTTTCCTTTAATGGACTTGATCATTTTTAGGCAACTTTCGAAAGCGTCATCGAGGGACTATGATCATTTGATTGTTTTGTTTTTGCCAAAGATACCTAACATGCAATATGGCCCATTATTGAAGGCAACAAGTGGAGTAACCCTAGGGGTGCAAGTGTGATTAGTGTTGTCCATTTTCATGCTTGTTTACCTTGAAATTAGGTCAAACTATTTTTGGTTAATTTTGCATACAAAACCCTAATTCTAACATGGCATAATTAGAAAACTTTTAAATGCGAAAAATAAAAGGTCCTAAGTTATTACAACACAATATATGGGATGGGGGATACAAATGTTCAAATGGGGATATTTTAGCAAGAAATTAAAATCTAACTATTACATCCCAATTGAATTATACAAATTATTTAATATACAACAACTAAATAAAAATAATAAATATGCAAGATGCAAAAATGATTTTTTATGTATAATGAAAAAAAGTATTTTTTATGTGTCAAATAAACAAAAATAAAGTTAATTAATTTTTGGTATTTTTATGTATTTAGGGTAAAACCCTAATTTTATAAATAAAAGGTATTTATTATATAATATATGCAATATTTATTAATTATGTACAAAAAATAAATAAAAGAAGGTATATTGTAAAAAAGATATTTTTGAGGTCAAAATATTAATAAAATTAAAAATGTATTAATTCTTTATATTTTCCCTAAATATACTAATAAATATATAAGTATTTTACATTATTCATTAAATATATATTATATGTAAAAAAATAAAATATTTAATATTTACAAAAAAAGTATATTTTATGTAAAATGTTTTCAAGAGGTAATAAAAAAAATCAGAAATAAAACATGTTTGTATTATTATTTTTTTTTGTATTATAAAATAATAGTATATTTAGGTTTACTTATATACAAAACTAAATAAAGCCTAATAAATATCAAAATAAATGCAAAAAATGTGGGAAAAATGATTTTAATATTTTTTTATACTTAAATAAAAATATGGAAATAAAATCAAAAGGAAAAAATGGAAAATGACAAGTAAAAATCAAAATGGGCCAGGGGGTGCATGTGAAATACAGATGTTATGAAAAGTAAAACAAATCTCAGGCCCAGCCCAAGACCCTGTCTTCTTCAACCTCCAGCATCTTTGTACAACCAGAACACGCGCCTGCTATCTCAAGATTCTTGGACTTTTAACACAAACTCACAACATGAAAAATGTTAAGCATTCAGCCACGATTCCATTCATATAAAAAACTTAACCTAACTCTCAGAAATGAGAGAGAATTTCTCCATCCCTAATTCTTAACCTAAGTTTTTGTCAATATTCAGGTTCAAAATACTCTCAGCATATGCAATATAAATGGAAAGTAAAGATATGTATAGCTTCAGGGACATGAGTAGAACATTTTTCATTCACAAACTTAGAGCTAACTCTTCCTATATTGAGAGATAGAAGTCCATGAACTTACCTGTTCAGCTTGGATCGTATCTGACAATGGAGGCACCTTCAAGGCGAAATGAGGATTGGTACAGCTTGCTTGAAGTTCTGAGATGCTATTCCAACCTTTAGTTTGCTTTGAAACCAAGTGAATCGAGCTATAGCAATCCACCTGCAAAACAAAAAATGTGAAAATGGTGAAGTTGGTTAGAGGTGTTACAGTCTGCTTTCAAGGCTTGGGACAGTTTGTATGGATGGTAGGGAATGTGTTTGAACTGGTTTGGATGAAGATGCACAAGTGGATTGAGCTATGGGATTCAAACTGCAGCTTATGCCCTGTTTTTGCAGTTTTATGGTGTTTCTGTGAATGGGGTGATATTGAAGGTGATGGGCTCGTGCTTCAGCTCAGTTAGGTTATTTGGAAGGTGTATAACCACTTTGCTTAAGCTTCTCTATGCTGAAATGAGAGTTGGTGTGTAATATGCAAGTTTCTTCACACTTAAGCAAGAAAGTATCAACTTGGTTTCTAGGCCAGTACAAAGCCTCTATCTATGCTGCACATTTGAGTCTTGATTAGTGGGATATGCCTATGCCTTTGTGCCTCAAAGATCTGCATTGTACCTCATAGATTGCAAAGTTGACATAAAGTAACACTTTACAAAAATGGATAATATGCTTTTTCTTATTAAGGCTTAATCTTGTATGCAATGCTTAAACACATAATGCAAGGCTTGAACACGAGGGGTTTGCATTAAATTTATAAGTTTGAATGGGATAAAGGACCTGTAATCCATCTTAGAGCATGATGAGTTCAAAATGCAAGGTTATGGACATGTAAATTGGTCATGAACAAAGTGAGTTTTTCCCAACTTGCCAAATTCGATTCTCCCTAACCATGAGGTTGTTTGATGAGTTCTTGGACATTTTTGAAAGCTTTGAATGTGTACTACAATCCATCTTTGTAATGCAAATTGAAATTCCAAGTGGAAGCATGTGAAAAGTTGCCATGAAGTTAGGCAAAAATCCTGCCTAAAATAGGTCAAAATTTCTCTAAGTTAAGAATGTTTTGCACCCTTGTTCCAAAAATCATAACTTGAGCTACAAGCTTCTTTTAAGGAAACTTTGTGAATAAAAGTTGTAGATTTTGCAATGGACTACAACTTTCATGTTTTGACTTTTGTTTGAATCCAAATGCATCTTGGTGAAAAAGTGGGACCAAGTTAGGAAAAAATTAGGGATTTTCATAACTTAGAAAAATTCTAAGTTATGAAAATTCTTCATTTTAAACCCCAATTTGTAATTTTGGATTTCTTGATGAACAAGTTTCATAATTTGGCATGTTTTGATGAAAAATGAATCTTGACACTTGATTTTGACCAAAAAGTCAAAGTTTGACTTTTCAGTATACAGTCAAAAATTGATCAATTGACTGGAAAATTCATCTGTCAATCTTGTGCATTTGGGATCTTTTGAACTTGTTGAACATGTCAAGACAATTCCATGGGGTCCTTGAGTCCATATATGAGCTTGGTTTGCCATTGGTTAGGTCAAACAGTCAAAAATTGCCTTTGTGCAGTCAAAACCCTAAAAATGACCATTTTGCCCTTTTGGTGATCTGATCAAATTTCTTGTGGAATTGTGATCCAAACATGACCAAATGGTTTATATGAGTTCAATATGTTGATGTGGGTCAAAAATCATGAGGTTTGACTGTCAATTGACCATAGTTGACTTTTTCCCCAACACAGCTGATTTCTAGGTCCACTGTCCAATTGACTGGGCAAAGATTGGAATCAAGGCTTGAAACTTGGTATGGGTAAGCTTGAGAGTCCAACATGAATCATGAAAGTCATTTTGGGCACCTTAGGTCAAAACATATTTGTGTAAACTCAAACCCTAATTTGGGTCCATCAGTGCAAGGAGGAGTCTTGAGCAGAGCAAAACCCTAACTTGATCTTGAGCTCCAAGAGTCTTGTGGTGAGAAAATGTTGATGAAATGAGAGAGCAAATTTTGGGGTACAACACACATGTTAGCCATTTTGAAATTTTCTTCTTGATCTACAGAGGCTTCAGATATTTGAATGTTGAGAGTTGAAGCTTGTTGTATAAGAATCTTTCTTAAACCTTATAACCTAAGTCTTGGAGTCTTCAAAATTTGTCACATAGAACCTTGTCTTTAGAGTCTTCACCACTTGGTTGTAAGAACTACCTTTTCTTCAGATCATCATAACTTCTTCAGCAGAACCTTGTCTTCAAAATCTTAAGAACTTGTAACACACAGAAGGAATGCTTTATAAGGCCTCCAAATCTAAACCACAAAGCCACAATCAGAACTTCTTGTACTAACATTCCGAAGACACGTTGTAGAAGATCAATTTAGAAACTTTACTTTAACGAAACATGTAACCACATGTTTTCTTCCAGAGTGTATGTTCAGAAGCTAATAAAGTTACACACCTTATACCTTAATCAGAATATTATAGCAACAACTACACACTAGACAAAACCATTAGTGTATACAATTGTTCTCTAAGTTAACATGTGAAGTTATCATCAAAATCTCAAGGCCAGATGTACAAAACACTTATTGTTCTTACAATCTCCACCTTTTTTATGATGACAAAACCATGTATAGCGGTAGAAATGTTAAGACTAATCCATTGGATTGACTTAACTCGTACAGATCAAATAAAAATTTCCACCACGCTTTATTGTTTCCAAAGGAAATGGGAAAAGAGCGAATAAACCCAAAAAGAAAGAGGGGATCTAATACAATGGGGGAACTGACTTTTTTGTTTTATCTAAATATGCGGATAGCAAGAGTCGCCACCGACTTTTATTTTATCCAATATTTATGAAAGGTGAAAAGAACAGGAAAGACCTTTATAAGATTTTTAGTTCGGGAGGTAAGTTATGAAAAGGGAAGGTGTTAGCACCCTTTTCATCCGTAGTTATCTATGAGCTCTTAATTGCTTAGCTTGTTGCACCCTAAAATTTACCCTCTTGATTCAGGCTTATGTTCCATCAAAAACATCATATTGCATTGCATTCATACATGGTGATGGGATCAAAACATTCTGGTTATCAGGTCTTCCTCAAGCTTTGGGAGTTGATTGTGTTGACAAGTTGCTCAAGGAGAGCCTTATTATTTAAATCTATGGATCTTTATATCCCAAAGGATTCACATATCACAAGATAGCTTATCCACTTCATTGAATTATCATAAGATTGAAGATTGTGTTGATTATAAGGAGAATCATATCCTTTTGATTCATCAGTCAAAATTAGGGTTTTGGTTGATTAAGGCTATTGATGCATGAGAAAGTCTTGATTTTGAAGTTACAACACCTCATTGACATTGGAGATATCTTTGTGCAAGAAATTGGCCAAGATATCCAGAGGATTTGAAGGTTTGAAGACGATTCATCATTCTCCTAAGGTGTTGACCAAAACTAGGGTTTGGGATTTCATCAGGTTTTATTGAGAATTTAGAGATGAAACATTATACATGGCCTCTATATGTTTGGAAGATCATATGTTTGAAGTTTTGATCACCAATTTTGAAAAGGAGTGGATCAATTGATTAAAAGGGGCAAAATGGTCATATTGACCAAAATCAGTCAAAGTCAAGATTGACCAAGTGAACTTTTGGTCAACCATCAAGTAAAATTTGTACTTTTCATATTTCAAGTCCATTTTGACCATTGGATCAAGAAGATTGAAGTTTGGTTTGAAACTTGTTCATGAAGAAACCCTAAAAAGTTTCTAAATTTGGAAAATGAGGACTTAACTTCAAAAATTCACCATTTATTCATCCTTGATCCAAAAAATGAAAATGAGGTATGCTTGGAAAGATAAGAGGATGATCTTTCATCTACTTTTAGATTCATGTCCAAATTTTTAAGGAATAAAGAGTTATGGTCTTGGGAAGTTAATGTCTCAAGGTGAAATTATAGGTCATTTTCCAAAATTTGTGATTTTCATTACAATTTTTAAGGGACCGAAGTGAATCAAATGTGAGGCCTTTTGTCACAAAATTAAAGGGCTTGACAAGAACTTTCCAACAAGTATTCATTTTCCCCAAAATTCAAAGGAATGATCAAGTTATGACAATTTGGATTTCAAGGCATTTTTGTGAATTTTGACCAAACACCAAGATGGCCAATTCTTGAGAACTCGATTTTCAACCATTCTTTTTGTTTCTAATCAATCCCATGACCAATTTATGACATGGTGAGGCCCATCACACTCACCATTTTGTGCCCATGTGCTTGTTGTACTCGCTTGAATGAAAAAAAAATACAAACCTTGCCTAATTTTGAAAATTCACCAACACTCTTTCATTTCAAAAAATCATGAGCTGGAATTTTAAGCATGTATTTCTGACCTCATTTGGCTCACAAAACGCACAAAAGGCAAGCAAATTCACGAATGAAACGCAGGCTCCATGTACATCCTCATTTTTGGCCAAAATTTCCAAAATTGTCTCCAACGGTATTAAGCTTGCATTTCCACTCCTACCCTCCTCTACCCACTCTATATAATGAGTAGCAAGGTTCATTTGATCACACACACACCTCCATTGCAAGAAACCCAAATCTTAGTTTAAACTTCCTTCCTCTGCATATTCTTCGAATCCTCTAATTCCTTGGTGATTTCTTCATTTTTTTTTGTGGAGACACATTTAGTGGAGCAAGAGGATCAAGTTAGAACCGTTGATTTGCTTCTGGAGTGAGGGAATCAAGCATTCAGATTTTAATTTGAGGTAGGTTCATACAACTTTGATTCTTGAGATGTAGCTGTTTATTGTTGAATTTAAGCATGAATATCTGTTTGTGGATGTTATATGAGTGTTTCTGAAGCAATTTGAGGTTTGATTTGGTATACAACGCCTGTTTCAGATCTCTACAACTCTAGGTTTCAGTGAGTTTTTGCTGTTTTCATGCATAGATTTCTAGATCCATGTTTGACTACTTGATGTGATTCGAATTGCACTGAATTCCTTGTCATGTTGGCTTTAAGTTGCACTTGATTTGATGCAAAGTGGTTGAGAAACGAGTTTGTTTGGTGGATCTGAAGTTGAGGTATAACACTGAGGGCGTGCGCGTTTTTGATCTGGCTGGAGGTTAGGGATGATGAGGTGTCATCATCTGAACGGTCCAAGTTGAATATTTGAATGTAGTTTATATTTTGATTTCAATTGATTTTCTGATTTTTATTTCTTGATCAAAACAACTTAAAAAATTCTGAGAAAATTATCACAAGTCCAAAATAATTTCTACAATTTTGTGTAATTTTATTGAAATTTTTAAAAATGTTTTGATTGGTTTAAAAATTCGTAAGTTTAATTAATTGTTTATTTAATGTTTATTTTTGTTTTAATATTTTCTTTGATCTAAAAATTCCACAAAAAATGTTTTTCACTCTTAAAATTATTTAGAATTTGATTATGAAATTTTTTTTGGTATTTTTCCTATTTTTGATTAGAAAATTAATTTGGAAGTTTTATTTAATTTTTTTTGTTTCACAATTTTATTTTTATATTTTTCTTAATCCAAAAATTCAAAAAAATTACAAAAGCTTATTTTTTATCTTAGTATTTGAATATAGTTTTGTTTTGGTCCTTTTCTGATTTTTGGTTAGGGTTTGCATTTTGGGGAATTAAATAATGGTTTAATAGTTTAATTGTTTGTATTTAACTTTATTTCAATATTTTTCTTAATCCAAAAAATCCACAAAAAATTATAGAATTTTTTTTTTAAATTCTAATATTTGAATATTAATTTTGGGATGATTTTCTTCTGACTTTTGATTAGAATTTTATTTTGGGATGTAATTGATTGTTTAATTGATTAATTGTTTGAATTTGATTTTATTTTTTACTTTTCTTTAATTCTAAAAATATTAAAAAAAAAGGTATTCTGATCTCTTGATTTTTCTCATGATTGATGTATATTTGTTTTGAATTGTTTGAATTTTGATCTTATCCAATTAATATTTAAGATTAAAAGTCAAACAATTGGGGTTTTGTTGATTATTGTGTAAGTTTCAATTCAAAAATCATTATACCATGGATTTCCAATGGAATTTGGATCTTGTTTATGGTTCATATATGAGTTGAGGATTTAAATATGATTTTTCTTAGATTATTTGAATTGGTTTGATATTTTTCCACAAATTATTTTGAAAACTTGTCTAGTTTGGTAGTTTGGTCAACTAGTTTTGAACTTTGGGCCTCATTTGATCCCCTCCTCAACTATTCATGAACCTAAGACTTTCTTTCTGACTTTTACACACTTCAAAGATGCTAAGAAATTTTTTGTGTGAATTATTGATCCTTGTTTCTACTTTTGATGTATTTTTGAAGTGAAGGTGATCAATTGAGTTTGCATTCTTTGTTGCAACTTGTTTAGTGGCAAATGAACTTATGTGAGGCCTGTAGTTTGGGCACCTAATGATCATGTTGCTTCTGTTTCCTCACATAAACTCAAGTCAATTCACTTAATTTCCTCATAATTGAATGTTGATCCTTTTGATGCATGCTTTGTAATTGATGTTTTCTTATTGATTTTCACTTTGGAACTTGAGCTTTTAACTTGAGTTTGAGGTAATCAAGTGGCCAATGATAATAGGTAGAGAAGTGATACTTCAATGATAGTTTCATAAGGACTTGAGAATAATTGATCTCTAGTGCTAGAACCAATTTCATTCATGTATGAATTTGATGTTCTTATCTTTTCTCATCCTAAATCTTTGAGGTATATTGAATGCACTTGTGCAACATGTATTAGGATCAACATTCTAACCTTTTTATTATATCCTCATAGCATGTTAGAAGCTTGATTTTAAGTCTTTTAATGGTTTAAAGCCTTCTAACTTTGCCTTTGTTTGAATCCCTTTCATTGTTAACTTGAGATCTAAGCTTTGTGATGCATTTTGTGGAATCCCCCTTCTATTATGCTTGTGAATCATGATGAAATAAATGAGTATGATTGAGTAGTGGTTGCTACTAACTTCCAAGGTCTTTGAATGTATTCTTCTCAAGCTCCTATGATCCTTGATTGATATGTACTTGTCAATTCAACATGGTGATAAAAAGGAGAAACAATTCTTTAGCTTTGACATATTTATTGCCTATGCCTACTTGGTGTTTCCCATATCTAATGCTTTGATATTTAATACCATGTTCTTTCCATTTCCTTGTTATGTCATCATCCATCCCTCATCTGATTCACAATTTCTTCTTGAGATCATTAATTTGTCTGTTGAATGTGCGAGGTACTCTGAGAAAGCTGTCCATTTTGACTTGATGCGGTAGTGTTCCACTTTATTTGTGGAACACAATTGGCTATGCTTGCATAATTCTTGTGCTTTGCATATTTTATAGTCTTTGCAGGATATATATGTGATTGTGACTGCTATGCACCACTTGTGGGACATGTTCATATTTGAAGCCTAAATGCTCATATTCAATGGAGTGATTTCTGACTTGATTTGTTTATTGATGCTAGCTTGCTTGAAGTTCACTGGGTTTCTTTCTCTCATTTAGTTACTACGGACAGTTATATGTTTGGTATTGCACTCTACCCTTTTATCTATGCCATTTACTGCTTTCTAGAGATCCTGAGAAGTAGCGTTCTTACCGCTTTCCTTGCCATGTCAAGTAGGAATAGAGATGTATGATGGGGACTTCCGTTGCTGATCATGTCAGGAATCCCTCTAGTTTATTTAAAGACCTGTTTAAGGAAATTTTGTTGGTGTGCTAATTGTGATTGTTTAAAACCATACCTTCGGAGTAGGTATTAGGCATGTGTGTTTATATTTGTGCCTGCATTATATTACAAATGATAATTCCTCAAAAGGAGGCGAGCAAGGAAGGGTTCGTAATCGACCCCCACACATTCTAGTATGTGTCATCCTAAGCTCACGTGGTACGCCATTGCTTCGGAGTTATGTAGATCATATGTATCGAGTCCATCAAGTGGGTAAGGGATCTGCGATCAAACCCCCACGCTTTGTTAGGAGTTTGCATTGTCCAATGCTCACACTCCGTGATCGTTCATATTGTCTTCTATCGTCTACCTCGATCTTCTATATCTTGGTTAGGTGCACAGTCGCTTTGAACGTCCTATTTATCTTATTTCATGTGTCCCCCGCTTGTTTTCTTCGGGTGATCCGCTCCCCTTAGCTAAAGCATTTCTCTTCATATCCGCCATCCCATGAGTCAGTATACCCATATTGCGTGCTTTTGCCAAAGCACTTGTT
This sequence comes from Vicia faba, assembly GCA_948472305.1. NCBI lineage: Eukaryota > Viridiplantae > Streptophyta > Magnoliopsida > Fabales > Fabaceae > Vicia > Vicia faba. The sequence goes on from OX451740.1 coordinate 707,471,030, forward strand.
TGTTTACTTGTTTGGTATTTACCATGCTCCCTTAGGATTGCTCGTGTAGGGTTAGTCCTCGAGCTAGACACTAGGATAGGTATCCATGCATGCTAACATAGGGTAAGAATTCCTATTTTCATCGTCAACCTTAGGATCAATCATTGTATGATAATATTAGGGATAGTGCTAGGCTAGTCTCCCTTAGTTATTTTACTTTTCTTTGCATATTGCATCTTAAAACTAAAACTTCTTCTTGGTAAATCATAAAACATCTTTAATAAACTTAAACCTTTCTTCAAGGTAAAAGATACAAACCAATCATATTTTTTTGTGCGCCTTTCGGATTTGTTTTAAAGCTTGTTAATGATGTTTTTCTATCCTTACCATGATGTTTTGCCATCCTTGCCATGATATTTTGTTATCTTTTTGCCGATGGTTCACCATCGCGCACATGTTTGTTATCCTACTTTGATTCTCAATATCATTGTTAGGTGTGATGTTTTATCATCTGGTTTATTGATGTTTTACCATGTTTTCCATGTTATATTGATATCTTTTTGCCGATGTTTCTCCATCGCACTTATTCTTTTGCCGATGTTTCGCCATCACGTATGTTTGTCATCCTACTTTGATCCTCTATATCATTGTTAGGTGTAATGTTTCATCGTCTTGTCTGATATTTTGCTATCATGCTTACGTTTTATCATCTTATCTGAGTTTGTGTTGCCATGCGATGTTTTGTCATCCATTTTTGTTGCTTTATCATTGCAGTTGATGTTTGTCATTTATCTGATGTTTTGCCATCTTGATTGTTGCTTTGTCTTCTTAACTAAAAAACACAAACCAACCAAAATATATGAGCCAAACTATGGCTGCTCTGATTCCTTAAAAGGGATACGTAGGTATTGGGGTAGGGCCCGAACGAGCACAACTTTTATTTTCCCTACATTATTTTCTCATTTCTTTTGCATGCATTCCATGTACAACTTAGATATAGATTTTCGCACCCATTAGATTAGACAACAAGAGTGGACATTGTAGAGTACTACAGGCATGTGGGATGCTAATACCTTCCCCTCACGTAACATACTCCCTTACCCGATCTCTCGGTCACAAGACCATGATTTCACCCTTCTCAGGTTTTCTCGTTGTTTAACTTTCCCTTCTTGCAGGATAAAAGACATCTGGTGGTGACTTCATTGATTTTATATCAGATGACGGTTCGGCCGGTTGTTTCAGCTGGCGACTTCACTGAGGACCAGATTGACCTATTGCTTATCCATCCCGGAGTCGATCCTAGCTCTTGTTTATTTATTTTCTTTTGGTGTTTATTTATTTCCTATTATTTACAGCTTTATGTACACTGCTTGCATATGTTTGTGCATGAATTTTATCGCTTTCCATATATTTGGTTATCTGTTGTGCTGGCTCTGCTATCATGTTGGGTGGGTGTTACAAGAGGTAAAAGGCCTAATATCCATGTCAAGTGATAACCATAGGAACCTTAGGAATAGAGTGGAACATGAACGACTAGTCGAATCTAGTTTGCTAGTGCGGTCATGTCGTCCACGCTCAGATGAGAGTACAAATGGGGTGCTATAGTTTCACATAGGTATTTCAATGATATTGGCTTCAGGCGTACCCATGATCCTGAGTTACCTTTGCCTTACCCTGACCTAGTTTACACCTGTGAGCGGGGAGGGAATTTTTGATCCTTACAGGTACTATTGGTGACTCTGTTTTGTTGGTGACTGGTTTTCTAAAAAGGAATGATTGGCAATTTTTACAAAGTTCTTGTATCTTGGTTTCCCAGCATATTCAGAACAACACAAAAGATACCTTGATCCCTATGTATTTACATCACCTCATGGCATATTTATTTTAAAAAAATGCAAGAAAAAATGTATGCATGTCTAATTAACATATGCACGTTATTTCCAGGGTATTTAGAAGTTGTCATTGGCATCCGAACGAATAACAACATGAGCACGAATGCATAAACTCTTAGGAAGAAGGCTGTCTATCAGTTTGTGTCTTATGGGGGTCGATTATGAGAGTTGGGAGCCCTTGTGAATGGTCCGAATGAAAACATTTTCAGCAAACGGTATGGGAACTTGTTGCCACTAGTGAACGATTTTTATGAAGAATGGGCGTTAAGAGTGCTTCTTCAGTTCTATGATCCACAACTATGTTGCTTTACTTTTCAAGATTACCCGCTAGCACCAACTCTTGAAGAATACATATATATTCTTGATATAAAGATCACAGACAATATTCCTTTTGCTCAAGTGCCGGAAGTTCCCAACTACATGGATATCACTAAATCTCTTTATTTGACCGTTAGCAAAGTGGAAGGCAATTGGATCAAGAAATATGACGTACATGGTATTTCTAGGGATTATATGATAAACAAAGCTAAGGGATTTGCAGAAGAAGGAAGGTGGACGACTTTCAATGAGTTATTAGCCGTGCTAATTTATGGTTTGGTCCTCTTACCTGTGGCAGAAAGGGTGGTGGATTTGGCAGTAATTTGTGTCTTTATGAATGACAATATGGTACCGACATTATTGGCTGATACTTACTTTACTGTTCATTCTCGGCATGCTAAGAGGAGGGATATGGTATGCGATACAACTTTACTTTACAAGTGGTTCATGATGCACATGCCTACCAGGGGACCATTTGTCGACACTGCTGAGACGTCTCTTTGGGCCCCATGGATCATGGGACTCACTTCTTACGACATTGTTTGGCACATCATGGGAATTATAAAGGAGTTCATTATGAGTTATGGTGAGTTTCCTAACGTCCCACTCATGGGAACCAAAGGTTGCATCAATTATAATCCCACTTTGGCACGGTGCCAATTTGGATTTGTAATGAAAAATGGACCTACTGAGCGGGAGGTGAGGGTAATCATTTATTTTGGAAAAGGAGGAGATGCTGCTATGTTTGAAAGAGTAAAAGTCGCCTGGAAACATATTCATCAAAAGTGAAAGCAGTCTTTTGATAGAAGCGGAGGTACGGCTCTTGACGCCTATTCAAGATGGATTCAGGGTCGAGTGAAGGTGTTGTTGTTGCCTTATAAGAGGGAAGAACCATTGTACCCGTAACCTGTGTATGATCCGCTGATAGATAATTTCCCATCTTATGGAAATAAGGTTGATCACCTTTCTCATGGAAGTACATCTTCTAAGCAATCCGCGCCAGGAGAGTCCGAAGTTGTACCGATTGTGTGCCTCAAAAACGCCAAAGCTGAGAATATTAAGCTACAAGATGATCTGGAAGATAAGAATATTGAACTTTCCTTTGCTCTACAAGAAAAGAAAAGACTTTGGAGGGAGAATAGGGAGAAAGATCATATACTGACGGGTCGTGGATCATGTGAATAATCAAAGAGGTCGAGGATTGAGAAGTCCAGCTTAACTAATATTCAGGATATGGCACTTTTAAAAAGTCGACAAAAGGTTAAGAGTCTTCAAGTAGCAGAAGTGAAGTTAAAAGCATTTCATAGTAAGAGGGTTAAAGAATTGGAAAGGCAACTCAATGAAGTCAGATTGAGAGATCAGAAGCGCGAAGAATAAATGACTCGTGTAATTGAAGAATACGCTAAGCTCTGAAGTCAAATAGAAGAGCTGGAGAACGCACCTATACCTATTTCTCTGCCAGAATGCAAAAAATGTGATCACTTTCTGGAGCAATGTCAGTACTTAGAAGAACAGTTATTCCGAAAGGATGTGGTGATTAAAATCCTTGTTGAAGAACATGATTGCCCAAGGACAAGACAACTATTCCAGCAGACCAAGGAGTGAAGTGAGGAGCATTTCCAGTAGAAGGGACCTTTATTTCATGTCGGGATGAGAGACTCACCCCTTTGATTTTCTTTATCGTTTTCTGTTTTCGTTAAGTGATCACCATCGGTCTTGTTGGATGGGATCTTTTTATCTTATACAAATTTTGTGGATTTTGAGAATTGGTATTTTGATGTTTTTGTAAATAAAGGAGTTTGTAATTGCACTATAATCTTTATTTCGTTATTTGTATTTTATTTGTGCTTGGTTGTTATTCCTGATGATTGACAAAACTTGTAAAAAACCTGGAAATAACAAAACATATCATGCATATCATGCATCTAACAACATGACATGTTATCTCAGGATGGTATTCTTATTATTCTGATTTTCTTATTCAGAATTCAAGACGATTACTCATCAGTATTATACCAGAAACAATTTTCTAAGACAGATGGAACAAGTCCAAGCTGAAGTCGCTGGAATGAGAGCCCAAATGGCTACTCAAATGACCTAGTTCATGGAGGTAATGTGAATCACCGACAGAAGGAATTGGCTGCCATTGTCAACAATCAACTCCGCTATCCAGTCGATGTTGGGAATCAAGGGCTCTATCAAGACATTTCTGTAGGACTGGGGGATGTGCAAGATCAGCCCGTCGAGAATTTTCACGGGCCACCTGGAAATCCTTTTGTGCGCAACATGGGGCAATTTCCCCCATCTCCAAGATCTCGTCATGTGGGGAACCGAAGAGATAATCAGGGCAGTGTAAGGAACTATCAGGAGCAGGATTATGACAATGATCAGGATGATAATCATCTTTCTGTTCGGCGTTCTGAGTCGGAGGTGCAGGTTGAGGATAAAAGGTATCGGTTGTTAGAAGAACGTTTGAAGGCCGTGGAAGGGTAATGAGTCCTTGGTATGGATGCTAATGTTCTTGGGTTAGTATCTGGGGTGAAAGTCCCTCCAAAGTTCAAACCACCAGTTTTTGAAAGGTACAACGGGTCGTCATGTCCTGTTACTCATGCAACTGCTTATTTCTGAAAGATGTCGTTACATACCGAGGATCAGGGGCTTTTAATTCATTTCTTCCAGGATAGCCTATCTGGGGCATCCTTGGAGTGGTACATGAAGTTGGAGAAAACCCATATTCATTACTGGAACGATCTTGCTTGGAGTTTTGTCAAACATTATCAGTACAATGTGGATATGGTGCCTAATCGCACTCAGTTACAGAATTTGTCGCAAGGACCAAATGAATCTTTCAAGGAGTACACTCAGAAGTGGCGTGAGCTGGTTGCGAGGGTTCAACCTCCACTCATGGAGAGAGAACTCTGAGATATGTTCATGAGTACCTTGCAAGGTACATTTTATGAGCACATGATAGGAAGTGCTTCAACAGGATTTACGAATTTGGTTATGGCTGGTGAAAGAATTGATGTGGGTTTGAAATTAGGGAAAATTCATACTGGAGGTTCTAGCGGCTCATCAGGGGGTGGTAACAAACCATTCAATACTTAACCTAAGAAAAGGGAAGGCGACACAAGCGTGGTTTACTCTCCTGGAGGAAGAAGAGAGGATCGTCAACACCAACAAATCAATGTTGTTTCTATTCCTGTTAATGCTCCTCCGCAGCAGAGACAAAATCCGACACCTTAACAACAAAGACAACAAGATGATCCCTGTCAGTATAATAATCAACAACAAAGACAGCCGAGAAAATTTGATCCCTTGCCAATATCTCTCACCAAAGCACTCCACCATTTGCTCGATTTGAAATTGATCACTTTGAGAAACATGCCACCATCCACCGGAAGACTTCCTCATACCTATGATGCTAATTCAAGATGTGAATTCCATTATGGAGGAGTTGGTCATTCTACTAATAATTGTTTCACGTTAAAGTGTAAAGTACAAGACTTATTAGATGCAAAGGTAATTGAGTTTAATCCAACGACTGGTCCGAATGTAGTCCAGAACCTAATGCCTAGGCATGAAGGGGGTGTTGTTAATATGATTGATGATAGTGGAGAAATGTTGAATTTAGTCATGAATGTGGGACAAGCAACTACTACATTATGGTACGTTAAGAGGTATTGTCTTGACAACTCTATTTTCCCGGGCTGTGCTTCAGACTGTGCCAAGTGTAGAGAGAAACCAAGGGCTGTGATGATTTAAAAGTTGGCATCCAATTGATGATGGATGAGGGTTCCTTACAGTTCGACAGAAGACCAAGATACCGAAAGTTTACCGAAGAGGATGTTGATATGGTATCTATTCCTTACACCCTTGTACGCATTCCTACCCCATCTAGGGCGCCTCCTTTGATGATTATGGTACATAGCCCCATGCGATATACTAGTAAGAAGGCCATCCCATGGCATTATGGTGCTGATGTTTATTACCATAGGGTGAAGCAGGAGATAAACCCTCGTTCTTATGAGGAAGAATGTACCGAAGGCCATGAAGGGGATGTTCATAATTTCTCTGGTGTGGGTCGAATGACTAGAAGTGGGAGAGTGTTTGGTCCTTCCAATGTACAAGATGTGGCAGATGCTTCAGTAAGAGAAAAAGGAAAACAATAGGTGATAATTGGAAATCTGAGGGTTACGCCAGCCAATGTGACTCAACCAATTCAAGTACCAGAAGCTTCTTCAGTTCCCGATGAAGTTGAGGAGTTAATATGAATTATCAGGAAGAGTGATTATAGCATAATTGACCAGTTAAGTCACACCCCTTCTAAAATGTCTATCTTGTCTTTATTGATTTCTTCAGAACCTCACAAAAATGCTTTGATGAAGTTGTTGAAGAATGAATTCATGCCATACGAGATAATAATCAATCAGTTCGAGAATGTTTGTGCTAACATATATTCTGGGAACGGTTTGGGCTTCACAGATTTTGATCTTTCTCCAGAAGGGCGAGATCATAACAAAGCGTTACATATTTCTATGGAGTGCAGGTGAACTACTCTATCTCGAGTTTTGGTGGATACAGGGTCGTCTTTGAATGTACTACCCAAGTCAACATTAATGAAAATTGATTATTCCGGCCTAGAGTTACGTCCTAGCGATTTGATGGTAAAAGCCTTTGATGGTTCTCGAAGAGAAGTATTGGGGAGGTGGAATTACCTATCAAGGTGGGTCCTCACACTTTCAATGATATTTTCTTTGTGATGGACATACAACCAGCGTATTGTTGTTTGTTGGGGCGGTCGTGGATTCAAAAGGCAGTGGAATTCACCTCTACTCTTCACCAGAAGCTAAAGTATCCTATAAAGGGAAAAGTGATAACTGTATGCGGCGAGGAAGAGTATATTGTGATTCATTTGACATCATTCCGCTATGTTGAAGTTGAAGGTGAAATACATGAGACTCCTTTTCAGGCGTTTGAGACAGTTCATGCGGTTAATTTTCCTCCCCCAGAATAGAAAAAGAAGCCGAAAACTGTTATGTCTTCTCTCAGGGATGCTAGAGTGGTGGTAGAGAACGACAACCCTGAAGGCTGGGGTCGAGTGCTGGATGTTACCCAAAAATTCAACAAATTCACTTGGTTACATCCCAGGTCAGCAAAATGCAACTTCCAGAGCTTCTGGTTTATCTACTCCGGTGAGATTCTCTCTTCCTAATGCTAATCAAGAAGGATGCACCAATGCAATTGGTGACGATAGGGTTGATGGATACAATATTGAAGATTGGATCCGTCCAAGCATTCTAGGCCAATCACTCAATAATCGGACTTATGTGGATGTTATCCAAGTTTCAAGCGCTGAGGAGTAATTTTGTTTTTTTCTTTTATTATCATATTATAATTCCTACGCTCTGCCCAAGGCGTAATGGATCATTTATATAGGGCCACCATGTTTATTTTCAAAAGTTTGTTATGAATAAAGGACGTTTTTGCATTCAAAAATCTTGTTCCATTATTTTTTTTAAATTATTTTATTTTAAACGGCAACATTTCCCTTTTCACACACCGTCACTAAAACACCAAAATACGGTTTATGAAGATGCACTGCCACCACAAATTATATTGATAACGACTCTGCTATCACGCACTATGACTTTGATAATCCGATATATCAAGCTGAAGAAGAGGCATATGAAGATTGTGATCTTCCATAAGAATTAGCAAAGATTGTTAAAACAAGAAGAGAAAGTTATCCATCCGAATCAAGAGTCAATTGAGGTGGTGAATATTGGCACATAAGAGGTAAGAAGAAAGTCAAGATAAGGGCAGATCTCAAGGAAAGTATGAAAGTCAGATTAATTGAGCTACTCCAAGAATATTCTGATATCTTCGCTTGGTCTTATGAAGACATGCCAGGTTTGGATACAAATATTGTGGTGCATCGACTACCGCTCAAAGAAGGTTGCTCCCCTATCAAGCAAAAGCTTCAAAGAACTCATCCTGAGATATCCAAGAAGATTAAAGAAGAAGTTCAGAAACAATTAGATGCAGATTTCTTAAAAGTCATCAATTATACGCCATGGATTGCAAATATTGTGCCTGTATCTAAGAAATATGGAAAGGTCAGGATGTGCGTAGATTATAGAGATTTAAACAGAGCTAGCCTAAAGGATGATTTTCCTCTTCCTCATATTGATGTGTTGGTCGATAATACTGCTCACTCTAAAGTGTTTTCCTTCATGGATGGCTTTTCGGGTTACAATCAAATTAAAATGGCTCCGGAGGATATGGAGAAGACAACATTTATCACGCCTTGGGGAACCTTTTTCTATAAGGTGATGCCGTTTGGTTTGAAAAATGTCGGGGCAACGTATCAGCGTGCCATGGTTACCCTCTTTCATGATATGATTCACAAGGAGATTGAGGTATATGTGGACGATATGATTACTAAATCTGACATGGAAGAGGAACATCTTGTTCATCTGGAGAAGTTGTTCGAGAGACTAAGGTAATTCTTGTTGAGGCTGAATCCAAATAAATGCACCTTCGGGGTGAGATCCGACAAGTTATTGGTATTTATTGTAAGTGAAAAAGGCATCGAGGTTGACCCTGCTAAAGTGAAAGCGATACAGGAAATCCCCGAACCAAAAATAGAGAAGGAAGTCTGTGGTTTCTTGGGGAGGTTAAACTACATTTCTAGATTTATTTCTCATCTCATGGCCACATGTGAACCTTTGTTCAGATTGTTAAAGAAAAATCAGACAGTAATGAAGATTGTCAGAAGGCTTTTGAAAAAATAAAGGAGTATTTGCATGAACCTTCGATACTCATGCTGCTAGTGGAAGGAAATCCACTAATCATGTATTTAACTGTGTTGGAGAACTCTATGGGATGTGTCCTCGGTCAGCATGATAAGACAGGGAAGAAAGAACAGGCCATTAACTACTTGGTTAAGAATTTTACAGAGTGCGAGTCGAGGTACTCATTGCTGGAAAAGACGTGTTGTGCACTTACTTGGGCTGCTAGACGTTTAAGACAATACATGTTAACTCACACCACCTACTTGATATCCAAAATGGATCCAATCAAGTAAATATTTTAGAAGTCGACTCTTACAGGCAAGGTAGCCCGTTGGCAGATGATACTCACTGAATATGATATCCAGTACACTACTCAAAAAGCAATCAAGGGTAGTATACTGGCTGATCATCTTGCTCATCAGCCCATGGACGATTATGAACCGATGGAGTTTGATTTTCCAGATGAGGAAATAGTGTATATTCTGGATTATAATATACCGAGCCCAGACGAAGGACCTGAGCCAGGATCACGTTGGATACTTGTGTTTGACGGTGCCTCCAATGCCATGGGCAACGACGTCAGAGCTATTATCACCTCCCCTGAGGGATTCCACATTCCTTTCACGGATCGTATTTGTTTCGATTGTAGTAACAATATGGCCGAATAAGAAGCTTGCATTTATGGTATTGAAGCGACAATTAACATGCGAATTAAGTTTCTGAAAGTTTACGGGGAATCCAATCTTGTTATCAGCAAAATTAATGGAGATTGGGAGACTCGTCATCAGAATCTGATTCCCTATCATGATCATGTTATGAAGTTTATCTCGTACTTCGAAGAAATAACGTTTGAGCACATTTCCAGAGAAGAGAACAATCTAGCTGATGCACTGGAATCATTATCCTCCATGTTCAAAGTTAAGTGGGCTAACGAAGCACATTCCATTACCATCAAAAGATATCTTGAAATGCAAGAATACCCTGAAGAGGTGTCAGTCACAGATAAGAAGTTCTTGAGAAGATTTTTGGACAAGTTCTTTCTCAGTGGTGGTGTGTTATATAAGAGACATCATGATGGTTTACTGCTGAGATGCATTGACAAAAGAGAAGCAACTATAATCGTTGAAGAGATACATGAGGGTGACTTCGGGACTCACTCCAGTGGGCATACCATGGCAAAAAAGATTTTGCGAGTTGGTTATTATTGGTCTACCATGGAGACTGGCTGTTATAATCATGCCTGGATTTGCCACAAATGTCAAGTCTATGCTGATAAGGTATATGTGCCACCCGTACCACTGAATGTCTTGACTTCCCCTTGGCTGTTGTCGATGTGGGGAATTGATATGATTGACAAGATCGAGCCAACAACATCCAATGAACATCGTTTCATCCTGGTTGCCATAGATTATTTCACTAAATGGGTTGAAGCTGCATCTTATGCCAATGTTACTAGACAAGTGGTAACCCGGTTCATTAAACACAATATTATCTGTCATTGCGGAGTGCCTGAAAAGATCATTACCGATAATGGGTCTAATTTAAACAACAAAATGATGAAGGAACTTTGCGAGTCATTCAAAATCAAGCATCATAACTCTTCTCTATACCGACCGAAGATGAACGACGCTGTTGAAGCGGCCAATAAAAACATTAAGAAAATTATACAGAAGATGGTGATAACCTATAAAGATTGGCATGACATGTTGCCTTTCGCTTTACATGGTTATCATACCACTGTGCGTACTTCGACTAGGGCAACCCCATTTTCTATGGTTTACAGCATGGAAGCAATGTTGCCTGTAGAAGTCAAAATTCCTTCTCTTAGGATCATGAAGGATCTTAAGCTTGATGAAAGTGAGTGGGTACAAAATCGTCTGGATCAGTTAGAACTCTTCGATGAGAAGAGATTGACGGTTGTATGTCATGTTCAGGTATATCAGCAAAGGAGAAGGAAAGCTTTTAACAAGAGAGTACGGCTTTAGTGTTACAATCCAGGTGACCTTGTGCTAAAAAGGATAATTCTTCCCCAGGGGGATCCAAGAGGAAAATGGGCCCTGACTTATGAAGGACCATTCGTGGTCAGAAACGTTTTCTCTAGTGGAGCGATGATGCTCACAACCATGGATGGAGAACACTTCCCTCTTCCTGTGAATGCTGACATAGTTAAAAAATACTTTGCATAAAAAAAAAGAGAGAACCCGCTAAGTTGAAAACTCGAAAGGGAAACTTAGGCAAAAAGAGAGTGTCCCGGTGAATCGAAAACCCGAAAGGGCGATTCAGGAAAAAGTTAAGGACTTAAAGCAAATGACTACGCTCAGCATGAGTTCCTTTGTTTCTTTTCCTCTTTTTTCAGTCGCTTGGTAGCAAGTGCGAAGATAGTCCAAGAATGTTTTGTCAGAAAGTAGGAAGACAGAAGCGTTAAAAGTCATAAGAGTTATAGCAGAGTCGGAACTTGATGGATATTCGTATTCACATTGCCATTTGTAAACACTTGTTTATTTTTGATTTTGCAATTAGTTGCTTCCAAATGTAAACGCCTTATTCACAGGCTTATTTCTCAAATCAATAAAAGATCCTCTTTTATATGTTCACATAACTCCCTTTTCTTTTTTTACTGTTTTATTTGCAAAAACATCCAATATTTTGATAAACATGTGCATATAAACTTTCTTGGCCCTACACGAACATGATAATTTAAGTTATCGTTGCTTGAAATATGGATAATAAGTACAAGTGTCATGCTATGCAAGGGGCACACTTAATTTTTCTTCTTGATGGAATGCTCATTCGATTACTGGTGGATGTTTTACTAAGCCGTTTCATGAATCTGTACTTGGGGCAAAGGTTTATCTCTCCCCTTGTGAATGCTCATTTCTTCGGAACGACACAAGAAAAATCATTCTCAACTTCCCTTCATAATAAAGTGATCATGTGTCAGGATAGTGGCAAGTTTTTGGTACATTGACAAGTCTGGGTAGAGACGATTCTCTTCCAGGGTGACATTTTTTCTCTTCTGCACTTTCATGTGTATTTTGGTTGACTGATTTAACATTGTCTACATGTAGAAACTTGTTTGTTTTTGAAGGTCAACCCTGATGCGCTGAATATGTCTGCCTTGAAGTGTTTCTTTTGTTTTTTTACTTAAACCATTCATTATCACTCTTTAATTGATTTTCTGGCATTTTGATACCAACTGTGCCAACTCTTTTGCCTAGTCAAAAGATTGGAGGAAGGGAGATATCTTTGATTGTATGCTTTTGAGTAGAACCTTGTTGACGATGTACATGCCTTGTTTCAATCCCCAAGCACTGGAGATATAACAGAGATAGACCCTCGTTAACCCCTCTGAGCCTTCGAAGTAGGAGTTTCTATTCTGCACGAAAGAAAACCCTTATTTTAACCCGGGACAGGGTAAATGTTCAGTTAATTTGATCAAGCATTCAAATTTTAGAAGGAGTGTCCCCTATGAGGATCATCACATTTTAACCCTCTCATTATGAGGTCAAAAAAAGATCAAAACAACATTGGTTATTTCCCTAGTAAAAAAACAACAAACAACAAAACAAAACAAATCCTAAGGTCGAGATCAAATCGATACAACAAAGGTTATCCCTCGACAACCAAGGAATGAGGCAGTTACTTTCTTCCAGAAAGTTTAAAAACTTAGGGTCACATGACTTGTTCAAAATGGAAAGTATGAATAAGAAAGAAACATAAGGCCCCGCTAAGTCAGAACTTGAAAAAAAAGGGTCGCTTAGGCAAAAGTTAGGGCATCCCGCTGGACTTTCAAATTGAAATTCAAAAGAATTTGTCCAGGAAAAAGTTAGGGAAAGCGAAAATACAAAAAGCCTGGAAGGCATAAAAGGATTATCCGATAAAATCTCCATTAAAAGAAAAGAGAAAATCGTGTGATCAAATACAAAAAAAAGAAACTAAAACAAAGGTTAAGTGACGATCGTGTCAAGGAATTTGTCGTGATTACTCAACCATTATGAAACCTTTTTGAGAGATGAATGCTTGTGTCAAGTCAGCTGAACTTAGGACCAGAGAACATCACGAAGGGGGTGGACACCAAATAACTTGAGCCTTAAAAAAAAGCTTTTTTCTAAAAAACCCCGAACCAGGCCACGTTACAACCTTTAAAAGTCCTAACTGAAACATGGGTTTAACTCGAAAGCATACTACAATAGGATAGTGGTTCCTAAACTCCCAAGTCTGTGTTGCATATCCATGTTGGTATCTTATCGCCTGCATCATGATTCGTTTTTAAAAAAAAGAGATTTTTTTTTTGAAATTTTGCACTCTAGCTAGTGATTCATTCACAACATAGATGCAACATCTTTTTTTTTCCAGGGTTTTCACCTTCAAGGCTTAAATAATTGTCGCATCAGAGTTGTCATTCCCGTAGTAAACATCCTTCTGCATACAAAACAATTGTTTGACATCAAAAGAGCTTACACAATGAACATCAGTAAAGAGCTTAATGTTGTTAGGAGAGGAAGATTCAACTATATTCACTGGACAAAGGCCATTCATGCCATGAAAGAATGTTAATGTCAAAATAACCCCTTACTATCCTCGGTAGTGTTGATGTTGGGATGAAACTTCCAATTCTCTAGTAAGGATGATTGTTACGACTATCTTTGTGGTCTATTCTATGGTTGCATGCCGAGGGTTCAGGAATCCTCAGCAAAACACTCTTCAACAGAGTTTTATTTCCTCAGTGAAGTTTTGTTCCCTCAAAAAAATGTTGTTTCCCCAGTGAGGTTTTCACTTCTCACATCTGATCCATTATCTAGGTGTCACTCTCAACACGGCTGCACGTTGTCCTTTCCAGAGATTTACAGTCTTGCCCTGATCTTATTTCACAACGCCAAATCTTCATTTGGTATCCCTTCTTGAAGTTTATCAGTTTCGACCTGATCTTATCCAGCAGAGTTCACAATTTATTTCTGCAACTCCTCTCAGTGTTTGTAGCCTGTTTCTATTGGTTACTCAGTTGTTACTCCCGACGGAGTTTCAGCTCTTCAAGGGTTTCCCTCCAGCAGTTCCCCATATTTCTCTTCTCCAATATATTTTGCAATTTATTGGTTGTTGGCTTCTCGTTTGACTATTCCCCAGTGAAACATTTAAACATGCATCATTACATTGCATCTACTCAAAACGCGTAGCATTTCCATTATATGGAGCATTACACTATAAAAAAATTGTTTTTCCAAACATGCATCGGAACATAAGCCATTATGGTTTCTAATATCCCTAGTGTTTTTTCCATAACTTTAGGTTATATCCCCAACGAGGTCTTCTTTCGCATTATCTCAAGTTTCACCCTGTACAAATATCCTTTTGATGTTAATCATTTGATTGTTTGAGTGTCTACTCTTAATCGTAGTTCAGTTTTGCCCTGGCACAATCTTCTCGGGTTTAGTTTTCACTACCCTCACCGATTCGTTTTCAGCAGGTTTTTAGGTGTACGCCCTAATCATTTTGCTTTGGGTCGAGCTCAGAGTTTCGTCTCCTCACCCGCACATGAAATCCAGTTTCATCATGGTACTCATCTAGTTCAGTTTCGCCTAGCTAGTTATAATGAGTTGAGTTTCGCCTCGTTTTTGTTTTCATACCTTGGACATTTATCAGTGTTTGTTTACTGAACCCTTTATCGGTTTTCTTTACGAAGTCTCTTTATGGTGTTTGTACTGTGTCCCTGGTTGAATTCAGTCTCTTTTGTTCCTTAGATTCTTCTATTAGTTTTCGTTACTGTTTATCCGTTGATCTGAGACCAGCAGGTGCTCTGAGAAACATGCGCTCTCATCACTTTGCTTTGGGTCGAGTTTCGATCTCGTCAATTGTGCATGAAATCTAGTTTTTTCCTGGTACTCATCTAGTCCAGTTTCGCCTGGCTAGTTATAATGAGTCGAGTTTCGCCTCGTTTTTGTTTTCATACCTTGGACATTTATCAGTGTTTGTTTAATGAACCCTTTATTGGTTTTCGTTTACCGAGTATCTTTATGGTGTTCGTACTGCGTCCCTGGTTGAATTCAGTCTCTTTGTTCCTTGGACTCCTCTATCAGTTTTCACTATTTATCCATTGATCTGAGACCAGCAGGTGCTCTGAGAAACATGCACTCTCATCACTTTGGCTATGGGTCGATTTTCGCATCGTTACCCATGCGTGAAATCCAGTTTCGTCCTGGTACTCATCTTGTTTAGTGTCGCCTAACTGGTTATTGGGTCGAGTTTCGTCTCGTTTTGTTCCTCACTCCTTGGATTCTTTTAGTTCCTTCATACTGTCTATCTTAGGTTGAGATTAGCAAGTGCTCTAGAATCACACACTCTAGCCACTTTGCCCTGCGTACTTTTCCGGAGTTTAGTTTCGCATATTCTCTATAGTTTGAGTCTTATCTCACCCCTTTTTGTGATCCAGTTTTATCCTGGCTCATTTATTCTGAAGTTTGGTGTCGTCTACTCTTCTAAGTTTTATTTATGTTTCAATTTTGTTAAAAAACTGCGCTACTGCTTCTTTATGACACATGTCTTGGGGTTTTTTCTGTTTTTCTTCAAGAGTGTAAATTTTCGGGTTCTTTCCTATTCAATAATCTTCAACTCTGAACACTCGAAAGCTATCACTTTTCTCGCTTATCCAGTTAAAGATAATTGAATAGAGGCAGTCGTTGCACCCCAAAATTTACCCTCTTAATTCAGGCTTATGTTCTATCATAAACATCATATTGCATTGCATTCATACATGGTGATGGGATCAAAACATTATGGTTATCAGGTCTTCCTCAAGCTTTGGGAGTTGATTGTGTTAACAAGTTTCTCAAGGAGAGCCTTATTATTTAAATATCTGGATCTTTCTAGCCCAAAGGATTCACATATCACAAGATAGCTTATCCACTTCATTGAATCATCAGAAGATTGAAGATTATGTTGATTATAAGGAGAATCACATCCTTTTAATTCATCAGTCAAAATTATGGTTTTGGTTTATTAGGGCTATTGATGCATGAGCAAGTCTTAATTTTGAAGCTACAACACCTCATTGACATTGGATATATCTTTGTGCAAGAAATTGGCCAAGATATCCAGAGGATTCGAAGTTTTGAAGATGATTCATCATTCTCCTAAGGTGTTGACCCAAAACTAGGGTTTGGGATTTCATAAGGTTTTCTTGAGAATTTAGAGATGAAACTTTATACATGGCCTCTATATGTTTGTAAGATCATATGTTTGAAGTTTTGATCACCAATTTTGAAGAGGAGTGGATCAATTGATTAAAAGGGGCAAAATGGTCATTTTGACCAAAATCAGTCAAAGTCAAGATTGACCAAGTGAACTTTTGGTCAACCATCAAGTAAAATTTGTACTTTTCATATTTCAAGTCCATTTTGACCATTGGATCAAGAAGATTGAAGTTTGGTTTGAAACTTGTTCATGAAGAAACCCTAAAAAGTTTCTAAATTTGGAAAATGAGGACTTAACTTCAAAAATTCACCATTTATTCATCCTTGATCCAAAAAATGCAAATGAGGTATGCTTGGAAAGATATGAGGATGATCTTTCATCTAATTTTAGATTCATGTCCAAATTGTCAAGGAATAAAGAGTTATGGTCTTGGGAAGTTCATGTCTCAAGGTGAAATTATAGGTCATTTTCCAAAATTTGTGATTTTCATTGCAATTTTTAAGGGACCTAAGTGAATCAAATGTGAGGCCTTTTTCCACAAAATTAAAGGGCTTTCCAAGAACTTTCCAACAAGTATTCATTTGCCCCAAAATTCAAAGGAATGATTAAGTTATGACAATTTCGATTTCAAGGCATTTTTGTGAATTTTGACCAAACACCAAGATGGGCCAATTCTTGAGAACTCGAGTTCCAGCCATTCTTTTTGTTTCTAATAAAGCCCATTACCAATTTGTGACATGTTGCGGCCCATCACACTCACCATTTCGTGCCCATGTGCTTGTTGTACTTGCTTGAATGAAAACAAATACAAAACTTGCCTGATTTTGCAAATTCACTAACACTCTTTCATTTCAAGCAATCATGAGCTGGCATTTTAAGCATGTATTTCTTACCTCATTTGGCTCACAAAAAGCACAAAAGGCAAGCAAATGAACGAATAAGACGCAGGATCCATGTACATCCTCATTTTTGGCCAAAATTTCCAAACTTGCCCTCCAACGATATTAAGCTTGCATTTCCAATCCTACCCTCATCTACTCACTCTATATAATGAGTAGCAAGGCTCATTTGATCACACACATGCCTCCATTGAAAGAAACCCAAATCTGAGTTCAAACTTCATTCCTCTGCATTTTTCTTCGAATCCTCTAATTCCTTGGTGATTTCTTCTTCTTTTTTTGTGGAGACACATTCAATGGAGCAAGAGGGTCAAGTTGGAACTGTTGATTTGCTTCTGGAGTGAGGGAATCAAGCATTCAGATTTTCATTTGAGGTAGGTTCATCCAACTTTGATTCTTGAGATGTAGTTGTTTATTGTTGAATTTAAGCATGAATATCTGTTTGTGGATGTTATATGATTGTTTCTGAAGCAATTTGAGGTTTGATTTGGTATACAACGCTTATTTTAGATTTCTGCAACTCTAGGTTTCAGTGAGTTTTTGTTGTTTTCATGCATAGATTTCTAGATCCACGTTTGACTACTTGATGTGATTCGAATTGCATTGAATTCCTTGTCATGTTGGATTTAAGTTGCACTTGATTTGATGCAAAGTGGTTGAGAAACGAGTTTGTTTGGTGGATCTAAAGTTGAGGCATAACACTGAGGACGCACACGTTTTTGATCTGGCTGGAGGTTAGGGATGATGAGGTATCATCATCTAAACGGTCCAATTTGAATTTTTGAATATAGTTTATATTTTGAGTTCAATTGATATTCTGATTTTTATTTCTTGATAGAAACAACTTAAAAAATTCTGGAAAAATTATCACAAGTCCAAAACAATTCCTACTATTTTTTGTAATTTTATTGCAATTTTAAAAATGTTTTGATTGGTTTAAAAATTCGTAAATTTAATTAATTGTTTTTTTAATGTTTAATTTTGTTTTAATATTTTCTTTGACCTAAAAATTCCACAAAAAATGTTTTGAACTCTTAAAATTATTTAGAATTTGATTCTGAAATTTGTTTGGTATTTTTCCTATTTTTGATTAGAAGATTAATTTGGAAGTTTTTTTTTTGTTTCACAATTTTATTTTAATATTTTTCTTAATCCAAAAATCCAAAAAAAATTATAGAAGCTTGTTTTTTATCTTAGTATTTGAATACAATTTTGTTTTGGTCCTTTTCTGATTTTTGGTTAGGGTTTGCATTTTGGGAATTAAATAATGGTTTAATGGTTTGATTGTTTGTATTTAATTTTATTTAATTATTTTTCTTAATCCAAAAAATCCACAAAAAATTATAGAAGTTTTTTTTTTAATTCTAATATTTTAATATTAATTTTGGGATGATTTTCTTCTAACTTTTGATTAGAATTTTATTTTGGGATGTAATTGATTGTTTAATTGATTAATTGTTTGAATTTGATTTTATTTTTGACTTTTCTTTAATTCTAAAATTATGAAAAAATAGGTATTCTAATCTCTTGAGTTTTCTCATGATTTATGTATATTTGTTTTGAATTGTTTGAATTTTGATCTTATCTAATTAATATTTAATATTAAAAGTCAAACAATTGGGGTTTTGTTACTTATTGTGTAAGCTTCAATTCAAAAATCATTATGACCTGGATTTCCAATGGAATTTGGATCTTGTTTATGGTTCATAGATGGGTTGAGGATTTAAATCTGATTTTTCTTGGATTATTTGAATTGGGTTGATATTTTTCCATAAATTATTTTGAAAACTTGTCTAGCTTGGTAGTTTGGCCAACTAGTTTTGAACTTTGGGCCTCATTTGATCCCCTCCTCAACTATTCATGATATTAAGACTTGCTTTCTGACTTCTACACACTTCAAAGATTCTATGAAATTTTTGGTGTGAATTATTGATCCTTGTTTCTACTTTTGATGTATTTTTGAAGTGAAGGTGATCAATTGAGTTTGCATTCTTTGTTGCAACTTGTTTAGTGGCCAATGAACTTATGTGAGGCCTGTAATTTGGGCACCTAATGATCATATTGCGTCTGTTTCCTCACATAAACTCAAGTCAATTCACTTAATTTCTTCATAATTGAATGTTGAGCCTTTTGATGCATGCTTTGTAATTGATGTTTTCTTATTGATTTTCACTTTGGAACTTGAGCTTTTAACTTGAGTTTGAGGTCATCAAGTGGCGAATGATAATATGTAGAGAAATGATACTTCAATGATAGTTTCATAAGGACTTGATAATAATTGATCTCTAGTGCTAGAACCAATTTCATTCACGTATGAATTTGATGTTCTTATCTTTCCTCATCCTGAATCTTTGAGGTATATTGAATGCACTTGTGAATCATGTACTAGGATCAACATTCTAACCTTTTGATTATATCCTCATAGCATGGTATAAGCTTGATTTCAAGTCTTTGAATGGTTTAAAGCCTTCTAATTTTTCCTTTGTTTGAATCCCTTTCATTGTTAACTTGAGATCTAAGCTTTGTGATGCATTTTGTGGAATCCCCCTTCTATTATGCTTGTGAATCATGATGAAATAAATTAGTATGATTGAGTAGTGGTTGATACTGACTTCCAAAGTCTTTGAATGTATTCTTATCAAGCTCATATGATCCTTGATTGATATTTGCTTGTCAATTCAACATGATGATAAAAAGGAGCAACCGTTTTTAGCTTTGACATATTTGTTGCTTATGCCTACTTGGTGTTTCCCATATCTAATGCTTTGATATTTACTACCATGTTCTTTCCATTGCCTTGTTATGTTATCATCCATCCCTCATCTGATTCACCATTTCTTCTTGAGATCACTAATTTGTCTATTGAATGTGCGAGGTACTCTGAGAAAGTTGTCCATTTTGACTTGACACGGTAGTGTTCCACTATATTTGTGGAACACAATTGGCTATGCTTGCACAATTCTTGTGCTTTGTATATTTGATAGTCTTTGCAAGATATATATGTGATTGTTACTGTTATGCACCACTTGTGGGACATGTTCATATTTGAAGCCAAAATGCTCATATTCAATGGAGTGATTTCTGACTTGATTTGTTTATTGATGCTAGCTTGCTTGAATTTCTCTGGGTTTCTTTCTCTCATTTAGTTACTACGGACAATTATACGTTTGGTATTGCACTACTACCCTTTTATCTCTACCAGTTACTGATTTCTAGAGATCCTGAGAAGTAGGGTTCTTATCCCTTTCCTTGCCATGTCAAGTAGGAATAGAGATGTATGACGGGGACTTCCATTGCTGATCATGTCAAGAATCCCTCTGGTTTATTTAAAGACCTGTTTAAGGCAATTTTGTCAGTGTGCTAATTATGATTATTTAAAACCCTACCTTCGAAGTAGGTATTAGGCATGTGTGTTTATATTTGTGCCCACATTATATTACAGATAATAAGTCCTCAAAAGGAGGTGAGCGGGGAAGGGTCCGTAATCAACCCCCGCACATTCTAGTCTGTGTCATCCTTAACTCACGTGGTACGCCGATGCTTCAGAGTTGTGCAGATCATATGTATCGAGTTCGTCAAGTGGGTAAGGGTTCTGCAATCAAACCCTCACACTTTGTCAGGAGTTCACATTAACCAATGCTGACACTCAGTGATCGTTCATATTGTCTTCTGTTATCTACCTCGATCTTCTATATCTTGATTAGGTGCGCAGTCGCTTTGAACGTCATATTTATCTTATTTCATCTGTCTCCCGCTTGTTTGCTTCGGGTGATCCACTCCCCTTAGCTAAAGCACTTCTCTTCATATCCCCATCCCCCGAGTCAGTATACCTCGATTGCATGCTTTTGCCAAAGCACTTATTTGTTTACTTGTTTGGTATTTACCATGCTCCCTTAGGATTGCTCGTGTAGGGTTAGTCCTCGAGCTAGACACTAGGATAGGTATCCATGCATGCTAACATAGGGTAGGAATTCCCCTTCTCATCCTCAACCTTAGGATCAATCATTGCATGATAATATTAGGGATATTGCTAGGCTAGTCTCCCTTAGTTATTTTTCCTTTCTTTGCATATTGCATCTTAAAACCAAAACTTCTTCTTGGAAAATCATAAAACATCTTTAATAAACTTAAATCTTTCTTCAAGGTAAAACATACAAAATAATCTTATTTGTTTATGCGCCTTTCGGCTTTGTTTTAAACCTTGTTAATGATGTTTTTCCATCCTTACCATGATGTTTTTCCATCCTTGCCATGATATTTTGTCATCTTTTCGCCGATGTTTCGCCATCGCGCACATGTTTGTTATCCTAATTTGATTCTCAATATCATTATTAGGTGTGATATTTTATCATCTGGTTTATTGATGTTTTGCCATCTTTTCCATGTTATCTTGCTATCTTTTTGCCGATGATTCGCCATCGCACATATTCTTTTGCCGATGTTTCTCCATCGCGTATGTTTGTCATCCTACTTTGATCCTCGATATCATTGTTAGGTGTAATGTTTCATCGTCTTGTCTGATATTTTGCTATCGTGCTAACGTTTTATCATCTTATCTGGGTTTGTGTTGCCATGCAATGTTTTGTTATCCATTTTTGTTGCTTTATCATTACAATTGATGTTTTGTCATTTATCTGATGTTTTTCCATCTTGATTGTTGCTTTGTCTTCTTAACTAAAAAACACAAACAAACCAAAATATATGAGTCGAACTACAGCTTCTCTGATTCCTTAAAAGGGATACGTAGGCATTGGGGTAGGGCCCGAACGAGCATAACTTTTATTTTCCCTACATTATTTTCTCCTTTCTTTTGCATGCATTCCCTGTACAGCTTAAATATAGATTTTTGCACCCATTAGATTAGACAACAAGAGTGGATTCCGTAGAGTACTACATGCGTGTGGAGTGCCAATACTTTCCCCTCATGTAACAGACTCCCTTACCCGAGCTCTCGGTCGTAAGAATGTGATTTCACCCTTCTCAGGTTTTCTCGATGTTTACCTTTCCCTTCTTGCGAGATAAAAGACATTCGGTGGCAACTTCATTGACTTTATATCAGATGACGGTTTGGCCGGTTGTTTCATAGCTCACTTTTGAAAACTTGCTTTGTGTGTGTGTGATTTGTTTGAAAATATTTTGAAATTGCCAAGGTTGACTTGTTATAATTCTTGTGTTAGTCCACGAAGGGTTTTGAAAATATTTGTTTGAAAGTGATGTGTGAAAAATGTTTTGAGAAAAGTTGTGAGTAAGCAATTAAGAGTTCCTTACCCACTAAAGTCTTTCTTATTATTTTCCTTCTCCTTTAGAGATAGTACTATATGTATAATTAGTTGGTAGGTAGCCCTATCTATTGGATGTGAAGGGACAAGTGTAGGGTCATAGCATGGTCATCGAAGGCAACATGTAAGGATACTTTAGCAATTGTATCGAAGGGAATAGATCATTTTCATAGGAAACTTTGAAGGGTCATCGAGGGACTATGATCTTTATGATGATTTAATCGAGGCTCTTTTGCTAAAGTATCCCCACTTTCGAGGGACGTGACCAAGTATCATAAGGCAACAAGAGAGGATACCCTAGAGGTGCAAGTGTGCGAAGTGTTTGTTTTCAGTTATATTTATCTTGAGATTAGGGTTTTCTACGTTCAATTATTAGTGTTTCCATACAATCCAAATTACTAATCATAGCATAAAATATAAGTGCGAGAATATAAATGTCCTACGCTATTACATCCTGTGAGCAGTTACATAATAATAAAAAAGATGCGGAAAATAAATCTACGCTATTACAATTAAGAACGCAACCTATACACTTGATCTATTAAAAAGAAATAGTAAAAATAAATAAGAAAATGTTTTTAAAAAAAGTTTTAAATACCTAAAATTCTAAGTATTGATATTTTGGTATTTTATAGAAAGTAATTTAAGTGTTAATAATTAATAAAACCTAAATTTCTAATTCATTTTAATATTTAAGAAATAAAAGGTTTATTTATTTAATTAATTAATTAATTAATTAATTTAGTAAATAAAAAATATAAGAAACAAATTAATTACTAACTAAAAACCCTAATTCTAATTAATTAGTGTTAAGAAAAATTAGGTTAGTTGGTTGTTAATTAAAAATTATTAGGGTTAGAAAAGAAAAAGAAAAGAAATTAGGTTAGAAAGTAGAAAAAAGGATTTGTATGGGGTGGGTGTTGAACCCACGCTCCTTAGCTTCACAGGCGCACACCTCACCACTGAGCCAACGTGTTGTTGGTGATAACAAACAGGAATTGATCATTATATTATAATCCTACATGTTAATTTGAAAAATAAACAAAATAAACACAAAACGCAGGGATCAAACCCACACCCTTTACATTACATGCCTCTGCCTCAACCAACTGCGATGCGCTTCAAATCTGTCAATACAATAGAAGAAAACAAATATATAATAAAACATGTGAACCAGAGAGGCGCAAGAGCCATAACTCCGGTCGTCTTCTCCAGCGAGGTCAAATATGATTTTGCAAAAATAACGCGTGTTAGACTTTGAGAGAGACCCCATCCCCCCAATTAGACCCTTGTGAATCCAATGGTGGTATTCTTTTTTGTCTAATTCAACATGCATAATGATATACGATCAAAACAAAGCAAAACAGTGCAATCATGGTGATGGAGTATTCTGGCATCATGGGCCTCATGTAAGGGATAAAACCTACGCTATTTTGTCTCAGGAACACATTAAAATGGTTAGTTTAAATCAAAGCATAATAAATATTGAGATATGAATTTCATCAAATATGCAAACTGGTGATGGAATGAATGCATGTTTCAGAGACATTTGATCATCAAGAATGATCAGTACTTACTCTATGATACCTCAGGGGTCGTTTTGGATGGTTGCCTAGCCTTGAGGATGGCTTCAAACAGGATTTCGAGTTCAACCTTACTTTGCAAATTTTCGATCAAAAAACCTTGTTTCTTGGCAGCCACCGCGCGTTCTTTTGGTCTGAATATGAAGTGTACTTATAGGAGGAAGGATTAGGTTAAAAGATGGGCTTAGACATCATGTGAAACATATCTTTGATTTGGTTTGAAAATAAGTTGAATTATTATAAAACCATGAAGGTTTGATTCACAAATAGGTGCACACAGTTTGTAGCATGATCTTGGGCCTCCAAAAGATTTAGGTCACAAGCCTTTTATGCCTTATACATTTATTTAATATTTATTTGATTTAATTTTGAATTTAAATGAATAAAAATAAAAATAAATGAAATAAAATTTAAAAGGATGATTTAATGGACTTATAGGTCCTCTATGAGGTTAGGAACACGTTTGAACTTTAAAAGATAGGCCCATTAGTCTAAAAATTCAAGTTTGCTCAATTTGGATTTCATGCATTTTTCTAAAAATTGCTCAACTTGCACCAATCACATCTCACATAATGTTTATGATATGAAGGTGATCTTGGATTTTTTGAAATATAAAGATGTCCCCTACAACCTTCATGTTGATCATTTTTTAATTTGAAGTCTTTATCTTGATGTAAAGTGCCTTGATAAAAAGTGTCTTTTTGTTGACTTTTAAAATGACCTGTAATGTTTTGGCTCATATCTCTCAAATGAAGCATTTTTTGCCTTGAGCTTAGAGAGACAAAGTTGTATAGAATTGAATTTACTTTAAAAAGAGCTTTGTTTGATAATTTTATGATGAAGCATGCGAAAGTTATGCTTGGTCAATGTTTAGTTGACTTCTCCTTAAGAAAATCCTAATTTAGTTACTTTTGACTTTTGATGAATCTTGAGTTTTCTTGACGAGTCATGATCAACCATTGATAAAATGATAAATGTGACTTCAAAATATTTATGTTGACCAAAAATCTTGAAGTTTGACTGTAAATTGGTCAAAGTTGACTTTTTCTCCAATACGGTTGATTTTCAATCATCTGACTAATTGACTGAGCAAACTTGTGTTACAAGGCTTGAAATTTGTCATGAGGATACTTTGAAGCATATGAGAAACCATGAAGTCCACTTGAGGCATTAGAAGTCCAATTTCCCTTTAGAAAAACAAAACCCTAGTTGTCGGTCACCTGCTTAGGGGGAGGGTTTGTCTTGCCAATTTTTGAGTAGTCTTGAGTGTTTGAGACCTTCATGAGAATGAGGAAGTATCTTGAATTAATTTGACTTGAAAATGGGAGGGGAAATTTTGGGGTATAACAGCTACCCATGTTCAATCTTCTTAAACCTGAAGAGTTAGATTGGCATGTCTGTCATTCGTGATCTGAAGGTGGAAGAGGATTGAACACTTAAGTGCCCAGAAATTTGGACTCACATGTGCACATAGTAATACAGTTGGTTAATTATATTGCTTGAATAGGCTTAGATATGCCATTCAGAGAGGTTATAGAGTGTCGTTAGGGATGGGCTTATAAATGCCACTCAAAGTAACTGTTGATAACAATATCAGAATGATTCTACGCTTGATTTTATCTGAAGAATGCTTTTCAGAATGCTTCTACCCGATCTTATCTGAGGGAAATGCTTTTCAGAATGAATCTATGAAGGAAATGCTTTTCAGGGTTAAGATCTAAAGGGAATGCTCGTTAGAATTTAGTCTCTGAGGGGAATGCTTTTCAGAATGAAGCACTGAAGGGGATGCTTTTCAGAATTCAGTCTCTGAAGGGGAATGCTTTTTAGAATAAAACCCTGAAGGAGATGCTTTTCAGAATTCATTCTCTGAAGGGGAATGCTTATCAAACTAAATCTCTGAAGGCAATGCTTTTCAGAGTGAAACTCGAAGGGAATGCTCGTCAGAATTCAGTCTCTGAGGGGAATGCTTTTTAGAACAAAGCTCTGAAGGAGATGCTTTTTAGAATTCAGTCTCTAAGGGGAATGCTTTTCATAATAAATCTCTGAAGGAAATGCTCATCAGATTTCAGTCTCTTAGGGGAATGCTTTTCAGAATTCAGTCACTGAAGGGAATACTTTTCAGAATAAATCTCTGAAGGAAATTTTTTTCATAATAAATCTCTAAAGGAAATGCTTTTCAGAACTCAGTCTCTGAAGGGAATTATCTGGTCATGTAGATAGTCACCCCATCCTGTTTCGAGAATGATCTATAATCTGTCTCTAAATTGCCGATAATATTCATCTGTTCGCGAACTTAACCTGAAAAGACAAAGTTAGTTTTATTCAATATCATGATGTATGTAATGCATTGCGTAATGATGTTCTCAAAATAAATGAGAATAGTATATCTGTTTCGTATGCATATGTTATGATATTTTGTGAATGATGTATGGATGCAACATGTCATTGGAGCGTATCGATAGCTTTGTATAACATCTCCGACTTGGGAAAATAAATCCCTGGTTATTGCTGGGGATGAAGATAGTAATTCTCCAGCTTTGTTTAGAATGCCTCTACCGGGGGTTTCTGCTTTCTGTTAAAGGACATTCCGATGGAGATCTTTGACTTCTACTTAGGGATGGAAGCATTCAAGGAGAGTCGGTCATCCGTCGTTATTTTGAAGGATTTGATTATTTATATACCCTGACTGGGGATAAAAGAGATGGACAATCCTTTGCTATGCTGTCTGACCAAGTTTCAGATATGGTTATCAGCTCTTCTAGGGAGGACAATGTTGAATGATGTGATCGGTGGAAATAGAACTGACTATTTTTTAAGCTGGTTCGCGAAATGTCGCGGTAAGCAAGAGTCGCCACCGTCTTTTATGTTCTCCAATAAGGAAAGGACAAAAGCACAGCAAAATTCCTTTTCGAGATGTTTTTCGGTTCGGGAGGTAGATTATAGAAAGGGAAGGTGTTAGCACCCTTTCTATCTGTGGTTATCCACGGGCTCTTAGGTACTTGCTCACTATGTTTTCAAAAATTGTTTGCTTTTCAAGTGTTTGTGGGTTTTGAAAAAGTTTAGTTTGAAAAACTTCTAGGTAACTCTTGTATCAGTCCTCAAGAGTGTATGAAGTATTTGTTTGAAAACTTTTTTGAAAGTGTGAGTGCGAAAAGATGTTTTTGTTTGTTTGAAAGAGCAAGTACCCAGGAGAAATCTACCTACTCTAAGGAATTAGGCTGTGTAAGAGTCCTTTAGACAGTACTATCCCACTATTGAGAAGTAGGTAGCACCGTCGTTGGAGGTATTCGGGTCAATTCGATTATCGGGACATGTGTGGTCACCAAAGCAATGGTAGGACGCCTTAGCGGCAACCCTAATGTCCTAGATCCTTTTTATCTGAGGCAACCGTTTCGAGGCAACTGGATCTTTAGACAGGAGGGCGACCTCTAAAACACCCTATACTTGATGACCACCTCGAGGCAACCAAGAGAGGCGTACCCTAGGAGTGGCATGTGCGAGTGTATTGTTTTTCAGTTAATGTTTATCTTTGAACATGCATTTGTGAGCTACGGATTGATTTTATTTGGCATATAGTCTTGCAGGCATAATTAACAGTTAAGAGTGCGGAAAATAAAGTGCGGAAATATGAATCTACGCTATTACAAGGCGTGGGTCTATACATCGCCAAAAACATAACCCGTTTTGGTAAAGTGCGGAAAGTAAAGAAAGCGGTAAATCCTAATTACTATTACATCCTTTGAGCAGATACATAATAATCAAAAAATAAGAATTACAATGCGAAAGAAAATTAAATCGGGACGTCCTTAGGGTTTTGACCCTTTTTTGCAATTAATCAAATATTAAACCTAAACCTAATTAATTAATTAATTATTTACAAGAAAAATGTTTTTTTTGTGTTTTTTATGTTTTATGAAAATAAAAAGAAAATGAATTAAAATTAAAAGTTAAGAAAACCCTAGTTCTAAGTTTATTTTATTTATTGTAAAAAAAGTTAAGGTTAACCTAATTTAACTAATTAAATTAATTTACATTTTATTTACAAAGATAATAATTAATAAATGAGAATAATGATAATAAGAAAACATGATTGAAAATTGTCAAACCCTAATTCTACATGATTTTATTTATTTATGAAAAAGATTAAAATTGACCTAATTAAACTAATATAGTTGTTAGTATTTATTTACAAAATAAATTAATAGATAAAAATAATAATAATTAATAAAAATATTCACATTTTTTATTCTCTGAATTTATTAAAAATATTAATTTATTGGTTAATAATAATAATTAAAAGAATTAAAAAGGAAAAAGAAAAAAAAAACATAGCAAACCAGGGGGGGTGAAGGCCAAATTCTGGAGGTTAAGCCTGGAAATTTAGGCCCAAGAACATCAAGCCTTCGTTGACTTTCATAATTAAGCGCCTGTTGGTTGACTGGAGAATATAGTGTTCATCACTTTTTGGCCCTTGGATTGATGATCATGGCCACTTGGCATGTGGAACGCTGAAGGTTCATGGTGGAAATCTCTTGGAAGCCTGCACATAATCTTATTAAATAAAATAGAAACAAAGGTTTGGTGGACCTGGGAATCGAACCCAGGTCCCAATGGTCATTGGACAGCGCATGCTCCACTAGGCCAGTTGCCTGCAATTGATATAGAATACTAAACAAACAATATATTTAATAATCCAATACATATGTTGTAAAAGAAAACCGCGCGCTTCACTTTGAATCCAGCCAATCACGTGTGTACACCTATTGTCTTCTTCCTTGTTTCCCTGCAAAAGATAAACAATTAGCGGGGTTTTTAACCCCCACAAAGTGAAACTGTCAATAATAGCGAATAGGAATCCAGGCCATATAAATATGGCACGAGGTGTCCATTGTATTCGTCACGCTCAGTCGGTTTCAACCATGGGCATCTTGAGGTCTAATTTTACTTGTGCAGCAAAGCCCTAAAATCAAAGCTTCGAAACCCTAGATTTCTCCAATGGTGGATTCTGATTCAAGGCGTTTCAATGCAATTAATTTATGCCAAAAGATTCCTGTGGATGCAAGCAACTCAAAACGCACAAAAAATCATAGTAAAGATGCATGAATTATGAGTTTCGATTTTGACAAAGTTAGGCAAACCGTGAATCTGTTAGAGCGTGTTTCTTGAGCTTTATGGCTTGTTTTTTATTCCAATCCGTTCCTGGGAATATCAGCAATGCGTTTGAATCACTCTAAGGCTTTGAATTGTGCTAGAACACTGAAAACAGTTTTGAGTTTTCTTGGTTTTTTTCTTTCAATATGGCATATGGTTCTGTAGCAGCTTTTGCACGTGTAAGGCTTTAGGGTTGGCTTCAGCATATATAGCATAATGGAATTAGGGTAAATCTTGCACAAGAAATCCTTTGAATTCATGTTTTTAATATTTGATTTCAATCAAATCTTTTTGCATATTTTTGATTGAAAAAACTTTCCAAACATGGAGCTTTTGATGTCCTTGATATGTACACGAATTTTCAGCTTGCCCTGAGTGTATTTGCATCACAAAAAGATTTGAAAAACCATATCTTTTGAATTTTCCTACAATTAAATGAATTAAATGAATTAATATTAATAAAAATTCAATTAATTAATTAAAAATAAGAAAATAAATCAATTTAAGTTCAATGGGTCGTGCATATGATTTGGGCAATGTTTCAAGAAAGAATTTGAGGCCTATTAGCAAAAACAAGGTGTTTTAGGCAAAGTTGACTTTTGTAAATTCCCAAAAATATCCCAACTTCTCCAATGCATATCTTGCTCAATTTTGAAGCTATGAACATGTTCTTGGACATTTTGGAAAGGTCTTGAAGTCTTCTAACCAATTCCTTTGGTCCCATGTCATTTTGATTTACCAATCTCAAGTTACGGTCTTTGACTTAAAGTGCCTTTTTGTTGACTTTTGAAAATGACCTATAATGTAGAAATTGATAACTTTTTATGAGAACATTTCTTGGACTTGGAATGTGAAGATGAGTTGTAGGAAATGTCATCCCCTTCAAAATGAGCATTTGATGGGATTTTTCTGATGAACCATGAAAAAGTTATGCCTTGGTCAAGTTACAGTTGACTTTTCAGCTGTCCAAAAATAGAAACTTTTGCATCCTTGATGATTTTTGAACCATGCTTGTGGAATCATGATCAATACTTGATCAAATGATAATTGTGGCTTCAAAATAAGATGTTGACCAAAAATTTTGACATTTGACTGTAAAATGACCATTTTACCCCTGTAGTTGATTGTGAACCAAATGGGACTTTTGACTGTGCAATTTGATGCTGTGAGCCTTGAAACTTGCCATGTAGATGCTTGACAATGTATATAGGCATGTGAGACTTGATTGAGACATTGAAAACCTCAAATTCTTTGCAAGAAACAAATCCCTAATTTCAGCTGGCTTAGGAGGCATCTGGACTGTGCAACCCTTGAGAAGTCTTGAGCCATTTGAAGATGACTCTTGATAAATCTTGAAGAATATGGGAGGGCAAATTTTGGGGTACAACAGTTGCCCCTGTTCAATCTTCTTAGACCTGAGGATGTAGATTGGCTTGCGTGCCTTTCGTGATCCGAAGGTGGAAGATGATTGAACACTAGAGTGCCCAGAAATTTGCACTCACATAATAAAATATCAGCAATATGATGTCGGGAATGGGCTTACAAATGCCATTTGGAGATATGGTGGATAGGAGGATGGGCTTATAGATGCCATCTGGAGGTGTGACAGAACCTTGTCGGGAATGGGCTTATAGATGCCATTTGGAAATGTAACGGATGGTTGTGGAGATGGGCTTATAGATGCCATCCAGAGGGTGTCGATCGCATAAGAGATTCCTTAGCGAGAACTTGCATACTTTAGAAAGAAAGATAATTTCCTGGTGTTGGCTCCTAAATTCAACACCTTTGTTTTGATTGATGTCAGCCATTAAAAGCTGAAAGATGCTTTCGACTGGCTAAGCCTGTCGGAATGCCCGTCGAAAGATGGCGAAATACTTAGAAGATTTCTTCCAAGGAAGAAGGCTGGTTGCCTTCGACGTCGAAGGAGTCTTTGTCGAAGATGTCTCTTGATGAAAGTGTTCGATGGTCCAGAGTGGAAGCAGTTTGAAATTCAAAGCTTTGGAGGGAAAACGGTTTCCAGCAGTTACTACGTGCAAACGTGCAAGGATCTGGAGTGTCGAGCATGGAGAACGTGCCAAGTGGCTTAATCTCGAAGTAGTGTAACTGCCCGACGGTTACTTGGAATGTTTTAGTATAAATAGGAGTAGACGTGTAGTTTCTCGCGTGTGTTCACTATTCCATACAAAGTCACTCATTTAGATTCAAGTACCCAGCGTGTGAGAAAGAATTGTTGAGAAATGTATGTGTGAAACACCAATTTTATCAATTAAAGTCATTTACTTTCCCAGAATTTTATTTGCTTTCTCTTTACATTTCCTGTCGAACCTTTACTTTAAAGCCTTGTTTATTTTACCAAGCATTTCCTTTATGCAATTTACTTGAAACCTTTTATTTAAAGCCTTATCCAACTTAATCCAACTTCAAAATCAACCTATGTCCATAGGATCAATCTGATCGATCCTGCGAGTAACCAAATAAGTAACCATTTGGAAGATCAGCGGTTGTTTACCAAAACCCAAGGTAAACAAATTTTCGACTCTGAAAGAAAAAGGCATTCTTTGAAACGCCATTCGACACCTGTCTTTCCACGCTTAGTCACAAGTTAACTTGTGCACTTTTTGTTGCTTTTTACCAACTATTGGCAATCCCAAGAAACCATCATTGATTTGATCCTAGGACGTCACTTTCAGTACGGCGTGCAGTACCAAACGTCATTTCAGAATTTGTCATTATGACAAATCCCAAAAACGAGGACGCACGCTGCGTCCCTCTGTTTCTGCAGAAACGGCCAAAACAACAGGATGCTGCCACGCGTCCCACTAACTCCTGCAGCATTAAATGACATTTAATGTCCTCGTTATTGGGGATTTTTCCCACTACTATAAATAGCAGTGAACATCCCATTGTGGGACTTTTTACGCCAAACTAGCCTTCAAACTTCCTTATTTTCGCACAAGCTTGCTCTCTTTGCAGAAAACTCTTCCTCTTTCAGTTCATCTTCAACCTCAACAATGGCCTCTGCTTCTACTGCTCCTAGTGCTAAAACACCAACTGAACATGTTAAACCCAAGGTCTTCGTCACTGCTCCGGTAGTGAACTCTACAGGCAAACGAAGGGTTCCTGAACCTTCTGACATCTCCGTTCGCGATGCTTACTCGCGCCATTTGATGATCCCGGTTGGATACTCCAACCAAATCTTCGCAATGTCTGGCCCCATGAATCCAAGCATCTCTGAAGCTCTGAAGATAAAGAGCTATTTCCCAATCGTCGAGAAACTCAAGCCAGTAGCATGCGCCAAGAAAGACGCAGAAGACAACGAAGACCCTACTCGTGAGAAAATCGACCTCCGCTTCTTCAACAGAGGGGTTAGAGTCTTCAGGTCTTGCCCTAATCTGACCTCCGATTATGTTGCTTGGCTAACGAAGTTGGAGAAGCATCAAACTCCAATCTGGAAGGAAATGGGAATCTTCGACCTGGTGATGCTGTCGAAGACAGGCTTAAACTACTCCCCAGAGATGCTTATAGCTTCGCTGTTATTCTGGGACTACTCCCATTTTACTTTTCATCTTCCATGTGGGATGCTAACCCCCACACTCTTCGATGTAGCAGCTATTACTGGCCTTCGACCAACCGGAGATTACTTCGACCCGGAGGAGATGTCGGAGGACCAAATTGGCTTCTCTGAGACCAAGCCCACATACACCACTTTCATCAACCATTTTCATGACAGGTCGACGGATACAGTGTCGGATGTCGAACACATAGCGTTTCTAGCCTTATGGCTAACTCGCTTTGTGTTTTGCTCGAAGTCTCTGCAGGTGACCAAAAAGATGGTCACTCTTGCTACCCAACTGCATCACCGTCAAAACATCTGTTTGGCAGAACTGATTCTGGCCAGTCTTTATGACTCGATCAGCAATGGGGCCACTCTTCTGAAACATATCGAGGACAGGGCCAGTTTGCTACTCGCTGGGCCTTTCTGGCTACTTCAACTGTGGCTCAACGCCACTTTCGAATCTTTCTTACCCAAGAGGATTCAGATAAATGAACAAGCTCCAGCGATAGCGATTAGACGCATCGAAGGAATCAGGCTGGCTCTGCTGACACCTGTGGAAGATGGCTTGGAGTTTCAACAAACCTTCACTAACTTCGTTCTAATGTTTGCTCGAAGGAAGGAATTTGTTTCAACTATGGCTCCATTCGCTCAACGGAAGGTGGGGCCAGCATGGTTCACAAGGCCACATCCAAAGGAGTCGAGTGGTCCCAATGTCGATGAGCATTCAGTACTTTGGGAGGCGTTCCTTACACCAAGGATCATGCCTCTTCGATTTAAGAGTTCTAAGACTCATTTGAGTCTGCTTGCCTACCAACCAAATCTGGTATCTCGCCAGTTTGGTATTATCCAAACCCTGCCTTCTCCGATTTTCCAAAGGGAGAAGTCAATGTTGTACTTCTGCAACGATTATACAGAAGAAGCTGCCATCAAGCATATCGGAAGATATGCTGGTCGAACTATCCTCTCGCTGTTTAACTACCAGCTTAATTTCCTTTGCTCACCATCCTTCGAGGAGTGGTGGAGAAGCTATTATGCTGAGTACTTCTTCGACGAGAAGGACTTCATGGCAGAGTTGCAGAAGTCTTTTGTCCTTGCGTTGGACAAAGTCAAGAAATGTAAGTTTATTCTCTCACATTACTTTTTGTCTTTCTCTTCGACTGCTAGCCTGTTAACTTTTTCACTTGCTTTCAGTTGTTCGAAAGCCTGTAGCCAAGAAGGCTACAGAAGGTCAACGGGGAGGAGTCCCTTCAACAAAACCTCCACCGCCGGCGAAGACTGTAGCGCCGGCGAAGACCACAGGCAACCAACAGGGGGAAGGCTCTTCGAAGAGGCCTCCTATATCGGTAACCAGACTTTCTTCATTTTTCTTCTGACTTTCGATTTTTTATTTTCGATGCAATTATTCAATCGAATTCCTATTGGTTTTCTAGGCACCTTCGCCCAAGAAACGATCAACTCTGGTGGTCGAATCTGGGAGTGACGAGGAAAGTGATTCCCCTCCTGCCCCCTTGAAAAGGCGAAAGTTGACGAAGGATGCTTCTGTTCCTGCTCCTGCTCCTGAAGGTCGAACCGTCAGAATAAAGGTTGCTGTGAGAAAGCCTAGGCCACCTGCAGTGATCATCGATGAGCCCACTGAGGAGGAACTGAACGCTCTTCTTACCAAGCCTGTCGAAAGTGACAATTCCAGTCCTGGGGCTGGGGCTAATCCACAGGTAATCCCTTAGACATTTTTTATAACTTAGGCATAGATACCCATATTCGATTGTGTCTCTCTCGACATCTGACAGTTTGTCTTCTTTCCTTTTTCAGGACACCACTGAAAGTTCTCAACCAAGGACCTCAGAAACGCTGGAATCTGCTGAACTTAGCAGGCCTCAGGAAAAAGACTTGGGCAATGACGAAGCCCATACTGAGAATGAGGCCAATGCTGAAACAGTGGAGAAAACAACAGAGGAACCTATGGTGGAGGAACCACAGCTAGTGGAGGAACAACAGCCAGAAACGGTTGAGGTGGTGGATTTGTCAGAAGAGAATCAAGAAGAAAGGGACCAAGGCAATGATGTCGAAGAAAATCAAAACATTGCCAACGAAGAGAACCAAGGTGGTACTAGCGAAGGACACCAGGGTGACGCTAGCGAAGAGCCACAAAATGACGCTGGCGAAGGACCCCAGGGTGATGCTAACGAAGAACCACAAGTCGATGCTGGTACCGCCTCAGTCAGAGTCGAAGAGCAACCAGTCGAGGCACTTAGCATTCAAGAACCTCAAACCCAAGATAATACTATTGCAAGGGTTACCTCCTCGAAGCACAGGTCAAAAGAGGACTTGGAACGCTTGAAACAAGCTGACCCTGTTAGCTACCTCAATGCAATCATCGAGAGTAAGAGTTCGTCTGACACTAGTCAGGAAATTCCTACCCTGTCGGGGAAGTCTACTGAAACTTCTCCTCTTGATGATGCATTGGCGAAGGTTAAGGCCCAGTTCTTCAAGAGGGACTTGATGAAGGCTTTAGAGGGGGACCCCACTGCTCCATCATGCTTAAAAGAGGTCTTGAATGCTGTCGACTTCGACGCTGTAGCCCCAGAAATCTCAGACTTGATCATGGAGTTACACTCTATGATTGATCAAGTTTCAGCGGATTACAGGCGCCAAAGAGTGTTTAACAGTCAGCTTGAAGGGCTGCATGGCAAAAGCTCATCCGCATGGACTGCTGTCTCAGAGTCGACTTCTCGAATTGCTGAGTTGTCGAAACAGAAAGCGTCTGCACAGGAAAGAGTTGATGCCATTGATCGAGAGAATGTCTCCTTCCGGGCACAAATCGCAGAGATAGAGGCGAAAATAAACGCCAACACTGTACTCAAGGAGGAAATTCTTTCGACCATCTCAGACACTGAGAGCCAGACTGAGATCAAACAAGGCCTGGAATTCGCTGAGAGGGCCCAAAGCCTCGACGCTCAAATTGCCAAACTAGTGCAAGAAAACTCCTGGTGCAAGAAGAGGTTGGAGCTGCAGTACGCCAAGTATCTTCGACTCAAGAATTCTCTTACTTTCTGATTGATTCTTTTTTGTAACCATCTTCTGTAATCGTTATTCGACAACAATTGCCATCTTGGCTGAAATTAATAAAATTTCCATTTTGGCATTTTTTATGGTTAATTTAGACTTGTTCTTTTATTATTTTATTTTTATCTCTTGAAGTATAGGTTTGTATTTTTTCAAATATTTACCATTTACTCTCAAGAGCCTTTTATCTCTACCTAACTCTTCGACTTCATAGGCTCCACCAGAAAAAGTTTGGATAACTCTGAAGGGTCCTTCCCACTTGGGTGACCATTTCCCCATGCTTCGATTCCTTCGATCCATGGGAAGAATTACCTTCCAAACTAAATCTTCAGGCAAAAATACCTTAGGTTTTACCTTTCTATTATAAGAGTCTTCTACTCTTTTCTTCTGAAGTCTGAGTAGGTCGAGAGCGTGTAATCTCTCTTCGTCTAAATCCACCAGTTCATCTAACATCATGTTCCAATAAACCTCAGAAGGAATATCATAATGCCTCTGAACCCTTGCAGATTGAAGACAAATTTCTGCTGGCAACACCGCATCATGGCCAAAAGTTAGCCTATATGGTGTTGTCCCAGTGGCTTCTTTTGGGGACGTTCGACAAGCCCATAAAATCTGGTCTAACGTCTTATGCCAATTCTTTGGCTTCTTCCCAACATGTTTCTTTATCAAGCCAATCACCACTTTGTTAGCTGCTTCGACTTGACCATTCGCCTGTGCATAATAAGGCGTGGATGTTAGGAGTTTGAAACCTGTTTCCTGAGCAAATTCCTGCATCTTTCGACCAGTGAAAACTGACCCTTGATCAGTTGTTATTGTCTCAGGAATTCCATATCTAAAGATAATGTTCTTTTGAATAAATTCAATGACATTTTCCTGGTCTACATTGACTAAAGGGATAGCTTCGATCCACTTAGTAAAATAATCAATGCCTACCAATATGTATTTCTGACTCTTTGATGATGCTGGTCGAATCTCTCCAATGAGATCCAACGCCCATCCTCTAAAGGGCCAAGGCTTCACTATCGAGTGAAGTTCGCTTGCTGGTACATGTTGGATGCCTGTATGAACTTGACACTCTTGGCAACCTTTGGCGAACTCAACGCAATCTTTCAGCATAGTGGGCCAATATAGTCCTTGTCGAAACAACAACCATTTCATCTTATGGCCTGCTTGGTGAGCCCCACATGCCCCAGCATGCGTAGTCGAAAGGGCTATGTATGCTTCAGTTTCACTTAAACATTTCAGCAACACCCCTTCAGGCGTCTTCTTGAATAGCTCATTACCCATGAGTACAAAACTCAACGCCCTGTATTTTTTTTTTCGTTCTGTCGAAGCTCCTGGATTTTGAAGATAATCCACAATGGGTTTCCTCCAATCTTGCTCTGACAAATTATCAATGAACGAAATCTCGAAGTTTGAGTGATCAGCATATCCTAGCCTCGTCGATTCCAAGTCTGATGGTGATAGACAAGTTGCTTTTATCTTCTCTCGAACTTCGATTGCTCTTTGTAGTTTCGTTTTTGAAATCTTATACCCAGATGCAATTTGTGCCAAGTCATTGGCTATTTGATTTTCGACTCTGGGTATGTGTCGAATATTGATCGTTTCAAATTGTTTCAATAAACGATTTGCTATCACAAAGTACATAATGAGATTCTCCCTTATGCATTTATATTCCTTTGTGACTTGCTTGATGACTAACTCTGAGTCTCCCATTATTTCGACTCGAGTTGCCCCCAATTCCAACAATATCTCAAGGCCAGTAATTAGAGCTTCATACTCAGCCTCATTGTTCGAACAAGAACCTGCTATTTTGTACTTGAATGTTGTTGGAATTTTATCTGGAGAAATAATCAAGACTCCTACCCCTGTTCCATCTTTATGGCTGGAACCATCGAAGTAGAATTTCCAAGGTTCTATCTCCACATAATTAATATCCTCGACTTGAATTGAGTGGTCGACTATGAAATCTGCGACCACTTGTCCTTTTACTGCCTTAAGAGGCATAAAGGTCAAGGAGTATTCAGTTAATGCTAATGCCCACTTGCCAATTCGACTATGCAAGATAGGTTTCGACAACATGTATTTGAAAACATCAAAATGAGACGAAACATAAACATCAACTGGTTTTATATATTGCTTGAGTTTTGTACAAGAAAAATACAGACATAGGCACAATTTTTCAACTTCGCTATATCTAGTTTCTGCATCATTCAAAACTCGACTGAGATAGTAAATGGGTCTTTCGACTCCATTCTCATCCTCTTGGGCTAACATACTTCCCAGAGTTTTGTCAGATGCAGCTATGTACAATCTCATACTCCTGTTGCTACAAGGAGGCACCAAAATAGGTGGCTTAGTGAGGTACCCTTTGATTTTGTCGAAGGCTTCTTGTTGCTCCTGCCCCCATTCGAACCCCTCTTTATTCAGTCGAAGTAAGGGTGAAAAGGCCTGAGCTTTCCCACTTAGATTAGATATAAACCTCCTTAAGAAATTTATCTTGCCTAAGAGAGATTGCAATTCCTTCTTATTCGATGGCGCTTTCGCTTCCAGAATTGCCTTCGTCTTGTTCTGGTTGATTTCGATTCCTTTCTTGTGGACAACGAAACCCAAGAAATCTCCAGCTTTCACACAGAACGCACACTTCAAAGGGTTCATCTTCAGACCATGTTCTCTCATCCTTTCGAATGATTGTCGAAGGTGGTCAATGTGATTCTTCCTGGAAACAGATTTTATAACAATATCATCAATATAAACTTGCATAAAAGTGTTAATAAAATCATGGAAGATAGTATTCATTGCTCGCTGGTACGTTGCCCCAGCGTTCTTTAGGCCAAAAGGCATCACTACCCATTCGTAAGTGCCTAAGGCCCCAGGGCATCGAAAAGCTGTTTTCGACACATCCTCTTCAGCAATGAATATTTGATTATATCCTGAATAACCATCGAGCATACTCAGGTATTCATAGCCAGCGGCAGAATCGACTAGCATTTCCGCCACAGGCATAGGATATTCATCTTTGGGGGTGGCAGCATTCAAATCTCTGAAATCTATGCACACCCTTAATGTGCCATTTTTCTTAATTACTGGCACAATATTTGCAATCCATTCGACATACCTTGTAACACGGATGAATTTGCATTTCAGAAGTCTTTCGACCTCTGTTTTGATCTTCGACAATATTTCTGGAGCGAAGCGCCTTGGATTTTGCTTGATTGGCTTCTTTCCAGGTTTGATTGGCAACTGAAGTTCTACCAATCCTCTGTCGAGACCAGGCATTTCGTCATAATCCCATGCAAAACAGTCTTTAAACTCTTTCAGCAATTGGATTATTTCCAACCTAAGTTCTGGATCAATTTTGGCGCTGATGTAAGTTGGCCTTCTCTCTAATCCTTCACCTAAGTTGATTTCTTCTAAAGGGTCTTGTGCCAACATTTTAATGTTGTTCGCCAAGGGATCCTTTTCGAAGCCCAAAGGCTCATCGTCATAGATAGCGTCGAGCCTCTGTTCCTGCAATTCTTCTGGCATGATATCAGGGGGTTTTGGATCGAAATCCTTTCCTGGGCCAACAGCAGATAATCGTTGATCATTGGCCTGTGTGGCCATGTACTTTACTTCGGCTTCGAGAGCCGTTATCATCTTGGTTTCGGCTACATAAGCCGAAATTCGCTTCAGAGATTGTGACTCAGTCATTATCACTGAATTCACTTCCCCAACCAGTTGGTTGGATATCAGTTAGCCCACTGAAGTTGTTGTGAATTCAATGCCAATAACAAAGTATAGTATTTGGGAAGAATAAAGAACAAGGAAGAAGAAGAACACAAGAATTTGTTATAACTGCTATTCTTTACTTTCTCTTTGAAAACAAGATTACAAGTTTACAAGGATAACAAATAACCCTCTCACCCTAATTAGGATTTGCTGTGTTGCAATGATGAGAGACTAGTATGCTATTTATAATAAAACCTAACATACTAACTAATGGGCTTTTTCCACAAGGCCCATTATACAAGCTAACTTAATAATCAAGCTAACTTAACAAATTAGGGTTTAAACACTAAAACCTAATTTAACAAGCATTCTTCGACAAATACATGCTTCGACTACAGCATGTACTTCGATCATGCTAGAGTTCGATCCAAAATCCCACAAATCTCCACCTTGGACCTAACTCTACAGCATCAAGAGACACTAACTAGCTTTCTTCATGCAGCTTTATCAACTGCATACAGTGGAAAAACTTGCAACTTGGCAATGTTTTGGTGATCATATCAGCAGCATTGTGATCTGTCGAGACCTTCAGCACTTGGACTTCTCCACGCTCGATTACCCCTCTGACGAAATGCAGCCTCACATCTATGTGCTTGGTTCGCTCATGATAGGCTGAGTTCTTCGACAGGTGTATTGCACTTTGACTATCACATTTAACAGTGATACCTTGACCTTGAAGTTTCAGCTCCTTTGCAAAACCTTCAAGCCACAATGCTTCTTTCACAGCTTCAGTTAGGGCAATATATTCTGCTTCAGTAGTTGATAAGGCAACAACCTTCTGAAGAGTTGCTTTCCAACTAATTGCTGTACCAAACATAGTGAAAACATATCCAGAAATAGATTTTCTGGAATCCATACAACCTGCATAATCGGAGTCAGCATAGCCTTCGACTGCTGCTTTACTATCTTCACCCAAGGCTCCACCATAAATTAAGACTCTGTTCAGAGACCCATTTATGTACCTTAAAATCCACTTTAACGCTTGCCAGTGAGCCTTTCCAGGATTCGCCATGTACCTGCTTACAAGACTTACTGCATATGCTATATCGGGTCTAGTACAGACCATAGCATACATCAAAGAACCAACTATATTAGCATATGGGATGCTATTCATATAGGTTCTTTCGACATCAGTACTGGGACATTGATCAATACTCAGCTTGAATTGAGGGTTTGTTGGAGTCACAACAGGCTTTGAGTTCGACATACCAAACTTGTCAAGAATCTTTCGTAGGTATGCCTCTTGAGATAAGCATAATTTCGACTGCTTTCTATCTCTTCGAATGTCAATTCCAAGAATCCTAGATGCAGCTCCCAGATCCTTCATGTCGAACTCCTTATTGAGTTCAGCCTTCACCCTCATTACATCTTCGACATTGTTGCTTTCTATCAGAATATCATCAACATAAAGCAACAAAATAACAAATGAATTTTCAGGTCGAAATCTGGAGTAAACACAATGGTCGAACTGACTTCTAATGAAACCTATGTGTTCCATGAACTTGTCGAATCTCTTATTCCACTGTCGAGGAGATTGTTTAAGTCCATATAAAGATTTCTTCAGTTTGCACACATAATCTTCTTTCCCCTTTTCGACATACCCTTCAGGTTGCCTCATCAGGATTGTTTCATCTAAGTCACCATACAAGAACGCAGTCTTCACATCCATTTGTTCCAGTTCAAGGTCGAACTGAGCCACCATGGCAAGCAACATTCGGATGGATCTGTGCTTCACAACAGGGGAAAATACATCATTGAAGTCGACACCTTCTTTCTGAGTGAAACCCCTTGCGACTAATCTTGCCTTGTACCTCTTCGACATTACTCCTTCAATTCCTTCCTTAACTTTGAAAATCCACTTACAGCTGACTAACCTTGCCCCAACAGGTTTCTTGATTAGTTCCCAAGTGTGATTATCATGAAGAGATTTCATCTCATCATGCATGGCCTTTAGCCATTCAGTCTTCATTCGACTCCTCATAACTTCCTTATAATCTCTAGGTTCTTCGTCTAGAACTTCACTTGCAGAGATTAAGGCATAAGCTACAAGATCTGCATATCCAAGTCTCTGAGGTGGTTTTATGACTCTTCGTTGCCTATCTCTCGACAATAGGTAGTCATCAACAGTTTCCTCAACATCATCAGGATCTTCTGTTTCTTCTTCGACTTCATCTGGGATACGCATTTCAGCATCAACATGCTCCACCTCAACAGGAATCTCTACCTGTTCCAGCTCTTCGTCAACATCATCAGTTTTCTTGAAAGCCATTTCCGTTTCATTGAAAACTACATCTCGACTGGTGATACACCTCCTGTGACCTGGCTCTAGGCACCATAGCCTATAAGCTTTTAC
Source organism: Vicia faba (assembly GCA_948472305.1). Taxonomy (NCBI): domain Eukaryota; kingdom Viridiplantae; phylum Streptophyta; class Magnoliopsida; order Fabales; family Fabaceae; genus Vicia; species Vicia faba. Next base: position 707,512,856 of record OX451740.1, read on the forward strand.
TCCTTCAGGGTATCCCATAAACATGCATTTCAGAGCTCTAGGTTCGACCTTGTCTTGCCTAATGTGAGCATAGGCTACACAGCCAAATACTCTTAGTTTGTCGAGATCTGGTGGATGTCCCGACCAAACTTCTTCAGGTGTCTTCATATCTAACGCTGTCGAAGGACATCTGTTTATCAGATATGCTGCTGTCGAAACAGCCTCAGCCCAAAACACCTTCTTTAATCCCGCACTAGTCAACATGCATCTAACTCTCTCCAAAATAGTTCGATTAAACCTTTCAGCCAAACCATTTTGTTGAGGAGTACCTGCGGTAGTTCTGTGCCTTGCAATACCAGAGGCAACACAAAAACTGTCGAACGCCTCATTGCAAAACTCAAGGCCATTGTCGGTTCTCAACCTCTTTACCTTTCTGCCAGTTTGATTTTCGACAAGAGTCTTCCAACTTTTGAAATTCTCAAAAGTTTCATCCTTAGTCTTCTGGATGAATACCCATAACTTTCTGGAATAGTCATCTACTATGGATAGAAAATACTTTGCTCCTGAATGTGATGGACACCTTGCAGGCCCCCAAAGATCAGCATGGATGTAATCAAGGGATCCATGTGTTCTTTGTTTGCCTTTGTTGAACTTCATTCTACAGGACTTTCCAAGTACACAGGGTTCACAAAACTTCAGCTTTTCGACTTTATCTCCACCAAGCAGATTTTGTTTCCCTAATTCGACCAGACCCCTTTCACTGACATGGCCCAATCTCATGTGCCAAATTTCTGTCTTCGACAAAGGTTTCGTGGATGCAACATTTGTCGAACCACTTACAACTTCAGCCTCAAGGGTATACAAGCCTTGTTTCTTCACGCCTCTCAAGACTTCCTTCGACCCTTTCATGACTCTCAGGATACTTTTCTCTCCTTGAAAAACATATCCTTTCTTGTCGAATTCACCAAGAGAAATCAAATTTCTCTTCAAATCAGGTACATACCTGACTTCAGTCAACAGTCTTATTGACTCATCATGGAGCTTGAATCTCACAGATCCAACGCCTGCAATCTTGCAAGCTTTGTTGTTTCCCAGCAATACCGATCCACCATTTTGATCACATAATTCCTCGAACAAGTCTTTGTTTGGAGTCATGTGCCAAGTGCATCCAGAATCCATAATCCACTCCTTCGACGAGTTGTTGCTTGAAACCACAAGAACATCAGATGATTCGAAATCATCTTGGACAATAGCTGCATTGCCATTATCCTTACCTCCATGATCTTTCAGGCGTTCAGGGCACACCTTTCTTGTGTGACCTACTTTCTTACAGTGATAGCATCTAATACCAGATGTGTCACCACTATAAGACTTCGACTGATTTTTACCTTTCTTCTTGTCGAATTTTCCTTTAACAGCCAAACCTTCACCAACCGTCGAAGGTTTATGCTCCTTACGTTCGTTCAAGTCCTTAGAGTACAAGGCTGATTGAACTTCTTCAAAGGTCAGGGACTCTCTTCCATACAAGAGGGTTTCTTTGAAGTGAGCATGTGATCTGGGCAAAGCGCACAACAATAACAACGCTTGATCTTCATCATCAATTTTTACATCAATATTTTCAAGATCAAGAATCAGCTTGTTGAACATATCCAACTGCTCAGCCAACACTTTGTCTTCGATCATCTTGAATGAATACAAAGCTTGCTTCAGGTAGAGTCGATTTACCAGAGATTTGGTCATATACAAACTTTCAAGTTTCACCCATAACCCTGATGCCGTCGTCTCCTTTGATACCTATCGAAGAACCTTATCACCAAGGCTCAACAAAATTGCGCTGTGTGCTTTCTCGATCATGGATGTCTTCTCTCTTTCTATTAGCGCAGCGTCCATCACCGTCGCTCCCTTCAACGCTTCCAAACAACCCTGCTGAACCAGTAGAGCTTTCATCTTCAAGCGCCATAGACCGAAATCATTCACTCCGGTGAATTTTTCGATCTCATACTTTGTTGAAGGCATCTTCTCCACGCTCACCGCACCAATTTGTTGTGAATTCAATGCCAATAACAAAGTATAGTATTTGGGAAGAATAAAGAACAAGGAAGAAGAAGAACACAAGAATTTGTTATAACTGCTATTCTTTACTTTCTCTTTGAAAACAAGATTACAAGTTTACAAGGATAACAAATAACCCTCTCACCCTAATTAGGATTTGCTGTGTTGCAATGATGAGAGACTAGTATGCTATTTATAATAAAACCTAACATACTAACTAATGGGCTTTTTCCACAAGGCCCATTATACAAGCTAACTTAATAATCAAGCTAACTTAACAAATTAGGGTTTAAACACTAAAACCTAATTTAACAAGCATTCTTCGACAAATACATGCTTCGACTACAGCATGTACTTCGATCATGCTAGAGTTCGATCCAAAATCCCACAGAAGTCTATGTGGGACAAGTCTTCTCTGTCCCATTGGAAACCATGCTCAGGATGCAGGTATAGGGAACAAAAGGTGTTTGGCGCTGGCGCCATGTCGAAGTCACGTGTTGGACATGGCCCTATGTGAGCCAAGTTTTTGTCGAAATCTGCCACACCCAAGTGATTCACTTCGCCAAGGTAGTAGCTTTGATCTGCCTCTATGTTTTCGACCATCCCATCTGGACGCCATAGCAGCAGTCTTTGGTGCATCGATGAAGGCACAACGCCTACACCATGAATCCACTCACGGCCTAACAAAAGGTTGTAGTTAGGTTTGGCCGATATGACCATGAACATCGTTGGTCGAAGGATAGACCCAACTTTGATATCTAACTGGATCACTCCCATGGTGGTCCCAATGCCGCCCTCATAGTTCGACAGGACCATATTGTGAGGTTTGATTTCCTCATCTCTTTTGCCAATCTTCCTTAGCATGGAGTGAGGGATAATATTGATAGTTGCCCCACAGTCGACCAATATTTTGTTCACAGTAGTCTCTTCGAGCTTAGCCCTTATGAACAAAGGCTTGAGGTGATTCTTCATCGCCTCTGTAGGTGGCTCGAAGAAGCCATTTTGTTCCTCTGTAGTGCCATTGTCCATGACAAAATAGCATACTGGCCTATGTTTGGCCATTTCTTGTTCCACCTCCCAGTCACTTGCTTCGACTTCTACCTGTCGATCGAATTCCCTGGGCAGCACTGAAACAATATTCACCATTATATCCAAAGTATCGTCGGACTCAGCATCGTCTTCGTCTTCGACTTCGCTTTGGTTAGGCCAAACCATCCTGTTGGTAACTGGTTCTCTCTCTAGAGGCTTCCTTTGTTTCCTTTGAGGAACATTCGAACTAGTTTCTGCCTTAGGTTCGTTGGCAGCCTCCCTTTCTGCTTTTCGTCTCCTTTGATATCTCCTCCATTGGGATCGAGACATAGGATTTTTACCCTTGTAGTTGCTGGACACTTGAGCAACCTTAGGTGCAGCAACTTGAGGCTCTTTCTTTTGAGTTAAAGAGGAACCTCTTGGCACATCGAAAGAATGCCATTTCTCTTCATTTGGCCTTTTTCGGCCAGAAGTTTTGTACCAAGTGTCTACTGGTACATTTGTTGGAGGCCTAAAAGTCAATGGCCTCTTGTCTTGGTTAGAACCCCTTCTGGGATCATGTCGAAGGTCAGCATTCTCCCTTCTCTTGTTCGCTGCTCTCACGCCTTGTATATGCTCAGCAGCTTTTTTATCAAAGATTGAACTGCATCTTGGACACAGCATTACCTCTGATTTCTTTTTCTGGCATCTTTGTAAAAAATCTGCCAAGTTTTCGTTTTCCTGAGGGAAAGCCGTCTTATTAGCCTGCTCTTGCCTTATGGCCTCTTCTGATGCTTTAGGGTCAGAAAGTTCAACCATATTGATATTCATTGTATCTTTAGTAGCAAGAGTTAACTGCTTCATTTGTGTTTCCAGATTCTCCGTCTGGCCTTGAACAGTGGCCAAGTGGGAACTGGGCTTTGGTCCAATTTTTTGTGCTTCAGCAGTCTTCGACTTCGGGTTCTCGACCGCTGTCTGGACAGCCTCAATTGTCTTCCTGGATAAGTTTCCAGAAAAACTGCCAAAGATTGGCATGTTGATGTGGTCCTTTGAGACTTCGACCATAGTAATTCCTGGCTTCTTCGACTGGATCCTGGTTGCCTCTATCATGTTCACCTCAGAGGGTTCTGCATAGTGGGCTTCAGCCTTCAGTGGATTGGAGTCGACAGCCATGGGGGATTTGTCAGCAAACTTTAATCTCCCTTCCTCGATAGCGTCTTGCACAAGATTCCTGAAAAGAAAACATTGAGAAGTTTTATGGCCTAAAAAGTTATGATATTTGCAAAAACCTCTCTTCTTTCTTTGATCAAGAGGAGGCACTTTTACCCCAGGGGGTACTATCATTTGGCCATCTTTAACTAGCAAGTCGAATATTTCATCACATTTTGTGATGTCAAAACTATAAGTCTTTTTTGGGAACCTATCGTTGGTCCTGTCTGGACCAATGGGATTTTTCCCATTTGAGGGGACTAACTGTTTACAAGAGTATGGTGGCCCTTGTTTTAGTTCTGCTAAATCGACTTCTCCTTCTTCGACAGTTAAAGTATCGTCGAAGGATTCTAGATCTTCGTCATCCATCTCAACGTACGCTATTCTTTCTCTCTTGTGAGTTTTCGTTGCCTTAGCTTTTTCAGCTTTGAGGCGTTCGACCTGTCGAACTCTATCGGCCAGTTGGGCCATGTCTCTTAGGTACTGGGTGTCTAGCTTCTTCCTAATGGAATAATCTAAACCGCCTGCGGCTATTTCGACCAACTCATGTTCTGGCACTTGTGTAAAACATCTCGCCTTGAGCAACCTAAACCTATTCAGATATTCGTCTATAGGTTCAGTGAAACGTCTCTTCACACTGGCCAGTTCTTTCAGGCTTATCTTGGTTTGCCCCATGTAGAATTGTTCATGGAACAATCTTTCCAACTGGGTCCAATGATGGATCGAATTGGAGGGGAGAGTTGTAAACCAAGTAAAAGCGTTCTTGGTTAAAGAACTTGGGAAGTACTTGATCCTTAGGTTTTCGTTATTCGAAATGTCTCCTGCTTCGATCAAGTATCTCGCCACATGCTCGACAGTAGATTCTGTCGTGTCCCCAGAGAACTTAGTAAATTTGGGGACTTTGCATCTAGGAGGTAAGTCCGTTTGCAACACGTATTCTGACAATGGAGATGTAAAGTTGGGCCTTCGAAAGCCCATGTTCATCCCATTCTGAGTCATGATCCTTTCGATCATGGTTGCCAGATTGTTTTCCAAACCCATGTTTTGGTATTGGATATGCTGAACCACTTCGTCAGCATTTTGGTTTCTGTTAACTAACCTTACCTCTGGGGCTATTACCCTAGGTTCTTCGACAGGTTGTTCGACAGGCTGTTGAGCCTGGTTAATGGTGGTTTCTTCCTCTACAAATATCCCCTGATTTCCCCTTATTTGCGCCCTTTGGGGCTGTCGAATAGGTGGGGGTACTCCAAAGAAGTCAGCCAAACGCGTCATTTGCGCTGTAACTTGCTGATTCGATTGAGTAGTGTTTTGTATTAGAGGGTTTAGCACTGTACTCAAAGTCTGTGCCAACATTTGCACCATATCATGGTTGCTTTCGTCCATTTGTTGCCTCAAGACTGCTGTCGAGGCATTTGTAAGGCCATGGGCTACTTGGGACGTTCCTCCTAAGAGTTGGGTCCTACTTCTATTCGCCATGCCTATTCCAGAACCTTGGAGTGGCGAAGAAGCACTCACGAAAGGGTCTGAAAAAGTGGACGCAACATTCGTCAGGCTTGCCACTTCAGAAGTTGGCATGCCATAGAATGGAATGAATCCTGGGGGAACCACAGGCCTTACGCCTATATTTCCCCTTGGTGGGGGAGTTCCCAAAGGTATTCTGGGGCCTGTTAACGAAGTTGTTGGCCCCGTGGTTGTGACTGACACTGCTGGTGTCGAACCAACATTCGCCGCTTCACTTACGGTCATACTAACCGTTGCTCCCACACTCGTTTGTGGGATTTCGTTATTGTTTGGCGGATTCGCCATCTCTTCCCTTCTTCTGGCAGTATTGTTATCGTTGGTGTATATTCTACCACTCCTCAATAACATACAATTCGAAAAGATGAGATTATTTTCAACAATCAACACACAGTCCCACCGGGTGTGCCAAAGAATGCCTTTTTCTTTCAGAGTCGAAATAAGGCATTCTTGGGGGGCAATTTGTTGGCTCCTAAATTCGACACCTTTGTTTTGATTGATGTCAGCCATTAAAAGCTGAAAGATGCTTTCGACTGGCTAAGCCTGTCGGAATGCCCGTCGAAAGATGGCGAAATACTTAGAAGATTTCTTCCAAGGAAGAAGGCTGGTTGCCTTCGACGTCGAAGGAGTCTTCGTCGAAGATGTCTCTTGATGAAAGTGTTCGATGGTCCAGAGTGGAAGCAGTTTGAAATTCAAAGCTTTGGAGGGAAAACGGTTTCCAGCAGTTACTACGTGCAAACGTGCAAGGATCTGGAGTGTCGAGCATGGAGAACGTGCCAAGTGGCTTAATCTCGAAGCAGTGTAACTGCCCGACGGTTACTTGGAATGTTTTAGTATAAATAGGAGTAGACGTGTAGTTTCTCGCGTGTGTTCACTATTCCATACAAAGTCACTCATTTAGATTCAAGTACCCAGCGTGTGAGAAAGAATTGTTGAGAAATGTATGTGTGAAACACCAATTTTATCAATTAAAGTCATTTACTTTCCCAGAATTTTATTTGCTTTCTCTTTACATTTCCTGTCGAACCTTTACTTTAAAGCCTTGTTTATTTTACCAAGCCTTTCCTTTATGCAATTTACTTGAAACCTTTTATTTAAAGCCTTATCCAACTTAATCCAACTTCAAAATCAACCTATGTCCATAGGATCAATCTGATCGATCCTGCGAGTAACCAAATAAGTAACCATTTGGAAGATCAGCGGTTGTTTACCAAAACCCAAGGTAAACACCTGGCCTGTTACAGGTGTTGATCTTCAAACTCTTCGTGCAAATATGCCCTGGCTAGATACAGGTATCGAATCCACAATCAATCGCTCACAGATATGCCCTGGCTAGATGCAGGAATCGAATCCGGAACTTCAAAAGGTTGATGGGTTGTCTCTACTGACAGGTTATCTTAGAAAAATCTTCAGGAATCAATTTAACTGAACCGGGGGAGATGTCGTCTTCTTTGACGAGTTGTCTCTTTTAACAGTTTGTCTTCATGGACGAGTTGTCTTTAACGACGAGGTTGTCTTCAATGACAGGTTGTCTTCAATGACAGGTGGTCTTCAATGACAGATTGTCTACAACGACGGGTTGTCTTCAATGACGGGTTGTCTATAACGACGGGTTGTCTATAACGACGAGTTGTCTATAACGACGGGTGTCTATAACGACGGGTGTCTATAACGACGAGTTTCTATAACGACGGGTGTCTATAACGACGAGTGTCTATAACGACGAGTGTCTATAACGACGGGTGTCTATAACGACGGGTGTCTATGACGACAGGTGTCTATAATAACGGGTGTCTATGACGACGGGTGTCTATGACGACGAGTGTCTATGACGACGGGTGTCTATAACGACGGGTTATCTCTAACAACGGGTGTCTATAACGATGGGTGTCTATAACGACGAGTGTCTATAACGACGGTTTGTCTAAAATGACGGGTGTCTATAACGACGAGTGTCTATAACGACGGGTGTCTATAACAACGGGTGTCTATGACGACGGGTGTCTATAACGACGGGTGTCTATGATGACGGGTGTCTATGACGACGAGTGTCTATGACGACGAGTGTCTATAACGACGGGTTGTCTCTAACGACGGGTGTCTATAACGACGGGTGTCTATAACGACGAGTGTCTATAACGACGGTTTGTCTAAAATGACGGGTGTCTATAACAACGAGTGTCTATAACGACGGGTGTCTATAATGACGGGTGTCTATAACGACGGGTGTCTATGACGAAGGGTGTCTATAACGACGGGTGTCTATGACGACGGGTGTCTATGACGATGAGTGTCTATGACGACGGGTGTCTATAACGACGGGTTGTCTCTAACAACGGGTGTCTATAACGACGGGTGTCTATAACGACGAGTGTCTATAACGAAGGTTTTTCTAAAATGACGGGTGTCTATAACGACGAGTGTCTATAACGACGGATGTCTATAACGACGGGTGTCTATAACGACGGGTGTCTATAACGACGAGTGTCTATAACGACGAGTTTTAATTTTAACTGGACTTGTCTTCTTTGACTGGATGAACATCAGAAAAACCTTTGGGATTTAACTGTACTTGTCTTCTTTGACTGGATGAACATCAGAAAAACCTTTGGGATTTAACTGTACTTGTCTTTTTTGACTGGATTTGTCTTCTTTGACTGGATTGGTCTCTTTTGACTGTATTGGTCTCTTTTGACTGTATTTGTCTACTTTGACATAGCTGATCATTTAACTGTATCCTTCCTGAAAGGTAAAGGTCAGTCATATGCAATGCATGATATGAATCAAGCAATGATGTTCTCAACACAAATGAGATTGTATGATATGATGCGTATATGCATGCATCATGATGTATGACAATGTGATGTTTATGAATGTATTTTCGTCTAGGAAAATAAATCCTTGACGAATGCCGGGAAATTGCTGAATCCTGGGCTGATGTTTGAAGAGTAGAATTCTTCGTTTCCGCTGGGGATAATGATTGCAAGAATAAACCGGTAGGAGAAGATGACTCCGTTGGGCAATAAACTTGGTGAAGAGATTACTCTGCGGGGAATTATTCTGTGGGAAGAGATTCTTCGCTGAGGTTTTGATGATAACTCCGCTGGGGATTCCGTTCGATAAGTTATGTTGCGGAATTTGATGAACTCCGTTGGGGGTAGGAAGAACTTCGCCGAGGACGATCTTTCCGTGGTAATTAGCTGAGGATAACCCAGTTATAAGCTCTGGTGGGGAATAACCTTTGAACAAAGCCGGGGAGAGATATGTACTCTGCAGGGGACCAGCTTCTAGAATCTACTGGGGATAAGCTTCCAGAATCTACTGGGGATAAGCTTCCAGAATATACTGGGGAGATGATTCAACTCTCCTGGGGAAACTTTTGAGAACTGCACTGGGGAAAGGCTCCACTGGATGTCTGGTATTCCGCCGGGGAACAATCTTAGATTAAGACTGTCGGGGATGCTTGTAGAGGAATATCTGTATACTCCGCTGGGGAATATTGAGATCTTCTGGGGATGCCCAACTTCCTTAAGGCTGACAGTAGGCTAACTCTGCTTGGGGGAGAGTGTTGCTGATTTGCTAGAGATACTGTGCCTTTTCGGGGATGATGGGAGACCAACTCTGCTTGGGAGAGTATTGTTGATTTTTCTTACTCTGCGGGGAGTGAAGGTATCTTGGTCATGTCCTTCAGCTGAACTTACCTTGGTACCTGGAGGAGCAAAGCAACTGTACAGTTCAGACCATTCTTATTGTCCCAGCTTCTGTGGGAGAAGGTACCTGTGGAGGTGCTTGATAACTGCCGATTGACAAATCTTCTTCTGGTAGGCAAGTTGACGAGTTGCCGGGACATAGTCATACGCTTTGATCCATAATTTTTGCCTGGACCGCCCTTTCGGGTTTTCAGTCCACCGGGATACCCTTTTTTGCCCAAGCCGCCTTTTCAGGTTTTCGACTTGCCGGGTGTACAGATTTTTTCTATTTTCATCCCTTATTTTTGCCCGAACCCTTTTGGTTCGCCGGGAAGCCCTTATTTTTGCCTAGGTGTGTCAACCTAGCGGGTCTTTGATTATGCGTAGTATTTTTTCGACTATGTCCATTCCCTCAGGATGTAGAGAGGTGCCACTATCTGTAGTGTCGTGTCGCCATACTACCAGAAGATGTCTGATCATGCAAGATTCGTTGCTGAAATTCATGTCCAATGCCCCAAGCGACTCAGGTGGAGATTTGCCCCTGGCTATTTGACATTTTGAGAGATTCCTTGAATCTTGACTTGACTGCCCCAGATGATGGACACTGATCACGTCTGCCCCTTGGTTGGAAGTGTTTTCCACTTGAGATGACCCTTTAGAAGATCTTTGTTCACCAGATATTCATCGTGTGAATTTCTCTGCTGTTCGGACAAATAGTCATATGCAAACAATGTCATTTTAAGAATGCAAAAGCTTATGTCTGTCTTGAAGTTTTTGAAAATGCATTTTTTCAGTAAAACAAGCAAATTTTGTAAGATGTGATGTCAACTCAAGATTTTACAGCGAGCCCTAAGGAGTCAGGATACCTTTGGTAACAGTATGCTTTCGAACTAACCCATGCTTCAGCTAGGACTTTTAAGGGTTGTAACGTGGCCTGGTTCACGGTTTAAGAAACAAAGGATAAAGGCTCAAATTTTTATTTGTACCCACCCGCTCTTCGTGATGTTCTTCAAACCTAAACTCAGCTGACCGTGCGTTAGACCTTGTTTGAGTGTTTGTCCTGATATTCCAATAATGGTTCGGATGTTGACAATTTATTTTGAATAGGCAGTCATTTCTTTTTTTTTGTCGAGGGTTAGTAGGACCTCTTTCTTTTTGATTTTTATTATCCCTGTTTTTTGCCTGAACTGTTTCTTTTGTGATTACAATCAGCGGGATGCCCCAGTTTTTGTAAGTCTCCTTCATAGGTTTTGACTTAATGGGATTTTATTTTTTGGGAGATAATGACTGCCTGTCTTTATGATTATTCGGAACCATCACTGTCTTTTGCTCCTTTGATGTCATTCATTGTGCACTTGGACCAGCTGAGAGAACTACCCTGCCCCGGGTTATGATTGAGGGTTTTTAATTTTCGAAAAGAAAAACTCCTACTTCTTTGGCTCAAAGGGGTTGACGAGGGATTATCTTCCTTATAACTCCAGTGTTTAGGAATTGAAACAATGCCTATACCTCATCAGCGGGGTTTGTCCAAAAGCATATTGTAGATCATGGTATCGTTTTCGTCATCCTCCCTCAAGAGGCTTAGAATTTTCAATCAAGAGTTGATCATCACAAAAATATGAAAACAGTTTGCATATAGTGAATACGAAATAATTACTTCAAAACATACATGTGTAATGCATTAATGAAATAACAACGTTTGACATGAATAAAATGTTTGAACAATCAAAGAAAAATACAACTTGAACATTCGAATGAACAAAACAATTTCCAATCCTAGCCATGTTTTGGCAAGGGAGCAGTGATCACATTGGGAGTCTCCGGAGAGTCGAACTGGACTTCCTTTGCGTCGATCAGATCCTGAACCTTGTTTCTCAAAGTCCAACAATCATCTGTAGCATGCCCCGGGCTGTCAGAATGATAAGCGCAGCGAACGTTGGGGTTATACTTTGAAGGTGTCCTATTGGGATTCTTAGGAGGGTCCCTTAGAGTTACCAACTTGGTCTCCAGCAACTGTGGCAATATCTGGGACAAGGTTATGCTGAGGGGAGTGAACTGCCTTTTAGGTCTCTCTTCCCTTTGTTGATTGTGACGCTGAGGAGCACTGGCCAGTTTTGCAATAACCACCGCGTTGACAGCACTAGATTCTTTCTTGGATGGTTTCTTCTCAGTGTTCGAGGAGTCACCAAGCTGTATCTTCCCAGACTTGATACCAGCTTCGATCCTCTCACCAGTCAAGATAAGGTCTGTAAACCCGGCAGAAGAATTTCCAATCAAATGGTTGAAGAACGGACCAGACAGGGTCCCCAAGAACATATCCACAAGCTCACGGTCAGTTAAAGGTGGTTGTACCCTTCCAGCAAGGTCTCTCCACTTTTGCGCGTACTCCTTAATACCTTCACCCGATCCTAGCGACATACCCTGGAGTTGGGTACGTGTAGGAGCGAGGTCGGCATTGTACTGATACTGCTTATAAAATGCAGTAGCCAAGTCCTCCCAGTTTCGAATACTGGTTCCATCCAGCTGATAGAACCACTCGAGTTGAGCCCCTGAAAGGCTATCCTGGAAGAAATGGATCCATAGATTCTTGTTTGCAGTGTAAGGTTGGATCTTCCTTACATAAGAACGGAGGTGCAGCTTAGGGCAGGAAGCCCCGTCGTACTTCGCAAAAGAAGGTGCTTTGAACTTGTGTGGGATCACCACCCCAGAAGATAAACCCAGATCTCCAAAATCCAACCCAGGAACCTGTTGAATCTCCATGGCACTCAGACGGTCCTCTAGTTGCTTGTACCTGTCTTCAACAGGAGGGTACTGCTCATCATTGAAATTCGTCTCGTTGTCGGAGACCACGGGACTAGGAACCCTTCCCCCTTGGGGACTGTCTTTCCCTACAGAGGAAGTAGCTTGATCAGCCTCATTTTGCAGTGTATTACCAAACCTTCGTCCAGTGTTGAACAACACAGTCCTCTTCTTCTTCTTTTTCAACAGCAGAGTCTTCAATTCCTGCTGACCCTGGGCTAAGCTCATGACCAGCTCTTGAAACTGGGTGTTCTGGGCCTGGAGGGCCTTGATAGCTTGTTCATTAGATGATTTAGGATTCATGATGATTGCTACAATAAACAACGAAGAAGATAAGTAACCTGTCAAAAGGGTACCTGTAATGCAATGATATGTATGTATGCATGCAATGTTTTCAAGGATCTCGCGGGGTAAACAAGAAAATTGTTAGAATCTGGTAGCTTGATTGAAGGAACTTCATGTTGTTGAGAGCCCTTCTTCAAGAGTCAAAGCTCACCATATCGAGTGGGTCATAGCCCCTGACTTAAGCTGTCATCCTTGGCTAGAGGAAAATAAATCCTCTTTGCCCCTTGCTAGACGTTTGGTTCGTCATGACCTACATTACAGACCATCGAGATCCTTGAAATGGATTAGTCCTTATGAAGGATGTATGCAATGGTATGATGTTATGCTATGCATGGAGTGATGTAAGTAGGCCCTGTAATGAGTCCCAATTAAGGACTGTAAACAAAACCTGCAAGGAACTCGTGTTGTTAGGTAACAAGTATGCAAGTAGTTCAAGTATGAAGGAACACAAGTCACACAGAAGAGCCCTTAGAGTTTAGGCCAGCATGAAGTTTGGGGTACTACCCTCTTGAAGTTGGTGGGCTCAAAACCTGTCCTATCAAAAGTAACCGGGTTCTAAGGAGCTCAATATCATCGGGTTGTTTTCTATGTTCATTGTTTTGATTCAGCCGATGAACTGGCGATCAAAATATTCCAAGAAAACAACCCTCCATGAGTGTAGTATCGAGTATCTACCAACTTCGGACTGCACCAAAGTCGGTCATCTCACTACCCCTAAAGAGGCCAGGATGGTCAAGTAAGGTTCCTAAGGTCAGTTGATGCTTCACGACACCACGCGGCGGCCCCGTACTCTCCTTGACTTGACTCAAGGGTTACCGGTACTCACCAAAGTGCCACATCAACGTAGCAACTGCTTCAACCGTGTCGGTATACCCCGCACATTTCCCTCACAGTTTGTTGCTACCTAAAGAGGGTATCCCCCAGATCCGGGTTAGGATCTATGAAACTCCCAAAATAGGCCCACAATATTAAAGAAATAAAAACAGGCAATTGAAAACATAAGAGTGGTCTAATCCTAAGGTACACCTCACTTTAAAGTCTCCTCAGCAGAGTCGCCAGTTCTGTGATCGGTGGAAATAGAACTGATTGTTTTTTAAGCTGGTTCGCGAAATGTCACGGTAAGCAAGATTCGCCACCGTCTTTTATGTTCTCCAATAAGGAAAGGACAAAAGCACAGCAAAATTCCTTTTCGAGATGTTTCTCGGTTCGGGAGGTAGATTATAGAAAGGGAAGGTGTTAGCACCCTTTCTATCTGTGGTTCTCCACGGGATCTTAGGTACTTGCTCACTATGTTTTCAAAAATTGTTTGCTTTTCAAGTGTTTGTGGGTTTTGAAAAAGTTTAGTTTGAAAAACTTCTAGGTAACTCTTGTATCAGTCCTCAAGAGTGTATGAAGTATTTGTTTGAAAACTTTTTTGAAAGTGTGAGTGCGAAAAGATGTTTTTGTTTGTTTGAAAGAGCAAGTACCCAGGAGAAATCTACCTACTCTAAGGAATTAGGCTGTGTAAGAGTCCTTTAGACAGTACTATCCCACTATTGAGAAGTAGGTATCACCGTCGTTGGAGGTATTCAGGTCAATTCGATTATCGGGACATGTGTGGTCACCAAAGCAATGGTAGGACGCCTTAGCGGCAACCCTAATGTCCTAGATCCTTTTTATCTGAGGCAACCGTTTCGAGGCAACTGGATCTTTAGACAGGAGGGCGACCTCTAAAACACCCTTTACTTGATGACCACCTCGAGGCAACCAAGAGAGGCGTACCCTAGAAGTGGCATGTGCGAGTGTATTGTTTTTCAGTTAATGTTTATCTTTGAACATGCATTTGTGAGCTACGGATTGATTTTATTTGGCATATAGTCTTGCAGGCATAATTAACAGTTAAGAGTGCGGAAAATAAAGTGCGGAAATATGAATCTACGCTATTACAAGGCGTGGGTCTATACATCGCCAAAAACATAACCCGTTTTGGTAAAGTGCGGAAAGTAAAGAAAGCGGTAAATCCTAATTACTATTACATCCTTTGAGAAGATACATAATAATCAAAAAATAAGAATTACAATGCGAAAGAAAATTAAATCGGGACGTCCTTAGGGTTTTGACCCTTTTTTGCAATTAATCAAATATTAAACCTAAACCTAATTAATTAATTAATTATTTACAAGAAAAATGTTTTTTTGTGTTTTTTATGTTTTATGAAAATAAAAAGAAAATGAATTAAAATTAAAAGTTAAGAAAACCCTAGTTCTAAGTTTATTTTATTTATTGTAAAAAAAGTTAAGGTTAACCTAATTTAACTAATTAAATTAATTTACATTTTATTTACAAAGATAATAATTAATAAATGAGAATAATGATAATAAGAAAACATGATTGAAAATTGTCAAACCCTAATTCTACATGATTTTATTTATTTATGAAAAAGATTAAAATTGACCTAATTAAACTAATTTATTTGTTAGTATTTATTTACAAAATAAATTAATAGATAAAAATAATAATAATTAATAAAAATATTCACATTTTTTATTCTCTGAATTTATTAAAAATATTAATTTATTGGTTAATAATAATAATTAAAAGAATTAAAAAGGAAAAAGAAAAAAAAAACATAGCAAACCAGGGGGGGTGAAGGCCAAATTCTGGAGGTTAAGCCTGGAAATTTAGGCCCAAGAACATCAAGCCTTCGTTGACTTTCATAATTAAGCGCCTGTTGGTTGACTGGAGAATATAGTGTTTATCACTTTTTGGCCCTTGGATTGATGATCATGGCCACTTGGCATGTGGAACGCTGAAGGTTCATGGTGGAAATCTCTTGGAAGCCTGCACATAATCTTATTAAATAAAATAGAAACAAAGGTTTGGGGGACCTGGGAATCGAACCCAGGTCCCAATGGTCATTGGACAGCGCATGCTCCACTAGGCCAGTTGCCTGCAATTGATATAGAATACTAAACAAACAATATATTTAATAATCCAATACATATGCTGTAAAAGAAAACCGCGCGCTTCACTTTGAATCCAGCCAATCACGTGTGTACACCTATTGTCTTCTTCCTTGTTTCCCTACAAAAGATAAACAATTAGCGGGGGTTTTTAACCCCCATAAAGTGAAACTGTCAATAATAGCGAATAGGAATCCAGGCCATATAAATATGGCACGAGGTGTCCATTGTATTCGTCACGCTCAGTCGGTTTCAACCATGGGCATCTTGAGGTCTAATTTTACTTGTGCAGCAAAGCCCTAAAATCAAAGCTTCGAAACCCTAGATTTCTCCAATGGTGGATTCTGATTCAAGGCGTTTCAATGCAATTAATTTATGCCAAAAGATTCCTGTGGATGCAAGCAACTCAAAACGCACAAAAAATCATAGTAAAGATGCATGAATTATGAGTTTCGATTTTGACAAAGTTAGGCAAACCGTGAATCTGTTAGAGCGTGTTTCTTGAGCTTTATGGCTTGTTTTTGATTCCAATCCGTTCCTGGGAATATCAGCAATGCGTTTGAATCACTCTAAGGCTTTGAATTGTGCTAGAACATTGAAAACAGTTTTGAGTTTTCTTGGTTTTTTTTTCCAATATGGCATATGGTTCTGTAGCAGCTTTTGCACGTGTAAGGCTTTAGGGTTGGCTTCAGCATATATAGCATAATGGAATTAGGGTAAATCTTGCACAAGAAATCCTTTGAATTCATGTTTTCAATATTTGATTTCAATCAAATCTTTCTGCATATTTTTGATTGACAAAACTTGCCAAACATGGAGCTTTTGATGTCCTTGATATGTACACGAATTGCCAGCTTGCCCTGAGTGTATTTGCATCACAAAAAGATTTGAAAAACCATATCTTTTGAATTTTCCTACAATTAAATGAATTAAATGAATTAATATTAATAAAAATTCAATTAATTAATTAAAAATAAGAAAATAAATCAATTTAAGTTCAATGGGTCGTGCATATGCTTTGGGCAATGTTTCAAGAAATAATTTGAGGCCTATTAGCAAAAACAAGGTGTTTTAGGCAAAGTTGACTTTTGTAAATTCCCAAAAATTTCCCAACTTCTCCAATGCACATCTTGCTCAATTTTGAAGCTATGAACATGTTCTTTGACATTTTGGAAAGGTCTTGAAGTCCTCTAACCAATGCCTTTGGTCCCATGTCATTTTGATTTACCAATCTCAAGTTATGGTCTTTGACTTAAAGTGCCTTTTTATTGACTTTTGAAAATGACCTATAATGTAGAAATTGATAACTTTTTATGAGAATATTTCTTGGACTTGGAATGTGAAGATGAGTTGTAGGAAATGTCATCCCCTTCAAAATGAGCATTGGATGGGATTTTTCTGATGAACCATGAAAAAGTTATGCCTTGGTCAAGTTACAGTTGACTTTTCAGCTGTCCAAAAATAGAAACTTTTGCATCCTTGATGATTATGCTTGTGGAATCATGATCAAGACTTGATCAAATGATGATTGTGGATTCAAAATAAGATGTTGACCAAATTTTTTTACATTTGACTGTAAAATGACCATTTTACCCCTGTAGTTGATTGTGAACCAAATGGGACTTTTGACTGTGCAATGTTGTGAGCCTTGAAACTTGCAATGTAGATGCTTGACAATGTATATAGGCATGTGAGACTTGATTGAGACATTGAAAACCTCAAATTCTTTGCAAGAAACAAAACCCTAATTTCAGCTGGCTTAGGAGGCATCTGGACTGTGCAACCCTTGAGAAGTCTTGAGCCATTTGAAGATGACTCTTGATAAATCTTGAAGAATATGGGAGGGCAAATTTTGGGGTACAACAAATGACATCTGGTCGGAGAAGAGAATCTTGTCGGGGAATTGCAATATTAGAGAAATAAACTCGATTAGGGAAATAAACCCCGCAGACTACGCTGAGGAAATAATCTTTGGTGGGGATTAACTTATGAAAATAGCTCTAAGGAGATTGCTCTATGGGAATTTATGGTCAACTTGAACATTATCCCGACTCCTAGAGTCTTTAGTAAATGTTAATCCTGTTTTTGTGCATATATTTGTAAACAATAATCATATTCAAATGCATATGTTCATTCAATGTAATCATTGGACGTTTTTGCAAACAAAACAAAGAAAGTAAAAAAAATTTGAATTCTGAAGTATATTTGCATTGATTTTGAAAACTTTGCTTACAAGCAGGCAATTTTATACAAGGAGACAAAAATCCTAGTAAGAGGAAATCATCGTAAAAGAAAAGGGGTACAAAGAAAACAAAGAAAACAACTATGTGGAAACAATACCATCGAGTCTCAACTCTGCTATTGCCCATAAGTCTTCAAGCATCTCATCCCTTGCTGTCGGAAGAAGTTGATTGAATTGATCTGTACCATTTGAACTTGACGTTAGTAATTATGTTGGTTGTAAGTGGATTGGTGATCCAATGTGACATAGTCATACACTTTGATCCCTAAATTTTTCCTGGACCGCCCTTTCGGGTTTTCAATCCATAGGGATATCCTTTTTTGCCCAAGCCACCTTTTTAGGTTTTCGACTTGTCGGATGTACAATTTTTATATATATCCCTAATTTTTGCCTGAACCCTTTTAGTTCACCAGGATGCCCTTATTTTTGCCTAGGCCAGTCAATCTAGCAGATCTCTTTTATGTGTAGTATTTTTTGACTATGTTTGTGTTCACAGGGTGTGGAAAGTCTTCACTGTCCATGGTGGTAAGTATCATAGCACCGTATGAAAATATCTTTTTGATCACAAATGGCCCTTCGTACGTGGGAGTCCATTTTCCCTTGGGATCACCTTGTGGTAGGATGATGCACTTGATTACTAAATCACCAGCCTGATACACCTGATGCTTGACTTTCTTGTTTAAGGCCTTGATCACGCGTTTCTGATACACCTGACCGTGACAAACACCCGCAAGCCTTTTTTCATCAATCAAATTTATCTGGTCAAGTCTAGTGTGAATCCGTTCGTCTTCATCTAAATCTATATTTTTCATAATCCTTAGGGAAGGAATCTGGACTTTGATAGGTAAGACAACCTCCACACTATAGACTAGAGAGAACGAGGTTGCCCCTGTTGATGTACGTACTAAAGTGAGATAACCATGAGTAGAAAATGATAGCATCTTATGCCAATTCTTGTATATCATCTTCATCTTCTGCAAAGTCTTCTTGATATTATTGTTGTCGGCTTCTACTATGCCATTCATCTTTGGTCGATATAGAGAAGAATTGTGATGCTTAATCTTGAACTACGTGCAAAGTTCCGTGATCATAGTATTGTTAATATTGGTACCATTGTCCGTGATGATCCTTTCAGGTATGCCATACTAACAGATAAGGTTATGCTTAATGAATCGAGCCACAAAATTCTTGGTAACGGAGGCAAACGAGGCCGGTTCTACCCACTTTTTGAAGTAATCAATTGCGACAAGGATGAAACGATGACCATTAGAAGAGGTAGGTTTAATCTCTCCAATCATGTCAATGCCCCACATTGCAAACGGTAGGAAAAGTAAAAAATTCAAAGGAACCAGAGGCACATGTACTTTGTTAGCATAAATCTAGCATTTGTGACATGTTTTGGAACGACGATGGCAATCGGTTTCCATGGTAGACCAATAATAACTCGCTCTCAGTATTTTCTTAGCCATTGTATGTCCACTGGAGTGAGTACCAAAGGATCCTTCATGTATATCTTCCATGATCTTCTCAGCTTCCTTCTTGTCTACACAACAAAGCAAAGCCAAATCGTAATTGTGCTTGTACAAGATTTCATTACTCAAAAAGAACTTGGCGGATAACTTCCTTAGAAATTTCTTGTCATTGATAGATGTCCCTTTAGGATACTCTTGAGTCTCGAGGTATATTTTTACTTTGTGGTACCAAGGCTTATCCTCTACTCCGTCAATATCAACTTCATAGCACTGTGCCGATTCATCTAGTCTCTCGATAGTAATTTGAGTAGCTTCATTATGCCATCTGACTTTGAACATAGATGACGTGGTAGTTAATGCATCTGCCGATTGATTTTCTTCTTGCGGAATGTATTCAAAAGTGATTTCTTCGAAGTACGGAATTAATGTGAACACATGTTCTCGATAGGAATGAGATTTGGATGCTTTGTATCCCATTCTCCCTTAATCTTACTGATCACTAGGGATAAGTCCCCATATACATTCAAGAACTTAATTATCATATTGATGGAAACTTTGATACCCATGATGCATGCTTCGTACTCGACCATATTGTTGGTACAGTCAAAACATAATCTGGCGGTGAAGGGCGTATGGCAACCTTTGGGAGAGACGATTACAACACCAATTCCATTACAAAGCGCATTGGAAGCTCCATCAAAAACCATAGTCCATCAGGATCCTGGCTCAGGTCCTTCATACGGTCCAGGTTCTTCGTAATCAGTAACTAGCATAATATTCTCATTTGGAAACTCAAAATTCATAGACTAATAGTCATCTACAGCTTGATGATCCAAATGATCTACCAATACACTTCCTTTGATTGCCTTCTGAGTAGTATACTGAATGTCATATTCCATCAAGACCATTTGTCATCTTGCTTTTCTTCCGGAGAGAGCAGGTTTGTCGAATATGTATTTTATTGGATCCATCTTAGAGATTAACAAAGTAGTACAAGTCAACATATATTGTCTTAGTCGGCGAGCAGCCCATGCCAAAGCGTATCAAGTTCTCTCGAGCAGTGAGTATATTGTTTCACAGTCGGTAAACTTTTTACTAAGGTAGTATATTGCATGCTCTTTTCGACTAGACTCGTCATATTGCCCCAATACACACCCCATTGAATTCTCTAAACTGTCAAGTACATGATCAAAGGTCTTCCCTCAACTAGTGGCATCATAACTGGAGGTTCCTGGAGATACTCCTTGATTTTGTCGAAGGCTATCTGACAATCATCGTTCCACTTTACTACTTGATCTTTCTTTAGTAACTTGAAGATTGGCTCGCAGGTAGCGGTCAAATGGGAAATGAACCTGGAATATAGTCCAGTCGTCCCAAGAAACATCTAACTTCCTTCTCAGTACATGGAGTTGGAATTTCCTGAATGGCTTTAACCTTGGCAGGATCAACTTCAATACCTTTACCCTGACAACGAAACCTAGGAGTTTACCAGATCTTACCCCAATGGTGCACTTGTTTGGATTCAACCTTAATTTGTATTTCTTTAACCTCTCAAATAGCTTGTGTAGGTGGTCAATATGTTATTCTTCAGTCTGAGACATGGCTATCATGTCATCAATGTAAACCTCTATCTCATGATGGATCATGTCATGGAACAAAGCTACCATAACACGCTGATATGTTGCAACGGCATTCTTCAAACCAAAAGGCATAACTTAGTGCCCCACTGTGTGACAAAAGTAGTATTCTCAATGTCTTAAGGTGCCATCTTGATTTGATTATAACTAAAGGAACCATCTATGAAGGAAAATACTTTATGTTGAGCGGTGTTGTCAACCAGAACATCAATATATGGAAGGGGAAAGTCATCTTTGGGACTTTCCCTATTCAAATCCCAGTAGTCCATACACATACGCACCTTACCATCCTTCTTAGGTACTGACACCACATTTGCAACCCACTGAGGATAGGACGTAACAACTAAGAAACCTACATTGAACTTCTTCATAACCTCATCTTTGATCTTTTCAGATATCTCAGAACGCATACAACTAACCTTCAGCTTTATAGGAGGACAACCTTCCTTCATCAATAGACGGTGAACCACAATGTCAGTATCAAGTCCTGGCATGTCTTCGTACGACCAAGCAAAGATCTCAACATAGTCACGTAACATCTGGATTAATCTCTTTTTGACATTGTCTTCTAGGTTGGCACCTATCTTGACTTCTTTCTTGTCCTCTTCAGTACCCAAGTTCACAACCTTAACTGGCTCTTCATGTGGTCATATGGATCTTTCTTCTTGCATTAGCAGTCTAGCAAGCTCTCCAGGTATTTCACAATCTTCCTCACTTTATTCCTTGGCTTGGTAGATAGGATTTTCAAAGTCATAATTGGCAATAGCAGAATTGTTATCAATGGGATCCATGATGGATATAGATCTGTAATTTGTTGTGTGGGTGTGTGTAAGAACACATAGCTATTTTGAAAGAAATAAAGTAAAATAAAGATAAAGAGCTCAAAATTTGAATGCAAACTTCCAATGATTTATTAAATGAAAATATGCTGATGAATAATGATAACCCTAACAAATGGACCATTGTGCCCCGGGTAAGGCACAAGGCTTAAAGTTATGGTTTAAATTACATAACCAAAACTTGAAAGTAATAAAATAAAAAATAGAATTTACTCCTGACTAAAGGAGATTGGTATAAAGTCTTCAGCCTTCCAATTGTTAAGCCCACTGCCGGTAGTAGGGAAAATCCAATTGTCCATGTCATAGTCGCTATTAGTGTCTTCTACAGCGGGAAACATCATAAATAGAATTAATGCTCTTATCATGATTAGGCATAGGTGCAATGATCACATTAGGAGTATTAGGAGGGTCAAATTAAATCTCCTTGGAGTTAATTATGTCTTGGATCTTATTTTCTTCAGAGCCCAACATTTGCTAGTGACATGTCTGGGGACTGTTGGAGTGATATGCACACCTTGCGTTAGGATTGTAGCAGGGAGAGGAAGTATTAGGGTTCTGAGGAGGTTCTTTCAATGTAATCAACTTTGCCTTCAACATGTGTTGCAATGCTTGAGATAACTGCATGTTGATTCTTGTGAACTGTCTCCTGGGTGCATCCTGCCTACGTTGATTATTTTGTTGTTGTTGTTGTTGCACTAGCGTATGATTAGAGATCAGTACTGCCCCCACAGATTGGTTGCGGTCACCCTTATTACGACCCTTCTGGCCGTACACAACATTGGATTATTTCTTACCATTATAAGACTTCTTCATAGTATTTGAGGATGTAGCCACCTGAATTTTACCACTTCTAATTCCATTCTCAACATGTTCCCCTGTCAATATCAGTTTAGTGAACCCGGTTAAAGAACTTCCTAGTAGATGATTATAGAAAGGACCTGTTAGGGTACTCATGAACATGTCAACCAATTCCCTATCAGCCAAAGGAGGTTGAACTATGCCTGTAAGATCTCCCCATTTCTGTGCGTACTCTTTGAAGCCTTCCTGATAACCCATGGACATACTCTGTAGTTGCATGCAGGTTGGTGCCAAATCAGAGTTGTATTGGTAGTGTTTATATAAAACTGCAACCAAACCTTCCCAGATATGATATTGACACCTTCAAGTTTATAATACCATTCCAGTTGTGTTCTTGATAGACTCTCTTAAAAGAAATGCAACCATAATTTCTTGTCAGTAGTGTGTGGTTGAATTTTCTGAACATATGATCTCAAATGCAGCTTTGGGCAGGAAACACCATCATACTTGACAAAGGTAGGAGTTTTCAATTTAGGAGGAATAACAACTCCTAAAACCAAACTGAAATCTTCAAAGTTCAATCCAGGAACCTCCTAGATCTCGGTAACTTTCAGATGCTCTTCTAACAACTTAAACCTCTCATCAGCAGGGGGATATTTCTCATCCAAGTAATCCTCTTCTTATTCATCAGAAAATTTGTTAGAACCGATGTTGCTTCTTTCAGTTTTAACACTCTTACCATCTTCACCCTGGTTGTCATCTTCGTCCGATGGGATATCAAGATATTAAGCTTGCTTGACTGGACCTCTGAACTTTCTCCCCATATCAAGGATACCGATAGGTTTCTTTGTCTTCTTCTTCTCCCCGTTGGCAACGAGTGCCTTCAGTTCTTCTTGCCCGTTGGCTAAGTTTAGGAACATTTCTTGGAACTGAGCATTCTGAGCCTGGATTTCTTTGAGTGTTTGTTCAAGATCCATTTTCTATCTGAAATAAACAACAAGAAGATGAGAAACCTGTCTTGGAAACCTGTTATGTGATGATAAGTAAGGTATGTAGATGCATATGCAATGTTTTCAAGGATCTCGTGGGATTTAAACTTAAAAAATTAGAAATTGAATCTGGTTGCGGCTTTGTCTGAAGAATTTTGATTCTTCATCTTTGAATGTCCTTCTATAAGAGTCAAGCTCACCATATCAAATGGGTCATAGCCTCTGACTCAAGAGAATGTACTTTGATCTTGACAGTATCTGGCTAGAGGAAAATAAATCCTCTTGCCCCTTGCTAGAAATCTGGCTTATGGTAATCCTGCACCATAAATCCCTAAGATCCTTGAAATGGTTAGTAAAAATGTTATGTTATGATGATATGATGTTATGATGTTATGTTCATGAGCAGTAAACACAAACATGTCATAGAAGAGTCTTAGGTTTAAAGGCTTGCATGAAGTCCATAGGTAAGTACCATTCTCCATCGAAGTTAAGTTGGCTCAACCTGTCCTAAAATAGTAACCGTGTTCTAGGAACCTCATATCACCGATCTTTCTCGCAGGCTTTATTTTAGCATGGCAACTGGCTTGCCACCAAAACATCCCAAAAGTCAAATCTCAATGAGCGTAGTGTCGAGTATCAACCAACCTTGGACTGCACCAAAGTCGACTATCTCACTACTTTCTAATGGACGAGATGGGTCAATTAGGGTTCTAAAATTAAGTTAGTGTTAACGACACTAGCAGAAGCCTAATGTTATCATTGATTGACTCAAGGAACATCAGTACAAATCAAAGTGTCACACTAACCGTAGCCATCATTTCAACCATATCAGCATATGTCGTACAATCTTTATGATCTATTTCTAATTACCTAAGGAATTCCTAGATCCGGGTGTAGGATCTTACAAGAATTTATACCCAAAAAAAAACCTTACAGTAAAGCAAGCAACGCATACAACAAAAGCAAGTAAAGTGATCTAACCCTAAAGTAACCCCTCTTTTTTAAGCTCATCCCCAACAAAGTTGCCAGTTTTGTAATACGGTGGGAGAACTGACTTTTTTGTTTTATCCAAATATGCGGGTAGCAAGAGTCGCCTCCGAATTTTATTTTATCCAATATTTAGGAAAGGTGAAAAGAACAGGAAATACCTTTGGTATATTTTGAGTTTGGGGGGTAAGTTATGGAAAATGAAGGTGTTAGCACCCTTTTCATCCGTAGTTATCTACGGGATCTTAATTGCTTATCTAACTTTTGAAAACTTGCTTTGTGTGTGTGTGTGGTTTATTTAAAAATATTTTGAAATTTACAATGTAAGACTGACTTGTAATGATTCTTGTCTTAGTCCTCAAGAATGCATACAAAGTATTTTGAAAATATTTGTTTGAAAGTGATGTGTGAAAAATGTTTTGAGAAAAGTTGTGAGCAAGAAATTAAGATTTTCTTACCCACTAAAGTCTTTCTTATTCTTTTTCTTCTCCTTTAGAGATAGTACTATCCGTACCATTAGTTGGTAGGTAGCCCTATCTATTAGATATGAAGGGACATGTGTAGGGTCATCACATGGTCATCGAAGGTAACATGTAAGGATACTTTAGCAATTGTATCGAAGGGACTAGATCATTTTCGTAGGAAACTTAGAAGGGTCATCGAGGGACTATGATCTTTATGATGATTTAATTGAGGGTATTTTGCTAAAGTATCCCCACTTTCGAGGGACGTGATCAAGTATCATAAGGCAACAAGAGAGGATATCCTAGAGGTACAAGTGTGCGAAGTGTTGGTTTTCAGTTATATTTATCTTGAGATTAGGGTTTTCTACATTCAGTTATTAATATTTCCATACAATCCTAATTACTAATCATAGCATAAAATATAAGTGTGAGAATATAAATGTCCTATGCTATTACATCCTGTGAGCAGTTACATATTAATAAAAAAGATGCGAAAAATAAATCTATGCTATTACAATTAAGAACACGGCCTATACACTTGATCTATGAAAAAGAAATAGTAAAAAGAAATAAGAAAATGTTTTTTAAGAAAGTTTAAAAGACCCAAAATTCTAAGTATTGATATTTTAGTATTTTATATAAAATAATTGAAGTGTTACTAATTAATAAAACCTAAATTTCTAATTGATTTTAATATTTAAGAAAAAAAAGGTTTAGTTAATTAATTAATTAATTTAGTAAATAAAAATATATAAGAAAAAAATTAATTACTAACTAAAAACCCTAATCCTAATTTATTAGTATTAAGAAAATTTAGGTTAGTTGATTGTTAATTAAAAATTAATTAAAAATAATTACGGTTCGAAAAGAAAAAGAAAAGAAATTAGGTTAAAATATATAAAAAAAAGATTTGTATGGGGTGGATGTTGAATCCATGCCTCTTAGCTTCATAGGCGCACGCCTCACCACTGAGTCCCACTGAGTCAGTGTGTTATTGGTGATAGCAAATAAGAATTGATTATTATATTGTAAGCCTGCATGTTAATTTGAAAAACAAACAAAATAAAAATAAAACACAGGGATCGGACCCACACTCTTCACATTACACGCCTCTGCCTCAACCAACTGCATTGCGCTTCAAATCTGTCAATAAAATAGAAGCAAACAAATATATAATAAAACATGTGAACCATAGAGGCTCTGGAGCCCTAGATCCGGTCGTCTTCTAAGGTGAGGCGAAATACGATTCTGTAAAAATAACGCGAGTTAGAGATTAAGAGAGACCTTATCCCCCTAATTCGACCCTTGCGAATCCAATGGTGGCATTCTTTTTGGCTAATTCAACCTGTATAATGAGATAGGATTAAAATAAAGCAAAACGGTGCAATCATGGTGATGGAGTATTCTGGCATCACGGGCCTCGTGCAAGGGATAAAACATGCACTATTTTGTCTCAAGAACACATTGAAACAGTTAGTTTAAATCAAAGCATCATAAATATTGAGATATGAATTTCATAAAATATGCAAACTGATGATGGAATAAATGCATCTTTCAGGGACATTTGATCATAAAAAATGATAAGTACATACTTTATGATACATCAAGGATTGTTTTGGATGGTGGCCTAGCCTTGAGGATGGCTGCAAACAGGATTTCGAATTCAACTTTCCTTTGCAAATTTTCGATCCAAAACCCTTCTTTCTTGGAAGCCACCGCATGTTCTTTTGGTCTGAATATGAAGTGTACTTATAGGAGGAGGATTTAAATTAAAAGATGGGCTTGGACATCATGTGAAACATATCTTTGATTTGGTTTAAAAATAAGTTGAATTATTACAAAACCATGAAGATTTGATTCACAAATAGGCGCACACGGTTTGTAGTATGATCTTGGGCCTCCAAAAGATTTAGGACACAAGCTTTTTATGCCTTATACATTTATTTAATATTTATTTGATTTAATTTTGAATTTAAATGAATAAAAATTAAAATAAATGAAATAAAATTTAAAAGGATGCATGAATGGACTTAGAGGTCCTCTATGAGGTCAGGAACACGTTTGGACTTTAAAAGATAGACCCATTAGTCTAAAAGTTCAAGTTTGCTCAATTTGGACTTCATGCATTTTCTCAAAATTTCCCAAATTGCACCAATCATATCTCACTCAATTTTTACCATATGAAAGTGATCTTGATGTAAAGTGCCTTGACAAAAAGTGTCTTTTTGTTGACTTTTAAAATGACCTGTAATATTTTGGCTCATATCTCTCAAATGAAAAATTATTGGCCTTGAGCTTAGAGAGATAAAGTTGTAGAGAATTGAATTTACTTCAAAATGAGCTTTGGTTGAGAATTTTCTGATGAAGTATGTGAAAGTTATGATTGGTCAAAGTTTAGTTGACTTCTCCTTAAGAAAACCCTAATTTAGTAACTTTTGAATTTTGATGAATCTTGAGTTTTCTTGATGATTCATGATCAAACCTTTATCAAATGATGAATGTGACTTCAAAATATTGATGTTGACCAAAAATCTTAAAGTTTGACTGTAAATTGGTCAAAGTTGACGTTTTATCCACTACGGTTAATTTTCAATCATCTGATTAATTGACTGAGCAAACTTGTGCTGCAAAGCTTGAAATTTGGCATGAGGATACTTTGAAGAATTTGAGAAACCATGAAGTCAACTTGAGGCATTATAAGTGAAATTTCCCTTGAGAAAAACAAAACCCTGGTTGTAGGTCCCCTGCTTAGGAGGAGGGGTTGTCTGGTCAATATTTGAGTAGTCTTGAGTGTTTGAGACCTTCATGAGCATGTGGAAATATCTTGAATTAATTTTCCATGAAAATGGGAGGGTAAATTTTGGGGTACAACAGGGGAGAATCTAGGTACGAGGGTTGGTTATGCAAAGGGAAGATATTAGCACCCTAAACATCTATGGTTTTCTGCTGTTTGAAAGTATGTATATTTTAGCTGTAAGAGATGTATACATAAATAGATGAGGGAGATGGGAAAAGAAATATCTTTTTACAATTTTTCACCCGCCACGGTTGTGAACCTTTAGTGCCTACATACCACCTTTCTTGCAATAGGGGATCATGGTACTCGTAGTTCACCTCAAAAGTTTTAAAACACGTGCGTGTTGGTTAACTTTAAGAGAAGAGACATCTCGTCATATCCGAGTGGAAAATATACTTACTACCCACAATTATGGGCAAATGAGCATTTGCGGTATCTCAAAGTGGAGGATATAACTTGGATTTAAAATCCATTACTCAACACCCAAGTGGAAAATAGCTCTCTTCACTACGTATCGTAGAAGTATAGTAGCATGTGTCACTACAAGAATCAACAAGTGTCTAATTTTTTAAGAAAAGTTTTAAAGTAAAAAAGACAAAGTGGCAAAATGGTTTGAATGAGGTTAATGACTTTTAGTCTTAAAAAAAGATGTCAAAGTATAATTAAATTTATTAAGGGTTTAATTAAGAAAAGCTTTTGAAAATGCATGGACCTAAGTCCAAGTTTATTATGAAAGCGGTTCAAGTTAGAAAACAAGAAGAGTTTTGAAAAGCAGAGAGAATATTTTTGAAATTAAAGAAGATAGGGGGAGATGAATAGACTATCCTAAGTACACAAAGTAAAATCTAACAAAAAGAAAGGTCTAACCAACAAGAAGCCAACACTTGACATAAAGAAGTCAATGTAGAATTCCCATCCTTTGCATTAAAACCAAGCAAGCAAAAATACTAAACCTCCAAGGAATACCAAGCTTCAGATGAATTAAGAACCCAACAAAGTCTTATTGACAAAAATTAACCAGAGTAAAAACTGTATACAGAGGAATTCTCAATCAAAGACAAAGCATGAAAATCAGAATAACCTGCATACAGAAAAAATTCAAACCAATGCCTTGGATTAAACCCCAAGGATTTTAGAAGATCTTCACAAAAATATCAACCAAAGATTACAGAGTTCCAAGGTCTCATGGATTCTAATCCTAAGTCTCAGGAATCAAGAACTCTACAGTGCCAGGGATAGTAACCAAGTAGTCCAAGTAACCTCAATATTTTTTTAATGTCCAGATTGATTATTAAGTATATTTACAAAAAAAGAAAATAAAACTCAAGTGAAGAAACATAAAAAGGAAGAAAATAAATGCTCAAGTGAGCAAAAGGAAAATATCATGAGATGTAAATGATAAAAGTAAATGACATAAAATCAAGACATAAAGGTAAATGCATAAAGTAAAAGCATAATGTAAAGTCAATGGTTAATAGTCAATGTTTAGAAATTAATTATTAATAGTTGAGGGTTAGATGTTTTAGAAGAACGATCAATGATGATTTAAACATTGAGCCTATGTCAAAGTTGATGAAGACTCATTAGAGGATTGATAGAATCAAAACCTCCTAACAATGAGCTTTGAAGGTTATTGTCCATAGCTCAACATTTAATCATTGTTGGGCTTACAAACACAAGGTTTGAACCAGTAAGAATTAATCATCTAAAAGATGGAAAAATAAGGATTCCAAATGATATGATCCATGATGGTTTGAGCCTTGAGAATAGTTCAAAGTTAATGTAAACTCATTAGAGGATTGATAGAATTAAACCTCCCAACAATGAGCCATCACAATTTTTAGCCATAGCTCAAATGTTAACCATACTTGGGCTTGCAAACATCAAGTTTGGACCACTAAGAACCAATCAATAGGAATAAAGAAAGGGGATGCAATGAAAGGGAAAAGAGAAATCACCGTGTAACATGTAACACCTTATTTCTACCTGGCGAATATTATTAAAATAAGAGTTACAAAATTTCGGCAACCAAATCAGGATGCTACACTTACAACTTAAAATAACAGCATTTAACACAGATACATAACTTTTTAAACTCGGATGAACCAACAACAACATGAATTAGTCTTTTAAAACCAACAACTTTCATAACTACGTTGCGGAATCATAAAATTCCACTTAAAAGGATGTAACATCTTTATCCAACTGAAAAACTTCAAATAACAAGTATTTAACGAAAATACACTTAAAATTCAACAACTGAAGTAATAACAATGATAAAGCAACAAGCACTCATCCCTCAAGTGCTACATATCAGAGCGACGACAGTGACTCAAACTAATGGAGGTAAACAACATTCTGGATTACCTGCACGTTACCAACATAGGGGTAACATTCAAACAGAAGGGGTGAGATATCAAACAATATAATAGAATGCATGATCAATAATATGTTAGAATCAGTTCATACAAAATCACCACTTTGCAGATTTTTAACAACATTTACATAATTAATTCACCCATACAACAACTCAGGATGAAATATGAAATACAACTTGTTTTTATGCACATGCTTGTGGTACCAACGGAGAAAAACTCCCAACTTAATAGTCTACCAATTAATAGAGGCATCAACAAGCCATAAGCCTTTAACTTTATATTTACCAATCCAGGCTAACCTACCGAGCATGATCTCTCAACTTAATACGCTGTGTATGCGACAACATGATGAAACACAACAACAACTACAACATCAACCATTCAACAACAACTGAAAAACAACAACACTAATTCAACACTGGCCACAATCCTATAACTTATCTGCCTAGAATTAGAGGCATTTCAACAACATCGGTATATCCTGCAACTTCGCATCGTCAACAATATTGACATTACAACAACATAGTAAAATTCACAAATACAATCAAAACCAATTGCAATAGCACTACATAATTATTCAGCTATACGTCTATATAAGTTATTAGACGTTCTGCAATGGCTCCTCTAATATTAACCTACTGTAACTATTATATAAGCTAGTACCACTTTCAACAATTTCTACTACTGCTAGTGCTACTAATTAATTCTCTACTATTGTTTTATTGCTAATAGCTTTCTGTTACTATTTCACAATTAACTCCTACTGTCAACTTATTCCGGCTACATGTACTATGCTATTATACTGTTAATAGTTTTCTGATAAGTTTCCTGCAATTACATCCGACTACTATGAATTATATCCTTCTACCATGAATTATCTTTGCTATTGTTTTACTGTTAATAGCCTACAACTTGGTTTTAGCCAATCAATACAGGCATTACAACAAAATTCATCACTACCTGCAACTTCGCAATTAACAACAACATCATCACATCAACTTAATAATTATCCATGTTAAAGCATATTGACTTTGTCATATATTAATCCTACCTGTTATATATGCTTATCTACAATTTGTTTACTTCGGTAACTAACAAATAGTCTCTGCTATTATTTATTTTTGCTAACTCAGCTACATACCAATTTTGTAACTAATTTAATATCTACTATATATATATATATATATATATATATATATATATATATATATATATATATATATATATATATATATATATATATATATATATATATATATATATATATATATATATATATATATATATATATATATATATATATATATATATATATATATATATATATATATATATATATATATATATATATATATATATATATATATATATATATATATATATATATATATATATATATATATATATATATATATATATATATATATATATATATATATATATATATATATATATATATATATATATATATAGTTTGTAGTTATTTAATTACTCTTCTCTGGATTAACATGCTAAGACCATAAGAAGTATTGATTACTTAATCTCTACTCCCCATAATTCATTAACTCTATGATAACAATTAGTAACCAATTAATAAAGTAACAGAAACAGAAAATAGACAAAACAAACAAAAGAAAATAGAGGTTTATGGGTGTGCCCCTCGTCACCCAACTGTGTCCCTCGACACAAAACTAAAAGGTTGTGCCTCTCGTCATGAAGTTGTGTTGCTCGTCACACTCCTCTACATACATGGTGTCGGTCGACATGCTTGTGTGCCCCTTGACACAAAGTGTTTCTCACGCAGTTTCTTCACAGGCTTACTGATTCAAACACATAATTCTCCATATCTTCCTTCGATTCACAGTATTTTCACAACAATATGATACAACACAGTATTACATCGACATAGCAATATAACAACTATATCAGCAATATAATAATTTCCAACAACACATAGTTAATTCTCCGAACAATTAGGAACATCCACAACATGATAACATACAATTTTCAGAAACAACAACAACAACATAAACACAACAATATTACACCAACCTAATTCCTACATACTATTCATCATAATTCTCATTATAGAGTCAGAACTCCATCCTTACCTAGAATTGAAGGCCGCTCTACAATTTTCTGATCGAACCAAGCTTTGCCTCTTTCCCTTATTCTTCTTCTTTGCCATTTCCTACGTTACCGCTCCAAGACTTTCTTAATCTTTCTAATTAACCTAATTTCTTATTATTATAACTAAATCTAATAATAATATTATTATTCCTAATGGGCTAAACTTACACACCTCACCTATTACTACTTCTAACCATCAAAATAGGTCCAACTAATATTCTATACTCTCTAATATTATTGCTAATATTAATCAACTAAAGTAATCAACCAAATAACAACTTAGCAACATATAACAATGTTTCACACATTTCAATAAATAATTGAAAAATAATTTAATTAAATAATTAATTAAATTATCAGGTGTTACAACTTTCCCCAACTTAGAATATTTTCGTCCTCGAAAATCTACTCGATACTACCACTCTTAACGCGAATTTCTCATCTCATTCTCTGATTCCCAAGTCGCGTTTGGCAACACTTCAACCACTACTTTCTCGACATAACAATAACTCATCACGATTTAAATCAAATACACACATGCTAATTATTCAACACCTTCGCGACATAATCATTAATAACTTATCAACCACTTCAACAATATTTTGACATATCAACATTTAAAGTAGTAACAACTATAACACACCTATACTTGGATATACAACATCACATTATCATCTTAACAACATTTTCAACACCAAAAGACATACAAAATTTCATTCCCACATATATATATATATATATATATATATATATATATATATATATATATATATATATATATATATATATATATATATATATATATATATATATATATATATGTCAATTATCAACAAAATATCATCGTATCACCCTTATAGTGACATCAACATAGCCAACATAATCAACTTCTTCATATTATAAGGTATTATTCATCATTTACGGTAACCAACAACAACATCATGACAATGGAAAAAAATTCATTATAACGTCAACTTAACAGTATAACTCAACAATATACACATAACTCACCATCGACCAACAACCACAATAATATCCTTATAAAATCAGGAAATATTTATGAGAAAACACGGTACCCTGGAACATCGTACCTATATTAAAAATCCACCAAATCAAACATGTAGGTCAAGACAATAGGCTTCTAATATTAAGTCTTTCACTTCTAACGAGTCATACACGCATAGCAACTGCGTCGCATCATGCTTCAGCTGCGCAACTCTGATCATCCACCTTAAGTCACCGTCCTCATTAAAATTTATGTCAACTATATGGCTTATAAGTTTCAAACTTTCTTTAACATCTACCATAAAATCGTTGCTCACTTGATATTATCAATTTTTCATTTGAAGCCTTTATCTTGATTTAAAGTGCCTTGAAAAAAATGTCTTTTTGTTGACTTTTAAAATGACATGTAATGTTTTGGCTCATATCTCTCAAATGAAGCATTTTTGACCTTGAGCTTAGAGAGACAAAGTTGTAGAGAATTGAATTTACTAAAAAATGAGCTTTGGTTGAGAATTTTATTATTAAGAATGTGAAATTTATGATTGGTCAAAGTTTAGTTGTCTTCTCCTTAAGAAAACCCTAATTTAGTAACTTTTGACTTTTGATAAATCTTGAGTTTTCCTGATGATTCATGATCAAAACTTGATAAAATGATGAATGTGACTTCAAAATATTTATGTTGACCAAAAATCTTGAAGTTTGACTGTAAATTGGTCAAACTTGACTTTTTGTCCAATACGATTGATTTTCAATCATCTGACTAATTGACTAAGCAAACTTGTGCTGCAAGGCTTGAAATTTGGCATGAGGATACTTTTAAGCATATGATAATCCATGAAGTCCACTTGAGGCATTAGAAGTCCAATTTACCTTTAGAAAAACAAAACACTAATTGTAGGTCACCTGCTTAGGAGGAGGGTTTGTCTGGTCAATATTTGAGTAGTCTTAAGTGTTTGAGACCTTCATGAGCATGATGAAATATCTTGAATTAATTTTCCTTGAAAATGGGAGGGAAAATTTTAGGGTACAACAGGGGAGAATCTAGGTATGAGGGTTGGTTATGCAAAGGTAAGGTATTAGCACCCTAAACATATACGGTTTTCCGCAGTTTGAAAATCTGTGTATTTTGGTTGTAAAAGATGTATACATAAATAATTGAAGGAGACGGGAAAAGAAGTATCTTTTTACAATTTTGCACCCGCCTTAATTGTGAACTTTTAGTTCTTACGTACCACCTTCCGTATAAATGGGGATCATGGTACTCGTAGTTCACCTTAAAAATTTTAAGACACATGTGTGTTGGTTAATTTTAAGAGAAGAGACGTTTCGTCATATCTGAGTGGAAAACATACTTCCTACCCACAATTATGAGAAATGACCATTTGCGCCATCTCAAAGTGGAGGATATAAATTCGATTTAAAATCCATCACTCAACACCCAAGTGAAAAATAGCTCTCTTCACTACATATCATAGAAGTATAGTAGCTTGCGTCACTACAAGAATCAACAAGTGTCTAGTCTTTTGAGAAAAGTTTTAAAGTAAAAAACCTAAAGTGGAAAAATGGTTTGAATGAGGTTAATAAATTTTAGTATTAAAAAAAGATTTCAAAGTATGATTAAATTGATTAAGGGTTTAATTAAGAAAAGCTTTTGAAAAGGCATGAACCTATGTCCAAGTTTATTATGAAAGCGGTTCAAGTTAGAAAACAAGAAGAGTTTTGAAAAGGAGAGAGAGTTTTTTGAAATTAAAGAAGATAGGAGAAGATGAAGAGACTATCCTAAGTAGACAAAGTTAAAGCTAAGAAAAAGAAAGGTCTAACCAACAGGAAGCCAACACTTGACATAAAGAAGTAAATTTAGAATTCCCATCCTTTGCATTAAAACCAAGCAAGCAAAAATACTAAACATCTAAGGAATACCAAGCTTCAGATGAATTAAGTATCCAACAAATCTTCATTGACAAAAATTGGCCAGAGTAAGAAATTTATACAGAGGAATTCTCATTCACAGACAAAGCATGAAAATCAGAATAACTTGCACACAGAAAAAATTTAAACCAATGCCTTAGAGTAAACCCCAAGGATTTCAGAAGATCTTCACAAAAATATCAACCAAAGATTACAGAGTTCCAAGGTCTCATGGCTTCTTATCCTAAGTTTTAGGAATCCAGAACTCCACAATGCCAGGGATAGTAACCAAGTAGTCCAAGTAACCTCAATATCTTTTTAATGTCCAAATTGATTATTAAGTATATTTACAAAAAAGAAAATAAAACTCAAGTGAGCAAAGATAAAAAGGCAGAAAATAAATGCTCAAGTGAGAAAAAGGCAAATAGCATGAGATGTAAATGCTAAAACTAAATGACATAAAATAAATACATAAAGATAAATGCATAAAGTAAAAGCATAATGTAAAGTCAATGGTTAGAAATTAATTATTAATGGTTAAGGGTTAGATGTTTTAGAAGAATGATCAATGATGATTTGAACATTGAGCCTAGGTCAAAGTTGATGAAGACTCATTAGAGGATTGATAAAATCAAAACCTCCTAAAAATGAGATTTCAAGGTTATTGTCTATTGCTTAACATTTAATCACCCTTGGGATTACAAACACAAGGTTTGAACCACTAAGAATCAATCAACTAAAAGATGGAAAAATGAGGATTCCAAATGATATGTTCCATGATGGTTTGAGCCTTGAGCATAGGTCAAAGTTAATAAGAACTCATTAGAAGATTGATAGAATCAAAGCCTCCTAACAATGATCCATCACAGTTTTTGGCCATAGCTCAAAACTTAACCATACTTGGGCTTGCAAACATCAAGTTTGGGCCACTAAGAACCAAATAATAGGAAGAAAGAAAGGGGATGAGATGAAAGGGAAAAGAGAAAGCACAATGTAACCAATGTCTCAGATGAAATTGGGGTTTCAAATATAATCAACATCATTCATCCATTTTGGTGGCTTTGGTTTTTCAACCTATCAAAACCCAAGACCTAATGAGGTTGAGGAACTTGTCCCAAGGTAATACTCAAGTATCTCCAAATCAGGAACAATAAAAAAAATATTTAATATAAAAACAAAATTTAAATGATTTATAAAAAGGAAATAATTGGTAAAATACACAACATGTGTGATACGGTGGGAGAACTGACTTGAGGTTTTGCGTTTGTTTTCGCAAATGTTTCGGTTTAGCAAGAGTCGCCACCGACTTTTTATTTTATCCTAAGGAAAGGTTAAAAAGCACAGCAAAAACCTTTGAGATGTTTTATTGGGTTCGGGGAGTAGATTATAGAAAGGGAAGGTATTAGCACCCTTTCTATCCATGGTTATCCATGGGCTCTTAGTTACTTGCTTAGATCACTTGCCTTGCATTTTCAATTGTTTGAAATGGTGCTTTCAATTGTTTGAAATGGTGCTTTGTGTGTGATTTTGAAAAAGGTTTTGAAAAGAGGCCATTTGTTGTGGCAACCTTTGTAATGATCCATGTTTGAATGTATACAAAGGTGTATTTGTCTTTTGAAAAGTTTTCAATATTTTGAAAGTTTGTTTTGAAATTGTGTTGTGATATGTGTTTTGAAAAATGGCAAGGATTTGTTTTACGAGATTGGTCAAGTAACCAAGAGCTATCTACCCTAAATTTCTCAAAGATCTTTCCTATGTTTTAACCCTTTTAACAGTATTGTTCCACCATTGTATTTGGTGGACAATCTTGTGTTAGGATGTTAACGGGACGGGCGCGGGTCATCGTTTAGACCATGAATGCAATAGTGCCAAGTGTCTTTTGGCAATTTTTCCTTTAAGGGACTTGATCATTTTTAGGCAACTTGAGAAAGCGTCATCGAGGGACTATGATCATTTGATTTGTTTTGTTTTACCAAAAACACTCAACATGCAACATGGCCCATTTTTGAAGGCAACAAGTGGAGTAACCCTAAGGGTGCAAGTGTGTTTTGTGTTGTCCATTTTCATGCTTTTTTGTCTTGAATTAGGTCAAGCTATTTGTTATTTGATTTGCATACAAACCCTAAGTCTATCATGGCATAATTTGAAAGCTTTTAAATGCAGAAATTTAAAGTCCTAAATTATTACAACATGATTATAGGGATGGGGGTACAAATGTTTGAATGGGGGGATATTTAGCAAGAAATTAAATCTAAAACTATTACATCCATATTGAATATACAAATATCAAATTGTACAATATTTAAACAAATATAATAAATATGCAAAATGTATTATGCACAAAAATGATTTTTTATGTATGAGAAAGTATTTTTCAATGTATAATATAAAAAATAAAAAAGGTCAATTTTTGAATACTTTTATGGTTTAGGGCAAAACCCTAGTTTTCTAAATAAATAATATTTATGTATTAATTATATACAATATTTGTTAATTATATACAAAAAATAAAAAAAGAAGTATATTGTAAAAAAGAGTATTTTTTAGTGTCATATATTAATAAAAATAAAAATGTATTATTTTCATATTTTATCCTAAGTATTTTAATAAATATATACAAGTATTTATATTATATATTAAATATACTAAATATATACCAAAATAAAATATTAATTATTTACAAAAAAAGTATATTTTTAGAAAATGTTTTCAAAAGGTAAAATAAAATAATAACTGAAAATAAATATATTTTTTGTATTATTTTTTTAGTGTTTTAAATAAAAGTATATATATTTATTTACATGTACATGTTTAATAAAGCAAATAAATGCCAAAAAAATGTAAAATAATGTGAAAAAATATTTTTGGGATTTTTTATGTTTAAGCAAAAAATATGAAATCAGCATAAAAAATAAAAAGTCAAAAATGATAAAGATTTCACACAATGGGCCAGGGGGGTGCAAACAGCAAGTTGACTCAGGCCCAGCCCAAGTCAACTCTGTCTTCAACCTCCAGCCATTTGAAACAGAAAACGCGCTCCCTTCCTTGTTCAACACTAACTCCTGATTCCTTGATTTTTAGCCAAAACTCATAACATAAACAATCTAGAGCATTAAATCACGAGTTCAAACATGTAAAAAACTTGACCTAACTCTAAGAAACGAGGGAGAATTTCTTCATCCCCAATTTCTGACCTAATTTTTCTTCAATGTTCATGGCCAAAATTCTCACAGCACACTCAATATAAATGAAAAGTAAATACATGGATGGCTTCAGGGCTATGAGTAGAGCATGTTTCATTCATAAACCTAAGCCTAACTCTTCCTATATTGGGAGATAGAAGTTCATGTTTTTACCTGTTTCAGCTTGAGTCGTGTACAACAACGGAGGTATCTTCAATGGAGTTTGAGCTTTGGTACAGCTTGCCTGAAGTCCAAGGATGCTTCTCCAACACCTAGCTTGCTTTGAATCTCTCTGAATCAAGCTATGGAAGTCCACCTGCAAAACTGAAAACTGAAAATGGCAAGTGATGTTAGGGATGTTACAGTTTGTATTCAGGGCTTGGGGTAGTTTGTGTGGATGATATGGAATGTTTTGGAACTTTTTTGGGCAAAAACGCACGAGTGGATAATGCTAGGCAAGTCAATCTGCAGAGAATGCCCTGTTTTGCAGCAAAACAGGGATTCTGAGTATTAAGAAGTGTGAGGGATGGTTCAATCGTGTTCTAGGCTTGGCTTGATGTATGGAAAAGGTTCACAAGGTTTGTTCTTGGCTGTGTTGACAGGAAGTGGACGTTGGAGTTATTTTGCAACCTTTCTTCAAGTGTAAGCAAAGAAATGTAAGTTATCATACAAGCCAGTACAACCCCTTGATGTATGCTGCAAGTTAGGCTCTTGATAACTGGGATTTGTGGATTTGATTTGGCTCCAAGATCTGGCCCCCATGCCTCTTGGATTTTGAATTTGACATAAAGCACTACTTTAAAAAAATGGCAAAGTTGCTTTTTCTAATTAAGGATTAATCTTGCATGTAATGACCAAATGAACAAAATAAGACTTGAACACAAAGGTTAAGCATTTAATTATTGAGTGTGAAGAGGTTTAGAGGCCTGAAAACCATCACAAACCCTGCTGACTTGAAAATGCCAATGTTATGAACATGTATTTGGCTATGAACAAAAGTGACTTTTGCCCATCTTTGCAAATTCGATTCTCCCTAACCACAAGGGTTTTTGAGAAGTTCTTGGACAATTTGGAAAGCTTGGAATGTGTACTACAATCCATCTTCATAATGAAAATTGAAACTCTAAGTGGAACCATGTGAAAAATGGCCAAGAAGTTGGACAAAAATCCTGCCTAGAATAGGTCAAAATTTCTCTAAGTTAAAAATGTTTTGCACCCTTGTTCCAAAAATCATAACTTGAGCTACAAGCTTCCTTTGAGAAAACTTTGTGAATCAAAGTTGTAGCTTTTGTGATGGACTACAACTTTCATGTTTTGAGTTTTGTTTGAATCCATTTTCATCTTGGTGAAAAATGGGGCAAAGTTAGGAAAAAATAAGGAAGTTTCATAATTTAGAAAAATTCTAAGTTATGAAATTTCTTCATTTTAAACCCTAATTTGCAATTTTGGGTTTCTTGATGAACAAGTTTCATAATTTGACATGTCTTGATGAAAAATGAATATTGGCACTTGACTTTGACCAAAAAGTCAAAGTTTGACTTTTCAGTATACATTCAAATTTTGATCAGTTGACTGGAAAATTCATATGTCAAGCCTATGCATTTGGGATATTTTGAACTTGTTGAATGTGTCAAGACAATGTCATTGAGTCCTTGAGTCCATATGTGAACTTGGTTTGCCATTAGTTAGGTCAAACAGTCAAAAATTGCCTTTGTGCAGTCAAAACCCTAAAAATGACCATTTTGCCCTTTTGGTGATCTGATCAAATTTCTTGTGGAATTGTGATCCAAACTTGACCAAATGGTTCATATGAGTTCAATATGTTGATGTGGGTCAAAAATCATGAGG
Organism: Vicia faba; assembly: GCA_948472305.1. Taxonomy (NCBI): domain Eukaryota; kingdom Viridiplantae; phylum Streptophyta; class Magnoliopsida; order Fabales; family Fabaceae; genus Vicia; species Vicia faba. Next base: position 707,553,073 of record OX451740.1, read on the forward strand.
TTTGACTGTCAATTGGCCACAGTTGACTTTTTCCCCAATACAACTGATTTCTAGGTCAACTGTCCAATTGACTGGGCAAAGATTGGAATCAAGGCTTGAAACTTGGTATGGATAAACTTGTGAGTCCAACATGAAACATGAAAGTCACTTTGGGCATTTTAGGTCAAAACATCTTTGTGCAAACCCAAACCCTAATTTGGGTCAATAGTGCAAGGAGGAGTCTTGAGCAGAGCAAACCCTAACTTGATCTTGAGCTCCAAGAGTCTTGTGGTGAGAAAATGTTGATAAAATGAGAGGGCAAATTTTGGGGTACAACAAAATGTATTAAAACACCAAATAAAAATCCTTAAAAAATATCAGAGGTAAAACATGAGTCAATAAGTGTTGACAAGTTTTTTTAGAATTTTTTAAAGTCAGGAACTATTTTTAAAATATAAAGAAATGAGAAAAAATAAACCAAAATTTGTAAACAAATAGTAAAATTAAAAATAAAAATAAAATCAAGTCACCAATATTTGTCAAAAGGTCATTGGATCCTTCCATAAAATTTTCATAATTTTAAAAGATCAAAAAGTATTTTTAAACAGTTAAAACAAGTCAAATAAAGCGAAAAATCATAAAAAATACAAAATCAAAAAATAAAATTGTGAAAAAATGAAAATCAGAAAGAGAAAAATCAAAAGTATTTTTGATAATTTTTTCACAATTTTAGAAGTTGAAACAATTTTTCTGTGAATTTTTGAAGTTTAAAACAATTAAATGGAAAATTAGAAAATAAAAAATAAAGCTAAAAAATGTAGACCATTGGATCAATGTCAAAACACGTTAGTAAGCAGATCCAAGGGATCTGACGCACTATGCATGATATGGTCATTAGTGAATAAAGCACTGGAACATTAATTTAAAACAGATTTGGAAAAAATAGTGTGGCATCATGTCATTGGTTGAGAGATGACATGTTGGTCATCTTAAACCTCCAGCCACATACATGTTGTAGATTCTACAAACGATAAAATTGGAACTTTAGACCGGTTCCATTTGCTTTGTCTCATCAAGATGAAGACAACCATGCCTTCGCGAAAAATTTATATAACCTGTAGCTCACTAAATTTGAAGAAAACCAGAGGAAAATTTGAAAAAACAATTTGAAAACAGATGATCAAAACTCAGTTACAGTTGAAAACAAATGATGCAACGAGCATCAGAGAGTCAAATGCTACATCGTAGCAAAAAATTTGGAACGAATTGATGGAGAATTATACCTGTTAAAGTTCGACTTCACAACTCTAAAAATGGAGCTCAAAGACTTGATTCAGTGCATGATTCTCTTTGTTCTTGAATTGGTTAGCTTCACTGAATGATGTGAAGCTAACTGAGTGGAGCTTTTGAGTGTTTGAAGGGTGGAAAGGAGAAAATGAAGTTCAAGCGCAAGAGTTTGTATGGGATCTTGACATAGCTTATTTGGCTCTCTAAAGCTTGGGAATTAGTGGAATGTATCCCTTATTTATAGCTGAGCATGATGGAAACAAAAAGTGAGAGAAATGATCATGTATGAGGGGAATTCGTGTGCACCATCATCCTAAACAAAGTGTGACTTGCAAGTTATCAAAACTCAACCATTCCTTGCATTTTGATGCTTAAACAAGTCTGAGCAAGTTTGTTAAACATGTTTAAGGGAAAAACACGCACAAAATTGGTGATTAGAATGCATATTATGAAAATCAAATTCTGACTTTTGAAGAAAACTTCAGTTACATGGTACAAACTTTGAATTCATGGTGCACACAATTCAGGAAGCTTTATGAGATGATCCTTAAAGATTTTGAAAGATTAAATCACCATATTCATAATGTTTTAAGAAATAATCCATTTGGTGATCTGAGTTGATAATTATGATAAATTGAAATCAAGAAAAACACCTAGATCTTTGTACTTAGAAATATTTCTAAGTGTTGAACTTCAAAATTACCTATAATGTTGTTCAAAATTACACGACCTTCCATTCAAAATTTACTCTTGATCCTTGAAGATGAAATGAATTAGACCCTTTGAATTGAATTATGGAATTGAGATAATTCAAAAATCATAAAAATGAAAGAGTTATGGTCTTTGGAAGATGATGAACAAATTTGGGGAATTCACAAATGACCTATAATATTTTCAATTCTTTAAAGACTTTTCATATCTTTTCAAGCTTTTCAATTTGAAACAAAGTTGTAGTAGACATCCTCAAGTTTATTGTGAAAAATAATCAGCTCAAGGAAATAAAAGATGACCAAGTTAGGATCTTTTTAAGTATGAATCTATGAATCTTCTTGATGAATACCACCATCAACCTTGAGGAAAACGTGACCCAAATAAAGTGAGAGAGCTATTTTAACCAAAAAACTTTGTATCATAGACATATACTTGAAAATTAAGCTCTTGCAATCCATTGAAGAACCATTTAATTGAGGAATACCCCTCAAAACCCTAGGTTAGATGGTGAGATGGATACAATTGTATCATCACCTACAATATGAGCATCCAAAGAAACATATATACATATTTTGATGTTATTTAAAAATTAATCCACCTAAAAAACACATGTACAATATACACCATTCAAGGTGCTTGGTGATCCCTCAAGAGCAAACTTAAAGATATGATGAAATAAAAGGGAGAACCAACCCTAATGTGTGATCTTGATGTATTGATGTTGTACCCCAAAATTTTCCCTCTCTTTTCTCAAGACATTTTGCAAAAGATATCCAATGCTCAAGGGTTCTCAAGGAATTGATCAAACAAAATCACCTTTGAAACACCGAGACCACAAATTAGGGTTTTGACTGAGAACGACTGATCATTGACTTTTGACCTAATATGAAATCTATTGGTTTGAAACATGGTCTCAAAGATTCAAATGCATCATTCTGACCTAATTGCATATATCAAATCATTTCTCAAGATCATTGGATTTAGAGATGAAATTTGGTCGACTGATAAAAAAGTCAACTATACACTAAAAAGTAAAACTCTGACTTTTTGACTAAATTTGAGTTTCAAAAATCAAAATTTATCAAGAAATTAAAGAATATAAATATCGATCATCAAGAAGTCAAGAAAGTCAAAAGTCAATGTGAAAAGTTAAACTTTTCATGACTTATAAATTTTTCTAAGTGTTTTTTATACATGATAATTTCATTACTTCATGCCATTCTTTCACCAAGATGCAAGATGATTCAAAGAAAACTTTCAACATGAAAGTTTTAGATCTTGATGATATATACAACTTTTCTCTGCTGATCAAGTCCTAGAAATGCACGGATCTTGAGTTATAAATTCATGAAGTCAGGGCATTTTTTGTATAAACACTTAGAGAAATTTTCAACAGACTTTGGTCAGGATTTTATCCCAACTTCTTGGCATTTTTTCACATAGTTCCAAGATTATTTTGTCAAAATGACCAACATGAAAATTATAGAGGATGTTTCAAGCTTTCCAAAACATCCAAGAGTGTGAATTTATCATACTTGAGCTAGGAGATTCAAGGGCCTGGAGTTGGGTATCCATTCTTAAATTACAAGTCATTTTGTTGAAGAACAGATAATCCAATTTGCATGATGTGCTGCATAATCTTACTTTACAGGCCTTGTGACTTGCAAATATATCCATAATCTGATGTTTACACAATTGATTGAACCATTATCCAAGTGATTCAAGTATTGTCCATTGCATTTTTCCATTTATGGCACAAAGGCACCATCGCCATTCACATAAAGCATGCTTTATGCAATTGTCAACTCCTTGAGCCTCTCAATTGTTTTCTCTGCACATACACAATGTCAAATCAATAAGCAACATGCCTAAAAGCCTCTAGCAACTTCAGATCATGCTTGTACCACGCATTGGAACACCAATTTTCATAATAACTTGGTTGTTTCATCTCAACTAAACCATAATTTTGACAGCTTGTAAAAAAACTCTCTCATTCTCTCAAACCTCCTCTATAAATATAGAGGCCATTTGAAAGCTAAAGTGCTAGAAGTTTTTGTTGTGTAGACAAGCCCTCAAAATCTCATACTCTCAAAAAGCCATAACTGTCCATAAAACTCCCACTTTTGAGCTTTGAAGTCCAAATATTTGAACCTCTCACATATTACAAGTTCTGTCCAGATAAGCCATCCACATACTTCATATACTTCATATAGAAGTTTTTCAAACACAAGAACAACTTTTGTTGCATCATTAACACCATTTACAAAAAAAGCAACTTGCAACTTGGTTTCTCCAACTCTAAGTCAAACACAAATTTCAGTTTCAAGGTAAGTCATCTTGACTTTGAGCTCTTCATTTCAAACATAATTAGTGATTCATTTAGAAGATAGAATGTAGTACTCATTTCCCTTGAAGCTAACCATATGCTAGCTCTTCATTTTTATCAATTATATGTTGAAAACCGACTTGTACATGCAATAGAACAATGTTAGAGAAAAAAACGGCAGCATGAGTCGATGCATACTCACATGAGTCGATGCATTTTAGTTACAGAATAGGTTATGAGTCGACACGAGACCTCATGCATCGATGCATACTGTTATCCAGACACAATACAGAGAGACAAAAGGTGTATGAGTCGACATAAAACACGAATGTGTCGACACAAACAAGAAATGAGTCGACACATACCATTATGTATCGACTCATACTGAACTGTTTTTGACTTCCAGGAGCAAGAAAATGGAATGTGTCGATGCAAAGTCGATATGTGTCGATACAAAACAGGAAAATGAGCCAATGCAGGACTTTATGCATCAATACATGTTGAGTTTGATTTTGATTTTTTTTAATTATTTTATTTATCATTTATAATTTTAGCATATTCCGATTATTATTTATTTCTAAACCAAAAACCAAAAAGAAAATTTTTTTTATTAAAATAAATTTCTTTTCTTAAAATTAATTTAATATTTAGACTTAGGTTTATCTTTTCTTTAAAATTAATTTAGAACTTAGGGCTTTTAATTATTAATTTTTTATAATAATTTAATTTAATTAAAACCTTTTCACAAAAATCCTAAACTTGTTTCTTTAATCAAATTAATTTTCTTAATTAACTTAAGTTTAATTTTCTTAGTTTTATTTATTTATTTTCTTTTAGTTAATTAGGTCAAAACACTTTCTTCATAACAAAAACATTTTTTTGTTTCTTTTCATATGATGTTATTCTTTGTAAATTATATTCATATTTCTTGTACATTATCATTCAATTCAATATGATTGTAATAGTAATTAGGATGTATTGCTTTCATCGTCCATTTGTAAATTGTACCCCCATCCCCCGAGTGATGTAATAGCATAGGATTTTAATTTCTGCAATTTACCGCTTTAATATATTGTTAGTAATTAGGGTGTGTATGGCAAGATAAAATCAACCGTTAAAAAACCCTAATTCAAGAACAAATCCATGAAAACAAACACTTTGCACACTTTCACCTCTAGGGTTAACTCCACTTGTTGCCTTGAGAAAATGGTCATGTTATGCATGTGAGACACCTTAGCAAAAATAATCAAAAATACAAGATCACAGTCCCTCGATGACGCTTCTAATGTTGCCTTCAAAATGATCTTGGACCCCGAAGAAAAATGCTAAGGTATCTCACAACATTGCATTTTATGACTATACGATGACCCACGCCCGTCCCTTCACATCCGATGATAGGACTTCTTATCAATTAATGGCAAGGTAGCAATATCTAAAGGTGGAGGAAAAGAACTAAGACTTTTTGAGTAGGTAGAACGCTCGTAGTTTCTTTCTCACAAAAATTTCAAACCAAACATCTTTCAAACATACCAACACTCTTCCCTGAAATATTTTCAAAAGTCAACACTTTGTATACATTCTTATAGAGACGATAATCATTACAAAGTTCTCCTAAACGAAGGCAGTTTTCAAAAATACTTTCAAAAACAATCGCAAACACCTTTCAAACAAAGCATTTCAAAGTGATCAAGCAACTAAGAGCCCGTAGATAACTACGGATGAAAAGGGTGCTAACACCATCCCTTTTCATAACCTACCCCATGAACTCAATAAAATTATCAAAAGGTCTTTCCTGTTCTTTTCACCCTTTTCTTTATTAGATAAAAGAAAAGTCGACGACGACACTTTCTATCTGCAACAATTGCGATAAAACGCAAAACACCCAAGCCAGTTATTCCATCGTATTACATAATTGGCGACTCTATTGGAGAGTACATAAAAGTGGGGTTACCCTAGAGATAAATCACCTTTAGAATGCTTTCTTTGTTTGATTTGTTTTCTTTACATTTATGGGTCCTTGTTTGGGTTTGTATTGATCCTCTACCCGGATCGGGGAACATTATTATATAAGTAGAAATAGATCTTGGAGATTGTGTGGGGTATACCAACATGGTTGAAACGATGGCTACATTAGTGTGACATATTTGTTGGTACCGGTAGCCCTTGAGTCCAGTCAAGGAGAATACGGGGCCGATGTATGGTGTCATGAAGCACTAACTGACTGTAGAACCTTTAATTGAACAACTTGGCCATTAAGAAGTAGTGAGGTAGTTATCTTTGGTGCAGTCTGAAGTTGGTTGATACTCGATACTATGCTCATTGAGATCAGACTTTTGGGATATTTTGGGCGCCAATAAAGAGGCTTGCAGTGAAACAATGCCCGATGAAGAAAGATCAGTGATATTGAGATTCCATAGAACCCGGTTACTTTCTAGGATAGGTTGAACCAACTAAACTTCAAGAGGGTACTTACCTATGAACCTCATGCAAGCCTAAACCTATGGACTTGTTTTCTTTGTGTCTATATGTTTACTTGTACATAACATCATGACATCATACCATGGCATTTTGTACTAGCCATTTCAAGGACCTAGAGATTTATCTTTTTGTTTTATTTTGTAGGAAATGGCTTCAACTCGCATGAATACTATCCAAATCAACCTCGTAAGAGTTCCTCCTCAACTCAAAAAGTTAGCATCAAGGGTTCATGAGAATTCTCCATTCACCAAAAGACATGGTCGACTTCTCAATCCGGTTACTTCAAGCTTTGATGAAGACATGATGAAAGTGCTCTTTCAGTTCTTTGACCCTTTACACCATTGCTTTACATTTCCTGATTACCAATTAGTGCCCACCATGGAGGAGTTCTCTCAACTCTTAGGAGTGCCAATTATTGATCAAATACCCTTCACCGGTATTGAGAAAGACCCGAGGCCTGAGGAGATTGCTCGAGCTTTACATTTGTAACGATCCTACGTTATGGAAAATTGGGAAGCAAGGAGTGGTGTTAAAGGGTTTCTAGTCAAGTTTCTGTTTGAGAAGGCTCAACAATTTTGGGAAGCTCTGGATTTGCAAGATTTTAAAGAAGTGTTGGCTCTTCTAATCTATGGGATGGTACTATTTCCTAACCCAGACCAACTCATAGATGTGAATACGGTCAAAGTTTTTCTATCTGATAACCCGGTGCCTACCTTACTCAGATATCTTACATTCTCTTCACACTCGAACCATGAAGAGAAGGGGAATTCTTATGTGTTGCACTCCTTTGTTGGCTAGGTGGTTTATTTCGTACCTCCCTCGATCTGTTTGGAAGAATGAGCAAGGCATGAGATGGTCTAATAGGTTGATGTCACTCACGCATTTGAATATTCATTGGTGTTCTCGATCTTTGGAGGATGTTACCATTATTGATCACTATGGGGAATTCCCTAATGTACCTCTCCTTGGCATTAGGGGAGGTATCACTTATAATCCTTGCTTAGCTCTATGCCAGTTTGGGTATGCTAGGAGGGATGGTCCTCATGATGCACTTGTCAAAGGAATTGCATTTGACTATGAGAGTGATGTCCAAGTTTATCATCAAATATTTGTACGAGCTTGGGGTATGGTGAACAAAGTTGTTAGCAAGACATTGGGGCATAATAACTCCATTCCTTTGGAGCCTTATCTCAAGTGGGTGCGAGCTCGCACTTAAAACCTCATGATGCCTTATGAGGCTATCCTTCCTATCATCATGGAGACTATTTCCGAAGGAGATGTTCCATACACCATTCTTCATCCTGACATGCCTACTACTATCGAGGAGTTGCAAAGGTCATGGATTCAACTAAAGGGGGAGTGAGACACCTTTGAAACCCAATTCTATGCAAGCGAGAATAAGGTTTTGGAACTCATGAGACAACTTCATGAAGAGCGGAGTTTGAATGACTACATTGCACCGAAGAGGATGCACTCATGGGAAGCTTGAGTCTTTTTTATTTTAGGAGTCTTTTATCTTTGCTTCTTCCATTGTAAGCTCAAGAGGAATTTTTGTAATCATTTGAACTTATTAATGAAATTAATGTTTGTTCCCTCTTTGTCTAAACAAATTTAAATCTTAAAAGTCCTTGAAATCATTCGCATACGCATTTCATGCATCATAACATAAGCAAGTTTTCATACATAGGTTTCCTCATCTTTCTATTGTTTATTTTAGTAAGATGGATATCCAGCAGACCGTGAAAGACTTGCAGAAACAAAATTCTCAATTTCAAGAAACCATGCTCACCTTGGCCAAAGGGCAGCAAGAACTGATGTCACTTCTGGTTGAAAAGAAGAAAACCAAGAAGAAGGCTTTGATCAACATGGGGAAAAGGTTTAAAGGCCCAGTCCGTCAAGTACAAGTGGTTGAAGAGTCATCCGAGGAAGACGAAAACCAGGACGAAGATGCAAGAACCACCCGTGCTAGGGTTGCAATCAATCAAGCTTCTGAGGATGAAGATTACTTTGATGAACAGTATCCACCGGCTGAGGATAAGTACATGCAACTGAAAGATAGGTTGAAAGCTGCGAAAATTCAAGCTGTGTCTGGCTTGGATTTTGGTTATTTGGGCTTAGTTCCTGGGGTTGTTATCCCCCACAAATTCAAAATTCCAATATTTGCTAAGTACGACGTTGTCTCGTGCCCGAAGCTTCATTTTAGGTCCCACGTCCTTAAAATACAACTGCATACCACTGACAAGAAGCTCTAGGTACACTTCTTTCAAGAGAGTCTGTCTGGGACTCAGTTATAATGGTTTTACCAATTGGAGGGTTCCAACATTCATACTTGGGAAGATCTGGCCACCGCTTTCTACCGTTAATATCAGTACAACTCTTTTTTGGCGCTGGCTAGAGTTCAGTTACAAGGAAAGACAATAGGTTCCCATGAAGGTTTTAAAGAATATGCGCAAAAATGGAGAGACCTTGCTGGTAGAGTACAACCACCACCGACGGATAGGGAGCTGGTGGATATGTTTATGGGAACATTAACTGGCCCATTTTTCAACTTGTTAATTGGGAGCTCATCGTCCGATTTCACTAAGTTAATTCTGACTGGTGAAAGGGTCGAGAGTGGCATCAAGAGTGGAAAAATTCCCATGGCATCTGCTTCTAAACACTGTAAATAATCCCTTTACTGGCAACAAAGAAGCCAATGTTGTATATGAGTCAAGGGCACATACCAAGAAGGATCACCGTCCATCTATTAATGCTGTTTTGATCTCCAACCCTCCATCTGCTCAAAGACAACCACAAAAATCCAACCATCAAAGGTATGAGGTTCCAAGAAGGTAATTCACGAGGATTAACATGTCACTGTCCCAAGCCTTGCAACACCTGTTGAAGGCCAACTTGGTAACATTGCGTGATCCACCATCAAATCCCAATATTTCATCTCCGAAATACAATCCTAACGCCAAATACGCCTATTACTCCAATAGCCCTGGGCATGATACCGATCAATGTTGGGCTCTAAAAATCAAGATTCAACAACTTATCGACAAAAAACTATTGAGTTTGATACACCTACAACTTCGAATGTTATAACTGCACCAATGCCAAATCATGGCAAATGTGTCAATGCAATTAAAGACATTGCTTTTGTTTCCTCCGTCGAAGAATTGACTACTCCATTGACCATTGTTAAAAAGAACCTGCTGAGAGATGGGGTTTTCCTTGGCTGTTTGAAAGACTGTAATTGTTGTGCCGAACAAGTTAATGGATGGAAATGGCTAAAAGAAGGTGTTCAATGCCTGATAGATAGTGATGGGATCCTGTTTGAAAGAACTCCGTCCATCAAAAATTTGAACGATAAAGCTGAAGACATTTCCATCATAACAATTTTCAACAAGCCTCTTAGGATATCTTTAAAGGGTCCTATTAGGATTCCCAACGAACCTATGATTGCTCCCTTGATAGTTACTGCTCCTGGGCCGATTCCTTACTCCTCCGACAAAGCAGTCCCTTGGAATTACGGTGCTGAAGTTTACTATCATGGAATTAAGCAAGACTCTTGGATCAATGAAGACAAAGCTGAAGGCGTTACCAATATTGTCGGTTCTAGCAAAGTGACAAGAACAGGGAGGATTTTCTCTCCTAACATTTCACCTCCAACTACTACAATGACACCTGTTTGCATTACCATGGATAAGTCTAGTACTGACACTAGGGGTAAAGAGAAGGTAATGGAGCCTGCTGGGATAGAGGCGCCTTCCAAAGACAATGTTGCTAAGGAACCTTCCACCCAAGAAATGGAGGAAATCTTGAAGATTATAAAAAAGAGTGATTTCAAGATAGTATAGCAACTGGGGAAACCCCCCTCTAAAATCTCTATGTTGTCTTTGTTGCTTTTTTCCGATGCTCATGCCCAAGCTTTAATCAAATTTTTAAAGAAATCGCATGTTCCTCAAGAGACCACAACCAATTAATTTGAAAATTGTGTGGCGAGTCTGACTGCCGACAATAGATTGGGGTTCTCTGATGCTGACTTGACACCAGTTGGAAGGAATTATAACAAGGATTTGCATGTCTATATTGAATGCAAAGGAACTACTCTGTCCCATGTCTTGGTGGATACAAGATCCTCTCTAAATGTCTTACCTAAAGGCGCCTTAAATCCGTTAGATTGCGACGGTTTGGTGCTAAAGCCAAGTGACATAGTTGTGAGGGATTTTGATGGATCCAAGAGGATGGTACTTGGATAAGTGGATCTCTCCATTAAAGTTAGTTCACATATTTTCAATTCTATTTTCTACGGGATGGATATACGTCCTGCCTACTCTTGTTTACTTGGACGCCCCTGGATACATGGAGAGGGAGTGGTGACCTCCACTTTGCATCAAAAATTAAAATATCCAGTCAAAGGAAAGATTGTTACCATTTATGGTGAATAAGAATTCATGGTTAGCCACCTAAATTCGTTCAAATATGTGGAGATGGATGGTGAGTTCATATAAACGCCATGCCAAGCTTTCGAAGTGGTTCCTCCCATGGTTTCCGCCACCAAAATTTCTTCTAACGTTCCAAAATCTATTCAAGATGTGCCAAGAATGGCTTCCCTCAAAGACGCTCATGTCGTGATTGAAGATGGAAGTAGTACAAATTAGGGACAACTCCATGACATTCCTTTCAAAGCAGGCAAGTTTGGGCTAGGTTTCACTGTAAAAGCTCAAAAGGAGGCCAGACGTGCTCGCGTAGGAAAACCACCTCTTTGTATTGGTAATCATGAAGTGAATGCTATTGAAGACTCTGAGGACGACTGTGACTTTGATGACTGGGTCTACCCAACTGTCGAGCAAGGGCTCAACAACTGGCATGCAAAGTATTTCATTCCCATCTCCTTCAACAAGGAGTAATTACCATTTACTGTTTTGTCAATTCAAGAACTTTTGTCTATAATTTTATTTCCAAACAATGACTTTAAACCATATGCCTTTCCCGGGGCACCATGGTCCATTTGTTAAGGGTTTGTTCATTTCTACATGCCATATGATCATTTAAATGAAAAACATTGGACCTTTTGCATTCAAATTTTGCGCTCATTGTATTTCTTTTTCTTATTTGCATTTTCAAAATAGCCATGTATCTTACATGCACATACACACACACATACTTGCAGATCTTCATCCATTCTGGATCTCATTGCCAATGACTCTGATATTGCCATCTATGACTTTGAACATCCAATCTACCAAGCCGAAGAAGATTGTGAAATACCTGGGGAATTAGCCAGACATCTGATGAAAGAGGAGAAGGCCATTCAACCTCATGAAGAGCAAGTTGAAGTAATCAACCTAGGTACTGAGACATACAAGAGGGAAGTCAAGATTAGCGCCAACTTGGAAGACGGTGTCAAAAGCAGATTGGTCCAGATGTTGCACGACTATGTTGCGGTGTCTTCTTTGTCATATGGAGATATGTCGGGACTTAATACTGACATTGTAGTTCATCGTCTACCAGCAAAGCAAGATTGTCCTCTAGTCAAGCAAAAGGTTCATCGTATACGGCCTAACATGTCTGAAAAGATAAAAGCTGAGGTAATGAAGCAATTCAACACAGGTTTCCTAGCTGTGACATCATATCCTCAATGGGTGGAGAATGTGGTCCCCGTACCAAAGAAGGATGGAAAGTTCTGCATGTGCGTAGACTATATAGATTTGAATATGGCAAGTCCCAAAGATGATTTCTCACTACCGCATATTGACGTCTTGGTCGACAACACAACTCAACACAAAGTCTTCTCTTTCATGGATGGCTTCTCTAGCTACAATCAAATCAAGATGGCTCTCCAGGATATGGAGAAGACCACCTTTGTTACACAGTGGGGCACTTTTTGTTATAAGGTCGTGCCTTTCGGTTTAAAGAATGCAGGGGAAACCTATCAATGAGATATGGTAGCCCTATTCCATGACATGATCCATCATGAGATAGAAGTATACGTTGATGATATGATTGCAAGGTCGCAAACTAAGGAAAAACACCTTGATCATCTTCGTAAGTTGTTTGAGATGTTGAAGAAATACAAGCTAAGGTTGAATCCTAACAAGTGCACTTTCAGAGTAAGATCTGGAAAACTCTTATATTTTTTCGTCAGTAGCAAAGGCATTGAAGTCGATCCTGTGAAGGTTAAAGACATACAAGAAATGCCAGCTCCCCGCTCTAAGAAGGAAGTCAATGGTTTCTTGGGTCGACTTAACTACATTGCTCGATTCATATCTCACCTAACTACTACTTGTGAGCCAATTTTAAAACTCTTAAAGAAAGATCAAGTAGTCAGACGGAATGACGATTGTCAAGGAGCCTTTGATAAGATCAAGGAATATTTACAAGAACCTCTCATCCTGATACCTCCAGTTGAAGGAAGACCACTGATTATGTACTTGACTGTATTAGAGAACTCAAAGGGGTGTGTGTTGGGCCAACATGACGAGTATGGCCGAAAAGAGCATGCAATATACTACCTGCAAAAAGTTTACCGACTGTGAAACTAGATATTCACTGCTCGAGAAAACTTGTTGCGCTCTAGAATGGGATGCTCGTCGGCTAAGACAATATATGTTGACTCACACCACTTTGTTGATTTCTAAAATGGACCCTATCAAGTATATCTTCGAGAAGACGGCTCTCTTCGGACGAATAGCTAGATGGCAAATGATTCTGACCAAATATGACATCAAGTACACTACACAAAAATCAATCAAGGGAAGCGTGCTTAAGGATCATTTGGCACATCAAGCTGTTGACGACTACCAATCCATGAACTTTGAATTACCGGACGAAAATATCATGCTAGTAACTGACTGTGAAAAACTTGAACCGTATCAAGAACCTAAACAAGGATCCCGATGGACTATGGTTTTTGACGGGGCTTCCAATGTTTTGGGTAATTGAATTGGTGCTGTGATTGTTTCTCCCGAAGGTTGTCATACACCTTTCACTGCTAGACTTTTCTTCGACTGTACCAACAACATAGCCGAGTATGAATCATGCATCTTGGGTCTTAAGGCTGCCATTGACCTAAGAATCCAATGCTTAAGCGTATACGAAGATTCAGCCTTAGTAATCAGTCAAGTTAAGGGATAGTGGGATACCAAACACCCTAATCTGATTCCTTACAAAGATCTCGTGCTAACTTTGATCCCATACTTTGAGGAGGTTACCTTTGAACACTTCCCAAGAGAAGAAAATTAGTTGGCAGATGCCCTAGCAACAATGTCATCTATGTTCGAGGTCAATTGGGACAACGAGGATCCTAAAATTACAATCAAAAGATTTGATGAACCTGTACACTGTTATGAGCTTGACACTGACAAAGAGAAGCCATGGTACCATGAGGTGAAAAGGTACCTTGAAGCATAAGAGTATCCTGAGGGAGCTTCCATCAATGATAAGAAATTTTTGCGGATATTTTCAGCTAAATTCTTCCTAAGCAATGAAATAATGTACAAGCGCAACCATGATTTAACTCTACTCCGGTGTGTGGACAAGAAGGAGGCAGAGAAAATCATGGAGGACATGCATGAGGGTATCTTTGGGACTCACTCTAGCGGGCACACTATGGCCAAGAAGATTGCGAGGGTTGGTTATTATTGGTCAACAATGGAAGATGATTGTCATCATCGCTCAAGGACTTGCCATAAGTGTCAGATTTATGCAGATAAGGTTCATGTGCCTCTGGTACCACTAAACATCATGACTGCTCTGTGGATGTTCGCAATGTGGGGCATTAACATGATTGGAGAGATCAAGCCTACGACCTCTAATGGACATCACTTCATACTCGTTGCCATTGACTACTTCACCAAATGGGTCGAAGCCGCCTCATATGCCTCGGTCACAAAGAACGTTGTAGCCCGGTTTATCAAGCATAACCTTATTCTCAGTTATGGTATCCCTAAAAGTATCATCACTGACAATGGAACCAATCTCAACAATGCTATGATTACTGAACTCTGCACGCAGTTCAAAGTCAAGCATCACAACTCTTCTCCTTACAGACCTAAGATAAATGGCATAATGGAAGTCGCCAATAAAAACATAAAGAAGGTTGTGCAAAAAATGGTGGTAACCTACAAAGACTGGCATGAGATGCTACCATTCGCTCTCCATGGCTACCGTACTTCGCTAGGAACATCAACCGGGGAAACACTTTTCTCTTTAGTCTATGACATGGAAGTTGTCCTACCTGTGGAAGTTCAAATTCCTTCTCTAAGGATTATGAAAGAAGCAGGCTTAAGAGAACATGAATGGATTCAGACAAGATTGGATCAGTTGAACTTGATTGATGAAAAGAGACTGGCTGCTGTTTGTCATGGTCAAATGTATCAAAAACGTATGATCAAGGCTTTCAATAAAAAGATTAAGCCTCGAGTATATCAGATTGGAGACTTGGCAATAAAGCGCATCATTCTTCCACAAGGAAACCCCAGGGGAAAATAGACTCCCACTTACGAAGGCCCATTTGTTGTTAAAAAAGTATTCTCCGGAGGTGCTATGATGCTAACTATTATGGACGGCGAAGATTTCCCTCATCCTGTGAACACGGACATAGTCAAAAAATGCTACGCATAAAGAATGACCCGCTAGGTTGACATACCTAGGTAAAAATAAGGGCATCCTACGAACCAAAAGGTTCGGGCAAAGGTTAGGGATACATAAAAAAGATTTTACACCCGATAAGTCGAAAACCTAAAATGACGGCTTGGGAAAAAAGGGTATCCTGGTGGACTGAAAACCCGAAATGGAGGTCCAGGAAAAAGTTAAGGATTAAAGCATACGACTACGTCATGTTGGATCTCTGCAGCCAGCTTTATTACCAAGGTCCAAGTTCAACGGTCCAAGATCAATTCAATCAATTTCTGTCAACGACAAGAGATGATGTTCGAAGACATGGGGGAAATAACGGATTTGGAACCCAATGAGATCACTTTCACATGGATATTATTTGTATTTTCATTTTGTATTCCTTTCATTCTTTCGACGATTTCCTCTTACTAGGATCTCTGTCTCCTTGTATAAAAATTCCTGTTTATAGGCAAACATCAATACAAATATACTTTGAAGTGCAAACTTTTTGTTTTTTTTTTGTTTTGAGTGCAAAAGTATCCAATGACTAAAATTGAATGAAAATATGCATATGAACATGACTAAACTGTTAACAAATGTATACATAAAACAATGACAAGCATCTCCTTAAGGATTTGGGATATCCCCACAGAGATACCTCAATAAGGTTATCCCTACAGAGATTGATCCATGAAATCCTCAGCTAGAGTTCTAATCTCTCGAAAACCCTCTCCCCATCTGAGTTGGCCTTAGAAAGAAGCCTTATGGAGTTCTACCTAAAGAAGTCACTTCCCCAGAAGGTCATCAACATATTCTCTTTAATCGGGTTTATTTCCCTAACAAACTACAAATTCCCCCAGCTTGAGTTGGCCTCTCAGACTATTGCAAATCAGTGGACAAAACCCCTTAATCCCCGGTAGAGTCATTACAATCCAAAATGGAGTCGTTACTATCACCAAAAGTTGTTGTGAAGCCTGGAATCTGACCAGATAACTGTTCAACTTCATCAATTCAAGCAAGTTACTGTAAATCCTGGAATCCGACCAGATACCAGTTAACTTTAATTTTCTGCGAAGTCTAGAATCTGACCAGATAACAGTTTAATTTCATCTAAGTTGTTGTGAATCCTAGAATCTGACCAGATAACAGTTAACTTCAATTTTCTGCGAAGCCTGGAATCTCACCAGATAACATTTAATTTCACCTAAGTTGTTGTGAAGCCTGGAATCCGACCAGATAAGAGTTTAACTTCAATTTTCTGCGAAGCCTGGAATTCGACCAGATAATAGTTAATTTTATCTAAGTTGCTACGAAGCCTGGAATCCGACCAGATAACAGTTTAACTTCAATTTTCTGTAAAGCCTTGAATCCAACCAAATAACAATTAATTTCATCTAAGTTGCTGCAAAGCCTGGAATCCGACCAGATAACAGTTTAACTTTAATTTTCTATGAAGCATGGAATCCGACCAAATAATAGTTAATTTCATCTAAGTTTCTGCGAAGCCTGGAATCCGACCAGATAACAGTTTAACTTCAATTTTCTGCGAAGCCTGGAATCTAACCAGATAACAGTTAATTTCATCTAAGTTGATGTGAAGCCTGAAATCTGACCAGATAACAGTTTAACTTCAATTTTCTGTGGAGCTTGGAATCTGACCAGATAACAGTTAATTTCATCTAAGTTGTTGTGAAGCCTGGAATCCAACCAGATAACAGTTTAACTTCATATTTCTGCAAAGCCTGGAATCCGACCAGATAACAGTTAACTTCATCTTCCTTAGTAAGTTGCTGCGAAGCCTGGAATTCGACCAGATAACTGTTAACTTTATTTTCCCCAGCAAGTTACTACAAAGCCTGGAATCCGATCAGATAACATCTAACTTTTATTCTCCTCAGTAGAGTAATGGACAACTAAAACTCCCGAACTCTATTGCCCAAGCAGAAATCAACACTCCCCGTAAAATTTCCTCAAGCAAAGTCAATGTTCCCCAACGGATTTCTCCTCAAACAACAAAACAGGAATCCCCAACGGAAACACTCTAAACAAGCTTTGAAGATACACATACTCTTCATCTCCAGCAGCAGTCCGAGATTTAGCTTCCCTTTACTCCCCAGCATTTGTCAAGGATTTATTTTCCTAGACAAAGTTACATTTTAATGACATTCGTTCATCATAGCACATACATGACAAATGCATACAACATAATCTCATTTATTTTGAGGACATCATTACGCCATGCATACATCTGCATGCAACTAACCCTCTTCCTTTCAGAAAAAAATTCAGTCAACAAAACAAAATTCCTCTTCTGGATGGATTCACTTCTACCAGTTAATAATAGGCCATCAACAGGCCTCTTATGGTTAGATTTTTTCCCCAGTGAAGTCACCATCACATGACCTCTTCTATTTAGATTTATTTCTCCCAATTAAATATAGGCAAAATACGTCTACAGTTTCAGTATAAATCGACCAAGAATTTATTCTGATACTTCTTCCAGTTTCTACCAACATTCACTCTGGATGGCATCTATAAGCCCATTTCCGACAAACTCTTCATCATTTTTCTAAATGGTATATTTAAGCCCATTCCTGGCATAATGAACTAACACATCATCAAGTGTAAATTTCTGGGCACTCTAGTGTTCAATCATCTTTCACCTTCAAGTCACGAATGGTGACCCCGCCAATCTAACCCTTCAGGTTTAAGAAGATTGAACAGGGGAAGCTGTTGTACCCCAAAATTTGCCCTCTCCTTTCTCAAGACATTTAGAAAAAGATCTTCAATGCTCAAGGATTCTCAAGGAATTGATTAAACAAAATCACCTTCGAAACACTAAGACCACAAATTAGGGTTTTGACTGAGAACGATTGGTTATTGAATTTTGACCTAATATGTAATCCATTGGTTTGAAACATGGTCTCAAAGATTCAAATGCATCATTCTGACCTAATTGCGTATGTCAATTCATTTCTCAAGATCATTAGATTTACAGATGAAATTTGGTCGACTGATAAAAAAATCAACTGTACACTGAAAAGTCAAACTTTGACTTTTTGACCAAATTTGAGTTTCAAAAATCAAAATTCATCAAGACATTCAAGAATATACATATTGATCATCAAGAAGTCAAGAAACTCAAAAGTCAATGTGAAAAGTCAAACTTTTCAAGACGTAGAAATTTTTCTAAGTGTTTTTTATACATGATAATTTCATTACTTCATGTCATTCTTTCACCAAGATCCAAGATGATTCAAAGAAAACTTTCAAAAAGAAAGTTGTAGATATTGGTGATATGTACAACTTTGCTTTGCTGATCAAGTCCTAGAAATTCTCGGATTTTGAGTTATAAATTCATGAAGGCAGGGCATTTTTTGTATAAACACTTAGAGAAATTTTCAACAGACTTTGGTCAGGATTTTATCCCAACTTCTTGGCATTTTTTCACATAGTTCCAAGATGATTTTTTCAAAATGACCAACATGAAAATTATAGAGGATGTTTCAAGCTTTCCAAAACATCCAAGAGCATGAATTTATCATACTTGAGCTAGGAGATTCAAGGGCCTGAAGTTGGGCATTCATTCTTGAATTGCAAGTCATTTTGTTGAAGAACAAATAATCCAATTTGCATGATGTGCTGCATAATCTTACTTTTCAGGCCTTGTGACTTGAAAATCTATCCATATTCAGATGTTTACATAATTTATTGAACCATTATCCAAGTCATTCAAGTATTGTCCATTGCATCTTTCCATTTATGGCACAAAGGCACCATTGCCATTCACATAAAGCATGCTTTATGCAATTGTCAACTCCTTGAGCCTCTCAATTGTTTTCTCTGCACATACACAATGTCAAAGCAAGAAGAAACATTCCTAAAAGCCTCTAGCAACTTCAGGCCATGCTTGTACCATGCATTGGAACACCAATTTTCATAATAACTTGGTTGTTTCATCTCAACTAAACCAGAATTTTGACAGCTTGTAAAACAAACTCTCTCAAATTAACAATACTCGATTCTCCATAGCATGCACCATTGCTTCTGGAGTAGCAGCAAGTGTAACATCATTCCTTCCAGCCATCTCAACTTATCACTACAACATAAACAATAGTTAGAACTTAAATTAACAATACTCGATTGTAAACAACTTACGACTCGACAACTTGGTCGGACGGACCAACTTTGCTCTGATACCAACTTTGTAACACCCCAATTCTACCCGACAATATAAATGTAAATCAGAGTTATAAAAATTATGAAACTCAATTAGGATGCCACAAATTCAACTTAAAAACCATTGCATTCGACATGGATACATAACACTTTAAAACTTTGGATGAACCAACATCAAAATAAGTTAATCTTTTAAATTAACAACTTGAACAACTACGCAGCGGAATCATAATAACATCTTTATCCAACATGGAAGCAACTTCTAAATAACAAGTACTTAACAATAATCAACTTAAAGTTAAAAAACTGACATAACAAATACTAAAGCAACAAGCATTCATCCCCCCGAGTGTTACATATCAGAGCAATGACACCGACTCAAACTACTGAAGGTCAATCACCTTCACTCTGGATTACCTGCATGTTACCAACATAAGGGTAACATTCAAACAGAAGGTGTGAGATATCGAACACTATAATAGAATGTATGATAAATATTACACTAGAATCAATTCATGCAAAAATCACCACTTCACAACTTATAAACAACAACCATCACAGCAGACTATCAACAAAACACAATAACTAATTCATCATCACAACTGCTCAATTATACAACTTGGAATGCGACTCAATACTATGAAAATTCATGTGGTACCTTTGGAGCAGAACTCCCATATTAAAAAATGGAGCATAACTCTCATCTTAACAATTGCCAATTAATAGAGGCATCAACAAGGCATAAGCCTTCTTCGCAGTTTTCCAATCCAAGCCATCACAAAGTATGCAAATGTATGTGACTCAATGAATGCACTATCACATAATCACAACAATCATCGTCCATCTCAAGCCATAAACCCACATCACCATTGTGATACGGTGGGAAAACTGACTTGAGGTTTTGCATTTTATGTTCGCAAATGTTTCGCTTTAGCAAGAGTCGCCACCGACTTTTTATTTTATCCTAAGGAAAGGTCAAAAAGCACAGGAAAGACCTTTGAGATGTTTTCTTGGATTCGGGGAGTAGATTATGAAAAGGGAAGGTGCAAGCACCCTTTTCATCCATGGTTATCCATGGGCTTTTAGTTACTTGCTTAGATCACTTGCTTTTGCTTTTCAATTGTTTGAAATGGTGCTTTGTGTGTGGTTTTGAAATATGTTTTGAAAAGAGGCCATCGTTGTGGCAACCTTTGTAATGATTCTTGTTTGAATATATACAAAGGTGTATTGTCTTTTGAAAAGATTTCAATGTTTGAAAGTTTGTTTTTGGGAAATGTTTTGAAATTGTGTCGTGAAGTGTGTTTGAAAATAGCAAGGATGTTTTGCAAGTTTTGATCAAGTAACTAAGAGTTATCTACCCTATTTTACTCAAAGATCTTTCCTATATATTTTTAACCCTTTTGACAGTGTTGTTTTACCATTGCATTTGGTAAACAACCTTGTATTAGGATGTTAAACAGGACAGGCGCGGCTCGTCGTATAGACCATGATAGCAATTGTGCCAAGTATCTTTAGCAATTTTCTGAGGGACTAGATCATTTTGTTTAGGCAACCAAGATAGCGTCATCGAGGGACTATGATCTTTTGTTTTGTTTTTGTTTTGCCAAAGTACTCAACATGCATAACATGGCCCATTTTTAAGGCAACAAGTGGATGAAACCCTAGGGGTGCAAGTGTTCATTGTGTATTGATTTTCATGCATTTTTGTCTTTGTATTAGGTCAAGCTACTTGTTAATTTTGGATTTTTTCATACAAACCCTAATCTCTAATCATGGCATAATTGAAAGCGTAAATGCGTAAAATAAATCTACCACTATTACAACATGATTATGGGGAAGGGGATACAATTTTTTGAATGGGGATTATTTGGCAAGAAATTAAAACCCTAATTTTACTATTACATCCAAATTGAATCAATCATAATAAATGAATAATATTTAAATAAACAAATTAAATAAATACAAAATATTATGAATATGCAAAAATGTTTATGTTTATTTTTTATGTATGTAAAAATATTTAATGTAAAAGGAAAGAAATAAATAAAAAAAAAAGATTATTATTTTTATTATTAAGGGTAAAACCCTAATTTTTAAGAATGTAAATATATTGACTATATTATTTATATACAATAAAATAAAATAATGTATATACAAAGAATAAAAATATATTTAGAAAAAAGGTATTATTTAAGTATAAATAATAATAAAAAATAAAAGTATAATATTTCTATGTTTTTATTTTTAAGTATTTATAAAAGTATGTATATATATTAATTATATTAATTATATACAATAAAAATAAAATAAATATATACAAGACAAAAATATATTTAGAACAATATTTTATGAGTGTAAATAAAATAAAGAATAAAAATAAAAGTATAATGTTATTATATATTATTTTCAAGTTTTCAATAAATAAAGTATATACTATTAATTTATTTTTATGCCTAAAAAATAATAATAAAATAATAAAAATAAATGTGAGAATTTATGAAAGTATTTTTGGATAATTTTATGTTTGGAAAATATAAAATAAAAATCAGAAAATGAAAATAAATACAAAAATATAAAAGTGTAAAGAAATTGGGCCAGGGGGTGCATTCAGCAAAAGGGGGGTGTCAAGAACAAATAAAACAAAGCCCAGCCCAAGCCAGACTTCATCTTCAACCTCTGTCTTCAAATTTCACGCGCCCTGTACAAACACGAACAACCTGCATACGTGCTCTAATGCAAAAACACATAACATAAAAGTTGTAGAGCTTTCCAAGACGAATTCAACCATATAAAAAACTTGTCTTAACTCTCAAAGACCAGAGAGAATTTCTCTGGCCCTAAATCTTAACCTATTTTTTTCAAGATGTTCATGGACCAAATTCTCTTAGCATGCTTAACTAAAATGAAAACTGAGCATATGTACAACTTCATGGCTATGAATACTACATTTCTTATTCATAAACCTAAGCCTAATTGTTCCTAAATAGAGAGATAGGAAGTTGATAAAAACCTGTTTCAGTTGAGATTGTGTCTGACAATATGGAGCTTTTCAATGAGGCCTGAGATGTTTGGGAGCTTGCTTGAACTTCCCTTGACCTTCTCCAATGTCTAGCTTGCCTTGAATGTTCTTGAACAAGCCTACAGAACTTGTAACGCCCGAATTTAATTAATTGGTTAATTAAATTATTTAAGAATTTAATTATTGGATTTTGTCGGTTTAATCGCAAAAATAATATTAAGAATAATATTATTTATTTATTGGTGTAATTTAATTGAGTTGGGCCAAGTAGCATTAAAATGCAGTTAATTGGAGGGGTGTGGATAGTAGGCCCATTTGGATTAATTAATTGTTGGAATAATATTGATACTATTATTATTATTATTTGGAGGAAAATTAATTAAAGATAAGTCAGCAGAGAAAATAAGGTTTTTGGAGAGAAATCAGAAGTTACGTGAAAACGGTGCAAAGAGGCAAGGTTGAAGACGGCGGAAAAGCCATCGAAGAGGCGATTGCGATTAGAGAATCGAAGAACCGTCAATCCCAGGTAAGGGTGGAGTTCTGATTCTATAATCGGATGCATGATAGATGATATGTAGGATGGGATTTATCGAATTTCCCTATGTTTAGTGTGTTTTGATTATTGATGCGGTATTGATCCTATTGTATGCCTTAGATCATTGCTATACGGTAGGAATTCGATTTTGATGGTTTTAGGATGTTTGGGGATGATTAGGAATGAGTTGGGGTGATTTTGGGAAGCATAAAAACGTGAAATATGGTGTTGCAGAGTCATCAACACGGGCCGTGTTGATGCACACGGGCACCCGTGTTGATCTTCTGTGTTGATGCTCGGGTAGGTTTTTACCAAAAATCGTTTCGGCCATAACTTTTGAACCGTAACTCCGATTTAGGCGCCGTTTGATGCGTTGGAAAGCTAGTGAAATTTTCTATATGATTATGAGGAATTAAGTAGCTTTAAGAGCTTATTTTAATAAGTGATTATTGGAGAAAGTGTTTATGTTTATAAGTGAATTTGGTTGTTATGTATTTTAGTGAAGTGTTTGGAGATATTTGGGATTGGAGCTCTGAAGAACGACGAACAATCACTCAAGAGTTCGAAGCTGCAATTTGATAAGGTAAGGGGGGCTACTACTCAATTTATATTTGCTTATGGGTTTAGATGCAATTGGTTGGGTAATCGTAGGATAACCCCATTTTCTATGATGTTCTTAGGGATTGATAACTTTAGGGTCAAATCTTGTTAGAAAAGGTTTAGGTTCCCAAATTTTATGAATCAATTATGGATTTTAGGTTCCTATGGTGGATTTGGATGTTTTGTACTGCATTGCACTGCCGTAGAAAGGTATTTTCGTGCAAAAATATGGGTATATGAGCTGCTGCAGGAACAGAAATTTTGGGTTCGCGCTCATCAACACGGGCCGTGTGGATTCACACGGGCACCCGTGTTGATTCACTGTGTTGGCAGGAAAGATGTGTTTCCAGACACATTTCAACACGGGCCGTGTTGATTCACACGGGCACCCGTGTTGATCCCCTGTATTGGCCAAATAACGTGATTTCTGGACACATTTCCACACGAGCAGTGTTGATTTACACGGGCACCCGTGTTAAACCTCCTGTATTGGTTTCTGAATTTTGTTTTCTGTGCATGCTGTTATGTACGGGATTGATCCTGTTTTGATGTGCAGTGTTTGATATGTTTTGCATATGCTGTTTATTGATTTCCTAGTGTTGATTGATACTTGTATCGAATAACGATTGTAGGTTATGATACCAACACTATATAGATTTTATTGTCATGCTTTTAGATGATGTTATCAAGCATGAATTATGATATAACTTGATATGATTGATGTTTAATAGTATGCTGAGTGATTACATGCTATCCATATCCTGTTATGATTGATGTTGTTGATGTTGCATGATATGTTGATCGATGTTAATAGTATGCTGAGTGTTACATACTGTACATATCATGTTGCATTTGTTAATTCCCATTGTGTGGAATTAACATGGTGGCCAATATACGTGTCCGCGATTTAATGGAACGTTGAGGTGGTAGCCGTGTCCGCGATATAATGGAACGGTGAGTTATCCGTGACCCGATATTTAATGGGGCGGTAGAATGGTACCACATGCATGGGTGTGTTGCATTACATTGAATATAACATGAATGGATGATTTTCCAATGTTGTATTTAATTGATTGTATGCATATATTACTGCTAAATTGTTAATGATGTTCGATGTTAATTATAAGTATGAAAAGTGATATATTATGAATATATGAATTGTAAAGGTTTTCGTAAACTATGAAACATGCTAACCGTTTGGGCGATGCTTATGGTTTTCTGAATTGATTGTTATGAACGTATAATCAAATGTATAGTTGAGATGCTCACCCTTACTGTTGAATATTTCAGATTGAGGAGCTTCGTTCAGGTGCTTGGCGAAGGCTTGTTGTTTCTAGTTTATTTCCGTTTAAGTATTGTCCGGGTCATGCTCTGATAGTTGTAACTCCGGGAACGTTTGTTTGTCGAGCTGCTTTAGTCAGACTCGTTTATTTCCTTATGTTTGTTATAATATGATGTTGATATCTTCCAGGTGTTAATCCCTGATGATTTTGAAAATATTATAACATTGGTTTTGTTAATTAAATTATTCTGCTGTGTAAACATGTATGAGTTGCTTCTATGTTATGCATGACAGGAACTTGTTTTTATTAAAAGAGAATTGTGACATCCTCGTTAATACATGTACTCTGAAAAGATGATTTTAATTATTTGCGAAATTTTGTTCGGGGTTTTAGAGGGTGTTATAATAGTGGTATCAGAGCAGGCCGGTTCGTTCGGCCAATGTTGTTGAGTCAGTTGTGTAGCGTGACAGTTGAATATTGTCGATATGTTGTTTATCCCTTAGTGCGCGGCAAGTGTGTGAAACACTGTCGGTACTTTTTGCTTTTCTAACTGTTTGTTGCAGGAGTTGACTTGAAGATAAGTGGGGGAGAAGCTTTTCTTCTCGGATGCGCTTCAGTTGTGATATGCCGGTTCAGAATGTTGCTGACGGCGACAATGCAAATGTTGTTGAAGTTGGATGCTTCCTGAATGCGAAGGTGATATAGATTCAAGAATTTTGGTATGCTAGTGAACTCGTATGGGAAATTGGATTAAACTGCGTTGAAGAGATGCCGTCATGCAAAAAAAAAATCCCTTTCTGTCTCGTACAGTTCGCGGCGCCAACTAGTGGTCGCGGCGCAAACTGTATATTTTTGCTGTCATCGCAGTGCGCGCTGGCCTTCACGGCGCGTACTGTGTGGTTTTGTGGAAAATGGCTAAATTATGTTTTGATCTCTAATGGTCGGAAAGTGGAACTGAACCTTAGTTGATTACCTTGAGGAATATTTTGGATACTATTAGTGTAGTAATTGGATTAATCTCCTATGGTAGCATGCCACTAAAGTCAATGTATGTTGTTATGTTCGAAGAATTGTGTTGAAAACTTGGTGTGCGAGTTATTCTGGATGGTTGTAATTTACACTATTTCATCAAGTATCATGAAGTTTTTGAAGGCGACGTTGATTGGAAGAGTGCAAAGGTCATTGAGTCGTTGTTGTTGCGAACCGACGAGAGTATGGACTCATGAGTCTGTATTGGTCAAGTTGAAAATGTGGGTAGGTTTTTAGACGGTGAATTTAAGACAATTGAGAATAAAGTCTATTCCAAAGAAAATGATAATTTGAAGGGATTAACTCGTCGGATTGTATGTCTTTAGTATAGTTGGATTAATATCGGATGATTTTCGTAGTTGGATAAAAAGAAAGGATGTGGGTGAATTTTGGAAGAAAGAGAGAAAGATGGAACTTATGTTCATCAATCTCGAATTCAGATTTTTGTAATTTTGGAGCAGCTGTTAGTAAAAGTGGTATAACTTTTTACTCGTGATTCCGATCAAAGCGGTTATTGACTTTTTGGAA
This sequence comes from Vicia faba, assembly GCA_948472305.1. Lineage (NCBI taxonomy): Eukaryota > Viridiplantae > Streptophyta > Magnoliopsida > Fabales > Fabaceae > Vicia > Vicia faba. Next base: position 707,579,631 of record OX451740.1, read on the forward strand.
AGCTTACGAAATTCCATATAGTTTGCATATAAGATTTGTCTTCGGAAAGTTCGTGAAGAAGGAGAAAAATGAATTTTAATATTTGGGTCTGATGCTGAATTTTGGAAAATTCTGCATGCGGGAATTATGAACCAGTCCCATTGCAAAGATGATAACTTTTTACTCGTAACTCGGATTTGAGCGATTCATGAAGTTATAGAATCTACAAGTAATTACCTTCATTATAGAATATAATTTTATGCTGGGGAGGCATGTATCGAAGGAAATAATTGTGTTGGACGTTGGGTGCTTCTTGTTGAAAAATTGAAAGAGTGAAGAAGGATGTAAAGTATGGATAAAGAAATTTTATTCCGATGTTGTCGTAAGATGTGTTGTAGTAGGTTGTTGTATGACGTTAGTGTTCATATTTTCGGATAACTTTGGGATCCGTATCTTGTGTTTGGATTGTTGGATTGATGTTCTGTTTGAACCTGCAAGGAGATAAAAGTATATTTCTTTTATATGAAAATGTTTCCAAGTGTGGTAGAAGTATTCTCATAGGAAGAGACTTTGAAGTCGGTTGAGGAATTATAAACTTTTTGGACATGGGTGGTTGTTATTGCAGTTGTTGAGACGAGTTCAATCGTAAAATGTTGTTTGGAAATGAGTTGAGAGACATGTTGTTCTGCATGGAAGGATGCGAAAGTGTCAGAGGTGGATCTTATGATGATTGGTAATTGTTGGATTATGATGTTGTGAATGATTTGAGAAAAAGTTCGGAAGGAACACTATTATAGTTTGGTAACGATGGTTTATGCTCCGTTATGGTTTTCGTCCATCTATTGGCAAATTGAGGAACTGATCACCCTTAATCTATTGTTGATAGTAGACGGAATCATAGTTGATGGATAGATGTGTTGTGTCGACTAGTATAGTGCATTCTGAAGAATATGTTGTTATTTTTGTTTCTTGTTGCTATTTAAAAGAAGTGAAATTATAAGTTTGTTTATTAAAGTGCGAGTTTGGTTGGAAGAAGATGAGTCATCTTGTTGGAATTAATTGGACCCATGTACTGTATGTGGTTGTAATGTGGTTATGTTTTTAAGACGATTTTTGAGGATTATGTTACTAAAAAGATGATAAAGTCGTAGTTATGTTTTATGACAATTGGGAATTCATGGAAGTATAGGAATGTTTCATCCAAGAGTGGCAATTGGAGTAAACTTGGTAGAGTTGATACTTTATAAGTAATCGGAGTTGCGCATCTGAAGCGTGATGTGCCAGATTATGTTGGTTTATTATAAATGTCAGTTGATTTAATAAGGATATTAATGTGGTTGTTGGTTTATGGAGAGTTGTATATAATTTTTGGATTAAGACCCGTAAGCAGATGTTATGAGAATTTTGTTTTCGTTGTTGTGATGTCAGTGTTGATTACTGAAAGGAACGGTAATATTTCAGATTGTGTTAAAGGTGATTTGGTCGGTTATGTGGATGTCACTATAAGAGTGATATGACGAGAGTAATCAAGTTATAAGTATTTGGTTGATAATTGGAATTCGTATATTAAGGAATGAATTGGCGCGTGAGTTTGTATTAAGAATGTTGTCAAGATGATAATATGATGGTTGTATGTTCAAGTATAAGTAGTTTGCGGATGTTATTACTTCATAAGCGATGTATCAAGATGGTGTTGAGGGTGTCGATGAGCTAATATCGGGTATATCGTTATGATTAGTTGTGTATGTTTTGGTGTCGATATGGTCGCTAAGTTGATCATGTAATATTGTTAAGACGAAAAGACGACGTTGTGTGCCTGAGTGCAACAGTTTTTGGTTGATAATACGTTGAGTGTTTGGTATGTCCAGAATTGGTGTTGAGAGTGGTTGTGTCGATTGGATTTTCGAGGACGAAAATATCCTAAGTGGGGGAGAGTTGTAACGCCCGAATTTAATTAATTGGTTAATTAAATTATTTAAGAATTTAATTATTGGATTTTGTCAGTTTAATCGCAAAAATAATATTAAGAATAATATTATTTATTTATTGGTGTAATTTAATTGAGTTGGGCCAAGTAGCATTAAAATGCAGTTAATTGGAGGGGTGTGGATAGTAGGCCCATTTGGATTAATTAATTGTTGGAATAATATTGATACTATTATTATTATTATTTGGAGGAAAATTAATTAAAGATAAGTCAGCAGAGAAAATAAGGTTTTTGGAGAGAAATCAGAAGTTACGTGAAAACGGTGCAAAGAGGCAAGGTTGAAGACGGCGGAAAAGCCATCGAAGAGGCGATTGCGATTAGAGAATCGAAGAACCGTCAATCCCAGGTAAGGGTGGAGTTCTGATTCTATAATCGGATGCATGATAGATGATATGCAGGATGGGATTTATCGAATTGCCCTATGTTTGGTGTGTTTTGATTATTGATGCGGTATTGATCCTATTGTATGCCTTAGATCATTGCTATACGGTAGGAATTCGATTTTGATGGTTTTAGGATGTTTGGGGATGATTAGGAATGAGTTGGGGTGATTTTGGGAAGCATAAAAACGTGAAATATGGTGTTGCAGAGTCATCAACACGGGCCGTGTTGATGCACACGGGCACCCGTGTTGATCTTCTGTGTTGATGCTCGGGTAGGTTTTTCCCAAAAATCGTTTCGGCATAACTTTTGAACCGTAACTCCGATTTAGGCGCCGTTTGATGCGTTGGAAAGCTAGTGAAATTTTCTATATGATTATGAGGAATTAAGTAGCTTTAAGAGCTTATTTTAATAAGTGATTATTGGAGAAAGTGTTTATGTTTATAAGTGAATTTGGTTGTTATGTATTTTAGTGAAGTGTTTGGAGATATTTGGGATTGGAGCTCTGAAGAACGACGAACAATCACTCAAGAGTTCGAAGCTGCAATTTGATAAGGTAAGGGGGGCTACTACTCAATTTATATTTGCTTATGGGTTTAGATGCAATTGGTTGGGTAATCGTAGGATAACCCCATTTTCTATGATGTTCTTAGGGATTGATAACTTTAGGGTCAAATCTTGTTAGAAAAGGTTTAGGTTCCCAAATTTTATGAATCAATTATGGATTTTAGGTTCCTATGGTGGATTTGGATGTTTTGTACTGCATTGCACTGCCGTAGAAAGGTATTTTCGTGCAAAAATATGGGTATATGAGCTGCTGCAGGAACAGAAATTTTGGGTTCGCGCTCATCAACACGGGCCGTGTGGATTCACACGGGCACCCGTGTTGATTCACTGTGTTGGCAGGAAAGATGTGTTTCCAGACACATTTCAACACGGGCCGTGTTGATTCACACGGGCACCCGTGTTGATCCCCTGTATTGGCCAAATAACGTGTTTTCTGGACACATTTCCACACGGGCAGTGTTGATTTACACGGGCACCCGTGTTAAACCTCCTGTATTGGTTTCTGAATTTTGTTTTCTGTGCATGCTGTTATGTACGGGATTGATCCTGTTTTGATGTGCAGTGTTTGATATGTTTTGCATATGCTGTTTATTGATTTCCTAGTGTTGATTGATACTTGTATCGAATAACGATTGTAGGTTATGATACCAACACTATATAGATTTTATTGTCATGCTTTTAGATGATGTTATCAAGCATGAATTATGATATAACTTGATATGATTGATGTTTAATAGTATGCTGAGTGATTACATGTTATCCATATCCTGTTATGATTGATGTTGTTGATGTTGCATGATATGTTGATCGATGTTAATAGTATGCTGAGTGTTACATACTGTACATATCATGTTGCATTTGTTAATTCCCATTGTGTGGAATTAACATGGTGGCCAATATACGTGTCCGCGATTTAATGGAACGTTGAGGTGGTAGCCGTGTCCGCGATATAATGGAACGGTGAGTTATCCGTGACCCGAGATTTAATGGGGCGGTAGAATGGTACCACATGCATGGGTGTGTTGCATTACATTTAATATAACATGAATGGATGATTTTCCAATGTTGTATTTAATTGATTGTATGCATATATTACTGCTAAATTGTTAATGATGTTCGATGTTAATTATAAGTATGAAAAGTGATATATTATGAATATATGAATTGTAAAGGTTTTCGTAAACTATGAAACATGCTAACCGTTTGGGTGATGCTTATGGTTTTCTGAATTGATTGTTATGAACGTATAATCAAATGTATAGTTGAGATGCTCACCCTTACTGTTGAATATTTCAGATTGAGGAGCTTCGTTCAGGTGCTTGGCGAAGGCTTGTTGTTTCTAGCTTATTTCCGTTTAAGTATTGTCCGGGTCATGCTCTGATAGTTGTAACTCCGAGAACGTTTGTTTGTCGAGCTGCTTTAGTCAGACTCGTTTATTTCCTTATGTTTGTTATAATATGATGTTGATATCTTCCAGGTGTTAATCCCTGATGATTTTGAAAATATTATAACATTGGTTTTGTTAATTAAATTATTCTGCTGTGTAAACATGTATGATTTGCTTCTATGTTATGCATGACAGGAACTTGTTTTTATTAAAAGAGAATTGTGACATCCTCGTTAATACATGTACTCTGAAAAGATGATTTTAATTATTTGCGAAATTTTGTTCGGGGTTTTAGAGGGTGTTATAGAACTCAACCTGAACAAGATGAAATCAAAAATGGAAAACCTTGTAAATGGAGTTACAGTTAGTGTTTAAGGGTTGGGATAGCCTGGATAGGTTGTATGGAAGGTGTTTGAACAGGTTTGGGACAAAACGCACGAGCAAATTGTGAGATAGAACTCAAGATGTAGATGCTGCCCTGTTATGCCAATGAAATGTGATTTTGTGCTATGGGAGGTTTGAGGGCTCAAAGGGTCGTGTTTCTGGCTCAAGGGGATGTGAGAAAAATGTTTCAAATGCTTGCAAAGATTGGTTTTCACAGATATTCAAGTTCTCATGTATTTGGTATCTTTATTGTATATGAATAAAAAATGAGCAATGGTGTATTACAAGCCTGTACAGGCTATCCATCAGCCTGACCCTTGTGATGTTGGCCCCTCAAGTTGGTGGATATGATTTGCTGCACAAGATATTGTTCAAGGCTCAAGAGATGTGGTTTTGACATAAAGCATACTTTGGCAAAAATGGTAATGTACCTTTTACCATTTAGGGATTAATCTTGTGTGCAATGCTCTAATGACCAAAAAAAAACCTTAGACCAATGGATTTGCATTTAATTATTGAGTATGGAATGGTTTTGAGGCCTGTAATCTAGTGTAAAGCAATCTGATTTGAATTTGCAACTTGTATCACTATGAACATGCCATGGATGAAAAGTGAGTTTTTGCCAACTTCAAGCCTTCGATTCTCCCTAACCACAAATGAGTTTGGAGAGTTCTTGGACATTTTAGAAAGATTGCAATATTCTCTACAATCCATCTTTGAAATGAAACTTGAGATTCCAAGTGGAGCTATGTGAAAAATGTTCATGAAGATGGGTCAAAATCCTGCCTAAACTAGGGCAAAATTTCACTAAGTTAAAAGTTTCATGGACCCTTGTTCCAAAAATCATAACTTGAGATCCAAGCTTCTTTTGGGAAAACTTTGTGAATCAAAGTTGTATACTTTGTGTAGTACTACAACTTTCATGTTGGAATTTTTGTTTGAATCCAATTGCATCATGGTGAAAATGTTGGGAAAAGTTAGGAAAAATTAAGAAAATTTCATAACTTAGAAAAATTCTAAGTTATGAAAATTTTCAACTTTAAACCCTAATTTGCAAAATTAGGTTTCTTGATGAATACGTTTCATGTTTTGACATATCTTGATGAGAAATGACCCTTGGCACTTGATTTTGACCAAAAAGTCAAAGTTTGACTTTTCAGTGTACAGTCAAATTTTGATCAGTTGACTGAAACATTCATCTATCAATCCAATGCATTTGAGATCTTTTGAACCTTGTGAATAAGTCAAGATGATACCATTAAGTCCTTGAATCCATGCTTGAACCCAATTTTCCATTGGCTAGGTCAAAAATCAGAAATTGCCCTTGTGCAGTCAAAACCTTAAAAATGACCATTTTGCCCTTTTGGTGATCTGATCAAGTTTCTTGAGGAGTTGTGGTCCAAACATGATCAAATGGTCCATAGGAGCCTAGAATGATGATGTGGATAAAAAATTATAAGGTTTGACTGTAAATTGGCCGCAATTTACTTTTTCCCAATACAACTGATTTCTAGGTCAACTGTCCAATTGACTGGTCAAAAATTTGATTCAAAGTTTGAAACTTGGTAGAGGTAATCTTGTAAGTCCAACATGAAGTATGGAAGTCACTTTGAACATTGGAAGTCCAAAAATCCCTGTGCAAACTCAAACCCTAATTTAGGTCATCAGTGCAAGGAGATGTCTTGAGTAGAGAAAAACCCTAATCCTGTTTGGAGTTCAAAGAGTCTTGTGAGGGGAAATCTTGATAAAATGAGAGGGAAAATTTTGGGGTACAACAACTGCCCCTGTTCAATCTTTTTGAACCTGAAGAGTTAGATTGACGAGTTTTCCTTTCGTGACTCTAAGGTAAAAGAGGATTGGACCCTAGAGTGCCCGTAAATTTGCACTCGTCAAAATGTAGCTGAGGGAATGGGCTTAAAGATGCCATTTGGAGCTGGTAGAATCTTGTTGAATATGGGCTTAAAGATACCATCCAATATTGTTTATTGAGAATTAGGAGAATGAATGTCAGAATGGTATCCGTATTTGGAACGTATCTGAATTGTATCTGGAGATTGGATTTGTATGAGCAAAGGAATGGCATCCGTGTCTGGAGCGTATCCAAGCTGTTACTATATTTGATTCTTGAATGAATATCAGAATGACTGTCGTGTCTGGAGTGTATCTGTATTGTATCTGAATTCTGAAATCTGAATAAGCGACAAAAAGACATATGTGTCTGGAGTATCTCTGGGCTGGGAAATAGGTTTGAATGAGTGACAGAATGGCAACCGTGTCTAGAGCATATATGGACTGTATCTGAAGTTGAGATCTGTATGATTAGCAGAATGACTTCCGTGCTTGGAATGTATTCGTACTATAACTGGGATCCGGACAGGTCATAGAATGACTTCCGTGTCTGGAATGGATCTGAACCTCAAGTTGACAGTTCAATCTGAATGAGAAATAGAATGGCTTCCGTATTGGGGTGCGTATCTAGTCTGTATCTGATTGTTAAAGTCTGAACGAGCAGTAGAATGACCGCCGTGTTTGAGGTGTATCCATACTGTATCTGAAATACGAGACCTGAATGAGTAGCAGAATGACTTCCATGTCTTGGAGTGTATCCGTACTGTATTTTAGACCTTTGAATATTTGTTAGAGGTAGCTTTTAATCTTATCCTGAAAAAGGTAAAATGTTAGCTAAAGAACACAAAGTTATGTTGCATGACATGTATGATGCAATAAAATGTGTTCTATCAATGTTTATGATATATGAATGTAATGGATGCGTATGTAAGCTGATTAGCTGTCTTGTTGAGGAAAATAAATCCTTGATAGCTGCTAGGGGATTCAAAACCTTTGATCATTGAGACTGAGAAATCCTTTGGACTACTGCTGAAGATTGAAAATCCTTGGTGACTTGTGGGGATTTAATCAAGAGTTTTGACAACTTCTGTGGAGAATTGAGAATCTTCCATGACTTTCCTCGGGGAATAAGGAAAACTCTGGCGATCCCACCTGGGGAATTAAAACCTGGGAGGCTTCAACTGGAGAAATGAGAACAAGAATCTTCATTCTGTTGGGAAATAACTCTGTGGGGAGAACGTTTATTCCGTCGAAGAGTTCTCAAGAGCTTGGGTTGTATGCCAATCTACTGGGGATTTATGGAGGAAATTGGATGGTATTCCACCGGGGTTTAAGATTTGAAGTTTTGGACTCCGTTGGGGAAAAAAGTTTTATCTTCGCTGAGGGTTTGTAGTTCAAAGTTTTCTGGTTCCGCTGGGGATCGGGAGTTTAAAAACTTAGCTCTGATGGGGATTTTGAAACTTAACTCCGCTGGGGATATGAATTTCAAAGTTTTAGCTCTGTTGAGGATATGAATGACACACTGTAAGGGATTTCTTCTAGAATAGCCTAAAGACGTTTTCCTATACTTTCAACCTATCAGTAATTATCCTTTCTCATTTCGTTTTATTTGTAAGCAGTGATTATATTCAAATGCATATGCTCATTTAATAAATCATTGGACGTTTTCAAATAAAACACAAGTGTAAAAAGAAAGAAAAGGCAAACAAATTCCTGCACTTTGAAGTATCTTTGTATTAACTTTGTGTAAGTATTTTGTACAAAGGAGACAGACATCCTAGTAAGAGAATGTTGTCATAAAAATGAGAAAAATTTATACAAAGAAAGATGGCTATGTGTAACAATTCCATGGGGTTCCCATTTTGCTATAGCCTTCGTAACTCTGAGTATCTTGTCCATTCATTGCCTTGTTCGATGATGATTAGGTTGATCAGAAGCCCGGGGCTTGTCTGTGAAGAGATTGTCCTTAAAGTGATCCGACGAGACATAGTCATACGCTTTAATTCCCTAACTTTTACTTGGATCGCCCTTTCCGGTTTTCGATCCACCAGGAAACCCTTTTTTGCCCAAGTCGCCCTTTCGGGTTTTCAACTTGCTGGGTGTACAGATTTTTTATTTATCCCTAATTTTTGCCTGAACCGCCCTTTCGGGTTTTCAATTCACCGGGATGCCCATTTTTTCCCAAGTCGCCCTTTCAGGTTTTCAACTTGTCGGGTCGTTTATGTGTAGTATCTTTTGACTATGTCTATGTTCGCAGGGTGCGGCAGGTCATCACTGTCCATGGTGGTCAGAATCATTGGCCCACCAGAAAAGATGTCTTTGATCACAAATGGTCCTTCGTAAGTAAGAGTCCACTTGCCCCTGGGATCACTTTGCGGCAAGATGATTCGCTTGATTACAAGGTCCCCAACTTGATATACGTGTCTCTTGACTTTCTTATTGAAGGCCTTGATCATACGTTTTTGATACGCCTGACCATGGCAAATAGCTGTAAGTCGCTTTTCGTCAATCAAGTTAAGTTGATCAAGCCGGGTCTAAATCCAATCGTCTTCACTCAAACCAGCATCTTTCATGATTCTCAAGGAGGGAATCTGAACCTTGATAGGTAAAACAACTTCCATAACAAGCTCTTTGATCACGGGGAGAATGTGGGGGTAAGGCATCATAAGACTCTGGGCGCGGGTTTGTACCCACTTGAGATAAGGCTCAAGGGGGATGGAATTCTTGTGTCCCAGTGTCTTACTATCCCCTTTGTTGGGTATCCTCCAAGCTCGGATAAACCTTTGTTGAAGTCCTTGAGCGTCATTGTCGAAGTCAAAAACCAAGTCAGGAATCAGCATGTCATGAGGGCCATCCCTTCGGGCATACCCAAATTGTCTCAGAGCTAAACAGGGGTTGTAGGTAATGCCTCCCCTAATGCCAAGTAGTGGGACATTAGGGAATTCTCCACAACGATCAATGATGATGACATTTTCTCTGGACCGAGAACACCAATGAACATCAGAATGTGTGAGGGTCATCAACCGTTGTGACCACCTTAAACCCTGTTCATTCTTCAAAACTGAATGGGGAAGGTGAGAAATAAACCACCTTGCTAGAAGAGGAGTACATCACATGAGAACACCTCTTTTCCTCATTGTTCGTGTGTGAAATGAGTGTAGGATGTCCCCAAGCAATGTAGGCACAGGATTCCGAGATATGAAAATCTTGACAGCATTCACATCTATAAGCTGATCAGGGTTTGGGAACAAGACCAACCCATAGATGAGAAGTGCTACAATCTCCTCAAAAGCTTGCAGATATAGAGAATTCCAGCAGTCTTGTGCCTTCTCAAATAGAAACTTTGCCAAGAAACCCTTGACACCACTTCTGGTTTCCCAATGACCTTTGATATCAGATGGTTGCAAGTGTAAGGCTTGAGCAACATCTTCAGGCTTTGGATCTCTTTCTGTACCGTTGTAGGGTAGTTGATGGAAAATAGGAATCCTCAGGAGTTGATAAAATTCCTTCAAAGTAGGTACTAGTTGGTAATTAGGGAATGTAAAGCAATGGTGTAGGGGGTCAAAGAACTGGAAGAGGACTTTCACCATGTCTTCTTCAATGTTGGAGTTGACCAAGTTGAGAAGTCTACCATGTCTTTCACTGAAGAGAGAATTCTCTGGAATCTTGGAAGTAAGCTCCTTGAGTTGAGGAGGGATTCTCACAAGGTTGACCTAAATTGTTTTTCTGCGGAGTGATTCCATAACCTACAAAACAAGAACAAAGATGAAGATCCAAACCCTTGAAATGGTTAGTGGATGCATATGATGCTTTATGATGTTCATGATGTATGCACAAGTATATGTACAAGAAAGTCATACAAGATCCTAGTTTCAGGCTTGCATGGAGTTTCATAGGTAAGTACCCTCTTGAAGCTAGTTGGCTCAACCTGTCCTATAAATAGTAACCGGGTTCTAAGGAGCTCAATATCACTGGATTATTTTCTGTGTTCATTGTTTCAGTTTAGCCACTTAACTGGCGACCAAAATATCCCAAGAAAATAACCCTCAATGAGTGTAGTATCGAGTATATACCAACTTCGGATTGCACCAAAGCCGGTCATCTCACTACCCCTAATAAGGCCAAGATGGTCAAGTAAAGGTTCTAAGAGTTCATTAGTGCTTCATGACATCACTTAGCGGCCCCATATTATCTTTGATTGACTCAAAGGCTACCGGTACCCACAAATATGTCGCACTAATATAGCTATTGTTTCAACCATGTCGGTATACCCCGCACAGTTTCCACAACGTATTGTTATTTAACTATGAATGTTTCCCAAATCTGGGTAGAGGATTTCAAACCTAAACAATAGAATAAAATGTAAAGCAATCAAAGAAAACAAGGTAAACATGTAAAGGTGATCTAAACCCTAAGGTTACTCCACTTTTAAATTATTCCCCAGCAGAGTCGCCAGTTCTGTGATGCGGTGGGAGAACTGACTTGAGGTTTTGCGTTTTGTATTTGCAAATGTTTCGGTTTAGCAAGAGTCGCCACCGACTTTTTATTTTATCCTAAGGAAAGGTCAAAAAGCACAGGAAAGACCTTTGAGATGTTTTCTTGGATTCGGGGAGTAGATTATGAAAAGGGAAGGTGCAAGCACCCTTTTCATCCATGGTTATCCATGGGCTCTTAGTTACTTGTTTAGATCACTTGCTTTTGCTTTTCAATTGTTTGAAATGGTGCTTTGTGTGTGGTTTTGAAAGATGTTTTGAAAAGAGGCAATCGTTGTGGAAACCTTTGTAATGATTCTTGTTTGAATATATACAAAGGTGTATTGTCTTTTGAAAAGATTTCAATGTTTGAAAGTTTGTTTTTGGGAAAATGTTTTGAAATTGTGTTGTGAAGTGTGTTTGAAAATAGCAAGGATGTTTTGAAAGTTTTGATCAAGTAACTAAGAGTTATCTACCCTATTTTACTCAAAGGTATTTCCTACACATTTTTAACCCTTTTGACAGTGTTGTTTTACCATTGCATTTGGTAAACAACCTTGTATTAGGATGTTAAACGGGACATGCACGGGCCATCGTGTAGACCAAGATAGCAATTGTGTTAAGTATTTTTAGCAATTTTCCAAGGGACTAAATCATTTTGTATAGGCAACCAAGATAGTGTCATCGAGGGACTATGATCTTTTGTTTTGTTTTTGTTTGCCAAAATACTCAACATGCATAACATGGCCCATTTTTAAGGCAACAAGTGGATGTAACCCTAGGGATGCAAGTGTGCATTGTGTTGTCATTTTCATGCATTTTTGTCTTTGTATTAGTCAAGATACTTGTTGATTTTGGATTTTTGCATACAAACCCTAATCTCTAATCATGGCATAATTGAAAGCGTAAACTACGTAAAATAAATCTACCACTATTACAACATGATTATGGGGATGGGGATACAATTTTTTGAATGGGGATTATTTGACAAGAAATTAAAACCCTAATTTTACTATTACATCCAAATTGAATCAATGGCATAAATAATAAATGACTAATATTTAAATAAACAAATTAAATAAATATACAAAATATTATGAATATGCAAAAATGTTTTGTTTATTTTTTATGTATGCAAAAATATTTAATGCAAAAAGAAAGGAATAATAAAAAGATTATTATAATTTTTATTAAGGGTAAACCCTAATTTTCTTTTAAGAATACAAATATATTAAATATGCTATTTATATACAATAAAATAAAATAATATATATACAAAAAATAAAATATATTTAGAAAAAAGAGTATTTTTGAAGTATAAATAATAAAAAAAATAAAAGTATAATATTTTTATGTCTTTATTCTCAAGTATTTATTAAATAAAAGTATGTGTGTGTGTGTGTGTATATATATATAAATATATATATATATATATATATATATATATATATATATATATATATATATATATATATATATATATATATATATATATATATATATATATATATATATATATATATATATATATATATATATATATATATATATATATATATATATATATATATATATATATATATATATATATATATATATATATATATATATATATATATATATATATATATATATATATATATATATATTTATATCAGTTATATACAATAAAAATAAAATAAAATATGTACAAGACAAAAATATATTTAGAACAATATTTTATAGTGTAAATAAAATAAAGAATAAAAAATAAAAGTATAATGTTATTATATATTATTTTCAAGTTTTCAATAAATAAAGTATATACTAATTAAATTGTTTTTTATGTTAGAAAAAATAAAAATAAAATACAAAATAAATGTGAAAATTTATAAAAATATTTTTGGGTATTTTTTATGTTTGGAAATAATAAAATAAAATCATAAATGAAAATAAAATAGAAAAACATGAAAATATGAAGAAATGGGCCAGGGGGTGTATTCAGCAATAGAGGGGTGCAAATAGTGAAAGAACCAAAGCCCAGCCCAAGCCAGACTTCATCTTCAACCTTTGTTCAGAAATTTCGTGCGCCCTGTTTCAAACACGAACAACCTGCATATGTGCTCTAATGCAAAAACACATAACATCAAAGTTGTAGAGCTTTCCAAGACGAATTCAACCATATAAAAAACTTTTCCTAACTCTCAAAGTCCAGAGAGAATTTCTCTGGCCCTAAATCTTCACCTATTTTTTTCAGGACATTCATGGACCAAATTCTCTTAGCATGCTTAACTAAAATTAAAACTGAGCATATGTACAACTTCATGGCTATGAATACTACATTTCTTATTCACAAACCTAAGCCTAATTGTTCCTAAATAGAGAGATAGGAAGTTGATAAAAACCTGTTTCAGTTGAGATCGTGTCTGGCAATGTGGAGCTTTTCAATGAGGCCTGAGATGTTTGGGAGCTTGCTTGAACTTCCCTTGACCTTCTCCAATGCCTAGCTTGCCTTGAATGTGCTTGACCAAGCCTACATAACTCAACCTCTACAAGTTAAAATCAAAAATGGCAAACCTTGTAAATGGAGTTACAGTTAGTGTTTAAGGGTTGGGATAGCTTGGATATGTTGTATGGAAGGTGTTTGAACCAATTTGAGACAAAACGCACGAGGGATTTGAGTTGTGGAAATCAAACTGCAGGGAGTGCCCTGTTTTGCCAAATGAAGATGGTTTTATGCTATGGTAGGTTTGAAGGCTCAAAGGGTCGTGTTTCTAGCTTAAAGGGATGTGAGAAAATTGTTCTAAATGCTTGCAAAGGTTGGTTTTCACAGATGTGTAAGTTATGTGATATTGGACATGTTTCTTGTATATGAAGTAAAAGTGGACAATGATGTAATACAAGCCTGTATAGGCTATCCATCAGCCTTCCCCTTGTGATCTTGGCCCCTCAAGTTGGTGGATATGATTTGTTGCACAAGATATTGTTCAAGGCTCAAGAGATGTGGTTTTGACATAAAGCATACTTTGGCAAAAATGATAATGTACCTTTTACCATTTAGGGATTAATCTTGTGTGCAATGCTCCAATGACCAAAACAAAACCTTGGACCAATGGATTTGCATTTAATTATTGAGTATGGAATGGTTTTGAGGCCTGTAATCTAGTGTAAAGCAAGCTGATTTGAATTTGCAACTTGTATCACTATGAACATGCCATGGATGAAAAATGAGTTTTTGCCAACTTCAAGCCTTCGATTCTCCCTAACCACAAATGAGTTTGGAGAGTTCTTGGACATTTTGTAAAGCTTGCAATATGCTCTACAATCCATATTTAAAATGAAACTTGATATTCCAAGTGGAAATATGTGAAAAATGTTCATGAAGATGGGTCAAAATCCTGCCTAAACTAGGGCAAAATTTCACTAAGTTAAAAGTTTCATGGACCCTTGTTCCAAAAATCATAACTTGATATCCAAGCTTTTTTTGGGAAAACTTTGTGAATCAAAGTTTTAGACTTTGTGGAGGACTACAACTTTCATGTTGGAAGTTTTGTTTGAATCCAATTGTATCATGGTGAAAATGTTGGGCAAAGTTAGGAAAAATTAAGAAAATTGCATAACTTAGAAAAATTCTAAGTTATGAAATTTTTCAACTTTAAACCCTAATTTGAAAAATTGGGTTTCTTGATGAATAAGTTTCATGTTTTGACACATCTTGATGAAAAATGACCCTTGGCACTTGATTTTGACCAAAAAGTCAAAGTTTGACTTTTTAGTGTACAATCAAATTTTGATCAGTTGACTGAAACATTCATTTGTCAATCCAATGCATTTGAGATCTTTTGAAACTTGTGAATAAGTCAAGATGACGCCATTGAGTCCTTGAATCCATGCTTGAACCCAATTTGCCATTGGCTAGGTCAAAAATCAGAAATTTCCCTTGTGCAGTCAAAACCCTAAAAATGACCATTTTGCCCTTTTGGTGATCTGATCAAGTTTCTTGAGGAGTTGTGGTCCAAACTTGATCAAATGGTCCATAGGAGCCTAGAATGTTGATGTGGATAAAAAATTATAAGGTTTGACTGTAAATTGGCCACAATTGAATTTTTCCCCAATACAACTGATTTCTAGGTCAACTGTCCAATTGACCGGTCAAAAATTTGATTCAAAGTTTGAAACTTGGTAGAGGAAATCTTGTAAGTCCAACATGAAGTATGGAAGTCACTTTAAACATTGGAAGTCCAAAAATCCCTGTGCAAACTCAAACCCTAATTTAGGTCATCAGTGCAAGGAGATGTCTTGAGCAGAACAAAACCCTAATCCTGTCTGGCGTTCAAAGAGTCTTGTGAGGGGAAATCTTGATAAAATGAGAGGGAAAATTTTGGGGTACAACAACCATTATTACCAGTAAATAGAGGTAATTCATCATCATGTAAATTCCCTGCAACTTCACATTATCCACGAGAATTCACAACAATAATCACAACATCACAACAACTCATCATAAATCAACATTGGCCATAAGCCTATCACATCAATCAACGATTAGATCATTAACATAATTAAATAGCAACTTAACATAATTCACACAACACAGTTAACGACCAAAAACACAGCATGTACGGGTGAAAAGGATAGGGAACTATGTGCCCCTCGATATGCACAATAACTAGAACAACATAACAACTAATATATACTCCTCGACACGCACTGAGAAAAACAAGGTAACGACTGACCTATGCTGCTCGACACGTCCTGTAACCTAATTCTGCTTGAAAGTCCAACTCATCATTCTCTGACATGCCTCGCAGCCTAAAACGCCGCTCGGTACCTACTACTTCAGTATCCTCCCCGACCACTAATCCAGCCAGCAACATAGGTACGATACAACGTCTTAATGACAACACCACTATAATTCATAACTTCCGGAAAACTGCTCGAAATAACACAGTAACATGCAACTATATTCCTATTGGCATATTTTTTCATTATACAAGACCGACTACAATAATAATTCCTAACATCGTAACGGCCATACCCTCATAACGACCACAACAACCTAACAACCATAAAAACAAGAAACAATCTACACTAACCTACTCATCGATTAAATCGGGCAGTCACATAGATGCATAAAACATCCACAACACATCACCGGACAACTTCCTAAAACATATTCATTAAACGGTCTTACAGTTCTTCCCAACTGCTACAACATGAATAAACGAGTAACTTCGATAGCAATTCCGAAACATCCATGCACAACAATTATAGAATGGCCAATTCCCATGTAATACACATCATAATTCCCATTATAAGGTCAGAACCCCACCCTTACTTGGATTAAAGGTTGCTCAACCAAGGCTTCCAGTCGAAAGCTTGCTTCGCTCTGCTCGACACCAGGCAGCTTGCTCCTCGTCCGCGTAGCTCTACCAGTCAGCATACAGAAATCCTTATTCTCCAACTAAAACAATTCCTTATGCCAGCTTAGTATTATATATCAATCCTCTTGGGCCTAACCTACACCCCCACTTTACTACTTCTAACCAATAGCATAAGTCCAACATCATTTCATATATTCCCTTTAATTCCACATAATAAACTATTATTAATCAACTAATTAATTAATTAATAATAATATAATAACTTATACCAATAATTCTTAACATCTCGCAACCTCCCAAATAATACAAAATAATTTAATTCAATAAATAATTAAATTAAATTACGGGCGTTACAACTCTCCCCCACTTAGAATATTTTCGTCCTCGAAAATTTACCTCATCCAAACAACTCAGGATAGGAGTCTCGCATCTTGCTTTCCAACTCCCAAGTCATGCTTTCTCCAGCAGCCCCTAACCAGACTACTTTCACCAAAGCAATCTCCTTTCCTATCAGAGTCTTCCTTTCACGATCCACGATTCGTACAAGCATCGTCTCAACAGTAAGATTATCTCGTACTTGCACATCATCCATATGAATCACATGAGATAGATCAGAAATATACTTCCGGAGCTATGACACATGAAACACATCATGTAAATTCTAAAGATTAGGCGGTAAAGCCACTCTATAAGCAACATTCCCAACTCTTTCTAAAATCTGATATGGACCAATAAAACGAGAAGTGAACTTCTTAGACTTCAATGCTCGCCCAACACCAGTTACAGGTGTAACTCTCAAAAACACATGGTCACCAGCTTGAATTTCTTAGTCCTTCCTTCGCTTATCATGATAACTCTTCTGTCTACTTTGGGAATCTTTCATCTTTTCCTGAATCATCTTCACCTTCTCAGTAGTCTCACGAACAAGTTTAGGTCCAAGCACTACACTTTCTCCAGATTCATGCCAACATAACAGAGTTCTACATCTCCGACCATACAAAGCCTCAAAAGGTACCATCCCAATACTAGAATGGTAACTGTTATTATAAGTGAACTCTATCAACGGAAGATAAGTATCCCACGAACCTCCCTATTCAAGAACACATGCTCTCAACAAATCTTCCAATGATTGAATAGTCCTTTCTGTCTGACCATCCGTCTGAGGATGATACGCCAAACTCAACCTCAACTTAGAACCCAACGCCTCTTGCAAACTCTTCCAAAAATTAGAAGTAAACCTTAAATCTCTATCCGACACAATGCACAAAGGAACACCGTGCAGCTTCACCATTACACTAGTGTAAATCTCTGCTAACTTAGACACTGGAAAACTGATGTTAATAGGAATAATATGAGCCGACTTTATAAGCATATCAACAATCACCCAAATCGAATCATGTCCTCTTAGAGTATTAGGTAACCCCGTCACAAAGTCCATCGAAATACTATCCGATTTTCATTCTGGAACATCTAACGGTTGCATCAACCCTGCAGGCTTCTGATGTTCAAATTTCGACTTCTGATAAGTCAAACATGTGTATACAAACCAAGCCACGTCACTCTTCATCCCAGGCCACCAAAACAAATTCTTCAAATACCGATACATCTTTATAGCTCCTGGATGAATACTCAACTTGCTTCTATGACTCTCTTCAAGGATCACTTTCTTCATCTCCGTATCATCAAGAATACAAATCCGATTACAAAATCTCAACACACCTTTCGCATCTAACTTAAAATCACTATTCTCATACTGATCCATCCCAACCATCGAATCCACCAGTTTCACATCTAGCTTTTGAGCTTCTCTGATACTATCCAGAAAATCATTATTAATCTTCAACATTCCCAACATAACAGTTCGTAGTGTCACTTCGCAAACTAAGCTCATATCTCTGAACTATTCAATTAATTCCAACTCTTTAACCATCATGGCTGACATATGTAAAGTCTTTCGACTCAACGCATCAGCTACCACATTCGCCTTTCCTGGATGATAATTCAAACTGAAATCATAATCCTTTAACAACTCAAACCATCTTTGTTGTATCATATTCAGTTCCTTCTGATCAAATAGATACTTTAAGCTCTTATGGTCACTAAACACTTCAAATCTAGAACCGTAAAGATAATGCCTTCAAATCTTCAACACAAAAACAATTGCAGCAAGCTCTAAATCATGTGTAGGATAGTTCTTCTCATGAGTCCTCAACTGCCTTAATGCATAAGCAACTACCTTATCATTCTGCATAAGCACACCTCCTAAACCCATCTTAGGAGAATCACAATATACCACAAAAGGTTCTCCTGGATTAGGTAACGTCAAAATCAGAGCCGACGTCAATCTTTTCTTCAATTCCTTAAAACTTTATTCACACTGAACATCCCACACAAAAGCTCTACCTTTACAAGTCAACTTAGTCAATGAAAGTGACAACTTACAGAACCCATCGATAAACCTCTTATAATAATCAGCTAATCCAAAAAAGCTTCTAATCTCGATAGCTGACTTCGGAGTTTCCCATTGCAACACATCATCTACCTTTGATGGGTCTACAACAATGCCATTACTTGAGATAACATGGCCAAGAAAACTAACCTCACTTAACCAAAATTCACACTTAGAGGCAACACCAAGGCACAAGCCTTCTTTGCAGTTTTCCAATCCAGGCCATCACAGAGTATGCAAATGTATGTGACTCAATAAATGCACTATCACATACTCACAATAATCATTGTCCATGTAAATTCCCTATAACTTCACATTACCCACGAAAATTCACAACAACAATCACAACATCACAACAACTCATCATAAATCAACAATTGCCTAAGCCTATCACATCAATCAACAATTAGATCATTAACATAATTAAACAGCAACTTAACATGATTCACACAACAAGGTTAACGACCAAAAACACAACATGTACGAGAAAAATGGATAGGGAACTACGTGCCCCTCGATATGCACAACAACTAGAACATCATAATAACTAATATATACTCCTCGACACACACTGAGAAAAATAGGGCAACGACCGACCTATGCTCCTCGACACGTCATATAACCTAATTCTGCTTGAAAATCCAATATCATTCCTCGACACGCCTTGCAGCCTAAAACGCTGCTCGGTACCTACTACTTTAGTAGCCCCCCGACCACTAATTTTTCCAACAACATAGGTATGATACAACGTCTTAACGACCATACCACTATAATTTATAACTTCCAGAAAACGGCTCGGAATAACAGTAACGGGAAATTATATTCCTATCGACAAATTCATTCATTATACAAGACCGAGTACAACAATAATTCCTAACATCGTAACGACCATACCCTCATAACGACCACAACAACCTAACGACCACAACAACAGGAAACAATCTACACTAACCTACTCATCGATTAAATCGGGCAGTCACACAGATACATAAAACATCCACAACACATCACTGGGAAACTTCCTAAAACGGATTCATTAAACGGTCTTATAGTTCTTCCCGACGACTACATCATGAATAAACGAGCAACTTCGATAACAATTCAGAAACATTAATGCAAAACAATCATAGAACGACCAATTCCCATGTAATACACATCATAAGTCCCATTATAAGGTCAGAACCCCACCCTTACCTGGATTGAAGGTTGCTCAACCAAGACTTCCATTCGACAACTTGCTTCTCTCTGCTCGACATCGGGCAGCTTGCTCCTCGTCCGCACAACTCTACCGGTCAATGTACAGAAATCCTTATTCTCCAACTAAAATAATTCCTTATGTCAGCTTTGCCTTATATATCAATCCTCTTGGGCCTAACCAACACCCCCACTTTACTACTTCTAACAAACAACATAAGTCCAACATTATTCCATATATTCCCTTTAAATCCACATAATATAATTATTATTAATCAACTAATTAATTAATTAATAATAAAACAACAACTTATACCAATAATTCTTAACATCTCGCAACCTCCCAAATAATCCAAAATATTTTAATTCAATAAATAATTAAATTAAATTACGGGCGTTACAATCCATATACTTCATATAGAAGTTTTTCAAATACAAGAACAACTTCTATTGCATCATTACCACCATTTACAAAAAAAGCCACTTGCAACTTGGTTTCTCCAACTCTAAGTCAAACACAAATTTTAGTTTCAAGGTAAGTCTTCTTGACTTTGAGCTCTTCATTTCAAACATCATTAGTGATTCATTTAGAGGATAGAATATAGTAACCATTTCCCTTGAAGCTAACCATATGCTAGCTCTTCATTTTTATCAATTATATGTTGAAAACTGACTTGTACATGCAATAGAACAATGTTAGAGAAAAAAACTGTAGCATGAGTCGATGCATACTCACATGAGTCGACTCATTTTAGTTACAAAACATGTTATGAGTCGACACAAGACCTCATGTATCGATGCATACTGTTATCAAGACACAATACAGAGAGACAAAAGGTGTATGAGTCGACACAAAACACA
Organism: Vicia faba; assembly: GCA_948472305.1. Taxonomy (NCBI): domain Eukaryota; kingdom Viridiplantae; phylum Streptophyta; class Magnoliopsida; order Fabales; family Fabaceae; genus Vicia; species Vicia faba. Next base: position 707,600,503 of record OX451740.1, read on the forward strand.
AATATATCGACACAAACAAGAAATGAGTCGACACATACCATTATGTATCGACTCATACTAAACTGTTTTTGACTTCCAGGAGCAAGAAAATGGCACGTGTCGATGCAAAGCTGATATGTGTAGATACAAAACAGGAAAATGAGCCAATGCATGCCTTTATGCATCAATACATGTTGAGTTTGTTTTTGATTTTTTTTTAAATATTTTATTTATCATTTATAATTTTAGCATATTCCTATTATTATTTCTTTCTAAACCAAAAACCAAAACGAATTTTTTTTTTATTAAAATCAATTTCTTTTCTTAAAATTAATTTAATATTTAGACTTAGGTTTATCTTTTTTTTTAAAATTAATTTAGAACTTAAGGCTTTTAATTAATAAAATTTTTATAAAAATTTACTTTAATTAAAACCTTTTCACAAAAACCCTAAACTTGTTTCTTTAATCAAATTAATTTAAGTTTAATTTTCTTAGTTTAATTAATTTATTTTCTTTTAGTTAATTAGGTCAAAACCCTTTCTTCGTAACAAAAACATATTTCATTTCTTTTCATATCATGTTATTCTTAATACATTAAATTTACATTTCTTGTACATTATCATTCAATTAAATATGGTTGTAATAGTAATTAGGATGTATTGCTATCATCTTCCATTTGTAAATTGTACCCCCATCCCCCAAGTGATGTAATAGCGTAAAATTTTAATTTTCGTAATTTATCGCTTTAATATAATTGTTAGTAATTAGGGTGTGTATGGCAAGATAAAATCAACCGTTAGCAAACCCTAACTTAAGAAAAAATGCATGAAAACAAACACTTTGCACACTTGCACCTATAGGGTTAACTACATTTGTATCCTTGAGAAAATGGTCATGTTATGCAGACACCTTAGAAAAAACAATCAAAAATACAAGATCACAGTCCCTCGATGACGCTTCGAATGTTGCCTTCAAAATGATCTTGGACCCACAAGAAAAATACTAAGGTATCTCACAACATTGCATTTTATGACTATACGATGACCCACACCCATCCCTTCACATCTGATGATATAACTTCTTATCAATTAATGGTAAGGTAGAAATATCTAAAGGAGAAGGAAAAGAACTAAGACTTTTTGGGTAGGTAGAATGCTCGTAGTTGCTTGCTCACAAACATTTCAAACCAAACATCTTACAAACACACCAACACTTTTCCCTGAAATATTTTCAAAAGTCAACACTTTGTATGCATTCTTATAGAGACGAGAATCATTACAAAGTTCGCCTAAACGAAGGCACTTTTCAAAAATACTTCCAAAAACAATCACAAACACCTTTCAAACTAAGAATTTCAAAGTGATCAAGCACCTAAGAGCCCGTAGATAACTACAGATGAAAAGGGTGCTAACACCTTCCCTTTTCACAACCTACCCCCCGAACTCAAGAAAAATCTCAAAAGGTCTTTCATGTTCTTTTCACCCTTTCCTTTATTGGATAAAAGAAAAGTCAGTGGCGACTCTTGCTATCCGCAACAATTGCGATAAAACGCAAAACGCCCAAGTCAGTTCTCCCACCATATTATAATTGATAATATGAGATGATGAGAGATCTTAGGGGGAAAATTGGGGTATAACACCATGTATTTTGATAGAACAGTTTATATAGGGTAATCACCGTAACTGACAAATACATAGTTAAACTCACAGCTCCCCCTGAATCTGTTAAACACAAAATTTTATTTAAGCTTGTTCAGAGTCTCCCACTTAGCCCAAGACTCACGAAATAAATTTCGAGTATCAGAACATAAGAATAGATAAGTAACACTTCCCTACAACAACTCATCAAATTCTGACTAGAACTCCCGATCTTCATCTCAAAACCTGGTTTCTATCAGCACTTGATGAAGAATCAAAACTTGATTTGAGTCTAATTGAATAATTCCACACATTATGTATCAGCGCTTCTAGACCATGATTCTGATATCACAACCAAAACACTATGTTTCTCAAGCATCAACGTTTGATATGATATTCTCCATTGTATAAGATATTTAGACAGTTTACAAATTTTGAATAGAGCATACGTTTCTGAAGCACATGTATCAGATCACAAATTTTGAGTGGCATCTCTGTATGAGAGCATGCATCAGAATGTTGACTCCTCTTCCTTTTAGGAGAGCACAACTTCTGAGCTTTGAGTCTGAATTTCATATTTTCATAAAGTTAACAACTTCTGAATACTATGATATCAAACAAGATTACCTTACTTTCAGTAAGTTTAAAACTTCTAAATTGTGTTTGGTACATCTATTTAAATATTCATATATTCACAAAGTGTACAACTTCTTAGATATGAGATCAGAATTGATATAATCAATAAGGTTTTCAACCTTTGCATTAGGATCTTCATCTTTAACCTGTCTTAGAATAAACTCAGTGAACTTGTTTAGAGTTCCTGGATAGAAAACTTCAAACAAACAATTAGTAGCAACATCATTATATATGTTTGAGTTTTATACTCTGAGAGTAGACATTATCAAAACCATTTTACTTTCTCCCCCTTTGTCAAAAATCAAAAAGGTAATAAAATGATAGATAAGCGAATCTTTGAAGATGGTAGAGAAGGATTTGTGAATGCATGATAGAGACAAGATGGATGATGGGTTTTAGATTAAGAGAAGAGATGAGACAATAAAATGGGTGAGAGGCGAAAGAAATGACACATGGAAGACATGACTTACCTAACGAATGACATAGGCCAAAAGGAATATCTCACAAGGAAATGAGAAAACAATCACTTACATAAGGTAAATCATGACGACTTTTGGATACTCCCACACATATCATTTTCCTCAAGATGTCACAGAAAGTGCAAGGTGTTTCGGAGCGACAACAGTATTTTATTCGGACAAGAATCCTTTTGCTTTTTAATAACTTGTTACATAAATTAGGTTCTTCATCATTTACAGAAATTGTCCATTCAATGAATAGATGATTCATGATTACAACTGATTCATGAAGACTTCACCTGATCAATAGTCACATGTTTCAGAAACCTACACAATAAATCTTAGAAGCATATATTACATTTAGTGCTTCATCAGATTAAAACAACACCTTTTTAATTTTGCACATGAAACCATGTTTAGATTTCTTAGAATGAAAATAAGTTTATCTTTGGCAAGGGGTTTTGTAAAGATATCAGCCTAATGATGTTCAATGTCTACAAATTTTAAAGAAAGGGCACCCTTTTGGACATAGTCTCTGATGAAATGATGTTTAATTTCAATATGTTTATCCCTAGAATGTAGGATAGGATTCTTAGATAAACAAATGGAAAAAGTATTATCATAGAAGATAGGAATATTATTTTCATGTAAATGATAATCTTCTAACTGACTCTTCATCCAGAGAATTTGAGTGCTGCAATTTGCCGTAGAGATATATTCAGCTTCTGCAGTTGAGAGAGAAATTGTTGATTGTCTCTTGCTCGACCATGATATGAGGTTTTCTCCCAGAAATTGACAACTTTCAGAGGTACTCTTCCTTTCAAGCCTATCACCAACATAGTCAGCGTCACAACACTCTACTAACTTGTATTCTTCTAATTTTCTATAACACAAACCAATGTTAGCAGTGTTTTTCAAGTATCTAAAGATTCATTTGACATCAGTTAAGTGAGATTCTCTGGGATCTGATTGAAATCTAGCACATAGACATACACTAAATAAAATATCAAGCCTAGATGCAGTCAGATAAAGTAAATAACCTATCATACCTCTGTATTATTTCTGATCAACTTTACTACTTACCTCGTCCTAATTTAGTACACAAGTAGGATGCATATGAGTCTTTGATGTCTTGCATTCAGATAAGTCAAACTTCTTCATAAGTTCTTTGACATATTTTCTCTGGTGAATGAAGGTTTGATCCATTCCTTGATTGATTTGGACTCCCAGAAAGAACTTGAGTTCTCCCATTAAGCTCATTTAAAACTCATCCACTTAACCTTTTTCATATAGCTTGTTCCGAAAAACCCATTTGGTTCCAATCACATGAGTTCCTTTTGGGTCTTGGTACTATATACCTCACATCATTGATTGAGAATTGCCTGAGTTCTTCTTCCATTGCTTGAATCCAGGATTGATCAAGAAGAGCTTCATCGGTAGAGACATGTTCTCTCCTCGAAACCAGACTTAGAAGCATTTCTTCAGGAGGCTTGAAGTGAGATCTGGTTTCCATAGGTCTTGTCTTATCTCCTAGAATTTGTTCCTCAAAATGCGATAGACTTTGTCTTAGTCTTTTTGGAGGAGTCTGAACATTAGAGACTTTTGGTTGATCGGTTTCTGGATCTTTCACTTCTTAGACTTCAGCAATAGTTCCTTCAGATTCTGAGTCGGTAATTTCCACATCTGCAAGCTTATCAACTAGCTTTGACTTTTCAAAGTTAAGCTTATCATCAAATATAACATGAATTGATTCCTTAACAGTGAGTTTTTCATTGTTATACTCTGTAGCCTTTTGGGGATTCAGAAGATACTAACATGATACATCTCTGAGCTTTTGAATCAAACTTGTTTAGACTTTCTTTAGTGTTTAGAATAAAACAGGAACATCCAGACGGATGAAAATAAGAAATGTTGGGTTTCTTGTTCTTCCATAATTCACAGGGAGTCATTCCAAAAATAGGTCTAATGCTGACTCTGTTATGGATATAGCATGTTATGTTTACATCTTCTACCCATAAGTATTTTTCCAATTTGGTTTCATTGATCATGGTCCTAGCCATTTCTTGCAAAGTCCTACTCTTCCTTTCAGCAACTCCATTTTGTTGTGGAGTTCTTGGATAGGAGAAATCATGGGAAATGCCATTATCATCAAATAGCTTTTAAACGTATTTGTTTTTAAACTCCATCATGATCACTTCTAACCTTGACAATTTTGAGATTTATCTTATTTTGTACTTGAGTACAAAATATAGTGAAAACAGAGTGTGACTCATCCTTGTGTTTGAGAAACTTTACCCATATCCATCTGCTGTAGTCATCTACAATGACTAATCCATACTTCTTTCCATTAATTGGTGTAGTTTTTACTGGTCCAAACAAATAAATATGAAGAAGTTACAATGGTTTGGAAGTGGAAACAACATTTTTTTCTTTGAAAGAGGTTTTTGAAAACTTGCCTTTCTGACATGCTCCGTAAAGAGCATCTGAAGTATACTTCACTTTTGGTAGGCCTCTGATGAGGTCAAGCTTGTTCAAATGAGAAATTCTTCTCAAGCTAACATGACCTAAACATCCATGCCACATCCATTGCTCTTCATTAAGATACATGACACATTTTACATTTTGTTTTTTAAGGTCAGAAAGTTTAATCTTATAGGTGTTGTTTCTTATCTTTCTGTTGAAAAGAACAAAGCCATCTTTTTGACTAACAACTTTACAAGAATCTTGATTAAAGATTATATCATACCTGTTGTCACTTAATTGACTTATAGATAAAATATTATATTTTAATCCTTCAACAAGTAAAACATTAGTAATAGAGGGAAGATAACCATTACCTATTGTACCTGAGCCTATTATTATTCCTTTATGATCTCCTCCGAAACCTATGACGCCTCCATGCTTAAGGTCCAAAATTATGAACATGTGCCTTTTTCTCATCATGTGTCGCGAGCAGCCAGAGTCCGAGTTCCAAGATTTATGTTTTAGTTATGCAGCTAAAGATGTCTCTTTGAAGACATATTTTTCTTCCTCTGAATCAGATTTATCCTCTTAACATATTTCTTCATTGAATGTTCCTGTATGAGCCATCAGTACTACATAAGCATGTTCTACATCTGAGTCTGAGTCATCCCTTGTTTCCAATTTCTTTTTTCCTTTAAGATTTCTCCTTTTTATGTTGTTCTTCAGAAGCTTAGGGAACTCTAGCTTGTAGTGTCATGGTTCATTGCACTCATAACAAGTGCCTTCAATACCACTAAACTTTCTTTTACCTGAGGTTAACTCAAAGTGATCTCCAGTCCTTCTTGTGCTTTTGAATCTGTTGTTTTGACTTTTCTTCCAGAGACGGTTAACCCTTCTAGATAGTAGAGACAACTCTTCTTCATCATCAAGGTATTCTTCTGAATCTTCTATCTCTTATACTTGAAGAGCTTTGGACTTCTCAGATTTCTCTGAGGTTGACTCAAACTCATGACTTCTCAAAGAACTTACCAGTTTTTCTAAAAAAGTGTTGTTTAGATCCTTTGTAAGTTTGAGAGAGGTTACCATAGGCCTCCATTTGGATGACAAGCTTCTGATAATCTTCTTCATGTGATCTTACATTGAATAGCCTTTGTTCAGAACTTTCAGTCCTGCAACTAAGGTTTGAAATCTTGAGAACATGACTTTAATGCTTTCATCATCTTCCATTTTGAAAGCTTCATATTTCTGAATCAAGGCCAGCGCCTTGGTTTCGTTGACTTGATCATTTCCTTCATGAGTCATTTTGAGAGAATCAAATATAGACTTAGAAGAGTCTCTATTTGTGATCTTCACATACTCAGTATAAGAAATCGCATTCAACAATATGGTTCTTTCTTTATAATGATTATTACAATCTTTCTTTAGTTGACCAGTCATAGCTCTCCTAGCTATCTCTTTTCTAGTATTATTTGTGGAAGGTACGTAGCCATCAACTACTATATCCTAGATATCAATATAAAGACCTAAAAAGAAACTTTCTAGTCTATCTTTCCAGTACTCAAACCTTTCTCCATCAATGATGGGAGATTTAATGTTATAACTTTTTATCGTTTAAATTTGATGTAGCAACAACTGGAGTGGGTTCAACTATTGTTGGTATGGGTTCGACCATTGTGTTTCTTCAACGAAAAAACTCACCTGGATATTTATCTGACACTGTTAAGTGTTTGATAACTATCAATACTAGAACCAGAGCTCTGATGCCAATTGAAGGTGAGAGAAACACAAGAAAGAGGAGTTTGAATTGGGTTTCACAAAATAAAATATTTTCGTTGGTGACAAACCATGTACGCTTAGAATACATAATAGTAAATGAACACAATGATTTTTATCCTGGTTCATTATTAACTAAGCTACTCCAGTCCACCCTCGCAAGGATGATTTCGCCTTCAATAAGGACTTAATCCACTATAACCAAATTAATTACAGAACAACCCACAACAAGTCTGATCAACTTTATTGGCACCCCCAATAATCCCGTCGATCCTTACAGTAAATCCACTCAAGCCGTAGCAGGAGTATTCTTGATTTAAGACCTTCACTCAGTCTCTCAAGGTATCATTCAACAACAGTTGAGTACTTTAAGTGTATTATAGATTTGCTTCTTGTAAGTAGATTACACATTTTTTAGTATAATAAAGAACACCTAAGTGTTCTACTGCAAGATACGAGCAATAACTCCTCACTTATTTACAAAACTATACACAGATAATTTCTCTATAAGGTTTGCACAATGTTTTTGTGTAGTTTTAGTGAGCTTGATTTGAACCGATGGATTTGTTGTTGTAATGTAGTTGGTTACTTTTCTTCAGCTTCTATGTATTCCTTTTATATCTTGTAAAAGAGATTTATTGAAAGGGTAGAAAGGTAAATTAGAAATCTAGCTGTTGGTTCTCAATGGTTATAACGTGAGTAGTCATTGTCAAGTACAATAGAACTGTCCTTGTGCCACTCTAGAAGAGTAGAGGTCATAGTCACTTTATGTACCTTTTGTACACTATCACACGTTAACCATTTTGCACTTTTCTTCTTGATCTAAAGAGGCTTCAGATATTTGAATGTTGAGCATTGAAGCTTGTTGTAGAAGAGTCTTTCTTAAGCCTTAGAACCTAAGTCTTGGAGTCTTTATAACTTGTCACATAGAACCTTGTCTTCAGCACTTGGTTGTAAGAATTTCCTTTTCTTCAGATCATCAGAACTTGTTCAGTAGAACCTTGTCTTCATAATCTTCAAAACTTGTAACACACAGAAGTAAATCTTTAGAAGGCCTCCAAATATAAACCACAAAACCACGATCATAACTTCTTTTACTAACGTTCCTAAGATAAGTTGCAGAAGATTAGCTCAGAACATTGACTTTAACGAAACATGTAACCACATGTTTTCTTCCATAGTGTATGTTAAGAACCTGATGACGTCACACGCCTTGTACCATATTTAGAACATTATAGCAACAACTACGCACTAGACAAAACCATTAGTGCATAAAATCGTTCTCTAAGATAACATGTGAAGTTATCATTAAAATCTCAAGTCCTGATGTAAGAAATACTTCTTGTTCTTACAGATATGCATGTTTTTCCTTAGCTTAGGGGGTTACTTCTTGCCACAAGAGATTATGTGAGCTGATTAGAAGCTAATTGAATGCTTGAATAAAGATTTGTAGGCACAAAGCCGGCTTTATCAAAAATGGAAATGTAGCTTTTTGCAAAATGCTCCAAATATGGTATGTGATATGGGTAATGCTTCAAGCTCTTGTGTAATGCATCAAAGGTTTGTGTAAATTTATGATTGTGGAGATATTTAGAGGTAAAGGGACTTGAAAAATAAGATAATGTGGGATTTGGTTGGACATTTCATATGAACTTGTCACAAAATGGACCTCTAAATTTAGCTTTGGATGCTAACTTCATCCCTTCGAAACTTATTCCTCAAGCATCATATTTTCATGTTCTTGGACATTTTTGAAAGCTTGAAGCATCCTCTAAAACTTTCATGTTGAGAACTTGGACTGAATCAATTGGGACCATGGAGAAAAATGGCCCTAAAGTCAGCTACTTGACAAGGTCAAGATGCTGAAACATTTTCTCTAAGTGTTGGTTAATGAAGTCATGACTTTATGAGCTCATATCTTCTTATCCATGAATTTTTTGGAGATCATCCCCTATGTCCAAGTTGTAGTACGAAACATTATATTCAATTTGATCATTGGAGCAAGAAAAATGGTGGCTTAATAAAGAAGTTACAAGCCTTGAAAGTCATGTACTTTGAACAACAACATTTGATACTTAGTGTAATTTCCAACTTCTTCAATCTTATCCTTTTTGCGAGTAATTTCAAATAACTTGATTTCTCTTGATCAAATTCACACAACAATCACATTTTCATGAAATTTACCTATAGGAGTCTATATTTAACCAAAAATCTCAAAAGTCAAAGTTTAACTTTGGGTTGTTGAGTTTTCCAAATGAATTCAAATCTTCCAATTTTAGAGGAATCTTGTGATCATAATGAAATCCTTAGCATGCCAAGATATCCTTGAAGTCCATGAGATAATGATATGATTAAGCCTTGAGTGATACACATTTTAAGATCTGTTTCTCCACCACACCTATCTTGTATAAGAAACGAACACAAAAAGACAAACATTTATATTTTTATGAGGTTAGTGATGCATAAATGAATGATATGATTTCTAAATGATGAAAAAGGAGGTGGGATCTTAGGTCAAAAATAGGGTACAATAGATGCCCCTATTTAAGTGTCTTCTATCTGGTGATATGAAGATCAGAATCTTTGTCTCGACACGATGGGAGATACTTAAATACAAAGCGCACCAATTTTTAGCCCTAAGATACCACGAGGATGTTTTATGATATGATATGAATGAAAGATTCTGACCTCTATGGGGGATAACGGCAAAGGGGATATCCAATTCCACTTAGGGAGAGGAATATAACTTCACTGGTAAAAGATTAACTTAACTTCGCTGGAGAAAAGAGAACTCAACTCTACCGGGGAAAATCCCAAAGAGGAGAAAAAGAAAACAAGATAACACCATCTCAATAAGTGAGAGGGATAACTCCGACTCACAGATGACAATAAACTACCAAATTAATAGAAGACGGCAGGATAAGAAAAAGATATACCAACTCAATAGGTGACGGTAAACTACCTACTCAATAAATGAAGGTATAATAAGTTTCCAAAACGGATTTCAGCTTCTTCTTTTAATCGAGTATTCCACTTGAAAAGGGTAACAATAAACCTCCTCACAATATTGGTTATAAGACACAAAATTGTCTCAGTTTCTTCTTTAATCAACCTCCCCACGATTTTGGTCATAAGCTATGAACTGGTCTCAATCTCTTCTGATAATAAACCTCCCCACGATCTTGGTCATAAGCCACAAACTGGTCTAGTTTCTTCGAATAAACCTCTCCACGGTCCTAGTCATAAGCCACAAATTGGTCTCAGTTTCTTCTTTAATCAAGTCTTCCACTTGAAAAGGGTAATGTTAACCCACATTTTATGATTTAATACATGCATTTGGAGTTTTCTATTTAGTATTTTTAATTTTCTTATTAGTTATAACTTGTTGAATTTAAGTGTTTTAAGTTTTTTAGATTGGAGCATAATAGGTGCTCCCTTTTTATCATTTACTTGTGTTTTTGTGTTAGCAAAGGTTATCAGGGTCGAGTTGAGGTAAGACTACAGTGGTTTGCTGCATGGAGCACAAGCTGAAGGAAATTGAGGGAACTAAGACCAATGGGAAATAATAATGGAAGCTACTGGCTAATGAGGATAGAATGGAAGGAAGAGATAATTGGAGGGAAAACTTGGTTGTACTGAAAAATAGGAGAAAACTATTCAAATTCAAAGAAGAAAGTGTAGGAGCTAGAAGACAAAAAATGGGTACAATAGTACACTGCAAAAGGTAGAGCTCTCCGCCTGCACTTATAGTGGAAATCTGTTACACTACACCTTGTCTCCCACTATTTTCTCCATGTACGAAGATACCTTGTTTGCTAAGCTGCTGAATTGCGTGTTGGCGCTAATTTTATATAGGTTTGATGTGATTTCTTGAACACGAGCCCATGATTCAAAGTAACATATAAACCCTAATTATTGGTCTGTAAATAGAGGTGAGATGAATATTTAAAGATAGTTCAACTATTCCAAGATATTATCACAATAGTTTGAGTGCATGGATAGTGGAAGTGTGAGAGAGTATCTTTCCTCATCCAATCCTGTACCAGCTAACGAGCAGTGTCGCGACTAAAGTCATCTTTTAAAGATTAGTCATCTCAAAGCTTCCTCCAAGTCTCTCTTAGGTTTATATCTTTTATTCATTTATTGTCTTAAGATGTTTCTTTTGAGAACCATGTTTGTAGCTTGTACCCAGCTCACTATGAGCTAAACCTTTTGTAGTTGAGCAATGTGAAGTTAATATCAAGTTACTTTTATGTTATATATTCTGTGGCTAGTGCTTGCTTTACCATGTGTTTGTTTTGTTAAAAACGTGTTTCTTTGAATGATCAACTTAGAAATAGGTAACAAATTATTGTTGAGATAGATCCAACAACAAGCGTATTTCATGAGTACAAAAGGTTTAAAAAGTAGGATAGAGATATTCACTTGACCTAGTTTACTTAGAGATTAGAAACTCTAACCATTAAGGAATTTAGAATAATTAAAAGACGTATATTAGGGTTACAAGTGAGGCTTAGAGATTTGTTCCCTTTCCCTCTTATGCATGTTCTGAATGTTATAGAAATACACCACAAGATCACTCTGAAGGTGTGAGAAACACAAGCAAGGGGGTTTGAATTGGGTTTCACCAAAATAAATTTTGAATCTTTTTTTGTTGATGAATGACCAAGTTAACTTAGAACATAAAAATAAATGAACACAATTATTTTTATCCTAGTTCACTTATAACTAAGCTACTCCAGCCTACCCCACAAGGTTATTTACCTTCAACAAGGACTTAATCCACTATAACTAAACTGATTATAGATAACCCACAATAAGTCAAATCAACCATATTGGCACCCCCAATAAGTCAGTCGATCCTTATTGCAAATATACTCAAATCACAATAAGAAATTAACAATAATTGAATACTTTCAGTGTATTACAGTTTGCTTCTTCTAAGCAGATTACACAGACATTTCAGTATAAAGAAAATCACCTAAGGGTTTTACAGCAAGATACGAGCAACAACTCCTTGCTTATTTACAAAACTATACACAAAATATTTTTGTAAAGAGTTTGCACAGTGCTCTGGTGTATTTTTGCTTGAGCTTGATTTAATCTTATAGATTTGTGTAATGTTGATTCTTACATTCTTCAGCTTCCAAGTCTTTCTTTTGTAGCTTGTAAAAGATATCTGTTGAAAGTATAGAAAGGTAATCGGAAGTTAAAGTTGTTTGTTCTCAATGGTCATAGTGAGAGTGATCACAATATAGTACGAAAGGATAGACCTTACGTCACCCTAGAGGGTAGAGGTCACAAAGCACTTTTTGTACCTTTTGTACATCATCATACGTTAACCATTTAGAAATTATTATTTTAGAGGTTTCAAATAATTTGAATGTTTGAAGCTTGTTGTAGAAGAATCACTCTTAAGTCTTAGAACCTAAGTCTCGGAGTCTTCAGAACTTTTCCTATCAGAACCTCATCTTCAGATTCTTCAACACTTGGTTGTAAGAACTTGCTTTTCTTTAGATCATCAGAAATTGTTCAGAATAACCTCGTCTTCATAATCTTCATAGGTTATAAAACACAGAATCAAAGCTTTAGAAGGCCTCCAAAGCTTAACCATAAAGACACGATCAGAACTTCTTGTACTAACGTTCCTAAGACCCGTTGCATAAGATAAATTCCAGAATCTTGACTTCAACTGTAACACATAACCACATGCTTTCATCCAGTAGTGTTTATGTTCAGAACTTGACAATGTCACACGCCTTGATACCAGGTCTAGAACATTACAGCAACAACTACACACTAGAACGAAACCATTAGAGTATACAATTGCTCTTTATGATATTATGTAAAGTTATAATCAAAATCTTAAGGCCAGATGTAGAAACACTTCTTGTTCTTACAATCTCCCCCTTTTTAATGATGACAAAACCATGTATTTTGATAGAACAATTTATATTGGTGTAGCAGTATAAATGTTTGAGACAAAGCCATTAGATTGGCTTGACTCGTCTAGATAAAAATAAAAATTGGCACCACACTTTATTGTTTCTAGAGGAATGGGAAAAGAGCGAATAACCCAATAAAAAGAGGGGGAGAGAATCTAGGTACGGGTGTTGGTTATTCAAAGGGAAGGTATTAGCACCCTAAACATCTAAGGTACTCCGCAGGAACATCTTTGAAAATTTGTATAGTTTGTCTATAAATGTTGTATATAGAAATAGATGGTGGAGATGATAAAAAAAGTATTTTTTTATAATTTTTGCACCCTCCGCGGTTGCGAACTTTTAGTGCCTATGTACCACCTTCTGTGCAATAGGGGATTAGGGTACTCGCAGTTAACCTTTAAAAAACTTAAAGCACAAGTGTGTTGGTTAATTTTAAGAGACAAGACATCATTGTCTTATTCGAGTGGAAGAACATACTTACTACCCATGATTATGAGAAAGGAGAATTTGCATCATCTTAAAGTGGAGGATATAGCTTGGATTTTAAAATCAACAAAGCCTCGCTCAACACCCAAGTGGAAAATATCTCGCTTCACTACATATCTTAGAAGTATAGTAGCTCACATCACTACAAGGATTGACAAGAGTCTAATCTTTTGAGAAAATTTTAAAGTAAAATCCAAAGTGGCAAAAGCGATTTGAATGAGATTGATTGACTTTTAGTCTTCTCACAAAAAATGTCAAAGTATGATTAATTTTAATAAAGTTTAATTAAGAAAATATTTTTGAAAATGCATGGAACTAAGTCCAAGTTTATTATGAAAGCGGTTCAAGTTAGAGAACAAGAAGAGTTTTGAAAAGGAGGGCGAAGATTTTTGAAATTAAAGAAGATGGAAGGAGATGAAGGGACTATCCTAAAGCATAAGGAAGAGGCTAGGAAAAAGAACCGTCTAACCAACAAGAAGCCAACACTAGACATAAAGATTCAATGTAGTATTCCCATCCTCTGGATGCATTAAGTCTTTCCAAAAATTGGGAAGAGTAACAACTGTATATAGAGGAATTTCCAATCACAGTCAAAGCATATAATCATAATAACCTGCACACAAAGAAAATTAACCCAATGTCTTAGGGTTAACCCCAAGAACTCTAGACAAAATAGCAAACATGGTCAAGGTCCCAAGGGTATCAATGCTTCTAATCCTAAGTTCAAGAGGTCTACGTAACCTTAAAGTTTTTTATTGTTCAAGTTGGTTATTAAGTATCTTCAAAAAGAAAAAAGAAAAGCTCAAGTGAGCAAATATTAAAATGGCATAAAGATAAATGATCAAGTGAGCAAAGATAAAAAAAATGACATGAAATGTAAATTCCAAAATAAATGGTACATAAAAGTAAAGGCATAAAGTAAAAGCAAAAAATAAAAGTCAATTGTTAGTGAGTTAGGAGTTAGAGGTTAGTTGAATGACCATATTGAAACTTGCATTTGAAAACTCATTAGAAGATTGATAAAATCAAAGCTTCTCAACAAAAAGTTTCATTTGTTTTTTGTCAAGTATATCATTCATTTTAAATTCTCGAGACAACAACATACGATCAACGATGTTTAAGTGATTCACTTAGACCAAAGTTTATGAAGATTCATTAGAGGATTTATAAGACCAAAGCCTCTTAACAATGAATCTCAAGCTTATTGGATCAAATGTTTCAAATTAAACATACTTTGGCTTGCAAGCATGGGTTTGGGCCACAAATGACCATTTCTCGAATCTGGACAAAATTTAGCGTTATTTTAAGCAATCGTAAATGGACTTATATATAATTCGCACCTATTTTGAAGTCGGTCAATAGAAATCTATGTACCTTATGTTTATAGAAATGATATGTAGATCATTCTCCAACAACATATAGGATTAGTAAGAAGGAGATGAGATGAAGAAGGAAAACAAATATTTGAACCTAGGAATTTAATCAAACTATCATTAAAATCATCCATCAATTTTGATTGAGTTAAACCTAACTCCCAAAATCCAATAATGTCAATGAAGATATAAAATCACATAATTCAAGGTCAGCCAGAATATATACAAAAATAAAATTGTATTTAATAAGAAAAATAGAATGAGAAAAATGATTTTTAAATTGTTTTTTAAAGTGAAAATAACAAACTATATTCAAAGTATCAAATAAAAATTAAAAGAATCCATAAAAAAACCAGAGATGATCTCAAGTATTTTTACAATTTTTTTTGTAATTTTTTAAAGCAGAAAAGTGTTTTTAAATTATTTAAAATCACTCAAATAAGTGAAAAAAAAGTTTAACAAATGGTAAAAATTAGAATAAAACTCTATAAAAATTCCAAGAAGTCAGGAATAAAAAAAGTGACATTTATGAATTTTTTTAGAATTTAAAAATATCAAAAAGTATTTTCAAAACTATTAAAAAAAGTTAAACAAAAGAAAAATCATAAAAAATATTCAATCTAAAAATAAAATCATGAAAAAATAAAAATCAGAAAGAGCATATTTGAAAAAAAAAATTGTGAATTTTTTTATAATTTTTTTATCAGAAATGAATTTTCACTTATTTTTTTGAAGTTTAAAACAATTAAATGTACAAATCAGTAAATAAAAATAAAGCCAAAAAAAATATGGACCATTGGATGAGATTCAAAACGCGTTAGTAAATACATCCAAAGGATCTGGCGCGTTGTGCATATCATAGTCAATTTTGAAAATCACATCAAATAATTTTTTAATAATTAAAAGCAACTTAAAATCTGGCACGTTCTGTTGTACCCCAAATTTTGACCTAAGATACCATCTCCCATCTGCATCATTACATTACAAGTGTTTTGATCCATTGATTTTAAAATTCATAACTTTTTTCAGGCCGAGAGCTATTTATTTTGAACACTAAATTATTTAATCGATTCGTGCTAAAATAATGTTTATTAATTATTTATTATCTTAAATTTAAATAATTGGAATTTGTTTTCGATTATTATGTAATTTAAAGATGTATAGATAATAAAATAAATATTAGAAAAGAGGCGTATTAATCGTGCAGACAGTATTTATTTATTATGCACTATCTTAAATTTAAATAACTGGAATTTATTTTCAGTTATTACATAATTTAAAGATTTATGAATAATATAATAAATATTCGAAAAAGTTCATTAATTGATCAATAATAATTATTTAATTATTTATCATTCTAAGTTAAAATAATTGAAATTCTATTTTTAATTATTATAATTTGGAAAGTTATGAATAATGAATTAAATAATTGAAACTATTAATTGATCAATGATATTATTTATTTATTTGTTTACTATTCTGAATTTAGATAATTGAGATTTATTTTCAATTATTATACAATTTAAAGAATTGTAAACAATAAAGTAAATAATTAGAGAGAAAGAGGAAATTGATTGGCGAATATTGGAATTTTATTCATTTTTTTCTAATTGTACAATTATTGTGTAAATATTGTATTTATTACAACAAAATTACAATAATAATTTTACAAAGTTAAAATGAAATAAAAATTAATCTAATGTTCCTAATTCTAAATCTTCTAATCCAATGCTTTTTTGTCTGCTCACTTGATGTTACCTGCAAAATTAAAAGAAATTAGAATTTGAACAAATAATTAAAAGCAAAATTATTTAATGTTCATCATTAAAAGCAATGGCTAGAATCAGTTTACCCTTTTTTTGCAAATCACGGGATTTCTCCCGGTTCACAAAAAAGAGAGGAATTTTTATAAATGAATGCACAAATTCATTTTTGTCAAAAATTGCATTTTTCAAATTAATTGCATTTTTCAAAATCCAATGCATATTTCAAAATATACACAGCATACAAAGTCCATGCATAATTTCAACAACATATGCAAGGTACACAACAAAAGCCAACGTAACTATGCAGCCATATAGGAAAGTAAACATAGGCTCCCATGCAAGACAAAAAGAGAATATGCATTTTCAAAACAATATGCAAGCAAGTATTTCCTTTTTCATCATATTCCAGCCTTTTGCTCTTTCAGAACAGCGGTACAATACATCATTTCTATGTATCAAATGTACCCATGAGAGAGAAGAGAGGAAGAAAATTGGTTTTGCAGGTTTGGTTTAGGCAGGAAGGGATACAAGACAAACTGCAGTAACACAGCCAGTAGGAAGTAAAAACATGAAATAGGAATAGAGACAAACTAGATGTAATAGTATGATGCAGAAGGCCAAGAATATTGTAAAAATATTCAAATCTCCAGCCTGTAACGTAAACAAAGGAGGCAGTGGTTATAACATAACAGAATCACTTCAAAAAAAATCAATCAATCTCCAAGCCTTCAGAAACTTAGAAAAAATTGTTGTCAACAAGAAAATATACAAACCAGTAAGAACCTGCATAACCATTCCCATTATCTAAACCATACAAACCTTATGGCCTAACAACAAAAAACCTATTCCCCTGTTTCCATCAACCTGCATAAAACCAACATAACCTTATGGCCTAAACCTGTCAAGCCATTACCCAACCAAGAAACCAGTATACCCAAAATCCTTCAACATGGCCTAAACCAGTAGAATCATAAACCAACAAACACCATCACCATTTCAAACCAGCAAAGCATAAACCATTGAAACTATGTCCAAACACACATAAAGCCTCAGATTATATCCTCATAGGCAACCTAAATTCAGGTAACAAAATCACAAACGCAAAGAGGCAACAGGATCGCAGTGAGAAGAAGAAAAAACTAGTAAAAAAAAAGTATTTTCCAACAGTAGCAGTACCAAAGTCAGAAAGAAGAAGGAAGCCAAGTACAAAGTACCGACCACTGAAGCAAGCTCGCGACGCGCCTCCTTTCCTCGCCTCGGCCTCCTACGCTCATCCAACCTCCTCCTCCGTCTCCGAAGGTAACCCTTTTCTTTCCCTTTCTTTCAAACCTCAAATAACATTAAAAGTTCGAAGTAAGAATCAAAATGTAATCAAAATCAACGCATGCAAAAAATGTAACAAAGCCTTAACGAATCAGAAAGCATTTTGTACCGTGAATCCATCGTTTGCCTTAGCTTGCGTTGGAGGGAAGAGGAGTTTGGAATGTTGTTGACCTTTGGGCAAGGAAGCATAGGCAAGTTCAGAGGCAGGAGGCAGAAGAACACGAAGAAGATGACACGAACGAACAAGAAGCGCCGCTCTACCAAACCTTGAGAACCCTAATCCCAATTACAAATGCATTTACCCTAAAGAACAAAATTATGAGAATGGACCCTGCTTCCACTTAAGCCCACACGATTCCCTTAGGCACCCCCCCCCCCCCCCCCCCCCATTTTACTCGTTTCTGTTTGGGCTCCCTAAAACCTTTTAGCCCATATCAATTGCTTATCATCTACTCCATTTTTTTATATATACCCCTTTTTCTATTTTTTTCTCCTTTTAGAATTTTTATTAGTTTAGATAATTAAAATGTAATCAAAATGAGAGTTTGTATTTAATTAAGACATTTTAAGAATCGACCAATTTTATTAATTTAAACCCTTGGGATTTAATATCTTTTAAATTAGATTTAAGTTAGTAGCATTAAGTTTTAACTTAATTTAATTCTTAAAAAGTAATACTTTTTATTAAAAAAAAACACATAAAAAGAATAAAAACTAGAAATTAAAACTTAAAAAAAACATTTTATCTTTTCTTTAATTAATACTCATGCTTTTTATCCATATTAAAAAATGCGTAAAAATTGAAGACCATTAAAAATACTTTCTTTTCATTAATATTAAACAAAATCATAAAAAATGCATTATTCACATCATTTAGTCTATCATTTAATTATTGTTATTTAATCATTATCCGCATAATTTTTCTGTTTATTTATTTCATATTTATTTGTTTATTCTGTTTACGTTTAAATCCAAGGGAAAAACAATAAATTTGTTGACTTCATGTCCTCAAGTCTAATTGCGCGAACTTTCGCATTTCATTAAAACTTAGGATAATTTTTCCTCAAATATTCAATCTTTTCGAAACTTATACCTTTTAAGCAAAAACTTCGACATTAGGTCGTTGCATCTTCAAAAACCGTCTGTACCCCTTTTTCGGCCAAAACAATTCATTTTTCAATCAAGCGATCAATTTTTAAATGAACAGATATTTCAAAAGGTTCCTATAGAGTACTATAGATGCATTGGGTGCTAATACCTTCCCATTGTATAACCAACCCCCGAACCATAAGATCTCTTTTCCAAAACGCCTTGTATTTTCATTACTTTTAAAAAGTATTATTTACATTGCATATTTAGGGTTTTATTTCGCTCTTTTCCCTTTTCCTTTGGAAACAATAAAGCGCGGTGGCGACTCTTGCTTTTGTGAGACGAATTAATCAATAATTCGATCTCCGATTTACCCCGCTACATTTTTTATCGCTACACGTTCGATGGAGTCTGACTAATGAAAGTAATTAGATCCGAGAGTTCTCAAAACGCATGTATGGTAGAGCAAACACGCTGGATAAGATTCAAAAAAATTACATGTCACACTATCATTGGTTGAAGCATGACATGTAGGTCGTCTTCAACCTCTAGATGCCCTAGATTGGAGTTCCACAAACTGTAAAATTAACTATCTAGACTGGTACCATTAGATTCTCCTCTTCAAGAGGATTCTAATGGTACCCTCGCGCCAAATTTATATAAGCTGAGCAAGGTTGTATTTGAAAAAACCCAGAAAAAATAGCGAGCACGAAAATTCCAAGTATCTCTCTCAATTCTCAATGAAAATGAAAACCGTAAGAAGTATGAGAATCAGATGGATAAGTAGATTTGACTTTATTTGGTTGAGAATTCTACCTGAACGAAGTTCACCAAATTAGCTCTGAAACTTGACTTTGGTAGTTTAATTCAGGTCACGATTCTTGGAGATAATAGTATGGTTAGCTTCAGAGAAGTTTAATGAAGCTAATTGAATGGAGCTTTTAATGTTTTGAGGTGAGAATGAAAGAAATCAGAATTTTAAATTCAGAGTTCGTGTGAGATCTGAACATGGTGATTTTGGCTGTTAAAGCTTAAGGAAATGAGTGAAATATGTCTCTCTATTTATAAGAGAGTGAATGGTGAAAAGAATTGGAAAAAATAGTGAGGTTTGGAGAGAAAATGGATGGAGCCCGAAAGTGGAAAGCGTGTGACTTCATGTGCATCAAAACTCAGCCAATTCCTGTGTTTTGATCCTTAATTCAACTTTGGCAACTTTTTTAAACATGTTTAAATAAAAAATGCATGCTAAATTGATGTTTAGAAGCTGGATTGTGAATTTCAAAATCTGACTTCGAGGAAATTTCAGTTTCAAGTAGCTAACTTTAAACTCATGGTGTGCACGATTTAGGAAGCCTTAGGACTTGATTCTTGATTCCTTTAAAATTAATCTTTGATAATTGATTCTAGCTTGAAGGGGATTCCTTAAGGAGTGTTGTGAAACTTATATCACTAAAAAATTCAAAATATTGAACAAGCTATGATATTTTGAATTTGATGAAAATCCATGAGGTGACCTATAATCTTTTAAACTAAAAAAGCCTATTTCAATAATTTACAAGCTTAGAACAAAAAAGAGAGTTAAAGTTAACATCCTTAAGATAATTGTGAAAAAATAATGAGCTAAATATGATAAAATATGACCAAGTTATGATTCTTTGAAGTCACATAAAAGAAATTGATGATCTATCTAGAGGACTTGTAATATTTCTCAATGATTAGTGATCTTCCATATAAAATTTGCTTGAAACTCTTGAAGTTATTTGTTAATAATCATTTAAATAGAAACATATCTTTGGAATCATTCAAAAATATCAAAATATGAACAAGATATAGTCCTTAAAAGTTCAAACCCCTAGCTCTTAAAGCATTAAAATGACTTGGAACCCTTTTCAACTTTTGACAATCTTTCTTGCAAAATTGCTTTTGCTATGTTAAAATAAGTTGTTTTGGATGATAATAATTACCCATAGAAACAATAATCACTTCCAAATGTTAAAATTAAGAAAATTATGCACTTGTAATAAAGGAATCAAGAATTTATCAAATTAGGTCAAACTTCTTGAATTAATCTTGCATCTCTTGACTTTCCTTAGCAAAGTAGAGCATGATGAGACATAGTAGACCTTGTCATGAAATTGTATTAAAGCACAATCAATGATTAATCTCAAATCTCAATGAATATTTGTTCAAGAAGGTGTGGAAATAAACTCATGAACCTATGAATCAACCTGATGAAATGTGTTGTGCCATCACCTATAGTATCATCATTCATAGAGAAAATATACATTATATTTGTTAGTTAAAAGTCAATCAACACAAGATATATATGATCACAATATATAAATCAAGGTGCTTGGTGATCCCTCATGAGCAAACATAAAGGTGGAAAGAAGAACCAAACCCTAGTGTGTGATCTTGATGTGATTGGGTTGACATTGAAATGATGAGAGATCTTAGGGGCAAAAATTAGGGTATAACAGCTGCCCTTATTTAACTGTCTTCTATCCGGAGATATGAAGGTTAAAATCTTCGTATCGACGAGATTGAAGATACTTAAATATAAAAACAAGCCCTATTTTTGGACCTAAGATGCCATGAAATGCTTATGATCATGCATGAAGACTAACAAATCCAACAGTGACATAAGACACCATTGGGGATGCGAGATATAAAAATAAAGGATCAAAAGAAAATCCGACCAAGAAAATAAATCATTGGTAAACAAAAGACTCGACTCCACTGGAGTAAAGCCTAAGGGGGGGATAAAGCATCATCAACTAAAATAATGAGGAAGAAGTAATGGATGAAAAAGATCAACAGTTAACTGCAAACTACCTACTTACAGAGAAGATAGCGAAAAAAACATCGACTCCTAGGGAAAAGAAATGGTAAGATAATACCGGCAAATACCACTATTAGGGGTGGTAATAAAGTACTTATGGTTGGAAGCAAATGAACTTATTTAGAGAAAAGTGAATCTCAACGATGAAATATGTCCCATAATGACGAGACTACCATCCATCGGAAAAAGATCTCAATGACGAACTATCTCCCATAATGACGAGACTACCATTCATCGGAGTAACAAATCTCAAGAACGAACTATCTCCCATAATGACGAGACTACCATTCATTAGCATAGAAAATATCAACAACGAACTATCTCCCATAATGACGAGACTACCATTCATCGGAGTAAACATCTCAACAATGAACTATCTCCCATAATGACGAGACTACCATTCATCAGAGTAAACATCTTAACAATCAACTATCTCCCATAATGATGAGACTAGCATTCATCGGAGTAAATAGATCAACAACGAACTATCTCCCATAATGATGAGACTACCATTCATTGGAGTAAACATATCAACAATGAACTATCTTCCATAATGACGAGACTACCATTCATCAGAGTAAACATCTCAACAATGAACTATTTACCATAATAATGAGACTACCATTAATCGGAGTAAACATCTCAACAATGAACTATCTCCCATAATGACGAGACTACCATTCATTGGAGTAAACATCTTCTCTTGTATTAATAGACTTACTGGGGAAAAACAAGTTGCTCCAAATAAAGAGACCGCCACTTGCTATTGTAAGAAGGAATTGCAATAATGCCATTTGGAAATGAATCTTGGCTTCTCTAGGGAAATGCCAATATGTTCCTTGTTGAAAAGATAAAGTCTTTTTGTGTAAAATAAATGCACATTCTTAATCCAGGGCTCAAAGCCTACAAAAATCAAAATAATAATGTTGTCGGGGATCATAGATTCAAACCAAAAATAAACTGGATTGAAAGAGTCAACCAAGACAACACTTAATTGAGGATTAAACTCAAAAGGAGACCACGATCCATCCAGATAATGAGTTGAATAGGAGGGCTAAAACAAAATTCTTCCACAAGGGAAAACTCAGTGGGGAATTAAAAGGATATACACTTTCTGCTTATGGTTGACAATCTATCAAAGAGAGGGTAACATAACTCTACAAATAGGGTAATATGTCAACAAAAATATTAATGAATGCAAATGAGCAACATATTTTAATTTATCTATGCATGATGTATGCATGAATGTATGAACGTTATCATGTATATGCTGACAAAACAGACATACGACTCTGGGAAGAATCAGATAAAACTAATTTGGGAAAAGTCAACACTTGGCTAAATCACATCTAGGATGAAGATTCCATAAGAGAGTAAGTACCAATTGAGGAAACAAATTCCTACTTCACCGCTTAAATCCACTCGGAAGAAACATGGTTTGATGAACAATCAAATCATAATTTTATAGTAATAAACCAATCCAGCTGTAGGTCTATAAAATCTTCCTCCAGATTTTACAAGGGAATATCATGTAGACTTCAACTGGGGAACACAATACCTCATCGTCTAGTCTTCCGATGGAGATTCCAATACTAACTTTACTAGGGAAGGTGAAAACCAAATCATTGAGACTTCAACAGGGGATCTCGTGCTGGCTTTGTTGGGGAGTTAAATCACCACAATCATCAAGGGGAGCCCAAATATATTCTTCGATATCAAAAATAGTGATTGTGCAAACTTCTGTGGGGAAAAATTATGAAGCTTCATGGGGATAATAACTTTCAGAGAGAAGCATCTTCTCAGCTTCATTTAGGGATCTAAGAAGTTAAACAATGCAACAAAAAGTAGAAATTATGGGGATTTTAAATCAAACTCGGCATTTGGAGAGAGAAAACCCAAAAATTGATAGCTGTTTCAACACTTCTTAGAAAAGATACTACTTTTGTCTAGCTACCTAGGAAACAAACAACAAGAATAATGTCATTATTGTAAAGAGCGATGATTTTAAAATTATTCTCACTCAACACGCGTAGAGGGAAAGAACTTCCATTAGATGAGCGAAGACCTCACTGGGGAACTCGGGATAGAGGTTTCAAACCACACATACCCGAAATCAAATAATCAACCTGGATAAGATCTCAGATAAGACTTAACTAGGGGTAGATGAGATCATAAACCCCACACCCCCATCTATTAAATCTAGAACACAAATGTATTATGCACGTATCAGAAAGAGTAATCCTGAAATACATCTTAAGGAATCTCTTTAGAACTTTCGGGTTAGCCCATCCTTGGAATCATTACTTTTGTTCCACTTGAATCACAAAATCAAAAGTAACAGGTGATTTGAAAATTCTTTTCAAAAACATGTTTTTACTATTAAATATTTTTTTTTTGAAAATTACTAACAATAATAAATTAAATTTTTGTAAACAGAATGAAATAAGAACCACAAAGAATTAGATAAAGGTTGAAACTTTATTAATCGAATGGTAGTCCATAAATGGCGTGACTCCTTGAACGATTACAAAGTTTGGAAAATGGTAAGTACATGGAAAAGATACATTGAAATACAATGACCATTATTCTCCCCACCAAATTTAAAATCCTGAGCAGAGGGTTTAATTTAAATGTAATGAGAATTTGAGAATATTGTTGCTTCAATGATCAAGTCTTGTCTAACGCAGTTACTTGCCAAGAAATACCTAACTTTTTCCTAGGTTGCCCTTGCAGGTTTTCAACCTACTGGGAAGATCTATTTTGTTTACGTCTCTAACTTTTTCCTAGACAGCCCTTTCTAGTTTTCAGCCTACCGAGACGCTCTTTTTTGCCTAAGCCTCCCTTTTGGATTTTCAACTTAGCGAGCTATTCTTTTATTTTCTTAGGCGAAGTATTTCTTGAATGTGTCAACATTCATGGGACGTGGGAACTCCTCACCATCCATAGTTTCAAGAATCAACACACCACCAGAGAAGGCTTTCTTGACAACATACGGGCCTTCGTAATTGGGAGTCCACTTGCCCTTAGAATCAGTGTTAAAAGACATGATCTTTCTGAGCACGAGGCCGCCTTCTCTAAATTCACGAGGCTTAACCTTCTTATCAAAATCTTTCTTCATTCTTTTCTAATATAATTGGTCATGGCATAGGGCCGTCATTATTTTTTCTTTAATCAAATTCAACTAGACAAACATGTTTTTGGACCCATTGAGCCTCTGACAACTTGGTTTCCATTATTACACGCAAAGAAGGAATATCAACCTCAATGGGGAGTACTGCTTCCATACCATATACAAGGGAAAACAGGGTTGCTCATGTCGAAGTGCAGACAGATGTACGATACCCATGCAAACAAAAGGAAGCATCTCATACCAATCCTTATAGGTAACCTCCATTTTCTGGATGATTTTTTTAATATTTTTGTTAGCAACTTCAACAACCCCATTCATTTTAGGCTTGTAAGGAGACGAGTTGTGATGGACAATCTTGAATTCTTCACAAAGTTTTGTCATCATCTTGTTATTCAGATTTGAGCCATTTTCAGTGACTATCCTTCTTGGCACACCATTTAAACATATAAGATTATTCTTGATAAAGCACACTACCACCTGCTTGGTGACATTAGCATAAGAAGCTTCTTCCACCCATTTAGTGAAGTAGTCAATTGCCACCAAGATGAAACAATGTCCTTTTGATGCCTTGGGTTTAATCATTTCGATCATGTCAATACCCCACATAGAAAAAGGCCACAAGAAAGAAATAACATTGAGAAGCGTTGGAGGCACATGAATCTTGTCAGCATAAATCTGGAACTTATGACACTTCTTCGCAAATTTATAACAGTAAGATTCCATTGTCAGCCAATAGTAACCTGCCCTAAGCATCTTTTCTGCCATTTAATGTCCATTGAAATGGGTACCAAATAAACCTTCATGGATCTCATGCATTAACATGTCTTCTTCGTGTTTATCCACACATCTGAGCAAGAACATGTCGTAATTTCTTTTGTATAACACATATTCATTGAGAAAAAAAGCTACCTGCCATCCTTCTCAATGTCTTTCTATCTTTATTTGACTCCCCGAGCGGGTACTCTCGAGTCTAGAGGAAGTGCTTGATATCATAATAACAAGGTTTTTCATCTGACATACCCTCTGTAGCAAACACATGAGCGGGTCTGTCAAGATGTTGAACAGTGATCTGAGGTACATCATTCCAAGTATTCACTTGATACATGGAAGCCAAGTTGGCTAAGGCATCTGCCATCTAATTCTCATCTCTGGGAATATGATGGAATTCAACTTTATTAAATAAAGGTAATAATCTTATAGCATAATATTTGTAGGGAATCAAGCCAACGTGACGAGTATCCCATTCTCCTTTAATCTGATTTACTACCAAAGTTGAACCGCCATATACATCTAGACTTTTGATTTTGAGATCTATAGCCTCGTCAAGACCTATGATACAAGCTTTATATTTTGCCATGTTATTGGTACAATCAAAAGTCAAACTTGTAGTAAAAAGGATATGTGATCCATGGGGAGTGATAATTACGACACCAATTCCCTTTCCATAAGCATTTGCATACCATACCCCATCAGGATTCAGGATCAGGACCTTCCTCAGGAAAAGGTTCATCACAATATTTTACTTTTAAATACATTACATCCTCATCCAGGAAATCATATTTAACAGGCTGATAATCATCAACTAGTTGGTGAGCAAGATAATCTGCCAACACACTGCTTTTTATAGCCTTCTGAGTATGGTATTCAATATCATATTCAGACAATAGCATCTACCAATGGGCAATTCTTCCAGGAAGAGCAGACTTTTCAAAAATATACTTAATTGGATCCATTTTGGAAACCAACCAAGTAGTATGATTCAACATATATTGTCGTAATCACTTTACCGCCCAGGTCAAAGCACAACGTGTTTTTTCAGCATAGAATACCATGACTCACAGTCGGTAAGCTTCTTACTAAGACGATAAATGGAATATTCTTTTATTTCCTTTTCATCTTGTTGTCATAAGATACAACCCATAGAATTATCTAACCCAGTTAGGTACATAATCAATGGTCTTCCTTCAACCGAAGGAAGCAAGATAGGAGGTCCAACCAAATACTCTTTAATGCTTTCAAATGCCCTTTGGCAATCGTCCATCCACACAATCTTTATCTTTCTTTAACAACTTGAATATCGGTTCACGTGTTTAAGTCATATGGGAAATAAATCTGGAAATGTAATTCAAACATCCAAGGAAGCCTCTAACTTGCTTTTCAGTTCTTGGTGTAGGAATTTCTTGAATTTCCTTAACCTGATCAAGATCAACTTCAATTCCTTTTTGGCTGACAATGAAATCTAGCAATTTTCCTTAATGAACACCAAAAGTACATTTATTTGGATTCAAGCAAAGACAAAACTTTCTCAAACATTGAAACAATTTCAACAAATCTTCTATATGACCTTCCTCTGTGTGAGATTTGGCAATCATATCATCAAAATATACCTCAATTTCCATATGCATCAGATCATGGAATAGGGTTGTCATAGCCCTCTGGTACGTTGCACCAGCATTCTTCAACCCAAAGAGCATCACTTTGTAATAGAATGTTCCCTATGGTATGATAAACGTTGTTTTTTCCATGTCCTCAGGAGCCATTTTGATTTGATTGTATCCTAAAAATCCACCCATGAACGAGAATACTTTGAATTTCATTGTACGATCAACCAACATATCGATATACGATAATGGAAAGTCATCTTTTGGACTAGCTTTATTTAAATCTCTATAATCAATGCACATGCGGACTTTTCTATCTTTTTTCAGTACTGGAACAATATTGGCAATTCACTAAGGTTACACTGATGTCACAAGAAACCGGGATCAATATGTTTTAAAACCTTTTCTTTAATCTTTACTGTCATGTGAGGATGAGTTCTTTGAAACTTCTACTTGACTGGCGGATATTCAGGCTTTAGCGGTAAATAATGCCCTACAATATCGGTATTCAAACCAGACATGTATTGGTAATACCAAGCAAAGATATCCACATATTCCTTCAACAATTCAATCAAACTTCTCTTCACATCAGGATGAAGTAGTGCCCCAATCTTGACTTCCTTTGTATCTTCCTCTGAACCTAAGTTAATTGTCTCCAACGAATCTTTATATGGATGAATGGAACTTTCTTCGTGCTCAAGCAACCATGAAAACTCTTATATGGGATTTCATCATATTCTTCTTCCTCAACCACACATACAGGATATTCAAACTTTGGAGAGGGCGCGTGGTCATTACATTCAACGAGTTT
Organism: Vicia faba; assembly: GCA_948472305.1. Lineage (NCBI taxonomy): Eukaryota > Viridiplantae > Streptophyta > Magnoliopsida > Fabales > Fabaceae > Vicia > Vicia faba. The sequence goes on from OX451740.1 coordinate 707,628,597, forward strand.
TTTAATTAATCTGCACATGTGATTTATGATTGATTTTAGAAACTGACACATGTAACAAGTGATTATGCAGATTTATTTATAGTTATCATTTATTTTGAAAGGGTTTTTATTTTTTATTACCATTTTCTAAGAAAAAGCAGAAAATAAGAGACATGATTTTAGAATCAAAAACAACTTTTATTATTGATTTTAAAAATAAATAAAAAACAGATATGCCCATACAACATCATTACTTCCACCTTGGGCAGAGTGAAATATTTTTGAAAAGACTAAAAAAACAAATTACTTTGAAATGTGAGTGCAAGAAGGAACATCAACAGTGATCCAATTTTGGACTCTGACTCTGTGTGACATGAAGTTAGACATCTCTTATTCTGATTCATCTTCAAGAATATCGTTGATCTCTAGGAGCAGTTAGATGAAGATACCCAACATTGTGAAAGATGTCATGATACTTACTTAAGAAAGCCTTCGACTTCACAACTTCCCTCTTTATGGAGAAACCTAAGCCGGTCCTACTTCTATTCACAAGAGGATTAATAACCTGCCCACATACTTTGCTAGGGCCTTTTTGAAATACATGTTGTGCATCTCTAAACGAGGCGATAAAATCTTAATTCTTCCATATATTTTCAATACATAAAGCCTGGAACTGAGTTCCAATAGTAGCTTCATCAGCTTCCATAATGCTGAAAGAGGACAAGTGAGATATCAACAGAGCCTGCTCCCCGTTAACAATGACCACCTTTTCCTTCACGAACAAATTTTAGCTTCTGGTGCAAGGTTGAAGTAACGGCTCATGCTTCATGGATCCATGGTCATCCAAACAGACAACTATAAGCGGGAACAATATCCATAACCTGGAAAGTGATCTGGAATAAGTGTAGCCTATGTGAATAGGCAAATCTAACTCTCCGATGACAGACTTCCTCGAACCATCAAATGCTTTCACTATGGTTCCACTTGGACACATGGGAGCCCCATGGTACTTAAGCCTTATGATTGTACTTCTTGGTATGATATTTAAAGCAGACCCATTATCAATCAGCACATTGGACAAAGAGTCATTCTTATAATTCATGGAAGTATGGAGAGCCAGGTTATGGTTTCTTCCTTCATTAAGCAACTCGTCATGACAAAAGCTCAGATTATTAAAATATGTAATATTCCCATAACACTGCTGAACTGATCCAGAGACATGTCACTCTCACCAAAATCTTGATCCAACACTCTCATCAAAGATTCTCTATGAGCAAAAGAGTTCATTAGCAAGGCTAGAATGGAGATTTTAGACAGAGTTTGCAACAATTGATCTACAATCTTGTAGTGACTCATCTTGATAATATTCAACAATTCATCCACATCCTTTTCCAAAGCAGCGCCACTAGATTCTCCCACCACTTTCTTAGGTTCATCATTCTCAACAATCTTCTTCCAAGAATCAACATCTCTCAAAAAGTAGGGGCAAAAAATTGACCACTGCGAGTTACCCAACTGACTTCAACAATATTCTTGACGTCAAACAAAGGTTGGATAGGGATTTCCACACCATCTTCCAGGATAGTCGCATTTTATTTATAAGGGAAAACTTTATCTGATATATATGGAACAGGACCATGCAGACAAATAACTACTGGAGCAACAACAAGCTTGCTATGATACTCAATCTCTACAGGAGAGGGAATACCAAAACACGACACAATGACATTCACTCCGGCTTCCTTAGGAGACTTGGAATCTTTTTCAAACAAAACATCTTTGCTTACTGACTCTGACTCATCAGGAGAAAAGATCTCATCAGCAGAAATGTATTCATTATCATACATGTCCGTAGCAGAGTAATCTTCAATCATATTAACTCTTTTATAATCATCTCTTTTACCCGTGACTTTGATAGTACCATTATCTAGCAATAACTTAACACCTCTTCTTACCACGGAACAACCACGGGAATCCCTACAACAGACTCGATAAGATCCATAATGATGTACCTCCATGTGACAAAATGTGGCACGCAAATGCACCAGATCGTCATTCATATATTTCACATCAAAAATTCGAAATTCACCGGGACATCCATAAACCATATTCACTTCTTCTTCATACTCATCCCTTGGCCTGATTATATGGATAAGACCTTCATCCATTATCTCTTGAAAATCAGCTCTCACTTTATCACATCTATGGATATCTACACTATAAATACTAAAACAAGCATGGTCATGTGTGTAATATCTAAATTTACAGAGGTCAACATGAATCTTCACTAAATCTCCTCTCACCAAGTTAATATCAAAAATCCAGAAGTCCCTAGGACAACCAGCAACCATATTCATGGTGCTTCCACTTCCATGCTTGGGTAATGGATTATCTTTTACGTTAGGACCAACATCTTTAAAAGATAAAAGACCAGATCTCACCATCTTTTGTACTTCAGACTTCAAAGGATAACAATTTTTGATGTTATTCCCTGGGGCTCCTTGATGAAAATCATAAGTCTGATCCGCCTCATAATACCATGGTAAAGGTGAAGGTATAGCAGGGGGGGGGGGGGGGGGCTAGTCTGCACCAATTCCTTTTGAATTAAGGCTGGAAACAACTCTGCATAACTCATCGGAATATAGTCAAAAGCTTCTCTCTTCTGACCTTGCCCTTGATTTCCTTGAGGAGGTGGTATTTGATAGGAGATAATAGTTGGAGCTGTATTTACAACTGGAGTTACAGAAGCAGCTTGTCGTTGGTACTGATGACGTATTTTTAGTAGTCTAAACTTTCTTTCTTCAATAACGGTATTTGTTTCACTCTCTTTCTTCCTAGAAAACCCATATGATGATTTCTTCGTTCCTTCATATTTTGTCAAGCGTCCTTCCCTGACAGCTTCTTCTAGATGAACACCCATGTTTACCATCTCAATGAAATCACTTGGTGCACTAGAAACTATCCTTTTGTAGTAAAAATCTCTTGACTTGCATGCTTCAAAGAATTGATCCATTCCTGCATTCATGTTTCAAAAATCAACAAACTTGTACCAACATCTGAGGTGGTTGCAGTTGGTTTAGGTTTGGGAATGGTAGTTTTGTGTGAGATGGAAGCTAGTCTTTCCAGCATAATTGGATCAATGACAAGTCTTAAGTTGTCAGCTGGACTGTTAGTGGGTGAAGGAGTGGGAGAGTCAGGAATGATAATTGGTCTAGTGGGGGTGTTTGGAGGTGTGGATTCAAGAGATGAAGGGATTTTTGGAATGTCATGAATTGTGAGAGACATGCGAACCGCAAGAGGTTGTGATTCCAGGTATTGGTATTATGGTATCAGAGTCTGAATGAGAGTCTTCAGATTGGTTTGTGGAGGTGTGTTGAGTTTCTGGTTCAGGAATATCAGAAGATGGATTTTCAGAAGGTTGAGTTTCTGGATGTGGTGAGTTAGGGTTCAGATCTTCTGGTTGAGGGGATTGTGGTTGAGTATTTTCTGGTCGTGTAATTTCTTGTTGAGGTGATTGTGGATGTGGAATTTCTGGTTGAGGAGATTGTGGTGGTTGTTGAGTGTTTGGATTTTCTGGTATGGGAGAGGAAAAATTTTGGTCAAATAATTCAATGTCAGAAAGAACATTGGCAAGTTCTGGTTGATGATGTTTAGGATTTGGATTTTGAGTAGGGGAGTGTGGTTCATTCAAAAAATTAACTAGAGTTATGGATGGATAAAAAACCTATGTCAAAATCTTCAAAGGTTTGGGGTGATGAATTTTCTGGTTGAGAAGGCATGGCTTCAGATGTTAAAACAGTTATTGATTCTATAACAGAAACAGAAGATGGATTACCTTTATTTTTGGCAGCTTTAGGTGTCCTCTGAGAGGGTCCTTCTCCTACTGATTTCCTCTTCTTTGATTTCTTCAGAACAACCTCTGGAGTAGCCTTGTGCAAATCCTGAATGTTGATTTCTGGGGCAGTTCCATCAGCCTTGCACGCTTCAAGGTATCTGACTATTATTTCTGGTTTGGAGTCTATCTCAGAAAATAAAGGAAAATCCCTCAGAGGTATCCTTCTTGAAGTAATGGTCTCATGAGGAGTAACAGTTGGTTCCTTCTTTATATTCTCAATGATCTTCATTTTCTTCATATTTTTAGCGTTCAAGGGCTTCCCAGCAGTTGCTTCTAATGTGCTGATTTCCTGAGCCTCCGTCAGATGTTCTATCACCCTATTCTCTATTAGAATATCTGATATCAGCCTTCCTAAGGGAATCCAATCCCTCTTGGTCCTTTCGTCTTCTCTTGTTTCCTTCACACTTGTTCTGAGATGGTTGAAGAGCAAGTGTGGAAGATTTACCTTTGTCCTCTTAGCAATGAAATAGATCAGAAATTGCTGATCAATATTGATATAATCAGGAGAGCTTGTAGGCTTCCTATGGTGGATGCATCCCAGAATGATTTTGGCCCAGATTCTGTGATGATCCTTCAAATCTCTGATTTTACTGGAGGGCTGTCCAGAAGTAAAAATTTACTTTGCAATTGATCTTAGGTCAGAGCATCTCTCAGCCATGTCAATGTATCTGACACCACCACCATTGTATCCAAGAAGCTTTGCAATAAGATCTTCTGTAATCACAATTTTCTTCCCCATGACATAAGAAGTAACTTGGTGATTTGAAGAAGAAGCATGTATCCAGAATTCTTTGACAAGAATGGGAAATGTTGGACCCAACAGACAGTCAAAGTACATGTTCCATCCTTGTGCTGTAACATCTTCATACAGGTTGAAGCCATTTTCTTGCAAGCTCTCAAAATCAATAATCAGTTCAGAGAGAACTTCCAGATTATCAATATGTGTGAGGAGCGTTCTATGGGGTTCTTCATACTGTTCCATTGAAGCAGATTCATGAGCACTGGCATTTTTGAGACTTGATGAAGCCATTGTTCACACGGGATTTTGAGGAAGATGAAAAGGGTTTTTGAAAGCAAGAACTTGAAACGAGAGAAAATATTGATGAGAGTAAAAGTGAATGAATGTAAAAAGTAATTTTGAGTTTAAATAGGTTTCTTGAAAACATAAGCAGTAAGAAAGAGAAAAAAATAGTAATGATTATATGCATTAATGACACCTGAATTTAGGGGATTTAGAAAGATACTGAACGATTACCGCTTACAAGTGTCTCAATGCATCCAATCAGCGCCTCGAATCCTTCAGAAATTGAATGCGTGTTCAGCTCCATAAGGTAGCAGGTGAGAGGATGACAAGTGTTTGATGTTGTGAACTGCACGCCTCTATCCTTGAAATGAAACGTTCAGAACTTCATGGATAGATTCTGAGGCAATCTGTACTTCTAAACTTTGAAGACAGGTTGATCAGTTGTTCACAGAAAATAATAAAGTTCTGAGGGTTAAGATATAAATAAAACATTTTATTTAGAACATAACTTCATGCTGAGATGTTTCAGAATGAAGTTGAACCTATCTTCAGAAAGAGGTTTTGTAAAAACATCAACTCATTGATGGTCTGTGTCAATAAATTTTAAGGTAAGAATCCCTTTCTGAATATAGTCCCTAATAAAATGATGTTTTATTTCTATATGCTTAGCCCTAGAATCCAAAATAGGATTCTTACTGAGACATATAGCAGAAGTGTTGTCACAGAGGATGGGAATGTTGCTCTCAAATATGTTGAAGTCTTCAAGTTGACTTTTCATCCAGAGCATTTGCATGCTACATCCAGCAGCTGCTATGTATTCAGCTTTTACTGTTGATAGTGCTATTGTGGACTGTCTCTTGCTGGTCCATGATATCATATTTTCTCCCAGAAACTGGCAGCTTCCAAAAGTGCTTTTACGTTCTACTCTGTCTCCAGCGAAATCAGCATCACAATATCCTACTAAGCTGTAATCATTTGATTTTCTATAAAACAAACCCAGATTAGTAGTACCTTTCAGATACTTGAAAATTCGCTTAACTGCTGTTAAGTGAGATTCTCTAGGATCTGATTGGAATCTAGCACATAAGCAAACCCTAAATAAAATATCAGGCCTTGAAGTCGTCAGATAGAGAAGAGAACCAATCATACCTCTATAGACCTTCTGTTCTACCTTTTTACTTACCTCTTCCTTTTCCAGAATGCACGTGGGGTGCATTGGAATCTTTGAGGGCTTACATTCTGAGAGATTAAATTTCTTCATAAGTTCTCTGACATATTTGCTCTGATGAGTGTAAGTTCCTTTTGGAGTTTGGTTTATCTGAATGCCTAGAAAGAATTTGAGTTCCCCCATCAAGCTCATCTCAAACTCTGCCTGCATACATTTAGAAAATTCTCTTCCCAAAGAGGGTTTAGTAGATCTAAAGATGATGTCATCAACATAAATCTTACATACTAAATTGTCATTCTTAACTGTCTTACAAAACAGGGTTGTGTCCACTTTCCCTCTGGTGAATTCCTTTTCTAACAGGAAGTTACTTAGTCTTTCATACCAAGCTCTGGGAGCTACTTTCAGACCATAAAGTGACTTCTTTAGTTTGAAAACATATTCTGGGTGTTTGGGATTCTCAAACCCAGGGGGTTGATGCACATATACCTCTTCATCTATATAGCCATTTAAGAAAGCACTTTTGACATCCATCTGATACAGAGTGATGCCATTGTTTACAATAAATGATATTAAAAGTCTGATAGATTCTAACCTGGCGGCTGGAGCAAAGGTTTCTGTATAGTCTATCCCCTCTTGTTGACTATAACCTTGTGCTACCAGTCGTGCTTTGTTTCTGATGACTTCTCCTTGCTCGTTCAGTTTGTTTCTGAACACGCACTTTGTTTCAATGACGTTGAATCCTTTTGGTTTGGGAACCAGATCCCATACGTCATTTCTGGTGAACTGATTCAATTCCTCCTGCATTGCCAGAATCCAATCATTGTCCAGAAGCGCTTCATCAATTGTTGTTGGTTCAATCAGAGAGACCAGTCCCATGAGGGATTCTTCAGAGTTTCTGAATGTTGATCTTGTCATGATTGGATCATCCTTCTTTCCCATTATTTTATCTTCTGGGTGAGCGATGCTGCTTCTGGATAGCCTTTTCTGAAGTTGATCAACTGAAGGTGCTGGATTGCTTGCAGTAACTATTTCTGATGTTGTGGGAGCATCTCTGTTGAGAACTTCTGATAAGTTGTCTTCAGTACCTATGAGTTCAACTTCCATACCTGAAAGGAATTCATTCTGCTTTGACTTTTGAGAGTCAAGCATATCATCAAACCTAACACTGATTGACTCTTCAACAATTTGTGTTTCTGTATTGTATACTCTGTACCCCCTTGAGCGCTCAGAGTATCCTAACATAATACACTTTTGTGCTTTAGAGTCAAACTTGTTCAGATAATTTTTTGTATTCATAATAAAGCAAGTGCATCCAAATGGATGAAAATAAGAAATGTTGGACTTTCTGTTCTTCCACAGTTCATATGGAGTCTTTTCCAGAATAAGTCTTATGGAGATTCTATTATGAATGTAACATGCTGTGTTGATTGCCTCTGCCCAGCAGATCTTAGCAATGTTAGTCTCATTGATCATGGTTCTAGCCATTTCTTGCAATGTTCTGTTCTTTTGTTCTACAACTCCATTTTGTTGGGGAGTTCTAGGACAAGAGAAGTCATGCAAGATGCCTTTTTCATTAAAAAATAATTCAAAATTTTTATTTTCAAATTCCCCACCATGATCACTTCTGACTTTGACAATTCTAAGATCCTTTTCATTCTGAACTTGGTTGCATAAGGTAACGAACACAGAGTGTGACTCGTCCTTGTGTCTTAATAACTTTACACATGTCCATCTGCTATAGTTTACTAACCCATACTTCTTTCCACTCACAGGCGCAGTTTTTACTGGTCCAAATAAGTCAGTGTGCAGAAGTTCTAATGGCTTAGAGGTGGAAACAACATTTTTGGATTTGAAAGCAGGTTTTGCAAATTTGCCTTTCTGACATGCTTCACACAGAGCATCTGAGCTGAACTTCAAGTTTGGAAGTCCTCTGACCAAATTGAGTTTGTTAATCTGAGATATTCTTCTCATACTAACATGCCCCAATCTTTTGTGCCAGACCCATTGCTCATTATTAACAGAAAGTAGGCATTTTACATTCTGACTCTTTAGTTCAGAAAGTTTTATTTTATAAATGTTGTTTTTCCTCTTTCCATTAAATAGGATAGTCCCATCTTTCTGACTAACAGCTTTGCATGAATTTTGATTAAAGATTATATCATAACCGTTATCACTTAATTGACTTAAGGATAACAGGTTATGCATTAATCCATCAACTAATAATACATTATTTATAGAGGGAAGATTTCCATTACCTACTGTTTCAGAGCCAATGATCTTTCCTCTTTGGTTGCCTCCAAATCCCACGTAGCCTCTAGGCTTAAGTTCCAGGCTTTGGAACATATGCCTTCTTCCCGTCATGTGTCGAGAGCAGCCAGAGTCCAGGTACCATGACTGGTGTTTTAGCCTTGCTCCTAAAGATATCTGCTACATATATAATTTTATCCTTAGGTACCCATATCTTCTTGGGTCCTGGTTTGTTACTTTTACCAAAATTCTGATTGAATTTTGGTTTGACAGAATAATCACTACTTATGTATTTTATTTCATGTGTGTGCCCATATATAAAATGGGATTTGAGTGGTTTGCATTTTATGACTGAGTCCATGGCCTGTTTAGGTGTGGATACGTTACCTTGATATCCTACCCATTTTCTGCCATTTCTGCTAACTCCATAGATCATTGGAGCCGTCTTGCTTCTATCTATGTTTTTAGTTAGAAACTTCTGAAAGTTGTGATCATACTCTTTGATGATCTCACCAGCATTACGGGGAGTCTCTAAGATTGTTTCCTTCTCAGAATTTTGCAAACATTTTCTAATTTTGAAATTTTTTCTTTTAACTCGGAATTCTCTAATCTGAGACTCTCAGACTTTTCAGAGTCAGAGGCAAGATCCCTTTTCATGTTCTTGAATTTGACTCTGATTTGCTGATACCTTTCCAGATTTTCATTTAGACTTTCTGCAAGTTCAGCCTTAGTAAAATTAAAGGTAAAGTCAGGAAATACCTCTTCAGTGTCTGATTCCGAGTCTGAACCAGAAGCTTCACTTTCTTCTGACACGTTTGCCATGAGAGCTATGTTTTCTCTTTCGTCATCTGACTCTGAGTCAGCTTCAGAGGTGTCTGAATCATCCCATGTTGCCATGAGGCTTTTCTTCTTTTCCTTGAAGAACTTCTTTTTGGGCTTCTCCTTCTGAAGCCTTGGGAAGTCACTTTTGTAGTTCCCTTGCTCGTTACAATCATAGCAGATGATGTCCTTGTTATTTGGCTTTCTGTATCCTGAAGAACCTTCAGATCTTCTATGTCCAGAGGAAGACTCAGACTTTCTGTATCTGGAGGAGGATTCATTCTGATTCTCTAATCTTCTACGATTTCTAAATTTCCTTTATCTCTGCTTCCACAGTTGGTTCACCCTTCTAGAGAGGAGAGACAGTTCATCTTCTTCTGATGAGGATCCATCAGAAGTTTCTTCCACAGCCTGCAAAACCTTAGAGTCAGATTTTCTGTTAGATTTTAAAGCTAGTAGCTTACCTTGATTTTGAGGCTCATCTTCTTCTAGCTCTATCTCTTGAATTCTGAGGGAGCTGACAAGTTCCTCCAGAGATATTTTGTTGAGATCTTTGGCTAGCTTAAGTGTTGTGACCATTGGCCTCCGTTGCTTGGGTAAGCTTCTGATGATCTTCTTAACGTGATCAGAAGTAGAATACCCTTTGTCAAGAACCTTCAGTCCAGCAACAAGGATTTGGAATCTTGAAAACATAGCTTCTATGGATTCACTATCTTCCATCTTGAATGCCTCATACTTTTGAATCAGCGCAAGGGCCTTGGTTTCTTTGACTTGAATGTTGCCTTCATGCGTCATTCTCAAAGAGTCAAACATGTTCTTTGTTTTCTCTCTGTTTGAGATTTTCTCATATTTTGAGTATGAGATAGCGCTGAGGAGTATTGTTCTGGCCTTGTGGTGGTTTCTGAAATCACACTTTTGCTGGTCAGACATCATTTTTCTGTCTATCTTCTGACCACTTCCATCCGCTAGGTGTGTGTATCCGTCAGTCACCATGTCCCACAGATCAGCATCATGGGTCAGAAAGAAACTATCGATTCTATCTTTCCAGTAGTCAAAGTTTTCTCCATCAAAGACTGGAGGTTTGCCACTGAATCTGTCCTTGTCTTCATGGTAGTCATTGCTGATGTTTTAGCTTGGTCCCAACATAGTGTTTTTTTGAAGCTTGGATCTTGTACTGACACGGTTAAGTGTTTAATCTCAAAACCAGGCGCTCTGATGCCAATTGAAGAAGTGAAAAACACAAGAAGGGGGGGGGGGGGTCGAATTGAAAACTTGAAATCAAAAGTGCAATGTGTTGTACCCCAAAATTTTCCCTTCTATTTTTCCACAAGAAAACACAGCTTCGGGTTTTCCTTGACTTTTCAGATTGGCCTAAGAATCAGTCAAACAGACTCTTTCTTATCAGTCTATCCAATTTAGGGTTTTCATGGACTTTGGCACAGTTCAGGCAGATTATTAGGGTTTGTTTGAGTTTGGCTCAGGGTTTGATCAGGCAGGCGCTTCTGTGAAAATTAAATCAAGAACTAGGGTTTGTACGCGCATTCTCAGAAAGAATTAATTCTACAGTTCTTTTCAATTTACTCTGAGATATGGATTGAGGCTTCTGATTGAGAGTTTGCAGTATTTGATTTAATCAGTAAAAGGGATAAGCATGTGGATGTTTGTTGGATTTAATTGTGCATTGCTTATGTTTAAATGGGACGCCAGGTTATTATTGATTGCAAGACTACAGTGTTTGTTAATTAGTTATTTTTATCTAAGTTAGAATAATTGGATTTGCTTCCAGCTATTTTAATTTAAGAAGCTTGAATAATTAAATAGACAGTGAATTGGAAAAAGAATTAACTAACAAAGAAGGATTTTTATTCATCTTTAATTGTTTGTTACAAATTATTATTGGAACACTGTAAATTTATTTACATTTTGTTTACAATAATAATATTACAGATAATTAAAATGAAATAAAACTGTATCCTAATTATCCTAAGTCTTCATCTTCTACTGCTGCTCCCCATTGCTCAATTGATTTTCACCTGCAAAAACAAAGAAAAAGAAGGAAGTCAAATGCAGATGAAATAAAAACAAAGGCAAACAGTTAATTTAAAGCTCATCATTAAAAGTAACTGGCCGGAATCAGTTTATTCACCCTCTCTGCAAATCACAAGAAAACTCTTGGTTCACAAAGAGGGATAGAAATATGCTTGCAAAAAATATGAAATGCACAAGCTACAATACTGCATAAATTCCAAATTTTCAACCAAAGAGGCAAACTGAACAGCTACTGAATATGCAAGAAAGAACAAATTGCCCATTTCAAAATTCCAAACCAAATTACAAAGGCAAACTAAACAGCACATAACCAAACTAAGTCAAAATGGTCAACCAAATGCAGAACTGTCAAAGCTGCCTACAAGCTAGCATAAGCAAGACAGAAAAAACAGGAAGTATGCAACAATACAAGAAAAGATATTCAAAATCATCATTTTACAGCCAGTTACTTTTTCAGAAAGTACAATTTTAAGCAATATAATATGCTTACTCTGTGGAGAGAGAAAAGAGAGAGAGAGAAGAGGAAGGCTTACATGGCTTAGGCTTAAAGATATAAACAAGGGATATCAGAACAAGCAGAGGCGGGGCAGAATGCACACAGGAAAAGGTATCACAAAAAAACTGTAAACCTCAAACCTCACATCCTGCTCAAGCATTGGTATTCAAACCAAGACTTAATTCAAAAACAAACAGCCTGGCTACAAAACAAAAAAAAAACAAGTTCACACATAAAAGATATAAAAACTCCTGCCTTCCATTTGACAAAAAAAAAGCATAAGCCTTAAACTATCTCAAACCCTTCAAGCCTGCTTAAGCTTGCCTCAAGAACTGCTTGCCTGCATAAAAAAAAACTTGTTTCAAGCAAGCTTGTCTAAAAAACTTCCAGCTTAACCTATTCTAAGTCAACAAACTCAGTATCAAAAACCTTTCAAGCCTATCAAAAAGACAATAAGCCTGTACCATTACAAAAAACCAGAAATGGCCACCCAACCTGCAACCTCTACACAAGCCTTAACCTGCTTAAAAAACTAGTAAATACAAGCCTGTACCAAACTGTAACATAACACAAAGTCCTAAAACCTGTTCAAACCCTTAAGCCTTGCCAAGCCAAAGCCTCATCCTGTATAAACAAGCCCTGAGGCTGGCATAAACTAGAAAAGCCATACAAACTAAAACAAGCTTACAAACCCAATCCAAACCATCTCAAAATCGAAACAACAACTGAAGCAACAAAACCCTCAGAGCTAGGCTCATCACAGGGTTCAGAAAACAATACTCAGAATCAATTTCAACACATCATCAATACTCAAAGCCATCAATCAGAAGCAACCAGAAGATGAAAAGAAAATTAAGCTAGGGTTTTCAGTTATCATCATAAAACCAACTCAAGTATCTCATACAGAAGCAAGCAAGCAAGTGGAAGAGGAAAAGAAGTGTTCAGAAACAGATAAAGCTAGGTTTTCAGACATTCATCATTAAACCTAAAAGCAAGATACGTGGTTACCAGAGCAAGTACAGCATCCTATTTCTCCGTCCGACCGCCTGAGGACGCCCCCCTATCCATTTCTCCTCCTCCATTTCCAAAAGACAACAAAGGTATAACTCTTCTGCCCTTTTTCTTTCACACCTCACACAACAATAATAATAATCAAAGATTAGGAATTGTCAAAGATTAAAAAACATGTGAAACTGGAAACCCTAAAGCGTAAGACGAACAGAGATGGGAAGTCATTACCTTACAACATCGCCTTGCTTGACCATGGAGGGAAGAGGATAAGAAGATGGTGGTGCCTAGTGGCCATGGACGAAGAATTCATTCAGAAAGCCTTGCTCATAAGAGATGAAGAGGACGGAGAAGAAGATGAGCGCCGCTCTAGCCTGTAACCCTATTTCCAAAATGAAACAAGAAATGAAAACCCTAAAAAAAACGTGTGAAACCCGTTTGGGCCTTGCCCCATCCAGAAATGCCTAAGCCCAAGTGATTCCAGGCGCGCCCCCTTTTTTTTCTTTTATGATTATTTGTTTGGGCCCAAATTCCCCCCAAGCCCATTTGTTTACTTTCCTTTTTTTATTATTATTTATTTTCTAAGTTTATAAGTCAATCATTTTTTCTATCACATTATATCTTTTTTTTTCTTTATTAATTGAAAACAATGTATTGGATGTTTGTACAAAAAATGTTTAACAGTCCCTTTTTTATTTTTGTTCATCACATTTTAAATAATATGTAAATAATAGATTTTCTTTAATAAAGTTAAAATATTTTTTCTTTTAAGAATTTCTTGTATCTAAAAAACATTAACTAAAAAAAAAACATAAAAACATTAATACATAAAAATAGAATTTCTTAAATATTTTCTTTTATTAAATCTCAAGTTTATAAAAGCTTAACAAAAAAATACAAAAAAATGAATAAAATACTTGATAAGTATGTTAGGTTAATATTTGCATCATTTGTAAATAATCATGTGCATCTTACATACTTTTATTACTTTTTTATTCTTATACATTGCTATACTTTATATGGAGAATGCGATTCGATTTGGTTGTAAATATATTTGGACACTACTCTCCTAATAAGTCTCATCCCCATTTGTAAATATTTGTACCCACATTCCCGGATAGTCATTTGTAATAGTTTAGGACTTTAAATTCCCGCAATTTATCGCTTTTAATTATACCATGTTTAGACCTAGGGTTTGTATGTAAATAAAATCAACCGCTAGATAACCTAATACAAGACAAATGCATGACAATCAATACACAATTCACACTTGCACCCCTAGGGTAATCCCACTCGTTGCCTTCAAAAATGGGTCATGCTTGCATGTTGAGTTTCTTTGGCAAAACAAAACGAATCAAATGATCATAGTCCCTCGATGACGCTTTCGAAAGTTGCCTAAAAAAATGATCATAGTCCCTCAAGTAAATTGCCAAGGACACTTGGCACCATTGTATTCATGGTCCATACGATGACCCGCGCCCGTCCCGTTAACATCCTAACACAAGATTGTTCACCAAATACAATGGTGAAACAATACTGTTAAAAGGGTTAAAACATGAGAAAAATCTTTGAGTAAATTTAGGGGTAGACAACTCTTAGTTACTTGATCAAACTTGCAAAAAACACTTGCCTACTTTTCAAAATCCACTCCACAACACAAATTTCAAAACAACTTTAAAAAACATTGAAACATCTTTTCAAAAAGACACACACCTTTGTAAAACATTCGAGTAAAGAATTGTTACAACGGTTGCCTAGACAAGGCATCTTTTTCAAAACATTTTCAAACACACACACACCACCATTTTAAGCAATTGAAAATCAAAGGCAAGTGATCTAAAACAGGTAACTAAGAGCCCATGGATAACCATGGATGAAAAGGGTGCTAATACCTTCCCTTTTCATAATCTACCCCCCGAACCCACGAAACATCTCAAAGGTTTTTTCCTGTGCTTTCTAACCTTTCCTTTAGGATAAAATAAAAAGTCGGTGGCGACTCTTGCTAAACCGAACAAGTGCGAAAACAAACGCAAAACCTCAATTCAGTTCTCCCACCGTATCACAGAACTGGCGACTCTGCTGGGGATCTTTTTTAAAAGTGGGGTTACCTTAGGGTTTTAGATCACCCTTTTGCATGATTAATTGTTTGCTTTGATTTCTTTACCTTTGTGGTTCTCTTGTTTGGGCTTGAAATCCTACACCCGGATTTGGGAAACATTCATAGATAGCAATACGTTGTGGAAACTGTGCGGGGTATACCGACACGGTTGAAGCAATAGCTATATTAGTGCGACATATTTGTGAGTACCGGTAACCCTTGAGTTCAATCAAGGAGAGTACGGGGCCGCTGAGTGATGTCACTAAGCACTAATGACCTAGAACCTTACTTGACCATCTTGGCATTTCATTAGGGGTAGTGAGATGACCGTCTTTGGTGCAGTCCGAAGCTGGTAGATACTCGATACTACACTCATTGAGGGTTATTTTCTTGGAATATTTTGGTCGCTAGTTAAGTGGCTAAACCAAAACAATGAACATAGAAAACAATCCAATGATATTGAGCTCCTTAGAACCCGGTTACTATTTTAGGATAGGTTTTAAGCCAACTACACTCAAGAGGGTACTTACCTATGAAACCCCATGCAAGCCTGAAACTAGGGTTTTGTGTGATTTACTTGTACATGTGTTTGTGCATACATCATGAACATCATAAAGCATCATATGCATCCACTAACCATTTCAAGGGTTTGGATCTTCATCTTTGTTCTTGTTTTGTAGGTCATGGAAATTCTTCGCAGGAAAACTATCCAAGTCAATCTTGTGAGAATCCCTCCTCAACTCAAGGAGCTCACATCCAGAATTCCCGAAAGCTCTCCCTTCAGGGAAAGACATGGTAGACTGCTCAGCCTAGTCAACACCAGCATTGAAGAAGACATGATGAAAGTGCTGTTCCAGTTCTTTGACCCCCTTCACCACTGTTTCACATTCCCCGACTACCAATTGGTGCCTACTTTGGAGGAATTTTCTCAACTCCTGAGAATTCCTATTCTTAATCAACTACCTTTCAACGGTACGGAAAAAGAACCAAAGCCTGAAGATGTTGCTCAAGCACTACACTTGCAACCATCTGATATTAAGGGGCATTGGGAAACTAGAAGTGGTGTCAAAGGCTTCTTGGCAAAATTCTTGTTTGAGAAGGCACAAGAGTGTTGGAATTCATTGGATCTACAAGCCTTTGAAGAAATTGCGGCGCTTCTCATTTATGGGTTGGTCTTTATCCAAAATCCTGACCAACTTATAGATGTCAATGCTGTCAAGATTTTCCTATCCAGGAACCTCATACCTACATTGCTTGGGGACATCCTCCACTCATTTTACACACGAACAATGAGAAAGAAAGGTGTTCTCATGTGCTGTACTCCTCTCCTTGCAAGGTGGTTTATTTCTCACCTTCCACAATCTGTTTTGAAGAATGAACAAGGCTTAAGGTGGTCACAACGATTGATGACCCTCACGCACTCTGATGTACATTGGTGTTCTCGGTCCAGAGAAAATGTCATCATCGTCGATCGTTGTGGAGAGTTCCCTAATGTTCCATTACTTGGCATTATAGGAGGCATTACCTACAACCCTTGTCTAGCTTTGAGACAATTTGGATATGCACTGAGGGATGGCCCTCATGACATGCTGATTCCTGACCTAGTTTTTGACTTCGACAATGATGCGCAAGGACTTCGCCAAAGATTCATCAGAGCTTGGAGGATGCCTAACAAGGTAGATAGCAAGACACTGGGGCACAAGAACTACATCCCTCTTTAGCCTTATCTCAAGTGGGTACGAACCCGAGCCCAGAGTCTTATGATGCCTTACCCTCATATTCTCCCTTTAACCAAAGAGCCTGTTAAGGAAGGAGAGGTTCCCTACACCATCCTACATCCTGACATGCCAACATCATGGGAGGAGATGCAGAAGAGTTGGATCCAACTCAAGGAAGAAAGGGATACTTTTGAAGCCAGCTTCTACGCCAGTGAGAAGAAGGTTTTAGAGCTTACCCGCCGACTTCACGAGGAGGAGACCCTCAACACTTACATCACACCAAAGAGAATGTGCAACGTCTTTTTACCTTAAGAAGCTTTTGTAATATTTGGCCCATGGGGCATTTATGTACTGACAAAATTTCTTCTTATTAATATGACGTGTGTTCTTTTTGTTTGCAACAATTTTGAATTTCTAAAATCCTTGAATGCATTGCATGAATAAACATATCATTCATCATATGCATAAGCAGGTCTCCACACCAGGTTTCCTTATCTTTCTGCTGTTTATTTCAGTAAGATGGATCTCGAACAGACGGTCAAAGATCTGCAGTCACAAAACTCACCGTTTCAACAGCTCCTAATGACCTTGGCAAAGGGTCAGGAGGATCTAAAATCACTGTTGGGGAATAAAGATCCAGAAAAAGTGAAAAAGAAGAAGAAAAGAGTTGGGGTAGCTACACTGGGAAGAAGGTTTGAGAATGAAGCTAGAAGAGTTCTTGAATTTCCCTCCGCATCTGATGAGGGAACCAGTAAGGGAAAAGGAGATGCACTACCTTCTGAGTCCGAAGCTGAAGAGGAAGAGGTAGAGGAAGATGAAGACTACTCAGAACAGCAATACCCGCCAGCGGACGACAAATACAAAAACCTGGAAGATAGGCTAGCAGCTATGGAGCTACAAAGGGTTCCTGGGTTAGATTTTGAAGAATTGGGATTGATTGCTGGGATTGTGATCCCTCCAAAGTTCAGGCTGCCAATTTTTGCAAAATATGACGGACTGTCTTGCCCGAAGATGCACTTAAGGTCATATGTCAGAAGAATTCAACCTCATACATCCGACAAAAATCTTTGGGTACACTTCTTTCAGCACAGTTTGTCCGGTACACAACTAGACTGGTTTTACCAACTTGAGAGGTCAAAAGTGCACAACTGGGAAGACTTGGCAGCTGCCTTTTATCGCCAGTATCAATACAACGCCGACTTGGCACCGACCCGTACTCAGTTACAAAGTATGGGAATGGCCTCAAATGATGGGTTCAAAGAATACGCCCAGAAATGGCGCGACTTGGCCGGAAGAGTACAACCACCTCTTTTAGATAGGGAACTAATTGATATGTTCCTGGGGACCCTATCTGGCCCATTCTTCAACCATTTGATCGGTAGCTCTTCCGCGGGGTTTACTGAATTGATTCTGACTGGCGAACGGGTGGAAGCTGGTATTAAGAGCGGAAAGATTCAAAGGGATGCCTCTGCATCCACAACGGTTAAGAAATCATTCCCGGCGAAAAAGGAAACGGTTGTTGTGTACTCTCAGAGAGGAGTGGGAAGAACTGAGCGCCGGCCGACTGTAGAGGCTGTGATGATCCAAAATTCATCAAATGATCAGCCTCGTACCAATCAGTCTAGACCTAACCAGCAATGGGTAGAACGGCCACAACGGCAGTTCACCCGCATCAATATGACGCCTGCACAAGTTCTTCCCCATTTGTTGAAGTTGAATCTCACCAATATTAGAGAAGCGCCAAAGATTGTGAATACCGCTTCACCACACTATCATCCCAATGCTAAATGTGCCTATCATTCTGACAGCACCGGACATGACACCAACGATTGCTGGGCGCTTAAGAATAAAATTCAAGACTTGATAGATGCAAAAGAGGTTGAGTTCGATGCACCAGAGAAGCCAAATGTAATATCCGCTCCAATGCTGAAGCATGGTCGCAATGTCCATGCTATTGAAGAATATCTGTATGTTTCTGCTGTTGATGATCTAGTGACCCCACTGTTGACAATCAAGTTGAATCTGTTGAAGGTTGGGATTTTCCCAGGATGTAAAGAAGACTGCTACTGTTGTTCCTACCTACCAATTGACTGTCCATTGCTGAAGATAGGCATCCAAGGCCTAATGGACAGTCAACAGATTCTTTTCGAAAAGATTCCTGCTACTCCAACCCCTATCAAAGATGTTTCAATAATCACCATTTCCACCAATCTTTCCAAGGTCCCTAAAAAGCCTGTTAAGATTACATCCGCTACAAAGTTTGTTCCTCTGAAAATAACCATGCCTGGGCCTGTCCCCTACAAATCTGACAAATAAATACCATGGAATTATGGTGGAGAAATCTACTACCATGGTGTTAAACAAGTTGAGATAACTGAAGAGAGCTCTGACGAAGAAGATACCGACATTGGAAACATTGCCGGTACGAGCAAGATTACCCGAAGTGGGAGAATATTTTCTCCAGAGATTGCCCCTCCAAAGGCAATCTTTGGACCCTCAGCTGCTGCCAAAGTTACTCCTGCACCGATAAGACTTTCTGCAAGAACTCCGTTGATCAAAGAAACTGTCACCCCTGTGGTTGTCCCTCCTACTTCTGCTGATAAGGGGAAAGGGATCCAAGATGAGCTCGTCAGGACGAGGGCTCAGCCATTGGTCATCCCCGAAACCTCTAAGAAAGAAATGGAGGAGATTCTGAAAATAATTAAGAAGAGTGATTATGACGTGGTAGAGCAACTGGGGCAAACCCCCTCGAAGATCTCCATGTTAGCATTGCTGCTTTATTCGGAGGCTCATGCCAAGGCCTTGATAAGTGTGATACGGTGGGAGAACTGACTTAAGGTTTTGAGTTTGTATTCGCAAATGTGCGGTTAGCAAGAGTCGCCACCGACTTTTTATTTTATCCTAAGGAAAGGTTAAAAAGCACAGCAAAAACCTTTTGAGATGTTTTCTTGGGTTCGGGGAGTAGATTATAGAAAGGGAAGGTATTAGCACCCTTTCTATCCATGGTTATCCATGGGCTCTTAATTACTTGCTTAGATCACTTGCCTTTTGTTTTCAATTGTTTTAAATGGTGCTTGAGTGTATGGGTTTGAAAATATTTTGAAAAGAGGCCAATGTGGTGGCAACCTTTGTAATGATCCATGTTGGGATGTATACAAAGATGTATGTCTTTTGAAAAGGTTTTCATTTTGTTTTTGAAAGTTATTTTGAAAGTGTAGTGATGTGTGGTTTTTGAAGTTAGGCAAGTGTTTTGTTTTGCAAGTTTGATTCAAGTAACTAAGAGGTTATCTACTCCTAAATTTCTCAAAAGATTATTGCTATACTTTAACCCTTTTAACAAGTTTGCTCCACCATTGTATTTGGTGGGCAACCTTGTGTTAGGATGTGAGCGGGACAGGCGCGGGTCATCGTTTAGGCCATAATTGCAATGACGTTAAATGTCTTTGGGCAATTTCTTTAAGGGACTTGATCATTTGTTTTTGTTTGTTTTGAAAAGTTTTGTCGAGGGACTATGATCATTCAAACTGTTTGCTTTGCCCAAAAATGTTCAACATACAATATGGCCCATTTATTTGAAGGCAACAAGTGGAAAACCCTAGGGGGTGCAAGTGTGATTTGTGTGTCCATTTTCATGCTTGTTTATCTTGTATTAGGTCAAACTATTTTTTTTATCGTTTTTTCGCATACAAACCCTAATTCTAACATGTTATCATTAGAAAGCAATAAAGTGCGAAATTAAAATTACTAAGCTATTACAAAACCAAATATGGGAAGGGGGGTACAAATGTTCAAATGGGGATATTGACAAGAATTTAAATCTAAATTATTACATCATTTTGAATATTTGCAAGGTAAATAAATTGCATAATTAAATGTAAATCAAATAAATATGTGAAATGCAAAAAGAAAGTTTTTATGTGTATGAGAAAATATTATTTATGTAAAAGAAAATAAAAATGTATTATTTTTTGAGTATTTTGAATTTAGGGTAAAAACCCTAACTTTTAAGAAAAGGTATTATCATCTAATTTAATACAAGTATTTATTTATTATTTGTAAAAATAAAAATAAAGTGAAGTATATCATGAAAAAGTATTTTTTGTATCAAATATTAATAAAAAAAAATAAAAATAAAAAATAAAAAAAAATAAAAAAAAAATAAAAAAATCAAGTATGTTTATATTTTTGTCTTAAATGTATTAATAAACATATATATATATATATATATATATATATATATATATATATATATATATATATATATATATATATATATATATATATATATATATATATATATATATATATATATATATATATATATATATATATATATATATATATATATATATATATATATATATATATATATATATATATATATATATATATATATATATATATATATATATATATATATATATATATATTAAACCCTAAATAGGTATTATACACAAAATAAATATTTATTTAATATTTTAATAAAATAAATAAAAGAGTATTTTTTATGTGAAATATTTTCAGAAAGTAAATAAAAATAAAAAATGTATTTACACTATTTTTCTATTTTATTTTAATAATGGTATATATATATATTTATGTACAAACAAAGAAAATAAACAAATAAATATGCAATAAATGCAAAAAATGATGGAAAAAATATTTTTAATTTTTTAATACCATGAGAAAAAATAAACAAAGTCAGCCAAAAAAGAAAAAGTCAAAAATGTTAAGAAATGAACAAATGGGCTCAGGGGGGTGTAAACATGGAAATGGGGTGTGAAAAGAAAATAAATCCAGGCCCAGCCCAGACCACTTCTTCTTCAACCTCTGTACAACCTTCTTCAACCAAAAACATGCGTTTTTTATCTCTGGATTCCTGGACTTTCAAGCAAAACTCATAACATGAAAAGTGTAGAGCATTAAGAGACGGTTTCAACCATATAAAGAACATGACCTATCTCTCTAAGATGAGGGAGAATTTCTCTCCCCCCCCCATTTCTGACCTAACTTTTCATCAATGTTCAGACATGAAATTCTCTAAGCACACGAAATATAAATGAAATCTAAACATATGAGCATGTTCAGGGCTATGATTGTGACATGTTTTCTTCAAGAACCTAAAGCTAACAATGCCTAACAAGAGAGATAGAACTCCATGAATGTACCTGTTCAGTTGGAATCGAGCTTGGCAATGGAGGGTGTTTCAGAGTGAAATGATGACTTGTACAGCTTCCTTGAAGTGTAAGGATGCTTTTCCAATTCCTACTTTGTCTTGAAACTCCCTGAATCGAGCTAGTGAACTCCAACTGCAAAACAGAAAATTAAAAATGGTGAAGTGGCTTGGAGGTGTTACAGGTCTGATTTTAGGACATGGTTAGCTTGTATATATTGTAGGGAAGGTAGAGGAAAAGGTTTGAATCAAAATGCTTGAAGGGATTGGGAGTTTGCACTCAAACTGCAGGGGTTTCCCTGTTTGAGCAGTTTCAAGGTGATTTTGAGATGGAGGGTGCTTTAGATGTTCAGGACTCGTGCCAAAGCTTGAATGTGGTCTATGGAATCTGTTTGATCACTTCTCTCTTCTGTTTCTAAGCTGAGATGAGAGTTGGCATAAGTTATGGATGTTACTTCACACTTAAGCTACAAAAGCAAGTTGGTTGTTTTAGATTAGTAGGGGGCCTCCTAATGTGCTGCATAAGCCTCTCTTGATCAGTGTGTTATGCACATAATCTTGTGCAAAGCAGATCTTTCATGTACTTGTTGGATTACAAACTTGACATAAAGCTAAACTTTTCAAAAATGGAAATTTCACTTTATCTAGTTTAGGATTAAACCATTATGCAATGTTAGAACACAAAGAACATGACCTTAACACATTGAATATGCATTAAATTATTGAGTATGAAATGGTTCAAGGACCTGTAATCAAGCATAAAGCAAACTGATTTCAAATTGGCAAGATTATGAACATGTCTTGATGAAGAACAAAAGTGAATTTTTGCCAACTTGTGAAATTCGAATCTCTCAAGTTATGAGGTTGTTTGATGAGTTCTTGGACATTTTGGAAAGCTTGGAATGTGTACTACAATCCATCTTTGAAATGCAAATCAAAATTCCAAGTGGAAGGGTATGAAAAGTGGCCTTGAAGTAGGGTAGAAAACCTTGTCAAAATAGGTCAAATTTCACTAAGTTAAAAGATGGTTTAGTGCCCTTATTCAAAAAATTATGACTTGAGATACAAGCTTCAAATGAGAAAACTTTGTGAATCAAAGTTGTAGATTATGCAACAAGCTACAACTTTCATGTTTTGACTTTTGTTTGAATCCAAATGGATCATGGTGAAAAGATGGGGCAAAGTTGGGAAAAAATTAGGGTTTTTCATAACTTAGAAAAATTCTAAGTTATGAAAAATTCCATTTTCAAACCCTAATTTGCATTTTGAGATTTCTTGGTGAACAAGTTTCATGATTTGGCATGTTTTGATGAAAAATGAATCTTGACTCTTGATTTTGACCAAAAAGTCACAGTTTGACTTTTCAGTATACAGTCAAAATTGATCAATTGACTGGGAAATTCAACTGTCAATCTTGTGTACTTGGGATCTTTTGAGCTTGATGAACATGTCAAGATAATTCCATGGGGTCCTTGAGGCCATATGTGAGCTTGATTTGCCATTGGCTAGGTCAAACAGTCAAAAATTGCCTTTGTGCAGTCAAAACCCTAAAAATGACCATTTTGCCCTTTTGGTGATCTGATCAAATTTCTTATGGAATTGTGATCCAAACTTGATCAAATGGTCCATATGAGTTCAATATGTTGATGTGGATCAAATTTCATGAGGTTTGACTGTCAATTGGCCACAATTGACTTTTTCCCCAATACAGCTGATTTCTAGGTCAACTGTCCAATTGACTGGGCAAAACTTGGAATCAAGACTTGAAACTTGGTATAGGTAAACTTGAGAGTCCAATATGAAGCATGAAAGTCATCTTAGGCATTTTAGGTCAAAACATCCTTAGGCAAACACAAACCCTAATTTGAGTCCACAGTGCAAGGAGAAGTCTTGAGCAGAGGAAACCCTAACTGGATCTTGATCTTCAAAGGTCTTGTGATGAGACAATGTTGAGGAAATGGGAGGGCAAATTTTGGGGTACAACAATAAGATTTTTGAAGACATCCCATGTGCCCCAGGAAACCTCAGCCGATCAATTCCAGGATTGTGTAGCCAGCCTTACCGCATACAACGGCCTGGGTTTCTCTGATGCTGACCTGACTCCGAAAGGAAGAAATCACAATGACGCATTACACAAGTCAGTAGAATGCCGAGGAACTACTCTGGCCCATGTTTTGGTCGACACTGGTTCTTCTCTGAACGTGCTGCCTAAGAAAGCTCTGGATCGATTAGATTGTGAAGGCTTGGAGCTGAAACCAAGTAATATCATTGTAAGGGCCTTCGACGGGTCTAAAAGAATGGTGCACGGAGAGGTCGACATCCCCATCAAGGTAGGCACTGAAGTGTTCCATTCAACTTTCTATGTGATGGACATCCGTCCGTCATACTCCTGCTTGCTAGGAAGGCCATGGATACATAATGATGGGGAAGTCACTTCCTCTCTACATCAGATGTTGAAATACCCTGTCAAAGGAAAAATCATAACCGTACACGGTGAGGAGGAATATATGATCAGTCACCTGAACTCCTTTCGATATGTGGAAGTGGACGGCGAATTCATTGAAACACCATTCCAGCACTTTGAGGAAGTCTCTCCCGAGGTTGCAGTAGCAAAGGCAGTAGCTGAGGAGCCCAAGCAGATGGCTAGGATGGCATCTCTGAAAGACGCAAAGGCTGCAATAAAGGAGGGGAAGAGCTCAACATGGGGTCAGTTGCCTGACTTTCCTCACAAAACAGACAAGTTTGGGTTGGGATTTACCGCTGCGGGGCAGAAAGTTATGCGTCGCTCAAAAATTGAAAAGACACCCATCAAGATTTCTCCTCATGGAATCAATGCCTTGGAAGAAGAGGATGAAGAGGTCAACATTGAAGACTGGATCTTCCCAACCATCGGAGGAGGACGGCACAACTGGGAGGCGAAAGACTTCGTCCACATTACTTTCATTAATCAATAATTTATCTTTCGAACATTTCCTGTTGGTCTGTAATAATCACCTTAAAACAATCTGCACACTACTTTTTCACCTCATGCCTTGCCCGGGGCACGTAGGTCCATTTGTAAGGGTTTTGATTCTCTTCATAATCATATGCCATGTTTAATGAATCATTGGACGTTTTTCATTTATAAATTGTTGTATTCATTTTCTCTCCTTTTGCATTTTTGTTTGTTTAAGGATGGCTATCCCTTACACACACCCACACTCACAAATGCAGGTACCCATCCACGCTAGATTCTATGGGTGACTATTCTGCTGTATCCTTCAATAACTCTGAAGATTTGGTCAATCAGGCTGAGTATGAAGATGATGAAGATTGTGAAGTACCAGGAGAGCTAGCCAGACTTATACAACAAGAAGAGAGGGCCATCTTGCCTCACGAAGAGTTGTTGGAAACAGTCAACTTAGGAACAGAAGAAGACCGGAAGGAAGTACAAGTGGGTGCCAATTTAGAACCAAGTGTCAAAGAGCGTTTAATACAGCTGTTAAATGAATACGTGGAAATCTTTGCCTGGTTGTACGAAGACATGCCGGGTTTAGACACAGATATCGTGGTTCACTGTCTCCCTACCAGAGAGGATTGTCCACCGATCAAGCAAAAAGTCTGCCGAATGAGGCCCGACATGTCTGAGAAGATTAAAGCTGAAGTAATGAAGCAATTCAACGCTGGCTTTCTGGATGTTACATCCTATCCATAATGGGTTGCTAACATCGTTCCAGTTCCTAAAAAAGATGGCAAGGTCAGAATGTGTGTGGACTATCGGGATTTGAATAGGGCTAGCCCTAAAGATGATTTTCCGCTACCGCATATCGACATTTTGATTGACAACACAACACAGCACAAGGTGTTTTCCTTCATGGACGGATTCTCGGGCTACAACCAGATCAAAATGGCCCCCGAGGACATGGAGAAAACGACCTTTGTTACACAATGGGGTACTTTCTGTTACAAGGTGATGCCGTTCGGACTTAAGAACGCAGGGGCAACTTATCAGCGCGCCATGGTGGCTTTGTTCCATGATATGATACATCATGAGATCGAGGTTTACGTGGACGACATGATATCTCGATCACAAACAGAGGAGGAACACCTTGAACATCTGCAAAAGTTGTTTGCCAGGTTGAAGGAGTACAAACTCAGGCTGAATCCAAGTAAGTGCACCTTTGGAGTTAGGTCTGGTAAACTTCTAGGATTTATTGTCAGCAACAAAGGCATTGAGGTCGATCCAGAAAAAGTGAAAGCTATACGAGAAATGCCTGCTCCCCGTTCTGTAAAGGAAGTTAGAGGATTCTTGGGGCGCTTGAACTATATCGCCAGATTCATCTCTCATCTGACGTCTACCTGTGAGCCAATTTTTAAATTATTGAAGAAAGATCAGGTAGTCGAATGGAACGACGATTGCCAAGCTGCTTTTGATAAGATCAAGGAGTATTTGCTAGAACCTCCTATTCTGATGCCACCCGTCGAAGGAAGGCCGTTGATCATGTATCTGATCGTTTTGGACAACTCAATGGGGTGCGTATTGGGCCAGTATGACGAGTCTGGTCGAAAAGAGCATGCCATTTATTACCTTAGCAAAAAGTTTACCGACTGTGAGACTCGCTACTCACTGCTCGAGAAAACTTGCTGCGCTTTGGTATGGGCTGCTCGCCGACTAAGGCAGTATATGCTGACTCATACCACTTTGTTGATTTCCAAAATGGATCCTATCAAGTATATCTTCGAGAAGCCAGCTTTATCTGAAAGAATAGCTAGATGGCAAATGATCCTAACCGAGTATGACATCCAGTACACTACCCAAAAAGCTATAAAGGAAGGTGTACTAGCTGGCCATCTAGCGCATCAAGCTATCGAAGATTATCAATCCATGAGATTCGACTTCCCGGACGAGGACATCATGACTTTGGACAACATTGAAGGTGACGGACCGTATGACGGACCTGAAAATGGATCCCGATGGACCCTGTACTTTGATGGTGCTTCAAATGCACTTGGAAACGGTATCGGTGCGGTACTCATTTCCCCGGAAGGTTGCCATACACCTTTCACGGCCCGACTTTGCTTCAGTTGTACCAACAACATGGCTGAATATGAAGCTTGCATCTTTGGTCTCAAGGCTGCTATAGACTTGGGGATCAAATCTTTGATCGTATTTGGGGACTCGGCCTTGGTTATCAGTCAAATCAAAGGAGAGTGGGACACCAAACATCCTAATCTTATCCCATACAAAGAACATGTCTTGACATTGTTGCCTCATTTCGAGCAAATAACCTTCGAGCATTTCCCGCGAGAAGAGAATCAGCTAGCAGATGCTCTGGCTACAATGTCTTCCATGTTTAAACTCAACTGGGATAACGAGGCTCCCCAAATCACCATCGAGCGAATGGATGAACCTGCGCATTGTCATGAGATTAATACCGAAGAAGTAGTGGAACAACCCTGGTTTCACGAAATCAAAAGGTATCTCCAGACTAGAGAATATCCAGAAGGAGCTTCCGTAAATGACAAGAAGTTCCTAAGGAAATTTGCTGCCAAGTTCTTCCTGAGCAACGACATCCTCTATAAATGCAGCTGTGATACGGTGGGAGAACTGACTTGGGTTTTGCGTTTGTTTTCACAAATGTTTTGGTTGAGCAAGAGTCGCCACCTACTTTTTATTTTATCCTAAGGAAAGGTTAAAAAGCACAACAAAAACCTTTGAGATGTTTTCTTGGGTTCGGGTAGTAGATTATAGAAAGGGAAGGTATTAGCACCCTTTCTATCCATGGTTATCCATGGGCTCTTAGTTACTTGCTTAGATCACTTGCCTTTGATTTTCAATTGTTTGAAATGGTGCTTTGTGTGTGGGTTTGAAAATGTTTTTGAAAAGAGGCCATTTGTGGTGGAAACTGTTAGAACAATGTTTGAATCTACTACCCTATATTTAAGTTTTGATGATAACAAAGTGAAAAGATATAGTATTTATAAGTTTCATGAATGAACTATCTGCTGCCTAAAATTATTATGATCTGACTTGCAGATACGCTGATTGAAATAAGCAAGATCACATTTATTCAGCATTAGAATTTGATTTCATACACCAGCATCAGAAGTTGCTACATCAGAACGTCAAGATCAGATGATCAACTCACGTACATGCTGAAGCTTGATGAACAAGACTGCGCTCAAACACTCTGATACAGAAACACAATAGTTCATCAGCAGCGAAGCAGAATCAGAATGAGCCAAGCCAGAACGTGCATTAAAGAAGCAACGGTACTGTGCATTGAACGCTAATTAATTCCAACGGCCTCATTCCAGACAAGATCTGCTCAAAAAGGAAAGCTTGTTATTAGCATTGAATCAAGAATATTGCATTCAACGTTCATCTTCTCAAGTGCTATATAAACAAGGCTTTGAAGATTATAATGGCTAATGCTCTCCAAATCTCTACACGCACAAAGCTGAACCATAATCTTCGTTCTACCAGTTTTGCTAAACCACATACTCTGATATTCCATTACTGTTTAGCAATCTAGTTTTTAAGCTTCAATTTGTGTATACATCACAGTTGTGATAAAGTTTTGTAGAAAACATCCACACACATTGTTTTATACCTTTGTAAGTAAGTGTTGCCTTGACAAACCGGGTTGTGGTTTGAATCAAGAAGGCTTTAGCAGTTGTTAAAGCAGTCTGTAATATTCAGTTGAATATAGTGAATTAAGACCTCGTTGGAGAGAGGCGAAATCACCTTGATGGGTGGACTGGAGTAGTTTGAGATCAAACGAACCAGGATAAAAATATCTTGTCAATTGCTTTAGATTTCAGTTTTACAATTCAACCCCCCCTTCTTGTGTTTTTCACCCCTTCAATTGGCATCAGAGCGCCTGGTTCTGAGCTAAAACACTTAACCGTGTCAGTACAAGATCCAGCGTCAGAAAAACACAATGGCAGGAAACAATTCTCACTTCAGCAATGACAATAATGAGGACAGAGACAAATTCAGTGGCAAACCTCCAGTCTTTGATGGAGAAAACTTTGATTACTGGAAAGACAGAATTGAAAGCTTCTTTCTAGCACATGATGCTGATCTGTGGGATATGGTGACAGATGGATACACGCACCCTGTGAATGCAAGTGGTCAGAAGATTGATAGAAAATCAATGACTGATCAACAAAAGCGTGACTTCAAGAATCACCATAAGGCCAGAACCATCCTCCTCAGTGCCATCTCCTATACTGAGTATGAAAAGATCTCCAACAGAGACACAGCAAAAAATATCTTTGATTCTCTCAGAATGACGCATGAGGGCAACGTTCAGGTCAAGGAAACAAAAGCTCTGGCGCTCATTCAGAAGTATGAGGCGTTCAAAATGGAAGAATCTGAATCCATTGAAACCATGTTCTCTAGATTCCAGATTCTGGTAGCTGGTCTCAAAGTTCTGGACAAAGGGTACTCTACTGCTGACCATGTCAAGAAGATAATCAGAAGTTTACCCAAGCAGTGGAGGCCTATGGTTACTGCTCTGAAGCTAGCTAAAGATCTCAACAAAATCACTCTGGAGGAACTTATCAGCTCCCTCAGAAGTCATGAGATAGAGCTAGAAGCTGATGAGCCTCAGAAGCAAGGTAAGCCTTTAGCATTAAAATCTAACAAAAAATCTGAGTCTAAAGTTTTGCAGGCAGTTGAAGAAACATCTGATGGATCCTCATCAGAAGAAGACGAACTTTCCCTTCTCTCCAGAAGAGTAAATCAACTGTGGAAGCAAAGACAAAGGAAGTTCAGGAATCCCAGAAGATCTGATCAGAACGAGTCTTCTTCCAGATACAGAAGGACAGATTCTTCCTCTGGATACAGAAGATCTGAAGGCTCCTCCAGTAGCAAGAAGCCAAACACCAAAGACATCATCTGCTACGAGTGCAATGAGCAAGGACACTACAAGAGTGACTGCCCAAAGCTTCAGAGGGAAAAGCCCAAAAAGAAGTTTGGAAGAGAGAAGAAGAAAAGTCTCATGGCCACATGGGATGACTCTGACTCGTCTGAAGCTGACTCAGAATCAGATGATGAAAGGGCAAACATAGCTCTCATGGCAAACATTTCAGAAGATAGTGAAGCTTCTGAATCAGACTCAGAATCAGACACAAAAGTGGTATTTCCTAACTTCGCTGTTAACTTTACAAAGGCAGAACTTGTTGAAAGCCTTAATGAGATTCTGGAACGTTATCAGCAGATTAGAGCTAAATTCAGAGACCTGAAAAGGAATCTTGAATCTGACTCTAATAAGTCTGAGAGTCTCAAATTGGAAAATTTTGAGCTGAGAGATAAGATTTCAAAATTAGAAAACGCTTTACAAAACTCTCAGAAGGAACCAATTTCTGAAACTCCCAGCAACGCTGATGAGATCATCAAGGAGTATGATCATAGTTTCCAGAAGTTCCTAGCTAAAAGCATAGATAGAAGCAGAATGGCTTTAATGATCTATGGAGTTAGCAGAAACGGCAGGAAAGGAATAGGATACCAAGGTAAGGTTCCTACACCAAAGAATGTCATGGACTTAACCATTAAACACACTCCTCTAAATTCACACTTTGTGTATGGTCACACACATGATATCAAATATACTAGCAGTAAGCACTCTGTGAAACCAAAATTCAACCAGAGTTTTGGTAAAACTAACAAATCAGGACCCAAGAAAATCTGGGTACCTAAGGATAAAATAATACATGTTGCAAATATCTTTAGCTGCAAGTCAGAAACACCAGTCATGGTACCTGGACTCTGGCTGCTCACGACACATGACGGGAAGAAGGCATATGTTCCAAAGCCTGGAACTTAAGCCTGGAGGCCACGTTGGCTTTGGAGGCAATCAGAGGGGAAAGATAATTGGCTCTGGAACTGTAGGTAATGGAAATCTTCCCTCTATTAATAATGTTCTGCTAGTAGATGGATTGATGCATAATCTGTTATCCATAAGTCAATTAAGTGATAACGGTTATGATATAATCTTTAATCAAAAATCATGTAAAGCTGTTAGTCAGAAAGATGGGACTATCCTGTTTAATGGTAAGAGGAAAAACAACATCTACAAAATTAAACTTTCTGAACTAAAGAGTCAGAATGTAAAATGTCTTCTGTCTGTTAACAACGAGCAATGGATCTGGCACAGAAGATTGGGGCATGTTAGTATGAGAAGAATATCTCAGATTAACAAACTCAATCTGGTCAGAGGACTTCCTAATTTGAAGTTCAATTCAGATGCTTTGTGTGAAGCATGTCAGAAAGGCAAATTTGCAAAACCTTCTTTTAAATCCAAAAATGTTGTTTCCACCTCTAAGCCATTAGAACTTCTGCACATTGACTTATTTGGACCAGTTAAAACTGCTTCAGTCAGTGGTAAGAAGTATGGGTTAGTAATCGTAGATGACTATAGCAGATGGACATGGGTAAAGTTCTTAAGACACAAGGACGAGTCACACTCTGTGTTTGTTACCTTCTGTAACCAAGTTCAGAATGAAAAAGATCTTAGAATCGTTAAAGTCAGAAGTGATCATGGTGGAGAATTTGAAAATAAAGATTTTGAGTCATTCTTTAATGACAAAGGCATTCTGCATGATTTCTCTTGTCCTAGAACTCCCCAACAAAATGGAGTTGTAGAACGAAAGAACAGAACATTGCAAGAAATGGCCAGAACCATGATCAATGAGACAAACGTTGCTAAGACTTTCTGGGCAGAGGCAATAAACACAGCGTGCTACATTCAGAATAGAATCTCAATAAGACCTATTCTGGAAAAGACTCCATATGAATTATGGAAGAACAGAAAGCCCAACATTTCATATTTTCATCCATTTGGATGTACTTGCTTTATATTGAATACAAAGAATTATTTGAACAAGTTTGACTCTAAGGCACAAAAGTGTATTATGTTAGGATACTCTGAACGCTCAAAAGGGTACAGAGTATACAATACAGAAACACAGATTGTGGAAGAATCAATCAGTGTTCGTTTTGATGATAAGCTTGACTCTGAAAAGTCAAAGCAGAATGAAACTTTTGCAGGTATAGAAATTGAATTTGCAGGTTCTGAAGACAAGTCATCAGAAGCTCTCAACACAGACATTCCTTCAACGTCTGAAAGGAGCACTGCTAGAAATCCTACAACAGCTGCTGATCAACCTCAGAAGAGATTACCCAGAAGCAGCTTGGATCACCCAGAAGAGACTATCCTAGGAAGAAAGGAAGATCCAATCAGAACAAGAGCAAGCTTCAGAAACTCTGAAGAAACTCTTATGGGACTTGTGTCTCTGATTGAACCTTCTTCTATTGATGAAGCACTTCTGGATAATGACTGGATTCTGGCAATGCAAGAAGAGCTGAATCAATTCACCAGAAACGACGTATGGGATCTCGTTCCCAGACCAAAAGGATTCAACGTCATTGGAACAAGATGGGTGTTCAGAAACAAGCTAAATGAACAAGGTGAAGTCATCAGAAACAAGGCACGACTGGTTGCACAAGGTTATAGTCAGCAAGAGGGGATAGACTATACAGAAACCTTTGCCCCAGTCGCCAGGTTAGAATCTATCAGACTTTTAATTTCATTTGCTGTTAATAGAGGCATCACTCTGTATCAGATGGATGTCAAAAGTGCATTCTTAAATGGTTATATAGAAGAAGAAGTTTATGTTCACCAACCCCCAGGTTTTGAAAATACAAAACATCCAGAACATGTTTTCAAACTAAAGAAGTCACTGTATGGTCTGAAACAAGCTCCCAGAGCTTGGTATGAAAGGCTAAGTAACTTTCTGCTTGAAAATGAATTCACCAGAGGGAAAGTGGACACTACTCTATTCTGTAAAACAGTTAAGAGTGACATCTTAGTCTGTCAAATTTATGTTGATGATATCATTTTTGGTTCTACTAATCCTTCTCTTGGAAGAAAATTTGCTAAGTGTATGCAGGCAGAATTTGAGATGAGCCTCATGGGGGAACTAAAATTCTTTCTAGGAATTCAGATCAATCAAACTCCAGAAGGAACTTACATTCATCAGAGCAAATACATCAGAGATCTTCTGAAGAAATTTGACCTCTCAGAATGTAAGCCATCAAAGATTCCAATGCATCCCACGTGCATTTTGGAAAGAGAAGAGGTAAGCAAAAGTGTAGAACAGAAAGTCTACAGAGGTATGATTGGTTCTCTCCTCTATCTGACTGCTTCAAGACCTGACATATTATTCAGTGTTTGTATTTGTGCTAGATTCCAATCAGATCCTAGAGAATCTCACTTAACAGCTGTTAAGCGAATTTTCAAGTATCTGAAAGGTACTACTAATCTGGGTTTGTTTTATAGAAAATCTAGTGATTACAGCTTAGTAGGCTACTGTGATGCTGACTTTGCTGGAGACAGAGTGGAACGTAAAAGTACTTCTGGAAGCTGCCAGTTTCTGGGAGAAAATCTGATCTCTTGGTCCAGCAAAAGGCAATCAACAATTGCTCTGTCAACAGCAGAAGCTGAATACATAGCAGCAGCAGGATGTAGCACACAAATGCTCTGGATGAAAAGTCAGCTTGAAGACTTCTAGATTTTTGAGAGTAACATTCCTATACTTTGTGATAATACTTCTGCTATTTGCTTAAGTAAAAATCCTATTTTACATTCTAGGGCTAAGCATATAGAAATAAAACATCACTTCATTAGGGACTATACTCAGAAAGGTATTTTGAACTTAAAATTTATAGATACAGACCATCAATGGGCTGATATCTTTACTAAACCCCTTTCAGAAGATAGGTTTAATTTCATTCTGAAACATCTCAGCATGAAAGTATGCCCAGAATGAAAATGTTTTAATTCCATATATTTACAGTCAGAATGTAATTATTTTACTGTGAACTTCTGATCAATCTCCTTTCAGAAAGATAGAACATGCAGATTGTATCAGATGCAAGTCTAAAGATCTGAGAGTCTAATCTCAAAGGCAGACGTGCTGATCACTACATCAAACAAGTGTCATCCAATCATCAGCATATCTCTGAAGCAGAACGCGTGCACGCTTCTGAGAAGGCAAAGCGCTGATTGGGTGCATTGAGACACATGTCTGGTAACCGTTTTTAAGTATCTTTCTCAAATCCCCCAAAATCAGCAAGCATTTAATGAAAAGTAATCATTCTTTTAAATGGCAATCATGATTTTTTTTCTCTCTCTTAAAAACGTTTAACTTTTCAAAACATTTTTGAAAACTCTATTTAAAGCACATTAATCTCTCATTTATTCTTTACGCTTTCTCACAATCACTCAAGCATTTTCTGCATATTTCTGAGTTCATCCCTTGCAAACTTTTTTTCTCAATTCATTCTCAAAGCTTTTTTAGTGTGAACAATGGCATCCTCCAGCATTTCTGCAGGCAATCAGAAGAAAGCAACTTCTGAGCAATATCAAGTGCCGGTCAGAACTCTCCTCACTCCGGTGAAGAACCTTGAAGTGCTCTCTGAGTTAATCATTGACTTTGAAAGCTTGAAGGAAAATGGTTTTGACCTAACTGAAGAAATTAGGGCTCAAAAGTGGGAAAGGTATTTCGATAGGTTGGTTGGACCAACATTCCCAGCGCTGGTCAAGGAATTTTGGATTCACGCCAAGGTTTCAAAACATCTAGTCATCTCCTCTGTCATGGGAAAGAAGATTGTGATTTCTGAAGATCTCATTGCAAAGCTAATCGGTCAAACTGGTGGTGGCGTCCGTTGTGTGGACATGGCTGAAAGATGCGCTGATACAGGTGTGGTAGCTCTCAGGATTTTCACTCTTGGGATGCCCAGCAGCAAGATTAAGGATCTGAAGGATCACTGCAGAGTATGGGCTAAGATTGTTCTGGGATGCTTCAACCACAGGAAACCCACAAGTTCTCCTGATTATATAAACGTGGATCAGCAGTTTCTGATCTACTTTATTGATCAGAAGATAAAGATAAATCTGGCTCACTTCCTGTTCAACCATCTCAAAACCAGTGTGAAAGAGACAAGGGAAGAAGAAAGAACCAAGAGGGACTGGATACCGTTTGGAAGGCTTATATCAGATATTCTGACAGAGAATAGGCTGATTGAACATCTGATTGAAGCTCAGGAGCTGAGCACTATTGAACCAACAATTGGGAAGCCTCTGAACGCAAAGAACCTGAAAAAGATGAAGCTGATAGAAAATATTCAGAAGGAACCCAGAGCTACTTCAACTGCTGATATCTCCAGCAGAAGAGTGCCTCTGAGTGATTTTCCGGTATTTTCTGAAATGGAATCCAAACCAGAAATGTTTCTCAGGTACCCAGATGCGTACAAGGCAGAAGATACAGGTTCAAAGCTGAAGATCAAAGATCTGAGTCAATCCCAACCAGAAGTGACTCTGAAGAAGACAAAGAAGAGGAAAGCGCCATCAGAAGGATCATCTCATCAGACTCCAAAGAAAAGAGGTATTTCATCTGCTGCCCCTATTTCAAAATCTTTTACTATTCCAGCATCTGCTGCTCCTCAAACCTCCCATAGAATATCAATCCTAATCCCTACCATTGATGAAACCATACCAGAAGACCCTTCTGAGGCCTTACTACTCAGAAGACCCAGAACCAAACTCCCCAAACAACCAACAATTTCAACAACAACAGCACTTGACCAAGTGCTGGCTGATATTGAGCGTGAACATGCCTCTGCTAAACCAAACTCTGAACCACTAAATGTTCCTCCTCCACAACCAGAACCACAACAACAACCTCTCTAAGAAGAACCTCTGATCCCTGAGTAATCAGAGATTCCACCTCCCTCTCCCCAACCAGAAATTAATCCACCTTCACCACAAACAAAGTTTCACCACTATGAAACCCCTTCTCCTCATCATTCTGACCCTCACTCACCTCAACCATCACCATTGGCAATACAGTTGCCATGTGGAACCACTGTTTTCAGGCCCCAGTTACCATCCTCATTAGAATCAACTCCACCAAAAACTCCCAGAACACCACCCACTCCAATCGAAATATCTGACTCTGATACCCCTTCTCCAAAACAAACAGCCTCTAAGAAAACTGCTGAAAACCCCAGCAGGACTTTCATTGACTTAACCAGTCTTGAACGTCTTGCTGATCTAAGACACAAAATTGCCATCCCAAAACCAAAGCAACCAGATGTTGGCTCTGGTATTTTGAATTTTGAAACAGGTGTGCTGCAATGGATTGCTTCTTTGAAGCAAGTCTGTCTTGGGATGATTGACCCAGCTGCTTCTGATCAGCTCTGGTCACAGTTCAGACTATGGGTACGTGCTGAAGCCCTCAAGTTGCAGGATATCAACTATGAGCAGGCACAACAGAACTTCAGCAAGCTGCTGAAGGAAGTTGAAAGTCAGCTGCCTCAGGAAGTTGTGCTCCCTCTGGACTCTGAACCTTGGTCTGAGAAACAGCAAGCTGAAAAGGTGCAACCATCAGAAGAAGACAAGACCATTCAGGCTGAAAGTCAAGCAGAGGATGTCGCTGCCTTGGACAGGCAGACTCTGGAAGAACTAAGGCTGAATGACTTGCGTCTACAGCAGCGGATGGAAGAAAATGATCAGAAGATGAAAGCAAGAATGGATGTGCAGGACAGCAAGATTGACTTTGTTGTCAGCATGGTGCAGAAGCAAAGTGAAACTTCTGAAAAGATTCAAGCGATGCTGGAGAGC
Source organism: Vicia faba (assembly GCA_948472305.1). Lineage (NCBI taxonomy): Eukaryota > Viridiplantae > Streptophyta > Magnoliopsida > Fabales > Fabaceae > Vicia > Vicia faba. The sequence continues at coordinate 707,664,943 of OX451740.1, forward strand.
CTGTTCACACGCTTGCCTCCTCAACCTTAAATATTTTTCATGCATGACCTTTTTCATGATTTCTTCATTTTCTGATGTACTGTTTTGACTATGTTTTGTAATATTTTCTTGCTCTGATTCTGAACTATCTTAATATAATTTGTTTTTCTGATCTTAATTGTTTTAGCACATCACCAACACTTTTTGATTGCTGACAAAAAGGGGGAGAACAAGAATGATATTTAAATCAATAACGGCTAACTAGACAGAAATTCTCAAACATTCTAACTTTATTACTTGAAATGTTTTTTCTGTTTTGTTTAAAGTCTACAGGCACAAGGAAGCTCCTGGACACTCTGAAGACTAGAATCAATGTTGCTCTGATCAATATGAAGTTCTGATCGTCTTAATACTCTGATCCAAAGCAAAGCTCTGACAAGAAAAGCTCTGAAGCTCTGCTCTCTGATAAGTCAAAGACTCTGATAATCTGATGTTCAAAGAAAGAAAAAGATCTGATCCTGAAGAACACGTATAATCAAAGGGAAGTAATCAACTCAGGGGGAGTATCTCTTAACTCTGACTTCTCCGTACTTCTTAACTCTGATACCTTTTCACGTTATTTTTCATTTAAAATATCTGGTTTTTGTCATCATCAAAAAGGGGGAGATTGTTAGAACAATGTTTGAATCTACTACCCTATATTTAAGTTTTGATGATAACAAAGTGAAAAGATATAGTATTTATAAGTTTCATGAATGAACTATCTGCTGCCTAAAATTATTATGATCTGACTTGCAGATACGCTGATTGAAATAAGCAAGATCACATTTATTCAGCATTAGAATTTGATTTCATACACCAGCATCAGAAGTTGCTACATCAGAACGTCAAGATCAGATGATCAACTCACGTACATGCTGAAGCTTGATGAACAAGACTGCGCTCAAACACTCTGATACAGAAACACAATAGTTCATCAGCAGCGAAGCAGAATCAGAATGAGCCAAGCCAGAACGTGCATTAAAGAAGCAACGGTACTGTGCATTGAACGCTAATTAATTCCAACGGCCTCATTCCAGACAAGATCTGCTCAAAAAGGAAAGCTTGTTATTAGCATTGAATCAAGAATATTGCATTCAATGTTCATCTTCTCAAGTGCTATATAAACAAGGCTTTGAAGATTATAATGGCTAATGCTCTCCAAATCTCTACACGCACAAAGCTGAACCATAATCTTCGTTCTACCAGTTTTGCTAAACCACATACTCTGATATTCCATTACTGTTTAGCAATCTAGTTTTTAAGCTTCAATTTGTGTATACATCACAGTTGTGATAAAGTTTTGTAGAAAACATCCACACACATTGTTTTATACCTTTGTAAGTAAGTGTTGCCTTGACAAACCGGGTTGTGGTTTGAATCAAGAAGGCTTTAGCAGTTGTTAAAGCAGTCTGTAATATTCAGTTGAATATAGTGAATTAAGACCTCGTTGGAGAGAGGCGAAATCACCTTGACGGGTGGACTGGAGTAGTTTGAGATCAAACGAACCAGGATAAAAATATCTTGTAAATTGCTTTAGATTTCAGTTTTACAATTCAACCCCCCCTTCTTGTGTTTTTCACCCCTTCAGAAACCTTTGCAATGATCCATGTTTGGATGTATACAAAGGTGTACTTGTCTTTTGAAAAGTTTTCAATGTTTTTGAAAGTTGTTTTGAAAGTGTGTTGTGATGTGTGGTTTTGAAAAAATAGGCAAGTGTGTTTTTGCAAGTTTGATTCAAGTAACTAAGAGTTTGTCTACTCCTAAATTTACTCAAAGGTTTTTCCTATGTTTTAAACCCTTTTAACAATTTTGTTCCACCATTGTATTTGGTGGACAATCTTGTGTTAGGATGTTAACGGGACAGGCGCGGGTCATCGTTTTAGACCATGATTGCAATGATGCCAAGTGTCTTTGGGCAATTTTTCCTTTAAGGGACTTGATCATTTTTAGGCAACTTTTGAAAGGGTCATCGAGGGACTATGATCATTTGAATTGTTTTTGTTTTTCCAAAGACACTCAACATGCAACATGGCCCATTATTGAAGGCAACAAGTGGAGTAACCCTAAGGGTGTAAGTGTGAATTGTGTTGTTCATTTTCATGCTTTGTTATCTTTGAATTAGGTCAAGCTATTTGTCATTAGATTTGCATACAAACCCTAAGTCTATCATGGCATATTTAGAAAGCTTTTAAAGTGCGGAATTAAAAGTCCTAAATTATTACACAATGATCATGGGGAAGGGGATACAAATGTTCAAATGGGGATGAGACTTCATAGGAGAGTAGTGTCCAATATTTACAACCAAATCAAATTGCGCAAATGTAAATGTAAAGATGTATAAGAATAAAGCAATATGTATATGTAAATATTTTTGTGTAAGTGTATGTTTTATTCACAAGTGAAATAAAAATAAAAAAAAAGGGATTAATTTTGGATATTTTCATGTTTAGGGCAAAAACCCTAATTTTTGTAAATAATGGTATTTATTATTTAATACATACAATATTTATTAATTATATACAAAAAATAAATAAAAAGGAAGTATATTGTAAAAAAGTGACTTTTGAGGTCAAATATTAATAAAAATAAAATGTATTATTTTTATGTTTTATCCTAAATATTCTAATAAATATATAAGTATTTGTATTATATACTAAATATATTAAATATGTACAAAAATAAAATATTAATTATTTTACAAAAAAAAAGTATATTTTTTAGAAAATGTTTTCAAAAGATAAAATAAAATAAAATCAGAAAATAAAATGTATTTGGTATTATCTTTGTATTTTGTTAAACAAAAAGTATTATGTTTATTTATATGTATAAGTCTAAATAAAGCAAATAAATTCAAAATAAATGAAAAAATGAATGGAAAAATATTTTTAATGTTTTTTATATTTTGACAAAAAATAACAAGTCAGAAACAAAAAGAAAAAATCAAAAATGATAAAAATAACACACAATGGGCCAAGGGAGGTGTATGTGAAAAATGAAGGTGCAAACAGAAAAAACAAGTTAGGCCCAGCCCAAGGCAAGCTTCTTCAACCTCCAGCCACTTTTGTTTCAAAAAACGCGCGTTTCCTTGCTTGATTCAAATATCCTGATTCTTTGATTTTTAGCACAAACTTATAACACAAAAATGTCAAGCATCAAACCACGAATCCATACATACCAAGAACTTGATCTAACTCTCAGAAATGAGATAGAATTTCTTCTCCCCGAATTCTTGACCTAACTTTTTCCTAATGTTCAGGTTCAAAATTCTCTTAACACACACAATATAAATGAAAAGTGAGAATACAGGTAGCTTCAGGGCCATGAGTAGGACATAACTTCTTCACAAACCTAAGCCTAAATATGCTTGGATAGAGAGATAGAAGTTCAAAAACTTACCTGTTCAGCTTGAATCGTGTATGACAATGGAGGTACTTTCAATGCAATGTGAGGACTTGTATAGCTTGCTTGAGGTTCAGTGATGCTTCTCCAATGCTTGGTGTGCTTTGAATCTTGCATTATCAAGCTACAGAAGTCAACCTGCAAGAGAGAAAAGTGAAAATGGCAAACTTGGTTAGAGGTGTTACAGTCTATTTTCAAGGCTTGGGGTAGTTTGTATGGATGTTATGGAAGGTGTTTGAAGTGGTTTGGATGAAAATGCACGATGGAAATGAACTGGCCAAGTCAATCTGCAACAGGGACTCTGTTTTGTAGAAAAAATAGGCTTTGATGGATGAGGAGGTATTGAAGGTGATAGGCTCGTGTTTCAGCTCAGTTATGATGTTTGGAATGTGCTCAATAAGTTTTCTTAGGCTTGTTGTTGCAGCAATGTGAGTTGTGGTTAGTTATGCAAGTTTTCTTCTTTTCTAAGTCAAAAAATGCCAAGTCCTATTACAGGCTCCTCTAGGCCCCTCAAATATGCTGCAAAGTTTTCTCTTGATCAGTGGGATATGTTCATGAATCTTGTGCCCAAAGATATGCATTGTACTTCTTGATTTGCAAACTTGACATAAAGCCATGCTTTACAAGAATGGATAAAGTGCTTTTTCTATTTATGGATTAAACTTCCATGTAATGACCAAATGAACAAAATAACCTCTTGGCACAATGGATTGGCATTTAATTATTGAGTAAGAAAAGGATTAGAGGCCTGTAACTAGCTTGTGCAAGCTGACTTGAAAAATTGAAAAGTGTATGAACATGAAAATGGCTCATGAACAAAGTGACTTTTGCCCATATTGACAAATTCGATTCTCCCTAACCACAAGGGTGTTTGAGAAGTTCTTAGACAATTTGGAAAGCTTGGAATGTGTACTACAATCCATCTTTGTAATGCAAGTTGAAATTCCAAGTGGAAGCATGTGAAAAGTGGCCATGAAGTTAGGCAAAAATCCTGCCTAGAATAGGTCAAAAAAATTTCTAAGTTAAGAATGTTTTGCACCCTTGTTCCAAAAATCATAACTTAAGCTACAAGCTTCTTTTGAGGAAACTTTGTGAATCAAAGTTGTAGATTTTGCAATGGACTAAACTTTCATGTTTTGAGTTTTGCTTGAATCCAAATGCATCTTGATGAAAAAATGGGACAAAGTTAGGGAAAAAATTAGGAAATTTCATAACTTCGAAAATTTCTAAGTTATGAAATTTCTTCATTTCAAACCCTAATTTGTGATTTTTGATTTCTTGGTGAACAAGTTTCATAATTTGACATGTCTTCATGAAAAATGAATCTTGACACTTGATTTTGACCAAAAAGTCAAAGTTTGACTTTTTAGTATACAGTCAAATTTGATCAATTGACTGGAAAATTCATCTGTCAATCTTATGCATTTGGGATCTTTTGAACTTGTTAAATATGTAAAGACCATTTCATTGAGTCCTTGAGTCCATATGAGAGCTTGGTTTGCCATTGGCTAGGTCAAACAGTCAAAAATTGCCTTTGTGCAGTCAAAACCCTAAAAATGACCATTTTGCCCTTTTGGTGATCTGATCAAATTTCTTGTGGAATTGTGATCCAAACTTGATCAAATGGTCCATATGAGTTCATAATGTTGATGTGGGTCAAAAATCATGAAGTTTGACTGTCAATTGACCACAGTTGACTTTTTCCCCAATACAGCTGATTTCTAGGTCAACTATCCAATTGACTGGGCAAAGATTGGAATCAAGGCTTAAAACTTGGTATAGATAAACTTGTGAGTCCAACATGAAGCATGAAAGTCATTTTGGGCATTTTAGGTCAAAACATCTTTGTGCAAACTCAAACCCTAATTTGGGTCAACAGTGCAAGGAGGAGTCTTGAGTAGAGTAAACTCTAACTTGATCTTGAGCTCCAAGGGTCTTGTGGTGAGAAAATATTGATGAAATGGGAGGGAAAATTTTGGGGTACAATAGTTTCCCCTGTTCAATCTTCTTAGACCTGAGGATGTAGATTGGCTTGCGTGCCTTTCGTGATCCGAGGGTGGAAGATGATTGAACACTAGAGTGCCCAGAAATTTGCACTCGCATAGTAGAGTGTCAACAATGTGATGGCGGGAATGGGCTTATAGATTCCATTTGGAGAGATCGTGGATAGGAGGATGGGCTTATAGATGCCATCTGGAGACGTGACAGAACCTTGTCGGGAATGGGCTTATAGATGCCATTTGGAGGTGTTGATCGCGTAAGAGATTCCTTAGCAAGAACTTGCGTACCTTGAGAAAGGAAGATGGTTTCCTGGCCTGTTACAGGTGTTGGTCTTCAAACTCTTCATGCAGATATGCCCTGGCTAGGTACAGGTATCGAATCTACAATTAGTTGCTCACAGATGTGCCCTGGCTAGATACAGGAATCGAATTCGGAACTTCAAGAGGTTGTTTGCAGACGTGCCCTGGATGGATACAGGTATCGAATCTCTAAACTAATGCTCACAGATATGCCCTGGCTGGATACGGGAATCGAATCTGAAATTGGTCGTCTACAGATATGCCCTGGCTGGATACAGGTGTCGAATCTGGAATTGTTGTCTACAGATATGCCCTGGCTGGATACAGGTGTCGAATCTGGAATTGTCGTCTACAGATATGCCCTGGCTGGATACAGGCGTCGAATCTGGAATTGTTGTCTACAGATATGCCCTGGCTGGATACAGGTATCGAATCTGGAATTATCGTCTACAGATATGCCCTGGCTGGATACAGGCGTCGAATCTGAAATTGTCGTCTACAGATATGCCCTGGCTGGATACAGGCGTCGAATCTGGAATTGTTGTCTACAGATATGCCCTGGCTGGATACAGGTATCGAATCTGGAATTTGCAAAAGGTTGGTAGAGATAGCTATCCTGGCTGGATACAGGTGTAAACCTCTGACCTGAGAATGAAAGATAATTTCCTGGCCTGTTACAGGGGTTGATCTTCAAACTCTTCATGCAGATATGCCCTGGCTAGATACAGGTACCGAATCTACAATCAATCGCTCACAGATATGCCCTGGCTAGATACAGGTATCGAATCTGGAATTGCGATAGTTGATAATAATCATCTTTGGATTGACTTTTCCTGTTCAGGCAAAACATTAGTTGTATGTAATGTCATGATGATGTCATGATGTTCTCAAAATAAACGAGATCGTGTGATATGATGTGTATATGCATGTGTCATGGTGTATGATAATGTGAAATGTCTATGAATGTATTTTCGACTAGGAAAATAAATCCTTGACGACTGCCGGGAGTTTGTGGAATCCTGGGCTGATGTTGAAGAGTAGAGTTCTTCGCTTCCGCTGGGGATGATGGTTGCAAGAATAAACCGGTAGGAGAAGATGACTCCGTTGGGGAATAAACTTGTTGGAGAGATTACTCTGCGGGGAGATACTTCGCTGAGATTTTGATGAGTGCTCCGCTGGGGATTCCACTGATAAGTTATGCTGGGGAATTTGATGAACTCCGCTGGAATAGGAAGAACTTCGCCGAGGACAAACTTTCCGTGGTAATTAGCTGAGGATAACCCAGTTATACCCTGGTGGGGCAATAACCTTTGAATAAAGTCGGGGAGACGCGCTCGTACTCTGCAGGGGATAAGCTTCTAGAGTCTACTGGGGATAAGCTTCTGGACCTGCTGGGGATATGGATTCCACTCTCCTGGGGAAACTTTGGATTGTACAGGGGAATGGTTCCACTGGGGTGTCTGTATTCCGCTGGGGAACAATCTTATACTAAGACTGCCGGGGATGCTTGTTGAGGAATGTCTATACTCCGTTGGGGAATGTTGAGATCTTCTGGGGATACCCAACTTCCTTAAGGCTGACAGTAGACTAACTCTGCTTGAGGAGAGTATCGCTGACTTGCTAGGGGACCAAAGTGCCTTTTCGGGGCTGACGGGAGACCAAATCTGTCTGGGGAGAGTATTGCTGAATCTTGTCTTACTCTGTGGGGAGTTGAGGTAACTTGGTTACATTCTTCATCCAAACTTACCTTGGTACCTCGGTGGACAAAGCAACTCGATCGCTTAGACAATTCTAAATTGCCCCTGCTTCTGATGTCATCTGTAATTAGTCCTTTGTTTCGCATGCAAATATTCATGATTAGCAATTAATGTCAAATGCATATATCAAAAACGAACATTGGACGTTCTTTGCAAAACAAAACAGAAAAAGGAAAAACGATGGGTAATTTGTCTGAAAAAATGAGACTTGTATTGATTTTGAAATTTGCCTGTAAATAGGCGTTTTATGTACAGGAGGCTGACGTCCTAGTAAGAGAATGTCGCCGAGCAAAATAGAGTTTATACAATTTTGTGAAAAGGAAACAAAACAGTTATGTGAAAAATAATCCCACTGGGTTTCAACTCTGCTATCGCCTTTATGTCTTCAAGCGTCCCATTGCTTTGCTGCTTAGTTGAAGATGAAGCTGATTGATTTGGAGTCATCCGAGCCCGATAGTTGATGCCGAATTCTGGATGCAAGGTGATCCAATGAGACATAGTATTACGCTTTATCCCTAACTTTTGCCTGGACCGCCCTTTCGGGTTTTCAGTCCACCGGGATACCCGTTTTTGCTCAAGCCGCCTTTTCAGGTTTTCGACTTGCCGGGTGTACAGATTTTTTTTCATATTTCATCCCTTATTTTTGCCCGAACCCTTTTGGTTCGCCGGGAAGCCCTTATTTTTACCTAGGTGTTTCAACCTAACGGGTCCTTAATTCATGCGTAGTATCTTTTTACTATGTCTGCATTGGCGGGGTGAGGAAGGTCGTCACCATCCATGGTGGTTAGAATCATAGCTCCTCCTGAGAAGATATGTTTAACCACAAATGGCCCTTCGTACGTAGGGGTCCATTTGCCCCTGGGATCACTTTGAGGAAGAATGATGTGCTTGATTACCAGTTCTCCGACTTGATACTCTTGTCGTCTGACCTTCTTGTTAAATGCCCTGATCATCCGTTTTTGGTACGTCTGACCATGACAAATAGCAGTGAGTCTCTTTTCGTCGATTAGGTTTAATTGATCAAGCCGAGTCTGGATCCAGTCATCTTCGCTCAAACCTGCATCTTTCATTATCCGGAGAGATGGTATCTGGACTTCAATAGGCAAGACTGCCTCCATGCCATAGACCAAGGAAAAGGGAGTTGCCCCTGTTGACGTCCGTGCTGAGGTACGGTACCCATGAAGAGCAAACGGTAACATTTCGTGCCAATCTTTGTAGGTCACTGTCATCTTCTGCATAATCTTCTTGATGTTCTTATTAGCTGCTTCTACAGCCCCATTCATATTCGGCCGGTAGGGAGAAGAGTTGTGGTGGTGTATCTTGAATTGCTCGCAGAGCTCAGTGATCATCTTGTTGTTAAGATTGGTACCATTATCCGTAATGATCCTCTCAGGTACACCATATCGACAGATCAGGTTGTGCCGAATGAACCGTGCCACGACGTTCTTGGTTACGGTAGCGTAGGAAGCTGCTTCAACCCACTTTGTGAAGTAATCAATCGCTACCAAGATGAAGCGGTTCCCGTTAGATGCCGTAGGTCAGATCTCGCCGATCATATCAATGCCCCACATTGCAAAAGGCCAAGGTGCTGTTGAAACAACCGGCTGAAAATCATCAAAACAATGAAGTCGCCATCGAACGTCTTTCATCCCACATGTAGGGAAAGGTGAACATCGAGAAAACCTGATGAGGGAGAAGTCACGGTCTTGCGACCGAGAGATCGGGTAAGGGAGTCTGTTACGCGAGGGGAAGGTATTAGCACCCCACACGCCCGTAGTATTCTACGGTATCCACTCTTGTTATCTATCTTATGGGTGTGTTTAATCTATGCTTACTGTTTATTATACTACTGGAGGGAAAATGCATGCAAAAGAAAGGAGAAAAGAATGTAGGGAAAATAAAATTATGCTCGCTTGGGCCCTACCCCAATGCCTACGTATCCGTTTTGAGGAATCAGAGCTACCGTAGTTCGGCTCATATGTTTTTGTTTGTTTGTGTTTTTTTATGGACGAAGTTAATTCCGCCTTCTGCCGCAACTCGACCTTTAGAGACTTATGCGTTGGCACAGAAGTAAATTAATCATGTCCTTACCTGAAAAAGGTTTTAAAGAATAGTGCTCGAGCGCACAAAAGATTTGAGTTTGTTTTGTATTTTGTCTTTTTGTTGTAGATGATGACTGATTGACCTCAAGAGAGAGATATTAGCCATTTTTCTACTTAGCCATGAAAGGAGTTTTTGAGAATTGAACCACACCTATGCTTGAGATGGAGAACAATAAGATCGAGAAGAGACCCGCTTATCATTTCCCGTACTAAGCAATAGCATGATTCGAATCATTGGTTTTAAAGTATTTTGAGTTTTGAAAGAAAGAGAAGTTTTTGTTTTAAGTGCGAATGTAAAAGGGAAAGAAAAGTCAGAAGGAGACTAGCTTACTTCTAAACCTAATGTTATTATGTATTGTTAGACCTAAAGTTATAATGAATGAGGGAATTCTACCTAATGTTAGCACGCATATGGTTTGCGATAAAGTACTGAAATAAAGGATAAAATAGAGTTGTGACGATACCGAACGGAGAAGGTCCGTTGCCTCTTCAAAATTGTGCAAGCGGTAAGGAAATTCTATCAAAGTTCCCTTGGGGAAGTGATTGAAGAATTAACCCCGAGTATTCCACACTTCCAGTTATGTCGACGCTACAAAAAGTCTCAACTAGAAAATGGCAATAAAATGATTATCGAATATGAAAAATAAAATAGAAAAAATTCTAATCGAAATTCTAAAAAGAAATTCTATTCTAAAATATTCTATTATTTTGTATCATTTTATTATCAATTGAGAGAAAAATTAAACTAGAAGAAAAACTAAAATAATAAAAAAGGAAAAATTAGAAGAGTCAGGGGGTACAAACTGAATTCAGGGTATGCTGCAAGCAAAAATTAAAATGGCACCAGGCCCAACAAGAGTGAGTCCAATAAGCATTTTTAACATTTTATTTATTATTTACTTAGTTATAATTATTATTAATTTAGAATAAAAAATATAAAGTAACAAAACAATTAAACTAAATGGAGAAAAAAAAAGCATATGAAATTAGGAAGGGAATTTAGGGTTAGAATGAAAATGTTTCGTCCTTCTTCTCAAACAGAACAGCGGCGCTACCTTCCCTTTTTGCCGCCATCTTCTTCTTCCGCTTCGGCGATCTCCTCGCTTTGCTCCGTCTCATACCCTCGTCGATTCGGTGCCTCCGTGTGCTTCCGTTCATTCATCTTCTTTCATTTTGCGGTCCGCCTACACTCGTCGGAAACTCGATTCGCGACCATCAACCGCCTTGTCCGATTTCTGCGTATTCCCTCCTCCTTCTGATTTCTTCTGCTTTTGCATTTTGCTGTTGTTCTTGTGCGTGTTGTTGTGATGTTACCGTGATGTTGCTACGTTGAACATTGGTGATTGAAATTGTTGTGCACATTGATATTGTGATGATGCGTTGATGTTGTAGGTTGATGTGAAGATGATGAAGTGCGTTGAAGATGTGCAGAGATGATGAAATGGAGAAGAACCAAATGAAGACTGAAACAAGATTTTTTGCAGGATTGTTGAAGATGAAGATTGGTATGATTCTTTTTTCTGTGTTGAAAATCGTATATCTTCCTATTCTGTCAATCTCCTTCTTTGGTTCGCGCTTATGTTGTGCTTCTGTGTTGTTGATTCTTATTGTTGTTATTATTTGCAGTAGCCGTTTCAGTCCTCTTAGGCAAAAGCACGGGGTTGATGTTAGGAAGAACACCGCCATGAGCAATGGTAACACCAGCAAGCAATTTCCCAAGCTCTTCATCATTCCTCACAGCTAATAATAAATGTCTTGGAGTAACTCTGTTCTTCTTGTTGTCACGTGCTGCATTTCCAGCCAACTCAAGTACCTCAGCAGGAAGATATTCAAGAACAGTGGCCAAGTAAACAGGAGCACTGGTACCAACACGCTGAGCATATCTACCTTTCTTCAAGAATCGACCAATTCTTCCGACTGGAAATTGAAGTCCGGCTTTGACAGATCTGGTGACTGACTTCTTCCTTGGTCCTCCTCCTTTCCTTCCTCTGGCCATTTTGCTGTTCGAATTCGCACACTAATTCTTGAAGAGAATTCGTTGTGTTGTAACAAAAAAGCGAGGGGCGAAGAGTGATAAAGATGGTGAGATGATGCGTGGATGAATGTGGATGAAGGTTCTGAAACTGGAAAAATGGTGAGAATTGTGGAGTGAAGATGAAGAAATGAAGGTTTGTACCGAGAAAGAGAGTGAAGGAATAGTTTCTGAGGTTTTTTTTTGGTGAGTTCTTGATCTCTCCTCTTTTGTGTTTTCCTGTGTTTGTGAAATAAAGAATAAATCTCCAAACTGAAAATCCCCTCTGCCCTCCTTTTTTTTATTTGTGATCCCCTCTATATGCTGGAAGTTTTGTTATTTATAAGCCATGAGTTGGTTATGTGGTTAGTTAATTATGTTAGGATAATTTTAGAAATTAGTGAGGTTGTTATAACAGTTTTGGTTGTTGTTAGTTATGCTGTTAGAAGTGGTTAGAAGGTTTGAGAGTTTGTTATGAATTGGTTATGGAAAGTTGGTTATAGTTAGAAGTTAGGAGAAAGTTAGTTATGAATTATGGTGCAGTAAGTTACTGTGTTATAAAATTTATGTGCAGGGCTGCCTTTATTTTTTTGGGTTACGGAATTGGTTTTGACAATTGGAAGTGTAGTGTATGCGGTTCAAGCTTATGACAGTTTATCCAATATTTTTGTAGGTTTGGTTCATATCAAGGCTATTGGGAAGCAAAGGCAAAAGGAAAACACCAAGATGCTATGAAGTTGGAACAAAGACGCATAACATGAAGTTTTGGAAGCTTGAAGTTCGAAACATGAAGAATGATTGAAAATTAGGATAGGTTTTGGTAAAAATGTATAGATGTTATGTATAATTGTAATGGAATTTGGATTTGTATGTATTTGAATAATTGTAATGGAATTTGGACTTGTATTTATTTGAATACGCATTGGAATGTATGTTGACTTTATTTCCACATAATGAAATGGTCTTTGTATGAATTCAAATAAATGGTATGAATCCAAAATATTTGCAAGGTAACCAAAAGAGACATGAATCTTGAATGAATCCAAGAGAGGCTATTTGGACAATATTTTGATGGTTGGATGAATATGATACATGCCTTTTCATACTTGTGGTTTGAATTCCAAGAAAAGCCACGCAAATATTTAAGAACTTTGATTTTCTCCAAATCCACTTCAATTATTAATGAATGAATCTTAATCAAACTACAGCTTCAGTGAATCCCTAATTCAATTCAATTCCTCAGTATAAACCAAACTTGTGTGTCAAGCAATAAGCATTTGAAATAATGACACCTTGATCACAATCAACATCTTGTACCATGTCCCGACTATATGAGCACTAGAATAACGACGTCTTGGACCCCTTCTCAATAGATGATAATGACTATGCCCTGAGGGATTCCTTGCAGATGAATATGAAAGATGAGACATGCGAATACCTTGATATGGAATGAACCTCAGGTAGAATGCTGACAAGCTCAAATATGAAAATGTATAAACCCTGATTTTTAGCTTCGTCTCATAAAACCTTGCAACTTGACATTGAGAAGAAAAGAATAGCCCCGTAGCTTGATGATGATAAGGTCCATGAAATGAAAACCTAGCTTCAAACAAATTATTAATGGAGAAATCAACCGAAACAAGCTTGTGCGAAGATGGGAGCCTTAAAGCCATACACCAGCCCTTATTCCTCGAAATCCATGATCTTATGCCAATTTATCAATCAATGATGCATGATGTGTTAGATGACCTAATGGAAATTATATATGAGAAAAGCGCGACAATGCATAAACCAGATAAAAGTAGAAGGGTAGGACAAATTTGGGGTATTACAGCTGCCCCTATTTAATCGTCTTAAACCTGAAAGTACGATTGGCACATGCCTTTCGGAAGTTCGAGGTTGAAGATGATTAAATATCAATGCCAAAAATTTGTCCTGGGGGAGAAAGAGTGTTTTCTTTATTTATTTATTTTGTGATCTGCCGGGGAAAAGAAATTTGTTTTTTCAATGAAGAGACAAAGATTGGACTTGTAACGTGGCTTGATGCAAATACAAGACAAATGGTTAGTATGAAAAGACAGCGGACGAGGTCTATGGGCGACCTGCGATCCTAAGGTGACACATGAGAGTGATTTGACGGAGAACCTAGCCAAAGGGCGATCTCAGGTTCTAAGACAAAGTATATGGAAGGAACCTAGCCAAGAGGCGATTTCAGGTTCGACGATGATTTGAGGGAGGAACCTAGCCAAGAGGCGATCTCAGGTTCGACGATGATTTTGAAGGAAGAACCTAGCCAAGAGGCGATCTCAGGTTCGACGATGATTTGAAGGAAGAACCTAGCCAAGAGGCGATCTCAGGTTCGAAGAAGGGAACATGGGTTATGATGATTGTTTAGATAAGCGACACGGACGAGCATCAAGAAAGTTTAAACACGAACGAGTGTTGAATCAATACGGACGAGTATTGAAAGAAGATACGGACGAGTATCCAAGGTTAAACACGGACGAGTGTTTGAATCAATACGGACGAGTATTGAAAGGAGATACGGACGAGTATCAAAGGTTAAACACGGACGAGTGTTTGATTCAATACGGACGAGTATTGAAAGAAGATACGGACGAGTATCAAAAGTTACACACGGACGAGTGTTTGATTCAATACGAACGAGTATCAAAAGGTTAAACACGGACGAGTGTTTGAATCAATACGGATGAGTATTGAAAGGAGATACAGGCGAGTATCAAAAGGTTAAACACGGACGAGTGTTCGATTCAATACGGACGAGTATTGAAAGGAGATACAGGCGAGTATCAAAAAGTATAAACACGGACGAGTGTTTGATTCAATACGGACGAGTATTGAAAGAAGATACGGACGAATATCAAAAGTTAAACACGGACGAGTGTTTGATTCAATACGGGCGAGTATTGAAAGAAGATACGGACGAGTATCAAAAAGTTACACACAGACGAGTGTTGGGTTCAATACGGACGAGTATTGAAAGAAGATACGGACGAGTATCAAAAGTATAAACACGGACGAGTGTTTGATTCAATACGGACGAGTATTGAAAGAAGATACGGACGAGTATCAAAAAGTATAAACACGGACGAGTGTTTGATTCAATACGGACGAGTATTGAAAGAAGATACAGGTGAGTGTCAAAGGTATAAACACGGACGAGTGTTTGAATCAATACGGACGAGTATTGGAAGAAGATACGGACGAGTATCAAAAAGTTAAACACGGACGAGTGTTTGAATAACTGACCCGGGTGGGTGTTTAGGAAACTTGACACATACGAGTGCTTAGGAATGGACAAAGACGAGTGTTTAGGGATGGACACGGACGGGTGTTTAGGGAACTGACTACCAGACAAGAACTGGGTTTAGAATGACAAAGTGTATTGATTTTGTTTGGCATTAAAAAGGTGAAGGTCACCGACTGGGGACTTTGGGCATGATATCCTTTTGTAGGGATGTATTGTTGTCCTTGAATAATTCAGGTCTTTCATGTAAGGTACCTGGTCTGGCTTATGCTTTGTATGCATGTTTGAATTTCTTTTGACGCAAAGATCCACTCTGATGGATCAGCTACGCGCTTTTGAGGATGCAATGATATGTAATGATAACTATGTGCAATGCGAAGAAATAAACTTCATGGGGATAAGAGAAAGCTTGCTGGGAACCACTGCTCATCACTGGGGATGTCAATATATATATCAATGTTGGAAGCCTGCAGTACCAAAGGTTGTTGGGGATCCTGATAAGAGTACACACTGGGGAGCTCTTGAAGACCGAAGATCGTTGATGACTCTTCTGGAGATTAAGTTGCCGATGAAACGAGTCTTCAAGTACGATGCTGGATTCTGAATCATACCGTTGGGAAGAGATAACCTGGCCAGACTTCCAAACATCCTGAACTGTTGGGGGAGTGATAGAAGTGAATATGCCGAAGAATGGATATTGAACACCCTGTGAATCTATGGTTACATGTCCCAAGTTTACGCATACTGGGGAATTGTCTCTTGAATCACTTGGGGGATAAGAGATGGACACTCACGAGTGCCCCGGTTTAGCTCTGTGAATGCCCCGGTTCAGCTCTACAAATGCCCCGGTTTAGATTCATTGGGGATGTTCTTGATTAGCTCCACTGAGGATGCACTTACGCGTGCTGAGTCAAAAGACGATTCTGAACTTTCTAAATGCACTTGGGGAATCAGATTTGAAATCATCTGTAGTAGATGGAGGCAGTTTCATGTGTTGGCTGAGTCAGGGTGACTGTCATGATGCTTTCAGCTGATTGTAGTATTGTGCAACATAATTGACTCGAGCAACTAAGTACGGATGAGGAATGCCCCTGTCTGGAGGGTATCTGGGAAGATCTAGGTTGAATAGAAGACCAGAAGATTCGTGACACAATATGATATGAGGTGGCCTGCCCCAATGTATTGAGCCACGAAATAAACTTCTCTTGATTACAACTTTCTTGGAGAGATTTGTCGAATCTCGACGTAACTGATCTAGGTTGACTGAATTCTAAATAGATTCTTCAATGTGATAACCTCTGATTGATTGAGCTCAAAGAGATTTATCGACGTGATAGCCTCTGATTGATCGAGCTCTGAGGGAATGCCCCAGATTTGGCTGAATTTGGGGAGATCGACTCTCGACTTGATTGCCCCAGATTGGCTGAACTTGGAGAGATCGACTCTCGACTTGACTGCCCAAGATTGATGGAATCTGCTAGCTTTATCCCTGAGGGGTACTCAAGCTGTGAAGCACCAAGATGATTTCTCTTGACAGAATCACCGGTCAACATGCTACTGGATAAGTCACTTCTCTTGTGGCAGCTGACTCTTGCTTCAACAGGGTATTCAAGCCTCTCTTCTCTGACAAGATTGAGATCTTTACCAATTGTTCATTGTGTAAACTTACTTGATGTCGATCAGTTGTTTTGTATGCAGAAGAATGTTTATTATGAGAATGATAATTCTAATGCAACATGTATGTAAGTCTTGAAGTTTGAAAAAACTTTGAATGAAATGACGTCATAACTCTGTTGTGAACGAGTCACTAGCTAGAGAGAAATATTTGCAAATTCTTTTTTATGAAAGATAATGCAAGCATATGATGCCAAAACAGATATCCAAACATACCTCTTAGGAGTCAGTTAAACGCTATCTCGTTGTAGCACGCTTTCAAATTGACCCATGCTTCAGTTAGGACTTTTATGGGTTGTAACGTGGCCTGGTTCACGGTTTTTAGAAAAAGGATTTAAGGCTCAAAATTATTTGGTGCCCACCCATTCTCCATGATGTTCTCCATTCCTACGTTCAGTTGACCTGGTACAAGCATTCGTCTCTCGAGAAGAGTTTGCAATAATTGAGGAATCACTGTGGTTTCTTGGACACGGCAGTCACTTCACCTGATTTTGGTGTCTGATCAGACGACTTTGTTCTTTGATGAGGATTTTCATTGGTAATCCTTTTCTCGCCCTTTAGGCTTTTCAATTTCTTTCTTGCTTTCCCTAGATTTTGCCTGGACAAATTCTTTTGAATTTCGATTTGGAAGTCCAGCGGGATGCCCCAATTTTTTCCTAAGTGACTTGTTTTCAAGTTTCGACTTGGCGGGGATTTTTGTTTCTTTCTTTTTCGTATTTTTTCATTTTGAACAAGTCGTTGATCTTTGCGTTGTTTTTGATTTGTCGGAAGTGATCGTGACTGCCTGAGTCTTTAGTATCGTCATTTGTTGACCTCCTGATGTGCGAGAGATACCCATTGGGATATAGTCAATAGACGCACATTGTTGTTAGATGAGGATTAACCTTTATGGTTTTGACTTTCCTCGACTTTTGATGGATAACCATTGTTGTATCCTTGGATGCACACTCTTGATGAGTTCTGAATGCTTGATCAGATTAGCTGAACACTACCCGCCCCAGGGTTGAAATGAGGGTTTTTTCTGAACAGAAAGGAAACTCCTACTTCGAAGGCTCAGAGGGGTTGGCGAGGGTCTATCTCCCTTATTTCCCCGGTGTTTGGGGATTGAAACAAGGCCTGTATATCGTCAGCAGGGTCTTACTCAAAAGCGTACCAACCAGAGATTTTGCATTTTCAGATTGTCGTCATCCTCCTTTGAATCTTTACCTAAGCATAAGACTAGGAAATATGGCATCAATATGTAAGTAAAACATTTGAAGAGTGATAACGAATGGACGAGTAAAAATGAAATGAACACTTCAAGACAAGCATATTTATTGCATTAAGATTTTCGTTCAAAAATAGACAAGTTTCTATATACAAGCAATGTTTAAACAAACAAGCAAGAATGCAAATGAAAATGCAGTAAAGAAACCAATGGTTGCCATTGTTGAGGAGACTTGACTCCGTATGGACTTGCTGATCTTGAAGACTTTCTGTAGCCTTGCTGCTTGAGTGCGAGAGAATTCCCTTTCAGATCTGATGTGAGCGTGACAGTCTCTGAATTGATCCAGTCTTGGACTTGGTCTCTGGATGACATACCTTCTTCAATCGATTGACCAGGTGCCCCAGTATAATATGCATCACCAAGCATATCATGTCTTAAAGAAATGATAGACATCATCATCAGAGTTTCCATGACCTGGCTTATCTGACTCTTTAATCCATTATCTTCATGCTTGAAGAAGTTTCTGACTACGAGCCAAAGCTTGCATGTACCACTCGGAGTTATTCCATGACTGATCTCTGAGCATGTGCGGTGAGAAATCAAGTTGAATCTTTGAAGATAACCCCAGGTCTGAATAATAATCCCCAATCTCCAGGTACCTGTCATGAATGCATGAATATGCATGGGGTGCATGAATGGATGCCATGTCATGTCTTGTCATTTCCAAGGAATTTGCGTGCTTTGATTTTGTTTTTGCGCAAGTAAGGGATGGAAGAATTTTGGCACAAGACTTGCAAATATGATTCCTTGATAATAACAGAACATGTATGTTAAGCATGCAGTTAGCCATGTTATGTATGCAAAGGCATGAGATCAAAGAGGATCATGGTTCCATCATTCCTGAATAAGGTTGCTGCACTGCTCTGGATCATGTGAGTATCATCAGATCAGAGGTCCGACATAACTTCTGCATATAATAACCAAGGGCCATGTGGATCTCCCATTGTACGGGGTCGAGGCTTTTGGAACATCGGATACTGTTGAGAATTTTCTGAATATGCTGGGAATACCAAGATTGAAGGCTTGAATGAACCTCCAGGTAAACAAGTCAGGAACTCAGAAAATAAATCTGAGAACCGTACGGTCACCAACAAGATATAGCATCTGCATAAAGTCATAACAGAAATCCAGAATATAGCCATCAGAACCAGTAGTCATTGGTCTGAGCATAGTCACCATCTGTACATGAATAACCATCTGAACACAGTCACCATCTGTACCTGTAATAATGATTCCCTTCCCACTCACGGGTGAAAACTAGGTCAGGGTAAGACAATGGTAACTCGAAAATCACGGGTCCGCCTGAAAGTGCTATGGGCTTACCCACAGACGTGGGTGCCGATAGTAATTCATTTGAACCTCATTCGAGCGTGGTATATGACATGACTGCACTAATCGGACCACGTCCTATAACCGTCATGCCCCCACTCTATTCCTAGGTGTCCTAGTGCACTCTGCCCTGGGTACTGGGCCTTTTACCTCAATAGTGACATCCCCACCCAACATAGAGAACAGAGTCCAGCATAATAGATAACAAATATGGAAAGCCATAAAATGCAATGCAAACTTATGCTCAGATAAACATGTACAAATGAGTAAACTGAAAGTATAAAAATAAACACCCTAAGGAAAGAAAACAAGAGCTAGGAGCGACTCCGGGATGGACCAGCATTTGGTCGACCTTTCCTCAGTGAAGTCGCCAGCTAAAACAACCGGCTGAAAATCATCAAAACAATGAAGTCGCCATCGAACGTCTTTCATCCCACATGTAGGGAAAGGTGAACATCGAGAAAACCTGATGAGGGAGAAGTCACGGTCTTGTGACCGAGAGATCGGGTAAGGGAGTCTGTTACGCGAGGGGAAGGTATTAGCACCCCACACGCTCGTAGTACTCTACGGTATCCACTCTTGTTATCTATCTTATGGGTGTGTTTAATCTATGCTTACTGTTTATTATACTACTGGAGGGAAAATGCATGCAAAAGAAAGGAGAAAAGAATGTAGGGAAAATAAAATTGTGCTCGCTTGGGCCCTACCCCAATGCCTACGTATCCGTTTTGAGGAATCAGAGCTACCGTAGTTCGGCTCATATGTTTTTGTTTGTTTGTGTTTTTTTATGGACGAAGTTAATTCCGCCTTCTTCCGCAGCTCGACCTTTAGAGACTTATGCGTTGGCACAGAAGTAAATTAATCATGTCCTTACCTGAAAAAGGTTTTAAAGAATAGTGCTCGAGCGCACAAAAGGTTTGAGTTTGTTTTGTATTTTGTCTTTTTGTTGTAGATGATGACTGATTGACCTCAAGAGAGAGATATTAGCCATTTTTCTACTTAGCCATGAAAGGAGTTTTTGAGAATTGAACCACACCTATGCTTGAGATGGAGAACAATAAGATCGAGAAGAGACCCGCTTATCATTTCCCGTACTAAGCAATAGCATGATTCGAATCATTGGTTTTAAAGTATTTTGAGTTTTGAAAGAAAGAGAAGTTTTTGTTTTAAGTGCGAATGTAAAAGGGAAAGAAAAGTCAGAAGGAGACTAGCTTACTTCTAAACCTAATGTTATTATTTATTATTAGACCTAAAGTTAGAATGAATGAGGGAATTCTACCTAATGTCAGCACGCATATGGTTTGCGATAAAGTACTGAAATAAAGGATAAAATAGAGTTGTGACGATACCGAACGGAGAAGGTCCGTTGCCTCTTCAAAATTGTGCAAGCGGTAAGGAAATTCTATCAAAGTTCCCTTGGGGAAGTGATTGAAGAATTAACCCCGAGTATTCCACACTGCCAGAGTTATGTCGACGCTACAAAAAGTCTCGACTAGAAAATGGCAATAAAATGATTATCGAATATGAAAAATAAAATAGAAAAAATTCTAATCGAAATTCTAAAAAGAAATTCTATTCTAAAATATTCTATTATTTTGTATCATTTTATTATCAATTGAGAGAAAAATTAAACTAGAAGAAAAACTAAAATAATAAAAAAGGAAAAATTAGAAGAGTCAGGGGGTACAAACTGAATTCAGGGTATGCTGCAAGCAAAAATTAAAATGGCACCAGGCCCAACAAGAGTGAGTCCAATAAGCATTTTTAACATTTTATTTATTATTTACTTAGTTATAATTATTATTAATTTAGAATAAAAAATATAAAGTAACAAAACAATTAAACTAAATGGAGAAAAAAAAAAGCATATGAAATTAGGAAGGGAATTTAGGGTTAGAATGAAAATGTTTCGTCCTTCTTCTCAAACAGAACAGCGGCACTACCTTCCCTTTCTGCCGCCGTCTTCTTCTTCCGCTCCGGCGATCTCCTCGCTTTGCTCCGTCTCATACCCTCGTCGATTCGGTGCCTCCGTGTGCTTCCGTTCATTCATCTTCTTTCATTTTGCGGTCCGCCTACACTCGCCAGAAACTCGATTCGCGACCATCAACCGCCTTGTCCGATTTCTGCGTATTCTCTCCTCCTTCTGATTTCTTCTGCTTTTGCATTTTGCTGTTGTTCTTGTGCGTGTTGTTGTGATGTTACCGTGATGTTGCTACGTTGAACATTGGTGATTGAAATTGTTGTGCACATTGATATTGTGATGATGCGTTGATGTTGTAGGTTGATGTGAAGATGATGAAGTGCGTTGAAGATGTGCAGAGATGATGAAATGGAGAAGAACCAAATGAAGACTGAAACAAGATTTTTTGCAGGATTGTTGAAGATGAAGATTGGTATGATTCTTTTTTCTGTGTTGAAAATCGTATATCTTCCTATTCTGTCAATCTCCTTCTTTGGTTCGCGCTTATGCTGTGCTTCTGTGTTATTGATTCCTATTGTTGTTATTATTTGCAGTAGCCGTTTCAGTCCTCTTAGGCAAAAGCATGGGGTTGATGTTAGGAAGAACACCTCCATGAGCAATGGTAACACCAGCAAGCAATTTCCCAAGCTCTTCATCATTCCTCACAACTAATAATAAATGTCTTGGACTAACTCTGTTCTTCTTGTTGTCACGTGCTGCATTTCCAGCCAACTCAAGTACCTCAGCAGCAAGATATTCAAGAACAGCGGCCAAGTAAACAGGAGCACTGGTACCAACACGCTGAGCATATCTACCTTTCTTCAAGAATCGACCAATTCTTTCGACTGGAAATTGAAGTCCGGCTTTGACAGATCTGGTGACTGACTTCTTCCTTGGTCCTCCTCCTTTCCTTCCTCCGGCCATTTTGCTGTTCGAATTCGCACACTAATTCTTGAAGCGAATTCGCTGTGTTGTAACAAAAAAGCGAGGGGCGAAGAGTGATAAAGATGGTGAGATGATGCGTGGATGAATGTGGATGAAGGTTCTGAAACTGGAAAAATGGTGAGAATTGTGGAGTGAAGATGAAGAAATGAAGGTTTGTACCGAGAAAGAGAGTGAAGGAATAGTTTTTGAGGTTTTTTTT
This sequence comes from Vicia faba, assembly GCA_948472305.1. Taxonomy (NCBI): domain Eukaryota; kingdom Viridiplantae; phylum Streptophyta; class Magnoliopsida; order Fabales; family Fabaceae; genus Vicia; species Vicia faba. Next base: position 707,687,175 of record OX451740.1, read on the forward strand.
TTGGTGAGTTCTTGATCTCTCCTCTTTTGTGTTTTCCTGTGTTTGTGAAATAAAGAATAAATCTCCAAACTGAAAATCCCCTCTGCCCTCCTTTTTTTATTTGTGATCCCCTCTATATGCTGGAAGTTTTGTTATTTATAAGCCATGAGTTGGTTATGTGGTTAGTTAATTATGTTAGGATAATTTTAGAAATTAGTGAGGTTGTTATAACAGTTTAAGTTGTTGTTAGTTATGCTGTTAGAAGTGGTTAGAAGGTTTGAGAGTTTGTTATGAATTGGTTATGGAAAGTTGGTTATAGTTAGAAGTTAGGAGAAAGTTAGTTATGAATTATGGTGCATTAAGTTACTGTGTTATAAAATTTATGTGCAGGGCTGCCTTTATTTTTTTGGGTTACGGAATTGGTTTTGACAATTGGAAGTGTAGTGTATGCGGTTCAAGCTTATGACAGTTTATCCAATATTTTTGCAGGTTTGGTTCATATCAAGGCTATTGGGAAGCAAAGGCAAAAGGAAAACACCAAGATGCTATGAAGTTGGAACAAAGACGCATAACATGAAGTTTTGGAAGCTTGAAGTTCGAAACATGAAGAATGATTGAAAATTAGGATAGGTTTTGGTAAAAATGTATAGATGTTATGTATAATTGTAATGGAATTTGGATTTGTATGTATTTGAATAATTGTAATGGAATTTGGACTTGTATGTATTTGAATACGCATTGGAATGTATGTTGACTTTATTTCCACACAATGAAATGGCCTTTGTATGAATTCAAATAAATGGTATGAATCCAAAATATTTGCAAGGTAACCAAAAGAGACATGAATCTTGAATGAATCCAAGAGAGGCTATTTGGACAATATTTTGATGGTTGGATGAATTTGATACATGCCTTTTCATACTTGTGGTTTGAATTCCAAGAAAAGCCACGCAAATATTTAAGAACTTTGATTTTCTCCAAATCCACTTCAATTATTAATGAATGAATCTTAATCAAACTACAGCTTCAGTGAATCCCTAATTCAATTCAATTCCTCAGTATAAACCAAACTTGTGTGTCAAGCAATAAGCATTTGAAATAATGACACCTTGATCACAATCAACATCTTGTACCATGTCCCGACTATATGAGCACTAGAATAATGACGTCTTGGACCCCTTCTCAATAGATGATAATGACTATGCCCTGAGGGATTCCTTGCAGATGAATATGAAATATGAGACATGTGAATACCTTGATATGGAATGAACCTCAGGTAGAATGCTGACAAGCTCAAATATGAAAATGTATAAACCCTGATTTTTAGCTTCGTCTCATATAACCTTGCAACTTGACATTGAGAAGAAAAGAATAGCCCCGTAGCTTGATGATGATAAGGTCCATGAAATGAAAACCTAGCTTCAAACAAATTATTAATGGAGAAATCAACCGAAACAAGCTTGTGCGAAGATGGGAGCCTTAAAGCCATACACCAGCCCTTATTCCTCGAAATCCTTGATCTTATGCCAATTTATCAATCAATGATGCATGATGTGTTAGATGACCTAATGGAAATTATATATGAGAAAAGCACGACAATGCATAAACCAGATAAAAGTAGAAGGGTAGGACAAATTTGGGGTATTACAGCTGTCAAGACGTTCATAGGAACCGAAGGAATGTGCACCTTATCAGCATAGGTCTGGCATTTATGACAAGTTCGAGAGTGCTGATAACAGTCGGCTTCCATTGTGGACCAGAAATATCCTGCCCGAAGGATTTTCTTTGCCATGGTATGTCCACTGGAATGTGTTCCGAAGGTACCTTCATGTAGCTCCGCCATGATCTTTTCTGCTTCAGTCTTATCCACACAACGCAGTAGGGTTGTATCATGGTTTCGCTTGTAAAGAATGCCATTGCTGAGGAAGAACTTTGTTGCGAACCTTCTCAGAAACTTTTTGTCATTAACAGATGCGCCTTCGGGGTATTCTTGAGCTTCAAGGTACCTCTTCACTTCATGATACCAGGGTTTTTCTGTTACCTCTTCGGCCTCAAGATCGCAGCAATGTGCAGGTTCATCCAATTTCCAGATAGTGATCTGGGGAGCCTCGTTGTCCCATTTGACTTTGAACATAGAAGACATCGTAGCCAACGCGTCCGCTAACTGATTTTCCTCTCTTGGGAAGTGTTCAAAAGTTATCTCCTCGAAGTGGGGAATCAACGTCAACACATACTCCTTGTAAGGAATAAGATTTGGGTGTTTCGTATCCCACTCGCCTTTGACCTGATTGATCACGAGAGCGGAATCTCTGAAGACACTCAGAAGCTTGATCCTTAGGTCAATTGCAGCTTGAAGACCCATGATGCATGCCTCATACTCCGCCATGTTGTTGGTGCAGTTGAAACATAGTCGGGCGGTGAGTGGAGTATGAGTGCCTTTAAGGGATATGATCACAGCGCCAATACCATTACCTAAAGTGTTTGAGGCTCCGTCAAAGTGCATAGACCATCGGGATCCTTTCTCAGGTCCTTCATCCGGTCCAGGTACTTCACAATCAGTCACTACCATGATATCCTCGTCTGGAAATTCAAAGTTCATCGACTGGTAATCGTCCACTGTCTGGTGTGCCAAATGGTCTGCCAATACACTTCCCTTGATTGCTTTTTGAGTCGTGTACTGGATGTCATATTCCGTCAAGATCATTTTCCATCTTGCTATTCTTCCAGACAGAGCGGGCTTTTCAAATATGTACTTGATTGGATCCATTTTTGAAATCAACAGAGTAGTGTGAGTCAACATATACTGTCTCAGCTGGCGAGCAGCCCATACCAAAGCGCAGCAAGTTTTCTCGAGCAGTGAGTATCGGGTCTCACAGTCGGTAAACTTTTTGCTAAGGTAATAAATGGCGTGTTCTTTTCGGCCAGACTCGTCATGCTGCCCCAGCACACACCCCATTGAGTTGTCAAGTACTGTCAAGTATAGTATTAGAGGTCTCCCTTCAACCGGTGGCATAAGAATGGGTGGCTCTTGGAGATACTCTTTGATCTTTTCGAAAGCGGCCTGACATTCATCGTTCCAACGTACTACTTGATCCTTCTTCAGCAGCTTGAAGATTGGTTCACAGGTAGCAGTTAGATGTGAGATGAATCGGGCAATGTAGTTCAAACGTCCTAGAAAGCCTCTGACTTCTTTCTCTGTCTTGGGAGTTGGCATCTCTTGTATGGCTTTCACCTTGGCAGGGTCCACTTGAATACCTTTGTCGCTTACGACGAAGCCTAGCAATTTTCCAGATCTCACCCCAAAGGTACACTTGTTTGGGTTCAACCTCAATTTGTACAACTTCAGACGGTCAAACAGCTTCCGTAGATGGTCAAGGTGTTCCTCCTTAGTTTGGGACCTTGCAATCATATCGTCGACGTATACTTCTATTTCATGATGGATCATGTCATGAAATAAAGCAACCATGGCACGTTGGTAGGTTGCCCCAGCATTTTTCAACCCAAAAGGCATGACCTTGTAGCAAAAGGTGCCCCACTGAGTAACAAAAGTGGTCTTCTCCATGTCTTCAGGAGCCATCTTGATCTGATTATAACCGGAGAAGCCGTCCATGAAGGAGAATACTTTATGCTGAGCAGTGTTGTCAACCAGAACGTCGATATGAGGCAGAGGGAAATCATCTTTAGGGCTCGCCCTGTTCAAATCCCTGTAATCAACACACATTCGGACCTTACCATCCTTCTTCGGCACTGGAACCACGTTGGCAACCCACTGAGGATAAGAAGTCACTGCTAGAAACCCGGCATCATATTGTTTCATAACCTCAGCTTTGATTTTCTCGGACATTTCTGGACGCATACGGCGGACCTTCTGTTTAACCGGAGGGCAATCTTCCTTGGTAGGCAGGTGATGAACCACAATGTCGGTGTCTAACCCAGGCATGTCTTCGTAAGACCAGGCAAACATTTCCACATAGTCATGCAGCATCTGAATCAACCGTTGTTTCACACTGAGCTCTAGATTGGCACCAATCTTGAATTTCTGTCTGTCTCAGTACCCAGATTTACCGTTTCCACTGGCTCTTCATGTGGCTGAATGGCCCTCTCTTCCTAGAGCAGCAGTCTTGCAAGTTCACCAGGCACTTCGCAATCATCTTCACCTTCGTCTTCGGCTAAGTTGATCGGATTTTCGAAGTCATAACTGGCAGTAGCAGAGTCGTTACCAGTGAGATCCAGAGTGGATTGGAACCTGTATAGGTGAGTGTGTGTAAATATAGCTGTTTTGCAATATATAATAAAGAAAGAAAAGGAGCGCAAGATTTTGAAATGCAACAAACGTCCAATGTTTTTATTGATGATATATGAAAATGACACACAAAAGCCCTCAAGAATGAAGCCACGGTGTCTCGGGTAAGACACCGAGCCATAAAAGTTTCAAAACATTGTCTGTTACAAATTCAAAACAAAAGAGTTCATTACTGAGTGACAAAAGTAATAGGTGTGAAGTCTTTGGCAGTTCATTTGCTTGGTCCATCGTCGGTTGTTGGGTAGATCCAGCTGTCGAATTCAGATTCCCCCACGTCGTCTTCAATAGCATTCACTCCTGGGTTGGTGATGAACACAAGAGGTCTTCCAATCCTTGCTTTACGAACAGCCCTCTGAGCCTCTGCAGTGAAGCCCAAACCAAACTTGTCGGTCTTTGAAGTGAAATCAAGAAGTCGGCCCCAGTTTGCGCAATCACCTTTCTCAATCACAGCCCGGGCATCCTTTAAGGAAGCCATCTTCAAAGGAGAGTCTTCTACGGTCACAGTCTCTGCTGATGCCAGTGTCTGAGGCACCTCTTCAAAGTGTTGAAAGGGGGTTTCAATGAACTCCCCATGCATCTCTATGTACCGGAACGAGTTAAGGTGGCTGACCATATATTCTTCTTCCCCCTGAACTGTCACAATTTTCCCCCTGACTGGGTACTTCAGCTTCTGATGTAGTGTGGAGGTCACAGCTCCAGCCTTGTGGATCCATGGACGACCCAGCAAACAAGAATAGGATGGTCGGATATCCATCACATAGAAAGTAGAATCAAAAACTTGAGAACCAACCCTGATTGGAATGTCAACTTCCCCATGTACCATCCTTTTCGAACCGTCAAAGGCCCGAACAACAATGTTACTAGGCTTGAGCTTCAAACCCTCACAATCCAACCTGTCTAGGGCCTTCTTGGGTAATACGTTCAATGAAGAACCGGTGTCTACCAACACATGGGCAAGAGTAGTTCCCCTGCATTCAATGGAGACATGCAGGGCGTCGTTATGGTTCTTTCCCTTGGCGGTCAGATCGGCGTCAGAGAAGCCCAAACCATTATCGGCAGTCAAGTTGGCCACACAATCGGTAAATTGATCAGCAGACGTTTCTTGTGGCACATGGGCCGTCTTCAGGAAGGAAATCAGGGCCTTGGCATGGGCCTCTGAACACAACAACAGTGATAGCATAGAAATCTTAGAGGGGGTGTGCCCCAGCTGCTCAACTACGTTGAAATCACTCTTCTTGATAATCTTGAGGATCTCTTCCATCTCTTGCTGAGAAGCTTCAACATTGGTTGTCTTTGGTGCCTCCGTATTGGCAGGCAAGTCAATAGCAATCCCTTTTCCCCGAGCGTCATATGACTCAGTAGCAGGGGTAGAAACAGGAACTTGATCAGGAAGGGGAGCAGACACACTTGCAGGTGTGATGACAAGTGGTTTCTGAATAGCTGGTGGCGCAATATCAGGCGAGAACAACCTACCACTGCGAGTAATTTTGGCAGGCCCAGTGATGTTACTGACGCCGGTACTAGTATCAAACTCTTGCTTTACTCCAAGAACATAAACATCTGCCTCATAGTGCCAAGGGACAGCTCTGTCAGATGTATAAGGGAGAGGCCCCGGAACAGTGATGATGATAGGAGCAATCTTCTGAGTGGACATGATTTTGACAGGCTTCTTCGAAGGAGCCTTAGGAGGGTTGTTGAAAATAGTGACAATAGAAACTTCTTCAGCAGGGACAGCAGGAACATCAATCTTCTCGAACAAGATCTCTTTGCTATCCATCAGGCTTTGGATACCTGATTTCAGCAAAGGACAACCAACAGGTGAAACAGCACATAGAAGGCAACCTTTACCACATCCCGGAAATAAACCGGCTAGCAACAGGTTCCTCTTGACAGTCAACAACGGAGTAACAATATCTTCCATGGAGGCTACATACCGGTCTTCTTCCACAGCATTCACTCCATGCTGGGGCATGGGAGCAGTCACAACATTGGGCCTTTCGGGCGCCTCAAACTGTATTTCTTTAGCATCAATAAGGTCCTGAACCTTATTCCTCAGAGCCCAGCAATCATCCGTGGTATGCCCCGGGCTATCAGAGTGATAAGCGCAACGAGCGTTGGGGTTGTATTTTGGAGAAGCTGTGTTCACTACCTTCAGAGCTTCTTTGACAGTTACCAGATTGGTTGACAGTAGTTGCGGAAAAATCTGAGACAGGGTCATACTGAGCCGAGTGTACTGTCTTTTAGGCCTCTCACCCCTTGGTTGGTTGTATTGCTGAGGAGCAGCAAAAGGCTTTGAAATTACCAACGCATTGACAGCTTGGCGGCGTTCCGGCTTAATTTGTCTTCTGGGACCATAAACAGCACTGGCTTCCTTCTTCAAGGGCTTCTTTTCAGTACTCGCGGAGGCACCTTTCTGTATCTTCACCGACTTGATACCAGCTTCTATTCTCTCACCAGTCAAGATCAAATCTGTAAACCCAGCAGAAGAATTACCAATCAGATGGTTGAAGAACGGACCAGACAGGGTCCCCAGGAACATGTCAACAAGTTCACGGTCAGTCAAAGGTGGCTGCACCCTTCCAGCCAGGTCCCTCCACTTTCGCGCATACTCCTTGAATCCTTCGCCCGTCCCCAGTGACATACCCTAGAGTTGGGTACGCGTGGGAGCGAGGTCAGAATTGTACTGATATTGCTTATAAAAGGCAGTAGCCAAGTCCTCCCAGTTTCAGATACTGGCTCCATCCAGCTGATAGAACCATTCGAGTTGAGACCCCGAAAGGCTATCCTGGAAGAAATGAATCCACAGGTTCTTGTCTGCAGTGTAAGGTTGGATTTTCCTTACATATGATCTGAGATGCAGCTTAGGACAGGAAGCCCCGTCGTACTTCGCAAAGGCAGGCGCCTTGAACTTGTGTGGGATCACCACCCCAGAAGATAAACCTAGATCTCCAAAATCCAGCCCCGACACATTTTGAATCTCCATGGCACTTAAACGGTCCTCTAGTTGCTTGTACCTGTCTTCGGCAGGAGGGTACTGTTCATCGTTGTAATCCGTCTCGTTTTCGGAGACCACAGGAGTAGGAGCCCTTCCCCCTTGGGGACTGTCTTTCCCTGCTGATGAAGTAGTCTGATCAGCCTCGTTTTGCAGTGCATTCCCAAACCTCCGTCCAGTGTTAAACAACGTTGTTCTCTTCTTCTTCTTCTTCTTCAAGAGCAGAGTCTCCAACTCCTGTTGACCCTGGGCTAAGCTCATGATCAGCTCCTGAAACTAGGCGTTCTGGGCTTGGAGGGCCTTGATAGCTTGTTCGGTAGTAGGCTCGGAAGACATGATGATTGAGTGCTGAAATAAACAGCGAAGAAGATTAAGCAACCTGTAGAAGAAGGGTACCTGTTATGCATATGATGCAATGAGATGCTTATGATTTATGTTTTCAAAGACAATCGGGATTCAACTTTGTAGACAAAAAGGAAACATACTTCATTAGATTCAAACTCTAAATTGTTCAACAATTGGCCCTTAGGCATTACAAGAATAAAAATAACTGAAAAGGAAATAAAAGCTATAAAAAGAACATCCAAAGCCCATCAGTGCTCCCATGGCATCCTCTTCTCAGTACGGATGTAGTCGTTCAGGATCCGCTCCTCCTCCAATTGCTTAGTCAGCTTCTGGATCTTTTGTTCCTGTTCGTTGAACTTTTCCCGGTAATAATCCCGTTCTTCCTGTAGCTGCGCCCAAGATCTCTTTAGTGTATCAATATCAGTGGGTATCTGAGAAGGGAGGACAGTTGGAGGAACCCCGTCTTCATCAGGAAATTCAAGAATGACAGGCCTGACAGCTTCGTATGGCATACCTAACTTCTGAGCACGGATGCGGACCCATCTGCAGTAGGGTTCCATTGGTAGAGAAGTCTTCGGTCCCAACTCATGTGGGTCAGCTTTGTGAATTCTGTCCCAAGCCTTAATGAATCCACGGCGCAGTTTGTCACTGCCTACCTGAAATTCAAAACTGAAGTGAGGAACCAACATCTCATGAGGCCCTGCTCTTCTGGATCTTCCAAACTGACGGAGAGCTAAACATGGATTATAAGAGATTCCTCCCTGGGTACCGATCAATGGAACATTAGGATATTCTCCGCAACGATCAATAATGGCTACCTTATCCAAACCTTTGAGAGTCCAGATGATGTCATTGTCAGTGAGAGACATTAATCTATGAGCCAAGCCTTTTTCTTCTTCATTCTTCAGCACGAACTTAGGGAGGTGCGAAATAAACCACCTCACTAACAAAGGAGCACAACACCACAGAGTTCCCCGTCTTCGGGCAGTACGAGCATAGAGTTGTTGCAGGATATCACCCAAGAGAGTGGGTACAGGGTTCCGAGACATGAGAATCCTTATGGCATTGACATTGACAAAGTTATCCGGATTTGGAAACAATATTAGACCATAGATTAAGAGAGCCAGGATGTCTTCGTACGCCTTGAAGTCTAAGTCATTCCAGAGACTATTAGCCTTGCCCACCAGAAACATAACCAACAAGCCCTTAACTCCACTTCTAGTTTCCCAGTTAGCCACTACCTCTTCTTTGGTTAAGGGAATGACTGCAGCAATCTCTTCAGGCCTAAGAGTCTTCTCCCAACCAGTGAATGGAGTCTGCTCCAAAACAGGGATACCAAGTAACTCAGAGAATTCTTCCAGGGTAGGGACCAGCTGGAAGTCTTGAAAGGTGAAGCAATGATACAAGGGATCATAAAACTGGGTCAGGACACTCATCAGTTGTTGGTCCCACTTTGAAGTGACTAACCCAAGAAGCGAACCATGCCTCTTGATGAAGGAAGTAGTGTTTGGAATCCTATCAACCAATTCCTTGAGCAAAGTAGGTGGTTGAACAAAGTTGAGCCGGATAGTATTCCTACGCACGGGCATCATGATGTCCTACAAAACAGAGCAAAGATGAAACCCTCTTGTCTTTGAAATGGGTCAGTCCTTATGCAGGATGCATGCGATGGTATGATGGTATGATGTTATGATAAAGCACACCACAAATATTCATAAAGGCAAACATGATAAGGCACACAAGTCACACAAGACAACCCTTAGAGTTTAGGCCAACATGAAGTTTGGGTATTACCCTCTTTCAGTTTCATTGGTTAAGACCTGTCCTATCAAAAGTAACCGGGTTCTAGAGGATATCAATATCATTGACTACCCTCAATCGGTCATAACTCCAGCATCGCAATCTTTTCTTGCGGCCAGAACCATCGTGAGAGTTTTGCCTCAATGAGTATAGCATATTGCTACCATTCTATGGCCAAGTTGGGTCAATTTAGGGTTCTAAGGTCGGTTGGTGTTTAATGACTCCTTAGAAGACCCATATTCTCCTCGTTGCAACACAAGGGATATCGGTACAGACCAAGGTGTCACACCAACGTAGCCACTGCTTCACCCATGTCGGTCTACGCCGGACAGGTCCCTCACAGCTTATGCTACCTAAAAGGGTATTCCCCAGATCTGGGTTAGGATCTATGAAACTCCGAAGCAAACCCACAAAATATAAAAGCAAACAAAGCAAGCAATTGAAAACAAGGTGATTTAAACCCTAAGGTTACTCCACTTTTAAGGAATGCCCAGCAGAGTCGCCAGTTCTGTGATACGGTGTGAGAACTGATTTGGGTTTTGCGCTTGTTTTCGCAAATGTTTCGGTTGAGCAAGAGTCGCCACCGACTTTTTATTTTATCCTAAGGAAAGGTTAAAAAGCACAGCAAAAACCTTTGAGATGTTTTCTTGGGTTCGGGGAGTAGATTATAGAAAGGGAAGGTATTAGCACCCTTTCTATCCATGGTTATCCATGGGCTCTTAGTTACTTGCTTAGATCACTTGCCTTTGATTTTCAATTGTTTGAAATGGTGCTTTGTGTGTGGGTTTGAAAATGTTTTTGAAAAGAGGCCATTTGTGGTGGCAACCTTTGCAATGATCCATGTTTGGATGTATACAAAGGTGTACTTGTCTTTTGAAAAGTTTTCAATGTTTTTGAAAGTGTGTTGTGATGTGTGGTTTTGAAAAAATAGGCAAGTGTGTTTTTGCAAGTTTGATTCAAGTAACTAAGAGGTTGTCTACTCCTAAATTTACTCAAAGTTTTTTCCTATGTTTTAAACCCTTTTAACAATTTTGTTCCACCATTGTATTTGGTGGACAATCTTGTGTTAGGATGTTAACGGGACAGGCGCGGGTCATCGTTTTAGACCATGATTGCAATGATGCCAAGTGTCTTTGGGCAATTTTTCCTTTAAGGGACTTGATCATTTTTAGGCAACTTTTGTAAGCGTCATCGAGGGACTATGATCATTTGAATTGTTTTTGTTTTGCCAAAGACACTCAACATGCAACATGGCCCATTATTGAAGGCAACAAGTGGAGTAACCCTAAGGGTGCAAGTGTGAATTGTGTTGTTCATTTTCATGCTTTGTTATCTTTGAATTAGGTCAAGCTATTTGTCATTAGATTTGCATACAAACCCTAAGTCTATCATGGCATATTTAGAAAGCTTTTAAAGTGCGGAATTAAAAGTCCTAAATTATTACACAATGATCATGGGGAAGGGGATACAAATGTTCAAATGGGGATGAGACTTCATAGGAGAGTAGTGTCCAATATTTACAACCAAATCGAATTGCGCAAATGTAAATGTAAAGATGTATAAGAATAAAGCAATATGTATGTGTAAATATTTTTGTGTAAGTGTATGTTTTATTCACAAGTGAAATAAAAATAAATAAAAAAGGGATTAATTTTGGATATTTTCATGTTTAGGGCAAAAACCCTAATTTTTGTAAATAATGGTATTTATTATTTAATACATACAATATTTATTAATTATATACAAAAAATAAATAAAAAGGAAGTATATTATAAAAAAGTGATTTTTGAGGTCAAATATTAATAAAAATAAAAATGTATTATTTTTATGTTTTATCCTAAATATTCTAATAAATATATAAGTATTTGTATTATATACTAAATATATTAAATATGTACAAAAATAAAATATTAATTATTTTACAAAAAAAAGTATATTTTTTAGAAAATGTTTTCAAAAGATAAAATAAAATAAAATCAGAAAATAAAATGTATTTGGTATTATCTTTGTATTTTGTTAAACAAAAAGTATTATGTTTATTTATATGTATAAGTCTAAATAAAGCAAATAAATTCAAAATAAATGCAAAAATGAATGGAAAAATATTTTTAATGTTTTTTATATTTTGACAAAAAATAACAAGTCAGAAACAAAAAGAAAAAATCAAAAATGATAAAAATAACACACAATGGGCCAAGGGGGTTGTATGTGAAAAATGAATGTGCAAACAGAAAAAACAAGTTAGGCCCAGCCCAAGGCAAGCTTCTTCAACCTCCAACCACTTCTGTTTCAAAAAACGCGTGTTTCCTTGCTTGATTCAAATATCCTGATTCTTTGATTTTTAGCACAAACTTATAACACAAAAAATGTCAAGCATCAAACCACGAATCCATACATACCAAGAACTTGATCTAACTCTCAGAAATGAGAGAGAATTTCTTCTCCCCCAATTCTTGACCTAACTTTTTCCTAATGTTCAGGTTCCAAATTCTCTTAACACACACAATATAAATGAAAAGTGAGAATACAGGTAGCTTCAGGGCCATGAGTAGGACATAACTTCTTCACAAACCTAAGCCTAAATATGCTTGGATAGAGAGATAGAAGTTCAAAAACTTACCTGTTCAGCTTGAATCGTGTATGACAATGGAGGTACTTTTAATGCAATGTGAGGACTTGTATAGCTTGCTTGAGGTTCAGTGATGCTTCTCCAATGCTTGGTGTGCTTTGAATCTTGCTGTATCAAGCTACAGAAGTCAACCTGCAAGAGAGAAAAGTGAAAATGGAAAACCTGGTTAGAGGTGTTACAGTCTATTTTCAAGGCTTGGGTTAGTTTGTATGGATGTTATGGAAGGTGTTTGAAGTGGTTTGGATGAAAATGCACGATGGAAATGAACTGGCCAAGTCAATCTGCAACAGGGACTCTGTTTTGCAGAAAAAATGGGCTTTGATGGATGAGGAGGTATTGAAGGTGATAGGCTCGTGTTTCAGCTCAGTTATGATGTTTGGAATGTGCTCAAAATTTTGCTTAGGCTTGTTGTTGCAGCAATGTGAGTTGTGGTTAGTTATGCAAGTTTTCTTCTTTTCTAAGTCAAAAAATGCCAAGTCCTATTACAGGCTCCTCTAGGCCCCTCAAATATGCTGCAAAGTTTTCTCTTGATCAGTGGGATATGTTCATGAATCTTGTGCCTAAAGATATGCATTGTACTTCTTGATTTGCAAACTTGTCATAAAGCCATGCTTTACAAGAATGGATAAATTGCTTTTTCTATTTATGGATTAAACTTCCATGTAATGACCAAATGCACAAAATAACCTCTTGGCACAATGGATTGGCATTTAATTATTGAGTAAGAAAAGGATTAGAGGCCTGTAACTAGCTTGTGCAAGCTGACTTGAAAAATTGCAAAGTGTATGAACATGAAAATGACTCATGAACAAAGTGACTTTTGCCCATATTGACAAATTCGATTCTCCCTAACCACAAGGGTGTTTGAGAAGTTCTTGGACAATTTGGAAAGCTTGGAATGTGTACTACAATCCATATTTGTAATGAAAGTTGAAATTCCAAGTGGAAGCATGTGAAAAGTGGCCATGAAGTTAGGCAAAAATCCTGCCTAGAATAGGTCAAAAAAAATTCTAAGTTAAGAATGTTTTGCACCCTTGTTCCAAAAATCATAACTTGAGCTACAAGCTTCTTTTGAGGAAACTTTGTGAATCAAAGTTGTAGATTTTGCAATAGACTATAACTTTCATGTTTTGAGTTTTGCTTGAATCCAAATGCATCTTGATGAAATAATGGGACAAAGTTAGGAAACAAATTAGGAAATTTCATAACTTAGAAAATTTCTAAGTTATGAAATTTCTTCATTTCAAACCCTAATTTGTGATTTTTGATTTCTTGGTGAACAAGTTTCATAATTTGACATTTCTTGATGAAAAATGAATCTTGACACTTGATTTTGACCAAAAAGTCAAAGTTTGACTTTTCAGTATACAGTCAAATTTGATCAATTGACTGGAAAATTCATCTGTCAATCTTATGCATTTGGGATCTTTTGAACTTGTTGAATATGTCAAGACCATGTAATTGAGTCCTTGAGTCCATATGAGAGCTTGGTTTGCCATTGGCTAGGTCAAACAGTCAAAAATTGCCTTTGTGCAGTCAAAACCCTAAAAATGACCATTTTGCCCTTTTGGTGATCTGATCAAATTTCTTGTGGAATTGTGATCCAAACTTGATCAAATGGTCCATATGAGTTCATAATGTTGATGTGGGTCAAAAATCATGAAGTTTGACTGTCAATTGACCACAGTTGACTTTTTCCCCAATACAGTTGATTTCTAGGTCAACTGTCCAATTGACTGGGCAAAGATTGGAATCAAGGCTTGAAACTTGGTATGGATAAACTTGTGAGTTCAACATGAAGCATGAAAGTCATTTTGGGCATTTTAGGTCAAAACATCTTTGTGCAAACTCAAACCCTTATTTGGGTCAACAGTGCAAGGAGGAGTCTTGAGCAGAGTAAACCCTAACTTGATCTTGAGCTCCAAGGGTCTTGTGGTGAGAAAATATTGATGAAATGGGAGGGCAAATTTTGGGGTACAACAGCAGCCATGATTGTGTTTTACTCTGATGTGTGGACAAAGCTGAGGCAGAGTTGATCATGACTAAGATACACAGCGGTACATTTGGCACCCACTTGAGCGGACATACGATGGCTAAGAAGATTCTAAGGGCAGGCTATTACTGGTCTACCATGGAAGCTGATTGCTATCAACACTCATGTACCTGCCATAAATGCCAAATCTACGCCGATAAGGTGCACATCCCTCCTGTTCCTCTCAACGTTCTGACAGCTCCTTGGCCATTTGCAATGTGGGGCATTGACATGATTGGAGAGATCAAACCCACGACATCCAATGGACATCGCTTCATCCTGGTCGCCATTGACTATTTCACCAAATGGGTCGAAGCAGCTTCCTTCGCCTCTGTTATAAAGAATGTGGTTGCCCGCTTCATCAAGCAAAACCTCATATGCCGGTATGGTGTCCCCGACAGGATCATCACAGACAACGGTACAAATCTTAATAATACTATAATCACCGCTCTATGCGAACAGTTCAAAATTTATCATCACAATTCATCTCCCTATCGGCCGAAGATGAACGGTGTTGTTGAAGCTGCGAACAAAAACATCAAGAAGATCATTCAGAAAATGACAGTTACCTACAAGGACTGACATGAGATGTTGCCGTTTGCTCTGCATGGATACCGTACCACGGCACGTACTTCAACAGGGGCAACCCCATTTTCTTTGGTATATGGCATGGAAGCTGTCCTACCCATGGAAGTTCAGATTCCTTCTTTAAGGATTATGAAGGACGCTGGCTTCAATGAAGACGATTGGATTCATACCCGACTTGATCAACTCAATTTGATCGACGAGAAGCGACTCGCTGCTGTTTTCCACGGTCAGACGTATCAAAAACGGATGATCAAGGCTTTCAACAAGAATGTCAGACGTCAAGTATATCAAGTCGGAGATCTCGTAATCAAGCAGATTATCTTGCCGCAAAGTGATCCCAGGGGCAAATGGACTCCTACCTACGAAGGACCATTTGTGATCAAGAGCATATTTTCTGGTGGTGCAATGATTATGACCACCATGGACGGCGACGATTTGCCGCACCCTGCGAACGCAGACATAGTCAAAAGATACTACGCATAAAATCACCTGACAAGTCGAAAACCCGAAAGGGCGGCTTGGGCAAAAATGGGCATCCCGGTGAACCGAAAACCCGAAAGGGCGGTTCAGGCAAAAATTAGGGATAAAACAAAAAATTTGTACACCCGGCAAGTCGAAAACCCGAAAGGGCGGCTTGGGCAAAAAGGGGTTTCCCGGTGGATTGAAAACGGTTTCCCGGTGGATTGAAAACCCGAAAGGGCGGTCCAGGCAAAAGTTAGGGAATTAAAGCGTATGACTATGTCTCGTCGGATCACTTTAAAGACAATCTCTTCAATCAACCAGCTCCCAGCTTCCGATCAATCCATTCATCGGCGGATGAAGCATTGAATGGACAGGATATTCAAAGTTGTGAAGGCTATAGCGGAATGGGGATCCCATAGAATTGTTTCACATAGCCATCTTTCTTTTGTATAAAATTTTCAATTTTTACTAGGATGCATGTCTCCCTTGTACAAAGATATTCATAAAAAGTTAATACAAACACTTTTCCAAATACAGAAATTGGCTTTGTCTTCCTTTTGATTCTTACACTTATGTTTAATTTGAAAAACGTCCAATATTTTGTTAAATAGGCATATGCATTTGAACATAATCATTTTCTTACAAAATCAAGAAAGAAGATTGTTGATAGGTTAAAGGTACAGAAAGATATCTTGATGCCCTTTCAGAAGGAATCCCCAGCGGAGTTAAACTCCAAATTCCTCGACAAGGTTAATATCCAGAACTTAATTCCCCAAACATAATTAAACTTCAGGATCCTCAGCAGAACAAAAGCTTCCTCAAAGCTGATTTCCCCCGCCAGAGAGCCTTCCAGAACTTAATTCCCCTCAGGGTTAAGTTTCAGTTCCCCGGTGGAGCCTTAAAATCCGAAAATCCTATCCCCAGTGGAGCTAAAACTTCCAACTATCAATCCCCAGCGGAACCAGACTAGTGAACCCTCTCCCCACAGAGATACTTCCCACCATACTAAAGATTCTCAGTCATACCTCTCCAGCATAAGTCTACCAGGTTCTGAACTCCCCAACAGAGATCATCAGAATTCTCTTACCCCGCAAATCACCAAGGATTTTCAATCCCCAGCAGTGGTCCTAGGATCCCCCAACAACTAAAAACCTTGCTCCCCAAACAGTCAGCAGTCAACAAGGATTTCTCACCCTCAGTAACCAAAGGATTTTTCTATCCCCAGCTTCGGTTATGGGTTTATTTCCCCAACATTTGTCAAGGATTTATTCTCCAAAACAAATTACATTTCAAATTGATCGGTCGTTCAAAAGTTCCTTCATCATCTGTTGGAAGCTACAGTCGTCAAAGATCAAATTCTCACAAATTCAAGTTACAAAGCTCGGATTTGACCGGATAGTATCTTAATCCCTGCAGCATATTGTGAAGCCCGGAGTACGACCGAATAACAATGCCAGACAACCGCCAGGCCTGGATTGCGACCAGATAGTGATATCCCCTCAGAGCAAGCTATGAAGCCCGAATTCGACCGAATAATAGTTTAATCCCCAACAAATTTCTGCGAAGCCTGGATTACGACCAGACAGCAGTCAAGAATACTACAAAGCCTGGAGTTGACCAGATAGTGGTATATCTTCAACACAAGCCGTGAAGCCCGGATTTGACCGGATAACATCTTAACAAAGCTATTGCGAAGCCTAGATTACGACCAGATGACAATACAAATTTCTGCGAAGCCTGGATTACGACCAGACAGCAGTCAAGAATACTACAAAGCCTGGAGTCGACCAGATAGTGGTATATCTTCAACACAAGCCGTGAAGCCCAGATTTGACCGGATAACAGCTTAACAAAGCTATTGTGAAGCCTGGATTACGACCAAATGACAATAAAAATTTCTGCGAAGCCTGGATTTACGACCAAACAACAGTCAAGAATACCACGAAGCCTGGAGTCGACCAGATAGTGGTACATCTTTAACACAAGCCGTGAAGCCCGAATTCGACCGGATAGAAGCTTAGCAAGCTATTGAGAAGCCTGGATTACGACCAGATGACAATACAAGTTTCTGTGAAAGTATGGAGATCGACCAGATAACAGTTAAGCGTTATCAGAATGAAGATTCTCATCCTTGAAGCCTAAGGAGATTGATATACTCCTAATTTCTGACCCAAGCAAAATGACGACTCTCATTCTCAGTTCCTCACAGGATATTCAGATATTCCCCAGTGAAGATCTCCTCAAGACGGGAATCCCTAGTAGATTGGCATACAACCCAAGCTCCTGATTCCCCAACAGCGGTCCCAGGACTTCTCATTTTCAACGATCAAAGGATTTTCAATCCCCTGCAGCAGTCAAGGAATTACTTTCCCTGGCAGCAGTCAAGATTCTTTTATCTCCAGCCATCCAGGATTCATCTATCCTCAGCAAGACAGCTCATCAGCTTACATGCGCATTCATCACATTCATATCATAAACATTGATATAACATACATTGCATCATGCATCACGACATTGCATACAACTAACTCTTTACCTTTTCAGGAAAGATCAGTCAACAGACAAAGATCTTCATCTTCCGAGATTCTTTCTAGAAATAGTTCATATGTGACCCAGACATGGCGACATTCTGATACTTATTCCAGATTCACCCAGAGATAGTTCAGATGTGACCCAGACATGGCGACATTCTGATACTTATTCCAGATTCACTCAGATGCAGTTTTACACTGACTCATCACCAGGAAACCCTACACCGGTTCCTTCTCCACTTCAAGACCTCTAAAAACAGTTCACGGGTTCTCCAGTAACGGATGTTAACCTATTTCTTGTTCAGATTCTTCTCAACTTTTGAAAACAGTTTACGGACGCTTCCCAACAACGGATGCTGCTCTATTGCTTATTCAACTTCAAGACTTCTGAAAACAGTTTACGGGTTCTCTAGACACGGATGTTAACCTATCGCTTGTTCAGATTCTTCAACTTTTGAAAACAGTTTACGGACGCTTCCCAACAACGGATGCTGCTCTATTGCTTATTCAACTTCAAGACTTCTGAAAACAGTTTACGGGTTCTCCAGACACGGATGTTAACCTATCGCTTGTTCAGATTCTTCAACTTTTGAAAACAGTTTACGGATGCTTCCCAACAACGGATGCTGCTCTATGGCTTATTCAACTTCAAGACTTCTGAAAACAGTTTACGGGTTCTCCAGACACGGATGTCAACCTATCGCTTGTTCAGATTCTTCAACTTCTAAAAACAGTTTACGGATGCTTCCTGATACGGATGTCAATCTATTGCTTATTTAGACCCCCAGTTCAGAGATGTTCCAAGACATGGATACCTTTCTGATACTCACCCACTCACCAATGACATACAGTTCAACAATCACCTTCAGATAGCATCTCTAAGCCCATCCTCCTACCAGCAATTTCCAGATGGCATCGCTAAGCCCATCTCCCGACAAGATTCTGTCACATCTCCAGATGGTATCTTTAAGCCCATCACCAAATGGCATCTTTAAGCCCATTTCCTCTACCATCACATCACCGAGTGCAAATTTTTTGGGCACTCTAGTGTCCAAACTCCTTTTACCCTCGAGTCGCGAAAGGCAAACTTTCCAATCTAACTCTTCAGGTTCAAGAAGATTGAACAGGGGCAACTGTCGTACCCCAAAATTTGCCCTCCTATTTTTCCACAAGAAAACACAGCTTCGGGTTTTCCTTGACATTTCAGATTGGCCTAAGAATCAGTCAAACAGACTCTTTCTTATCAGTCTATCCAATTTAGGGTTTTCATGGACTTTGGCACAGTTCAGGCAGATTATTAGGGTTTGTTTGAGTTTGGCTCAGGGTTTGATCAGGCAGGCGCTTCTGTGAAAATTAAATCAAGAACTAGGGTTTGTGCGTGCATTCTCAGAAAGAATTAATTCTACAGTTCTTTTCAATTTACTCTGAGATATGGATTGAGGCTTCTGATTGAGAGTTTGCAGTATTTGATTTAATCAGTAAAAGGGATAAGCATGTGGATGTTTGTTGGATTTGACTGTGCATTGCTTATGTTTAAATGCGACGCCAGGTTATTATTGATTGCAATACTACAGTGTTTGTTAATTATTTATTTTTATCTAAGTTAGAATAATTGGATTTACTTCCAATTATTTTAATTTAAGAAGCTTGAATAATTAAATAGACAGTGAATTGGAAAAAGAATTAACTAACAAAGAAGGATTTTTATTCATCTTTAATTGTTTGTTACAAATTATTATTGGAACACTGTAAATTTATTTACATTTTGTTTACAATAATAATATTACAGATAATTAAAATGAAATAAAACTGTATCCTAATTATCCTAAGTCTTCATCTTCTACTGCTGCTCCCCATTGCTCAATTGATTTTCACCTGCAAAAACAAAGAAAAAGAAGGAAGTCAAATGCATATGAAATAAAAACAAAGGCAGACAGTTAATTTAAAGCTCATCATTAAAAGTAACTGGCCGGAATCAGTTTATTCACCCTCTCTGCAAATCACAAGAAAACTCTTGGTTCACAAAGAGGGATAGAAATATGCTTGCAAAAAATATGAAATGCACAAGCTACAATACTGCATAAATTCCAAATTTTCAACCAAAGAGGCAAACTGAACAGCTACTGAATATGCAAGAAAGAACAAATTGCCCATTTCAAAATTCCAAACCAAATTAAAAAGGCAAACTAAACAGCACATAACCAAACTAAGTCAAAATGGTCAACCAAATGCAGAACCGTCAAAGCTGCCTACAAGCTAGCATAAGCAAGACAGAAAAAACAGGAAGTATGCCACAATACAAGCAAAGATATTCAAAATCATCATTTTCCAGCCAGTTACTTTTTCAGAAAGTACAATTTTAAGCAATATAATATGCTTACTCTGTGGAGAGAGAAAAGAGAGAGAGAAGAGGAAGGCTTACAGGGCTTAGGCTTAAAGATATAAACAAGGGATATCAGAACAAGCAGAGGCGGGGCAGAATGCACACAGGAAAAGGTATCACAAAAAAATTGTAAACCTCAAACCTCACAACCTGCTCAAGCATTGGTATTCAAACCAAGACTTAATTCAAAAACAAACAGCTTGGCTACAAAACAAAAAAAACGAGTTCACACATAAAAGATATAAAAACTCCTGCCTTCCATTTGACAAAAAAAAAGCATAAGCCTTAAACTATCTCAAACCCTTCAAGCCTGCTTAAGCTTGCCTCGAGAACTGCTTGCCTGCATAAAAAAAAACTTGTTTCAAGCAAGCTTGTCTAAAAAACTTCCAGCTTAACCTGTTCTAAGTCAACAAACTCAGTATCAAAAACCTTTCAAGCCTATCAAAAAGACAATAAGCCTGTACCATTACAAAAAACCAGAAATGGCCACCCAACCTGCAACCTCTACATAAGCCTTAACCTGCTTAAAAAACCAGTAAATACAAGCCTGTACCAAATTGTAACATAACACAGAGTCCTGAAACCTGTTCAAACCCTTAAGCCTTGCCAAGCCAAAGCCTCATCCTGTATAAACAAGCCCTGAGGCTGGCATAAACTAGAAAAGCCATACAAACTGAAACAAGCTTACAAACCCAATCCAAACCATCTCAAAATAGAAACAACAACTGAAGCAACAAAACCCTCAGAGCTAGGCTCATCATAGGGTTCAGAAAACAATACTCATAATCAATTTCAACACATCATCAATACTCAAAGCCATCAATCAGAAGCAACCAGAAGATGAAAATAAAATTAAGCTAGGGTTTTCAGTTATCATCATAAAACCAACTCAAGTATCTCATACAGAAGCAAGCAAGCAAGTGGAAGAGGAAAAGAAGTGTTCAAAAACAGATAAAGCTAGGTTTTCAGACATTCATCATTAAACCTAAAAGCAAGATACGTGGTTACCAGAGCAAGTACAGCATCCTATTTCTCCGTCCGGCCGCCTGAGGACGCCCCCTATCCATTTCTCCTCCTCCATTTCCAAAAGACAACGAAGGTATAACTCTTCTGCCCTTTTTCTTTCACACCTCACACAACAATAATAATAATAATCAAAGATTAGGAATTGTCAAAGATTAAAAAACATGTGAAACTGGAAACCCTAAAGCGTAAGACGAACAGAGATGGGAAGTCATTACCTTACAACATCGCCTTGCTTGACCATGGAGTGAAGAGGAGAAGAAGATGGTGGCGCCTAGTGGCCATGGACGAAGAATTCATTCAGAAAGCCTTGCTCAGAAGAGATGAAGAGGACGGAGAAGAAGATGAGCGCCGCTCTAGCCTGTAACCTTATTTCCAAAATGAAACAAGAAATGAAAACCCTAAAACAAAAACGTGTGAAACCCGTTTGGGCCTTGCCCCATCCAGAAATGCCTAAGCCCAAGTGATTCCAGGCGCACCCCCTTTTTTTTCTTTGATTCTGATTATTTGTTTGGGCCCAAATTCCCCCCAAGCCCATTTGTTTACTTTCCTTTTTTTTTATTATTATTTATTTTCTAAGTTTATAAGTCAATCATTTTTTCTATCACATTAAATCTTTTTTTTTCTTTTATTAATTGAAAACAATGCATTGGATGTTTGTACAAAAAATGTTTAACAGTCCCTTTTTATTTTTGTTCATCACATTTTAAATAATATGTAAATAATAGATTTTCTTTAATAAAGTTAAAATATTTTTTCTTTTAAGAATTTCTTGTATCTAAAAAATATTAACTAAAAAAAACATAAAAACATTAATACATAAAAATAGAATTTCTTAAATATTTTCTTTTATTAAATCTCAAGTTTATAAAAGATTAACAAAAAAATACAAAAAAAAGAATAAAATACTTGATAAGTATGTTAGGTTAATATTTGCATCATTTGTAAATAATCATGTGCATCTTACATACTTTTATTACTTTTTGATTTTTATACATTGTTATACTTTATATGGAGAATGCAATTCGATTTGGTTGTAAATATATTTGGACACTACTCTCCTAATAAGTCTCATCCCCATTTGTAAATATGTGTACCCCCATTCTCGGATACTCATTTGTAATAGTTTAGGACTTTAAATTCCCGCAATTTATCGCTTTCAATTATACCATGTTTAGACCTAGGGTTTGTATGTAAATAAAATCAACCGCTAGATAACCTAATACAAGACAAATGCATGACAATCAATACACAATTCACACTTGCACCCCTAGGGTAATCCCACTCGTTGCCTTCAAAAATGGGCCATGCTTGCATGTTGAGTTTCTTTGGCAAAACAAAACGAATCAAATGATCATAGTCCCTCGATGACGCTTTCGAAAGTTGCCTAAACAAAATGATCATAGTCCCTCAAGCAAATTGCCAAAGACACTTGGCACCATTGCATTCATGGTCCATACGATGACCCGCGCCCGTCCCGTTAACATCCTAACACAAGATTGTTCACCAAATACAATGGTGAAACAATACTGTTAAAAGGGTTAAAACATGAGAAAAATCTTTGAGTAAATTTAGGGGTAGACAACTCTTAGTTACTTGATCAAACTTGCAAAAAACACTTGCCTACTTTTCAAAACCCACTCCACAACACAACTTTCAAAACAACTTTCAAAAACATTGAAACATCTTTTCAAAAAGACACACACCTTTGTAAAACATTCGAGTAAAGAATTGTTACAACGGTTTCCTAGACAAGACATCTTTTTTAAAACATTTTCAAACACACACACACCACCATTTTAAGCAATTGAAAATCAAAGGCAAGTGATCTAAAACAAGTAACTAAGAGCCCATGGATAACCATGAATGAAAAGGGTGCTAATACCTTCCCTTTTCATAATCTACCCCCCGAACCCACGAAACATCTCAAAGGTTTTTTCCTGTGCTTTCTAACCTTTCCTTTAGGATAAAATAAAAAGTCGATGGCGACTCTTGCTAAACCGAACAAGTGCGAAAACAAACGCAAAACCTCAAGTCAGTTCTCCCACCGTATCACACAATGACACAGTATTTTTATCCTGGTTCGTTTGATCTCAAACTACTCCAGTCCATCCATCAAGGTGATTTCGCCTCTCTCCAACAAGGTCTTAATCCACTAATCTCAAAATGATTACAATCACTACTTTAACAATTGTTAAAGTCTTCTTGAGTACAACCACAATCCGGTTAGTCTCAAGGAACACCGTTTTAATCAAATAAACAAGATTATTGTGTGTTGTTGTTTTTCGTTACAAAAGCTGTTATCACATTTGTGATAATTTACACAAATTTAGAGCGTGGAAATATGATGAGTAAGCTTGCGGCTTTTTTTGAATTCTCGTGAGTAGTATATGGGAAAATCATTACCGATTTGATCACTGAGTTTGTTTATATAGGCAATGGATTCCCGTTGATCATTAAGCATGATAAATGTCATTAACTCAGTTTTCATTTGGAGAAGATCCTGTCTGAATGAAGCCGTTGTGATTGATGTTGTCTTAAATGATTAGTAACGCTTCAGAATCTTTCATCCCAGACTGCTGCTGATGCTTCAGGAAATTGATGACTTAGTTTATTATGCTCTTGTTCAGAATCAAAGTTTACTTCACTTAAGCGCAGGTTCTGGTCATCAATCTTCAGTGCAAATTCTGATTGCTTCAGCGTGTAGCTTCTATAGCTTATCTTCTGATGCTGCTTTGGTCAGAACTTCTGCATACAACATAACATAATTTTTAGGGTGCATATTTGTTCTTTGTATTTGTTATCATCAAAACTCTAACTAAGGGTTGTAGAATCAAACTATGGAAACAAGTCTGCATAACTCATCAGAATAGAGTCAAAAGCTTCTCTCTTTTGACCTTGCCCTTGATTTCCTTGAGGAGGTGGTCTTTGATAGAAGATAATAGTTGGAGCTGTATTTACAACTGGAGTCACAGAAGCAACTTGTCGTTGGTACTGATGACGTATTATTAGTAGTCTAAACTTTCTTTCTTCAACAACGGTATTTGTTACACTCACTTTCTTTCTTCCTTCATCTTTTGTTAAGCGTCCTTCCCTGACAGCTTCTTCTAGATGAACACCCATATTTACCATCTCAATGAAATCACTTGGTGCACTAGAAACTATCCTTTCATAGTAAAATGATCCCAGGGTTTTGAGAAAGACCATGGTCATTTCTTGCTCTCCAATCGGGGGTACCACTTGAGCAGCAATCTTGCGCCAATGTTACGCATATTCTTTAAATGACTCTTTATCCTTCTGAGCCATCGCCCTCAGTTTTTTGTTGTCAGGGGCCATAAACATATTGTACTTGTACTGCTTGATAAAAGCTTCACCCTAATCATTGAAGGTACGAATATTGTTACTGTCCAAACCTATATATCACTTTAATGCAGCACCGGTTAAGCTATCCTGGAAGAAATGAATAAGCAAACGTTGATCATCAGTATGAGTGGGCATCTTTTTGATATAAATCACTAGGTGGTCATGAGGACGAGAGCTGCCCTTGTATCTCTTAAATTCTGGAACTTTGAACTATGCTGGTACTTTTACGTTAGGAACTAAACAAAGTTCACTGATGTTTTTCCCGAATAGTTCTTTTCCTCGAAGAGCCTTAATTTCCTTTTGCATCTCATTAAATTAGTCTTGAAAGTCGTCTGGTCGATCATAGAAACCCGCACTTTCACTTGGTGGAGGAATATGCCGATAAAATTCATCATTAATAATTGGCACAACATTCACCGAAGGTGGCACAACATAATGAATCTCATTTCTAGCAACAGGAGCAGCACGTACCACAAGAGGCGCAGTAACAACAACTACTTGAGAAAATGGAGCAACTTGAGAATCTAGATTATAACCTTCCGGCATAAAAATTTTAGGTATTTCCCATGGGTAACCTTGAGGCATACGGTTCTGAGCATCAATAATAGGAGTAACATAAATAGGAACTGATGGTACTTCTAAAATAACAGCCGTCTATTGTAGCTGAGCAGCATGAGGAGACGGAGGAGCAAATGGTGGTTGATTTTGAGAAGCCACCAATGTATCCATCAAATCAGTCAGATTAGCCATACCGGTCTTTAAAGCAGTAACTTCTTTGTGCAGCTCACGATTCTCTTGTTCAAGATCCTCCATTTTCTTTCTGGAATTAGCCTGAGTATTGTATCGATGAGATAGCTTGTTGACAGAATGAAGTAGAGAAACACACTAAGACACCTGATTATGAACAGAAACGCAGGAATATGTGCAAAATGATGCATGATATGCAATGCATATGATTTATTTCATTATTTTTATTTCAAGGAACTCAAATATTTTATAGACGATTGCAAATATTATAGTACTAATATATTTTGAAATACTGAAAATTTTGTTATAATAACTTTGGAATGGATTACAACTTTTAGTACAACTTTCAATAATCCTAAACACAAGAGGTTAAAGATGAAATCTAAAATCCTAAGGAATCAAAGCTAATGAAGATCTCTCCATGCACTAACGCTTTCCCGTCATTCTTGCAATTCGAGCCTTCAACTGCTTCTTCTCTTCTGTATACCTATCGATGACTTATTTCTAACCACCAGTGTCAGGAAGTGAGCTACTAGGTCTTGGCTGAGCTCTAAAGGAAAATAAATCCTCTTTCTTCTCCATCATTTCCATAACTCGACTCTCAAGAATCTCAATCAAGCCATATTTATCTTTCAATTCTGTTAAGTAGGATACTCCCAATGTCTGGTACTTGTTCTTCCATGCTTCCTTCTCTTGTTGCATTCTAAATAGGGCAAGCTGAAGTTCTTCTTCATCATATAAAATAGGAGTAGTAATCCTCATAAACATATCAAATATAGGCTCTTCACGAGAATAAGGCATCTTACACTGAATTTACCTTGTTTGTACCTGTTGTACCCCAAAATTTGCCCTCCCATTTCCTCAACATTTTCTCATCACAAAACCCTTGGAGCTCAAGATCCAATTAGGGTTTCCTCTGCTCAAGACTTCTCCTTGCACTGTTGACCCAAATTAGGGTTTGTGTTTGCACAAATATATTTTGACCTAAAATGCCTAAAATGACTTTCATGCTTCATGTTGGACTCCCAAGTTTATCCATACCAAGTTTCAAGTCTTGATTCCAAATTTTGCCCAGTCAATTGGACAGTTGACCTAGAAATCAATTGTATTGGGGAAAAAGTCAACTGTGGCCAATTGACAGTCAAATCTCATGAAAATTGACCCACATCAACATTATGAACTCACATGGACCATTTGATCAAGTTTGGATCACAATTCCACAAGAAATTTGATCAGATCATCAAAAGGGCAAAATGGTCATTTTTAGGGTTTTGACTGCACAAAGGCAATTTTTGACTGTTTGACCTAGCCAATGGAAAACCAAGCTCACATATGGACTCAAGGACCCCATGGAATTATCTTGACATGCTCAACAAGTTCAAAAGATCCCAAATACACAGGATTGACAGTTGAATTTCCCAGTCAATTGATCAATTTTGACTGTATACTGAAAAGTCAAACTTTGACTTTTTGGTCAAAACCAAGTGTCAAGATTCATTTTTCATCAAAACATGCCAAATCATGAAACTTGTTCATCAAGAAATCAAGAAATGCAAATTAGGGTTTGAAATGAAGATTTTTCATAACTTAGAATTTTTCTAAGTTATAAAAAACCCTAATTTTTTCCTAACTTTGTCCCACTTTCTCACCAAGATTCATTTGGATTCAAGCAAAAGTCAAAACATGAAAGTTGTAGCCTATTGCATAATCTAAAACTTTGATTCACAAAGTTTTCCCAAAAGAAGCTTGTAGCTCAAGTTACAATTTTTGGAACAAGGGTACCAAACCATTCTTAACTTAGAGAAAATTTGACCTATTTTAGGCAAGGTTTTTACATAACTTCAAGACCATTTTTCATACACTTCCACTTGGAATTTCAATTTGAATTTCAAATATGGATTGTAGTACACATTCCAAGATTTCCAAAATGTCCAAGAACTCATCAAACAACCTCATGGTGAGGGAGAATCGAATTTGACAATATGGGAAAAACTCACTTTTGAATTGGCCAAGTTACATGTTCATACACTTAGGCAATTTTCAAATCAGCATGCATCTCTTGATTACAGGCCCTAAATATCTTTTACACTCATAAATTTAATGCAAACTCATTGTGCCAATACCATGTTCTATGTGTTCAAGCATTGCATAAAGGTTTAATCCTTATTTAGAAAAAGCAATATATCCATTTTGATAAAGTTGCACTTTATGTCAAATTTATAATCCAAGTGGTACAGATCAAATCTCTTTGGCACAAGTTTATGGACTAATTGCACTGATCAAGGCCAAGGTTTGCAGCACATTAGGGGGGCCTCTATCAGCCTAGAAACTCAAGTGGCCATCTCTTGCTTAGGTGTGAAGAAAGATTGCATAACATAAGACAACTCTCATATCAGTTAACACATGCTTAGGAAAACTTGTCAAACATATTCTAAACATCCATTCTGAGCTAGAACACGAGCCAACCAAGTCCCAAACACTTTCATTCACAAAATCACCATTGAACTGTCCAAACAGAGCATCCCTGCAGTTTGAGTTCCATAGCTCAAACCTTCCATGCATTCTTGCTAAAAACATATGTCTTCACATCCCATAATATCCCTTGAAGCTATTCCAAACCTCAAACACGACCTGTAACACTCCCAGGCAAGATCACCATTTTCATTTTCTTGTTTTGCAGCTGAAGTTCCATAGCACGATTCAAAAGGTTTCAAGACAAAGTAAAGCTTGGAATAGCATCCCTGGACATCAAGGAAGCTGTACCAATCATCACCTTGCATTGAAGACACCTCAATCACCATATACAACTTCAACTGAACAGGTAAGTTCATGAACACGAATCTCTCTATCAAGGCGTTGTTAGCTTTAGGTTTGTGAAGAAAACATGTCACATTCATAGCCCTGAACATGCCCATGTAATTAGATTTCATTTATATTATGTATGCTTAGAGAATTTTAAGTCTGAACATGGCATAAAAACTAGGTCAGGATTTGGGAGAGAAGAAATTCTCTCTCATTTCTGAGAGTTAGATTGACTTCTTTATATGTCTAGAATCGTGGCTTCAAGCTCTACAGGTTTCATGTTGGAAGATTTGGCAAAAGATCAAGGAATTGGAAGTTAGAAAACGCGTGTTTTCTTGAACAAATATGTTATGAGGTTGAAGATGACAGGGTGCTGGGCTGGGCCTGTTTGACTTTTCTTTTTGCATCCTTTTATTACTTTTACACCCCCTGAGCCCATTTGGCTTATTTTTATGATTTTTTGACTTTTTCTTTTTTGCTCTGACTTATTTATTTTTTCTAATAATATTAAAAATATAAAAAATATTTTTCTCACAATTTTTGAATTTATTAGGCATTTATTTGGTTTCTTTTAGTTTTTGTACATAAATAAACAAATAGATATACTTTTATTTAAAAAATGTTAAAATAGTGCAAACACATTTTATTTTCCATTTTTATTTCATTTTATCTTCTGAAAATATTTTATATAAAATATACTTTTTTTTATAAATATTAAATATTATTATTTTTGTATATATAATACATATTTAGAAAATAATACAAATATTTATATACATATTAATATATTTAGGGTAAAATGCAAAATACATACACTTTTATTTTTTATTAATATTTAATATAAAAAATACCTTTTTGACAAATATACTTCATTTTTATTTTATTTTTGTATATAATAAAAATATTGTATAATTAATACATTTACTTAATGAAATTAGGGTTTTGCCCTAAACATAAAAAACTCCAAAAAAATTAATACTTTTTATTTTGTTTATTTGACATACAAAAATACTTTTTTTTTCATATATACAAAAAACCCTTTTGCATCTTGCATATTTGTTTTATTTCAATTTAATTTGTGCAATTAAATATCTTGTAAATAATTCCAAATTGATGTAATAGCTAGGTTTAAATTACTTGTCAAAATACCCCCATTTGAACATTTGTACCCCCCTTCCCATATATTGTGTTGTAATAGTTTAGGAACTTTATTTTTCGCACTTTATTGCTTTCTAAATATGCCATGTTAGAATTAGGGTTTGTATGCGAATCAAAAACAACAAAAATAGTTTGACCTAATTTCAAGATAAACAAGCATGAAAATGGACAACACTAATCACACTTGCACCCCTAGGGTATTCCACTTGTTGCCTTCAATAAATGGGCCATATTGCATGTTAGGTCTCTTTGGGCAAAACAAACACAATCAAATGATCATAGTCCCTCAATGACGCTTTCGAAAGTTGCTTAAAAATGATCAAGTCCCTTAAAGGAAAATTGCCCAAAGATACTTGGCACCATTGCAATTATGGTCTAAACGATGACCCGCACCCGTCCCTTTCACATCCTAACACAAGATTATCCACCAAATACAATGGTGGAACAAAATTGTTAAAAGGGTTAAAACATAGCAATAATCTTTGAGAAATTTAGGAGTAGATAACCTCTTAGTTACTTGAATCAAACTTGCAAAAACAAAACACTTGCCTATTTTCTAAAAACCACACCTCACAACACTTTCAAAAACAAACTTTCAAAAACAAATGAAAACCTTTTCAAAAGACATACACCTTTGTATACATCCCAACATGGATCATTACAAAGGTTGCCACCACATTGGCTTCTTTTCAAAACATTTTCAAACCCACACACACAAAGCACCATTTCAAACAATTGAAAAATAAGGCAAGTTAATCTAAGCAAGTAACTAAGAGCCCATGGATAACCATGGATAGAAAGGGTGCTAATACCTTCCCTTTCTATAATCTACTCCCCGAACCCAAGAAAACATCTCAAAGGTTTTTGCTGTGCTTTTTAAACCTTTCCTTAGGATAAAATAAAAAGTCGGTGGCGACTCTTGCTCAACCGAAACATTTGCGAATACAAACGCAAAACTCACAGTCAGTTCTCCCACCGTATCATAGAACTGGCGACTCTGCTGGGGATGTAAATTAAAAGTGGAGTAACCTTAGGGCTTAGATCACCTTTGTTTTCAATTGTTTTCCTTGTTTGCTTTTATATTTGTGGGCTTTGCATCAGAGTTTCATAGATCCTAACCCGGATCTGGGGAATACCCTTTTAGGTAGCATAATCTGTGAGGGACCTGTCCGGCGTAGACCGACATGGGTGAAGCAGTGGCTACGTTGGTGTGGCACCTTGGTCTGTACCTATATCCCTTGTGTTGCAACGAGGAGAATATAGGTCTTCTAAGGAGTCATTAAACACCAACCGACCTTAAAACCCTAAATTGACCAAACTTGGCCATAGAACAGTAGCAGTATGCTACACTCATTGAGGCTAAACTCTCGCGATGGTTTTGGCCGCAAGAAAAGATTGCGATGCTGGAGTTATGACCGATTGAGGGTAGTCAATGATTAGAGATCCTCTAGAACCCGGTTACTTTTGATAGGACAGGTTTTAACCAACAAAACTAAAAGAGGGTAATACCTAAACTTCATGCTAGCCTGAAAACTAAGGGTTGTCTTGTGTGACTTGTGTGCCTTATCATACTTGTGGTGTGCTTCATCATAGCATCATGCCATCATACCATTGCATGCATCCTGTATAAGGACTAACACATTTCAAAGACAAAAAAGTTTCATCTTTGCTCTGTTTTGTAGGACATCCACTACAAGAAAAATACCATTTTACGACATAGAGATTGCGACAGTTAATTGATACCTGTCGTAACTCTAATATAGAGACACGTATTACGACGGTATACTAAGCGTCGCCATCCAAACTAAATCCAATGAAAATTCCAAGAGAATCTATTCCCATAGTACTATAACACATATTGATCATCTTAGTTAAAAGTTTTGACAGCCTTTTGAGTTGAGATTCTAGTCCTACTATTAATTTATTAAAGTTTGAGAGTTTAAAATTGAGAAAAAATACATTGGGTAAAAATAAAGAAATAAAGAATCAAGTCATAAACGGCGAGAAACTCATCAAAGGCCACGACGGTGACCTACCATCGCGCCCAATTACTTAAAAATTACCAAACTTCTCGAAGGTGAACATACCGTCGCATACACGTACAAAACATTTATGGAAGCCACGATGGTGACTTACCAATGCCACCCCATACCATTCACATGTGTAAAAGTTTGCGACGGTGATTTCACCCGTCATCATATATTAATTCATCTTTAGCGCCCAAATATATTCCGCTTTTTATCTCTTGTCTTCTCTTCTTTTTTCAAAATCACTGCCAAAGGAGGCTCACGCTCTTGGAGTATCACCGTCAAATCATTTCTCTCAGCCACTCACGCCGTCACTACGAATCACCGTCAAAGCAACCACCATCAATTTGAATCTTAACAGGTTTGTCTTCTCAAACCCTAAATCCCTTTCAAACCCTAAATTGTTTTGCAAATATATGTGATGAATGAGCTCTACTCTTCAAAAATCCAAATGTTTCTTTTCTTAGATATATTGAAGACAAGAAAATGTATTTGTTGATTTACAAGTTCTGAGTTTATAAGTGAAAATGTATTCAATTTGTGAATTATAAGTTCTGAGTTTGAGTTATGAGTTATGAGTTTGATTTTATAAGTTCTGAGTTTGAGTTTGATTTATAAGTTCTAAGTTCTGAGTTTGAATTAATGGAAGAGCCACAATACACCTTAAATTAATGGAAACACCCAAATAGCAAAAGGCCCCCTGAGTTTCTTCACCGACGAGGAACAATACAAGAACAAAATAGAAGTCCAGATATAAGGTTAAGACTCTTGAGAGAATGTTGCTTTCTTGTTGGCAAGTTAGATATAGTCATTTGTGCTAGTTATGGTGGAAGCAACAACAAGATTATCGGTGGTTGGGACCGGAGCACCTGATTTATTCTACAAAGAGACTCAATGCTTCGGCTATGTGGCTTGCTCGGTGTTCAAATTGGATCAGATACAAAGACAACATAAATTAATCAAACCCGATTCATCCATTTTCGACTTGGGTTGTGCTCTCGGTTCATGGCTTTAGGTCGCTTGTAAGAGCTTAGGCCCATTCCACAACGATGGCTATGTTCTCGGCATCGACCAAAAGAATGTTAAAGTCCCCCCTCTTTGTGATTCCAGGGTGAAACTGGTATGACATGTTAAAAGAATTAGGATTGGTGGGCTTTAATTTTCTGTACTTTACGACTTGAGAACCCATTATGGTCGGTGTAGATTTCTGTTTTAAAATATATCACCAAACAGTGACCACAGTACACAAGTTAACAAATGCTAGACATCCTAACCAGATAATTATTTGATAAAATTTACAGCCTAACTACATGAGTGCTTGAAGAATGCACAAAACAATATGTACATAGAATACAATGGAGATAGCCTTAAGGAAGTGATACTCAAGTGTACTAACCTGACATATATTACCAGTTACAAAACCTAATTATGACTCAAGGATAGCTCCTTCAACAATTTTCCACCCTAAACCTGAATAAGAAATTTCACATCTTGTTGTGCAGGTTCTACTGTTATAAACATCATGTTGTAGATGGCATACAACAGTGAGGTGTATATATTCTTTGAGTGTTATTTCCATCATTGTGCGTCGTCCATTATGTGATATAGTCAAACTATCTATGTTGAGATCCTCCAAGTTGTAGTCATAGGACCAACCAAGTTCTGTAATCTCAGCTGCTCGATCAGTCCATATTTTCAACATTTCACCATCCAACACCTAGAAGGACTTAAACTTCAGCAAAACTTCAAATATACAAAGGTGGTAGATAAATTGTTTGTCCAAAAAACAACAAACTAAGCCAGACCTTGTAAAAATTAAGATAAAAATCATTATGAGTGTTCTATCAAGGTGTCTATATGCTTCAACTTGTGAGTGCAATTGACAGTACTATCTGATTGAGTTTGCAGTACCTTGTTTTGATGTTATTGGCATTGTGAAATAATGATTTAATATATTGCTTTTAGTTGTTACAATAAAATACTCACAAGTCATGGTTTAACTGATTCAACATATTGAATTGTGAGACTAATGAGTCGTTAAAGAGGAGCTATCATAAGGGACCATTTCAAAATATTCATTTGGTTTCTTTTATATTTTAATGCCTTAATCTAAGTTTCTTTTAGATCTTTAAAATAGTATGTAATATTTCAATTGACCTTTGGTCATTTTTCATGAGGCTCTATTCTGCACTTTTTGAGCTTCTAATGAAATGGACTTGGAACCTGATGTTCAGGATTTATATGAGAATGAAGAAGGTAATACTATTGGTTTGTGCTACTTGCTAATTTGCTTTTGTATTTCCTATTGAAAAAAGAGACAACTAGTATTAATTAGTGGCTCAACTAAAGAACACTTTTATTTCCTGTTGCATTTTTTATGCTATCTCATGGTATGTGAGGGTGCTTCAGCTATTTGGGCAATGGATAGGCTCAGTTCTCGTGAATGTTTTTGCCATAACCTATGTCTATCAAAAGAACAAAAAATCCACATGTCTCTATAAAAATTTAATTTAATTTGCTTGTGTAATTCATCGTTTTCTTTTGACATTATTATAGATTAACAATTTATATTCTGATTACAATTTAGTATCAATATATCAACACGAAGAAACTAAGCGGACTATCATAAGGCTGGAGCAGGGTGTTCACTCTTTCACGCAAAAAGCCATGGCTTCACACGGAGCATTGGCAATGTTATATGGCTGCCACTCAAATTACTATATCAAGAAACCTGAGGTATTTGTCAATTAAGCACAACAAATTCTTTATTGATCTACATGTTGTTTGGAAATGTTTTCCAATTTTACTTTTTGAATGTAAGTATAACACTCATGTTACTTTTTATAATAATTTCACTATGGTAAAAAAACTCGCATGCATTACAGATACAAGTTCACATATTTTCTGTTATGTCAAACAACAAAGATCTGTTATGCGATTATTAACATCAATGGTTTTTTAAAAATGCCCCAACTTAACTTAATGTTTTCTTTTTTAAATTGGAAGAGTAAATATTTGTGGTGTCTTATTGTATCATACTTTTTCTTATCGTAAACGCATGCGATTGTAGAATTTAAAAAGAAATATACTTGGATCTTTGAGCTTCCTACACTTTGCTGAAAATTCAAATGCTATAACAGGGAAGTTTGTCGCCAAGACGCCTTGATACATATCCAAATTTGATTAGGTTTCTCCTTAGCGGAAAGTGAATTTTATTTTATTGGAGATTTTGTTGTAGTTGATTTTTCTGTACCTTATAACTTTTCATACAATTGGAGTTTGATTATGAGAGTTATTCTGCCAGCCCATAATTGACAGTTAGTTTTGTAATGCAGGTACAAGAAGCGCAAAATGGACAAGTAGAATTGGAAAAACATGTCATCACAAAGACATTGACTAAGCCATCTGAGGCATATTATGATGCCAAAAACCTGCCACATGTTCTTGTGAGTACAAAAATATGTTTTGTGTGAATCTTGCAGGCTGCTAGGTATGCGTAGCTTGAACCAAATGGTAGTCAAGGAAGGATCATGGTCCTAGCATGGAAGTTTAACACAAAATCACTTAACACTAAGGACTTTCATGAATTTTGTAGAATATTGTAACATTTTTTGCAATTCTCTCAAGTTGTAGCAAACCAATGTAAATATTAAAATGAAATATGGCCTTTGATGATATTTGAATTTTTCTTGTTTATTGGTAAAATTTGCACTTCTTTTTACCTTTGATCACATTTTTTTGATATTATTGATGATTATTTGATATTAAATATTTTTATTGTAATTAACTTTATTATGTTGAAAAGTGATAGAAAATAAAATAAAAATACTATAAATAAAAAAATATTAAAGTAAATAATAATTTAAATATAATAGTAAAATATAATAGTAAAATAATATTATATTTAAAATTATTTTACTAAATAATAATTTAAATAAAAATATTATTTGAAATTTATAAATCAGATTACGACGGTTAAAACCGCCGCAATTTCTAACCTACGGCTGTAGAATAACCGTCGCAAACAACAACAAAAACAAAAAATAAAGTCAAATTCACGACGGTATATAACCGTCGCTATCTGTTGTGCGTGACAGTTTTTGCAACCGTCGCGAAATAGGCTGGGGACGCACGATTCTGCGACGGTACTTCTACCGTCGTAGATTGTAAATTGCGACGGTTTTAACCGTCGTAATCAGCCAAAATAACCGTCCCAATCTATCATTTTTCTTGTAGTGATCATGATGCCCGTGCGTAGGAATATTATCCGGCTCAACTTTGTTCAACCCCTAACTTTGCTCAAAGATTTGGTTGATAGGATTCCAAACACTTCTTCCTTCATCAACATGCATGGTTCTCTCCTTGGCTTGATCACTTCAAAGTGGGACCAACAACTGATAAGTGTCCTGACCCAGTTTTATGACCCCCTGTATCATTGCTTCACCTTTCAAGACTTCCAGCTGGTCCCTACCCTGGAAGATTTCTCCTATTTGCTTGGTATCCTTGTTTTGGAGAAAACTCCATTCACTGGTTGGGAAAAGACTCCTAGGCCTGAAGAGATTGCTGCAATTCTCCCCTTGACCAAAGAAGAGGTATTGGCTAACTGGGAAACTAGAAGTGGAGTTAAGGGCTTTTTGGTCAAATTTCTGGTTGGCAAAGCTAATGATTTCTGGAATGACTTGGACTTCAAGGCGTACGAAGACATTCTGGCTCTTTTAATCTATGGCCTGGTATTGTTTCCCAATCCTGACACCTTTATCAGTATCTATGCCATAAGGATCTTCATGTCTCGGAATCCTGTACCCACTCTTTTGGGTGATATCCTGCAACAACTCTATGCTCGTACTGCCCAAAAACGGGGAACTCCGTGGTGTTGCGCTCCTTTGCTAGTGAGGTGGTTTATTTCGCACCTTCCTAAGTTCGTGCTGAAGCATGAAGAAGGAAATGGTTGGGCTCATAGGTTAATGACATCACTTGGACTCTCAGAGGTTTGGATGAGGTAGCTGTTATTGATCGTTGCGGAGAATACCCTAATGTTCCGTTGATTGGTATCCAAGGAGGAATCTCTTATAATCCATGCTTAGCTCTCCGCCAGTTTGGAAGAGCCAGAAGAGCAGGGCCTCATGAAATGTTGGTTCCTCACTTCCATTTTTGAATTTCAGGCAGACAGTGACAAACTACGCCATGGATTCATTAAGGCTTGGGACAGAATTCACAAAGCTGACCCACATGAGTTGGGACCAAAGACTTCTCTACCAATGGAACCCTATTGCAGATGGGTCCGCATCCGTGCTCAGAAGTTAGGTATGCCATACGAAGCTGTCAGACCTATCATTCTTGAATCTCCTGATGAAGATGGGGTTCCTCCAACTGTCCTCCCTCCTCAGATACCCACTGATTTTGACACAATGAAGAGATCTTGGGCGCAGCTAAAGGAAGAACGGGATTTTTATCGGGAAAAGTTCAACGAACAGGAACGGAAGGTCCAGAGGCTGACTAAGCAATTGGAGGAGGAGCGGGTCCTGAATGACTACATCCACACTGAGAAGAGGAGGCCATGGGAGCACTGATGGGCTTTGGATGTTTCCTTTTTACAGCTTTTATTTCCTTTTCAGTATTTTTCATTCCTGTAATGCCTAAGGGCAAGTTGTTGAACAAAAATAAAAAAATTTGAATCTAATGAAGTGTGTTTCCCTTTTGTCTACAAAGTTGAATCTTGTTTGTCTTTGAAAACATAAAACATACGCATCTCATTGCATCATATGCATAACAGGTACCCTTTTTCACAGGTTGCTTAATCTCCTTCGCTGTTTATTTTGAACAGTCATCATGAATCCAGACTCATCCAGTGAGCAAGCAATCAAGGCCCTTCAATCCCAAAGTGCCCAGTTTCAAGAAATGGTCCTAAGCCTGGCCCAAGGTCAGCAAGAGTTGAAGACTCTACTCCTGAAGAAGAAGAAGAAAAAGAGGACTGTGTTATTCAACACCGGACGCAGGTTTGGGAACACGCTCCATAATGAGGCTGATCCAACTACTTCCTCTGCAGAGAAAGATAGTCCCCAAGGGGGAGGAGCTCCTAGTCCTGCAGTCTCTGACAACGAGACGGACTACAATGATGAACAATACCCACCTGCTGCTGACATATACAAGCAATTAGAGGACCGCTTGAGCGCCATGGAGATTCAGAATGTGCCGGGGATGGATTTCGGAGATTTGGGGTTGTCTTCTGGGGTAGTAATCCCACACAAGTTTAAGGCGCCTGCCTTTGCCAAATACGACGGGGCTTCCTGTCCAAAGCTGCATCCAAGGTCGTACGTAAGGAAGATCCAACCTTACACGGCAGATAAGAACCTTTGGATTCACTTCTTCCAAGATAGCCTTTCGGGGTCATAGCTTGAGTGGTTCTACAAACTAGATGGAACTAGTATCCGACACTGGGAAGATTTGGCAACCGCATTCTATAGACAATATCAATACAATTCTGACCTCGCTCCTACGCGTACCCAACTTCAGGGTATGTCTCTAAGAACGGGCGAAGGGTTCAAAGAATATGCACAAAAATGGAGAGATTTGGCTGGCAGGGTGCAGCCTCCATTGACTGATCGTGAGCTGGTTGATATGTTTCTAGGGACCTTGTCTGGTCCATTCTTCAATCATTTGGTTGGTAACTCCTCCGCTGGGTTTACGGATTTGATTCTGACGGGTGAAAGAAATGAAGCTGGCATCAGATCAGGAAAGATACAAAAAGCTGCCCCCCCCCCCCCCCCCCAAGTACTGAGAAGAGGCCTTTCAAGAAAGAAGCAAGTGCCGTCTATGGTTCTAGAAGACAAGTTAAGCCAGAAAGTCGCCAAGCCGTCAATGCCTTGGTCATTTCAAAACCTGTTGCTGCTCCTCAGCAGTACAATCAACAAAGAGGTGAAAGGCCCAAGAGGCAGTATACTCGGCTGAGTATGACCTTGTCACAAATCTTACCGCAACTGTTATCAACCAACTTGGTGACCATCAAAGAGGCTCCGAAGGTCGTGAATACTGCATCTCCTAAGTATAACCCAAATGCCCGTTGTGCTTATCATTCCGATAGCCCCGGGCATACTACTGATGATTGCTGGGCCCTGAGAAATAAAGTGCAAGACCTTATCGACGCGAAGGAAATTCAGTTTGATGCGCCTGAGAGGCCAAATGTTGTAACTGCTCATATGCCCCAGCATAGAGTAAATGCCATTGAGGAAGATTTGTATGCTGTTTCGGTGAATGATGTTGCTACCCCTCTTTTGACTGTTAAGAGGAACTTACTACTAGCCGGTTTATTTCCGGGTTGTAGCAAGGGTTGTCTCCTGTGTGCTGTTATCCCTACCGGTTGTCCGCTGCTGAAATCAGGCATCCAAAGCCTGATGGATAGCAAAGAAATTCTGTTCAAGAAAACTGTTGTTCCATTTGTTTCCGCTGAAGAAGTATCTGTCGTCACAATTTTCAATCCTACCAAAGCTCCCCCGAGGAAGCCAGTCCAAATTATGTCTGTTGCACCCATTACTATTACTGTTCCGGGGCCTCTCCCCTATGAGTCTGATAAAGTTGTCCCATGGCATTATGGGGCCGACGTGTATGTGCTTGGAGTGAAGCAGGAGTTCAACACCGGTACCAGTATCAGTAACATCACTGGTCCCACCAAGATTACTCGCAGTGGCAGGCTCTTCTCGCCTGACATTGCACCGCCAGTTATCCAAAAACCTCTAATCATCACACCCGCAAGTGTGCATGTTCCAATTCAAGTTCCTGTGTCTACTACTGCCGCCGAGTCCTCTGATACTCGGGGCAAAGAAGTTGCTACCGACTTGCCTGCCCGGACGGAGGCACCAAAAAAGATTGTTGTTGAAGCCTCCCAACAAGAAATGGAGGAAATCCTTAAAATCATTAAAAAGAGTGACTTCAATGTTGTTGAACAGCTGGGGCATACCCCCTCCAAAATCTCTATGCTATCATTGCTGCTATGCTCTGAGGCCCATGCAAAGGCCCTGATTTCATTTCTAAAAACGGCCCATGTGCCGCAAGAGACCTCCGCGGATCAATTCACTGACTGTGTGGCTAATTTGACAGCTGACAATGGCTTGGGGTTCTCAGATGCTGACCTTACCGCCAAAGGGAAAAATCACAATGATGCCCTGCATGTTTCCATAGAATGCAGGGGCACTACTCTCGCACACGTGTTGGTGGATACCGGTTCTTCCCTGAATGTTTTGCCCAAGAAGGCATTGGATCGTTTGGATTGTGAGGGCCTGGAATTAAAACCTAGTAACGTCATTGTTAGAGCCTTCGACGGTTCTAAGAGGATGGTGCACGGTGAAGTAGACATTCCTATTCGTGTGGGTTCCCAAGTCTTCGACTCAACGTTCTATGTAATGGATATTCGTCCATCTTATTCCTGCTTGTTGGGTCGACCCTGGATTCACAAGGCTGGGGCAGTAACATCCACTCTACACCAAAAGCTCAAATACCCTGTCAAAGGGAAGATTGTTACTGTGTAGGGTGAGGAGGAATACATGGTTAGTCACTTGAACTCATTCTGGTATATCGATATGGACGGGGAGTTTATTGAAACCCCCTTTCAGCATTTTGAGGAGGTACCTCCAACATTGGCATCAGCTGAAACAGTGGTTGAAGAAGACATTCCGCTGAAGATGGCGTCCTTGAAGGATGCCCGGGCTGTAATCGAGAAAGGCAAATGTGCAAACTGGGGTCAGCTTCCCGACTTCACTCAAAAGAACGACAAGTTTGGGCTGGGCTTTACTGCAGAGGCTCAGAGGGCTGTGCGCAAGGAAAGGATCAGAAAAGCTCTGGTGTTCATCACCAACCCAAGGGTGAATGCTATCGAGGAGGACGTAGAGGAAGCGGAGTTTGACAGTTGGATCTATCCAACCACCAGCAACGGACCAAGCAACTGGACGGCAAAGGATTTTACACCAATTACATTTGTCACACAGTAATTAACTCTTTTGATTTTCAATTTGTAACAAACAAAATGTTGAAACTTTTATTGGCTCGGTGTCCTACCCGGGGCATCGTAGCTCCATTTGTGAGGGCTTTTTGTATGACATTTTCCATATATCATCAATCAAAACATTGGACGTTTGTTGCATTTCAAATCTTGTGCTCTTTTTTCTTTCTGTGTTATATATTGCAAAACAGCTATATTTACACACAATCACTCATACAGGTTTCAATCCACTCTGGATCTCACTGGTAACAGCTCTGCTACCACCAGTTATGACTTCGAGAATCCGATCAACTTGGCCGAGGACGAAGGTGAAGATGATTGCGAAGTGCCTGGTGAACTCGCAAGACTGCTACTCCAGGAAGAGAGGGCCATTCAGCCGCATGAAGAGCCGGTGGAAACGATTAACCTGGGTACTGAGACAGATAGGAAAGAGGTCAAGATTGGTGCCAATCTAGAGCTCAGCGTGAAGCAACGATTGATCCAAATTCTACATGACTACATGGAAATCTTTGCTTGGTCCTACAAAGACATGCCTGGTTTGGATGCCGACATTGTAGTTCATCACCTGCCAACCAAGGAAGACTGCCCTCCGGTAAAGCAAAAGGTCCGCCGTATGCGCCCAGAGATGTCCGAAAAGATCAAGGCTGAGGTTATGAAGCAATTCGATGCCGGGATTCTAGCAGTAACTTCTTACCCTCAGTGGGTTGCTAATGTGGTGCCAGTGCCGAAGAAGGACGGTAAAGTCAGAATGTGTGTCGACTACAGGGATTTGAACAGGGCCAGCCCCAAAGATGATTTCCCTCTACCTCACATCGACGTTCTTGTTGACAATACTGCTCAACACAAGGTGTTCTCCTTCATGGATGGTTTTTCAGGGTATAATCAGATCAAGATGGCTCCGGAAGATATGGAAAAGACTACCTTTGTGACTCAGTGGGGCACCTTCTGCTACAAGGTCATGCCATTCGGGTTGAAAAATGCTGGGGCAACCTACCAACGCGCCATGGTTGCTTTATTTCATGATATGATCCATCATGAGATTGAGGTATACGTTGATGACATGATTGCAAGGTCTCAAACTGAGGAGGAACACCTTGACCATCTGCGGAAGCTGTTTGACCGATTAAAGTTATACAAGCTGAGATTGAATCCCAACAAATGCACCTTTGGGGTGAGGTCCGGAAAATTGCTAGGTTTCATTGTAAGCGATAAAGGTATTCAGGTGGACCCTGCCAAGGTAAAATCCATACAAGAGATGCCAGCTCCCAAGACAGAGAAAGAAGTCAGAGGCTTTCTGGGACGACTGAACTACATTGCCCGATTCATCTCACATCTAACTGCTACCTGTGAGCCAATCTTCAAATTACTGAAGAAAGATCAAGTAGTACGTTGGAACGATGAATGTCAGGCCGCTTTTGAAAAGATAAAAGAGTATCTCCAAGAGCCACCCATTCTTATGCCACCAGTGGAAGGGAGACCTCTGATAATATACTTGACTGTGCTTGACAACTTAATAGGGTGTGTGTTGGGGCAACATGACGAGTCTGGCCGAAAAGAGCACGCTATTTATTACCTGAGCAAAAAGTTTACCGACTGTGAGTCTCATTACTCACTGCTCGAGAAAACTTGTTGCGCTCTGGTATGGGCTGCTCGCCGGCTGAGACAGTATATGCTGACTCACACCACTTTGTTGATTTCAAAGATGGATCCCATCAAGTACATATTC
Source organism: Vicia faba (assembly GCA_948472305.1). Classification (NCBI taxonomy): domain Eukaryota; kingdom Viridiplantae; phylum Streptophyta; class Magnoliopsida; order Fabales; family Fabaceae; genus Vicia; species Vicia faba. The sequence goes on from OX451740.1 coordinate 707,729,057, forward strand.
GAAAAGCCTGCTCTGTCTGGAAGAATAGCAAGATGGCAAATGATCTTGACAGAATATGATATCCAGTATACAACTCAAAAAGCAATCAAAGGAAGTGTACTGGCGGATCATTTGGCACACCAACCTGTGGACGATTACCAATCCTTGAACTTTGAATTTCCGGACGAAGATATCATGGTAGTAACTGACTGTGAAGTACCTGGACCGGATGAAGGACCTGAGGAAGGATCCCGATGGTCTATGCATTTTGATGGAGCCTCCAACGCTTTGGGTAACAGCGTCGGCGCTGTAATCATATCTCCCAAAGGAACTCATACTCCACTCACCGCCTGATTGTGTTTCAACTGCACCAACAACATGGCAGAATATGAGGCATGTATCATGGGTCTTCAAGCCGCAATCGACTTAAGGATCAAATTTCTGAGTGTCTTCGGAGATTCCGCTCTCGTGATCAATCAGATCAAAGGCGAGTGGGATACGAAACACCCGAATCTTATTCCTTACAAGGAGTATGTGTTGACTTTGCTTCCCCACTTTGAAGAGATAACTCTTGAACACTTCCCAAGAGAGGAGAATCAGCTAGCGGACGCACTAGCTACAATGTCTTCAATGTTCAAAGTCAAATGGGATAATGAGGCTCCCCGGATCATTATCTGGAAATTGGACGAACCGGCATACTGCTGCGATCTTGAGGCCGAAAAAGTGAATGAAAAACCCTGGTATCATGAGGTCAAGAGATACTTGGAAGCTCAGGAATACCCTGAAGGTGCATCTGTCAATGACAAGAAGTTCATGAGAAGGTTTGCTGCAAAATTCTTCCTCAGCAACGACATTCTCTACAAACGGAATCATGATTCAACTCTACTGCGTTGTGTGGATAAAGCTGAAGCAGAGAAGATCATGATAGAACTGCATGAAGGTACATTCGGAACACATTCCAGTGGGCATACCATGGAAAAGAAAATCCTTAGGGCAGGATATTTCTGGTCCACAATGGAAGCCGATTGTTACCAACATTTTCGAACTTGTCATAAGTGCCAGATCTATGCTGATAAGGTGCACATCCCTCTGGTTCCTCTGAACGTCCTGACGGCACCTTGGCCTTTTGCAATGTGGGGCATTGATATGATCGGTGAGATCCGACCGACGGAATCCAACGGGCATCGCTTCATCTTGGTGGCGATCGATTACTTCACGAAGTGGGTTGAGGCAGCTTCCTACGCAACGGTAACCAAGAGCGTCGTGGCACGTTTCATCTGGCATAACCTGATCTGTTGGTACGGCGTCCCGGAAAGAATCATTACGGACAATGGTACCAATCTTAACAACAAAATGATCATTGAGCTCTGCGAACAATTCAAGATACAGCACCACAACTCTTCTCCCTACCGGCCGAAGATGAATGGGGCTGTAGAGGCAGCTAATAAGAATATCAAGAAAATTGTGCAGAAGATGACAGTGACCTATAAAGATTGGCACGAAATGTTACCGTTTGCTCTTCATGGGTACCGTACCTCAGCAAGGACGTCAACCGGGGCAACACCCTTTTTCTTGGTCTATGGCATGGAGGCAGTCTTGCCGATTGAAGTCCAGATACCCTCTCTCCGGATAATGAAGGATGCAGACTTGAGTGAAGATGACTGGATCCAGACTCGACTTGATCAATTAAACCTGATTGACGAAAAAAGACTCACCGCTATCTGTCATGGTCAGACGTATCAAAAGCGAATGATCAGGGCATTTAACAAGAAAGTCAGACCACAAGAGTATCAAGTTGGGGACCTGGTAATCAAACGCATCATCCTTCCTCAAAGTGATCCCCGGGGCAAATGGACCCCTACGTACGAAGGGCCATTTGTGGTTAAACATGTGTTCTCAGGAGGAGCCATGATCCTAACCACCATGGATGGTGACGACCTTCCTCACCCCGTCAATGCAGACATAGTAAAAAGATACTACGCATGAATAGAAGACCCGCTAGGTTGACATACCTAGGCAAAAATAAGGGCTTCCCGGCGAACCAAAAGGGTTCGGGCAAAAATAAGGGATGAAATGAAAAAATCTGTACACCCGGCAAGTCGAAAACCTGAAAAGGCGGCTTGGGCAAAAATGGGTATCCCGGTGGACTGAAAACCCGAAAGGGCGGTCCAGGCAAAAGTTAGGGATAAAGCGTAACACTATGTCTCATTGGATCACCTTGCATCCAGAATTCGGCATCAACTATCTGGCTCAGACTTCGGCATCGACCAATCAGCTTCATCTTCAACTAAGCAGCAAAGTGATGAGACGCTTAAAGACATAAAGGCGATAGCAGAGTTGGAACCCAGTGGGAATATTGTGCACATAGCTGTTTTGTTTCCTTTTCAAAATTGTAAATTCTATGTTATTCGGCGGCATTCTCTTACTAGGATATCAGCCTCTTGTACAAAAACGCCTATTTATAGACAAATTTCAAAATCAATACAGATTCAGTTTTTCCAAACAAAATTGCCATTGTTTTTCCTTTTTCTGTTTTGTCTTGCGAAGAACGTCCAATGTTCATTTTTGATATATGCATTTGACATTAAATTGCTAATTCATAAATATTTTACATATGAAACAAAAGACTAATTACTGGTGACATCAGAAACAGGGGCAATGTAAAGTTGTCTGATGCAGTCTGGTTGCTTTGTCCGCCAAGGTACCAAGGTAGATCTAACTGAAGGATGTGATCAAGTTATCACAACTCCCCGCAGAGTAAGACAAGATAGCAACATTCCCAGGCGGAATATCAATACCCCAGTGCAATTCCAAAAGTTTCCCCGGGAAAGTGGAAATTCTTATCCCCAGCAGGTCCTGAAGCTTATCCCCAGTAGATTCTGGAAGCTTATCCCCTGCAGAGTACGGACGTCTCTCCCGAGATTTATTCAAAGTTATTCCTCATAAGGGTTATAACTGGGTTATCCTCAGCTAATTTCCATGGAAGATCGCCCTCGGCGAAGTTCTTCCTATCCCCAGCAGAGTTCATCAAAGTTCCCCAACATAACTTATCAATACAATCCCCAGCGGAGTTTATCTTTGGTATCCCCAGCGGAGTTTATCATCATTATCCCCAGCGGAGTCCATCATTGAAATCCTCAGTGAAGCTCTCGTCAAACTTCAGCAAAGTATCTCTTCCACAGAGCAATTCCCCGCAGAGTAATCTCTCCAACAAGTTTATTCCTCAACAGAGTCATCTTCTCCTACCGGTGTATTCTTGCAACCGTCATCCCCAGCGGAAACGAAGAGCTCTACTCTTCAATGTCAGCCCAGGATTTAATTCCCCGGCCGGTCGTCAAGGATTTATTGTCCTAAAACGAAAATACATTCATAAACATTTCACATTTCATACATCTTGCTTACATACATGATAAAGCGCATACGACACTATCTCATGTTGAACATCATGACATCATGCATTTCATACATCATGACATTGCATACAACTTATGTTTTTGCCTTTTCAGGGAAAAAGACAATCCCAAAGACAACTACCTTCAACTGTCACAATTCCAGATTCGATACCTGTATCTAGCCAGGGCATATCTGTGAGTGATCAGTTTCCAGATTCGATTCCTGTATCTAGCCAGGGCACGTCTGAAGAGTTCGAAGATTCGATTCCTGTATCCAGCCAGGGCATATCTAGCAACTATCACAATTCCAGATTCGACTCCTGTATCCAGCCAGGGCATATCTGTTGACGACTATTTCCGGATTCGACTCCTGTATCCATCCAGGGCATATCTGTTGACCACATTTCCAGACTCGATTCCTGTATCTAGCCAGGGAACGTCTGAAAAGTTTGAAGATTCGATTCCTGTATCCAGCCAGGGCATATCTATCAACTATCACAATTCCAGATTCGATTCCTGCATCCAGCCAGGGCATATCTGTTGACCACATTTCCAGACTCGATTCCTGTATCTAGCCAGGGCACGTCTGAAGAGTTCGAAGATTCGATTCCTGTATCCAGCCAGGGCACATCTGTGAGAAACCGATTGTAGATTCAACACCTGTATCTAGCCAGGGCATATCTGCATGAGGAGATTGAAGATCAAACACCTGTAACAAGCCAGGAAAGCATCTGTCTTTCTCAAATACACAAGTTCTCGTTAAGGAATCTCTTATGCGATCAACACTTCCAAATGGCATCTATAAGCCCATTCCCGACAAGGTTCTGTCACGTCTCCAGATGGCTTCTATAAGCCCATCTCCCTATCCACCATCTCTCCAAATGGCATCTATAAGCCCATTCCCGACATCACATTGCTGATACTCCAACATGCGAGTGCAAATTTCCGGGCACTCTAGTGTCCAATCTCCTTTTACCCTCGAGTCACGAAAGGCAAACTTGCCAATCTAACTCTTCAGGTTCAAGAAGATTGAACAGGGGCAACTGTTGTACCCCAAAATTTTCCCTCCCATTTCCTCAACATTTTCTCATCACAAAACCCTTGGAGCTCAAGATCCAATTAGGGTTTCCTCTGCTCAAGACTTCTCCTTGCACTGTTGACCCAAATTAGGGTTTGTGTTTGCACAAAGATATTTTGACCTAAAATGCCTAAGATGACTTTCATGCTTCATGTTGGACTCCCAAGTTTATCCATACCAAGTTTCAAGTCTTGATTCCAAATTTTGCCCAGTCAATTGGACAGTTGACCTAGAAATCAATTGTATTGGGGAAAAAGTCAACTGTGGCCAATTGACAGTAAAATCTCATGAAAATTGACCCACATCAACATTATGAACTCACATGGACCATTTGATCAAGTTTGGATCACAATTCCACAAGAAATTTGATCAGATCATCAAAAGGGCAAAATGGTCATTTTTAGGGTTTTGACTGCACAAAGGCAATTTTTGACTGTTTGACCTAGCCAATGGCAAACCAAGCTCACATATGGACTCAAGGACCCCATGGAATTATCTTGACATGCTCAACAAGTTCAAAAGATCCCAACAGGATTGACAGTTGAATTTCCCAGTCAATTGATCAATTTTGACTGTATACTGAAAAGTCAAACTTTGACTTTTTGGTGAAAACCAAGTGTCAAGATTCATTTTTCATCAAAACATGCCAAATCATGAAACTTGTTCATCAAGAAATCAAGAAATGCAAATTAGGGTTTGAAATGAAGATTTTTCATAACTTAGAATTTTTCTAAGTTATAAAAAACCCTAATTTTTTCCTAACTTTGTCCCACTTTCTCACCAAGATTCATTTGGATTCAAGCAAAAGTCAAAACATGAAAGTTGTAGCCTATTGCATAATCTACAACTTTGATTCACAAAGTTTTCCCAAAAGAAGCTTGTAGCTCAAGTTACAATTTTTGGAACAAGGGTACCAAACCATTCTTAACTTAGAGAAAATTTGACCTATTTTAGGCAAGGTTTTTACCTAACTTCAAGACCATTTTTCATACACTTCCACTTGGAATTTCAATTTTCATTTCAAAGATGGATTGTAGTACACATTCCAAGCTTTCAAAAATGTCCAAGAACTCATCAAACAACCTCATGGTGAGGGAGAATCGAATTTGACAATATGGGAAAAACTCACTTTTGAATTGGCCAAGTTACATGTTCATACACTTAGGCAATTTTCAAATCAGAATGCATCTCTTGATTACAGGCCTTAAATCTCTTTTACACTCATAAATTTAATGCAAACTCATTGTGCCAAGACCATGTTCTATGTGTTCAAGCATTGCATAAAGGTTTAATCCTTATTTAGAAAAAGCAATATATCCATTTTGATAAAGTTGCACTTTATGTCAAATTTATAATCCAAGTGGTACAGATCAAATCTCTTTGGCACAAGTTTATGGACTAATTGCACTGATCAAGGCCAAGGTTTGCAGCACATTAGGGGGGCCTCTATCAGCCTAGAAACTCAAGTGGCCATCTCTTGCTTAGGTGTGAAGAAATATTGCATAACATAAGACAACTCTCATATCAGTTAACACATGCTTAGGAAAACTTGTCAAACATATTCTAAACATCCATTCTGAGCTAGAACACGAGCCAACCAAGTCCCAAACACTCTCATTCACAAAATCACCATTGAACTGTCCAAACAGAGCATCCCTGCAGTTTGAGTTCCATAGCTCAAACCTTCCATGCATTCTTGCTAAAAACACATCAAACACATCCCATAATATCCCTTGAAGTTATTCCAAACCTCAAACACGACCTGTAACACTCCCAGGCAAGATCACCATTTTCATTTTCTTGTTTTGCAGCTAAAGTTCCATAGCATGATTCAAAAGGTTTCAAGACAAAGTAAAGCTTGGAATAGCATCCCTGGACATCAAGGAAGCTGTACCAATCATCACCTTGCATTGAAGACACCTCAATCACCAGATACAACTTCAACTGAACAGGTAAGTTCATGAACATGAATCTCTCTATCCAGGCATTGTTAGCTTTAGGTTTGTGAAGAAAACATGTCACATTCATAGCCCTGAACATGCCCATGTAATTAGATTTCATTTATATTATGTATGCTTAGAGAATTTTAAGTCTGAACATGGCATAAAAACTAGGTCAGGATTTGGGAGAGAAGAAATTCTCTCTCATTTCTGAGAGTTAGATTGACTTCTTTATATGTCTAGAATCGTGGCTTCAAGCTCTACAGGTTTCATGTTGGAAGATTTGGCAAAAGATCAAGGAATTGGAAGTTAGAAAACGCGTGTTTTCTTGAACAAATATGTTATGAGGTTGAAGATGACAGGGTGCTGGGCTGGGCCTGTTTGACTTTTCTTTTTGCACCCTTTTATTACTTTTACACCCCCTGAGCCCATTTGGCTTATTTTAATGATTTTTTGACTTTTTCTTTTTTGCTCTGACTTATTTATTTTTTCTAATAATATTAAAAATATAAAAAATATTTTTCTCACAATTTTTGAATTTATTAGGCATTTATTTGGTTTCTTTTAGTTTTTGTACATAAATAAACAAATAGATATACTTTTATTTAAAAAATGTTAAAATAGTGCAAACACATTTTATTTTCCATTTTTATTTCATTTTATCTTCTGAAAATATTTTATATAAAATATACTTTTTTTTATAAATATTAAATATTATTATTTTTGTATATATAATACATATTTAGAAAATAATACAAATATTTATATACATATTAATATATTTAGGGTAAAATGCAAAATACATACACTTTTATTTTTTATTAATATTTAATATAAAAAATACCTTTTTGACAAATATACTTCATTTTTATTTTATTTTTGTATATAATAAAAATATTGTATAATTAATACATTTACTTAATGAAATTAGGGTTTTGCCCTAAACATAAAAAAACTCCAAAAAAATTAATACTTTTTATTTTGTTTATTTGACATACAAAAATACTTTTTTTTTCATACATACAAAAAACCCTTTTGCATCTTGCATATTTGTTTTATTTCAATTTAATTTGTGCAATTAAATATCTTGTAAATAATTCCAAATTGATGTAATAGCTAGGTTTAAATTACTTGTCAAAATACCCCCATTTGAACATTTGTACCCCCCTTCCCATATATTGTGTTGTAATAGTTTAGTAACTTTATTTTTCGCACTTTATTGCTTTCTAAATATGCCATGTTAGAATTAGGGTTTGTATGCGAATCAAAAACAACAAAAATAGTTTGACCTAATTTCAAGATAAACAAGCATGAAAATGGACAACACTAATCACACTTGCACCCCTAGGGTATTCCACTTGTTGCCTTCAATAAATGGGCCATATTGCATGTTAGGTCTCTTTGGGCAAAACAAACACAATCAAATGATCATAGTCCCTCAATGACGCTTTCGAAAGTTGCTTAAAAATGATCAAGTCCCTTAAAGGAAAATTGCCCAAAGATACTTGGCACCATTGCAATTATGGTCTAAACGATGACCCGCACCCGTCCCTTTCACATCCTAACACAAGATTATCCACCAAATACAATGGTGGAACAAAATTGTTAAAAGGGTTAAAACATAGCAATAATCTTTGAGAAATTTAGGAGTAGATAACCTCTTAGTTACTTGAATCAAACTTGCAAAAACAAAACACTTGCCTATTTTCTAAAAACCACACCTCACAACACTTTCAAAAACAAACTTTCAAAAACAAATGAAAACCTTTTCAAAAGACATACACCTTTGTATACATCCCAACATGGATCATTACAAAGGTTGCCACCACATTGGCTTCTTTTCAAAACATTTTCAAACCCACACACACAAAGCACCATTTCAAACAATTGAAAAATAAGGCAAGTTAATCTAAGCAAGTAACTAAGAGCCCATGGATAACCATGGATAGAAAGGGTGCTAATACCTTCCCTTTCTATAATCTACTCCCCGAACCCAAGAAAACATCTCAAAGGTTTTTGCTGTGCTTTTTAAACCTTTCCTTAGGATAAAATAAAAAGTCGGTGGCGACTCTTGCTCAACCGAAACATTTGCGAATACAAACGCAAAACTCACAGCCAGTTCTCCAACCGTATCACAGTACCCAATGGAGACTTGGTTCTAAAGAAACAGCTCCTCTTTGTCCCAAATCTTTTCTACTCTTTTTATGAATATGGCGCCAAGCCTTATCAATATCTTTATTAGCCTCCTTGTGATCTTATCCTTCTTTGATAAAGAAACCACTCAAATGAATATTATTTGGTTTGTCTCTCATCGGATATCCAAGTTGACAACGTACAAGAACGAGATTGTAGTTAATTCCTCCCTTTGTACTAAGAAGAGGTACATTGGGGAAACTACCACAACTATCAATAATATCCATGTCATAATAAGCCTGATAATACCAATTAATGTCGGAATGAGTGAGAGCCATACTCTTCGGTGCCCAACTAGGTTCCTTCTTGATATCCTAGAAAGCAATAGACCAAGGTAAGTGAGAAATAAACCACTGATATAATAACAGAGTGCAATAGATGATCATCCCTCCCTAATAGAAATTCCGAAGATGGATAGAATAATAAGTGTCCCCTAGCAGCATAGGAACCGGATTCCTAATCAAAAAGATCCTAATGGCATTAACATCCACAAACTTATCGACATTAGGAAACAAGAACAAACCATAAGCGAGCAAAGCAAGGTTAGCTTTAAAAGCAACCGTACTCTTCATTTTGGAAAAGTAACGAGATTTCTCCAATAGAAACTGAGCAGGTAAACCCCTAATTCCTCCTTTAGTAGTCATAGTAGCCTTAATCTTAGATGTGCTAAAAGAAAATGGTGACCCGAAGGTTCTTGTTTTTGATCTTCTTCGCGCGTGATGCAATAAAATTTTGCACAGGAAATTATTTTTGTCTAACACATTCTCAATGAAACTTTCAATAATTCATAAAATCCTCGTCGTTTATCCGTACGGATGATGACGTGGCACTTTGCAGTGGCACTTTTTGATTATCCTCAGTTTTTGTATTAGAACTTTTTGAAGATTCTGTACGGGTGATGACGTGGCACTTTGCGGTCGTGTCAGGCTTACGCTTTCAAGTCAAGGCCCAATCCAATTCCACATCCAAGGCCCATGTATTAATCTCAAATCTGATTTCTAGTAAGGGAGAGCTCTCATAATTCACAAATTCTCATAAACACAAAAATCTTTTCTCTTAACTCTCTCAAAGATCAAATCAAAGTTCTACAACTTTTTTCATCAAGAACACAACAACAATTTCATCAAGATTTGAAAGTCAAAGATCAAGAGCAATTCTTCTCCAATCATTGATCCGTTTGTTGTAATCTCTATACCTAAGCCTCCCCTTTTCGTCTGTCGGTGAGTTTTCTTGAATTAAGCACTCTTGAAATAAGTGATTATTTGAGAAGCACTTTTTTGATCAAGCATGAGATGAATTTGGGTTGAATTTTGAATTGAGAATGTAGATCTAAGCCTAGAATTGTGATTTGATTTGATCATCATGTGTAAATCTGGAATTGGATAGTTGAATTAAGTGCTTATTGAAATAAGTTGATTCTCATGAAAGTGCTTAATTGATGAAATAAATTGATGATGTTGCATGAGGTTTAATTGTTGATCTTAATCAAACATGTGAGGTTTTATGAAAAATTATGTATTGGATGTGTGGAGATTTGGTGTTTGATCAATTGCCTAAGCCATGAGCCAAAACCTCAAAAAAGATGGAAAAAACAACTTTCTGCCTGCAGGTAACCGGTTACTCGGTTATGGTAACCGGTTACCACCCTTTCCATTAACTAAAATTCAAAAGATTTGCACGCGGTAACCGTTTACCCAGTTATGATAATTGGTTACCTCAAGACAATAGCGTTTTCCTCTTTTTTTTGAGTTATGATAACCGGTTACCCAGTTATGGTAACTGGTTACCCAGATAGAAAAATCAATTTTCGCTTTGTTTTAATACATGTTTGCACATATTGCCTTGTTTATTCTAACTCCTTTTGTGAATACTTTGCAAGGTAGATTGTTAAGCCTTCAACCTTTAATTGGCGCATGATTATTGGTTGAAAAGCGCTTTATGCGATCACTTGTTAGTGAAAGTTTGCATATGATGCTCAAATGATATTATTCTTGCATAAATCATGTTTCGTGCAGGTACCTTGGTATCACACGGATGTGTCCGCTACACATTCCACCGTGTGATTGTTGTTTCATATACTATATGAATTGTATTTTGTGCAGGTACCCTGACATCACACAGATGTGTCCGCTACACATTCTGCTTTGTGATTGTTATACACTGTATGGACTATGTTTCGTGCAGGTGTATTTTGATATTCGGATGTGTCCTCTACACATTCTGATCTTGATTTGTTGATACTTTGACGCTTAGGCTGATGGTATTTTCTATGTTAGTTATAACAACTCGCGAAGTTTTCCGGGTTTCTTTGTTATTGCTTAGCATCTACAGATCATTATTTGTTTGGTACATTACCCTTCTATGTTCTTTCCACATCTTGTAAGTGTTTAGTTATTGGCATGTATTTTTGGTAAAACCAGGTGTGTGAATGTCATGACTGATGTCATAACATTCTGGGTTTTTAGGTACTTTATGCAGAAAAAGAATGGCATACAGTAGCTGCTATTTATGAGTGTGTATCTGAGCATTTTGCAATGATCACATTTATTACCTTCTACCAAAATCAGTAAACAGGATTTCTGTTGTCATAACCAATGTTAAGACATCCTGTACTGATCTAACAGTTATGCAGTTTGGTTAATTCTGAGATTTTTCAAGAATTTGGTTCATACTTTCCAGAACAGAATCTCACGTGGACTTTAGGTTAACCTAGCTCAACCCTAATCTGGTTGATAAAGTCTTGTGACCAAGTCTTGAGGTTAACCCTAATTAACCCTAGCTTTTCGTGGAAGCCCTAACTGAAGAAACAGCTGCATATATATTCAACAGGAAAGTTGTTGGAAAATTAACTCTTTGACAGAAGATCAACTAGGGGCTGTATAGTTTTAACTACTGTAATCCAAGCAAGTATCATTGTGATAAGTGACTTGGAATAGGTTTTGATTGTAAGGGTTGTGTATCACTAGAAGCTTTGAAGCAAGAGTGTTTGTGTCACTTGATTAAAGCTTTGAAGCAAGGTCAAGTTAGGCTTATGTATCACTCAAAGCTTTGAAGCACGAGTGTTTGTGTTACTTGATTAAAAGTTGTGAAGCATAATCAAGTGTATGTTCTGAAGAGTGTCTTCATTATTTCATTAGTGAATTGTTTAGTATCACTGCTGTGATTGAGGGGGAGTGAGTAGGAACTCAGGTTTAAGTTGAACTTAGATTGAAGTTGCATTGGGTAGGTCTTAAGTGAAGGAGATAAACTGGTTGGTTTATTCCTGAATTAATATCTCTTATAGTGAATTTTCTCCCTGGCTTGGTAGCCCCCAGAGTAGGTGTTGTTTCACACTGAACTGGGTAAACAATTGACTGTGTTCTTTACTGCTTTTTTGATTTACTGTCTTATAGAAAGTCAGATACGGTGTCATAACATTCACTGTGACATTGAGTATCTGCTGCCAGAATTTCAATTGGCATCAGAGCAGGCACCCTGCCTGTCTTACTGGGTGAGATCTAGGGATATCACTTTCTGGCGCTATGGACAAAGAAGGAGTTTTTGGAAACAGACCACCCATTCTGGATGGATCAAATTATGACTACTAGAAACCTCGTATGATTGCCTTCTTAAAATCACTGGACAAAAAGGCTTGGAGAGCTGCTGACAAAGGATGGAACCATCCCACCATAACTGAGAAAGATGGGACAATCAGTCTGAAGCCTGAGGAAGAATGGAGCAAAGAAGAAGATGAGTTAGCCCTGGGTAATTCCAAAGCATTAAATGCCTTGTTCAATGGAATTGATAGAAACATATTCAGACTAGTACATCAATGTGAACTGGCCAAGGAAGTTTGGGACACTCTCAAAACTACCCATGAGGGCACATCCAAAGTAAAAATGTCAAGGCTTCAAATGCTAACTACCAAATTTGAGAACCTAAGGATGATGGAAGATGAAACCATTCATGAGTTTCACATGAACATCTTGGAAATTGCCAACACCTCAGGAGCATTGGGAGAAAAGATGTCAGAAGAAAAACTGGTGAGAAAGATTCTCAGATCCTTGCCTAAAAGATTTGCAATGAAGGTAACTGCTATAGAGGAAGCCCAGGATATCAGCAAGTTGAAGGTGAATGAACTCATTAGGTCTCTTCAGACCTTTGAGATGGGGATCAGTGACAATGTTGACAAGAAAAACAAGAGCATAGCACTTGTATCCAACACTGAAGATGAGAAAAAGGAGGATGAAGAAGAAAATATTTCAGAAGCTATAGCCATGCTTGGAAGACAATTCAACAAACTCATCAGGAGAATGGATCCAAAGTCAAGGTCAAATGTTAAGAACATTCCTTCTGACATCAACAGATCTAATGACTCCAGCAGAAGACCAAAGTCTGAAGAGAAGGGAAATCAAAGCAGAGGAATTCAATGCCATGGATGTGAATGATATGGGCACATTCGAGCTGAATGTCCTACCTTTCTTAAGAAACAAAAGAAAGGAATGTCTGTTACTTGGTCTGACTGTGATTCAGAAAGTAATTCTGAAGAAGAATCTGCCAAAGTAGTTACTGCACTAACTGGTATTTGTACCTCTGATAGTGACACTAGTGATGAGGAAGTGACATTTGAAGAACTGGCTGATACCTACAAGAAATTATGTATCAGAAGTGCTGAAGTTTGTCAGCAAAATGAGAAACAAACAAAACTCATAATAAAGTTAGAGGCTGAGAAAAGGGCAGACATTGAAACTATAAGTCATCTAGAAGGGGAAGTTCAAATGCTGAACTCAAAACTGGACCAGATGACCAAATCTGTCAAGATGCTGACAAATGGAACTGACAAATTGGAAGAAATCCTCCAGGTTGGATAAAATGTGGGAAACAAGTCTGGTCTAGGATTTGTGGCAGCAAAGAAAACTGGTACAGACAAGAAGATCAGGCCTGATAATCAAATGTCAAAGCAAATGTCACAACATAGCACTCAACATCGGGAACAGAGAAATATGAAGAAAAAGTACCAAAGATGGAGATGTCATCATTGTGGAAGGTTTGGTCACATAAAGCCATTTTGCTTCAGATTGTATGGATACCCTAATCAGAACCCAGGTGTCAAACCTAAGTCTAACAAGGTACCACATACTCCACAGTGGAAGAAAAAGGCTACTGCCCTGATAGCCCACACTTCCCTTAGAGTCTCTGCAAAGGAAGACTGGTACTTTGACAGTGGATGTTCTAAGCACATGACTGGAATCAAGAACCTTCTCAATAATGTTAAGCCTCACACCACTAGTTATGTGACCTTTGGAGATGGTGCTAGAGGAGAAATCAAAGGAGTTGGAAACTTGGACTGCCCTGGAGTTCCAAATCTAAATGAAGTATTGCTGGTAAAAGGCTTGACTGCTAATCTCATAAGTATCAGCCAATTATGCGATCTAGGATTCAAGGTCAACTTCTCAAAATCTGAATGTCTTGTAACTAATGAGAAACAAGAAGTTGTAATGAAAGGAATTAGATCTAAAGACAACTGCTACTTGTGGGAGCCTGAGAACACTAATTACTCTACTGTGTGTTCTATTGTCAAAGAAGAAAAAGAAGTGAAACTGTGGCACCAAAAACTTGGTCATCTACATCTAAGAGGAATGAAAAGGATTATATCCATGGAGGCAGTCAGAGGGATTCCAAGACTGCAAATTGATGAAGGGAGAGTATGCGGTGAATGTCAGGTTGGTAAACAGACTAGGATGTCTCATCCAAAGTCAAGACATCTGACCACCTCTAAGGTTCTAGAACTCCTACATATGGATCTGATGGGACCAATGCAGGTGGAAAGTCTTGGTGGAAAAAGATATGCCTATGTTGTTGTGGATGATTTTTCCAGATTCACCTGGATTAACTTCATTAGGGAAAAATCTGATGTATTTGAAGTTTTTAAAGAACTGTGCAAAAGAATTCAAAGAGAAAAAGAAGGATGCATTGTCAGAATCAGAAGTGATCATGGCAAGGAATTTGAAAACAGGAAGTTTAATGAGTTCTGTTCCTCAGAAGGAATTAATCATGAATTCTCTTCTCCTATAACTCCTCAACAAAATGGAGTTGTAGAAAGGAAAAACAGGACCATACATGAATCTGCCAGAGCAATGATACATGCTAAAAGACTCCCTATTCATTTTTGGGCTGAAGCTATGAATACAGCCTGTTATGTCCATAACAGGGTCACCTTGAGAAAGGGAACCTCATCCACCATTTATGAACTCTGGAAAGGAAGAAAGCCAACAGTGAAGTACTTCCATGTATTTGGTAGCAAATGCTATATTCTGGCAGATCGTGAACAAAGGAGAAAGATGGACCCTAAAAGTGATGAAGGAATGTTTCTAGGATACTTCACCAACAGCAGAGCTTATAGGGTATTCAATTCCAGGACCAAAGTCATGATGGAATCAATAAATGTCATAGTTGATGATTATCATGAGGAAACAGATGTCCCTTGTAATGTTGAGACATTCTTTGAGATTTCAACTCAACAGAATGATCTACCTAGCACCACTGCAGAAGACTCTGAATCAAAGGAAGCTAGCAAAAATCCTTCCATCAGAATTCAGAAAGATCATCCCAAAGAACTCATCATAGGAGATCCTAACAGTGGAGTCATTACAAGATCTAGCGAAATCATCTCAAACTCTTGTTTTGTGTCTAAAATTGAACCAAGAAATGTTAAGGAGGCTTTAACTGATGAATACTGGATTGGAGCAATGCAAGATGAATTGAACCAATTCAAGCAACATGAAGTATGGGAGTTAGTTCCTAGACCAGAAGGAACAAACATCATTGGCACAAAATGGATTTACAAGAACAAATCAGATGCTGAAGGAGTTGTCACCAGGAATAAGGCAAGACTGGTTGCTCAAGGATACACTCAAGTTGAAGGGGTTGATTTTGATGAGACCTTTGCACCTGTAGCCAGACTGGAATCAATCAGACTTCTATTGGGAATTGCTTGTCTCCTGAAGTTCAAGTTATTTCATATGGATGTAAAAAGTGCCTTCCTAAATGGGTACTTAAATGAGGAAGTCTATGTGGAACAGCCTAAAGGATTTGTGGATCCAAACTATCCTGATCATGTCTACAAATTGAGGAAAGCTTTATATGGCCTGAAACAAGCTCCTAGAGCATGGTACGAAAGGTTGACAAAATTTCTCTCTGACAAAGGATACAGAAAAGGAGGCTTGGATAAAAACCTTTTTGTCAAAAATGAAGGAGGAAAGATAATGGTAGCTCAAATCTATGTTGATGACATAGTGTTTGGGGGAATGTCAGAGCAAATGGTTAAACATTGTGCTGACCAGATGCAGGCTGAATTCGAAATGAGCCTCATGGGAGAATTGACCTACTTTCTTGGACTGCAAGTCATACAGATGGAAGACTCAATTTTTCTATCTCAAAGCAAGTATGCAAAGAACATTGTCAAGAAGTTTGGTATGGAGAATGCCAGTCACAAAAGTACTCATGCACCTACTCATTTAAAGCTATCCAAAGATTCAAGTGCGGTTAAGGTGGACCAAATCCTGTACAGAAGCATGATAGGAAGCCTGTTGTACTCAACAGCCAGCAGACCTGACATTGCTTTTGCAGTTGGAGTATGTGCAAGATACCAAGCTGATCCTAAAGTCAGTCACATCAACCAAGTGAAGAGAATTTTGAAGTATGTAAGTGGAACTTACAACTATGGCTTGTTGTACTCTCATGGTTATGAACCAACTCTGACTGGTTACTGTGATGCTGATTGGGCTGGAAGTGCTGATGATAGAAAAAGCACCTCTGGAGGATGTTTCTTCTTAGGAAATAATCTGGTCTCCTGGTTCAGCAAGAAACAGAATTGTGTGTCTCTCTCTACTGCTGAAGCTGAATACATTGCAGCTGGTAGTAGCTGTTCTCAAATGATCTGGATGAAACAGATGCTTACTGAGTATAATGTCACACAAGATGTTATGACATTGTACTGTGACAATCTGAGTACAATCAACATTTCCAAGAATCCTATTCAGCATAGCAGGACCAAGCATATTGACATTAGACATCATTTTATCAGAGATCTTGTAGAGGGGAAGACGATTAAACTGGAACATGTTGCCACTGAACTACAGTTGGCTGACATTTTTACCAAAGCACTTGATGCAAATCAATTTGAAAATTTGAGGGGCAAGTTAGGTATTTGCCAACATGAGGAAATGTAGCAATTAATTTTGCTTAAAACAAGAGATGAAGGAGTTTTTTGTGTTAAGTCTATTTTGATTGGGTTAATCATATGTTTTCCTACTTCTTTCAAAATTGTTAAGAAGTTGAATAGACACTCATTTACCTCCTTCCTCTCTCGGCTCTGCAACAATCCCCATTCTCTCAATCAAAGATCTCTCTCTCGTTGCTACTGGTTTTCTAAGACTATCAAAATGTCTCAAACATCATCCTCTTCCAAGACGACTGTTTCATCCGCATCCTCTGATCGAGATTCTAGGGCAATCACAACATGCATGGATTCTGAAGTCCTGGAGATTACTCCTCTTAGAGAACTGGAAACTAACCCCTCTAAGGTTAAAAAGCTGAGAACAAGGCATGCAAGAAGGTCTCAAGCTAATTCATCCGGTAATCCCTCTCAACCATCATCTTTTGTTCCAAATAGGGAAGGCTCAGCTTATGTTCATCAAGCAATAGCTAGGCTTGTTACAAGAATTCTGAGTGAGAACCACTCTGTACCTGGAATTTCTGTTCCTTTAAATCAAGAATCAGCAAGTCCAAATGTTGAAATAAATCCAGATGTCTCTGAGAATGTTGAGACACCAAATGACAACATTCAGAAATCATCTGAAAATCTTGATGATCTCCAGAACCCTTCAGAGAAGGATGTTGAACCCCCGATTATTGATGTGGATGAAGACTACTCTGACAATGACCTAATTGCAAATACCAACCCTAGCATAGCTAGGAGAATGATGAACAGAAAAGGCAAGCAGGATGTTGCAAAATGTATGACCAAAGAGAAGACTGCTGATGTTGCTCACAAGAAAACCAGGTCTGAAGGCAAGACTGGTGTAGAAACTGTGAAGACTGGGAAGGTGAAAACCCGAGTACATGCTGGTAGTCGCTCAAAGCCTGTGAGACAACCGATAGCAAAGAAAAGGAAAGAGCCTGAACCTTCTGATTCTGATGAGGAATCAGAATTTGAAGTTGATGCTGAAGACATTCCTATCAGAAGGAAACTCCCTTCAAGCAAAATGACTAAAGTTCCTGAAGTCCCCACTGATAACATTTCTTTTCACCACCCTGAAAATGCCAACAGATGGAAGTATGTTTGTTTGAAAAGAATAGCCTTAGAAAGAGAACTAAACAATGGTGCCATGGAATGTAAGGAGATAATGGACCTAATCAAACCTGTTGGACTAATGAATACTGTGGTAAAGTTTACCAACTGCTATGAAAATCTTGTCAAAGAATTCATAGTGAATTTATCTGATGGATGTGCTGATGGAAGGTCAGCTGACTTTAAATGTGTCTATGTGAGAGGAAGAAAGGTTAATTTCTCTCCCTCTGAAATAAACAAATTCCTTGGAAGACCAGATGAGGCTTGCCCTGAACTAGAGGTTACTGACAACCAAGTATGCCAAACCATCACTGCAAATCAAGTAAGGAGCTGGCCCTTAAAAGGCAAGTTGAATGCAAGCAAGCTAAGCATAAAATTTGCCATCCTGCACAAGATTGGTGCAGCCAACTGGGTTCCTACCAACCATAAATCAACCATCTCCACAGGATTGGGAAGATTCATTTATGCTGTTGGAACCAGGACAGAATTTGACTATGGCAGGTATATCTTTGATCAAACTTTAAAACATGCTGGAAGCTATGTTGTTAAAGGCCCTATTGCCTTTCCCTTCCTCCTATGTGGTATTGTCCTTGATCAGTATCCTGACATCCTGGTGGAAAGAGATATTGTATGCAAAAGAGCCCCTGCTCTTGGGTTGCACTATAAGCTATTTCAGGGAACTCATGTTCCTGACATTGTCATGACATTAGCTGAGACATCAACTGTCAAAACTCAGTCCAAGACATCTGATGTTATAGTTGTGCTGAAGGAAACCTGCAAAGAGCTGGAGACAAGGAAAAGGACTCTTGAGAACCTAATTGCCAGATTAGAACAGGAGGAGACTGAAGGACAAAGAAGGGAAGAGGATGCTGCTGAAGATCAGCTTAATGCTGAAGAAAGTGCCTCCTCTGAAGATGACAGTGCTTGAAGTTCCGTGGAGTTGTCAAGCTTGCTGCTGGTACCTGTTGCTGCAAGTGATTTCAGATTTTTTGTTGTTTTTATTACTCATTTTGGATGACTATATAACCTATAAGTACATGTATCTTTGGTCTATTTATGGCTAAAGATGGGGAGAAGTTTTTGTGTTAATTACTTGGTAGACATTATTTTTTTCTGCAAACATATTATTTTTGCTGCTCTCTATTCTCTGATTGTTTAGGGGTTTTAGCCAAAAATTTGCCAAAGGGGGAGTTTGTAAGTGTTTAGTTATTGGCATGTATTTTTGGTAAAACCAGGTGTGTGAATGTCATGACTGATGTCATAACATTCTGGGTTTTTAGGTACTTTATGCAGAAAAAGAATGGCATACAGTAGCTGCTATTTATGAGTGTGTATCTGAGCATTTTACAATGATCACATTTATTACCTTCTACCAAAATCAGTAAACATGATTTCTGTTGTCATAACCAATGTTAAGACATCCTGTACTGATCTAACAGTTACGCAGTTTGGTTAATTCTGAGATTTTTCAGGAATTTGGTTCATACTTTCCAGAACAGAATCTCACGTGGACTTTAGGTTAACCTAGCTCAACCCTAATCTGGTTGATAAAGTCTTGTGACCAAGTCTTGAGGTTAACCCTAATTAACCCTAGATTTTCGTGGAAGCCCTAACTGAAGAAACAGCTACATATATATTCAACAGGAAAGCTGTTGGAAAATTAACTCTTTGACAGAAGATCAACTAGGGGCTGTATAGTTTTAACTACTGTAATCCAAGCAAGTATCATTGTGATAAGTGACTTGGAATAGGTTTTGATTGTAAGTGTTGTGTATCACTCGAAGCTTTGAAGCAAGAGTGTTTGTGTCACTTGATTAAAGCTTTGAAGCAAGGTCAAGTTAGGCTTATGTATCACTCAAAGCTTTGAAGCACGAGTGTTTGTGTTACTTGATTAAAAGCTGTGAAGCATAATCAAGTGTATGTTCTGAAGAGTGTCTTCATTATTTCATTAGTCAATTGTTTAGTATCACTGCTGTGATTGAGGGGGAGTGAGTAGGAACTCAGGTTTAAGTTGAACTTAGATTTAAGTTGCATTGGGTAGGTCTTAAGTGAAGGAGATAAACTGGTTGGTTTATTCCTGAATTAATATCTCTTATAGTGAATTTCCTCCCTGGCTTGGTAGCCCCCAGAGTAGGTGTTGTTTCACACTGAACTGGGTAAACAATTGACTGTGTTCTTTACTGCTTTTTTGATTTACTGTCTTATAGAAAGTCAGATACGGTGTCATAACATTCACTGTGACATTGAGTATCTGCTTCCAGAATTTCACATCTTATTACTTTCTAGAGATCGTGTCAAGTAGGGCTTTTACCACTTTCCTTGCCATGAGAAGTAGGAATAGAGATGTATGACAGAGATCTTCGTTGCTGATCATGTCAGGAATCCCTTTGGTATATTTAAAGACTCGTTTAGGGCAACTCTGTGTTATGTGCAGTATGTGTGCTACTTGTTGTATCACGGTGGGAGAACTGACTTGGTGTTTTGCATTTTATCGCAATTATTGCGGATAGCAAGAGTCTCCACCAACTTTTCTTTTATCCAATAAAGGAAAGGCTGAAAAGAACATGAAATACCTTTTGAGAATTTTCTTGAGTTCGGGGGATAGGTTATGGAAAGGGAAGGTTTTAGCACCCTTTTCATCCATAGTTATCTACGGACTCTTAGTTGCTAGCTCACTTTAAAATGTTTTCTTTGAAATGTGTTTGTGATTGGTTTTGAAAGTATTTTCAAAAAGTGCCATCATTTAGGCGAACTTTGTAATGATTCTCGTCTCTATAAGAATGCATACAAAGTGTTAATTTTGAAAAATATTTCATTTGAAAGTGTTGGTGTGATTTTGAAATATGTTTTGGAAATGTTTGTGAGCAAGAAACTATGATCGTTCTACCTACTCAAAAAGTATTTGTTCATTTCCTCCTCCTTTAGATATTTCTATCTTACCATTGATTGATAAGAAGCCCTATCATTGGATGTGAAGGGACGGGCGTGGGTCGTCATACAGTCATAGAAGGCAACATTCTAGGATAACTTAGCAATTTGTTGTAAGGGTCTAAGATCGTTTATCGAAGGCAACATCGAAGGGTCATCAAGGGACTATGATCTTGTATTCGAGGGTCTTTTCTAAAGCATCTCATGTTCGAGGGACATGACTATTTTATTCGAGGTAACAAGTGTGGTTAACCCTAGAGGTGCAAGTGTGCAAAGTGTTTGTTTTCATGCATTTTTGTCCTTGAGATTAGGGTTCTCTAAGATTGATTTTATCTTTCCATACACATCCTAATTACTAGCATTTGTATTTGAAAACGATAAATTGTGGAATGTAAAGATTCTACACTATTACATCCTTTGGGGATGGGGGTACAAATTTACAAATGGGGAGATGACAAGTAATTAAACCCTACGTAACTATTACAACCATATTCAATGATGAATAAAAATATAAATATAAATAAATATAAAGATAATGTAAAAAAAAAATTGTTTTAAGAAAACTTTTATGTGTTGACACATGCACTTACGCATTGATACAATTTTTTTTATGTATTGACACATGCACTTATGCATTGGCTCATATCTGTTTTGTATCGACACATGCACTTATGCATAGATACATGTCATTACTTGCTCCTGGAAATTAAAACTAACTCAGTATGAGTCGATACATAAAGGTTTGTGTCGGCTCATAACCCGTTTTGCATCGACACATACCCTTATGTTTCGATAAATATCATTTCTTTGCTCCTGAAAGTCAAAAGCAACTCAGTATGAGTCGACACATAAGGGTTTGTATCGACTCATTTATATTATGTGTTGACTCATTCATGTTTTGTATTGACTCATAACCTGTTTTGTACCTAATATGTGTCGACACATAGAGTTATGCATCGACTTATACTGCTGTTTTTTACTTCTAACACTTTTCTGCGGCATATATGATTTATTTCTCAACACATGGTTAATGAAAATGAAAATTAAACATATGGTTAGCTTCATGGAAATGATATCTACATTTTATCTTCACAAATGAACCACTAATGATGCTTGTATGAAGAGTTCAAAGTCAAGAAAACTTACCTTGAAGCTGAAATTTGTGTTTTGATTTAGAGTTGTTGTATTGTCTTGGAGAAGTCAAGTGGCTGTTTTTTAGTTTGGAAAATGGTGATAGTGATTTTATAGAAGCTGCTCTTGTGTTTGAACAACTTCTATATGATGTATATGAAGTATGTTGATGGTTTGTTTGGACAGAAATGCAAGGTTTGGGAGTTTTGAAGATTTATGTTTCTAAGCTTAAGAGTGGAGGTTTTGTGGATAGTTATGGTTTTTTTAGAGTATGAGGGGTTTTGATAAACTTGTATACACAACAAAAACTTCTGACCCTTTAGCTTTCAAATGGCCTATCTATTTATAGAGGAGGTTTGAGAGGATGGGAGAGTTTGTTTTACAAGCTGTCAAAATTCTAGTTTGGTTGAGATGAAACAACCAAGTTATGTGAAATTTCATGTCCCAATGCATGGTACAAAAGGGATATGAAGTGGCTAGGATTTTTTTGGCATGTTTCTTCTTGCTTTGACATTGTGTGTGCAGAAAAAACAGTTGAGAGGCTCAAGGAGAGCTGACTTTGTATAAAGCATGCTTTATGTGAATGACAATGGTGCCTTTATGCCATTAATGGAATGATGAAATGAAAATACTTGAATCACTTGGATAATGGTTCAATAAATTGTGTAAACATATAATTATGGATAGATTTTCAAGTCAAAAGGCCTGCAAAGTAAGATTATGCAGCATGGCATAAGGATTTTGTTATATGTTCTTCAACAAAATGACTTGCAATTCAAGAATGGATGCCCAACTTTAGGCCCTTGAATCTCCTAGCTCAAGTATGATAAATTCATGATATTGGATATTTTGGAAATCTTGAAACATTGTCTACATCTTTCATGTTGACCATTTTGGATAAATCAAATTGGAACTTGATGAAAAATGGCCAAGAAGTTGAGATAAAAACTGACCAAAATCAGTTGAAAATTTTACTAAGTGTTTATACAAAAATGTCATGACTTCATGGGCTCATATCTGCAAATCTAAGCACTTTTTGACATCACCATAAAAAGAAAAGTTATAGAATTCATCAAGCTCTACAACTTTCATGTTGGAAGTTTTTCTTGAATCATCTTGCATCTTGGTGAAAGATTGTCATGAAGTAATGAAATTATCATGTATAAAAAACACTTAGAAAAATTTCTAAGTCTTGAAAAGTTTGACTTTTCACATTTAATTTTGACTTTCTTGATTTCTTGATGATCAAGCTTCATACTTTTGAATGTCTTAATTAATTGTGATCTTTGAAACTCAATTTTGATCAAAAAGTCAAAGTTTGACTTTTCATTATACAATTGACTTTCTCATCAGTTGACCAAATTTCGTCTGTCAATCCAATGATCTTGAGAAATGTTTTGAGCCATGAAATTAGGTTAACATGTTTTATTTTAATCCTTGAGGTTTTACTTTAATCCATTAGATCATGTATTATGTTAAACAATCCTTGATCAGTCAAAACTCTAATTTTGACCATTTTGCCCTTTTGGTGATTTGAACAATTTTCCTGGGGAATTGTGATCCAAACTTGATAAATTGATACATATGACTTCAAAATGTTGATATTGGTCCAAAATGTTGAATTTTGACTATAGGTTGACCACAATTGACTTTTTACCCAATACAGCTGATTTTATGTCATCTGATCAATTGACTGAGCAAACTTGAACTGCAAGACTTGACACTTGACATGCAATATTGAAAGTCCATAATGATCCATGAAAGTCATATGAGGCATTAAAAGTCCAATTGTTCTTGTGAAAACTCAAACCCTAATTTGAGGCATCAATGTTGAGGAGATGTCTTGACCTAGTCGATCCTTGTGTAAGCTTGAGCTATTGAAGATCTTATGGGAAATGTCTTGAGAAATGAGAGGGAAAATTTTGGGGTACAACAGCTGCCCCTGCTCAATCTTCTTAAACCTGAAGGGTTAGACTAGCGGGTCCACCATTCATGACTTGAAGGTGAAAGATGATTGAACACTAGAGTGCCCATAAATTTCCACTCGATGATGTGTTAGTTCATTATATTTCTAGTTTGGTGCAAGAGTTTAGAAATATGTTTCTTTATTTTTATGGTTATGATTTGTGATGAAAGTGGTCAATGCGGAAAAGTAAAACACACAGCGATATATCCAGGTTCGCCTCGAAGTCTGAGAGTACTCCGGTCCCCTTTCAACACGAAAGAGATTTCACTATTATTAGACCTTTCTTACAAGACTAACACAATCACCAAGAACAGTCCTTTTGTGATCAACCAAGTTGAAATAAGAACAATCCTCTCAAACTCAACTCTCTTGCTTCCAACAATCCTGGACAGTAATATATATAAACCAAATAAGTAGAAAAATAAAACAATCATTTATTTTCCATTATCTTGTTTCCAACAATCATTGACAACAAGGTATACACTTTACACAATCTTAATTCCAACAATCCTGGAAAAATAAGATGTGATACAACAAGAGTTTTTGAATAAGTAAGTTTGTAGTATATAAATCATATGAATGACTTCTTCTCTTTTAATATAATACTTAATAGCACAATACTCTCTTAAGTGCTTAGGATACTTTTATGAATATGATATGAAAATGTTATTCAAAAAGTACACTGTATGAAAATTCTGTTTGAGAAATCTTGCAAGGGGTTTTTGATAATTATTCGAAAGAGGTTGAATCTAAAAAGAATTTGAAAATGAATTTATAGAGTAAAGAAAATATTCACAAAAATATGCAATGGTTGATTTCAAGAAATGTTGAAAATAACGTGCATAATGGTGAAGAGACATGATGAAAAGGTGTGTTACAAAAACAAATGTGTTTCAGTATTTTTGAAAGACACCAATAGATTGACTTATCAAAACCAATTGATTGGCTTGCTCACAACATGAATTTTTATTTAAAAATTTACCAATGTCAATTTATTGCATAAAAAATCCAATAGATTGACTTAGTCACATAACATGCCTCAAGGTGAAAAGACAAGATGAAAAGGTGTGTTAAAAAAACTTGCTTATGTATTTGTTAAATAAATTGGAAAGGATCAATTGATTTATTCACAAAGCCCATCGTTTGGCTTACTGAAAAACACTGTATCTTTTGAAATTTGAACCCATGTCAATCGATTGCAGTCAAAGGCCAATTGATAGTTTCAACGAGAATTTTGATTCTTTCACAAACAGAGACTTCATGCAATCTATTATCTCAAATGACAATCGATTGACATATATACAAAAATGAAAAACTTATATTTTTTTAAAGTAAAAATATGTAAATCTTAGGTGAGAACAATGTTTAGCCAGTGTCCATACTTCTCGGCACGAACTCTGAATTACTAGGGCCCATTTCCTCTAGGATCCAGAGTGCGAAAGCCAAAAAGAAAAAAAATGTAAAAAGATGTAGTAACACATTTTTCCAACCAAGTTCAAAAGGAAACTTTGAAAAACATTTTACTAAGTCTTAATATGCATGATGAGTTTATTTTGAGAACTAAGATTGTATATGGTAAGAGTTTCATATACCCTGAATCTTGATCATAAAGTTTGAACAAAGTCATGCAACTTTTTCCTTCTTTTATTTTCATACATGTACATAGTCTTGAGAGATTTAAAGTTATCTTCATTAAAACACAATGTTGGAGAAGCTTGACCTCATAACTTTAATATAGGATAGCTCTTTGAATTATCTTTCTAACACATATGACCGCATCTCATTCTGAGTTACGAAACTCAAGATATGGTAATCGATTACCATAATACCCATATTAGAAATACCCAATTTTATGTATATAACTCATTCCCTTTGGTAAAAAAAACTCATTCCCAAAATCCCAGTTTCACAAACACACTACTACAAATAATAAATAGAACGATGCTCATTTTACCACGTTTATATGAAGGACCGTGGGGACATCTTTAAAATCAGGTGCCAGCATTTTTGTTTATTTTTTAATTAAAATTAGTTTACATATTAACACGGTTGGATAGAGAAACCTTGGTTAAAGTTCCTAAAGTTCATGGGTTTGAATCTCAACGCCGGTAAATTTGTGATTTATTTAATTTTATAATGACAACTTTATTTTTGATTTATTTTTAAATTAATATAAATGTGATTTCAGTACGGTTGATTGTTCCAAACGTGGTGATATCATTTACCTTTTTTATTTTTATAGTAGCGCCATTATTTTTTATTTATATTTAATCTGAAAATATTCCAAATATCACTACGGCAATTTAATCCAACCGCTGTAATTTATTTTCTCTTTTATCTTCAAATTTTTAAATGGTTAAAAATTGATGCTTTTTATAAAGCTTAATTAAATAAATTAGATATAACCATAGTTGGTTTAGCTGACTATAGTGAAATGTTTTATTTTGAAATAGGACATACAACTTAGTTTGTATATTCATATGCCATTTTTCATCAGTTGACGATTCGAACCCTAACCATATTTCCATCTCCATTAACGAAATGAAACACACACATATGAAACATTATCGTTCTTGCCTTAACGTACAAAGCCATCCATATCGTTCATGGCTTAACATGGAAAAAAAATTCATCATTATTGTTCACGGCTTATCTCCATTGACGAAATGAAAACTCGGGAAACACACAAAATAAAGGCGGAGAATCTTACAAGAAAGAAGGACAAAACTCAAAATATTTAGCTCTATTACTTATTCATCATGTTTCTGGTACATAAACTTTTCACCGTGCATGTACAGTATAAAAATCACAACTTGTTGTTGGGACGTGAGTGGATCCATGGGATAGGTCTAGTCCCTTTGAATTTTCATCAAAGAATTTTTATCTGGTGCCCAGATGGAATTGTCGAGAAGATCTAGGCTGATAAGATTTACTTTATGGCAGAGTTTAACACAATTAACAAGAAAATTTTCGATTGAAATTTGGCCAAAATTCCTCCTTACTACCTAGAAGAGTCGGCATATGTCCCTTATAAGGATGTGATATACTATTTAAACTTGCATCAAATACATGGTTTCATCTAGGACTAGGAGAGGATGAAGAACCTTCATGTCAAAGAAGGGGGGGGGGGGGGGGGGGGGGGGGGAATCCCACTAGGTGGGAAAAAGAAAGTGATGATGATGCCTGAGTCTAATGCTTTGGCAAGGATTTCAGCTTATATGGAAGAAACTAGATTATATTCGGCCTTCGAGGCTAGAGATTTGCAAAATATGGAACCTGAAGGCATTCTAATTGAAATTTTGTTAGAAAGATAGCCATTTCGGCCAAACAACATCTTCAGAAAGACGGAGGCTCGACTGTATATAAGATGACGAGCCTCTGGGGTTTGAAAAATACACAACGGATACAACACAAAAGATGCAAGCACAAAATCCCTCAGAGGAAGTAGACCTGGGTGATGGCGCAATTAAAAGACCAACATACATCAGCGTCAGAGTTAAAGCGGGTTTGAAAGAAAATATGGTCTAGCTGCTCAAGGAATTCAAAGATTGTTTCGCCTTGGATTATAACAAGATGCCAGGGTTGAGTCGAGATATAGTGGAAATAAAAACTACCAATTCGACGTGATAAAAAATGGGTGAAGCAATTACCAACAAAGTTCATGCCAGAAATCTTGTCAAAGGTCAAAGAGGAAATCAAAAGGTTATTCAGGAGCAAGTTCATCAGAACAGCCAGGTATGTCGACTGGATAGCTAGTATAGTACATGTTATTAAGAAACATGGAAGTCTTAGAGTTTGTATAAACTTTAGGTATTTAAATAATGATACTCCAAATGATGAATACCTCACTGTTATACGGTGGCAGAACCGACTGTTTATATACTGGTTTTGCATTTTTTTTATTTGCAAACATGCGATAAGCAAGATTCGCCACCGTCTTTTCTTTTATCCAACAAAGTAAAGGGTGAAACGAACAGAAAAAGACATTTTTGAGAGTATTCTGAGTAAGGAGGGTAGATTATGGAAAGGGAAGGTGTTAGCACCCTTTCCATCCGTCGTTTTCCACAGGCTCTTAGAGGTTTGCTCATTTTTCAAGATGCTTTGTGTGTTTGAAAATGTTTTGAGAGATGCCTTAGTGCAGTGACTTGCCTTGTGTTTAACTCTTGTATCGGTCCTCAAGAGTGTTAACAAAGAAAATGTTTTGAAATTGTTTTTGAAAAGTAGTTTTATGTGTAAATGCAAAATGTTTGAGCAAACTTCTAACAGCTATCTACTTTATTACTCGAAATAGTTCTTTATTTCCTCTTTTCCTTTAGACAGTGCTATCCTACTATTAGTGAGTAGGTAGCCCTATCGTTGGATGTTGAGGGACAATCGAAGGGACGTTACAGTCACGAAGGCAATTCATGGAGATGCTTTAGCAATTCTGTTTTAGGGACTGGATCATTTACCGAGAAGGCAATTGTAGGGTCATCGAGGGACTATGATCTTTTGATTTTACGGGTCTTTGCTAAAGCATTCCTGCCTCATGACTGTTTTTTAAAGGCAACGAAAGTGGGCGTACCTTAGAGGTGTATATGTGCAAGTGCGTTATGTTCAGTTATTTTATCTTTAAACATTTAGGTGTTCTACCGTTTGTTTTCAAATCTTGTCATGCAATCGTAGTTAGCATACATCTAGGCAGTTGATTTATGTACATGAATTTAAAGTGCAGGAATGGTAAATCTTATGCTATTACAAGGCTTCGGGACAGTTACATAAAAAATGCAAGAAACTAAAAGTGCGGAATTTTAAATCTAAAGCTTTTACAACTGTGAGCAGTTACAATAAAATAAGATGCGCGTGAATTGAAAATAACGTCTAAAAATCCTAAGAATAAAATCTTTTTGTTGTTTTATTTTATTTTGGGAAAATAATCTAAATCTTTTAAATTTTAGTTTTTGAGAAAATGTTAAAATAATTAAATGATTAATTAATAAAATTAGTTTAATAGAAAAAAACTATCCTAATGTTTTTATGGTTTTTTGATTGATTTTATGTTGATTTTAAAGAAAGAAATAAAAAAGGTCAAAACGAAAATGAAATATAAGGAATTGGCAGTAAAACGAAAATGATTTAAGAAACAAAGGATAAAAGCTCAAAATTTATTTGTAGACACCTGTTCTTCGTGATGTTCTTCATTCATATGCTCAGTTAATTGTGCATTTAGATCCCAATTGAGTTGGGCATATTGTCCTTGATGTTCTGGTGATGGTTCAGAAATTGAGTGTTTGTTTGAGAAGGCAGTCATTTTTGTAACCTTTTCTTTTTGTTGAGGATTTGTAGGACCTCCTTCTTTTTTGATTTTGTAATCCCTGTCTTTTTCCTGAACTGTTTCTTTTTGTAATTACAGTCAGCGGGATGTCCCAATTTTTTTTCTTAAGTCTCCTTCATAGGTTTTGACTTAGCGGGCTTTTATTTTGAGAGATAATGACTGGCTGTTTTGACGATTATGCGGAACCATCATCGTCTTTTGATTTGGAAGGACGTCTTCGATGCCATTCATTGTGTACGAAGCGGAAGATTATGACTGAATGCGCGTCTGAATTAACTGAGAAACTACCCTGCCCCAGGTTATGATTAAGGGTTTTAATTTGTGTGAAAAGAAAAACTCCTACTTCTTTGGCTCAAAATGGTTGACTATGGATTATCTTCCTTATAACTCCACTGTTTGGGATTTGAAACAACGCATGTACATCATCAGCAAGGTCTATTCAGAAGCACATTGTATGGATTGTGGTATCGTTTTCGTCATCCTCCCTCTAAAGGCTTAGAGCTTTTAATCAAAAGTTGGATATCACAAAAGGAGGTAAGAAAGCAGTTTAAGCATGATGAAAACCAATTAATTCAAGACAAACATGTGCAATGCATTGATGAAATAACAAGGTTTGATATGAATAAATGTTCAAACAATCAAAAGAAATTTACATATTGAAAATTCTAATGAACGAAAAGTCTTCTTGTGAGAACCTATCACTTCAGATGGTGTGCCTTGGAGGAATGACAGAAAAATTTCAGTTGACCATCTTGTGTGAATTCTAATGCTCCTTCATCAATCAGGTCTTGAATTTTGTATTTCAACGTCTAACAGTTATCAGTGTCATGCCCCGGACTGTTGGAGTAATATGCACATATTGCATCAGGATTGTAAGTAGGAGCAGAAGTATTAGGATTCATAGGACGATCCCTCAACGTGACCAAATTTAACTTTAACATGTGTTGCAGGACTTGCGACATGGGTATGCTGAGTTTGGTATATTGCCTAGTGAGTGAATCTCGTTTATGCCGATTACCCTGTGGTTGTTGGTGAAGTTGTGGTTGAACCTTTGGCGTAACAGCCGTCTAGAAAGGCCTGCTCCCCGAGCTAACTTTTTGTCTCATCAGGGTTTGGTTAATGACTTGATCCCCAGCCTCGACTGTTTGTTTCACACGGTTGCATCCGTCTTGAGGGAGTTTGCTGATAATGACTCTCAGCACTTCTTGTCCACGGGCTAAGCCTTGGATAAGAGCCATCTTCCCCAGCATATGGGTTCTCATTGCTTCTACCTCAGCTTGTAGTTGTTCCAACCGTTCGTCCCTATTGCCTTCAGGAATTTTCTTGGCCAGGTCCTCAGCAAGGAGTGCTTACAAATTTTCCTGCCCCTGAGTCAGAGTCAGGAACATTTGTGGGAATTGAGCATTTTGAGCTTGAAGGTCTTTGATTGTTTGTTCAAGAGCCATTTCTTTACTTGCTGAAATAAACAGCGAATAAGATAAGGACCCTGCTTTCAAACTTATTTATGCAATGACATGTATGATATATGTATGTAATATTTTCAAGGATCTCGTGGGGTAAACAAGAAAATATTATAATCCAATTGCAGCTTTGATTGAAGAACTTTGTATCATTGAGTGCCCTTCTACGAGAGTTAAGCTCACCATATCAAGTGGGTCATAGCCCCTGACTCAAGTTGTCATGTTTGGTCTTTTGACGGCATTGGCTAGAGGAAAATAAATCCCCTTGCTGCTTACTAGACGCCTGATTCATCCTAACCTACATCACAAACCCTTGAGATCCTTGAAATCATTAAGGAAATGATGTAGCATGATGTTATGTTGTATATGTTATGCGTTAAGCAAAAGTATAAGGTTATGTAAGCAAGTAAACCCTGTAAGAAATCTAAGTTATTGAATTATGACTGTAAACAAATCCTGCAATGAAATCATGTTGTCAGATAATAAAACCCTGCAAGTAGTTCAAGTTGAAAGCACACAAGTCACATAAACAGCCTTAGGTTTAGGCTTTCATGGGTTTTAAGGTAGTAGCCTCTTGAAGTTGGGTTGGTTCAACATGTCCTATAAATAGTAACCGGGTTCTAAGGGATCTCAATATCAATGACCCTTCCCACAAGCTTCGTTCGATAGGAGAATGACTCGCAACCAAACAAAACTCAGGAGTCAAGTCTCAATGAGTGTAGCATCGAGTATCTTCCGACTTTGGGAATACACCAAAGACGGCCATCTCGCTACGTCCTAATGGCCAAGTTGTTCATTTAAAGGTTCTAAGGTCAGTTGACACGTTATGACACCACACAACGGCCCTGTATTCTCCTTGATTAACTCAAGGGCTACCGGTACCAACCAAAGTGTCGCATCAATGTAGCCATCACTTCGACCGTGTCGGTATACCCCGCACAGTTTCCACGATCTATTGCTACTTACCTAAAAGGTGCCCCAGATCCGGGTGTAGGATTTATGGTAACCCTAAACAGAGTCCTCAAAAGTAAAGAAATCAAAGCACACAAAGTAGTTAAATAATGAACTAACTCTAAGGTAACCCCACTTTTTATTTTTCTCCAGCAGAGTCACCAGTTCTGTTATACGGTGGCAGAACCGACTATTTATATACTGGTTTTGCATTTTTAGTTCGCAAATGTGCGGTAAGCAAGAGTCGTCACCGTCTTTTCTTTTATCCAACAAAGGAAAGGGTGAAAAGAACAGAAAAAGACCTTTTTGATAGTTTTCTGCGTAAGGGGGTAGATTATGGAAAGGGAAGGTGTTAGCACCCTTTACATCTGTGGTTTTCCACAGGCTCTTAGAGGTTTGCTCATTTTTCAAGATGCTTTGTGCTTTGTGTGGTTAGAATGTTTTGAAAGATTCCTTAGTGCGGCGACTTGCTTTGCGTTTAACTCTTGTATCGGTCCTCAAGAGTATTAACAAAGCAAATGTTTTGAAATTGTTTTTGAAAAGTAGTTTTCTGTGTAAGTGCAAAATGTTTGAGTAAACTTATAACAGCTATCTACTTTATTACTCGAAAAGGTTGTTCTTTTCCTCTTTTCCTTTAGACAGTGTTATCCTGCTATTAGTGAGTAGGTAGCTCTATCGTTGGATGTTGAGGGACAATCGAAGGGACATTACAGTCACGAAGGCAATTCATGGAGATGCTTTAGCAATTCTTTTTTAGGGACTAGATCATTTACCGAGAAGGCAACTGTAGGGTCATCGAGGGACTATGATCTTTTGATTTTAAGGGTCTTTGCTAAAGCATTCCTGCCTCATGATTGTTATTTAAAGGCAACTAAAGTGGGCGTACCTTAGAGGTGTATAGGTGTTCTACCGTTTTTTTTCAGATCTTGTCATGTAATCCTAGTTAGCATACATCTAGGCAGTTAATTTATGTACAGGAATTTAAAGTGCAGGAATGGTAAATCTTACGCTATTACAAGGCTTCAGGACAGTTACATAAAAAATGCAAGAAACTAAAAGTGCAGAATTTTAAATCTAAAGCTATTACAACTGTGAGCAGTTACAATAAAATAAGATGCGTGCAAATTGAAAATAACGTCTAAAAATCTTATGAATAAAATCTTTTTGTTGTTTTATTTTATTTTGGGAAAATAATCTAAATCTTTTTAATTTTAGTTTTTGAGAAAATGTTAAGATAATTAAATGATTAATTAATAAAATTAGTTTAATAGAAAAAAAACTATCATAATGTTTTTATGGTTTTTTTGATTGATTTTATGTTGATTTTAAAGAAAGAAATAAAAAAGGTCAAAACAAAAATGAAATCTAAGGAATTGGAAGTAAATCAAAGAGGGAGTAGCTCTGGGGGGCTGGATCGAAAGAGACTTGGGTTGTCATTCGATCCAGCAAAAAGGCTTGATCGAAGGTGCATGAAGGGCTGCACTTTGGGGTATTCGATCTTGACATGTTATCCTTCGATCTGGGAACCCTGGATCCAGTTCGAAGCTGAGCTGCTTCGAAGCTCTGAATAAGGTCTTGAAAAGATGTTCCCTGCAAAACGAAACAAATGTTAGAGACCCAGGGGGGACTTTACCCCTTGATTCGAATATCCTCCCAATTCGACTCCTTCCTCAGTTTGAATTTGCTGTGTCTGGGTCTGGGTTCATTTTATCTTTGGATTCGAAGGAACAACTTAGATCGTGCCCCAGCAATGCCACGATCCCATCTCTGTGCTTTAGCTTACATGCAACATAATCAGTAATAACAATAATATATGTGCAAGGCGTATTTAAATGTTATGAAGATGCAATTTTGGTTTTACAAACCCTTACCAATCGAAGATGATGACCTGTGGCTCTGGGTGTGGAGAAGTTTGCTTAGGAGTTAGGGTCGACTCCTGGATGAGGGAACCTGCAAAGGGTGCTTCAACTGGGAGGCTTTTTGGATTTTTGAGCAGTGCGTGTGTGTGGTTTCTTCGTGTGCAGTATGTATGCGCGTTCGTCTCACTATGTCCTCTCTTTCATTTTCTCTTTTTGTTTGCCCCCTGGTACTGTGTCCTTGCCTTGTATTTATAGTAGAGTGATAGTCCAGTAACGGCAAGAGACAACAAATTAACCATGCTTTTAAGACCATGAGAAAAAAATCATACATATTAAAAGCATTCCTTTTTGGAAACGTTCATGTCTCTTTGGAAAACTTGGAATGAACCTGGACACTTGACCCCTTCGAATACCCTCCAGCATTTCTCTTCGATTGGCCTATGAGTTGCCATCTTTGAATGGACTTCTTATGAACCCTTCGAATGGACTTCCTATGCATGCTTCGAATGGACTTCTTATGCACCCTTCGAATGGACTTCCTATGCATGCTTTGAATGGACTTCTTATGCATGCTTCGAATAGGCCCTCTGAATGCATCTTCGAATGGACTTCTTATGCATGCTTTGAATGAGCCTTCTAAAGGCTTCTTCGAATGGACCTTTTGGAATTCCAATCGAAGGGCCTTTGTCCATACCAATCGAAGGGTACTTGGTTAACATGCCTATCAAAGCTTCCTTGTTTGAGATGCTAAATCGAAGGATTCTTTGCCATGCCAATCAAAGGGCTTGGCCATGAGGCCAGTCGAAAGGCCTTGTATCCATGCCAATCGAAGGGCTTGGCCATGAGGTCAATTGAAAGGCCTTGTATCCATGCCAATTAAAGACCTTTTTGAAATGCCAATCGAATGATACTTGGTTAAAATGCCAATTGAAAGGCCTTGTTAACAGACCAATCGAAGGACCTTTGTCCATGCCAATCGAAGGGCGCTATGTAGATGCCAATCGAAAGGAGTTTTAGAGATGTCAATCGAAATACATTGTGTAGATGCCAATCGAAAGACATTGTGTAGATGCCAATCGAAAGACATTGGGTACAATCAAATTTTTATTGCTGAAGAAGACGTATCAAAAATGGAATTTTGATGCCCAGGTGCTTTAGGGACCTATGAATGGGTGGTAATGCTCTTCATATTGAAAAATGTTGGGGCAACTTGTCAAAGGGTCATGAATTTGATGTTTTTTGACTTCATTTATACTTTCATGCAAGTATACATTAAGGAAGTCTTAAAAAAATTTGACTCATGTAATGTTAGATAATGATTGGCGAAAACCCATATTCGAATATTTGGGAAACCCAACAAGATCGACAAATTGAAAAGTTAAGTATAAAGCCCTAAGTTACATGATTATGGGGAATAAGATGTTTAATAAAAATCCTGAGGAAATCCTTCTTAAGTTCCTTAGAAAAAGGAAACTGTACTTAGAAGCTTCTGAGGTACATAGAGGATCACATGGTTCCCATCAAGCATTCAAAAAAATGAGGTGGTTACTATTTCGACTGGGAGTTTATTGGCCGACTATGTTGAAAGATTACATAGATTTTTCCAAATAAATGTTCACTTTCGATTGCCAACATGTTCATGCAAGTGAACTGCACTATATTGTTAAATCGTGGCCTTTTAGGGAATGGGCATTAAAGCTACCGGCAGAAAACACAGATCCGCCACCGAACTTTATTTATCCCGAAGGAAGGGGAAATATCGATAAAACCACAAGGGAATGGATAAGATGGTTTTGCGACCAAGAGAAAGGGTAAGGGACTCGGTTACGCAAGGGGAAAGTATTAGCACCCCTCGCATCCGTTGTACTCAACGGGATCCATTTTGTTTGTTTGTCTTAAAGGGTGTATTTATCTATAACTATGTTTGCTTAAGGGGAAATGAATGGTTTTTGTTATTGCGTTCGTGAGGGTTTCGCGACCCTTTGCCTACGTGTCCAATGAAGGAATCAGAACACCGTAGTTCCTCTAGAAAATGGTTGGTATGTTTGTGTTTTTTAATGGGTGACGTTGACGCACGCATTCTAGCAATAGGTACGGTCGGTATCACGGTAGAACGGAGATGACATGCCTCTTGGGGAAGGTTTTGATTTGTTGAGTGTTTTGCGGGTTTTAAAATAAATTCAAGTAATGATTAAGTATTTTTGGATTTTTCAATTCGTGAATGTTAAGTCTTATTTACAAAATAAGAAAAGGTTAAGAGGGAGACTAAAAACCTAATTGTTTGTTATGTACAAGCGAGCTAAAAGTCTACTTCGACATAAGGCGATCGAAACAGGGTTTAATCGCCTCACTGAGCTACCTAAGGGAGTATGGTATCAATATTTGAACAAGCAAACAGATAAAGAAAATTTAAATTCTGAATGTTTTTATGGTTTTTTATTAAATTAAACAAATAACAAAAAAATGAATAAAAGATATTAAATAAAAGATTAAGTAAATAACAACAATTAAGGGAAAGATTAATTTAATAAAAAAAGCATGTTTTTGTATTTTCTCATGAAATAATTATATGAATGGACTAAATTATTGTCATATATTAATGAAATGGGAAATAATAGCTAAATGAATTAAAAGAAATAGAAAAGAAGCCCCAGCAAGAGTAAAACCCGGGTCTTCTAAGGTTATTGGTGAGGTGCTCTTCCAGTTGTACTAAATTACATATTTGTAGCTCGCATTTCACATTTGTGTCTCCTTTGCAATTTGCCCAAAAGAATGTAACTTGAATACAAAACTTGAATGAATTTTATGAATGATGAACTTTGTTGTATGGAAATTAAACAACTCTTGGATCTTGATTAAAATTTGAAATTCTCACTTGAATGGTTCAGATGATACACTTTTCCTTTGTAACTTTAATTTCAAGAAATCATATATGATCTTCATAACTTGCGCCTCAAGTAAACCATGCGCCTTGTCTTTCAATTCCCAATCTTCATATCATATCTAAACCAAACGCGCACTCTCAACGAGAACCGTAACTTTGATGTACAAACCACAAGTAACTTGTAACTGAAGCAACCAAACATGCCTTGATTATCATGAACCTCCAACCTTATTTCCTGAAGTGCTAGGAGATATTAGACATGAAACCCTTAACCAAATGTATTGGACTTTGAGTTATCTTTAAAAACTAGGGATCCAAAAACCCTAGCATCTTGCCAAACAATAGGGAAATAAACCCTAATCCAGGCTCAAATGAATTCGAGTGAGAAACAGCCTTGTAACTTGATAAGAAAGAAATCCATGATACCTCAAAAATCCACCCCACGATCCACAAATCGAGAACCAGATGAATTTCCCTTTTACCTGATAGGAGAACTTCAAAACAAAATTAGGCATAAAGAGGGCACAACCCTAATACCTCAAACCAAGGAACCTGATTCCATTAGATGCGGGATATGCAAATGACTTAGTGAAAAAATGATGCAAATGGACTGCAAAGTTCAAAGCCAGACAAAAATGAAAGAGATAGGGCAAATTTGGGGTACGACAGCTGCCCCTATTTAATCGTCTTAAACCTGAAGATGAGATTGGCGTCAGCGTTTCAAAATTTCAAGGTGGAAGATGATTAAATACCATGACCCGAAAGTTTCCTTGGAGAGATGGTGTGAGTGCCATTTATTGGTGTGAATGTCTGTTGGGGAAGGACAAACTGGTCTTCTGGTGGAATAATGGTAGCTCGTACTGGGGTAACGGTGCCAATACGAGGTTTTTGAGGGAGTGAGTGGCAGAGTGACTGAAGGATATGGTTGACAATGTCGCGATGACTGGAGGTAGGATTCATGAGAAACTTAAAGATAACACGAGGGTAAAGTCTGCGGAAGACTTACGACCCTAAAAAGATGGAGTGAGAGTGAGACCTACGAACGACCCACAACCCTAAAAGAGATAAAGTGAAGGTAGGACCTACGGATGATCTTCGATATTAAAAAAAAAGACGAGGAGAGGGTAAAGCTAAGGTAAGATCTACGGACGATCTACGACCCTGAAAACAAGATGAGGAGAAGGTAAAGTCTACGGACGACCTACGACCCCAAAAAATATAACACAATAGTAATATCTACGGACGATCTACGACCCTAAAAATATGACGCGATGGTAAGATCTACGGACGATCTACGACCCTAAAAAATATAACGTGATGGTAAGATCTACAGACGATCTACGACCCTAAAAAGACAACACTATAGTAAGATCTACGGATGATCTATGACCTTAAAGAGATAACACTATGGTAAGATCTACGGACGATCTATGACCCTAAAAAGATAACGCGATGGTAAGATCTACGGATGACCTATTACCTTAAAAATGAGATGAGGAGAGGGTAAAGTCTACGGACGACCTACGACCCTAGAAAGATAAAGTGAAGGTAATATCTACGGACGATCTACGACCTTAAAAAAACGCGATGGTAAGATCTATGGACGATCTACGACCTTAAAAAGCGAAGGTAAGACCTACGGACGATCTACGACCTTAAGAGAGGTAAAGTGAAGGTAAGATCTACGGACGATCTATAACCTTAGGAAAGATGACGCGATGGTAAGATCTGTGGACGATCTACGACCTTAAAAATACGAGGAGGAGAGGGTAAAGTCTAGGATGACCTACGACCCTAAGAGAGATAAAGTGAAGGTAAGATCTATGGGCGACCTACGACCTTAAAAAGATGACGTGACGGTAAGATCTATGGATGATCTATGACCTTAAAAATACGAGGAGGAGAGGGTAAAGTCTACGGACGACCTACGACCCTAGGAGAGATAAAATAAGTATTGAGAGTTGGGGAGCATGACGTACTAACACCCTGGTTTATTTTAGTTGGTAGTGTAATGACAAATATTAACTGGGAATTATGAGGATGATATTCTTTGTGAGGATGTTTTGTTGATTTTTGAATTGATCTGACTCATGCTTCATATGCATTTGACGTGTGACATGATGATCCATGGATATGTTATGCGTTTGAGGATGCAATGCAGTATGTCGTGATGATTATTGTATGCAAAGTGCCAAAATCTCAATGGGATCTGTTCCTCGTCACCTTGAGATACCGATATGGACTGATGCCTGAAATTTGAGAGAAAAAGGTTAGCCTTGCCGAGTTCACTGGGGAATTAAATCTTGCTGATGAGAAATGACTTGATCTGACTTCCTTCATGTGTTGGACTTTTTGTGAATAACTGAAAGGAGACATGATTCTCAACCAATACCCCAAGTTTCTGTGTGGGAGAATCGAGTGCTCGATCGATTGTAAGGAGGTGACAAGGATGACATCTTGGTCAAGGTAACCGTTATTACCTGTTATCTGCACAGAAGAGCGAACACTGGAACACCACAGCATTCCCTTTGGACGCCTTTATATCCATGTAATGTAGTGTTTCACATCTTAGCTCGTGATTATTATTGACTTATTGTTTTCAATGCAATGCTTAACAAAGAATTTAAATCACGATTCGCATACGAAAAATAAAGTAAAAGAACATAACAAAGATTTTTTTAATGGAAGGGCAAATTTTTATTAATGAGTTTGGCCCGTGAAGGGGCATTCATACATAGAAACAACTCTTAAATGAGGAAGTTGCGGAAAAGAAAAGAAATACAACGGGTAAAATGGCAATAAGAAAATCTCGAATTTCCGTTAAAACTGATATTGCTATAGTTCTCGCATCCTGGGTCGTCCTAGTGTCGTGCTTCCAAAGGATAATAGCTAGATTGATCCATCCCGCATTAGGAAGGTGTACGTAAAGAGTCTTCAGACTGCAGTCTCTCGTTTTTTGTCCCTAATTTTTGCCTGGATCGCCCTTTCGGGTTTTCAATCCATCGGGACACCCATTTTTGCCTAAGTTGCCCTTTCGGGTTTTCGACTTAGCGGGTTATTCCTTTTTTTTTCTTTTTTAGCCCTAACTTTTGCCTAAGCCGCCCTTTCGGGTTTTCGACTTATCGGGTCCTTTCATGCATAGTATTTTTTGACTAAGTCTGAATTGACTAAAAGCGGAACGTCTTCCCCATCCATGTTTGTCAGGATTAGAGCACCTCCTGAGAAAGCTTTCTTCACGATGTACGGTCCCTCATAGTTGGGAGTCCACTTGCCTCTTGGATCAGTGTGGATTGGGAGAATCTTTCTTAAGACCAGGTCACCTGCGTGGAACTCTCGAGGCCGAAGCTTCTTGTTAAATGCCCTCTTGAGACGCTGTTGGTATAACTGACCGTGACAAATGGCTTCCAAGCGCTTCTCATCGACGAGATTGAGTTGGTCGAGTCTTGTTTGAATCCATTCAGTTTCATCAAGCTTAGTATCCATCAAAAACCTTAAGGATGGAATCTCCACTTTGACCGGGAGTACCGCATCCATACCATAGACTAGTGAAAATAGAGTTGCCCCAGTGGAAGTACACACCGAAGTGCGATAGCCATGCAGGGAAAAAGGCAATATCTCATGCCAATCTTTGTATGTTCTCACCATTTTCTGGACGGTCTTCTTTATGTTCTTGTTAGCGGCTTCGACTGCCCCATTCATCTTTGGCCAATAAGGTGACGAATTATGGTGCTCGATCTTGAACTCTTCACACATTTACTTCATCATCTTGTTGTTGAGATTTGACCCGTTATCAGTGATGATCTTGTTAGGAGTTCCATACCGACATATGATCTCTCTTTTGATAAAACGAGTGACAACTTGCTTGGTCACATTCTTGTACGAAGCCGCTTCCACCCACTTGGTGAAGTAATCAATAGCAACGAGGATAAACTTGTGTCCATTTGAAGCGCTCGGCTCAATGCATCCAATCATGTCGATGCCCCACATTGCAAAGGGCCATGGTGAAGTCATCACATTCAAGGGAGTGGGAGGAACATGTATCCTGTCTGCGTAAACCTGACATTTATGGCACATTCTGGCATATACACAACAGTCACTTTCCATCATCATCCAGAAATAACATGCTCGTAGGATTTTCTTGGCCATGGAATTCCCACTGGCATGAGTCCCAAAAGAGCCCTCGTGTACTTCTCGTATAATGGATTCTGCTTCGTGTCTATCCATGCATCTGAGCAGAACCAAATCATAGTTTCTCTTGTACAAAACGTCTCCTGATAGTAAAAACTTAGACGCCAACCTTCTAAGAGTCCGCTTATCACAAATTGTATCACCTTCGAGGTACTCTTGCTTCTTAAGATATCTTTTGATTTCGAAATACCACGGCCTTTCGTTTGATACATCTTCAGTTGTGAGACAATGAGCAGGGAAAATGTGTGTTGGCTCCTTGTAACGACAGATCCTTATACTGGGTGCATGATTCGGGTAACTGACTTTGAACATTGCTGCTAAAGTGGCCAGAGCGTTTTCCAGTTGATTTGTTTCTCTAGGGATGTGCTTAAAGGTGACCTCATCGAGAGCGAGAAACAACTCTAATATGTAGTCCCGATATGGAACTAAATTAGGGTATCGTGTATCCCAATCACCCCGTACTTGATGTATCACTAAGGCAGAGTCCCCACAAACTTCAAGAATATTGATCTTCAAATCAATGGCGGCTTCAAGGCCCATCACACAAGCTCCGTATTCAACGACATTATTCTTGCAATCAAAACATAATCTGGCAGTGAAAGGTATGTGAGTGTTGCGTGGAGAGGTCAGAACTGCCCCAATACCGTGACCCATAGCATTTGACGCACCATCGAATGTGAGAGTCCATCGCTCCCCTGGTTCAGGTCCTTCATTATCATCAGGTTTCATAGTATCCTCGTTTGTAAAATCGAACTTCATGGGCTGATATTCTTCCAATGGTTGGTGAGCAAGATGATCAGCAAGAATGCTACCTTTGATAGGCTTTTGTGTGACGTACTGGATGTCATACTCAGACAAAAGCATTTGCCACCGAGCCAATCTGCCTGTAAGTGCTGGTTTCTCGAAGATGTACTTTATCAGATCCATCTTAGATATCATAAGTGTAGAATGTGTCAACATATACTGCCTCAAACGTCGAGCTTCCCACGTAAGAGCACAAAAAGTCTTCTCAAGTAAGGAATACCTTGATTCACAATCAGTAAACTTCTTGCTCAGGTAATAAATGGTGTGTTCTTTTCGTCCAGTATCATCATGTTGTCCGAGCACACAACCCATAGATCCTTCAAACACAGTCAAATACATAATGAGAGGTCTCCCGGGAACTGGTGGTATGAGTATTGGTGGTTCTTAAAGATACTGCTTAATCCTCTTGAAAGCTTCTTGACAACTCTCATCCCAATGGACATCCTAATTCTTGCGTAACAATTTAAAGATGGGTTCACAGGTAGCAGTAAGATGGGAAATGAACCTGGATATGTAATTCAACCTTCCAAGGAAACCTCGTACTTCCTTCTCATTTTTCGGTGCCGGCATATCTTGTATTGCTTTTACTTTGTATGGATCTACTTCAATTCCTCGTTGACTTACGATAAAACCAAGTAACTTGCCCGATTGAACCCCAAAGGTGCATTTTGTTGGGATTAAGCCTTAACCTGAACTTTCGCAAACGATCAAACAACTTCTTCAAATGAACCAAATGTTCTTCCTCAGTCTGTGACTTCGCAATCATGTCGTCCACATACACCTCAACCTCTTTATGGATCATGTCGTGAAAGAAAGTCACCATAGCTCGCTGATATGTCGCACCAGCCTTTTTAAGACCAAAAGGCATGACTCTATAGCAAAAGGTACCCAAAGGAGTTGTGAAAGTTGTTTTATCCATGTATTTCGGAGCCATCTTTATCTGATTATAGCCAGAGAACCCATCCAGAAAGGAAAACACCGAAGACTGAGCAGTGTTATCAACCAATACATCAATATGAGGCAACGGGAAATCATCCTTCAGGCTTGCTCTATTCAAGTCTCGGTAGTCAACACACATATGTACCTTACCATCCTTCTTAAGTATGGGCACAATATTAGCAATCTAAGGCGGGTAATTTATCACAGATAGGAAGCCTGCTTCGAGCTGTTTCTGAACCTCTTCTTTGATTTTCAAAGCCATGTCGGGTCTGGTCCTTCTTGGTTTTTGCTTTATAGGAGGACATTCTGGCTTGAGTGGCAATCTATGCATTATTATGTTAGTGTCTAAGTCGGGCATGTCTTCATACGACCAGGAGAAGATGTCAGCATACTCTTGAAGTAACTCAATCAACCCCTTCTTTTCTTCACTTTGCAAGGCGGCCCCTATTTTGACTTCTCTCTTTACCTCTTCAGTATCGAGATTGACGACTTCTGTTTCTTCTTGATACGGCTGGATGACCTTCTCTTCCTGTCTCAAGAGCCTGGCTAGTTCTTCAGGGACTTCATAATCTTCCTCACTATCTTCGTTATCATGATCAACTGAATTCTCAAGGATATAAGGAGCCATAGCATTATCATTTCCAACGGAGTTCGACACATATCTGCATGATGATGGGGATCTGTAACGTATAGCCTAAATATAGTACTGCAAGTGCACAGCCTATCGAAGTAATATATAAGATTATCGAACCACAGAGACCAATTGTCAATCTATCAACTCTATTGCTAAGGTGCTTATCTAAGGTGAACAAGAATATTGATGTGAGTGTAGTGCAACAAAGTAAATGAGCGAGGTAAATAACAGTTTAAAAGACAGGTTGGAATGTAAATCATGTAATCAGATATTGGTCCGGTCATGCGTAGATGAAACTACTTATGGGGCAGTATTTTCTATTGATAGCAAAGAATCAATTTAACGGGAACTTGTAGCTTTTGACTACTAAGAACCGAATTTACTCTTTAAATTAAATTCCTTTATTGTCACATATAAAGGGTGCCTTCCGCGTTAAAGAGGTAAACCTATTTTTAAGAAATTGATAGTTTTGACTTAACAGAAAAGTAATTTTACTTGGAAAGATTAACTTAAAGAGACTTTTGGCTTTTGACCAAGAGTCAGATTTCAAACCTACAAACGCGTCCGAAAATAGTTTCAAAATCGTTTTCTAAAAAGGTCAATGATTCCTATTTAACCAATCAACGGCTTTCGCTCTTTTTGTTTGGTTAAATAATAATCAAGTCGTATCATTAGTTTGGACGGCTTTCGATCTTACCCAATAAACATTTAAACATAATTGACTTAAGTTAAAAGCAAAGCATCCCCAGAGTATTTTCACTAGCATGATAATTGGAACACGACCATGATGACAATCATTACATCCAAACCTTTATAGTTTAGCCAGACATAATAAGTGCGAGTCTATAAAACGTGTAGACTATGGTAAGAGCATTTAGAGTCTATAAAACGTGTAGACTATGGTAAGAGCAATTATAAGTAAAGAAATGCAATAAAATAGAACCTTGCTCCAGTCGGAGACTTGAATCTGATACAAATCTGCGGAATGGTAAGGCTGGTACGATGAACTTCAACCAAAGTGCTCCAAGACTCGATTACAACTCAATCTACACCGCAATAACTCCCCGATGTGAAGAGATTATTACTTTACAGAAACTGATAGTATATGGCTTAAGATTGTACTAAGCTTGGATGAAACTAAAAAATGAAAATCGAAAACTATTTATAGAGGATCCTTGAGATGCGTAAAGACCAGCATGCCCCTCAACTTCTTCTGAGCGGGAAACTTTTGTGAAGGCCGCGGGCGCGGTGGCAGTGGCCGCGGGCGCGGTGGCTGGAACTGCCAGATCGTGGGAACGTGGCAGTTGGTCTCTGGGTGAAAGTGGGCCACGTCATCGCGTTCCCTGTAGCCGGCGCGGCGCTGAACGCCATAAGTGCAGAATATCTTGAAAAACCCTAATTTCTTGGCGTTTTGGCTCGTTTCTTCACAGAAGGCTCTGAAATGACAAGAATCCTGAAAACAAAGGAAAAAGGAACATAATACGAGAAAATGATAATAAAAACTAAGGAAAACATGTGATAGTTGAGTCAGAAACATAGTGCGATTTAGTGCGATCAAATCCTCCCACGCTTAGACCTTTGCTTGTCCTCAAGCAACAACTCTTAGAAGTAGATGAAAGAAAATTATGGTGTATACAGGTTTTGGGCAAAGAGGGCTTCTAAGTTCGAGTAAGGGTGTGTTGTCAGGCACTAACTATCTGAACCAAGGGTATCGTAA
The DNA here is from genome assembly GCA_948472305.1 of Vicia faba. Classification (NCBI taxonomy): domain Eukaryota; kingdom Viridiplantae; phylum Streptophyta; class Magnoliopsida; order Fabales; family Fabaceae; genus Vicia; species Vicia faba. Next base: position 707,773,745 of record OX451740.1, read on the forward strand.
TTACACTACTCGCAGAAATGTGGACATAAACCTCATAAGTATACAGATCGATCCTAATATCCTTACTATGCTAAGACTTCTTTTTGTACGAGGTCCTTTTTCATTCAGGCGCAATCACATTAAGCCCGTTATCCGTACATACTCATGGTGTAGTGACCGGTTAGTGACTCTGATCTCAAGTGATGGGATTCTGGTACAAGAGTTGGTTTAACCCCTTTTTATTTTACCCATTTGCAGTTGCGGGGGATCGGACCGTAGTCCGCCCTACCAAGTCCAGCACCAGATACCTCTGGACCAACTACAACGGATTTGCCTTATATATATATTTTTTTTCTTTGTTTTTATTAGTGCTTACAACTTTCTTGAGTTGAGTAATCTTTGTGAGGATCACCCAACTCGTAGTCGTATTCATACTTTATTTTATAAACTTTTAAGGCAAAATAGAGATCATCCACTTATATTCATCGATCCTACACTTAGAGCATGCTTAGGCCGGAGCTGACTGCTAAGATAAACTACTTGAAGACCTATTTGTACAGTTTTATTCAAAATCATAGCATATTGGGAAGAAAGGATCTAATCTAAATGTTCAAAAAGGCTTACGGTGTTAAAACGATAACGAATTTTTCAAAAAGTGAGTGCCCAAGAAATAGACCCTATCTAGGATCTGTCTCATAGCCCAAATCCTTAAAAACAACCACAATTCTTTGAAAAAGATTTTGTAAAAATTTTGTAAGGCTAAAAAGTGGGGGAAATGAAAGGGTACACTACGCAGAAAGACTCGCCTATCACATGCATTTTATTAACTACGAATATAACATACCTAAAAGGAAAAATGCGGAAGGGAAATAAAAGCAGGAAAAATGGGAAATAAAAGCGATAAATGCTCCTCCCACACTTAAATCGGACATTATCCTCAATGTTCCAAAATAAGGTAGGAGGAGGTACCTGAAAACGCTAGTGGGGGCCACTAGGACCTTCACCATCCTGGTTGGTACGACCGGAACGGCGGCTACGGCTGCGACGGCGGCTCTCTCGGTCCAAAACTAGCTGCTCCATTCTCTCTGTCAAGGCGGCATTTGCCGCTTGTAGCTCTTGGGTCCTACCAATGAGGGTGCCTTGGGTTGCCTCCATCAATTGGAAGTGACGAGCGTATGTGGTCTGGTTAAGGTGCTGTTCTTTCTGGAAAGCCAGCTGACTTTCCATAATAGTGCGCAGAGAGCTAGCATTTTGCTGTTGGGATGCTTGCATGAAGGCCATGTTATCGGTCGCCTGTTGCTGCAAAGTAGCAAGGAGGGTGTCCCTCTGGGCCTCTCGGGCCATATGCTCACGCCACATGTCCTCAGTGACATGGAAACTAGGAGCTGTACCTGCATGTGGGTTAGAAGTAGATGGTGTCGTGTGTGGTGGTGAAAAGTGGGGTGGTTCTTCCGTACGGAAATCGTACTCATCATCAGTGTTGTTACCCTCATTTAAAGGTATATTTGGGGGCAACGGACCAATAAAAGCAGAAGCGTTGAGATCGTAGGTCCAGTTACGCTCAAATCTGATATCAGTATGACGGGTGCAAGGAATAACAACACTGGGTACAGCGGCACCTCCAACCATGAGGAAGTAACCACCTTCCCTCCTCGTCTTGCATAAACGCATATCCTTTAAAAATTTAAGATTTGCAATACGAGGAGGAAGTGGCTCAAGGGTGGCAAGTTCTGTATCCAATCCTATGGCACGGGCAATAGTAGTAATCAGTCCACCAAAGGAAATCGGCCCACCTTTTCTTAAAACATGGTGCATGTGGGCAATCATAAATGGGACTGGATTAACTTTGGTGTCTGTGAGGCAGCTCTGCATGATAATTAATTCTTTAGCATTCACCTTGTTTGGGTTTTCCCGAGCAAAGATGGTGGATGCTAAAAGAAATCTAAAAACACGAAGGGCAGGATTGTGGATATGAGAAGCAAGTAGGCCATCAAAAGATGTTGCATTTTGTTTAGTAATCCTGGCCCAAAATGCTTCAAATGCCCAATCCGTGTCTAAAGGTGCTTCACAAACGGCACCATCCCCATAAGGCCATCCTAACATGGCAGCTAGACCGTCAGTGGAGTAGTCATATTCAACATTAAACATTCTAAATTTTACTCCACCTACGGCGCTAGCAGTGTTAGGAGAGACGTTATAAATTAAAGAACTCAAAAATTCGAACGTCAGCCTAGGGTAGGTTGGTGCTTGAGTAGCAAAAATATCATGCATGCCTAGTTTGTCGAGAAGGAAAAATACACTATGGTATATACCTAATGAATATAGACAGTTTTCATCGATATACCTGGTAGAGTGTATTGGTGTTGTCAGCAATTTCTCAAGCCGCTTTTGTTGTCTTTCTCCGGGTTGGCCATCTCGCAAAATGTAGCCGTGATACTCCATAGGATTTTCTTGTGGATGAATATAAAGAGAAAGAATGGGATGTAGAAGTAGTGAAGGTGTGAGGAAGAAAATGAAATAGTGGGGGTATTTATAGGTAGTGAAGAAAAATGGTGGTTGATGAATATTTATGATGGGAATAAATGTAGTGGGGTAGGTATGGATAATAAAGGAAGTTATGGGGGGTTAAGAATGGAAGAAAATGGGATTGGAAGTGGAAAAAGAGGCAAAATGGGGGGAAAACCGAGCCACTAGCCGTTAGGTGACCGTTACGTCACCGCGGGCGCGGCAGGGATCACCGCGGGCGCGGTCAGGGCGAGCCAAGTTGGGCCGGTCTTGCTTCCTTTCCATTGGGCTTTTCCTTCCTTGCCATTAGCTTCAATTTTTGGAGGTGTACCTAGTTTTCTTACGAACGTGCATATATGTATGTGAATACATATATACATGTATATTTATTTATTTTTATATCAAAATTTTCATTATGGTGACCAGAAAAACAAAAACATTAGTAAATGAAAGATATATATAGAGAAAAAAAAACACATATGCATATATATATATATAGGTACGAACATCGGGTCACCAAAATAGTTATTAATAATGCAGGAAACAGATAATGCAAATAAAAATGAGTCTGAAAAGGAAATCAACATAATACTAATAATACTAGAACTAGAGATCTTGTGAATAACACAGATCTATCGCCAACCGGGAGGATGCTCTGCATGAGTGTCTGGGCCACGCAGCTCAGTCAGCTGGCGTCGAATCTCTGCCACCTCGTGAGCTAATTCATCTAACTCACCAGCAAAGGTAACATCATTCAGTTCCAACTGTAAATGAAGGTCAGCCACCTCATTGCGGAGAGTGGCTATCTCAGTGCGCATAGCAGTCAACAGAGTGCGAATATCAGGTTCCTGCAAGCTGAGGTTATTAGTAAGAACAGTAGTGCGTGTAACCTCGGGTCGGGATGTGTGATCTGGAGTAGAGTCCTCGGGAGCAGGAGTGTATTCAGGAGTAGGATCTTCGGAAGCAGGAGTATATTCTGGGGCATACTCTGATATCTCACCCCAACCTTCTATAGAATAGTTCCAATTAGCAGGGTTGGAAACACAAGTCATCTGAGGGTCTGGCAGTGTGAAGGTGTAAACTGTCTGGTCATCGATGAGCAATCTGTACTGATATGGGTGGAAAGAGGCCCTCCTCATGAGCCCACGATCCATGCAAAAGTCTAAATCCAGGAAAGTATATCCACAGTATGGGGTCAGCTGTGCTATCATACTGTCCAAACCCAAAGCAGAAGCTATCTGTGTCACATTCCCTCCGGAATGAATGAGTCCTACAGCGGATCGAGCAGTCTGCTCGAGGCTCTCTATTAGAAAACCTCCACTAGCTATAGGTCTGGACTGACTGGCACAGTATAGGAAAAGGATCTCCTCAGCGGTGACTAAGTGGTCACAGTAACTCCTCCCAAAGAAAGTGTGGCACAAAATCATCTCGAAGTATCGGAAAGCCGGGTTATGGATCTTCCTGGACAGCTGGGTAGAGGGGTCAAGGCTGGCTCCATCAGTAATGTCCTGCCAAAATTTATCGATATCTTTGTCCATATAGTAACTCAATGGTAACTCAGTGATAGCGGACGGTCCAGTTTGGAAACCAAGCAAATCCCCAAATTCTTTGATGGTCAGGGTATACTCGGTACCAAACAATCTGAAACTTAGGCATCCTCGCTCATCTCCTTCACCCACCCATGGGTTATAATCCACAGAGCTAAGAAACTCCAGAGTAAGGTTCCTGTAGGTTTTGTGGACATCATCAGCATAATAATCCCAGCCAAGTTGGTTGCACAGATACCTAATACTTGGCTCAATCCCGAGTGCCTCCATGCAGCTCTGATCGGGGTACCTAGTGGGTACCATAGGTCTAGCAGATAAGGTAGCAAATCGGGCTTTTTGTGCTTCATCCCTGAAAATCACAACCATACCATCGGGGTAATGCATCCTGAAAATATGAACACAAGAAATTAGTCCAGATAAAACATATATAAATTAATAAAATAAAATAAAATTAAGAATAAACCATGGGTTGCCTCCCATGCAGCGCTTGTTTAACGTCTTTAGCTTGACGATTAGATCTTACTTTATGTGGGTATTGGTGGGTCTATAAGAATATGACTATAGTAGTCAACAGGCAAATCGCCTCCTTTGTATAGCTTCAGTCTTTGTCCATTTACCACAAATGGAGCGCATGAATTGTTTTTGATTTCTACTGCTCCAGACTTTAGAACTTTTGACACTTCAAAAGGACCTGTCCATCTTGAACGAAGCTTACCAGGAAAAAGTCGTAACCTTGAGTTAAATAGGAGAACAGGGTCACCAATGTTGAAATCTTTCTTGATGATTTTTTTATCATGCCACATCTTGGTTCTTTCCTTATATATGATGGCATTCTCATAGGCATTCAAGCGAAGCTCTTCCAGCTTGTGAATGTCCGTGATACGTTTTTCTCCGGCTTTTAGGTAATCTAGATTCAAGGATTTAATGGCCCAATAGGCTTTATGTTCTAGTTCGAAGGGTAAATGACAGGACTTTCCATAAACCAATTGATAAGGAGTTGTTCCAATAGGGGTTTTATAAGCCGTTCTATAAGCCCATAAGGCGTCTTTAAGTTTTCCAGACCAGTCTTTTCTGGATAATGATACGGTTTTCTCTAGGATCTGCTTAATCTCCCTATTCGATACTTCTACTTGGCCACTGGTTTGCGGGTGATATGGTGTTGCTACTCTATGTTTTACTCCGTATTTGCTTAGAAGCTTGTCAAATATCTTAGATATAAAATGTGATCCTCCATCACTTATGACTAACCTCGGGGTTCCAAACCTAGGAAAAATAATATTCTTAAACAGTTTGATAACTACCTTGGTATCATTTGTGGGTGATGCAACAGCTTCTATCCACTTTGAGACATAATCGACAGCTACTAGGATATACTTGTTACCCATTGAGGAAGGAAAAGGTCCCATGAAATCTATACCCCAGACATCAAATATTTCCACTTCTTGGATGTTACTTAAAGGCATTTCATCACATCTTGAGATGTTCCCAGTGTGTTGGCATCGGTCACATTTTGTAATGTAAGTGTGGACATCGCGCCATACAGTAGGCCAATAAAAACCTGCTTGAAATATTTTGGCGCATGTTTTAGATGTGCTTGCATGTCCACCATAAGGTGCAGCATGACAATGTTTAATGACGTTGCCTACTTCTTCTTCCGGCACACATCGTCTGAATATATTATCTATTCCTCTTTTGAATAGGAGGGGTTCATCCCAAAAGAAGTGTTTAACATCACTAAAAAACTTCTTCTTCTGTTGGTAGCTTAAGTCAGGGGGTATGATATCAGCGGCCAGATAATTCACAATATCTGCGTACCATGGTATGTTGTTCAAGGTTAAGATTTCCTCATAGGTCTCTTCTTCAGTTGAGTTTATCCCAGCTATTAATCTTTCATAAGTAGAGTGATCGTCTATAGGTATAAGTTCAGGTTTAAGGTGTTCCAACCTAGAGAGATGATCAGCTACTAAGTTTTCAGCTCCTTTTTTATCCTTAATATCCAAGTCAAATTCTTGGAGTAAAAGAACTCATCTGAGCAATCTAGGCTTAGCATCTTTCTTACTTAACAAGTACCAGATTGCTGCATGATCTGTGTATACTATTATTTTTGCTCCCACCAAATAAGATCGAAATTTATCAATAGCAAAAACTACGGCTAGCAATTCCTTTTCTGTGGTTGTATAATTTAGCTGGGCAGCGTCTAGTGTTCTACTAGCGTAGTAAATAGCATGCAGTTTCTTGTCTTTTCTTTGCCCTAGTACAGCTCCTACAGCGAAATCACTAGCATCGCACATGATTTCAAAGGGTTGTGTCCAATCAGGTGGTCTTATGATAGGTGCTGAAATAAGAGCTTGCTTTAAAACTTCAAAGGCCTCAAGACATTTTTGGTCGAATTCAAACTCGACATCCTTCATCAATAAGTTAGTTAAAGGTTTTGTTATTCCGGAAAAATTCTTGATGAAACGTCGGTAGAACCCGGCATGTCCTAGAAAACTTCTTACTTCCCTAACGGTCTTAGGTGGGTTTAGGTTTTCTATAACTTCTATCTTGGCCTTATCAACTTCTATACCTCTTTCAGAAATAATGTGTCCCAAGACTATCCCTTCATTTACCATAAAGTGGCACTTTTCCCAATTCAACACAAGGTTTACTTCCACACATCTTTTTAAGATTTTCTCTAAGTTTGAGAGGCATTTTTTGAAATCAAACCCACACACTGAAAAATCATCCATAAATACTTCCATAATTCCATCTAGGTAGTCTGCGAAAATTGACATCATACAACGTTGGAAAGTGGCAGGTGCATTACAGAGTCCAAAGGGCATTCGTCTATAAGCGAATGTTCCATAAGGGCAAGTAAATGTGGTTTTTTCTTGGTCCTCTGGGTGAATAGGGATTTGGAAAAACCCCGAATACCCATCAAGATAGCAGAAATATGAGTGTCTTGCTAGACGTTCAAGCATCTGATCTATAAATGGGAGAGGGAAATGGTCTTTTCTCGTTGCCTTATTCAACTTTCTGTAATCTATACACATACGCCATCCTCCTTCTGTTCGTTTTGCCACATGCTCACCTTTCTCATTTTCCATAACAGTGATACCTCCTTTCTTGGGTACCACATGGACTGGGCTTACCCATTCACTATCCGAAATTTGGTATATGATACCAACTTCTAATAACTTAAGAACTTCTTTCTTGACTACATCACTCATGATAGGGTTTATTCTTCTTTGATGTTCTCTTGAGGGTTTTGAATCTTCTTCTAGCATAATCCGATGCATGCATACGGATGGGCTTATACCTTTTTAATCTGAAACTTTATACCCTAAAGCTGAGGGATATTTTCGCAAGGTATCTAAGAGTTGATTTGTTTCTATTTGGTTTAGAGCGGCGCTAATTATAACAGGTCTATTCATCTCCTCATCCAAAAACTCATATCTTAGATTCTTGGGTAGTTCCTTAAGTTCTATAGTGGGTTTCTCAGTACGCGGCATAAGGTCAGGGGTAAGAGCTAAGCATTCGAAAAGGTTGTCATCAATGTACGGTTCGATACTCTTAAATCCGTCATCCTCTAAAATAGGGGTTGATGGTAATTTGATTAAAGATTCGTTTTGTTCGAGCTCATTTACACATTCGTCAATGACGTCGATGGCATAACACGCATCTCCTATCACTGGTGCCATTAGAAACTTTGATAAAATGAACTCAATCTTTTCATCTCCTACCTCGAAAGTCAGTTTCCCTTTCTTAACATCTATTATAGCTCCGGCAGTCGATAGGAATGGTCTTCCTAAGAGGATTGGGATGTCTTCATCTTCTTTAATATCCATTACGAAGAAGTCGATCGGAATGTACAACTGACCAATCTTGACAGGTATGTCTTCTAAAATACCCATGGGATATTTGACAGATCTATCAGCTAGTTGTAAGGACATCTTAGTAGGTTGAAGTTCTCCTAATTTTAACCTCTTACAGACGGCCAGAGGCATCAGACTTACGCTTGCTCCTAAGTCTAAAAATGCTTTGTCTATCATATGGTTACCTAGGATGCAAGGGATAGAAAAACTTCCAGGGTCTTTATCTTTCTTGGCGAGTTTATTTTCGGATATAGAATGACATTCTAAAGGCTTGGGATCATCGAGTCGCCGTTTATTGGTCAAAATATCTTTCAAGAACTTAGCATATGATGGTATCTGGGTTATAGCTTCAGTAAAAGGAATCTCTACATGGAGTTTCTCTATTACCTTAATAAACTTTTGGTACTGGTTTTCTACTTTGGTGTTTTTCAGCCTCTGTGGGAACGGAATAGGTGGTTTATAAGGTTGTTGAGTGTTATTCCCTACTTCTGGTTTTGATTGCTTTTCTGGTTTCTCTGGTTCCTCTACCTGGTCTTTAGGTGTAGCATCTTCCATAGGTTTTTCTGATGTGCTTAAGTTAGGATTTCTAGGCCCTTCATAAGCAGTTCCACTTCTTAAGGTGATAGAATTTGCTTGGCCTTTTGGATTTGGTTGAGTTTGTCCAGGAAATTGTCCTCCAGGTGCAACTTGTACAGAGGTGTTTTGTGCTACTTGGGAAATCTGAGTCTCAAGCATTTTGGTGTGGGTTATCATCTGGTCAAACTTGGTTGCCAGTTGAGTAACTAGTTCGTTCGTGTGAATGTGTTGGTTCATAAACTCCTTATTTTGCTGAGTTTGAGTCTGAATAAAGGTGTCTATGGTTTCTTTAAGGTTTGGTCTTGGGGGCACTATTTGCATAGGTTGGTTTTGTTTTTGCGTTTGGAATCCTTGAGGTCTCGAAGGTCCGGGATTTTGGATAGGGTTATTGTTTTTGTAAGAGAAATTCGGGTGGTTCCTCCATCCAGGATTGAAGGTATTCGAGAAAGGGTTCCCTTGGGTATAGTTAACTTGGTCTGAGCTAGATTCGTTCAAAAGGTTACAGTCAACGGTTTGATGTCCTTGAGTTCCACAGAGTTCGCATTCCGATTGGATTGCTGCTACTGTCGTTGGGTTTTGAGACATGTTCTCGACTCTCAAAGCTAGGGCGTCCATCTTGGCATTAATCATGTCCATGAAACTTACCTCATGCTTTCCTCCATGGCTCTCCTTTTTCTCTACTGTTGCTCGTTCTAATCCCCACTGGGCGTGGTTTTGGGCCATGTCCTCTATTAGGGCACAAGCGTCAGGGTAAGGTTTGTTCATCAACGCTCCGCCAGCGGCAGCGTCTATGGACATCTTTGTGTTGTAATGGAGTCCATTATATAAGGTATGTATGATTAACCATTGCTCCAGGCCATGGTGCGGACAAGCTTTTAAAAGTTCTTTATATCTCTCCCAGGCATCAAAAAGTGATTCGCCTTGGTTTTGGGTGAAACAAGTGATCAGGTTCCTAAGAACAGCGGTCTTGCTTGGTGGAAAATATCTCGCAAGAAAAGCTCTCCTAAGGTCTTCCCAAGTTGTTATTGAGTTAGCTGGAAGGGCGTCTAACCAGTCGTGAGCTTTACCTCTAAGGGAAAAAGGAAACAGTCTTAAACGGATGGCTTCGGGTGTGGCTCCATTTGCCTTAAGGGTGTCAGCTAACTGGATAAATACCTTTAAATGTTGATTCGGGTTCTTGGTAGCGAGACCAGCGAATTGGTTTTGTTGTACTAATTGTAATAATGAGGGCTTTAGTTCAAAGTTGTTGGTAGTTATAGTAGGGTTTACTATACTAGAACTAGGTTCCTCGTTAGATGGTTGGGCGAATTCCTTGAGTGGTCTTTGGTTACGATCTTCTGCCATAGCTCTTCTTATCTTGCGTATAAAAAGACGGGCACGAGCGTAACGTTCAGGTTCTACTAAAGGATCTATTAGGTTACCGGTGCTACGATTTCTACGCATCTACCGGCTAGAATAGCCTTAGTCTAAACGGGATAACAATAGGGTACGAAATTTGACGAAGTTGGTCCCCGGCAACGGTGCCAAAAACTTGATGGGGATCTGTAACGTATAGCCTAAATATAGTACTGCAAGTGCACAGCCTATCAAAGTAATATATAAGATTATCGAACCACAGAGACCAATTGTCAATCTATCAACTCTATTGCTAAGGTGCTTATCTAAGGTGAACAAGAATATTGATGTGAGTGTAGTGCAACAAAGTAAATGAGCGAGGTAAATAACAGTTTAAAAGACAGGTTGGAATGTAAATCATGTAATCAGATATTGGTCCGGTCATGCGTAGATGAAACTACTTATGGGGCAGTATTTTCTATTGATAGCAAAGAATCAATTTAACGGGAACTTGTAGCTTTTGACTACTAAGAACCAAATTTACTCTTTAAATTAAATTCCTTTATTGTCACATATAAAGGGTGCCTTCCGTGTTAAAGAGGTAAACCTATTTTTAAGAAATTGATAGTTTTGACTTAACAGAAAAGTAATTTTACTTGGAAAGATTAACTTAAAGAGACTTTTGGCTTTTGACCAAGAGTCAGATTTCAAACCTACAAACGCGTCCGAAAATAGTTTCAAAATCGTTTTCTAAAAAGGTCAATGATTCCTATTTAACCAATCAACGGCTTTCGCTCTTTTTGTTTGGTTAAATAATAATCAAGTCGTATCATTAGTTTGGACGGCTTTCGATCTTACCCAATAAACATTTAAACATAATTGACTTAAGTTAAAAGCAAAACATCCCCAGAGTATTTTCACTAGCATGATAATTGGAACACGACCATGATGACAATCATTACATCCAAACCTTTATAGTTTAGCCAGACATAATAAGTGCGAGTCTATAAAACGTGTAGACTATGGTAAGAGCATTTAGAGTCTATAAAACGTGTAGACTATGGTAAGAGCATTTAGAGTCTATAAAACGTGTAGACTATGGTAAGAGCAATTATAAGTAAAGAAATGCAATAAAATAGAACCTTGCTCCAGTCGGAGACTTGAATCTGATACAAATCTGCGGAATGGTAAGGCTGGTATGATGAACTTCAACCAAAGTGCTCCAAGACTCGATTACAACTCAATCTACACCGCAATAACTCCCCGATGTGAAGAGATTATTACTTTACAGAAACTGATAGTATATGGCTTAAGATTGTACTAAGCTTGGATGAAACTAAAAAATGAAAATCGAAAACTATTTATAGAGGATCCTTGAGATGCGTAAAGACCAGCATGCCCCTCAACTTCTTCTGAGCGGGAAACTTTTGTGAAGGCCGCGGGCGCGGTGGCAGTGGCCGCGGGCGCGGTGGCTGGAACTGCCAGATCGTGGGAACGTGGCAGTTGGTCTCTGGGTGAAAGTGGGCCACGTCATCGCGTTCCCTGTAGCCGGCGCGGCGCTGAACGCCATAAGTGCAGAATATCTTGAAAAACCCTAATTTCTTGGCGTTTTGGCTCGTTTCTTCACAGAAGGCTCTGAAATGACAAGAATCCTGAAAACAAAGGAAAAAGGAACATAATACGAGAAAATGATAATAAAAACTAAGGAAAACATGTGATAGTTGAGTCAGAAACATAGTGCGATTTAGTGCGATCACATGATCGATGATTTTATGTTTTATTTTTAGAAAGTGCAAAAGAATATTTAGAATATGAAAAGAAAAGTATTGCCATTTTTATTTTGAAAAAGTAAAAGTAAAAGAAAAGACAAGGAACAAAATTGTATGTGAAAGTGCGATCTTTCATTCAATGTTAAACGGAGATTGAAACATAAGGGGCCCCTTCTACAAGCTGTCAGTATGCCTTGGGCAGGACATATGACTTAAAATGGAAACAGAAAATTACACATCAAGGAAAACAACTTTAGGGATGTCCACGACAGTCCAATTGCTGAGCTCCTGGTCCGGCGCAACTTGATAGATAAATCTTGAAACATCTTCATCGTTACCTTCAACATCTGTGGAGAGCACTTGTCCTTCTTTGCCTACACCAGCACTGACGAACACTTCAGAAATTTGGGGAACCTGCTGTCCTTTGAGAGGAACCCAACCAGCTTTCATAGAGGATGATGGTTGATACCTAAGACCGAAACGGTCTTTCTTCTCTGGAACTTCAATCAATTTGCCCCAACTATCATGGGGAGGTGTAGCTTCTATGAGGGCTTTGGCATCCTTCAAAGAGGCCAGGGGTATCTTAGACCTCTTACATTCCACGACGGGGAACTTGTCAACAATAACAATCTCTAGAGCTTGAAAGGGAAACTCTTGTACTTCTCCTTCCACTTCCACATAATGGTAGGTAGTCAGATTATTAATCACTATGTCTTCTTCCCCGCAAATGACGACAACTTGGTCATTCGCAATGAACTTCAGACGTTGATGAAGATTATATGTCACAGCTCCTGCTACATGAATCCATGGACGACCCAAAAGGCAAGTATAGGATGGACGGATGTCCATGACATAAAATGACAAATAGAAAGTGTGGGGACCAATCTTGACAGGCAAATCCACTTCTCCATCCACCGATCTTCTCGAACCATCAAATGCTTGAACATTTAGAGTGGAGGGCCTCATCATTACTTCGTCCATATTTAGCTTAAACAAAGTAGCCTTAGGCATCACATTGAGTGAAGATCCCGTATCCACCAAAACTCGAGATAAAGCAGTGTCCAAACACTTCATAGAAACATGCAGCGCTTTATTGTAGGCTCTACCTTCAATTGGGAGTTCATCATCACAGAAACCCAAACAATTTCCCACAACAATATTAGTGACTATTCCTTCAAACTGGGCCACAGAGATGTCTTGAGTAACATGAGCAGAACATAAGGTCTTCAATAAGGTGTTGCGGTGGGCCTCTGAACACAAAAGAAGAGATAAGATGGAGATCTTAGATGGTGTCTAGTTGAGTTGATCCACTACTTTGTAATCACTCCGCTTGAGAATTCTCAAAAGTTGCTCCACTTCTTGTCCTACAGAAAGTTCGGGTTGATTATCCATCACTTGCTTTCCCCTGGCCTTTGCTAGAGCTTCATTGTTAGTTTCCCTAGGAGGTGGTGGTGGAGGATAAAAGATTAGACCACTACGAGTCATGTTACTGGTTCCCGCAATGTTGGTAACATTCTTGTCACCAACCGGGGGGCACTCATACCTCCTTCCATGAATATAGACCACATTATACTACCATGGAACTGCCTTCGAGTCGTTGCTTGTAGGAGGAATAGGAGCTTGAATCATTGTGCGAGTACTAGGAACCTGAATTGTTAACAAAATACTAGGGGTTGCTGAAAAGCTTCTCGGATAGTAGGGGATTTCCAAGACATCAATCTCTTCTTCTCGGAATATTTTCTCTATCTGTAGGACACCTTCATCGATCAACTGTTGGATGTCCATCTTCAAATCAGTACACTCTTCAGGCTTGGAAGAACAGGTTAAGCAGAAGTCATGGAGTTCTTGTAGCACCTCATGCTTCAGCAAATGTTCTCTGACAGTTTCTAAAGATATCTTAATTTCGTCAACCCTTGATACCAAAACCCGTTCATTAACTTCTTCAATAGCACTGATTGTTCCCCCTTGATGAGGAGGCATGGGATTATTTTGAATATTCGGACCAACATGGTTGAAGTTGATGGATTTTGTATCGATGAGATCTTGAACTTTGAATTTGAATGCTCTACAATTTTCAATTGTATGGCCTGGGGCACCAGAATGAAATTCGCAATGAGCATTAATATCATACCCCCTAGGGAGAGGATTTGGCGGTGGACTGAGTTCGCGCAATTGAACCAATTGACTAGCAAGTAACTGTGGGAGAAGCTGAGTGTAGGACATGGAAATGAGATCAAATCTTCTTTCAGGGGCTCTTTGTCTTTGAGGGGATCTCGGGCCTTGTGGTTGTTGATTCGGTTGTTGATAAGTTGGAGGAGGTGCAAATTATTGTTGCGGAACATAATGTGGTTGTGGAGCGAAAGGCCGTTGTTGGGCTATCCATGGTGGTGGAGTTGTAGCAGCATATACTTGAGGAACAAATTGGTTGGGAACAACAGCATGTGTAGGAAAATAAGGGAATCAGACTTGAGGAAATGCGGGAGCTCTTCCTTGGTTGATGGTGATGGCACTAGTCTCGCCCTCTTTCTTCTTGATAAAACTAGAGAATGGTTTTCTACTAATGCTCACATTGTTGTTAACATTGTTAGGAACACCTTGAATCGTTCCAGCCTTAATGCACGTCTCAACACGTTCACCAATAATGACCATATCAGAGAAAGAAGTAGAAGTGCTATTGAGAATATGCTGGAGATAAGGGCCTCGTAAAGTACCCATAAAAAAATAAATCAATTCACGATCCAAGAGAGGAGGTTGGACCCTAGCATCCAGTTCACGCCACCTCTGAGCGTATTCCTTGAAAGACTCTTCAGATTTTTGTACCATCCCTTGGAGCTGAGTACGGCTAGGAGCCATGGCAGTATTGTAATGGTAATATTTCAAAAAAGCGTCAGCAAGCTCTCCCCAAGTACTGACATGATATATTTCCAATTGCATATACCAATCCACTGGTGCCCCGGTCAAGCTGTCTTGAAAGAAATGCATGAGTAAAGGTTCATTTTCAGCATAGGCCGCCATTTTGCGACAATAGGAACGAAGATGAGTCTCTGGGCAATAAGTGCCTTTGTATTTGTCAAACTCTGGGACTTTGAACTTGGGAGGAATAACTACCCCAGGCATGAGGCACATTGTAGCAGTATTGAATCCGGAAGCCTTGATACCCTCCATGGCTCTAAATCGCTCTTCGAGAGCATGATACATTTTCGCAGTTTTGGCAACCCGGGCAGCAAGGTTCACTTGGGGTTCATCAAGATCAATAACATCATGATGATCATCGACATCATTCCTAGGAGCACCGGTAGGAGTCTCAACATTTGCATTGTCATTTCTCCCATTAGCAGAAGTGGAGGGTGTAGCAGTAGTAAGCTTGGCAACACTTTGATGTAGTTCTTCTTGACCCTTGATCACGGCATGAAGGGTTTCCATAAGTTGATCCATGCGAGTACCCATGGTGTCCATATCCCGATAGAGTGCATTCTGGTTCTCTTCAAAAAGATCCATTAGCCTTTGCTGGTTGCCTCTGGTACGGTAAGGATGTGGAGGAGTCGTCTTTTCTGTTTACTGTAGTCTGAGAAAAGGGACCCTAATGAGTTTTTGTTGTGAAAAAATGAATGCATGGTAATATGGATGAATGCTTTATCTTCATTTCTGAGGAGACCCAAAGACTCGTTTATCTTTTAAAATTTTCCTTTTTGAAAAGCTACATCAACGAGACTGGTCTTTGGATTTCCCTAGATATGAGATATATATGATTATATGATGTCATGATATGTTATGGCATGAAGTCTCAGCTCCACATATTCTGGATAACCATTGTGTAGTCCGTTTCACAGGCTAAAAGTAACAAGATCAAAAGTTCAACGTCACAGACATGGAGTCAAAATAACCACCCATGAGGTATGTGCTAGGGGTTTATCACCTGCCGAACAAGGTTCTAAAGAGTTCTAGAAGTCTACACTCTTCCTTTGGATATTACTGACGTCCTAATTACTTGATAATCAGCAATATTCGCAGGAAAAACTCGTCCGAGTGCAATATCGCGTGACAACTACTTCCGGATTACCCCGTTATAATCTTTGCACTGCACCTAAAAGGCCAGGATGGGTTAATGGTTCTACGGCCCTCAGCTTCTCGAGTTCCCAGGTCGAAAGCAACGACGTCTTCTCGATTACTCGGTAAACATCACTACTTTAAAGGGGACCTCCACTGAGTGGGGGATTTTCATGTCTCCTTCTTCGGGATTACTCCCTCAAAGTTAACATGACTATACCGCCCGTCCTAATCCTATGTGTAACCCAAGTCCGGGTATAGGACTTATCAAAAGTAATCACCAAACCCAACATCACAATATACCCATAATATGTGAGTAGCAACAATATATGCAATATATACAAAAGAATAAGGTAATAAGAAAACAATAAAGCAAAATAAAGCAAATAAATAAACACCTAAAAAGACAAATAAACAAAACTAGGAGAGACTCGCAAAAACATCCCCAGCAGAGTCGCCAGCTGAAGCTACCGGCAGAAAACACAGAGCCGCCATCGAACTTTATTTATTTCGAAGGAAGGGGAAATATCTATAAAACCACAAGGGAATGGATAAGATGGTCTTGCGACCAAGAGAAAGGGTAAGGGAGTCGGGTACGCGAGGGGAAGGTATTAGCACCCCTCGCATCCGTTGTACTCAACGGGATCCATTTTGTTTGTTTGTCTTAAAGGGTGTATTTATCTATAACTATGTTTGCTTAAGAGGAAATGAATGGTTTTTGTTATTGCGTTCGTGAGGGTTTCGCGACCCTTTGCCTACGTATCCAATGAAGGAATCAGAACACAGTAGTTCCTCTAGAAAATGGTTGGTATGTTTGTGTTTTTTAATGGGCGACGTTGACGCACGCATTCTAGCAATAGGCACGGCCGGTATCGCGGTAGAACGGAGATGACATGCCTCTTGGGGAAGGTTTTGATTTGTTGAGTGTTTTGCAGGTTTTAAAATAAATTCAAGTAATGATTAAGTATTTTTTGACTTTTCAATTCGTGAATGTTAAGTCTTAATTACAAAAGAAGAAAAGGTTAAGAGGGAGACTAAAAACCTAATTGTATGTTATGTACAAGCGAGCTAAAAGTCTACTTCGACACAAGGCGGTCGAAACGGGGTTTAATCGCCTCACGGAGCTACCTAAGGGAGTATGGTATCAATATTTGAACAAGCAAACAGATAAAGAAAATTTAAATTCTGAATTTTTTTATGGTTTTTTATTAAATTAAACAAATAACAAAAAAAAATGAATAAAAGATATTAAATAAAAGATTAAGTAAATAACAACAATTAAGGGAAAGATTAATTTAATAAAAAAAGCATGTTTTTGTATTTTCTCATGAAATAATTATATGAATGGACTAAATTATTGTCATATATTAATGAAATGGGAAATAATAGCTAAATGAATTAAAAGAAATGGAAAAGAAGCCCCGGCAAGAGTAAAACCCGGGTCTTCTAAGGTTATTGGTGAGGTGCTCTTCCAGTTGTACTAAATTACTTATTTGTTATTGTTACGACTTAGAAATAATATGAAGTAAAACAGAAAAGCGTATTTGGCTAAGAGAAACAAGATGGTTCGGGTTAGGCCCATGAAAGAAGCGTAAGGGATTGAGATTTTTTGGAACCCTAATTATTGATAGGAAACGCCGCCGTATGGTAGTCTAGGGAAGAGAAAAAGATTGAATATTATTATCAGTTATTGGGAAAGGCAAAAAATAGATTATCATTGTTAATACATAGGGAAGGAAAAACGAAGGTTTTATTGTTATTATCCTTGTTTCCAGCAACATAAAAAAATTAAGGGAAGAAAATTGAAACCAAAACAAACACAGTCTTCTCTCTCTCACCCGTAACACCATCCTCGCCTTCAATCCCGTCCACGATTTCTCTCTCACACCAAGACTCCATCGTCATCTCATCTTCACCTTTCACCATTATCATCTTCATCTCTGTTCATCCTCTCCTCTCTCTTACACCAAGACTCAATGGTCATCTCATCTTCACCTTTCCCCATCACCATCTTCATCTCTATTCATCCTCTCCTCTCTCTTACGAATTTATGTCTTCTTCGTTGCTCTCTATAAATTCCTTGGCTTCAGGTTCCTTGGTGTTCCCATCCTTCATCCATTTCAAAAGGGGACCCACTCCTCCTTCTTCAATGATCATTTTTCCAAGATGATCGCTTTGATTCGCTAGTGAAGTCAGGGAAATAGCTGCATCCGAATGATCTTCCTGCGAGCCGGTATGGAGCCTGGAAATATGGTCTCAAATGAAACAGAGGATTGGGTCGTTGACGACTACGACTAGTTTTATAGAGATGAACAAGGGAAGGGGAATCAGCAACGTAGAGGGAGGTGAAAAGGTGAGGCCAGGTTTCGCGTTGGAGGTCGGGGTTTATGAAGTAAATTAAAGTGTTTTTTCTACGAATTTTGGTTTCTACCTTGTGGGTTTGTTCAAAAGATTGGTGTGTTATGAGAAGTTAACATTTATTGCAACAGGTACTAGGTGAAGTCTCCAAGCAGATCGATGGTGTTCTGTTAGTTGTGAGACATTCGTGAATCATGGGAGCTTAAAGTGGTAATGAAAGGGTTGATATAAGACGAAAATGTTGGACAGAGATGAGTTCTTGTTAAAGGAGATGGGTGCGAATTGAGAAAATGGAAGCGTGGAGAATTTTATAGCTGAAGTGGAAAGGGGGTTTACAGCGAGAAAGTCAGCCATTGCATGTGTGAGCAACAAGCTAGACACTTCTCTGCTTAGGCTTCAAAACTTCTGTATTTTCCTGATTTTTTTGTTTTCATGAAACAGGTCGGATCAATGAGAGATTAGATGGGCGGAGAGCTAAAGCCAGTAATGTCACAATATAGGTAAAATCTGTTTATCAAAGGTGATGAAGTTTTTTTGAGAAAAATTTTCTATTCCTTGATTTCTGTTCAACAATAATAATAATGTGCTTCTGATAATTTGTTAACATAACAGTCATAATAGCTTGCAAGATTTTCTGGGTAACAACAACAAAGTGCAGATTTCAAGCAATATCAATTATAGTGCCCCATATTCCACAGATTCATGAGACAAAATCATTATATTCATCAAATGCGGATTATGCAAGAAACACGAAAGAAATAGAACCTGGATTCAAGACTGAGGTACATAGAAAACCAGAGATGAGGTAGTATGCGATCTTCTTGAATCTTTTTCATTCTTCTACTCCATCTCTTTACTTATTTGCTTCTGAAATTGCTAAAATGATGCAGAGTTCTATTATTATCTTTTCCTAATGTCTTCCTCTGGTTTATGTATGTTGAACGGTTGGTATCTTTTTCTGGTTTTCAGGCTTCTTTTCTTGGTAAAATCTCTCTGTTTTGCTGGCTGTTAGTATGTTGGATTTATGGTTTTTTGTTGGTTCGTGTGGTTTTTCTTGCTGGCTGGTTATCTTGCTTTCTCAAAATGTTTTTTTCCCTCAATGAAACAATGGTCTACTTATAATGAGATAAGGGTGAAAAGTGGGGGGAAAAGTGGGTGAGGTTTTCAACATTATTGGCAAGCTGACTTTGTGGCCTTTTTGAGTACATGTTCTGGTTATGTTTTTTTTGGTGCAAATTTTGGCCTGTTTTGTTTGGTGTTTGTATGCAGGCTGGATAGAGTTTTGGGCAGTAAAGTGCAGGGCTGACTTTTGTTGGTTTGGGACTGTTATGGTTAGGTTTTGTATGATGCAGGTGGTATCTTTTCCTCTTTATCTTTCAATGATGCAAACTGTTTTGCTTTTTGAAATTTCTGAAGGATTTGCACTATTTAGGAAAATGATGATATAGGGCTACGTGAGCTAGTGCTAGCTTGCACTATTGTTTTGTGTTTTTAGCTATGCTGCCTGTTTGTTTTTGTTTGCTATGTTGCCTGTTTGTTTTTGTTTTCTATGCTGCTAACTTGCAGCCGTTGTTGGCTGCTGCTGCATTTTTGTTACATGTTGCTTTGTGCTGTTATTTTAGCAGTCTATGATGCCTTGCTTGGCAACTTTGCTGTAGGTTTGGCTTGCTCTGGTGTTACATGTTGCTGCTGCCTTGCTTTTGTATTTGGCTTGGACGCTTGCTATTTTGATGACGTTTTTGCAATGAATTTGTTCCAAATTTCTTTTCCCTTTTTGTGAACCAAATTTTTTTTTGTGATTTGCAAAATAGGAGGAGATGGCTTATGATTGAAAACAAAAGCCTTTTGAATTTTTGATTCCAAGTGCAAATCCTAATGATGAGATACAAAAATCCTTTTAACAATTAATTCTTTCTTGAATTTTTCACATGTTGATTGTTTGTTAACTTTTTCCTTTTGTCTTGTTTCATGAGCACAAGGATTGAAGGGCAAGCGAGGTTGAAAGATGAAGAGGCCACGGCGAGGAATGAGGACGGGTGGCTTGAAGATGGAGCAAAGATACTTGAAGAAACAAACATTTATTTCTTTTTTTTTGGTAAACAAACATATTTGTAGCTCGCATTTCACATTTGTGTCTCCTTTGCAATTTGCCCAAAAGAATGTAACTTGAATACAAAACTTAAATGAATTTTATGAATGATGAACTTTGTTGTATGGAAATTAAACAACTCTTGAATCTTGATTAAAATTTGAAATTCTCACTTGAATGGTTCAGATGATACACTTTTCCTTTGTAACTTTAATTTCAAGAAATCATATATGATCTTCATAACTTGCGCCTCAAGTAAACCATGCGCCTTGTCTTTCAATTCCCAATCTTCATATCATATCTAAACCAAACGCCCACTCTCAACGAGAACCGTAACTTTGATATCCAAACCACAAGTAACTTGTAACTGAAGCAACCAAACATGCCTTGATTATCATAAACCTCCAACCTTATTTCCTGAAGTGCTAGGAGATATTAGACATGAAACTCTTAACCAAATGTATTGGACTTTGAGTTATCTTTAAAAACTAGGGATCCAAAAACCCTAGCAGCTTGCCAAACAATAGGGAAGTAAACCCTAATCCAGGCTCAGATGAATTCGAGTGAGAAACATCCTTGTAACTTGATAAGAAAGAAATCCATGATACCTCAAAAATCCACCCCACGATCCACTAATCGAGAACCAGATGAATTTACCTTTTACCTGATAGGAGAACTTCAAAACAAAATTAGGCATAAAGAGGGAAAAACCCTAATACCTCAAACCAAGGCACCTGATTCCATGAGATGCGGGATATGCAAATTACTTAGTGAAAAAAATGATGTAAATGGACTGCAAAGTTCAAAGCCAGACAAAAATGAAAGAGATAGGGCAAATTTGGGGTACGACAGGCATTAGATATAATAGGCGAAATTAAGCCTTCATCATCAAAAGGACATTAATACTTATTGGTTGGAATTGATTACTTCACCAAATGGATAGAAGTTATTACATTATCTAGTATTGACCAAGAAGTGATAAGGTTCATTTAGAATCATATTATACATAGGTTCAAAATACCTGATATTATCACTGCTGACCAAGAGACAGTTTTCACATGGAAAAAAATGGTAGAGTTTACTTTAATAACGGGGTCCAAGTTATTAACCTTAAAACCTCATTATGCCCAATCTAATGGCCAAGTCGAAGCGGCCAATAAAATTATAGTCGGGTTGATTAAAAAACTATTGGTAAAAAACCAAAAAACTGGCATAAAACTTTAAGCCAAATACTTTGGGCTTGTCGAAATCCCACTAAAGAGTTGACTAACTCCACGCCTTTTCGAATGACTTATGGGCACGATGCAGTAAATCCTTTGGAGATACATTTGCAGTCATTTAGAGTTCAAAGGAAGTCTGAAATTCCCATTGAATGTTATTGGGGGATGGTGTTTGACAAGTTAGCTGACTTAAACAAAGAGACATTGGTTGCTTTAGATGTTTTAATTCAAAAGATAGAGCGAGTGGACAAAGCATATAATAAAAAGGTTAAATCAAAAACCTTTATCCCTTGGAAGGTTATTTTAAAAGGATGGGAGCATCCAGTTGTGAAGGACAAAGATGGAAAAGAATCTATGAAACCTGAAGAAGACTGGGATAAAAATGATGATAAAAAAGCCATTGGGGATTCCAAGGCTTTAAATGGAGTAGACGAGAATGTTTTCAGGCTGATTAATACATGTATTGTATCCAAGGATGGTTGGGAGATTCTCAAGACAACTTATGAAGGTACCTCTAAAGTGAAGATTTCAAGACTTAAACTTTTCACTTCTAAATTTGAGAGCTTGAAGATGAATAATGATGAGACAATTCAGGAATATCAGATGAAGATTCTTGAAATTTCTAGTGCATCAAGTGCCTTGGGAGAGAAAAAATGTCAGAAGCAAAGCTGGTCAAAAAGATTCTCAGGTCCTTACCTAGGAGATTTGACATGACGGTTACAACTATTGAAGAAGCTCTGGACATCAATAACATCAGAGTTAATGAGCTTATTTGGTCACTTCAAACTTTTGAGTTGGCTATTAATGAAAAGACTGAGAAAAAGAACAAAGGCATAAATTTTGTATTTAGTGTTGAAGATGAGAAAGGTCAAGCTGAGCTGGACACTGATGGGGATTTGTCCAATACCTTTGTGCTACTTGGGAAGCAATTCAATAGAGTATTAAAAATATTAGATAGAAGAGGGAGACCAGATGTCAAGAACATCTCATATGACATCCGTAACAATCTTGATTCTTAGAAGAAAATAAGAACAAAAGAGAAGTCAAGTCAAAGTAAAGGCATTCAATGTTTTGAATGTGAAGGATATGGTAATATTAGACACATATGTTCCAACTTCCTCAAGAAACAACAGAAGAGTTTCACTACATCTTGGTCTGATGATGATAAGTCAGAAGATGAAGATAATTTTGAGACTGCCAAACTTACGTTGGATCTATCTGGAAAATGGGAAGATGAAGTTGAAGCTTATAATGAGAATGATCTTTATGAAGACCTGGATGTGTCCTATAGGGAGACGCGTGACAGATGTGATGAAATCCTCAAGAAAGAGGAAGAACAAAGGAATATCATTGTTGACTTGGAGAATAAGAGGAAGCAACTCTTAAGTATTGTGTCTCATCTACAAAGTGAGGTGATACGCTTAAATTCCAAGCTTGATAACTTGGCAGATTTCATAAATATGGTAAAAGAGGATAAAAATGCTAAAGTTCATTATCAATCAGATAATAAATTAAGAAGATTGACAAAAGATAAGTTCTTTCCTTCTGAAAAGAAGAAAAAGATCAACATGTCCAAACACATGTTATAACATCCTGACAAATGTGATAAATCTTTAAATCAACCTCAATATACTTAGAGATGTCACTATCATGGCGAGTCTGGTCATATAAAGTATTTCTGTTTCAAATTGTATGGAGATCAAAATCTTCAGTTCATTCCAAGGCTAATATAGTGAGCAAAAAGAGAAGTGTTGAAAATAGGGATATTAAACTTATAGCTCATACTTCCTTGAGAGACTCGGCCAGTGAAGACTGGTACTTTGACAGTGGATGCTCTAGACATATGACAGGGGTTCAAAAGATATTGGTAGATGTCAATCCTCATCCCACAGGTTCTGTAAGATTTGGTGATGGGTTTAGAGGTGAAAACAAAGGAGTATGAAACCTTATATGTGTTGGTTGTCCCAGGTTAAAAGATGTGTTATTTGTGAAAGGATTAACTGCTAATTTTATTAGCATTAGTCAAATGTGCAACCAAGGTCTATTAGTCAACTTCTCAAAATCAGAATGTATGGTCAAAGATGAAAAATAAGTTGTTCTAATGAAAGGCATAAGGTCCAAAGACAACTACTATTTGTGGGAATCTCAAATAATTGTTCTCTTCCACATGTTCAGAAAATAATGAAGATGAAGTGAAGCTATGGTCCCAGAAACTTGGACATCTTCATTTCAAAAGAATGAAGGAAGTTATATTTGAAGGAGCCATTAGAGATATGACAGAGCTCATGGTTGAAAAAGGAAAAGTATGTGATAAGTGTGAAAATAAAAAGCAAAACATGGTGTCACACCCAATGTTGCAACATCAGACTACTTCCAAAGTGCTGGAACTTCTTCATATGGGTGTAATGGGACCATTACAAGTTGACAACCTAGGAGGAAAAAGGTATGTCTTTGTGGTTGTAGATGACTTTTCTGAATATACTTGGATGAATTTTCTTAGAGAAAAATCAGATAGTTTTGAAGTCTTCAAAAGTCTGTCAAAGAATTCAAGAGGAGAAGATAGTGTGATTTTCAAAGTTAAGAGTGACAATGCTAAGGAGTTTATGAATGCAAAATTTTCTGAATTTTGTAATTCTTAAGGAATAAGCCTTGAATTCTCCTATTCCTGGAAAACTCGGGGAGATGGAATTGTTGAGAAAAAGACTAGAGCTATATAAGAATCAGCCAGATTCATGCATAATGCTAAGCAATTACCATTTGAGTTTTGGGCTAAATCTATGAATACTGCATGTTATATTCATAACAAGGTCACTTTGAGAGGAGGTACTACTACTAATCTCTATGAGGTATGGAAATGAAGGAAACCTAAAGTTAAATACTTGCATATCTTTGGAAGTAAATGCCATATATTTACTGAAAAAGATCAAGTGAACAATAAGGATTCCATAGGGGATGAAGGAATATTTCTGGGCTATTCGTCAAGCAGAAGAGCTTATAGAGTTTTTAACCCCATAACAGGAATGAAAATGGAGTCTATCAATGTGAAAATTGATGATTCAATTAGTAAAGAAAAGATTGACATCAGAGACAATGTTGGAACATCTTGTGTTCAAACTGATGAAGCATTGAGGGAGGAAATTTGTGAATTCATAAGCACTGAATCAGTGAATTCTCAATCCAGTATAAGTCTATCAACTGAAGGACGGATAGAACAATCCAAGGAACTGACTATAACTCACTCTGATGAAGGAAACATCATTGGTTTAAATATGAAGATATCAAATATTGATGGATGTTTTGCCTTGAGGAATAGATTAGGTTTCTGGATAAGTAAGAAACAAGAGTGTGCTTCTTGGTATACTACTGGACCTTAAGTAAGTGAAACAAGAAAGAGTTTCTCTGAACTGGTGTTGAAGAGACATGTCAATAAGGATACCATGACAGTTAATAGTGAAGATCTGAACTCTTTCATATATCTCATTCAACATGACTGGAACAAGGACCTTGGTAGTTATAAACAGCTGATCAAGAATCTTATTGAAGGGAAGGTTGAAACTCTAGAGCAGATGGACAACAAGGAATAACTTGTTGTTACCAAAAACAGTGGGATTGGAACTTGTACTATTAAGGAGTTATAGCAATTACAGAGATGGAAGAATGCAACTAATGATATATATTTTATATATACTCTAAGGCATGACATGCCTAGACAAATTGCTATTGAGAAGGGATAGAAGGAAGGTGGTCTGCAATATAGTGGGGCTGGCTACAACACCAAGGAATGCAAAAGGCTTTTTGACAGAGGTAGGAGGCTCTTTGACAGAGGCAAGAGGTGGAAGACCACCTGAAGCTGACCAAGAGGTTGTGTTTCCATCTATGTGTTTCCATTTATAGTAATGTTGGTTTGCAATATGTCTGTTTCCATTTGTGGTATTGCCTGAGTGTAATATGTTCTAAAGGGATATGTGTTTCCACTGCTTGTGTACTCAAATTTTTGTCAATATTTTGGCTAAAAAGGGGGAGTAAAGTGATTATATGTGCCTTGTGTCCTGATGTTACATCACATGTCATGACACGTTGATTTAGCAGTGTGATAGTGTTGTGTGATACTGATTTTGGGAGAGTAGTTGTTTGTGATTTCTTATGAAATCATTCAGGGGGAACATGATTGTTATACTTGGTTATGTTGAAGTTATTGTTGATGCTTCTGTTGTGTCTTATGGTGCATGTGCTCTGATTTAGAGGTTTTACCTTGAGGGGGAGAATTGATTGTGTATGACAGAAGGAGTAGTGGACCTATCTGATTGTAGAAGCTTCTGAGTTGTGTTGTGTTTACAGAGTTTACATGGTTTCATGTGACTTGTGTTTATGGTTTTATTCCACTCTCCAGTTTAATTGGAATTTGGTTGTTTTAACCAAAATTTGCCAAAGGGAGAGATTGTTAGGTATGTGATTTTATGGTTGGCAACAATTTTGGTAAAACAAAGAGTTGACACCAATTTTATCAAAACATGCTTCATTGGGGAAAATATGTATTGCAGCCTAATGTTGAACAAGATGTCGTAACATCTTGACCAGCTGGTACAACAAAGTCTGCTGGTACTTATTTGACATATGTTCTATCAGATGTTGTAACATGTTGCAACATAACATCATGACAGTACAGCTAGATAATATCCTTGAAGATTTGATTTAAAAATATGAGATTCTGGAGGTTTCTAGTACTCATAACAGGCACAGGCAATCAAGGATTTTTAGGAACAATTGCATATTTGATTTGTTTAAAAAAAAGGATCTTTTAGACTATTTAGGAAATATTTGAAAGATTTGTTTTTGTTTCTATTTTTGTGGAGAAGATTCTGCAGAGATTTAGAGCTGAAGCTTATATTTGATTGAAGATTCCAATCCCAACTGTAGAAGTATATATAAGGAGTCGTCCAAGACCTAGTTTTTAAGTAGCATAGTTTTATTGTAAAAACCTTGTGAAAAATAAGGGTTTAGGGTTTGAGAGTTCCTTAGTTTCTGTGTGTGTTTTTGTATGTCCTCATGTATCTTTTGATGCATTTGAGTTGACTGATTGTAACTTGTTTATCAAGTTATTTTTCTCCACTAAGCTTTTAAGTAAATAGTTAAGTATTGTTCTTAGTGAAGCTTTCAAACAAACTAAGTATTTTTGTTTTAGAAAAGTGTTCTTCTTTTTGGTCTTTTTGAGATATCCCCTGGGACTGGGATTGTTTGATATCACTATGGTGATTGGAAGTGATAGGAGTTCTCATATCTAGGAGGTGCCTAGGTAGAAGTTGCACTGGGTAGGGATTAAGTGAGAAGTGTCAACTGGGACTATTTAGCTTAGAATTGATAATACTGATAGTGGATTTCCTTCTTGGCTTGGTAGCCCCCAAAGTAGGTTAGTTGCACCGAACTAGGTAAACAATTGATTGTGTTCTTTAAGTTTCTGCAATTTACTTTACTACACAATCTTTCTATTTTAGAAAGTTTATTTTTCTGTCAACAGGTGTTATAACATCTTTCGTGATATTGTGTGTTGTTGAGACATCAATCTTAACTTCTGATATTGTGTGAGCCAGAATTTTAAGGATCGAAGGAGAATTTTCTAACAACGGGGCTGAATAAGAAACCCTAATAAAAGGACTTTATATACTATTAGATTTGGGGCAAAATACGTCAAAGTGAAAGGGGATTCTGAACTAGTAGTGCGACAGGTAAATAGAGAATATAAGTGCATCAAAGACAATTTAATGATGTATTTCGTCACAACTACCTCTCCATTGAAACATTTTGAAAATGTTTCGATAAGCCATGTACCTCAACTGGAGAATCAAGAGGCTAGTGATTTGGCTCAGATTACTTCAGGTTATAAAATTTCTTAAGAGAAATTAGAGGAATTAGTTGAAGTTTGACACAAGCTAATCTCGACGTCAATGTCAAAACTGGGGGGGGGGGGGGATTAGATGGATTAGAAGTCACTCCAGACTTAATAAATTATAGATATTTTGAAGATTATGAAGTCAGAGAAATTTTTTCAATTTACATAATGTTAGTTAATGATTGGCGAAAACCCATATTCGAATATTTGGGCAACCCAAATTGAAAAGTAAAGTACAAAGCCCTAAGTTACATGATTATGGGGAATGATCTATTTAAGAAAAATCCTAAGGGAATCCTTCTTAGGTGCCTTAGAGAAAGGAAATTGTACTTAGCAGCTTCTGAGGCATACAGAGCATCACATGGTTCCCATTAAGCATGCAAAAAAAATGAGGTGGTTATTGTTTCGATTGTGAGTTTATTGGCTGAGTATGTTGAAAGATTGCATAGATTTCATCGAAGGATGTCAGGAATGCCAAAAGCATCCAGGTACCCGACATGTTCATGGCAGTGAGCTTCACTATATTGTTAAACCATGGCTTTTAGGGAATGGGCATTAGATATAATAGGATAAATTAAGCCTTCATCATCAAAAGGACATTGATACATATTGGTTGGAATCGATTACTTCACCAAATGGATAGAAGTTATTGCTTTACCTAATATTGACCAAGAAGTGATATGGTTCATTCAGAATCATATTATACATAGGTTCAAATACCTGATATTATCACTACTGATCAAGAGATAGTTTTCACAAGGAGAAAATTATAGAGTTTACTTCAGAAATGGGGTTCAAGTTATCAATCTCAACACCTCATTATGCCCAATATAATGGCCAAGTCAAAGCGTCCAATGAAATTATAATCGGGTTGATTAAAACACATATTGGTAAAAAACCAAAAAAATGGCACAAAACTTTAAGCTAAGTATTATGGGCATGTCAAAATTGCCCTAAAGAGTCTAGTAACTCCCCACCTTTTCGACTGACTTATGGGCACGACACAGTAATTCCTTTGGAGATACATTTTCCATCCGTTAGAGTTTAAAGGCGGTCTAAAATTCACTGAATATTAATGGGGGTGATGTTTGATAAGTTAGCTGACTTAAACAAAGAGACATTAACCGCTTTCGATGTTTTAATTTGATAGAAAGAGCGAGTGGCCATAGCATACAATAAAAAGGTTAAATCAAAAACCTTTATCCCAGGGGACTTAGTGTGTAATGTTATCTTTCCTATGGATAAGAAGGATCAAACCCTGGGTAAATGGTCCCCAAATTAGGAAAGACCTTTTCGAATTTTACAAGCATTTACTAATAATGATTATGAGGTCGAATAATTAACCCTTGAAGGTCGAATTTGAAGGTGTGAAGAAAACACAAGAAGGGGGTTTTGAATTGAGTTTTCTTTTCTTGAAAAACTTTCTCTTCTAAGCATTGTTTGTTAAACAACGCTTATGGATATTGTTTATAAGCGATGCTTCTAATTAAGTTATGAAAACATACATTATTAGGCATAAGAAAAAGTAAAGAACACATGATATATCCTGGTTCACTTGAGAAACCCCCAACCTAGTCCAGTCCACTCTTCCAAGGTGATTTCGCTTTGAACTCAAGGACTTAATCCACTATAACCAATCTAATTACAATTGCACGGGGCAACTGCTGGTGACTAACATCCAATGACGCATTCAAGGATCCAAACTTGATATAACGTTCATTGAACCAATAGAATCTGATCCCTCAGAATCTCCTACCATGATTTCCTTCCAATGACATCCATTAGTGATCTCACAAGGCTGACCTTCACTCAGTCCCCTTTGAGATATGACTACCATTGACCCAATAGAATCCACTACCAGGATTTCATAATGACCTTCAGTCACTATCTTCTTGAGCACAGACCTTCACTCAGCCTCTCAAGGTATCATCAAACAACAGTTTGATTTACATTTGTTTCCAATAATATGCTTCTACACAAGCTGGATATAAACAAAATTTAAGCACACATCAGAAGATCCTAATACACACTAAAAATCTTACATTGTATTGTAGTTTGATGTGTGGTTTTATTTTCTTCAAGTAGCTTCTTCTCAGATAACATCCAAAAGCACTTGAATTGTTGAAGTCTTCTTCTTCATAAGCTTCTGGAAGATTTGTTGATATTAATGTAGTAAAGAGAAGAACTTCTTCATCTTGATTCACCTCAACATTCTGGACAGCAGCCCTTGTTCTAGTTTCTTCTATGATCACTTTAGAGCATAACATTTGTGTTGTGGATTTGTAACTGGAGCTTTCATGATCATCTTTATTATCTTCTACGGCTTAGCAAGCTTTATGCAGCATATGAAATTAAGCATATTGTGAATCAATGATTTCATTATAATCATTATCAACATGATTGAAGAATCATTTTGATAACAACTATTCTTGTTGTTACTATAGTGGTTGATAGTTTTTTGGTTGTGTTCCAATAATGACAGCTTTCATTTTAACATTTAACACCAATAAAATTTTAAACATACGATTCTTTTCTTATATAGCCAAGCAAAATAGAGTCGTTGGCTATTTGAAAAAGAGTCTTTACAAATAGTACTGCTACATCCTTTTCTCTTTCACAATTCAAGCTAGTGGGGAGGTAGTGGAATAAGGCTTTTTGTACTGTGTACTATTTTACCATGTTAACATTATATTATTTCCTTCTGCACTTCAGAAGCTTCTGCGAGTATGAGCTTAGAAGTGGGAACATAACATAAGGTCTTCAGAACTTCAAGTCTTCAGAGTCTTCAGAACTGCGTCTTCAGCACTTGGTCGTGAGAACCTGTTGTAGAGAACCTTGGATCAGAAGAGCTTCAAGTCTTTAGAGTCTTAAGAACTTCTTCTTTAGAGTCTTCAGCACTTGGTCTTGAGAACCCGTTGTAGAGAACCTTGGACCAGAAGAGCTTCAAGTCTTCAGCGTCTTAAGAACTACGTCTTTAGAATATTTAGAACTTGGTCTTGAGAACCCATTATATAGAACCTTAGATCTTTAGAACTTCAAGTCTTTGGAATCTTCATAACTTCTATCTTTAGAATATTTAGCATTTGATTCTTTAAGAATCCTTTTGTGAACCTTGTTACTAGAAACACAAGTCTTCAGCATCTGGACTTTAGTAGAAACGTTGTCTTCAGATCTTTTAACTTTGTCTTCTTAAAACAGGTTGTATTTTTAGAAACTAAGTTTTTAGCATCTGGACTTCAGTAGAAACATTGTCTTCAGATCTTCTAACTTTGTTTCTTTGGAACAAACTGTCTTTAGAAACTTGAGTCTTTAGCATCTAGACTTAAGTTAAATTTTTTGTCTTCAAATCTTCTGACTATTTCTTTAGAGCTCGTTGTCTTCAGAAACATAAGTCTTCAACATTTGGACTTAAGTAGCAACCTTGGTCTTCAGATATTTTGACTGGTTTCTTTAGACAAACATCAGAGCCTACACTTCATAGTCTTCTGGAGTGTCTTACTACTATTCAACAGAACTTGTGTAGTGCAGAAGCGGAACTAATTCTCTTCTAATGTCTTGGCCACGCCATCCATCAGAAGCAAAACCTGTTTGCTAAGCACTCTAAAATAACAAACATTAGAGTATCAAAATTGTTCATACAAACATACTCACTTGTTATCATCAAAACTCAGAGATAATATTGCAGAACCAAATCTTGTTCTTACAGAATCATGTGAATCAATGATAGATATTTTAAACGATATATACATATGCTACAGGAAATAAAGATTAATGAAGAATAAAACTTGTGTTTGAGAATTAAAAAGGCTAAAGAACTTGGCTTGAATTTTGAAATGCCACAGGGGGGCATATTTGAAATTACAAATTGTCTGGAAATAAATTAAAGAGAAAATAAATAATAAATACAATAACGCAAGTTCTAAAAAGGCAAAGATGCTTTGATCTTGTTATATCAGTCATTTGCAGCATTGAGTCGACGATCAGCTAATGAAAGGGAAAAGGTGAAACTTCCAGGTTTTGCATCCAAATTCTTGACATTTTCAAATTGTTGGACTTCAATCTCAACATCTAATGCTTGTTGACTAGTACTGTGTATCTCAGCCTGATGACCTTCAACCTTTTTCACTTTGGCCTGCAACTCTTTGATCTGTTGCTTCCACTTCAAATGTCTGGAATGCAAGACTCAAATCCTTTTTCTTCTTGTTGAAGGGACTTCTCTAGCTCCTCGACTTTAATCCTAGATTTTTTAGCCAAATCCAACTACTGCAATTGAAGTCATTGTTTAGGTTGCATCTTGTATAATGTATCATTCTTCCTGGCAATGTCAGCAATTATCTGGTCGAGGAAAGGCGTAAATTCCACCACAAACCTAAGGATATAATGAGGAACAGTAAGAAGATAAACCTTTTTCAGTAGACCCTTAAGCCCATAACAAAACATGGAATCTGTCACCAGCATGTTGAATAGATCCACACTGAGAAGTTTGGCTCTAAGTTGGCGAAGCACGTCTTCAAGAGGTTCGACAGAAGAGACTCTGCCAGAAACTATTGAAGAGCTTGAGCACTTGTTAGTTGAAGTACCAATAGTAAACATCATGATCTTTAGGTAATCAGAGGGTTTCGTTTTCTCAGGTATTGCTAATTCTTCTTGAGACAACATAGTATCAGCTGTAGGTAGAGGTTTAACAGTCAACGCAGTATCAAGAGAGATATGGCTCTCTGGTTTATTCTCCAGAGTAGAATCATTATTTGGAAAACTATCTTAGTTAGTTTTATCTTTAGTGGAATTCACATTGCCTTGATTAACTTCAACATTATCATCATGTTGATGACCACCAAGAGATAGAGGTTTGTTCTCATCTTCTTGATCAACATGGTTGCTCCCAGGGATGTATTCTAGCTCTTCACTGTTGGCATCTTAAGAGGATGAATTCGACTTATCAAGATCGAAATCTAAAGAATGTGGATCACTTTGAATTTTAGACGGTTGGTCCTCTTCCACAGTAGAATTGTTGGTGAATTGCTGGGAACTTGTAGTCGTAGTCATAAAAAAATTGTATTGACGGAGCTTTCTCATATATATTTTTCTATAAAAATTACATAAAATAGTATTATAAATTTTTCTTTCTCGATGAAAGGATTCGTCGAAGAAATTGGTACTTGAAATCCACCAGCGTCTGGACTAGAATTGGTGATCTCAAGTTTACCAAAAGCTACAGTCACAACTCTTTTTGCTACTTTGTTGCTAGGCTTCAAAATAATGTGTTTCCCAACCTTCTCTTTGATAGTAAAAGCAACCTTTGGAGAGGAAATTACCTTAGGTCTGGGGGAAATTCAAGCAACCTGTGATTTCTTCTTCTTCTTAGGAGTTTCTGGCGAAGAATGTCTAGCAGTTGTCTCAGTTTCGACATCTTTTATTTAGACGCCTTTTCGTTGCTTCTAAGGAGTTACTTGAGGCTCATCATTGACCTGAACATGGGAAAAGTTAGTGAACAAGAATGATATATAAGCTATACATGTTAGAAACAAAGGCAGTCTCTGAGGTGAAATCAAACTTGAGTTTCTTGCACCAAGGCTTCCTCTTTAGCCTTTTTGTGCCCAGAAACAAAAACATCATTATCTGCATCCATGGTTCTTTTCCTGTGCTCAACTACTAGAAAGATGCATGGCAAAAAATTAAATAATAAGATCGAAAGAGAATAACATGAACATATTGTGAAGGTACTTTCTCTTTCCTTACTTTCATGTATTGGAGATAAAACTTGGACATGTTTTATATCGACATGAAAATGCCCTTTGAAGTTGTAAATATCATGCTTAGTCAGGACCACTCGTTAAGCCGATTTTAAACATTGTTTTTTATTATCTTTAAATCCGGCCCACAAATGAACTACCAAGGAAATGGAGGTCGAAATGCAAAAGCCATGTCAGAGTTTGGCAAAGGAGGAAATTTAGGGGGATAGAATTTGAAACAAAACTTATACATATCTTTATCTGTGAAATATGAAGGAATTTTTAGATCGGGGGAGTTTTGTTTTTTGAAAACTTCTCTTTCAAAGTAAGAACGGCTTCATAGATGGTCCAACTAAGACAAATGTGATTGTACACAACTTCAAAGTATCATTAGAAAGATTGGATTTCTTTTATGTGTTGGTGTCTACCTTTTTTGAACTGTGACTACATAAAGGAGAAGGCATCTGTAAGATATTGAGATAATGTTGGAACCAAGTCGAATTCTTTAGCATGGTATACGTTCCACCAAGTGTCGAATTTTTTCGTATAGTAGAAAAATGGTTGAAAAGAGAAAAGAGTGAGGCTAAGATGGTTGACATTATGGCGCTCTAAGTGACTAGCATATTTAGATTCAGATAAAGTAGCCGACCAAAGGCAAAGATCACTTTTTCGATCGAAAAAGCACTTAGGCAAAATTTAGAAAAGTCCAAATTGGTGAGACACCAATTTGGGTTGGTACCATAATATTTTCACGCCGTCTTTGGAAACCTCAAGTCTAGTTATGATGAGTTTTAGGGTAAGGAAAACTTCCCAAATCTCCTTGGATTCATCTTTTTGGTCAGGGTTAGACGAAGGATATTCTCTGGTGAACCACTCAGATACATGGCTTTGTTTAGCAAAGGGAGTTATAGCCGATGAAAACTTGTAGCATTTCGTGAACATTAAGAAGTACTTCGTAAAAGATATTCACAACATAAGAGTCGAGTCATTTGGAGTCATCAAATCTAGGAGAGTGCCTTCGATGTTTTTGTTCTTGATAGTGTCTTAATTATCACCGTGCTTGTCGACGACCAAAAGATGTTCCAATATGGCATTTAGTCAAAGTTGAAGCAGCCAGAAAGGTCCAACAAGTAGGTAGTTGGTGTTGGGTATCGTTGTGTTAAAAGTCAATACACCTTTTCCTAGTGATTCATAGAGAGAACCTAAAATTAAATGGCTCAAGCAGATATCTCAACCCTCATGCATTTGATTACCTAAGGCAATGAATCTCTCGGATACTTTCAAAGAGCTAAAGTAATGTGCTTTGTGTCAGATACTTTCTCAATGGTTTTTTCGTGATAACTTTCCATATATTTCCCAAAACTGGCATGATATTTGTCGAAATTAATTGCATTCTCATCATTGTCTGTTGGATCAAAAAAATCACATGTTGCGCGAAGGTTAATAACTGTCGCTGTCAAAAAGGGTAGGTGTGAAAATTTCACAAGGGAATTGGAAAATATTAGTCTAACCCTCCCATAAGTAGAGGGAAGCGACCAACATGTTTTGGAAATAAGGAGGGCCAACCCTTGACAACTTAATCAGATCAAAGATTTCATTGTCTTTTTAGGTTTGACCCATTTCCTTTTCGACTTTGTCTAATTAGGAGACATATTATACATTAATCAAAGAGAAAAATGAAAGACACTAGTGGTGCGAAATAAATAGGCTAAGTCTATGGGTTTCTTTTCGCTAACCTTAGGTTTAGTACAGTGGTACACAGGAAAGACTTTGTTAATTCTAACAATATCTCTAGAAGGATTAGGATTTGGACCCATGAGAGCGTGGACACTATCAACAATGGTAAAAGTAAGAAGCACCTGAGATTTGAAAATTCAGAGCTTTTCTTCCTTTAATGGTGTCTCAAGAACATATTTTTGATTTCCAGCCACAATGGGAGCACTGAGTTTGGTATCGAGAGGAAAAACCTCCTTAGATTTCTTCTGGTTCTTGGTTTTTAAAGATGAATCAATTGTTGGAGTTAATAAGCTTGAAGTTGAAAAGTTTCGGAAAAAAATTTGAGCTTGCAAGTTTTGAAAATGGAGAAGAAGAAGAAGAAGGAAAGTAAAAAAGGATATTTATAATAGTGAAGGAAAAACTATTCAATTTTTGCAATTCAGACAAATGGCGCTAACTTTTGGGCATGTGGCGACGTTGTCCTAGGAAGTTGGAGCTAGTGTTTACCTTGGGTTTTGGTAAACAACCGCTGATCTTCCAAATGGTTACTTATTTGGTTACTCGCAGGATCGATCAGATTGATCCTATGGACATAGGTTGATTTTGAAGTTGGATTAAGTTGGATAAGGCTTTAAATAAAAGGTTTCAAGTAAATTGCATAAAGGAAAGGCTTGGTAAAATAAACAAGGCTTTAAAGTAAAGGTTCGACAGGAAATGTAAAGAGAAAGCAAATAAAATTCTGGGAAAGTAAATGACTTTAATTGATAAAATTGGTGTTTCACACATACATTTCTCAACAATTCTTTCTCACACGCTGGGTACTTGAATCTAAATGAGTGACTTTGTATGGAATAGTGAACACACGCGAGAAACTACACGTCTACTCCTATTTATACTAAAACATTCCAAGTAACCGTCGGGCAGTTACACTGCTTCGAGATTAAGCCACTTGGCACGTTCTCCATGCTCGACACTCCAGATCCTTGCACGTTTGCACGTAGTAACTGCTGGAAACCGTTTTCCCTCCAAAGCTTTGAATTTCAAACTGCTTCCACTCTGGACCATCGAACACTTTCATCAAGAGACATCTTCGACGAAGACTCCTTCGACGTCGAAGGCAACCAGCCTTCTTCCTTGGAAGAAATCTTCTAAGTATTTTGCCATCTTTCGACGGGCATTCCGACAGGCTTAGCCAGTCGAAAGCATCTTTCAGCTTTTAATGGCTGACATCAATCAAAACAAAGGTGTCGAATTTAGGAGCCAACAAATTGCCCCCCAAGAATGCCTTATTTCGACTCTGAAAGAAAAAGGCATTCTTTGAAACGCCATTCGACACCTGTCTTTCCACGCTTAGTCACAAGTTAACTTGTGCACTTTTTGTTGCTTTTTACCAACTATTGGCAATCCCAAGAAACCATCATTGATTTGATCCTAGGACGTCACTTTCAGTACGGCGTGCAGTACCAAACGTCATTTCAGAATTTGTCATTATGACAAATCCCAAAAATGAGGACGCACGCTGCATCCCTCTGTTTCTGCAGAAACGGCCAAAACAACAGGATGCTGCCACGCGTCCCA
Organism: Vicia faba; assembly: GCA_948472305.1. Classification (NCBI taxonomy): domain Eukaryota; kingdom Viridiplantae; phylum Streptophyta; class Magnoliopsida; order Fabales; family Fabaceae; genus Vicia; species Vicia faba. The sequence goes on from OX451740.1 coordinate 707,809,937, forward strand.
CTAACTCCTGCAGCATTAAATGACATTTAATGTCCTCGTTATTGGGGATTTTTCCCACTACTATAAATAGCAGTGAACATCCCATTGTGGGACTTTTTACGCCAAACTAGCCTTCAAACTTCCTTATTTTCGCACAAGCTTGCTCTCTTTGCAGAAAACTCTTCCTCTTTCAGTTCATCTTCAACCTCAACAATGGCCTCTGCTTCTACTGCTCCTAGTGCTAAAACACCAACTGAACATGTTAAACCCAAGGTCTTCGTCACTGCTCCGGTAGTGAACTCTACAGGCAAACGAAGGGTTCCTGAACCTTCTGACATCTCCGTTCGCGATGCTTACTCGCGCCATTTGATGATCCCGGTTGGATACTCCAACCAAATCTTCGCAATGTCTGGCCCCATGAATCCAAGCATCTCTGAAGCTCTGAAGATAAAGAGCTATTTCCCAATCGTCGAGAAACTCAAGCCAGTAGCATGCGCCAAGAAAGACGCAGAAGACAACGAAGACCCTACTCGTGAGAAAATCGACCTCCGCTTCTTCAACAGAGGGGTTAGAGTCTTCAGGTCTTGCCCTAATCTGACCTCCGATTATGTTGCTTGGCTAACGAAGTTGGAGAAGCATCAAACTCCAATCTGGAAGGAAATGGGAATCTTCGACCTGGTGATGTTGTCGAAGACAGGCTTAAACTACTCCCCAGAGATGCTTATAGCTTCGCTGTTGTTCTGGGACTACTCCCATTTTACTTTTCATCTTCCATGTGGGATGCTAACCCCCACACTCTTCGATGTAGCAGCTATTACTGGCCTTCGACCAACCGGAGATTACTTCGACCCGGAGGAGATGTCGGAGGACCAAATTGGCTTCTCTGAGACCAAGCCCACATACACCACTTTCATCAACCATTTTCATGACAGGTCGACGGATACAGTGTCAGATGTCGAACACATAGCGTTTCTAGCCTTATGGCTAACTCGCTTTGTGTTTTGCTCGAAGTCTCTGCAGGTGACCAAAAAGATGGTCACTCTTGCTACCCAACTGCATCACCGTCAAAACATCTGTTTGGCAGAACTGATTCTGGCCAGTCTTTATGACTCGATCAGCAATGGGGCCACTCTTCTGAAACATATCGAGGACAGGGCCAGTTTGCTACTCGCTGGGCCTTTCTGGCTACTTCAACTGTGGCTCAACGCCACTTTCGAATCTTTCTTACCCAAGAGGATTCAGATAAATGAACAAGCTCCAGCGATAGCGAATAGACGCATCGAAGGAATCAGGCTGGCTCTGCTGACACCTGTGGAAGATGGCTTGGAGTTTCAACAAACCTTCACTAACTTCGTTCTAATGTTTGCTCGAAGGAAGGAATTTGTTTCAACTATGGCTCCATTCGCTCAACGGAAGGTGGGGCCAGCATGGTTCACAAGGCCACATCCAAAGGAGTCGAGTGGTCCCAATGTCGATGAGCATTCAGTACTTTGGGAGGCGTTCCTTACACCAAGGATCATGCCTCTTCGATTTAAGAGTTCTAAGACTCATTTGAGTCTGCTTGCCTACCAACCAAATCTGGTATCTCGCCAGTTTGGTATTATCCAAACCCTGCCTTCTCCGATTTTCCAAAGGGAGAAGTCAATGTTGTACTTCTGCAACGATTATACAGAAGAAGCTGCCATCAAGCATATCGGAAGATATGCTGGTCGAACTATCCTCTCGCTGTTTAACTACCAGCTTAATTTCCTTTGCTCACCATCCTTCGAGGAGTGGTGGAGAAGCTATTATGCTGAGTACTTCTTCGACGAGAAGGACTTCATGGCAGAGTTGCAGAAGTCTTTTGTCCTTGTGTTGGACAAAGTCAAGAAATGTAAGTTTATTCTCTCACATTACTTTTTGTCTTTCTCTTCGACTGCTAGCCTGTTAACTTTTTCACTTGCTTTCAGTTGTTCGAAAGCCTGTAGCCAAGAAGGCTACAGAAGGTCAACAGGGAGGAGTCCCTTCAACAAAACCTCCACCGCCGGCGAAGACTGTAGCGCCGGCGAAGACCACAGGCAACCAACAGGGGGAAGGCTCTTCGAAGAGGCCTCCTATATCGGTAACCAGACTTTCTTCATTTTTCTTCTGGCTTTCGATTTTTTATTTTCGATGCAATTATTCAATCGAATTCCTATTGGTTTTCTAGGCACCTTCGCCCAAGAAACGATCAACTCTGGTGGTCGAATCTGGGAGTGACGAGGAAAGTGATTCCCCTCCTGCCCCCTTGAAAAGGCGAAAGTTGACGAAGGATGCTTCTGTTCCTGCTCCTGCTCCTGAAGGTCGAACCGTCAGAATAAAGGTTGCTGTGAGAAAGCCTAGGCCACCTGCAGTGATCATCGAGGAGCCCACTGAGGAGGAACTGAACGCTCTTCTTACCAAGCCTGTCGAAAGTGACAATTCCAGTCCTGGGGCTGGGGCTAATCCACAGGTAATCCCTTAGACATTTTTTATAACTTAGGCATAGATACCCATATTCGATTGTGTCTCTCTCGACATCTGACAGTTCGTCTTCTTTCCTTTTTCAGGACACCACTGAAAGTTCTCAACCAAGGACCTCAGAAACGCTGGAATCTGCTGAACTTAGCAGGCCTCAGGAAAAAGACTTGGGCAATGACGAAGCCCATACTGAGAATGAGGCCAATGCTGAAACAGTGGAGAAAACAACAGAGGAACCTATGGTGGAGGAACCACAGCCAGTGGAGGAACAACAGCCAGAAACGGTTGAGGTGGTGGATTTGTCAGAAGAGAATCAAGAAGAAAGGGACCAAGGCAATGATGTCGAAGAAAATCAAAACATTGCCAACGAAGAGAACCAAGGTGGTACTAGCGAAGGACACCAGGGTGACGCTAGCGAAGAGCCACAAAATGACGCTGGCGAAGGACCCCAGGGTGATGCTAACGAAGAACCACAAGTCGATGCTGGTACCGCCTCAGTCAGAGTCGAAGAGCAACCAGTCGAGGCACTTAGCATTCAAGAACCTCAAACCCAAGATAATACTATTGAAAGGGTTACCTCCTCGAAGCACAGGTCAAAAGAGGACTTGGAACGCTTGAAACAAGCTGACCCTGTTAGCTACCTCAATGCAATCATCGAGAGTAAGAGTTCGTCTGACACTAGTCAGGAAATTCCTACCCTGTCGGGGAAGTCTACTGAAACTTCTCCTCTTGATGATGCATTGGCGAAGGTTAAGGCCCAGTTCTTCAAGAGGGACTTGATGAAGGCTTTAGAGGGGGACCCCACTGCTCCATCATGCTTAAAAGAGGTCTTGAATGCTGTCGACTTCGACGCTGTAGCCCCAGAAATCTCAGACTTGATCATGGAGTTACACTCTATGATTGATCAAGTTTCAGCGGATTACAGGCGCCAAAGAGTGTTTAACAGTCAGCTTGAAGGGCTGCATGGCAAAAGCTCATCCGCATGGACTGCTGTCTCAGAGTCGACTTCTCGAATTGCTGAGTTGTCGAAACAGAAAGCGTCTGCACAGGAAAGAGTTGATGCCATTGATCGAGAGAATGTCTCCTTCCGGGCACAAATCGCAGAGATAGAGGCGAAAATAAACGCCAACACTGTACTCAAGGAGGAAATTCTTTCGACCATCTCAGACACTGAGAGCCAGATTGAGATCAAACAAGGCCTGGAATTCGCTGAGAGGGCCCAAAGCCTCGACGCTCAAATTGCCAAACTAGTGCAAGAAAACTCCTGGTGCAAGAAGAGGTTGGAGCTGCAGTACGCCAAGTATCTTCGACTCAAGAATTCTCTTACTTTCTGATTGATTCTTTTTTGTAACCATCTTCTGTAATCGTTATTCGACAACAATTGCCATCTTGGCTGAAATTAATAAAATTTCCATTTTGGCATTTTTTATGGTTAATTTAGACTTGTTCTTTTATTATTTTATTTTTATCTCTTGAAGTATAGGTTTGTATTTTTTCAAATATTTACCATTTACTCTCAAGAGCCTTTTATCTCTACCTAACTCTTCGACTTCATAGGCTCCACCAGAAAAAGTTTGGATAACTCTGAAGGGTCCTTCCCACTTGGGTGACCATTTCCCCATGCTTCGATCCCTTCGATCCATGGGAAGAATTACCTTCCAAACTAAATCTTCAGGCAAAAATACCTTAGGTTTTACCTTTCTATTATAAGAGTCTTCTACTCTTTTCTTCTGAAGTCTGAGTAGGTCGAGAGCGTGTAATCTCTCTTCGTCTAAATCCACCAGTTCATCTAACATCATGTTCCAATAAACCTCAGAAGGAATATCATAATGCCTCTGAACCCTTGCAGATTGAAGACAAATTTCTGCTGGCAACACCGCATCATGGCCAAAAGTTAGCCTATATGGTGTTGTCCCAGTGGCTTCTTTTGGGGACGTTCGACAAGCCCATAAAATCTGGTCTAACGTCTTATGCCAATTCTTTGGCTTCTTCCCAACATGTTTCTTTATCAAGCCAATCACCACTTTGTTAGCTGCTTCGACTTGACCATTCGCCTGTGCATAATAAGGCGTGGATGTTAGGAGTTTGAAACCTGTTTCCTGAGCAAATTCCTGCATCTTTCGACCAGTGAAAACTGACCCTTGATCAGTTGTTATTGTCTCAGGAATTCCATATCTAAAGATAATGTTCTTTTGAATAAATTCAATGACATTTTCCTGGTCTACATTGACTAAAGGGATAGCTTCGATCCACTTAGTAAAATAATCAATGCCTACCAATATGTATTTCTGACTCTTTGATGATGCTGGTCGAATCTCTCCAATGAGATCCAACGCCCATCCTCTAAAGGGCCAAGGCTTCACTATCGAGTGAAGTTCGCTTGCTGGTACATGTTGGATGCCTGTATGAACTTGACACTCTTGGCAACCTTTGGCGAACTCAACGCAGTCTTTCAGCATAGTGGGCCAATATAGTCCTTGTCGAAACAACAACCATTTCATCTTATGGCCTGCTTGGTGAGCCCCACATGCCCCAGCATGCGTAGTCGAAAGGGCTATGTATGCTTCAGTTTCACTTAAACATTTCAGCAACACCCCTTCAGGCGTCTTCTTGAATAGCTCATTACCCATGAGTACAAAACTCAACGCCCTGTATTTTGTTTTTCGTTCTGTCGAAGCTCCTGGATTTTGAAGATAATCCACAATGGGTTTCCTCCAATCTTGCTCTGACAAATTATCAATGAACGAAATCTCGAAGTTTGAGTGATCAGCATATCCTAGCCTCGTCGATTCCAAGTCTGATGGTGATAGACAAGTTGCTTTTATCTTCTCTCGAACTTCGATTGCTCTTTGTAGTTTCGTTTTTGAAATCTTATACCCAGATGCAATTTGTGCCAAGTCATTGGCTATTTGATTTTCGACTCTGGGTATGTGTCAAATATTGATCGTTTCAAATTGTTTCAATAAACGATTTGCTATCACAAAGTACATAATGAGATTCTCCCTTATGCATTTATATTCCTTTGTGACTTTCTTGATGACTAACTCTGAGTCTCCCATTATTTCGACTCGAGTTGCCCCCAATTCCAACAATATCTCAAGGCCAGTAATTAGAGCTTCATACTCAGCCTCATTGTTCGAACAAGAACCTGCTATTTTGTACTTGAATGTTGTTGGAATTTTATCTGGAGAAATAATCAAGACTCCTACCCCTGTTCCATCTTTATGGCTGGAACCATCGAAGTAGAATTTCCAAGGTTCTATCTCCACATAATTAATATCCTCGACTTGAATTGAGTGGTCGACTATGAAATCTGCGACCACTTGTCCTTTTACTGCCTTAAGAGGCATAAAGGTCAAGGAGTATTCAGTTAATGCTAATGCCCACTTGCCAATTCGACTATGCAAGATAGGTTTTGACAACATGTATTTGAAAACATCAAAATGAGACGAAACATAAACATCAACTGGTTTTATATATTGCTTGAGTTTTGTACAAGAAAAATACAGACATAGGCACAATTTTTCAACTTCGCTATATCTAGTTTCTGCATCATTCAAAACTCGACTGAGATAGTAAATGGGTCTTTCGACTCCATTCTCATCCTCTTGGGCTAACATACTTCCCAGAGTTTTGTCAGATGCAGCTATGTACAATCTCATACTCCTGTTGCTACAAGGAGGCACCAAAATAGGTGGCTTAGTGAGGTACCCTTTGATTTTGTCGAAGGCTTCTTGTTGCTCCTGCCCCCATTCGAACCCCTCTTTATTCAGTCGAAGTAAGGGTGAAAAGGCCTGAGCTTTCCCACTTAGATTAGATATAAACCTCCTTAAGAAATTTATCTTGCCTAAGAGAGATTGCAATTCCTTCTTATTCGATGGCGCTTTCGCTTCCAGAATTGCCTTCGTCTTGTTCTGGTTGATTTCGATTCCTTTCTTGTGGACAACGAAACCCAAGAAATCTCCAGCTTTCACACAGAACGCACACTTCAAAGGGTTCATCTTCAGACCATGTTCTCTCATCCTTTCGAATGATTGTCGAAGGTGGTCAATGTGATTCTTCCTGGAAACAGATTTTATAACAATATCATCAATATAAACTTGCATAAAAGTGTTAATAAAATCATGGAAGATAGTATTCATTGCTCGCTGGTACGTTGCCCCAGCGTTCTTTAGGCCAAAAGGCATCACTACCCATTCGTAAGTGCCTAAGGCCCCAGGGCATCGAAAAGTTGTTTTCGACACATCCTCTTCAGCAATGAATATTTGATTATATCCTGAATAACCATCGAGCATACTCAGGTATTCATAGCCAGCGGCAGAATCGACTAGCATTTCCGCCACAGGCATAGGATATTCATCTTTGGGGGTGGCAGCATTCAAATCTCTGAAATCTATGCACACCCTTAATGTGCCATTTTTCTTAATTACTGGCACAATATTTGCAATCCATTCGACATACCTTGTAACACGGATGAATTTGCATTTCAGAAGTCTTTCGACCTCTGTTTTGATCTTCGACAATATTTCTGGAGCGAAGCGCCTTGGATTTTGCTTGATTGGCTTCTTTCCAGGTTTGATTGGCAACTGAAGTTCTACCAATCCTCTGTCGAGACCAGGCATTTCGTCATAATCCCATGCAAAACAGTCTTTAAACTCTTTCAGCAATTGGATTATTTCCAACCTAAGTTCTGGATCAATTTTGGCGCTGATGTAAGTTGGCCTTCTCTCTGATCCTTCACCTAAGTTGATTTCTTCTAAAGGGTCTTGTGCCAACATTTTAATGTTGTTCGCCAAGGGATCCTTTTCGAAGCCCAAAGGCTCATCGTCATAGATAGCGTCGAGCCTCTGTTCCTGCAATTCTTCTGGCATGATATCAGGGGGTTTTGGATCGAAATCCTTTCCTGGGCCAACAGCAGATAATCGTTGATCATTGGCCTGTGTGGCCATGTACTTTACTTCGGCTTCGAGAGCCGTTATCATCTTGGTTTCGGCTACATAAGCCGAAATTCGCTTCAGAGATTGTGACTCAGTCATTATCACTGAATTCACTTCCCCAACCAGTTGGTTGGATATCAGTTAGCCCACTGAAGTCTATGTGGGACAAGTCTTCTCTGTCCCATTGGAAACCATGCTCAGGATGCAGGTATAGGGAACAAAAGGTGTTTGGCGCTGGCGCCATGTCGAAGTCAGGTGTTGGACATGGCCCTATGTGAGCCAAGTTTTTGTCGAAATCTGCCACACCCAAGTGATTCACTTCGCCAAGGTAGTAGCTTTGATCTGCCTCTATGTTTTCGACCATCCCATCTGGACGCCATAGCAGCAGTCTTTGGTGCATCGATGAAGGCACAGCGCCTACACCATGAATCCACTCACGACCTAACAAAAGGTTGTAGTTAGGTTTGGCCGATATGACCATGAACATCGTTGGTCGAAGGATAGACCCAACTTTGATATCTAACTGGATCACTCCCATGGTGGTCCCAATGCCGCCCTCATAGTTCGACAGGACCATATTGTGAGGTTTGATTTCCTCATCTCTTTTGCCAATCTTCCTTAGCATGGAGTGAGGGATAATATTGATAGTTGCCCCACAGTCGACCAATATTTTGTTCACAGTAGTCTCTTCGAGCTTAGCCCTTATGAACAAAGGCTTGAGGTGATTCTTCATCGCCTCTGTAGGTGGCTCGAAGAAGCCATTTTGTTCCTCTGTAGTGCCATTGTCCATGACAAAATAGCATACTGGCCTATGTTTGGCCATTTCTTGTTCCACCTCCCAGTCACTTGCTTCGACTTCTACCTGTCGATCGAATTCCCTGGGCAGCACTGAAACAATATTCACCATTATATCCAAAGTATCGTCGGACTCAGCATCGTCTTCGTCTTCGACTTCGCTTTGGTTAGGCCAAACCAGCCTGTTGGTAACTGGTTCTCTCTCTAGAGGCTTCCTTTGTTTCCTTTGAGGAACATTCGAACTAGTTTCTGCCTTAGGTTCGTTGGCAGCCTCCCTTTCTGCTTTTCGTCTCCTTTGATATCTCCTCCATTGGGATCGAGACATAGGATTTTTACCCTTGTAGTTGCTGGACACTTGAGCAACCTTAGGTGCAGCAACTTGAGGCTCTTTCTTTTGAGTTAAAGAGGAACCTCTTGGCACATCGAAAGAATGCCATTTCTCTTCATTTGGCCTTTTTCGGCCAGAAGTTTTGTACCAAGTGTCTACTGGTACATTTGTTGGAGGCCTAAAAGTCAATGGCCTCTTGTCTTGGTTAGAACCCCTTCTGGGATCATGTCGAAGGTCAGCATTCTCCCTTCTCTTGTTCGCTGCTCTCACGCCTTGTATATGCTCAGCAGCTTTTTTATCAAAGATTGAACTGCATCTTGGACACAGCATTACCTCTGATTTCTTTTTCTGGCATCTTTGTAAAAAATCTGCCAAGTTTTCGTTTTCCCGAGGGAAAGCCGTCTTATTAGCCTGCTCTTGCCTTATGGCCTCTTCTGATGCTTTAGGGTCAGAAAGTTCAACCATATTGATATTCATTGTATCTTTAGTAGCAAGAGTTAACTGCTTCATTTGTGTTTCCAGATTCTCCGTCTGGCCTTGAACAGTGGCCAAGTGGGAACTGGGCTTTGGTCCAGTTTTTTGTGCTTCAGCAGTCTTCGACTTCGGGTTCTCGACCGCTGTCTGGACAGCCTCAATTGTCTTCCTGGATAAGTTTCCAGAAAAACTGCCAAAGATTGGCATGTTGATGTGGTCCTTTGAGACTTCGACCATAGTAATTCCTGGCTTCTTCGACTGGATCCTGGTTGCCTCTATCATGTTCACCTCAGAGGGTTCTGCATAGTGGGCTTCAGCCTTCAGTGGATTGGAGTCGACAGCCATGGGGGATTTGTCAGCAAACTTTAATCTCCCTTCCTCGATAGCGTCTTGCACAAGATTCCTGAAAAGAAAACATTGAGAAGTTTTATGGCCTAAAAAATTATGATATTTGCAAAAACCTCTCTTCTTTCTTTGATCAAGAGGAGGCACTTTTACCCCAGGGGGTACTATCATTTGGCCATCTTTAACTAGCAAGTCGAATATTTCATCACATTTTGTGATGTCAAAACTATAAGTCTTTTTTGGGAACCTATCGTTGGTCCTGTCTGGACCAATGGGATTTTTCCCATTTGAGGGGACTAACTGTTTACAAGAGTATGGTGGCCCTTGTTTTAGTTCTGCTAAATCGACTTCTCCTTCTTCGACAGTTAAAGTATCGTCGAAGGATTCTAGATCTTCGTCATCCATCTCAACGTACGCTATTCTTTCTCTCTTGTGAGTTTTCGTTGCCTTAGCTTTTTCAGCTTTGAGGCGTTCGACCTGTCGAACTCTATCGGCCAGTTGGGCCATGTCTCTTAGGTACTGGGTGTCTAGCTTCTTCCTAATGGAATAATCTAAACCGCCTGCGGCTATTTCGACCAACTCATGTTCTGGCACTTGTGTAAAACATCTCGCCTTGAGCAACCTAAACCTATTCAGATATTCGTCTATAGGTTCAGTGAAACGTCTCTTCACACTGGCCAGTTCTTTCAGGCTTATCTTGGTTTGCCCCATGTAGAATTGTTCATGGAACAATCTTTCCAACTGGGTCCAATGATGGATCGAATTGGAGGGGAGAGTTGTAAACCAAGTAAAAGCGTTCTTGGTTAAAGAACTTGGGAAGTACTTGATCCTTAGGTTTTCGTTATTCGAAATGTCTCCTGCTTCGATCAAGTATCTCGCCACATGCTCGACAGTAGATTCTGTCGTGTCCCCAGAGAACTTAGTAAATTTGGGGACTTTGCATCTAGGAGGTAAGTCCGTTTGCAACACGTATTCTGACAATGGAGATGTAAAGTTGGGCCTTCGAAAGCCCATGTTCATCCCATTCTGAGTCATGATCCTTTCGATCATGGTTGCCAGATTGTTTTCCAAACCCATGTTTTGGTATTGGATATGCTGAACCACTTCGTCAGCATTTTGGTTTCTGTTAACTAACCTTACCTCTGGGGCTATTACCCTAGGTTCTTCGACAGGTTGTTCGACAGGCTGTTGAGCCTGGTTAATGGTGGTTTCTTCCTCTACAAATATCCCCTGATTTCCCCTTATTTGCGCCCTTTGGGGCTGTCGAATAGGTGGGGGTACTCCAAAGAAGTCAACCAAACGCGTCATTTGCGCTGTAACTTGCTGATTCGATTGAGTAGTGTTTTGTATTAGAGGGTTTAGCACTGTACTCAAAGTCTGTGCCAACATTTGCACCATATCATGGTTGCTTTCGTCCATTTGTTGCCTCAAGACTGCTGTCGAGGCATTTGTAAGGCCATGGGCTACTTGGGACGTTCCTCCTAAGAGTTGGGTCCTACTTCTATTCGCCATGCCTATTCCAGAACCTTGGAGTGGCGAAGAAGCACTCACGAAAGGGTCTGAAAAAGTGGACGCAGCATTCGTCAGGCTTGCCACTTCAGAAGTTGGCATGCCATAGAATGGAATGAATCCTGGGGGAACCACAGGCCTTACGCCTATATTTCCCCTTGGTGGGGGAGTTCCCAAAGGTATTCTGGGGCATGTTAACGAAGTTGTTGGCCCCGTGGTTGTGACTGACACTGCTGGTGTCGAACCAACATTCGTCGCTTCACTTACGGTCATACTAACCGTTGCTCCCACACTCGTTTGTGGGATTTCGTTATTGTTTGGCGGATTCGCCATCTCTTCCCTTCTTCTGGCAGTATTGTTATCGTTGGTGTATATTCTACCACTCCTCAATAACATACAATTCGAAAAGATGAGATTATTTTCAACAATCAACACACAGTCCCACCAGGTGTGCCAATTTGTTTACCTTGGGTTTTGGTAAACAACCGCTGATCTTCCAAATGGTTACTTATTTGGTTACTCGCAGGATCGATCAGATTGATCCTATGGACATAGGTTGATTTTGAAGTTGGATTAAGTTGGATAAGGCTTTAAATAAAAGGTTTCAAGTAAATTGCATAAAGGAAAGGCTTGGTAAAATAAACAAGGCTTTAAAGTAAAGGTTCGACAGGAAATGTAAAGAGAAAGCAAATAAAATTCTGGGAAAGTAAATGACTTTAATTGATAAAATTGGTGTTTCACACATACATTTCTCAACAATTCTTTCTCACACGCTGGGTACTTGAATCTAAATGAGTAACTTTGTATGGAATAGTGAACACACGCGAGAAACTACACGTCTACTCCTATTTATACTAAAACATTCCAAGTAACCGTCGGGCAGTTACACTGCTTCGAGATTAAGCCACTTGGCACGTTCTCCATGCTCGACACTCCAGATCCTTGCACGTTTGCACGTAGTAACTGCTGGAAACCGTTTTCCCTCCAAAGCTTTGAATTTCAAACTGCTTCCACTCTGGACCATCGAACACTTTCATCAAGAGACATCTTCGACGAAGACTCCTTCGACGTCGAAGGCAACCAGCCTTCTTCCTTGGAAGAAATCTTCTAAGTATTTCGCCATCTTTCGACGGGCATTCCGACAGGCTTAGCCAGTCGAAAGCATCTTTCAGCTTTTAATGGCTGACATCAATCAAAACAAAGGTGTCGAATTTAGGAGCCAACAGCTAGTAAGTAGGGTAGTGGTGGGTGCATGTATCTGAAATGACGGTTGATGGGAATTTCACGATGATAATGACATCAGCACACTACGTAAAATAGTATGGAAGAAATATCGAAAATGTCTTCATCTCCCTCTAGTCGAAAGAGAAATTTTGGAGGGCAATTTGTTAGCTGGGATTTTCGACAAGCCTCAAATTCTAGCATAGTAAAGGGGAAGGTGAGAAAGCTTTTAGTGAAGATTTGGTGATGTTCGGGAGCATGATCGATATTCGTGTTGATAACTTTTTGACATGAAGGTGGTTGACTATGATGTCGACATCTAACTTGGAAAAAAGAGTTATGGACTTAGTAATTTTCCAAGCAACAAGTGAAGACATTTAGACCAAGGCAGTTGAAATGTACAGCATGACTGAATAACCAATTTTTTCCTTGTTTGTATTAAAGAGACATGTGGAAGTAGTTTTCAAAGCAAAGACATGCAACAGGGAACATTGCACTCAGTGGAGAAAAGCCAGCCTTTAGCAGTTATCTAGATTTTAGTATAAATAGTAGTTCTAACGATAGAATTGGGGTGTCAAATTTACTATCCAACTCGCAAAACTCAGAGTACCAAGAGAAGAGAGAAATTAGTTCCAAGAGTAAAATGTATGCTTGATCACTAGTTTACATTTATGCGAAGCTTTACTTTTGAATTTACATTCGTTTGTAGTTCTTTTCCATTGTCGAGCTCTTTATTTTTTAGTCAAGTTTCACTTTAACTTGTTTTACTTTCATAGCATGATTTCTCCCACTGTCGAAATCATTCATACTTTTATTACCTTCACATTATTTGGAAAACTTCATGCATATTGTTTTAAGACTCTCTAGTCGGTCTTGCGAGTAACCTTTAATAAGAGACTAGCGGTGTTTACTAAATCTTAGGGTAAACACTACCCAACATAAAGTTTTGGTTATTGATGTAAGAGTCAAGAAAAGGTCTAAAAGAAGAAGTCACATGGGAGATCCACGAATTAAGTGGTGGCATTTGAAGGGTGAAAAGCAAGGAAGATTCCAACATATGATCTTGGAGGGTTTGAGAAACCACAAGTGAAAATGATATGTGGAACAAGATGGTCTAAGAGATTAGAAAAGTAGCTAAAGAGACGTTAGGAGAATCAAGAAATTTTGGACCTAAGGGTAAAGAATCATAGTGGTGAACTGAAAGTGTTCATATTAAAGTTAAAGTTAAAAGAGATTATTTTAAAGAATGGTCTAGGTATAAAAATATTAAAACTTGGGATAAGTATAAGAAAGCTAAGAATGAGACCAAGAAGGCGGTGAATGAAGGAAGAACTCTAGCTTTTAATGGATCATATCAATCATTGGCAACCAAGGAGGGAGAAAATTGATATATAGGCTTGCTAAGGGAAGAGAAAGAAAAACAATGAATTTGGATCAAGTAAAGTGTGTTAAAGATGAATAAGGAAAAATCTTGGTTCAGGAAAAATGATATAAAGGATAGGTGGAAGACGTATTTATACAATTTATTTAATGAAGGATATGAAATATCTTTACACTCTAGCAGACTCGACATTAGAGAAGAGGATCGAAACTATAATTATTATTGTCGGATTCATAAACAAGAGGTAAAAGAAGCGTTGAAAAGAATGAGCACCAGTAAGGCAGTTGGGCCAGAAAACATACCTATTGAAGTGTGTAAATTTATTGGAAATAGAGGTATTGTGTGGCTCAACAAACTCTTTAACGAAATTATGAGGTCAAAATAAATATCAGATGAATGGAGAAGAAACATTTTAGTTCCAATCTATAAGAATAAGGAGGATATATAAAATTGTGCAAACTATAGGGGGATTAAGCTTATTAGTCATACCACGAAGTTATGCAAAAAAGTGGTTGAACAAAGACTAAGAAAAGAGACTCAAGTCACTGAGAATCAATTTAGTTTTTTGCCTGGGATGTCGACTATGGAATTGATACATCATCTACGATGGGTGATGGAGCGGTATCAGACGAACCAACAAGACTTGCACTTAATTTTTATTGACTTGGAGAAGGCGTATGATAGAGTGCCTATAAATATTTTGTGGGAAGTCTTAGAGAAGAAAGGGGTTAGGATTGCATATATCTGAGGTATCCAAGATATGTATGAAGGGGTACCAACTAGTGTGCAGACACAAGGTGGAGAGATGGAAGATTTCCCTATTACAATAGGTTTACTCCAAGGTCCAACCCTAAGCTCCTACCTTTTTACTTTAATTTTGGATGTACTCATAGAGCACATTCAAGAGCTAGCACCAAGATGCATACTTTTTACAGATGATATAGTCCTACTGGGAGAACTGAAGGAGGATTTAAGCAAGATGTTGGAGACTTGAAGTGAGCTTTAGTATGGCTTTCACCTTAGCAAAAGTAAGACGAAATATATGGAATGTAAGTTCAAAAAGAGGAGAGTCGTTTCTGACCTAGAGGTAAAAGTTGGAGACCGTATTATTCCAAAATTTACACGGTTTAAATATCCTGAGTCTGTAATACAAAACGATAGAGAAATAGATGAGAATGTAAACCATCGAATTCAAGCAGGATGGATGCAATGGAGGAGGGTTTCAGGGATTTTATGTGATAGAAAGGTACCGCACAAGTTGAAGGGAAAGTTCTATCACACCGCGGTAAGACCTGCGAAGTTGTATGGGACATAATGCTGGACGCTTGAGAATCAACACAAAAATAAAAGTGTAGTAGAGATGAGGATGTTGTGTTGGATGTGCGATGAGATTAGACATGATAAAATTAAAATTGAAAATGTCAGAGAGAGTGTTGGGGTATCACCTATAGTAGAAAAAATGGTTGTGATTAGACTTTAGTGGTTTTGACATGTAAAGAGAAGACCTTTAAATTTTATGGTAAGGAGAGTATATCAGATGGAGAGGGATCAAATAATTAGAGGTATAGAAAGACTTAGAAAAAAACTATAATAGAAGTTAATAAATTAGACAAATAAATTAAAGACAAATAAAAAGTTCTCAATTTCTCACATATAACTAAACTTTAATGTTATAAATCCTTTATCAATAACAATTCAAAATATTTAATTTTTATTTAAGACAAAAAATAAATACATATCTTTAACAACTTATAATTAAATATCTAAAAGAGAAACAAATATAAAAAATACATTAGAGTCAAAATAAAAAATAAATCGTTAATAATATCTTCTAAATTTAATTAAATTTACAAAATAAAAATCTTGTATGTCACTCTTAACTTACAAACATACATGTTTTTTATTTGTAATTAATTCATATTATTGTCTCAATTATAATTTTTAATAAACTACTATAATATAAATTTGTTTATCATATTTACGAAATAAAAATCCTTAATATAATTAAAACTAAATATAAAACAAATAAAAAATAATTAATAGCCACGCAAGACACAGGTCTAAATTTAATTTTTAATTATTTGAAGTCATTTAATTAATTACCATTATTCATTATTCTTTGTATTACACATCAAAGTCTAAATGTGTTTAAATTTTCAATTATTCTATCCGTTTTTCATTACAAATATAAAGAATATTGTTATTTTTTAACATTAAAAATAAAAAAATTAACATAGTCTACAAACATATTATTATTTATGACTAAAAAATGAGTATGTACTGAAAAGTGAGAAAAAATAAATAAAAAACAAAACCATATATAAAGCGTATAAAAATATAATGTTAGACAATATTGCTTTTAAATCTATGAAATCATAAATTTGTTTTTTTACATTGCTTTTAAATCTATCAGACATTTTCCCATACATAGCTTTTAAATCTATTAGATTATAAACTTGTTGTCACGCACTACTTTTAAACCCATCACATGCAGCTTTTCCCTTGCCATTTATTATTTCTTGATCTTGCAAATGCAAACATTATTATGAACCTCAGCCAAGAGCATTGAACCCATAAAACATTTATTAGCATGGTCTGTAGTACCATGTGAAAATGTGAATGTCATAGAGTAGGAAGCAATAGTGTCCTTTGTTTTTGTTATGGAAATAATTGTGTCCTTATATATTTAACCTTGCCTAGGACACAGTAAATTATCATCACATAAACAAGACGAAAGTGGCAGACACATATATGTGCTGGCTCAACGTGAAAAACTGTACTATGGTAAAGCAAAATGGGCCATCTTATGATACTGACCCTCTTAATAAATTTGCTATTTTGGCTGAAAATGACCAAACACAAATGCTAAAGTAACACCTCAAATTGCAACTTTTGTTTTTTTACGTCTTTTATCATAAATCATGTGTTTCAGTTTTTGATCGTCACTTTCTTAGCCTCATTCATAGTTGCATAAAGAAGATATATAACTCATATATTTCTTCAGAATCTCAGTCACATGAAATTAGCAATTAACCATGTACATTCAAACTTTATCGACCCAAAAGCACTTTAAGAAGATGGTA
Source organism: Vicia faba (assembly GCA_948472305.1). Lineage (NCBI taxonomy): Eukaryota > Viridiplantae > Streptophyta > Magnoliopsida > Fabales > Fabaceae > Vicia > Vicia faba. The sequence continues at coordinate 707,826,467 of OX451740.1, forward strand.
AGAAATCTCATCCCTCTTAATTAACCACATATTTTGTATTTGAATCGAGTCTTAGTTATTCAGTTTTACCGTCCATTGAAGTTAGAGATATGCATATGAGAAGATGCAGGCCTAAAACCTTGATCTGTTCTGCAAACAAACACTGGTAAAATGGCATGACCGGCAAGCCAAACCCATCTTGTCACCCTTATTTGTAGTCTTCTTCGATCGATAGATTAATCTCTACCATCGCAGACAAAGAATTGCATTTTCTATTAACAAAATTATTCAATCTAACAATATTAATATTTGTCTGTTCCTACCAATTAATAGATTTCATGCCACATTTTCCTATCAACAAGGTTAAGACAAAAGGCAATCAAATGGAAATATGCAACATAATCATTAATAGTAGCTGCCAAATTTATCATAATAATAACAAACTTCAACCCAAGAACAAGAATAACAAGAATAAAAAGACAAGATGAATCAGTAATTTGGATCATCACATATTCATGAACAACAACTTGTGCATCTGATCAATCCATTCTCATTACAATGAACACACCTTTTCAACTTCCCTTGTTCTTCCTCAAACACTTTCCTGCTACCATTGCAATTATGACAAGGCACAAACCTCGCATCACCGCATTTATCACAAACAAACCAAAGATCTTGAGTTGGAAAACCATTCAACAGTTTCGCCAATTCACCAGACTCATTCAATTGCTTCAAATCCTCCGCATTTCCAACATGTTTCCCTCTGATAAACACCTGTGGCAATGTCACTACTGATTTTCCATCAAGTGCATTCTGTAACTCCTTTCTGTAGGATGAATCCATAGAAATGTCTCTTTCATCGACCGCGACTCTAAATCCTCTCAAAATCATTCGCACCGAACAACAATCTTCGTAAGTCTTTCGAATCCCTCGCAAACTTGTGCTGTAAACAACTATTCTGTCTTCTGTTCCAGGTAGCAGACACAAACTTTTACCAAACAAAGATGAACAAGAAGGGTTCATAGGACTTGATTCCATTGATCTTACACATCTTAACCTGTTGTTGTTGTTGTTGTTGTTGTTGTTGCAACCTAGTAGTTGTCTTGATGACAATGCTCTTCTGTAACTCCAAGCAACACTTGGATCCAACTTAGCTAACAAAGCTTCTTCTGATAAATGCTTCCAAAGTGGTTTCTTCACAAAAGATTTGGAACTTTTCTCTTCCATTACTGCTTCTGAAGCTTTCAATGATTGAAATGAATCAAGAAGTTTCTTTTTTGCAGACCCATCAAAGGCTGTGTACCTGCATGAACTGTGTTTATCTGAAAAACTCACTGGGTTGTCAAAGATTAAAGCTTTATGAACATTATGAGAATCTTCATGTTCATCCAAACCATCCATGAGTTCCCAAGTGTTGATAACAGAATCCGGAGAGAGAGATTGTTCTTCATCGTTTTGAGATGTTTTGGTGAGATGGGGTTGTTCAATAGAGGTAAAGTTAGGGACTTTTTGGTCAATTAAGAGAAGAGAACCATAGGTGGTGGAGGTTAAGGAAACAAGATGGTGAGTGTCACCTTTTTTGGTTGGAGGGTGATGGATAAGAGGCATTGTGAGTGACAAAGCTTTTCTAACAGGTGGTGAGGAGTTGAAGTATTGTGAAGCATAAGAAGGTGAGAATGAAGAAGTTGATGAAGATGAAGATTGAAAAGAGACAGAAGGTGTTGTTGGATCTTCTGGGTTTTTGTTTGCAACTATGGTTGTTGTTTTTGAAGCTGAGCAACCCATTATTGCACAATTTGAGACCTCAAAATTAAGAAAAATGGGCTATGCTACTTTTGATTCCTCTCTCCAAAAAAAAGGGCACTTTTTTATTATATTTTTTAGAGGACCATTTTGAATTAATGATTGTTCTATAGAGGAAGAGGATTCTAGAGGTTTTGGAGAGTTGGATGGAAAGGATGAGAGAAAGAGGGAGGTGGTAGAAAGGGAGCTTTCAAGTAGGTTTGAAGGGGGGAGTTGATGAACATCAATGCTATGTGTAAATGTGAGAAAAGAAATTGGGGCTTTAGGACCATTTTTAATTGATATTAAGAATTGAGATTTGAGAAGAAAGGGACCATTTGTTTTGGGAAATCAATAAAGTGGTAAGATTTGAGAGGGGACAATAAGCATTGGAAGTTTCTTTTGTATTGTTGTTTAGGGTAAACATTTTCATATCAAAATACCTAAACCTCCTTGTAAGTATTGTAATCTATTTTAACATGTAAATACATAATGTAGTTGACTTTTTCTAGAATGAAGGAGTAACACGAATAAATTGGATCTCCCAAGCTCGTAATTCTCGTTTCTTAAATGTTCAATTTCTTATGGCTTTTGTTTAGTTGAAATTTTTTATAATATCCTTTTTAATTGCAACTTATCGGGCATTTATTTATGATGACCATTCACACACTATAGTAAATTATAAAAATACTTTTAAAATATTGAGATGCATATCTAAAGATACTAAAAATCCACATTTTATCTATTTTTAAGTGGGTACGTTAAAAATTAATATGAATGTGTATCTCCTTAAAAAATATGAAAATACATTTTTAAGTAGATTTTGAGTCATATTAATGCGATAGACATTCTCTTTTTCTCATTTCTAATAAAAATATCTTATAAATTAAAATAAAATGTGTGAGTACAATATTCTCTGTTAGATGTTTTGTATGATGTCAAAATTAAAAAATATACAGTATTTATATATTAGACGATATCTCTCTATGTCTAGGTTGCATTTTCGTCTTAGGACACTTAAGGATCATGTCAAAAGCTTTTGGACAAGTATAACATTTCAAAAATATGCATTTTTGTGAAAAATTGTGTTTGGAGTTGACTCCCCCCCGTGTTAGGAGTCGACTCCCTCTGAAGCATTTTCAAAAAGAAACTCTCTGGCCAATTCGAGTCGATACATAAGGTATTTGGAGTCGATACACAACTGAAGGAGTCGAATCCCTTGAGTTGTGGATCGACTCCTACTAAAAATATTTTTGAAATTAATTCTCTGGTCCAGATGGGTCGACTCCCTCGCATCTGAGGGTCGATACGTTACACGAAGGAGATGACTCACACGTGTGTGTATCGACTCCTATTGAAGTTGATTTTTCAAAATTTGTTTATGTCCAAAAGGAGTCGACTCCTAGACAGTATGGATCGACTCCCAACAATCATTCTTTATTGGGTGCCATCTAGAGATAGCTTGATAACGTCCAATTAGGCTTCAATGTAATTGATTGAGTTGAGAATTCTTTGGGGGTTTCAAATAAGAAAACCAAGTTGGGGTTTTCCTTCAAGATCATTGGTGATTTGAAGGTTTTGAACAAGATTACGCAATTTGGATTCAGCCAATTGAAAGTTTCAAAGAACGGTGGATTCGGTCGAAGGAGTAACGGTAACTGGAGGATCACTCTGGTAAATCTTGGGTCACGATACGTTCGCAATTTAGATTCAACCGAGTAAAGGCTTTGAAAAACAGAGGTTCTTGCAATGGAGTAACGGTAGAAGGAGGATCAAATTGGAAGTATCGGGTTAACTTGGTCGAGCTTAGATCAAGGGAAGAAAAAAAGATATGATCAACATTATAACTAGGGGTTTGGATTGTTAGATTACTACTTGTTCTCTTGTAAAATTAAATTTGCAAAGCTTAATTTTCATTATCTCAATTTTGAACGAAATTGGGGGCAAACATACCCAAATTCTTCTCTTTCTCTCTCTACTTTACTTGTAAATTGTGAAATTGTTGATTGTGTGATCGATACATAGAGGTAATCTCTTTGGTTAATACCTCAAACTATTTTGTTGATTTTATTACAATCTATATGATTGTAATTGATTTCTACTATCAACAAAATCATACAAAAATCTTTTTTGTGTCGATTGCAAGTAAAGTGTTCAAATATTTGCCTCAACTAGTTTTTTATTTATTTTTCATTGGAAATTGATTGCAATAGCGTGGTTTATTCAAATTTGGTGTGCTGGAAATATATTGGTTGTTTTTTTCGTCGTACGTAAACTCATTTTATCAGTTTAATGCATATTCGATCTTTTTTATAATGGTTCAGATAGACGATTGTCGATCTGAGTTTGTTTCTGCACGCCATAGTTTAAACATTTTAAAATAGAATTTTTATTTAGAAAATTTCATTTGCGATCTATTCAACCCCTCTTCTAGATCGTAGTCTATCGTCTAACAAATGAATTATAACCTTGCAACCAGAGTAAATGTTTCATCAAAGTCGACTCCTTCTTCTTGATAATATCCTTGAGCCACCAATATTGCCTTGTTTTGAACAATTATACCATTTCCATCTAGCTTATTCTTAAACACCCATTTTGTGCCAATGATGTGTTTACCATTGAAAGTGCAATCACATTATCATATGGTATCTTTTACTTGTTTTGATGTTTTTACCAATTTGAATGTATTTGTTATAATTTGTTTATGTATTTACAATTTGTTTATCATTCAATATTCGCATGTTTGTATTCTATTCTATTTTGAGTTATATTGTATTCGACTCAGCTATTTCAAGTATTGTACCATTAAGACCCTTCATTACTCAATAAATTATAGTGTTTGATCCATGATAGTGTTCCTTTTTTTTAGCAAATTTGTCTTTTTTCTATTTCATTAGGCGTGGCTTGAATCACAAGTTAGAGCTATTAGATCAACATGTTGAATTACTTGATTCAATTATAGTGTTAATTGTAATTCGAATTAGGAACCTTTTAAAATTTTGGATTTGCCTCTGGATTAATTGATTCAAATCACCAAAAGAACTTGATTCAAATCACAACCTCATGTGACTCGAGTCAAGTGTTAATTTTGATTTGAATCAAATGTCTCTATGAAGCCAAATTTTTGCTCTGTTCAAATTGACTCGAATCAATCATATAACTTGATTTAAATCTCAAAATCTTGTGATTTGAATCATAATTTCTTCTTGACTCGAATCAAAGCTTCACAAATCCAATTTTCCATCTTAGATTTAAATAGTTGTTTCTTTGATCCAAAAAACAAGTGTGAAACTATGTGGGTGAAACCCTTAGAGACAAAATATCAATTTGTCTTCTCTTCTTTAATGTGTATATTTCTATCACCATGAATCTTTCTCTTCTTCTCAAAAACAACTTCTTGAGTGTTAATCCATGTCAGATTCACTTCTTTTTATTGCACCTTGTTCTTTTTCAATTTGTTGTTATTTTGAATGAATTAGAGAGAATGAGTTGATTAATCTTGTAGTGTTTTTCATGATTAATCAAGCTCATGATAGCAATCAAGAACCAAGACCCATTCATCCAAAATTTAGAAAGAACCTTGTGCGTGTGTTCTTCTTTCACATTCATCTAATCCCTTGACTAACAACTTGTGTATTAGAGTGTTTGTGAGATAGCCTGACATTTTTCATCATCTTTATCCTTAGTCATTTCCATGGTTGTGGAACTTCATCTCTAAATATTAAGTGTTAAGGGAGACTAATGTCACATTATGATATCCAATGTTTTTGTATGAAGTTTGATGTTTTATAACAGGTGCATGTATCATTTCTTGAATGTTGTTTAGTCTTTATTGTTATTTATTAAGGAGAGAGTTTCAATATACTCCATGGAAGAATTTGGCGAGATCAAGTATCAAATGTCTGCAAGGTAGAGCTGGAAGTTATTCATCTTTTGGTGGAGTTGGAGAAAGATTTCTTGCAAAAAAAGTTGGGAGTTGTCTCATCAACACTTAGCTAATGGAAATCTCTCAGACAAGAAATTGGTGGGATCAAGTGGGTTTCCATACACGAATATATGGATAAAGTTATTGAATCAAGATATTTAGAAGTCTTATTTTTGTTAGTAGTTTGAGATCAGGTGGATTGCCATACACAAATACTTGGAGTAGGTTATTATGGATAACAAGGTTATTGGTGTTGGAACAAATTTAGTTTATATGGTTTATACCATATCTCTAAAGTTTTGATGATAACAAAGTATTTAAGGAACAATTGGGTATATAATATATGTTCAAGTGTGCAGAATCATAGACTAAAATTTTTGATATAAACTTAGTACTATTATTGAAAATGAACATTTAAAGAGAAGATAAAAGATCCAGAATCTGGAAGATCAGAATCTGAGAACCAGACTATGAAGGAGGTCAACTTCTAAAGACCAAACTCTAAAGAAAGTCAACCTCTAAAGATCCACACTTTGAAGGATTAGAACCTGAGATCCATAATGTGAAGCAGATCAACACAAGGATCAAGAAGACTCTGATAGGTCACTATCGGACTCAGGGAGACTACTACAAATAATACATTTCACGGTAAAGCTTTCCCCTCAGCCAAAAAAACAACTGAGGTATAATGCCAAGGCGCTCCATGTTTTATTATTTTTAAAAATAAAAACCACATATTCCCTAGGTTTTTAAATATAACCGAGGGGTAAAACAATTCAGAACATGCTTCAAATCTCAGCTATTGTAGTTTATGTTTTTATTTGTTTATAAGTGTAAACTAAATAATTTATCCCTTCAGTTTTCATAACAATCAAAGGATAAAATAATCAGATGTTACTATAAAAACAATCATTAAACAAATTTTACCCTAATCCTAACTTATATGTAGCCGCCCCACAATCGTATACATTATTATTTTGGGATGGATTGCAAGACAAGAAAACATTCTTCTATCTTGAACAAAATATTTTTTGCCACCCTTGCAATCTATCTCACATGATAGTGTTGATGTCATTGTTGTATTTTCTGAATAACCTTCCTATGTTGTCAATCAAAGAAAACAACACTTCTTTTCCTTGGTTGACAACATTGAAAATTTTATTCCTAAAAATAGTGTAAATTGCATACAAAAAATGTTGACTGGTAAAAAATTGAAATGAAAATATGACATGTTACTTTCAATTTTTTATCATTCACCAATTTTTTCTTGAACCCTATTACCTCAATTTTTTAATAAAACTGAGGGGTTACCTTATTTTATTTTATTTTTCTATTAAAGAAGAAAATAGTTCTTCCCTCTGTTTTCTAAAACCACCGAAGGGTTTTGTTACACAGCCACAACCACAAATCTCTATCTTACATTCATAAAGGAAAAATGATCAAGATATTGCCAAGACATTAATCCATAAGAAACTATGAGATGTATCTTGTTCTATTTCTTATGAAATCATGTGCCATGAAAAAAATTGCTTAAGATAATAAAATCTTGGAATTTAAAGAAGTTTGGAAAAGATCTTTGTGATAGATTGCAAGTGCAGAAAAATATTTCCGAATGGTTGGAACAAATATCTCCTTAGAAGTTAGATGTATGCAAATGGTATGCAAATATTTTTTGTTCTCCAAGAATAAGAACAACTATAGTGAACTGCATTTCTTGTAATAATGTATTTTAATATTTTGTGTAAACAATATAAAGTTTTAAAAAGTAATATTATATACCTCGATTTTCTTCTACAACCGAGGGGTAGGGTAAACATGTCTTACCTTGGTTTTTTGTCAAAACCGAGAGGATAATCTTGACGTGATTATTACGGATATTGATCTTCGTCCTTAAACAAATTGCTGACGTCTATTTCATGAGTATCAACGCTCAAGATACTACCATTAGTGATCCACGTGAAACATAAAAACTTCCATTATAAAAATATTCTGAATATCAAAAAGCAAGTAGAGAATCATAAAGCGCGTGAAACTATCATCATCCACCACTTTAAAGTTTGCAAGAGTATTTGTCACGAAGAGTTCTCTATGGTGGATTACAAGAGTAAAAAAGTATTTGGGTTTTAAGTTTGTCTTCTTAAATATTTATTTGAGCAGAGAATCATTTATTTATCTAACCCTTTTTTTGGTTTTATTTCAGAAACAAATGCAAACAAAAGCAATAGAAAATATATTGAACCCAATATTTTTTCATCCCTACTATTCAATGATTCGAAGATTCAACATATGATCTTCGTGGATAAATTAATTTTTATTTTAATATTTTGTATAAACAATTTAATATTCTGGGTAAACATTGTAGTTTGTAAACAAATTATTTTATTAATATTTTATGTAAATAATGTAACGAGTTTTAATTATAAAACAAAATATCTTACACCTCTGTTTTATTCATAAAACGAGAGGTATGTTGCACTAGTTTTGAAAATAATAAAAGTGCATATGTTGGGGTTCGGACTCATGTGCAAATAATTTTACCCCTCAGTGTTTTAAAAATCGATGTGTTAAATGGTTACTTTTCATGATACCCTTTGTTACCTCGCTTCTGTAGCCGAGGTTAAATGTATTTCGCGTCTGAGGTGTAATGTGTTTTTGTAGTAGTGAGATCATTTTGTCTTCTTCTGATCATGTGTAAATGCAAACAAAAATTTGCACATACAGTTAGGATGTAACAACTAATTCCTCTGGAAGCAAAGGGATTTCAAATGTCTTTTCAACGACATTATCTATATCAAGAAACATTCTAACGTCTATGATCAAGCTTCTCCAAGACTCACTTGTGCAAGCTCTTTTCTTTAGCTACTTTTTTCTATCTCTCTATATAAGAAGCTCAAGACTTGAAGAAAATAAACCAATCCTTGACAATAAAAGAGTTGTTACTCTATCAAATGAAAAGCACAAATTTAACTTAGAATTTATTATCATTTGTATATATATATTATAAATTCATAAGTATTAAGAGTCTTTTTTAGTTATATTCTATTTACACCTCTGGTTGTATATTAAGTGTAATATTTAAACAATCTCTTGTCTATTTAAGTTAGATTGTTAGAAATATCTTGCTTGTATGCTTGAGCATCTTAAGTCTCTTGCTTGTGTTCTTGAGCATTATAAGTCTCTTACTTGTGTGTTTAAGAATTGGAAGTCTCTTGCTTGTGTGTTTGAACATTTGTAATCAATTGTGATTATAGTGAAATCCCTTGAAAGTGCAAGAGGATTGGACTAATCTCGTTTTGTGGAAGGAACCAGTATAAAATATATAGTGACTCTATTTCTTTCACTCTTTATCTCTGGACTTGTTTTTATCCGCTACAAACACTTGACCCTGTATCAAATTCTAGACTTTGAGTTTAGAATTTGGTAAGATATTTTTACACAAGAAAGAAAAAACTTACACAATTTAACTCTATTTTTTGTTTTGTTTTTATCACCTTCAATTGGATCAAGATCTATAGAGGTCTTAATTTTTTTAGCAATTTGAGTGTCTGCATCAATAAAGAGAATTATCGTGTGATAGTTCGTTGTCATTAAAAGGTTTATATCAAACTTATCAAAATAATGAAAGATTGTGATTATTTTTCAATGGTTTTTAACACCATTGAAGAGTGTAGTAGGCAAAGTGAGGACGAACACCGAACCACTATGTATCTCTGTGTATCATTTCTTCTTCTTTATCTCCTTTTAAGTATCTAGTATTCATTAATATCGTTATTGCGTTAGTGTATCATTGCACTCTTTTTATGCCATATAGGTTAGATCTTGCTTATAGAGATTTAATTTTAAGCGTAGGTCGGTGGTGTATCAATTTTATTTAATTATCGTGAAGTCAATTATGTATTGAAAGAACATCTATGTAAAGAGTTTTTTAATCGCTTTGTTTAAATTGGCTTTAGTTGTCTTGTGACTGACTTGCATTTGAAGCAATCATGTTCTTAATAACATCACATATTATTTCACTTGGTTTAATTCATTGAGATGCTTCCAAGCTCTCTTAGTATTATGTTTTGCTTCCGCACTTCTCAAAATCTTTGATTTTGTTTATGGGATCTAATTTTTTTATTGAATTTGTCTTTTAGAGGATAGGTCTATTTAAACCCCCTTCTAGACCTCTTTGTCTCCATATTCTCACCCAACAACCATTAGGTTTAGGAACAAGTTCCCAAACATGGTTTCTTTTGAATTAGTTTAATTATTCTTGCATGACAAGTATCCATTGGTCATCCTCTAAGGATCCATTAATATTTAAAGGTTTTGTTTGAGAAACAAATGCCATGTTCAAGCAAGCATCCATGAGATTGAGCCTTGCTGATACTCCTTTGCTAATGTCACCAATTATATTGTCGATTGGGTGATCATGATGGGTTCTCCATTCTTGTGGTAGATCACTTTGATTTTTATCTTGTTGAATAATTTCGTCTTTGAGTCTGGATGTTTCAACATGATCATGTTTGTCATTTTCTTCAATAGGTACTTCTATTATATCATCATCATCACAAAAAAATGAATCCTCATTAAAGGGGTTAGATTCGTCAAAAAAACATACATAAATTCTTATATAATCAAAGTTCTTTTATTATAAACTCTATAAGCCTTAATAGAAAAGGAGTAACCAAGAAAAATACATTCATCGTATTTCTCATCAAACTTACTGAGATTGTCTTTATCATTATTAAGAATGAAGCATTTACATCCAAAGACATGTATATGAAAAATGTTTCACTTTCTTCCTTTGAAGAGTTCATATAATTTCTTTTTCAAGATTTATCTTATTATAACTCTATTTCTTACATAACAAGTCGTGCTCACCACATCCGTCCAAAAGTATTTTGGTATATTTGAACCGCTAAACATTGGTCTTGTAAGTTCGACTAAAGACCGGTTCTTTCTTTCAACTACATCATTTTTTTAGGAGTCCTTGGAGCTGAAAATTATGGTAGATGCCATGTTCCACACAAAATTATTTAAATGTTGCATTTTAGTTTTCTCCACCATGGTCACTTCTAGTTGGTACAATCTTCACGGACTTCTCATTTTGCATTTGCGTTGCGTACTTCTTGAATGCTTTGAATGCATCACTTTTCTGCACTAAAAATAATGTCCTAGAATATCTATAAAAGTCATCAAAAATAACTAAAGAGCATACATTACCACCAAATCTTCTAGTCCTCGAAGGACCAAATATGTCCATATGAATTAATTGAAGAGGTCTTGTAGTTGTGACCACTTTCTTTGGTTTGAAAGAGAAATTTATTTGTTTTTCCTTTTGACATGCATCACACAATCTATCTTTAATGAATTTTATCTAGGGTACTCCAATAACAAGATCATTCTTAACTAATTTATTCAAATGTTCCATATGAATATGTGCTATTCTTTTGTGCCAAAGTCATGTATATTATTACTTACCACAAGATATTTAATTTTCAAAGATAAATCGTCTAATGATATCATGAAGATTTTGTTGATCATTTTCCCACTAGCTTTATTTCATGAGATACTTCATCTTCTATATTGCATTCATCCTTTGTGAAGTTGATTTTGAACCCTTTTTCACAAAGTTGGCTTATGCTTATGAGATTATTCTTCAGGCCTTCAACATGGAGAACATCATCAATTGTTGTAAATGGAGGAGTCTCAACTTTTCAAATGGAAAGAAAATTTCCTTTATTGTTGTCTCTATATGTGACATACCCTTTTGACTTTAAAGTAATGGATGATAACTTTGTCCTATCTCCAGCCATGTGCTTGGAGCAAACTCTACTAGACACCACATGTTAGTAGTGATCTTCAAGCATTACATATAAAACAAATTAACCCTAGTTATTTACCCAGTGTGATTTAGATCCTTATGTAAGAGAATTTCCAAAATAATATTAAATTAAATGATTGTATTATTTGAATTAATAATAGAAATATTATATATATATATATATATATATATATATATATATATATATATATATATATATATATATATATATATATATATATATATATATATATATATATTATTTAAATTAAATGATTGTTGATATAATGTGCCGTGTCAATTGGTTACCTATTAATTAGGAACAATTGCAATTTATAAGCAAACCATTGCTATTTCTATGCAAAAACGTTGTTACTGATACGTTGTTATCAAAAGGTGAAATTCCCTTTCATGGAGAAGCATTTGTTCCCAAACAGAGTGTAGTCTCACTATAAGTTGAATGTTTATTGGCACAATGAAAAAAGTCAAGAATAATCAGTCTCAAATCATTTTCTCATACTAAATCATCTTTCTCTTCTCTAATGCATGATAGCAAGAAAAAGAATTATTCTTCTGTAAAATACTATTAAAAGATACACTTAGAGAGACTGTGCAATTCTCTTTAAGGATTCCAAAGTATTGTACAGGAAATTTGCCGGTAAACCCTTTTTCATCCAACATAGAAAGATTGGTGGGGGCGAATTGTTCCTTAAGCTTAGTGTGGAAACATACGCTTTGGAATTTTCTCAAGCAAATTTATTTCTCTATTTTTCATCTTCATTCATTCTCACTTTTGCAGCAGCCCCATAAAGACATATTCCTAACAATCTTAAGGAACAATCTTTTATTCAATGGCTGCCTCACTCAAAGAGATGACTTCTGACTTTGTAAAATTAGAGAAATTCGATGGAGGCAATTTTATTCGTTGGCAGGAAAAAATGAAATTCCTTCTCACAACATTGAAAGTGGTGTATGTCCTTAACATTCCAAAACCAGAAGAAAAAGAAAATGAAACTGTTGCTGAAACTAGAGAGAGACAAAAGTGGGACAATGATGATTATATATGCATGGGACACATCCTCAACGGCATGTGTGATTCGTTGTTCGACATTTATCAGAGCAGTAACTCCGCAAAAGAATTATGGGAGAAATTGGAATCAAGATACATGCAAGAAGACACTACAAGTAAGAAGTTTCTTGTCTCTCAATTTAATAATTATAAAATGATAGATGGTAGGCCTGTTATGGAACAAATGCACGAAATTGAACGTATTCTCAATAATTACAAACAACACAATATGCACATGGATGAAACTATAATTGTGTCCTCCATAATAAATAAGCTTGCTCCTTCTTGGAAAGATTTTAAAAGAACCATGAAGCATAAGAAAGAGGACATTTCTCTTGAACAATTGGGTAATCACCTTCGTTTAGAAGAAGAGTATCGAAAACAAGATGATACTAAAAGCCAATTTACTCAAGAAAAGGTCCATGTGATGGAGGAAGGGAATTCAAGTAAAACTTCCATGAAAAGGAAACGAGATTTTGGAAAGTCTCATGAAAATCATAATGGTAAAGGCAATGACAACTATAGAAAGAAAAATAAAGGAAGTTGTTATCATTGTGAAAAACCAGGACACTTTAAAAGTGAGTGTAGATTCTTGAAAAGAGAAAACAAAGAAAAGAATTCAAAAGCAACAAAAGACAATCTTGTTGCTGTCATTTCTGAAATCAATATGATAGAAGATGTTAATTCTTGGTGGATAGACTCTGGTGCTACCCGTCATGTATGCAAAAATAAAGAACTATTCAAGACCATTAATGAAGAAGATGATAGTGTTTTATACATGGGAAATGCTTCTACTGTCCAAATCAAAGGAAAAGGATCGGTAGAGATTGAATTCACACATGGAAAAATACTCACTCTTAAAGATGTATTTTATGTCCCTGAAGTTAGGAAAAACTTGATTTATGTACCTTTACTTAATAAGTATGGTTTCAAATATGTGTTTGAGGGAGATAAATTTATTCTCTCCAAAGGGGGAATATTTGTGGGGAAAGGTTATCTTTTTGAGAATATGTTCATGTGTAATATTGTTAATAATAATAATAATATGATTTTTGCTTATATTGTTGAATCTTGTGATTTATGGCATATGCGACTAGGACATGTTAATTTTAGAAAATTAAATGATATGATAAAATTAAATTTAATTCCAACATTTGACAAAAATTCAAATTCATGTACTACTTGCATGTTATCTAAAATTACAAGACAACCTTTTAAATCAATTGAAAGAAGTTCTAAAGTATTAGATTTAATTCATTCTGATGTATGTGATTTACATGGTTGGCCCACAATTGGTGGTAAGAAATACTTTGTCACTTTCATTGATGATTGCACTAGATTTTGTTATGTTTATTTAATGCATTCTAAGGGTGAAGTCTTGGAAAAATTCAAAATTTTTAAAGCACAAGTAGAACTTCAACATGAAACTTTTATTAAATGTTTTAGGAGTGATAGAGGAGGAGAGTTCTATCATCCTAATTATTTTGAGTCCACTGGTATTATACATCAAATAACTGCACCCTATTCCCCATAACAAAATGGGATAGCAGAAAGGAAAAATAGGGTGTTAGAAGAAATGGTAAATGCCATGTTATCCTATTCTGGTTTATCTAAAGGTTATTGGGGTGAAGCCATGCTAACTGCATGTTATATATTGAATAGAGTTCCTAATAAAAGGAACAAGATAACCCCATATGAACTCTAGAAGAAAAGAAAACCGAATCTCAAATATTTAAAAGTTTGGGGTTGTAGAGCAATTGTAAAGGTGCCTGGACCAAAAAGAAAGAAATTGGGAGAAAGAGGAATTGAATGTGTATTTCTGGGCTATGCTGAAAATAGCAAAGCATATAGATTCATGGTTATTGAATCTAATGACTCATATCCTATTAATACCATGATTAAATCACGAGATGCAATTTTTCAAGAAAGTAGATTTACCTCAATTCAAAATCGCAAAGACAATGTTCATTATGATGTTCAAAGTCTAGAAAGTAATGTATCAAATAATGATATGTTGGGACGTTCAGAACCTAGAAGAAGTAAAAGAATACGAAAAGTAAAAAACTATGGATCAGACTTCTTCATGTTTCTTGTAGAAGGAAATAATAATTCCATAAATCCTTATGGACCAATTTGCTATAACCTAGAGAATGATCCAGAAACATTTGAAGAGGCAATAAAATCTCAAGATTCGGCCTTTTTGAAAGAAGCCATCCAAGAGGAAATGGACTCAATTATGGGTAATAAAACCTGGAAACTAGTAGATCTTCCACCAGGATCTAAACCAATAGGTTGTAAATGGATCTTTAAAAGGAAAATGAAAGTTGATGGTACCATTGAAAAATTCAAAGCTAGACTTGTCGCTAAAGGATTTACACAAAAAGAAGGAATTGATTATTTTGATACTTATGCACCTGTTGCAAGAATTACATCAATTAGAGTGCTTTTAGCACTCGCCTCCATCTATAAATTTGTCATTCATCAAATGGATGTCAAAACTGCTTTCCTAAATGGAGAATTAGATGAAGAGGTGTATATGAAACAACCCGAAGGGTTTGTTATCAAAGGCCAAGAACATAAAGTGTGTTAATTAACTAAGTCTTTATATGAGTTAAAACAAGCGCCCAAACAATGGCATCAAAAATTTGATCAAGTTATGTTGGCCAATGGATACAAAATAAATGAATCTGACAAATGTATTTATAGTAAATTTAACAATGAAAAAGGGGTTATGATTTGTTTATATGTGGATGATATGTTAATATTTGGTACTGAATTAAAAGAGGTAGAAAAGACTAAAGCTTTCTTATCCAAAAAATTTGATATGAAAGACTTAGGTGAAGCAGATGTGATTTTAGGAATTAAAATCATAAGAGATGGTGAACATATTGGTTTATCTCAGTCTCACTATATCGAAAAGGTGCTTAAGAAATTTGATCATTTCGATTGCAAATCCGTTTCTACTCCATTTGATCAAAATGTTAATTTGCAACCACATAAAGGGTGTCCAGTGGCACAACTTGAATATTCAAAGGTTATCGGATGCTTGATGTATGCTATGACTTGTACTAGACCTGATATAGCTTATGTTGTTGGTAGATTAAGTCGGTATACAAGTAATCCAAGTATAGACCATTGGCATGCTATTAATAGAGTATTAAAATACTTGAAATGGACGATTAACTATACTCTAACTTATAGTGGATATCCTTCGGTTTTAGAAGGATATACAGATGTCAGTTGGATAACGTATGTGGAAGATCACGCCTCCACTAGTGGGTGGATCTTCAATCTTGGTGGAGGTGCAGTTTCTTGGGGTTCAAAGAAATAGACTTGCATTGCCGACTCCACCATGGCTGCAGAATTCATTGCTTTGGCTGCAGGTAGTAAATAGGCAGAATGGCTAAGAAACTTGTTGTATGAGATACCTATTTGGCCAAAGCCAATAGCACCTGTGTCTATACATTGTGATAGTCAATCCACACTATCCAAAGCATATAGCCAAGTATATAATGGAAAATCTAGACATATTGGTATAAGACATAGCTATGTGAAAGATTTAATTTTAAATGGAGTAATCTCCATAGTGTACGTAAGAACTAAAAATAATCTTGCAGATCCTTTGACGAAAGGTCTGACAAAAGACATGGTGTTGAAGACATCATTGGGGATGGGTCTCAAGCCCATATCTAATTGATCACCAATAGTGGAAACTCAACTCACACTTGATAGAAATCAAGTCTTGAGTTCAATGATGAAAGTACATTATTAGAGTGATTGAAGTACTTAACAATAGAGACACTTCAAGGGGCAAAAAGTACTTAGACCATAAAAGGTGAAGTGATAGGATGAGATTATTCTCTTAATAGATATATAGCACATATTTGCTGAAATGTTTATTATGGGAGCATTTCCGATATAGTCTACCTATATGAGAATGAAGTGGGCCGCTTCATAGAGTTCAAGGGCTTGACTCTTAAATTCTCATGAAAAGGATACATGACATAGGGCCTTATCAAATGTGTCATTTCTACAATTCTTCTGATAATATCTAGATTTCATGTGTAAGTGTTGCACACTTGTTCTAATGACTAGTTAGTTCAAAGCGTGTCTATCAATGTCTGTTCGGGATGAGTGAAACCCATAGCTTACTAAGTATTAGTTCAAATCGTATGATACCGATATCTGAAACCATGATATTTCCATAATTATGAGATTTAGTTATTTTGAAAATGGTGGGGGATTGTAAGAGAATTTCCAAAATAATATTAAATTAAATGATTGTATTATTTGAATTAATAATATAAATATTATTAAATGATATATTATTTAAATTAAATTATTGTTGATATAATGTGCCGTGTCAATTGGTTACCTATTAATTAGGAACAGTTGCAATTTATAAGCAAACCATTTCTATTTCTATGCAAAAACATTGTTACTGATACGTTGTTATCAAAATTTGCAATTCCCTTTCATGGAGAAGCATCTGTTCCCAAACAGATTGTAGTCTCACTATAAATTGAATGTTTATTGGCACAATGAAAAAAATCAAGAATAATCAGTCTCAAATCATTTTATCATACTAAATCATCTTTCTCTTCTCTAATGTATGAGAGCAAGAAAAAGAATTATTCTTCTGTAAAATACTATTAAAAGATACGCTTAGAGAGATTGTGCAATTCTCTTTAAGGATTCCAAAGTATCCTACAGGAAATTTGTCAGTAAACCCTTTTGCATCCAACATAGAAAGATTGGGGGGGGGCGAATTGTTCCTTAAGCTTAGTGTGGAAACATACGCTTTGGAATTTTCTCAAGCAAATTTATTTCTCTATTTTTCATCTTCATTCATTCTCACTTTTGCAGCAGCCCCATAAAGACATATTTCTAACACCTTATTGGTTAGATACTTTTACAACCCACACATACTCACCATAAGGAACATCATAGTTTCTTATATTGCAAGATTTAAGGGTATGACCTTTTTATTGCAATAGAACCAGGTAGACTTATGAATATGATATGCATGTGAATTATTATGATAATTTCTATCGTAAGAATCATTTCTAACATTTGATCTTTTGGGAGGGTTTACAACATACATTTTCTTTGGTTCGATATTGTTGGAAGTAGTGTTTAGTTAAACAAATGTTGTCTTACTAAACCACTTTTTCTAAAACACTTTTTTTCTTTTTCATAATTTTGCATCATTTGGTTTATTTCAACAATATTGAATTCATGTTCTTGACATTTTTTACATGGAGTATTCTTGAATTTTTCTAATTCCACATTTGTGTCATTTGCTTTGATTTCTAGAGATGAAATTAATTTCTTTTATTTTGAAATTATCCTAGAAAGAGTCAAGCATTCCTCATGTAATTATTGAAATGTATTTTTGTAATTCATTCTTCATAGGAAGGTTCATTATTTAATTCACAATCACTAACCTCTAGTTTATTATCAGAATGATGTGACGCCATCATTGTGGAGTTTGCACATTTTTCATTTTTCGAGTCAGAAGATGAACTTACTTCATTATAATCTCTTGGAATGTAAGCATTTTTTTTATTTAAATTCTTTATTTCTTTTATGAATACTTTTCTTTTCAAAATTTGGACATTCTGATTTCATGTGACTTTGCTTCCCACATTCAAAATATGTAAAGTTTTGGTTCGATGTTGAAGCCTTCTTTTTCCTGAAAAATTTCTTTCTTTTACCAAATTTTAAAGTTTTGTCATTTTAAAGAAATTTTCCAAACATTTTCACAAGAAGGGTGATGTTCTCATCTTCACCCGAATTCTCTTCTTCCATTTGTTCCCTTAATTCAACTCTTAAGGCAATACTTTTGGGTTTCTTCTCTTGCACTTAGGTATGGCAAATAAACTCGTCCCCGTCGGGCCCCGGCCGCCCCGACCCCGAAATTAGAGGGGAAACCCGGTTTAACCAGGGGCAGATGCGGGTGCGGGGAAAACTCGATTTTTATTTACGGGTGCGGGGGCGGGTGATGCTAGTATCCACCCTGCACCCGCACCCGTCCCACACCCGCCAACTAAATTTAATTTATTTCATTTATATTTTAATAGTTTTATTACCCAGTTACACTTTTTAATGTTATAATATCATGTTTATTAGAATTATTATTTATTTTTTTGAAAATATAATTTAAATAAAAATATCAAACATAAAAATGCTTTTAAAATAATTAACTATTTAGTTTAATTATTGATTTTTATTTTTATTGGAAAAAAATATAAATTTTTAAAAATTAATATTTTATTCGGGTGGGTGTAAGGCGGGTGCGGAGAAACCCGTTTTTTATTGGGGCGGGAGTGGGGGAACAAATATTAGCCCCGACCGGGTTTGGAGGCGGGGGCGAGTCTGGGTTTGGGTGGCGAGTGCGGGTTTGAGTGTGCTTAAACTCGCCCCGCCCCGCCCCGTTGCCATCCCTACTTGCACTTCATGCTTTTATAATCTTCCAAGTTCTATTTCATTTTCTTGGAGTTTACTTTTCTTCTCCAATATTGTTGCCACCTTTGATTATCATGCTCTTGTCAATGATCTAAGGATTTTGAGATTTAATTCATTATTTGTAAAGGTTTTTCCAAGAGCCATCAGATGATTTTTTAAGTGAGAGAATCTCTTTTACAAATCAAGAATTGATTTAACTATTTCACATATATAAGCTTCACGACACGTTATTTGCAAGTATGTTTTCACCATAACTTACATCATCACTTTTTTTTGTTGCATTTATTGACTTGAACATTAAAGTGCTAATTTAACAAATTTGTCTCCTCTTTACCGTATCATAAATCACTTAATGTCGTTCCAATCGACTTCACATCTTCATAATCATCATTTGTGATTCCTGTAAAAAATACGACCATTCCAAAATTTATTTTAATAATAAACTGAATATATATACTAAACCTTGCCGATTTTCTTCTCTCAGTCATATCAAAAATCACTTATTTCCGCTCTAATTATTTTAACATACTCAAATCTATCGAATCTAGGACTTGAATAGAACAAGACTATTCTAAATTTGATGGACTTGAATAGAGTTAGGAACTTGGCCTTTGAAGCTAATATATGTACACTAGCAAACACAAGCAACTAAAAGGCGGTGTCCTATCTTGGAAGATATGATTCATATGTGTGATTAAGGAAATACAGATAGATTATGATGTGAATTGTTTGTCATCACCAATTGTCATGGTCCTTACCGTTACACTTCCCATCCTAATTTGTGAACAATATATGTTATTCTCATGTCGTTTAATGTCAAAATCATAATTAAAATCTTCAACCAAAAGAACATTATAATTTACAAAGCCTTGCATAAAAATATCCAAGCAAATAAAAAATGAATGAATGTGTAACATCATATAAGGTAGTAGTTTTTAGGCCAATGACAAAAAATAGACATGTGGTGTGATAAGAAATGATCAAAACAAACTGAACTTAGAGATGAATTGAAATAATTTCTACCCTCAAAATAGATTGAAATAGACATTACAATATAAAAAAGGACCACCATATCACAAGGCATCAAACTCTATGGTTATTATGTGTCTATGAGCTGCTAAAGTAGCTGCCTCATCTCATCTACTTTGTTGCTTTACTCATAACCCTTTTCAAATTTCAAAAGAAATGGAAAAATGTTACAATCTTTACATGATCTAAATAAAGTGTCTTGTGTATTTAACCAGCTTTGTTAAATGATGAAATTTTATCTGTCAATGTCATAGTAGGGAGCAGCTTTATAACTATGGGTGAGACAGAAAATATCTTGATGAATAATTTGCTTTAATATTTAAGAAAATAACATGATTATTACTAGTACTCCCTAAAATAGAATATGGATCTTCTATTTTTTTTTTGAACTGCTTTACTTTTAAGGTAAACTATAGGGTGCTGAATTGGCCTAAGTAATCTTAGATATAAATTATTTTATTGTTAAATAAAACTAATTCAAAATCAACTTTTGTCATTACAAAAGTAAACATGCACTGAACAAAAGTTAAAATTTTCTCGTTTGAAAAAAAAATTATTTGAAGAGATAGATACATAAAATATAATAATATTTTATTCTGATTATCTTTCACTAAGAAGAGCATATTAAATAAAGAGATCGATACGTGGAATAAAATTAATACTTTTAACTCATTGTTAAAAAGTCATCAACTTATAAAATAAATTAAATATCATGTGAACCAATGATTATTGTATCAAATATTGAACTCAAATTAATCTATACTCTCCAAATACATTTATAAGTAATCAAAATATTTTAATCTTCTATTACTATTATTAAAAGTCAATTATTATTAAATTGTTTAATATATTATAATTTTTAATATATTGTTCTATTTCATTTTTTAATATTCTATTAAATTTAATAGAGAGGATATTATAATAAATTTAATTAATATTTTATTAAATTTAAAAAAGTTAATTATATTTGATTGGATTTTTTAATAACTGAAAATTATTTTTATTGTTTATAAATGTGTTGATATATGTATTTAAGTTCATATCAGCCAAAAGACCAAAGTATGATTTGAGATGTAGTGATGATTATGTTTTATTGTTAGATTTAGTATTATTGTTTGCGATACTTGTTCATGTTACTTTTTGGAAAAAAATGCCCCCAAATGTTTCATTTTGATTTTTTTTCTTTTCAAAATGCTCTACTTTTTGTTTTTAATATTGAATGAACAAAGGATTGTTGGCTCTTTGTATCTTCGTCCATTTAGTTTCATATCCTTTTTAATTTTTTTCTGTTTTTAATTAATTAATTAAATGTATTTTAATTAATTTAATAATAAAAATAACAATTTTAATAATAAAATAACAATTTTTATAATAAATAATTATTTTAAAAATCCTTAAATTGATATTATCAATTTTTTCTTTTAAAAAAGAAATTCTAAAATTTTTAAATATAATTTAAAACAAATAATTGTCATGGAGAAATTTATATTTAAATATGATCTATTGACTGAGAATATAGAGTAAGAAAACAGACTAGAAGGGGGGGGGGGGGGGGGGGGGGGGGTGAATAGACTTTAAAAAAAAGTATAATTCAAATACAAACCATGTGATTTAAATCAAGAATAAAGTCTGATTTGAATCAAAGACCCTGTGATTCGAATAAAATGCAAATCCTGTTTTGAATCAACTAGAACATGGCCAAATGGAAAAAGTTGAAAAAGTTGCCTGATTCGAACCAGATGTAAAGTCTAATTCGAATCAAATCAAACAGAGGTGATCTGAAGGAGCTTGATTCGAATCAAGTTTAAGCTCTAATTTGAATCAAAGTGTTAGAAAACCCATGTTTTTCCTCTGTCCAATTTGATTTGAATTAGAATGTGTGCTTGATTTACTTGATTCGAATCAAACACACAAAATCTCAATTTTTTATTAGTTTTAAACTACTTTGAGATTTTTATTTTCACATAACTTGAATCGAAAACACATTTTCTTTATATTCCACTAACTCATTAAATTGACTAAAAGCATGAGGATCAAGTTCAAATATAACCATTGATTTATGATGCTAAAACATATAATGAATTGATTCAACTTTGATTCAAAGATATGCAATCATGAGGGAGACTCAATAAATGATAATAAACGAAAGTAATAAGACAAGAAACAAAATAACCGTATTGGGGGTACTCCCCTTGCATGTGTTAAGGAAATACAACAATCTCCCCCTAGGGATATCCAGCTTCACTCTCTCCCTTTTTATTCTTGGAATTGAATCGACTTTGAGCTAAAAGTAAAAATGCTTGTGCTCCCCTTGAAACATTTCACCCAAACAACATAACATAAAACACATAAAGAAATTCTAGACTCCATTACAATCTATCCCCCTTTGAAAATATCAAAAAGAGATACCAATCATTTTAGGTCTAAAAACCAAATAACCAACCACACACAAGTAACTCCAAATGACCACATGAGATGAAAAAAATAAGAAGAATATACAACAACAAAGATCGAATATAGAATAAGAAGATAAATATTCTACACGCAACAAAAGGAAGAATAGACATGCAACACCAACATTCAACAACATACAATTGAGTGATCAAAACTAATATATATAAAGGAATGCATTAACAACTTAAATATTGCATGAACAAGTATACATATGCTCAAATGCACATAATTAGCAATGTGCATTTAAAAAACTTAAGTTCAAAGAAGAACAATCAAAACGTGCTAGAGATGAATGAGTAAAGTTAAGAAAAAAAGCAAACCAATGAGCATATCTAGAACAAATGCACACAATGGTATAGACTGAATAGTAGTTATAGAGACATTCAAATGTAGTCGATAAAAGTATGATTTGCTACAAAATAGTGTTAGGGAAAACATAATATATATAGCAAATGAAACTAAACAAAATTCTCATTCTATTTAAAGCATGAGGAATCTAATATTCCCAAATCCCTACAGATCTTGTGAAAAAGGTCTAATGGCAATGGTTTTATAAAAATGCCAGCAAATAGACTTTTAGTGTCAACGTATTCAAAAATAACATCCCATTTTTCAAAATGATCTCTAAGAAAATGGTGTCAGATCTCAATGTGTTCAGTTCGTGAATGAAGTACTGGATTCTTAGTGAGGCTAATCGCACTAGTATTATCACACTTAATTGGAACACAACCAAGTTTTAGATCATAATCTAGAAATTATTCCTTTAGCCATAAGAATTATGCACAACAACTATCAACGACTATGTATTCGGGATTGGAGGAAAAAAGAGCAACATTATGCTTCTTTTTATTGTGCCAAGAAACTAAACAGCTTCCATATAAGTGACAGGTATCACTAGTACTTTTCCTATCCGACTTGCACCCTATGAAACCGAAATTAGAATACCATACTAAGCTACAAGCATTACCTATAGGATACCAAATATCATGTTGGAAGGTTGTGTTAAGATACCTCAAAATATATTGTACGGTCCTAAAGTGGAATTCCTTAAGAGATGTTTGATATCTAGCATACATTCACACACTAAACATGATATGTGGCCTACTCGTAATTAAATAGAGTAAGGATCTGATTATACCTATATACCTGGTAATGTCGAAGTCCACTTTTGTTTTGTCTTTGTCAATAAGCACATTAGATGTTATGAGTGTTGAGATACTTGTAGAACCTTTCATATCAATATTCTTGTAAAACTCTAAGAAGTATTTTGTTTAACTTATGAAAGTGTCTTCTTCAGCTTGATTGATTTGCAATCCTAATAAATATGTTAGCTCTCCCATAAGAGACATCTCAAATTCTTCCTGCATCAAACTTGCAAACTCTCGACAAAGAGATACATTAGTTGCACCGAATATGATATCATCTAAATATATTTAATATAAAATAATATGCTTTGCTTTACGTTTAATAAACAAAGTGGTGTCGAATTTACCACCATTGAATCTTTGTTTGATTAAGAATCCACTCAATCACTATGTAGTGCCTCGAAAAATATCAAACAATGAAGTCGCCATCGAGCTTTTATTTATTTCAAGAAGGAAACGGAAAATATCAAATAAAACCCAGAAGCAAAGGATAAGATGGCTTCGAGACCAAGAGATTGGTACGGGAGTCGGTTATGCAAGGGGAAGGTATTAACACCCCTCACATTCGTCGTACTCGATGGAAACCATTTAGTTTGCGTGTATGTTTGAGTGTTAGCGTAATAATTGTAATCTTATTAAAGAGGGGAGAGAGAATAAGGGGTTTGTTTTTGGATTATTTTGAGTTTGACAAGATCTTTGAATCTTGGCCTACATACTCCCTCATGCAATGGGAAAGTCAGAACTCCGTAGTTCTTCTAGAAAAGACTAAGTGTTTGTTGGTTAATTTTAGAAGAATGATGTGTTAGACATTTCAAACGTTTGAACTTCGACTTGTCTTACTCATTCGGGGAGCCAAGTCTTTGTATTTTTTCGTATTGAAATGGATAAAACACACTCCTTTTTCATGAAAAGGTTTTCAACATCGCACAAGGGAGAAAAGAAAAAATTGATGATTTGAAGTTATTTTTATGTGGGTGATGAGTACCGAACAATAGGACTAACATACTACTATTAAAATACTAGAAACTAGAGGAGCACTGAAGCTCAACAAGTTGTCTTTATCCCAAAAGTTTTATTATGAAAATGGTGAAGTGAAACAAGGTTCACGTTTATTAGGTTTGAGTCTTAAACAATTGGCCTAACAACCAACTATTTAAATACTCGACATTCATTTTGCATGAGTCTTTAAACAATTGGTCTGACAACCAAATATTTAAATACTCGAAATTTATTATGAAAAAGAGTTTTTTGAAAAGTCACTCGATGTTTGATCGAGTTTGGAAATTTGACTATAAAATTGATTTACATGTTTGGTACATGGATTGAGAGAGTTTAATCGAGTTATGATTAACCAAGGGCTATACTTGATTAACCTCGTGAGGATATGTGAGACTACCCCAACCATGAGACCTTTCTTACATGGAGGATTTGGTATATGGATCAAAAGTAATTGATTCGGGTTATGATTAATCAATGCAAGCTAATGCTTTGATTAACCTCGTGAGGATAGCCATGCCCATCCTCAACTATGAGACCCTTTTGGAAGAGTTGGTATATGGACCAAGATGCTAGAATTGGATTCAATTTTATTAAATATGTGGAGTGTACAATTGTGGATAATTTGGGATAAAGTGAATAAAACAATAAAATCTCATACAAGGTGGCTTACACAAACATAAATGATGAAGCATATGACCTAATTTCTAAGTGGTGCTAGAAAAGTGACTAGTCTTCTAAACGACCAATTGGAGCAATTGATCGAGTAGTTCTTCTGTTGCAAAGCCCAAGATCAAGCTATGAATGTGTGCAAGTATGCATGTGTGTAGTGTGCAAGTGGTTCATTGGTGGAGGGACCCAAGAAGAGCCCATGTGAAGTCTATTGCAACACAAAAGTGTCGACTTATGGTAGAAAATGGCTGGGCACCGAGTATTAGGTCTTTGAAAAAAATGGTTGATGCATGATGATGAATAAAGCAATAAGATAATACTAACTATTACATCATATGGGGATGGGGGTACAATTTTATGAATGGGGATGGAGTCACACCAAACAACCACGCCAATAAAGTCAATAATTAAATCATACAATACAATCAAATCGAACTAAGTTAAATAATTAATTAAGTTAAATAATTTTATTTAATAAATTAAAAATAAATTAATTTACAATATTAAATAACAAGTGTTTAAAATAATTAATTATATAATTTTTTTTTCATTTTTTATAACATATAATCTAAACACTAATCAAATAACATAGAGCAAAGATTATAAACAATAAATGGGCCAAAACAATATTAAAACTTGAGGTGTTAATTAGAAACTACATAAGCCCAATAACTGGAAGGCCCAGGCGCTGCAAGGAGGTATGTGTGGTTGTGCAGAGGAGGTTCACCGTGGGTGTGCAGATCTGATGCGTTAGATTGAAGCTATTGATGATGTTGATTGACCCCAAGACTGTTGAAGCGAGAGTGCACTGTAATGCAGCGGGGTCGCGGGTACCTTAGAAAAATAAAACCAATAACCATAATGATGACAAGTGCCTCACCTGAGAGGAAACTTATCACCAAAGATGGTGTGGAAATTCTTATCCAACCTTTGTCTCGTGTTAAGAATATTGTTGAAGCTAGTCGGGTAACTGGAGTGGTCGTGTCTTTGCCCCTACCTTTCGAGGAGATGTTAATTATGATAAGAAGGTTGTTGAGAATGTTGAACCTAAGAAAGTGGTCGGAGAATCTAGTGGCGCCGCCTTGGTAAAGGATGTTAATGATCTGTTGAAAATCATCAAGATGAATGATTACAATATTTGTGGATCAGTTGTTGCAAACTCCATCCAAGATTTCCGTTCTAGCCTTGTTGATGAACTCCTCTGCTCATCGAGAATCTCTGATGAGGGTATTGGATCTGGCTTTTGTTGAAAGGGATGTGTCTCTGGATCAGTTTAACGGTGTTGTGAGGAATATAATTTCTTGTAACAATATGAGTTTTTGTGATGAGGAATTGCCTGATGAAGGGAGAAACCATAACCTGGCTCTGCATATATTTATGAATTGTAAGAATGACTCTTTCTCCAATGTGATGATAGACAATGGATATGCTTTGAATGTCATGCCAAGAAGCACTCTTATGAAGCTCAAATACCAGGGAACTCCCATGCGCCGAAGTGCCATTATAGTAAAAGCTTTTGATGGTTCGATAAAATCTGTCATTGGAGAGGTGGATTTACCTATTCACATAGGTACACACTTATTCCAAATAACCTTTCAAGTTATGGATATTGTCCTAGCCTATAGTTGTTTATTGGGACGGCAATGTATCCATGAAGCAGGAGTTATTACTTCAACTTTGCATCAGAAACTTAAATTTTTTCATGAAGAGAAGGTAGTTACTATGAACGCAGAGTAAGCTCTGTCCATATCTCATTTGTCTTCCTTTATCATTGTAGAAACTGACAAAGTCGTTGTTGGGACTCAGTTCCAAGTTTTTTCTATTAATAATATAAGGAAGAATGAAGATTTTATCACCTCATTAAAGGATACACAATAGGTAGTGCAGAAAGGCCCTAGCAAGGTGTGAGGACGGGTTATTAATCCTCCTGCGAACAAGAATGTGACTGGTTTGGGTTTCTCCATGAAGAATATTGTCATGAAGCTGAAGTCCGATTTGAGTAAATATCAAGATATCTTTCACAATGCATGATATCTCCATCTGACTTCTCTAAATATCAACGCTATTCTCAAAGATGAGCCAGAGAAAGAGATGTCGAACTTTGTGACACATGGAGTCAGAATGCAGAATTGGATCACTGTTGATGTTCCTTCTTGTATTCACATTTCAAAGTAATTTGTTTTTTGTTTGTCTTTTCAAAAGTCTTTCACTCTGCCTAAGGTGAAAGTGATGTTGCAGGGGTGTGTCTTTTGTTTTGATTTTTAAGATCATTAATAAAAGTTTTTTTTTATTTCTAAATTGTTTCTTTATTTTCTGATTTTCTTGGAAAATGGTAATCAGAAAAAAAAACTTTCGAAATAAATAATAATTGTAAATAAAGCTGCATAATCATTTGTTACATCTGTCAGTTTCTAAAATCAATCATAAATCATATGTGCAGATTAATTAAAAAAACTGTTGAATGCAATGACCCTACACCCTCTCCCAACTCTGAATATCCTGTGTATATGGTTGAAGAAGAAGAATATGATGAAATCCCAGAAGAGAAGTTTCACGGTTGCTTGAGCGCGAGGAAAATACCATTCAACCATATAAAGAGTTGTTAGAGACGATTAACTTGAGTTTAAAGGAAGATATGAAAGAAGTCAAGATTGGGCACTCTTTCATTCCGATGTGAAGAGACGGTTGATTGAGTTACTGAAAAAGTATGTGGATATCTTTTCTTGGTCTTACCAAGAAATGCCTGGTTTGGACACTGATATTCTGGAACATTATTTGTCGTTAAAGCTAGAATGTTCATCAATCAAGCAGAAGCTACGAAGAACTCATCCTGACATGGAAATGAAGATTAAAGAAGAGGTTTTGAAGAAAATTGATTCTAGTTTTCTTGTAACATCAGTGCACCCTCAGTGGATTTCCAATATTGTTCTAGTACCAAAGAAAGACGGAAAAGTTTGCATGTGTGTTTATTATAGAGATTTAAATAAAGCAAGTCCAAAAGATGATTTCCCATTGCCACATATTGATATGTTGGTTGATAGCATGACCAAATTCAAAGTGTTCTCATTCATGGACGGATTTTCTAGATACAATCAAATTAGAATGGCTCCCGAGGACATGGAAAAAACAACGTTTATCACACACTGGGGAATAATTTGTTAGAGTGATGCCTTTCGGGTTGAAGAATGTTGGTGCAACATACCAAAGGGCTATGACAACCCTATTTCATGATCTAATGCATAAGGAAATCGAAGTATATGTTGATGATACGATCGCTAAACCTCAAACTGAGGAAGGGCATATGGAAGACTTGTTGAAATTGTTTCAGTGTTTGAGGAAGTATCGTTTCCGCTTGAATCCAAATAAGTGTACTTTTGGTGTTCGTTCAGGAAAGTTGCTAGGTTTCATTGTCAGCCAAAAAGGAATTAAATGGGCCTGAGTGTAAAAGCAATTGGGGGGTAAAAAGAAAGCAAAAACTCCAGGCCCAAGATAGAGAGCACGGGCGCCTGTTATGATTCAGTGAGGGTGGTTTTCTGAGGGTGCATCATGGGGCACGCATTTGGGGCGTTAGATCTGATTGCATGATGATCTGATGGTGTTGATGAGGGGTATATGATGAGTGTGTACATTTGGTTCACACTAGATCTACAATGAAGATGTTAGAAAAATAAAATGCCTACGCCTGGATCGAACCCAGGACCTGGCATAAGTATGACTTAAACACCCACGCGCTGCCACTATGGTGGCTGTTACATCCGGTGATAAAACATGTTGCAATAAATATAAAAGTAAACTTGTTTTTAAAATTCGACTTCATCTTCTTCCTCGCGCGCATTTACAACAACAACAACCATATTTTCAAATTTTATAAAAGCTTCATTTCTCAACTAAATTGAAAGATGTAAATATCAAACTTGCTTGATTTTTTACCATGAATTCAACCATGTAACTTTTAAAAGCTATAAGTTAAAGGCTGAAACGAATTTTGCTTAGTACCAAACTGAAACCTAAAATTTCAGAAACTTCAATTCCAAAATTCTCATCACATAGTCAACATAAATGAAAACTAAGGACATGGTTAGTTTCAGGACAATCATATCTACATTTTATCTTTTGAAATTGAAATCAAATGATGCGTGTGTAAGGATTTCAAAGTTGGAGAAACTTACCTCTGAAGTGAGAATCGAGTTTGAATTTAGAGCACTTTTGTAGGTGTTAGGATGATCTGGATAACTTCACTGAACTCCGAGGAAGCTTTTGCAACACCTACCTTGGATTGAGAGTGCCTCAATTCTTCTGGACACGTCAAGTTGCAGAGGTGTAAAGTGAGGTTTGGACAATGATGGTGGATGTGTTACAGTCGTTCCAAGAGTGTTTGTATAACTTCTATTTAATGGATAAAAGGTATTTGAATGATAAAAGAGGAAAACACACAAATGGATTTGAAGTTGGGTATTGGAAGCTTCAAATGTGCAACAATGTAGTTTTATAAGTGATTCTGAGTTTGAGAGTGTTTTAGGGCTTCTGAATTCGTGTATTAGCTAGCAAATGATCTCTCTATTTATAGAGAAAAGAGTTAAGGGCAATGACTGATCAGATTTGAAAGATAGCATGTTATAGTTTGGTTGCTTAGATTTAAAGTAACTTTGAAGAACATAGTTCCAATGCATTGTACCATGTCTCATAGAGTTGTTGAAAACTTTAAACATGTTTCTTCTGATTCATTAGATTGAGTGTATACAGAAGCAACAAGTTAGAGGCTCAAGGAGAGTTGACAATTGCATAAAGCATGCTTTTCCAAAATGTAAGTGTTAACTCTGTGACATTAATAGAATTATGCATTGGATAATGCTTAAATCAAATGAATCATAGCTCAAAAGCTTGTGTAATCTTCTGATTATAGCAAGATTTGGAGGATAGAGGCATGTTGTAATACGGTGGGAGAACGTGCTTGGTGTTTTGCATTTTATCGCAAATGTTGCGGATAGCAAGAGTCGCCACCGACTTTTCTTTTATCTAATAAAGGAAAGGGTTAAAATAACAGGAAAGACCTTTTGATAATTTTTCTTGAGTTTGTGGGTAGGTTATGAAAATGGAAGGTGTTAGCACCCTTTTCTCCGTAGTTATCTATGGGCTCTTAATTGCTAGTTCACTTTGAAATGCTTTGTGTTTGTATATGTTTGAAAAATGTTTTGAAGATGTTTTGAAAGTGGTGATTTTGTAATGATTCTTGTATCGTTGAGAATGTATACAAAATATTTGTTTGGAAATATTTTGAAAATTCCTTAGTACGGAAAACTTTGTAATGATTCTCGTATCGTTGAGAATGTATACAAAATGTTTATTTTGAAAATTTTGTTGAAAAGAGAGTGTTAGAAAAGATGTTTGTTTTTAAAAATGTTTTGAAAGTGTGAGGTGTAAAAATTATTTTAGTTTGTAAGCAAGCAATTACGAGCAATCTAGCTACTCAAAAAGTCTTTGTTCTTTTCCTCCTCCTTTAGATAGTGCTATTTTACCATTGATTGGTATATAGCCTTATCATTGGATGTGAGAGACAGACGTGGGTCGTCGTACAGTCATAGAAGGCAACTTGTAAGTTATTTTAGCAATTGTCTTAAGGGACTAAGATCATTTACCGAAGGCAACATCGAAGGGTCATCAAGGGACTATGATCTTTTAATCAAGAGATCTTTGCTAAAACATCTCACGTTTGAGGAACATGATTGTTTTTATCCGAGGTAACAAGTGAGGTTGACCCTAGAGGTACATGTGTGCAAAGTGTTTTGTTTTCATGTATTTTATTTTGAATTAGGTTTTTTCTATGGTTGGTTTTAATCTTGTAATACAAACCCTAATTACTAACAATAATAAGGAAAGCGATAAATTACGGAGTTTAAATGTCCTACACTATTACAACACTTTGAGAATGGAGGGGTACAAGTTTGTGAATGAGGGGGAGAAAGAAATAAATCCTAATTATCTATTACAAACCATTAGATATGAATAATAAATAAATGCACAAAATGTAAAGATGAATGAGGGAAAAGAAATTGTTTTTAGGGTTTTTGGTGGAAAAGGTTTAAAGATTGACCTAATCAAATTAATTATTTTTAATTACAAGAGAAGTTAATTAATTATTTAATCAAAACCTAAATTCTGAGTTAATCGAATTAAGAAAATAAAACCTAAGTCTAATGATTTTATGTTAAAATAATTTAGCAAACCTAAATAAATGAAACTAAGATAGAGATTAATTAAAAAGTGAAATAATTCAAATATAGAAAAACCTAAATCTAAATAGGAATTAATTGTTTAGAAAGTATTTTGAAGTTTTATTTGTTTGGGGAAAATGAAGGAAAGTAAAATAAATAAATATAATTATTTAAAAATATATATTTTTGTATAAAAATAAATAAATAAATAAATAAAAATAAATGAAATACAAATAAAATAAAAATATATATTGGGCTTGGGTGTTAAAAAGTAAAAGGGAGGTAAAAAGTAGCAAACATGCCCAAGCGTGTTTTTTTGTTTGAGTCAGAAAATAAATAAAAAAGATAAATGGGCATGCACTTGAAAAGTAAAATGGGGGTACAAAAATAGAAAAATGTCAAGCCCATATCAGCAAGGCCCTAAGCGCTGCATGATTCCATGTGGTTAGCTCTTGAGAGTGCATCATGGTCTTGCATTATGGAGCGTGGGATTTAGCCAGGTGATGATCATGTGGTGATAGTGAGAGGAATACCATGCGCGCCCCAAACTATTTTTATTGAATCTGAAATAACAAATTATGTAAAAAATAAAAGGGTACCACTGGGGCTCGAACCCAAATCCCTATACACAAATGCCTTAGCGCGCGCTTCTCTGCCACTAGGGTGGTTGTTTCATCCAGTCATAACACAGGTTACAATAAACTTAAAATAAACTCATTTCTAAAATTTGAAAATGACTTTATTTTCTACCTTGCGCGTGCAAAGATGAACATCACCATGTTTGAATCTGTAACTTCTCCATTTCTTAACCATTTTCAAAAATGTAACCATGAAACTTGTTCTAAATTTCACCACGAATTCAACCATGTATAGAACTAAGTTATAAATCAAAGATGAACAGGAATTTTGTTTAGTACCAAATTAAAACCTATTTTTTATGAAAGTTCAAACTCAAAATTCTCCACGTACAGTTAACATAAATGAAAACTAAAGGCATGGTTAGCTTCAGGGCAATGATGTCTACATTTTTCGTTCACAAAGTAACCATTAATGATGCTTGTATAAGAAGTTCAAAGTTGAGAAAACTTACCTCAAAAATGAAAATCGTGTTTGAAGTTTGAACACTCCTAGAGGTGTGGTGATGATGTGGATAGCTTCACTAAACTCCTAGGAAGCTATTGCAATGCTTACTTTGGATTGAGAGTGGCTGGATTCTTCTAGAGAAGTCAAGTTGCAGAGCTGAGTTTTGAAAATGGTGGATGGTGATGGAGGGATTACATAAGTGGTTCAAGTGTTTGAATCACTTATATATGGTGTATAAATTATGTTTGATTTATTAAAATGGAAAAACACATGAGTGGATTATGAGTTTGGTGTTCAAAGTAAAAAATGACAAGTAATGGAGGTTTTGATGCAAAAATCTGGTTTTAGGGAGTTTTATATGGTTTGAGGGCTATACAACTCATGTTAAGTCTTGCAAACGACCTCTCTATTTATAGAGAAAGTGTTTTAGAGGCTCAAGTAATCAAAAATCAAAGATCACATGTTATGGTTATGTGACTTGATTTTGAATCAAACTTGAAATACATAGTTTCAATGCATAGTACAAGGGCTTGTAGGGTGGTTGACAGAGTTGTAGATGGTTTCTTCTTGCTTTGAAATGTTTTGGAATCAGAAGCAATAATGTATGGGCTCAAGGAGAGTTGACATTGTGTATAAAGCAACTTTTCAAGAATGGCAATGTTAACTTTGTGCCAAAAATGGAATAATCACTTGGACAATGGCTCAAGCACTTGGATCATAGCTCAATCATTTGCGTAAACAATTAATTATGGATTGGTTTTCAAGTTAGAAGCCTGTAAAGCAATATTTATGCAGCATGCTTGAAGATTGGATCATAAGGTTCATCATAAAATGACCTAAAATTCAAGAATGGATGTCCAACTTCTTCTCTTCGATTCTCCTAGCTCAAAAATGATCTCTTCAAGTTCTTGGACATTTTGGAAATCTTGAAACGTTGTCTACAATCTTCATGTTGACCACTTTGACTAAATAAAATTGGAACTAGGTGAAAATTTGTTAAGAAGTTGGGACAAAAATCTGACCAAACTTGCTAAAATTTTCACTAAGTGTTTTGTAAAAATGTCATGACTTCATGAGCCTATATCTTCAAATCTAAGCATTTTTTGGACATCAACCCTCAAGTAAAAAAATTTATAATTCATCAAGATCTATAACTTTCGTTGAAAGTTTTTTTTGAATCATCTTGCATCTTGGTGAAAAATTGTCATGAAGTAGTGAAATTATAAAGGTCAAAAACACTTAGAATTTTTCTAAGTATTGAAAATCTTGACTTTTGTTGACTTTTCTTGACTTTCTTGATTCTTGATGATCAAGTTTCATATTTTTGAATGTCTTGATGAATCTTGATCTTTGAAATTCAATGTTGACCAAAAAAGACAAAGTTTGACTTTTGTATTCAATTGACTTTTCATCAGTTGATCCAAATTTCAACTATCAATTCCATGCATCTTGAGAAGTGATTTGAGCCATGAAATCATGTCAATAAATTTTGTTTTAATCCTTAAGATCATGCTTCAAGACATTAGGTCATGTACTAGGTCAAAAGTCAATGATCAGTCATTCTCAATCAAAACCCTAATTTTGACAATTTTCCCCCTTTAATTATTTGAGTGCTTTTATTGAGGAATTATGATCAACCCTTGATAAATTGATGAATATGACTTCAAAATGTTGATTTTGACCAAAAATCTTGAGGTTTGACTGTATATTGACTACAATTCACTTTTTATCCAATACAACTAATTTTCAGTCATCTGATCAATTGATTGAGCAATTTTGTGATGCAAGACTTCAAACTTGGTATGCGCATTATTGGAGAAATATAATGAAACATTAAAGTCACTTAAGGCATTAGAAGTTCAATTTCCTTTGATAAAACCAAAATCCTAATTTGTGGACTCAATGTTTAGGAGATGGGCTTGTCTGATCAACTCTTTGAGAATCCTTGAGCATTTGAGATCTTTTGTGAGAAATATCTTGAAGAAAAGGGAGGGAAATTTTTTTGGTACAAAACCTGTAAAGTGAGATTGTGCAGCATGGATATGAGATTTGTTCATGAGTTCATCACAAAGATGACCTATAATTCAAGAATGGAATGCCAACTTCATGTCTTCGAATCTCCTAGATCAAGCATGATATTTTTATGCTCTTGGACATTTTAGAAAGATTGAAACATTGTCTACAACTTTCATGTTGACCACTTTGGCTAAATTAAATGGGAAATTGGTTAAAATTGACCAAGAAGTTGGGATGAAAAACTGACCAAAACTTGTTAAAAAATTTTCTAAGTGTTGGATAAAAATAATCAGAACTTCATGGGCCTATATCTCTTAATCCAAGAATTTTTTGAGGATCATCCCACATTTAAAAATTTGTAGAATTCATAAATCTCTACAACTTTCATGTTGAAAGTTTTCTTTAAATCAACTTGGATCTTAGTGAAAAATGGCTATGAAGTTAGGACTTTTGTTAAGAACAAAAACACTTAGAATTTTTCTAAGTGTTAGAAAATTTTCCAACTTTTGACTTTTTGTTGACTTTCTTTATTATTGATGATCAAGTTTGAATATTTTGAATGTTTTGATGATTCTTGATTTTTGAATTCCAATGTTGACCAAAAAGTCAAAGTTTGACTTTTGTGTGATTGTTGACTTTTCATCAATTGATTCAATTCTTCCACTATCAATCACTTGTTTATTTGAAAATGTCTTGAGCCATGTAATTAGGTCAAGATATTTTATTTGAGATCTTAAAATCATGCTTCAAGTCATTAAGTCATGCACTAGGTCAAAATTCAATGATCAGTCATCTTCAATCAAAACCCTAATTTGGAAATTTCTTGACCTCTGATGATTTAAGGGCTTTCCTTGAGGAATCATGGACAACCCTTGATAAAATGATGAATATCACCTCAAAATTTTGATGTTGACCAAAAATCCTTAAGTTTGACTGTATGTTGACCATAGTTGACTTTTTGTCTAATACAATTGATTTTCAGTCATCTAAGCAATTGACTGAGCAAACTTGTGATGCAAGACTTGAAACTTGACATAAGCATTATTGAGACCTATGATGAACCATGAAAGTCAATTGAGACCCTTGAAAACCAATTTTCTTTTAGAAACACCAAACCCTAATTGTGGACTCGTTGCTTAGGAGGAGGTTTGACCATTCAACTCCTGAGTAGCTTTGAAGCAAATGGGGACCTCATGAAAATGTCTTGAAGAAAATGGGAAGGAAAATTTTGGGTTACAACGGGATGGTTCTGATCACTTAAGAACTTGCGTCTAAACAAAGAGTATCAAAGTCTAGTGCTGATCATAAGTAGTCTCATCCGAATATTGGACAATATATGATGACTTGTTGCTTGAAAATATGTCATGCATACCCTATAACTGTATATGCAGAATCTTTAAGAGTAATGATGCTTATCTCCTTAAATCTTCTGCAACCTCTCTCTCTCTCTCTCTCTCTCTCTCGCTCTCTCTTGTCATATCATTCCCTGTCTTGGAACTTATCCTGGTTTCTTGTTGATCTTTGTAAAAGATCTTATGCCTCTGTCTTTTCAAAAATATTTGTATTACTTTTCTTTTACCCCTTGGTTTTTATCTCTTGGTTTTTCATCAAACCTTCTCTATTTAAACTGACTCTCGTCTCACTATTTTTTTTACATCTCATCCCAAAAACTCAGTCTTTCAAAATCCAATGTGTTTTTCCAAAATCCCTCTCTCTATATATGTTTAAACTATTTTTTCTCTCTCAGTCGATATTTATTTTAATACCTTCAGTTGTCAGATTCTCACTCTGACCATCTTAGAATTTGTGGCCTGCATGTTGTTGCACCCCAAATTTTACCCTCTTGATTTTAGAACATTAAAGGCTTATGTTTCATCATATGCATTCATACATTGTGATATGATCAAGGTATTTTGGTTTCCAAGTTCCTCTACAAGCTATTAAAATATGATTGTTTTGACAATCAAGGGAAGAAGGGTCTCAGACACTCAATATTTTAGTATCTCAAGCTACAAGGGTTTATCATACCTTAAGGCATCTCAATTTCCTCTTTGATTCATCAGAAGTTTGAAATTGCAAGTGTTAATTTGTGAATCACATATCTCCTATGCATCTCTTGAATTTAGGGTTTTGACTTGGTGAAGTGTTTAATTTTTTAATGGACCAAATTTGTGAACTAATACCCTCTCATTATCATATGAGACATCTTTCTTCAAAGAATTTCTCATCATGCCCGGAGGAATTAGGGTTTTGAGACTGAACCATAATCTCATAGCATAGAGGGCCAAAATTAGGATTTTTGATTTAATCCGGAAATCTCTGATTTTTTGAGCAAGACTTGATTCCATGCTTCTCTATATGTTATTGACAACCTATTATTGAAGGATTGGGCATCAATTTTGATTGGAAGTGTTTCAATTGATCAATTGGGGGTAAAATAGTCATTTGAGCAAAAGTCAACAAAAGTCAATTGTGACCAAGGGTATTTTTGGTCAACATACAATTCAACATCCACATTTTCATGTTTCATGGTCATTGGTGGAAGAAAATCAAGAGAATTGTTGAATTTGAGAATAACTTGTCAAAGAAGTCATTTGAACATTTGAAAAGTTTCTAAATATGGAAATTCATGGTACTAAACTTTGAAAATTCATAACTTCTTCAATCTTTATTGAAAAAAATGCAAACTTTACATGTTTGGAAAGAGGATAAAATGTTCTTCAACTTTGTCCTTGAGGGTTCAAGTCAAGAAAGTGAAAGGAGAAAAATTTATCTAGCTTGGAAGATTCTTGACACTTAGTGAATTTTCAAAATATATGTCCTTGGCTTGATTTCTTCACGTCCATTTTTGAGGTGTCAAATGGCTCCAAATTTGAAATGTGTCAACATCAAAATTGTAGCTTGAATCCTCCTACACATTATTTATTCAAGAATCACTTCATTTGGTTTAGTGTATGGATATAATGTTTAGGACAAGAGGGCTTGAGAAGGCAAGTTTGTCCAGCAAAGAAAAGCCCGCGCACGGATATTTATCAAACACATGGTGGACACACTTTCACCACCATTTTTATTTTTGAATTGATCACAATTTCAAAATATGTTGAACATCAAAGTTGGAGTTTGATGTTTCCTCTTCAATTTTGGTTCAAGGTTTATCTCATTTTGAGTAATGTAGATAAAGTTGTAGGGTTATGAACTAAAGGGCATGGTGTGCTATTTTTTTGGCCACCACGACATGTCATGTGCGCGTAGAAGGCCTGGGCAGGTCATTCCTCAATATTTTTGTGCCAATATTTTCTACATGATGCAAGCTCCATTTTAAATTGTCATCAACATCAATCTTAAAGCTCATCATCTAAGCTTTCCAAAGGCTCCATTTTCATGAGAAACACACGATGGAAAGTTGAGATATAATGAATTTGTCATGGCTGGTCCAAATGATGCATGGCACAACAGGCATGGATTCTTGTGCATGTGGGGAAGTTTTTCTACATAATTTTTATTATGAACCATATGCACCTTATATACATCATGATCTAATCTTTTTTCTTTTCCAAATAAGGCCAAACCATACACTAGAGAAACATGCTCACGAATTTCACCAAATTTTGCCAAAATAAGTAACTTTTCTCCACTCAATTTGTGACCCCATGTGCAGCATGACAGCTCATCATCCTTGTTCTTATATAACTCTTTTCCGCTCTCTTTTCAGTCCTTCAAACGCAGCAAAAGTGACACCAATTGAACTCAAAATGCAAGCCTCACACCTCTTAACTCAAATCTGTCAGTTTTGACACAAAGGCCCTCTAACGGCTCCAAGTTCAAATTATCTCTTATGCCCTCAACAAAAATTCTCCAACACTCTTTCTCTTTCTATATAAGAGAAGCTTCTCTTAATTCATTGAACACGTTGAATTCACAAGAAACACGCATAAGCTTTTATTTTTATCTTCACTTTTCAAAGTTCAACGTCAAAGCTTCTTTAACCTCCTTGCCCCAGCTCTCAATTGTTCTTCATTTCATCATCATCAAGGCTAAGAGATTAAGGAATTTGGATTTCTAAAGTTCTAAGACAGAGGCACCTTGTGAGTTTATTTTTCACAACTTGAGGTAAGCTTCATAAGCTTTGAATCTCACATGTTAGCATGAATTTTTGCTTTAGATCTTGAGCATTTTGGTTTAGCTGGCCAATTCTTAGATCTGATGTATATTTGTGTGTGATTTGATGTTCAATTCGTGCTCTGCAAGTTATGTACAATTTGTTTGTTACAACGATTTTGTGTGTAATTCTCATTTTAATCTTGCATCATCTGAAGAATCTAAGTGCATCTTTGTATTCCTTGCAATTTTGTGATGAGTTTTGATGTTTGGATCCTGATATTTGGTTGAGAAATGAAGGAGAATTTCAAATCTGAAAATCACATGATAATCTTGTTTTAACTATGCACAGGATTGCTTGAAATCAGTGATATTCGCGCCATATTTTCTCTTTAATTCATACATCATTTGATAAAATTCTTGATCCTATTGCATTCTACACATTTTAATCTCGAACTTTGATGTTTACATTTTGAATTTTCATCAAGAAACAAGTGAGATATGAGCTTAAGAACATTGCATGTTGAACTGATTCTATCGTGTTAGGGTTTATTCATTTGGTAGGGATGTTGACATGTTGCATTTTGATTGAGCAATTGAAAGGCCTTTCGCAATGTTTTTTGCTTTAAAAAGGTGTAATAGATTTTTATCTATTTGAATTTTTATTCACTTTTAATTGTTTTCTCTAATTTTGTTTTAATAGTTTTTCTTATTAAAAAATTACCACAAAAATATTTTAAACTCCATTTTCAATATATTTTCATATTGTGAATTTTATTTCATAATTTTGTCATTTTAGCATGATTAAATAATTCATATGAAATATTTAGGTGTTTTGATCACCTTTTAGGATTTTGATTTTATTGTCTAAATTTCATTAACCTAATCAATATACAAAAATTGTCTTGAGTTTCTTTTTGAATCTAATTCATGAAAATAATTTTGTTTTATTTTTATAAAAATCCGTGGTATGCTAATTAAATCAATTGATTGGTAATGTCATTCTTTTGCTAATTTTGTTCTATTATTGCACTAATTTTTGTTTTAATTTTTCATCTTGTGAAAAAGTTCCTTAGAAATATGTTTAGTGCTACTTAGATATTTATCCAATTGTTCATGATTTTTAACTGAATTTACCATTCAGTTTTCTTATTTTTCAAAATTGTGCAAGTTAATTGTTGTTTTTGGTCCTATTTCTTGCTTAAGCCTAATGAAACTTTTAATTCTCCAATTTCCCTTAATTTTAAAAATAAAAGAAAATATGTTTGAGATTCTTAGATGACTTGAGATCATAAAAAACATTTTTTTATATTTAAACTTTGATCTATCATTTTTTACAAATTATTTGTTAAACCTCTCTAGTTTGTGTCTTTTGCCAGCTAGTCTTGACAATTTCCAATATTTTTCACCCATTCAAGTTAATTCAAGAACTTTAAACCATGTTTCTTACTTTTATAAGTCTTTAGGAAGCTAGGGTTAAATTTACATGAATTTACAAGTCATTTTCATATTTTTATCCTAATTTTGACTTAGAGGTGTGCATAGAAGTTTGCTTTGTCTAAAGTGCTTTCAATTGATGGTTTATGTGCATATTTTTAGGCTAATATTTTGAGTAGAGTAGGCTACTTACTTGGTCTTCTTATGATTACTCTTTCCATTTTTTCTCATGCTTCTAACTTATATTGCTTTGATGAATGATTGTTTGCTTGTCATAGCCTCCTTTCTTGTGTTTATGTGCATGATCTTCTTGCATTATGTGTGATGCTTGAATATTTTCTTTTATATGCCCTTAGGAACATGTTAGGAAATTTTTTGACCTAATTGTTGCATTACTTTGTGTATGTGTCTAAGTGTTGTTGCCTTAGGGATGACTAGAGGTCTTAGAGTATACTAACATAATGTGCTTACCTCTAACTTCACTCTTATTTTGACATTCCATGCCATGCTCAATCCACCATACACTTCTTTTTATTTCACATTCACTTTTTGTTTTGACTTAGTGTATGTGTGATATATGTTGATTGTTGTTAAGGACTTTGAGCCCAACTTTTCAATGTTTTAAGTTTTGACCTTGACTTCTCTTCTCACCTCAATTCTTCATGCTCTTACAATCTTTTTGGTTGACACTCATTTGCCAACCAACATGGTGACATAATGAGAGCTACATTTGCCTCCTTACTTGTTTCTGTTGAGCATCATTGTCTGATGATTGCCTGATAATTTGTGTGCTATGTCACATTGAGGTATCTTAATATTGGTCTTTGTTTATAACATCTAAGAACCTTAGGTTTGATTTCTTTAGACCACCTTTGCTTGTATGCATTAGAGACTATAACTGTTACAAGTTATCATGACACTTAAGCATGTTACATCAATGATATTGCTTAGGGTTTTGAGTTTATGATAGATAATTTAGGAGGGATCATGCCACTGCCCGATGACCTATAAGTACCATTCTCTTTCACCTCATTTGAACTTTATAAATTTTATTTGGTTTAAGGCAAATGTGTTCATATTTTGTGATGTTGACTATCAAACTTTGTGGCTTTGCTTGTGTATGAAGTTTCATCTTCGTGTTATGTTACTTTTGAAATTTATCTTAAGTTAACTTATAACACAAGTCACACATGTCATAATTCTCAAATTATGACCTCTTTACCTCATCTTTACTCTTTCAACTAAACTTGCTAGATTTTGTCTCTTTGAATCTTTTACTTTGTATGTGATCGGGACTTTATAAGTCTGTCGGGATACTAACTGCAAGTATACAGTTCAGTCGTTCTAGTTTTAAAAGATTATCGAACCCACAAAGACTGAGGATCAATCACATACGATCTAATGCTACAGTTTGTCTAACTAAGCGATGAATATTCGATTTTTGGGGGAAACAGTTTAATTAAAAGTAATAGTACTAATTATACCGGTATGTGATAATCGGACTTAGGGAATTCGGTGAATCGCTTGGCCTATAAAGTATTTCGGTAAAAGCTAATTGTTTAAAAACCTGAGACATACACTCTCGTGTTTATGAAATAAGTCATGCTACTAAACCTAGTGGATGCACTTTAAATTTAATAACACTTTTTGAAAACAATTTGAATTTAATTAATTTATTAAAACACTCTCGTGTATTTAAAAATCAATGCTTCATTACCACTATCTGGGTTGAACCCCAGCTCTCGCATGCAGGTTCTTGCCTTAATTAATTTCCCACTCTCGTGGCAAAATCGTGTTAATTAACCTCTCACTCTCGTGACAAGGATAGTTAAATTAATCTTGGAAATTGGAAACCAGAAATTGTTTTATAAATATTTTTGGCTAAGGTATCATTGAATTCTTTCAGTTCTTACGGTCACATACCGGTATTAATAATTTAGCCAGACATAATTAACTTAACATCAATACAGTTCAAAATATAATTCATGGCAATAATTGGCATATTATAAAAACTGAATGAATAATAATTGCAATATAAAAAACTTGGAATCAAAGTTGCTATGGTAATCTTGAGGTATTACAGTAATCCAATCTTCGAGCTTGACTTGCAGTAAATGATTCGTGTTAATTCTTGAAAGAAGAATTAACACTTAAAACTAGAAACTAAGGCTTTGAATGAAAATTACAAGAAAATGAAAACAGATTTCCAAAACAAGCAAATTGGAAAATAACTGTAAAATAAAATAATATTTGCTCTGAGTAAATTTCTTCGACCCTTGAACTGTGTACTGGTACACATATATATAGCATAGGAAAAATCAACAGTTTTTGAATTCTTGATGAAGTCTTCCGTGGAGAAAATACAGGAGCACTAATAATGGTGGCAAGAAAATAGGGGACTCAGTAGAAAAAGGGAGAACGAGTCTGCCCTTCACGCCCATGTCTCAATCCATGCATAACGTCCACCTTCACGCGCGTGACGGTCATTACAGGTGGGTGACGGTCGTCACGCGCGGAAGTAGTGCCTTACGCTCGTCAGTGGTGTGTGACGAGCGTTTCCTTATGTTGTGGGGTGTTACGCCCGTCACAGGGACGTGACGACCGTCACTGTTCCAGAAGTCCAAACTTTGTATTTTTTTATTCTTTTTCTCTTTGTTTATCGCCTAGCCTTCTTCATGTTATCCTTTTCCATCGGTTTGAGTCGACAAGTGTTATACCTGCAAAAAGACAAATAATCTCGGAATAATCGGGGGTTAGACGACTTAATGAAATATAAAATCGGTAAAAAGCATGGTAATTATACGATATGTTTTCTCGTTATCAAATTCCCCCATACTTAAACCTTTGCTTGTCCTCAAGCAAATAGTCATTCGAAAGGTCGGACAAGTTTTTGTCAAGCGCATAAGCATGGCATACCTTGGATTTTTAAAGTGGTTTCGGGAAATCCTCGTTGGTTCGGCCAATACTTGGGTAAAACACTAAAGATACGCTAATGACGCAAGCAATAAGCTTACCCGTAGACTTCCATTTTAAACGAGCTATCCTACAGTTCCGTTATAACTCTGCCCGGGGTTCCTCGTATCTATTTCACCCAGTTTTGTTCTGGCGCAATCACATTAAGCCCTTTGTCTTAGCACGCACGTAGTGGAGTAACCGGTTAGTGACTTTGATCCTTTAGCACGGGGTCTGGTACATGAATGTGGCAACCCTACATATGTTATCCAAATCGGAGGTTGTGGGGGATCGGGCCGTAGCACGCCCTACCGAGTTCAGAACCAGATACCTCTGAACCAACCAACACTGGATTCCTTCATTATTTGCTCAGCTCTTATATGTGCCCGTATATTTTGGTACACAGATTTTCTTTTCTTTTAGCAGCGATATAGGAAGGACATTTTTAGAATCAGGCATCAAACACTTATATTCATCGATTCTCCACGTGGTTTGTGTCAAGACGGTGCTGACTGCTAGTATAAACTACCAGGGGTTACTTCTAGAACATGAAACTCCAGATATTGGTATAATGGTTATTGAAACGGATCGCGT
Organism: Vicia faba; assembly: GCA_948472305.1. NCBI lineage: Eukaryota > Viridiplantae > Streptophyta > Magnoliopsida > Fabales > Fabaceae > Vicia > Vicia faba. The sequence goes on from OX451740.1 coordinate 707,870,187, forward strand.
AAGTAGGAAGTCTACGGTGACAGAACCGTATCGATCTTGTTATGTCGTTTTCGGCTTCCTCAACTGGGATTTCGTTAAAATAGGTATGTCGGGCTAATGCGAAAATAAAAAAAATTCGGTATGGAAAAATAAAGCGAAGAATTTGAATCGAGACATATCGTAAGAATTTACTAGTTTTATAAAAGATTGAAAGGTACCTCTCCCACAAAAAATCCGACATTGTCCTCAATGTTGCGGTATATATGCGGGGAAGTACAATTACAAAAACAAAAGGAAAAGAAAAGAAACAGAAAAATAACAAATTACATAGAAATTAAAGAAAGAGAAACTACTGGTGACCACGTCCTCTGCTCCTGGTGCGAGAGCGTCTGGTAGGAGTGGCTTCAGTGTCGGTGTCTTGGAAGCCAAAGATGTTCATATCTATCCTCAAGGCGTTAAGCTCTGACAGGGCCTCATCTAACCTCTCATTCATGTTGCGCTGCCTAGTCAAGATCTGAGCGTTTTGGGCGCACAGAGACTCAAATTGCTCGGCTTGCCTCCTTTCAAGCGCCGCATTCATTTGGTTTTGCATGTGGAGGGCGCGGAGGATGTCTTCAAGATTGATAGGAGGGGGTGCAGATGAGGATCCTGGAATGTCGTGGACAGGAGGAGCACTATCCAACTCTTCTTGTATATCGTCTGCGGCGACTGCAGGTTGGTCTTCATGGGCAGGTGCAGGCTCTGCGGGAACTTCAGGGTCGAACAACCAGTTTGCTCGGTTACTTGGATCGATTCGGTCCCTATTCGGCAAAATGATATTCTGATAGACAATATTCCTGATTACGGGGTGGAATCTGCCGTCTTCCCGCTCGTAGATGAGGTGTGCGGCTTTGCAGTGATCCAAGGTTAGCAAAGCCGGTGCCATAGAAGGCAAGGTTGCGAGAGCAGCACCATAATTCAGACCAATGGCAATTGAAGTAACCAGCCCTCCGAAATAAAAAGGTTTTCCACCTCTAGCACAAATAGAGTGGATGTGAGCAAGTAGGAACGGGGCGACATTTATCTTTTGCCCAGTGAATGCGCAATGTAAAAAGAAGAGCTCCTTTGAGTTGAGCTTATGGTTGCTGTCGCGGGCGAAGATCGTGTTACTAAGGATGCGATGGAAGTAGCGGATGGCCGGATTGTGAATGTGGGTGGCGTTGAGGTTGTCGTAGGATCCGGCACGAATGTTCGTTAAATTGTGCCACAAGTTGAAAGCCTCCTCACCAAAACTATCCGGTACCCGAAAATGAGCACCTTCGTCTGAACAAAATCCTAGAAGCCTCGCGATGTCGGATTGAGGAAACTCGTGCTTAACGCCAAACATGCGAAATTTTTCCACGCCTGACAGTTGGTTTGTGACACCCGGCGGAGTGAGGTAAACAAACGAACTCAAGAACTCAAGAGTAAGAGTTTCGTAGATTGGTCTTGGTTCGCGGCACAGGTTCTACAAATCCACGCTTTGTAATAATCGGCGGACACTGTCGAGTAGTCCCAAACTCCGTAGGCAGTCGATGTCAATGTACCTTGTGGGTTGGAGACCTCGACGTTGAAATTTCTGAAACTTTGCTCGTTGATTCTCCCCTGGTTCGCCGATTCTGAAATTGATGGCTTAAGCGTGTGGGTTGTTTGCCATGGTGGAGGTAGGATTTGATTTGGGAATGTGAGAATGGGAGATTGTAAGGATGGTAATTTGGTGTTGGGATTTTAGAAATTAGAAGAAAAATGGAGTGAATGGGTGGTTTTTCATGTGATGTGGTGACAATGGAGGAAGGAAGTGGGTTTATAAAGGGAAAAGTTGGAACGGTTCCTTGCAATAGCCGTTCTGATCACTGTTTGCGTGACGGTCGTCACAAGGGTGTGACGCTCGTCATGAGGTAAAAAGGCGCGTTACGGTCGTCACAAGGGTGTGACGATCGTAACGCAGGCAGCGTCATAAATAAGATGAACGTTACAGGACCGTTGGGGAGTTGATGTGATTATTATTTTCTTGGTAATTGGTTTTTGAAGAATTTATATTTTTTTTTGGTTTTTTTGAAATATTTTAATTAATTATTTTAATTAATTAGAGTTTTAAATATAAAGGTGATATAATAATTAAATTTGTGTAATACTAGTTACCAGTATATAACGAAATAGAAACATTGCGTATAAAGATAGACAGTAAATAAAACAGTAAACTGGGAATGAAAAGAAATTAAAATTAAAATAAACTTTAATTGAATAAATTCATGACAAATTGTTTCAAAGTAACTAAAAAAAATGATAATGTTGAAATAATAACTAAAAATCCCTCCCACACTGAAACTTAACAGTGTCCTCATTGTACGTAAAATTGCAAGAGAGAGAAGGAAATGAATAACAATGTGAACTCTAGCCACGGGGAGGTGGAAACAAATGCTGATGCATGTAGTCCAACTGATCAGTCACCAAGTCCATGAAGGTTATGAAGTCCACCCTGAGAGAAGTCAGCTCGCCCCGCATGTCCGTAATTGCCTCATGTAGGGAGTCCAGGGTAACAACAGGTGGAGGTGGAGTAGTCTCAGGAGCCTGGGTCGCGGTCTCAGCGGAAGTAGCCTGCTGTTCCCAAGGATCAGGGAACTCATGGTATCCTGGCGGAGTAGCAGGATCTTCATCAGCATTAGAAGTGTTTGGAACCTCATAAATGTCAACTGTAGATGGTGAGGAGGGTGGTCAAGCAGGATGGTGAAGGTCAAACAGCCAGTTATCTCGGTTGTGCACACTGGTGATTGGGTCAGGAAGCTTAAAATGGTGGACGATCTGATGATTAACTAGCAGGTCAAATTGATCTGGTCCAAGGTTTCCGATCATGCTAGTGTTGAAACAAAATGCAATGTCCATCGGCTTTATTCCATAAAGCGGAGCATAACTGAGCATAGGCCGGCGGAGTCCAATTACATTAGACAGCATGGTAACTAACCCACCCAACAAGATCGGTGCATTTGGAGTCTGGATGATCCGCTCCATATTAGCGAGCATATAAGCTGCACCGTTCACCGGACGGTTCTGGGATGCACAATACATAATAAACAGCTCATCGCGGGATACAGACGTGACATTTTGCTGTTTTCCAAAGATAGTGTGGGCTATGATCTTGTGGAAATACCTGATAGCCGGGTTATGAATGTATTCAGAGTACAGATCTGACGGCTCAGGATGGTTATTACCAGCAATGCTTCCCCAGAAATAGTCAAGATCAGATTCAGGCAAAAGGTTCTCCTGTGTCATACTGATAACATCAGGTCCAAAAGGGAACCCAAGCAGCTGGCTAAACTCCCGCAGGTTATAAGTGTAATCCATGTTAAACATTCTGAATGTGATCAACCCACGGTTGAATCCCATTCCATGATTTGGAATAAAACTCAGGGTGCTTATAAACTCAAGAGTCAGCCTTTTGTAGGTACAGAACCTTCAACGGATAGGGGCAGTGTCCCAACCAATCTGATGCAGCAAGTACATGACACTCTCACGAATGCCAAGGGCAGCCATAACATGATCATCTGCGTAGATAGTAGAACACATCTCCCGTTCACCCAGGTCTGCAAACCGTCTTCTTTGGTGTCGGCTTCGCAATTTGACATTCATGAAGTTTACACAATCCATAGCGCGAAATGTGAAAGTAAAAGAAATACCCCCCTGAAAATATTTGATAAATGTTTGAAAGAAAAGGAAATTAAGTAAGTATTTTCGGGTTAGGAAATTTCCAAAGTTAAATTAAAAAGAAAAAGAAAGATGAAAGGGAGAAATAAAAACAGAAGAAAAATAGAAAGGAGTAAGAGATGCAATCATGAAAATGCTTTAAAGATTAAGAAAAAGAAAAGAAAAATAAAAGCATGTTAAAGCAAAAAAAATAATTAAAGTAAAACATGGGTTGCCTCCCACGAAGCGCCTTTATTTTATGTCGACGGCTCGACAGTAAATACCTATTCAGTTAGGTATTTGGGGTAGGTGGCTCACTTAACTGAAGATAAGTCGAATAGTCGATATTTCCGACGTTAAAATAGTGCTTTAGGCGCTGGCCATTAACTATGAATGGTTCGATAGAACTACCTTTAATTTCTATCGCACCACTTGGGAAAACTTTGTTAATTTCGAACGGTCCGGACCATCTGGAACGTAATTTTCTTGGGAAAAGTTTCAGTCTAGAGTTGAATAGGAGTACGATGTCTCCTTCCTTAAATTCTTTCCGCGAGATATGCTTATCGTGCCATTTTTTTGTTCGTTCTTTATAGATTTTAGCATTTTCATAAGCGTCTAAACGCAATTCTTCTAGTTCATGGATATCTAACACTCGTTTCTCGCCAGCACTCTTATAATTTAAGTTAAGGGTTTTTATGGCCCAATAAGCTTTATGTTCTAATTCTACTGGCAAATGACAAGATTTTCCATAAACTAACTTGAACAGTGTTGTTCCGATAGGAGTTTTGAAAGTTGTCCGATATGCCCAAAGAGCATCGTTTAGTTTGGAGGACCAGTCTTTTCTGGATGTGGCTACGGTTTTCTCAAGTATTTTTTTGATCTCCCTATTTGACACTTCCACTTGTCCACTTGTTTGAGGATGGTATGGTGTGGCTATGCGATGTTTAACGCCATATTTGGAAAGTAGCCTTTCAAAAATTCTAGAGATAAAATGGGAGCCACCATCGCTGATCACTAGTCTTGGTACACCGAATCATGGGAAGATAATATTTTTGAATAGTTTTAGTACCACACGTGTATCGTTTGTGGGTGCGGCGATGGCTTCAATCCATTTTGATACATAGTCGACGGCTACCAAAATATATTTATTTCCAAAAGATGCGGGGAAAGGTCCCATGAAATCAATTCCCCACACATCGAAAACTTCTACTTCGAGGATTCCTTTTTGCTGCATTTCGTCACGTCTAGATATATTTCCTGTGCGTTGACATCTATCGCAGTTCATAATTGCTACGTGGACGTCTTTCCATAAGGTAGGCCAAAAGAAGCCAGCTTGAAGTATTTTTGCACAGGTTTTCGATGTACTAGCGTGTCCACCATAAGGGGCAGAATGGCAATGGGAAATGACGTCGTTTATTTCATCATTGGGAACGCAGTGACGGTAGATACCATCGGCGCCTCTTTTAAAGAGTAATGGTTCATCCCAAAAGTAGTGTTTAAGGTCATGGAAAAATTTCTTCCGCTGTTGGTACGTCAAATCAGGTGGTAAAACACCGGCAGCTAAATAGTTGACGAAGTCAGCGTACCATGGTAATGTGGTATTTGTACAAATGGATTTTACTACCGCAGTTGTGAAAGTTTCATTGTGTGGATCTAAACTGTCGGTAGGGTTTGTCTCTAGCTTGGCAATGAGGCGTTCATAAGGGAAATCTTCGTTTATGGGAACACTCTCGGTTTGGATTCCATCTAATCTCGATAAATGGTCAGCTACCACGTTTTCAGTTCCTCTTTTGTCTTTTATTTCTAGGTCAAACTCTTGTAGGAGTAAGATCCATCTGAGTAATCGCGGTTTGGCGTCCTTCTTGCTTAGTAAGTATCGGATTGCAGCATGATCCGTATAAATAACGATTTTAGTGCCTACTAAGTAGGAACGAAATTTGTCCAATGCGAATACCACAACTAAGAGTTCCTTCTCCGTAGTGGCGTAATTCATTTGTGCGGGGTCGAGTGTTCTGCTTGCATAATAGATAGCGTGAAGCTTCTTTTCTTTGCGTTGTCCTAGGACTGCGCCTAAAGCATAATCGCTCGCATCGCACATTATTTCAAATGGTAGGTTCCAATCAGGAGGTTGCATAATAGGTGTCGATATTAAGGCCTCTTTTAGTGTCTCGAATGCGTTCAAGCACTTATCGTCGAAAATAAACTCAGCCTCTTTCATTAATAGTTCGGTTAGTGGCTTGGTGATTTTAGAGAAATCTTTTATGAAATGTCGGTAAAAACCCGCGTGTCCTAGAAAACTTCTTATTTCTCTAACTGTTTTAGGTGGTTGAAGGTTTTTGATAATTTCGATCTTTGCTTTGTCGACTTCAATCCCTCTGTTTGATACAATGTGACCCAACACAATTCCTTGTCTTACCATGAAGTGACATTTTTCCCAGTTGAGCACTAGGTTGACACTGACATAGCGTTTCAATACTAATTCAAGATTTGATAAACATCCGTCGAAACTCTCTCCACAGACAGAGAAATCGTCCATGAATACTTCCATGATTCCGTCTAAAAAATCTGTGAAAATCGTCATCATGCATCGTTGGAAAGTTGCAGGTGCGTTACATAGTCCAAATGGCATTCTCCGGTATGCAAAGGTACCATAGGGACATGTGAACGTAGTTTTCTCTTGATCATCAGGATGAATGGGAATTTGAAAGAATCCTGAGTATCCATCAAGATAGCAGAAATGGGAATGTTTGGCTAAACGCTCGAGCATTTGATCAATGAATGGCAATGGGAAATGGTCTTTGCGCGTAGCTTTGTTTAATTTTCTATAATCGATACACATTCTCCATCCTGTTTGAGTGCGTTGTGCTACCGATTCGCCTTTTGTATTTGTTATAACTGTAACACCTCCTTTCTTAGGCACCACATGAACTGGACTGACCCAGTTGCTATCTGATATTGGGTATATGATGCCTGTCTCTAGTAGTTTTTGCACTTCCTTCTTAACTACTTCACTTAGGATAGGATTTATTCATCTTTGATGTTCTCTAGAAGTCTTGCATTCCTCCTCCAGCATAATGCGGTGCATACAGAGAGAAGGGCTTATTCCTTTGATATCTGAGATATTATAGCCTAATGCGGATGGATATTTCCTTAACACACTAAGAAGTTTTTCGATTTCGATCTCTCCTAATTCGGCATTGACTATAACTGGTCGTTCGAGTTCTTTATCTAAGAATTCATACCTAAGATCTTCAGATAATGTTTTAAGTTCTATACCGGGTTTCTTATTAGTTGAGTCAGGATCGGGTGTTAAGGCTAAACATTCGCTTAGGTTGGCATCTAAGTGTTCTTGTTTCCAGTCTTCGTTCTTGAGGATAATCGGCGTGATACGGTGGGAGAACTGACCATGGTTTTGCGTTTGTTTTCGCAAATGTTTCGGTTGAGCAAGAGTCGCCACCGACTTTTTATTTTATCCTAAGGAAAGGTTTAAAAAGCACAGCAAAAACCTTTGAGATTTTTCTTGGGTTCGGGGAGTAGATTATAGAAAGGGAAGGTATTAGCACCCTTTCTATCCATGGTTATCCATGGGCTCTTAGGTACTTGCTTAGATCAACTTGCCTTGGTTTTCAATTGTTTGAAATGGTGCTCGGTGTGTGGTTTTGCAAATGTTTTGAAAAAGATGCCTTGTATAGGCTACCCTTGTAACAATTCTTTACTCGAATGTTTTACAAAAGGTGTTTGTCTTTTTTGAAAAAGATGTTCCAAGGTTTTTGAAAGTTTGTTTTGAAAGTGCTTGTGAAGTGTGGTTTGAAAATAGGCAAGTGTTTTATTTTGCAAGTTGACAAGTACTTAAGAGCTATCTACCCTAAAGTTCTCAAAGATTTTTGTTATGTTTTAACCCTTTTGACAATTTTGTTCCACCATTGCATTTGGTGGACAATCTTGTATTAGGAGGTGAAAGGGACGGGCGCGGGTCATCGTTTAGACCATAATTGCAATAGTGCTAAGTATCTTTGGGCAATTTCTCTTTGAAAGGGACTTGATCATTTTAGACAACTTTTTGAAAGCGTCATCGAGGGACTATGATCATTTGAATTGTTTGTTTTACCCAAAGAAACCTAGCATGCAATATGGCCTATTTATTTGAAGGCAACAAGTGGAACACCCTAGGGGTGCAAGTGTGATATGTGTTGTCCATTTTCATGCTTGTTTATCTTGAAATTAGGTCAAGCTATTTTTGTTCGTTTTATTTGCATACAAACCCTAATTCTAGCATGGTATATTTAGAAAGCGTTTAAAGTGCGAAAAGTAAAATTCCTACACTATTACAACACAATATGGGAAGGGGGGTACAAATGTTCAAATGGGGGGATATTTAGACAAGGAAATTAAACCTAGCTATTACATCAATTTTGGGAATATTTACAAGATAATTGATTGCATAAATTAAATGGAAAATAAAATAAAGATGCAAAATGCAAAAAAGGTTTTTATATGTATGAAAAAAAGTATTATTTATGTCAAATAAATAAAATAAAAAAAGTATTATTTTTGGAGTTTTTGTATTTTAAGGGTAAAACCCTAATTTTTATTAAGTAATATATATATTATTTAATTTATACAAGTATTTATTTATTATGTACAAAAATAAAATAAAAATGAAATATATTTATAAAAAGTATTTTTTTTATGTTAAATATTAATAAAATAAAAATGTATGTATTTTGGTATTTTTGCCCTAAGTATATTAATATATATAAATATCCTTATTATTTACTAAATAAATATTATATATACAAAAATAATAATATTTAATATTTATAAAAAAAAGTATATTTTGTATAAAATATTTTCAAAAGAAAAAATGAAACAAAAATCAGAAATAAAGTATATTTGCATTATTTTTCCTATCTATTCTAAATAATATATATATATATATATATATATATATATATATATATATATATATATATATATATATATATATATATATATATATATATATATATATATATATATATATATATATATATATATATATATATATATATATATATATATATATATATATATATTTATGTACAAATGTCCATATAAACAAATAAATACTTAAAAAATATAAAAATGGTGTAAAAAATATTTTTCATGTTTTTAATATTATTAGCAAAAATAAATAAGTCAAAATGAAAAAAGAAAAGTCAAAAAATCATGAGAATAAACATAATGGGCTCAGGGGGTATGAAACCAAAAATGTGGTGTGAAAAGAAAATCAGAAGCAAGCCCAGCCCATGAAGCTTCTTCTTCAACCTCTGAACAAAAACGTTCAAAAAACGCGCGCCTGTACTTCCAATTCAAACACCTGGATTCTTTGATCTTTTGCACAAACTTCCAACATAAGAAATGTTAAGCATTGAATCACGATTCTAAATATATAAAAAACTCATCCTAACTCTCAGAAATGAGAGAGAATTTTGACATTCCCAAATTCTGACCTAAGTTTTCTGCCATATTCAAACCTTAAATTCTCACAGCTCAAGCAAAATAAATGAAAAGTAAAAGCATGTACAGATTCAGGGGCATGAGTAGAACACTTCTTATTCACAAACTTAGAGCTAATGATGCCTAGACTAAGAGTTAGAAGTTCAAGAAAATACCTGTTCAGTTGAAGTTCTATCTGGCAATGGGGGAGCTTTTAGAGCAAGATGATGATCTGTACAGCTTGCCTGAAGTGTGGTGATGCTATTCCAATGCTTACTTTGCCTTGAAACACATTGAATCGAGCTATGGACCTTCAACTGCAAAATAAGAAAGTGAAAATGGTGGAATTGGTTAGAGGAATTACAGGTCGTGTTTTAGGTTTTGGTTAGCTTGCATTGATGCTAGGGAATGTGTTTGATGAGCTTTGGGCAAGAAATCATGCAAGGGATGAGAGTTGGCACTCAAACTGCAGTGAGAACTCTGTTTGAGCAGTTTGAGGGTGGTTCTGAGTTTGTGGAGGTATTGGAGGTATTGGAGTCGTGTGCTAGTTTAGTTAGGATGATTAGAAAGTGTCTACAATATTTGCTTAAGGTTTCTAATGCTGAGATCAAAGTTATGTTGTGAAAAATGCCAAGTTTCTTAACACTTAAGCAAGCAAAGCCAAGTTGATGTTCTAGGCAAGTAGAGGCCCCCTAAACATGCTGCTAACCTTGTCTTGATTAGAGTGTTTTGCTCATAATCTTGTGCCAATTGGATTTGATCTGTACCTCTTGGATTTGCATTATGATATAAAGCTTGCTTTTGCAAAAATGGCCATTTTGCTTTTTCCATAAATGGCTTAATTCAAAATGTAATGCATAAACTCATGAAACAAAGCCTTAGCACAATGAACATGCATTAAATTATTGAGTGTTGGATGGTTTAAGGGCCTGTAATGTAGCATAAACCAAGCTGACTTGAAGATGACATAAGTTATGAACATGTACATGACCAATTCAAAAGTGAGTTTTTGCCATATTGCAAAATTCGAATCTCTCAAGTTATGAGGTTGTTTGATGAGTTCTTGGACATTTTGGAAAGCTTGGAATGTGTACTACAATCCATCTTTGAAATGCAAATTGAAATTCCAAGTGGAAGTGTATGGAAAATGACCTTGAAGTTAGGTAGAAAACCTTGCCAAAATAGGTTAAAATTTCACTAAGTTAAGAATGGTTTAGTACCCTTATTCCAAAAATTGTAACTTGAGATACAAGCCTCATTTGGGAAAACTTTGTGAATCAAAGTTGTAGATTATGCAACAAGCTACAACTTTCATGTTTTGACTTTTGCTTGAATCCAAATGAATCTTGGTGAGAAAGTGGGGCAAAGTTGGGAAAAAATTAGGGTTTTTCATAACTTAGAAAAATTCTAAGTTATGAAAAATTCTCATTTCAAACCCTAATTTGCAATTTTTGATTTCTTGGTGAACAAGTTTCATGATTTGGCATGTTTTGATGAAAAAGGAATCTTGACTCTTGATTTTGACCAAAAAGTCAAAGTTTGACTTTTCAGTATACAGTCAAAATTGATCAATTGACTGGGAAATTCAACTGTCAATCTTGTGTACTTGGGATCTTTTGAACTTGTTGAGCATTTCAAGATAATTCCATGGGGTCCTTGAGTCCATATGTGAGCTTGGTTTGCCATTGGTTGGGTCAAACAGTCAAAAATTGCCTTTGTGCAGTCAAAACCCTAAAAATGACCATTTTGCCCTTTTGGTGATCTGATCAAATTTCTTGTGGAATTGTGATCCTAACTTTATCAAATGGTTCATATGAGTTCATAATGTTGATGTGGGTCAATTTTCATGAGATTTGACTGTCAATTGGTCACAGTTGACTTTTTCCCCAATACAGTTGATTTCTAGGTCAACTGTCCAATTGATTGGGCAAAACTTGGAATCAAGACTTGAAACTTGATGTGGATAAACTTGGGAGTCCAATATGAAGCAAGAAGGTCATCTTAGGCATTTTAGGTCAAAACATCTTTGTGCAAACACAAACCCTAATTTGGGTCAATAGTGCAAGGAGAAGTCTTGAGCAGATGAAACCCTAACTGGATCTTGATCTTCAAGAGCCTTGTGATGAGAAATATTGAGAGAATGGGAGGGCAAATTTTGGGGTACAACAGTTGCCCCTGTTCAATCTTCTTGAATCCGTAGAGTTAGATTGGCAAGTTTGCCTTTCGTGACTCGAGGGTAAAAGGAGATTGGACACTAGAGTGCCCTTAAATTTGCACTCGTCAAAGTAAAGGATGCGGGAATGGGCTTAGAGATGCCATTTGGAGATGGGCTTGGAGATGCCATCTGGAGGGGTGACAGAATCTTGTCGGGGATGGGCTTAAAGATGCCATCTGGAATGAGTATCAGGAAGGTGTCCATGCTTTGAACCACATCTGAACTGGGGGTCTGAACAAGCAATAGATTGACATCCGTATCTGGAGGCATCCGTAAACTGTTTTCAGGAGTTGAGATTGAATAAGCAGTAGAGCAGCATCCGTTGTTGGGAAGCGTCCGTAAACTGTTTTCAAAAGTTGCATCTGAACAAGCTGATAGATTAACATCCGTTGTTGGGAAGAATCCATAAACTGTTTTCAGAAGTCTTGAGAAGAGTCTGAACAAGTGATAGGTTAACATTCGTTACTTGGAGAACCCGCGAACTGTTTTCAGAAATCTTGAAGTTGAATAAGCAATAGAGCAACATCCGTTATTGGGAAGCGTCCGTAAACTGTTTTCAAAGATTGTATCTGAACAAGTGATAGATTAACATCCGTTGTTGGGAAGAATCCATAAACTGTTTTCAGAAGTCTTGAGAAGAAACTGAACAAGCGATAGGTTAACATCCGTTACTTGGAGAACCCGTGAACTGTTTTCAGAAATCTTGAGTTTGGAAGAAGAACCGGTGTAGGGTTCCCTGATGATGAGCTCATGTAAAACTGCATCTGGATAAATCTGGAATAAGCATTAAAATGTTGCCATGTTTGGGTCACATCTGAACTATTCCTGGAACGAATCTCGGAAGATAATGATTTTAGTCCTTCGACTGATCTTACCTGAAAGGCAAAGAGTTGTTACATGCAATGCTATGATGCATGATACGATGTATGTTATGTAATATGAATGTAAATGAATGCGCGTGTAAGCTGGAGAGCTGTCTTACAAAGGATAGACGAATCCGAGACGGCTGAAGATGACAGTATCTTGACTGCTGCCGGGAAGAATAATTCCTGGTCAATGCTGGAGAAAAAAGGAGCTTGGGTTGTATACCAATCTTCTGGGAATTCCTGATGACTTCTACTGGGGAGTACCAATTTAGTAGACTAATACTGGGAAGGTAAGACCGAGAATCTTTAGCTTGGCGGGAAGTATCTCTGGCGACTTCACTGGGGAACTCAAGATTTGCTCTCCTAAAACTCTGTGGGGAGAAGGTTCATTAGTCTGGCTTCGCTGGGAGTACTGAAACTTAAATTCTGAGGGGAATTGAGTTCTGGAGGATTCTCTGGCTGGAGACAACAAAGATAAACTCCTCTGGGGATCGTATTGATAAGTTATTGCTGGGGAATTTTGATGAACTCCGCCGGGGATAGGAATAAATTTGACGAGTGCGATCTTCCGTGGCAGTTAGCTGAGGATAACCCAGTTATAAGCCCTTGTGAGGAATAACTTTGAATAAAACTCGGGAGAGACGTCCGTACTCTGCAGGGGATAAGCTTCAGGGTTTGCTGGGGATATGGATTCCAAATCTCTTGGGGGTTTTCTTTGAAGGGTATCAAGATATCCAACTGCACCTTTGACCTATCAGTAATCCTCTTTCTTGATTCGTAAGGAAATGATTATGTTCAAATGCATATGCCTATTTAACAAAACATTGGACGTTTCTCAAAATAAAACAAATAGTGCAAGAGAAAAGAAAAGGAAATGACACAAATTTATGGGAAAAGTATTTGTATTTAATTTCTATGCGTATATCTGTACAAAGGAGACAATCATCCTAGTAAGAGGATTTTGTCGTAAATATTGAAAGATTTATACAAAATAAAGGATGGCTATGTGAAATAATTCCATGGGATTCCATTCTGCTATAGCTTTCACAACTCTGAATATCTGTCCATTTAATGCTTCATTTGCCGATGACTGGATTGATCAGAAGCCTGGAACCGGTTGATGAAGAGATTGTCTTTGAAGTGATCCGACGAGACATAGTCATACGCTTTAATTCCCTAACTTTTGCCTGAATCGCCCTTTCGGGTTTTCGATCCACCGGGAAACCCCTTTTTGCCCAAGCCGCCCTTTCGGGTTTTCAACTTGCCGGGTGTACAGATTTTTTTGTTTTTATCCCTAATTTTTGCCTGAACCGCCCTTTCGGGTTTTCGATCCACCGGGATGCCCATTTTTGCCCAAGCCGCCCTTTCGGGTTTTCGACTTGTCGGGTTATTTTTATGCGTAGTACCTTTTGACTATGTCTGCGTTCGCAGGGTGCGGCAAATCGTCGCCGTCCATGGTGGTCAGAATCATTGCACCACCAGAAAATATGCTCTTGATCACAAATGGTCCCTCATATGTAGGAGTCCATTTGCCCCCGGGATCGCTTTGCGGCAAGATAATCCGCTTGATTACGAGATCTCCGACTTAATACACTTGACGTCTGACTTTCTTATTGAAGGCCTTGATCATTCGCTTTTGATATGCCTTACCATGGCATATAGCAGCGAGTCGCTTTCCGTCGATCAGATTGAGTTTATCAAGTCAGGTCTGCATCCAATCATCTTCATTCAAACCTGCATCATTCATAATCCTTAGAGAAGGAATCTAGACTTCCATAGGCAAAACAGCTTCCATGCCATATACCAAAGAAAATGGGGTTGCCCCAGTTGAAGTACGTGCCGTCGTACGGTATCCATGCAGAGCAAACAGTAACATCTCACCCAGTCTTTGTAAGTGACTGTCATTTTCTGAATGATCTTCTTAATGTTTTTGTTCGCCGCTTCAACAGCACCGTTCATCTTCGGCCGATAGGGAGATGAATTGTGATGATAAATCTTGAACTGTTCGCACAATGCAGTGATCATCGTGTTATTCAGATTCGTACCGTTGTCTGTGATGATCCTGTCTGGAACACCATACCGATATATGAGATTTTGCTTAATAAAGAGGGCAACCACATCTTTAGTAACAGAGGCGAAGGAAGCTGCTTCGACCCATTTGGTGAAATAGTCAATGGCAACCAGGATGAAGTGATGTCCGTTGGAAGCTGTGGGCTTGATCTCTCCAATCATATCAATGCCCCACATTGCAAAGGGCCAAGGAGCAGTCAGGACGTTGAGAGGAACCGGAGGGATATGAACTCTGTCAGCATAGACTTGACATTTGTGGCAAGTACGGGAATGTTGATGGCAGTCAGCTTCCATGGTAGACCAGTAATAGCCTGCCCTTAGGATCTTCTTAGCCATTGTATGCCCGCTCAAGTGAGTGCCAAATGTGCCGTTGTGTATATCGGTCATGATCAAATCTGCTTCAGCTTTGTCTACGCATCAGAGTAATACACAATCATGGCTTCGTTTGTAAAGGATGTCGTTGCTCAGGAAGAACTTAGCAGCAAATTTCCTTAAGAACTTCTTGTCATTTACGGAAGCTCCTTCGGGATAATCTCTAGTCTCGAGATACCTTTTAATTTCATGTAACCAAGGTTGTTCCACTACTTCTTCGGTATTAATCTCGTGGAAATGCGCAGGTTCATCCATTCGCTCGATGGTGATTTGGGGAGCCTCGTTATCCCAGTTGAGTTTAAACATGGAGGACATTGTGGCTAGAGCATCTGTTAGCTGATTCTCTTCTCGCGGGAAATGCTCGAAGGTAATTTGCTCGAAATGAGGCAACAATGTCAGGACATGTTCTTTGTATGGGATAAGATTAGGATGCTTGGTATCCCACTCTCCTTTGATTTGACTGATGACCAAAGCCGAGTCCCCAAATACGATCAAAGATTTGATCCCCAAGTCTATAGCAGCCTTGAGACCAAAGATGCAAGCCTCATACTCAGCCATGTTGTTTGTGCAGCTGAAGCAAAGTCGGGCCGTGAAAGGTGTGTGACAGCCTTCCGGAGAAATGAGTACTGCGCCAATACTGTTTCCAAGTGCATTTGAAGCACCATCAAAGGACAGGGTCCATCGGGATCCCTTTTCGGGTCCGTCATACGGTCCGTTACTTTCAATGTTGTCCAAATTCATGATGTCCTCGTCCGGGAAGTCAAATCTCATGGGTTGATAATCTTCGATAGCCTGATGAGCCAGATGGTCAGCTAGTACACTCCCTTTTATAGCTTTTTGGGTGGTGTACTGAATGTCATAATCAGTTAGGATCATTTGCCATCTAGCTATCCTTCCAGATAAAGCGGGCTTTTCGAAAATATACTTGATAGGGTCCATTTTGGAAATCAACAAGGTAGTATGAGTCGACATATACTGTCTTAGTCGGCGAGCAGCCCATACCAAAGCACAGCAAGTTTTCTCGAGCAGTGAGTAGCGAGTCTCACAGTCGGTAAACTTTTTTGCTAAGGTAATAAATAGCATGCTCTTTTCGACCAGACTCGTCATGCTGGCCCAAAACACACCCCATTGAGTTATCCAAGACGGTAAGATACATGATCAATGGTCTCCCTTCGACAGGTGGCATCAGAATAGGAGGTTCTAGCAAATACTCCTTGATCTTATCAAAAGCAGCTTGGCAATCGTCCTTCCATTCGACTACCTGATCTTTCTTCAAGAGTTTGAAAATTGGCTCACAGGTAGAAGTCAGATGCGAGATGAATCTGGCAATATAGTTCAAGCGCCCCAAGAATCCTCTAACCTCCTTTTCAGTACGGGGAGCAGGCATCTCTTGTATTGCTTTTACTTTTGTCGGATCGACTTCAATGCCTTTGTTGCTTACAATGAATCCCAGGAGTTTACCAGACCTAACTCCAAAAGTGCATTTACTGGGATTCAGCCTGAGCTTGTATTCTTTTAACCTGGCAAACAGCTTCTCCAGATGTTCAAGGTGCTCTTCCTCTGTTTGTGACTGAGCTATCATATCGTCTACGTAAACTTCAATCTTATTATGTATCATATCATGAAATAAAGCTACCATGGCACGTTGATAAGTTGCTCCCGCGTTCTTCAGCCCGAACGACATCACCTTGTAACAGAAAGTGCCCCATTGTGTGACAAAAGTTGTTTTCTCCATATCTTCGGGGGCCATTTTGATTTGATTGTAGCCCGAGAATCCATCCATGAAGGAAAACACTTTATGCTGAGCTGTATTGTCGATTAAAATGTCAATGTGTGGGAGTGGAAAATCATCTTTGGGGGTGGCCCTATTCAAATCCCGGTAGTCCACACACATCCTGACTTTGCCATCTTTCTTAGGTACTGGCACGATGTTAGCGACCCATTTAGGATAGGATGTAACAGCCAGAAAGCCAGCGTCGAATTGCTTCATTACTTCTGCCTTGATCTTTTCAGACATGTCAGGCCTCATTCGGCGAACTTTTTGCTTGATCGGTGGACAATCCTCTCTTGTGGGGAGACGGTGAACCACGATGTCTGTGTCTAAACCTGACATGTCTTCACAAGACCAAGCGAAGATTTCAAAATACTCATTCAACAACTGTATCAGGCGTTCCTTGACACTTGGTTCCAGATTGGCACCCACTTGTACCTCCTTCCGGTCTTCCTCGGTTCCCAAATTGACAATTTCCAATGACTCTTCGTGAGGTAAGATGGCTCTTTCCTCTTGTTGTAGAAGTCTGGCTAGTTCCTCTGGTACTTCACAACCTTCGTCATCTTCATACTCGACTTGATTGACCAGATCTTTAGAGTTATTGAAAGATACAGCAGAATAGTCACCCATGGAATCCGGAGTGGATGGGTACCTGCATTGGTGAGTGTGGGTGTGTGTAAGGGATAGCCATCGTTAAACAAAAAATGCAAAAGGAAAGAAAATGAACACAAGCAATTTATCAAATGAAAAACGTCCAATGAATCATTAAACATGGCATATGGATATGAAAAATAATCAAAACCCTTACAAATGAACCTACATGCCCCGGGCAAGGCATGAGGTGAAAAGATAGTGTACAGATCGTTTGAAAGTAAATATTACAGACCAAATAGGAAATGTTTAACAGATAAATTACTGATGAATAAAAGTGATGGGGACAAAGTCTTTTGCCTCCCAGTTGCTCAATCCTCCTTTGACAGTTGGATAAATCCACTCTTCGATGTTGCTCTCTTTGTCTTCGTCTTCCAAAGCGTTGACTCCGTAGGGGAAATTTTGACTGGCGCTCTTTCAATCTTCGAACGGCGCATAGCCTTCTGGCCTGCAGTAGTGAACCCTAATACAAATTTGTCTGTCTTATGTGGAATGTCAGGTAACTGCCCCCATGCTGAATTCTTCCCTTCCTTTATTGCGGCCCTTGCGTCCTCTAGAGATGCCATCCTGGCCATTTGCCTCGGTGTCTCAGCTGCCAACTTTGCTACTGTTATTTCAGGAAGGACTTCTTCGAAATTCTGAAAAGGAGTTTCAATGAATTCCCCTTCAACCTCCACATATCGGAAAGAATTCAAATGGCTAATCATGTACTCTTCTTCACCATGGACAATAATGATCTTTCCCTTGACGGGATACTTCAACATCTGATGTAAGGAGGAGGTGACTGCCCTGGCATGGTGTATCCAAGGCCTACCCAGCAAGCAAGAGTATGACGGACGGATGTCCATCACATAGAAAGTAGATTTAAATACCTCGGTGCCTATCTTGATGGGAATTTCAACCTCTCCATGGACCATTCTCTTCGAACCATCGAAAGCTCTGACAACAATATCACTCGGCTTCAATTCTAGCCCTTCACAATCTAGTCGGTCCAAGGCCTTCTTAGGCAAAACATTCAGCGACGAACCAGTATCAACCAAGACATGTGCGAGAGTAGTTCCTCGACACTCGACTGAAATGTGCAAAGCATCATTGTGGTTTCTACCTTTAGGAGTTAAGTCGGCATTAGAGAACCCCAATCCATTGTCCGCAGTCAGGCTAGCCACGTAATTCTGAAACTGATCTGCAGAGGTTTCCTGGGTCACATGGGCTGCCTTCAGGAATTTTATCAGAGCTTTAGCGTGCGCTTCCGAGCAAAGTAGCAGTGCCAGCATGGAGATCTTTGAGGGGGTTTGCCCCAGCTGTTCTACCACATCGTAATCACTCCTTTTGATTATCCTCAAGATCTCATCCATTTCCTTCTTGGAGGTTTCCGGGATGACCAAGGGCTGAGCCCTCGTCCTGACGAGCTCATCTTGGATTCCCTTACCTTTATCAGCAGCGGTAGGAGAGACAGCACTAGGAACAACAACATCCTCAATCAAAGGGGTTTTAGCAGAGAGTTTTATTGGTGCAGGGATGACCTTGTTAGCTGACGAGGGTCCAAAGATTTCTCTTGGAGGGGCAATCTCTGGAGAAAATATTCTCCCGCTCCTGGTGATTTTACTAGTGCCCGCAATGTTACTAATGCTGGCTTCTTCATCATCCGAACTTTCTTCAATTATTTCGATTTGTTTGATACCATGGTAGTAAACGTCACCGCCATAGTTCCATGGTATGGACTTCTCAGAAATATAGGGGACAGGCCCTGGCATTGTTATCTTCAAAGGAACAGATTTCATAGCTGGCGTAATCTTAACAGGCTTTTTGACGGCCTTGGAAAGATTGGCGTGAATGGTTATGATTGAGACATCTTCAGTATGAACTGGAACAGCAGAAACTTTTTCAAACAAAATTTGTCGACTATCCATAAGGCCCTGGATGCCTTTCTTCAGTAACGGACAATCAAACGGCAGAGAGTAACAACAATAGTAGTCTTCCTTACATCCCGGGAAGATCCCGGCCCTTAACAGATTCAACTTAATAGTTAGCAATGGAGTAGTCAGATCATTGACATCAGCAACATACAAATCTTCTTCAATAGCATTGACATTTCGGCCGTGCTTTGGCATGGGTGCAGATATCATATTAGGCTTCTCCGGAGCGTCAAACTCCACCTCCTTCGCCTCTATCAGGTCTTGGATTTTATGCTTGAGGGCCCAACAATCATTGGTGTCGTGTCTAACACTGTCTGAATGGTAGGCACATTTAGCATTAGCATGATAATGCGGAGAGGACGTATTCACATTCTTTGGTGCCTCCTTGATGGTGGCGAGATTCAACTTTAACAGATGGGGAAGCACTTGCGCTGGAGTCATATTAATACGGGTGAACTGCCGTTGTGGCCGTTCCACTCGTTGTTGATTTGGTCTGGACTGGTTGTAGCGAGGCTGCTCATTTGGAGTATTTTGAATCATTACGGCCCCCACAGTTGGCCGGCGTTCAGTCTTCCCTGCTCTTCTCTGAGAATACACCACAGCTGTCTCCTTCTTAAAAGGCTTCTTCTCAACACTTGCAGCAACAACCTTTTGAATCTTTCCTGACTTGATGCCAGCTTATATTCTTTCGCCTGTTAAGATCAAATCGGTAAACCCCGCGGAAGAGTTACCAATTAGATGATTGAAAAATGGCCCAGATAGGGTCCCTAGAAACATATCAACGAGTTCACGGTCGGTTAAAGGAGGCTGCACCCTGCCAGCCAAATCCCTCCATTTTTGTGCATATTCTTTGAATCCCTCGCCTGTTCCTAATGACATACCCTGAAGTTGGGTACGAGTAGGAGCAAGGTCAGAATTATACTGATATTGTTTGTAAAAAGCGGTGGCCAAATCTTCCCAATTTCGGACGCTGGTTCCCTCTAGCTGATAAAACCACTCCAACTGAGCTCCAGAAAGGCTGTCTTGAAAGAAATGAATCCAAAGGTTTTTATCTGCCGTATAGGGTTGGATCTTTCTTACGTAGGACCTGAGATGCATTTTGGGACAGGACAGCCCATCATACCTCACAAACACTGGCACTTTGAATTTTGGGGGAATCACAATCCCGGCAACCAAACCCAAGTCTTCAAAATCCAAACCCGGTAATCTTTGTAGCTCCATGGCGGCCAACCTGTCTTCTAAACCTTTGTATTTATCATCAGCTGGAGGGTATTGCTGATCAGAATAATCTTCATCCTCTTCGACCTCTTCTTCTTCCGCATCAGACTCGGAAGGTACCGCAGCCCCACCTCCTTTGCTGGTTCCTTCATCAGGAATAGGAGGAAATTCAAGCACTCTCCGAGCTTCTCCGTCAAATCTTCTCCCCAAATTAGCCACCCCGAGTCTCTTTTTCTTCTTTTTCACTGGGTCTTTGTTCCCCAACTGAGTCTTGATATCTTCCTGACCCTTAGCCAAGGTCATCAGGAGTTGCTGGAACTGTGCATTTTGAGCTTGCAGGTCTTTGACTGTTTGCTCGAGATCCATCCTACTGAAATAAACAGCAGACAGATAAGGAAACCTGGCGTGAGACCTGCTTATGCACATGATGAATGGTATGCTTATGTATGCAATGCATTCAAGGATTTAGTACATTCAAAATTGTTTCAGACAAAGAAGAACGCACGTCATATTAATAAGAAGAAATTTGTTAGTACATAAATGCCCCATGGGCCAAATATTAGAAAATAACTTCTCAAGGCAAAAAGACATTGTGCATCCTCTTTGGTGCGATGTAGGTGTTGAGGGCATCTTGCTCATGGAGTCGGCGGGTAAGCTCTAGAACCTTCTTCTCACTGGCGTAGAAGCTAGCTTCAAAAGTATTCTGTTCCTCATTGAGCTGAATCCAACTTTTCTGCATTTCCTCCCACGATGTAGGCATGTCTGGATGTAGGATGGTGTAGGGAACCTCTCCTTCCTTAACAGGCTCTTTAATCACAGGGAGAACATGCGGATAAGGCATCATCAGACTTTGGGCTCGGGCTCGTACCCACTTGAGATAAGGCTCAAGAGGGACGGAGTTCTTGTGTCCCAGAGTCTTGCTATCAACCTTGTTGGGTCTTCCCCAAGCTCTGATGAATCTTTGGCGAAGTCCTTGCGCATCCTTGTCGAAGTCAAAAACTAGGTCAGGAATCAACATATCATGAGGGACATCCCTCCGTGCATATCCAAATTGCCTCAAAGCTAGGCAAGGGCTATAGGTGATACCTCCTCTGATTCCAAGTAAAGGAACATTAGGAAACTCTCCACAACGATCGACTATGATGACATTTTCTCTGGACCGAGAACACCAATGTACATCAGAGTGAGTAAGAGTCATCAACCGTTGGGACCACCTTGAGCCTTGGTCATTCTTCAAGACAGATTGTGGAAGGTGCGAAATAAACCACCGTGCAAGGAGAGGAGTACAACACATGAGAACACCCCTCTTTCTCATTGTTCGTGTGTAAAATGAGTGAAGAATGTCCCCAAGCAATGTTGGTATTGGATTTCTGGACAAGAAGATTTTGACGGCGTTGACATCTACCAATTGGTCAGGATTTGGGAACAAGACCAACCCATAGATAAGGAGTGCCACAATTTCTTCAAAGGCTTGTAGGTCCAATGAGTTCCAACACTCTTGTGCCTTCTCAAACAAGAATTTTGCTAAGAATCCCTTGACGCCGCTTCTGGTTTCCCAATGCCCCTTGATGTCAGATGGTTGTAGATGTAATGCTCGAGCAACATCTTCCAGCTTTGGTTCCTTTTCCGTACCGT
The DNA here is from genome assembly GCA_948472305.1 of Vicia faba. NCBI lineage: Eukaryota > Viridiplantae > Streptophyta > Magnoliopsida > Fabales > Fabaceae > Vicia > Vicia faba. The sequence continues at coordinate 707,892,057 of OX451740.1, forward strand.
TGAAGGGTAGTTGATTAAGGATAGGAATTCTCAGGAGTTGAGAAAACTCCTCCAAAGTGGGCACCAACTGGTAATCAGGGAAAGTGAAACAGTGGTGAAGAGGGTCAAAGAACTGAAATAGCACTTTCATCATGTCTTCTTCAATGTTGGTGTTGACTAAGCTGAGCAGTCTACCATGTCTTTCACTGAAGGATGAATTTTCCGGAATTCTTGAGGTGAGCTCCTTGAGTTGAGGAGAGATTCTCACAAGGTTGACTTGAATGGTGTTTCTGCGAGGAATTTCCATGACCTACAAAACAGGAACAAAGATGAAGATCCAAACCCTTGAAATGGTTAGCGAATGCATATGATGCTTTATGATGTTTATGATGTATGCACAAAACATATGTACAAGCAAATCACACCAAACCCTAGTTTCAGGCTTGCATGGGGTTTCATAGGTAAGTACCCTCTTGAGTGTAGTTGGCTTAAAAACCTGTCCTATAAATAGTAACCGGGTTCTAAGAAGCTCAATATCATTGGATTGTTTTCAATGTTCATTGTTTTGGTTTAGCCACTTAACTAGCGACCAAAATATTCCAAGAAAACAACCCTCAATGAGTGTAGTATCGAGTATCTACCAACTTCGGACTGCACCAAAGCCGGTCATCTCACTACCCCTAATAAAAGGCCAAGATGGTCAAGTAAGGTTCTAGGTCATTAGTGCTTAGTGACATCACTCAGCGGCCCCGTACTCTCCTTGATTGAACTCAAGGGTTACTGGTACTCACAAATATGTCGCACTAATATAGTTATTGCTTCGACCGTGTCGGTATACCCCGCACAGTTTCCACAATGTATTGCTATCTATGAATGTTTCCCAAAATCCGGGTGTAGGATTGCAAACCCAAACAATAGAGCTAAGATGTAAAGCAATCAATTCAAACAATTAGTCATGCAAGAGGGTGATCTAAGCCCTAAGGTTACTCCACTTTTAAAATCGATCCCCAGCAGAGTCGCCAGTTCTGTGATACGGTGGGAGAACTGACCATGGTTTTGCGTTTGTTTTCGCAAATGTTTCGGTTGAGCAAGAGTCGCCACCGACTTTTTATTTTATCCTAAGGAAAGGTTTAAAAAGCACAACAAAAACCTTTGAGATTTTTCTTGGGTTCGGGGAGTAGATTATAGAAAGGGAAGGTATTAGCACCCTTTCTATCCATGGTTATCCATGGGCTCTTAGGTACTTGCTTAGATCAACTTGCCTTGGTTTTCAATTGTTTGAAATGGTGCTCGGTGTGTAGTTTTGAAAATGTTTTGAAAAAGATGCCTTGTATAGGCTACCCTTGTAACAATTCTTTACTCGAATGTTTTACAAAAGGTGTTTGTCTTTTTTGAAAAAGATGTTCCAAGGTTTTTGAAAGTTTGTTTTGAAAGTGCTTGTGAAGTGTGGTTTGAAAATAGGCAAGTGTTTTATTTTGCAAGTTGACAAGTACTTAAGAGCTATCTACCCTAAAGTTCTCAAAGATTTTTGTTATGTTTTAACCCTTTTGACAATTTTGTTCCACCATTGCATTTGGTGGACAATCTTGTATTAGGAGGTGAAAGGGACGGGCGCGGGTCATCGTTTAGACCATAATTGCAATAGTGCTAAGTATCTTTGGGCAATTTCTCTTTGAAAGGGACTTGATCATTTTAGGCAACTTTTTGAAAGCGTCATCGAGGGACTATGATCATTTGAATTGTTTGTTTTACCCAAAGAAACCTAGCATGCAATATGGCCTATTTATTTGAAGGCAACAAGTGGAATACCCTAGGGGTGCAAGTGTGATATGTGTTGTCCATTTTCATGCTTGTTTATCTTGAAATTAGGTCAAGCTATTTTTGTTCGTTTTATTTGCATACAAACCCTAATTCTAGCATGGTATATTTAGAAAGCGTTTAAAGTGCAAAAAGTAAAATTCTTACACTATTACAACACAATATGGGAAGGGGGATACAAATGTTCAAATGGGGGGATATTTAGACAAGGAAATTAAACCTAGCTATTACATCAATTTTGGGAATATTTACAAGATAATTGATTGCATAAATTAAATGGAAAATAAAATAAAGATGCAAAATGCAAAAAAGGTTTTTATATGTATGAAAAAAAGTATTATTTATGTCAAATAAATAAAATAAAAAAAGTATTATTTTTGGAGTTTTTGTATTTTAAGGGTAAAACCCTAATTTTTATTAAGTAATATATATATTATTTAATTTATACAAGTATTTATTTATTATGTACAAAAATAAAATAAAAATGAAATATATTTATAAAAAGTATTTTTTTTTATGTTAAATATTAATAAAATAAAAATGTATGTATTTTGGTATTTTTGCCCTAAGTATATTAATATATATAAATATCCTTATTATTTACTAAATAAATATTACATATATAAAAATAATAATATTTAATATTTATAAAAAAAAGTATATTTTGTATAAAATATTTTCAAAAGAAAAAATGAAACAAAAATCAGAAATAAAGTATATTTGCATTATTTTTCCTATCTATTCTAAATAATATATATATATATATATATATATATATATATATATATATATATATATATATATATATATATATATATATATATATATATATATATATATATATATATATATATATATATATATATATATATATATATATATATATATATATTTATATTTATGTACAAATGTCCATATAAATAAATAAATACTTAAAAAATATAAAAATGGTGTAAAAAATATTTTTCATGTTTTTAATATTATTAGCAAAAATAAATAAGTCAAAATGAAAAAAGAAAAGTCAAAAAATCATGAGAATAAACATAATGGGCTCAGGGGGTATGAAACCAAAAATGTGGTGTGAAAAGAAAATCAGAAGCAAGCCCAGCCCATGAAGCTTCTTCTTCAACCTCTGAACAAAAACGTTCAAAAAACGCGCGCCTGTACTTCCAATTCAAACACCTGGATTCTTTGATCTTTTGCACAAACTTCCAACATAAGAAATGTTAAGCATTGAATCACGATTCTAAATATATAAAAAACTCATCCTAACTCTCAGAAATGAGAGAGAATTTTGACATTCCCAAATCCTGACCTAAGTTTTCTGCCATATTCAAACCTTAAATTCTCACAGCTCAAGCAAAATAAATGAAAAGTAAAAGCATGTACAGATTCAGGGGCATGAGTAGAACACTTCTTATTCACAAACTTAGAGCTAATGATACCTAGACTAAGAGTTAGAAGTTCAAGAAAATACCTGTTCAGTTGAAGTTCTATCTGGAAATGGGGGAGCTTTCAGAGCAAGATGATGATCTGTACAGCTTGCCTGAAGTGTGGTGATGCTATTCCAATGCTTACTTTGCCTTGAGACACCTTGAATCGAGCTATGGACCTTCAACTGCAAAATAAGAAAGTGAAAATGGTGGAATTGGTTAGAGGAATTACAGGTCGTGTTTTAGGTTTTGGTTAGCTTGCATTGATGCTAGGGAATGTGTTTGATGAGCTTTGGGCAAGAAATCATGCAAGGGATGAGAGTTGGCACTCAAACTGCAGTGAGAACTCTGTTTGAGCAGTTTGATGGTGGTTCTGAGTTTGTGGAGGTATTATAGGTATTGGAGTCGTGTGCTAGCTTAGTTAGGATGATTAGAAAGTGTCTACAATATTTTCTTAAGGTTTCTAATGCTGAGATCAAAGTTATGTTGTGAAAAATGCCAAGTTTCTTAACACTTAAGCAAGCAAAGCCAAGTTGATGTTCTCGGCAAGTAGAGGCCCCCTAAACATGCTGCTAACCTTGTCTTGATCAGAGTGTTTTGCTCATAATCTTGTGCCAATTGGATTTGATCTGTACCTCTTGGATTTGCATTATGACATAAAGCTTGCTTTTGCAAAAATGGCCATTTTGCTTTTTCCATAAATGGCTTAATTCAAAATGTAATGCATAAACTCATGAAACAAAGTCTTAGAACAATGAACATGCATTAAATTATTGAGTGTTGGATGGTTTAAGGGCCTGTAGTGTAGCATAAACCAAGCTGACTTGAAGATGGCATAAGTTATGAACATGTACATGACCAATTCAAAAGTGAGTTTTTGCCATATTGCAAAATTCGAATCTCTCAAGTTATGAGGTTGTTTGATGAGTTCTTGGACATTTTGGAAAGCTTGGAATGTGTACTATAATCCATATTTGAAATGCAAATTGAAATTCCAAGTGGAAGTGTATGGAAAATGACCTTGAAGTTAGGTAGAAAACCTTGCCAAAATAGGTTAAAATTTCACTAAGTTAAGAATGGTTTAGTACCCTTATTCCAAAAATTGTAACTTGAGATACAAGCCTCATTTGGGAAAACTTTGTGAATCAAAGTTGTAGATTATGCAACAAGCTACAACTTTCATGTTTTGACTTTTTCTTGAATCCAAATGAATCTTGGTGAGAAAGTGGGGCAAAGTTGGGAAAAAATTAGGGTTTTTCATAACTTAGAAAAATTCTAAGTTATGAAAAATTCTCATTTCAAACCCTAATTTTCAATTTTTGATTTCTTGGTGAACAAGTTTCATGATTTGGCATGTTTTGATGAAAAAGGAATCTTGACTCTTGATTTTGACCAAAAAGTCAAAGTTTGACTTTTCAGTATACAGTCAAAATTGATCAATTGACTGGGAAATTCAACTGTCAATCTTGTGTACTTGGGATCTTTTGAACTTGTTGAGCATGTCAAGATAATTACATGGGGTCCTTGAGTCCATATGTGAGCTTGGTTTGCCATTGGTTGGGTCAAACAGTCAAAAATTGCCTTTGTGCAGTCAAAACCCTAAAAATGACCATTTTGCCCTTTTGGTGATCTGATCAAATTTTTTGTGGAATTGTGATCCAAACTTGATCAAATGGTTCATATGAGTTCATAATGTTGATGTGGGTCAATTTTCATGAGATTTGACTGTCAATTGGTCACAGTTGACTTTTTCCCCAATACAGCTGATTTCTAGGTCAACTGTCCAATTGACTGGGCAAAACTTGGAATCAAGACTTGAAACTTGATGTGGATAAACTTGGGAGTCCAATATGAAGCAAGAAGGTCATCTTAGGCATTTTAGGTCAAAACATCTTTGTGCAAACACAAACCCTAATTTGGGTCAACAGTGCAAGGAGAAGTCTTGAGCAGATGAAACCCTAACTGGATCTTGATCTTCAATAGCCTTGTGATGAGAAATATTGAGAGAATGGGAGGGCAAATTTTGGGGTACAACAGTCGGTGTCTAAATTTTCAGCATCTCAGAGTAGGTGTCCTCTTGGCATTCAAGTTCTTTGACACATTCATCAATGATATCTAGGAGACAACATGAGTCATCTATAGCAGGGGCTTTAAAGAATTGGGAAAGAATGAATTCTACTTTTTCTTCTCCTACCTCGAAGGTAAGTTTTCCTTTCTTGACGTCAATGATGGCTCCTGCAGTAGCTAAAAATGGTCTTCCTAGTATGATGGGAATGTTTGAATCTTCCTTGATGTCCATTATTATAAAGTCAGTCGGTATGTAAAATTGTCCTATTCAGACAAGAATGTTCTCTAGCATACCAACAGGAAATTTGACTGATCTGTCTGCTAGTTGTAGGGAGATCTTGGTAGGTCTCATGTCGCCTAATTTGAGCTTCTCGCAAATAGATAAAGGCATTAGACTGACACTGGCTCCTAAATCGCATAGAGCTTTGTCTATGACAGATTTTCCAATTACACATGGTATGGAGAAACTACCAGGATCTTTTAGCTTGGGAGACATGTTATTTTGAATTATGGCGCTACATTCGGCAGTTAGCATGACGGTTTTGTTTTCAACGATTTTTTTCTTATTAGCCAATATTTCTTTTAGGAATTTAGCATATGACGGCATTTGGGTTATAGATTCTGTAAATGGAATAATGACGTTTAGTTGTTTCAGAAGTTCTACAAATTTCTTGAATTGTCCCTCGTTCTTGGATTTTGCAAGTCTTTGAGGGTATGGAATTGGTGGTTTGTATGGTGGTGGAGGCACATAGGGTTTTTCTGAGGCCTCTCTGTTCTCATTCGCGTCTTCCTCTACATTTTCAGATTGATCTTTCGACTTCTCTATTTCTTTTTCGGGCTTTTGATACATGGTCGGGTTTTGGAGTCTAGGATCTACCGGTCCATCAAGGGCTGTCCCACTTCGTAATGTAATATCATTTGCATGTCCTTTAGGATTGGGCTGTGTCTGTCCAGGAAATGTACCAGCAGGTGCGGTAGAACTAGCTTGGTGTTGTGCTACTTGGGAGATTTGGGTTTCTAACATTTTGTTGTGAGTAGCTAGGGCATCTACCTTGTTTGCTAATAGCTTCAATTGTTCACCGGTGTGAACATTTTGATTGAGGAATTCTTTGTTTTGTTGGACTTGATTAGCGATAAAATTTTCCATTAGGATTTCAAGGTTAGATTTCTTAGGAATGTTAGGAACATTACCAGCGGGTTTTTGATAACCTGGAGGTACAACAGGTGCTTGGGCAGGTGCATATAAAGCGTTATTGCTCTTGTACGAGAAGTTAGGATGGTTCTTCCAACCAGGATTATAGGTATTGGCATAAGGATTTCCTTGAGCGTAATTTACCTGATCAGTTGATATTCCTGCTAAGATTTGACATTCGGTTCCAACATGACCAGGTACTCCACAAACTTCGCAGCTTGGGGTAACTGCAGCTACGGTAGCTGCAGGAGGTAAGGTCAAGCTTTCTATTTTTTGGGTAAGAGCATCTACCTTAGCATTAACTTTATCTAGGCTACTAATCTCGTACATCCCGCCTTTGGCTTGAGTCTTCTCCACAAATGTTCTTTCTCCTCCCCACTGATAGTGGTTTTGAGCCATATTTTCAATGAGTTTGTTAGCTTCGTCATAAGGCTTATCCATCAGTGTACCACCCGCGGCGGCATCTATAGATAGTCTTGTGTTGTACAAGAGTCCATTATAAAATGTGTGGATTATCAGCCATTTTCTAGTCCGTGATGTAGGCACATTCGCATCATATCTTTGTAGCGTTCCCATGCATCGAATAGCGATTCAGTATCCTTCTGCCTAAATCCGTTGATTTGGGCTCTTAGTGCAGCGGTCTTGCTTGGGGGAAAGTATCGTGCTAAGAATACGATCTTCAGTCCTTCCCACATAGTGACGGAATTTGATGGCAAGGATTGCAACCAAGCCCAAGCTCTATCTCTTAGTGAGAAAGGGAAAAGACGTAATCTTATCGCATCTTTACTAACACCATTTGCTATAACTGTGTCGGCAAATTGAACAAATTTTGTAAGATGTTCATTCGGATCCTCAGAAGGATCTCCAGAGAATTGGCGTTGTTGGATAGCTGAAATCAATGACGGCTTTAACTCGAAATCGTTTTGGTTTATTGCTGGAGCAGCAATGCTGTTATGGGGCTCTTGTTGTGATGGAGCTGCGTACTCCTTCAGTGGACGGGTCCTTTGTTCTTCGGCCATGTCTAATTCTGGATTGGTATCGGTTTCAAAGGAAGAATTGAATCAGTTTCAGAATCAATCTTGATTTCTGGTTTGGGTAAAGGAATAACGTGATTTAAACAGTAATCCCTGACTGCACGTCTTACGGAAAGAATGCGTTCAGGTTCGTCCGTTGATTTGTCAAGTGGTTCGCCTTGTGAGCAAGTCCTTGGCATACAAATCGACAAAGGGTGTCTGTTGCTTAGTCTAAACGCGCAACAGAAGAATCGTAATTAATTGACTACCAGTCCCCGACAACAGCGCCAAAAACTTGATCGGGACTTTATAAGTCTGTCGGGATACTAACTACAAGTATACAGTTCAATCGTTCTAGTTTTAAAAGATTATCGAACCCACAGAGACTGAGGATCAATCACATACGATCTAATGCTACAGTTTGTCTAACTAAGCGATGAATATTCGGTTTTTGGGGGAAACAGTTTAATTAAAAGTAATAGTACTAATTATACCGGTATGTGATAATCAGACTTAGGGAATTCGGTGAATCGCTTGGCCTATAAAGTATTTAGGTAAAAGCTAATTGTTTAAAACCTGAGACATACACTCTCGTGTTTATGAAATAAGTCATGCTACTAAACCTAGTGGATGCACTTTAAATTTAATAACACTTTTTGAAAACAATTTGAATTTAATTAATTTATTAAAACACTCTCGTGTATTTAAAAATCAATGCTTCGTTACCACTATCTGGGTTGAACCCCAGCTCTCGCATGCAGGTTCTTGCCTTAATTAATTTCCCACTCTCGTGGCAAAATCGTGTTAATTAACCTCTCACTCTCGTGACAAGGATAGTTAAATTAATCTTGGAAATTGGAAACCAGAAATTGTTTTATAAATATTTTTGGCCAAGGTATCATTGAATTCTTTCAGTTCTTACGGTCACATACCGGTATTAATAATTTAGCCGGACATAATTAACTTAACAGCAATACAGTTCAAAATATAATTCATGGCAATAATTGGCATATTATAAAAACTGAATGAATAATAATTGCAATATAAAAAACCTGGAATCAAAGTTGCTATGGTAATCTTGAGGTATTACAGTAATCCAATCTTCGAGCTTGACCTGCAGTAAATGATTCGTGTTAATTCTTGAAAGAAGAATTAACACTTAAAACTAGAAACTAAGGCTTTGGATGAAAATTACAAGAAAATGAAAACAGAATTCCAAAACAAGCAAATTGGAAAATAACTGTAAAATAAAATAATATTTGCTCTGAGTAAATTTCTTCGACCCTTGAACTGTGTACTGGTACACATATATATAGCATAGGAAAAATCAGCAGCTTTTGAATTCTTGATGAAGTCTTCCGTGGAGAAAATACAGGAGCACTAATAGTGGTGGCAAGAAAATAGGGGACTCAGTAGAAAAAGGGAGAACGAGTCTGCCCTTCACGCCCACGTCTCAATCCATGCATAACGTCCACCTTCACGCGCGTGACGGTCGTCACAGGTGGGTGACGGTCGTCACGCGCGGAAGTACTGCCTTACGCTCGTCAGTGGTGTGTGACGAGCGTTTCCTTATGTTGTGGGGTGTTACGCCCGTCACAGGGACGTGACGACCGTCACTGTTCCAGAAGTCCAAACTTTGTATTTTTTTATTCTTTTTCTCTTTGTTTATCGCCTAGCCTTCTTCATGTTGTCCTTTTCCATCGGTTTGAGTCGACAAGTGTTATACCTGAAAAAAGACAAATAATCTCGGAATAATCGGGGGTTAGATGACTTAATGAAATATAAAATCGGTAAAAAGCATAGTAATTATACGATATGTTTTCTCGTTATCAGTATGCTATGTGTGCAATCTTTTCCCATGACTTATAGCACTTAAATGTAGTTTGTTAAAGTTCATATGCTACTGACTTGTATGTTTTGACACCCCCCCCCCCCCCCCCCCTCTATGTATGTACCACTTCCATTTATCCTATTATTTCTCCTTCTTTTGCCTTTATGGTTTATTTAGGGTGTAATATTGACCTAGTTATCATACCCCAAATTTGCCCGTCCTTTATTTCTACAATCAAAAATATTTTCAAACATTGATTTTATAATATTCTTTGTTTTTTTATAAATAGTCGCTTCCAAACCTATTTAAAACTATAATGAGTTATTTCAGATCATTTGTATTTTTGAATAAACAAATACTTGCTGGTCTTTCATATACTTCCAATTGGGCTTATTTACAAATGAGTAACATAACACAATTGGTAAAGAACGAAGCATGCAAGTATGAGGTCGCGGGTTTGAACCTCTTGTGATGCATTTAACATTTTTTATTTTAGTTTTTTGTTACCAATTTTATTTCCTTTTTTAGAGATCAGACTTTGGGATTTACATTCATTTTGGATAACTTACTTACTAAGCTTTTAAACCTAATTCAGGTCTATAAATAGAACTCTTATTTGTCATAAATTTTCATCAAGAATTTCACAATTGCACTACACATTAATATTTTCATCAACAAATCAACAATCATCCACAACAAATTTACTATCTTGCTATTACAATTCTTCTTGCTTTATGGTTGTTGACTGTATCATACAATAATCTCATTCACAATTTTTAGTCTATGATTATATACGAGGCCTCCCTAATATTTTCAACTCCCTTTTATTTTTGATTTTTTTTAATTTGTCTTCTAATCGTATGATGATTATCTAATGGTTATTCAGTTTAAAAAAATTATATTTGTAAACTAATCATTTTCCATGAAGCCATTCATACACTTTCACGGTACCTATCATTTGCTAACTACACAATGCACGCACAATAACCCAGAGTTGTACTAGTATATAGTATTTTACACGCACATATTTCTCAAGTGAATATTTCATTTTTGAATTAAACCCTTGTCAACAAAGAGGCCACCAACGTTACTCCTCCTATATAACCCAACGAATTTGAAACAGAGCAGATCGGGTAGGATTGGGAACGCTTGCAAACACCTTAGCCAACATATTCACCACCGTCCCACGAATTCGCTTCAGTCGGACATCAGTGTACCACCCTGCTTTACGACGAAGCCCGGCATGCAACAAACCACGCTTCACTAACCTCTGTTGCTGATAAACTCCCAGATGTCGACAACACTTTCAGTCACCATCCGCGATTCCTCCATGAAGCCTCATACCGACGAAGAACAGAGCCCCGCGAGCACCGCGGTACCTCCACCAATATGAAGTCACTTCCCTCCGATCCAGATCCCGACTGCCATCTCTGTGCATAAACGTGTTCGACGAATACCCCTCGCTGTCGATGTACGAGAGTCTTTTTCAGTAAGCATTTCACTCCTTCACGTGTTCATTATGACTACGTTTTGCATGGTATTGTTTTAATTTGCAGGAAATTTCTTTTGGGAGAAAGGAAAGGGGAATAGAAAGAGATTGAGATGAAAGAAGGTGGAAGAAGGTTGAAGAAAGAGAGAAAGAGTGTGAAATAAAGAAAAAGTTTGTTCCTATCTCATTCAATTAAGTTATGTTTATTCATTTATGTATTTGTTGTTTTATAAAACGCCACATGTCACGGTCTAATTGGTCACTATTATTAATATTAAAGTCCAAAATTGGAACAAAGAGTGTAGTGGGGACGGTACAACTCCCCTAAATTGGAGCTTCACGTTTTTCTTAAATTACTTTATTATTTCATTTTATACTTTTATTATTTATTTATTTAATTAGGTTAGAATTAGGGTCAAGTTAGAAATGTATTGGGCTTGAGCTTCATGTTACTAATCAACACTGCATTTCAACTTGCACCCCTAAGGTTCTATTTAGTTTTTTTTTTAAATTAGTTGAGTTAATGAATTAATCTTTTTTTAATAAGATATGCATCCTTCGTGTCGAGTAAGACGTGGACAATATTTAGTCATATAAGGAGGAAGACTTTATCAGACTTCCTCTGTTCTATGTCTTATCATACTTTATAATCAAATAAAACAGTTAACCAACAACAAAAACATATTTTTTTTATTAACTTAACAAAAACTACAAGATATTTTCAAAAAAAGATTAAATAACATTACCTTAGAATTTAACTACGAACTACGTCTATGACCACTCTCTTTTCAAACTCAGACAAGATTCAAGTATAATTCGAAAATGACTCTACGCAATCCTATAAAAGAGACCAACCAAACTGTAAACTACGAATAGAGACTCTGATTTCTCATAAGAGGATACGTAGGCATACGACTAAAATCTGACGAGTTCCCCTAATAAAAAACTAAAACCCTATTTCCTAAAGCCAAAATTCTAAACCCTAGTATCCGTGTGAACAAGGTAGATGAGGGGTTCCTAACACTTCCCATCGTCTAAAGCGAGTCAACAACTTAGAATCTCTAGCCTATTTAGGGTTAACCTTTAGATTCCCTTCCTTAGGATAAAAACTAGTAGTGACGGCTCTATATTTTCAAACCGGTTACAACACTAATCTTGTGCTAACTCTTGAGTATGCTTTAGTAAGGTTACCTTAGGGTTTCATAGAATATTGCAATACCTTAGTCTTGTGTATTTTCTTCTGACTTCACACATACTTGACACATTATACCATGATCATTTATCCATGCACTTGCTTTCACTTTACTTCACAACTTTGTTTGGATCTAGTTTGCATGCTTTGGTGTTTGTACCATGATTTTATTGACTAATTGAGCTTTATCTTGATTATTTGGTATGTGTTGAATAATGTAATAACCGGCTGAAAATTATAGAGTCGCCATCATTAATTTATATCCTAAGGACGGTAATATAATGAATAACCCTAATTTGATCAGAGGTTCTAAGTTGTTGACTCACTTTACACGAAGGGAAGGTGTTAGACACCCATCATCTTCACAAGGATGTAAGTACGAATTGCGCCTAAGAGGGGGGGGGGGGGGTGAATTAGGTATTTTAAAAAATTCTGGTTTTATTGATGATGGATATTATTTTTCTGGATTAAGGTGAGTTTATGAAAGAGTAAAGTGCAGAAAAATAAAGAGACACAAGCGCTATATCCTGGTTCCCCTCACAGTCCGAGAGTACTCCAGTCCCCTTTCAACATGAAAGAGATTTCCTTATTGTTAGATCTCTAGACAAGACACCTTAGTCCTTCTATACAAGACGCTAACCAATAAAACCACCAAGAACAATCCTCTTGGACTAAGAAAAATCCTCTTGGATTTTTACTATGTCAACAATGAGAACAATCCTCTCAAGGTGACCTTACTTGTATCCAACAATCCTGGAAAAACAAGATTTCAAAATCACTTGAACTTATTTTCAACAATCCTGAAAAATAAGCAAGTATATAACAATATTTGATTTGAGTGGGTTTGTAGTGTAATAATCATTATGAGTGATTTTATCAATGAATTGATATTCTCTTCCAATGACAATAGTATACAATGACTCAAGATATATAATGCTCAAAGTTTTCTGTTTGATAATATGTGAAAGTGTGCAGTAAAACTTTGTGTATGAAAGTGAAGAAAAGCTTGAGTTTGATATTTGAAAATTCAGAAAATATAATTGGAAGAGGTGTTGAAATGATTTTGAAAATGAGTATTTATATGTTCATAACACCTTTCTGAAACAGCATAAAGTTCTGTAAATGAATCATGCCAAGATTGAGTGAAAGGTTTCCATGAAATGGTGTTATGAACAGGCATGTGCAAAGCTGCTGTTTTTCAAAATCGTGCAGCATGCAATCGATTGCACCCTTTGTGTAAATCGATTGCACGGGGTTTCAACAGCTAGAATTTCAAATATTTTGAGTGTACAATTGATTGCATAAGAGTGTAAATTGATTGCATGTGAAGTCAGTAGCAAAAATTGATTGAGTGCAATCGATTGCATAAACATGCAAATTGATTACACTTAGAAACAGTAGCAAAAGATTTGAAAAGTTGAAGCATGCAATCGATTGCACTAATATGAAAATCGATTACACTCAAGTGAAAAGTGATTTTTAGCTTAGAAAAACTTGAGTAAGGATTTGGACAATATAAAATATATTTTTTTAACCATTGAGCATCTATGTCTTAAGTTCAAAGTAAGTATTATCATTATACCATGAAATTTTGCTAAGTGCTTGAACTGAAGACTTTATCCACAAATTCTTTTAGCTTGATCAATAATCTTTTCCTTCTTTATCAATAATGGTTTGTCTTCATCAAAACAAAAGTGCATTTGAGAAGCTTGATTTTACATTCCCCCCTTTTTGATGATGACAAACAATCTTGCTTGATGCGTTGTAATTTCCGGAAAGAGACTTCTCCCCCCTAAGATGTATAACTCCCCCTTTGTATGAGAAGCTTTAAAATCATTTGGATTTTCTCATCTTGAAGGATTCTTTGCACCTTAAAATATTAAGACAAGGAAATACACAAGCATAAAGTATAACATCCTTCTCCCCCTTTGACATTATCAAAAAGAAGGGAAAGATGCATAAAAAATGGACAAAATACATATAATAATATTGAAAGCTTAACCATAGCAATATTGCTTCATGATGCTTTTTCTCATCCTTTGATAAATGCACATAGTAGTTATCTTCATAAAAATATAATGTTGAAGATGCTTGACTCTTTTAGAAAGAATGAGAAACTCTTATGTGAATGCTTCCCCTATCTTTGATAACTCTCTCTTGATAAAAATTCTCCCTTGAATCATAGAGAATTTGCATCTTTCTTTGGGCTGCAATAGTTAGAGACAAGCATACACATACACACACACAAACACACACAAACACACACAAACACACACACACACACACACACACATACACACACGCACACACACACACATATATGTATATATATATATATATATATATATATATATATATATATATATATATATATATATATATATATATATATATATATATATATATATATATATATATATATATATATATATATATATATATATATATATATATATATATATATATATATATATATATATATATATATATATATATATATATATATATATATTTCTTCTCCCCCCTTGTCATTTAAAAAGGATGGGAAAAGCCTTATAATACATAAAGAATTTATTGAAAGTAAAAACAATTTATACCAATGAGTTTCACCTCAAGAGTGACTTCATAAATCATCCATCTTTTGAGAACATGGTGTTGAAGCCTTTGTCACAAAGTTGACTTGTACTTAGAAGTTTTCTTTTGTTCTTCAACATAAAGTACATCTTCAATGGATATGAAAGTTAGTGTATCAACTTTGCCAATGCCAAGAATTCTCCCTTTAAGGTATTTCCATATGTGAAATAGTCCTTGGACTTGAACTAGATTTAAAAGTTAGTGTATCAACTTTGCCAATGCCAAGAATTCTTCCTTTAAGGTATTTCCCATATGTGAAATAGTCCTTGGACTTGAACTAGATTTGAAAGTTAGTGTATGTCTTCCATCAAATGCTTAGAGCCACCACTTATCAAAATATCATAGATTTAAAGTGGTCCTCAAGCAAACCTACAAAACAAATCAAGTTTGATTTGGTACCCAATGTGCTTTGGATCCATCATAGTTAGTTCCTTTCTTAACCCACGTATAATGTCCACTTTCTACACTAAAGTTTCTAACATAGCAAGCATTAGGTATATGGCCAACAATACCACAATAAAAACAAGTAGGTTCAAAGTTACTTCTATATCTAGAAGGGTAAGATTTCTTCTTAACAAATCTTTTCTTTTTAGGATATTGATGAACTACTTTAGGTTTGTTCACTTTCTCTTTGGATGATTGATCACTAGCTTTAACAAAGATAGTTTTATTAGAACTTGGTTTTGAAAACTTTGAATATCCAAGTCCACTTTTATCATTGGAATATATTTGTTGGCTAAGAACACCTTCCAATCCAATTTTACATTTTTCATATCTTTCAATAACTCTTTTTAATTGGACAATTTGGAAAGAGAGTGATTCATAATTTTTGCATACAAAATTCTGTTTTTGCTCACTAAGTTTTTGTTTTTCATCTTTGAGATCTTTTTCCATAGACTCACATTTTTCTTCTAAAGATGAAATTTGTTTATTTTGAGATGAAATAGTTTTGTACAAAATTTTGCATTCATTTAATAGTTCATCTATAATACCTTGTACATCACTATTAAAAAGAGAAAATTCATTACTAACCTCGTCATCTTCTATCGGAATGGTGTGAGACCATCAATGCAAGATTAACACGTTGATTGTTTTCAGAATCGGAAGATGAACTTTCCCATGCTATATATGCTTTCTTTGACTTCTTATCTTTATTTCTCTTGAAAAATTTCTTATTCTTTTCAAGTTTAGGACATACACTTTTAACATGTCCCTTTTCTCCACATTCAAAGCATATAACCTTCCTTGTTGGTGCTTCCCTTTTTCTTTCTTCTCGTAGAACCTTTTCAATCTTCCTGATGAGATCATCATCTTCACTACTAGTGGATTCATCCTCTTGATTTCTATCATGATTTTTTATCCTTGTATTTAAAGCAATGTCTTTTGAATCTTTTACTTGGATTTCATGCTTTTCAAGTCTTGCAAGTTCCGTCTCATATTCTTGAAGTTTTCCGAACAAAGTGGCGGGAGTCATTGTGGATAGATTCTTCTTCTCGGATATTGCTGTTACTTTTGGTTGCCATTCTCTGGATAAAGATCTAAGCACTTTAAGATTAAGTTCATCATTAGTTAAAGTCTTACCGAGTGCTTTCAAATGATTTGTCAAGTGTACAAATCTTTTCTGCAAGTCGAGGATTAATTCTCGAGGCTGCATTCTGAATAGTTCGTATTCTTGACTCAATGTATTTAATCTTGATCTTTTAACTTCAACGGTTCCTTCATGAGTTTCTACCAAGGTATCCCATATTTATTTCGCTGT
The DNA here is from genome assembly GCA_948472305.1 of Vicia faba. Lineage (NCBI taxonomy): Eukaryota > Viridiplantae > Streptophyta > Magnoliopsida > Fabales > Fabaceae > Vicia > Vicia faba. The sequence goes on from OX451740.1 coordinate 707,908,464, forward strand.
TTTGCATGCTGAGAAACAGAAGAATTCATCCATGCTAAGTGCACCTTGAAGAAGATTGATTGCCTTTTTATCATAGAGGACCTTTTTCTTATCATCTTCATCCCATGCAGATTTAGGCTTTAATGAGCCAGCACCATTGATCACCGTTATAGGGATAAAAGGACCATTCTCGACGATATCCCATATTTCTTCTCCTTGTGCTTCTAGATGTGCCTTCATGCATATTTTCCAGAAGTCAAAATATTCACCACAAAATAGAGGAGGCTTGTTGTTACTACCACCATCTCTGAAAATGAGATTTTGATTTGCGGAAGCCATTCTGGATCTTTTAGGAGCAGGTTACCTATAACCTGCTCTGATACCAAATGTAAGTACGAAGTGCGCCTAAGAGGGGGAGGGGTGAATTAGGTACTTTAAAAAATTCTTGTTTTAGTGATGATGGATATTATTTTTCTGGATTATGGTGAGTTTATGAAAGAGTAAAGTGCAGAAAAATAAAGAGACACAAACGATATATCCTGGTTCCCCTCACAGTCTGAGAGTACTCCAGTCCCCTTTCAACATGAAAGAGATTTCCTTATTGTTAGATCTCTAGACAAGACACCCTAGTCCTTCTATACAAGCCTCTAACCAATAAAACCACCAAGAACAATCCTCTTGGATTTTTACTATGTCAACAATGAGAACAATCCTCTCAAGGTGACCTTACTTGTATCCATCAATCCTATAAAAACAAGATTTCAAAATCACTTGAACTTATTTTCAACAATCCTGAAAAATAAGTAAGTATATAGCAATATTTGATTTGAGTGATTTTGTAGTGTAATAATCACTATGAGTGATTTTATAAATGAATTGATCTTCTCTTCCAATGACAATAGTATACAATGACTCAAGATATATAATGCTCAAAGTTTTCTGTTTGATAATATGTGAAAGTGTGCAGAAAAACTTTGTGTATGAAAGTGAAGAAAATCTTGAGTTTGATATTTGAAATTTTAGAAAATATAATTGGAAGAGGTGTTGAAATAATTTTGAAAATGAGTATTTATATGTTCATAGCACCTTTCTGAAATAACATAAAGTTCTGTAAATGAATCATGAACAATTGCCAAGATTGAGTGAAAGGTTTCCATGAAATGGTGTTATGAACAGGCGTGTGCAAAGCTGTTGTTTTTCAAAATCGTGCAGCATGCAATCGATTGCACCCTTTATGTAAATCGATTGCATGGGGTTTCAACAGCTAGAATTTCAAATATTTTGAGTGTGAAATCGATTGCACAAGAGTGTAAATCGATTTCATGTGAAGTCAGTAGCAAAATTTGATTGAGTGCAATCGATTGCAGAAATATGCAAATCGATGACACTTAGAAACAACAGCAAAAGATTTGAAAAATTGAAGCATGCAATCGATTACACTAATATGCAAATCGATTGCACTCAAGTGAAAAGTGATTTTTAGCTTAGTAAAACTTGAGTAAGGATTTGGACAATATAAAATATTTCTTTTGACCATTGAGCATCTATGTCTTAAGTTCAAAGTAAGTATTATCATTTTACCTTGGAATTTTGCTAAGTGCTTGAACTGAAGACTTTATCCACAAATGCTTTTAGCTTGATCAATAATCTTTGCCTTCTTTGTCAATCATGGTTTGTCTTCATCAAAAAAAGTGCATTTGAGAAGCTTGGTTTTACAAAGGATACTAAGGTTTAGGTTAAAGGTTTAGGAATAAGGTTTTAGTTTTTTAGTTAGCGGAACTCACCACGGTTTTGAGTCGTATGCCTACATATACTCTTATGAGGAATCAAAGTCCCAATTCGTAGTTCGCAGTTGTTTGGTTAGGTTTTTTTAATGAATTATGGAAATATCTCGAATTCTCCTTGAACCTAGTCTGGGTGTGTGAATAGAGGAATTGTAGAAGAAGTTCACAGTCGATAAAAGAAGTTTCCATAATCTTTTTTTGAAAATAAATATGAATTTGAATTAGGTTAGTAGAAAAGTTAGTATTTGATTGGTTAGATATTTTCAAGTATATGATGCAATTTTGAACGAAAAATATTTAATGCAAATATATAAAAAGAGTTAGTATTTTCTAAAAAAATATGAACTAATAAATACTATTATAAAATATGTTTTAAATAGAAAATATTACAATTAAGTATGCAAAATGTGATAAGTCAAACAATAATAATAAATGAATAAATAAATGGAAATACAAAAATAAATTAATTTTATTTTTAAAAATGCATGAGGGATGCAAATTTAGTTTGGCCAGTAAAATCTGGGGGTGTGAATAACAGGGCCCTAAATCTAGATATTGGATTTAGGCCCAATTGCGTGAGAGTGTGGATTTGAACGTGGTAAGTAAAATTGGGGGCCCAAATAACATGGGCCTAAGTTCAGAAATTGAACTTGGTCGAAACCAGCGGGGGTGTATTTTCCAGATATGCAGTAAAACGAGGGGTGTGTTTAGCATGGACTTAAGCCCAAAAAATTGGTCAAGAGGACCAAAAGGAATTTGGGTGCATGGAGATTCTGTGTGGTGGCTGCACGGTGCTATGGTGAGATCCTAAAGTTTTGATTGTTTTATTAAAATCAAAGGGACGTAAAACGAGGGTGCATGGTAAAGACATGAGGACGTAGGCATGGGATCATGACACACTATATTTTTGTTTATTTTCACTTTTCTTTCATTTTCATTTCATGTTTCTCTCCCTGACTTCATTCTCTCGCTTATTCTCTTTAAAGCCAACAATAAACAACAAAAAACCCTAAAACTCTGGAAACCCCCTGTTGTACCACAAAATTTTCCCTCTCAATTCTTCAAGAATTTCCTCACAAGATTTCTACTGGGCCAAAACTGCACAAGGCTTGATCACCTCAAGTTGCCATGGATCATATTGGATTTTCAAGCATCAGGTCAAGGAGGAAACTATTGAAAGAGCAAAGAAGATAAGTTTGACTTTTTTCTGACAAAATTGAAGAAAAATGAGCTTGCTTCGATTAGTGCTTAACTTTGACTGAATTTTCTCCTCCATGTTGGCTTCGACTGGGCTTGGTTTCCCTTTGAAACAGTTTCCTTCGATTCAAAAGGAAATGAACTTTTACTAGCTTCTTTCGATCTAGAAGGAAATGACCATCTGGAAGCTTCCTTCGATTCAGAAGGCAATGGCCTTCTAAAGGTTTCATTCTATTCACCAAGTAGGGACTTCCTGTATGCAAGCCTCATTTTGGCATTTAGGTTCCCTGCATACATCCTTTGATTGAGCGTTGGTCCCTGACATACTTGTTTTGATTCACAAAGTAATGGCCACCTGCATGCAAGCTTCAATTGAGCAATAGCCTCTTTCTTGCATGCTTCGATCCACAAAGCCAGGGGCTCCCACCATGCTAGCATACACAAGGCAAAGGCTTCCCTATGAATTCATGTTAGAACCCACAGGGCTTCGGCTATCTTCATGCTAGCTCTGAGTGGGCAAAGTATCCCTTTGAAACAACTTGCTTTCGATCCACAAGGGCAACACTTATCTTTATGCAATTCTCGTTTGGATAAGAAGAGACCTCCTGCATGTAAGCTTCGATTACACCAGTGACTCCTTACACATTCAATTAAGCACTTCAAGAGGTAAGTTTCCTCTAAAACTTGGAACCTTTTTATTTAAATATCATTTGTACATATAAATAAAAGAAAAATGTAGATATCCCATCTAGGAAATTGACCATGCCCTAACTTTCGATCCTCATTGCCTGTATGTTGAAAATCTCAACCCTGACTAGTTAGAATTTGGATTTTGGTGCTCAATGATCTTGTGCTAACCCCTGGCTTGTAGCTTCCGAAAGTTACACTTGTTAGTTTCATTTTCAAGTTTAGACATGTTTTTTGTATCCTTCGATTGGCTAAACATTGAATCCTTTCGAATCTCAACTAGAGAACTTTGCATTCCTGTAATCGAAGGAGGCATCAAGGAGGTTGAAACGAAAGGTGTACACTCACACTGATTCCCAGCCCCAATCGAAAGGAGCAGAAAAAGGACGTAATCGAAAGAATGCTCACACTGATTCCCAACCCCAATCGAAGGAAGCCAAAGAAGGATGGATCGAAGGAGCCTACTGTCTGGATCGAAGGGCTCACTTTTCTCTCTTTTTATGTTATTCATGTTTTTTTATATATTTTCTTTCTATTCAATATGGTTGTAATAGTGTAGGATATTTATTTTCTTCATCTTTATTGCTTTATACAAATGTTAGTAATTAGGATGTATGGCAAGATAAAACCAACAAGTAGACAACCCTAATCAAAGACAAAAATGCATGCAATCAAACACACTATTCACACACATGCACCTCTAGGATAACATCACTTGTTACCTCAAAAATAGTCATGTCCCTCGAATATGGGTGTTTTAGCAAAGACCCTCGATAAAAGATCGTAGTCCCTCGAAGTCACTCGATGTTTCCTTCGGTAAACGATCTAGTCCCTAACGAAATTGCTAAAACATCTCATAGGTTGCCTTTTATGACTATACAAACGACCCACGTCTGTCCCTTCATATCCAATGATCGGGCCTCTTACCAAGTCAATAGCAAGATTGCAACATCTAAGGGAGGAGGAAAAGAACATAGACCTTTTAAGTAGGTAGGATGCTCATAGTTGCTCGCTTGCTCACAACAAAAAAACATTTTTTTCACCAATATTTTCAAACGTGAAAACTCTTTGTACGCATTATTATGGAGACGAGAATCATTACAAAGACACTTTTCAAAATCACTTTCAAAAAACACCCACAACAAACACCTCTTTGAACTACTTTTAAAACCAACACTTTGTACACATTCTTATAGAGACGAGAATCATTACAAAGACGTTTTCAAAATATTTTAAAACCCACACCACAAAGCATATTTTCAAACAAAGAAAGTGATCTAGCAAGCAACTAAGAGCCCGTAGATAACTACGGATGAAAAGGGTGCTAACACCTTCCTTTTTCATAACCTACCCCCCGAACTCAAGAAAATAATCTCAAAGGTCTTTCCTGTTCTTTTCACCCTTTCTTTATTGGATAAAAGAAAAGTCGGTGGCGACTCTTGCTATCCGCAACAATTGCAATCAAACGCAAAACAACCAAGTCAGTTCTCTCACCGTATTACAGAACTGGCGACTCTGCTGGGGATAATACTTAAAAGTGGGGTTACCTTAGGGCTAGATCACCTTTACTTGCTTTCCTTGTTTGACTTGTTTGCTTTACATTTTTGGGTCTTTGCTTGGGCTTTGTTAAAGATCCTATACCCGGATCTAGGACACCTTTTTTAGGTAAGTAGAAATAAATCATAGAGGTTGTACGGTGTATATCGATATGGACAAAGTGATAACTACATTAGCATGATACTCTGGCTTGTACTAATGTTCCTTGAGTCAGTCAAGGATAACATTAGGCTTTCTTATAGTGTCATTAAGCGCTAACTGGCCTTTAAAACCTTTACTTGACTCATCCTAAGCCATTAGAAAGTAGCGATATGGTCGACTTTGGTTCCGACCGAAGCTTGGTTGATACTCGATGCTACACTCATTGAGATTGGACTTTTTGAATATTCTAGCTGTAATACTTCGGTGCTTGAGCTAGAACAATACATAAAAGAAAGGTCAGTGATATGAGACTCCTTAGAACCCGGTTACTATTAATAGGACAAATTGAGCCAACTAAACTTCAAGAGGGTACTTACCTTTAAAAACTCACGCAAGCCGTTAAACCTATGGTCTTTTGTATGACTTGCTTGATATAGCTGTGATTTTAAAACATAACCATAACATCATAAACATCATAGCATGTATGCTAACCATTTCAAGGGCCTGGATATTTATATTTTCTTTTGTTTTGTATGGCATGGATTCAATTTGCAGAAAGACCATCCGAATCAATTTTGTAAAGGTCCCTCCCAAACTCAAGGAATTGGTCCTAAGAGTTCCTAAGAGATCATCATTCAACAAGAGATATGGTCACTTTCTCAGTTTGGTTACTACCGGATTTAACAAAGGTCTGATGAGTGTCCTGTTCCAATTCTTTGACCCTAAACACCATTGCTTCACATTTCTAGATTATCAGTTGGAGCAAGTACCTTTCACCGGTTTAGAACAAGATCCAGTTGCTGAAAGTGTTTCCATAGCTCTGCATTTGAAACCATCTGACATTCAATCCAATTGGGAAAGAAGAAGTGGAGTTAAGGGCCTCCTGAAAAAATTTCTAATAAAGAAAGCTCAGATATTCTTAGATGCTATGAGTTACCATGCCTTTGAAGATGTCTTAGCTCTCTTGATCTATGGATTGGTTATGTTCCCCAATTCAGACTAGTTTATAGATGTCAGTGCCATAAATATCTTCCTTGCTTGCAATCCAGTGTCTACATTGCTCAGAGATATGATGCATTCACTCTGCACTCATACCATGAAGAAATGAGGGACTCTTATGTGTTGTACGCCTTTGCTCTATCAGTGGTTTATTTCGCACATCCCTCAGTCAGTAATGAAGAATGAGTTAGGCTTAAGGTGGAATCAAAGGATAATGTCTCTTTCTCACTCTGATATCTATTGGTGCCCTCGCTCTCAAGAAGATATCTCTTTTATTGATCGATGCAGAGAGTTCCCTAATGTGCCACTCCTTGGAATTAGAGGAGGCATCACCTACAACCCTTCTTTGGCCATGTGACAGTTTGGTTACACCCAGAGGGATGGTCCCCACGATATGCTCATCTATGGTATTATGTTTGACTATTTAAATGATCTGCAAGGTTATCGCCAGAGGTTCATTTGTGCTTAGGGCATGGTGAAGAAGACTAATAGCAGCGCCTTGGGGCGCAAAAACTCTATCCCTTTGGAGCCTAACCTCATATGGGTGCGAGCTCATGCTCAAAGTCTTATGATGCCATACGCTGCTATCCTGCAAGTGATCTTAGAGTCTGTTGATTAAGAGGACGAGTCTCACGTCATTTTTCATCCTGATATGCAAACAAGCTTCGAAGAATTACAAAAGTCTTGGATCCAGCTCAAGGAAGAATGAGACACCTTTGAGAACTAATTTATGCCAGTGAGAAGAAGGTTCTCGAGCTCACAAAGCAGCTTCATGAAGAGCGGAATTTGAACGCCTATATTGCACCGAAGAGGATGCGTTCAACCTTTTTGTCTTTGGAGTTTTATTTTTGTATTTATTTCCTCCATTGTAAGCCCCAAGAGGCATGATGTAATCAACTTAGATTTATTAATACAATGTGTGTTTCCTTTTGTCTAATCAAATTTAAATCTCCTAGTTTCCTTGAAATTATTTGCATATGCATTTTCATTCATCATAACATAAACAAGTTTCTTTTCATAATAGGTTTCCTTATCTTTCTACTGTTTATTTTAGTGAGATGGATATTGAATAGACAATAAAGGATCTTCAAGCGTAGAACGCTCAATTCCAACAGATGTTCCTGGCTTTGGCTAAAGGACAAGAGGACCTGAAGGCTCTCATGATCAAAGATAAGAAGAAGAAGGCGAAGAAACCAGTCAGTGTTTTGAATTTGGGAAGAAGGTTCAGAGGACCGGCCAAGCGAGCTCTAGATTTCGCAACCTCGTCGGGTGAAGGAGATAACCAAGAAGGAAAGAACAAGGAAGGAAATGACAACCCAGAGTCTGAGGAAGATGAAGCTGACTACCCTGAAGAACAGTATCCTCTTGCTGATGATAAATACAAACAGCTGGAGGATCACCTTAATGCTATGGAGATCTAGAGGGTACCCGTACTGGATTTTGAAGAGCTAGGACTGGTCACAGAGGTGGTCATCCCGCAGAAATTCAAGGTCCCTACGTTTGCTAAGTATGACAGTGTCTCTTCTCCTAAGTTACATTTAAGGTCATACGTCGGGAAGATTCAACCCCATACTGCTAATAGGAACCCATGGGTACATTTCTTCCAAGAAATTTTGTCAGGGACGTAGTTGGATTGGTTCTATCAGTTGGAAGGAACCAACATTCGCAATTGGGAAGATCTGGTGCTGCTTTTTACAAGAAATACCAGTATAATGCTGACCTAGCTCCAACTCGAACACAACTGCAAGGTATGTCTATGGGTTTTGGTGAGGGTTTAAAAAATTATGCCCAGAAATGGAGGGATCTCGCAGGAAGAGTCCATCCCCGTTTATTTGATAGAGAGCTGGTGGATATGTTCTTAGGCACGTTGTCTGGTCCATTCTTCAACCATCTTATTGGAAGCTCTTCAGTTGGGTTTACTGAGCTGATCTTGACTGGTGAACAGGTAGAAGCTGGTATTAAGAATGAAAATATTCAAAGGGATACATCCTCAAGTACGATGAAGAAACCCTTCACTGGAAAGAAGGAGGTCAGTGCTGCTTATGGCCAGAGAAATCAAAACAAAACTAAATGTTATCTGACGGTAGGGGATATTATGATCTCCAATCCTGTATCAAATTAACAATAAAACAATCAACACATACCAGACATGCCCAAAATACAGTTCACCCGGATCAACATGACCTTATCCCAGGTATTTCCACACCCGTTGAAGTCAAATCTGGTGACTCTAAAGGAAGCTCCCAAGAATCCCAATGTTGTATCTCCCCGCTACAACCCAAATGCTCGATGTACCTATTATTCCGAGAGCTCGGGGCATGATACAAACGATTGTTGGGCTCTGAAAAATAAGGTGCAAGATCTTATCGAGGTGAAGGAGATTGAGTTTGACCTTCTAGAGACACCTAATGTAATAACTGCGCCAATGCCCAAATATGTCCAGGGTATCAATGCCATTGAAGATGATCTTTTTGTTTCCTCTGTGGATGAATTATCCACTCCTATTCTGATCGTTAAAGAAAATATGTTGGGAGCCGGTTTATTTCCAAGATGTGGTGAAGGTTGCCACTTATGTATGTACCTATCAGATGGTTGTTTATCGTTAAAAATGGGTGTCCAATGCCTGATGACTAATAAAGAAATTATGTTTGGGAAGGTTCCCCTTGCAAGAAATTTGTGTGAAGATGTCTCAATAATCACCATTTCCAAAAATCCTCCCAGGGTCTCCACTAAAAGACTCGTCAGGTTACACCCGTTCCCAAGTTTTCTCCTCTGATTATTACTCTTCCTGGGCCGATACCATATGTGGTTCGGTGGGAGAACTGACTTTAAGGTTTTTGCGTTTGATTGCAAATGTTGCGGTTAGCAAGAGTCGCCAGTGACTTTTCTTTTATCCAAAAAGGAAAGGTGAAAAAGCACAGAAAAGACCTTTGAGATTATTTCTTGAGTTCGGGGGGTAGATTATAAAAAGGTAAGGTATTACCACCCTTTTCATCCATGGTTTTCCATGGGCTCTTAGTTACTTGATAGATCACTTGCTTTTATTTTAACGTGCTTGTGGTGTGGGTTTTGAAAGTATTTTGAAAATGTAACTTTGTAATGATTCTCGTTTATATAAGAATGCATACAAAGTGTTTGTTTCGAAGATAGTTCAAAAAGGTGTTTGTGAGATGTGTGTTTTTTAAAAGTGATTTTGAAAAGGTGTCTTTGTAATGATTCTCGTCTCTATAAGAACACGTACAAAGTGTTGTCTTTTAAAAAATGTTTTAAAGTGAAAGTGTTGGTGTATAGAATGTTTTTTTGTTGTGAGCAAGCGAGCAACTAGGAGCGAATCTACCTACTCAAAAGGTCTTAAGTGTTCTTTCCATCCTCCTTTAGATGTTGCTATCTTACCATTGTTTTGGTAAGAAGCCCCATCGTTGAATGTGAAGGGATGGGCGTGGGTCATCGTATAGTCATAGAAGGCAACCTATAGATGTTTTAGCAATGTCGTTAAGGGACTAGATCATTTACCGAAGGCAACATCAAGGGTCATCGAGGGACTACGATCTTTTATCGAGGTTTTTTTACTAAAACGCCCATGTTCGAGGGACATGACTATTTTTCCGATAGGCAACAAGTGAGATTACCCTAAGTTGTGTGTTGTACCCCAAAATTTGCCCTCTCATTTCATCAACACTTTCTCATCACAAGACTCTTGGAATTCAGGATCAAGCTAGAGTTTGCTCTGCTCAAGACCCCTCCTTGCACTGTTAACCCAAATTAGGGTTTGAGTTTGCACAAGGATATTTTTACCTAAAATACCCAAATTTACTTTCATGCTTCATGTTGGGTTCACAAGTTTTTCCATACCAAGTTTCAAGCCTTGATTCAAATCTTTGCCCAGTCAATTGGACAATTGGCCTAGAAATCAACTGTATTGGGGAAAAAGTCAATTGTGGCCAATTGACAGTCAAACCTCATGAAATTTGACCCACATCAACATTATGAACTCATATGAACCATTTGATCAAGTTTGGATCACAATTCCACAAGAAATTTGATCAGATCACCAAAAGGGCAAAATGGTCATTTTTAGGGTTTTGACTGCACAAAGGCAAATTTTTGACTGTTTGACCTAACCAATGGCAAACCAAGCTCACATATGGACTCAAGGACTCAATTACATTGTCTTGACCCATTCAACAAGTTCAAAAGATCTCAAATGCATAGGGTTGACAAATGAATTTTTCAGTCAACTGATCAAAATTTGACTGTATACTAAAAAGTCAAACTTTGACTTTTTGGTCAAAATCAAGTGCCAAGGGTCATTTTTCATCAAGACATGTCAAATTATGAAACTTGTTCATCAAGAAACCCAAAAATGCAAATTAGGGTTTAAAATGGAAAAATTTCATAACTTAGAATTTTTCTAAGTTATAAAATTTTCTTATTTTTTCCTAACTTTGTCCCATTTTTTCACCAAGATGCAAATGGATTCAAACAAAACTTGAAACATTAAAGTTGTATTCCATCACAAAGTCTAAAACTTTGATTCACAAAGTTTTCTCAAAAGAAGCTTGTATCTCAAGTTATGATTTTTGGAACAAGGGTACCTAAAACTTTTAACTTAGAGAAAATTTGCCCTAATCTAGGCAGGATTTTGACCCATCTTCTTGGCCATTTTTCACATAGTTCCACTTGGAGTTTCAAGTTTCATTACAAATATGGATTGTATTACATGTTTCAAGATTTCCAAATTATCCAAGAACTCCTCAAACACCCTTGTGGTTAGAGAGAATCGAATGCTTGAAATTGGAAAAAACTCACTTTTGTCCATGGCCAATACATGTTCATAACAACTTGCAATTCTGATATAGCTAGCTTGGTTCAACATTACAGGCCTCAAAACCATTTTGTACTCCTCAATTTAATGCATATCCTTTGTATTAAGGTATTGTTTTGGTCATTAGGGCATTATACATTAGTTTAAGCCTTAAAAGGAAAAAAGCAACAATGCCATTTTTGCCTAACTTCACTTTATGTCAAAACCAAATCCTTGAGGCATGGGGCCAGATCTTTGAGGCAAGATCAAGTCCACTAATCCCAGTAACCAAGAAAAAAAGTTGCAGCATGATAGGAGGGCTTGTACAGGGCTATAACATCATTTCTATCCTCTTGCTTCAAGGAGAAGAAAAGTGGCAAAACATAAGCAAACACACATATCTGTTAACACAAGCTTACAAGAACTTTGTGAACAAGTTCCATACATACCAACAAGCCTAAAGTACGACCCTTTCATCACTAAAACCTCCTCATACTCAGAATCACTATTTTTATGCAAAAATAGAGCAAGTCCTGCATCTTGTAAGCCACAACCAATTTCCATCGTGCGTTTTGTCCCAAGATAGTTCCAACACCTTCCAATCAACTCACCTGAACTATCCCAAGCCCCCATTGCAAGCTGTAATACCTCTAACACACTTTGCCATTTTCATTTCAAAGCTCTGCAGGTTGAGTTCTACAGCATGATTCAAGTTGTTTCAAAGCAAGCCAAGCATTGGAGAAGCTTCCTTGGACCTCAGGCAAGCTCAACAGAAGCTCAAACACCATTGAAGGTTGTTACATTGTCCAGCTCGAAGTCAACTGAAACAGGTATTTCATGGACTTCTATCTCTCTATTTAGGAATTGTTAGGCTTAGGTTTGTGAATAAAATATATTGTACTCATAGCCCTGAAGCCATACATATGCTTAGTTTTCATTTACATTAATCGTGCTGAGAGAATTTCACTCATGAACTTTCTGAAAAAACTAGGTTAAAAATTAGGGCCAGAGAAATTCTCTCTGGTATTTGAGAGTTAATCCAAGTTTTTTATATGGTTGAATTCGTTGTTTAATTCTCTGCAATATTCATGTTATGAGTTTTGTCAAAAAATCAAAGAATCAGGAGTTGGCCATTGATACACAGAAGCGCGTGTTTTGTGAGCAAGAGGAAGAAGAAGAAGTCTGGTGGGCTGGGCCTGTTGTGTTTTCACTTCTAACACCCCTATTTTCTGTTTACACCCCCCTAACCCATTTGTTTAATATTTATCATTTTTGACATTTTATTTTTTTATCCTGACTTTATTATTTTTTGTATAAATATAAAAAATGCCAAAAATAATTTTCCATTTTTTTTTCATATTTATTTGATATTTATTTTATTTTACTAAGTATATATATGTAAATAAACAATTTTCTTTTTTAATAAAACTCAAAAATAATACAAAAAATATACTTATTTTCATTTATTATTTTTATTTACATTTGAAAACATTTTCTTGAAGATATCCATTTTTGTAAATAATTAATTTTTATCTTTGTACATTTAATATGTTTAATAAATCTATATATAAATAATTAGATTAAAAAATACAAAAATATCACATTTTCATTTTTATTAATATTTTACACTAAAAAACATTTTTTACAATATACTTTTATTTTGTTAATATATATTTGTATAAAATTAATAAATAATATTATTTATTAAGAATTAGGGTTTCTTGCCCTAAATAGGAAAAATAATTAAAATTGATCTTTTTATTTTACTTTTCACATTGAAAAATACTTTTTACATACTAAAAAACATTTTGGCATAATATATTTTATTTACATTTATTTATTGTATTTATTTCAATTATTGTACATTTAAATATTGTATCTTGTACATTCAATTTGGTTGTAATAGTAATCTAGGGTTTAATTTCTTGTCAAATATCCCCAATTCAAATTTGTACCCCCTCCCTATATCATGTTGTAATAGTATAGCATTTAAATTCTCGCACATTTAAAAGCTTTCAATTATGCCATGCTTAGACCTAGGGTTTGTATGCAAATAAAATCAACAATTAGTTTGACCTAATCCAAGATAAACATGCATGAAAAACAAACACAATGCACACTTGCACCCCTAGGGTTTCATCCACTTGTTGCCTTCAAAAATGGGCCATGGTTGCATGTCAAGTACTTTGACAAAACAAAAACAAACAAAAAGATCATAGTCCCTCGATGACGCTATCTGAGTTGCCTAAACAAAAATGATCAAGTCCCTCAAGAAAATTGCCAAAGATACTTGACACTATTGCTATCATGGTCTATACGATGACCCGCGCCTATCCCGTTGACATCCTAACACAAGGTTGTTCACCGAATACAATGGTGAAACAACACTGTTAAAAGGGTTAAAAACATAAGAAAGATCTTTGAGTAAAAAAGGGTAGATAGCTCTTAGCTACTTGATCAAGCTTGCAAAAACATCCTTGCTACTTTTCAAAAAAAACTCCACAACACAATTTCAAAACCCTACTTTCAAATATTGAAAACCTTTCAAAAGACAAAAACACCTTTGTATACATTCAAAACAAGAATCATTACAAAGGTTGCCACAACGATGGCCTCTTTTCAAAACATTTTCCAAAATCACACACAAAACACCATTTCAAACAATTGAAAAGCACCATTTCAAACAATAGAAATGCAAAGCAAGTGATCTAAGCAAGTAACTAAGAGCCCATGGATAACCATGGATAGAAAGGGTGCTAATACCTTCCCTTTCTATAATCTATTCCCCGAACCCAAGAAAACATCTCAAAGGTCTTTCCTGTGCTTTTTGACCTTTCCTTAGGATAAAATAAAAAGTCGATGGTGACTCTTGCTAAACCGAAACATTTGCGAACACAAACGCAAAATCCCAAGTCAGTTCTCCCACCGTATCACAGAACTGGCGACTCTGCTGGGGATATTTTTAAAAAGTGGAGTAACCTTAGGGCTTAGATCACCCTTTTGCATGATTATTGTTTGCTTTGATTGCTTTACACTTTGGTTCTCTTGTTTGGGCTTGAAATCCTCCACCCGGATTTGGGAAACATTCATAGATTATAATACGTTGTGGAAACTGCGGGTTATACCGACACGGTTGAAGTAATAGCCATATTAGTGCAACATATTTGTGAGTACCGGTAGCCTTTGAGTCAATCAAAGAGAATACGGGGCCGCTGAGTGATGTCATTAAGCACTAATGAACTAGAACCTTACTTGACCATCTTGGCCTTTTATTAGGGGTAGTGAGATGACCGGCTTTGGTGCAGTCCGAAGTGTTGGTGTAAGACCTAGAGGCCAATACTTTTGGTACTTGTATCGAATTATTTATTAATAATAAAAGGCATTTCTTTATTATGTTTGCTTTACAAAATAATAAAGTCCCTAGAATGGTTTATTGGTTTAATGAAATGTTAAGTGTGACTTAATCATGAGATCCCATTAAACATAAGACACTATTCTTAAAGTATCCGTAGTCAAGCTTTAATGTGAAGTGGGATAACATTAAAGCATTAAGATTATTATGAAGATATATTGATGATCACATCTCATGGATCATAGATAAGGAGTTATCAAGTCTTGACATAGGTATGAATATTAGGAGTAATATTTATACTGGATTGACCCGCTATGAGAATACTACATAGAATATTATGCAAAGTGTCATAAGTTATTCTCATGATGATAATGGTGTATACCACCCTTCGACCTGAAACCACTATGGACCCTAGATGTAGAGTCAAGTACTTTATTGCTGATCAAACGTCATCCGTAACTGGATGACTATAAAGACGGTTGATGGGTACTTCACAAAGCATGCTAAGGGACATGAGTGACCTAGATGGAATTTGCTCATCCTGCATAACAGGATAAATGTCTAAGAGCCCAATATTGAACTGGACAAGGGTGACACAATGTATGCCTTGTGTTCAATATAGACATGAGGGCAAAAGGGTAATTGTACAACACAATTATTATCACGGAAAAGGTTTGATCAGATCACATGACATTTTCGTGACTTGGGTAACAGTGATGTGTTGCTAGATACCGCTCACTGTTTATTATATTAAATATGTGATTTAATATAATTGCCAACGTCGCGAAAACCTACAGGGTCACACACATAAGGACAGGTTGATGAGAGATAGAATAAATAAGGAACACCGTAAGGTACGGTGCACTTAAGTGTAATACGGAAAGTGGTAAGGTACCACGTGGATAAGTGATATATGGTACATCATAAGGTATGATGTCCATAAGCTTAATTGGGCTTTTAGCTTATAGCCTTAATTGGGCTTTTAGCTTGTAGCCCACACGAGTGATTTTATAAATAGATCCCTTGTGATGAAGCAATTTCACTTGATGCAATTTCGTTTTTGATCGCAATTTTCCTTCACGAAGTTGGTAGATACTTGATACTACACTCATTGAGGGTTGTTTTCTTGGAATATTTTGTTTGCTAGTTAAGTGGCTAAACCAAAATAATGAACATAGAAAACAATCCAATGATACTGAGCTCCTTAGAACCCGGTTACTATTTATAGGACAGGTTTTGAGCCAACTAAACTCAAGAGGGTACTTACCTATGAAACCTCATGCAAGCCTGAAACTAGGGTTTTGTGTGACTTGTCTGTACATGTGTTTGTGCATACATCATAAACATCATGAAGCATCATATGCATCCACTAACCATTTCAGGGGTTTGGATCTTCAATCTTTGTTCTTGTTTTGCAGGTCATGGAATCTCTTCGTAGGAAAACAATTCAAATCAACCTTGTGAGGATCCCTCCTCAACTCAAGGAGCTTACTTCCAGGATTCCAGAGAATTCTCTCTTTAGTGAAAGACATGGTAGACTCCTCAACTTAGTCAACACCAGCATTAAAGAAGACATGGTGAAAGTACTTTTCTAATTCTTTGACCCCCTACACCACTGTTTCACATTCCCGGATTATCAGTTAGTGCCTACTTTGGAGGAATTTTCTCAACTCCTGAGAATTCCTATTCTTAATCAACTACCCTACAATGGTACGGAAAAAGAACCAAAGCCTGGAGATGTTGCTCAAGCACTACACTTGCAACCATCTAACATCAAAGGACATTGGGAAACCAGAAGTGGTGTCAAGGGATTCTTGGCAAAGTTTTTGTTTGAGAAGGCACAAGAATGTTGGAATTCTCTTGATCTACAAGCCTTTGAGGAGATTGTGGCACTCCTTATTTATGGGTTGGTCTTGTTCCCAAACCCTGACCAACTTATAGATGTGAATGCTGTCAAGATTTTCATGTCCAAGAATCCCATACCTACATTGCTTGGGGACATCCTACACTCATTTTACACACAAAAAATGAGGAAAAGAGGTGTTCTCATATGTTGTACTCCTCTCCTAGAAAGGTGGTTTACTTCTCACCTTCCACAACCAGTTTTGAAGAATGAGCAGGGTTTAAGGTGGTCACAACGGTTGATGACCCTCACACATTCTGATGTACATTGGTGTTCTCGGTCCAGAGAAAATGTCATCATCATTGATCGTTGTGGTGAATTCCCTAATGTCCCATTACTTGGCATTATGGGAGGCATTACATACAACCCCTGTCTAGCTTTGAGACAATTTGGATATGCCCGGAGGGATGGCCCTCATGACATGCTGATTCCTGACCTAGTTTTTGACTTCGACAATGATGCGCAAGGACTTCGACAAAGGTTCATCAGAGCTTGGAGGATGCCTAACAAGGTGGATAGTAAGACACTGGGGCACATGAATTCCATCCCCTTTGAGCCTTACCTCAAGTGGGTACGAACCCGCTCCCAGAATCTTATGATGCCATATTCTCACATTCTCCCCTTGATCAAAGAGCCTGTTATGGAAGGAGAGGTTTCATACACCATCCTACATCCTGACATGCCAACATCATGGGAGGAAATGCAAAAGAGTTGGATCCAACTCAAAGAAGAACGAGATACTTTTGAAGCCAGCTTCTATTCCAGTGAGAAGAAGGTTTTAGAGCTCACCCGCCGACTTCACGAGGAGGAAACCCTCAACACTTACATCGCACCAAAGAGGATGCGCAATGTCTTTTTACATTAAGAATTTTGTAATATTTCGCCCATGGGGCATTTATGTACTAACAAATTTCTTCTTAATATGACGTGCGTTCTTTTTGTTTACAACAAATTTGAATTTTTGAACCCTTGAATGCATTACATGAATAACATACCATTCATCATATGCATAAACAGGTCTTCAAGCCAGGTTTCCTTATCTTTCTGCTGTTTATTTCAGCAAGATGGATTTAGAGCAAACAGTAAAGGATCTACAGGCACAAAATTCACAATTTCAGCAACTCCTCATGACCTTGGAAAAGGGTCAAGAGGATCTCAAAGTTCTGCTAGAGAAGAATAAAGAGAAGAAAAAGAAAAAGAGACCGGGGGTAGCCACTTTCGGAAGAAGGTTTGAGGGCGATGCTAGAAGGACTCTTGAGTTCCCTTCAACATCTAACAAAGGGATTGGCAAAGGGAAAGGAGTTACTGTACCTTCTGAGTCTGAGGTAGAAGAGGAGGAAGAGGAAGAAGACGAAGACTATTCAGAACAACAGTATCCACCAGCGGATGACAAGTATAAGAACCTTGAAGACAGATTGGCAGCTATGGAGTTGCAGAGGGTGCCCGGATTGGATTTTGAGGAACTGGGGTTGGTAGCTGGGATTGTAATCCCTCCCAAGTTCATGGTGCCAACATTTGCCAAGTACGATGGTCTGTCTTGCCCTAAGATGCACTTGAGGTCGTATGTTAGAAAGATCTAACCATATTCATCCGATAAAGACCTCTGGGTACACTTTTTCCAAGACAGCTTGTCTGGCACTCAGTTAGATTGGTTTTATCAGCTCGAGAGATCATAGGTTCACAATTGGGAAGACTTGGAAGCTGCTTTCTATCGTCAGTATCAGTACAATGCTGATTTGGCACCCACTCGTACTCAGTTACAAAGTATGGGGATGGCTTTAAATGAAGGGTTTAAGGAGTACGCCCAGAAGTGGCGTGATCTGGCTGGAAGGGTGCAACCACCGTTATCAGATAGGGAATTAGTTGACATGTTTTTGGGGACCCTGTCTGGCCCCTTCTTCAACCATCTAATCGAGAGCTCTTCTGCGGGATTTACTGAACTGATTTTGACCGGCAAAAGGGTGGAGGCCGGTATTAAAAGTGGAAAGATTCAAAAGGATGCTTCCGCATCCACAGCTGTTACAAAACCTTTTCCAGCCAAGAAAGAAGAATCTGTTGTGTACTCTCAGAAGGGATTGGGAAGAACTGAGCGCCGGCCGACTGTAGGGGCTGTGATGATTCAAAATTCGTCAAATGATCAACCTCGTAACAATCAGTCGAGACCTAATCAACAACGGGTAGAAGGGCCAAAACGGCAGTTCACCCACATCAACATGACACCCGCACAGGTTCTTCCCCATTTGTTGAAGCTGAATCTGACTAGTTTGAAAGAGGCGCCAAAAAACCCTAACACCTCCTCTCCATACTATCACTCTAATGCTAAGTGTACTTACCATTCTGACAGTGCTGGACACGATACCAATGATTGCTGGGTACTTAAGAACAGAATTCAGGACTTAATTGACGCCAAAGAGGTTGAGTTTGATGCTCCTGAAAAGCCCAATGTTATAACTGCTCCAATGCCCAAGCACGGCCACAATGTGCATGCCATTTCGGAAAACCTCCATATTACTGATGTTGCCAATTTGTTGACCCCATTGCTTGTGATTAAAGAAAATTTGTTGAGGGCCGGGATCTTTCCTGGTTGTGGTAAAGACTGTTATTTTTGTTTGAACATTCAAAGTGATTGTCCAATGTTGAAGTCGGGTGTCCAACGCCTGATGGATACTCAAGAGATACTTTTCCAGAAAACCCCTGTTAACACTTTCAATCCGATTACTCCTGATACTTGTGATACTTCAACCAACGATATTGCTATCATAACCATTTCCGACAATCCTCCCAAGGCTTGCAAAAGGCCTGTGTTGTACCCCAAAATTTGCCCTCCCATATTCTTCAAGGTTTGCTAAGAGCATGCTTCAAAATCTCCCAAGGGTTGCACAGTCCAATTGCCTCCTAACAGTCAAAAATTAGGGTTTTGGTTATGGCAAAGAAATTGAAGTTTCCAAGGGTCCAAACAAGTCCCACATGCCTACATACATTGTCAAGCATCCATATGCCAAGTTTCAAGACTCACAACATCAAATTGCACAGTCAAAAACCCTAATTGCTTCACAGTCAACTGCAGGGGCAAAATGATCATTTGACAGTCAAAAGTCCAAAATTTTGGTCAAAACCTTATTTTGAAGCCACAAACATCATTTGATCAATTCTTGATCATGATTCTCAAATCATGGCTCAAAAAGTCTCAAGATGCAAAAGTTTCTATTATTGGACAGTTGGAAAAGTCATCTGCAAATTGACCAGGGCATAACTTCCACATGGTTTATCAGAAAAATCCCATCCAAAGCTCATTTTGAAGAGAATGACATTTCCTACAACTCATCTTCACACTTCAAGTCCAAGAAATGCTCTCACAAAAAGTTATCAATCTCAACATTATAGGTCATTTTCAAAAGTCAACAAAAAGGCACTTTAAGTCAAAGACCATAACTTGAGATTGGTAAATCAAAATGACATGGGACCAAAGGCATTGGTTAAAGGACTTCAAGACCTTTCCAAAATGTCCAAGAACATGATCAAAGCTTAAGAATTGAGCAAAATATGCCTTGTGGAAATTGGGAAATTTTTGGGAATTTTGAAAAGTCAACTTTACTTTAAATGCCTCAAAATTGCTAATGGGCCTCAATTTCTTCCATGAATCATTATCCAAAGGCCATGCACGACCCATTAAGCTAAAAGGGAGTTATCTTCTTATTTTTAATTAATTAATTGAATTTTTAATCCTATTAATTCATTTAATTAAAATTAATTATGAGAAAAATACTAAATCATGTGTTTTGAATCTTTTTGTGCAGCATTTTCATCCATTATGAATCAAATATTTCGTGCACATTCAAAAAGGCAAGATTTCTCATGATTGGCAATAGTTTCATGGCAAAAAGATTGAAATTGATCTCATGGAAAATCAAATCTCCAAATCATCAATGCATGGATTATAGGCTGGTTTTTCAAACCTAATTCACTCACATACATAAGCGCAATCAAAACCTAATGCCCTGGACACAAAAGCTGCGCTCAGAACACAAGAACAAAACTTGTAATTTTTGGACAAAATTTGAAAACTGAAAACCTATCTAGAGGACAGTTCAAGGCTGCAAAAGGATTCCAAAAGCTTGCTGACACCACCAGGAAACTATTCCAATCGAAACCAGCCTTCCATACTCAAGGAATTGGTATAACAAAATCTTACTTTTCTTAAAATAATCCATTATCGTGTTTTGATTTTTAAGCATTGTTCATGCATTTTGTTGATTGATTTATACTAACATGAATATTCTGAAGCTATTGGTGCCCTCTAATTGAATTAATACTGCCTGTGTCAAAAGTTGCCATGAACAGATATTAGGGTTTCAGAAACTTTGAAAGAGGGGTTTCTTCATATGGTAAAATCATGCCTTGAAACCTATTCCATTGAACTCAGGACCTCCAAATGAAACTAACCCACTACTCGCGCCCAATTTATATTGCTCTATGTGCTAATCGCTATTTTCAGGTTTTGCAATTAGTGGGGGTTTAAAACCCCCGCTATTCGTTTTTGTTTACAGGCAAATGGAGAAGATGAAGCCTATGTGTCCAAGCATGACTGGATAATTCAAATGTTCGCGCGTGATTTCTTGCTTCAGGCCACTAGCGCTTGTTTTCATGTATATTATTCACGTTCCATTATACGTACAAAGAAACGCGTTGGTCCAAATGGTTGATGCGCTGGCTTGCAGGTACTGGGACCTGGGTTTGATTCCCAGGTCCCCCATATTTCTCAATAATTTTGATTGTAACATGTTCAGGTGCTGTTTCTTCCCAGTAGTACACCATACGCCCAACGCCTTTGCTTGCCACGCGCCCAGGAGATCTCATCCAAAGGCCATCATGTGAATTCCACCATGTACGCTGGTCAACCATGCCATACGCAATTCCAGAAAGTCCAAAGGGCCCTGCATTGTTGGGCCAAAAATCACTCCAATACACCTCCTAAATTGGGTCAGACCCTCCATTGTTTGTATTTTTCTCTCCTTTTATTTTCTTTTAATTATTTTAATTGTTTCTTTTAATTCACAAAATATAATTTTCACAACACAAAAAAAATCAGAAATCAAAATTAAAAAATATGTTTTATTTAATATTTAAGTCATTAATATTTTTGTAAATAAATTTTTAATAATCAACTTAGTAAAATTAGGTTAAAATCTTAATGTTTTTCTTAAATAAACTAAAATATGTAGCAATTAGGTTTTTAGCATTTTTTATCCTTTTTTAATAAACAATTTTTTCTTATTATCATTATTATTAACTATTAATTAATTTTGTAAATAAACATGTAATTAATTAATTAGGGTAAATTAGGTTAAAGCTTAAATATCTTTTTTTTAATAATTAAAAACAACTTAGAATTAGGGTTTTATTTAACTTTTAATTTTAATTAATTTTCTTTATTTTCATTAAATACAAAAAACATAAAAACAATTTCTTCTCTTTATTTAATCATTAATTAACTTTTAATTTCAATTTAATCTTTAAAGGGTCCAACGCCCTCGCATATTCGATTCTAATTTCTTTTCGTGCGTTTGCTCTTATTTTTCGCTTTTAATATAATGTAATTGCTCAAGCCTTGTAATAGTAATTAGGAAATTTATTTGCTTTCCGCATTTTATTAAAAAACGGGTCTTTGTTAATTTGGCGATGTATAGACCCGCGCCTTGTAATAGCTTAGGACTTTATTTTTCGCACCCTTAAAACTGTTAAACTTTGCATGAAAGAATGAATGGCCCAAATAAAATCAAAGCGTAGCTCACCAAACGCATGACAAGATAAAACATAACTGAAAAACAATACACAAATTCACACACCACTCTTAGGGTACGCCTCACTGTTGCCTTGCCCCTCGAAACGTGGTCGTCGAGTATAGGACGTTTTAGTAAGTCCTTATGTCCATGAATATGGCATAAGGGTAGCTTCTAAGATGTCCTACTGTTGCTCTGGTGACCACACTGTCCCTAACAAACGAATTGACCCGAACACCTCCAACGGTGGTGCTACCTACCTCTCAATGGTGGGATGGCACTACCTTAAGGACATTTACACAGCCTAATTCCTTAGGGTAGGTAGATGACTCGTAGATACTTGCTCTATTCAAAAACAAATCAAACTCTTTTCACACCGACACTTTCAAAAAGCTTTCAAAATAATTTTTCAAACACTCTTGAGGACTGATACAAGAGTCGATCTGAAATCTTTAAACGAAACTTTTTCAAACTCACTCACAATTGAAAAACAAACATTTTGAAAACACAATGAGCAAGTATCTAAGAGCCCATGGATAACCATGGATAGAAAGGATGCTAACACCTTCCCTTTCTATAAATCTACCTCCCGAACCGAGAAACCATCTCATAAGGAATTTTGCTGTGCTTTTGTCCTGTCCATGTTGGAGAAAATAAAAGACGGTGGCGACTCTTGCTTCCGCGACATTTCGCGAACCAGCGTTAAACAGTCAGTTCTAAATCCACCGATCACAGAACTGGCGACTTTGCTGGGGAATAACCTTAAAGTGAGGTGTACCTTAGGACTAGGATCACTTGTGTTTTCAATTGCTTTGACTTGTTTGCTTTATTATTGTGGGACTGTCTTGGGAGTTCTATAGATCCTAACCCGGATCTGGGGATACCTTCTTAGAAAGTAGCAACAAGGCTGTGAGGGAACTATGCGGGGTATACCGACATGGTTGAAGTAGTCTGCTACGTTGACGTGGCACTTTGGTGTGTACCGGTAACCCTTGAGTTCAGTCAAGGAGAGTATGGGGCCTCCGCGTGGTGTCGTGAAGCATCAACTGACCTTAGGAACCTTAATTGAACCATCTTGGCCTCTTTAGGGTAGTGAGATAACAGACTTTGGTGCAGTCCGAGGTTGGTTGATACTCGATACTACACTCAATTGAGGGTTGTTGTCTTGGAATATTTCGGTCGCCAGTTCAGTGGCTAAATCGAAATGATGAACAATGAAAACAATCCAGTGATATTGGGACCCTTAGAACCCGGTTTCTTCTGATAGGACAGGTTGAGCCCACCAACTTCAAGAGGGTAGTACCCCAAACTTCATGCTGGCCTAAACTCTAAGGGCTGCGGTGTGACTTGTGTGCCTTATCATGTTTGCCTTTGTGAATATTTGTGGTGTGTTTAATCATAGCATCATGACATCATACAACATCATATGCATTGACTAACCATTTCAGGGGTTCGAATCTTCATCTTTGCTCTTGTTTTGTAGGACATGGAAACTGTTCGCAGAAAGACAATTCAGATCAGCCTTGTAAGGATCCCTCCTCAGCTTAAGGAGCTTATATCCAGGATTCCCGAGAGCTCTTCATTCAGCGAAATACATGGAAGACTCATCAGCTTGGTCAACACCAACATTGAGGAAGATATGATAAAGGTCTTGTTCCAGTTCTTTGACCCTTTGCACCACTATTTCACTTTCCTGGATTATCAACTGGTGCCTACATTGGAAGAGTTCTCCCGGCTTCTGAAGATCCCTATCCTTAGTCAACTACCCTACAACGGTACGGAAAAGGAACCCAAACTTGAAGAGGTTGCTAAAGCCTTACACCTACAACCTTATGACATCAAGGGACATTGGGAAGTCAGAAGTGGTATCAAAGGGTTCTTAGCCAGGTTTCTGTTTGAGAAGGCCCAAGAATGTTGGAACTCCCTTGACCTACAAGCTTTTGAATAAGTTGTGGCCCTCCTTGTCTATGGTTTGGTATTGTTCCCTAATCCAGATCAACTTATAGATATCAGTGCTGTCCAGATCTTCATGTCCAGGAATCCTATACCTACGTTGCTTGGGGACATCCTTCACTCATGTTACACTCGAACCATGAGAAAAAGAGGTGTTCTTGTGTGCTGTACTCCTCTCCTGGGAAGGTGGTTTATTTCGCACCTTCCACAATCAATTTTGAAGAACGAGCGGGGTTTGAGATGGTCACAACGATTGATGACTCTTACACATGCTGATATACATTGGTGCTCTCGGTCCAGAGAGGATGTCACTATCATTGATCGTTGCGGGGAGTACCCTAATGTTCCTTTACTTGGAATCAGAGGAGGTATTACTTACAACCCGTGCCTGGCTTTGAGACAGTTTGGTTATGCTCGGAGGGATGACCCTCATGACATGTTAATTCCTGACATAGTTTTTGACTTCGACAACGATGCACAAGGACTTCTCCAGAGATTTATCAGAGCTTGGAGGATGCCAAGTAGGATAGACAACAAGACACTGGGGCACAAGAACTCCATCCCGTTGGAGCCTTATCTCAAGTGGGTACGAGCCCGCTCCCAAAAGTTAGTGATGCCATATCCTCATGTTCTCACTGTGATCAAAGAGCCAGTATTGGAAGGAGAAGTGTCCTACACCATTCAACATCCTGACATGCCCACGACCTGGGAAGAGATGCAGAAGAGCTGGATCCAGCTTAAGGAAGAACGGAATTCTCTTGAGACCAGTCTACATACTAGTGAAAAGAAGGTCTTGGAGCTCACCCGCTTACTGCACGAGGAGAGGAATCTCAACACTTACATAGCTACAAAGAGGATGCGTAGTGTCTTCTGGGATTGATTCACTTTTGTAACGTTTTGCCCATGAGGACCTGATGTACTGAACAATTATTTCCTTAATGATAACGTGTGTTCCTTTTTGTCTACAACAAATTTGAACTTTCGAACCCTTGAATGCATTGCATAAACACATATCATTCATCATGTGCATAGCAGGTACTCTTCTTTTCAGGTTGCTTACTGTTCTTCGCTGTTTATTTCAGCATCATGAACCCAGAATCATCTACCGAGCAGTCTATCAAGGCCCTTCAGGCTCAGAACGCACAATTCCAAGAGCTGATTATGGGTTTGGCTCAAGGTCAAGAGGAGCTGAAGGCTCTGCTGGTTAAGAAGAAGAAGAAGAAGAGAACTGTTCTATTCAACACGGGCCGGAGATTTGGTAACACACTGCAGAATGAGGAAGCTGGTTCTTCTGTAGGCAAAGGCAGTCCCCAGGGGGGAAGGGTTTCCAGTCCGGTAGTCTCTGACAACGAGACTGATTTTAATGAGGAACAGTATCCTCCAGCTGAAGACAGATATAAGCAGTTGGAAGACCGTCTGAACGCCATGGAAATTCAACAAGTGCCTGGTTTGGATTTCGAAGACTTGGGTTTATCTTCTGGTGTGATCATCCCGCACAAGTTCAAAGCACCATCTTTCGCAAATTATGACGGGGCGTCCTGCCCTAAGATACACCTCAGATCTTACGTGCGGAAGATTCAGCCGTATACAGTGGACAAGAACTTGTGGATCCACTTCTTCCAGGAGAGTCTTTCAGGGACTCATCTCGAATGGTTCTATCAGCTGGATGGAACCAAGGTTCGTAACTGGGAGGAGTTGGCTACTGCTTTTTACAAGCAGTATCAATATAATTCCGACCTCACTCCTACACGTACTCAACTCCAGGGTATGTCGCTAGGATCGGGAGAAGGTTTTAAAGAGTATGCGCAGAAGTGGAGGTGTTGTACCCCAAAATTTGCCCTCACATTTTTCCTCAAGAAATCACAACTTCAGGCTTTTCCTGATTTTTCAAACTGGCTCAAGAATCTGTCAAACAGACTTTTCTCGCCATTCAGACACAATTAGGGTTTTACTGATTTTCAGGGCTCTAGAATGTTTCAAACAGTTGGTTTAGGGTTTTGGTTGATTTTGGCTCAACTTTGATCAGGCGAACGTTCTCTGGCATTTAATCAGGAATTAGGGTTTTTGTGAGCGCGTTCTCAGAAAGATTTAAATTCTACAGCACTTTTCAAGTTATGCTGAGATGTGGATTGAACATTTGGTTTGAGTTCGCACTGTGTGATTAAATCAGTGAAAGGATACATTCAGTTGGAATTTGCAGTGTTTGGTAAAAATCAGTAAAAAGGAAAAAGCGTCTGGGCAATTGCTGTAATTGACTGTTGTTTTGCTTTGGATGTTGGAAGCGCCAAGTTTAATTGATCAATACGGAAGCAATATTTATTTAATTGTTTATTATTCTAAGTTAGATAATTGGAATTTATGTCCATTTATTATAATTTTAGAATTATAAATAATAAAATAAGTAATTGAAAAGGATAAAAAAAGAATTAATTGGATAAAAACTTTTTATTTATTTTTAAATTATTCGTACAATTATTGTTTACAATTTGTTTACAACAATGATTTTACAGTAATTTAAACCTAAATAAGACTATCCTAATTTTTTCTAAATCTTCAAATTCTTCATCTTTTGCTGTTCCTCTCCATTTTAATTATTCATCTGCAAAGAAAAAAGTCAGTTAGAAGCAGATAAATAAATAAATAAAAGACAGATAAAAAGTTCATCATTAAGGGCGACTGACTGGGATCAGTTAGCCCTCTTTGCAAATCACGGGATTTCTCCCGGTTCACAAAGAGGGATGAATATTTGCTTGCTAAACTTTGAATGCACAAATATAAAGAATGCACAAGTCAAAATTGTCAAACTGCATAGTTCAAGTCTCAAACAACATGATGCAAAGTCCAAATCAAACTACAAAGTCCAAACTAAAAGTTCAAATTTCCAAACAAAGTCCAAATTCAAACTTTCTGCCAAAAGTACAAGATACTGTCACAAGGCTACCAAAGCTGTCCACAAGATATCAAGATATCAAAGATATCAGAATGTTCAGATGCAAGTACAAGTGCAGCACAAAATCTGGAAGAAAAAAGATAAAGTATGCAGAGAAAGCATGTTATGCAAGCAAGTTATTCATTTTCATCATTTTCCCAATGCTGCCCTTTCAGAATAAAGTACAAATGCAAACATATTTTAATATTTTGACTGTACTAGAGAGAGAAAGAAGAGAGAAAAAGCAGGCTTTGCAGGCTTAGGCTTTAGGCATGAAAAAAATATAAAACAACTGTAATAACACAGTACCAAGGGAGAGGAACCAAAAAAGGAGAAGATAAACAAATATACAAAACTGCAACAGCAGGTCCAAGACAGAACAGAGCCTGAAGCAAAGCTCCCAAGCCATAAACCAGTAAAAAGCCACAAGGCCACCAACCAGTATAACCTGCCTGAAGCAAATCTAAGAAAGCCTCCAGTCTCAAAACCTTCAATCTGTTTTACCTGCCTAAGCATTAGAAAAATCAAGAAAACAAAAAGAGAACTAAGAGATACATCATAACCACAAAAAACTGTCAAGCTGTTCAAACCTCAAAGCCAGTTCATAAAACCATACAAACTGTCAAACTTAACCATCAAGAAACCTGCATAAACCTCCCAATCCTCAAACCTGCTTGAGACCTCACCAGACCAACAACCTGAAAACACTAAAAAGCCTGATATCCAAGCCTAAACCAGAATATCAAACCTACAAACCTTTTTCAAGACAGTGCTAAGCCTAAAACCTGCTGAATGTCAACCTGTCAAAGGCCAAAACCATTCCAACAGCACAAAGCCAAAACAGGGGCAAGCATCAATATCAACTCAAGCATACTCAGAGCATATCATCATCAAAAATCACCGAGGCAACCCAAATTCTCAGTTGGAATCCTCACAGGATAACTAACACATACAAAGCATTCAAAGTCAAACATCACAAGCCCTCAGTAAACACCATCATTGGGCAAACTCATTAACAAGCCAAAGAAGCATCTCAGCATACAACAAGCGTCCAAGCCAACAAGAAGAAGCAAGACAAGCAAGAAGAAGAAGTGAAATCAAAGAGGTTTTCAAATTCATCATCAAACCTAAAAAAGGGCCAAAGATATACAAAATACCAGAGTCTCCAAGCAAAACTAGCTCAGCACTGTCCCTCACCGCCTTGGCCGCCACAGCTCCTCTCAACCTTTTCCTCCTCCGTCTCCAAAGGTAGTTTCCCTCCCTCTCTTTCTTTCACACACCTCAAATAACCATAACAATATGAAATCAGAATCAATAAATGAGAGCGAAGCAAGAAGACATAAAAAAA
This sequence comes from Vicia faba, assembly GCA_948472305.1. NCBI lineage: Eukaryota > Viridiplantae > Streptophyta > Magnoliopsida > Fabales > Fabaceae > Vicia > Vicia faba. Next base: position 707,936,877 of record OX451740.1, read on the forward strand.
TAACGAAACCCTATTGCGAAAGATGAAGGTCGTTACCTTGAAATCTGTTGCCCTAAGCGATTCATTGAAGGGAAGAGGAAGGTTGAGGACGCCGGTGGCCCTGGGCGAGAGAAACTCAAAGGCGGAGGCATGAGGCGAACGGAAGACGAAGATGAAGCGAGAACGATGAGCGACGCCGCCGCTGTTGTTACAAAAACCTAAGCCTTTCCCAACTGAACGCAAAGTCATCAAACCCTAAAAACGCTTGTTGTACATGGGCCTTACCCCATTCAGCCTTAAGCCCAAATGCGTTGACACCCCCCTTTTTTTTGGCTTCTGTTCAAATTTCATATGGGCCATAAGGCTCCCAAAGGTCCATTCAAAACTCCAAACCTTTTTTTAGAGTATAAAACATTTTTTCTTTTGTTAAATAAATTAACATAACTTTTTTTACATCAAATTTTCTCACTAACAATACTTTTTCATATATATCATAATTAAATTTTATATAGAAACTAATATTTTTCTTTACAATTAAACTTACATTTTCTTTAAATTTTTATACATAGTTACATAATTTTTCTTTTAAGACAAATACTTTTCTTTTTTTCAAGATATCATTTTTGTACATAAATAAATCAATACATAATTTTCTCTAAGTTAACATTTTTCTTTTCTTAAAAATACTTTTGTACATAAATACATAGTCATGTAATTTTTCTTTTAAAGATAAATACTTTCCTTTTTTTAAAAAAGATATTATCTTTATACATTAATACTAAAATACAAATAATATCTTTCTTTAAACTTAAAAAACATTTTCATTTAAACTTTTGTACATAATCAATTAAAATACATTTTTTAATATACATAATTTAATTAAGATATAAAACATTTAATTAAAATATTTTTTTTTGTACATATTGAAGAAATATACAAGACTACAAAAGATTAAATAAATAAACATTTAATTCTTTTCATTTAAGTTAACAATACTTAATAATACACATTAAAATTCACATTTTCTTAACCTGTAAATAAATTATATACAATTACACTTACACAATACACTTTACATCTTATACATATACAATTGCTATTCTTATACGTTACATTACATTATTTACATTTTATCGCAATTCGATTTGGTTGTAAATTATTAGACACTATATTCCTAAAGTCTCATCCCCATTTGTGAATTTGTACCCCCACTCCCGGATACTATTTGTAATAGCGTAGATTTTAAATTCTTGCAATTTATCGCTTTCCAATTATACCATGGTTAGACCTAGGGTTTTCATGTACATAAAATCAAACGCTAGATAACCTGATACAAGACAAATACATGAAATCAATACACAATCACACTTGCACCCTCTAGGGTAATCCCACATGTTGCCTTCCAAAATGGGCCATGTTTGCACGTCGAGTTTCTTTGGAAAAACAAATTCAAATGATCATAAGTCCCTCGATGACGCTTTTGAAAGTTGCCTAAATGGAATGATCAGGGTCCCTTCAAAGCAAATTGCCAAAGACACTTGGCACCATTGCATTCATGGTCCATACGATGACCCGCGCCTGTCCCGATCACATCCTAAACGCAAGATTGTCCATCAAATTCAATGGTGGAACAAAATTGTTAAAAAGGGTTAAAAACATAGAGAAAACCTTTGAGTACAATAGGGGTAGACAAAACTCTTAGTTACTTGAGATCAACTTGCAAAAACACTTGTCTCCTTTTCAAAAAACCACACTTCATACACACTTTCGAACAAACTCTCAAAAACATTTGAAACATCTTTCCGAAAAGATCCACACTTTTGTAAAACACTCAAACACGAGTCGAATACATTGGTTGCCTAAAACAAGGCACCTTCTTCAAAAACATTTTCAAAACACACACCACACACCATATTTTCAAGCAATCGAAAGTCAAGGCAAGTGATCTAAAAACCAAGTAACTAAGAGCCCATGGATAACCATGGATGAAAAGGGTGCTAATACCTTCCCTTTTCATAATCTACCCCCCGAACCCACGAAATATCTCAAAAGGTTTTTGCTGTGCTTTTTTAACCTTTCCTTTAGGATAAAATAAAAAGTCGGTGGCGACTCTTGCTCAACCAAACAAGTGCGAATACAAACGCAAAACTCAAGTCAGTTCTCCCACCGTATCACAGGAGGGATCTGGCTGGCAGGGTGCAGCCTCCGTTATGAAAGGATAGAGGCTGGCATGAAGTCCGGTAAGATTCAGAAAGGTGCGTCCTTGAGTGCTGAGAAGAAACCTTTTAAGAAGGAGGCCAGTGTTGTGTATGTGCCTAGAAGGCAAGATAAACCAGAGCGCCGCCAATCTATCAACGCGGTGGTGATTGCAAAGCCTGCTGCCGCTCCTCGGCAAGCTAATCAACCAAGGGGTGAGAGACTCATAAGAGAATTCACTTGGCTGAGTATGACCTTGTCACAAATCTTGCCGCAACTGCTATCGACCAACTTGGTAACCGTCAGAGAAGCTCCGAAGGTTGTGAACACTGCATCTCCTAAGTATAATCCAAATGCCCGCTGTGCTTATCACTCCGATAGCCCGGGGCATTCTACCGATGATTGCTGGGCCCTGAGAAATAAGGTTCAAGACCTTATTGATGCGAAGGAAATACAATTTGAGGCGCCTGAGAGACCAAACGTTGTGACTGCTCATATGCCCCAGCATGGAGTAAATGCCGTTGATGAAGACTTGTATGCCGTTTCTGTGAATGATGTGGTTACCCCTCTATTGACTATTAAGAGGAACTTGCTACTGGCCGGTTTATTTCCGGGTTGTAGCAAGGGTTGCCTTTTGTGTGCTGTTACCCCTACTGGTTGTCCGTTGCTGAAGTTAGGCATCCAAAGCCTGATGGACACCAAAGAGATTTTGTTCAAGAAGACCGCCATTCCTTTTGTTCCTGTGGAAGAAGTATCTGTCGTTACAATTTTCAACAATCCAATCAAGGCTCCCCCGAGGAAGCCAGTTAAAATCATGACTGTTGCACCCATTGTTATTACTGTTCCGGGGCCCCTCCCCTATGAATCTGATAAGGCTGTCCCATGGCACTATGGGGCAGATGTATATGTACTTGGAGTGAAGCAGGAGTTCAACACCGGTACCAGCATCAGCAATATCACTGGTCCCTCCAAAGTAACCCGCAGTGGAAGGCTCTTCTCGCCTGACATTGTGCCACCAGCTATTCGAAGACCTCTCATAATTACACCTGCAAGTACGCCTGTTTCCACTTCTGATCAAGTTGCTTCCCCTGCTGCCGAGTCATCTAATACTCGGGGCAAAGGGATTGATGATGAGCCTGCCCGGATGGAGGCACCAAAGTCTGTGAATGTTGAAGCCTCCCATCAAGAGATGGAGGAAATTCTTAAGATAATCAAGAAGAGCGACTTCAATGTCGTTGAACAGCTGGGGCATACCCCCTCCAAGATCTCTATGCTCTCATTACTGCTGTGCTCAGAGGCCCATGCTAAGGCACTGATTTCATTTCTGAAGACGACCCACGTGCCACAAGAGACCTCTACAGACCAGTTTACTGATTGCGTAGCCAATTTGACAGCTAACAATGGCTTGGGTTTCTCGGATGCTGACCTTACCGCCAAGGGAAAGAACCACAATGATGCCCTGCATGTCTCCATTGAATGCAGGGGCACTACTCTCGCACACGTGTTGGTGGACACCAGTTCTTCCCTGAATGTATTGCCCAAAAAGGCCTTAGACCGGTTGGATTGTGAGGGCCTGGAGTTGAAACCTAGCAACATCATTGTTAGAGCCTTTGACGGGTCGAAGAGGATGGTTCGTGGCGAGGTAGACATTCCTATTCGTATAGGTTCCCAAGTATTTGACTCAACGTTCTATGTGATGGACATTCGTCCATCTTATTCCTGTTTACTGGGTCGACCTTGGATTCACAAAGCTGGGGCAGTGACCTCTACCCTACACCAGAAGCTCAAGTACCCTGTCAGAGGGAAGATTGTCACTGTGCAGGGGGAGGAAGAATATATGGTTAGTCATTTGAATTCCTTCCGGTATATTGAGATGGACAGGGAGTTTATTGAAACCCCCTTTCAACATTTTGAAGAGGTACCTCCAACATTGGCAGCAGCAGAAACAATGACTGAAGAGAGTTCTCCTTTGAAGATGGCATCCTTAAAGGACGCTCGGGCTGTAATTGAGAAAGGTGAATGTGCTAACTGGGGCAGACTCCCTGATTTCACTCCTAAAACTGTCAAGTTTGGACTGGGTTTTACTGCAGAGGCTCAGAGGGTTGTGCGCAAAGCTAGGATCGGAAGACCTCCTGTACTCATCACCAATCCAGGAGTGAATGCTATTGGGGATGAAGACGAAGTGGAAGAATCGGAGTTCGATAGCTGGATCTACCCGACGACTGACGGTGGATTGAATAATTGGACCGCAAAAGATCATACACCTGTTACTTTTGTTACGCAGTAATGAATTCCTTTGTGTTTGTTATTTGTAATAAACAATGAATTGAAACTTTATGGCCCGATGTCTTACCCGGGGCACCGTTGGCTTCATTTGTGAGGGCTTATAACTGTCATTTCCATATATCATGAATAAAGACCTTGGACGTTTTTTCGCATTTCAAATCTTGTGCTCCCTTTCTTTCTTTCTTTCTTTCTTTATATATTGCAAAACAACTATATTTACACACACTCACCTACACAGGTTTCAATCCACTCTGCATCTCACTGGTAACGACTCTGCTACTGCCAGTTATGACTTCGAAAATCCGATCAACTTAGCCGAAGACGAAGGTGAAGATGATTGCGAAGTGCCTGGTGAGCTTGCAAGACTGTTACTCCAGGAAGAGAGGGCAATTCAACCACATGAAGAGCCAGTGGAAACGATAAATCTGGGTACTGAGACAGATAGGAAGGAAGTCAAGATTGGTGCCAATCTGGAGCTCAGCGTAAAACAACGGTTGACTCAGATGTTACATGATTATGTGGAGATCTTTGCCTGGTCCTACGAAGACATGCCTGGGTTGGATACCGACATTGTGGTCCATCACTTGCCTACCAAGGAAGATTGCCCTCCGGTTAAGCAAAAGGTCCGCCGTATACGTCCAGAGATGTCCGAAAAGATCAAAGTTGAGGTTATGAAACAATTCGATGCCGGGTTTCTTGCAGTGACTTCTTACCCTCAGTGGGTTGCCAATGTGGTTCCGGTGCCAAAGAAAGAAGGTAAGGTCAGAATGTGTGTCGATTACAGGGATCTGAACAGGGCCAGCCCCAAGGATGACTTCCCTCTACCTCACATTGATGTTCTGGTTGACAATACTGCTCAGCATAAGGTATTCTCCTTCATGGATGGTTTTTCAGGATATAATCAGATCAAGATGGCTCCTGAAGACATGGAAAAGACTACCTTTGTTACTCAGTGGGGCACCTTCTGCTACAAGGTCATGCCATTCGGGTTGAAAAATGCAGAGGCAACCTACCAACGTGCCATGGTTGCTTTATTTCATGACATGATCCATCATGAGACAGAAGTGTATGTCGACGACATGATTGCAAGGTCCCAAACTGAGGAGGAACACCTTGACCATCTGCAAAAGCTGTTTGACCGTTTGAAACTGTACAAGCTGAGGTTGAACCCGAACAAGTGTACCTTCGGGGTAAGATCTGGAAAGTTGCTAGGCTTCATCGTAAGTGACAAGGGTATTCAAGTGGACCCTGCCAATGTTAAAGCCATTCAGGAGATGCCAGTTCCTAAGACAGAGAAAGAGGTCAGAGGCTTTTTAGGACGCCTGAATTACATTGCCCGGTTCATCTCGCATCTAACGGCTTCCTGTGAGCCAATCTTCAAGCTGCTGAAGAAAGATCAGGTAGTACGTTGGAATGATGAATGTCAGGCCGCTTTTGACAGAATCAAAGAGTATCTCCAAGAACCACCCATCCTTATGCCACCGGTTGAAGGGAGACCTCTAATACTATACTTGACAGTACTTGACAACTCAATGGGGTGTGTGCTGGGGCAGCATGACGAGTCTGGCCGAAAAGAGCACGCCATTTATTACCTTAGCAAAAAGTTTATCGACTGTGAGACCCGATACTCACTGCTCGAGAAAACTTGCTGCGCTTTGGTATGGGCTTCTCGCCGGCTGAGACAGTATATGCTGACTCACACTACCTTGTTGATCTCAAAGATGGATCCAATAAAGTACATATTTGAAAAGCCTGCTCTGTCTGGGAGAATAGCAAGATGGCAAATGATCTTGACAGAATACGACATCCAGTACACAACTCAAAAATCTATCAAAGGAAGTGTGTTGGCATACCACTTGGCACACCAGGCAGTAGATGACTACCAATCAATGAACTTTGAATTTCCTGACGAGAGCATCATGATAGTGACTGATTGTGAAGTACCTGGACCGGATGAAGGACCTGAGGAAGGATCCCGATGGTCTATGCACTTTGACGGAGCCTCCAATGCTTTGGGTAATGGCATCGGCGCTGTGATCATATCCCCCCAAGGCACTCATACTCCACTTACTGCCCGACTATGTTTCAACTGCACCAACAACATGGCGGAGTATGAGGCATGCATCATGGGTCTTCAAGCTACGATCGACTTAAGGATCAAGTTTCTGAGTGTCTTCGGAGATTCCACTCTCGTGATCAATCAGATCAAAGGCGAGTGGGATATGAAACATCCGAATCTTATTCCTTACAAAGAATGTGTATTGACATTGATCCCCCATTTCACAGAGATAACTTTTGAACATTTCCCAAGAGAGGAGAATCAGTTGGCGGACGCGTTAGCTACAATGTCTTCCATGTTCAAGGTCAAATGGGACAATGAGGCTCCCCGGGTCATTATCTGGAAACTGGACGAACCGGCATACTGTTGTGATCTTGAGGCTGAGGTAGTGACTGAGAAACCTTGGTACCATGAGGTGAAGAGATACTTGGAAGCTCAGGAATACCCTGAAGGTGCGTCTGTCAACGATAAGAAGTTTCTGAGAAGGTTCGCAGCGAAGTTCTTCCTCAGCAACTGCATCCTGTACAAGCGAAACCATGATTCGACCTTACTGCATTGTGTGGATAAGACTGAAGCAGAAAGGATCATGGCAGAGCTGCATGAAGGTACCTTCGGAACACATTTCAGTGGACATACGATGGCAAAGAAGATCCTTCGGGCAGGGTATTTCTGGTCCACCATGGAAGCTGCCTGTTACCAACATTCTCGGACATGTCACAAATGCCAGATATATGCAGATAAAGTGCACGTTCCTCCAGTTCCTCTGAATGTCTTGACTGCACCTTGGACTTTTGCAATGTGGGGCATTGATATGATCGGCGAGATTAAACCTACGGCATCTAACGGGCATCGCTTCATCCTAGTGGCGATTGATTACTTTACAAAGTGGGTTGAAGCAGCTTCCTATGCCACTGTAACCAAGAACGTTGTGGCACGGTTCATTTGGCATAACTTGATCTGTCGGTACGGCGTCCCAGAAAGAATCATTACAGACAAACGGTACCAATCTTAATAACAAGATGATCACTGAGCTCTGCGAGCAATTCAAGATACAGCACCACAACTCTTCTCCTTACCGGCCGAAGATGAATGGGGCTGTAGAAGCAGCGAATAAGAATATCAAGAAAATTGTGCAGAAGATGACAATGACCTATAAAGATTGGCACGAGATGTTACCCTTTTATCTTCATGGGTACCGTACCTCAGCAAGGACGTCAACCGGGGCAACTCCCTTTTCCTTGGTCTATGGCATGGAGGCAGTCTTACCGATTGAAGTGCAAATACCCTCCCTCCGGATAATGAAGGATGCAGATCTGAGCGAAGATGATTGGATCCAGACACGACTTGATCAGCTAAATTTAATTGACGAAAAGAGACTTGCTGCTATTTGTCATGGTCAGACGTATCAAAAACGGATGATCAGGGCATTTAACAAGAAGGTCAGACCACAAGAATATCAAGTTGGGGATCTGGTAATCAAACGTATCATCCTTCCTCAGAGTGATCCCAGGGGAAAATGGACCCCCACATACGAAGGGCCATTTGTGGTTAAACATGTGTTCTCAGGAGGAGCCATGATTCTAACCACCATGGAGGGTGACGACCTTCCTCACCCCGCCAATGCAGACATAGTAAAAAGATACTACGCATGATAAAAGACCCGCTAGGTTGACATACCTCGGCAAAAATTAGGGCTTCCCGGCGAACCAAAAGGGTTCGGGCAAAATGAGGGATGAAATGAAAAAATCTGTACACCCGGCAAGTCGAAAACCTGAAAAGGCGGCTTGGGCAAAAATGGGTATCCCGGTGGACCGAAAACCCGAAAGGGCGGTCCAGGCAAAAGTTAGGGATTAAAGCGTAATACTATGTCTCATTGGATCACTTTGCATCCAGAATCCGGTATCAACTATCAAGTCCAAACAACATCGATCAATCAGCTTCATCGTCAACTGAGCAGCAAAGTGATGAGACGCTCAAAGATATAAAGGCGATAGCAGAGTTGGAACCCAGTGGGATTATTCTTTTCACATAGCTGTTTTGTTTTCCCCTTGTACAAAATTGTATAAAATCTTTTATTCGGCGGCGTTCTCTTACTAGGACGCCAGCCTCTTGTACATAAAACGCCTATTTACAGGCAAATTCAAAAATCAATATAAATTCACTTTTCAGCTAAAATTGCCAATTGTTTTTCCTTTTCTGTTTTGTTTTGCGAAGAACGTCCAAGGTTCAATTTGTGATGTATGCATTTGACAATAATGCTAACTCATAAATATTTACGTACAAAACAAAGGATTAATTACAGGTAACATTAGAAACAGGGGCAATAATGAGTTGTCTAAGCGATCTAATTGCTCTGTCCACCAAGGTACCAAGGTAGGTTCAGCTGAAGAACATAACCAATATATCTTAATTCCCCAGAGAGTGAGCCAGCAAGTCAATACACTCTCCCCAAGCAAAGCTATACTATCAGCCTTAAGGAAGTTGGGTATCCCCAGCGGAGCTCAACATTCCTCAGTAAATTATACGAACATTCTTAACAAGCATCCCCGGCAGTCTTGATCTAAGATTGTTCCTCGGCGGTATACCGAACATTCAGCGGAGCACTTCCCCAATATACCTCAAAAATTTCCCCAGGAGAGTTCAATCCATCTCCCCAGCAGGAAGCTTATCCCCAGTAGATTCTGGAAGCATATCACCCGCAGAGCGTGAATGCGTCTCCCGGCTTTATTCAAAGGTTATTTCCCTACTAGGATATAACTGGGTTATCCTCAGCCAAAAGCCACGGAAAGATCGTCCTCGGCGAAGTCTTCTCATCCCCAGTGGAGTCTATTAAAACTTCCAACATACCAACGGTATCCCCAGCAAAGTTATCATCGACATCCCAGCGAAGTACCTCTCTTCCCACAGAGTATTGTTCCCCAGCAAGGTCGCTAGAGTAATTTTCTCCCCGCAGAGTAATCCATTCGCCAAGTTTATTCCCCAACGGAGTTATCTTCTCCTACCGGTATTCTTGCAACCATCATCCCCAGCGGAAACAACAAAGCACTATTCTTCACATCAGCCCAGGATTTAACTTCCCGGCACCCGTCAAGGATTTACTTTCCTAGAACAAAAACACACATTCATAAACATCATATAGCATGCACATACGCATCATGAACATACAATCTCACTAGTCTCTTCACGCATGTCATACATCATGACATCGCATACAACTAACGTTCTGTCTTTTCAGGACAAAAGTTAATACAAAGACGATTGCTATCAATAGTCGTGATTCCAGATCCGGTTCCTGTATCTTGCCAGGGTGTATCTGTTGACGACTAGCATTACCAGACCCGATTCCTGTATCTTGCCAGGGCGCGTCTGAAGAGTTTGAGGATCCGATTCCTGTATCTTGCCAGGGTGTATCTGTTGACGAATAACATTACCAGACCCGATTCCTGTATCTTGCCAGGGTGCATCTGAAGAGTTTGAGGATCCGATTCCTCTATCTTGCTAGGGTGTATCTGTTGACGATTAGCATTACCAGACCCGATTCCTGTATCTTGCCAGGGTGCGTCTGAAGAGTTTGAGGATCCGATTCCTGTATCTTGCCAGGGTGTATCTGTTGACGACTAGCATTACCAGACCCGATTCCTGTATCTTGCCAGGGTGCGTCTGAAGAGTTTGAAGATCCGATTCCTGTATCTTGCCAGGGTGTATCTGTTGACGACTAGCATTACCAGACCCGATTCCTGTATCTTGCCAGGGTGCGTCTGAAGAGTTTGAGGATCCGATTCCTGTATCTTGCCAGGGTGTATCTGTTGACGACTAGCATTACCAGACCCGATTCCTGTATCTTTCCAGGGTGTGTCTGAAGAGTTCAAAGATCCAATTCCTGTATCTCGCCAGGGTGTATCTGTTGACGACTAACATTACCAGACTCGATTCCTGTATCCTGCCAGGGCACGTCTGAAGAGTTTAAAGATTCGATTCCTGTATCCAGCCAGGGCACATCTACACAAAGATTTTGAAGATCAACTCCTGTAACAGGCCAGGTAATTATCTTTCTTTTTCAGGTACACAAGTTCTCGCTAAGGAAACTCTTATGCGATCGACACCCATATGGCATCTATAAGCCCATCCACCTATCCATCACCTCTCAACATGGCATCTGTAAGCCCATCCACCTATCCATCACCTCTCAACATGGCATCTGTAAGCCCATCTCCCTATCCATCAACCTCCCAATGGCATCTGTAAGCCCATTCCCGCTATCACACTGCTGATACTCTACTATGTGAGTGCAAATTTCTGGGCACTCTAGTGTTCAATCATCTTCCACCTTTGGATTACGAAAGGCACGACAGCCAATCTACATCCTCAGGTTTAAGAAGATTGAACAGGGGCAACTGTTGTACCCCAAAATTTGCCCTCCCATATTCTTCAAGGTTTGCTAAGAGCATGCTTCAAAATCTCCCAAGGGTTGCACAGTCCAATTGCCTCCTAACAGTAAAAAATTAGGGTTTTGGTTCTGGCAAAGAAATTGAAGTTTCCAAGGGTCCAAACAAGTCCCACATGCCTACATACATTGTCAAGCATCCATATGCCAAGTTTCAAGACTCACAGCATCAAATTGCACAGTCAAAAACCCTAATTGCTTCATAGTCAACTGCAGGGGCAAAATGATCATTTGACAGTCAAAAGTCCAAAATTTTGGTCAACACCTTATTTTGAAGCCACAAACATCATTCGATCAATTCTTGATCATGATTCTCAAAGCATGGCTCAAAAAGTCTCAAGATGCAAAAGTTTCTATTTTTGGACAGTTGGAAAAGTCAACTGCAAATTGACCAGGGCATAACTTCCACATGGTTTATCAGAAAAATCCCATCCAAAGCTCATTTTGAAGAGAATGACATTTCCTACAACTCATCTTCACACTTCAAGTCCAAGAAATTCTCTCACAAAAAGTTATCAATCTCAACATTATAGGTCATTTTCAAAAGTCAACAAAAAGGCACTTTAAGTCAAAGACCATAACTTGAGATTGGTAAATCAAAATGACATGGGACCAAAGGCATTGGTTAAAGGACTTCAAGACCTTTCCAAAATGTCCAAGAACATGATCAAAGCTTAAGAATTGAGCAAGATATGCCTTGTGGAAATTGGGAAATTTTTGGGAATTTTGAAAAGTCAACTTTACTTCAAATGCCTCAAAATTGCTAATGGGCCTCAATTTCTTCCTTGAATCATTATCCAAAGGCCATGCACGACCCATTAAGCTAAAAGGGAGTTATCTTCTTACTTTTAATTAATTAATTGAATTTTTAATCCTATTAATTCATTTAATTAAAATTAATTATGAGAAAAATACTAAATCATGTGTTTTGAATCTTTTTGTGCAGCATTTTCATCCATTATGAATCAAATATTTCGTGCACAATCAAAAAGGCAAGATTTCTCATGATTGGCAATAGTTTCATGGCAAAAAGATTGAAATTGATCTCATGGAAAATCAAATCTCCAAATCATCAATGCATGGATTATAGGCTGGTTTTTCAAACCTAATTCACTCACATACATAAGCACAATCAAAACCTAATGCCCTGGACACAAAAGCTGCGTTCAGAACACAAGAACAAAACTTGCAATTTTTGGACAAAATTTGAAAACTGAAAACCTATCTAGAGGACAGTTCAAGGCTGCAAAAGGATTCCAAAAGCTTCCTGACACCACCAGGAAACTATTCCAATCGAAACCAGCCTTCCATACTCAAGGAATTGGTATAACAGAATCTTACTTTTCTTAAAATCATCCATTATCGTGTTTTGATTTTTAAGCACTGTTCATGCATTTTGTTGATTGATTTATACTAACATGAATATTCTGAAGCTATTGGTGCCCTCTAATTGAATTAATACTGCCTGTGTCAAAAGTTGCCATGAACGGATATTAGGGTTTCAGAAACTTTAAAAGAGGGGTTCTTCATATGGTAAAATCATGCCTTGAAACCTATTCCATTGAACTCAGGACCTCCAAACGAAACTAACCCACTACTCGCGCCCAATTTATATTGCTCTATGTGCTAATCGCTATTTTCAGGTTTTGCAATTAGTGGGGGTTTAAAACCCCCGCTATTCGTTTTTGTTTACAGGCAAATGGAGAAGATGAAGCCTATGTGTCCAAGCATGACTGGATAATTCAAATGTTCACGCGTGATTTCTTGCTTCAGGCCACTAGCGCTTGTTTTCATGTATATTATTCACGTTCCATTATACGTACAAAGAAACGCGTTGGTCCAAATGGTTGATGCGCTGGCTTGCAGGTACTAGGACCTGGGTTCGATTCCCAGGTCCCCCATATTTCTCAATAATTTTGATTGTAACATGTTCAGGTGCTGTTTCTTCCCAGTAGTACACCATACGCCCAATGCCTTTGCTTGCCACGCGCCCAGAAGATATCATCCAAAGGCCATCATGTGAATTCCACCATGTACGCTGGTCAACCATGCCATACGCAATTCCAGAAAGTCCAAAGGGCCCTGCATTCTTGGACCAAAAATCACTCCAATACACCTCCTAAATTGGGTCAGACCCCCCATTGTTTGTATTTTTCTCTCCTTTTCTTTTCTTTTAATGATTTTAATTGTTTCTTTTAATTCACAAAATATAATTTTCACAACACAAAAAAAAATCAGAAATCAAAATTAAAAAATATGTTTTATTTAATATTTAAGTCATTAATATTTTTGTAAATAAATTTTTAATAATCAACTTAGTAAAATTAGGTTAAAATCTTAATGTTTTTCTTAAATAAACTAAAATATGTAGCAATTAGGTTTTTAGCATTTTTTATCCTTTTTTAATAAACAATTTTTTCTTATTATCATTATTATTAACTATTAATTAATTTTGTAAATAAACATGTAATTAATTAATTAGGGTAAATTAGGTTAAAGCTTAAATATCTTTTTTTAATAATTAAAAACAACTTAGAATTAGGGTTTTATTTAACTTTTAATTTTAATTAATTTTCTTTATTTTCATTAAATACAAAAAACATAAAATCAATTTCTTCTCTTTATTTAATCATTAATTAACTTTTAATTTCAATTTAATCTTTAAAGGGTCCAACGCCCTCGCATATTCGATTCTAATTTCTTTTCGTGCGTTTTCTCTTATTTTTCACTTTTAATATAATGTAATTGCTCAAGCCTTGTAATAGTAATTAGGAAATTTATTTGCTTTCCGCATTTTATTAAAAAACGGGTCTTTGTTAATTTGGCGATGTATAGACCCGCGCCTTGTAATAGCTTAGGACTTTATTTTCTGCATTTTAATTCCCGCACCCTTAAAACTGTTAAACTTTGCATGAAAGAATGAATGGCCCAAATAAAATCAAAGCGTAGCTCACCAAACGCATGACAAGATAAAACATAACTGAAAAACAATACACAAATTCACACACCACTCTTAGGGTACGCCTCACTGTTGCCTTGCCCCTCGAAACGTGGTCGTCGAGTATAGGACGTTTTAGTAAGTCATTATGTCCATGAATATGGCATAAGGGTAGCTTCTAAGGTGTCCTACTGTTGCTCTGGTGACCACACTGTCCCTAACAAACGAATTGACCCGAACACCTCAAACGGTGGTGCTACCTACCTCTCAATGGTGGGATGGCACTACCTTAAGGACATTTAAACAGCCTAATTCCTTAGGGTAGGTAGATGACTCGTAGATACTTGCTCTATTCAAAAACAAATCAAACTCTTTTCACACCGACACTTTCAAAAAGCTTTCAAAATAATTTTTCAAACACTCTTGAGGACTGATACAAGAGTCGATCTGAAATCTTTAAACAAAACTTTTTCAAACTCACTCACAATTGAAAAACAAACATTTTGAAAACACAATTAGCAAGTATCTAAGAGCCCATGGATAACCATGGATAGAAAGGGTGCTAACACCTTCCCTTTCTATAAATCTACCTCCCGAACCGAGAAACTATCTCATAAGGAATTTTGTTGTGCTTTTGTCCTGTCCATGTTGGAGAAAATAAAAGACGGTGGCGACTCTTGCTTCCGCGACATTTCGCGAACCAGCGTTAAACAGTCAGTTCTAAATCCACCGATCATAGCCTGTCAGGATTACACCCAACTCTGAATGTGTGCCTCTAAAGATCACTATGCTGGGACCTGTCCCGTACCAATCAAGCAAAATGATACCGTGGAACTATGGGGGAGAAATCTTCTACCACGACATCAAACAAATCGAAAAATTCCAAGAAATTTCTGAAGAAGGCCCTGATATAGGGAACATCGCGGGTACAAGCAAGATAACCCACAGTGGCCGGATCTTTTCTCTGGAGATTGCTCCCCCTCGAGCAGTTTTCGGACCCTTAAAAGCTTCTGCACCTGTTGGGCCCTCTGTGCAAAGCCTAGTGATTGAAGAAGTGGTTACTCCTGAAGTAAGACCATCTGCTGATAATACCAACAAAGGTAAGAGGATATTGGAAGTGCCTGTCAGGACGAAGGCCCATGTTGTGGTTATCCCCGAAACCACTCAGAAGGAAATGGATGAAATCCTAAAAATAATCAGAAAAAGTGACTACAATGTTGTAGAACAACTGGGACAGACCCCTTAAAATTTCAATGTTAGACCTCCTGCTCTGTTCAGAGGCCCATGCTAAGGCCCTGATTAAATTCTTGAAGACGACACATGTACCCCAAGAGACTTCGGCTGACTAATTTCAGGATTGTATGGCCAGTCTTACTGCTGACAATGGCCTGGGCTTTTCCGATGCTGACTTAACTCCCAAAGGAAGGAAGCACAATGATGCGTTACACGTTTCAGTTGAATGCCGAGGAACCACTCTCGCCCATGTCTTGGTTGATACTGGTTCTTCCCTGAATGTGTTGCCAAAGAAGGCCTTAGACCGTTTGGATTGCAAAGGTTTGACCCTCAAACCTAGTAACATCATCGTTAGGGCTTTCGATGGTTCCAAAAGAATGGTTCATTGAGAGGTTGATATTCCTATCAAGGTAGGCACCGAAGTGTTCAACTACACCTTCTACGTAATGGACATCCGTCCGTCATACTCGTGTTTGCTAGGAAGATCATGGATCCATTATGCCGGGGCAGTTACCTCCTCTTTGCATCAGATGCTGAAATATCCTGTTAAGGGTAAAATCATAACTGTGCACGGCGAGGAAGAGTACATGATCAGTCATCTCAATTCCTTTCGATATGTGGAGTTAGATGGCGAGTTCATCGAAACACCTTTTCAACATTTTGAGGAAGTTTCTCCCGAGGTAGCAGTTGCGAAGACAGTGGTTGAGGTACCTATCATTCCCAAGCATGTGGCTAGGATGGCATCTCTCAAGGACGCGGAGGCTGTGATTAAGGAGGGGAAGAGCACAGTATGGGGACATTTGCCTGACTTTGCCCATAAGACGGACAAGTTTGGTTTAGGGTTTACTGCTGCAGGACAAAAGGCTATGCGTCTCTCTAAGATTGGAAGACCACCCGTCAAGATTTCTCACCATGGAATCAATGTTGTAGAAGATGAAGATGAGAAGAGCCATTTTGAAGATTGGATCTTTCCGACCGTCGAAGGGGGTTTGAGCAATTGGGAAGCAAAGGATTTTGTTCCTATCACCTTTATCAACCAGTAATTTTATCTTTGAACAATTTCCCATTTTTATGGTCTGTAATAACTAAAACAATCCGCACACTATTTTTCACCTCATGCCTTGCCCGGGGCATGTACGTCCATTTATAAGGGCTTGATTTTCTTCATAATCATATGCCATGTTTTAGTGAATCATTGGATGTTTTTCATCTATAAACTGCTGTGTTCATTTTCTTTCCTTTTGCATTTTTGTTTGTTTAAGGATGGCTATCCCTTACACACACCCACACTCACAAATGCAGGTACCCATCCACTCCGGATTCCATGGGTGACTATTCTGCTTTAGCTTTCGATAACTCTGAAGATTTGGTCAATCAAGCTGAGTACGAAGTTGACGAAGATTGTGAAGTGCCGGGAGAGTTAGCCAGACTTCTACAACAAGAAGAGAGGGCCATCTTACCTCATGAAGAGTTGCTAGAGACCATCAACTTAGGGACAGAGGAAGACAGGAAGGAAGTAAAAGTGGGTGCCAACCTGGAACCAAGTGTCAAGGAGCGCTCAGTGCAGTTGTTGAACAAATATGTTGAAATCTTCGCTTGGTCTTATGAAGACATGCCAGGGCTAGACACCGATATCGTGGTTCATCGTCTCCCCACAAGAGAAGATTGTCCACCGATCAAGCAAAAGGTTCGCCGAATGAGGCTTGACATGTCTGAGAAGATTAAGGCTGAAGTAATGAAGCAATTCAATGCCGGTTTTCTGGCTGTTACAACCTATCCACAATGGGTTGCTAACATCGTGCCCGTGCCTAAGAAGGACGGCAAAGTCAGAATGTGTGTGGACTATAGGGATTTGAACAGGGCCAGCCCTAAAGACGATTTTCCACTACCGCATATCGACATCTTGGTTGACAATACAGCTCAACACAAGGTTTTTTCCTTCATGGACGGATTCTCGGGCTACAACCAGATTAAAATGGCCCCGGAGGACATGCAGAAAACTACCTTTGTCACGCAATGGGGTACCTTCTGCTACAAAGTGATGCCGTTCGGACTGAAGAACGCAGGGGAAACCTATCAACGCGCCATGGTAGCTTTGTTTCATGATATGATACATCATGAGATCGAAGTCTACGTAGACGACATGATAGCTCGATCACAGACAAAAGAAGAACACCTTGAACATTTGCAAAAGTTGTTTGCCAGGTTGAAGGAGTATAAGCTCAGACTGAACCCAAGCAAGTGCACTTTTGGAGTTAGGTCTGGTAAACTTTTGGGATTTATTGTCAGCAACAAGGGTATTGAGGTTGATCCTGCTAAAGTAAAGGCTATACAAGAAATGCCTGCCCCCGTACTGAAAAGGAGGTTAGAGGATTCTTGGGACGCTTGAACTATATTGCAAGGTTCATCTCTCACCTGACATCTACCTGTGAGCCAATTTTCAAACTGATGAAGAAAGATCAGGTAGTTGAATGGAACGAGGATTGTCAAGTTGCTTTTGATAAGATCAAGGAGTACTTACTAGAACCTCCTATTCTGATGCCACCCGTCGAAGGAAGGCCGTTGATCATGTATCTGACTGTTTTGGATAACTCAATGGGGTGCGTGCTGGGACAACATGACGAGTCTGGTCGAAAAGAGCATGCCATTTATTACCTTAGCAAAAAGTTTACCGACTGTGAGACTCACTACTCACTGCTCGAGAAAACTTGTTGCGCTTTGGTATGGGCTGCTCGCCGGCTAAGGCAGTATATGTTGACTCATACCACTTTGTTGATTTCCAAGATGGATCCGATCAAGTATATCTTCGAGAAGCCTGCTTTATCTGGAAGAATTGCTAGATGGCAGATGACCCTGACTGAGTATGACATTCAGTATAATACCCAAAAAGCTATAAAAGGGAGTGTACTAGCTGACCATCTAGATCATCAAGCCGTCGAAGATTATCAATCTACGAGGTTTGACTTCCCTGACGAGGACATCATGGCTATGGACAACATCGAAGGTAACAGACCGTATGACAGACCTGAACAAGGATCCCGATGGACCCTGTACTTTGATGGTGCTTCAAATGCACTTGGCAACGGTATCGGTGCGGTACTCAGCTCTCCAGAAGGTTGCCATACGACCTTCACTGCCCGACTTTACTTCAGCTGTACCAGCAACATGGCCGAATATGAAGCTTGCATCTTTGGTCTCAAGGCTACTATAGACTTGGGAATCAAATCTTTGGTCGTATTTGGGGACTCGGCTTTGGTTATCAGTCAAGTCAAAGGAGAGTAGGACACCAAACATCCTAATCTTATCCCATACAATGAACATGTCCTGACTTTGTTGCCTCATTTCGAGCAGATCACCTTCGAGCATTTCCCGCGAGAAGAAAATCAGCTAGCAGATGCTCTGGCTACAATGTCTTCCATGTTTAAACTCAACTGGGATAACAAGGCTCCCCAATCACCATCGAGCGAATGGACGAACCTGCGCACTGTCATGAGATTAATACCGAAGAAGTAGTGGAACAACCCTGGTTTCATGAAATCAAAAGATATCTCCAGACTAGAGAATACCCCGAAGGAGCTTCCATCAATGACAAAAAGTTCTTAAGGAGATTTGCTGCCAAGTTCTTCCTAAGAAATGGCATCCTTTATAAACGCAGCCATGATTGTGTTTTACTTCGATGTGTGGACAAAGCTGAAGCAGAGTTGATCATGACTGAGATACACAGTGGCACATTTGGCACCCATTTGAGCGGACATACAATGGCAAAGACGATTCTAAGGGCAGGCTACTACTGGTCTACCATGGAAGCTGATTGTCACCAACATTCCCGTACTTGCCACAAATGCCAAGTCTACGCCGACAAGGTACATATTCCTCCTGTTCCTCTCAATGTTCTGACAGCTCCTTGGCCATTCGCAATATGGGGCATTGACATGATTGGAGAGATCAAGCCCACGGCGTCCAATGGACATTGCTTCATCTTGGTCGCCATTGATTATTTTACCAAGTGGGTCGAAGTAGCTTCTTTTGCCTCTGTTACAAAGAATGTGGTTGCCCGTTTCATCAAGCAGAACCTCATATGCCGGTATGGTGTCCCCGACAGGATCATCACAGACAACAGTACAAATCTGAACAATACTATGATCACCGCTCTATGCGAACAGTTCAAGATTTATCATCACAATTCATCTCCATATCGACCGAAGATGAACGGTGCTGTTGAAGCCGCGAACAAAAATATCAAGAAGATCATTCAAAAGATGACAGTTACCTACAAGGACTGGCATGAGATGTTACCGTTTTCTCTGCATGGATATCGTACCACGGCACGTACTTCAACAGGGGCAACGCCATTTTCTTTGGTGTATGGCAAGGAGGCTGTCCTACCATGGAAGTTCAGATTCCTTCCTAAGGATTATGAAGAATGCTGGTTTAAGTGAAGACGATTGGGTTCAGACCCGGCTTGATCAACTTAATTTGATCAACGAGAAGCGACTTACTGTTGTTTTCCATGGTCAGACGTATCAAAAACGGATGATCAAGGCTTTCAACAAGAAAGTCAGGCGTCAGGTATATCAAGTCGGAGATCTTGTAATCAAGCGGATCATCTTACTGCAAAGTGATCCCAGGGGCAAATGGACTCCTACTTACGAAGGACCATTTGTGATCAAGAGCATCTTTTCTAGTGGGGCAATGATTTTGACCACCATGGACGACGATGATTTGCCACACCCTGCGAACACAGACATAGTCAAAAGATACTACGCATAAAACAACCCGACAAGTTGAAAACCCGAAAGGGCGACTTGGGCATAAATGGGCATCCCGGTGAACCGAAAACCCGAAAGGGCGGTTCAGGCAAAAATTAGGGATAAAACAAAAAAATCTGTACCCCCGGCAAGTTGAAAACCCGAAAGGGCGACTTGGGAAAAAAAGGGTTTCCCGGTGGATCGAAAACCCGAAAGGGAGGTCCAGGGAAAAGTTAGGGAATTAAAGCGTATGACTATGTCTCGTCAGATCACTTTAAGCAATCTCTTCACCAACAAGCCCCAAACTTCTGATCAATCTAACCATCGGCGGACAAAGAAGTGAATGGACAAGATATTCAGAGTTGTGAAGGCTATAGCTGAATGGGAATCCCATGGAATTGTTACACATAGCCATCTTTATTTTGTATAAAATTTTCCAATTTTGACGACAACATTCTCTTACTAGGATGTCTGTCTCCTTTATACAAAGATACTCACAAAAGTTAATACAAATACACTTCAAAGTGCAGAAATTTGCTTGCCTTTCTTTTCTTTTTTACAGTTATGTTATATTTGAAAACGTCCAATGTTTTGTTAAATAGGCATATGCATTTGAATATAATCACTGCTTACAAATAAAACGAAATTGAAAAAAGATGATTACTGATAGGTTGAAGGTGTAGGAAGATATCTTTGTGCCATTCCAAAAAAATCCGCCACGATACATCATTCAGATCCTTGACAAAGCTAAGATTTGGAGTATATTTCCCCAGCAGAGTTAAACTTCAGGATCCTCAGCAGAGCAAATGGTTTCTAAAGACTTGATTCCCCAGCTGAGCTGAATTTCAAAATTCCCAATCAGAGTCAAATTTCAAAATCCCCAGTGGAGTCCAAAAACCCTGAAAATCCTATCCCCGGCGGAGCCAGAACAATGAGCTTTTCCCTGCAGATTGAAGATTCTCAATCTCATTTCTCCAGCAGAAGTCTCCCAGGTTTTAACTCCCCAGTAGGGATTTTTCAGAGTTTCCCTTATTCCCCAAGCAGTCAGCAAGGGTTTCTCATCTTCAAATCCTCAGCATCGGTCAAGGATTTATTTTCCCCGACAGCAGTCAAATATTTCGTTATCTCCAACTATCCAGATTTTATCTTCCTCAATGAGACGGCTACTCAGCTTACATGCATAACCATTACATTCATATATCATAAACATTGATGAAATACAGTTCATTGCATCATACATATCATGCAACATAACTTTGTGATTTAGATAACATTTTATCCTTTTCAGGATAAGATTAAAAGGCTATCTTTAAAAATTATTCAGATACAGTACAAATACACCCCAGACACGATGGTCATTCTACTACTCATTCAGACTTCAGCAATCCGATATAGACTAGATACGCTCCAGACACGGCGGCCATTCTATCTCTCATTCAGATTCAATTATCAAATTCAAGTTCAGATATGCTCCAGACACATATGCCATTCTGACCCTTACACCAGCAGTTTGATTCCCTCAGTGCTGTCGCCACAGAAGTCATTTTGTCATTCACTCAGATCCCAGTTACAGTACAGATACACTCCAGACACGGAAGTAATTCTACTACTCATACAGATCTCAACTTCAGATACAGTCCAGATACGCTCCAGATGCGGTTGCCATTCTGTCACTCATTCAGAGTTTATCCCCAGCACACAGTTGCTCCATACACAGATATTTCTCTATTACCCGGATACAATACAAATACACTCTAAACACGGTAGTCATTCTGATATTCATTCAACATTCAAACACAGTTACAACTCATATACGCCCCATACGTGGACGCCATTCTTTTGCTCATACAAACTCAGTCTCCAGATACAGTTCAAGTGCATTCCAGACACTGATACCATTTTGATACTCATTCTTTTGGCCTACAGCATTGCAATTCAACAAAGGTTCTTGGATGGAATATTTAAGCCCATCTCCAGCAAGGTTCTGCCATCTCCAAATGGCATCTTTAAGCTGATCCCCGCACCTATGTTTTGACGAGTGCAAATTTACGGGCACTCTAGTGTCCAATCCTCTTTTACCTTCGAGTCGCGAAAGGCAAACTTGCCAATCTAACTCTTCAGGTTCAAGAAGATTGAATAGGGGCAACTATTGTACCCCAAAATTTTCCCTCTCATTTCATCAACACTTTCTCATCACAAGACTCTTGGAATTCAGGATCAAGCTAGGGTTTGCTCTGCTCAAGACCCCTCCTTGCACTGTTAACCCAAATTAGGGTTTGAGTTTGCACAAGGATATTTTGACCTACAATACCCAAATTGACTTTCATGCTTCATCTTGGGTTCACAAGTTTTCCCATACCAAGTTTCAAGCCTTGATTCAAATCTTTGCCCAGTCAATTGGACAGTTGACCTAGAAATCAGCTGTATTGGGGAAAAAGTCAACTGTGGCCAATTGACAGTCAAACCTCATGAAATTTGACCCACATCAACATTATAAACTCATATGAACCATTTGATCAAGTTTGGATCATAATTCCACAAGAAATTTGATCAGATCACCAAAAGGGCAAAATGGTCATTTTTAGGGTTTTGATTGTACAAAGGCAAATTTTTGACTGTTTGACCTAACCAATGGCAAACCAATCTCACATATGGACTCAAGGACTCAATGACATTGTCTTGACCCATTCAAGAAGTTCAAAAGATCTCAAATGCATAGGGTTGACAGATGAATTTTTCAGTCAACTGATCAAAATTTGACTGTATACTGAAAAGTCAAACTTTAACTTTTTGGTCAAAATCAAGTGCCAAGGGTCATTTTTCATCAAGACGTGTCAAATTATGAAACTTGTTCATCAAGAAACCCAAAAATGCAAATTAGGGTTTAAAATGGAAAAATTTCATAACTTAGAATTTTTCTAAGTTATAAAATTTTCTTATTTTTTCCTAACTTTGTCCCATTTTTTGACCAAGATGCAAATGGATTCAAACAAAACTTGCAACATGAAAGTTGTAGTCCATCACAAAGTATACAACTTTTATGCACAAAGTTTTCTCAAAAGAAGCCTGTATCTCAAATTATGATTTTTGGAACAAGGGTACCTAAAACTTTTAACTTAGAGAAAATTTGCCCTAATCTAGGCAGGATTTTGACCCATCTTCTTGGCCATTTTTCACATAGTTCCACTTGGAATTTCAAGTTTCATTACAAATATGGATTGTAGTACATGTTCCAAGCTTTCCAAAGTGTCCAAGAACTCCTCAAACACCCTTGTGGTTAGAGAGAATCAAATGCTTGCAATTGGAAAAAACTCACTTTTGTCCATGGCCAATACATGTTCATAACAACTTGCAATTCTGATCTAGCTAGCTTGGTTCAACATTATAGGCCTAAAAACCATTATGTACTCCTTAATTTAATGCATATCCTTTGTATTATGTAATTGTCTTGGTCATTAGGGCATTATACATTAGTTTAAGCCTTAAAAGGAAAAAGCAACAATGCCATTTTTGCCTAACTTCACTTTATGTCAAAACCAAATCCTTGAGGCATGGGGCCAGATCTTTGAGGCAAGATCAAGTCCACTAATCCCAGTAACCAAGAACAAAAGTTGCAGCATGATATGAGGGCTTGTACAAGGCTATAACATCATTTTCATCCTCTTGCTTCAAGGAGAAGAAAAGTGGCAAAACATAAGCAAACACACATATCTGTTAACACAAGCTTACAAGAACTTTGTGAACAAGTTCCATACATCCCAACAAGCCTAAAGCACGACCCTTTCATCACTAAAACGTCCTCATACTCAGAATCACTGTTTTTCTGCAAAAATAGAGCAAGTCCTGCATCTTGCAAGCCACAACCAATTTCCATAGTGTGTTTTGTCCCAAGATAGTTCCAACACCTTCCAATCAACTCACCTGAACTATCCCAAGCCCTCATTGCAAGCTGTAACACCTCTAACACACTTTGCCATTTTCATTTCAAAGCTCTACAGGTTGAGTTCTACAACACGATTCAAGTTGTTTCAAAGCAAGCCAAGCATTGGAGAAGCTTCCTTGGACCTCAGGCAAGCTCAACAGAAGCTCAAACACCATTGAAGGTTGCTACATTGTCCAGCTCGAAGTCAACTGAAACAGGTATTTCATGGACTTCTATCTCTCTATTTAGGAATGGTTAGGCTTAGGTTTGTGAATAAAATATGTTGTACTCATAGCCCTGAAGCCATACATATGCTTAGTTTTCATTTACATTAATCGTGCTGAGAGAATTTCACTCATGAACTTTCTGAAAAAATAGGTTAAAAATTAGGGCCAGAGAAATTCTCTCTGGTCTTTGAGAGTTAATCCAAGTTTTTTATATGGTTGAATTCGTTGTTTAATTCTCTGCAATGTTCATGTTATGAGTTTTGTCAAAAAATCAAAGAATCAGGAGTTGGCCATTGATACACAGAAGCACGTGTTTTGTGAGCAAGAGGAAGAAGAAGAAGTCTGGTGGGCTGGGCCTGTTGTGTTTTCACTTCTAACACCCCTATTTTCTGTTTACACCCCCTGGCCCATTTGTTTAATATTTATCATTTTTGACATTTTATTTTTTTATCCTGACTTTATTATTTTTTGTATAAATATAAAAAATGCCAAAAATAATTTTCTATTTTTTTTCATATTTATTTGATATTTATTTTATTTTACTAAGTATATATATGTAAATAAACTATTTTCTTTTTTAATAAAACTAAAAAATAATACAAAAAATATACTTATTTTCATTTATTATTTTATTTACATTTGAAAACATTTTCTTGAAGATATCCATTTTTGTAAATAATTAATTTTTATCTTTGTACATTTAATATGTTTAATATATATATATATATATATATATATATATATATATATATATATATATATATATATATATATATATATATATATATATATATATATATATATATATATATATATATATATATATATATATATATATATATATATATATATATATATATATATATATATATATATATATATATATATATATATATATATATATATATATATATATATATATATATATATATATATATATATATATATATATATATATATATATATATATATATATATATATATATATATATATATATATATATATATATATATATATATATATATATATATATACTTGTTATTAAATAATTAGATTAAAAAATACAAAAATATCACATTTTCATTTTTATTAATATTTTACACTAAAAACATTTTTTACAATATACTTTTATTTTGTTAATATATATTTGTATAAAATTAATAAATAATATTATTTATTAAGAATTAGGGTTTCTTGCCCTAAATAGGAAAAATAATTAAAATTGATCTTTTTATTTTACTTTTCACATTGAAAAATACTTTTTACATACTAAAAAACATTTTGGCATAATACATTTTTTTTGCATTTATTTATTGTATTTATTTCAATTATTGTACATTTAAATATTGTATCTTGTACATTCAATTTGGTTGTAATAGTAATCTAGGGTTTAATTTCTTGTCAAATATCCCCAATTCAAATTTGTACCCCCTCCCTATATCATGTTGTAATAGTATAGCATTTAAATTCTCGCACATTTAAAAGCTTTCAATTATGCCATGCTTAGACCTAGGGTTTGTATGCAAATAAAATCAACAATTAGTTTGACCTAATCCAAGATAAACATGCATGAAAAACAAACACAATGCACACTTGTACCCCTAGGGTTTCATCCACTTGTTGCCTTCAAAAATGGGCCATGGTTGCATGTCAAGTACTTTGGCAAAACAAAAACAAACAAAAAGATCATAGTCCCTCGATGACGCTATTTGAGTTGCCTAAACAAAAATGATCAATTCCCTCAAGAAAATTGCCAAAGATACTTGACACTATTGCTATCATGGTCTATACGATGACCCGCGCCTGTCCCGTTGACATCCTAACACAAGGTTGTTCACCAAATACAATGGTGAAACAACACTGTTAAAAGGGTTAAAAACATAAGAAAGATCTTTGAGTAAAAAAGGGTAGATAGCTCTTAGCTACTTGATCAAGCTTGAAAAAACATCCTTGCTACTTTTCAAAACACACTCCACAACACAATTTCAAAACCCTACTTTCAAATATTGAAAACCTTTCAAAAGACAAAAACACCTTTGTATACATTCAAAACAAGAATCATTACAAAGGTTGCCACAACAATGGCCTCTTTTCAAAACATTTTCCAAAATCACACACAAAACACCATTTCAAAGAATTGAAAAACACCATTTCAAACAATAGAAATACAAAGCAAGTGATCTAAGCAAGTAACTAAGAGCCCATGGATAACCATGGATAGAAAGGGTGCTAATACCTTCCCTTTCTATAATCTACTCCCCGAACCCAAGAAAACATCTCAAAGGTCTTTCCTGTGCTTTTTGACCTTTCCTTAGGATAAAATAAAAAGTCGGTGGCGACTCTTGCTAAACTGAAACATTTGCGAACACAAACGCAAAATCCCAAGTCAGTTCTCCCACCGTATCACAGTGTGCATATGTGCAAAGTGTGTTTTATTGTATGCATTTTTGTCTTGATTAGGGTTCTCTATTTGTTGATTTCATGTCTTTCCATACACACCCTAATTACTAGAAATATATGAAAGCAATAAAAAGTGCGGAAAGTAAATATCCTACGCTATTACAATCATTAGGGGGATGGGGTGTACATATTTACAAATGGGGATCGCGAATAAAATTAAATCCTAAGTTACTATTAAAACCATATTGAATGGATAAGAATGTACAAGAAAACGTGAAATAGACTTGTTTTGTTTAAGAAAAGAAATAAGTTTTGTTTAAGAAAATATTTTTGGTGTTTTTGTTTTAAGAAATAAAATAAAGCATGTAAAATGTGAAATGTTTTTGGTGTTTTTAATTAGCGAAAATAGAAGCAATAGCAAAAATAGTAAGGAAAAAGAAAATAGAATCAACGCATTGCTGAACTAAAAGAGATCAAAAGTTCTAACTCAGGCGTGCTGCAAAAACATAAATCATATTAGTAGAAATAGGTAAAGTCAGAAGTTCTGGGTCCGCTGGGAACAAAGAAGATTTCAGAAGTTCTGATGCCACTGGCAGAACTTAGTTTCCCTCTCCATGCTTGTCAGAACATCTGCAACTTATTCATTTCTGAATAAAACAGAAGATGCACATATAACAGTTATGGCAGGTTCCAAAATGTTTCAGAAACAAGAGATATCAGAACTATAAATTAGAAGCAAGCATGCATTTTCTAATCCTAATTCTGAGTCCTAATTTCTTCAAGAAGTTTTAGACTAAAAATATTCCTACTTAGGCAAACATACATGGAATATATGAATATGTACTAAAACAGAGTCAGGATGTCTATATTATGTTTTTGAACGTGCAAGTCTAACAATGTTTAAGTAATATGACGAGAGTCAGCAGAAGCTTACCTTGTAGATGGAAAATATTCTGTGAGATGGAGTCTGCTTCTGACCATTTGTGATGTTTTGACCAGCTTCCTCATGTGCTCAGTAGGATGGAAAATTTCAACTTAGTCTATGAATGATTAGAAAATTCTGGAACAGCCAAGGAGCAAAGTTCTGACTTCTTTGAGGTGGATATTGATGGAGAGAGTGTTACAGTTTGACCATAGAAGTTAGGATGGCTTCTGAATGTATATCAAAAACTGTATGGATGGCTTTGGTCATGAAACACTTGAGGAAAAATGGAGTCTGAATGCAAGAATCAAAAGCTAATAGGTTTTGAGTTTTTGCATTTGCAGTTTTGGACTCTTGGAATTTTAGCAGGGGTTCAAGGCATTTTCTTTCTCAAATTTCTGACCTCCTTACAGTTGCCAATGGCTTTCAATTTATAGGCAAAGATCTTGTAGCTCAGAGAGATCAATGGTACAACCATCACATGCTAGGGTGCTGCCTTGTTCTTGAAGCAAGTATGGTGGTTAGCAGCTTTAGTAGTGCCTAAGCTGTATTTTAAGCAGGAATTAAGGAAAAGTACCCTTAGAAGCAAAAGCAAAGCATGGACCAAGCATAAATTTGTACAAAAGTTTGCTTTTCAAGGACAACAATGGTACTTCTATACCACACGTGGGGAAATCCTTTGGATAAAGACTTAAAAGTGGTTGTGAGCATTAAATGATGATAAGATATATCAAACCAGAAATCCTGCAATGTGAGATTTTGCATCATTGCTTAATTCTGGATCAGAAGTTTACCTTCAACGCAACTTAGAATAGACATCCAACTTCTGATCTTTGTATCTTCTTGCTCCAGCATGTTCTGAAGGAGCTCTCAGACTTTCCTGGAAGCTTGTAACACGCTTTATAAATCCTATTTGAATTGCTCTCGCAACTTCTGACTGAAGCTACGTGAAAACTGGCTCAGAAGTTGTAGACAACTTCTGACTTAAAAAATGCTCAGAATTTGCTAAACGCCTAAGCTTCAGACACGTGCCTTTGAGGATGTATAACTTGAAATCCCAGCATTTCTAAAAGAAGTTATGTTCTGAAATGTTTTAGATCTCATTGGAATCTAAAACTTTTGTGTCAGATGTTCTTCCAGAATCAGCTTGCACCATGGTGGAAATCTGGCCAGAAGTTCTGAATTTGTCATATTTCTTAAACACTTAGCAAAATTCTAAGTATTTAGAATTTTGACTTTTCCAAAATAATTTTGACTTTTGAATTTCTTGATGAAATAAACTTCATGCCTTGATGAAAAATTATTCTTGGAACTTGATTTTTTTTAATCCAAAAGTCAAAGTTTGACTTTTCAGTGTGTAATTGACCATTTTGCCCTTTTGGAGATTTGATCAAATTTCTTGAGGAGTTATGGTCCAAACTTGATCAAATGATACATATGAGTTTAAATTTTTGATATGGATAAAAAATTATGAAGTTTGACTGTAAATTGGACATAGTTGACTTTTTCCCCAATACAACTGATTTTTAGGTCAACAACTCAATTGATTGAGCAAAAGTGTGATCCAAAGCTTGAAACTTGACATGAGTGATCTTGGGGGTCCATAATGATCCATGAAAGTCATATGAAGAATTGAAAGTTCAAATATCCTTGTGCAATCTCAAACCCTAATTTTAGTCATCAGTGCTTAAGGAAGTGTCTTGAACTGATCAAACCCTAGTGTGGTCTTGAGCCCAAGTAGATCCTGTGAGTAAACTCTTGATAAGTGAGAGGGAAAATTTTGGTGTACAACAGCTGCCCCTGTTCAATCTTCTTAAGCCTGAAGAGTTAGATTGTCTAATTTTGCCATTTGTGACTCGAAGGTGGAAGATGATTGGACACTAGAGTGCCCAGAAATTTGCAATCGATGATGTGAAGGTTGATGGTATAGGGAATGGGCTTAAAGATTCCATTTGGAGGGAATGATTGTAAGTTGTTGGAGATGGGATTATAGATGCCATCCAGAAGGATTGCTGAACCGTATCTGTAAGCTGAAACCGAATGAGTATCAGAATGGCATCCGTGTCTGGGGCGTATCTAAAATGTTTCTTAAAGTTGCGTATGAATAAGTATTAGAATGGAATATGTGTCTGGAGCATATCTGAACCGTATCCAAAGTTGAATCCGAATGAGTATCATAATGGCATCCGTGTCTGGAGCGTATCTGAACTGTATTTGAAAACTTAATCTGAATGAGTATCAGAATGACATCCGTGTCTGGAGCGTATCTGAACTATATCAAAAGTTGAATCTGAATGAGTATCAGAATGGCATCCGTGTCTGGAGCATATCTGAAATGTATTTGAAAACTTAATCTGAATGAGTATCAGAATGACATCCGTGTCTGGAGCGTATCTGAACTGTATCAAAAGTTGAATCTAAATGAGTATCAGGATGGCATCCATGTCTGGAGTGTATCTGAACTGTATTTGGAAACTAAATCTGAATGAGTATCAGAACGGAATCCGTGTCTGGAGCGTATCTGAACTGTATCAAAAGTTGAATCTGAATGAGTATCAGGATGGAATCCGTGTCTGGAGCGTATCTGAGCTGTATCTGAGAGCTGAATTTGAATGAGTATCAGAATGGAATCCGTGTCTATAGCGTATCTGAACTGTATCCGAGAGCTGAATCTAAATGAGTATCAGAATGGCATCCATGTTTGGAGCGTATCTGAACTGTATTTGAAAACTTTGGACATTGTTAATGGTAGCTGTTAACCTTATCCTGAAAAGGGTAAAATGTTAGCCAAAATGTAAAGTCATGTTGTATGAAAGGCATGGTATGATGCATTCGTGTTATCAATGTTTATGATATATGGATGCGATGTATGCGTATGTGAGATAGTCAGCTGTACTGCTATTATATTGGGGAAAATAAATCCCTGGCCACTGCTGAGGATATGTGAGTCTTCATGTTGTGAAGCTGAAGTGTTAATGAATTTCCATCTAGAGAAATAAACTCTATTGTAAGGGAAATGTCGCGTACTGATTGTAAAATCCTATTGGGAAATCCTAAGAAATTTGGCTACCTCTACCGGGGATTGATAACTGGAAGCTTTATTCCACTGGGGATTAAACTGCACATTATGGGGGATTTCATGGAAATAGCTTAGAGAGATTTTCCTATCTCTTAAAGCCATAAGTGACTGTCTTTCTATTTGTTTATTTGTAAACAGTAATTATGTTCAAATGCATATGTTCAACAATAAATCATTGGACGTTTTTTTAAACAAAACACAAGAGTAAAGAAAAACAGATAATTTTGCACTCTCAAAGGGATATCTTTGTATTGACTCGAGTAAGTATTTTTGTATAATGAGACAAACATTCTAGTAAGAGAATGCCGTCGTAAAAAATGAAAGTTTTGTAAAATCAAGCTTCTCAAATGAACTTTTGTTTTGATGAAGACAAACCATGATTGACAAAGAAGGCAAAGATTTTGATCAAGCTCAAGGCATCTATGGACAAAGTCTTCAGTTCAAGCTCTTAGCAACTTTCAAGGTATAATGATAATACTTACTTTGAACTTAAGACATAGATGCTTGTTGTACCCCAAAATTTGCCCTCCCATTTTCTCAAACATTTTCTCATCACAAAACCCTTGGAGCTCAAGATCCAATTAGGGTTTCATCTGCTCAAGACTTCTCCTTGCACTGTTGACCCAAATTAGGGTTTGTGTTTGCACAAAGATGTTTTGACCTAAATTGCCTAAGATGACTTTCATGCTTCATAATGGACTCCCAAGTTTACCCATACCAAGTTTCAAGTCTTGATTTCAAGTTTTGCCCAGTCAATTAGACAGTTGACCTAGAAATCAACTGTATTGGGGAAAAAGTCAACTGTGGCCAATTGACAGTCAAATCTCATGGAAATTGATCCACATCAATATTATGAACTCATGTGAACCATTTGATCAAGTTTGGGTCACAATTCCATAAGAAATTTGATCAGATCACCAAAAGGGCAAAATGGTCATTTTTAGGGTTTTGACTGCACAAAGGCAATTTTTGATTGTTTGACCTAGCCAATGGCAAACCAAGCTCACATATGGACTCAAGGACCCCATGTAATTGTCTTGACATGCTCAACAAGTTCAAAAGATCCCAAATGCACAAGATTGACAGTTGAATTTCCCAGTCAATTGATCAATTTTGACTGTATACTAAAAAGTCAAACTTTGACTTTTTGGTCAAAATCAAGAGTCAAGATTCATTTTTCATCAAAACATGCCAAATCATGAAACTTGTTCATCAAGAAATCAAGAATTGCAAATTAGGGTTTGAAATGAAGATTTTTCATAACTTAGAATTTTTCAAAGTTATGAAAAACCCTAATTTTTTTCTAACTTTGCCCCACTTTCTCACCAAGATTCATTTGGATTCAAACAAAAGTCAAAACATGAAAGTTGTAGCCTATTGCATAATCTACAACTTTTATTCACAAAGTTTTCCAAAAAGAGGCTTGTATCTCAAGTTACAATTTTTGGAACAAGGATACTAAACCATTCTTAACTTAGTGAAAATTTGACCTATTTTAGGCAAGGTTTTTACCTAACTTCAAGACCATTTTCCACATACTTCCCCTTGGAATTTCAATTTGCATTTCAAAGATGGATTTTATTACACATTCCAAGCTTCCCAAAATGTCCAAGAACTCATCAAACAACCTCATGGTTAGGGAGAATCGAATTTGGCAAGTTGGGAAAAAGTCACTTTGATTTATGGCCATGTACATGTTCATAACTTGTGCAATTTTTCAATTCAGAATGCAACTTTATTACAGGCCTCTAAACCATCCAACACTCATAAATTTAATGCAAACTCTTTGTGCCAAGACCATGTTCTATGTGTTCAAGCATTGCATGATGGATTAATCCCAAAATAGATAAAGCACTTTAACCATTTTTGCAAAAGTAAGCTTTATGTCAAAATGAAAATCCAAGAAGTACATATCAAATCCCCTTGGCACAAGTTTAAGGACTAATCACACTGATCAATGCCAAGGTTTGCAGCATGTTATGGGGGCCTCTACCTGTCTAAACACCAACTTGGCTTTTGGTTGCTTAAAGTGTAAGAAATATAGCATATCACAACACAACTCTCATATCAGTGAATACATGCTTAGCAAAAGTTATCAAACACATTCAAGACATCCTAACTGAGCTGAAACACGAGTCTAGCATCCCTCATACCTCCCCATTCCCAGAATCACCCTCAAACTGCCCAAACAGAGCATTTGCTGCATTTTGAGTTCCAACTCTCATCCCTTCCATGCACTCTTGCTAAAACCACCTCAAATACATCCCATAACATCCCTTGAAGCTAATCAAAACCTCAAACACGACCTGTAACACTCCCAGGCATCATCACCATTTTCATTTTCTTGTTTTGCAGTTGAAGTTCTATAGCTCGATTCAAAAGGTTTCAAGACAAAGTAAAGCTTGGAATAGCATCCCTGGACATCAAGGAAGCTCTACCAATCATCACCTTACTCTGAAAGTACCTCCATCATCAGATTCAACTTCAACTGAACAGGTATCTTCTTGAACTTCTATCTTCCAATGTAGGCATTATTAGCTCTAAGTTTGTGAATAAGAAGTGTTCTACTCATGCCCCTGAAACTGTACATGCTTTTACTTTCCATTTATTTTGCCTGAGCTGTGAGAATTTAAGGTCTGAACATTGTTAAAAAGTTAGGTTAAGATTTGGGAATGATGAAATTCTCTCTCATTTCTGAGAGTTAGGATGAGTTCTTTACATATTTAGAATCGTGGCTTGATGATTAACATTTCTTATGTTGTAGGTTTGTGCTAAAACTCAAGGAATCAGGATGTTTGAATTCATGAACAAGGCGCGTGTTTTTTGAACAAGAACTGTCCAGAGGTTGAAGAAGAAGCCACGTGGGCTGGACCTGCTTTGATTTTTCTTTTCACACCATGTTTTTGGTTTCACACCCCCCGAGCCCATTTTGTTTGTTTTAATGATTTTTTGACTTTTCTTTTTTTATTCTGACTTATTTATTTTTGCTAATAATATTAAAAACACAAAAAATATTTTTTATACTATTTTTATATTTTTTAGGCATTTATTTGTTTATATTGCTATTTGTACATAAATAAATAAATAAACCCTTTTTACTTAAAATACTAAAAATAATGTAAACATCATTTTATTTCCATTTTTTATTTTCTTTTATCTTCTGAAAATATTTTATATAAAATATACTTTTTTATAAATATTAAATATTATTATTTTTGTACATATAATATATATTTAGTAAATAATAAAGATATTTATATATGTATTAGTATATTTAGGTTAAAATACAAAAATACCTACATTTTTCTTTTATTAATATTCGACCTCAAAAAAATACTTTTTTTATAAATATACTTCATTTTATTTTATTTTTGTATATAATTATTAAATATTATATATATTAAATAGTTAATATATTTACTTAATAAAATTAGGGTTTTGCCCTTAAAACACCAAAACTCCAAAAAAATAATACTTTTTTATTTTTGTTTTATTTGACATAAAAAAATACTTTTTTTTCATACATATAAAAAAACCCTTTTGCATCTTGCATATTTATTTTATTTCCATTTAATTTATGCAATCAATTATCTTGTAAATAAATTCCAAATTGATGTAATAGCTAGGTTTAAATTCCTTGTCAAATACCCCCCATTTGAACATTTGTACCCCCCTTCCCATATTATGTTGTAATAGTGTAAGAACTTTACTTTTCGCACTTTAACGCTTTCTAAATATACCATGTTAGAATTAGGGTTTGTATGCAAATAAAAAGAACAAAAATAGTTTGACCTAATTTCAAGATAATCAAGCATGAAAATGGACAACACATATCACACTTGCACCCCTAGGGTATTCCACTTGTTGCCTTTAATAAATGGGCCATATTGCATGTTAGGTTTCTTTGGGCAAAACAAACAATCAAATGATCATAGTCCCTCGACGATGCTTTCGAAAGGTTGCCTAAAAATGATCAAGTCCCTTAAAGAAAAATTGCCCAAAGATACTTGGCACCATTGCAATTATGGTCTAAACGATGACCCGCGCCCGTCCCTTTCACATCCTAACACAAGATTGTCCACCAAATGCAATGGTGGAACAAAATTGTTAAAAGGGTTAAAACATAGCAAAAATCTTTGAGAACTTTAGGGTAGATCGCTCTTAAGTACTTGTCAACTTGCAAATCAAAAACACTTGCCTATTTTTCAAATCACACTTTCAAAACAAACTTTCAAAAACCTTGAAACATCTTTTCAAAAAGATAAACCCCTTTTGTAAAACATTCGAGTAAAGAATTGTTACAAGGGTAGCCTAGACAAGGCATCTTTTTCAAAACCTTTTCAAAACCACAAAGCACCATTTCAAACAATTGAAAACCAAGGCAAGTTGATCTAAGCAAGTACCTAAGAGCCCATGGATAACCATGGATAGAAAGGGTGCTAATACCTTCCCTTTCTATAATCTACTCCCCGAACCCAAGAAAATGTCTCAAAGGTTTTTGCTGTGCTTTTTAAACCTTTCCTTAGGATAAAATAAAAAGTCGGTGGCGACTTTTGCTCAACCGAAACATTTGCAAAAACAAACGCAAAACCATAGTCAGTTCTCCCACCGTATCACAGAACTGGCGACTCTGCTGGGGACAATTTTAAAAGTGGAGTAACCTTAGGGCTTAGATCACCCTCTTGCATGATTAATTGTTTGTCTTGATTGCTTTATACTTTGGCTCTCTTGTTTGGGTTTGCAATCCTACACCCGGATTTTGGGAAACATTTCATAGATAGCAATACGTTGTGGAAACTGTGCGGGGTATACCGACATGGTCGAAGCAATAGCTATATTAGTGAGACATATTTGTGAGTACCGGTAACCCTTGAGTTCAATCAAGGAGAGTACGGGGCCGCTGAGTGATGTCACTAAGCACTAATGACCTAGAACCTTACTTGACCATCTTGGCCTTTTTATTAGGGGTAGTGAGATGACCGGCTTTGGTGCAGTCCAAAGTTGGTAGATACTCGATACTACACTCATTGAGGGTTGTTTTCTTAGAATATTTTGGTCGCTAGTTAAGTGGCTAAACCGAAACAATGAACAATGAAAACAATCCAGTGATATTGAGCTCCTTAGAACCCGATTACTATTCATAGGACAGGTTTTTAAGCCAACTACACTCAAGAGGGTACTTACCTATGAAACCCCATGCAAGCCTGAAACTAGGGTTTGGTGTGAATTGCTTGTACATATGTTTTGTGCATACATCATAAACATCATAAAGCATCATATGCATTCACTAACCATTTCAAGGATTTGGATCTTCATCTTTGTTCTTGTTTTGTAGGTCATGGAAATTCCTCGCAGAAAAACCATCCAAGTCAACCTTGTGAGAATCTCTCCTCAACTCAAGGAGCTCACCTCAAGAATTCCGTAAAGCTCATCCTTCAGTGAAAGACATGGTAGACTACTCAGCTTAGTCAGCACCAACATTGAAGAAGACATGATGAAAGTGCTATTCCAGTTCTTTGACCCTCTTCACCACTGTTTCACTTTCCCCGATTACCAGTTGGTGCCCACTTTGGAGGAGTTTTCTCAACTCCTAAGAATTCCTATCCTTAATCAACTACCCTTCAACGGTATGGAAAAGGAACCAAAGCCGGAAGATGTTGCTCGAGCATTACATCTACAACCATCCGACATCAAGGGGCATTGGGAAACCAGAAGCGGCGTCAAAGGATTCTTAGCAAAATTCTTGTTTGAGAAGGCACAAGAATGTTGGAATTCATTGGACCTACAAGCCTTTGAAGAAATTGTGGCACTCCTTATCTATGGGTTGGTCTTATTCCCAAATTCTGACCAATTGATAGATGTCAACGCCGTCAAAATCTTCTTGTCCAGAAATCCAATACCAACATTGCTTGGGGACATCCTTCACTCATTTTACACACGAACAATGAGACAGAGGGGTGTTCTCATATGCTGTACTCCTCTCCTTGCAAGGTGGTTTATTTCGCACCTTCCACAATCTGTCTTGAAGAATGACCAAGGCTCGAGGTGGTCCCAACGGTTGATGACTCTTACTCACTCTGATGTACATTGGTGTTCTCGGTCCAGAGAAAATGTCATCATCGTCGATCGTTGTGGAGAGTTTCCTAATGTTCCTTTACTTGGAATCATATGAGGTATCACCTACAACCCTTGCCTAGCTTTGAGGCAATTTGGATATGCACGGAGGGATGGCCCTCATGACATGTTGATTCCTGGCCTAGTTTTTGACTTCGACAACGATGCGCAAGGACTTCACCAAAGATTCATCAGAGCTTGGGGAAGACCCAACAAGGTTGATAACAAGACTCTGGGACACAAGAACTCCATCCCTCTTGAGCCTTATCTCAAGTGGGTACGAGCCCGAGCCCAAAGTCTGATGATGCCTTATCCTCATGTACTCCCTGTGATTAAAGAGCCCGTCAAGGAAGGAGAGGTTCCCTACACCATCCTACATCCTGACATGCCTACATCATGGGAGGAAATGCAGAAAAGTTGGATTTAGCTCAAGGAAGAACGGAACACTTTTGAAGCTAGCTTCTACGCCAGTGAGAAGAAGGTTCTAGAGCTTACCCGTCGACTCCATGAGCAAGAGGCCCTCAATACCTACATTGCGCCAAAGAGGATGCACAATGTCTTTTTACCTTGAGAAGTTGTTTTTGTAATATTTGGCCCATGGGGCATTTATGTACTAACAAATTTCTTCTTATTAATATGACGTGCGTTCTTCTTTGTTTGCAACAATTTTGAATGTTCTAAATCCTTGAATGCATTGCATACATAAGCATATCATTCATCATATGCATAAGCAGGTCTCACTCCAGGTTTCCTTATCTGTCTGTTGTTTATTTCAGTAGGATGGATCTCGAGCAAACAGTCAAAGACCTGCAAGCTCAAAATGCACAGTTCCAGCAACTCCTGACGACCTTGGCTAAAGGTCAGGAGGATCTCAAGACCTTGCTGGGGAATAAAGACCCAGTGAAAAAGAAGAAAAAGAGACTCGGGGTGGCTACTTTAGGGAGAAGATTTGACGGAGAAGCTCGGAGAGTGCTTGAATTTCCTCCTACTTCCGATGAAGGGACCAGTAAAGGAGGTGGGGCTGCGGTACCTTCCGAGTCCGATGTGGAAGAAGAAGAGGTCGAAGAGGATGAAGACTACTCTGATCAGCAATACCCTCCAGCTGATGATAAATACAAAGGTTTAGAAGACAGGTTGGCCGCCATGGAGCTACAGAGAGTACCGGGTTTGGATTTTGAAGACTTGGGTTTGGTTGCCGGGATTGTGATTCCCCCAAAATTCAAAGTGCCAGTTTTTGTGAGGTATGATGGGCTGTCCTGTCCAAAAATGCATCTCAGGTCCTACGTGAGAAAGATTCAACCCTATACGGCAGATAAAAATCTTTGGATCCATTTCTTTCAAGACAGCCTTTCTGGAGCTCAATTGGAGTGGTTTTATCAGCTAGAAGGAACCAGCGTCCGAAATTGGGAAGACTTGGCCACCGCATTCTACAAACAATATCAGTACAATTCTGACCTTGCTCCTACTCGTACCCAACTCCAGGGTATGTCACTAGGAACAGGCGAAGGATTCAAAGAATATGCACAAAAATGGAGGGATTTGGCTGGCAGGGTGCAGCCTCCTTTAACCGACCGTGAACTTGTTGATATGTTTCTAGGGACCCTATCTGGGCCATTTTTCAATCATCTAATTGGTAACTCTTCCGCGGGGTTTACCGATTTGATCTTAACAGGCGAAAGAATAGAAGCTGGCATCAAGTCAGGGAAAATTCAGAAGGGTGTTGCTGCAAGTGTTGAGAAGAAGCCTTTTAAGAAGGAAACAACTATGGTATACTCCCAAAGAAGAGCAGGGAAGACTGAGCGCCGACCAACTGTGGGGGGCAGTAATGATTCAAAACTCTTCAAGTGAGCAGCCTCGCTATAACCAGTCCAGACCAAATCAACAACGGGTGGAACGGCCACAACGGCAGTTCACCCGCATTAATATGACTCCAGCGCAAGTGCTTCCCCATCTGTTGAAGTTGAACCTCGCCACTATCAAAGAGGCACCAAAGAATGTGAATACGTCCTCTCCGCATTATCATCCTAATGCTAAATGCGCCTACCATTCTGACAGTGTCGGGAACGACACCAATGATTGTTGGGCACTCAAGCATAAAATCCAAGACCTGATAGAGGCAAAGGAAGTGGAGTTCGACGCTCCGGAGAAGCCTAATGTGATATCAGCTCCCATGCCGAAGCACGGCCGAAATGTCAATGCCATCGAAGAAGATTTGTATGTTGCTGATGTCAATGATCTGATAACTCCATTGTTAACCATCAAGTTGAATCTGTTAAGGGCCGGGATCTTCCCGAGATGTAAAGAAGACTGCTATTGTTGTTACTCTCTGCCGTTTGATTGTCCGTTACTAAAGAAAGGCATCCAAGGCCTTATGGATATTCGACAAATTTTGTTTGAAAAAGTTTCTGCTGTTCCAAACCATACTGAAGATGTCTCAATCATAACCATTCACGCCAATCTTTCCAAGGCCGTCAGAAAGCCTGTTAAGATTACACCAGCTACGAAATCTGTTCCTTTGAAGATAACAATGGCAGGGCCTGTCCCCTATGTTTCTGAGAAGTCGATACCATGGAACTATGGCGGTGACGTCTACTGCCATGGTATTAAACAAAACGAGGTAAATGAAGAAAGTTCGGATGATGGAGAAGCCAGCATTAGTAACATTGCAGGCACAAGCAAAATCACCCGGAGCGGGAGAATATTTTCTCCAGAGATTGCCCCTCCAAGAGCAATCTTCGGACCCTCATCTGCTGACAAGGTCATCCCTGCACCAATAAAACTCTCCGCTAGAACCCCTTTGATTGAAGATGTTGTTGTTCCTAGTATTGTCCCTCCTACCGCTGCTGATAAAGGTAAGGGAATCCAAGATGAGCTCGTCAGGACGAGGGCTCAACCCTTGGTCATCCCGGAAACCTCCAAGAAGGAAATGGATGAGATCTTGAAGATAATCAAAAGGAGTGATTATGATGTGGTAGAACAAATGGGGCAAACCCCCTCAAAGATCTCCATGCTAGCACTACTACTTTGCTCGGAAGCGCACGCTAAAGCTTTGATCAGATTCCTGAAGGCAGCCCATGTGCCCCAGGAAACCTCTGCAGATCAATTTCAGAATTGCGTGGCTAACCTGACTGCGGACAATGGATTAGGTTTCTCTGATGCCGACCTAACTCCTAAAGGTAGAAACCACAATGATGCTTTGCACATTTCAGTCGAGTGTCGAGGAACTACTCTCGCACATGTCTTGGTCGACACTGGTTCGTCGCTGAATGTACTGCCTAAGAAGGCCTTGGACCGACTAGATTGTGAAGGGTTAGAGTTGAAACCGAGTGACATTGTTGTCAGAGCTTTCGATGGTTCGAAGAGGATGGTCCATGGGGAGGTTGAAATTCCCATCAAGATAGGCACTGAGGTGTTTAAATCTACTTTCTATGTGATGGACATCCGTCCGTCATACTCTTGCTTGTTGGGTAGGCCTTGGATACACCATGCTGGGGCAGTCACCTCCTCCTTACATCAGATGTTGAAGTATCCTGTCAAGGGAAAGATCATTACTGTCCATGGCGAAGAGGAGTACATGATTATCCACTTGAACTCTTTCCGGTATGTGGAGGTAGAAGGGGAGTTCATTGAGACGCCTTTTCAGCATTTCGAAGAAGTCCTTCCTGAAGTAACAGTAGCAAAGTTGGCAGCTGAAGTACCGAGGCAGATGGCCAGAATGGCATCTCTGGAGGACGCAAGGGCCGCAATAAAGGAAGGGAAGAATTCAGCATGGGGGCAGTTGCCTGATATTCCACATAAGACAGACAAATTTGGATTAGGGTTCACTACCGCAGGCCAGAAAGCTATGCGCCGTTCGAAGATTGAAAGAGCGCCAGTCAAAATTTCTCCCTACGGAATCAACACTTTGGAGGATGAGGACAAAGAGAGCAACATCGAAGAGTGGATTTACCCAACTGTCAAAGGGGGATTGTGCAACTGGGAGGCAAAAGACTTTGTCCCCATCACTTTTATTCATCAGTAATTTATCTGTCAAACATTTCTTATTTGGTCTGTAATATTTATTCTCAAACAATCCGTACACTATCTTTTCACCTCATGCCTTGCCCGGGGCATGTAGGTCCATTTGTAAGGGTTTTGATTATTTGTCATATCCATATGCCATGTTTAATGATTCATTGGATGTTTTTCATTTGATAAACTGCTTGTGTTCATTTTCTTTCCTTTTGCATTTTTTGTTTAAGGATGGCTATCCCTTACACACACCCACACTCACAAATGCAGGTACCCATCCACTCCGGATTCCATGGGTGACAATTCTGCTATATCCTTCAATAACTCTGAAGATCTGGTCAATCAAGCCGAGTATGAAGATGACGAAGGTTGTGAAGTACCAGGGGAACTAGCCAGACTTCTAGAGCAAGAGGAAAGGGCCATCTTACCGCACGAAGAGTCATTAGAAACTGTCAACTTGGGGACCGAGGAAGACCAGAAGGAGGTGCAAGTGGGTGCCAATCTGGAACCAAGTGTCAAGGAACGCCTGATACATTTGTTGAATGAGTATGTTGAAATCTTCGCTTGGTCTTATGAAGACATGCCGGGTTTAGACACAGACATCGTGGTTCACCGTCTCCCCACAAGAGAGGATTGTCCATCGATCAAGCAAAAAGTCCGCCGAATGAGGCCTGACATGTCTGAAAAGATGAAAGCAGAAGTGATGAAGCAATTCGACGCTGGCTTTCTGGCTGTTACGTCCTATCCTCAATGGGTCGCTAACATCGTGCCAGTACCTAAGAAAGATGGCAAAGTCAAGATGTGTGTGGACTACCGGGATTTGAATAGGGCCAGCCCCAAAGATGATTTTCCACTTCCACACATTGACATTCTGATCGACAATACAGCTCAGCACAAAGTGTTTTCCTTCATGGATGGATTCTCGGGCTACAATCAAATCAAAATAGCCCCCGAGGATATGGATAAAACAACTTTTGTCACGCAATGGGGCACTTTCTGTTACAAGGTGATGCCGTTCGGGTTGAAGAACGCTGGGGCAACTTATCAACGCACCATGGTAGCTTTGTTTCATGACATGATACATCATGAGATTGAAGTTTACGTAGACGATATGATAGCTCGGTCACAAACAGAGGAAGAGCACCTTGAACATCTAGAAAAGCTGTTTGCCAGATTGAAAGAATACAAACTCAGGCTGAATCCAAGTAAGTGCACTTTTGGAGTTAGGTCTGGTAAACTTCTAGGATTCATT
This sequence comes from Vicia faba, assembly GCA_948472305.1. Taxonomy (NCBI): domain Eukaryota; kingdom Viridiplantae; phylum Streptophyta; class Magnoliopsida; order Fabales; family Fabaceae; genus Vicia; species Vicia faba. The sequence goes on from OX451740.1 coordinate 707,978,688, forward strand.
GTAAGCAACAAAGGCATTGAAGTCGATCCAGCAAAAGTGAAAGCAATACAAGAGATGCCTGCTCCCCGTACTGAAAAGGAGGTTAGAGGGTTCTTGGGGCGCTTGAACTATATTGCCAGATTCATCTCTCATCTGACTTCTACCTGTGAGCCAATTTTCAAACTCTTGAAGAAAGATCAGGTAGTCGAATGGAATGACGATTGCCAAACTGCTTTTGATAAAATCAAGGAGTATTTGCTAGAACCTCCTATTCTGATGCCACCCGTCGAAGGAAGACCATTGATCATGTATCTGACCGTCTTGGATAACTCAATGGGGTGTGTTTTGGGCCAGCATGACGAGTCTGGTCGAAAAGAGTATGCTATTTATTACCTTAGCAAAAAGTTTACCGACTGTGAGACTCGCTACTCACTGCTCGAGAAAACTTGCTGCGCTTTGGTATGGGCTGCTCGCCGACTAAGACAATATATGTTGACTCATACTACCTTGTTGATTTCCAAAATGGATCCTATCAAGTATATCTTCGAAAAGCCCGCTTTATCTGGAAGGATAGCTAGATGGCAAATGATCCTAACTGAGTATGACATCCAGTACACCACCCAAAAAGCTATAAAAGGGAGTGTACTAGCTGACCATCTGGCTCATCAAGCTATCGAAGATTATCAACCCATGAGATTTGACTTCCCAGACGAGAACATCATGAATTTGGACAACATTGAAGGTAACGGACCGTATGACGGACCCGAAAAGGGATCCCAATGGACCCTGTACTTTGATGGTGCTTCGAATGCACTTGGAAACGGCATCGGTGCGGTACTCATTTCCCCGGAAGGTTGTCACACACCTTTCATGGCCCGACTTTGCTTCAGCTGCAGAAACAACATGGCTGAATATGAAGCTTGCATCTTTGGTCTCAAGGCTGCTATAGACTTGGGGATCAAATCTTTGATCGTATTTGGGGACTCGGCTTTGGTTATCAGCCAAAGTAAAGGAGAATGGGATACCAAGCATCCTAATCTTATCTTATACAAAGAACATGTCTTGACATTGTTGCCTCATTTCGAGCAAATTACCTTCGAGCATTTCCCGCGAGAAGAGAATCAGCTAGCAGATGCTCTGGCTACAATGTCCTCCATGTTTAAACTCAATTGGGATGACGAGGCTCCCCAAATCACCATCGAGCGAATGGATGAACCGACACATTGCCACGAGATTAATACCGAAGAAGTAGTGGAACAACCTTGGTTCCATGAAATCAAAAGGTATCTCGAGACTAGAGATTATCCCGAAGGAGCTTCCGTAAATGACAAGAAGTTCTTAAGGAAATTTGCTGCCAAATTCTTCCTGAGCAACAACATCCTTTACAAAAAAGCCATGATTGTGTATTACTCCGATGTGTAGACAAAGCTGAAGCAGAGTTGATCATGACTGAGATACACAGTGACACATTTGGCACTCACTTGAGCGGGCATACAATGGCTAAGAAGATCCTAAGGGCAGGCTATTACTGGTCTACCATGGAAGCTGACTGCCATCAACATTCTCGTACTTGCCACAAATGTCAAGTCTATGCTGACAAAGTTCATATCCCTCTGGTTCCTCTCAACGTTCTGACTGCTCCTTGGCCGTTTGCAATGTGGGGCATTGACATGATTGGAGAGATCAAGCCCACGACTTCCAACGGACATCGCTTCATCCTGGTTGCCATTGACTATTTCACCAAATGGGTCGAAGCAACTTCCTTCGCCTCTGTTACTAAAAATGTGGTTGCCCGCTTCATCAAGCAAAATCTCATATGTCGGTATGGTGTTCCAGACAGGATCATCACAGACAACGGTACAAATCTGAATAACACGATGATCACCGTGTTGTGCGAACAGTTCAAGATTTATCATCACAATTCATCTCCCTATCGGCCGAAGATGAACGTTGCTGTTGAAGCTGCGAACAAAAACATTAAGAAGATCATTCAGAAAATGACAGTCACTTACAAAGACTGGCATGAGATGTTACCGTTTGCTCTACATGGATACCGTACGACGACACGTACTTCAACCGGGGCAACCCCATTTTCGTTGGTATATGGCATGGAAGCTGTCCTGCCTATGGAAGTTCAGATTCCTTCTCTAAGGATTATGAAGGACACAGGTTTGAATGAAGATGATTGGATGCAGACCCGACTTGATCAACTCAATTTGATCGACGAGAAGCGACTCGCTGCTATCTGCCATGGTCAGACGTATCAAAAACGGATGATCAAGGCCTTCAATAAGAAAGTCAGACGTCAAGTGTATCAAGTCAGAGATCTCGTAATCAAGCGGATTATCTTGCCGCAAAGTGACCCCAGGGGAAAATGGACTCCTACATATGAAGGACCATTTGTGATCAAGAGCATATTTTCTGGTGGTGCGATGATTCTAACCACCATGGACGGCGACGATTTGCCGCACCCTGCGAACGCAAACATAGTCAAAAGATACTACGCATAAAATAACCCGACAAGTCGAAAACCCGAAAGGGCGGCTTGGGCAAAAATGGGCATCCCGGTGAACCAAAAACCCGAAAGGGCGATTCAGGCAAAAATTAGGGATAAAAAACAAAAAAAAACTGTACACCCGGAAAGTTGAAAACCCGAAAGGGCGGCTTGGGCAAAAAGGGGTTTCCCGGTGGATCGAAAACCCGAAAGGGCGATTCAGGCAAAAGTTAGGGAATTAAAGCGTATGACTAGGTCTCGTCGGATCACTTCAAAGACAATCTCTTCATCAACCAGTTCCAGGTTTCTGATCAATCCAGTCATCGGCAAACGAAGCGTTGGATGGACAGATATTCAGAGCTGTGAAGGCTATAGCGGAATGGAATCCCATGGAATTATTTCACATAGCCATCTTTATTTTGTATAAATTTTTCAATATTTATGACAAAATCCTCCTACTAGGATGATTGTCTCCTTTGTACAAATATACTCATAGAAAGTTAATACAAATACTTTTCCCAGAAATTTGTGTCATTTCCTTTTTCCTTTTCTCTTGCACTAATTGTTTTATTTTGAGAAACGTCAAATGTTTTGTTAAATAGGCATATGCATTTGAACATAATCATTTCCTTATGAATCAAGAAAGAGGATTACGGATAGGTTGAAGGTGCAGTTGGATATCTTGGTACCCTTTCAAAGGAAACCCCCAGGAAATTTGGAATCCATATCCCCAGCAAGTCTTGAAGCTTATCCCCAGTAGATTCTGGAAGCTTATCCCCTGCAGAGTACGGGCGTCTCTCTCAAGCTTTATTTAAAGTTATTCCTCACAAGGGCTTATAACTGGGTTATCCTCAGCTTATTGCCACGGAAGATCGCACTCGCCAAAATTCTCCCTATCCCCAGCGGAGTTCATCAGAATTCCCCAGCATAACTTATCAATACAATCCCCAGAGGAGTTTATCTTTGATTATCTCCAGCCAGAGAATCCTCCAGAACTCAATTCCCCTCAGAGTTTAAGTTTCAGTATCCCCAACCGAGCTAAAGCTTCAAATTATCAATCCCCAGCGGAGCCAGACTAGTGAACCTTCTCCCCACAGAGATACTTCCCACCAAGCTGAAGATTCTCAGTCTTACCTCCCCAGCGTGAGTCTATTAGATTGGAACTCCCCAGTAGAAGTCATCAGGAATTCCCCAGAAGATTGGTATACAACCCAAGCTCCTTATTCTCCAGCAGCCAAGGAATTATCCGTCCCGACAGCAGTCAAGATGCTTTTATCTTCAACCATCTCGGATTCATCTATCCTCAGCAAGATAGCTCATCAGCTTACATACGCATTCATTTACATTCATATCATATAACATACGTTGTATCATGCATCATGACATTGCATACAACTAACTCTTTACCTTTTAAGGTAAGACCAGTCGACAGACTAAAATCATTATCTTCCGAGATTCTTTCCAGGAATGGTTCAGATGTGACCCAGACATGGCAACATTCTAATGCTTATTCCAGATTCATCCAGATGCAGTTTTTACACGAGCTCATCATCAGGAAACCCTACGCCGGTTCCTCCTTCAACTTCAAGATTTCTGAAAACAGTTCACGGGTTCTCCAAGCAACAGATGTTAACCTATCACTTGTTCAGTTTCTTCTCAAGACTTCTAAAAACAGTTTATGGATTCTTCCCAACAACGAATGTTAATCTATCGCTTGTTCAGATGCAACTTTTGAAAACAGTTTACGGACGCTTCCCAACAATGGATGCTGCTCTATTGCTTATTCAACTCCAAGATTTCTGAAAACAGTTCACGGGTTCTCCAAGCAACGGATGTTAACCTATCACTTGTTCAGTTTCTTCTCAAGACTTCTAAAAACAGTTTATGGATTCTTCCCAACAACGGATGTTAATCTATCGCTTGTTCAGATGCAACTTTTGAAAACAGTTTACGGACGCTTCCCAACAACGGATGCTGCTCTATTGCTTATTCAACTCCAAGATTTCTGAAAACAGTTCACGGGTTCTCCAAGCAACGAATGTTAACCTATCACTTGTTCAGTTTCTTCTCAAAACTTCTGAAAACAGTTTATGGATTCTTCCCAACAACGGATGTTAATCTATCGCTTGTTCAGATGCAACTTTTGAAAATAGTTTACGGACGCTTCCCAACAACGGATGCTGCTCTATTGCTTATTCAACTTCAAGATTTCTGAAAACAGTTCACGGGTTCTCCAAGTAACGGATGCTGACCTATCGCTTGTTCAGATTCTTCTCAAGACTTCTGAAAACAGTTTATGGATTCTTCCCAACAACAGATGTTAATCTATCGCTTGTTCAGACTCTCCTCAATCTCTGAAAACAGTTTACAGATGCCTCCAGATACGGATGTCGATCTATTGCTTGTTCAGACCCCCAATTCAGATGTGGTCCAAAACATGGACACCTTTCTGATACTCATTCCAGATGGCATCTTTAAGCCCATCTCCAAATGGCATCTCTAAGCCCATTCCCGCATCCATTGCTTTGACGAGTGCAAATTTAAGGGCACTCTAGTGTCCAATCTCCTTTTACCCTCGAGTCACGAAAGGCATACTTGCCAATCTAACTCTTCAGGTTCAAGAAGATTGAACAGGGGCAACTGTTGTACCCCAAAATTTGCCCTCCCATTTTCTCAAACATTTTCTCATCACAAAACCCTTGGAGCTCAAGATCCAATTAGGGTTTCATCTGCTCAAGACTTCTCCTTGCACTGTTGACCCAAATTAGGGTTTGTGTTTGCACAAATATGTTTTGACCTAAATTGCCTAATATGACTTTCATGCTTCATAATGGACTCCCAAGTTTATCCATACCAAGTTTCAAGTCTTGATTCCAAGTTTTGCCCAGTCAATTGGACAGTTGACCTAGAAATCAACTGTATTGGGGAAAAAGTCAACTGTGGCCAATTGACAGTCAAATCTCATGAAAATTGACCCACATCAACATTATGAACTCATGTGAACCATTTGATCAAGTTTGGGTCACAATTCCATAAGAAATTTGATCAGATCACCAAAAGGGCAAAATGGTCATTTTTAGGGTTTTGACTGCACAAAGGCAATTTTTGATTGTTTGACCTAGCCAATGGCAAACCAAGCTCACATATGGACTCAAGGACCCCATGGAATTGTCTTGACATGCTCAACAAGTTCAAAAGATCCCAAATGCACAAGATTGACAGTTGAATTTCCCAGTCAATTGATCAATTTTGACTGTATACTGAAAAGTCAAACTTTGACTTTTTGGTCAAAATCAAGAGTCAAGATTCATTTTTCATCAAAACATGCCAAATCATGAAACTTGTTCATCAAGAAATCAAGAATTGCAAATTAGGGTTTGAAATGAAGATTTTTCATAACTTAGAATTTTTCTAAGTTATGAAAAACCCTAATTTTATTCTAACTTTGCCCCACTTTCTCACCAAGATTCATTTGGATTCAAACAAAAGTCAAAACATGAAAGTTGTAGCCTATTGCATAATATACAACTTTGATTCACAAAGTTTTCCCAAAAGAGGCATGTATCTCAAGTTACAATTTTTGGAACAAGGGTACTAAACCATTCTTAACTTAGTGAAAATTTGACTTATTTTAGGCAAGGTTTTTACCTAACTTCAAGACCATTTTCCACATACTTCCCCTTGGAATTTCAATTTTCATTTCAAAGATGGATTGTAGTACATATTCCAAGCTTTCCAAAATGTCCAAGAACTCATCAAACAACCTCATGGTTAGGGAGAATCGAATTTGGCAAGTTGGGAAAAAGTCACTTTGATTCATGGCCATGTACATGTTCATAACTTGTGCAATTTTTCAAATCAGCATGCAACTTGATTACAAGCCTCTAAACCATCCAACACTAATAAATTTAATGCAAACTCTTTGTGCCAAGTCCATGTTCTATGTGTTCAAGCATTGCATGATGGATTAATCCCAAAATAGATAAAGCACTTTAACCATTTTTGCAAAAGTAAGCTTTATGTCAAAATGAAAATCCAAGAAGTACAGATCAAATCCCCTTGGCACAAGTTTAGGGACTAATCACACTGATCAATGCCAAGGTTTGCAGCATGTTATGGGGGCCTCTACCTGTCTAAACACCAACTTGGCTTTTGGTTGCTTAAAGTGTAAGAAATATAGCATATCACAACACAACTCTCATATCAGTGAATACATGCTTAGCAAAAGTTATCAAACACATTCAAGACATCCTAACTGAGCTGAAACACGAGTCTAGCATCCCTCATACCTCCCCATTCCCAGAATCACCCTCAAACTGCCCAAACAGAGCATTTGCTGCAGTTTGAGTTCCAACTCTCATCCCTTCCATGCACTCTTGCTAAAACCACCTCAAATACATCCCATAACATCCCTTGAAGCTAATCAAAACCTCAAACACGACCTGTAACACTCCCAGGCATCATCACCATTTTCATTTTCTTGTTTTGCAGTTGAAGTTCTATAGCTCGATTTAAAAGGTTTCAAGATAAAGTAAAGCTTGGAATAGCATCCCTGGACATCAAGGAAGCTGTACCAATCATCACCTTGCTCTGAAAGTACCTCCATCATCAGATTCAACTTCAACTGAAAAGGTATCTTCTTGAACTTCTATCTTCCAATGTAGGCATCATTAGCTCTAAGTTTGTGAATAAGAAGTGTTCTACTCATGCCCCTGAAACTGTACATGCTTTTACTTTCCATTTATTTTGCATGAGCTGTGAGAATTTAAGGTCTGAACATTGTTAAAAAGTTAGGTTAAGATTTGGGAATGATGAAATTCTCTCTCATTTCTGAGAGTTAGGATGAGTTTTTTACATATTTAGAATCGTGGCTTGATGATTAACATTTCTTATGTTGTAGGTTTGTGCTAAAACTCAAGGAATCAGGATGTTTGAATTCATGAACAAGGCGCGTGTTTTTTGAACAAGAACTGTCCAGAGGTTGAAGAAGAAGCCACGTGGGCCGGGCCTGCTTTGATTTTTCTTTTCACACCATGTTTTTGGTTTCACACCCCCTGAGCCCATTTTGTTTGTTTTAATGATTTTTTGACTTTTCTTTTTTTATTCTGACTTATTTATTTTTGCTAATAATATTAAAAACACAAAAAATATTTTTTATACTATTTTTATATTTTTTAGGCATTTATTTGTTTATATTGCTATTTGTACATAAATAAATAAATAAACCCTTTTTACTTAAAATACTAAAAATAATGTAAACATCATTTTATTTCCATTTTTTATTTTCTTTTATCTTCTGAAAATATTTTATATAAAATATACTTTTTTATAAATATTAAATATTATTATTTTTGTACATATAATATATATTTAGTAAATAATAAAGATATTTATATATGTATTAGTATATTTAGGTTAAAATACAAAAATACCTACATTTTTCTTTTATTAATATTCGACCTCAAAAAAATACTTTTTTTATAAATATAGTTCATTTTATTTTATTTTTGTATATAATTATTAAATATTATATATATTAAATAGTTAATATATTTACTTAATAAAATTAGGGTTTTGCCCTTAAAACACCAAAACTCCAAAAAAATAATACTTTTTTATTTTTGTTTTATTTGACATAAAAAATACTTTTTTTTTCATACATATAAAAAAACCCTTTTGCATCTTGCATATTTATTTTATTTCCATTTAATTTATGCAATCAATTATCTTGTAAATAAATTCCAAATTGATGTAATAGCTAGGTTTAAATTCCTTGTCAAATACCTCCCATTTGAACATTTGTACCCCCCTTCCCATATTGTGTTGTAATAGTGTAGGAACTTTACTTTTCGCACTTTAACGCTTTCTAAATATACCATGTTAGAATTAGGGTTTGTATGCAAATAAAAAGAACAAAAATAGTTTGACCTAATTTCAAGATAATCAAGCATGAAAATGGACAACACATATCACACTTGCACCCCTAGGGTATTCCACTTGTTGCCTTTAATAAATGGGCCATATTGCATGTTAGGTTTCTTTGGGCAAAATAAACAATCAAATGATCATAGTCCCTCGACGATGCTTTCGAAAGGTTGCCTAAAAATGATCAAGTCCCTTAAAGAAAAATTGCCCAAAGATACTTGGCACCATTGCAATTATGGTCTAAACGATGACCCGCGCCCGTCCCTTTCACATCCTAACACAAGATTGTCCATCAAATGCAATGGTGGAACAAAATTGTTAAAAGGGTTAAAACATAGCAAAAATCTTTGAGAACTTTAGGGTAGATCGCTCTTAAGTACTTGTCAACTTGCAAATCAAAAACACTTGCCTATTTTTCAAATCACACTTTCAAAACAAACTTTCAAAAACCTTGAAACATCTTTTCAAAAAGATAAACCCCTTTTGTAAAACATTCGAGTAAAGAATTGTTACAAGGGTAGCCTAGACAAGGCATCTTTTTCAAAACCTTTTCAAAACCACAAAGCACCATTTCAAACAATTGAAAACCAAGGCAAGTTGATCTAAGCAAGTACCTAAGAGCCCATGGATAACCATGGATAGAAAGGGTGCTAATACCTTCCCTTTCTATAATCTACTCCCCGAACCCAAGAAAATGTCTCAAAGGTTTTTGCTGTGCTTTTTAAACCTTTCCTTAGGATAAAATAAAAACTCGGTGGCGACTCTTGCTCAACCGAAACATTTGCAAAAACAAACGCAAAACCATAGTCAGTTCTCCCACCGTATCACAGAACTGGCGACTCTGCTGGGGACAATTTTAAAAGTGGAGTAACCTTAGGGCTTAGATCACCCTCTTGCATGATTAATTGTTTGTCTTGATTGCTTTATACTTTGGCTCTCTTGTTTGGGTTTGCAATCCTACACCCGGATTTTGGGAAACATTTCATAGATAGCAATACGTTGTGGAAACTGTGCGGGGTATACCGACACGATCGAAGCAATAGCTATATTAGTGCGACATATTTGTGAGTACCGGTAACCCTTGAGTTCAATCAAGGAGAGTACGGGGCCGCTGAGTGGTGTCACTAAGCACTAATGACCTAGAACCTTACTTGACCATCTTGGCCTTTTTATTAGGGGTAGTGAGATGACCGGCTTTGGTGCAGTCCGAAGTTGGTAGATACTCGATACTACACTCATTGAGGGTTGTTTTCTTGGAATATTTTGGTCGCTAGTTAAGTGGCTAAACCGAAACAATGAACAATGAAAACAATCCAGTGATATTGAGCTCCTTAGAACCCGATTACTATTCATAGGACAGGTTTTTAAGCCAACTACACTCAAGAGGGTACTTACCTATGAAACCCCATGCAAGCCTGAAACTAGGGTTTGGTGTGAATTGCTTGTACATATGTTTTGTGCATACATCATAAACATCATAAAGCATCATATGCATTCACTAACCATTTCAAGGATTTGGATCTTCATCTTTGTTCTTGTTTTGTAGGTCATGGAAATTCCTCGCAGAAAAACCATCCAAGTCAACCTTGTGAGAATCTCTCCTCAACTCAAGGAGCTCACCTCAAGAATTCCGTAAAGCTCATCCTTCAGTGAAAGACATGGTAGACTACTCAGCTTAGTCAGCACCAACATTGAAGAAGACATGATGAAAGTGCTATTCCAGTTCTTTGACCCTCTTCACCACTGTTTCACTTTCCCCGATTACCAGTTGGTGCCCACTTTGGAGGAGTTTTCTCAACTCCTAAGAATTCCTATCCTTAATCAACTACCCTTCAACGGTACGGAAAAGGAACCAAAGCCGGAAGATGTTGCTCGAGCATTACATCTACAACCATCCGACATCAAGGGGAATTGGGAAACCAGAAGCGGCGTCAAAGGATTCTTAGCAAAATTCTTGTTTGAGAAGGCACAAGAATGTTGGAATTCATTGGACCTACAAGCCTTTGAAGAAATTGTGGCACTCCTTATCTATGGGTTGGTCTTATTCCCAAATTCTGACCAATTGATAGATGTCAACGCCATCAAAATCTTCTTGTCCAGAAATCCAATACCAACATTGCTTGGGGACATCCTTCACTCATTTTACACACGAACAATGAGACAGAGGGGTGTTCTCATATGCTGTACTCCTCTCATTGCAAGGTGGTTTATTTCGCACCTTCCACAATCTGTCTTGAAGAATGACCAAGGCTCGAGGTGGTCCCAACGGTTGATGACTCTTACTCACTCTGATGTACATTGGTGTTCTCGGTCCAGAGAAAATGTCATCATCGTCGATCGTTGTGGAGAGTTTCCTAATGTTCCTTTACTTGGAATCAGAGGAGGTATCACCTACAACCCTTGCCTAGCTTTGAGGCAATTTGGATATGCACGGAGGGATGGCCCTCATGACATGTTGATTCCTGGCCTAGTTTTTGACTTCGACAACGATGTGCAAGGACTTCGCCAAAGATTCATCAGAGCTTGGGGAAGACCCAACAAGGTTGATAGCAAGACTCTGGGACACAAGAACTCCATCCCTCTTGAGCCTTATCTCAAGTGGGTACGAGCCCGAGCCCAAAGTCTGATGATGCCTTATCCTCATGTACTCCCTGTGATTAAAGAGCCCGTCAAGGAAGGAGAGGTTCCCTACACCATCCTACATCCTGACATGCCTACATCGTGGGAGGAAATGCAAAAAAGTTTGATTCAGCTCAAGGAAGAACGGAACACTTTTAAATCTAGCTTCCACGCCAGTGAGAAGAAGGTTCTAGAGCTTACCCGTCGACTCCATGAGCAAGAGGCCCTCAATACCTACATTGCGCCAAAGAGGATGCGCAATGTCTTTTTACCTTGAGAAGTTGTTTTTGTAATATTTGGCCCATGGGGCATTTATGTACTAACAAATTTCTTCTTATTAATATGACGTGCGTTCTTCTTTGTCTGCAACAATTTTGAATGTTCTAAATCCTTGAATGCATTGCATACATAAGCATATCATTCATCATATGCATAAGCAGGTCTCACTCCAGGTTTCCTTATCTGTCTGTTGTTTATTTCAGTAGGATAGATCTCGAGCAAACAGTCAAAGACCTGCAAGCTCAAAATGCACAGTTCCAGCAACTCCTGACGACCTTGGCTAAAGGTCAAGAGGATCTCAAGACCTTGCTGGGGAATAAAGACCCAGTGAAAAAGAAGAAAAAGAGACTCGGGGTGGCTACTTTAGGGAGAAGATTTGACGGAGAAGCTCGGAGAGTGCTTGAATTTCCTCCTACTTCCGATGAAGGGACCAGTAAAGGAGGTGGGGCTGCGGTACCTTCCGAGTTCGATGTGGAAGAAGAAGAGGTCGAAGAGGATGAAGACTACTCTGATCAGCAATACCCTCCAGCTGATGATAAATACAAAGGTTTAGAAGACAGGTTGGCCGCCATGGAGCTACAGAGAGTACCGGGTTTGGATTTTGAAGACTTGGGTTTGGTTGCCGGGATTGTGATTCCCCCAAAATTCAAAGTGCCAGTTTTTGTGAGGTATGATGGGCTGTCCTGTCCAAAAATGCATCTCAGGTCCTACGTGAGAAAGATTCAACCCTATACGGCAGATAAAAATCTTTGGATCCATTTTGTTGTACCCCAAAATTTGCCCTCGCGCTTTTCCACAAAGAAATCTCAGCTTCAAACATTTCCTGACTTCTCAAACTGACTCAAGAATCGGACAAACGGACTTTTCTTGACAGTCAAACAAAATTAGGGTTTTACTGATTTTCAGAGCTTTGAATTGTTTCATACAGTGGGCTTAGGGTTTGGTTGATTTTTGGTTCAATTTTGATCAAGCGAGCGTGATTTGGCATTTAATCGGGAATTAGGGTTTTATGGGCATATTCTCAGAGGAATTTGAATTCCACAGCACTTTGCGGTTTATTTCAAGATTCGGATTAAAATTCGCGTTATCTTGGTTTAATCAGTAAAAGAGACGGTGGTTTGAGTTCAGTACGTTTTGATTGGGCCAGTCAGATACAAGATGCAGTTTTGAATTCACAGTGTTTATATGTTTGATCAGTCTATCTGGGTTAATTGCTGCGTTGCTCTGGATGTTGGATAAGACAGGTTTATTGGATCGATGTTGTTTTATTTTAGTTATTTATTATTCTGAAACTAAAATGATTGAATTTATTTTTCAATTGTTTTAATTCTAAGAATTTTAAATAAATAAATAAACAATAAGGAAATTAGAATTAATTAGATAATTTGAATTTTTATTGATATTTAAATTATTTGTACAAATTGTTGTTTACTACAAATAATAATTTATATTTAATTTAAATATTACATAGAATGAAAAACTATCCTATTTTCTAAATATTCTTCGTGCTTCATTCCGCTCCGGTATTCCATTTTTCTCATCTGCAAAAAGAAATAAGAAAGTCAGAAAGAATTAAAATTAGCAGAGACAGATAAAAATGCTCATCATTAGGGACCACTGACTGGGATCAGTTGCCCTCTCTGCAAATCACGGGATTTCTCCCGGTTCACAGAGAGGGAAGATTATTTTATCTCATGAAATGCAAATGTCAAAAATGCATAAGTTATGAAATTCAAGCTGCATAGAAATTCAAGATTCAAAATCCAATCCAAACTGAAAAAAGTTCAATCCAAACTTTCCATCCAAAATAAAGTCCACTCAAAGAAAATCAAGGAAGTACATTTGCTGTCACAAGCTCAAAAGCTATCATGGAAAGATTTGAGAAAAAGATATCAAAAAGCAGAAAATCTGTCCAAACTGTCAAAACTGGATAAAGGAGATGCAAAATGTAAGATGCAAGCAATCTATTCATCATTTCCCATCCAAGGCCCCTTCAGAAAAGTACAAGAATATCATATAAAATCTTAAGCTGTACTGTAAAGAGAGAGTAAGGAGAGATAAAGCAGTTCAGGGTTAGGCATAGCAGTTCAAGCTCAGTACAGCAGACAGTGCAGTAGCAGACAGAAAAAAAAAGATTATGCAAATCAAATCCAAGCCTAGTTCAATAGCAGGTCAGAATAAGACAATTCACAGCAAGACAAAGAGGGGGATGCAAAATAAAAGAAGCAAAGATATCAGTTGAGAAGGGAGCAGCATAGCAGGTTAGAGAGAAAAGGGGAGATAATCAAAAACTCAGTTCAATAAGGTTAGAAACTGATATCCAAACTCACACCAGCCTACGGTCCACAAAACATCATCCAAACCTGCATCAGTCTCAGAACAAAAACTAAAAACAAATAACCTCAACTTTCAAACCATACTTACCAAAACTGATATCAAGAACCCAAACCATCATCCAAAACCAACCCTGCATAACACAAGGAGACCGAAGCCAGAATAGAGAAGTAAGGCAAACAAGAACTCAGAATAACCTGATATCCAAACTCAAGCCTCCCCATCTTATGCTAAACACCAACACCAAGCCTCAGAAGTGGATTCATCATAGGCAACAATTCAAAGGGCAACCCAATCTCAAAGGCAATATCTGTTCAAAATCATTCAAGATAATCAAGGCAACAATTCACAAGCATCAAGAGAGCCTCAGAAGCATGCTTCTTCATAGGCAAATCAGAAAAGAAGAAACTCAGTGAAACACATCAAGGCAGCACCTCAAAGCACACAAGCAAATCATCACAAGGCAACGAGAGAAAGATAAGCATACAAATTCCCAAGATCAACACGTAGTAGAAGAGGAAGATGAAGAAGTGAATACATTAAGGTTCTCAGTCTAGCGTCATCATCAAAACCTTAAATCATAAATAGCAAGGAACGAAGTTACCAAGAAGGCGTCCAAGCAAGCCCCATCACCGCCGTTCCGGCCTCCTGAAGCATCATCCCTTTGCCTCTCCTCCGTCTCCCAAGAACAGGTAGCAATATCTTCCCTTTCACCTCATAAAACGAAAATATAAAACTCAGTTTAAAGACAAGTCCGAACCACGCGAATCCAGAAAAAAGAAAGATGAAGATATAGCACTTTAGGACTAACCTTGTTTCAAAAGACGCGAAATCCTTGCCTTGGAGGGAAGAGAGCGTAAGGAGGATGCTGGTGGCCGGAGACAACCAAGTGCTCAGGAAATTGAACGGAGAAGACGAAATTCAAGTGAACACGGCGCCGCTGCAAACCCTAATTTTCGTTCTGGAACCATGCCTAACCCTAAATCTCGTTTTGGATCAGCTTTGGGCTTAACCCATTCCTGATTCCTCCAAGCCCATGTAAATCACCTCATTTCCTAACACTAATTCTCTAACATTAACCTTAGTTAACTTATTTTTTTATAAAAAAGAAAACACTAATCTCTTTTTATTTTACAAAATGATATTTGCCTTTTTTATTTATTAATTAAAAACATTATAAGATTAAAGACATTTTTAGGTAGATATTTTATACATCTATTACCTTAAAGGGATTAGTTTTGTACATAACATATAAACTAAATTTGAAAAAAATACTTTTTTAATCTAAATACTTTTTACACACAAATTAAAATTAAATATTTGTATATATTATCTTTTCTTTTTATATACATACATAATTAAATTAAAAATACCTCTTTTAATTAAAACATACTTGTACATATTATCCATTTTCATACATAATTAAAATTAAACTCTTTAATTAACATTTTTCATACATAATAATTCAATACATTTTTCTTCTAATATTTAAAATCACAAACATTTTGACTAAAATACTCTCCAATTAAAACTTAACACTTAATCAAAACCCTTCATTTGTACATAAACATACAAAAATCAAAATTCATTTAAAAACGTATATCTAAGACAAAACCCTAATACGACTCAATTTCACATTTCGCATTTGTACATATTTACATATACACTTGTACACTTACATAACACATTTCCCTATACACATGTTTATCTTACATTTATATTTGATATTCATTTGATCGCGACATTCGATTTGGTTGTAAATTATTGGGTACTATAAATCTCATCCCCTTGTACATTTATACCCCCACTCCCGGACATTATTTTGTAATAGCGTAGATTTACATTCCGTAATTTACAGCTTTTCAATTATACCATGGTTAGACCTAGGGTTTGTATGTACATAAAATCAAACGCTAGATAACCTAATACAAGACAAATGCATGTAATCAATACACAATCACACTTGCACCCCCTAGGGTAATCCCACATGTTGCCTTCCAAAATGGGCCATGCTTGCACGTCGAATGTCTTTGGCAAAACAAAATCAAATGATCATAAGTCCCTCGATGACGCTTTCGAAAGTCGCCTATCAAAAATGATCAAGTCCCTTCAAAACAAATTGCCAAAGACACTTGGCATCATTGCATTCATGGTCTATACGATGACCCGTGCCCGTCCCGAATAAACTTCCTAAACGCAAGATTGTCCACCAATTTCAATGGTGGAACAAAATTGTTATAAGGGGTTAAAACATGACAAAAACCTTTGAGTACAATAGGGTAGACAAAACTCTTAGTTACTTGAGATCAAGCTTGCAAAAACACTTGCCTTCTGTTCAAAAAACACAATCCACAACACTTTCAAAAATCAAACTTTTCAAACTTTTGAAACATCTTTTCGAAGAGATATGCACCTTTGTAAAACATTCGAGTAAAGAATTATTACAAGGTTGGCCTAAGACAAGGCATCTTTTTCCAAAACATTTTCAAAACAACCCACACACGCACTATTTTCAAAGCAATCGAAAAACAAGGCAAGTGATCTAAAAAACCAAGTAACTAAGAGCCCATGGATAACCATGGATGAAAAGGGTGCTAACACCTTCCCTTTTCATAATCTACCCCCCGAACCCACGAAATATCTCAAAAGGTTTTTGCTGTGCTTTTTTAACCTTTCCTTTAGGATAAAGTAAAAAGTCGGTGGCGACTCTTGCTAACCGCACAAGTGCGAATACGAACGCAAAACACTAGTCAGTTCTCCCACCGTATCACAGAACTGGCGACTCTGCTGGGGAATTACTTTTAAAGTGGGGTTACCTTAGGGTTTAGATCACCTTTACTTTCAATTAATTGCTTTGTTTGCTTTACATTTATGGGCTTTGTATCGGAGTTTTATCAATCCTAACCCGGATCTGGGGAAACCCTTTTTAGGTAGCAACAAGGCTGTGAGGGAACTGTGCGGGGTATACCGACATGGTTGAAGCAGTCTGCTACGTTGATGTGGCACTTTGGTGTGTACCGGTAACCCTTGAGTTCAGTCAAGGAGAGTACGGGGCCGCCGCGTGGTGTCGCGAAGCATCAACTGACCTTAGAACCTTAATTGACCATCTTAGCCTTTTTAGGGTAGTGAGATGACTACTTTGGTGTACTCCGAAGTCGGTCGATACTCGATACTACACTCAATTGAGGGTTGCTTTCCTGGGATATTTCGGTCGCCAGTCAGTGGCTAAATCGAAACGATGAACAATGAAAGCAATCCAGTGATATTGGGACCTCTAGAACCCGGTTACTTTTGATAGGACAGGTTTTAACCAACAAACTGAAAGAGGGTAGTACCTGAACCTCATGCAAGCCTAAACCTAAGGCCTTGTGTGCTTTGTGTGAATATTGTCTGCCTGTATATACACTTACTTGGTTGTGCATACATGTACATAACATCATGACATCATACCATAGCATTTTAGCATTTTCAATAACCATTTCAAGGATCTCGAGGGTTCTGTTGATGCAGGATTACGTTGAGCCAGACGTCTATCAAGGGGCAAGAGGTTTCTCCTCTAACCAATCCAGTCAAAGTTCAAGAACAACAACTTGAATCAGTGGCTATGACCCACTCGACATGGTGAGCTTAATTCTAGTGGAAAGTCATCCACTGACACAAAGTTCTCCAATCAAAAGTTCAAGAACAACAACTTGAATCAGTGGCTATGACCCACTCGACATGGTGAGCTTGATTCTCGTGGAAAGACGTCCACCGGTACAGAGATCTCCAATCCAAGAGCAGAGTTCAACCTCTAACATTTTTCTTGTGTTTACCCCAAGAGATCCTTGAAAGCATGCATCCACATATCATGCATTTCGACAATCTTTCCTTTTTCAGGTTTCCTTACTCTCCTGCTGTTTATTTCAGCAAGAGATGGCTCTAGAACGGTCTGTCAAAGACATCCAAGACCAGACTGCTCAGCTGCAGGAGATGTTCATGAACCTGTCACTGGGGCAAGAAGAGATGAAAGCTCTCCTCACCAAGGGCTTGGAGAGTTCCAACAATGCCAGGAGTGATCAGATTGCGGAGCTGCAGTTTGATCTGACAACACTGAGGACCCAAATGATGGGATATTTGGTGGGCCAGATGGCTCTCATCCAAGACCTATCTCAAAGACAAGAGGAACTCGGAGTTCTGGTCCGCCAACTGCTTCAAAACAACCAACTGGGGCAAACATCTGAGGTCGAAGAGCAAGTCACCGCTCAGCCTCCACCCACTCAAGAAGACAAGGGGAAGGCTCCTTTGCTCGCTTCAGGGTCACAAGCCCATCAACAACCTCGCCGGCGTCAGCGGGGCAATCGGCGTAGACAAGAAACGTCGGGAAGGCAGTTCACAGAGACTGACATACCGTCATCTTTGATTCTGGAGCGCTTGTTGGAGGTTAATCTGACTGCTTTGAGGGATCCTATCCGGAATCCTAATACCTCCGCTCCTGACTATCATCCCGATGCATTTTGTGTTTACCATTCCTATAGCCCAGGACATGACACCGATAGCTGTTGGGCCTTGAAGAACAAGATTCAAGATCTGATTGACATCGGAGTGCTGAGGTTCATGCCAGACGGCGAGATGAAGATCTTCCGTTGAAAGGGTTCTCCGCCTGAAGTGACGAGGCTCGAATTGAAAGACTTTTGCTTCTTTTTGAATTTTTCAAAGTTGTAATTTCTTTTGCTGTCAAACAATTATCTGTTGATGTTAAACTCTGTTTTCATTAATGCACTGCATATGTTTGTCTTGAATTCATCCATTCGTTTCACTACTCTTATGCTTTTCTTTGTGATATTTGACTCTTGATAAAAAGCTGTGAGCCTTTAGAGGGAGGATGACGAAACAATACCATGATCTTATACAGTATGCTTTTGAACAGACCTTGCTGATGATGTACAGGCATTTCTTTCAATTCCCAAACACTGGAGTTATAAGGAAGTTAATCCCTAGTCAACCCCTTCGAGCCAAAGAAGTAGGAGTTTCCTGTTCTAAACAATCAAAACCTTTGATATAAACCTGGGGCAGGGTAGTCTCTCAGTTAATTCAAAAGAGAACGCGCATTGAAGTCGCAAACTCTCAGTTCGTAATACAACGAACGACGTCGAAAAAGAAAGCATTCTTTCGGAATCAAAAGACAAGGGTGGTTCCCTATCACATAGACAGTCAATCTCTCAAAAGAGAAAAGCCCACCAAGCCAAAACCTATGAAGGAGGCTTAAGGAAGCTGGGGCATCCCGCTGACAGTAATCCCGAAAACGGTAACAGTCAGGCAAAAGTTAGGGATAACAAATCAAAATCAAAATAGTGAGGTCATTACAAAATCCTCAACAACATGAAAAGTGTTGAAAAAAGAAAAAGGAGATGATGACTGTCTCCCAAATTCAAACCGGTGAACCATCGCCCAAAAGTCACTCAAAACAGAGTGCGACGCACAGTTAACTGAGCTTAGGTTGAAGAACATCACGAAGAGCGGGCGGGTACAAATATACTTTGAGCCTTTATCCTTTGTTTCTTAAACCATGAACCAGGCCACGTTACAACCCTCCAAAAGTCCTAATTGAAGCATGGGTTAGTTCGAAAGCATACTGTTACAAAAGGTATCCTGACTCCTGTAGGGCTTTGCTCTAAATCTCGTGTTAACTTGTCTTATGGAAAGTTTTCTGCTAAAAACGCATTTTTCAAAATTTCAAAGACAAACATGAACTTTGCATTATTCGAATATCACTGTCTGCATTTGACCCTTTTGCTTGACAGCGAAGAAGTTCATACAGCGAATGTTCGGAGGAACGAAAACTCTCTCAGTAAGTCAAAATCACTTCAAGAGGATAACACTTCCATCAAATCTCCTATCAACAAGGGGCATGACATGTCACAGTTCAATTAACCTGGGGCAGTCCAGTCAAGGTCCAACAGATCTTTCAAAGTTCAGTTAACCTGGGACAGTCCAGTCAAGGTCCAACAGATCTTTCAAAGTACAGTTAACCTGGGGCAGTCCAGTCAAGATTTCAAGAAATCTCTCAATATGCAGAGTAATCTGATTCAAGACTCCTTCATCACCACTTGGGGCATTCGAATGTCAAAAGTGTTCAACACATCAACTCCAACATTTCCAGATTCGATTCCTGTATCCAGCCAGGGCATATCTGTTGACGACCATTTCCAGACTCGATTCCTGTATCTAGCCAGGGCACGTCTGAAGAGTTCGAAGATTCGATTCCTGTATCCAGCCAGGGCATATCTGTTGACGACTATTTCCAGATTCGACTCCTGTATCCAGCCAGGGCATATCTGTTGATTACATTTCCAGACTCGATTCCTGTATCTAGCCAGGGCATGTCTGAGGAGTTTGAAGATTCGACTCCTGTATCCTGCCAGGGCATATCTATCAACTATCACATTTCCAGATTCGACTCCTGTATCCAGCCAGGGCATGTCTGAAGAATTCCAGATCAACACCTGCAACAACCTAGGAAACATCTGTGAACGATCGATTGTAGACCAACACCTGTAATAAGCCAGGATTTATCTACATCACCACTTGGGGCATTCGAATGTCAAAAGTGTTCAAAACCCGATGCAGTTTTACACAAGCTCATCATCAGGAAACCCTACACCGGTTCCCCTTCAAGACTTCTGAAAACAGTTCATGGATTCTTCCCAAGTAACGGATGTTAATCTATCAGCTTGTTCAGATGCACCTTTGAAATTAGTTTACGGAAGCTTCCCAACAACGGATGCTGCTCTATTGCTAATTTAACTTCAAGACTTCTGAAAACAGTTCACGGGTTCTCCAAGTAAACGGATGTTAACCTATCACTTGTTCAGATTCAACCTCAAGACTTCTGAAAACAGTTCATGGATTCTTCCCAAGTAACGGATGTTAATCTATCAGCTTGTTCAGATGCACCTTTGAAATTAGTTTACGGAAGCTTCCCAACAACGGATGCTGCTCTATTGCTAATTTAACTTCAAGACTTCTGAAAACAGTTCACGGGTTCTCCAAGTAAACGGATGTTAACCTATCACTTGTTCAGATTCAACCTCAAGACTTCTGAAAACAGTTCATGGATTCTTCCCAAGTAACGGATGTTAATCTATCAGCTTGTTCAGATGCACCTTTGAAATTAGTTTACGGAAGCTTCCCAACAACGGATGCTGCTCTATTGCTAATTTAACTTCAAGACTTCTGAAAACAGTTCACGGGTTCTCCAAGTAAACGGATGTTAACCTATCACTTGTTCAGATTCAACCTCAAGACTTCTGAAAACAGTTCATGGATTCTTCCCAAGTAACGGATGTTAATCTATCAGCTTGTTCAGATGCACCTTTGAAATTAGTTTACGGAAGCTTCCCAACAACGGATGCTGCTCTATTGCTAATTTAACTTCAAGACTTCTGAAAACAGTTCACAGGTTCTCCAAGTAAACGGATGCTAACCTATCACTTGTTCAGATTCTTCTCAAGACTTCTGAAAACAGTTAATGGATTCTTCCCAAGTAACGGATGTTAATCTATCAACTTGTTCAGATGCAACCTTTGAAATTAGTTTCCGGACGCTTCCCAACAACGGATGCTGCTCTATTGCTAATTCAACTTCAAGATTTCTGAAAACAGTTCACAGGTCCTCCAAGTAAACGGATGTTAACCTATCGCTTATTCAGATTCTTCTCAAAGCTAACAACCACGGAAGATCGCACTCGCCAGATGTCTCCCTATCCCCCAGCGGAGTTCATCAAAATTCCCCAGCAGATCAAGAGTTTCAAGTGAACAATCCCCAGCGGAGTCAGACTTTTAAACCATCTCCCCACAAGAGTTTTTAGGAGGACAAATCTTGAGTTCCCCAGTAAAGTCTCCAGAGTTACCTCCCATCAAGCCAAAGATTCTCAATCTGGTCTCCCCGGCATGAGTCTACTAGTTGGAGCTCCCCAGTAGAGGTCATCAGGAATTCCCTTCCCCAGCGACAGTCAAGGATTTATTTTCCCCGGCAGCAGTCAAGACGCTTTTATCTTCGGCCATCTCGGAATCATGTATCCTTGGCAAGATTAGCTCATCAGCTTACCTGCGCATTCATTACATTCATATCATAAACATTAGATGACACATACATTGCATCATGCATCATAACATTGCATACAACTAACCCTTTACCTTTTCAGGTAAGATCAGTCGACAGACACAGATCATCTCCTGAGATTCAGTCAAAAAATAGTTCAGATGTGACCCGGACACGGCAACATTTCAATACTTATTCCAGATTCATTCAGACACATCAGCAGAAACCTTACACTGGTTCCTCTTCAACTTCTTAGCTTCTGAAACAGTTTACGGATTCTTCCCTACAACGGATGACAATCTACCGACCGATTCAGACTCTTCTCAACTTCTGAAACAAGTTTACGGATTCTTCCCTACAACGGATGTCAATCTACCGATTTGTTCAGACTCTTCTCAAATTTTTGAAGACAGTTTACGGATTCTTCCCTACAACGGATGTCAACCCACCAACTGATTCGGACTCTTCTCAATTTTTGAAAATAGGTTACGGACGCTTCCCAACAACGGATGCCGTTCCATTGCTTGTTCAGTCCCAACTCCTGAAAATAGTTTACAGATTCTCCAGACACGGACATCAATCTGTTGCTTGTTCAGACCCCAGTTCAGAGATATTCCAAAACAGGGATGCCCTTCTGATACTCGTCCACTCACCATTGACGTACAGTTCAACATCACCATATGGCATCTTTAAGCCCATCCCCCGACAACTTCTTTCGCACCAGGTGGCATCTTTAAGCCCATCACCAAATGGCATCTTTAAGCCCATTCACCTCCACCGTCACATCGACGAGCGCAAATTTTCTGGGCACATTAGTGTTCAATCTCCTTTTACCTTCAAGTCGCGAAAGGCAAACCTGCCAATCTAACTCTTCAGGTCCAAGAAGATTGAACAGGGGCAACTGTTGTACCCCAAAATTTGCCCTCGCGCTTTTCCACAAAGAAATCTCAGCTTCAAACATTTCCTGACTTCTCAAACTGACTCAAGAATCGGACAAACGGACTTTTCTTGACAGTCAAACAAAATTAGGGTTTTACTGATTTTCAGAGCTTTGAATTGTTTCATACAGTGGGCTTAGGGTTTGGTTGATTTTTGGTTCAATTTTGATCAAGCGAGCGTGATTTGGCATTTAATCGGGAATTAGGGTTTTATGGGCATATTCTCAGAGGAATTTGAATTCCACAGCACTTTGCGGTTTATTTCAAGATTCGGATTAAAATTCGCGTTATCTTGGTTTAATCAGTAAAAGAGACGGTGGTTTGAGTTCAGTACGTTTTGATTGGGCCAGTCAGATACAAGATGCAGTTTTGAATTCACAGTGTTTATATGTTTGATCAGTCTATCTGGGTTAATTGCTGCGTTGCTCTGGATGTTGGATAAGACAGGTTTATTGGATCGATGTTGTTTTATTTTAGTTATTTATTATTCTGAAACTAAAATGATTGAATTTATTTTTCAATTGTTTTAATTCTAAGAATTTTAAATAAATAAATAAACAATAAGGAAATTAGAATTAATTAGATAATTTGAATTTTTATTGATATTTAAATTATTTGTACAAATTGTTGTTTACTACAAATAATAATTTATATTTAATTTAAATATTACATAGAATGAAAAACTATCCTATTTTCTAAATATTCTTCGTGCTTCATTCCGCTCCGGTATTCCATTTTTCTCATCTGCAAAAAGAAATAAGAAAGTCAGAAAGAATTAAAATTAGCAGAGACAGATAAAAATGCTCATCATTAGGGACCACTGACTGGGATCAGTTGCCCTCTCTGCAAATCACGGGATTTCTCCCGGTTCACAGAGAGGGAAGATTATTTTATCTCATGAAATGCAAATGTCAAAAATGCATAAGTTATGAAATTCAAGCTGCATAGAAATTCAAGATTCAAAATCCAATCCAAACTGAAAAAAGTTCAATCCAAACTTTCCATCCAAAATAAAGTCCACTCAAAGAAAATCAAGGAAGTACATTTGCTGTCACAAGCTCAAAAGCTATCATGGAAAGATTTGAGAAAAAGATATCAAAAAGCAGAAAATCTGTCCAAACTGTCAAAACTGGATAAAGGAGATGCAAAATGTAAGATGCAAGCAATCTATTCATCATTTCCCATCCAAGGCCCCTTCAGAAAAGTACAAGAATATCATATAAAATCTTAAGCTGTACTGTAAAGAGAGAGTAAGGAGAGATAAAGCAGTTCAGGGTTAGGCATAGCAGTTCAAGCTCAGTACAGCAGACAGTGCAGTAGCAGACAGAAAAAAAAAGATTATGCAAATCAAATCCAAGCCTAGTTCAATAGCAGGTCAGAATAAGACAATTCACAGCAAGACAAAGAGGGGGATGCAAAATAAAAGAAGCAAAGATATCAGTTGAGAAGGGAGCAGCATAGCAGGTTAGAGAGAAAAGGGGAGATAATCAAAAACTCAGTTCAATAAGGTTAGAAACTGATATCCAAACTCACACCAGCCTACGGTCCACAAAACATCATCCAAACCTGCATCAGTCTCAGAACAAAAACTAAAAACAAATAACCTCAACTTTCAAACCATACTTACCAAAACTGATATCAAGAACCCAAACCATCATCCAAAACCAACCCTGCATAACACAAGGAGACCGAAGCCAGAATAGAGAAGTAAGGCAAACAAGAACTCAGAATAACCTGATATCCAAACTCAAGCCTCCCCATCTTATGCTAAACACCAACACCAAGCCTCAGAAGTGGATTCATCATAGGCAACAATTCAAAGGGCAACCCAATCTCAAAGGCAATATCTGTTCAAAATCATTCAAGATAATCAAGGCAACAATTCACAAGCATCAAGAGAGCCTCAGAAGCATGCTTCTTCATAGGCAAATCAGAAAAGAAGAAACTCAGTGAAACACATCAAGGCAGCACCTCAAAGCACACAAGCAAATCATCACAAGGCAACGAGAGAAAGATAAGCATACAAATTCCCAAGATCAACACGTAGTAGAAGAGGAAGATGAAGAAGTGAATACATTAAGGTTCTCAGTCTAGCGTCATCATCAAAACCTTAAATCATAAATAGCAAGGAACGAAGTTACCAAGAAGGCGTCCAAGCAAGCCCCATCACCGCCGTTCCGGCCTCCTGAAGCATCATCCCTTTGCCTCTCCTCCGTCTCCCAAGAACAGGTAGCAATATCTTCCCTTTCACCTCATAAAACGAAAATATAAAACTCAGTTTAAAGACAAGTCCGAACCACGCGAATCCAGAAAAAAGAAAGATGAAGATATAGCACTTTAGGACTAACCTTGTTTCAAAAGACGCGAAATCCTTGCCTTGGAGGGAAGAGAGCGTAAGGAGGATGCTGGTGGCCGGAGACAACCAAGTGCTCAGGAAATTGAACGGAGAAGACGAAATTCAAGTGAACACGGCGCCGCTGCAAACCCTAATTTTCGTTCTGGAACCATGCCTAACCCTAAATCTCGTTTTGGATCAGCTTTGGGCTTAACCCATTCCTGATTCCTCCAAGCCCATGTAAATCACCTCATTTCCTAACACTAATTCTCTAACATTAACCTTAGTTAACTTATTTTTTTATAAAAAAGAAAACACTAATCTCTTTTTATTTTACAAAATGATATTTGCCTTTTTTATTTATTAATTAAAAACATTATAAGATTAAAGACATTTTTAGGTAGATATTTTATACATCTATTACCTTAAAGGGATTAGTTTTGTACATAACATATAAACTAAATTTGAAAAAAATACTTTTTTAATCTAAATACTTTTTACACACAAATTAAAATTAAATATTTGTATATATTATCTTTTCTTTTTATATACATACATAATTAAATTAAAAATACCTCTTTTAATTAAAACATACTTGTACATATTATCCATTTTCATACATAATTAAAATTAAACTCTTTAATTAACATTTTTCATACATAATAATTCAATACATTTTTCTTCTAATATTTAAAATCACAAACATTTTGACTAAAATACTCTCCAATTAAAACTTAACACTTAATCAAAACCCTTCATTTGTACATAAACATACAAAAATCAAAATTCATTTAAAAACGTATATCTAAGACAAAACCCTAATACGACTCAATTTCACATTTCGCATTTGTACATATTTACATATACACTTGTACACTTACACAACACATTTCCCTATACACATGTTTATCTTACATTTATATTTGATATTCATTTGATCGCGACATTCGATTTGGTTGTAAATTATTGGGTACTATAAATCTCATCCCCTTGTACATTTATACCCCCACTCCCGGACATTATTTTGTAATAGCGTAGATTTACATTCCGTAATTTACAGCTTTTCAATTATACCATGGTTAGACCTAGGGTTTGTATGTACATAAAATCAAACGCTAGATAACCTAATACAAGACAAATGCATGTAATCAATACACAATCACACTTGCACCCCCTAGGGTAATCCCACATGTTGCCTTCCAAAATGGGCCATGCTTGCACGTCGAATGTCTTTGGCAAAACAAAATCAAATGATCATAAGTCCCTCGATGACGCTTTCGAAAGTCGCCTATCAAAAATGATCAAGTCCCTTCAAAACAAATTGCCAAAGACACTTGGCATCATTGCATTCATGGTCTATACGATGACCCGTGCCCGTCCCGAATAAACTTCCTAAACGCAAGATTGTCCACCAATTTCAATGGTGGAACAAAATTGTTATAAGGGGTTAAAACATGACAAAAACCTTTGAGTACAATAGGGTAGACAAAACTCTTAGTTACTTGAGATCAAGCTTGCAAAAACACTTGCCTTCTGTTCAAAAAACACAATCCACAACACTTTCAAAAATCAAACTTTTCAAACTTTTGAAACATCTTTTCGAAGAGATATGCACCTTTGTAAAACATTCGAGTAAAGAATTATTACAAGGTTGGCCTAAGACAAGGCATCTTTTTCCAAAACATTTTCAAAACAACCCACACACGCACTATTTTCAAAGCAATCGAAAAACAAGGCAAGTGATCTAAAAAACCAAGTAACTAAGAGCCCATGGATAACCATGGATGAAAAGGGTGCTAACACCTTCCCTTTTCATAATCTACCCCCCGAACCCACGAAATATCTCAAAAGGTTTTTGCTGTGCTTTTTTAACCTTTCCTTTAGGATAAAGTAAAAAGTCGGTGGCGACTCTTGCTAACCGCACAAGTGCGAATACGAACGCAAAACACTAGTCAGTTCTCCCACCGTATCACACATTTCTTTCAAGACAGCCTTTCTGGAGCTCAATTGGAGTGGTTTTATCAGCTAGAAGGAACCAGCGTCCGAAATTGGGAAGACTTGGCCACCGCATTCTACAAACAATATCAGTACAATTCTGACCTTGCTCCTACTCGTACCCAACTCCAGGGTATGTCACTAGGAACAGGCGAAGGATTCAAAGAATATGCACAAAAATGGAGGGATTTGGCTGGCAGGGTGCAGCCTCCTTTAACCGACCGTGAACTTGTTGATATGTTTCTAGGGACCCTATCTGGGCCATTTTTCAATCATCTAATTGGTAACTCTTCCGCGGGGTTTACCGATTTGATCTTAACAGGCGAAAGAATAGAAGCTGGCATCAAGTCAGGGAAAATTCAGAAGGGTGTTGCTGCAAGTGTTGAGAAGAAGCCTTTTAAGAAGGAAACAACTATGGTATACTCCCAAAGAAGAGCAGGGAAGACTGAGCGCCGACCAACTGTGGGGGGCAGTAATGATTCAAAACTCTTCAAGTGAGCAGCCTCGCTATAACCAGTCCAGACCAAATCAACAACGGGTGGAACGGCCACAACGACAGTTCACCCGCATTAATATGACTCCAGCGCAAGTGCTTCCCCATCTGTTGAAGTTGAACCTCGCCACTATCAAAGAGGCACCAAAGAATGTGAATACGTCCTCTCCGCATTATCATCCTAATGCTAAATGCGCCTACCATTCTGACAGTGTCGGGAACGACACCAATGATTGTTGGGCACTCAAGCATAAAATCCAAGACCTGATAGAGGCAAAGGAAGTGGAGTTCGACGCTCCGGAGAAGCCTAATGTGATATCAGCTCCCATGCCGAAGCACGGCCGAAATGTCAATGCCATCGAAGAAGATTTGTATGTTGCTGATGTCAATGATCTGATAACTCCATTGTTAACCATCAAGTTGAATCTGTTAAGGGCCGGGATCTTCCCGAGATGTAAAGAAGACTGCTATTGTTGTTACTCTCTGCCGTTTGATTGTCCGTTACTGAAGAAAGGCATCCAAGGCCTTATGGATATTCGACAAATTTTGTTTGAAAAAGTTTCTGCTGTTCCAAACCATACTGAAGATGTCTCAATCATAACCATTCACGCCAATCTTTCCAAGGCCGTCAGAAAGCCTGTTAAGATTACACCAGCTACGAAATCTGTTCCTTTGAAGATAACAATGGCAGGGCCTGTCCCCTATGTTTCTGAGAAGTCGATACCATGGAACTATGGCGGTGACGTCTACTGCCATGGTATTAAACAAAACGAGGTAAATGAAGAAAGTTCGGATGATGGAGAAGCCAGCATTAGTAACATTGCAGGCACAAGCAAAATCACCCGGAGCGGGAGAATATTTTCTCCAGAGATTGCCCCTCCAAGAGCAATCTTCGGACCCTCATCTGCTGACAAGGTCATCCCTGCACCAATAAAACTCTCCGCTAGAACCCCTTTGATTGAAGATGTTGTTGTTCCTAGTATTGTCCCTCCTACCGCTGCTGATAAAGGTAAGGGAATCCAAGATGAGCTCGTCAGGACGAGGGCTCAACCCTTGGTCATCCCGGAAACCTCCAAGAAGGAAATGGATGAGATCTTGAAGATAATCAAAAGGAGTGATTATGATGTGGTAGAACAAATGGGGCAAACCCCCTCAAAGATCTCCATGCTAGCACTACTACTTTGCTCGGAAGCGCACGCTAAAGCTTTGATCAGATTCCTGAAGGCAGCCCATGTGCCCCAGGAAACCTCTGCAGATCAATTTCAGAATTGCGTGGCTAACCTGACTGCGGACAATGGATTAGGTTTCTCTGATGCCGACCTAACTCCTAAAGGTAGAAACCACAATGATGCTTTGCACATTTCAGTCGAGTGTCGAGGAACTACTCTCGCACATGTCTTGGTCGACACTGGTTCGTCGCTGAATGTACTGCCTAAGAAGGCCTTGGACCGACTAGATTGTGAAGGGTTAGAGTTGAAACCGAGTGACATTGTTGTCAGAGCTTTCGATGGTTCGAAGAGGATGGTCCATGGGGAGGTTGAAATTCCCATCAAGATAGGCACTGAGGTGTTTAAATCTACTTTCTATGTGATGGACATCCGTCCGTCATACTCTTGCTTGTTGGGTAGGCCTTGGATACACCATGCTGGGGCAGTCACCTCCTCCTTACATCAGATGTTGAAGTATCCTGTCAAGGGAAAGATCATTACTGTCCATGGCGAAGAGGAGTACATGATTAGCCACTTGAACTCTTTCCGGTATGTGGAGGTAGAAGGGGAGTTCATTGAGACGCCTTTTCAGCATTTCGAAGAAGTCCTTCCTGAAGTAACAGTAGCAAAGTTGGCAGCTGAAGTACCGAGGCAGATGGCCAGAATGGCATCTCTGGAGGACGCAAGGGCCGCAATAAAGGAAGGGAAGAATTCAACATGGGGGCAGTTGCCTGATATTCCACATAAGACAGACAAATTTGGATTAGGGTTCACTACCGCAGGCCAGAAAGCTATGCGCCGTTCGAAGATTGAAAGAGCGCCAGTCAAAATTTCTCCCTACGGAATCAACGCTTTGGAGGATGAGGACAAAGAGAGCAACATCGAAGAGTGGATTTACCCAACTGTCAAAGGGGGATTGTGCAACTGGGAGGCAAAAGACTTTGTCCCCATCACTTTTATTCATCAGTAATTTATCTGTCAAACATTTCTTATTTGGTCTGTAATATTTATTCTCAAACAATCCGTACACTATCTTTTCACCTCATGCCTTGCCCGGGGCATGTAGGTCCATTTGTAAGGGTTTTGATTATTTGTCATATCCATATGCCATGTTTAATGATTCATTGGACGTTTTTCATTTGGTAAACTGCTTGTGTTCATTTTCTTTCCTTTTGCATTTTTTGTTTAAGGATGGCTATCCCTTACACACACCCACACTCACAAATGCAGGTACCCATCCACTCCGGATTCCATGGGTGACAATTCTGCTATATCCTTCAATAACTCTGAAGATCTGGTCAATCAAGCCGAGTATGAAGATGACGAAGGTTGTGAAGTACCAGGGGAACTAGCCAGACTTCTAGAGCAAGAGGAAAGGGCCATCTTACCGCACGAAGAGTCATTAGAAACTGTCAACTTGGGGACCGAGGAAGACCAGAAGGAGGTGCAAGTGGGTGCCAATCTGGAACCAAGTGTCAAGGAACGCCTGATACATTTGTTGAATGAGTATGTTGAAATCTTCGCTTGGTCTTATGAAGACATGCCGGGTTTAGACACAGACATCGTGGTTCACCGTCTCCCCACAAGAGAGGATTGTCCACCGATCAAGCAAAAAGTCCGCCGAATGAGGCCTGACATGTCTGAAAAGATCAAAGCAGAAGTGATGAAGCAATTCGACGCTGGCTTTCTGGCTTTCCCCCATTTGAACATTTGTACCCCCCTTCCCATATTGTGTTGTAATAGTGTAGGAACTTTACTTTTCGCACTTTAACGCTTTCTAAACATACCATGTTAGAATTAGGGTTTGTATGCAAATAAAAAGAACAAAAATAGTTTGACCTAATTTCAAGATAATCAAGCATGAAAATGGACAACACATATCACACTTGCACCCCTAGGGTATTCCACTTGTTGCCTTCAATAAATGGGCCATATTGCATGTTAGGTTTCTTTGGGCAAAACAAACAATCAAATGATCATAGTCCCTCGACGACGCTTTCGAATGGTTGCCTAAAAATGATCAAGTCCCTTAAAGAAAAATTGCCCAAAGATACTTGGCACCATTGCAATTATGGTCTAAACGATGACCCGCGCCCGTCCCTTTCACATCCTAACACAAGATTGTCCACCAAATGCAATGGTGGAACAAAATTGTTAAAAGGGTTAAAACATAGCAAAAATCTTTGAGAACTTTAGGGTAGATCGCTCTTAAGTACTTGTCAACTTGCAAATCAAAAAAACTTGCCTATTTTTCAAATCACACTTTCAAAACAAACTTTCAAAAACCTTGAAACATCTTTTCAAAAAGATAAACCCCTTTTGTAAAACATTCGAGTAAAGAATTGTGACAAGGGTAGCCTAGACAAGGCATCTTTTTCAAAACCTTTTCAAAACCACAAAGCACCATTTCAAACAATTGAAAACCAAGGCAAGTTGATCTAAGCAAGTACCTAAGAGCCCATGGATAACCATGGATAGAAAGGGTGCTAATACCTTCCCTTTCTATAATCTACTCCCCGAACCCAAGAAAATGTCTCAAAGGTTTTTGCTGTGCTTTTTAAACCTTTCCTTAGGATAAAATAAAAAGTCGGTGGCGACTCTTGCTCAACCGAAACATTTGCGAAAACAAACGCAAAACCATAGTCAGTTCTCCCACCGTATCACAATGCTCAATGGTGAAAAGAAATGTTTTATAAATCCTTACTCAAGTTTTTCTAAGTTAAAATTCATTTTTCACTTGAGTGCGATCGATTTTCATATTAGTGCAATCGATTGCATGCTTAAAATGTTCAAAACGTTTGCTACTGTTTCTCAGTGCAATCGATTTATATTACTTGTGCAATCGATTGCACTCAATCATATTTTTCTACTGACTTCACATGCAATCAATTTACACTCTTGTGCAATCGATTGCACACTTAAAACTTTTGAAAATATAGCTGTTGAAACCCCGTGCAATCGATTTACACAAAGGGTGCAATCGATTGCATGCTGCACGATTTTGAAAAATAGCAGCTTTACACATGCCTGTTTATAATACCTTTTCATGGAAACCTTTCACTTAATCTTGGCAATTGTTCATGATTTATTTACAGAACTTTATGATGTTTCAAAAAGGTGCTATGAACATATAAATACTCATTTTGAAAATCATTTTCAACATCTCTTCCAAATATATTTTCTGAATTTTCAAAATACAAACTCAAGCTTTTCTTCACTTTCATACATAAGTTTTCTGCACACTTTCATATACTGTTAACCAGAAAACTTTGACCATTTATATCTTGATTCATTGTATTGGAAGAGAAGATCATTCATTGTTAAATCACTCTAAGTGATCAATACTACTCAACTCACTCAAAATCAAATATTGATAGATACTTACTTACTTTTCCAGGATTGTTGGAAATAAGTCTAAGTGGTTTTATAAATCTTGTCTTTCCAGGATTGTTGGATACAAGTGTAGTCACTTTGAGAGGATTGTTCTCATTGTTGACATAGTGAAAATCCAAGAGGATTGTTCTTGGCTTTTTGGTAGTTCTTGTTTAAGTTTGCCACAATAAGGAAATCTCTTTCATGTTGAAAGGGGACTTAAGTACTCTCGGACTGTGAGGGAAACCAGGATATATCGCTCGTGTCTCTTTATTTTTCTGCACTTTACTCTTTCCTAAACTCACCATAATCCAGAAAAATAATATCCATCATCACTAAAACCAGAATTTTTTAAAGTACCTAATTCACCCCCCCTCTTAGGCGCACTTCGTACTTATAATTGGCATAAGAGCAGGTTATAGGTAACCTGTTCCTAAAAGATCTAGAATGGCTTCCGCAAATCGAAATCTAGTTTTCAGAGATGGTGGTAGTAACAACAAGCCTCCTCTATTTTATGGTGAATATTTTGACTTCTGGAAAATATGCATGAAGGCACATCTAGAAGCACAAGGAGAAGAAATATGGGATGCCGTCGAGAATGGTTCATTTATCCCTATAACGGTAATCAATGGTGCTGGCTCATCAAAGCCTAAAACTTCATGGGACGAAGATGATAAGAAGAAAGTTCTCTATGATAAAAAGGCAATAAACCTTCTTCAAGGTGCACTTAGCATGGATGAATTCTTCCGTGTCTCGGCATGTGTCATACCCCAATTTTTGACCTAAGATCCCATTTTTATTTTTGCATTTTTATACAAAAGTCAAGATCACGAAATACGTTTGATTTTAACCTCTCACCTTCGAGCATAGACTATGCAGAAATTGTCAAGTATTTTGAACATTCTTAGCCTATGTATCACTAACTTCTAATCAAGCACGAAGTGTGTGTGTTTCGTTTCTTTGATTTCATTTGTCGGAAACAGGTCTGAATCAAGAGCATCAGGCGTCATGCCTCGATTAGGGTTTAGAATCTCTCAAGCCAGAAGTACAGTTGATCATTGATTCTTGAAGACTGATTCATCAGGGGAATCGTGTGTTTATTTCCACGCCTTGTTCGACAAGTGGTCTCAAGCTTCTCCAAAATTCCCCAAAGCACAGTCAAGATTTCATCATCACTGGTTTACATGTGCATCAAGATGCTTTAGAATGCGAAGAAGGATCAAGTTTGCAAGTCGATTCAAAGCATTTCGACCAAAAGTCAACTCTTTCAAGTTCAAGTTCAAACGATCATAACTTCTTCAATTTTCAACGTCTTGAGGCGATTCTTTTGCAAAGTATCACAAATAGTGTTGTTTATGAGATTACTTCAAAAGTTAAGGTTCAAGTCATGCCACAAACATTTTCTCAAGAACGCTTGATTTTTCTGTTGGGATAATTCATGAACCTGGAGTTTTAGTCCAATGATTCTTTGATTGCTTGTGGACTACTTCAAGTCATTTTGCAATTAAACTGTAGCAATCGTTGGATTAAGGTGGATTATCGATTAAATTTCTTAAAGGCACGATTTGCGCTATTGGTCTGTATTACAAATTACTATGAGGTGAAGACGCGAGTTAAGGTTGAGAATTCTTCAAATTCTTGTGGTTTGTAAGCTAACTTGGATTTGAGATTTGAATCAAGATTGGACTCATTGTTGTGAAGTTTTCTTTCAAGTAACCAATACCATAAAGCCAAAATATCCAAGTTTGTCAAATAACATTAGGATTCTTATTTGCAAGAGAGATTCAAGAAGGTTTATGAATTTGATGTCTTGAGTAAGATGCATTCCAATTTATCGAGGTTTATTTCAAGAGTGCAAGTTCATTAATGTGAATTGTTAAAAATATCAAGAATTATTCAAGACCTTTCTCAAAGTTCAACTTCGTTCATCATTCATGCATTTCAAATTCAAAGGCAAATTTCGACACAAATTTTAATTGGAATCAAATTGTGTCAATTCAGACTAGAGATTAAGAGAGCAAGATCATTTGGTGTATAATTTATTCAACATTTTCATTCAAGATTCATACTTTCATTCATGTGAAGTCAAGAGGTTACAAAATACTTCCATTACAAAATCATCACCATTTCATATCTCATTATAAAACCATACACAAACACATGAATTCCTAAGTCCTAAAGTGCTAAAATTACATGAAATCTTCAAGACATATCAACTTGGTGCCTTGCCTAAAATTCTAATTTGCATTCTTTATGCTAAACCACCAAACCAATCATGTTTCCCTATCAATATGCTACTGTCTTGCTGCCATAACAAGCCAAAAATTCTGCACAAATGGTCCAAGAAACCTGCAAAATCAGTCCAAACAACAACCTATAGATTAGTCCAAAACCTTACTGCTCCAAAACATGCTGGCTACAAAAAACAGTGCTGCTTCCCCTGTTGCATTGTCCTTATCCTTGCTATCCAAAACATGCCCAAAATGAAACCAAAAATACCTGCACCGAAAAGCAATAAAACAGTGACAATAAAACCAACTTTTCCCCCCAAATTTGATCATTTTTCCTATAAAGATAAGATATCATTCAATAGAAAAGGGGGGACATTTTTTTTATCAAGCGTTCTACAAGAGAATACTAACAACAAATTTCAAATTTACAAGAAATTTCAAGAGGAATTTGACCAGAAGAAAAGATTCGAACAAATCTACCTGAGAGGTACGAAGACCCTTCAGAGGAACTCCGACTTGGTAATTCTTTTCTTCCTTCGTTTTTGCCTTACTGTTGTTGTTGTTTCTATCCAAACTGAACTAGCTGTATCATAAATTTCACACTTTCTTTGAATAGATATCTTCGTTTTGTTCATTACATGTGGAAACTCTACTATTATTGTTCCAACATTGTGGCTACTGCCATATTTAAAAAAAAAACACGAGTATTCTATAAAAAAGAAAAATGACAGTGTCTGTTATCTTAATGTTTAAATCATAAGTAAAAAATAAGAGTTGGGATCGGTAAAAATCACAAAAGAAAGATTCAAACCCTGGACGCGATTTTTTGTTGAGAGAACCGAGTGGAAATCTTTGAGCAGAATGCATGGTAGTTTTGGCCATTTACCGCCGAACTCCCTCCCCTGTCCAACCGCCTTTCGCAACCACTTGTCAACCTTCTGTCACCTTCATCTATTTGTCTGAACTAATCCCCTCATGATCCCTCGTTTATATCTGAAACAAA
Organism: Vicia faba; assembly: GCA_948472305.1. Classification (NCBI taxonomy): domain Eukaryota; kingdom Viridiplantae; phylum Streptophyta; class Magnoliopsida; order Fabales; family Fabaceae; genus Vicia; species Vicia faba. Next base: position 708,013,975 of record OX451740.1, read on the forward strand.
GAGACACACAAAAAACACATAGAGTTAAAACTTTGTAAAAAACAGTAACCTCTAACACAACTTTCTTCAACCTTTAAAACGACAGCGCCCCTCCTCCAGAAAAGAGATTTACGGTCCCATCAGAATCAGATCCTAACAAACCTTCTTTTTCATCATTTTTGTTTGGTAAAACAACCTATGACAAGGTGATTGCCGGGAAAGTCTCCGGATGAAACTGGAAGCAGGTGCGGCGGAGTAGGTCGTCGACGACGTAAGTTAGTAAGAAGGGGACGATGTTTGAGGAGAGGTCGAGAACGAAGAGTATTAAGGCGGCATTTATAGAAAGGATGACAGAGTTAAAAGAGGAGATTAGGTTGAATAAGGTTAAGAAGAGGAAAAAGAAGAAAGTGATGAAGAGAAAAAGAAAGAGTGTGAAGTAGAGGAACCGAGTTTCAAAATCGAAAGAGAGAGATGGTCGTGAGATTAGTACAGAGAGATAAGCGTGGATTATATTTCCAAATCATGCTTTTAATTGAGATTTATTTAAATTAAGGATTAAAAGAATTAATTGGAAGTTATTGTTGAATCAATTCCCAAAGACTATAGGCAGCGGCTGATACCATTAGTCCCTAGGGTTATTTTGAAATTTTGTGACAGTGAGAATTAATTGGGCCTTATCCTGACATGTTTCCTCACTCCGGCCCATCCGTCCTTCTCCTTGTTTTTTTTTTCTTCTTTCTGTTTTGCTTTATCTGTTTGGGCCTTGCACTTAAGCCCAACGAATTGATGTCATGTACTCCTTGTTTACTGTTTTACAGCTCCTTCAAATTTTATTGTTATTACTATTTTGTTTTTATTATTACTATCTTGTTTTCACTTTTATTTTAACTATTGTTATTATGATATTTAATTTTGTTAATAGATTTTATTTATTTTATCTAATTTTTTATTAATTAGCTTTATTAAATAATTTCAATTAACTAAGTTAATATTTGTGTGTTGGCCATTTAGTTGCTAAATTGTTTCTTTTCGACTATTTGATTTTACTTTGCCATTTACTGATGCTTATATATATTTTTTATTCCAAGGGAGATGTTTTCACCTTGTTGACTTCATGTCATCAAATATACGATCGTGCGAATACCCTCATTCATTTTTTGTTTGTTTACTATTTTACTAAACTTAAGATAATTTTCCTAAAAAACTCAGTTCTCAAACTCACACCTTTTAAGTCAAAACTTCGACACTAGGTCGTCGTATCTTCGAAATATCATCCACACCCATTTTTAACCAAACAAACAATTTTAACCAAAAAAACAGATATTTCAAAAGGTTCCTGCAGAGTACCGCAGATGCATTAGGTGCTAATACCTTCCCATTACATAACCAACCCCCGAACTCTAGATCTTTTTTTCAAAAATGCATTGTATTTTCATTACTTTTAAGTATTATTTTACATTGCATATTTTAGGGTTTTATTTCGCTCTTTTCCCTTTTCCCTTGGAAATAATAAAGCGCGGTGGCGACTCTTGCTTTTGTGAGTCGAGTTAGTTAATAGCTCGATCTCCGATTTTCACCGCTACAGAATTGGCGACTCTGCTGGGGACAGATTGACCTCTTGCTGGTCCATCCCTAAGTGGGTTAAGCCTAATTTGTCATATCTGTTTTTTTTATTATTACTTGTTTGTTTGATTATATGTGATATATTGTGGTTATTTGGGTGTTGATGATATTCACAAAGGACAAGTCCTATACCCGGACTAAGTTACACTTAGGAATAAGACGGGCGGTATAGTCATGTTAACTTTGAGGGAGTAATCCCGAAGAAGGAGGCATGAAATGCCCCACTCAGTGGAAGCCCCTTTGAACGTAATATTTGTTTACCGAGTAATCGGGAAGACATTATTGTTTTCGACCTGACAGCCAGAGAAGCTGAGAATCGTAGAACCTTAACCCATCTTGGCCTCCTAGGTGTAGTACGGAGATTATAACGGAGTAATCCGGAAGTAGTTGTCACGCGATGCTACATTCAGACGAGTTTCTCCTGAGAATATTGCTAATTACCGAGTAATCAGAATGTTGGTAATATCTGAAGGAGGATTGTAGACTATGAGAACTTTTAGAACCTTGTTTTACAGATGTGATTAAACCTTTAGTACATACCTTGGGGATGGTCTTTACCTTTGACTCCACACTCGTGACGTTGAACCTTTCGACTTTGTTTGTGACCTTGCTTATGTTTGTTGCATAACCATGCCTTCATGCATCCATGAAACCCTTTTTCACTTGATTTTCAAGGAATTTGGAAGTCTTTCTTTGTAAACATCACAAGTTTCGTCAAGCTCAATGGATCTTGGGTGTTGATGGGGTGAAAACCCTAATCCACCAAAATGGATGATTGATCTTGATGATAACTTGATCAACGCTTTGATCCAATTTAAAATTCATCTTCTATCTTCATACTTAGATGTTTACAACTTAATATCTTGAGTTCCTTGAAAGTCAAATAAAAACTCTCTTTTGCATATCATGCATCATTCTACATTTTTTGTTTCACTTTCAAAGGTCTTTTTCCAAGTCTTATTTTTTTCCTTTGGTCTCACCAGTACAACACTCACGCTAAGAGAACAATGGAGAATATCAAGCAAGAGGTTTCTGAGCTCCGTAGAGAGATGACTAATTTGAAAGCTAGTATGGAGCATTTAACTTATTTGGTTGAAATTTTGATTGCCTCCCAAGTCAATCCTTCTAAGAAAGAAGAAGTGATGGAAAAGGTCTTCACAGAAACTCTGAAATCATTCTTTCATGAGAAGATGATAATTAATGCACCTGGTGACTTTCTTGACAAGGTGAATATGGGAGTGCATCTAGAAGAATATGTCCGAAAGGGATGTTTATATGAAGATGGTGGCTCAACTAGTGGTGCAAAGAAGTTTGATAATAACTTTTCTAAGAAGAGAGTCAGAGGAAGAAATAATCATCGCCAGAATCATCATGTTCCTGCTATCATCCCTGCATTCAATTTACCTTATGCAACTTTAGTTCATCAACAGAATCAACAAGTTACTAATCATAGGAAATCTCAGTTTGATCCAATTCCAACAACCTCTACAAAGTTATTTCCTATCCTGATGCAGAGGAATTTGGTTCAGACCCGACCTCCACCGAAGGTTCCTGAGAAGATGCATTGGTACTACAAAGTTGATTTGACTTGTTCCTTTCATCAAGGTGCTCCTGGGCATGACTTAGAGGGTTTCTTTGCTTTGAAGATTGAGGTTCAGAAGTTGGTCAGAAATGGTATCTTGTTATTTAAGGATATTAGTATTGAGGTTCAAGTCAAATCTTTGCCAAAGAATAAACATGATTGAAGGATACCTCAAAGTTTAAAGAAGAGAGTCTTCTCAGTTTAATTAGCATTTTTCTTGCTTGTTCATTTGTAATTTTTCTTGTTTATCATTTCACTGTTTGCATGTAAGAACTTGTTTGCATTTGAATGATTATCTTAATACAATGAGTATGTTTGTCTTGAAGAAATTCATTCGTTTCACTCGTATTTGTTTTAAATTTTTAAATTGCTTTTTGCGTTATGATACCAACTTGTTGCCCATTCTCCGGCCTAGGCAGAGATTAAAGGGAGGATGATGATCTGAAAAACACAAAATCTCTGGTTGTATGCTTTTTGAATAAAATCTTGCTGACGATGTACAAGCATTGTTTCAAATCCCTAAACACCGGAGATATAAGGAAGATAATCCCTTGCTAACCCCTTTTGAGCCTTGAAGTAGGAGTTTATTTTCTATACAAAAAACCCTCAAATTTTAACCTGGGGCAGGGTAGTTTTTAATTAATCTGATTGAGTGTTCAAAATTCATAAGGAAGATATTTCTGAAGAGAAACTACGAGGGCTATCCTTAATGTATAATGAATCTAGAAGATGTGGAGCCACAATGTTATCCCTCATTCATCAAGAAAGGAGGCAGTCACAATCCTCTCGACAAGTAAAGACAATCTAATGTAACACGTTTTGTTCAAAAATCAAAAATCAAGAAAAAAGTAAAAGCCTGCTAAGTAGAAGACTTGAAAACGTGCGGCTTAGGCAACTATCAAGTCAAAAGAATTAGTTCAGGCAAAAGTTAGGGAAAATAAAAATTGCAAAGAAAGGAATACAAAGAAAAGTCCTCAACAAAGAACAAATTGGTGACTACAAACACGAAGACATAAGGGTGGTTGCAACTCTGAAAGCCTTGTCGTTTCCTTAACCGTCACAAAATCCTTTTGAGAGATGAACACTCATATTAAATTAACTGAACATAGGGTTGGAGAACATCACGAAGAATGGGTGGGCACCTATAAATTTTGAGCCTAAAAAATCTTTTTTCTAAAAAAAACCATGAACCAGGCCACGTTACAACCTTCAAAAGTCCTAATTGAAGCAAGGTTATTTTGAAAGCATACTTCAATGAGATAGTGTTCCTGACTCCCATGAATGTTTGTTAAATAGTTATGTTGGTATCATATTCTTTTGCTATACAAAAATTAATGGTGCTCTAACTCGCAAAATTTGTGCGATATCTTTTCAAAATCTTCAAGACTTACATAACTGTTGCATTAGAATTTTCATTCTCATAATAAACTTTTTCTAACTGCAAAACATTTGTTTGATATCAAGGAAGCTCACATATAAGCACTAGTGATTAGTTTATTCTTTTAAAGCCTGAAACTATGTTGAGTAATTGGCGAATCATTTCAAGAAAAATCATATCAAGCGGCATGTCACATGAAGACCTTAAGAACGAACATATTGCTTCTCCCAGTTAATGCTTTCCCAACTTATTTACTCTTTTGGGCAAAATTTGAAGACTTTGTTGTGCCAACTACAGTAAATTCGGGGCAATCACGTCGAGATTCGACGAATCTCTCTAAGAGTTTGAAGACACCAGAGCATGGTGGATGCTAGGTCTTTTGTAAAATCCTCTTGAGATGATTTCTCGTCATCAACAATATAGCTTGGGGGATTTTAGAAGTGAAGTTATTCGCAAGAATTGTCATGCATCACGCAGCTTATCAGTAATAAACTTGGGGCATCCAAAATTAGTCCCAGGGGCAATCCGGATTTGTCAAGACATGTGATATGTTTTGCACACATTATCAGAGGGTGGTGTTCCCATTATCTCCAAATAAGCAAGACTTTTTTCCAACTGAAGCATTGTTCGTGTTGTTATCCTTTCAATGGATTGTTGACGATAGAAGACTGGGCTTTGGGTTTTCTACCAAAAAATATCTTCCTCTCGAGAGAGATTTAAGCCTTGTAAAAGGACTTTGCTCCAATGATGGCTTTTGTTCTATCTCCAGTAATTTTCCCATCTTGTTGAGATTAGCCGAGTGTTAGGTTGTGCTCTGATGTCTTATCATCTTCAGTTTATCTCCTATGTCTGTTTTGTCAGCATATACATGACATTCATTCATTTGTTCATACTTGCATCATGCATACACATTGATATTTGTTGATGTTCTTGATCCGTATACTTTGGTTATTGTGATCGGTGGATCTGGAACTGACTGTTTAACGCTGGTTCGCGAAATGTCGCGGAAGCAAGAGTCGCCACCGTCTTTTATTTTCTCCAAATGGAAAGGACAGAAGCACAGAAAAATTCCTTATAGAGATTGCTCTCGGTTCGGGAGGTAGGTTATAGAAAGGGAAGGTGTTAGCACCCTTTATATCCATGGTTATCCATGGGCTCTTAGATACTTGCTCATTTGTGTTTTCAAAAATGGTTTGTTTGCTTTTCAACTGTGGGTTTTAAAAATTTTCTTTGAAAATTCCAGTTCGACTCTTGTATCGGTCCTCAAGAGTGTTTGAAAAATTGCTTTCGAAAGCTTTTTGAAAATGTGTTGGTGTGAAAAGTATTTTTGATTTGTTTTGAAATTTAGAGCAAGTATCTAGAGTCGTCTACCTACCCTAAGGAATTCGTCTGTGTAAATGTCCTTTAAAGTAGCGCCATCCCACCATTGAGAGGTAGGTAGCACCACCGTTGGAGGTGTTCGGGTCAATTCGAGGTTCGGGACATGGTGATCACTAGAGCAATGGGAAGACACCTTAGAAGCTACCCTCATGCCAGGTTCCCGGATCATGAGGACTTACTAAGACATCCTCTACTCGACGATCACCTTTCGAGGCAAGGCAACAGTGAGGCGTACCCTAGGGGTGGTGTGTGTGATTCGTGTGTCGTTTTCGTTTGCATTTATCTTGTCATGTTATTGGTGTTCTACGCTTGTTTTTATTTTGTCCATACAGTCTTTCATGCTTTTGATTAACAGTTAAAATATTTGCGGGAAAAGTAAATCTAAAGCTATTACAAATGGCGCAGGTCCACATCGCCAAAATTAACCAGGACCCGATTTGACAGAAAAATAAAGAAAGTAAAAGAATTAACAGTGCGAGAAGTAATTTACATGGCTTCGGGACAGGTACATAATTATTTAAGCAAGATAAAATAAATATGCGAAATTAAATCGAAACGAGGGCGTTGGACCCTTTTTGCAAAATATTAAAATTACATGAATTAATTAATTTAAGAAAAGAAATTGTTTTTGTTTTTTTGGTATTTTTATGTATTTTAAGATTTAATAGAAAAAAGAAAGAATTAATTAAAATTAACTACTAACCCTAATTCTACTTTATTTTAATTTATTAAGAAAACATTAAAATTTAACCTAAATTAAACCTAATTTTTATATACAATTTTAATTATGAAAATAAATAAAATAAATAATATTATTGTGAAAAAGAAAAATTAAAAGGAATAAAACATTTATTAAACCTAGTTCTATATTTTTTAGATTTTATTATGAAAGGAATTAAAATTGAAATCCTAATTTAAATTAATTAATTTACATGCATTTATTTACAAGAAATATTAAAATAAAAATATTTTTATATTTTTTATCTTTTCTGATTTTTTATGATGTTTTTGTATTTTGTGAAAATAATTAATTAAATTGGACAAATAATAATTAAAAGGAATAAAAAATAATAATACAAAAAAGAAATAAAGAAAATAAAAAGAATGTGCAAACCTGGGGGTTCAGACCCCAATATGGAGGTTAGATCCTGGAAATTCTGGCCCAACAAGTCTGGTCCGTTTGACTTTTTTGAGTAGCGTGCTGAAGCGTGGACCAGGGTTTATGGTGCGCTCCAATTCTCAGCCTTTGATTTGAGCCTGATATGCATGTGGATGGTGGGATAGTGAGAGTGTATGGTAGTCCTTAATGTTGTGCCTGCATAGGATGGTAGATTGAAAAATAATATTGAGAGTAACGAAGACCTGGGGCTCGAACCCAGGTCACATGCATTGCCAACGTTCACACCTTGCCACTGGACCACTACCACGCGTTTGTTAAATAAATAAACAATAATTAATATAATATGAAACAATGTCTTAATGCCTTCAGCGCGCGAATTTTTAAATCACCCTATCACCGTGTGCCATGAATTCGTCTTCTCCACCTTCCTGAAACACAAAACATTTAGGCCACGGTTTTACACGCGTTCTGTTAGGTAGCTTTCCAGAAAATAACGATTAGCCCTCAGCCACTCATAAATTGAGCGCGAGGGTATGTTTAGATTCGTCCAGATGCGCTGGTTTGAATGGCATGGGTCTGGAAAGCTAATTTTTCCTCGTTTCAAAAGCCCTAATCTGAAGCTTGCAAAACCCTAAAACTTGGCAATGGTGAAATCGTGTATACAGCATAAAAATGCAATTAATCATATTGGTTAGCTTGCAAACCTTTCACTGATCATGAATATATAATTAGAATGCCATGAATGTGCGTAAATATTGAAACACGATAATGAAAAAAAATGGAACAAGAGTGACTTCTGTATACCGTTTCAATGCGTAAGGCTTGAGGTTTTTGATTGGAATACGTCCTATATTGCTCAAGGAAGCTAATGGGATAGGTTTTGTGCCTTGAATCCACCTAAAAAGTGTTTTTCAGATTTGAGTTTTTAGAAAAAAAATTCAAGTTTGATAATGTCTTTCTGGAGCAGCTGTGCGTGTCTTCTCATTAGGGTTGTATTCAGGCTTTTGTATTGAGTGCATTAGGTCAAAAAAACTCAATCAAATCCATTGCATTCATTGATTTTGCAAATTGATTTTCTAGGATCTTTTTCAAATATTCTTCCATGTGCTTTTGGTTCAAAATCAAGCCAATCAACCCAAATCTTTCCATATTGGTACAAGCACGAAATCTTGAGGCTAAAACATGTACAAAAAGATTTGTTAGGTTAAATTAAGTATTTTTCATATATTTAAATGATTTAAATGAATTAATATGAATAAAAATTCAAATAAATAAATAAAAAATGAGAAAATACTTCCCTTTGGGCCAAGTAGTCGTGCACATGCCATGGATGATGAATTATGGAAGAAAAATGGGCCCATTAGCAATTTTAGGTCATTTGAAGTAATGTTGACTTTTCAAAATATCCAAATATTTCCCAACTTCCACAAGGCACAACTTGCTCAATTTTTAAGCTTTTCTCATGTTCTTGGACATTTTGGAAAGGTCTTTGAGTCCTCTAACCAATGTCTTTGGTCCCATGTCATTTTGATTTACCAATCTCAAGTTATGGCCTTTGACTTAAAGTCCCTTTTTGTTGACTTTTGAAAATGACCTATAATGTTGAAATTGATAACTTTTTGTGAGAGCATTTCTTGGACATGAAGTATGAAGATGAGTTGTAGGAAATGTCTTTCTCTTCACAATGAGCTTTGGATGGAATTTTTCTGATAATCCATGTGAAAGTTATGCCCTGGTCAATTTCAGTTGACTTTTTCAGCTGTCCAAATGAGGAAACTTTTGCATCTTGATGATTTTTGAGCCAAACTTTGAGAATCATGATCAAGAATTGATCAAATGATGTTTGTGGTTTCAAAATGATATATTGACCAAAAATTTGAACTTTTGACTGACAAATGACCATTTTGCCCCTACAGTTGACTGTAGTGCAATTAGGGTTTTTGACTGTGCAATTTTGTACTGAATGTCTTGAAACTTGATATGAGGATACTTGACCATATTTGTAGGCATGTGAGACTTGATTGGACCTTTGAAAACTTCATTTTCTTGATCAGAACACAAACCCTAGTTTTGACTGTTCAGGAGACCTTTGCACTGTGCAACCCTTGGGGAATCTTGAGACTTGATTTGGCAATTTCTTTAAGAACATGGGAGGGCAAATTTTGGGGTACAACAGTTGCCCCTGTTCAATCTTCTTAGACCTGAGGATGCAGATTGGCTGACGTGCCTTTCGTAATCCGAGGGTGGAAGATGATTGAACACTAGAGTGCCCAGAAATTTGCGCTCACATAGTAGCAGTGTGATGATGAAATGGGCTTATAGATGCCATTTAGAGGTTTCTGGATAGGATGATGGGCTTATAGATGCCATCTGGATGTTGATCGCATAAGAGATTCCTTAGCGAGAACCTGCATACCTGCAAAAGAAAAAATGAGTACCTGATACGTTGCAAGAACTGGTTTTCAGATGCTTGGTATAGATGTGTCCTGACTGGTTGCAGGAGCTGAGTCTGGAGCTTCACAAGATGATGAATGAACCAGGGATGGTTACTACCTTAGTGTGAACGGTAGGAGAACCTTGAGTGACTTTAACTTCAACAACGCTCGCTGAGAAAATCTTGGTGGGAATTACCATCTTCGCAGTATCGGGAAGAGAACCATAGACAATTATAATCTGAAAGGAACTATCACCTCACTCACCGTCGGAGAGGGAACCACAGGAAATTATAATCCGAAAAGGAATTATCATCTCACTCACCGTCGGAGAGGGAACCATAAGAAAAGGAATTATCACCTCACTCACCGTCGGAGAGGGAACCATAGGAAATTATAATTTCAAAGAAGAACCCTAAAATGGAAATCTCATGCACCATCGGAGAGAGAACCAATAGGACATTATAATCTCAAAGAAAAACCCAAAATGGAAATCTCATGCACCGTCAGAGAGAGAACCAATAGGACATTATAATCTCAAAGAAAAGCCTAAAATGGAAATCTCATGCACCGTCGGAGAGAGAACCAATAGGAGAATATAATCTCAAAGAAAAACCCAAAATGGAAATCTCATGCACCGTCGGAGAGAGAACCAATAGGAAAATATAATCTCAAAGAAAAACCTAAAATGGAAATCTCATGCACCGTCGGAGAGAGAACCAATAGGAAAATATAATCTCAAAGAAGAAACCTAAAATGGATATCTCATGCACCGTCGGAGAGAGAACCAATAGGAAAATATAATCTCAAAGAAAAACCTAAAATGGAAATCTCATGCACCGTCGGAGAGAGAACCAATAGGAAAATATAATCTCAAAGAAAAACCTAAAATGGAAATCTCATGCACCGTCGGAGAGAGAACCAATAGGAAAATATAATCTCAAAGAAGAAACCTAAAATGGAAATCTCATGCACCGTCGGAGAGAGAACCAATAGGAAAATATAATCTCAGAGAAGAAACCTAAAATGGAAATCTCATGCACCGTCGGAGAGAGAACCATTATAGTCTGATAACTTCTACTGAGCCTTCATCAGAAAAATCTGTTGGGAGTCGATTTAGCTGGACTAGAGAAGGCCTTGGACTGGATAAGAAATCTTTGGGGTCGATTAACTGAACCGGTCTAGGTCTTGAAATATGATTGAGAATTTCAACTGCATCTTTCCTGAAAGGTAAAGGTCAGTCATATGTAATGCATGATATGGATCAAGCAATGATGTTCTCAGTATAAATGCGATTTGTATGATATAATGCGTCTATGTATGCTATAATGATGTATGTGATGTTTTCGTCTAGGAAAGTAAATCCTTGACGGGTGCCGGGAAGTCATATCCTGGGCTGATGTTGAAGAATAGCTTTTGCTTCCGCTGGGGATGATAATTGCAAGAATACCGGTAGGAGAAGATGACTCCGTTGAGGAATAAACTTGGCAAATGGAAGATTCTGCGGGGAGAAAAAGATACTCTAGCGACCATGCTGGGGAGCGATACTCTGTGGGGAGAGAGATACTCTGCTGAATTGTTGATAATAATTTGCTGGGGATATCTTTGCTGTACTGGAAGTGTTGATAGACTTCGCTGGGGGTAAGAGGAACTGTGTTGACGATGACCTTTCCGTGGCTCTTGGCTGAGGATAACCCAGTTATATCCTGTTAGGGAAATAACTCTTTAAATCAAGCCGGACGACGCGTTCGTGTTCTGCGAGGGGATAAGCTTCCAGAATCTACTGGGGATAAGCTTATTGCTTGGGGGTATGAATTCCATCTTTCCTGGGGAACTGGATTGGACTGGACTCTTGGGGAAGTTTTGATATGCTGGGGAAGTGATTCCTTTGAATGTTATGCCGTCGGGGAACAATCTTCCGACCCAGACTGCCGGGGATGCTTGTTATGAATATATATGCTGCTGGGGAAGTATTGAGATCTATTGGAGGATACTCAATTTCCTTAAGATTTGATGATTCTGCTTGGAGAGAGGGCACTGACTTGCTTACTCTCTGGGGAATTAATATGTACTGGTCATGTTCTTTAGCTGAACCTACCTTGGTACCTTGGAGGATAGAACAATTAGACTGCTCAGACAACTCTTTATTGCCCCTGTTTCTAGTGTCACCTGCAATTAATTCCTTTGTTTTGTATGCAAATATTTATGAGTTAGCAAACTATTGTCAATGCATATATCACAAATTGAACCTTGGACGTTCTTCGCAAAACAAAACAGAAAAAGAAAAACACTTGGCACGTTTAACTGAAAATGTATTTGTATTGATTTTTGAATGGCCTGAAAATAGGCGTTTTGTGTACAAGAGGCTGACGTCCTAGTAAGAGGAACGCCGCCGAACAAAAGATTTTGTACAAGAGAAGATAAAACAGCTGTGTGAAATATGAATGATCCACTGGGTTTCAACTCTGCTATTGCCTTTATAACTCCGAGCGTCTCATCACTTGATGACCTTGGTTGAAGGTGAAGCTGACTGATTGATGCCGTCTGAACTTGATGTAGATACCGGATTCTGGATGCAAAATGATCAATGAGACATAGTATTACGCTTTATCCCTAATTTTTGCCTGGACCGCCCTTTCGGGTTTTCAGTCCACCGGGATACCCATTTTTGCCCAAGCCGCCTTTTCAGGTTTTCGACTTGCCGGGTGTACAGATTTTTTCATTTTCATCCCTTCATTTTGCCCGAACCCTTTTGGTTCGCCGGGAAGCCCTAATTTTTGCCTAGGCATGTCAGCCTAGCGGGTCTTTTTTCATGCGTAGTATCTTTTTACTATGTCTGCATTTTCGGGGTGAGGAAGGTCGTCACCATCCATATTGGTTAATATCATTGCTCCTCCTGAGAACACATGTTTAACCACAAATGGCCCTTCGTACGTAGGGGTCCATTTGCCCCTTGGATCACTCTGAGGAAGGATGATTCTCTTGATTACCAGATCCCCAACTTGATATTCCTGTGGTCTGACCTTTTTGTTAAATGCCCTGATCATCCGTTTCTGATACGTCTGACCATGACAGATAGCAGCAAGTCTCTTTTCGTCAATGAGGTTGAGCTGATCAAGTCGTGTCTGGATCCAATCATCTTTGTTCAGATTTGCATCCTTCATTATCCGGAGAGAGGGTATTTGCACTTCGATCGGCAAGACTGCCTCCATGCCATAAACCAGAGAGAAAGGAGTTGCCCCGGTTGACGTCCTAGCTGAGGTACGGTACCCATGCAGAGCGAACGGTAACATCTCGTGCCAATCTTTATAAGTCACTGTCATCTTCTGCACGATTTTCTTGATGTTCTTATTTGATGCTTCTACAGCCCTATTCATCTTCGGTCTGTAAGGAGAAGAATTGTGGTGCTGTATCTTGAACTGTTCGCAGAGCTCAGCGATCATCTTGTTGTTCAGATTGGTACCGTTGTCTGTAATAATCCGCTCAGGGACGCCGTATCGACAGATCAGGTTATGTCGAATGAACCGTGCCACAACAGTCTTGGTTACCGTAGCATAGGATGCTGCCTCAACCCACTTCGTAAAATAATCAATCGCCACTAGGATGAAGCGATGTCCATTGGATGCCGTAGGTTTAATCTCGCCGATCATGTCTATGCCCCACATTGCAAACGGCCAAGGCGCAGTCAGAACATTCAGGGGAACTGGAGGAACATGCACCTTGTCTGCATAAATCTGGCACTTGTGGCATGTCCTGGAATGTTGGTAACAGTCAGCTTCCATTGTGGACCAGTAATATCCTGCCCGTAGGATCTTCTTAGCCATAGTGTGCCCACTGGAATGTGTACCAAAGGTCCCTTCATGTAGCTCTTCCATGATTCTTTCTGCTTCAGTTTTATCCACACAATGCAGTAAGGTTGAATCATGGTTTCGCTTGTACAAGATGCCGTTGCTAAGGAAGAACTTGGCTGCAAACCTCCTCAGGAATTTCTTATCATTGACAGAGGCACCTTCCGGGTATTCCTGAGTTTCCAGATATCTCTTCACCTCATGGTACCAAGGCTTCTCAGTCACCAATTCAGTCTCGAGATCGCAACAGTATGCCGGTTCGTCCAGTTTCCAGATGATGATCCGGGGAGCCTCATTATCCCATTTAACTTTGAACATAGAAGACATTGTAGCTAACGCGTCCGCTAACTGATTCTCCTCTCTTGGAAAGTGTTCAAAGGTTATCTCTGTGAAGTGGGGGATCAGGGTCAACACACATTCTCTGTAAGGAATCAGGTTTGGATGTTTCGTATCCCACTCTCCTTTGATCTGATTGATCACAAGAGCGGAATCTCCGAAGACACTTATAAACTTGATCCTTAGGTCGATCGCAGCTTGAAGACCCATGATGCACGCCTCATACTCCGCCATGTTATTGGTACAGTTGAAACATAGCCGGGCAGTGAGTGGAGTATGAGTACCTTGAGGTGATATGATAATGGCGCCGATACCGTTACCCAAAGCATTGGAGGCTCCGTCAAAGTGCATAGACCATCGGGATCCTGGTTCAGGTCCTTCATCCGGTCCAGGTACTTCACAATCAGTCACTATCATAATGCTTTCATCCGGAAACTCGAAGTTCATTGATTGATAGTCATCTACAGCTTGATGTGCCAAGTGGTCTGCCAATACACTTCCCTTGATGGCTTTCTGGGTTGTGTACTGAATGTCGTATTCCGTCAAGATCATTTGCCATCTTGCAATTCTCCCAGACAGAGCAGGCTTTTCGAATATATACTTGATAGGATCCATCTTTGAGATCAACAAGGTAGTGTGAGTCAGCATATACTGTCTCAGCCGGCGAGCAGCCCATACCAAAGCGCAGCAAGTTTTCTCAAGCGGTGAGTATCGGGTCTCACAGTCGGTAAACTTTTTGCTAAGGTAATAAATGGCATGCTCTTTTCGGCCAGACTCGTCATGCTGCCCCATCACACACCCCATTGAGTTGTCAAGCACTGTTAGATATAGTATCAGAGGTCTCCCTTCAAACGGTGGCATAAGGATAGGTGGTTCTTGGAGATACTTTTTGATTTTGTCAAAAGCAGCCTGACATTCATCGTTCCAACGTACTACCTGATCTTTCTTCAGCAGCTTGAAGATTGGCTCACAGGTAGCAGTCAGATGTGAGATGAAGCGGGCAATGTAATTCAGGTGTCCTAAAAAGCCTCTGACCTCCTTCTCTGTCTTAGGAACTGGCATCTCTTGAATAGCTTTGACCTTAGCAGGGTCCACTTGAATACCTTTATCAGTGACCACGAAGCCTAGCAATTTCCCAGATCTTACCCCGAAGGTGCACTTGTTCGGGTTCAATCTCAGCTTGTATAGTTTCAACCGGTCAAACAACTTCTGCAGATGATCTAGGTGCTCTTCCTCAGTTTGGGACCTCGCGATCATGTCGTCCACATACACTTCTATCTCATGGTGGATCATGTCATGAAATAAGGCAACCATGGCACGTTGGTAGGTTGCCCCAGCGTTCTTCAACCCGAATGGCATGACCTTGTAACAGAAGGTGCCCCACTGAGTAACAAATGTAGTCTTTTCCATGTCTTCAGGAGCCATCTTGATCTGATTGTAGCCTGAAAAACCATCCATGAAAGAGAATACTTTGTGCTGAGCTGTATTATCAACAAGGACATCAATGTGAGGTAAAGGGAAGTCATCTTTGGGGCTGGCCCTGTTCAGATCCCTGTAGTCGACACACATTCTGACCTTACCGTCCTTCTTCGGTACCGGCACCACATTAGCAACCCACTGAGGGTAAGAAGTCACTGCAAGGAACCCAGCATCAAATTGTTTCATAACCTCGACTTTGATCTTCTCAGACATCTCTGGACGCATACGGCGGACCTTTTGCTTCACCGGAGGGCAGTCTTCCTTAGTTGGCAAGTGATGGACCACAATGTCGGTATCTAATCCGGGCATGTCTTCGTAGGACCAGGCAAAGATCTCCATATAATCATGCAGCATCTTGGTTAACCGTTGCTTCACGCTGAGCTCTAGGTTGGCACCAATCTTTACCTCTTTCCTGTCTGCCTTGGTACCCAAGTTTATGGTTTCCACTGGCTCTTCGTGGGGTTGAATTGCCCTCTCTTCCTGAAGCAACAGTCTTGCAAGCTCGCCAGGCACTTCGCAATCATCTTCACCTTCGTCTTCGGCTAAGTTGATCGGATTTTCGAAGTCATAATTGGCAGTAGCAGAGTTGTTATCAGTGAGATCCAGAGTGGATTGAAACCTGTATGAGTGAGTGTGTGTGTAAATACAGCTGTTTTGAAATATATGAAAAGGAAAGAAAGACAGAAAATGAGCACAATATTTGCAATGCGGGAAAACGTCCAAGATTTTCATTCATGATATATGAAATGACAGTTTGTATGCCCTCACAAATAGAACCACGGTGCCTCGGGTAAGACACCGGGCCATAAAGTTTATCATTGTTTATTACAAAATAACGAAACAAAGAAATTTATTACTGCGTCACAAAGGTAACAGTAGTATGGTCCTTAGCAATCCAATTGTTCAACCCGCCTTCAGCCGTTGGATAGATCCAGCTATTGAATTCAGCCTCATCCACTCCATTGTCTTCCCCAACAGCATTCACTCCTGAACTTGTAATGAATACCGGAGGTCTTCCGATCTTCGCTTTCCTCATAGCTTTCTGACCTTCTGCGGTAAAACCCAGCCCAAATTTATCAGTCTTCTGAGTAAAGTCTGGAAGTCTGCCCCAGTTGGCACTTTCACTCTTCTGAACCACAGCCCGGGCATCCTTTAGGGAAGCCATCTTCAAAGGAACAAATTCTTCTGCTGTTTCTGACGTTGCTGTAACTGGAAGAACCTCCTCGAAATGCTGAAAGGGGGTTTCAATAAACTCCCCATCCATCTCAATGTATCTGAAGGAGTTCAGGTGGCTCACCATATATTCCTCCTCTCCCTGCACAGTGACGATCTTCCCTCTGACGGGGTATTTCAGCTTCTGATGCAAGGTAGAGGTCACTGCCCCAGCCTTATGTATCCAAGGTCGACCCAATATACAAGAGTAAGATGGAAGAATATCCATCACATAAAAAGTGGAGTCGAACACCTGAGAGCCCACCCGAATCGGAATGTCAACCTCTCCATGAACCATCCTCTTTGAACCATCAAAGGCCCTGACGATGATATTGCTGGGTTTTAATTCCAGGCCTTCACAATCTAGACGGTCCAAAGCCTTCTTGGATAGCACATTCAAAGATGAACCAGTATCCACTAACACATGAGCCAAGGTAGTGCCCCTGCATTCGATAGAGACATGCAGAGCATCATTATGGTCTCTTCCCTTTGCGGTCAAGTCAGCATCTGAGAAACCCAAGCCATTATCTGCCGTCAGATTTGCTACGCAATCAGTGAACTGGACTGCAGAGGTTTCATGTGGCACATGGGCCGTCTTGAGGAATGAGATTAAGGCCTTGGCATGGGCCTCGGAGCACAGCAATAAAGAGAGCATGGAGATTTTAGAGGGCGTATGCCCCAGCTGTTCCACAACATTGAAGTCACTCTTCTTTATAATTTTTAGAATCTCCTCCATCTCTTGTTGGGAGGCCTCAGCAGTTATAGGTACAGGTGCCTCCATCTGGGCAGGCTCAACTTCAACTCCTTTGCCCCGAGCATTGGATGACTCGGCAGCAGGAGAAATAATTGGATCAGCAGCAGGAACATGTATACTTGTAGGAGTTATCAGGAGCGGTCTTCGGGCAGCAGGCGGTGCAATGTCAGGCGAGAAGAGCCTGCCACTGCGGGTAACCTTGGCTGGGCCAGTGATATCACAAATGCCGGCGCCAGCGTTGAACTCTTGTTTGATCCCGTTTACATATACATCTGCCCCATAATGCCAGGGGACAGCTTTATCAGATACGTAGGGCAGGGGCCCTGGAACAGTGATAATAACAGGTGCAACGGTCATGATTTGAACGGGCTTCTTCGGGAGAGCCGGGATCGGATTATTGAAGATAGTCACCACAGAAACTTCTTCCATTGGAACCAACCGAACAACAGACTTCTTAAACAGAATCTCCTTGTTGTCCATTAGGCTTTGGATGCCTAACCTCAGCAAGGGACAACCAGATGGGGACACAGCACAAAATAGGCAACCCTCACTGCAACCCGGAAATAAACCGGCCTGCAGTAGGTTCCTCTTGACAATCTTCAGAGGAGTGGCTAGATCATCCACAGAAACAGCATAAACGTCTTCGTCAACAGCATTTACCCCATGTTGAGGCATAGGAGCAGTAACTACATTCGGCCTCTCAGGCGCTTCGAACTGTATCTCCTTCGCGTCGATAAGGTCTTGCACCTTATTCTTTAACACCCAACAGTCATCGGTAGAGTGCCCCGGGCTATCTGAATGGTAAGCACAACGAGCGTTCGGGTTGTACTTAGGAGATGCAGTATTGGGGAACTTCGGAGCCTCCCTGACAGTCACCAAATTGGTGGATAGCAACTGTGGCAGGATCTGTGATAGAGTCATGCTTAACCGGGTAAACTCCCTCCGGGGTCTTTCAGCCCTTTGAGGATTGGTCGGCCGAGGAGCGGCAGCAGGCTTAGCAATCATTACCGCACTGACAGATTGGCGGCGCTCAGGTCTCTCGGATCTCTTGGAACCATACACGGCACTAGACTCCTTCTTGAAGGGTTTCTTCTCAGAACTAGATGATGCACCCTTCGGAATCTTCCCAGACTTCAGCCCAGCCTCAATTCTCTCTCCAGTCAGAATCAAATCAGTGAACCCAGCAGAAGAATTCCCAATGAGATGGTTGAAAAATGGCCCAGATAAGGTCCCCAAGAACATGTCTGCCAACTCTCGATCAGTCAACGGTGGCTGCACCCTGCCAGCCAAGTCTCTCCACTTCTGAGCGTACTCTTTAAAACCTTCGCTTGCACCTAACGACATACCCTGGAGTTGGGTACGTGTGGGGGCAAGGTCGGCATTATATTGATACTGCTTGTAGAAAGCAGTAGCCAACTCCTCCCAGTTACGAACTTTGGTCCCATCCAGCTGATAGAACCATTCGAGATGAGTCCCTGAAAGACTCTCCTGGAAGAAGTGGATCCACAAATTCTTATCCGCAGAGTACGGCTGAATTTTCCGAACATAGGACCTTAAATGCAGCTTGGGACAAGACGCCCCGTCATACTTAGAAAAGGATGGTGCTTTGAACTTGTGAGGGATGATCACACCAGTTGACAAACCCAGATCTCCGAAATCCAGCCCAGGTACCTGTTGAACCTCCATAGCCTTCAATCTGTCCTCCAGTTGCTTATATCTGTCTTCTGCAGGAGGGTACTGCTCTTCATCAAAATCTGTCTCGTTGTCGGAGACTACCGGACTAGGAACCCTTGCTTCTGCCTGAGGAGAACTCTTGTCAACAGAAGAACCAGCCTCTTCCTGCTGCAGAGCATTGCCAAACCTTCGGCCCGAGTTGAACATAACAGTTCTTCTCTTCTTCTTCTTCTCCTTCTTCAGGAGCATAGCCTTCATTTCTTCTTGGCCTTGAGCCAGACCCTTGATTAATTCCTGGAATTGTGCATTCTGCACCTGAAGAGCCTTGATTGATGTCTCAGTTGATGCAGATTCGGGATTCATGATGCTGAAATAAACAGCGAAGAACTGTAAGCAACCTGAAAAGAGGAAAAACCTGTTATTCACATGATGTATGAAATGCGTATGATTTATGTTTTCAAAGACAATTGGGAATCAACTTCGTAAACAAAAAGGAACACACTTCATTAAATTCAACTTTGAAACTGAAATTATTCAACAGGTTGCCTTTAGGCGTTACATGAAAAGAAATACTGAAAAGGAAAATAAAACTTGTAAAAGCACATCTGGAGCTCTTTATTGATCCCATGGTCTCCTCTTCTCAGTACGGATGTAGGCATTCAGAGCTCTCTCATTCTCCAACTGCTTTGTCAGCTTCTGGATCTTTGATTCCTGCTCGTTGAACTTTTCCCGGTAAGAATCCCGCTCTTCTCGCAGTTGCGACCAAGATCTCTTCAATGTCTCATAATCAGTAGGTATCTGAGGAGGAAGGACAGTTGGAGTAACACCATCTTTGTCAGGACACTCAAGAATGACGGGTCTGACAGCTTCATACGGCATACCTAACTTTTGAGCACGGATGTGAACCCATTTGTAGTAGGCTTCCATAGGTAAAGAAGTCTTTGGCCCTAACTCTTGTGGGTCAGCTTTATGAACTTTGTCCCAAGCCTTGATGAACCTACGACGCAGCTCGTCACTATCCACCTGAAACTCGAAACTGATGTGAGGCACCAACATCTCATGGGGGCCTGCTCTTCTTGCTCTTCCAAACTGACGGAGTGCTAGACATGGATTGTAAGAGATCCCTCCTTGGGTACCAATCAGAGGAACATTAGGGTATTCCCCGCATCGATCAATAATAGCTATCTCATCCAAACCTCTGCAAGTCCAAATGACGTCTTTGTCGGTGAGAGACATTAACCTATGAGCCCAACCTCTTCCTTCTTGGTTCTTCAGTACGAACTTAGGGAGGTGCGAAATAAACCACCTCACCAACAAAGGGATACAACACCATAGGGTTCCCCGTCTTCGGGTAGTACGGGCATGAAGTTGTTGCAAGATGTCACCCAAGAGAGTGGGCACAGGATTCTGAGACATAAAGATCCTTATGGCAGTGACATTGATGAAGTTGTCAGGATTAGGAAACAGGACTAACCCATAGATTAGGAGAGCCAAGATGTCTTCATATGCCCTAAAGTCCAGGTCATTCCAAAAACTGTTAGCTTTACCAATTAGAAACTTGGCCAAGAAACCCTTAACTCCGCTTCTAGTTACCCAGTTGTCTGTTACCTCTTGATGGGTCAAAGGAAGAGCTGCAGCAACATCCTCAAGCCTGAGGGTCTTTTCCAAACCAGTAAAGGGAATCTGATCCAAGATAGGGATACCAAGCAAATCAGCGAACTCTTCCAGGGTAGGGACCAGCTGGAAGTCTTGAAAGGTGAAGCACTGGTACAGAGGGTCATAGAACTGGGTCAGAACACTCATCAACTGTTGATCCCGCTTTGCAGTGACTAAACTGAGAAGGGAACCATGTCTCTGAATGAAGGAAGTGGTATTTGGAATTCTGCTAACCAACTCATCAAGCAACTCAGGTGAACGAACAAAGTTGAACCGGATAGTATTCCTTCGCACAAGCATCATAATGTCCTACAAAACAGAGCAAAGGTGAAACCCTCTTGTCTTTGAAATAGTCAGTCCTTATGCAGGATGCATGCAATGCTCATGATGCTATGATGTTATGATAAAGCACACCACAAATAGATACAAAGGCAAACATGGTAAGGCACACAAGTCACACAAGACAAGCCCCTAAAGTTTAGGCCAACATGAGGTCTAGGTACTACCCTCTTTCAGTTTGTTGGTTCATACCTGTCCTAATCAAAAGTAACCGGGTTCTTAGAGGATCCCAATATCATTGACTACCCTCAATCGGTCATAACTCCAGCATCGCAATCTTTTCTTGCGGCCAGAACCATCACGAGAGTTTAGCCTCAATGGGCGTAGCATACTGCTACAATTCTAAAGGCCAAGTTGTGTCAATTAAGGTTCTAAGGTTGTTGGTGCTTAATGACTCCTTAGAAGACCCATATTCTCCTCGTTGCGACACAAGGGATATCGGTACAGACCAAGGTGCCACACCAACGTAGCCACTGCTTCACCTGTGTCAGTCTACGCCGGACAGGTCCCTCACAGCTTATGCTACCTAAACAGGGTATCCCCAGATCCGGGTTAGGATCTATGTAACTCCCATGCAACCCACAATAGTAAATCAAGCAAATCAATACAAGTGAAAACACAGTTATGAACTAGCCCTAAGGTACACCTCACTTTAAGTTTGGTCCCCAGCAGAGTCGCCAGTTCTGTGATCGGTGGATCTGGAACTGACTGTTTAACGCTGGTTCGCGAAATGTCGCGGAAGCAAGAGTCGCCACCGTCTTTTATTTTCTCCAAATGGAAAGGACAAAAGCACAGAAAAATTCCTTATAGAGATTGCTCTCGGTTCGGGAGGTAGGTTATAGAAAGGGAAGGTGTTAGCACCCTTTCTATCCATGGTTATCCATGGGCTCTTAGATACTTGCTCATTTGTGTTTTCAAAAATGGTTTGTTTGCTTTTCAACTGTGGGTTTTAAAAAGTTTCTTTGAAAATTCCAGTTCGACTCTTGTATCGGTCCTCAAGAGTGTTTGAAAAATTGCTTTCGAAATCTTTTTGAAAATATGTTGGTGTGAAAAGTATTTTTGATTTGTTTTGAAATTTAGAGCAAGTATCTAGAGTCGTCTACCTACCCTAAGGAATTCGTCTGTGTAAATGTCCTTTAAAGTAGCGCCATCCCACCATTGAGAGGTAGGTAGCACCACCGTTGGAGGTGTTCGGGTCAATTCGAGGTTCGGGACATGGTGATCACTAGAGCAATGGGAAGACACCTTAGAAGCTACCCTCATGCCAGGTTCCCGGATCATGAGGACTTACTAAGACATCCTCTACTCGACGATCACCTTTCGAGGCAAGGCAACAGTGAGGCGTACCCTAGGGGTGGTGTGTGCGATTCGTGTGTCGTTTTCGTTTGCATTTATCTTGTCATGTTATTGGTGTTCTACGCTTGTTTTTATTTTGTCCATACAGTCTTTCATGCTTTTGATTAACAGTTAAAATATTTGCGGGAAAAGTAAATCTAAAGCTATTACAAATGGCGCGGGTCCACATCGCCAAAATTAACCAGGACCCGATTTGACAGAAAAATAAAGAAAGTAAAAGAATTAACAGTGCGAGAAGTAATTTACATGGCTTCGGGACAGGTACATAATTATTTAAGCAAGATAAAATAAATATGCGAAATTAAATCGAAACGAGGGCGTTGGACCCTTTTTGCAAAATATTAAAATTACATGAATTAATTAATTTAAGAAAAGAAATTGTTTTTGTTTTTTTGGTATTTTTATGTATTTTAAGATTTAATAGAAAAAAGAAAGAATTAATTAAAATTAACTACTAACCCTAATTCTACTTTATTTTAATTTATTAAGAAAACATTAAAATTTAACCTAAATTAAACCTAATTTTTATATACAATTTTAATTATGAAAATAAATAAAATAAATAATATTATTGTGAAAAAGAAAAATTAAAAGGAATAAAACATTTATTAAACCTAGTTCTATATTTTTTAGATTTTATTATGAAAGGAATTAAAATTGAAATCCTAATTTAAATTAATTAATTTACATGCATTTATTTACAAGAAATATTAAAATAAAAATATTTTTATATTTTTTATCTTTTCTGATTTTTTATGATGTTTTTGTATTTTGTGAAAATAATTAATTAAATTGGACAAATAATAATTAAAAGGAATAAAAAATAATAATACAAAAAAGAAATAAAGAAAATAAAAAGAATGTGCAAACCTGGGGGTTCAGACCCCAATATGGAGGTTAGATCCTGGAAATTCTGGCCCAACAAGTCTGGTCCGTTTGACTTTTTTGAGTAGCGTGCTGAAGCGTGGACCAGGGTTTATGGTGCGCTCCAATTCTCAGCCTTTGATTTGAGCCTGATATGCATGTGGATGGTGGGATAGTGAGAGTGTATGGTAGTCCTTAATGTTGTGCCTGCATAGGATGGTAGATTGAAAAATAATATTGAGAGTAACGAAGACCTGGGGCTCGAACCCAGGTCACATGCATTGCCAACGTTCACACCTTGCCACTGGACCACTACCACGCGTTTGTTAAATAAATAAACAATAATTAATATAATATGAAACAATGTCTTAATGCCTTCAGCGCGCGAATTTTTAAATCACCCTATCACCGTGTGCCACGAATTCGTCTTCTCCACCTTCCTGAAACACAAAACATTTAGGCCACGGTTTTACACGCGTTCTGTTAGGTAGCTTTCCAGAAAATAACGATTAGCCCTCAGCCACTCATAAATTGAGCGCGAGGGTATGTTTAGATTCGTCCAGATGCGCTGGTTTGAATGGCATGGGTCTGGAAAGCTAATTTTTCCTCGTTTCAAAAGCCCTAATCTGAAGCTTGCAAAACCCTAAAACTTGGCAATGGTGAAATCGTGTATACAGCATAAAAATGCAATTAATCATATTGGTTAGCTTGCAAACCTTTCACTGATCATGAATATATAATTAGAATGCCATGAATGTGCGTAAATATTGAAACACGATAATGAAAAAAAATGGAACAAGAGTGACTTCTGTATACCGTTTCAATGCGTAAGGCTTGAGGTTTTTGATTGGAATACGTCCTATATTGCTCAAGGAAGCTAATGGGATAGGTTTTGTGCCTTGAATCCACCTAAAAAGTGTTTTTTCAGATTTGAGTTTTTAGAAAAAAAATTCAAGTTTGATAATGTCTTTCTGGAGCAGCTGTGCGTGTCTTCTCATTAGGGTTGTATTCAGGCATTTGTATTGAGTGCATTAGGTCAAAAAAACTCAATCAAATCCATTGCATTCATTGATTTTGCAAATTGATTTTCTAGGATCTTTTTCAAATATTCTTCCATGTGCTTTTGGTTCAAAATCAAGCCAATCAACCCAAATCTTTCCATATTGGTACAAGCACGAAATCTTGAGGCTAAAACATGTACAAAAAGATTTGTTAGGTTAAATTAAGTATTTTTCATATATTTAAATGATTTAAATGAATTAATATGAATAAAAATTCAAATAAATAAATAAAAAATGAGAAAATACTTCCCTTTGGGCCAAGTAGTCGTGCACATGCCATGGATGATGAATTATGGAAGAAAAATGGGCCCATTAGCAATTTTAGGTCATTTGAAGTAATGTTGACTTTTCAAAATATCCAAAAATTTCCCAACTTCCACAAGGCACAACTTGCTCAATTTTTAAGCTTTTCTCATGTTCTTGGACATTTTGGAAAGGTCTTTGAGTCCTCTAACCAATGTATTTGGTTCCATGTCATTTTGATTTACCAATCTCAAGTTATGGCCTTTGACTTAAAGTCCCTTTTTGTTGACTTTTGAAAATGACCTATAATGTTGAAATTGATAAATTTTTGTGAGAGCATTTCTTGGACTTGAAGTATGAAGATGAGTTGTAGGAAATGTCTTTCTCTTCACAATGAGCTTTGGATGGAATTTTTATGATAATCCATGTGAAAGTTATGCCCTGGTCAATTTCAGTTGACTTTTTCAGCTGTCCAAATGAGGAAACTTTTGCATCTTGATGATTTTTGAGCCAAACTTTGAGAATCATGATCAAGAATTGATCAAATGATGTTTGTGGTTTCAAAATGATATATTGACCAAAAATTTGAACTTTTGACTGCCAAATGACCATTTTGCCCCTATGGTTGACTGTAGTGCAATTAGGGTTTTTGACTGTGCAATTTTGTACTGAATATCTTGAAACTTGATATGAGGATACTTGACCATATTTGTAGGCATGTGAGACTTGATTGGACCTTTGAAAACTTCATTTTCTTGATCATAACACAAACCCTAGTTTTGACTGTTCAGGAGACCTTTGCACTGTGCAACCCTTGGGGAATCTTGAGACTTGATTTGGCAATTTCTTTAAGAACATGGGAGGGCAAATTTTGGGGTACAACAGTTATCTTATTTCCTCTTCTCAAATAGAGTGTCAACTTAAGCAGAAAGTGTCTCCTTTCTAATTCCCCACTGAGTTAACTCTCGTGGAAGAATCTTGCTTTAGCTTTCCTTTTCCATCTCTGGATAGGATAAATCCCCGATTGAGTTGTTTCCTCATTGGGTGGAGTCTTGTTTGACTATTTTCTCTCCAATTTATTCCTGGATTGAGCTTTGTCTCTTATGAATGCTGCTTTGTGGATCTCTCTAGGCTGTGAAACCTAGATGGAGAGTGCATTATTTTGCAATTTAAATATTTGGTCTCCTCAGGAAGAATCTATTCATGATTTCCCATTGAAGATGAACTTTATTCCCTAGTAGTGTTATCATAACCTTCTTCTGGAATATCAACGTGATAACAAGCGACTGACTCTTTATTTGAGCAGTTTGATTATTTCTGAATTTCTTTATGTTATGACAAATGGCGATCTCTTCATGAGCAGTTTGTCCATCCCCGATGAAATTATTGATTCTCACCTCCAGCAATATCTTCACGATATTTTGTTGGTATCTTTGAAAAACAACAAGCGGTTGTCTCTTCATGAGCAACTTGTGTGTTATTATTATCTTTGATAAACAACAAGCAGCGGTCTCTTCATGAGCAACTTGTTGTGTTCTTGATATCTTTGAAAAAACAGCAAGCAACAGTCTCTTCATGAGCAACTTGTTGTGTTCTTGTTAACTTTGAAAAACAGCAAGCGGCGGTCTCTTCATGAGCAACTTGTTGTGTTCTTGTTACCTTTGAAAAACAGCAAGCGGCGGTCTCTTCATGAGCAACTTGTGTGTTATTGTTACCTTTGAAAAAACAAAAAGCGGCGATCTCTTCATGAGAAACTTGTATGTTATTTAAACCTTTGAAATATGGCAAGTGGCGGCTTCTTTATTTGAGCAGCTTGTGTATCCCCAATAATAATGTTTACTCAGCAAACGACATCTCTTCGGAAAAGTCCCATGGGGAAGTTTGTATTTTATCTTTTTCAAGCGATATCTTGGTTAAAGAAGAAATGTGTTACCGTTCTTGGTGAAATTCATAAGTCAGAAATGTTTATTTCCAGTCTCAGTACTGATGCCAATCATTTGCCAATCTCAGTACTGATGTCAATCATTTCCTTTTCCAGTCATAGTGTTGATGTCAATTGTTTGTTACCAGTCTCAGTACTAAATTTACCAGTTTCAGTACTGATGTAAATCTTTTCCCTTCTCCAGTCTCCGTACTGATGTAAATCATTTCTTTTCCAGTCTCAATACTGATGTAAATCATTCATTTCTTCCCTCAAAGTTATTCTCTAATAAGAGCCTCTCATTTGAAGTCTATGACTCTGTTCCCCAATGGAGTTATAATCTCTTCTCCTGTGGGATTACTGTATAATGTGCTTGGTTTCTCCAACAGTAGTTTGTCTCATGCGACATTATCCATCATTAAATTCAAAATATTACATTCATATTATATCATAAACATAATTGCGGTATCTTAAGGCCAAAAATTGTGTATTCTATATTTAAGTCCCTTCAATCTCGTCGAAATGAAGATTCCAATCTTCATATCTTCAAATAGAAGAAACTTAAATAGGGGCAGCTGTCATACCCCAATTTTTGTCCTAAGATCCCATTTTTATTTTTGCATTTTTATACAAAAGTCAAGGTCACGAAATACGGTCGGTTTTAACCTCTCACCTTCAAGCATTGACTATGCAGAAATTGTCAAGTATTTTGAACATTCTTAGCCTATGTATCACTAACTTCTAATCAAGCACGAAGTGTGTGTGTTTTTCCTTTCTTTGATTTCATTTGTAGGAAACTGATCTGAATCAAGAGCATCAGGCGTCATGCCTCAATTAGGGTTCATAATCTCTCAAGCCAGAAGTACAGTTGATCGTTGATTCTTGAAGACTGATTCATCAGGGGAATCGTGTGTTTATTTCCATGCCTTGTTCGACAAGTGGTCTCAAGCTTCTCCAAAATTCCCCAAAGCACAGTCAAGATATCATCATCACTGGTTTGCATGTGCATCAAGTGCTTTAGAATGCGAAGAATGATCAAGTTTGCAAGTCGATTCAAAGCATTTCGACCAAAAGTCAACTCTTGCAAGTTCAAGTTCAAACGGTCATAACTTCTTTAATTTTCAACGTCTTGAGGCAATTCTTTTGCAAAGTATCACAAATAGCGTTGTTTATGAGATTACTTCAAAAATTAAGGTTCAAGTCATGCCACAGACGTTTTCTCAAGAACTTTTGATTTTTCTGTTGGGATAATTCATGAAACTGGAGTTTTAGTCCAATGATTCTTTGATTGCTTGTGGACTACTTCAAGTCATTTTGCAATTTAACTGTAGCGATCGTTGGATTAAGGTGGATTGTCGATTAAATTTCTTAAAGGCACAATTTGCGCTATTGGTCTATATTGCAAATTACTATGAGGTGAAGATGCGAGTTAAGGTTGAGAATTCTTCAAATTCTTGTGGTTTGCAAGCTAACTTGGATTTGAGATTTGAATCAAGATTGGACTCATTGTTGTGAAGTTTTCTTTCAAGTAACCAATACCATAAAGCCAAAATATCCAAGTTTGTCAAATAACATTAGGGTTCTTATTTGCAAGAGAGATTCAAGAAGGTTTATGAATTTGATGTCTTGAGTAAGATGCATTCCAATTTCTCGAGGTTTATTTCAAGAGTGCAAGTTCATTAATGTGAATTGTTAAAAATATCAAGAATTATTCAAGACCTTTCTCAAAATTCAACTTCGTTCATCATTCATGCATTTCAAATTCAAAGGAAAATTTCGACACAAATTTTAATTGGAATCAAATTGTGTGTCAATTCGGACTAGAGATTAAGAGAGTAAGATCATTTGGTGTATAATTTATTCAAGATTCATACTTTCATTCATGTGAAGTCAAGAGGTTACAAAATACTTCCATTACCAAATCATCACCATTTCATATCTCATTATAAAACCATACACAAACACATGAATTCCTAAGTCCTAAAGTGCTAAAATTACATGAAATCTTCAAGACATATCAACTTGGTGCCTTGCCCAAAATTCTACTTTGAATTCGTTATGCTAAACCACCAAAACAATCATGTTTCCCTATCAATATGCTACTGTCTTGCTGCCATAATAAGCCAAAAATTCTGCACAAATGGTCCAAGAAACCTGCAAAATCAGTCCAAACAACAGCCTATAGATTAGTCCAAAACCTTACTGCTCCAAAACCTGCTTCCTACAAAAAACAATGCTGCTGCCCCTGTTGCATTGTCCTTATCCTTGCTATCTAAAACATGCCCAAAATGAAACCACAAATACCTGCACCGAAAAGCAATAAAATAGTGACAATAAAACCAACTTTCCCCCCCCAAATTTGATCATTTTTCCTATA
Source organism: Vicia faba (assembly GCA_948472305.1). Classification (NCBI taxonomy): domain Eukaryota; kingdom Viridiplantae; phylum Streptophyta; class Magnoliopsida; order Fabales; family Fabaceae; genus Vicia; species Vicia faba. The sequence continues at coordinate 708,042,589 of OX451740.1, forward strand.
AAGATAAGATATCATTCAATAGAAAAGGGGGGACATTTTTTTATCAAGCGTTCTACAAGAGAATACTAACAAAAAATTTCAAGTTTACAAGAAATTTCAAGAGGAATTTGACCAGAAGAAAATATTCGAACAAATCTACCTGAGAGGTACCAAGACCCTTCAGAGGAACTCCGACTTGGTAATTCTTTTCTTACTTCGTTTTTGCCTTACTGTTGTTGTTCTTTCTATCCAAACTGAACTAGCTATATCATAAATTTCACACTCTCTTTGAATTGATATATCCATTTTGTTCATTACATGCGGAAACTCTACTATTATTGTTCCAACATTGTCACTAGTGCCATATTTAAAAAAAACATGAGTATTCTATAAAAAAGAAAAATGACAGTGTCCGTTATCTTAATGTTTAAATCATAAGTAAAAAATAAGAGTTGCGATCGATAAAAATCACAAAAGAAAGATTCAAACCCTGAACGCGATTTTTTATTGAGAGAACCAAGTGTAAATCTGTGAGCAGAACGCATGGTAGTTTTTTCCATTTACTGCCGAACTCCCTCCCCTGTCCAACCGCCTTTCACAACCACTTGTCAACCTTCTGTCACCTTCATCTATTCGTCTGAACTACTCTCCTCATGCTCCCTCGTTTATATCTAAAAAAAAGAGACACACAAAAAACACATAGAGTTAAAACTTTGTAAAAAACAGTAACCTCTAACACAACTTTCTTCAACCTTTAAAACGACATCGCCCCTCCTCCAGAAAAGAGATTTGCGGTCCCATCAGAATCAGATCCCAACAAACCTTTTTTTTCATCATTTTTGTTTGGTAAACCAACCTACGACGGGGTGATTGCCGGGAAAGTCTGCGGATGAAACTGGAAGCAGGTGCTGTAGAGTAGGTCGTCGGCAACGCAAGTTAGTAAGAAGGGGACGATGTTTGAGGAGAGGGCGAGAACGGAGAGTATTAAGGCGGCGTTTAAAGAAAGGATGACGGAGTTGAAAGAGGAGATTAGGTTGAATAAGGTTGAGAAGAGGAAAAAGAAGAAAGCGATGAAGAGAAAAAGAAAGAGTGTAAGGTAGAGGAACCGAGTTTCAAAATCGAAAGAGAGAGATGGTCGTGAGATTAGTACAGAGAGATAAGCGTGGATTATATTTCCAAATCATGCTTTTAATTGAGATTTATTTAAATTAAGGATTAAAAGAATTAATTGGAAGTTATTGTTGAATCAATTCCCAAAGACTATAGGCAGCGGCTGATACCATTAGTCCATAGGGTTTTCTTTGAAATTTTGTGACAGTGAGATTTAATTGGGCCTTATCCTGACATGTTTCCTCACTCCGGCCCATCCATCCTTCTCCTTGTTTTTTTTTCTTCTTTCTGTTTTGCTTTATCTGTTTGGGCCTTGCACTTAAGCCCAACAAATTGATGTCATGTACTCCTTGTTTATTGTTTTACAGCTCCTTCAAATTTTATTGTTATTACTATTTTGTTTTTATTATTACTATCTTGTTTTCACTTTTATTTTAATTATTGTTATTATGATATTTAATTTTTTAAAAGATTTTATTTATTTTATCTAATTTTTTATTAATTAGCTTTATTAAATAATTTCAATTAACTAAATTAATATTTGTGTGTTGGCCATTTAGTTACTAAATTGTTTCTTTTCGACTATTTGATTTTACTTTTCCATTTACTGATGCTTATATTTTTTTTTTATTCCAAGGGAGATGTTTTCACCTTGTTGACTTCATGTCATCAAATATACGATCGTGCGAATACCCTCAATCATTTTTTGTTTGTTTACTATTTTACTACACTTAAGATAATTTTCCTAAAAAACTCAATTCTCAAACTCACACCTTTTAAGTCAAAACTCCGACACTAGGTCGTCGTATCTTTGAAATCTCGTCCACACCCATTTTTAACCAAACAAACAATTTTAACCCAAAAACAGATATTTCAAAAGGTTCCTGTAGAGTACCGCAGATGCATTTGGTGCTAATACCTTCCCATTGCATAACCAACCCCCGAACTCTAGATCTTTTTTTCAAAAGCACATTATATTTTCATTACTTTTTAGTATTATTTTACATCGCATATTTTAGGGTTTTATTTCGCTCTTTTCCCTTTTCCCTTGGAAATGATAAAGCGCGGTGGCGACTCTTGCTTTTGCGAGTCGAGTTAGTTAATAGCTCGATCTCTGATTTTCACCACTACAGCATGCAAAACAGCAAAAGAAATATGGGATACCTTGGTACAAACTCATGAAGGAACGGTTGAAGTAAAAAGATCAAGACTAAATACATTGAGTCAAGAATAAAAATTAATTCGAATGCAACCCGGAGAAACCATTCTTGACCTACAAAAGAGATTTGTGCACTTGACAAATCATCTAAGTGCTCTTGGTAAGACTTTGACGAATGATGAACTAAATCTGAAAGTACTTAGGTCCTTAACTAGGGAATGGCAACCAAAGGTAACGACAATTTTAGAAAAGAAAAGTCTCTCCTCCATGACATCCGCAACATTGTTTGGGAAACTTCAAGAATATGAAACGGAACTCGGAAGACTTGAAAAACATGAGAATCAAGATAAGAAATCCAAGAATATTGCTTTGAAGATAGATTCCAAGGAAGTTGAAAAGGAAGACAACCCGGAAGAAGATGAAAATTCCATGCTTCTTGTTAAAAGGCTTGGTAAGTTCTTTGGTAGAAATGACAAATCCTTTTCTCATTCAAAAGTAAAGAAACAATTTAAGAAAAAGGAAGCTTCCACATCAACACATGAAGTCACATGTTATGAATGTGGTAAGCAAGGTAATATCAAGCCGGATTGTCCTAAACTCTCCAAGAAAGGTGGCTTCAAAAGCAAAAGGAGATTCAAGAACAAAAAGGCCTATGTTGCATGGGAGGATAATGAAATAAGTTCCTCATCCGATTCCGATAGTGATGAAAGTTCAAATCTAGCATTGATGACCTCACACCATTCCGATGATGAAGACAATGAGGTTAGTAATTAATTTTTTATTTTTGATAGTGATGCACAAGGTGCTATAGATGAACTATTGAATGAATGCAAAATTCTATATAAAACTATTTCATCACAAAAGAAACAAATTTCATCCTTAGAATAAAAATGTGAATCTATGGAAAAAGATTTCAAAGAAGAAAAACAAAAATCAAGTGATGAACAAAAACAGAATTTTGTATGCAAAAATTGTGAATCACTCTCTTTCCAAATTTTCCAATTAAAAAGAGTCATTGAAAGATATGAAAAAGGCCAAATTGGATTGGAAGGTGTTCTTAGCTAACAAAGATACTCCAATGATAAAAGTGGACTTGGATATTCAAAGTTTTCAAAACCAAGGTCCAATAAAACTATCTTTGTTAAGGCGAGTGATCAATCATCCAAAGAGAAAGTGAACAAACCTAAAATAATTCATCACTATCCTAAAAAGAAAACTTTTCCTAAGAAGAAATCTTATCCTTCTAGATATAGAAGTAACTTTGAACCTACTTGTTTTTATTGTGGTATTAAAGGCCATACACCTAATGCTTGCTATGTTAGAAACTTTAGTGTGGCAAGTGGGAATTATGTGTGGATAAAGAAAGGCACTAATTACGAAGGACCCAAAGCAACTTGGGTACCTAACAAAGCCTAATTTGTTTTGCAGGTATGCTTGAAGACCACATGCAATCTTTGGTATCTTGATAGTGGTTGTTCAAAGCATATGACGGGAGACATAAACCAATGTTCAAATCTAGTGCTAAAGGCCAAGGGTTTTGTCACTTATGGAGACAATAATAAGGGAAGAATTCTTGGCAAAGACAAAGTTGGTGCTCCACCTTTCACATCCATTGAAGATGTTCTTTATGTTGAAGGACTAAAGCATAATCTTCTTAGTATTAGCCAACTTTGTGACAAAGGCTTCAAGATCAAGTTCACCAAGGATGAATGCTTGATAGAAGACGAAGTCACACATGAGGTTATACTTAAAGGTAAAAGAATCAATAATATATTCATGATTTCCCTTGATGATCCATCTTTGAAGGTAAAATGTCTCATGGCGAACAATGATGATTCATGGCTGTGGCACAAAAGAATTGCTCATATTCACAAGGAACACTTGAATAAACTAATCAAGCATGATCTTGTCATTGGGTTGCCTTAGAGAAATTTCGTCAAAGATAGACTCTGCGATGCTTGTCAAAAGGGGAAACAAACAAAATCAACTTTCAAATCTAAGAATGTGGTGTCTACTACAAGGCCACTACAATTGTTACATATGGACTTATTTGGTCCATCAAGAACAAGAAGTTTCGGAGGTAATGTATATGCTTTGGTTATTGTTGACGATTTCTCTAGAAATACTTGGACATTCTTTTTAGTGAAGAATGTGATGCATTCAAGGCATTCAATAAGTATGCTAAACAAATTCAAAATGAGAATTCTCTAACAATTGCCTCCATAAAAAGTGATCATGGCGGAGAATTTCAAAATGCGATATTTGAAGAATTTTGTGGAGAACATGGAATATCTCACAACTTTTAGGCACCAAGGACTCCTCAACAAAATGTAGTGGTAGAAAGAAAGAATAGGTCTCTTGTGGAACTTGCTATAACGATGCTTAGCGATTCAAATCTTCCAAAATACTTTTGGGCGGATGTGGTGAGCACGACATGTTTTGTTAGCAATAGAGTTAACATAAGACCGATTTTAAAGAAAACTCCATATGAACTCTTCAAAGGGAGGAAACCAAACATTGCTTTCTTTCACATCTTCGGATGCAAATTCTTTGTCTTAAACAACTACAAAGATAACCTTGGTAAGTTTGATGAAAAATTCGATGAAGGTATTTTTCTTGGCTACTCTCTTTCTAGTAAGGCATATAGAATCTACAACAAAAGAACTTTAATAATTGAAGAATCAATGCATGTATCTTTTGATGAATCTAACCCCTCCAAGGAGGATAATATTGTTTGTGATAATGATGATGATGAAATACTAGAAGGTCCTCAAGAAAATACTTCTAAAGATCAACCAATTCAACTCGAAGAATCACCCCAACAAGAATCAAATCTCAATGATCTACGAAAAGAATGGAGAACTCATAGAGATCATCCTATCGATAAAGTTATTGGTGATCTAAGTCAAGGTGTGACAACAAGATTAAATCTCAAAGATGCTTGCCTAAACATGGTGTTTGTCTCTCAAATTGAACCTTCCAAAGTTGATGAAGCCTTAGGCGACGACCAATGGATTATCGATATGCAAGAAGAATTAAATCAATTTGAAAGGAATCAAGTTTGGGAACTTGTCCCTAGGCCAAGCAACAAACACATTATTGGAACAAGATGGGTGTTTAAAAACAAACTTGACGAAAATGGAATAATTGTTCGGAACAAAGCAAGGTTGGTAGCACAAGGCTAAAATCAAGAAGAAGGAATACATTTTGAAGAAACTTTCGCTCCAGTTGCAAGGTTAGAAGCTATTAGTCTCTTACTTGCCTATGCTTGCTCATTAAATTTTCAGCTTTTCCAAATGGATGTCAAAAGCGCATTCTTGAATGGATATATCACTAAAGAAGTCCATGTTAAGCAACCCCCGGGGTTCGAAGATTTCAAGAATCCATCTCATGTATTTAAATTGAGAAAAGCTCTTTATGGATTGAAACAAGCACCAAGGGCATGGTATGATCGTTTAAGCAACTTCTTATGCAAAAAAGGTTTTGAAAAGGGCAAAGTTGACAAGACTCTATTTATCAAGAAAATCAAAGATGACACTTTGCTAACTCAAGTCTATGTTGATGATATCATTTTCGGATCTTCAAACTAAGAAATGTGTGAAGAATTTTCAGCAATGATGCAAGGAGAATTTGAGATGTCCATGATGGGTAAAATGAATTATTTTCTTGGACTTCAAATCAAACAATTAAAAGATGGCATCTTCATCAACCAATCCAAGTATTGCAAGGAACTCTTGAAAAGATTTGACATTGATAACTGTAAGGCAATGTCTACACCAATGGGTTCTGATACATATGTTGATCAAGATGAATTAGGTGTTTCCATCGACATTACAAAGTATCGAGGTATGATTGGATCCTTATTATATTTGACGGCAAGCCGTCCTCACATAATGTTTAGTGTTTTTCTCTGTGCTCGCTTTCAAGCAAATCCAAAGGAATCTCATCTCACGGAGGTAAAGAGGATCATGAAGTATCTCAAAGGAACAACAAATGTCGGATTATGGTATCCTAAAGGTAGTGTTTGCAACTTAGTTGGTTATTCTGACGCGGATTATGCAGGTTGTAAAACTGATAGAAAAAGCATAAGTGGTACTTTCCACATCCTTGGAAATTCATTATTATCATGGGCCTGCAAGAAACAAGCATGTGTTGCTCTTAGCACGACCGAAGCTGAATATATTGCAGCGGGTAGTAGTTGTGCTCAAATTTTGTGGCTCAAACAACAACTTCATGACTACAGACTCGATCTAGGATGCATTCCTCTACGGTGCGACAATACAAGTGCAATAAACATTACGAAGAATCCAGTCATGCATTCAAGAACCAAACACATAGACATACGACATCATTTCCTTTGTGATCATGTTCTTCAAGGAGATGTCGAGGTAACCTTTGTAGATACTCATAATCAACTTGCCGATATCTTCACTAAACCTTTGGCAAGAGAACCATTCTACAAGATTCGACGAGAGCTTGGCATACTTGACGAACACGACATATAAGGTGCCTTCTATCCTTGTTATGATTTTTAACCATGCTATATGTGAATATATATGTTGAGTTGTGTTTAAAATTAAGAAAAAATTGTTTTGGGCATTTTTGGTTGATGCAAATCGATTGCACACTAGTGTAAATCGATTGCTCACTGAGTGTTTTTAATTTTGACTTTTCTATTTCAAGTGCAAATCAATTGCACCATAAATGCAAATCGATTGCACTCTATGCATTTCAGTTTTGATTTGGTTCTGCTTTATGTGCAAATCGATTGCATCTGTATGCAAATCGATTGCACCTACTGTAACTTGCTTTTATGACATAAATTTGTGTTGGTCAGAATTCCTCTCTCTCTCTCTCTCTCTCTCTCTCTCTCTCTCTCTCATATTCTCAAGCCAAATAAACTTTAATACAACCCACTCATTCCTATCTACTCAAATCATATCCAAATTTCAACTCTCAAACACCCTTCTCTCTCAAAAAACCTAAAATCTTCAAAACCCTAAAATACCTTACCCATGGCTTCAAGACAAAAAAGAAAGGTGTCAGCTTCAGATAAAGGGAAGAAAAAGGTTGATTCATCCTCTAATCCATTACTTTCATCTCTCAACGAAGAACAAGAAGCCAGATTCACAAAGGACTTTCAAAGGAAAATAGTGTCCAATCCTAAATATGGCATGCTATCATCCTTTCCCCAAGAATGCTTCTCTTTTCAAAATGATTTAGCTGCTTATGGTCTAGAACCATTAATTTCATCATTTGGTCTGTATTACGCGGATCTGGTAAGAGTGTTTTTCAGCAACTTAACTCCCCACAAAGACAAAATGGTGACATATGTGCTGGGTACTCGAATCTCTCTAACTCCTGAGGTTGTTGGTGAGATTCTTCATATTCCCTACACTGGAAGTTCCCTGTATGACCATGAAAACGAGGCATGGGATGACTACTGGAAAAAGGATTTTTATTACAGCATTGGGAGATTAAGTGAAGCTGAATTCTGTGCCAAAAGGATCCGTGGTCTAGGCGGAGTAATTCCATCTAGAGACTCATGGAGTGAAGGTAAATTTTATATAGACGATCGACTATTTCATTACTTTATGGTCTATATTATGTTTCCAAGAGCTGGAAACCACTGCACTTGACCGACCTGGAAATGCAGTTGATTTATGCAAGAAAGAAAGGAATACGTGTTAACTGGGCAAGACATATAATGGTTCATATGCTGAGATTCGATGCAAAATCAAAATTTCTTCCATATGCTTATTTTGTTACTTTAATTATGGAGGAATTTGGAGTGGATTTTGCTGGGTTTGAAAAAGTCAATATGGATCCAAATCTGCACAAGATTTCCATCAAGAATGTTGACTCAAGAATGGGCGTGCATTACAATCCGGAAACAAAAACTATCACTTACATTGGTGAAGATGTGGTTGGTGATGAAGGGAACGATCAAGAAGTCGAAGGCGGTGAAGTTGTACCTCCTCCACCTACTGCTCCCTTTGGACCAAGCAATCAAGAGCTTATGGATTTCATGTCTCAACAATTTGCTTCCATGAACACCAACATCAACAACAAATGGAATGCGATCAATGAGTCTACAACAACCCGGATTAATGACTTCCGCATAGATGTGAATCAACAATTTTCCTACCTTTTACTCTCATCTTCACATTCCACCATATGATCCCAATAATCCAGCTGCACCTCCAAACATTACACAAAACCTCCTCTTCAACAACAATTTCCGAATCAAGGATCTTGGTCCTATAACCACCGGGACATGCATCAACCTTGAAGTTTTGGCCAACTCTATTTTCTGTTATGTCCTTTTCCTGTTATTCTATGTTGTGTTTGTTAAATTTCTGTGTAATCATTAGAGAATTTGTGATGCATGTTTAATTAAAGTTTTCTCGATATATTGCTTTATTACTATTTTTTTGTGTGCATCTTTCTCTTCTTTTTGATAATGTCAAAGGGGGAGAAAGATGTGGTACTTTATGCTTGTATATTTCCTTGTCTTAATTTTTTAAGGTACTCTCCAACCAAGATGAACAAATTCAAAGGATTCCAACCTTCTCATACATAGGGGGAGTTATGCATCTTAGGGGGAGAAGCTCTTTCCATAATGTACAAGGCATAAAGCAAGATTGTTTGTCATTATCAAAAAGGGGGAGAATGTAAAATCAAGCTTCTCAAATAAACTTTTGTTTTGATGAAGACAAACCATGATTGACAAAAAAGGCAAAGATTTTTGATCAAGCTCAAGGCATCTATGGACAAAGTCTTTAGTTCAAGCTCTTAGCAACTTTCAAGGTATAATGATAATACTTACTTTGAACTTAAGACATAGATGCTCAATGGTGAAAAGAAATTTTTTATAAATCCTTACTCAAGTTTTTCTAAGTTAAAATTCATTTTTCACTTGAGTGCAATTGATTTTCATATTATTGCAATCGATTGCATGCTTAAAATTTTCAAAACATTTGCTACTGTTTCTCAGTGCAATCGATTGCAATCAATCAAATTTTTCTACTGACTTCACATGCAATCGATTTACACTCTTGTTCAACCGATTGCACACTTAAAACTTTTGAAAATATAGTTGTTGAAACCCCGTGCAATCGATTTACACAAAGGGTGCAATCGATTGCATGCTGCACGATTTTGAAAAACAACAGCTTTACACATGTCTGTTCATAATACCTTTTCATGGAAACCTTTCACTTAATCTTGGCAATAGTTCATGATTTATTTACAGAACTTTATGATGTTTCAAAAAGGTGCTATGAACATATAAATACTCATTTTCAAAATCATTTTCAACACCTCTTCCAAATATATTTTCTGAATTTTCAAAATAGAAACTCAAGCTTTTCTTCACTTTCATACATAAGTTTTCTGCACACTTTCATATACTGTTAACCAGAAAACTTTGAGCATTTATATCTTGAGTCATTGTACATTATTATCATTGGAAGAGAAGATCATTCATTGTTAAATCACTCTAAGTGATCAATACTACTCAACTCACTCAAAATCAAATATTGATAGATACTTACTTATTTTTCCAAGATTGTTGGAAATAAGTTTAAGTGGTTTTATAAATCTTGTCTTTCCAGGATTGTTGGATACAAGTGTAGTCACTTTGAGAGGATTGTTCTCATTGTTGACATAGTGAAAATCCAAGAGGATTGTTCTTGGTCCAAGAGGATTGTTCTTGGCTTTTTGGTAGTTCTTGTTTAAGTTTGCCATAATAAGGAAATCTCTTTCATGTTGAAAGGGGACTGAAGTACTCTCGGACTGTGAGGGGAACCAGGATATATCGCTCGTGTCTCTTTATTTTTCTTCACTTTACTATTTCCTAAACTCACCATAATCCAGAAAAATAATATCCATCATCACTAAAACCAGAATTTTTTAAAGTACGTAATTCACCCCCTCTTAGGCGCACTTCGTACTTATATTTTTGTATAATGAGACAAACATTCTAGTAAGAGAATGCCGTCGTAAAAAATGAAAATTTTGATACAAAGAAAAGATAGTTATGTGCAGTAATCCCATGGGGTTCCCATTCTGCTATAGCCTTCGTGTTTCCGAGCATCTTGTCTATTTGTTGCCTCGTCTGAAGATGATTGAATTGATCAGAACCTCTGAGTTTGTTAGTTAAAGCCAAAGGTTGTCCTTAAAGTGATCCAACGGGACATAGTTATACGCTGTAATTCTCTAACTTTTGCCTGGACCGCCCTTTCGGGTTTTCAGTCCAACGGGAAACCCTTTTTTACCCAAGTCTCCCTTTCGAGTTTTTAACTTCCCGGGTGTACAAATTTTCTTTTCATCCCTAATTTTTGCCCGAACCTTTTTTTGGTTCACCGGGATGCCCTTGTTTTGCCTAGGTGTGTCAACCTAGCAGGTCTCTTATGTGTAGTATCTTTTGACTATGTCTGCGTTCGCAGGGTGCGGCAGGTTATCGCCATCCATGGTTGTTAAGATCATTGCTCTACCAGAGAATACGTTTTTGATTACAAATGGTCCTTCATATGTAGGAGTCCATTTTCCCCTGGGATCACCTTGCGGCAGTATGATACGTTTGATCACCAAATCCCCGACTTGATACACTTGGCGTCTGACCTTTTTGTTGAAAGCTTTGATCATTCGTTTTTGATACATATGACCATGACAGACAGCAATAAGTCTTTTCTCATCAATCAAGTTTAGTTGATCAAGTAGAGTCTGGATCCAATCTTCTTCATTCAGCCTTGTATCTTTCATAATTCTCAGAGAGGGGATCTGGACCTCAATAGGAAAGACAACTTCCATGCCATATACCAGAGAGTAGGGTGTTTCCCCGATTGATGTGCTAGCTATGGTACGATATCCGTGGAGAGCGAATGGTAGCATCTCATTCCAGTCTTGTATGTGACTGTCATTTTTTGTATGATCTTTTTAATGTTCTTATTTGTGGCTTCGACAACACCATTCATCTTCGGCCGGTAAGGGGAAGAATTGTGATGCTGGATCTTGCATTGTTCGTACAAGGCGGTGATCATAGTATTGTTCAAGTTTGTACCATTGTCTGTAATGATCCTCTCCGGGATATCGTAATGATAGATGAGATTCTTCTTGATGAACCGGGCGGCAACATTCTTGGTAACGAAAGCGAAAGAAGTTGCCTCCACCAACTTGGTAAAATAGTCAATGACCACTAAAATGAAACGGTGTTGTGATCGGTGGAAATAGAACTGACTGTTTTTAGCTGGTTTTGCGAAATGTCGCGGTAAGCAAGAGTCGCCACCGTCTTTTATGTTCTCCAACATGGAAAGGACAAAAGCACAGCAAAATTCCTTCTTTGAGAATGTTTCTCGGTTCGGGAGGTAGATTTATAGAAAGGGAAGGTGTTAGCACCCTTTCTATCCGTGGTTATCCACGGGCTCTTAGGTACTTGCTCTTATGTTTTCAAAATTTGTTTGCTTTTCAAGTGTGTGTGGGTTTTGAAAAAAGTTTCGTTTTGAAAACTTCTAGGTAACTCTTGTATCAGTCCTCAAGAGTGTATGAAGTATTTGTTTGAAAACTTTTTGAAAGTGTAGGTGCGAAAAGATGTTTTTGTTTTTGAAAGAGCAAGTACCCAGGAGAAATCTACCTACCCTAAGGAATTAAGCTGTGTAAGAGTCCTTTAGACAGTACTATCCCACTATTGAGAAGTAGGTAGCATCGTCGTTGGAGGTATTCAGGTCAATTCGATTATAAGGGACAATGTGGTCACCGAAGCAATAGTAGGACACCTTAGAAGTAACCCTAATGTCCTAGATCCTGTTTTATCCGAGGCAACCGTTTCGAGGCAACTGGATCTTAGACAGGAGAGCGACCTCTAAAACACCCTATACTTGACGACCACGTTCGAGGCAACGAGTGAGGCGTACCCTCGGAGTGACATGTGCATGTGTGTTATTTTTCAGTTAATGTTTATCTTTGCACATTTATATGGTGAGCTACGTTTTGATTTTATTTTGAGAACAAGTCTTGTCATGCATAGCAGTTAATAATTGCGGAAAGTAAATTGCGGAAATTAAATCTAAACTATTACAAAGCGTCGGGTATTTACATCGCCAAAAACAACCCTTGAATTTAAATTGTGGAAAGTAAAATAAAGCGGTAAATAATTAAAATCCTAATTAAAAGCTATTACATTTCGGGAGCAAGTACAATAATATGGAAAAATGGATCGCGTGCAGGAAATTAAATTGGATGCGAGTTTTTTAAGGTTTTGACCCTTTTTTGAAAGAAAGTGGTTTTTTTGGTTATTTTTGGATTAAAAGAAATTAAATTAAGTTACCAATTAAATTAATAAACTAATTAATTAATTAAAATATTTTTGGAGTTTTTGATATTTAAGGAAATAAAAATAAATTGAATTAATGCTAATAAAAACCTAATATTCTAAATTGATTTTAAATATTGCAAAAAATATTAAAAGTTAAATCTAATTAAAGCTAAATTGATTAAATTAATTTATTTACAAAAATAAAAGTGATGAAGTTAATTTTAATAAATAAAATATTTTTTTGTGTTTTTGATTTTATTAGGAAAAATGTTAATTGGTTAGTGATTAATAAAAATAATAACAATTAATTAATTAAAGGAACATAATACAAATAGAGAGAGAGTTTAGGAGTATACGAGCCTGATTGGAGGGGTGAAACAGCTATTGGCGTCATGTGTAAACTGTTTTGTTTTGGCCATTTGTGTTTTGGCTTTTGGCCATTTGTGTTCTGGCCTCAACGTCCTTAACCTTCTCAGGATGTCTGTCTCGCCATGTATTGGTGTCATGTGTAAATTGTTCTGTTTTGGCCATTTGGCTTTTGCCTTTTGGCCATTTGTGTTTTGGCCTCAACGTTCCTTAATGAACGTGCATGGGATCCTGTCTAAATCTGCAATGTTGAATCTCATGAACACATTAAATAAAATCATAAAATGCAAATAAAACCAATATATGAAGAAATTTAATGTTTAGGTCAATATGGCATGTATGAATGATTATACCCTTTTGATCATGGAGATCAAATCAACCTTACCCTTACTGGAAAAGTAGTGACATGAATGCTTTTATGCCCTTTTGATCATGGAGATCAAGCCAGCCTTACCCTTACTGAAGAAGTAGTGAGATGTTGGTTTGTAACTGAGATGACTTGTTTGTAGTGAGATGTTGGTTTGTAACTGTGATGGCTTGTTTGTAGTGAGAGAGAGATTTGTAATAAGGATTTCAAGGTTTTAGGGTTCTTGAAAGAATTTGATATTCTGACAATGTTGTGGCAAGGTTTTTTTCTCCTCTCCTCTCCTTTTGGTTTGTGTGAAAAGAATGTGATTATATAATGGAAATTAGGGTAAAGAAAATAGGCTTTGAATGTGCAATTGGGCCTCCAATGTTCACTTGAGTTCGTCACTTTCCAGGCTAAATCGCAGGGACTTAAGTGCAATTTTTGAAGTTGAAATGTGAAAACAAAATGTAGCCGACATCGATAACTAACTCCTATCCGAAAATCGGCTCAATCGGATAAACGGTGAATTAGTTATGAATTTTTGAAGTTTCAGCTCAGACAAACTTATTTTGGGCTCCAGTGTCGACTCTGACACGTTCTTCAATAAAAAACTGGTATTGATCGGAGCATAATCCGGTCTCGAATTTTGAAGCAAAGTTGTATATCTATGAGTCAGTGACCTTGTGTAAAAATATGAGCCCAATCCGATAAAAATTGACCGAGTTATGAATTTTCGAAGTTTCGACCCAGATGAAATAATATTCAGCATTCAGGATTTTCGGCGCGTCACGCACTCTGAGTAAAAAACGAAGGCCTTTTGAATACCGTTTGAACTCAATACCTTATGTGAAAATGTAGCCAACTCAATTTGTGAAATTTTGGCGCTGGAACCAGCTCGATACGATGAAAATCGACCAAGTTATGGTTTTCTGAACATGACGCAAATAAACTTCTGTCACAAATTTTCTGTACGAAAATACTTGATAAATCTACATTTTTGAAGACCTTCTGATCGAAATTGGCTTCCAGCCGTGAGAGATGAAAACGTAGATAATGTCAAGACAGAATTTCGGCCACCGGAACGGGTTCAAAACGAGCCACGATCTTCAAGTTATGAATTTTTTAGCGCGTAAAAACTGCACTTTCAGCACACTTTTTTCACCATATTTCTTCGAGAAAACTCACACATTCGGATACCTTCTTTAAATAATTGACTCTTGAGCCGAACCTGAATTTGAGAATATGTTATCAGAGATATCTTGGCGAAATAACACCTGAATATGACGCGCCGGGTTGGACTTGTGAATTTTTCTTGAAATGTTTTGAGAAATATGGGAGGGCAAATTTTGGGGTACAACAGTTGCCCCTGTTCAATCTTCTTAAACCTGAGGATGTAGATTGGCTTGCGTGCCTTTCGTGATCCGAAGGTGGAAGATGATTGAACACTAGAGTGCACAGAAATTTGCACTCGCATAGTAGAGTATCAGCAGTGTGATGTCGGGAATGGGCTTACAGATGCCATTTGGAGAGATGATGGATAGGAGGATGTGCTTAAAGATGCCATCTGGAGATGTGACAGAACCTTGTCGGGAATGGGCTTATAGACGCCATTTGGAAATGTGACAGAATCTTGTCGGGAATGGGCTTATAGATGTCATTTGGAAGTGTAATGGATAGTTGAATCTGAATAAGAAATAGAATAGCTTCCGTGTCTGGAGCATATCTAGTCTATATCTGATTGCTGACGTCTGAAAAAATAGTAGAATGACCGCCGCGTCTGGGGTATATCCATATTGTATCTGAGTGAGTGACAGAATGTCATTCGAATCTGGATCGTATCTGGACTGTCTCTTGAAGGAATCTGGACTAAACAATAGAATAGCCTTCGGGTCTGGAGCATCTCTAAGTTGTCTTTAGAAGTTTGAATCTGAATAAGCAATAGAATAGCATCCGGGTCAGGAGCATCTCTGAGCTATCTCTGAAAGGAAATCTGAATAAGTATCAGAATGTCGCCATGTCTGGGTTGCATCTGAACTATCTCTGGACGTAATCTGGAATAAGTATCAGAATGTCGTCATGCCTGGGTTGCATCTGAACTATCTCTAGAAGGAAATCCGAATAAGCAATAGAATAGCATCCGGATCTGGAGCATCTCTAAGCCATCTCTGAAAAGAACTCTGAATAAGCAAAAGAATAGTGTCCATATCTGGAGCATTTCCTAGCTATATCTGAAAGGAAACTCTTGAATAAGCAAAAGAATAACATCCATATCTGGAGCATTTCTAAGCCATCTCTGAAGAGAAAATCTGAATAAGCAAAAGAACAGCATCCATATCTGGAGCATTTCCCAGCTATCTCTGAAAAGAAAATCTGAATAAGCAAAAGAACAACATCCATATCTGGAGCATTTCCCAGCTATATCTGAATAAGCAAAAGAACAGCATCCATATCTGGAGCATCTCTAAGCTATCTCTGAATAAGCAAAAGAACAACGTCCATATCTGGAGCATCTCTAAGCTATCTCTGAAGAGAAAATCTGAATAAGCAAAAGAACAACATCCATATTTGGAGCATTTCCCAGCTATCTCTTTAATCTCTTTAACGTAGATATGCCCTGGCTAGATACAGGTATCGAATCCACAATCAATTGCTCACAGATATGCCCTGGCTAGATACAGGTATCGAATCTGGAACTGGTCGTCAACAGATATGCCCTGGCTGGATACAGGTATCGAATCTCTAAACTCTCCATGCAGATATGCCCTGACTAGATACAGGTGTCGAATCCATAATCAATTACTCACAGATGTGCCCTGGCTAGATACAGGAATCGAATCTGGAAATGCGACAGTTGATAGTAATCATCTTTGGATTGACCTTTTTCCTGAAAAGGCAAAACATCAGTTGTATGCAATGTCATGATGTATGAAATACATGATGTCGTGATATTTTCAAGAATAAATGAGATTGTGTGATATGATGCGTATGTGCATGCGTCATGGTGTATGATAATATGATGTTTATGAATATATTTTTGTCTAGGAAAATAAATCCTTGACAAATGCCGGGAAATTGTGGAATCCTGGGCTGATGTTTGAAGAGTAGATTTCTTCGTTTCCGCTGGGGATGATGGTTGCAAGAATAAACCGGTAGGAGAAGATGACTCCGTTGGGGAATAAACTTGTTGGAGAGATCACTCTGCGGGAAATTACTCTGTGGGAAGAGATGCTTCGCTGAGATTTTGTTGGGGGAATTTGATGAACTCCGCTGGGGGATAGGAAGAACTTCGCCGAGGACGATCTTTCCGTTGTAATTAGCTGAGGATAACCCAGTTATAAGCTCTGGTGGGGAGTAACCTTCTGAATAAAGCCGGGGAGATGCTTTTACGCTCTACGGGGGATAAGCTTCCAGAATATACTGGGGATAAGCTTCCAGAAATCTACTGGGGAGATTGATTCAACTCTCCTGGGAAGACTTTTGAATTGTACTGGGGAAATGGCTCCACTGGATGTCTGGTACTCCGCCGGGGAACAATCTTAGATTAAGACTGCCGGGGATGCTTGTTAGGAATGTCTGTATACTCCGTTGGGGAATATTGAGATCTTCTGGGGGATAATCCAACTTCCTTCAGGCTGACAGTAGACTAACTCTGCTTGAGGAGAGTGTTGCTGACTTGTTGGAGATACTGTGCCTTTTCGGGGCTGATGGGGGACCAACTCTGCTCGGGGGAGAGTATTGCTGCATCTTATCTTACTCTACGGGGAGTGAAGGTATCCTGGGTTACATTCTTCAGCCGAACTTACCTTGGTACCTTGGTGGACAAAGCAACTAGATCGCTTAGACAACTCATTATTGCCCCTGTTTCTGTGGGAGAAGATACCCGTGGAGGTGCTTGATGACTGCCGATTGACAAATCTTCTTCTGGTAGGCAAGTGACGAGATGCCGGGACATAGTCGTACGCTTTGATCCCTAACTTTTTTCCTGGACCGCCCTTTCGGGTTTTCAGTCCACCGGGATACCCATTTTTGCCCAAGCCGCCTTTTCAGATTTTCGACTTGCCGGGTGTACAGATTTTTTCATTTTCATCCCTTATTTTTGCCCGAACCCTTTTGGTTCGCCGGGAAGCCCTTATTTTTGCCTAGGTGTGTCAACCTAGCGGGTCTTTAATTATGTGCAGTATTTTTTCGACTATGTCCATGCTCTCGGGATGTAAGGAGCCTGTCACCGTCAGTAGTGTTACCATACCGCCAGAAGATCTTCGTTTGATCGTCCCATGCCCCAAGTGATCCAGATGGAGATTTGCCCCAAGCTATTTGGCATTTGAGAGATTCTCCGAATCTTGACTTAACTGCCCCAGATGACGGACAATGATCATGCCGTGCCCCTTGGTTGGAAGTGCTTTTGTTCACTAGATATTCTTCGTGCGAATTTCTCAGCTGTTCGAACAAATAGTCACATGCAAACAGTGTTATTTAAAAATGCAAAGCTTATGTCTGTCTTGAAGTTTTTTGAAAATGCATTTTTCAGTAAAACAAGCAATTTTGTAATATGTGATGTCAACTCAAGATTTTACAGCGAGCCCTAAGGAGTCAGGATACCTTTCGTAACGGTATGCTTTCGAACTAACCCATGCTTCAGCTAGGACTTTTAAGGGTTGTAACGTGGCCTGGTTCACGGTTTAAGAAACAAAGGATAAAGGCTCAAATTTTTATTTGTACCCACCCGTTCTTCGTGATGTTCTTCAAACCTAAACTCAGCTGATCGTGCGTTAGACCTTGTTTGAGTCTTTGTCCTGATATTCTAATGATGGTTCAGATATTGACAGTTTATTTTGAATAGGCAGTCATTTCCTTTTGTGTTGAGGGTTTGTAGGACCTCTTTCTTTTTTTTTTGATTTTGTTATCCCTGTTTTTTGCCTGAACTGTTTCTTTTGTGATTACAGTCAGCGGGATGCCCCAGTTTCATAAGTCTCCTTCATAGGTTTTGACTTGTTGGGCTTTTATTTTGAGAGATAATGACTGCCTGTCTTTATGATTATTCGGAACCATCACTGTCTTTTTTTTTTGGAAGGACTCTTTTGATGCCATTCATTGTGCGCCTGGATCAACTGAGAAGACTACCCTGCCCCAGGTTATGATTAAGGGTTTTAATTTGTAAAAAAGAAAAACTCCAACTTCTTTGGCTCAAAGGGGTTGACGAGGGATTATCTTCCTTATAACTCCAGTGTTTAGGAATTAAAACAATGCCTGTACCTCATCAACGGGGTCTGTTCAAAAGCATACTGTAAAGCTCGTGGTATCGTTTTCGTCATCCTCCCTCAAGAGGCTTAGAATTATTAGTTCGAGAGTTGAACATCAAAAATGAAAGCAAATTTAAGCATAATGAACACAATTACTTCAAAACAGACACGTGTAATGCATTAATGAAATAAAAATGTTTGACATGAATAAAATGTTTGAACAATCAAAGAAAAATACAACTTGAACATTCGAATGAACAAAAGTCTTCAATGATTTGGCAGAGGAGCCGTGATTATGTTTGGAGTCTCTGGTGCTTCAAACTGGATTTCCTTGGCATCGATCATGTCTTGAATCTTGTTCTTCAGAGGCCAACAGTTGTCCGTAGTATGCCCCGGGCTGTCAGAATGGTATGCGCACCTTTCGTTGGGATGATAGTTAGGAGCGGAAGTGTTTGGATTCCGGAGAGGAGCCCTTAAGGTAATCAGCCCTGCCCTCAACAATTGCTGTAATGCTTGATCCAGTAACATGTTGATCTTAGTGAACTGTCGTTTGGGTGCGACCTCCTTACGTTGCTGCCCCTGTCTCTGTTGAGCAGGCATAAGATTAGAGATCTGGGTTGCCCCTACATGTTGATCATGACGACTCTTTTTTCCATGCACAACATTGGACTCCTTCTTCCCGTGGTAAGGCTTTTTATGAGTGTCAGAAGGTGTGGCCTCTTGAATCTTCCCAGCCTTGATACCAGCTTCAATTCTTTCCCCAGTCAAGATCAAATCCGTAAACCCAGCAGAAGAATTCCCAATCAGGTGGTTGAAGAATGGACCAGACAGGGTCCCCAGAAACATGTCCACGAGCTCACGGTCAGTCAAAGGTGGCTGCACCCTTCCAGCCAGGTCTCTCCACTTTTGCGCATATTCCTTGAATCCTTCACCCGTCCCTAGTGACATACCCTGGAGTTGGGTACGCGTAGGAGCGAGGTCGGAATTATACTGATACTGCTTATAGAATGCAGTAGCCAAATATTCCCAGGTACGGATAGTGGCTCCATCCAGCTGATAAAACCACTCGAGTTGAGTTCCTGCCAGACTATCCTGAAAGAAGTGAATCCACAATTTCTTGTCGGCCGTGTAGGGCTGGATCTTCCTTATGTATGAACGGAGGTGCAGCTTAGGACAGAAGGCTCCGTCGTACTTTGCAAAGGCAGGTTCCTTGAACTTGTGCGGGATCACCACCCCGGAGGATAGACCTAGATCTTCGAAGTCTAGGCCGGGCACTTTCTGTATCTCCATAGCACTTAGCCGGTCTTCTAGCTGCTTATACATGTCCTCAGCTGGAGGGTACTGTTCATCGTTGTAATCAGTCTCGTTGTCGGAGACCACTGGACTAGGAACCTCTCTTTCTTGGGGACTGTCTTTCCCAACAAATGGGGTAGTCAGCTCAGCCTCATTCGGTAATCCATTCCCAGATCTACGTCTAGTGTTGAACAACACGGTCCTCTTTTTCTTCTTCTTCAAAAGCAGAGTCTTCAATTCCTGTTGACCTTGGGCTAAGCTCATAACCATCTCTTGGAACTGGGCATTCTGGGCCTGGAGGGCCTTGATAGCTTGTTCATTGGATGATTCAGGATTCATGATGATTGCTGAAATAAACAGCGAAGAAGATAAGTGACCTGTCAAAAAGGGTACCTGTAATGCAATGACATGTATGTATGCATGCGATGTTTTCAAGGATCTCGCGGGGTAAACAAGAAAATTGTTAGCATTTGAATTTGGGTAGCTTGATTGAAGGAACTGCATATTGTTGAGAGTCCTTCTTCAAGAGTCCAGGCTCACCATATCGAGTGGGTCATAGCCCCTGACTCAAGTCATCATGCTTGGATTTCTGAACAACCTTGGCTAGAGGAAAATAAATCCCCTTTGCCCCTTGCTAAACATTTTGATTCATCATGACCTGAATCACAAACCCTTGAGATCCTTGAAATGGGTTAGTCCTTATGCAAGATGTATGCAATGGTATGATGTTATGCACGTGGATGCAAAGGTGTGAGGTGTAAGTAAACCCTGTAATAAGTCCAGTTTAAGGACTATAAACAAAACCTGCAAGTAGCTCAATGTTGTCAGATAACAAGTATGCAAGTAGTCAAGTTTGAAGGCACACAAGTCACACAAGAGAGCCCTTAGAGTTTAGGCCAGCATGAAGTTTGGGGTACTACCCTCTTGAAGTTGGTGGGCTCAAAACCTGTCCTATCAAAAGTAACCGGGTTCTAAGGAGCTCAATATCATTGGGTTGTTTTCTATGTTCATTGTTTTGATTTAGCCACTAAACTTGCGATCAAAATATTCCAAGAAAACAACCCTCAATGAGTGTAGTATCGAGTATCTACCAACTTCGGACTGCACCAAAGTCGGTCATCTCACTACCCCTAAAGAGGCTAGGATGGTCAAGTAAGGTTCCTAAGGTCAGTTGATGCTTCACGACACCACGCGGCGGCCCCGTACTCTCCTTGACTTGACTCAAGGGTTACCGGTACTCACCAAAGTGCCACATCAACGTAGCAACTGCTTCAACCGTGTCGGTATACCCCGCACAGTTCCCTCACAGTTTGTTGCTACCTAAAAGGTTTCCCCCAGATCTGGGTTAGGATCTATAGAACTCCCAAAACAGGCCCACAATATTAAAGCAATCAAAACAGGCAATTGAAAAGATAAGTATGATCTAATCCTAAGGTACACCTCACTTTTGTAAGTATTCCCCAGCAGAGTCGCCAGTTCTGTGATCGGTGGAAATAGAACTGACTGTTTTTAGCTGGTTTCGCAAAATATCGCGGTAAGCAAGAGTCGCCACCGTCTTTTATGTTCTCCAACATGGAAAGGACAAAAGCACAGCAAAATTCCTTCTTTGAGAATGTTTCTCGGTTCGGAAGGTAGATTTATAGAAAGGGAAGGTGTTAGCACCCTTTCTATCCGTGGTTATCCACAGGCTCTTAGGTACTTGCTCTTATGTTTTCAAAATTTGTTTGCTTTTCAAGTGTGTGTGGGTTTTGAAAAAAGTTTCGTTTTGAAAACTTCTAGGTAACTCTTGTATCAGTCCTCAAGAGTGTATGAAGTATTTGTTTGAAAACTTTTTGAAAGTGTAGGTGCGAAAAGATGTTTTTGTTTTTGAAAGAGCAAGTACCCAGGAGAAATCTACCTACCCTAAGGAATTAAGCTGTGTAAGAGTCCTTTAGACAGTACTATCCCACTATTGAGAAGTAGGTAGCACCGTCGTTGGAGGTATTCGGGTCAATTCGATTATAAGGGACAATATGGTCACCGAAGCAATAGTAGGACACCTTAGAAGTAACCCTAATGTCCTAGATCCTTTTTTATCCAAGGCAACCGTTTCGAGGCAACTGGATCTTAGACAGGAGAGCGACCTCTAAAACACCCTATACTTGACGACCACGTTCGAGGCAACGAGTGAGGGTACCCTAGGAGTGACATGTGCATGTGTGTTGTTTTTCAGTTAATGTTTATCTTTGCACATTTATATGGTGAGCTACGTTTTGATTTTATTTTGAGAACAAGTCTTGTCATGCATAGCAGTTAATAATTGCGGAAAGTAAATTGCGGAAATTAAATCTAAACTATTACAAGGCGTCGGGTATTTACATCGCCAAAAATAACCCTTGAATTTAAATTGCGGAAAGTAAAATAAAGCGGTAAATAATTAAAATCCTAATTAAAAGCTATTACATTCCGGGAGCAAGTACAATAATATGGAAAAATGGATCGCGTGCGGGAAATTAAATTGGATGCGAGTTTTTTGGGGTTTTGACCCTTTTTTGAAAGAAAGTGGTTTTTTTGGTTATTTTTGGATTAAAAGAAATTAAATTAAGTTATCAATTAAATTAATAAACTAATTAATTAATTAAAATATTTTTGGAGTTTTTGATATTTAAGGAAATAAAAATAAATTGAATTAATGCTAATAAAAACCTAATATTCTAAATTGATTTTAAATATTGCAAAAAATATTAAAAGTTAAATCTAATTAAAGCTAAATTGATTAAATTAATTTATTTACAAAAATAAAAGTGATGAAGTTAATTTTAATAAATAAAATATTTTTTTGTGTTTTTGATTTTATTAGGAAAAATGTTAATTGGTTAGTGATTAATAAAAATAATAATAATTAATTAATTAAAGGAACATAATACAAATAGAGAGAGAGAGAGAGAGTTTAGGAGTATACGAGCCTGATTGGAGGGGTGAAACAGCTATTGGCGTCATGTGTAAACTGTTTTGTTTTGGCCATTTGTGTTTTGGCTTTTGGCCATTTGTGTTCTGGCCTCAACGTCCTTAACCTTCTCAGGATGTCTGTCTCGCCATGTATTGGTGTCATGTGTAAATTGTTCTGTTTTGGCCATTTGGCTTTTGGCTTTTGGCCATTTGTGTTTTAGCCTCAACGTTCCTTAATGAACCTGCATGGGATCCTGTCTAAATCTGCAGTGTTGAATCTCATGAACACATTAAATAAAATCATAAAATGCAAATAAAGCCAATATATGAAGAAATTTAATGTTTAGGTCAATATGACATGTATGAATGATTATACCCTTTTGATCATGGAGATCAAATCAACCTTACCCTTACTGGAAAAATAGTGACATGAATGCTTTTATGCCCTTTTGATCATGGAGATCAAGCCAGCCTTACCCTTACTGAAGAAGTAGTGAGATGTTGGTTTGTAACTGAGATGGCTTGTTTGTAGTGAGATGTTGGTTTGTAACTATGATGGCTTGTTTGTAGTGAGAGAGAGATTTGTAATAAGGATTTCAAGGTTTTAGGGTTCTTGAAAGAATTTGATATTCTGACAATGTTGTGGCAAGGTTTTTTTCTCCTCTCCTCTCCTTTTGGTTTGTGTGAAAAGAATGTGATTATATAATGGAAATTAGGGTAAAGAAAATGGGCTTTGAATGTGCAATTGGGCCTCCAATGTTCACTTGAGTTCGTCACTTTCCAGGCTAAATCGCAGGGACTTAAGTGCAATTTTTGAAGTTGAAATGTGAAAACAAACTGTAGCCGACATCGATAACTAACTCCTGTCTGAAAATCGGCT
The DNA here is from genome assembly GCA_948472305.1 of Vicia faba. NCBI lineage: Eukaryota > Viridiplantae > Streptophyta > Magnoliopsida > Fabales > Fabaceae > Vicia > Vicia faba. The sequence continues at coordinate 708,066,208 of OX451740.1, forward strand.
CAATCGGATAAAAGGTGAATTAGTTATGAATTTTTGAAGTTTCAGCTTAGACAAACTTATTTTGGGCTCCAATGTCGACTCTGACACGTTCTTCAATAAAAAACTGGTATTGATCGGAGCATAATCCGGTCTCGACTTTTGAAGCAAAGTTGTAGATCTATGAGTCAGTGACCTTGTGTAAAAATATGAGCCCAATCCGATAAAAATTGACCGAGTTATGAATTTTCAAAGTTTCGGCCCAGATGAAATAATATTCAGCATTCAGGATTTTCTGCGTGTCACGCACTCTGAGTAAAAAACGAAGGCCTTTTGAATACCGTTTGAACTCAATACCTTCTATGAAAATGTAGCCAACTCAATTTGTGAAATTTGGCGCTGGAACCAGCTCGATACGATGAAAATCGACCAAATTATGATTTTCTGAACATGACGTAAATAAACTTCTGTCACAAATTTTCTGTACGAAAATACTTGATAAATCTACATTTTTGAAGACCTTCTGATCGAAATTGGCTTCCAGCCGTGAGAGATGAAAACGTAGATAATGTCAAGACGGAATTTTGGCCACCAGAACGGGTTCAAAACGAGCCACGATCTTCAAGTTATGAATTTTTTAGCGCGTAAAAACTGCACTTTCAACACACTTTTTTCACCATATTTCTTCGAGAAAACTCACACATTCGGATACCTTCTTTAAAGAATTGACTCTTGAGCCGAACCTGAATTTGAGAATATGTTATCAGAGATATCTTGGCGAAATAACACCTGAATATGACGCGCCGGGTTGGACTTGTGAATTTTTCTTGAAATGTTTTGAGAAATATGGGAGGGCAAATTTTGGGGTACAACAGGTGTCCATTGGATGTTGTTGGCTTGATTTCCCCCATCATGTCAATCCCCCACATAGCAAAGGGCCAAGGAGCCGTCAAGACATTCAGAGGAACCGGGGGTACGTGCACCTTGTCAGCATAGATCTGACACTTGTGGCAAGTTCGAGAGTTTTGATAGCAGTCTGCTTCCATGGTAGACCAGTAATAGCCTGCCCGTAGGATTTTCTTTGCCATTATATGCCCACTAGGATGGGTGCCAAAAGTGCCTTCATGTAATTCAGCCATGATCCCTTCAGCTTCAATCTTGTCTACGCACCAAAGTAAAACAGAGTCATGGTTGCGTTTGTAAAGGATGTCTTTACTAAGGAAGAACTTAGCAGAGAATCTCCTTAAGAACTTCTTATCATTTACTGAAGCTCCTTCTGAATATTCTTGAGCCTCGAGATACCTTTTGACTTCGTGAAACCAAGGTTGGTCCACTACTTCTTCAGTTTTAACCTTGTGACAGTGTGCTGGTTGATCCATTCGTTCAATGGTGATCTGGGGAGCCTCATTATCCCATTTAAGTTTAAACATATATGACATTACGGCTAGTGCGTCTGCTAGATGATTTTCTTCTCGCGGGAAGTGCTCGAAGGTAATCTTCTCAAAATGTGGGAGCAATGTCAAAACATGTTCTTTGTAAGGGATACGATTAGGGTGTTTGGTGTCCCATTCCCCTTTGATCTGGCTAATGACCAAAGCTGAATCTCCGAATACACTCAAGGATTTGATCCCCAAGTCTATAGCAGCTTTGAGACCAAAGATGCACGCTTCGTATTCTGCCATGTTATTTGTACAATTGAAGCAGAGTCTTGCCGTAAAGGGAGTGTGACATCCTTCAAGAGATATGAGTACATCACCAATACCATTTCCGAGTGCATTAGATGCCCCATAAAAAACGAGGGTCCATCGGGATCCTTGCTCAGGTCCGTCATATGGCCTGAATTCTTCACAGTTGTTTACCATCATGATAACTTCATCTAGGAATTCGAACTTCATGGACTGGTAGTCTTCTACAGCTTGGTGAGCAAGGTGATCAACTAGTACACTTACCTTTATTGCTTTCTGGGTAGTGTACTATATGTCATATTCTGTCAGGATCATCTGCCATCTCGCTATCCTCCCAGAGAGAGCAGGTTTCTCGAAGATGTATTTTATTGGATCCATTTTAGATATCAACAAGGTAGTATGGGTCATATTATACTATCTTAGCCTACGAGCAGCCCATGCCAGAGCGCAAAAAGTTTTCTCGAGCAGTGAATATCTGGTTTCACAGTCGGTAAAATTTTTTCTCAGGTAATAAATAACATGCTCTTTTCGGCCAGACTCATCATGCTGCCCCAACACACACCCCATTGAATTTTCCAAAACAGTCAGATACATGATCAATGGCCTTCCCTCGATTGGTGGCATCAAAACAGGAGGCTCTTGCAGGTACTCTTTGATCTTGTCGAAAGCAGTTTGGCATTCATCGTTCCATTTGACTACTTGATCTTTCTTCAGTAGTTTGAAGATTGGTTCACAAGTAGCTGTCAGGTGAGAAATGAATCTGGCAATGTAGTTTAAACGTCCAAAGAATCCTATGACTTCCTTTTCAGTACGAGAAATAGACATCTCTTGTATCTCTTTCAGTTTGGCAGGGTCTACTTCAATACCCTTATTGCTAACGACAAAGCCTAAGAGCTTACTAGACCTCACCCCAAATGTGCACTTATTTGGGTTCAACCTTAGCTTATATTTCTTTAGCCTCACAAACAGTTTCTGTAAATGATCAAGATGCTCTTCTTATGTTTGAGATCTAGATATCATGTCGTCCACATAGACCTTTATTTCGTGGTGTATCATTTCGTGAAATAGAGCTACCATGGCACGCTGATAGGTTGCCCCAACATTCTTCAGTCTGAATGGCATAACCTTGTAGCAGAATGTGCCCCATTGTGTGATAAAGGTTGTATTCTCCATGTCCTTAGGCGGCATTTTGATTTGGTTGTAGCCTGAGAAACCGTCCATGAAGCAAAACACTTTGTGTTGTGCCGTATTGTTAACTAGAATGTCAATGTGCGGCAGTGGGAAATCATCCTTAGGGCTGGCCCTATTCTGGCCCTATTCAAATCTCTGTAGTCCATGCACATTCGTACTTTTCCGTCTTTTTTGGGCATGGGAACAACATTGGAAACCCATTGTGGATAAAAGGTGACGGCCAAGAATCCAACATTGAATTGTTTCATAACTTCTGCCTTAATCTTCTCTAACATATCTGGTCGCATTCGACAGACCTTTTGCTTTACTGGTGGGTAGTCCTCTTTTGTAGGTAGACGATGTACCACGATATCTACATCAAGTCCTGGCGTGTCTTCATACGACCAAGAAAAGACCTCAACATACTCGTGTAACAACTGAATTAGACGCTCCTTGGCACTGGGTTCCAGATTGGCATCTACCATGACTTCCCTTTTGTCTTCTTCAGTACCTAGGTTGATTGTATCCACTGGTTCCTCGTGGGACTGAATGGTTCTCTCTTCTTGTTGCAGTAATCTGGAAATTTCCCCTGGTACTTCACAATCATCCTCACCTTCGTCTTCGGCTTGGTAGATTTGATTTTCAGAGTCACAGAAAGCCATAGCAGAACCGTTACCCATGGGATCCTAAATGGATGTAGACCTGCATTGTGAGTATGAGTGTGTGTAAGAGTATAACTATCTTTGTAAAAAAGAAAAACAATGAGCACAAAGTTTGTATGCAAAAACGTCCATGATTCATTGATGTCATATGGAAATGAGATAATAACCCTTATAAATGGACCATTGTGTCTCGGGTAAGACACAAGGTTTTTAAGAGTCTGAATTGTTTTAATATTACAAATCCAACAAAATGTAAAGATAAATTACGGCGGGATAAAAGTGATCGGGATGAAATATCTAGCCTCCCAGTTGTTGAGTCCTTTACTGACAGTTGGAAAGATCCAATCCTCTAGGTTATAGGTGTCTTCATCCTCCTCCAAGGTGCTGACTTGGTGGTTGCTGATCTTCAAGTGTGGTCCTCCAGTACGAGCATGGCGTACAACCTTCTGGGCACCTGAAGTGAAACCTAGGCCAAATTTGTCAGACTTGTATGGGATATCTGGGAGTTGTCCCCAAATAGTGCACCCACCTTCTTCTATCACTGTCTTGGAATCCTTTAAAGATGACATCCTGAGTGGAGGTCTTGTGACCTTGGGAGCTTGAGACACAACCTTGGTCACTGCCACATCTTATGGGACTTCTTCAAAGTGCTGGAATGGAGTTTCAATAAATTCACCATCTAACTCCACATATCTGAAGGAATTGAGATGGTTGATCATATACTCTTCTTCTCCATGAACGGTGATGATTTTCCCTTGAGTCAGATACTTCAGCATTTGGTGCAACATAGAAGTAACAACGCCGGCATTATGAATCCATGGTCGGCCTAGCAAGCAGGAATATGAAGGGCGAATATCCATTACATAAAAAGTTGAATCAAATGTTTGGGTTCGAACCTTTATGGGGATATCTACTTCCCCATGTACCATCCTTTTTGGGCTGTCAAAGGCTCTCACTACTATGTTTCTTAGTTTCAATGTCAATCCCTCACAGTCAAGCCTATCAAGAGCTTTTTTAGGCAATACATTCAGAGACGAGCCAGTGTCCACCAAGACATGAACCAAGGTTGTGCCCCTGCATTCAACTGAGACGTGCAATGCCCTATTATGCTTCCTCCCTCTTGGCGTTAAATCAATATCCAAAAAACCTAGACCATTATCTGCAGTCAAGCTGGCTACACAGTCTTGGAACTGATCGGCAGATGTTTCTTGGGGTACATGATCAGTTTTCAGGAATTTTACCAAGGCCTTTGCATGCGCCTCGAAACATAGTAGTAAAGCCAACATGGAAATTTTGGATGGAGTTTTCCCCAGTTGCTCAACTACATTATAGTCGCTTGTTTTTATGATCTTTAGAATTTCCTCCATCTCTTTCTGGGAGGTCTCAGGGATAGCCAATGACTGTGCCTTCATTCGGACAGGCTCAATCAGAATACTTTTACCTCGAGTCTCAGTTGACTCAGCAGCAGGAATGTCAGTAGGAGTAATAACAGGGGTTGTATCAGCTTTGTTAGTTGGAGTATTAGTGGAGATGATTATAGGACTGGGAATAGCCTCCGGAGGAGCAATAACAACAGGAATGATTACGGGTCCAGAAACTGCTTTTGGGGGAGCAATTTCTGGAGAGAAAACCCTTCCACTTAGGGTTATCTTACTAGTCCATGCAATGTTACTGATATCGGATCCAACTTTTTCAGAACTTGAATCTTCAGCTGCTGGCCAATCTTGCTTGATACCATGGTAGTAGACATCCCCTCCATAATTCCATAGTACGGTTTTGTCTGACGAATACGGGACTGGTCCTGGCGTTGTAATTATTAAAGGAGCTACTTTTGAAATTGATGTAATTCTAACGGGTCTTTTATTGGATACCCTGGAAGAGTTATTGGAAATGGTCACGATGGAAAAATAATTATAAGAAACAGTTGGAGCAGAAGTCTTTTCGAACAAAATTTCTTTGTTGTCTATTAGGCACTGAACGCCTGCTTTCAACAAAGGACAACTAGTTGGTAAGGTCAAACAGGAATAATAGCCTTCATCACATCCTGGGAATACACCAGCATTTAATAAGTTCTTTTTAATAGTCAAGAGTGGGGTCATAAGTTCATCAACTGAAGTAACAAACATATCTTCCTCAATAGCATTGGTATTATGGCCATGTTTGGGCATATGGGCAGAAATGACATTGGGCTTTTCTGGCGCATCGAATTCAATCTCTTTAGCTTCAAGAAGGTCTTGTACTTTGTTCTTCAGAGCCCAACAGTTGTTAGTGTCATGGCCAGGACTCTCATAGTGGTATTCACAGCGGGCATTAGGATGATAGAAGGAGAGGTTGTGTTAGGGTTCTTTGGAGCTTCTTTCAAAGTCACTAGGTTGGATCTTAACAGATGCGACAATATTTGAGATAGTGTCATATTAATTCGGGTGAATTGTCTGACTGGTCTTTCCATTCTTGGTTGGTTGTTTCTTTGCTGATCAGGCGCATGTTTAGGAATCAAAACAACCCCCACCATTGGACGACGTTCGACCCTATATTGATTTCTCTGAGGATATACAACAACCACTTCTTTCTTTCCGATGAATGGCTTTCTTACAACAGCGGAGGATGCATCTTTTTGAATCTTTCCATTCTTTATCTCGGCTTCTACCCTTTCACCGATCAATATCAATTCAGTAAAACCCGCCGAAGAACTCCCAATCAAGTGATTAAAGAAAGGACCCGATAGGGTGCCCAAGAATATGTTTACAAGCTCTCTTTCAGATAGGGGAGGCTGGACTCTTCCTGCTAAGTCCCTCCACTTTTGTGCGTAGTCCTTGAAGCCTTCACTTGAAACCATGGCCATACTCTGGAGTTGAGTACGGGTAGGTGCAAGGTCAGCGTTGTATTGGTATTGTTTGTAAAAGGTTGCAGCAAGATCTTCCCAATTATGAACATTGGCTCTTTCTAATTGATAAAGCCAATCAACTTGAGTTCCAGACAGAATGTCTTGGAAGAAGTGTACCCATAAATCCTTGTCAGCGGTATGGGGCTGGATTTTCCTCACATAGGACCGGAGATGCATTTTAGGGCATGACACTTCGTCGTATTTGGAGAACACAGGTGCTTTGAATTTTGGAGGAATGACAATCCCCGATACTAACCCTAACTCGTCAAAGTCAAAGCCAGACACTTTTTGGATTTCCATTGCACTCAACCGCTCTTCTAGATGCTTATATTTGTCGTCGGCTGGAGGGTATTGTTTTTCAGAATAATCTTCTTCTTCCTCTTCCTCTTCTGAATCAGACTAAACAACTGTTTCCTTGCCCTTCCCATCTTGATTGTCTTTCTCACTGGATGTCGTTGCAAAGTCTAAGGCCCTTCTTGTTTGCCCTTGGAACCTTCTTCCCATGTTCAGAATTCCGGTTATTTTCTTCGTCTTCATCTTATTCTCCTCAACCAGCAATATCTTCAATTCTTCTTGTCCTTTGGCTAGATTTAAGAACAACTGTTGAAACTGTGCATTCTGAGCTTGGAGGTCCTTCATCGTTTGCTCGAGATCCATCTTACTGAAATAAACAGAAGAGAAATGAAGAGACTTGTTTCAAGAAACCTGCTTATGTTATGATGAATGGTAAATGCATATGTAATGATTTCAAGGATTTTAGAGATTCAATTTTGTTTTAGACAAAAAGGAAACACACGTTATATTAAAATATTAAAGCTGGAGTACATCAATGCCTTTTGGGAAAAATAATACAAAAACTCTAAGGTAAAAAGGTAGTACGCATCCTCTTTGGTGCGATGTAGGCATTCAGAGTCTACTCCCCATGAAGTAGCCTAGTGAGTTCCAAAACCTTCTTCTCGCTTGCGTAGAATTTGGCTTTGAAAGTATCTCGCTCCCCTTTGATTTGTATCCAATCTCTTTGTAAGTCTTCAAGAGAAGTGGGAATGTCAGGATGTAGGATAGTGTATGGAACATCTTCTTCCATAACAGGCTCAATGATTACCGGGAGAATGGAAGGATAAGGCATCATAAGACTCTGAGCACGTGCTCATACCCATTTGAGATAAGGCTCAAGAGGGATGGAACTCTTGCGCCCTAATGTCTTGCCATCCGCCTTGTTTACCATCCTCCAAGCTTGCACAAACCTCTGATGGTAGCCTTGATTATCGTTTTCGTAGTCAAACACCAAACCTTGTATGAGAAACTCATGGGGGCCATCTCTTCGGGCATACCCAACTGTCGCAAGGCTAAGCAAGGGTTGTAAGTGATACCTCCCTTAATGCCGAGTAGAGGGACATTAGGGAATTCCCCACAACGGTCAATGATAGAAATATCTGCCGAAGATCTCGAACACCAATGGATATCAGAGTGGGTGAGAGACATTATCCTTTGAGACCATGTTAATCTTTGCTCATTCTTCAATGTTGATCGAGGTAAGTGTGAAATAAACCACCTGGCAAGTAAAGGAATACAACACAAGAGAGTACCTCTTTTCTTCACGGTACGGGTATGGAAACAATGTAAGATGTCTCCCAGCAAGGTAGGTATAGGATTACGAGAGAGAAAGACTGTGATGGCATTCACATCTATGAATTGGTCCGAGTTAGGAAATAGAACCAAACCATAAATGAGAAGGGCTAGGACATCATCAAAGGCTTAGAAATCCATATCTTCCCAGAATGAACGAGCTTTCTCAAATAGAAACTTATCTAGGAACCCTTTGACTCCACTTCTAGTCTCCCAATTTGCTATGATATCGACTCTCTTCAGGTGCAGAGCTTCGGCCATTACTTCAAGTTTTAGGACCCCTTCTAGACCGGTGAATGGTATCTGATCAAATACGGGCACTTCTATCAGTAGAGAGAACTCTTCCAGTGTGGGTACCAACTGATAGTCAGGAAAGGTGAAACAATGATGTATAAGATCAAAGAATTAGAAAAGCACACACATCATTTCTTCTTGGAAATTGAAGGTAGCTAAATTGAGGAGTCGTCCATATTTATTGGTAAAAGGAGAATCTCTGGGCACCCTTGATGCTAACTCTTGGAGCTGAGGGTGTGTTTTCACGAAGCTGATTCGGATGGTGTTTCTTCGGATGGAGCTCATGGACTACAAAACAAAAACAAAGATAAATTCCTAATTCCTTGAAATGGTTAGTGAGAATGCATATGATGTCATGATGTTCATGATGTTATGTACAAGTAAGCATATGTGCACGAGTCAAAACAAATCCTTAGGCTTAGGCTTGCATGGAGTTTGTAGGTAAGTACCCTCTTGAAGTTTAGTTGGCTCAAATCTGTCTTAGTAATAGTAACCGGGTTCTAAAGGGTCTCAAATCACCGACTTTTCTTTTAGGAATTGTCTCAGCACAATCAATTCTTTCTTGCGGCCGAGATAACCCAAAATTCTAGTCTCAATGAGTGTAGTATCGAGTATTAACCAATTTTCAGCTTTCCACCGAAACCGGTCATCTCACTATGTCCTAATGGCCAAGTTTATTCAATTAAGGTTCTAAAGTCAGTTAGTGCTTCAAGACGCCACTCAGCGGCCCCGTATTCTACTCGATTCAACACAAGGGATACCGGTACCAAAAAATACGTCACACTAACGTAGCCATTGTTTCAACCATATCAATCTACGATGTACAGTTTTCACAATCTATTTCTACTTACCTAAAAAAGGTGCCCCAAATCCGGGTAGAGGACCTAAACAAGCCCAAACAAAGAACCAAAATGTAAAGCAAGAAAATAAAATAATGAAAGCAAATAGATGTGATCTAACCCTAAGGTAACCCCACTTTTAGAAGATTCCCCAGCAGAGTCGCCAATTCCTTAGCTCGGTGGGAGAACTAACTTGAAGGTTTTTGTGTTTGATCGCAAATGTTGCGGTTAGCAAGAGTCGCCATCGACTTTTCTTTTATCCAAAAAGGAAATGTGAAAAAGCACAGAAAAGACCTTTGATATTATTTCTTGAGTTCGGGGGGTAGATTATGAAAAGGGAAGGTATTAGCACCCTTTTCATCCATGGTTTTCCATGGGCTCTTAGTTGCTTGCTAGATCACTTGCTTTTGTTTGAATGTGCTTGTGGTGTGGGTTTTGAAAGTATTTTGAAAATGTAACTTTGTAATGATTCTTGTTTCTATAAGAATGCATACAAAGTGTTTGTTTTGAAGATAGTTTAAAAAGGTGTTTGTGAGATGTGCTTTTTTAAAGTGATTTTGAAAAGGTGTCTTTGTAATGATTCTCGTCTCTATAAGAACGCATACAAAGTGTTGTCTTTTAAAAAATGTTTCAAAGTGAAAGTGTTGGTGTATAGAATGCTTTTTTGTTGTGACCAAGCGAGCAACTAGGAGCAAATCTACCTACTCAAAAGGTCTTAAGTGTTATTTTCTTCCTCCTTTAGATGTTGCTATCTTACCATTATTTTGGTAAGAAGCCCCATCATTGGATGTGAAGGGACGAGCGTGGGTCTTCGTATAGTCATAGAAGGCAACCTATGGATGTTTTAGCAATGTCATTTAGGGACTAGATTGTTTACCGAAGGCAACATCGAGGGTCATCGAGGGACTACGATCTTTTATCAAGGTTTTTTTTCTAAAATGCCCATGTTCGAGGGACATGAATATTTTTCCGATAGGAAACAAGTGAGATTACCCTAAGGTGTGCATATGTGCAAAGTATGTTTGATTGTATGCATTTTTGTCTTGATTAGAGTTCTCTATTTGTTGATTTCATGTCTTGCCATACACACCCTAATTACTAGCAATATATGAAAGCAATAAAAAGTGTGGAAAGTAAATATCCTACGCTATTACAATCATTAGGGGGATGGGGTGTACAGATTTACAAATGGGGATCGCGAATAAAATTAAATCCTAAGTTACTATTACAACCATATTGAATGGATAAGAATGTACAAGAAAATGTGAAATGAACTTGTTTTATTTAAGAAAATATTTTTGGTCTTTTTGATTTAAGAAATAAAATAAAGCATGTAAAATGTGAAATTTTTTTGGTGTTTTTGATTAGCGAAAATAGAAGCAATAGCAAAAATAGTAAGGAAAAAGAAAATAGAATCAGCGCATTGCTGAACTAAAAGAGATAAGAAGTTCTGACTCTGGCGTGCTGTAAAAATAGAAATCATATTAGTAGAAATAGGTAAAGTCAAAAGTTCTGGGTCCGCTGGGAACAAAGAAGATTTCAGAAGTTCTGATGCCACTGGCAGAACTTAGTCTCCCTCTCCATGCTAGTCAGAACATCTGCAACTTAGTCATTTCTTAATAAAACAGAATATGCGCATATAACAATTATGGCAGGTTTCATAATGTTTCAGAAACAAGAGATATCCGAACTATAAGTCAGAAGCAAGCATGAATTTGCTAATCTTAATTCTGAGTCCTAATTTCTTCAAGAAGTTCTGGACTGAAATTCTTCCTACTTAGGCAAACATACATGGAATATATGAATATGTACTGAAACAGAGTCAGGATGTCTACATTGTGTTTTTAAACGTGCAAATCTAAAAATGTTTAAGTAATATGACGAGAGTCAGCAGAAGCTTACCTTGCAGTTGGAAAATATTCTGTGAGCTGGAGTCTGCTTATGACCGCTTGTGATGTTCTGACCAACTTCCTCACGTGCTCAGTAGGATGGAAACTTTCAACTTGGGCTATGAATGATTGGAAAATTCTGGAACAGCCAAGGAGTAAAGTTCTGACTTCTTTTAGGTGGATATTGATGAAGAGTGTGTTATAGTTTGACCATAGAAGTTAGGATGGCTTCTGAATGTATATCAAAAACTGTATGGATGGATTTGGTCAAGAAACACTTGAGGAAAAATGGAGTCTGAATGCAAGAATAAAAAGCTAACAGGTTTTCTATTTTTGTGTTTGCAGTTTTGGACTCTTGGAATTTTAGCAGGGGTTCAAGGCTTTTTCTTTCTCAAATTTCCGACCTCCTTACAGTTGCCAATGGCTTTCAATTTATAGGAAAAGATCTTGTAGCTTGGAGAGATCAATGGTACAACCATCACATGCTAGGGTGCTGCCTTGTTCTTGAAGCAAGTATGGTGGTTAGCAGCTTTAGCAGCGCCTAAGCTAGATTTGTAAGCAGGAATTAATGAAAAGTACCCTTAGAAGCAAAAGCAAAGCATGGACCCAGTATAAATTTGTACAAAAGTTTGCTTTTCAAGGACAACAATGGTACTTCTATACCATACGTGGGGAAATCCTTTGGATAAAGACTCAAAAGTGGTTGTGAGAATTAAATGATGATGAGATCTATCAAACCAGAAATCCTGCAATGTGAGATTTTGCATCATTGCTTAATTCTGGATCAGAAGGTCAGCTTCAATGTAACTTAGAATAGACATCCAACTTCTGATCTTTGTATCTTCTTGCTCCAGCATGTTCTGAAGGAGCTCTCAGACTTTCCTGGAAGCTTGCAACGCGCTTTGTAAATCCTCTTTGAATTTCTCTTGCAACTTCTAAATGAACTTACGCGAAAACTGGCTCAGAAATTGTAGACAACTTCTGACTTGAAAAATGCTCAGAATTTGCTAAATGCCTAAGCTTCAGAGACGTGCCTTTGAGGATTTATAACTTGAAATCCCAACATTTCTAAAATAAGTCATGTTCTGCAATGTTTTAGATCTCATTGGAATCTAAAACTTGTGTCAAAATTTCTTCCAGAATCAGCTTGCACCATGGTGGAAATCTGGCCAGAAGTTCTGAATTTGTCATATTTCTTAAACACTTAGCAAAATTCTAAGTATTTAGAATTTTGAATTTTCCAAAGTAATTTTGACTTTTGAATTTCTTGATGAAACAAACTTCATGCCTTGATGAAAAATGATTCTTGGAGTTTTGACTTTTCAATGTGTAATTGACCATTTTGCCCTTTTGGAGTTTTGATCGAATTTCTTGAGGAGTTGTGGTCCAAACTTGATCAAATGATGCATATGAGTTTTAATTGTTGATGTGGATAAAAAATTATGAAGTTTTACTGTAAATTGGCCATAGTTGACTTTTTCACCAATACAGCTGATATTTAGGTCAACAACTTAATTGACTGAGCAAAAGTGTGATCCAAAGCTTGAAACTTGACATGAGTGATATTGGGGGACCATAATGATCCATGAAAGTCATATGAAGCATTTAAAGTTCAAATATCCTTGTGCAATCTCAAACCCTAATTTTAGTCATCAATGCTTAAGGAGGTGTCTTGAACTGATCAAACCCTAGTGTGGTCTTGAGCCCAAGGAGATCTTGTGAGTAAACTCTTGATAAGTGAGAGGAAAAATTTTGGGGTACAACACCATATTCCTATGATAAAGCTGTTCCCCGGAATTATGGGGCTGACGTCTACTACCATGGAGCCAAGCAACACCTGTTGGCTGTTGAAGATAAGGTTACCAAAGATACCGATCCTAACATCGACAACATCGCTGGGACTAGTAAAGTTATGAGAAGAGGAAGGGTTTTCTCTCCTAAAATCTATCCAAAAACCTTTGCTACTCCTGTAATTATTCCTGTTGCTATTCCTGATAGTACCCCCATTGCTACTCCTATTGTTATCCCTGTTGTCATACCTGCTACTAAGTCGACCGAGACTCGGGGAAAAGAGGTATTGGTTGAGCCTGTCCAAACAAAGGTGCACGAAGAAGTCATTCCTGAGGCTTCTAAAAAAGAAATGGAAGAGATACTTAAGATAATAAAGAAAATCTCAATGCTAGCCTTACTTTTATGCTTTGAGGCCCATGCTAAGGCTTTAGTAAAATTCCTGAAGTCTGCCCACGTACCTCAAGAGACCTCTGCTGATTAACTCGAGAATTGTGTTTCCAGTCTAACTGATGATAATGGACTAGGTTTTTTTGACACTTATTTAACTCCCAAGGGAAGGAAAAACAATGATGCTCTGTGTTGTACCCCAAAATTTGCCCTCCCATCTCTCAAATATTTTTCTCACAAAATTTCCACTAAGTCAAGGCTGCACAAAATTTGCTTCGATTGAGCACCTAACCTCCTTAAAGCTTGCTTCAAATTTCCAAGCTTTGATTGAAGCCTTGGCCTTTTTCTTGTTTGATGTATATAAGTTTTGACTGGGCATTTGTTTCCTTTGAAACAACCTCCTTTCATTCAAAAGGGAAGGGCCTCCTGTTGGTGTCCTTCGATTCAGAAGTTAGTGGCTTCCTACTGGCTTCTTTTGATTCAGAGGGTGTTGGCTTCTTACTGGTTTCTTTCAATTCAGAAGGTGTAGGCTTCCTACTGGCGCCCTTCGATTCATAAGAAAAGTGCCTTTTGAAATATTTCCTTCCATTCACAAGGTAGGGACCTTCTGCATGCAAGCTTCGATTCCACCCTTGAAAACCTTCAACACACATAGTTTCTGCACTATGACATACCTGGATGCCCCTTTCAGAAGGTACACAACTGGCGCATTCGAAGGACATGCCCATGTTCCATTCAAAGGGCATATATTTGCCTCATTCGAAGGACATGTATTGATGGATTTAAAGGGGCATAAGTGGGTGTTCCATTCGAAGGATTTACTTTGTTGGCCCATTCAAAGGAATTGCAAGTGATGCACACAAGTGATGCATGTGGTCCCTTCAAAAGAGCACACACATTGGTTCAAAATGAAGGATACACATATGGCTGGCCATTTGAAATAGATACATAATGCAAGTTTATATTATGATGAGTCTTGGTCCTACATGTGGCCAGGCCCAGACTTCCTGTGCAATGGCATTCGAAGGAAGTGACGAAGGAGGCTTCGATTGACAGAATGAAGTTCTCACTTGAGGGTGTTTGAATCAAACATCTAAGGCAAATAGATGGGTCTAATCTAAAGCCATTCGAAGGACACGTAAATGATCCATTCGAAGAAGAAATTTAATGGCCCATTTGAAGCACACTTAGTGTTGTCTGAAAGAAAGGAGTTTGGTCAAAGATTAGATCTAGTTGGTCAAAACGGAAGAGAAATATGCGAAGATGCTGGTTGGCCAAAAATCCCAAATATTGCCATACTCAAGTTTCTTGCACAAGCATTCATACTGAAGGAAGCTTCGATTAGCCTGGAAAGAGTTTCCGTTAGGGCTAGATGAATAGAAGCTCAATCGAATAAGCCCCAATGATAAGACTTTAGGCCATTCGAAGGAGGCAATTAGAGTCATTCGAAGGAGGGAATTCAAAAGTCATTTGTGTCCACGTTCATTCAAATTCAAAAAAGTCACAAGAATTCCACACCTTTGGCAAAGTTTCAAATATTTATTTATGGCTCTTAAAGAACATTATTGAGCATGCTTCTTTCCCTCCTACCTTGTCCCCTCCATCTTCTCTATATAAAGGTGGCATTTGCAAGCCTCATGGACACATACAGACAGCCTAGAAAGAGCCACGAAATTGCAAATATCTCCAAAGTTGGCAAATTAAAAAACCTGACTCCTAGCCATTTTCAATCCAATCCAAGTGTCTAAGCGTGTTCCTGAAGTCTCCAGGAATCATTTCCACCCCTTGCACAAGTCCAACGCCCACAGGAACCACTAGCTTCAGTCACTCCAATTGGGTATAGTATCATGATCTCAAACTTTCTTTATACATAATATAAATGTGTTTTTATGTGCATACATACATTCATATTGATGTTTGTGAATGTTTAGATCCATTACATGCAAGGTTTGGCGTGAGGATGGAGTTTTTTCATTTTAGGGCAAAACTCCAGTCGAGCTTCGTTTTTATAGATGCAGACCATTTCAGGAGGAATTAACCCCATGGTTGAACTCGCAGACCCCAATTTAGGAGGGATAGCCTAAAGCTTAAGCCTAGATTTCGTTTCTTTGCAGGTTTTACAATTTTGGATGGCCGGAGAAGGTGACCGGATTTTGACTCCGGCACCTCTGAAAATGTTGACTCCGGTGGTCCCATGTGTCTCCTGCCTATTGGTCCGTTTGAATCAGCACGCGTTCTTCATTTTAAACATGCTCCTGACTTGGGTTTATGTATAATATTATTATGTTATATAAATTAACGAATGAATAGGTGGCTCAGATGGCAAGGCGTGTGTTTGTGAGGCTAAAAGGGCTGGGCTCAATCCCCATGCTTGGTGTTTTTATATTTTCTAACAAATTTGCTGCAGATCCAATGCACAACATTCCAGACGCGTATCATGCACCCCCAATTAACAACCATCAGATCATGATTATTTTAGATCCAGGAGCTTTCACGCGCAGATATACCATGTGTCTGCGAGACTTGTCCTCACAGGATCAGGCGGATGCTGGGCTCTTCCATATATGGGCCTAGCAAATTTCAATCAGCACCCTCATTCTGCTTTTGCATATCCAGGCCCAATCCATTTTTTTTTACTTATTTAATTATTTCTTATTTTTATTTTGATCATTTTTTTTAACAAATCATAAAATCAAAAAATAATAATAGACTTAGGCTTTCTTAAATTAATTTTTATTCTGTAAATGAATTTAATTAATTATTTGGACATTATTTTATTAGTTTAAAATCAATTAGACTTAGATTTATTTCATTCAAATATTTTCTTAATAAAAACACAAAAAATAGTAGAGTTAGTTTTATTAATTAACAATTATTTTTCTTTTATCTAATTAAGTAGGATTAATTTAATTTAAGTATTTTTTAAAATAAATAAAACCAAAAAAAAAAAGATTTTATTTTACTTAGCCAAATTCTTAGGTTTTCTTAGACGTTTCTTTATTTCGCGCGCATTATTTTGTTCTCGCATTTTTTATAATAATATACCTGCTGACAGTATGTAATAGATTAAAATAGGACTTTATCGCTTTCTTTATTTTTTTCCCATTTGAACATGTAAATACCCCCTCCCCGAAGCACTGTAATAGCGTAGATATAAATTCCCTCACTTTAAATTTTTGCTAAATGTTGGCTATTAGTAATTAGGCTTGTATGAAAAGACTGAAATCAAACGCTGGCAAACTTAACACAAGACTAAAATAACTGAACATAATACACCATGCACCTATACACCTCTAGGGTACCCCACTTTGGTTGCCTTCGGAAAACGGTCACAATTCTCGAAACATGAGAAGTTTTAGTGGCTGTCCTCTAGTTTGAAAGATCACAAGTCCCTCAATGACCCTCTCGATGTTGCCTCGGTTAAAAGTGATCTTAAAACTTTAGGACAGTTACTAAAATTCCTTGCCAAGTTGTCTTCGTGACCGTAATGTCCCTTCGAATGTCCCTCAAACATCCAACGATAGGGCTACTTACTCACTAATAGTAGGATAACATTGTCTAAAGGATAGGAGGAAAAGAACAAACATTTTCGAGTACAAGTAGATAGTTGTTAGATGCTTGCTCAAATAAAATAAACTTCTCGCACTTACACATTTCAAAAACAACTTTCAAAGACATTTTCTTTGTCAACACTCTTGAGGACTGATACAAGAGTTATCACAAAGCAAATCGCCGCACTAAGGCATTTCAAAACATTTTTTTAAAAGACACAAAGAACAAATAATTTTCAAAACATGAGCTAAGCATCTAAGAGCCCATAGAAAACTATGGATGGAAAGGGTGCTAACACCTTCCCTTTCCATAATCTACCCCCCTTACTCAGAAAATTCTCGAAAAGGTATTTTTCTGTTCTTTTCACCCTTTCCTTAATTTGGATAAAAGAAAAGTCGATGGCGACTCTTGCTTACCGTAACATTTGTGAACACAAATGCAAAACCAGTATTAACAGTCGGTTCTGCCACCGTATCACAGAACTGGAGACTCTGCCGGAGAGTTATAAAAAGTGGGGTTACCTTAGAGTCTAGTTCATTGTAAATTGCTTTACCTTGTATTGTTTGTTTGCTTTACTTTTGAGGGATTTGTTTGGGTTACTATAGATCCTATACTCGGATCTGGGGCACCTTTTAGGTGAGTAGCAATAGATCATGGAAACTATACGGGGTATACCGACACAGTTAAAGCGATAGCTATGTTGATGTGACACTTTGGTTGGTACCGGTAGCCCTTGAGTAGTCAAGGAGAATACGGGGCCGATGCATGGTGTCATGAAGCATGAACTGACCTTAGAACCTTTAGTTGAACAACTTGGCCATTAGGAAGTAGTGAGATAGCCGTCTTTGGTGTAGCCCAAAGTCAGTTGATACTCGATACTACACTCATTGAGATTTAACTCCCGAGTTTTGTTTTGTGGCAAGTCAATTGTTGATCGGGACGAAACTTGTGGGAAAGATCTGTGATATTGAGATCCTTTAGAACCCGATTACTTTCTAGGACAAGTTGTACAAACTAAACTTCAAGAGGGTACTTACCTTAAAACCCATGCAAGCTTCAAACCTAAGGTCTTTGTGTAATTTTCTTATGCTTGCTATATTTATGTTTTCCTAGCATAATCATAACATCATCACATGGCATATCATACTAACCATTTCAAGGATTTTTAGGACTTATCTTTGTGTTTTTTTGTAGGATATGGCATCCACTCGCAGGAATACTATCCAAGTCAACCTCATAAGGGTACCTCCTAAACTCAAGGAATTAGCATCAAGGGTTCCTAAGAGCTCTCTTTTCACTGAAAGACATGGTCGACTTCTCAATTTGGTCACCTCAAGACCTAATGAATAAGTGTTGAAGATGCTCTTTCAGTTCTTTGACCCTTTACATCACTGCTTCACCTTTCCTGATTACCAATCGGTGCCTACCATGGACAAGTTTTCTCAGTTATTAGGGGTGCCCATTCTTGGCCAGTTACCCTTCAATGGTATGGAAAGAGATCCAAAACCTGAAGAGATTGCTCATGCTCTGTCTTTACAATGGTCCGAGGTAGTGGCAAATTGGGAAACGAGAAGAGGCGTCAAAGGGTTTCTGGCTAAGTTTCTATTTGAGAAGGCTCACCATTTTTGGACTACCCTGGATTTACAAGATTTTGAAGAAGTGCTGGCCCTTCTCATCTATGGGATAATACTATTTCCTAATCCGGAACAACTCATAAATGTGAATGTGGTCAAGGTTTTTCTGTCTCATAATCCGGTGCATACTTTACTTGGAGACATTCTACAATCTCTGCATACCCGCACTATAAAGAGAAGAGGAACCCTTTTGTGTTGCACTCCTCTGTTGGCTAGGTGGTTTATTTCGCACCTGCCTCGATCTGTGTTAAAGAATGAGCAGGGCTTGAGATGGTCTAATAGGTTGATGTCCCTCACACATTTGGACATTCATTGGTGTCCTTGATCCTTGGAGAATGTTACCATTATTGACCGTTGTGGGGAATACCCTAATGTCCCTCTCCTAGGCATTAGGGGAGGAATCACTTATATCCTTGTTTGGCGTTGCGAAAGTTTGGTTATGCTAGAAGGGATGGTCCTCATGATACACTTGTTCAAGGAATCGTATTCGACTATGAGAATGATGTTCAGGGTTATCGTTAGAGGTTCATAAGAGCTTGGGGCATGGTGAACAAAGTTGATAGAAAAACACTGAGGCATAAGAACTCCATTCCTTTGGAGCCTTATCTTAAGTGGGTACGAGCCCATGCTCAAAGTCTCAGGATGCCTTATGAGGCCATTCTACCCATCATCATGGAGCCAGTTGCTGAGGGAGACACTCCTTACATTGTTCTTCATCTTGACATGCCGACTAATTTCGAGGAGTTACAAAAATCCTGGATTCAACTCAAAGAAGAACAAGATACCTTTGAAACCCAATTTTAGGCCAGCGAGAAGAAAGTTTTAGAGCTCACCTGGCTACTTCATGAAGAGAAGAGTATAAATGCCTACATTACACCAAAGAGGATGCTCCCGTGGGAAGCTTGAGTCCTTTTTTGCTTTGAGAGTTCATTTTTGCTCTATTACTTCCTTTGTAAGCCCAAGAGGCATCATTGTAACCGCTTAAACTTCTTAATGCAATTAAAGTTTGTTTACCTTTGGCTAGGAAAATTTAAGTCTTAGAAATCCTTGAAAACATTGCATACATATATCATACATATCATTGCATAAACAAGTTTCAGGACATGCTTCTTATCTTCTTCGTTGTTTATTTCAGCAATGGCTCTTGAACAAACAGTTAGGGAGCTTCAGGCACATAATGCCCAATTCTAAGAAATGTTCCTGAATCTGGAAAAGGGACAAGAAGATTTGAAAGCTCTAATTCTCAAGGACAAGAAGAAGAAAAAGAGGCCAGTGGGTGTTCTGAATATGGGAAGAAGGTTCAAAGGACCAGTGAGGCAAGATTCAGAGCTCGTAACTCCGTTAAAAGAGAGAGACAATCAGGAAGGAGAGCCAAGAGAAGAAGACCCCAGTGCAAGGGAGTCTGAAGAGGATGAAGCTGATTACATAGAGGAACAATACCCTTTGACTGATGATAAGTACAAACAGCTGGAGGACCTTCTCAATGCCATGGAAGTTCAGAGGGTACCTGGCCTGGATTTCGAAGAGCTAGGGTTGGTTTCTGGAGTGGTTATCCCGCAAAAGTTCAAAGTATCCGCATTTGCTAAATATGGTGTGGTCTCATGTCCTAAGTTGCATCTCAGATCTTATGTCAGGAAGATCTAGCCACACACTGTTGACTGGAATTTGTGGTTGAATTTATTTTAAGACAATCTATCAGGGACTCAATTAGAGTGGTTCTATCAGCTGGAGGGAACCAACATCCGTAACTGGGAAGACCTGGTTGCTGCTTTCTACAAGCAATACAAATATAATGCTGACCTTGCTCCAACCCGTACACAACTTCAGAGCATGTCTATGGGTTTTAGTGATGGCTTTAAAGATTATGCCCCGAAATGGAGAGACCTTGCAGGAAGAGTCCAGCCTCCACTATCTGATCGGGAGCTGGTAGACATCTTCTTGGGTACTTTATCTGGTCCGTTTTTCAACCATCTGATTGGAAGCTCTTCAGCTAGGTTTACTGAGCTGATCTTGATAGGAGAAAGAGTGGAAGATGGTATTAAAAGTGGTAAGATTCAAAGAGATGCCTCTTCAAGTGCAGGAAAGAGGCCTCTCATGGGAAAGAAAGAGGTCCGTGTTGTTTACAACCAGAGAAGTAAGGGTAGAACTGAACACCGTCCAATGGTGGGAGCTGTAATGATATCCAAACCTACAGCTACTCAACAACAGAACAATCAGTCTAGGACAAGTAAGCCCAAAAGACAGTTTACCCAGATTAATATGACCTTGTCTCAAGTTTTGCCACATTTGCTGAAATCCAATCTGGTTACCTTGAGAGAGGCTCCCAAAAATCCCAACACTGCATCTCCTTGCTACAATTCATATGCTCGGTGTGCCTGCCATTCTGAAAGTCCAGGCCATGATACAAACAATTGTTGGGCTTTGAAGAACAAGGTGCAGAATTTGATTGAGGTAAAGGAGATTGAATTTGACGCTCCTGAGACCCCTAATATTATAACTGCCCCTATGCCCAAGCACAACTATGGTGTTAATTCTATTGATGATGACATGTTTGTTGTTTCTGTTGATGAATTAGCTACTCCACTCCTGACTGTTAAAAAGAATCTCTTACAAGCCGGTTTATTTCCGGGTTGTGGTGAAGGTTTCCACTTATGTTTGTCTCTACCTAATGGTTTCCATTTATTGGAGGAAGGTGTTCAACACCTGATGGATGATAAATAAATTTTGTTTGAGAAAACTCCATTTACAAGTGCTCCGTGTGAACATGTTTCTATCATTACCATTTTCGCCAATCCTTCCAAGGTCTCCTCCAAAAGAACTGTCAGGATTACATTTGTTCCGAAAGTTGCTCTGTTGATAATTACTTTTCCTGGACCTATACCATATTCCTCGGATAAAGCTATTCCTTGGAATTATAGTGCTGAAGTTTACTACCACGGCGTCAAGCAAGATTTGCTAGTTGTTAAAGACAAAGGTGCTGAAGACTCTGATCCTGACATTAGTAACATTGTTGGGACCAACAAGATTACCAGAAGAAGAAGGATTTTCTCTCCCGAGATTTCTCCAAAAACGGTTGCTACTCCTGTGATCATCCCTGCTGCTGCTCCTGTTAATACTCCCATTACTACTCTGGTGATTATTCATGCTGCTGCTCCTGTCAGTATTCCCATGGCTACGCCTGCTATTAGTCCTACTATTATCCCTGCTACCGAGTCTTCCAAGACTCGGCGAAAAGAGGTATTGGTTGAGCCTGTCCGGACAAAGGCACATCCAGAAGCCATTCTTGAGGCTTCTAAAAAGGAGATGGAAGAGATATTGAAAATAATCAAGAAAAGTGATTACAATGTCGTAGAGCAATTGGGTCAGACCCCTTCAAAAATCTCAATGTTGGCCCTACTGCTGAGCTCCGAAGCCCATGCCAACACTTTAGTAAAATTCCTGAAGTCTACCCACATGCCTCAAGAGACCTCCGCTGATCAATTCAAGAATTGTGTGGCTAGTTTGACAGCTGACAATGGTGTGAGATTCTCTGATATAGACCTAACTCCCAAGGGAAGGAAATAAAATGATGCCTTGAATGTCTCCATTGAGTGCAGGGGCACTACATTAACCCATGTTCTAGTGGATACAGGTTCATCACTAAATGTCTTACCCAAGAATGCTCTTGACTGGTTAGATTACGAAGGACTCACACTAAAGCCCAGTAACATTGTGGTGAGGGCCTTCGACGGTTCTAAAAGAATGGTGCATGGGGAGGTGGACATCCCTATCAAAGTGGGTACTCAGACTTTTAATTCCACTTTCTATGTGATAAACATCCGCCCATCTTACTCATGTTTATTAGGTCGACCCTGGATCCATGGGTTTGGTGCTGTGACTTCCACCCTATATCAGATGCTGAAGTACCCAGTCAATGGGAAAATTATCACAATCCATGGGGAGGAGGAGTACATGGTGAGCCACCTGAACTCTTTCAGGTACATTGAAATGGACGGCGAGTTCATTGAGACCCCCTGTCAGAACTTTGAGGAGGTTTCCACATACTGTTGCAGCAACCAAGACCACTGCTAGTGTTCCAAAGACTACCAGGCCTCCGCTAAAAATGGCTTCTCTCAAGGATGCCAAAGCAGTAGTTGAAGAAGGTGGGCGTATAATTTAGGGCCAACTTCCTGATATTCCCTATAAATCTGAAAAATTTGGTTTGGGTTTTACTTCAGGAGCCCAAAAAGTTGTTCGTCGTGCTCGCATCGGGGACCACCTTTACGGATCAACAACCATGGAGTCAATGCCGTGGAAGACAGCGATAATGATTATGACCTAGAAAAGTGGATTTTCTAGACCACCAGCGGTGGACTCAGCAACTGGGAGGCTAAAGACTCTGTGCCCATTACTTTTATTCAAAAGTAAATTTGTCTTTCTGTTTTAAGGAAATGTAATATTTTAACAATTGAAACATTACATCCTTGTGTCTTACCCGAGGCACAATGATCTATTTATGAGGGTCATTACTTCATTTTCATATGTCATCAATAAAACATTGGACGTTTCACATACAAATTTTACGCTCTTTATTTTTCTTTTCTGCCTCTTTACTTTATCAAAAATATATAGCTATGCTCTTACACACACTCACATATCAAGTTGCAGATCCACATCCATTCCGGATCCCATTGATAACAGTTCTACTATTGCTCATTATGAATTTTAAAATCCGATCAACCAAGCCGAGGAAGAAGGTGAGGGAGATTGTGAGGTACCAGGAGAGCTTGCCAGACTATTACAACAGGAAGAAAGGGCAATACAACCTCATGAGGAGCCAGTTGAGACAGTGAACTTGGGTACTGAAGAGGATAAAAAAGAATTCAAGATAGGTGCCAATCTGAAGCATAGTATCAAGGAACGATTAATTTAGATGCTACATGACTATGTTGAGGTTTTGGCCTGGTCATACAAAGACATGCCAGGACTTGACACCAATATTGTGGTTCATCACCTACCTACAAAAGAGGAACGCCCTCCAGTGAAACAGAAGGTTCATCGTATGTGGCCGGATATGTCAAAAAAGATCAAGGCTGAAGTCATCAAACAATTCAATACTGGTTTCTTAGTTGTCATGTCCTATCCATAATGGGTCGCTAATGTTGTTCTAGTACCTAAGAAGGACGGTAAGGTACATATGTGTGTGGATTACAGAGATCTGAATAGGGCAAGCCACAAGGATGACTTTCCGCTTCCCCATATTGATGTTCTAGTTGACAACACCATATAACATAAAGTATTCTCCTTCATGGATGGTTTCTCCGGATACAATCAGATCAAAATAGAACTTGAGGACATGGAGAAGATGACCTTTGTCACACAGTGGGGAACTTTTTGCTACAAAGTTATGCCATTTGGACTAAAGAACGTTGGAGTAACCTATCAACGTGCCATGGTTGCTTTATTTCTGTGATACGGTGGCAGAACCGACTGTTTAATACTGGTTTCTATTTTTTGTTCGCAAATGTAGCGATAAGCAAGAGTCGCCACCAACTTTTATTTTATCCAATAAAGGAAAGGGTGAAAAGAACAAAAAAGACATTTTTTCGAGATTTTTTGAGTAAGGGGGGTAGATTATGGAAAGGGAAGGTATTAGCACCCTTTCCATCCGTGGTTTTCCACGGTCTCTTAGGTACTTGCTCATTTTTGAAAATTGTTTGTGTGTTTGTGGTTTTCAATGTTTTTTGTTTGCTTTATGGTAACTCTTGTATCAGTCCTCAAGAGTGTGATAAAGGGTTTTTGAAAAGATTTTTTTGAAAGTGTGTAAGTGTGAAAATTTCAGGTTTGAGCAAGTACTTGAAAACAGTCTACCTACTCGAAAAAGGATGTTCTTTTCCTCCTTTCCTTTAGATAGGGCTATCCTACTATTAGTGAGTAGGTAGCCCTATCGTCAGATGTTGAGGGATAATCGAAGGGACATTTTACAATCACGAAGGCAACTTGTGGAGATGCTTAACAATTTCCTTTTAGGGACTAGATCATTTACCAAAAGGCAACTGTAGGGTCATTGAGGGATTATGATCTTTTTTTATTTATGGGTCTTTACTAAAGCGTTCTTGCCTCATGACTGTTTTATTTAAAGGCAACCAAAGTGGGATATACCTTAGAGGTACGCATGTGCAAGTGTATTGAGATTCAGTTATTTATCTTGCATTATTAAGTTTGCTAACGTTTTAATTTTCAGTCTTATCATGCACGCCTAGTTACTAACAGTTAATATTTACAGAAATTTAAAGTGCGAAAATTTAAATCCTAGGCTATTACAACACTTTGGGATAATTACATAAAAAGTCCAAGAAAATAAAATGCATAATTTTAAATCTAGACTATTACATCCCATAATCAGTTACATTATTTATATAAAATGCGAGAACAAAAATAACGCGCGCGAAATAAAAATTACGTCTAAAAATCCTAAGAAAAATTCTAAGTAAACAAGAAAAATCTTTTTGGTTTTATTTTTATATATTTCAAGAAAAATAATTAAACTAAATCTAAATTTAATTTAAGAAAATAAATATTGAATAAAATTAATCTAAATCTAATATTTTTGCATTTTTTATTAAGAAAACATTTGGAACATAAATTAAATCCTAAATTCTAGTTCATTTTAAAATAAGAAAGTAGTTAAAATTTAATTAATTAATTAATTAAATCATTTCATTATTTTAATTAAAAAAAGTCTAAGCCTAATTTTTTTGTGAGTTTTTTTTATATTATTTGCTTAATTAAGTAAAGAAGATAAAAGAAATTAAAACATTACAAAAAAAACTAGATGGGCCTGAGATAGTAAAAAAAAGTGAGGGTGTGGTTGTTGAATTCGATGGCCCATGAAGGGAGAGGCCTAGATTTGCTTCTGGATCCAATGTGGATTGATCTTGATGGCACACGGTGAACCCGCAGATGGAGTGCGCTAGATCTGATCAGATGGACATCTGATGGCACATGTCTGATGGTGTATAATACACATCTAGCTATGAGGAGCACCGGATCTGCATGAAACTAGTTAGAAAATATAAAAATAGAGCTTACTGAGGCGTTTTGTGATGTTTCAGGGCTTGGTAATGATTGCAAAAGCTTCAGGGAGCCTCTAGGAATGTATTTGGATATTTTGTTTGAACTGAGAAAGGCTGGAACCTAAAATGCAAATTTTTACAACTTTGATAATTTTTGCAAAATTTGTGGAGCTTTTCCAGGTTGTCTCTCATGTGTTGAAGCTTGCTAATGTGTCCTTTATATAGAGAGGAGGGAGGAGACAAGAGAACAAAAGGTAATAACAACCATAAGCATGTGTTTTTAAAGCCATGAATGATATTTTGTAACTTTGCCAAAGACATGGAATCTTATCCTTTTTGAATTTTAATGAATGTGGGCAATGCTTGCACGAAATTTTATGGGCCTAGGCTGTCCAAAACATCAACCCAAAGCTCAAAGCTCATTTCCAATTATTTTATACATTTTATTTTATATTTATTTGAAATAAATTAAAATAAATATGAATAAAATAGTTAGAAAATGCAAGGCATGGCAAGAATAATTTTAGAGGTCCTTTATAGGCTCAGGAAGATGTTTGAAGTCCAAGAAATTAAGTCATTAACCTAAAACTTCAAGTTTGCTCAATGCATAATTCTTGAAAGTTCCCAAATTTTCCCAACTTGGGCAAGCCATAACTTGCTCAATTTTTATGCCATGATGATGATCTTGGAATTTTTGGAAAGCCCGAGATGTCTAATTCAACCCCTATTTTGATCAATTTTGCATTTGAAGATTTTATCTTGATGTAAATGGTCTTGACAAAAAGTGCCTTTTGTTGACTTTTTGAAAATGACCTGTAATGTATAAGCTTGTATCTTTCAAATGGTGCATTTATTGGACTAGAGGGATGAATAAAAGTTGTAGGGAATTAGATTCTATTCAAAATGAGCTTTGGTTGGGAAAAAATGGATGAAGTATGAGAAAGTTATGCCTAGTCAAAGTTTGGTTGACTTTTCCTATAGAAACCCTAATTAGCAATTCTTGTTTTTTGATGAATTAGGAACATTTCTTAAGGAATCATGATCAAACCTTGATCAAATGATGGATATCACTTCAAAATGTTGATGTTGACCAAAAATCTTGAAGTTTGACTATATATGGGCCACAGTTGACTTTTGCCCTAGCACAATTGATTTTCCAATACTTGAGCAATTGACTGAGTAAACTTATTATGCAAGGCATGAAATTTGGCATGGATGATCTTGAAGACATATTAGGACCATGGAAAGCATTTGAGACCTTTGGAGCTCAACCATATTGATGAAAATTGAAACCCTAGTTGGGGGTTCATTGCCTTAGGAGGAGAATTATCTGGTCAATTCCTGGTCAACCTTTGAGCAATTGAGAACCTCTAGGAGTATGTCTTGTGTGAAAATGGGAGGGAAATTTTGGGGTACAATAGCTTCCCCTGTTCAACCTTCTTAAACCTGAATATGTAGATTGGCTTGTCTGCCTTTCGTGATATGAAGGTGGAAGATGATTGAACACTAGAGTGCCCAGAAATTTGCACTCCCCCAAAGTGAGACTGCTGGTGAATAATATTGAGAATGAGCTTACAGATGCCATTTGGAAAAGATGACAGAAGAGTGTCAGAGATGGGCTTAAAGATGCCATCTAAGGAATATGACGGAGAGTCGTCGGAGATGGGCTTAAAGATGCCATCCAAAATAGATGATGACTTTATAAGGAGTCTCTTTATGGGGATTCATGTTCCTGCTGTCCGCTGGGGAATGTTTTTTAGGGGAATAGAGTCTAGGAGCTTCGATTGTCCATAACTATACTAGGGAGTCATCTCTTGACTGAAGAGACGAAAATGAACTGCTATTTGGTCAGGATCCAGACTTCACAGTGACTTTTTGAGGATAATAAGGCTGACTGCTATCTGGTCATATTCGAGGCTTCACAGCGACTTACTGGGGGAATGAGATTAAATTGTTATCTGGCCGTGCTCCGGGCTTTGCAGTTTCTTAAACTGGAATAGGAATCAGAAAAATCTCAGTGTCGATTTAACTGAACCAGAGGGAGGTCTTTAATTGTCTTCAACTGGAATAGAAATCAGGGAGATCTTAGTATCGATCAGACTGAACCAGAGAATGTCTTGAATTAACTTTGACTGGAATAGAAATCAGGAAAATCTTAGTGTCGATTTAACTGAACCAGACAAAAGTCTTAGAATATCTTCAACTGGAATAGAAATCAGAGAGATCTTAGTGTCGATCTGGCTGAACTAGAGAAGGTCTTTAATTAACTTTGACTAGAATGGAAATCAAAAGAATATTAGTATCGATTCAACTGAACCAAACAAAAGTCTTGGAATATCTTCAACTGAAATAGGAATCAGAGAGATCTTAGTGTCGATCTAACTGAACTAGAGAAGGTCTTGGATTAACTTTGACTGGAATGGAAATCAGAAGAATCTTAGGATCGATTCAACTGAACCAGACAAAAGTCTTGGAATATCTTCAACTGGAATAGAAATCAGAGAGATCTTATTGTCGATCTGAGTGAACCACAGAAGGTCTTTAATTAACTTTGACTGGAATGGAAATTATAAAAATATTAGGATCGATTCAAATAAACCAGACAAAAGTCTTGGAATATCTTCAACTGGAATAGGAATCAGAGAGATCTTAGTGTCAATCTTACTGAACTAGAGAAGGTCTTTAATTAACTTTGACTGGAATGGAAATCTGAAGAATCTTAGGATCAATTCAATTGAACTAGATAAAAGTCTTGGAATATCTTCAACTGGAATAGAAATCAGAGAGATCTTAGTGTCGATCTGACTGAACCAGAGAAGGTCTTGTGTTAACTTTGTCTGGAATGGAAATCAGATGAATCTTAGGATTGATTCAACTGAACCAGACAAAAGTCATGGGTCATCTTCAACTGGAATAAGAATCAGAGAGATCTTAGTGTCGATCTGAATGAACCAGAGAAGGTCTTGAATTAACTTTGACTGGAATGGAAATCAGAAGAATCTTAGGATCAATTCAACTGAACTAGACAAAAGTATTGGAATATCTTCATCTGGAATAGAAATCAGAGAGATCTTAGTGGCGGTCTGACTTAACCAGAGAAGGTCTTTAATTAACTTTGACTGGAATTGAAATCAGAAGAATCTTAGGGTCGATTCAACTGAACCATACAAAAGTCTTGGAATATCTTCATCTGGAATAAAAATCAGAGAGATCTTAGTGTCGATCTGACTGAACCAGAGAAGGTCTTGGATTAACTTTGACTGGAATGGAAATCAGAAGAATCTTAGTATCGATTCGACTAAACTAGACAAAAGTCTTGGAATATCTTCATCTGGAATATAAATAAGAGAGATCTTAGTGGAGATCTGACTGAACCAGAGAAGGTCTTTAATTAACTCTGACTGGAATGGAAATCAGAAGAATCTTAGGATCGGTTCAACTGAACCAGGAAAAAGTCTTGGAATATCTTCATCTGGAATAGAAATCAGAGACATCTTAGTGGCGATCTGTCTGAATCAGATAAGGTCTTTAATTAACTTTGACTGGAATGGAAATCAGAAGCATCTTAGGGTCGATTCAACTGAACCAGACAAAAGTCTTGGAATATCTTCATCTGGAATAGAAATCAGAGAGATCTTAGTGTCGATCTGACTGAACCAAAGAAGGTCTTGGATTAACTTTTATTGGAATGGAAATCAGAAGAATCTTAGCATCTATTCGACTCAACCAGACAAATGTCTTGGAATATCTTCATCTGGAGCAGAAATCAGAGAGATCTTAGTGGTGATCTGACTGAACTAGAGAAGGTCTTGTGAGGGCATCTTTTTGAGGAAGATCCTGAGATAACCCTTTGTTATACGTAGCTTTCGAGAAGACTACCAGGTTACATAAGTAGTCAACAATGTTTGTTGATTTGATCTTCTCCCTGAAAAAGGAAAAGAGTTAGTTGTATGCAATGTCATGATGTATGAAATGAATTGTGATGATGTTCTCCAAATAAATGAGATTATGCTGTATTCGATGTGTATGCGCATGCCATGATGTATGAATATGGAATGCTATTGTGATGTTTCTTCGTCTGGGAAAGTAAATCCCAAACTGCTGCTGAAGAGTATTGGGAAGCCGAATCCCTCGTTTACGTTGGGGATGATGAATGGATATGATTTTCCGGGGGTTTCCTCTTTCTCTTTGAGGGAATTCTGTCGGGAATTGACTCTACTTAAGAATAACTTTGTGGGTAGATGATGCTTTGTTCGAATATTTTGCCGTGGTAGAGAAATAAACTTTGTTAGGGAATGAACTTCCGTAGTTAGAGAAGTAAACTCTACTCAGGGAGGAAGTGTTATAAATTGTTTGAAATTATAAAACTCAGATGAGGGATACAGATTGCAGCTGGAGAAGGCAATTCCTGCTTGGGGAAGAAGGAGATCAGAACTTTGGTTGTTTCTGTTCTGTGGGGAACATATACATCGTGGGGTCATATGTAGCGGTGACTTCGTCTCAGAATATCTCTGCCCCTGTACGTGCCGGAGAAAGTACCTGTGGAGACTTTATGGATGGTTTAAGTATCATCCCTGCTCATGGGGTGCTTGGTAAATGCTGATCAGGATAACAAGTCTTCTACTGATAGACAAGTGACAAGATGACATGACATAGTCGTACGCTTTAATCCCTAACTTTTGCCTGGACAGCCCTTTCGGGTTTTCAGTCCACCAGGATACCCTTTTTTTTCCAAGCCGCCTTTTTAGGTTTTCGACTTTCCAGGTGTACAGTTTTTTTTCATATGTATATCCCTAACTTTTGCCCGAACCTTTTTGGTTCGCCGGGATGCCCTTATTTTTGCCTAGGCTAGTCAACCTAGCGGATCTTTTTCATGCATAGTATTTTTTAACTATGTCCATGTTCACCGGGTGCGGAGAATTGTCACTGTCCTTCCTAGTAAGTGTTGTCACACTATCAGAACGTGTTTGTTTGATCGTATAGGATTCGTTACTGGAACTCATGTCCAATTACCCAAGTGATTCATATGGAGTTTTGCCCCTGGCTATTTGGCATTTTTGAGAGATTCCTTGAACCTTGACTTGACTGCCCCAGATCAGCTGGACACCATGATATGCCCCTTTATTATGAATGGCCTATCACTGGAATGTCTTTCCATCTGAGGTGATTCTATCCACTGAGAGGATTTCTTTTCATTGAATATCCGTTGTGCGAATTTCTCTGTTGTTGAACAAATAGTCATATGCAAATAATGGTATTTTAAGAATACAAAGCTTATGTCTGTCTTGAAGTTTGAAAATTCATTTTTTACTAAAACAAACAAATTTTGTAAAAGTGTGATGTCAGCTCAGGATTTATAGTGAACCCTACAGGAGTCAGGATACCTTTTGTAACAATATGCTTTTGAACTAACCCATGCTTCAGCTAGGACTTTTAAGGGTTATAACATAGCCTAGTTCACGGTTCAAGAAACAAAGGATAAAGGCTCAAATTTCATTTGTACCCAACCCTCTCTTAGTGATGTTCTTCAGTCCTATGCTCAGTTAATTGTGCGTTTAGATCCCAATTGAGTCTGGAATCTTTGCTCTGATACTTGGTGATGGTTCAAAAATTGAACATTTGTTTGAGAAGGCGGTCATTTTTGTAACCTTTTCTTTTGTTGAGGATTTGTAGGACCTCTTTTTTTGATTTTGTTATCCCTACTTTTGCCTGAACTGTTTCTTTTGTAATTACAGTCAGCGGGATGCCCCAGTTTTTTCTTAAGTCTCCTTCATAGGTTTTGACTTAGTGGGCTTTTCTTTTGAAAAATAATGACTGCCTGCTTTGATGATTATGCAGAACCATCACCGTCTTTTGGAAGGTATCGTCTACACTATTTTTCGTGTATAAAGGATGAGCTTGCGACTGAATGCGCCTCTGAATTAACTGAGAAAACTACCCTGCCCCAAGTTATGATTAAAGGGTTTTAACTTGTGTGAAAAGAAAAACTCTCACTTCTTGGGATCAAAGGGGTTGACTAGGGATTATCTTCCTTATAACTCCACTGTTTAGGATTTGAAACAATGCCTATACATCATTAGCGGGGTCTGTTTGAAAGCATACTGTAGAGATTGTGGTATCATTTTCATCATCCTTCCTCTAAAGGCTTAGAGATTTTAATCAAGAGTTTAATATCACAAAAGGGAAGTAAGAAAGCAGTTCAAGCATAGTGCAAACAAATTAATTCAAGACAAACATGTGCAATGCATTGATGAAATAACAAGGTTTGATATGAATAAATGTTCAAACAATCAAAAGAAAATTAAAAATTAAAAATTCTAATGACCAAAGGCCTCTTTGTCTGATCTTGTCACTTTAGATGGTGTGCCTTGAAGGGATGACAGAAGAATTTCAGTTGCCATCTTGTGCGAATTCTAATGCTCCCTCATCGATCAGGTCTTGAATTTTATATTTTAATGTCCGACAGCTATCAGTATCATGCCCTGGACTGTTGGAGTAATATGCACACATTGCATTTGGATTGTACATTGGAGAGGTAGTATTGGGATTTGTAGGAGGATCCCTCAACGTGACCAAATTCAACTTCAACATGTGTTGCAAGACTTGCAAAATTGGTATGTTGAGTTTGGTATATTGCCTAGTGAATGAATCTTGCTTACACCGATTACCCTGTGGTTGTTGGCGAAGTTGTGTTTGGGCTTGCGACGTAGCAGCAATTTAGAAAACTCCAACTTTCTGTCCCATCAGGGGTTGATGAATGACTTGATCCCCAACCTCGACTATTTGCTTCATATGGTTGTATCCGTCTTGATGAAGTTTATTGAAAATGGCTCTCAGCTCTTCTTGTCCCCGGGCTAGGCCTTGGATAAGATCCATCTTCCCCAGCATCTGGGTTCTCATTGATTCTACCTCAACTTGCAGTTGTTCCAACTGTTCGTTCTTATTATCTTCAGGACTTTTCTTGGCCAAGTTCCCAGTGAGGAGTGCAAACTGAGGCTAAACCCGAATAAGTGCACTTTCGGAGTAAGATCCAGTAAGCTCTTAGGTCTCATTGTCAGCGGCAAAGGCATTGAAGTAGACCCTGCAAAGGTTAAAGCTATACAAAAAATGCCAAATCCTTGCACTGAGAAGGAAGTTAGGGTATTTTTGGGACGTTTGAACTACATAGCCAGATTCATTTCACATCTGATCATTACTTGTGAGCCAATCTTCAAGTTATTGAAGAAAGATCAAGCAGTGAAGTGGAATGAAGATTGCCAGTATGCCTTTGACAAAATTAAGGAATATCTCCTAGAGCCTCCAATTTTGATGCCACCAGTTGAAGGAAGACCTATAATCATGTACTTAACAATATTAGATAACTCAATAGGGTGTGTGCTGGGGAAGCATGACGAGTCTGGTCGAAAAGAGCATGCAATATACTACGTTAGAAAAAAGTTTACCAACTGTGAAACAAGATACTCAATGCTCGAGAAAACTTGTTGTGCTTCGGCATGGGCTGCTCGCCGACTAAGACAGTATATGTTGACTCACACTAACTTGTTGATATCTAAAATGGATCCTATCAAGTACATCTTTGAGAAGCCCGCTCTCTCCCGAAGAATGGAAAGATGGCAAATGATCCTGACCGAATACGACATTCAATATACAACCCAGAAAGCAATTAAGGGAAGTGTATTAGCTGATCATTTATCTCATCAAGCTGTGGATGACTACCAATCCATGAATTTTAAGTTCCCGGACGAGAACATCATATTAGTAACTGATTGTGAAGAACCTAAACCGGATGAAGGACCTTAAAAAGGATCCCTATGGACGATGGTTTTTACGGAGCTTCCAACGCTCTTGGCAATGGCATCGGCGTTGTGATCATATCTCCTGAAGGCTGTCATACTCCTTTCACTTCCAGGCTATGTTTCAACTGTACCAACAATATGGATGAGTATGAAGCATGTATCATAGGTCTCAAAGCTGCAATCGATTTAAAGATCAAGTTCTTAAGTGTGTTTGGAGACTCTACTTTGGTAATCATCCAGATCAAAGGAGAATGGGATACGAAGCATCCTAATCTCATCCCATATAAAGAACATGTGTTAACACTAATCTCATACTTGGAAGAAATTACCTTTGAGCATTTTCCACGAGAGGAAAATCAACTAGTGGACGTGCTAGCTACGATGTCATCCATGTTCAAGGACAAGTGGGATAATGAGGCTTCTCAGATCACCGTTGAGAGGATGGACGAGTCAACATACTGTCACGAGATTGTTACTGAAGAAGTAGTGGACAAGCCTTGGTTCCATGAAGTTAAAATATATCTCGAACTCCAAGAGTATCCTGAGGGAGCTTCGGTCAAGGATAAGAAGTTCCCAAGAAGGTTCTTTGCTAAGTTCTTCCTCAGTAACGGGATTCTCTACAAGCGCAACCACGACTCTACCTTGCTTCGGTGTGTAGACAAGGTTGAGGAAGAAACGATTATGGATGACTTGCATGAAGGTACCTTTGGAACCCACTCTAGTGGGCACTCAATGGCTAAAAAGATCCTACTGGCAAAATTCTACTGGTCCACCATGGAGGCAGACTATTATCAACATTCACGGACTTGTCACAAATGTCAGATCTATGCTGACAAGGTACATGGGCTTCCAGTTCCTCTAAACGTCTTAACTGCTCCTTGGCCGTTTGCAATGTGGGGCATCAACATGATTGGAGAGATTAGACTGACGACTTCTAATGGGCACCGTTCCATCCTGGTTTCCATTGATTACTTCACAAAGTGGGTCGATGCAACTTCATTTGCTTCTGTTACCAAGAACGCTGTGGCTCGATTCATCAGACATAACCTTATCTGTCGTTACGGTATTCCAGAAAGAATCATTATAGATAATGGTACCAATCTCAATAATACAATGATCACCGAGCTCTGTATGCAATTCAAGATTTAGCATCATAACTATTCTCCTTATCGGCCGAAGATGAATGGTGCTGTTGAAGCTGCTAACAAAAATATGAAGAGAATCATACAGAAGATGACGATGACATGTAAAGATTGACATGAGATGTTACCATTTGCTCTTCATGGTTACCGCACCACAATGCGCACATCAACAGGGGCAACTCCTTTCTCTTTGGTATACGGTATGGAAGCTATCCTGCCCATTGAGGTCCAGATCCCTTCCTTGAGGATCATTATAGATGCATGGTTAAGCGAAGACGAATGGGTTCAGACTCGACTTGCCAATTAAACTTGATTGACAAAAAGAGGCTTGAGGCTGTCTTCCATGGTCAGATATACCAAAAACGTATGATCAAAGCTTTTAACAAGAAGGTCAGACGTCAGGTATATAAGGCTGGTGACCTGGTAATCAAACGCATCATACTGCCACAAGGTGATCCCAGGGGCAAATGGACTCCCACATAAGAAGGTCCATTTGTGATCAAGAATACATTTCTGGTGGAGCCATGATCTTAACCACTATGGATGATGATGACCTTCCGCATCCTGTAAACGTGGACATAGTTAAAAGATACTACACATAAACAAAGACCCGCTAGGTCGACTGGCCTATGCAAAAATTGGGGCATCCCGACGAACCAAAAGGGTTCGGGAAAAAATTAGGGATATACAAAAAAAAATCTGAACACCCGGAAAGTCGAAAACCTGAAAAGGAGGCTTGGGTGAAAAAGGGTATCCCGGTGGACTGAAAACCCGAAAGGTCGGTCCAGGAAAAAGTTAGGGATTTAAAGTGTATAACTATGTCCCGTTGGATCACCTTACGGCTAATCTCCAGTATCTACTATCAAACTCAAGCGGTACTAATCAATCCAATCAACTTCGGACAAGCAGCGAAAGGGATGAGACGCTCAAAGGCAATAACAGAATGGGAACCCAATGGGATTATCTCTTACTAGGATGTCTGTCTCCTTGTACAAAAACGCTTACTTCAAGTTAATACAAATCTATTCCTTTGAAAGTGTAAAACTTATGTGATTATTTTTCTGTTTTGTGTCCAAAAACGTCCAATGATTATTCTTGAACATATGCATTTGAATGTGATTATTGCTTACAAATATACACCTAAAAACATAAAGACAATTTCTAATGACTTTAAGAAACGGGACAATATCTAAGGGCCATCCACAAAATCCCCACAAATGTTTTCCCCGGCAGATACCTTATCTAGGAGGTACAGAGGCAGAGACATCCTACTACAAGGTCACTTCCATATTCTCCGTATGTAACCTAATGGTGTCATGTTCTCATATCCCCGACGGAGCAAGAATCTTCAAATTACTACTTCAGCAAAAGATCCCCCAGTGAAGTCGCCAAGCTTCTCCAGATTCCTCAGCAGGATTCCAACAAAATCCCCAGACAGTGCACAGAGTTTTCCTTCCCCAACAGTGTTTATTTCTCTAACAAACGAAAGATCATCTCCCAACATTTCAACTTCAACAAATATCTGAAGACCTACATTCTTTATTCCCAGCAACAATTATGGATTTATTTTCCTTAGTTCAACAACACTGCAATAGAACAACTGACACGTCCATATATTGCACTCATGCATCATTTTACAAACATCATAGCATATGCAACACAAACGCATATATCACAATCTCATTTATTTTGAGAGCGTCAAGCAATTCATACATCATGACATCGCATGAAATTGACTACACCTTTCCAGGTTGAGTTCGTAGAAAGACAAACACTGTCAACCTATACGGTAGGTCAAAGATTAATTCCCGGAACTAGACGGGGAAACTATCTACATGACCAAGTGGTATAAACTCTCGCAGTAAGACGGGTTTAGCAAGAAATACAGTAGTCCATTGATTAATACCTGAAACCAGATGGGGAAACTATCCATGCGACCAACAATTTTCAAGTTCCTGATTAATACCTGTAACAAGCCAGGAGAACTATCTGTGGACGACCAACTGTGGATTAACACATGTAACCATCCAGGAGAACTATCCACATGAAGAGATTGAAGATCAATACCTGTAACAAGATAGGAAAACTATATTTCTTTCTCGGTTCAGAGATTAATACCTGAAACCAGCCAGGATAACTATCTCAATTTTCAAGTTCCAGATTAATACCTGTAACAAGCCAGGAAAACTATCTGTGGATGATCGACTATGGATTAATACGTGTAACAAGCTAGGAAAGCTATCTAAATGAAGAGATTTAATATTAATATCTGTAACAAGCCAGGAAAACTATATTTCTCTCTCAAGTCAGAGATTAATACCTGAAACAAGCCAGGAAAGCTATCTCATTGACCGACGATTTTCAAGTTCTAGATTAACACCTGAAACCAGACAGGACAACTATCTGCGAACAGTTGATTGTAGATTAATGCCTGAAACTATACAGGAAAGCTATCTATATGACCGGACGAAGCAATCTTACAAGGGTTTCTTCTCATGATCTCTAGATGCAGTCTAACACGGGCTCATCCTGAAGTAATCTTACATGGGTTCCTTCTCAACTTTCCAAATGCAGTCTAACACAGACTCATCTAGAAGCAGCCCCACACAGGCTCCTTCTCATATATCTCCGGATACAGACTAACACAGACTCATCATGGAACATCCCTATACAAGCTCTTTCTACATTCTCAGGTAATGGTTAATTCCATTATCCCCAGCAAGTTACTGTGAAACCTGGACTTCAACCAGAAAACAACAAACTCTCATCTCTCCAGTATAGAGATAACTCCTGAGTAGAGCCTTGGACAACTGAAGTTCCTAGATTATATTCCCCACAAAGAGACCTCTTAGGAAGTCGTCATCTACTTTAGATGTCATCTTTAAGCCCATCTCCGACAACTCTCAGTCATCTTCTCCAAATGGCATCAGTAAGCCCATTCCCGCCATCATCAACCATCAGTGTTACTACATGCGAGTGCAAATTTCTGGGCACTCTAGTGTTCAATCATCTTCCACCTTCAGATCATGAAAGGCAGATAATCCAATCTAAATCTTCAGGTTTAAGAAGATTGAACAAGGGCAGCTGTTGTATACCAAAATTTGCCCTCCCATCTCTCAAAGAATTTTCTCACAAAATTTCCACTAAGTCAAGGGTGCACAAAATTTGCTTTGATTGAGAACCTAACCTCCTTAAAGCTTGCTTCAAATTTCCAAGCTTCAATTGAAGTCTTGGCCTTTTGCTTGTTTGTTGTATACAAGTTTCAATTGGGCATTTGATTCCTTTGAAACAGCCTCCTTCGATTCAAAAGGGAAGGGCCTCCTATTAGTGTCCTTCGATTAAGAAGATAGTGGCTTCCTACTGGCTTCTTTCGATTCAGAGGGCAGAATTCCAGCCACTATCTTCTGAATCGAAGGACACTAATAAGAGGCCCTTCTCTCGATTCAAAAAGAGACAAGAATTCCACACCTTTGGCAAAGTTTCAAATATTTGTTTATGGATCTTAAAGAACATTATTGAGCATGCTTTTTTCCCTCCTACCTTGTCCCCTCCATCTTCTCTATATAAAGGTGGCATTTGCAAGCCTCATGGACACATATAAACAACCTAGAAAGAGCCACGAAATTGCAAAAATCTCCAAAGTTGTCTGTTGTACCCCAAAATTTTCCCTCTCAATTGTCAAGGATTTTCACAAGATCTCCTTTGGATCATGACTGCACTAGGGTTTGTTCAGCTCAAGACACCCCCTCAAGCACTGATGACTGAAAATTAGGGTTTGAGTGTGATTCTCGTTCGTAAGAATGTATACAAAGATATTGATCTTTTGAAAATGTTTTCAATTTTGTAAGATGTTTTGAAATGTATAGGTGTTTATTTTTGAAAATATGAAGGATATTTTTTTTGAGATGGAGCAAGTAACTAAAAGCAATCTACCTACTCAAATGTCTTTCTTGTTCATTTTCTTTTCCTTTGACATTTTTGCCTTACCATTGATTTGGTAAGCAACCCTATATTTGGATGTAAACGGGATGGGCGTGGGTCATCGTATAGCCATGATTAGCAATGTTGCAAAATACCTTAGCATTTTTAGAGGGACTAAGATCATTTTTGTAAGGCAACTTTGAATAGCGTCCTCGTGGGACTATGATCTTGTATTTGTTTGTTTTTGCTAAGATATCTTACATGCGTAATATGGTCATTTTGTATAAGGCAACCAAGTGGAATAACCCTAGGAGGTTTGTGTGCAAGTGTGTCATTTTCATGCTTGATTTTGTCTTGAATTAGGGTTTTCTATTTGATTGGTTTTATCTTGCCATACAAACCCTAGTTACTAGCATGTTATGTAAAAGCGATAAATTGCGAAATTTAAAGTTACTACGCTATTACAAACATTTGTGGGAGGGGGTATATAATTTATGAATGGGGATTGCAATAATATAAACCTAATTAATCTATTACAACCAAATTGAATATGTACAAATATTGGAATAAATAATATGCAAGATGAACTAAATATGCAAAGGTATGTAAATGCAAAGAAGAATTTTGTTTGGTTTTTTTTTATGTGAAAAAAGTCTTAACCTAAACCTAATAAATAAATCAAGATTAACTTAAATCAATTAAGAAAAGAAATTATTTTAAGAAAAGATTTTGATTAAACCCTAATTCTATTTGATTAAAAGGAAATAAATTTCTTTAAGAAAATTTGTATTTTTTATCTTGAAAATAATATATGGCATTATGAGATATTTTGGTCTCTTTTTTTTTTATGGTGGCGGAAGTAATCTGATCAAAAGTCGACTGTATACTGAAAAGTCAAACTTTGACTTTTTGGTCAAAATCAAGTGACAAAGATCATAATTCATCAAAACATATCAAAATGTGAAACTTTTTCATCAATAAATCAAGGATTCAAGATTTTGTTTTGAAAAGTTGAAATTTCTTAACTTAGAAATTTTTCTAAGTATAGAAAATTTCTTATTTTTTCTCAACTTTGAGCCAAATTTTCACCATGATGCAAGATGATTCAAAAGAAACTTATAACATGAAAGTTGTAGATCTCCATGAAATCTACAACTTTTCTTCACATAATTTCTCCTAAAAATTCTTGGATCTCACGATATAATTTTGTGAACACATGCTCATGAACTAAAATAACTTAGTGAAATTTTGCTCTAGTTAGGCAGATTTTTGACCTAACTTCATGGCAATTTTTCACATAGTTCCAAAGGGAATTTTCAAAATAAATTCAAAGATGAGTTGTAGAGCACATTGCAATATTTCCAAAATGCCCAAGAACTCCTTGAGATCATTCTTGAGAAGGGAGAATCGAAGAGATGAAGTTGGTGATTTATCACTTTGATTTCAAGCCATTTCATGATGAACAAAAATTCAAATCCAAACCTAGGCTACATAATATTTACTTTGTCAGCCTCTAACTTAACTTTCACTCCATAATTAAATATTTTCACAACTGTTGGAAGCTTTAAGCCAAGCATTGAATGCATTGTACAAGAATAATTCCATTTTGGGGAGAAAGTCAACATTGCCATTTTGAAAAAGCAAGATTTATGCAAAGTCAGCTTGCATTGAGCCTTGCACTTGTTTTTTTTGCACAAACACACTCCACTCAATCAGAACAAGCATGTTTAAAGGACTCAACCCCCCTACAAGCTTGGTACTACACCTTGGAACCATGCTTGCTAGCTTTGCTTCACAAACAAGAAACCAAGCAAACATGTGAGTTTTTGAAATCTGAGTTGTTACAAGACTTAAGACCTTTTGCTTATAAGTAAAGACATCACTTTCAAATTGAAACACGAATGATAAGACTCAAAAACACTCCCAAATACTCTGCAACTTAGAATCTGCGATAGCTTGACATTTTTGAACCTTACATAACCATCTCCAAAACCACTCATGCGTTTTGAGTTTTAACCACCTAAACACTTAATATACCTCATATCTAAGTGATCCATACCCATGTTCTCTTACTGTAACTCCTCCTCCACCATCCACCATTTTCAAATATTGAGCTTGGAGTTTTACTTGAGTAGAGAGATTCAGGGACTTTCAAGACAAAGTAAGGATTGGAATACACTCAGGGAGGTCCAGGAAAGCTAAACAGATCCTCAGGTCTTCCCAAAACTTGCTCAAACTCCATTCATGATTCCAGCTGAAAGAGGTAAAAACTCAAACTTATATATCTTCATACAAGCATCATTTGGTCCTGATTTGTGAAAGCAAAATGTAGATATCCTTGCCCTAAAGCTAACCATGTTCATAGTTTTCATTTATATTAACTGTGCATAGAGAATTTTGGATTTGAAATTTCTGTAAAAATTTGGTTTCAAATTAGGGCAAGTAAAATTAGCTTTGATCTTTGACTTTTAGTTTACATAAATTATATGGTTGAACTCGTGGGAAGAAACACCATAACTTTCATGTTTGAACTTTCCATTTTTATGGAGAAACGAAGAAGATACATGTGATCTGGCCATGGCAAGGTTGAAGATGAAGTTGCCTTCAGGGGCATTTTCTAATATATATTTTTGTTTGTGTTTATATAAACGGATGTACAGCCACCCCAGTGGTAAGGCAGCGCACGTAAATGCTATAAGTCACGGGTTCGAGCCTTAGCGCGCTGCCTTTTGCAATTTTCTCATATTTTTCCTTTTTTTGTCTCTTTACAGCGCTGGGCTTCTGATTCTTGGGCCTTGTGATTTTTTTTCTAACATTCACATCCTGTTTGCTTATGACACCCCTGGCCCAACATATTTTTATTTATTTATTTTACTTTCATTTAATTTTATCAAATATATTTTTCTTAATATTAAAAATCATAAAAATTATAAAAAATGATAGATTTATATTTCAGCTTATTTTATTTTTATTTTTCTCACAAAAAATATTTTTATTTAGTTATATATTATCCATTTTTATTAATTAAATTTGTGAACTAAAATTAGAACTAGTTTAAATATTTATTTTTCTTCACACCCATTAAACATATTATTTTAGTATATAAAAAAAAGAGACCAAAATATCTCATAATGCCATATATTATTTTCAAGATAAAAAATACAAAAAAATACTTACTTTTTCTTAAAGAAATTTATTTCCTTTTAATCAAATAGAATTAGGGTTTATTCAAAATCTTTTCTTAAAATAATTTCTTTTCTTAATTGATTTAAGTTAATCTTGATTTATTTATTAGGTTTAGGTTAAGACTTTTTTCACATAAAAAAAAACCAGACAAAATTCTTCTTTGCATTTACATACCTTTGCATATTTAGTTCATCTTGCATATTATTTATTCCAATATTTGTACATATTCAATTTGGTTGTAATAGATTAATTAGGTTTATATTATTGCAATCCCAATTCATAAATTGTATACCCCTCCCACAAATGTTTGTAATAGCATAGTAACTTTAAATTTCGCAATTTATCGCTTTTACATAACATGCTAGTAACTAGGGTTTGTATGGCAAGATAAAACCAATCAAATAGAAAACCCTAATTCAAGACAAAATCAAGCATGAAAATGACACACTTGCACACAAACCCCCTAGGGTTATTCCACTTGGTTGCCTTATACAAAATGACCATATTACGCATGTAAGATATCTTAGCAAAAACAAACAAATACAAGATCATAGTCCCACGAGGACGCTATTCAAAGTTGCCTTACAAAAATGATCTTAGTCCCTCTAAAAATGCTAAGGTATTTTGCAACATTGCTAATCATGGCTATACGATGACCCACGCCCGTCCCGTTTACATCCAAATATAGGGTTGCTTACCAAATCAATGGTAAGGCAAAAATGTCAAAGGAAAAGAAAATGAACAAGAAAGACATTTGAGTAGGTAGATTGCTTTTAGTTACTTGCTCCATCTCAAAACAAATATCCTTGCTATTTTCAAAAACAAACACCTATACATTTCAAAACATCTTACAAAATTGAAAACATTTTCAAAAGATCAATATCTTTGTATACATTCTTACGAACGAGAATCATTACAAAGATTACCTAAACAATGGCCTCTTTTACAAAATACTTTCAAAACCACACAAAGCATAATTTCAAACAAAAGCAAGTGATCTAGCAAGTAACTAAGAGCCCATGGAAAACCATTGATGAAAAGGGTGCTAATACCTTCCCTTTTCATAATCTACCCCCCGAACTCAAGAAACAATCACAAAGGTCTTTCCTGTGCTTTTTTACCTTTCCTTTTGGATAAAAGAAAAGTCGGTGGCGACTCTTGCTAATCGCAACATTTACGATCAAACGTAAAACCTTCAAGTCAGTTCTCCCACCGTATCACATTGTCAAATTCCAAAACCTGACTCCTAGCCATTTTCAATCCAATCCAAGTGTTTAAGCGCGTTCCTGAAGTCTACAAGAATCATTTCCACCCCTTGTACAAGTCCAACGCCCACAGGAACCACTAGCTTCAGTCACTCTGATTGGGTATAGTATCATGATCTCAAACTTTCTTTATACGTAATATAAATATTTTTTTATGTGCATCCTGTGATACGGTGGGAGAACTGACTTGAGGTTTTGCGTTTGTTTACGCAAATGTTTCGGTTTAGCAAGAGTCGCCACCGACTTTTTATTTTATCCTAAGGAAAGGTTAAAAAGCACAGCAAAAACCTTTGAGATGTTTTCTTGGGTTCGGGGAGTAGATTATAGAAAGGGAAGGTATTAGCACCCTTTCTATCCATGGTTATCCATGGGCTCTTAGTTACTTGCTTAGATCACTTGCCTTGCATTTTCAATTGTTTGAAATGGTGCTTTCAATTGTTTGAAATGGTGCTTTGTGTGTGTGGTTTTGAAAATGTTTTGAAAAAGATGCCTTTTGTCTTGGCAACCCTTGTAACAATTCTTTACTCGAATGTTTTACAAAAGGTGTTTGTCTTTTTGAAAAGATGTTTCAAGGTTTTGAAAGTTGTTTTGAAAGTTGTGTTGAAAGTTGTGTTGTGGAGTGTGCTTTGAAAGCAGGCAAGGATTTGTTTTACAAGTTGATCAAGTAACCAAGAGCTATCTACTCTAAATTTCTCAAAGATCTTTCCTATTTTTTAACTCTTTTAACAATACTGTTCCACCATTGCATTTGGTGGGCAATCTTGTGTTAGGATGTTAACGGGACGGGCGCGGGTCATCGTTTAGACCATGAGTGCAATAGTGTCAAGTGTCTTTGGCAATTTTTCCTTTAAGGGACTTGATCATTTTTAGGCAACTTTTGAAAGCGTCATCGAGGGACTATGATCATTTTGATTTGTTTTGTCTTGCCAAAGACACTCAACATGCAAACATGGCCCATTATTGAAGGCAACAAGTGGAGTAACCCTAAGGGGTGCAAGTGTGATTGGTGTTGCCCATTTTCATGCTTTTTTGTCTTTGAATTAGGTCAAACTATTTGTTATTTGATTTTTTTGCTTACAAACCCTAAGTCTATCATGGCATAATTAGAAAGCTTAAAAATGTGAAATTTAAAATCCT
This sequence comes from Vicia faba, assembly GCA_948472305.1. Classification (NCBI taxonomy): domain Eukaryota; kingdom Viridiplantae; phylum Streptophyta; class Magnoliopsida; order Fabales; family Fabaceae; genus Vicia; species Vicia faba. The sequence goes on from OX451740.1 coordinate 708,110,099, forward strand.
AACTTATTACAACATATTTATGGGGATGGAGGTACAAATGTTCAAATGGGGGATATTTAGCAAGAAATTAAATCTAAACTATTACATCCATTTTGAATATACAAATATTAGAATTGTACAATAATTAAATAAATACAATAAATATGCAAGATGTATTATGCACAAAAATGGTTTTTATACGTATGTAAAAGTATTTTTCATGTGACATATAAAAAATAAAAAAAGTTAATTTTGGATATTTTCATATTTTAGGGCAAAACCCTAGATTTCTAAATAAATAGTATTTATTATTTATTATATACAATATTTATTAATTATACACAAAAAAAAAAGAGAAGTATATTTGTAAAAAGGTAATTTTTGAGGTCAAATATTAATAAAAGAAAAAATGTATTATTTTTATATTTTTATCCTAAATATTCTAATAAATATATAAGTATTTATATTATATATTAAATATACTAAATATATACAAAAATAAAATATTTATTATTTATAAAAAAAAATATATTTTAAGAAAATGTTTTCAAAAGGTAAAATAAAATAATAGCTGAAAATAAATATATTTTGTGTTATTTTTTAGTATTTTAAATACAAGTATATATATTATTTTACATACATAAGTATAAATAAAGCAAATAAATTCAAAATAAATGCAAAAATGGGTGAAAAAATATTTTTAATGTTTTTTATATTTTGACAAAAAATAATAAGTCAGAATCAAAAAGAAAAAAATTAAAAAAGATAAAAATAACACACAATGGGCCAAGGGGGTGTAAGTGGAAAATGAAGGTGCAAACAGAAAAACAATCTCAGGTCCAGCCCAAGGGGCTTGTCTTCAACCTCCAGCCAGTGTTTGAAACAAAAACACGCGTTTCTTGTTCATCCTGCTATCTCTTGATTCTTTGACTTTTAACAAAAACTTATAACATCAAAAATGTAGAGCATCAAACCACGAATTTATACATATAAAGAACTTGATCTAACTCTCAGAAATGAGAGAGAATTTCTTCTCCCCCAATTCCTGACCTAACTTTTTTTCAATGTTCAGGTTCAAAATTCTCTCAGTATACACAACATAAATGAAAAGTAAGGATATGGGTAGTTTCAGGGCCATGAGTAGGACATACTTTCTTCACAAACCTAAGCCTAGATATGCTTGGATAGAGAGATAGAATTTCAAACTTTTACTTGTTTAGCTTGAGTCGTGTACAACAATGGAGGTACTTTCAAGGAAGTTTGAGGATTTATACAGCTTGCCTGAGGTCCAAGGATGCTTCCTCTATGCTTGGCTTGCTTTAAATCTTACTGAATCGAGCTATGGAAGTCAACCTGCACAGATGAAAAATGAAAATGGAAACCTTGGCTATGGATGTTACAGCTTGTATCTAAGGCTTGGGACAGCTTCAATGGATGGTAGGGAATGTATTTGAACTGGTTTGTATGAAAATGCACGATGGGATGATGCTGGCCAAGTTAAAATGCAGAATGCCCTGTTTCTTGCAGAAAAATGGTGATTTTCTGTATGAGGAGGGATCAAGGGTATTTTGGTTGTGCTTCAGGTTTGTTATGGAGTATGAAGTGTGTTCACAAAGTTGGCTTGAGTTGGTTCTTGCAGGAATGTGAGTTGTTGTTTAAAATGCAAGTTTTCTTCCTTCTTAAGCAAAAGTTGTCAAGTTAGGTTACAGGCTCATACAAGCCCCTCAAACATGCTGCAAAGTTGGTTCTTGATCAGTGGGATATGTCCACACATTTGTGCCTCAGAGATTTCCTTGTACTTCAAAGATATGGACTTTGACATAAAGTGGATCTTTTCAAAAATGGCTAAAATGCTTTTTCCAAATATGGCTTAATCTTGCAAGTAATGGTTAAACACACAAAATAAGGCTTGAACACAAAGGATTGGCATTAAATTATTGAGTGTGAATGAGATTAAAGGCCTGTAATTTAGCTTGGAACATGCTGACTTGAAAATGGCAATGTTATGAACATGTAATTGGCCTATGAACAAAGTGACTTTTGCCCATCTTTACAAATTCGATTCTCCCTAACCACAAGGGTGTTTGAGAAGTTCTTGGACAATTTGGAAAGCTTGGAATGTGTACTACAATCCATATTTGTAATGCAAGTTGAAATTCCAAGCATGTGAAAAGTGGCCATGAAGTTGGGCAAAAATCCTGCCTAAAGTAGGTCAAAAAATTTCTAAGTTAAGAATGTTTTGCACCTCTATTCCAAAAATCATAACTTGAGCTACAAGCTTATTTTGAGAAAACTTTGTAAATAAAAGTTGTAGATTTTGCAATGTACTACAACTTTCATGTTTTGAGTTTTGCTTGAATCAAATTACATCTTGATGAAAAAATGGGACAAAGTTAGGAAAAAATTAGGAAATTTCATAACTTAGAAAATTTCTAAGTTATGAAATTTCTTCATTTCAAACCCTAATTTGTAATTTTTGGTTTCTTGATGAATAAGTTTCATAATTTGACATGTTTTGATGAAAAATGAATCTTGACACTTGATTTTGACCAAAAAGTCAAAGTTTGACTTTTCAGTATACAGTCAAATTTGGATCAGTTGACTGGAAAATTCATCTGTCAATCCTGTGCATTTGGGACCTTTTGAACTTGTTGAATGTGTCAAGACCATGCCATTGAGTCCTTGAGTCCATATGTGAGCTTGGTTTGCCATTGGTTAGGTCAAACAGTCAAAAATTGCCTTTGTGCAGTCAAAACCCTAAAAATGACCATTTTGCCCTTTTGGTGATCTGATCAAATTTCTTGTGGAATTATGATCCAAACTTGTCCAAATGGTTCATATGAGTTCATAATGTTGGTGTGGGTCAAAAATCATGAGGTTTGACTGTCAATTGACCACAGTTGACTTTTTCCCCCAATACAGCTGATTTCTAGGTCAACTGTCCAATTGACTGGGCAAAGATTGGAATCAAGGCTTGAAACTTGGTATGGATAAACTTATGAGTCCAACATGAAGCATGAAAGTCACTTTGGGCATTTTAGGTCAAAACATCTATGTGCAAACTCAAACCCTAATTTGGGTCAACAGTGCAAGGAGAGGTCTTGAGCAGAGTAAACCCTAACTTGATCTTGAGCTCCAAGGGTCTTGTGATGAGAAAATATTGATGAAATGGGAGGGCAAATTTTGGGGTACAACAGTTGCCCCTGTTCAATCTTCTTGCACCTGAAGAGTTAGATTGGCAGGTTTGCCTTTCGCGTCTTGAAGGTAAAAGGAGATTGGACACTAGAGTGCCCTTAAATTTGCACTCGTCAGAACAAAGGATGCTGGAATGGGCTTAGAGATGCCATTTGGAGATGGGCTTAAAGATGCCATCTAGAGGGGTGACGGAATCTTGTCGGGGATGGGCTTAAAGATGCCATCTGGGAGGAGTATCAGAAAGGTGTCCATGTTTTGGAACATCTCTGAACTGGGGGTCTTGAATAAGCAATGGATTGATATCCGTGTTTGGAGAATCCGTAAACTGTTTTCAGAAGTCGCATCTGAACAAGCGATAGATTAACATCCATTACTGGAGAATCCGTAAACTGTTTTCAGAAGTCTTGAAATTGAATAAGCAATAAAGCAGCATCCGTTGTTGGGAAGCGTCCGTAAACTGTTTTCAAAAGTTGAGAAGAATCTAACAAGCGATAGGTTAACATCCGTTACCAGAGAACCCGTGAACTGTTTTCAGAAGTCTTGAAGTTGAATAAGTAATAGAGCAGCATCCGTTGTTGGGAAGCGTCCGTAAACTGTTTTCAAAAGTTGAGAAGAATCTGAACAAGCGATGGGTTAACATCCGTTACTGGAGAACCCGTGAACTGTTTTTAGAAGTCTTGAAGTTGAATAAGCAATAGAGCAGCATCCGTTGTTGAGAAGCGTCTGTAAACTGTTTTCAAAAGTTGAGAAGAATCTGAACAAGCGATAGGTTAACATCCGTTACGGGAGAACCCGTGAACTGTTTTCAGAAGTCTTGAAGTTGAATAAGCAATAGAGCAACATCCGTTGTTGGGAAGTGTCCGTAAACTGTTTTCAAAAGTTGAGAAGTTGAATAAGCAATAGAGCAGCATCCGTTGTTGGGAAGCGTCCGTAAACTGTTTTCAAAAGTTGAGAAGAATTTGAACAAGCGATAGGTTAACATCCGTTACTGGAGAACCCGTGAACTGTTTTCAGAAGTCTTGAAGTTGAATAAGCAATAGAGCAGCATCCGTTGTTGGGAAGCATCCGTAAACTGTTTTCAAAAGTTGAGAAGAATCTGAACAAGCGATAGGTTAACATCCGTTACTGGAGAACCCGTGAACTGTTTTCAGAAGTCTTGAAGTTGAATAAGCAATAGAGCAGCATCCGTTGTTGGGAAGCGTTCGTAAACTGTTTTCAAAAGTTGAGAAGTTGAATAAGCAATAGAGCAGCATTCGTTGTTGGGAAGCGTCCGTAAACTGTTTTCAAAAGTTGAGTCTGAACAAGCAATAGATTAACATCCGTTGTTGGGAAGAATCCGTAAACTGTTTTCAGAAGTCTGAAGAATCTGAACAAGCGATAGGTTAACATCCGTTACTGGAGAACCCGTGAACTGTTTTCTGAAGTCTTGAAGTGGAGAAGGAACCGGTGTAGGGTTTCCTGATGATGAGTCCGTGTAAAACTGCATCTGGATGAATCTGGAATAAATATCAGAATGTCGCCATGTCTGGGTCACATTTGAACTATTTCTAGAAACAATCTCGGAAGATGATGATCTTTGTCTGTCGACTGATCTTTCCTGAAAAGGTAAAGAGTTAGTTGTATGCAATGTCATGATGCATGATGCAATGTATGTCATATTAATGTTTATGATATGCATGTGATGAATGTGCATGTAAGCTGATGAGCTGTCTTGCTGAGGATAAATGAATCCCGAATGTCTAGAGATAATAGAATCTTGACTGCTGTCGGGGAAAGTGAATCCTTGACTGCTGCAGGGGATTGCAAGAATCTTTGATTGCTGAAGATGAGACATCCTTGTTGACTACTGCTGGAGAATCAGGAGCTTGGGTTGTATGCCAATCTACTGGGGATTCCTGTCCTGAGGAGATCTTCACTGGGGAACATCTGATTATCCTGTGAGGAACCGAGAATGAGAGTCTTCATTCTGCTTGGGAAATGCTAGATCTTCAATTGTTGAGGGATCCTAGGACCACTGCGGGGAATTGGAATTCCTTGGTGACTTGTAGGGTAAGAGAATTCTGATGATCTCAACTGGGGAGTTTTAGACTCATGATGAAGAGGCATGGTTGAGAATCTTCAGTTTGGTGGGAAGTATCTCTGTGGGGAGAAGGTTCACTAGTCTGGTTCCGTTGGGGATTGATAGTTGGAAGTTTTAGCTCCGCTGGGGATTGGATTTTCAGATTTTTAAGGCTCCACCGGAGATTCTGAAATTTAACTCTGAGGGGAATTGAGTTCTGGAAGGCCCTCTGGCTGGGGAGATCAGTTTTGAGAAAACTTTTGTTCTGTTGGAGATCCTGAAGTTTAATTCTGTTTGGGGAATTAAGTTCTGGATTGAGGAATTTGGAGTTTAAATCTGCTGGTGATTCCTTCTGAAAGGGCATCGAGATATCTACCTGTACCTTCAACCTATCAGTAATCATCTTTCTTGATTTGTAAGGAAAACGATTACGTTCAAATGCATATGCCTATTTAACAAAACATTGGACATTTCTCAAAATAAAACATAAATGTAGAAAAGCAAAAGAAGACAAAGCAAATTTATGTATCTGGAAAAGTATTTGTATTAACTTTCTATGAGTATATTTGTACAAAGGAAACAACTATCCTAGTAAGAGGATGTCGTTGTAAAAAAATTGAAAAATTTATACAAAAGAAAGATGGCTATGTGAAACAATTCCATGGGATCCCCATTCTGCTATAGCCTTCACAACTCTGAATATCTGTCCATTCAATGCCTCGTCCACCGATGACTGGATTGATCAAAAGCTTGGAGTTGGTTGATGAAGAGATTGTCCTTAAGGTGATCCGACGAGACATAGTCATACGCTTTAATTCCCTAACTTTTGCCTGAATCGCCCTTTCGGGTTTTCGATCCACCGGGAAACCCCTTTTTGCCCAAGCCGCCCTTTCGGGTTTTCAACTTGCCGGGTGTACAGATTTTTTTGTTTTATCCCTAATTTTTGCCTGAGCCGCCCTTTCGAGTTTTCGGTTCACCGGGATGCCCATTTTTGCCCAAGCCGCCCTTTCGGGTTTTCGACTTGTCGGGTTATTTTATGCGTAGTATCTTTTGACTATGTCTGCGTTCGCAGGGTGTGGCAAATCGTCGCTGTCCATGGTGGTTAGAATCATTGCACCACCATAAAATATGCTCTTGATCACAAATGGTCCTTCGTAAGTAGGAATCCATTTTCCCCTGTGATCACTTTGTGGTAAGATAATCCGCTTGATTACGAGATCTCCGACTTGATATACTTGACATCTGACTTTCTTGTTGAAAGCCTTGATCATCCGTTTTTGATAAGTCTGACCATGGAAAACAGCAGCGAGTCGCTTCTCATCGATCAAATTGAGTTGATCTAGTCGGGTCTGAATCCAATCGCCTTCATTCAAACCAGCGTCCTTCATAATCCTTAAAGAAGGAATCTGAACTTCCATGGGTAGGACCGCTTCCATGCCATATACTAAAGAAAATGGGGTTGCCCCTGTTGAGGTACGTGCCGTGGTACGGTATCCATGCAGAGCAAACGGTAACATCTCATGCCATTCCTTGTAAGTGACTGTCATTTTCTGAATGATCTTCTTAATGTTTTTGTTCGCAGCTTCAACAGCACCGTTCATCTTCGGCCGATAGGGAGATGAATTGTGATGATAAATCTTGAACTGTTCGCATAATGTGGTGATCATAGTATTGTTCAGATTTGTACCGTTGTCTGTGATGATCCTGTCGGGAACACCATACCGGCATATAAGGTTCTGCTTGATGAAGCGTGCGACCACATTTTTAGTAACAGAGGCGAAGGAAGCTGCTTCGACCCATTTGGTGAAATAGTTAATGGCGATCAGGATGAAGCGATGTCCATTGGATGCCATGGGCTTGATCTCTCCAATCATGTCAATGCCCCACATTGCAAATGCCCAAGGAGTTGTCAGAACGTTGAGAGGAACCAGAGGAATATGAATCTTGTCAGCGTAGACTTGACATTTGTGGCAAGTACGGGAATGTTGATGGCAGTCATCTTCCATAGTAGACCAGTAATAGCCTGCCCTTAGAATCTTCTTAGCCATTGTATGCCCGCTCAAGTGGGTGCCAAATGTACCGCTGTGTATCTCAATCATGATTAACTCTGCTTCAGCTTTGTCTACACATCGGAGTAAAACACAATCATGGTTTTGTTTATAGAGGATGCCGTTGCTCAAGAAGAACTTGGCAGCAAATTTCCTTAGGAACTTCTTGTCATTTACGGAAGCTCCTTCGGGATATTCTCTAGTCTGGAGATACCTTTTGATTTCATGGAACCAGGGTTGTTCCACTACTTCTTCGGTATTAATCTTGTGACAATGCGCAGGTTCATCCATTCGTTCGATGGTGATTTGGGGAGCCTCGTTATCCCAGTTGAGTTTAAACATGGAAGACATTGTAGCCAGAGCATCTGCTAGCTGATTCTCTTCTCGCGGGAAATGCTCGAAGGTAATTTACTCGAAATGAGGCAACAATGTCAGGACATGTTCTTTGTATGGGATAAGATTAGGATGTTTGGTGTCCCACTCTCCTTTGATTTGACTGATAACTAAAGTTGAGTCCCCAAATACGATCAAGGATTTGATCCCCAAGTCTATAGCAACCTTGAGACCAAAGATGCAAGCTTCATATTCAACCATGTTGTTTGTGCAGTTGAAGCAAAGTCGGGTCGTGAAAGGTGTGTGACAACCTTCCGGGGAAATGAGTACCGCACCGATACCGTTTCCAAGTGCATTTGAAGCACCATCAAAGTACAGGGTCCATCGGGATCCTTTTTCAGGTCCGTCATACGGTCCGTTACCTTCGATGTTGTCCAAGTTCATGATGTCCTCGTCTGGGAAGTCGAATCTCATGGATTGATAATCTTCGATAGCTTGAGGAGCTAGATGGTCAGCTAGTACACTCCCTTTTATAGCTTTTTGGGTGGTGTACTGGATGTCATACTCAGTTAGGATCATTTGCCATCTAGCTATTCTTCCAGATAAAGCAGGCTTTTCAAAGATATACTTGATAGGATCCATTTTGGAAATCAGTAAGGTGGTATGAGTCAGCATATACTGCCTTTGTCAGCGAGCAGCCCATACCAAAGCGCAGCAAGTTTTCTCGAGCAGTGAGTAGCGAGTCTCACAGTCGGTAAACTTTTTGCTAAGGTAATAAATAGCATGCTCTTTTCGACCAGACTCGTCATGCTGGCCCAAAACACACCCCATTGAGTTATCCAATACGGTCAGATACATGATCAACGGTCTTCCTTCGACGGGAGGCATCAGAATAGGAGGTTCTAGCAAATACTCCTTGATCTTATCAAAAGCAGCTTGGCAATCGTCGTTCCATTCGACTACCTGATCTTTCTTCAATAGTTTGAAAATTGGCTCACATGTAGAAGTCAGATGAGAGATGAATCTGGCAATATAGTTCAAGCGCCCCAAGAACCCTCTAACCTCCTTTTCAGTTCGGGGAGCAGGCATTTCTCGTATAGCTTTCACTTTTGCTGGATCGACCTCAATGCCTTTGTTGCTGACAATAAATCCTAGAAGTTTACCAGACCTAACTCCAAAAGTACACTTACTTGGATTCAGCCTTTTGTATTCTTTCAACCTGGCAAACAGCTTCTGCAAATGCTCAAGGTGTTCTTCCTCTGTTTGTGATCGAGCTATCATGTCGTCTACGTAAACTTCGATCTCATGATGTATCATATCATGAAATAAAGCTACCATGGCGCGCTGATAAGTTGCCCCTGCGTTCTTCAGTCCGAACGGCATCACCTTGTAGCAGAAGGTGCCCCATTGTGTAACAAAGGTTGTTTTCTCCATGTCCTCGAGGGCCATTTTGATCTGGTTGTAGCCCTAGAATCCATCCATGAAGGAAAACACCTTGTGCTGAGCTGTGTTGTCAATCAAAATGTCGATGTGCGGTAGCGGAAAATCATCTTTAGGACTAGCCCTATTCAAATCCCGGTAGTCCACACACATCCTGACCTTGCCGTCTTTTTTAGGTACTGGAACGATGTTAGCAACCCATTGTGGATAGGATGTAACAGCCAGAAAGCCCGCGTTGAATTGCTTCATTACTTCTGCTTTAATCTTCTCAGACATGTCGGGCCTCATTCGGCAGAATTTTTGCTTGATCGGTGGACAATCCTCTCTTATGGGGAGACGGTGAACCACGATGTCTGTGTCTAAACCTGGCATGTCTTTATAAGACCAGGCGAAGATTTCAACATACTCATTTAACAGTTGTATCATGCGCTCCTTGACACTTGGTTCCAGATTGGCACCCACTTGTACTTCTTTTTTGTCTTCCTCTGTTCCTAAGTTGATAGTTTCCAACAACTCTTCGTGAGGCAAGATGGCCCTTTCTTCTTGCTGTAGAAGTCTGGCTAGCTCCCCTGGTACCTCACAATCTTCGTCATCTTCATACTCAGCTTGATTGACCAGATCTTCAGAGTTATTGAAGGACATAGCAGAATAGTCACCCATAGAATCCAGAGTGGATGGGTACCTGCATTTGTGAGTGTGGGTGTGTGTAAGGGATAGCCATCCTTAAACAAACAAAAATGCAAAAGGAAAGGAAATGAACACAACAATTTATCAATGAGAAACGTCCAATGAATCATTAAACATGGCATATGGATATGAAGATAATCAAAACCCTTACAAATGGACCTACATGCCCTGGGCAAGGCATGAGGTGAAAAAGTAGTGTACGGATTGTTCAAAAGTAATTATTACAAACCAACAGGAAATGTTTGACAGATAATTACTGATTAATAAAAGTAATGGGGACAAAGTCTTTTGCCTCCCAGTTGCGTAGTCCCCCTTCGATGGTTGGGTAGATCCAATCTTCAATGTTGGCCTCTTCGTCTTCACCCTCCAAAGCGTTGATTCCATAAGGAGAAATTTTGATGGGCGTTCTTTCAACCTTTGAGCGGCGCATAGCTTTCTGTCCTGCAGCAGTGAAACATAATCCAAACTTGTCTGTTTTGTGCAAAATATTAGGCAACTGCCCCCATGTTGAACTCTTCCCTTCCTTCATTGCGGCCTTCGCGTCTTTTAGAGATGCCATCCTGGCCATCTGTTTTGGTACCTCAGCTACCACTTTTGCTACTGCCACTTCAGGAGAGACTTCCTCGAAGTGCTGGAATGGTGTCTCAATGAATTCACCCTCTACCTCTACATACCGAAAGGAGTTCAGGTGGCTGATCATATATTCCTCTTCACCGTGGACGGTTATAATCTTTCCTTTGACAGGGTACTTCAACATTTGATGTAAGGAGGAGGTAACCGCCCCAACGTTATGTATCCATGGCCTCCCCAGTAAGCAAGAGTATGGCGGATGGATGTCTATCACATAGAAAGTTGAGGGGAACACTTCTGTGCCAACCTTAATGGGAATGTCTACCTCCCTGTGTACCATTCTCTTTGACCCGTCAAATGCCCTTACAATGATATTACTTGGCCTTAACTCCAAGCCTTCACAGTCTAATTGATCGAGAGCCTTCTTAGGCAGCACGTTCAGAGAAGAACCAGTGTCGACCAGAACATGGGCCAGAGTAGTTCCTTGGCATTCTACTAACACATGCAATGCGTCGTTGTGTTTTCTTCCTTTTGAGGTCAGGTCAGCATCAGAGAAACCTAAACCATTGTCTGCTGTAAGACTGGCTACACAGTCTTGGAATTGGTCAGCAGAGGTTTCCTGGGGCACATGGGCTGTCTTCAGGAATTTTATCAGTGCTTTAGCGTGCGCCTCAGAGCAAAGTAGTAATGCTAACATGGAGATCTTCGAGGGGGTTTGCCCCAGTTGCTCTACCACGTCATAATCACTCTTTTTAATTATCTTCAGGATCTCCTCCATCTCTTTCTTAGAGGTTTCTGGGATGACCAAAGGTTGAGCCCTCGTCCTGAAGAGCTCATCTTGGATCCCTTTACCCTTATCAGCAGGAGTAGGAGGGACAACAACAAGAATAACAGCTTCTTCAATCAACAGAGTTTTTGCGGAAAGTCTTATCGGTGCAGGAATAACTTTGGCAGCAGATGAGGGTCCAAAGATTGCCTTTGGGGGGGCAATCTCTGGAGAAAATATTCTCCCACTTCGGGTGATCTTGCTTGTACCAGCAATGTTTCCAACGCTGGCATCTTCTTCATCAGAGCTTCCCTCGGTTACTTCAACTTGTTTAACACCATGGTAGTAGATTTCTCCATCGTAATTCCATGGTTTTGATTTTTCAGAAATGTAGGGGACAGGCCCTGGCATAGTTATCTTCAGAGGAACAGACTTTGTAGCGGATGTAATCTTAACAGGCTTTTTGACGGCCTTGGAAAGATTGGTGTAAATAGTGATTATTGAGACATCTTCGATAGGGGTTGGAATAGCAGGAACCTTTTCAAACAGAATTTATTGACTGTCCATTAGGCCTTGGATGCCTTTCTTCAAAAATGGACAGTCGATTGGCAGAGAGTAACAACAGTAGCAGTCTTCTTTGCATCCTGGGAAAATCCCAGCCTTTAACAGATTTAACTTGATGGTTAACAGCGGAGTCATCAGGTCATTGACATCAGAAACATACAGATCTTCCTCAATAGCATGGACATTTCGACCATGCTTCGGCATCGGATCGGATATTACGTTTGGCTTCTCTGGAGCATCGAACTCAACCTCTTTCGCCTCTATCAAGTCTTGAATTTTATGCTTAAGTGCCCAGCAATCGTTGGTGTCGTGCCCGACACTGTCAGAATGATAGGCACATTTAGCATTAGGATGATAATGCGGAGAGGATGTGTTCACATTTTTTGGTGCCTCTTTGATAGTGGCGAGATTCAACTTCAACAGATGAGGGAGCACTTGCGCTGGCGTGATATTGATGCGGGTGAACTGCCATTGTGGCCGTTCCACCCGTTGCTGATTTGGTCTGGACTGGTTATAGCGAGGCTGGTCATTTGATGGATTTTGGATCATCACGGCCCCCACAGTCGGCCGGCGCTCAGTCTTCCCCGCTCTTCTCTGAGATTACACAACAGTCGTTTCCTTCTTCACTGGAAATGATTTCTTAACAGTTGTAGATGCATATGCATCCTTCTGAATCTTCCCATTCTTGATACCGGCTTCTACCCGCTCGCCAGTCAGAATTAATTCAGTAAACCCTGCGAAAGAGCTACCGATCAGATGGTTAAAGAATGGACCAGACAGGGTCCCCAAGAACATATCAACAAGTTCTCTATCAGAAAGAGGTGGATGCACTCTTCCGGCCAGATCGCGCCACTTCTGGGCGTATTCCTTGAATCCCTCACCTGAGGCCATCCCCATACTCTGTAGCTGAGTACGGGTTGGCGCCAAGTCAGAGTTATACTGATATTGGCGATAAAAAGCAGCTGCTAGATCTTCCCAACTATGTACCTCTGATCTCTCAAGCTTGTAGAACCAATCCAGTTGTGTACCAGACAAGCTATCCTGAAAGAAGTGTACCCAAAGGTTTCTGTCAGATGTGTGAGGCTGGATCCTTCGGACGTACGACCTTAGGTGCATCTTTGGGCAAGACAGTCCGTCATATCTTGCAAAAACTGGCACTTTAAACTTTGGAGGGATCACAACTCCAGCAATTAATCCCAAATCTTCGAAATCTAAGCCGGGAACTCTCTGCATCTCCATAGCTGCTAACCTGTCTTCCAAGTTTTTGTACTTGTCATCGGCTGACGGGTATTGTTGCTCTGAGTAGTCTTCATCTTCTTCAGCCTCTTCCTCTTCAGCTTCGGATTCAGAAGGTACCGCAGCCCCTTTTCCTTTACTGGTTCCCTCTTCAGATGTAGGGGGAAATTCAAGAACTCTTCTGGCTTCACCCTTAAACCTTCTTCCCAGGGTAGCCACCCCAACTCTTTTCTTCTTCTTTTTCACTTGCTCTTTGTTCCCAAGCAGGGCTTTTAGATCCTCCTGACCCTTTGCCAAGGTCATCAGGAGATGTTGAAACTGTGAGTTTTGAGACTGCAAGTCTTTGACCGTCTGTTCGAGATCCATCTTACTGAAATAAACATCAGAAAGATAAGGAAACCTGGTGTGGAGACCTGCTTATGCACATGATGAATGATATCTTTGTTTATGCAATACATTCAAGGATTTAGAAAATTCAAAATTGTTGCAGACAAAAAGAACACACGTCATATTAATAAGAAGAAATTTTGTCAGTACATAAATGCCCCATGGGCCAAATATTACAAAAGACTTCTCAAGGTAAAAAGACGTTGCACATCCTCTTTGGTGAGATATAGGTGTTGGGGGTCTCTTCCTCATGGAGTCGGCGGGTAAGCTCAAAAACCTTCTTCTCACTGGCGTAGAAGCTGGCTTCAAAAGTATTTCGTTCCTCCTTGAGTTGGATCCAACTCTTCTGCATCTCCTCCCATGATGTTGGCATGTCAGGATATAGGATGGTGTAGGGAACCTCTCCTTCCTTAACGGGCTCTTTAATCACAGGGAGAATATGAGGGTAGGGCATCATAAGACTCTGGGCTCGGGTTCGTACCCACTTGAGATAAGGCTCAAGAGGGATGGAGTTCTTGTGCCCCAGTGTCTTGCTCTCTACCTTGTTAGGCATCCTCCAAGCTCTGATGAATCTTTGGAGAAGTCCTTGCGCATCGTTGTCGAAGTCAAAAACTAGGTCAAGAATCAGCATGTCATGAGGGCCATCCCTCCGTGCATATCCAAATTGTCTCAAAGCTAGACAAGGGTTGTAGGTAATGCCTCCTCTAATGCCAAGTAATGGAACATTATGGAACTCTCCACAACGATCGACGATGATGACATTTTCTCTGGACCGAGAACACCAATGTACATCAGAGTGTGTAAGAGTCATCAATCGTTGTGACCACCTTAAGCCTCAGTCATTCTTCAAAACAAATTGTGGAAGGTGCGAAATAAACCACCTTTCAAGGAGAGGAGTACAGCACATGAGAACACCCCTCTTTCTCATTGTTCGTGTGTAAAATGAGTGGAGGATGTCCCCAAGTAATGTTGGTATTGGATTTCTGGATAAGAAGATCTTGACGACGTTGACATCTATAAGCTGGTCAGGATTTGGGAACAAGACCAACCCATAAACGAGGAGTGCCACAATTTCTTCAAAGGCTTGCAGGTCCAATGAATTCCAACACTCTTGTGCCTTCTCAAACAAGAATTTTTCCAAGAAGCCTTTGACACCACTTCTAGTTTCCCAATGCCCCTTGATGTCAGATGGTTGCAAGTGTAGGGCTTGAGCAACATCTTCAGGCTTTGGTTCTTTTTCTGTACCATTGTAGGGTAGTTGATTAAGAATAGGAATTCTCAGGAGTTGAGAAAATTCCTCCAAATTGGGCACCAATTGGTAGTCGGGGAATGTGAAACAGTGGTGAAGGGGGTCAAAGAACTGGAACAACACTTTTACCATGTCCTCCTCAATACTGGTGTTGACTAGGCTGAGCAGTCTACCATGTCTTTCACTGAAGGGAGAGCTTTCGGGAATTCTGGATGTGAGCTCCTTGAGTTGAGGAGAGATTCTCACAAGGTTGACTTGGATAGTTTTCCTGCGAAGAATTTCCATGACCTACAAAACAAGAACAAAGATGAAGATCCAAACCCTTGAAATGGTTAGTGAATGCATATGATGCTTTATGATGTTCATGATGTATGCATAAACATATGTTCAAACAATTCACACAGAACCCTAGTTTCAGGCTTGCATGAGGTTTCATAGGTAAGTACCCTCTTGAGTGTAGTTGGCTTAAAAACCTGTCCTATAAATAGTAATCGAGTTCTAAGGAGCTCAATATCATTGGACTGTTTCCATGTTCATTGTTTTGGTTTAGCCACTTAACTAGCAACCAAAATATTCCAAGAAAACAACCCTCAATGAGTGTAGTATCGAGTATCTACCAACTTCGGACTGCACCAAAGCCGGTCATCTCACTACCCCTAATAAAAGGCCAAGATGGTCAAGTAAGGTTCTAGGTCATTAGTGCTTAGTGACATCACTCAACGGCCCCGTACTCTCCTTGATTGAACTCAAGGGTTACCGGTACTCACAAATATGTCGCACTAATATAGCTATTGTTTCAACCGTGTCGGTATACCCCACACAGTTTCCACAACGTATTGCTATCTATGAATGTTTCCCCAAATCCGGGTGTAGGATTTCAAGCCCAAACAAGAGAACCAAGATGTAAAGCAATCAAAGCAAACAATTAGTCATGCAAAGGGGTGATCTAAGCCCTAAGGTTACTCCACTTTTAAAAAATTCCCCAGCAGAGTCGCCAGTTCTGTGATACGGTGGGAGAACTGACTTGAGGTTTTGCGTTTGTTTTCGCAAATGTTTCGGTTTAGCAAGAGTCGCCACTGACTTTTTATTTTATCCTAAGTAAAGGTTAAAAAGCACAGCAAAAACCTTTGAGATGTTTTCTTAGGTTCGGGGAGTAGATTATAGAAAGGGAAGGTATTAGCACCCTTTCTATCCATGGTTATCCATGGGCTCTTAGTTACTTGCTTAGATCACTTGCCTTGCATTTTCAATTGTTTGAAATGGTGCTTTCAATTGTTTGAAATGGTGCTTTGTGTGTGTGGTTTTGAAAATGTTTTGAAAAAGATGCCTTTTGTCTTGGCAACCCTTGTAACAATTCTTTACTCGAATGTTTTACAAAAGGTGTTTGTCTTTTTGAAAAGATATTTCAAGGTTTTGAAAGTTGTTTTGAAAGTTGTGTTGAAAGTTGTGTTATGGAGTGTGCTTTGAAAGCAGGCAAGGATTTGTTTTGCAAGTTGATCAAGTAACCAAGAGCTATCTACTCTAAATTTCTCAAAGATCTTTCCTATGTTTTAACCCTTTTAACAGTATTGTTCTACCATTGCATTTGGTGGGCAATCTTGTGTTAGGATGTTAACGGGACGGGCGCGGGTCATCGTTTAGACCATGAGTGCAATAGTGTCAAGTGTCTTTGACAATTTTTCCTTTAAGGGACTTGATCATTCTTAGGCAACTTTTGAAAGCGTCATCGAGGGACTATGATCATTTTGATTTGTTTTGTCTTGCCAAAGACACTCAACATGCAAACATGGCCCATTATTGAAGGCAACAAGTGGAGTAACCCTAAGGGGTGCAAGTGTGATTGGTGTTGCCCATTTTCATGCTTTTTTGTCTTTGAATTAGGTCAAACTATTTGTTATTTGATTTTTTTGCATACAAACCCTAAGTCTATCATGGCATAATTAGAAAGCTTAAAAATGCGAAATTTAAAATCCTAACTTATTACAACATATTTATGGGGATGGGGGTACAAATGTTCAAATGGGGGATATTTAGCAAGAAATTAAATCTAAACTATTACATCCATTTTGAATATACAAATATTAGAATTGTACAATAATTAAATAAATACAATAAATATGCAAGATGTATTATGCACAAAAATGGTTTTTATATGTATGTAAAAGTATTTTTCATGTGACATATAAAAAATAAAAAAAGTTAATTTTGGATATTTTCATATTTTAGGGCAAAACCCTAATTTTCTAAATAAATAGTATTTATTATTTATTATATACAATATTTATTAATTATACACAAAAATAAATAAAAGAGAAGTATATTTGTAAAAAGGTAATTTTTGAGGTCAAATATTAATAAAAGAAAAAATGTATTATTTTTATATTTTTATCCTAAATATTCTAATAAATATATAAGTATTTATATTATATATTAAATATACTAAATATATACAAAAATAAAATATTTATTATTTATCAAAAAAAGTATATTTTAAGAAAATGTTTTCAAAAGGTAAAATAAAATAATAGCTGAAAATAAATATATTTTGTGTTATATTTTAGTATTTTAAATACAAGTATATATATTATTTTACATACATAAGTATAAATAAAGCAAATAAATTCAAAATAAATGCAAAAATGGGTGAAAAAATATTTTTAATGTTTTTTATATTTTGACAAAAAATAATAAGTCAGAATCAAAAAGAAAAAATCAAAAATGATAAAAATAACACACAATGGGCCAAGGGGGTGTAAGTGGAAAATGAAGGTGCAAACAGAAAAACAATCTCAGGCCCAGCCCAAGGGGGTTGTCTTCAACCTCCAGCCAGTGTTTGAAACAAAAACGCGCGTTTCTTGTTCATCCTGCTATCTCTTGATTCTTTGACTTTTAACAAAAACTTATAACATAAAAAATGTAGAGCATCAAACCACGAATTCATACATAAAAGAACTTGATCTAACTCTCAGAAATGAGAGAGAATTTCTTCTCCCCCAATTCCTGACCTAACTTTTTTTCAATGTTCAGGTTCAAAATTCTCTCAGTATACACAACATAAATGAAAAGTAAGGATATGGGTAGTTTCAGGGCCATGAGTAGGACATACTTTCTTCACAAACCTAAGCCTAGATATAATTGGATAGAGAGATAGAAGTTCAAACTTTTACCTGTTCAGCTTGAGTCGTGTACAACAATGGAGGTACTTTCAAGGAAGTTTGAGGATTTGTACAGCTTGCCTGAGGTCCAAGGATGCTTCCTCTATGCTTGGCTTGCTTTGAATCTTACTGAATCGAGCTATGGAAGTCAACCTGCACAGATGAAAAATGAAAATGGCAACCTTGGCTATGGCTGTTACAGCTTGTATCTAAGGCTTGGGACAGCTTCAATGGATGGTAGGGAATGTATTTGAACTGATTTGGATGAAAACGCACGATGGGATGATGTTGGCCAAGTTAAAATGCAGAATGCCATGTTTCTTGCAGAAAAATGGTGATTTTCTGTATGAGGAGGGATCAAGGGTATTTTGGTCGTGCTTTAGGTCTGTTAGGGAGTATGAAGTGTGTTCACGAAGTTGTCTTGAGTTGGTTCTTGTAGGAATGTGAGTTGTTGTTTAAAATGCAAGTTTTCTTCCTTCTTAAGCAAAAGTTGTCAAGTTAGGTTACAGGCTCATACAAGCCCCTCAAACATGCTGCAAAGTTGGTTCTTGATCAGTGGGATATGTCCACACATTTGTGCCTCAGAGATTTCCTTGTACTTCAAAGATATGGACTTTGACATAAAGTGGATCTTTTCAAAAATGGCTAAAATGCTTTTTCCAAATATAGTTTAATCTTGCAAGTAATGGTTAAACACACAAAATAAGGCTTGAACACAAAGGATTGGCATTAAATTATTGAGTGTGAATGAGATTAAAGGCCTGTAATTTAGCTTGGAACATGCTGACTTGAAAATGGCAATGTTATGAACATGTAATTGGCCTATGAACAAAGTGACTTTTGCCCATCTTTACAAATTCGATTCTCCCTAACCACAAGGGTGTTTGAGAAGTTCTTGGACAATTTGGAAAGCTTGGAATGTGTACTACAATCCATATTTGTAATGCAAGTTGAAATTCCAAGTGGAAGCATATGAAAAGTGGCCATGAAGTTGGGCAAAAATCCTGCCTAAAGTAGGTCAAAAAATTTCTAAGTTAAGAATGTTTTGCACCCCTATTCCAAAAATCATAACTTGAGCTACAAACTTATTTTGAGAAAACTTTGTGAATCAAAGTTGTAGATTTGGCAATGGACTACAACTTTAATGTTTTGAGTTTTGCTTGAATCAAATTACATCTTGATGAAAAAATGGGACAAAGTTAGGAAAAAATTAGGAAATTTCATAACTTAGAAAATTTCTAAGTTATGAAATTTCTTCATTTCAAACCCTAATTTGTAATTTTTGGTTTCTTGATGAATAAGTTTCATAATTTGACATGTTTTGATGAAAAATGAATCTTGACACTTGATTTTGACCAAAAAGTCAAAGTTTGACTTTTCAGTATACAGTCAAATTTGGATCAGTTGACTGGAAAATTCATCTGTCAATCCTGTGCATTTGGGACCTTTTGAACTTTTTGAATGTGTCAAGACCATGCCATTGAGTCCTTGAGTCCATATGTGAGCTTGGTTTGCCATTGGTTAGGTCAAACAGTCAAAAATTGCCTTTGTGCAGTCAAAACCCTAAAAATGACCATTTTGCCCTTTTGGTGATCTGATCAAATTTCTTGTGGAATTGTGATCCAAACTTGTCCAAATGGTTCATATGAGTTCATAATGTTGGTGTGGGTCAAAAATCATGAGGTTTGACTGTCAATTGACCATAGTTGACTTTTTCCCCAATACAACTGATTTCTAGGTCAACTGTCCAATTGACTGGGCAAAGATTGGAATCAAGGCTTGAAACTTGGTATGGATAAACTTATGAGTCCAACATGAAGCATGAAAGTCACTTTGGGCATTTTAGGTCAAAACATCTCTGTGCAAACTCAAACCCTAATTTGGGTCAACAGTGCAAGGAGAGGTCTTGAGCAGAGTAAACCCTAACTTGATCTTGAGCTCCAAGGGTCTTGTGATGAGAAAATATTGATGAAATGGGAGGGCAAATTTTGGGGTACAACACATCCATACATATATATTGATGTTTGTGAATGTTTAGATCCAATACATGCAAGGTTTGGCGTGAGGATGGAGTTTTGTCATTTTTAGGGCAAAACTCTAGTTAAGTTTCATTTTCATAGATGCAGGCCGTTTCAGGAGGAATTAACCCCATGGTTGAACTCGCAGACCCTAGTTTAGGGGGTATAGCCTAAAGCTTAAGCCTGGATTTCGTTTATTTGCAGGATTTACAATTTTGGATGGCCGGAGAAGGTGACCGGAGTTTGACTCCAACACCTCTGAAAATGTTGACTCTGGTGGCCCCATGTGTCTCCTGCCTATTGGTCTGTTTGAATCAGCGTGCGTTTTTCATTTTAAACATACTTTTGACTTGGTTTTATGTATAATATTATTATGTTATATAAATTAATGAATGAACAGGTGGCTCAGATGGCAAGGCGTGTGTTTTTGAGGCTAAAAGGGCTGGGTTCGATCCCCAGGCTTGGTGTTTTTATATTTTCTAACAAATTTGCTACAGATCCAATGCACAACATTCACGACGCATATCATACACCCCCAATTAACAACCATCAGATCATGATTATTTTAGACCCAGGAGCTTCCCCGCGCATGTGCCAACGAGACTTGTCCTTACAGGATCAGGCGGATGCTGGGCTCTTCCATATATGGGCCTAGAAAATTTCAATCATTTTCCAGGCCCAATCCATTTTATTTACTTTTTTTTACTTATTTAATTATTTCCTATATTTTTCTTTTGATCATTTTTTCTAAAAAATCATAAAATCAAAACATAATAATAGACTTAGGTTTTCTTAAATTAATTTTTATTCTGTAAATTAATTTAATTAATTATTTGGATATTATTTTATTAGTTTAAAATCAATTAGACTTAGATTTATTTCTGTAATACGGTGGGAGAACTGACTTGGGATGTTTTGCATTTGATCGCAATTGTTGCGGATAGCAAGAGTCGCCATCGAATTTTCTTTTATCAAATGAAGGAAATGGTGAAAAGAACAGGAAAGACCTTTGAGATATTTTCTTGAGTTCGGGGGGTTGATTATGAAAATGGAAGGTGTTAGCACCCTTTTCATTCATAGTTATCTATGGGCTCTTAGTTTCTTGCTAGATCACTTGCTTTTGTTTGAAAGTGTGCTTTGTGGTGGCTTTTGAAAATATTTTTGAAAAGTGCTTTCGTTTAGGCAAACTTTGTAATGATTCTCTTCTCTATAAGAATGTATAAAAAGTGTTGTACTTTTGAAAATATTTCATGGAAAGTATTGGTGCATTTGAAAAGGTGTTTGTGTTTGAAGATGAACAAGCAACTAGGAACATTCTACCTTACTCAAAAGTATTTTGTTCATCTCCTCCTCCTTTAGATGTTGCTATCTTACCATTGATTAATAAGAAGTCTCATTGTTGGATGTAAAGGGATGGGCATGGGTCGTCGTATAGTCGTGATAACAATGTTGTGAGATATCTTAGAATTTCTCTTGAGGGACTAAGATCGTTTGTAAGGCAACATTTGAAGCGTCATCGAGGGACTATGATCTCGTATTTTGATTGTTTTTTCTAAGACATCTCACTTGCATAACATGACCATTTTTCGTAAGGCAACAAGTGGAGTTAACCCTAGATGTGCAAGTGTGGAAGTGTTTTCATTTCATGCTTGATTTATCTTGCATTAGGTCTTTCTAAGCATTGATTTTATCTTTTCATACAAACCCTAATTACTAGCATTTATATGAAAGCGATAAATTTCCGGAAGTAAATATTCTACGCTATTACAATCATTTAGGGAATGGGGTGTACAAATTTAAAAATGGGGATTGCAAGAAATTAAAGTCCTAATTATATATTATAACCATATTGAAATAATGTACAAGAGATGTAAAATAGACTTGTTTTGCTTTTGTTAAGAGAAGAAATAAATTTGCTTAAGAAAATATTTTTAGTCTTTTTGTTTTAAATGAAATAAAGCAAAGTGTATGAATATGAAGTATTTTTGGTGTTTTTGATCAATGAAAATAAAAGTGAATAAGAAAATAAAAGTTAGATTCAGCGCACAGCTAAAAGAATAGAAATATGAGAAAGAGAAGAAGTTCTGACTCTGGTGCGCTGTAAATCAGAAAGCAAATGTTAGAAAAAAGGGGAAAACCAGAAGTTCTGGATCCAGATGCACTAATATTCTGAGGTTGCTGGAAACAAAATAAATCCTAGGAGTTCTGATTTCTGAGAACATAGAATTTCTGGTGTTACCGGAAGATTAGAAGTTCTGATTGCTGAGAACCTATAAGTTTTGGTGTTACCAGAAGATTATAAGTCCTGGTTGTTTGAGAGAGTCTAGAAGTTCTAATGCGGCTGGAAACATAGAAGTTTTGGCAAGATAGAAGTTCTGATAATGGGTCTGTGAGGTGTCAATGTTGTTGGATGGGAATATCTAGAAGATCTGGTCCATGATCACTGTTTTGACAAACAATTGGAGGGGGTTTATCTAGAAGTTATGGTCCAGGATCAATGTTTGACAAATAATGGGGGCGGGCGGGGGGGGGGGATGCCAAGGAATAAACATAAAAAGGTGTTTCTAGGGTTAGAACTCAGGACCCTTAACACTAATATGCGCGTGCTCTCTACCACCGCGGTGGCTATACATCCAGTATTAGAAGCAAAAACATAAATATACATTACAAAGTAAGTTCTGATGATGAACTTCATATCCTTCATTGCACCAACCAGAGTATATGCAACTTAGTTATTTCTCATAAAAAATGCAAACATAGTAGTTATGGCTAACTTCATCATGGTTTCAGAAATACAAAGCATCAAAACTGTAAAGTAGAAGCAAGCATGAACTTTGCTAATCCTAATACTGAACCCTAATTTCCTCAATAAAATTTGATCTGAAATTCCCTCTACTTAGGCCATGTAAATGAAATCTATAAATATGCACAGAATCAAGGCCATGATATCTACATTGTATCTTTGAAAATGCAAGCCTAACAATGCCTAAGTAATAAGGTAAAATCAGAAGAACCTTGCCTTGCAGCTGGAAATTGTTCTGTGAACTAAAGCCTGGTTCAGATTGCTGTGATGTTTTTGTCGGCTACCTCAAGTTCTCAGAAATCTGAAGCAAGCCTTAACTTGAGCTATGAATGGTTGGGAAGTTCTGGAGCAGTCAAGGTGCAAAGTTCCGGTTTTTTGAAACAGAGAGTGGTGAAGACTGTGTTACAGTTTGAAAACAAAAGTTGGGAATGCCTCTATGTGTATATCAAAAACTATATGGATGATTTAGTCAAGAAACACTCGAGGAAAATTGGAGTTTGGGTGCAAAATTCAGAAACTAGCAGGTTTCGTGTTTTATGTTTGCAGTTTCAGATTCTTGGAAATTTTCAGCAAAGTTTCAAGGCCTTTTCCAATCTTTTTTCCCCCTAACAGTTGCAAATGAAGCTTAATTTATAGAAAAAGGATTTAGAAGCTTGGAGAATTCAAGAGTACATCCATCATGTGTTATGGCCCATTGACTTGTTTTTTAAGCAAGTTTAACTAAGCAAGTTTCAAGGAAAAGTAGAGTGGTTAACAGCTTTAACCATGCCTAATATGGTTTTTTAGGCATGATTTATAGAGAAGTACACTCAGAAGCAAAAGTAAAGTATGGGCCCAGCATAATCTTTGTACAAAAGTTTATTTTCCAAGGACAACAATGGTACTTTCATGCCACACGTGGGAAGATCTTTTCGATAAAGGTTAAACATTGGGATAAAGACTCAAAAGTTTGTGTGAGTATTAAATGATGATGAGATTTAACAAACAAGAAGACATGAAACCTGATATTATGCAGCCTAGCTTAAAATTGGATCAGAAGTTCAACATCAACGTAACTTAGAACAAATGTCCAACTTCTGATCTTTGAATCTCCATGCTCCAGCATGATCTGACGGAGTTCCCAGACTTTTCAGAACTCTTATAACATGCTTTGTAAACCCTCTTTGAATTACTTTTGAAAACTCTGATCGTACCTACGTGAGAACTGACCCAAAAGTTCTAACCAAATTCTGACTTGGAAATGCTCAGAATTTACTAAGTGCTTTAATTTCATGGGCGTGTCTTCAGGAACTTATAACTTGAAATCCCAGAATTTTTAAGAGAAGTTCTGTTCTGCAATGTTTTAGATTTCATTGAGATCTACAACTCTTGTGTCATAATTTCTTCCTGAATCAAATCTCATCATCATAAAAATCTGACCAGAAGTTCTGAACTTATCATATTTCCTTAACACTTAGAAAAATTTCTAAGTGTTTAGAACTTTGACTTTTCCAAAGAAAATTTGACTTTTGATTTTCTTGGTGACCCAACTTCATATTCTAACATGTCTTGATGAAATGTGATTCTTGAAGCTTGATTTTGATTAAAAATTCAAAGTTTGACTTTCTCAATGTGCATTTTACCATTTTGCCCTTGTGCCAATTCCAAACCTAATTTGATGCATCAGCGTTGCAAACTTGAGTCATGGAAAATCTTGTGGGAAATTCTTGAGAAATGAGAGGGAAAATTTTGGGGTACAACACCTGCCTCTGTTCAATGTTCTTAAACCTGAAGAGTTAGATTGGCGATCCTGCCATTCGTGACTTGAAGGTGGAAGATGATTGAACACTAAAGTGCCCAGAAATTTTCACTTGATGATGTGTTAGTTGACTGTGTAGGGAATGGGCTTAAAGATGCCATTTGAGTGACATGGGAAAATATCAGGATAAATATTTGGTTGATTTATACTGAAATAGTAGATGTCTTTTTCATGATGATTTTTCCTGTAAGGAAAAAAATTAGTTACATGCAGATATATGCATGGCATAATGATGTTCTCAAAATAAATGAGATTATGCTGTATGCATTTGTCATGTATGTGTTATGATTTATGAATGTGATGCATTTATCGCAACATGTCTTTCTCTAGGAAAACAAATCCTTGACAACATGCTGGGGAATCTTGGGAGGCTGAATCTTGAATCGTTGTTGGAGAGTAAGTGTATCTTCAACTTTGTTTAGAATATTTTCGTTGGGAATCCCTATTTTATTGTTTGAGGGATCTCTTTGAGGAATGTTGATTTCTGCTTGGAGGAATACAATTCAGGAATTTTAGTTATTCATTGCTCTACTGAGGAATTATTTCTGAGTAGAGAGCATCGGAAGTTAGTTGTTATCTGGTCGAAATCCAGGCTTGGCAGCAATTTGTTGGGGATAATGAAGTTGACTGTTATCTGGTCGTATTCTAGGCTTCGCAGCGACTTACTAGGAAAGATTAAATTAACTGTTATTTGGTTGGATTCCAGGCTTCGTAGAAAATTACTCGAGAGAGTGAAGTTAAATTGTTATCTGGTTGGATTCCAGGCTTCACAGCAACTTACCAACTTTAAACTGCTACCTGGTCAGATTCCAGGCTTCATAGTAGATTTCTGAGGTGGATAAAGTAAATTGTTATCTGGTCGAACTCCAGGCTTCGCAATAACTTTAGTTGAAAAGACGAAGTTGAACTGATATCTGGTCGTATCCAGGCTTCACAGTAACTTGTTGGGAGGAAAGAAGTTGAACTGATATCTGGTTGGGTCCAGGCTTTACAGTAACTTGCTTGAAAGAATGAAGTTGAACAGATATCAGGTCGGGTCCATGCTATACAGTAACTTTCTTGAATGAATGAAGTTGAACAAATATCTGGTCGGGTCCAGGCTTTACAGTAACTTACTTGAATGAATGAATTTGAACTGATATCTGGTCGGGTCCAATCTTTACAATAACTTGCTGGGGGTAGAAGCAAACTCTTCTGGGAAAGGAAAGTAAACCCATGTCTGGTCTAATTCCAGGTTTTGTTTTCAATATCTCGAGAAGTTAAACTATTATCTGGTCGGGTTCAGGCTTCATAGTATCTTGAGAAATTAAACTATTATTTGTTCGGGTCTGCACTTCATAGTATCTTGATAAGTTAACTATTATCTGGTCGGGTCCAGGCTTCATAGTAATTGAAAGTTGTTTGAATAAGAAATGATTCCGTTGAGGAGTGTATTATTTTGTTGGAGAATAAACCATGTTGAAGAGGATATTTGATGACATGTTGGAAAGATGTATTCTTTAGAAAGAAATACACGAGGCTTCTTCTTTTAAGACCAACTCAACTGGGGAGAAGACTATCGAGAGATTGAAACTCTGACCGAGGCTTGCATAAATCCAACTTGTGGGAAACTCTATTGGGGTGAAGGCTTATTGTAGCAGGCTCCGTGGGGAGAATGCTAATGAATAACTCTGTGGGGATATCTCAACTGCATTAAAGAGATACTTGTTGCTACTTGGCAGCAGAAATTTGCTAAATAGTCTAATTATGTTCATATGCATATTTTCATTAAATTTTAGTCATTGAACATTATTGCATTCAAAGCAAAACAAAAAAAAAAACAAAAGTTTACACTTCAAAGTATATTTGTATTGATGTTTTGCCCATGGATAGGCATTTTTTGTATAAAGAGACGGAGATCCTATTAAGAGGAAATCGTCAAAAGGATAACGAAATTGAAAACAAAAACCATGTGGAAGTGATCTCATTGTGTTCCAATCCTACTATTGCCCCAATGTCTTCGAACGTCCCTTGCAATTGACAAAAGTTGATTGGATTGATCTTGGACCGTTTGAACTCGGACCTTGGTAATAAAGTTGATTGTGGTAATTCCACGGTGTTGTACCCCAAAATTTGCCCTCCCATATTCTTCAAAGTTTTGGCAAACATCACCTCAAATGGTTCAAAGTCTACCCAAGGGCTGCACAATCAACCACTCTCCTAACACAGTCAAAATTAGGGTTTTGGTTCCTGCAAGGAAGTTGAGGTTTTCAAGGGCTCAATCAAGTCCCATATGCTCATACACATTGTCAAGCACCTACATGTCAAGTTTCAAGGCTCACAAGGTCAAGTTGCACAGTCAAAAACCCTAATTGCTCCACAGTCAACTGCAGGGGCAAAATGGTCATTTGGCAGTCAAAAGTCAAAATTTTTGGTCAACATCTTATTTTGAAGCCACAAACATCATTTGATCAATTATTGATCATGATTCTCAAAGCATGGCTCAAAAAGTCTCAAGATGCAAAAGTTTCTATTTTTGGACAGCTGAAAAGTCAACTGTAACTTGACCAAGGCATAACTTTTTCATGGTTCATCAGAAAAATCCCATTCAATGCTCATCTTGAAGGGGAGGACATTTCCTACAATTCATCTTCACATTCCAAGTCCAAGAAATGCTCTCACAAAAAGTTATCAATTTCAACATTATAGGTCATTTTCAAAAGTCAACAAAAAGGGACTTTAAGTCAAAGACCATAACTTGAGATTGGTAAATCAAAATGACATGGGAACAAAGACATTGGTTAGAGGACTTCAAGACCTTTCCAAAATGTCCAAGAACATGTTCATAACTTCAAAATTGAGCAAGATATGCATTGGAGAAGTTGGGAAATTTTTATGAAATGGCCAAAATCAATTATCCTTGAAACTTCATTTTTGACAAAAGGGGCCCACTTTTTCCACTTGTTTCAGCTTGGCCATGCTTCCCACGTGTCCCAAAAATTATCTCAAGTTTTAAAATTAATTTTTCCATTTTTATTTAATTTTATTTGATTTAATTCATTTTAAATCTTTTAAAATCAAATAAAAATCAAGAAAATTAATTAAAGGGTATATTTTGTATTGAAATGCTTTGATACACCATCATGACCATTCCAAATTCGTGCAAAGGGCTAAATCAAGCAAGAATTCAAATTTTGGCACAAAAATGGAAGGTGTTTTAATGGAGTTCATAGAAAATCTCAAACATGAATGCATTGTGTTATTGGCCTTAATTCTGATTGAAACGCATTACATAACCTATATGCAAGCTATCACAATGGAATTCACGAGCTAGAGACACCAAAAACGGCCATACACTTTTCAAAAATTTCAAAGAAAAAGGAGAAACTGAAAACCTAGTTGCAGCGCCTCTCAAGCCTCTATTCCAATCCAAACACATTCCTTGCATTGCCAGGAATCTCTAGCAATCAAAATCAAGCCCAAACGCGCAAAGAATCATCCTCACGACACCCCACGGTTTGTCCAATATGTGAAAATCAAAACTCCATTTCCATGCGCTTTTAACATTCTTTTTGAATTGATTTATACTCATTTTAACATTCTGAAGCTATTGGTAGCATTTGATTGAACTAATGATGCGTGTATCAGGATCCACCATTGTCAAAAGCTAGGTTTTTCATAGCTCCAAATTGGGGCTTTCCCCATATGGAAAAATTGGACAACCAAACGTATACCATTGAATTCGTGACATCCAAACGAATCGTTCCATGACCTCGCGCTCAATTTATGGTCAAGCATGTGCTAATCGCTATTATCTGCAGGCCTGTGTTTTGGGGGGGTTTAAAACCCCCGCTATCTCATTTATGTTACAGGGACAAACGGAGAAGAAGGCTGAGGTGTCCAGGCGTGAGTGGAAGGTTCAAATCCACGCGCGCATTTTTTTGTTTTTTAGCATATAATGTTTTTAGTCTATATAATATTTCGTTTCCATGTTATTTACAAACGCGTGCAATGGATCAGATGGTAGGAAGGTGGTTTGGTAAACGCTGGGACCTGGGTTCGATTCCCAGGTCCCCTCACAATTCCCATATTATTTTTTATTTGACTTTCCTGTGCAGCGCTCCAAGGAAGGTTCATCATAGGCCTCACAGATCCAATAAGCCAGGTGTCTTCAAGGCATATCCAAAGGCCACAAAAGAGGCTTACCATATGCTTCAGTCAATGGATGCGCATGCAAGCAGAAAAGTCAACGAGGCCTTTGCCTCAATGGGCCCAGATTCAGCATCATACCCTCCTATTTGGTCCAAAACCCCCCATGGGTTTGCATTATTTTCCTTTTTATATCTATTTGTTTTATTTTATTTTTTTCTCTAAATTAACCATTAACACAATCAATCAATTAACCATTTTCATAAAAAACCCAAAAAAATATAATTAACACTTTTATTATTATTATTTATTATTTTGTAAATAAACCATAATTTGATTAGTTTTTTTTAATTAGGTCATTTTAACATTCTTTTCAATAATTAAAATAGATTTAGATTTAGGTTAACCTAGAATTTTATTTCTTTTTCTATTTTATTTCATAAAAAAAAAACATAAAAAACAAAAAATATTTTCTTTTAATTAAAATAATTAATTAGTCATTAATTAGTTTTTAATTCCATTTTAATTATAAAAAAGACCAAAAAATTAATTTCCTTTTATTAAAAGGGTCAACACCCTTAGACATTCCCGATTGATTTATTCGCGCGCATTTAATTTGTTCGATTATTATGTAATTGTTCCGGACATGTAATAGTAATTAGGGCTTTACTGTTTTTATTTATTTTCCGCATTCTTTATCAAACGGGTCTTTGTTAATTTGGCGATGTATAGACCCGCGCCTTGTAATAGCGTAGGATTTACGTTTTCCGCAATTTACTTTCCGCACCCCCTTAACTGTTAATCTGTATGAAAGAATGGATGCTAAATTAAAAACAAGCGTAGATCACCACAAATGCATGATCAAAGACAAATAATAACATGAAAACAACACACAAATTCACACACCACTCCTAGGGTACGCCTCACTGTTGCCTTACCTTCGAAACGTGGTCGTCGAGTATAGGACGTTTTAGTAAGTCCTTATGTCCATGATCTATGGCATAGGGGTAGCTTCTAAGGTGTCCTACTGTTGCTCTGGTGACCACACTGTCCCTACAATCGAATTGACCCGAACACCTCCAACGGTGGTGCTACCTATCTCTCAATGGTGGGATGACACTACCTTAAGGACATTTACACAGCCTAATTCCTTAGGGTAGGTGGATGACTCGTAGATACTTGCTCTATTTCAAAAAAACAAATCAAAATTCTTTTCACACCGACACTTTCAAAAAGTTTTCAAAACAATTTTTCAAACACTCTTGAGGACTGATACAAGAGTCGATCTGAAATCTTTAAACGAAACTTTTTCAAACTCACTCACAATTGAAAATAAAAACACTTTTGAAAACACAATGAGCAAGTGTGATCGGTGGATCTGGAACTGACTGTTTAACGCTGGTTCACGAAATGTCGCGGAAGCAAGAGTCGCCACCGTCTTTTATTTTCTCCAAATGGAAAGGACAAAAGCACAGAAAAATTCCTTATAGAGATTGCTCTCGGTTCGGGAGGTAGGTTATAGAAAGGGAAGGTGTTAGCACCCTTTCTATCCATGGTTATCCATGGGCTCTTAGATACTTGCTCATTGTGTTTTCAAAATTGGTTTGTTTGCTTTTCAATTGTGGGTTTAAAAAAAGTTTCTTTGAAAATTTCAGTTCGACTCTTGTATCGGTCCTCAAGAGTGTTTGAAAAATTGCTTTCGAAAGCTTTTTGAAAATGTGTTGGTGTGAAAAGTATTTTTGAATTTTGTTTTGAATTTAGAGCAAGTATCTAGAGTCGTCTACCTACCCTAAGGAATTCGTCTGTGTAAATGTCCTTTAAAGCAGTGCCATCCCACCATTGAGAGGTAGGTAGCACCACCGTTGGAGGTGTTCGGGTCAATTCGAGGTTCAGGACATGGTGATCACCGGAGCAATAGGAAGACACCTTAGAAGCTACCCTCATGCCAGGTTCCCGGATCATGAGGACTTACTAAGCATCCTCTACTCGACGATCACCTTTCGAAGGGCAAGGAAACAGTGAGGCGTACCCTAGGGGTGGTGTGTGATTTGTGTGTCGTTTTCATTTATTTTTGTCTTTTGTCATGTTATTGGTGATCTAACGTTTGTTTTTATTTTGTCCATACATTCTTTCATGCCATTTATTTAACAGTTAAAAATTGCGAAAAGTAAAAAAAATTCTAAACTATTACAAAAGGCGCGGGTCCACATCGCCAAAATTAAACCAGGACCCGATTTGACAGGAAAATAAAGAAAGTAAAGAATTAAAAGTGCGAGCAATTAAAAGGTTACATGGCCTTGGGAGAGATACATAAATATTATAGAGACATAAAATAAATATGCGAATAAAAAATTAAATCGAAACGAGGGCGTTGGACCCTTTTTGCAAAATTAAACTAATGAGGAATTAATTAAAATTAAAAGAAAGAAAGAACTTGTTTTTTTTGGTATTTTTTAGTATTTTAGGATTTAATATGAAAAAAAGAATTAATTAAATAAATACTAACCCTAATTCTAATGGCTTTTAATTTATTAAGAAAACATTGAATTTTAACCTAAATTAACCCTAATTTTTATATACAAATTTAATTACAAAAACAAATATTTAATTATTTAATTATTTATGAAAGAAAAAAAGATAAAAAAATTAATATGAACCCTAATTCTATGTTTTTTTTAGATTTTTAGTAAAAGAATTAAAATTAAAACCTAAGTTAAAACTAAATTTAATTATATACAATTTATTTATGAAAATACTAGAAATAAAATATTTATTGTTTTTCTCTTTTCTGATTTTTTTTTTTGTGTTTTATGTTTTTATGAAAATAATAATTAAATTAACATAATTAATAAAAAAATAATAATTGAAAATAAAGAAACAAAGAAAAATAAAAGATAATGAAAAAGGGTTTGCAAACCTAGGGGTTCAGACCCCAAATAGGAGGTGAGGCCTTAGTAAATCTGGCCCATTTACCCTGGCCTTTTTGACTTTTTCCAGGTAGCGTGCTGGCGTGTTGACTAGGGCCTACCATATTCCACAAATCTTGGCCCTTGAATGAATGCCCTTGGACGCGTGGCTGACTGGATGGTGGGTCACATGATGGACTTCCTGTATTGACATTGCACAAGAACACGTTTGAAATAAAAATAATATGAAAGGGTGGGGACCTGGGGCTCGAACCCAGGTCCTGTACTTTACCAACAACTATGCTTGCCACTGGATCAACTCATACGCGTTTAATATATACCAATTAGTAAATATTATAAAAGAAAGTTGGTTAGTAGCTTAAAAACGCGCTCGGAATTTGAATGAACCACTCACGCCTTGACACTGCATCATCTTCTTCATGTTTGTTTTTCCTGAAAATATAATAAAACATGGCAACGGTTTTTTAAGCGTTCTCTTAAGCATGTTTTGGGAAAATAGCGACTAGCCCTATGATGCTCATAAATTGAGCGCGAGGGTAGCTTCTTCTTCGTCCAAGTGCGCTGATCATGACCATGGTGCCGTGGTGTCCCAATTTTGCCTCATGTTAAAACCCCTAATTTGAAGCTTCCTGAACCCTAAATATTATCAATGGCGAAATCGTGTATAGCACGTAAAAATACAATTAAACATATGGGTTAGCTTCAGAATTGCATAAGGAGTATGAATCAATGAACAAAATGTCATGAGGATGCCTGCAAATCAAAACACGAATATGCATTTTTCATGAAATATTTCGAGTTCTGTATACCGATTCTTTGAGTTTTGATGAATGTTTTTGATTGGAAATCGTTCTATGAAGCTTCAGCAAGCTAATGAAACAAAAATCGTGCCTTGAATCGCCCTAGAATGAGGTTTTCAGTTTTGAGTTTCTTTGCAAAAATTTCAAGTTTGTGAATTGGTTTCTAGTGCAGCTCAATGGTCCTTAGGATTAGGTTTTTATTCAGGCTTATGTAATGAACCAATTAGGTCAACAAACTTGATCAAAATCTCTTGTATTCATGGTTTATGAGATTTGATTTTCAATCATTATTTTTTCAATCTTTTTCATGCAATTTTGTACCAATCATGATCCAATCAATCCAAATCTTTCCCTATTTGAATATGCACGAGTTATTGAGTAGATTTCATGCAAAAAAAGATTGTAAGACTTAGGTTAAATATTTTCCATGTATTTAATTTGATTTAAATGAATTATTATTAATAAAAATTCAAATAAATAAATAAAAAATGAAGAAATACTTCCCTTTGGTCCAAGTGGTCGTGCACATGCCATGGATGATGAATTATGGAATAAAAATGGGCCCATTAGCAATTTTAGGTCATTTGAATCAATGTTGACTTTTCAAAATATCCAAAAATTTCCCAACTTTCACAAGGCATAACTTGCTCAATATTTAAGCTTTGCTCATGTTCTTGGACATTTTGGAAAGTTCTTTGAGTCCTCTAACCAATGTCTTTGGTCCCATGTCATTTTGATTTACCAATCTCAAGTTATGGCCTTTGACTTAAAGTCCCTTTTTGTTGACTTTTGAAAATGACCTATAATGTTTGAAATTGATAACTTTTTGTGAGAGCATTTCTTGGACTTGAAGTATGAAGATTAGTTGTAGGAAATGTCTTTCTCTTCAAAATGAGCTTTGGATGGAATTTTTCTGATAATCCATGTGAAAGTTATGCCCTGGTCAATTTACAGTTGACTTTTTCAACTGTCCAAATAAGGAAACTTTTGCATCTTGATGATTTCTGAGCCAAATTTTGAGAATCATGATCAAGCATTGATCAAATGATGTTTGTGGCTTCAAAATGATATGTTGACCAAAAATTTGAACTTTTGACTGTCAAATGACCATTTTGCCCCTACAGTTGACTGTAGTGCAATTAGGGTTTTGACTGTGCAATTTTGTGCTGAAAGTCTTGAAACTTGATATGAGGATGCTTGACCATATTTGTAGGCATGTGAGACTTGATTGGACCTTTGGAAACTTCATTTTCTTGATCAGAACAAAAACCCTAATCTTGACTGCTTAGAAGACCCTTGCACTGTGCAACCCTTGGGGAATTTTGAAGCTTGACTTGGCAAATCTTGAAGAATATGGGAGGGCAAATTTTGGGGTACAACAGTTGCCCCTGTTCAATCTTCTTAGACCTGAGGATGCAGATTGGCTGACGTGCCTTTCGTAATCCGAAGGTGGAAGATGATTGAACACTAGAGTGCCCAGAAATTTGCGCTCACATAGTTGCAGTGTGATGGGAATGGGCTTATAGATGCCATTTGGAGATTGATGGATAGGATGATGGGCTTATAGATGCCATCTGGGTGTTGATCGCGTAAGAGATTCCTTAGCGAGAACCTGCATACCTGCAAAAGAAAAATGAGTGCCTGACACGTTGCAGGAGTTGATTTTCAGATGCTTGGTATAGATGTATCCTGACTGGTTACAGGAGCTGAGTCTGGAGCTTCACAAGATGATGACTGAACCAGGGATGGTTACTACCTCAGCATGAACGGTAAGAGAACCTTGGGTGACTTTAACTTCAACAACGCTCGTTGAGAAAATCTTGGTGGGAATTACCATCTTCGCAGGATCGGGAAGAGAACCAATAGGCAATTATAATCTCAAAAGCAAATATTGAAAAAAACCTGGGTTGGAATTATCATCTCACGCACCGTCGGGGAGAGAACCATAGGAAATTATAACCTGAAATGGAATTATCACCTCACGCACCGTCGGGGAGAGAACCATAGGAAATTATAACCTGAAAGGGAATTACATCTCACGCACCGTCGGGGAGAGAACCATAGGAAATTATAACCTGAAAGGGAATTACATCTCACGCACCGCCGGGGAGAGAACCATAGGAAATTATAACCTGAAAGGGAATTACATCTCACGCACCGTCGGGGAGAGAACCATAGGAAATTATAACCTGAAAGGGAATTACATCTCACGCACCGTCGGGGAGAGAACCATAGGAAATTATAATCTGAAAGGGAATTACATCTCACGCACCGTCGGGGAGAGAACCATAGGAAATTATAACCTGAAAGGGAATTACATCTCACGCACCATCGGGGAGAGAACCATAGGAAATTATAACCTGAAAGGGAATTACATCTCACGCACCGTCGGGG
This sequence comes from Vicia faba, assembly GCA_948472305.1. NCBI lineage: Eukaryota > Viridiplantae > Streptophyta > Magnoliopsida > Fabales > Fabaceae > Vicia > Vicia faba. The sequence continues at coordinate 708,144,635 of OX451740.1, forward strand.
AGAGAACCATAGGAAATTATAACCTGAAAGGGAATTACATCTCACGCACCGTCGGGGAGAGAACCATAGGAAATTATAACCTGAAAGGGAATTATATCTCACGCACCGTCGGGGAGAGAACCATAGGAAATTATAACCTGAAAGGGAATTACATCTCACGCGCCGTCGGGGAGAGAACCATAGGAAATCATAACCTGAAATGGAATTATCACTTCACGCACCGTCGGGGAGGGAACCAATAGGAAATTATAACCTAAAATGGAATTATCACCTCGCGCACCATCGGGGAGGGAACCAATAGGAAATTATAACCTGAAATGGAATTATCACCTCACGCACCGTCGGGGAGGGAACCAATAGGAAATTATAACCTAAAATGGAATTATCATCTCACGCACCGTCGGGGAGGGAACCAATAGGAAATTATAACCTAAAATGGAATTATCACCTCACGCACCGTCGGGGAGGGAACCAATAGGAAATTATAACCTGAAACTTCTACTGAGTCTTCATCAGAAAAATCTGTTGGGAGTCGATTTAGCTGGACTAGAGAAGGCCTTGGACTGGATAAGAAATCTTTGGAGTCGATTAACTGAACCGGTCTAGGTCTTGAAATATGATTGAGAATTTAGTTGAATCTTTCCTGAAAGGTAAAGGTCAGTCATATGCAATGCATGATATGGACCAAGCAATGATGTTCTCAACATAAATGAGATTTGTAAGATATGATGCGTCTATGCATGCTATAATGATGTATGTGATGTTTAGAAATGTATGCTTTCGTCTGGGAAAGTAAATCCTTGACGGGTGCCGGGAAGTCATATCCTGGGCTGATGTTGAAGAATAGATTTCGCTTCCGCTGGGGATGATGATTGCAAGAATACCGGTAGGAGAAGATGACTCCGTTGGGGAATAAACTTGGTGAATAGATTACTCTGCGGGGAGGTAACTCAGCCCATGGATAACCATGGATAGAAAGGGTGCTAACACCTTCCCTTTCTATAACCTACCTCCCGAATCGAGAGCAATCTCTATAAGGAATTTTTCTGTGCTTTTGTCCTTTCCATTTGGAGAAAATAAAAGACGGTGGCGACTCTTGCTTCCGCGACATTTCGCGAACCAGCGTTAAACAGTCAGTTCCAGATCCACCGATCACAGAACTGGCGACTCTGCTGGGGAAAGAGATACTTTGCCGAGTTGTTGATAATACCTTGCTGGGGATACTCTTTGCTGTGTTGGAAGTGCTGATAAACTTCGCTGGGGGTAATAGAACTTAGTCGAGGACGCTCTTTCCATGGCTTATGGCTGAGGATAACCCAGTTATATCCTGTCAAGGAAATAACTCTTTGAATAAAGCCGGACGACGCGTTCGTGCTCTGCGAGGGTAAGCTTCCAGAATTTACTGGGGATAAGCTTACTGCTTGGGGATATGGATTCCAATTTTCCTGGGGAACTAGATTGGACTTTCCTAGGGAAGTTTTGAACTGTGAGGGAAGTGATTCCTTTGAGTGTTGATATGCCGCCGGGGAACAATCTTTAGACCAAGACTGCCGGGGATGCTTGTTAAGAATATATGTATATATGCTGCTGGGGAATGTTGAGATCTGCTGGAGGATACCCAACTTCCTTAAGTTTGATAGTAGCTTGGAGAAGAATGCACTGACTTGCTGGCTCACTCTCTGGGGAATTGATTATGTTCTTCGGCTGATCTTACCTTGGTACCTTGGAGGATAGGACAATTAGATTGCTTATACAACTCTTTATTGCCCCTGTTTCTGATGTGGGAGAGGAAGACCTGTGAGGCGCTGATAGTTGTTGATGGACAAACTCTTCTTCTGATAGGAAAATGACAAGATGACGAGACATAGTCGTACGCTTTAATCCATAACTTTTGCCTGGACCGCCCTTTCGGGTTTTTAGTCCACCGGGATGCCCATTTTTGCCCAAGCCGCCTTTTCAGGTTTTCGACTTGCCGGGTGTACATATTTTTTCATTTCATCCCTTATTTTTGCCCGAACCCTTTTGGTTCGCCGGGAAGCCCTTATTTTTACCTAGGTATGTCAACCTAGCGGGTCTTTGATTGTGCGTAGTATTTTTTCGACTATGTCCACGCTTTCAGAATGTAGGGAGCTGCCCCTGTTAGAAGTGTTTTGTCATGCCACCAGAAGGTGTTTGATCAAGCAAGATTCGTTGTTGGAGTGCCCCAAATGACTCAGGCGGAGATTTGCCCCAGGTTGTTTGGCCTTTGAGAGATTCTCCGAATCTTGATTGGATTGCCCCAAATGATGGACCATGGTCATGCCATGCCCCTTGATTGGAGATACTCTTGTTCATTAGACTTTCATTGTACGAATTTCCCTGCTGTTCAAACAAAAGTCATATGCAAACAAAGTTATGTTAAAAATGCAAAGCCTATGTCTGTCTTGAAGATTTTGAAAATGCATTTTTCATAAAACAAGTGATTGTTTGTAAAACGTGATGTCAACTCCGTATTTACCGTAGGCCTTAAGGAGTCAGGATACCTTTCGTAACAGTATGCCTTCGAACTAACCCACGCTTCAGCTAGGACTTTTGAGGGTTATAAAGTGGCCTGGTTCACGGTTTAAGAAACAAAGGATAAAGGCTCAAATTTTATTTGTACCCACCCATTCTTCGTGATGTTCTTCAAGCCTAAACTCAGTTGATCGTGCGTTAGACCTTGTTTGAGTCTTTGCTTTGCTATTCCAGTGATGGTTCGGATACTGACCGTTTATTTTGAATAGGCAGTCATTTATTTTTGTTGAGGGTTTGTAGGACCTCTTTCTTTTTTTATTTTATGATCCCTATTCTTTGCCTGAACTGTTTTTTTGTGATTACAGTCAGCGGGATGCCCCCGTTTTGTAAGTCTCCTTCATATGTTTTGACTTAATGGGCTTTTTGATTTTGGTAATGACTGCCTGTTTTATGGTTATTTGGAACCATCACTGTCTTTTGTTTCAGAAGGACTTCTTTTGATGCTATTCATTGTGCACTTGGATCAACTGAGAAAACTACCCTGCCCCAGGTTATGATTAAGGGTTTTAATTTTCGAAAATAAAAACTCCTACTTCTTTGGCTCAAAGGGGTTAACGAGGGATTATCTTCCTTATAACTCCAGTGTTTAGGAATTGAAACAATGCCTGTACCTCATCAGCGGGGTCTGTTCAAAAGCATACTGTAAAGATCATGGTATCGTTTTCGTCATCCTCCCTCAAGAGGCTTAGAATTTTCAATCAAGAGTTGATCATCACAAAAATATGAAAACAGTTTGCATATAGTGAATACGAAATAATTACTTCAAAACAGACATGTGTAATGCATTAATGAAATAACCAAGTTTGACATGAAATAAAATGTTTGAACAATCAAAGAAAATTACAATCTGAACATTCAAATGAACAAAAGTTTCCTAGTCTCAGAGCTTGTCACTTCAAAAGGTGAGCCTTGGAGGGATGGTAGAAAAATTCAGCCTGACCATCTTGTGTGAATTCCAGTGCTCCTTCATCAATCAGGTCCTGAATCTTATTCTTCAAAGCCCAACAATCCTCTGTAGCATGCCCCGGGCTATCAGAATGATAAGCGCAGCGAGCGTTGGGGTTATACTTTGGTGACGTTGTATTTTGAAACTTCGGAGCCTCTTTTAGAGTTACCAGCTTGGTCTCCAGCAACTGCGGAAATATCTGGGATAAGGTCATGCTGAGCCGAGTGAACTGCCTTCTCTCGCTCTTTTGTTGGTTGCGATGTTGAATTTGTGATATTGGAGCCATTTGGGGAGCTCTCTCCTTGCCTCTTTGTCTCAAAGGTGGTCGAACGATGACTGGCTTTTTACCCTTAGACTTTTGCCCCAACTGGTTACCCTGAAGCAGTTGGTTGACGAGAAACCAGAGCTCGTCTTGTCTTTGAGCTAACCCTTGAATAGCAGTCACCTGCCCCAGCATCTGGACCTTCAATGCATCCACCTCAGCTTGTAGGTGTTTCAGCCTTTCATCCTCAGCACTGTTCTTGACAAAAGTCTCCATGAGAAGTGTCCTTAGCTCCTCCTGCCCCTTGGATAGATTCAGGAGGATTTCCCTGAACTGAGTCTCTTGAGCGAGAAGGTCCTGGTTATCTGGTTGGAAGGCCATTGCTGAAATAAACAGCGGGAAAGGTAAGTGACCTGCAACAAGGGTACCTGTCATGCAATGATGTGTATGTATGTATATGCAATGTTTCTAAGGGTCCCGCGGGGTAAACAAGAAAATTTGTTAGAACTCGGGTCCGGTAGTTTGATTGAAGGAACTGCATGTTGTTGAGAGTCCTTATTCAAAGGGTCAAAGGCTCACCATATCAAGTGGGTCATAGCCCCTGACTTTAGTCATCATGTCTGGTTTTGATTTCCAAACAACCTTGGTTAAGGGAACCTTCTCCAAGAGTCAGAGCTCACCATATCAAGTGGGTCATAGCCTCTGACAACTTTGTCTAGAGGAAAATAAATCCTCTTTGCCCCTTGCTATATGTTTGATTCACCCTGACCTGCATCACAAACCCTTGAGATCCTTGAAATGAGTTAGGATGTATGCAATGGTATGATGTCATGATGCATGGGGTAATATGAGTAACCCTGTTATGAGTCCCAATTAAGGACTATAAAACAAAAACCTGCAAGAAACTCAAGTAAAACCTGTCATGAGTCCCAGTTAAGGACTAAAAACAAAACCTGCAAGAAACTCGGTAAACCCTGTTATGAGTCCTAATTAAGGACTGCAAACCAAAACCTGTAAGAAACTTAGTATACCCTGTTATGAGTCCCTATTAAGGACTATAAACAAAACCTGCAAGAAACTCAAGTGTCAGACAACAAGCATGCAAATAGTCAAGTACGAAGGCACACAAGTCACACAAGAGAAACCCTTAGAGTTTAGGCCAGCATGGGGTCTGGGTATTACCCTCTTGAAGTTGGTGGGCTCAACACCTGTCCTATTAGAAGTAACCGGGTTCTAAGGATCCCAATATCACTGGATTGCTTTCATTGTTCATCGTTTCGATTTAGCCACTGAACTGGCGACCGAAATATTCCAGGAAAGCAACCCTCAATTGAGTGTAGTATCGAGTATCAACCAACCTCGGACTGCACCAAAGTCAGTTATCTCACTACCCTAAAGAGGCCAAGATAGTTCAATTAAGGTTCCTAAGGTCTGTTGATGCTTCACGACACCACGCGGAGGCCCCGTACTCTCCTTGACTGAACTCAAGGGTTACCGGTACACACCAAAGTGCCACATCAACGTAGCAGACTGTTTCAACCATGTCGTTATACCCCGCACAGTTCCCTTACAGCCTTGTTGCTACTTTCTAAGAAGGTATCCCCCAGATCCGGGTTAGGATCTATAGAACTCCCAAGCAACCCACAATTTAAAGCACACAAGGAAAACAATTGAAAACACAGTTATGAACTAGCCCTAAGGTACACCTCACTTTATAAGACGCTCCCCAGCAGAGTCGCCAGTTCTATGATCGGTGGATCTGGAACTGACTGTTTAACGCTGGTTCGCGAAATGTCGCGGAAGCAAGAGTCGCCACCTTCTTTTATTTTCTCCAAATGGAAAGGACAAAAGCACAGAAAAATTCCTTATAGAGATTGCTCTCGGTTCGGGAGGTAGGTTATAGAAAGGGAAGGTGTTAGCACCCTTTCTATCCATGGTTATCCATGGGCTCTTAGATACTTGCTCATTGTGTTTTCAAAATTGGTTTGTTTGCTTTTCAATTGTGGGTTTAAAAAAAGTTTCTTTGAAAATTTCAGTTCGACTCTTGTATCGGTCCTCAAGAGTGTTTGAAAAATTGCTTTCGAAAGCTTTTTGAAAATGTGTTGGTGTGAAAAGTATTTTTGAATTTTGTTTTGAATTTAGAGCAAGTATCTAGAGTCTTCTACCTACCCTAAGGAATTCGTCTGTGTAAATGTCCTTTAAAGTAGTGCCATCCCACCATTGAGAGGTAGGTAGCACCACCGTTGGAGGTGTTCGGGTCAATTCGAGGTTCGGGACATGGTGATCACCGGAGCAATAGGAAGACACCTTAGAAGCTACCCTCATGCCAGGTTCCCGGATCATGAGGACTTACTAAGACATCCTCTACTCGACGATCACCTTTCGAAGGGCAAGGCAACAGTGAGGCGTACCCTAGGGGTGGTGTGTGATTTGTGTGTCGTTTTCATTTATTTTTGTCTTTTGTCATGTTATTGGTGATCTAACGTTTGTTTTTATTTTGTCCATACATTCTTTCATGCCATTTATTTAACAGTTAAAAATTGCGAAAAGTAAAAAAAATTCTAAACTATTACAAAAGGCGCGGGTCCACATCGCCAAAATTAAACCAGGACCCGATTTGACAGGAAAATAAAGAAAGTAAAGAATTAAAAGTGCGAGCAATTAAAAGGTTACATGGCCTTGGGAGAGATACATAAATATTATAGAGACATAAAATAAATATGCGAATAAAAAATTAAATCGAAACGAGGGCGTTGGACCCTTTTTGCAAAATTAAACTAATGAGGAATTAATTAAAATTAAAAGAAAGAAAGAACTTGTTTTTTTTTGGTATTTTTTAGTATTTTAGGATTTAATATGAAAAAAAGAATTAATTAAATAAATACTAACCCTAATTCTAATGGCTTTTAATTTATTAAGAAAACATTGAATTTTAACCTAAATTAACCCTAATTTTTATATACAAATTTAATTACAAAAACAAATATTTAATTATTTAATTATTTATGAAAGAAAAAAAGATAAAAAAATTAATATGAACCCTAATTCTATGTTTTTTTTAGATTTTTAGTAAAAGAATTAAAATTAAAACCTAAGTTAAAACTAGATTTAATTATATACAATTTATTTATGAAAATACTAGAAATAAAATATTTATTGTTTTTCTCTTTTCTGATTTTTTTTTTGTGTTTTATGTTTTTATGAAAATAATAATTAAATTAACATAATTAATAAAAAAATAATAATTGAAAATAAAGAAACAAAGAAAAATAAAAGATAATGAAAAAGGGTTTGCAAACCTGGGGGTTCAGACCCCAAATAGGAGGTGAGGCCTTAGTAAATCTGGCCCATTTACCCTGGCCTTTTTGACTTTTTCCAGGCAGCGTGCTGGCGTGTTGACTAGGGCCTACCATATTCCACAAATCTTGGCCCTTGAATGAATGCCCTTGGACGCGTGGCTGACTGGATGGTGGGTCACATGATGGACTTCCTGTATTGACATTGCACAAGAACACGTTTAAAATAAAAATAATATGAAAGGGTGGGGACCTGGGGCTCGAACCCAGGTCCTGTACTTTACCAACAACTATGCTTGCCACTGGATCAACTCATACGCGTTTAATATATACCAATTAGTAAATATTATAAAAGAAAGTTGGTTAGTAGCTTAAAAACGCGCGCGGAATTTGAATGAACCACTCACGCCTTGACACTGCATCATCTTCTTCATGTTTGTTTTTCCTGAAAATATAATAAAACATGGCAACGGTTTTTTAAGCGTTCTCTTAAGCATGTTTTGGGAAAATAGCGACTAGCCCTATGATGCTCATAAATTGAGCGCGAGGGTAGCTTCTTCTTCGTCCAAGTGCGCTGATCATGACCATGGTGCCGTGGTGTCCCAATCTTGCCTCATGTTAAAACCCCTAATTTGAAGCTTCCTGAACCCTAAATATTATCAATGGCGAAATCGTGTATAGCACGTAAAAATACAATTAAACATATGGGTTAGCTTCAGAATTGCATAAGGAGTATGAATCAATGAACAAAATGTCATGAGGATGCCTGCAAATCAAAACACGAATATGCATTTTTCATGAAATATTTCGAGTTCTGTATACCGATTCTTTGAGTTTTGATGAATGTTTTTGATTGGAAATCGTTCTATGAAGCTTCAGCAAGCTAATGAAACAAAAATCGTGCCTTGAATCGCCCTAGAATGAGGTTTTCAGTTTTGAGTTTCTTTGCAAAAATTTCAAGTTTGTGAATTGGTTTCTAGCGCAGCTCAATGGTCCTTAGGATTAGGTTTTTATTCAGGCTTATGTAATGAACCAATTAGGTCAACAAACTTGATCAAAATCTCTTGTATTCATGGTTTATGAGATTTGATTTTCAATCATTATTTTTTCAATCTTTTTCATGCAATTTTGTACCAATCATGATCCAATCAATCCAAATCTTTCCCTATTTGAATATGCACGAGTTATTGAGTAGATTTCATGCAAAAAAAGATTGTAAGACTTAGGTTAAATATTTTCCATGTATTTAATTTGATTTAAATGAATTATTATTAATAAAAATTCAAATAAATAAATAAAAAATGAAGAAATACTTCCCTTTGGTCCAAGTGGTCGTGCACATGCCATGGATGATGAATTATGGAAGAAAAATGGGCCCATTAGCAATTTTAGGTCATTTGAATCAATGTTGACTTTTCAAAATATCCAAAAATTTCCCAACTTTCACAAGGCATAACTTGCTCAATATTTAAGCTTTGCTCATGTTCTTGGACATTTTGGAAAGTTCTTTGAGTCCTCTAACCAATGTCTTTGGTCCCATGTCATTTGGATTTACCAATCTCAAGTTATGGCCTTTGACTTAAAGTCCCTTTTTGTTGACTTTTGAAAATGACCTATAATGTTTGAAATTGATAACTTTTTGTGAGAGCATTTCTTGGACTTGAAGTATGAAGATGAGTTGTAGGAAATGTCTTTCTATTCAAAATGAGCTTTGGATGGAATTTTTCTGATAATCCATGTGAAAGTTATGCCCTGGTCAATTTACAGTTGACTTTTTCAACTGTCCAAATAAGGAAACTTTTGCATCTTGATGATTTCTGAGCCAAATTTTGAGAATCATGATCAAGCATTGATCAAATGATGTTTGTGGCTTCAAAATGATATGTTGACCAAAAATTTGAACTTTTGACTGTCAAATGACCATTTTGCCCCTACAGTTGACTGTAGTGCAATTAGGGTTTTGACTGTGCAATTTTGTGCTGAAAGTCTTGAAACTTGATATGAGGATGCTTGACCATATTTGTAGGCATGTGAGACTTGATTGGACCTTTGGAAACTTCATTTTCTTGATCAGAACAAAAACCCTAATCTTGACTGCTTAGAAGACCCTTGCACTGTGCAACCCTTGGGGAATTTTGAAGCTTGACTTGGCAAATCTTGAAGAATATGGGAGGGCAAATTTTGGGGTACAACAGTTGCCCCTGTTCAATCTTCTTAGACCTGAGGATGCAGATTGGCTGACGTGCCTTTCGTAATCCGAAGGTGGAAGATGATTGAACACTAGAGTGCCCAGAAATTTGCGCTCACATAGTTGCAGTGTGATGGGAATGGGCTTATAGATGCCATTTGGAGATTGATGGATAGGATGATGGGCTTATAGATGCCATCTGGGTGTTGATCGCGTAAGAGATTCCTTAGCGGGAACCTGCATACCTGCAAAATAAAAATGAGTGCCTGACACGTTGCAGGAGTTGATTTTCAGATGCTTGGTATAGATGTATCCTGACTGGTTACAGGAGCTGAGTCTGGAGCTTCACAAGATGATGACTGAACCAGGGATGGTTACTACCTCAGCATGAACGGTAAGAGAACCTTGGGTGACTTTAACTTCAACAACGCTCGTTGAGAAAATCTTGGTGGGAATTACCATCTTCGCAGGATCGGGAAGAGAACCAATAGGCAATTATAATCTCAAAAGCAAACATTGAAAAAAACCTGGGTTGGAATTATCATCTCACGCACCGTCGGGGAGAGAACCATAGGAAATTATAACCTGAAATGGAATTATCACCTCACGCACCGTCGGGGAGAGAACCATAGGAAATTATAACCTGAAAGGGAATTACATCTCACGCACCGTCGGGGAGAGAACCATAGGAAATTATAACCTGAAAGGGAATTACATCTCACGCACCGTCGGGGAGAGAACCATAGGAAATTATAACCTGAAAGGGAATTACATCTCACGCACCGTCGGGGAGAGAACCATAGGAAATTATAACCTGAAAGGGAATTACATCTCACGCACCGTCGGGGAGAGAACCATAGGAAATTATAATCTGAAAGGGAATTACATCTCACGCACCGTCGGGGAGAGAACCATAGGAAATTATAACCTGAAAGGGAATTACATCTCACGCACCATCGGGGAGAGAACCATAGGAAATTATAACCTGAAAGGGAATTACATCTCACGCACCGTCGGGGAGAGAACCATAGGAAATTATAACCTGAAAGGGAATTACATCTCACGCACCGTCGGGGAGAGAACCATAGGAAATTATAACCTGAAAGGGAATTACATCTCACGCACCGTCGGGGAGAGAACCATAGGAAATTATAACCTGAAAGGGAATTACATCTCACGCGCCGTCGGGGAGAGAACCATAGGAAATCATAACCTGAAATGGAATTATCACTTCACGCACCGTCAGGGAGGGAACCAATAGGAAATTATAACCTAAAATGGAATTATCACCTCGCGCACCATCGGGGAGGGAACCAATAGGAAATTATAACCTGAAATGGAATTATCACCTCACGCACCGTCAGGGAGGGAACCAATAGGAAATTATAACCTAAAATGGAATTATCATCTCACGCACCGTCGGGGAGGGAACCAATAGGAAATTATAACCTAAAATGGAATTATCACCTCACGCACCGTCGGGGAGGGAACCAATAGGAAATTATAACCTGAAACTTCTACTGAGTCTTCATCAGAAAAATCTGTTGGGAGTCGATTTAGCTGGACTAGAGAAGGCCTTGGACTGGATAAGAAATCTTTGAAGTCGATTAACTGAACCGGTCTAGGTCTTGAAATATGATTGAGAATTTAGCTGAATCTTTCCTGAAAGGTAAAGGTCAGTCATATGCAATGCATGATATGGACCAAGCAATGATGTTCTCAACATAAATGAGATTTGTAAGATATGATGCGTCTATGCATGCTATAATGATTTATGTGATGTTTAGGAATGTATGCTTTCGTCTGGGAAAGTAAATCCTTGACGGGTGCCGGGAAGTCATATCCTGGGCTGATGTTGAAGAATAGATTTCGCTTCCGCTGGGGATGATGATTGCAAGAATACCGGTAGGAGAAGATGACTCCGTTGGGGAATAAACTTGGTGAATAGATTACTCTGCGGGGAGGTAACTCAGCCCATGGATAACCATGGATAGAAAGGGTGCTAACACCTTCCCTTTCTATAACCTACCTCCCGAATCGAGAGCAATCTCTATAAGGAATTTTTCTGTGCTTTTGTCCTTTCCATTTGGAGAAAATAAAAGACGGTGGCGACTCTTGCTTCCGCGACATTTCGCGAACCAGCGTTAAACAGTCAGTTCCAGATCCACCGATCACAGAACTGGCGACTCTGCTGGGGAAAGAGATACTTTGCCGAGTTGTTGATAATACCTTGATGGGGATACTCTTTGCTGTGTTGGAAGTGCTGATAGACTTCGCTGGGGGTAATAGAACTTCGTCGAGGACGCTCTTTCCATGGCTTATGGCTGAGGATAACCCAGTTATATCCTGTCAAGGAAATAACTCTTTGAATAAAGCCGGACGACGCGTTCGTGCTCTGCGAGGGTAAGCTTCCAGAATTTACTGGGGATAAGCTTACTGCTTGGGGATATGGATTCCAATTTTCCTGGGGAAGTTTTGAACTGTGAGGGAAGTGATTCCTTTGAGTGTTGATATGCCGCCGGGGAACAATCTTTAGACCAAGACTTTCGGGGATGCTTGTTAAGAATATATGTATATATGCTGCTGGGGAATGTTGAGATCTGCTGGAGGATACCCAACTTCCTTAAGTTTGATAGTAGCTTGGAGAAGAATGCACTGACTTGCTGGCTCACTCTCTGGGGAATTGATTATGTTCTTCGGCTGATCTTACCTTGGTACCTTGGAGGATAGGACAATTAGATTGCTTATACAACTCTTTATTGCCCCTGTTTCTGATGTGGGAGAGGAAGACCTGTGAGGCGCTGATAGTTGTTGATGGACAAACTCTTCTTCTGATAGGAAAATGACAAGATGACGAGACATAGTCGTACGCTTTAATCCCTAACTTTTGCCTGGACCGCCCTTTCGGGTTTTTAGTCCACCGGGATGCCCATTTTTGCCCAAGCCGCCTTTTCAGGTTTTCGACTTGCCGGGTGTACATATTTTTTCATTTCATCCCTTATTTTTGCCCGAACCCTTTTGGTTCGCCGGGAAGCCCTTATTTTTGCCTAGGTATGTCAACCTAGCGGGTCTTTGATTGTGCGTAGTATTTTTTCGACTATGTCCGCGCTTTCAGAATGTAGGGAGCTGCCCCTGTTAGAAGTGTTTTGTCATGCCACCAGAAGGTGTTTGATCAAGCAAGATTCGTTGTTGGAGTGCCCCAAATGACTCAGGCGGAGATTTGCCCCAGGTTGTTTGGCCTTTGAGAGATTCTCCGAATCTTGATTGGATTGCCCCAGATGATGGACCATGGTCATGCCATGCCCCTTGATTGGAGATACTCTTGTTCATTAGACTTTCATTGTACGAATTTCCCTGCTGTTCAAACAAAAGTCATATGCAAACAAAGTTATGTTAAAAATGCAAAGCCTATGTCTGTCTTGAAGATTTTGAAAATGCATTTTTCATAAAACAAGTGATTGTTTGTAAAACGTGATGTCAACTCCGTATTTACCGTAGGCCTTAAGGAGTCAGGATACCTTTCGTAACAGTATGCCTTCGAACTAACCCACGCTTCAGCTAGGACTTTTGAGGGTTATAACGTGGCCTGGTTCACGGTTTAAGAAACAAAGGATAAAGGCTCAAATTTTATTTGTACCCACCCATTCTTCGTGATGTTCTTCAAGCCTAAACTCAGTTGATCGTGCGTTAGACCTTGTTTGAGTCTTTGCTTTGCTATTCCAGTGATGGTTCGGATACTGACCGTTTATTTTGAATAGGCAGTCATTTCTTTTTGTTGAGGGTTTGTAGGACCTCTTTCTTTTTTTATTTTATGATCCCTATTCTTTGCCTGAACTGTTTTTTTGTGATTACAGTCAGCGGGATGCCCCCGTTTTGTAAGTCTCCTTCATATGTTTTGACTTAATGGGCTTTTTGATTTTGGTAATGACTGCCTGTTTTATGGTTATTTGGAACCATCACTGTCTTTTGTTTCAGAAGGACTTCTTTTGATGCTATTCATTGTGCACTTGGATCAACTGAGAAAACTACCCTGCCCCAGGTTATGATTAAGGGTTTTAATTTTCGAAAAGAAAAACTCCTACTTCTTTGGCTCAAAGGGGTTGACGAGGGATTATCTTCCTTATAACTCTGGTGTTTAGGAATTGAAACAATGCATGTACCTCATCAGCGGGGTCTGTTCAAAAGCATACTGTAAAGATCATGGTATCGTTTTCGTCATCCTCCCTCAAGAGGCTTAGAATTTTCAATCAAGAGTTGATCATCACAAAAATATGAAAACAGTTTGCATATAGTGAATACGAAATAATTACTTCAAAACAGACATGTGTAATGCATTAATGAAATAACCAAGTTTGACATGAAATAAAATGTTTGAACAATCAAAGAAAATTACAATCTGAACATTCAAATGAACAAAAGTTTCCTAGTCTCAGAGCTTGTCACTTCAAAAGGTGAGCCTTGGAGGGATGGTAGAAAAATTCAGCCTGACCATCTTGTGTGAATTCCAGTGCTCCTTCATCAATCAGGTCCTGAATCTTATTCTTCAAAGCCCAACAATCCTCTGTAGCATGCCCCGGGCTATCAGAATGATAAGCGCAGCGAGCGTTGGGGTTATACTTTGGTGACGTTGTATTTTGAAACTTTGGAGCCTCTTTTAGAGTTACCAGCTTGGTCTCCAGCAACTGCGGCAATATCTGGGATAAGGTCATGCTGAGCCGAGTGAACTGCCTTCTCTCGCTCTTTTGTTGGTTGCGATGTTGAATTTGTGATACTGGAGCCATTTGGGGAGCTCTCTCCTTGCCTCTTTGTCTCAAAGGTGGTCGAACGATGACTGGCTTTTTACCCTTAGACTTTTGCCCCAACTGGTTACCCTGAAGCAGTTGGTTGACGAGAAACCAGAGCTCGTCTTGTCTTTGAGCTAACCCTTGAATAGCAGTCACCTGCCCCAGCATCTGGACCTTCAATGCATCCACCTCAGCTTGTAGGTGTTTCAGCCTTTCATCCTCAGCACTGTTCTTGACAAAAGTCTCCATGAGAAGTGTCCTTAGCTCCTCCTGCCCCTTGGATAGATTCAGGAGGATTTCCCTGAACTGAGTCTCTTGAGCGAGAAGGTCCTGGTTATCTGGTTGGAAGGCCATTGCTGAAATAAACAGCGGGAAAGGTAAGTGACCTGCAACAAGGGTACCTGTCATGCAATGATATGTATGTATGTATATGCAATGTTTCCAAGGGTCCCGCGGGGTAAACAAGAAAATTTGTTAGAACTCGGGTCCGATAGTTTGATTGAAGGAACTGCATGTTGTTGAGAGTCCTTCTTCAAAGGGTCAAAGGCTCACCATATCAAGTGGGTCATAGCCCCTGACTTTAGTCATCATGTTTGGTTTTGATTTCCAAACAACCTTGGTTAAGGGAACCTTCTCCAAGAGTCAGAGCTCACCATATCAAGTGGGTCATAGCCTCTGACAACTTTGTCTAGAGGAAAATAAATCCTCTTTGCCCCTTGCTAGATGTTTGATTCACCCTGACCTGCATCACAAACCCTTGAGATCCTTGAAATGGGTTAGGATGTATGCAATGGTATGATGTCATGATGCATGAGGTAGTATGAGTAACCCTGTTATGAGTCCCAATTAAGGACTATAAACCAAAAACCTGCAAGAAACTCAAGTAAAACCTCTCATGAGTCCCAGTTAAGGACTAAAAACAAAACCTGCAAGCAACTCGGTAAACCCTGTTATGAGTCCTAATTAAGGACTGCAAACCAAAACCTGTAAGAAACTTAGTATACCCTGTTATGAGTCCCTATTAAGGACTATAAACAAAACCTGCAAGAAACTCAAGTGTCAGACAACAAGCATGCAAATAGTCAAGTACGAAGGCACACAAGTCACACAAGAGAAACCCTTAGAGTTTAGGCCAGCATGGGGTCTGGGTATTACCCTCTTGAAGTTGGTGGGCTCAACACCTGTCCTATTAGAAGTAACCGGGTTCTAAGGATCCCAATATCACTGGATTGCTTTCATTGTTCATCGTTTCGATTTAGCCACTGAACTGGCGACCGAAATATTCCAGGAAAGCAACCCTCAATTGAGTGTAGTATCGAGTATCAACCAACCTCGGACTGCACCAAAGTCAGTTATCTCACTACCCTAAAGAGGCCAAGATAGTTCAATTAAGGTTCCTAAGGTCTGTTGATGCTTCACGACACCACGCGGAGGCCCCGTACTCTCCTTGACTGAACTCAAGGGTTACCGGTACACACCAAAGTGCCACATCAACGTAGCAGACTGTTTCAACCATGTCGGTATACCCCACACAGTTCCCTCACAGCCTTGTTGCTACTTTCTAAGAAGGTATCCCTCAGATCCGGGTTAGGATCTATAGAACTCCCAAGCAACCCACAATTTAAAGCACACAAGGAAAACAATTGAAAACACAGTTATGAACTAGCCCTAAGGTACACCTCACTTTATAAGACGCTCCCCAGCAGAGTCGCCAGTTCTGTGATCGA
Source organism: Vicia faba (assembly GCA_948472305.1). Lineage (NCBI taxonomy): Eukaryota > Viridiplantae > Streptophyta > Magnoliopsida > Fabales > Fabaceae > Vicia > Vicia faba. The sequence continues at coordinate 708,160,391 of OX451740.1, forward strand.
TGGATCTGGAACTGACTGTTTAACGCTGGTTCGCGAAATGTCGCGGAAGCAAGAGTCGCCACCTTCTTTTATTTCTCCAAATGGAAAGGACAAAAGCACAGAAAAATTCCTTATAGAGATTGCTCTCGGTTCGGGAGGTAGGTTATAGAAAGGGAAGGTGTTAGCACCCTTTCTATCCATGGTTATCCATGGGCTCTTAGATACTTGCTCATTGTGTTTTCAAAATTGGTTTGTTTGCTTTTCAATTGTGGGTTTAAAAAAAGTTTCTTTGAAAATTTCAGTTCGACTCTTGTATCGGTCCTCAAGAGTGTTTGAAAAATTGCTTTCGAAAGCTTTTTGAAAATGTGTTGGTGTGAAAAGTATTTTTGAATTTTGTTTTGAATTTAGAGCAAGTATCTAGAGTCTTCTACCTACCCTAAGGAATTCGTCTGTGTAAATGTCCTTTAAAGTAGTGCCATCCCACCATTGAGAGGTAGGTAGCACCACCGTTGGAGGTGTTCGGGTCAATTCGAGGTTCGGGACATGGTGATCACCGGAGCAATAGGAAGACACCTTAGAAGCTACCCTCATGCCAGGTTCCCGGATCATGAGGACTTACTAAGACATCCTCTACTCGACGATCACCTTTCGAAGGGCAAGGCAACAGTGAGGCGTACCCTAGGGGTGGTGTGTGATTTGTGTGTCGTTTTCATTTATTTTTGTCTTTTGTCATGTTATTGGTGATCTAACGTTTGTTTTTATTTTGTCCATACATTCTTTCATGCCATTTATTTAACAGTTAAAAATTGCGAAAAGTAAAAAAAATTCTAAACTATTACAAAAGGCGCGGGTCCACATCGCCAAAATTAAACCAGGACCCGATTTGACAGGAAAATAAAGAAAGTAAAGAATTAAAAGTGCGAGCAATTAAAAGGTTACATGGCCTTGGGAGAGATACATAAATATTATAGAGACATAAAATAAATATGCGAATAAAAAATTAAATCGAAACGAGGGCGTTGGACCCTTTTTGCAAAATTAAACTAATGAGGAATTAATTAAAATTAAAAGAAAGAAAGAACTTGTTTTTTTTTGGTATTTTTTAGTATTTTAGGATTTAATATGAAAAAAAGAATTAATTAAATAAATACTAACCCTAATTCTAATGGCTTTTAATTTATTAAGAAAACATTGAATTTTAACCTAAATTAACCCTAATTTTTATATACAAATTTAATTACAAAAACAAATATTTAATTATTTAATTATTTATGAAAGAAAAAAAGATAAAAAAATTAATATGAACCCTAATTCTATGTTTTTTTTATATTTTTAGTAAAAGAATTAAAATTAAAACCTAAGTTAAAACTAGATTTAATTATATACAATTTATTTATGAAAATACTAGAAATAAAATATTTATTGTTTTTCTCTTTTCTGATTTTTTTTTTTTGTGTTTTATGTTTTTATGAAAATAATAATTAAATTAACATAATTAATAAAAAAATAATAATTGAAAATAAAGAAACAAAGAAAAATAAAAGATAATGAAAAAGGGTTTGCAAACCTGGGGGTTCAGACCCCAAATAGGAGGTGAGGCCTTAGTAAATCTGGCCCATTTACCCTGGCCTTTTTGACTTTTTCCAGGCAGCGTGCTGGCGTGTTGACTAGGGCCTACCATATTCCACAAATCTTGGCCCTTGAATGAATGCCCTTGGACGCGTGGCTGACTGGATGGTGGGTCACATGATGGACTTCCTGTATTGACATTGCACAAGAACACGTTTGAAATAAAAATAATATGAAAGGGTGGGGACCTGGGGCTCGAACCCAGGTCCTGTACTTTACCAACAACTATGCTTGCCACTGGATCAACTCATACGCGTTTAATATATACCAATTAGTAAATATTATAAAAGAAAGTTGGTTAGTAGCTTAAAAACGCGCTCGGGATTTGAATGAACCACTCACGCCTTGACACTGCATCATCTTCTTCATGTTTGTTTTTCCTGAAAATATAATAAAACATGGCAACGGTTTTTTAAGCGTTCTCTTAAGCATGTTTTGGGAAAATAGCGACTAGCCCTATGATGCTCATAAATTGAGCGCGAGGGTAGCTTCTTCTTCGTCCAAGTGCGCTGATCATGACCATGGTGCCGTGGTGTCCCAATTTTGCCTCATGTTAAAACCCCTAATTTGAAGCTTCCTGAACCCTAAATATTATCAATGGCGAAATCGTGTATAGCACGTAAAAATACAATTAAACATATGGGTTAGCTTCAGAATTGCATAAGGAGTATGAATCAATGAACAAAATGTCATGAGGATGCCTGCAAATCAAAACACGAATATGCATTTTTCATGAAATATTTCGAGTTCTGTATACCGATTCTTTGAGTTTTGATGAATGTTTTTGATTGGAAATCGTTCTATGAAGCTTCAGCAAGCTAATGAAACAAAAATCGTGCCTTGAATCGCCCTAGAATGAGGTTTTCAGTTTTGAGTTTCTTTGCAAAAATTTCAAGTTTGTGAATTGGTTTCTAGCGCAGCTCAATGGTCCTTAGGATTAGGTTTTTATTCAGGCTTATGTAATGAACCAATTAGGTCAACAAACTTGATCAAAATCTCTTGTATTCATGGTTTATGAGATTTGATTTTCAATCATTATTTTTTCAATCTTTTTCATGCAATTTTGTACCAATCATGATCCAATCAATCCAAATCTTTCCCTATTTGAATATGCACGAGTTATTGAGTAGATTTCATGCAAAAAAAGATTGTAAGACTTAGGTTAAATATTTTCCATGTATTTAATTTGATTTAAATGAATTATTATTAATAAAAATTCAAATAAATAAATAAAAAATGAATAAATACTTCCCTTTGGGCCAAGTGGTCGTGCACATGCCATGGATGATGAATTATGGAAGAAAAATGGGCCCATTAGCAATTTTAGGTCATTTGAATCAATGTTGACTTTTCAAAATATCCAAAAATTTCCCAACTTTCACAAGGCATAACTTGCTCAATTTTTAAGCTTTGCTCATGTTCTTAGACATCTTGGAAAGGTCTTTGAGTCCTATAACCAATGTCTTTGGTCCCATGTCATTTTGATTTACCAATCTCAAGTTATGGCCTTTGACTTAAAGTCCCTTTTTGTTGACTTTTGAAAATGACCTATAATGTTTGAAATTGATAACTTTTTCTGAGAGCATTTCTTGGACTTGAAGTATGAATATGAGTTGTATTAAATGTCTTTCTCTTCAAAATGAGCTTTGGATGGAATTTTTCTGATAATCCATGTGAAAGTTATGCCCTGGTCAATTTACAGTTGACTTTTTCAACTGTCCAAATAAGGAAACTTTTGCATCTTGATGATTTCTGAGCCAAATTTTGAGAATCATGATCAAGCATTGATCAAATGATGTTTGTGGCTTCAAAATGATATGTTGACCAAAAATTTGAACTTTTGACTGTCAAATGACCATTTTGCCCCTACAGTTGACTGTAGTGCAATTAGGGTTTTGATTGTGCAATTTTGTGCTGAAAGTCTTGAAACTTGATATGAGAATGCTTGACCATATTTGTAGGCATGTGAGACTTGATTGGACCTTTGGAAACTTCATTTTCTTGATCAGAACAAAAACCCTAATCTTGACTGCTTAGGAGACCCTTGCACTGTGCAACCCTTGGGGAATTTTGAAGCTTGACTTGGCAAATCTTGAAGAATATGGGAGGGCAAATTTTGGGGTACAACAGCAAGTATCTAAGAGCCCATGGATAACCATGGATAGAAAGGGTGCTAACACCTTCCCTTTCTATAAATCTACCTCCCGAACCGAGAAACTATCTCATAAGGAATTTTGCTGTGCTTTTGTCCTGTCCATGTTGGAGAAAATAAAAGACGGTGGCGACTCCTGCTTCCGCGACATTTCGCGAACCAGCGTTAAACAGTCAGTTCCAGATCCACCGATCACAGAACTGGCGACTCTGCTGGGGATGCTTATAAAGTGAGGTGTACCTTAGGACTAAGATCACTTGTGTTTTCAATTGTTATGCTTGTTTGCTTTATTATTGTGGGCTGCATCGGAGTTACATAGATCCTAACCCGGATCTGGGGATACCCTGTTAGGTAGCATAAGTTGTGAGGGACCTGTCCGACGTAGACCGATATGGGTGAAGCAGTGGCTACGTTGGTGTGACACCTTGGTCTGTACCGATATCCCTTGTGTTGCAACGAGGAGAATATGGGTCTTCTGAGGAGTCATTAAGCACCAACCGACCTTAGAACCCTAATTTGACCCAAACTTGGCCATAGAAACAGTAGCAGTATGCTACACCCATTGAGGCTAAACTCTCGCGATGGTTCTGGCCACAAGAAAAGATTGCGATGCTGGAGTTATGACCGATTGAGGGTAGTCAGTGATATTGGGATCCTCTAGAACCCGATTACTTCTGATAGGACAGGTCTTAACCAACAAACTGAAAGAGGGTAATACCTAGACCCCATGCTGGCCTAAACTCTAAGGGCTTGTCTTGTATGACTTGCGTGCCTTATCATGTTTGCCTTTGTGAATATTTGTGGTGTGCTTTATCATAACATCATTCCATCATAAACATTGCATGCATCCTGCATAAGGACTGACCATTTCAAAGACAAAAGGTTTCACCTTTGCTCTGTTTTGTAGGACATCATGATGCCTATGCGAAGGAACACTATCCGGTTCAATTTTGTTCACCCACCTGAATTGCTTGAAGAATTGGTTAGCAGAATTCTAAATACTACTTCCTTCATCCAGAGGCATGGTTCTCTTCTTAGTTTAGTCACGGCAAAGTGGGACCAACAACTGATGAGTGTCCTGACCCAGTTTTATGACCCTCTGTACCAGTGCTTCACCTTTCAAGACTTCCAGCTGGTCCCTACCCTGGAAGAGTTCTCTGATTTGCTTGGCATCCCTATCTTAGATCAGACTCCCTTCACTGGTTGGGAAAAGACTCTTAGGCTTGAGGAGATTGCTGCAGCCCTTCCCTTGACCAACCAGGAGGTAATGGACAACTGGGTGACTAGAAGCGGAGTTAAGGGCTTCTTGGATAAGTTTCTGATTGGTAAAGCTAACAGTTTCTGGAATGACTTAGACTTTAGGGCGTACGAGGACATTCTGGCTCTCTTAATCTATGGGCTAGTATTGTTTCCAAATCCTGATAACTTTGTCAATATCAATGCGATAAGGATCTTCATGTCTCGGAACCCTGTACCCACTCTCTTGGGTGATGTCCTGCAACAACTCTATGCTCGTACTGCCCGAAGAGGAGGAACTCTGTGGTGTTGTACTCCTTTGTTGGTGAGGTGGTTTATTTTGCACCTCCCCAAGTTCGTGCTAAAGAACCAAGAAGGAAGAGGCTGGGCTCATAGGTTAATGTCTCTCGCTGATAATGACATCCTTTGGACTCTCAGAGGTTTAGATGAGGTGGCTGTTATTGATCGCTGCGGAGAATATCCTAATGTTCCATTGATTGGCACTCAAGGCGGAATCTCTTATAATCCATGTTTAGCTCTCCGTCAGTTTGGAAGAGCCAGAAGAGCAGGGCCTCATGAGATGCTGGTGCCTCACATCAGTTTTGAGTTTCAGAAAGATAGTGACGAGCTACGCCGTAGATTCATCAAAGCTTGGGACATAATTCACAAAGCTGACCCACATGAGTTGGGACTGAAGACTTCTCTGCCAATGGAACCCTATCACAGATGGGTCCGCATCCGTGCTCAGAAGTTAGGTATGCCATATGAAGTTGTCAGGCCTATCATTCTTGAAGGTCCTGATGGAGATGGGGTTCCTCCAACTGTTCTCCCTCCTCAGATACCCACTGATGTTGATACACTAAAGAGGTCTTGGGCGCAACTACAGGAAGAGCGGGATTATTATCGGGAAAAGTTCAACGAACAGGAACAGAAGATCCAGAAGCTGACCAAGCAATTGGAGAACGAGCGAACCCTGAACGACTATATCCGTACTGAGAAGAGGAGGCCATGGGAGCACTGATGGGCTTTGGATGTTTCTTTTACAGCTTTATTTCCTTTTCAGTATTTTCATTCTTGTAACGCCTAAGGGAAAAATTGTTGAACAATTTAAAGTTTAAATCTAATAAAGTGTATTCCTTTTGTTTACAAAGTTGATTCCCGATTGTCTTTGAAAACATAATTCATACGCATTTCATTCATCATGTGCATTACAGGTACCCTTTTCCTACAGGTTGCTTAATCTTCTTCGCTGTTTATTTCAGCACTCAAGCATCATGAATCCTGAACTCACTACCGAGCAAGCTATCAAGGCCCTCCAGGCCCAGAATGCCCAATTTCAGGAGATGGTCATGAACTTGGCCCAGGGACAACAAGAGCTGAAGGGTTTGCTCCTGAAGAAGAATAAGAAGAAGAAGAGGACTGTGCTATTCAACACTGGGCGCAGACTCGAGAACACATTGCAGAATGAGGCTGAGAGGACTACTCCATCTGTGGGGGAAGGTAGTCACCAAGGGAGAGAGGTCCCTAGTCCTGTGGTCTCTGACACTGAGACGGACTTCAATGATGAACAGTACCCTCCTGCTGAGGACCGATACAAACAGCTGGAGGACAGGTTAAATGCTATGGAGATTCAACGTGTGCCTGGGTTGGATTTCGGAGACTTAGGGTTATCTTCTGGGGTTGTGATTCCACACAAGTTCAAGGCGCCTGCCTTTGTGAAGTATGACGGGGCTTCCTGTCCCAAGATGCACCTCCGTTCTTATGTAAGGAAGATCCAGCCTTACACAGCAGACAAGAACTTATGGATCCACTTCTTCCAGGAAAGTCTTTCAGGGACTCACCTCGAATGGTTCTATCAGCTGGATGGAACCAACATTCGTAACTGGGAGGATTTGGCCACTGCTTTCTACAAGCAGTATCAATATAATTCCGACCTTGCTCCCACGCGTACCCAACTCCAGGGTATGTCACTAGGAACGGGTGAAGGTTTTAAGGAGTACGCACAGAAATGGAGAGATCTGGCTGGCAGGGTGCAACCACCATTAACGGACCGAGAGCTGGTGGACATGTTCTTGGGGACCCTATCTGGTCCATTCTTCAACCATCTCATTGGTAATTCCTCTGCTGGGTTAATGACCTGATCCTGACTGGTGAGAGGATCGAGGCTGGTTTAAAATCGGGAAAGATACAGAAGGGTGCCTCCTCAAATGCTGAAAAGAAACCCTTCAAGAAGGAGGCCAGTGTTGTGTATGGTCCAAGAAAGCAGAACAAACCTGAACACCGCCAAGCTGTCAACGCGGTGGTTATTTCTAAGCCTGCTGCTGCTCCACAACAGTACAACCAACCCAGAGCTGAGAGGCCCAAACGGCAGCATACTCGGCTCAGCATGACTCTCTCTCAGATCCTGCCGCAACTGCTGTCAACTAGCCTGGTAACTATCAAAGAGGCTCTGAAGATGGTAAACACAGCATCTCCGAAATACAACCCCAACGCCCGTTGCGCGTATCACTCTGATAGCTCGGACATTCTACTGATGATTGCTGGGCCCTGAGGAATAAGGTTCAGGACCTTATTGATGCCAAGGAGATACAGTTCGAGGCGCTCGAGAGGCCAAATGTTGTGACCGCTCCCATGCCCCAGCATGGAGTGAATGCTGTTGAGGAGGATTTGTATGTAGCTTCTGTGGATGATGTTGCTACTCCGCTGCTGACTGTCAAGAGGAACCTGTTTCTAGCCGGTTTATTTCCGGGATGTAGCAAAGGTTGCCCTTTATGTGCTGATTCCCCTGCTGGTTGTTCTTTGCTGAAACCAGGCCTCCAAAACCTGATGGATAGTAAAGAGATCTTGTTCAAGAAGACTGTCGTTCCTGCTTCCCCTGTTGAAGAAGTTTCAATTGTTACCATTTTCAATAACCCTTCCAAGGCTCCTTCAAAGGGGCCTGTCCAAATTTTGCCTGTTCATAAGATTGCTCCCATCACCATTACTGTTCCGGGGCCCATCCCCTACAAGTCTGATAAAGCTGTCCCGTGGCACTATGGGGCAGATGTTTATGTTCTGGGAGTGAAGCAAGAGTTCAACGCTGGTACTAGTGTCACCAACATCACTGGGCCTGCTAAGGTCACTCGTAGTGGAAGACTGTTCTCACCAGACATCGCTCCTCCAGCAATTCAAAGGCCTCTGGTCATCACACCTGCCAATGTGCCTGTTTCCCCCCCTAATCAAGTTTCCACCCCTGCTGCCGAGTCATCTGACGCTCGGGGCAAGGGGATTGTTGCTGATATGCCTGCCCGGACGGAAGCACCAAAGACCATTGTTGAGGCTTCCAAGCAAGAGATGGAAGAGATCCTCAAGATCATTAAGAAGAGCGATTTCAACGTCGTTGAACAGTTGGGGCACACCCCCTCCAAAATCTCCATGCTATCACTGTTGTTGTGTTCAGAGGCCCATGCCAAGGCCCTGATTGCTTTCCTGAAGACGACCCACGTGCCTCAAGAGACGTCTGCTGATCAATTCACCGACTGTGTGGCCAACTTAACCGCTGATAATGGCCTGGGTTTCTCTGATGCTGATCTGACGGCCAAGGGGAAGAACCATAATGATGCCCTGCATGTCTCCATTGAATGCAGGGGCACTACTCTTGCTCACGTGCTGGTTGACACTGGTTCTTCACTAAACGTGCTACCCAAGAAGGCTCTAGACAGGCTGGACTGTGAGGGTTTAGAGCTCAAACCAAGTAACATTGTTGTCCGGGACTTTGACGGGTCCAAAAGGATGGTACATGGTGAGGTTGACATCCCGATCAGGGTTGGGTCACAGGTCTTTGATTCAAAATTCTATGTGATGGACATCCTTCCATCCTATTCTTGTTTGCTGGGTCGCCCGTGGATCCACAAGGCTGGAGCTGTGACTTCAACTTTACATCAGAAGCTCAAATACCCGGTCAGGGGGAAGATTGTAACAGTGCAAGGGGAAGAGGAATACATGGTCAGCCACCTCAACTCCTTCAGGTACATGGAAATGGATGGGGAGTTCATTGAGACCCCCTTTCAACATTTCGAAGAGGTTCCACAAACATTGGCAGCAGCAGAAGCAGTGACTGAAGAGGGTTCTCCTTTGAAGATGGCCTCCTTAAAGGACGCCCGGGCTGTGATTGAAAAAGGTGAATGTGCAAACTGGGGCAGGCTCCCTGATTTTACTCCAAAGACTGAAAAATTTGGCCTGGGTTTCACTGCAAAAGCTCAGAAGGCTGTGCGCAAGGTAAGGATTGGAAGACCTCCTGTGCTCATCACCAATCTAGGAGTGAATGCTATTGGGGATGAAGACGAAGTGGAAGAATCCAAGTTTGACAGCTGGATCTACCCAACGACTAACGGTGGACCTAGCAACTGGACCGCAAAAGACTTTACACCCATTACTTTTGTCACCCAGTAATGAACTTCTTTGTTTTGGATTTGTAATAAACAATAATTTGAAACTTTATGGCCCGGTGTCTTACCCGGGGCACCGTGGTTTTATTTGTGAGGGCTTTTGTTTGTCACTTTCATATATCATGAATAAAAGCATTGGACGTTTCAAATCTTGCGCTCCCTTTCTTTCTTTATATATTGCAAAACAATTGTATTTACACACACTCACTCGTACAGGTTTCAATCCACTCTGGATCTCACTGGTAATGACTCTGCTACTGCCAGTTATGACTTTGAAAATCCGATCAACTTAGCCGAAGACGAAGGTGAAGATGATTGCGAAGTGCCTGGCGAACTTGCAAGACTGTTACTCCAGGAAGAGAGGGCCATTAAACCACATGAAGAGCCAGTGGAAACGGTAAATCTGGGTACTGAGACAGACAGAAAGGAAGTCAAGATTGGTGCTAATCTAGAGCTCAGTGTGAAACAATGGCTGATCCAGATGCTGCAAGACTACATGGAAATCTTTGCCTTGTCTTACGAAGACATGCTTGGGTTGGATACCGACATCGTAGTTCATCATTTGCCTACCAAGGAAGACTGCCCTCCGGTTAAGCAAAAGGTCCGCCATATGCGTCCATAGATGTCTGAGAAGATCAAAGCTGAGGTTATGAAGCAATTCGACGCCGGTTTTCTTGCAGTGACTTCTTACCCTCAGTGGGTTGCCAACGTGGTTCGGTACCAAAGAAAGATGGTAAGGTCCGAATGTGTGTTGATTACAGGGATTTGAACAGGGCGAGCCCCAAGGATGACTTCCCTCTGCCTCACATCGACGTTCTGGTTGACAATACTGCTCAGCACAAAGTGTTCTCCTTCATGGACGGCTTTTCAGGTTATAATCAGATCAAAATGGCTCCTGAAGACATGGAGAAGACTACCTTTGTCACTCAGTGGGGCACCTTCTGCTACAAGGTCATGCCATTCGGGTTGAAAAATGCTGGGGCAACCTACCAGCGTGCCATGGTTGCTTTATTTCATGACATGATCCATCATGAGATTGAAGTGTATGTCGATGACATGATTGCAAGGTCTCAGACTGAGGAGGAACACCTTGACCATCTACAGAAGCTGTTTGACCGTCTGAAGTTGTACAAGCTGAGATTGAACCCGAACAAGTGCACCTTTGGGGTGAGATCTGGGAAGTTGCTAGGCTTCGTCGTGAGCGACAAAGGTATTCAAGTGGACCCTGCCAAGGTTAAAGCCATACAAGAGATGCCAGTTCCCAAGACAGAGAAAGAAGTCAGAGGCTTTCTAGGACGTCTGAATTACATTGCCCGATTCATCTCGCACCTAACTGCTACCTGTGAGCCAATCTTCAAGCTACTGAAGAAAGATCAAGTAGTACGTTAGAATGATGAATGTCAGGCCGCTTTTGATAGAATCAAAGAGTATCTCCAAGAATCACCCATCCTTATGCCACCGGTTGAAGGGAGACCTCTAATACTATACTTGACAGTACTTGACAACTCAATGGGGTGTGTGCTGGGGCAGCATGACGAGTCTGGCCGAAAAGAGCACGCCATTTATTACCTTAGCAAAAAGTTTACCGACTGTGAGACCCGATACTCACTGCTCGAGAAAACTTGCTGCGCTTTGGTATGGGCTGCTCGCCGGCTGAGACTGTATATGCTGACTCACACTACTTTGTTGATTTCAAAGATGGATCCAATAAAGTACATATTCGAAAAGCCTGCTCTGTCTGGGAGAATAGCAAGATGGCAAATGATCTTGACAGAATACGACATCCAGTACACGACTCAGAAAGCTATCAAGGGAAGTGTATTGGCAGACCACTTGGCACACCAGGCAGTGGACGACTACCAGTCAATGAACTTCGAGTTTCCAGACGAGAGCATCATGATAGTGACTGACTGTGAAGTACCTGGACCGGATGAAGGACCTGAGGAAGGATCCCGATGGTCTATGCATTTTGACGGAGCCTCCAACGCTTTGGGTAACAGTATCGGCGCTGTGATCATATCCCCTCAAGGCACTCATACTCCACTTACTGCCCGGCTATGTTTCAACTGCACCAACAACATGGCGGAGTATGAGGCATGCATCATGGGTCTCCAAGCTGCGATTGAATTAAGGATCAAGTTTTTGAGTGTCTTCGGAGATTCCGCTCTCGTGATCAATCAGATCAAAGGCGAGTGGGATACGAAACACCCAAATCTTATTCCTTACAAAGAATGTGTGTTGACATTGATCCCCCATTTCACAGAAATAACTTTTGAACATTTCCCAAGAGAGGAGAATCAGTTGGCGGACGCGTTAGCTACGATTTCTTCTATGTTCAAAGTCAAGTCGGACAATGAGGCTCCCCGGATCATTATCTAGAAACTGGACGAACTTGCATATTGTTGTGATCTTGAGGCTGAGGTAGTAACTGAAAAACCCTGGTACCAGGAGGTGAAAAGGTACTTGGAAGCTCAAGAATACCCTGAAGGTGCATCCATCAATGATAAAAAGTTTCTGAGAAGGTTCGCGGAAAAGTTCTTCCTCAGCAATGGAATTCTGTATAAGCGAAACCATGATTCGACCTTACTGCGTTGTGTGGATAAGACTGAAGCAGAAAGGATTATGGCAGAGCTGCATGAAGGTACCTTCGGAATGCATTCCAGTGGTCACACCATGGCAAAGAAAATCCTTCGGGCAGGATATTTCTGGTCCACAATGGAAGCCGACTGTTACCAACATTCTCGGACATGTCATAAATGCCAGATTTATGCAGATAAGGTGCACGTTCCTCCAGTCCCTCTGAATGTCTTGACTGCACCTTGGCCTTTTGCAATGTAGGGCATTGATATGATCGGCGAGATCAGACCTACGGCATCCAACGGGCATCGCTTCATTCTGGTGGCGATTGATTACTTTACAAAGTGGGTTGAAGCAACTTCTTATGCTACTGTAACCAAGAATGTTGTGGCACGGTTCATTCGGCATAACCTGATCTGTCGATACGGCGTCCCGGAAAGGATTATTACGGACAACGGTACCAATCTTAATAACAAGATGATCACTGAGCTCTACGAGCAATTCAAAATACAGCACCACAACTCTTCTCCTTACCGGCCGAAGATGAATGGGGCTGTCGAAGCAGCTAATAAGAATATAAAGAAGATTGTGCAGAAGATGACAGTGACCTACAAAGATTGGCACGAGATGTTACCGTTCGCTCTTCATGGGTACCGTACCTCAGCAAGAATGTCAACCGGGGCAACTCCTTTTTCTTTGGTCTACGGTATGGAGGCAGTCTTGCCAATTGAAGTGCAGATACCCTCTCTCCGGATAATGAAGGATGCAGATCTGAGCGAAGATGACTGGATCCAGACTCGACTTGATCAATTAAACTTAATTGACGAAAAGAGACTCACTGCTATTTGTCATGGTCAAACGTACCAAAAACGGATGATCAAGGCATTTAACAAGAAAGTCAGACCACAAGAGTATCAAGTTGGGGACCTGGTAATCAAACGCATCATTCTTCCTCAAAGTGATCCCAGGGGAAAATGGACCCCTACATACGAAGGGCCATTTGTGGTTAAACATGTGTTCTCAGGAGGAGCCATGATTCTGACCACCATGGATGGTGACGACCTTCCTCACCCCGCCAATGCAGACATAGTAAAAAATACTACGCATGATAAAAGACCCGCTAGGTTGACATACCTAGGCAAAAATTAGGGTTTCCCGGCGAACCAAAAGGGTTCGGGCAAAATGAGGGATGAAATGAAAAAAAATCTGTACACCTGGCAAGTCGAAAACCTGAAAAGGCGGCTTGGGCAAAAATGGGTATCCCGGTGGACTGAAAACCCAAAAGGGCGGTCCAGGCAAAAGTTAGGGATTAAAGCGTAATACTATGTCTCATTGGATCACCTTGCATCTAGAATCCGGTATCCACATCAAGTTCAGACGGCATCGATCAATCAGCTTCATCTTCAACTGAGCAGCCAAGTGATGAGACGCTCGAAGATATAAAGGCGATAGCAGAGTTGGAACCCAGTGGGATTATACTTTTCACATAGCTGTTTTGTTTCTTTGTACAAATTGTATAAACTCTGTTGTTCGGCGGCGTCCTCTTACTAGGACGTCAGCCTCTTGTACATAAACGCCTATTTACAGGCAATTCAAAAATCAATACAAATTCACTTTTCAGACAAATTGCCAGTTGTTTTTCCTTTTTTCTGTTTTGTTTTGCGAAGAACGTCCAATGTTCAATTTGTGATATATGCATTTGACACTAACTGCTAACTCATAAATATTTGCATACGAAACAAAGGATTAATTACAGGTAACATTAGAAACAGGGGAAATAATGAGTTGTCTAAGCGATCTAATTGCTCTGTCCACCAAGGTACCAAGGTAAGTTCAGCTGAAGAACATAACCAAGATGTCTTAACTCCTCAGAGAGTGAGCCAGCAGGTCAACATACTCTCCCCAAGCAGAGTTATACTGTCAGCCTTAAGGAAGTTGGATATCCCCAGCAGATCTCAACATTCCCCAGCGCAATATACAAACATTCTTAACAAGCATCCCCGGTAGTCTTGATCTAAGATTGTTCCCCGGCGGTATACCGGACATTCAGTGGAGCCACTTCCCTAGTATATCTAAAAAAAATTTCCCCAGGAGAGTCCAGTCCAATCTGAAAAGATTCCCTCAGGAGAGTTCAATCAATCTCCCCAGTAGTAAGCTTATCCCCAGTAGATTCTGGAAGCTTATCCCCTGCAGAGCGAACGCGTCTCCCCGGCTTTATTCAGAAGGTTATTTCCCCACCAGGATATAACTGGGTTATCCTCAACTAAAAACCACGGAAAGATCGTCCCCGGCGAAGTCTTCCCATCCCCAGCGGAGTTCATCCAATCTTCTAACAGAACTTAACAATGGTATCCCCAGCGGAGTTATCATCAAACTCAGCAAAGTACCTCTCTTTCCCCACAGAGTATTCCCCGCAGAGTATTCTATTCGCCAAGTTCATTCCCCAGCGGAGTTATCATCAAACTCAGCAAAGTACCTCTCTTTCCCCCACAGAGTATTCCCCGCAGAGTATTCTATTCGCCAAGTTCATTCCCCAACGGAGTCATCTTCTCCTACTGGTATTCTTACAACCATCATCCCCAGCGGAAACAAAGCTCTACTCTTCCACATCAGTCCAGGATTTAACTTCTCGACACCCGTCAAGGATTTATTTTCCTAGACAAAAACATACATTCATAAACATCACATCTTCATACATTACAGCATGCACGTACGCATCATGAACATACAATCTCATTTATTTCGAGAACATCACGCATGTCATACATCATGACATTGTATACAACTAACATTCTATCTTTTCAGGACAAAGATCAATACAAAGATAATTGCTATCAACGGTCGCAACTAAAGATCCGATTCATGTATCTGGCCAGGGTGTATCTGTTGACGACTAATTCCAGACTCGATTCCTGTATCTTGCCAGGGCACGTCTGAAGAGTTCGAAGATCCGATTCCTGTATCTTGCCAGGGTGTATCTGTTGACGACTACATTACCAGACTCGATTCCTGTATCCTGCCAGGGCACGTCTGAAGAGTTCGAAGATTCGATTCCTGTATCTTGCCAGGGTGTATCTGTTGACGACTACATTACCAGACTCGATTCCTGTATCCTGCCAGGGCACGTCTGAAGAGTTAGAAGATCCGATTCCTGTATCTTGCCAGGGTGTATCTGTTGACGACTACATTACCAGACTCAATTCCTGTATCCTGCCAGGGCACGTCTGAAGAGTTCGAAGATCCGATTCCTGTATCTTTCCAGGGTGTATCTGTTGACGACTACATTACCAGACTCGATTCCTGTATCCTGCCAGGGCACGTCTGAAGAGTTCGAAGATCCGATTCCTGTATCTTGCCAGGGTGTATCTGTTGACGACTACATTACTAGACTCGATTTCTGTATCCTGCCAGGGCACGTCTGAAGAGTTCGAAGATCCGATTCCTGTATCTTGCCAGGGTGTATCTGTTGACGACTTTATTACCAGACTCAATTCCTGTATCCTGCCAGGGCACGTCTGAAGAGTTCGAAGATCCGATTCCTGTATCTTTCCAGGGTGTATCTGTTGACGACTACATTACCAGACTCGATTCCTATATCCTGCCAGGGCACGTCTGAAGAGTTCGAAGATCCGATTCCTGTATCTTGCCAGGGTGTATCTGTTGACGACTACATTACCAGACTCGATTCCTGTATCCTGCCAGGGCACGTCTGAAGAGTTCGAAGATCCGATTACTGTATCTTGCCAGGGTGTATCTATTGACGACTACATTACCAGACTCGATTCCTGTATCCTGCCAGGGCACGTCTGAAGAGTTCGAAGATCTGATTCCTGTATCTTGACAGGGTGTATTTGTTGACGACTACATTACCAGACTTGATTCCTGTATCCTGCCAGGGCACGTCTGAAGAGTTCAAAGATCCGATTCCTGTATCTTGCCAGGGTGTATCTGTTGACGACTACATTACCAGACTCGATTCTTGTATCCTGCCAGGGCACGTCTGAAGAGTTCGAAGATTCAATTCCTGTATCCAGCCAGGGCACATCTACATAAAGAGTTTGAAGATCAACTCCTGTAACAGGCCAGGTAATTATTTTCTTTCTCAGGTACGCAAGTTCTCGCTAAGGAATCTCTTACGCGATCGACTTCCAGATGGCATCTATAAGCCCATCCACATACCAACAGTTCCAAATGGCATCTATAAGCCCATTCCCGACAAAGTTCTGTCACATCTCCAGATGGAATCTTTAAGCCCATCCCCCTATCCATCATATTTCCAAATGGCATCTGTAAGCCCATTCCCGCCATCACACTACTGACATGCTACTATGTGAGTGCAAATTTCTGGGCACTCTAGTGTTCAATCATCTTCCACCTTCGGATCACGAAAGGCACACACGCCAATCTACATCCTCAGGTCTAAGAAGATTGAACATGGGCAACTGTTGTACCCCAAAATTTGCCCTCCCATATTCTTCAAAGTTTTGGCAAACATCACCTCAAATGGTTCAAAGTCTACCCAAGGGCTGCACAATCAACCACTCTCCTAACACAGTCAAAATTAGGGTTTTGGTTCCTGCAAGGAAGTTGAGGTTTTCAAGGGCTCAATCAAGTCCCATATGCTCATACACATTGTCAATCACCTACATGTCAAGTTTCAAGGCTCACAAGGTCAA
This sequence comes from Vicia faba, assembly GCA_948472305.1. Classification (NCBI taxonomy): domain Eukaryota; kingdom Viridiplantae; phylum Streptophyta; class Magnoliopsida; order Fabales; family Fabaceae; genus Vicia; species Vicia faba. Next base: position 708,177,067 of record OX451740.1, read on the forward strand.
GTTGCACAGTCAAAAACCCTAATTGCTCCACAGTCAACTGCAGGGGCAAAATGGTCATTTGGCAGTCAAAAGTCAAAAATTTTGGTCAACATCTTATTTTGAAGCCACAAAAATCATTTGATCAATTCTTGATCATGATTCTCAAAGCATGGCTCAAAAAGTCTCAAGATGCAAAAGTTTCTATTTTTGGACAGCTGAAAAGTCAACTGTAACTTGACCAAGGAATAACTTTTTCATGGTTCATCAGAAAAATCCCATCCAATGCTCATCTTGAAGGGGAGGACATTTCCTACAATTCATCTTCACATTCCAAGTCCAAGAAATTCTCTCACAAAAAGTTATCAATTTCAACATTATAGGTCATTTTCAAAAGTCAACAAAAAGGGACTTTAAGTCAAAGACCATAACTTGATATTGGTAAATCAAAATGACATGGGACCAAAGACATTGGTTATAGGACTTCAAGACCTTTCCAAAATGTCCAAGAAAATGTTCATAACTTCAAAATTGAGCAAGATATGCATTGGAGAAGTTGGGAAAGTTTTGTGAAATGGCCAAAATCAATTATCCTTGAAACTTCATTTTTGACAAAAGGGGCCCACTTTTTCCACTTGTTTCAGCTTGGCCATGCTTCCCACGTGTCCCAAAAATTATCTCAAGTTTTAAAATTAATTTTTCCATTTTTATTTAATTTTATTTGATTTAATTCATTTTAAATCTTTTAAAATCAAATAAAAATCAAGAAAATTAATTAAAGGGTATATTTTGTATTGAAATGCTTTGATACACCATCACGACCATTCCAAATTCGTGTAAAGGGCTAAATCAAGCAAGAATTCAAATTTTGGCACAAAAATGGAAGGTGTTTTAATGGAGTTCATAGCAAATCTCAAACATGAATGCATTGTGTTATTGGCCTTAATTCTGATTGAAACACATTACATAACCTATATGCAAGCTATCACAATGGAATTCACGAGCTAGAGACACCAAAAACGGCCATACACTTTTCAAAAATTTCAAAGAAAAAGGAGAAACTGAAAACCTAGTTGCAGCGCCTCTCAAGCCTCTATTCCAATCCAAACACATTCCTTGCATTGCCAGGAATCTCTAGCAATCAAAATCAAGCCCAAACGCGCAAAGAATCATCCTCACGACACCCCACGGTTTGTCCAATATGTGAAAATCAAAACTCCATTTCCATGCGCTTTTAACATTCTTTTTGAATTGATTTATACTCATTTTAACATTCTGAAGCTATTGGTACCATTTGATTGAACTAATGATGCGTGTATCAGGATCCACCATTGTCAAAAGCTAGGTTTTTCAGAGCTCCAAATTGGGGCTTTCCCCATATGGAAAAATTGGACAACCAAACGTATACCATTGAATTCGTGACATCCAAACGAATCGTTCCATGACCTTGCGCTCAATTTATGGTCAAGCATGTGCTAATCGCTATTATCTGCAGGCCTGTGTTTTGGGGGGGGGGGGGTTTAAAACCCCCGCTATCTCATTTATGTTACAGGGACAAACGGAGAAGAAGGCTGAGGTGTCCAGGCGTGAGTGGAAGGTTCAAATCCACGCGCGCATTTTTTTGTTTTTTAGCATATAATGTTTTTAGTCTATATAATATTTCGTTTCCATGTTATTTACAAACGCGTGCAATGGATCAGATGGTAGGAAGGTGGTTTGGTAAATGCTGGGACCTGGGTTTGATTCCCAGGTCCCCTCACAATTCCCATATTATTTTTCATTTGACTTTCCTGTGCAGCGCTCCAAGGAAGGTTCATCATAGGCCTCACAGATCCAACAAGCCAGGTGTCTTCAAGGCATATCCAAAGGCCACAAAAGAGGCTTACCATATGCTTCAGTCAATGGATGCGCATGCAAGCAGAAAAGTCAACGAGGCCTTTGCCTCAATGGGCCCAGATTCAGCATCATACCCTCCTATTTGGTCCAAAACCCCCCATGGGTTTGCATTATTTTCCTTTTTATATCTATTTGTTTTATTTTATTTTTTTCTCTAAATTAACCATTAACACAATCAATCAATTAACCATTTTCATAAAAAACCCAAAAAAATATAATTAACACTTTTATTATTATTATTTATTATTTTGTAAATAAACCATAATTTGATTAGTTTTTTTTAATTAGGTCATTTTAACATTGTTTTCAATAATTAAAATAGATTTAGATTTAGGTTAACCTAGAATTTTATTTCTTTTTCTATTTTATTTCATAAAAAAAAAACATAAAAAACAAAACATATTTTCTTTTAATTAAAATAACTAATTAGTCATTAATTAGTTTTTAATTCCATTTTAATTATAAAAAAGACCAAAAAATTAATTTCCTTTTATTAAAAGGGTCAACACCCTTAGACATTCCCGATTGATTTATTCGCGCGCATTTAATTTGTTCGATTATTATGTAATTGTTCCGGACATGTAATAGTAATTAGGGCTTTACTGTTTTTATTTATTTTCCGCATTCTTTATCAAACGGGTCTTTGTTAATTTGGTGATGTATAGACCCGCGCCTTATAATAGCGTAGGATTTACGTTTTCCGCAATTTACTTTCCGCACCCCCTTAACTGTTAATCTGTATGAAAGAATGCATGCTAAATTAAAAACAAGCGTAGATCACCACAAATGCATGATCAAAGACAAATAATAACATGAAAACAACACACAAATTCACACACCACTCCTAGGGTACGCCTCACTGTTGCCTTACCTTCGAAACGTGGTCGTCGAGTATAAGACGTTTTAGTAAGTCCTTATGTCCATGATCTATGGCATAGGGGTAGCTTCTAAGGTGTCCTACTGTTGCTCTGGTGACCACACTGTCCCTACAATCGAATTGACCCGAACACCTCCAACGGTGGTGCTACCTATCTCTCAATGGTGGGATGGCACTACCTTAAGGACATTTACACAGCCTAATTCCTTAGGGTAGGTGGATGACTCGTAGATACTTGCTCTATTTCAAAAAAACAAATCAAAATTCTTTTCACACCGACACTTTCAAAAAGCTTTCAAAACAATTTTTCAAACACTCTTGAGGACTGATACAAGAGTCGATCTGAAATCTTTAAACGAAACTTTTTCAAACTCACTCACAATTGAAAAGCAAAACACTTTTGAAAACACAATGAGCAAGTATATAAGAGCCCATGGATAACCATGGATAGAAAGGGTGCTAACACCTTCCCTTTCTATAAATCTACCTCCCGAACCGAGAAACTATCTCATAAGGAATTTTGCTGTGCTTTTGTCCTGTCCATGTTGGAGAAAATAAAAGACGGTGGCGACTCTTGCTTCCACGACATTTCGCGAACCACCGTTAAACAGTCAGTTCCAGATCCACCGATCACACACGGGACATGGTCATACGCTTTCAATCCTTAACTTTTTCCTGGACTGCTCTTTCGGGTTTTCAGCCCAGCAGGATACCCATTTTTGCCCAAGTCGCCCTTTTGGGTTTTTGACTTGCCGGGTGTACAATCTTTTGCATATATCCCTAATTTTTGCCTAAACCTTTGGTTTGTCGGGATGCCCTTGTCTTGCCTAGGTGTGTCAACCTAGCGAGTCTCTTATGCGTAGTATTTTTTAACTATGTCCACGTTCACAGAATATGGGAAATCTTCATCGTCCATGGTAGTAAGCATCATGGCACTACCAAAGAAAACTTTTTTTTTACAACAAATGGCCCTTTGTAGGTGGGAGTCCATTTGCCCCTGGGGTCGCCTTGTGGAAGAATGATGCACTTCATTACCAAGTCACCAACTTGATTTACTCGATGCCTGATCTTTTTGTGGAAATCCTTGATCATACGTTTTTGGTACATCTTACCATGACAAACAGCAGCCAGTCGCTTTTCATCAATCAAGTTCAACTGATCCAATCTTGTCTGAATCCATTTGTCCTCGCCTAGGCCTGCTTCCCTCATAATTCTTAGGGAGGGAATCTGCACTTCCACTAGCAGGACAACTTCCATGCCATAGACCAAAGAAAAGGGAGTTGCCACAGTTGATGTCTGAGCTGAAGTACGATAGCCGTGAAGAGAAAACGGTAGCATCTCATGCCAGTCTTTATAGGTTATTACCATCTTTTGCACAATCTTCTTAATGTTTTTGTTGGCTGCTTCCACTGCGCCATTCATTTTAGGTCTATAAGGAGAAGAATTATGATACTTGATTTTAAACTGAGTACAAAGTTCTGTAATCATAGTGTTAGAACAAAGTTTGAATCTACTACCCTATATTTAAGTTTTGATGATAACAAAGTGAAAAGATATAGTATTTATAAGTTTCATATATGAACTATCTGCTGCCTAAAATTATTATGTTCTGACTTGCAGATACTCTGATTGAAATAAGCAAGATCACATCTATTCAGCATCAGAACTTGATTTCAGACACCAGCATCAGAAGTTGCTATATCAGAATGTCAAAATCAGATGATCAACTCACGTACATGCTGAAGCCTGATGAACAAGACTGCGCTCAACACTCTGATACAGAAACACAATAGTTCATCAGCAGCGAAGCAGAATCAGAATGAGCCAAGCCAGAACTTGCATTAAGTAAGCAACGGTACTGTGCATTGAAAGCAAATTAATTCCAACGGCCTCATTCCAGACAAGATCTGCTCAATAAGGAAAGATTGTTATTAGCATTGAATCAAGAATATTGCATCCAACGTTCATCATCTCAGTGCTATATAAACAAGGCTTTGAAGATTGAAATGGCTAATGCTCTCCAAATCTCTACACGCACAAAAGCTAAACCATAATCTTCGTTCTCTCAGTTTTGCTAAACCACACACTCTGATATTCCATTACTGTTTAGCAATCTAGTTTCTAAGCTTCAATTTGTGTATACATCACAGTTGTGATACAGTTTTGTAGAAAACATCCACACACATTGTTTTATCTCTTTGTAAGAAAGTGTTACCTTGACAAACCGGGTTGTGGTTTGAATCAAGAAGGCTTTAGCAGTTGTTAAAGCAGTCTGTAATATTCAGTTGAATATAGTGGATTAAGACCTCGTTGGAGAGAGGCGAAATCACCTTGACGGGTGGACTGGAGTAGTTTGAGATCAAACGAACCAGGATAAAAATATCTTGTTCATTGCATTAGATTTCAGTTTTACAATTCAACCCCCCCTTCTTGTGTTTTTCACCACTTCAATTGGCATCAGAGCGCCTGGTTCTGAGCTAAAACACTTAACCATGTCAGTACAAGATCCAGCGTCAGAAAAACACAATGGCAGGAAACAATTCTCACATCAGCAATGACAACAACGAGGACAGAGACAGATTCAGTGGCAAACCTCCAGTCTTTGATGGAGAAAACTTTGATTACTGGAAAGACAGAATTGAAAGCTTCTTTCTGGCACATGATGCTGATCTGTGGGATATGGTGACAAATGGATACACGCACCCTGTGAATGCAAGTGGTCAGAAGATTGATAGAAAAGCAATGTCTGATCAACAAAAGCGTGACTTCAAGAATCACCACAAGGCCAGAACCATCCTCCTCAGTGCCATCTCCTATACTGAGTATGAAAAGATCTCCAACAGAGACACAGCAAAGAATATTTTTGATTCTCTCAGAATGACGCATGAGGGAAACGTTCAGGTCAAAGAAACAAAAGCTCTGGCGCTCATTCAGAAGTATGAGGCGTTCAAAATGGAAGAATCTGAATCCATTGAAATTATGTTCTCTAGATTCCAGATTCTGGTAGCTGGTCTCAAAGTTCTGGACAAAGGATACTCTACTGCTGACCATGTCAAGAAAATAGTCAGAAGTTTACCCAAGCAGTGGAGGCCTATGGTTACTGCTCTGAAGCTAGCTAAAGATCTCAACAAAATCACTTTGGAGGAACTTATCAGCTCCCTCAGAAGTCATGAGATAGAGCTAGAAGCTGATGAGCCTCAGAAGCAAGGTAAGCCTTTAGCATTAAAATCTAACAGAAAATTTGAGTCTAAAGCTTTGCAGGCAGTTGAAGAAACATCTGATGGATCCTCATCAGAAGAAGACGAACTTTCCCTTCTCTCCAGAAGAGTAAATCAACTGTGGAAGCAAAGACAAAGGAAGTTCAGGAATCCCAGAAGATCTGATCAGAACGAGTCTTCTTCCAGATACAGAAGGACAGATTCTTCCTCTGGATACAGAAGATCTGAAGGCTCCTCCAGTAGCAAAAAGCCAAACACCAAAGACATCATCTGCTATGAGTGCAACGAGCAAGGACACTATAAGAGTGACTGTCCAAAGCTTCAGAGGGAAAAGCCCAAAAAGAAGTTTGGAAGAGAGAAGAAGAAAAGTCTCATGGCTACATAGGATGACTCTGACTCGTCTGAAGCTGACTCAGAATCAGATGATGAAAGAGCAAACATAGCTCTCATGGCTAACATCTCAGAAGATAGTGAAGCTTCTGAATCAGACTCAGAATCAGACACAGAAGAGGTATTTCCTAACTTTGTTGTTAACTTTACAAAGGCTGAACTTGCTGAAAGCCTTAATGAGATTCTGGAACGATATCAGCAAATTAGAGCTAAATTCAGAGACCTGAAAAGGAATCTTGAATCTGACTCTAATAAGACTGAGAGTCTCAAATTGGAAAATTCTGAGCTGAGAAATAAGATTTCAAAATTAGAAAACACTTTACAAAACTCTCAGAAGGAATCAATTTCTGAAACTCCCAGCAACGCTGATGAGATCATCAAGGAGTATGATCACAGTTTCCAGAAGTTCCTAGCTAAAAGCATAGATAGAAGCAGAATGGATTCAATGATCTATGGAGTTAGCAAAAACGGAAGGAAAGGAATAGGATACCAAGGTAAGGTTCCTACACCAAAGAATGTCATGGACTTAACCATTAAACACACTTCTCTGAATTCACAGTTTGTGTATGGTCACACACATGATATCAAATATACTAGCAGTAAGCACTCTGAAACCAAAATTCAACCAGAGTTTTGGTAAAACTAACAAATCAGGACCCAAGAAAATCTGGGTACCTAAGGATAAAATAATACATGTTGCAGATATCTTTAGCAGCAAGTCAGAAACACCAGTCATGGTACCTGGACTCTGGCTGCTCACGACACATGACGGGAAGAAGGCATATGTTCCAAAGCCTGGAACTTAAGCCTGGAGGCCACGTTGGCTTTGGAGGCAATCAGAGGGGAAAGATAATTGGCTCTGGAACTGTAGGTAATGGAAATCTTCCCTCTATTAATAATGTTCTGCTAGTAGATGGATTGATGCATAATCTGTTATCCATAAGTCAATTAAGTGATAACGGTTATGATATAATCTTTAATCAAAAATCATGTAAAGCTGTTAGTCAGAAAGATGGGACTATCCTGTTTAATGGTAAGAGGAAAAACAACATTTACAAAATCAAACTTTCTGAACTAAAGAGTCAGAATGTAAAATGTCTTCTGTCTGTTAACAACGAGCAGTGGATCTGGCACAGAAGATTGGGGCATGTTAGCATGAGAAGAATATCTCAGATTAACAAACTCAATCTGGTCAGAGGACTTCCTAATTTGAAGTTCAATTCAGATGCTCTGTGTGAAGCATGTCAGAAAGGCAAATTTGCAAAACCTTCTTTTAAATCCAAAAATGTTGTTTCTACCTCTAAGCCATTAGAACTTCTGCACATTGACTTATTTGGACCAGTTAAAACTACTTCAGTCAGTGGTAAGAAGTATGGGTTAGTAATCGTAGATGACTATAGCAGATGGACATGGGTAAAGTTCTTAAGACACAAGGACGAGTCACACTCTATGTTTGTTACCTTCTGTAACCAAGTTCAGAATGAAAAGGATCTTAGAATCGTTAAAGTCAGAAGTGATCATGGTGGAGAATTTGAAAATAAAGACTTTGAGTCATTCTTTAATGACAGAGGCATTCTGCATGATTTCTCTTGTCCTAGAACTCCCCAACAAAATGGAGTTGTAGAACGAAAGAACAGAACATTGCAAGAAATGGCCAGAACCATGATCAATGAGACAAACGTTGCTAAGACCTTCTGGGCAGAGGCAATAAACACAGCGTGCTACATTCAGAATAGAATCTCAATAAGACCTATTCTGGAAAAGACTCCATATGAATTGTGGAAGAACAGAAAGCCCAACATTTCATATTTTCATCCATTTGGATGTACTTGCTTTATATTAAATACAAAGAATTATTTGAACAAGTTTGACTCTAAAGCACAGAAGTGTATTATGTTAGGATACTCTGAACGCTCAAGAGGGTACAGAGTATACAATACAGAAACACAGATTGTGGAAGAATCAATCAGTGTTCGTTTTGATGATAAGCTTGACTCTGAAAAGTCAAAGCAGAATGAAGTTTTTGCAGGTATAGAAATTGAATTTGCAGGTTATGAAGACAAGTCATCAGAAGCTCTCAACACAGACATTCCTTCAACGTCTGAAAGGAGCACTGCTAGAAATCCTACAACAGCTGCTGATCAACCTCAGAAGAGACTACCCAGAAGCAGCTTGGATCACCCAGAAGAGACTATCCTAGGAAGAAAGGAAGATCCAATCAGAACAAGAGCAAGCTTCAGAAACTCTGAAGAAACACTTATGGGACTGGTGTCTCTGATTTAACCTTCTTCAATTGATGAAGCACTTCTGGATAATGACTGGATTCTGGCAATGCAAGAAGAGCTGAATCAATTCACCAGAAACGACGTATGGGATCTCGTTCCTAGACCAAAAGGATTCAACGTCATTGGAACAAGATGGGTGTTCAGAAACAAGCTAAATGAACAAGGTGAAGTCATCAGAAACAAGGCACGACTGGTTGCACAAGGTTATAGTCAGCAAGAGGGGATAGACTATACAGAAACCTTTGCCCCAGTCGCCAGGTTAGAATCTATCAGACTTTTAATTTCATTTGCTGTTAATAGAGGCATCACTCTGTATCAGATGGATGTCAAAAGTGCATTCTTAAATGGTTATATAGAAGAAGAAGTTTATGTACACCAACCCCCAGGTTTTGAAAATACAAAACATCCAGAACATGTTTTCAAACTAAAGAAGTCACTATATGGTCTGAAACAAGCTCCCAGAGCTTGGTATGAAAGGCTAAGTAACTTTCTGCTTGAAAATGAATTCACCAGAGGGAAAGTGGACACTACTCTATTCTGTAAATCAGTTAAGAGTGACATCTTAGTCTGTCAAATTTATGTTGATGATATTATTTTTGGTTCTACTAATCCTTCTCTTGGAAGAAAATTTGCTAAGTGTATGCAGGCAGAATTTGAGATGAGCCTCATGGGGGAACTGAAATTCTTTCTAGGAATTCAGATCAATCAAACTCCAGAAGGAACTTACATTCATCAGAGCAAATACATCAGAGATCTTCTGAAGAAATTTGACCTCTCAGAATGTAAGTCATCAAAGATTCCAATGCATCCCACGTGCATTCTGGAAAGAGAAGAGGTAAGCAAAAAGGTAGAACAGAAAGTCTACAGAGGTATGATTGGTTCTCTCCTCTATCTGACTGCTTCAAGACCTGACATATTATTCAGTGTTTCTATCTGTGCTAGATTCCAATCAGATCCTAGAGAATCTCACTTAACAGTTGTTAAGCGAATTTTCAAGTATCTGAAAGGTACTAATAATCTGGGTTTGTTTTATAGAAAATCTAGTGATTACAGCTTAGTAGGCTACTGTGATGCTGATTTTGCTGGAGACAGAGTGGAACGTAAAAGTACTTCTGGAAGCTGCCAGTTTCTGGGAGAAAATCTGATCTCTTGGTCCAGCAAAAGGCAATCAACAATTGCTCTGTCAACAGCAGAAGCTGAGTACATAGCAGCAGCAGGATGTAGCACACAAATGCTCTGGATGAAAAGTCAGCTTGAAGACTTCCAGATTTTTGAGAGTAACATTCCTATACTTTATGATAATACTTCTGCTATTTGCTTAAGTAAGAATCCCATTTTACATTCTAGAGCTAAGCATATAGAAATAAAACATCACTTCATTAGGGACTATATTCAGAAAGGTATTTTGAACTTAAAATTTATAGATACAGACCATCAATGGGCTGATATCTTTACTAAACCCCTTTCAGAAGATAGGTTTAATTTCATTCTGAAACATCTCAGCATGAAAGTATGTCCAGAGTGAAAATGTTTTAATTCCATATATTTACCTTCAGAATGTAATTATTTCACTGTGAACTTCTGATCAATCTCCTTTCAGAAAGATAGAACATGCAGATTGTATCAGATGCAAGTCTAAAGATCTGAGAGTCTAAGCTCAAAGACAGACGTGCTGATCACTACATCAAACAAGTGTCATCCAATCATCAGCATATCTCTGAAGCAGAACGCGTGCACGCTTCTGAGAAGGCAAAGCGCTGATTGGGTGCATTGAGACACATGTCTGGTAACCGTTTTTAAGTATCTTTCTCAAATCCCCCAAAATCAGCAAGCATTTAATGAAAAGTAATCATGCTTTTAAATGGCAATCATGATTTTTCTCTCTCTTAAAAACGTTTATCTTTTCAAAATAGTTTTGAAAACTCTATTTAAGCACATTAATCTCTCATTCTTATTCTTTACGCTTTCTCACTAATACTCAAGCATTTTCTGCATATTTCTGTGTTCATCTCTTACCACCTATTTTCCTCAGTTCATTCTCAAAAACCTTTTTAGTGTGAACATGGCAACCTCCAGCAGCGTTTCTGCAGGTACTCAGAAGAAAGCATCATCTGAGCAATATCAAGTGCCACTCAGAACTCTCCTCACTCCGGTGAAGAATCTTGAAGTGCTTTCTGAATTAATCATTGATTTTGAAAGCTTGAAGGAGAATGGTTTTGACCTAACTGAAGAAGTTAGGGCTCAAAAGTGGGAAAGGTATTTCGATAGGTTGGTTGGACCAACATTCCCAACGTTGGTCAAGGAATTTTGGATTCACGCCAAGGCGTCAACACATCTAGTCACCTCTTTTGTTATGGGGAAGAAAATTGTGATTACTGAAGATCTCATTGCAAGGCTAATCGGTCAAAGTGGTGGTGGCGTCCGCTGTGTGGACATGGCTGAAAGATGTGCTGATATAGGTGTGGTAGCTAACAGGATTTTCACTCTTGGGATGCCCAGCAGCAAGATTAAAGATCTGAAGGATCATTGCAGAGTGTGGGCTAAGATTATTCTGGGGTGCTTCAACCACAGGAAACCAACCAGTTCTCCTGATTACATAAATGTGGATCAGCAGTTTCTGATCTACTTTATTGATCAGAAGATAAAGATCAATCTGGCTCACTTCCTGTTCAACCACCTCAGAACCAGTGTGAAAGAAACAAGGGAAGAAGAAAGAACCAAGAGGGATTGGATACCTTTTGGAAGGTTGATATCAGATATTCTGACAGAGAATAGACTGATTGAGCATCTGATAGAAGCTCAAGAGCTAAGCATTATTGATCCAACAATTGGGAAACCTCTGAACGCAAAGAACCTGAAAAAGATGAAGCTGATAGAGAATATTCAGAAGGAACCCAGAGCTACCCCCAGTGCTGATATCTCCAGCAGAAGAGTGCCTCTGAGTGATTTTCCGTTATTCTCTGAAATTGAATCTAAACCAGAGGTGATTCTCAGGTACTTGGATGCGTGCAAGGCAGATGGTACAGATCCAAAGCTGAATATCAGAGATCTGCATCAACCTCAACCAGAAGTGACTCTGAAGAAGACAAAGAAGAGGAAGGCGCCATCAGAAGGATCATCTCAGCAGACTCCCAAGAAAAGAGGTATTTCATCTGCTGCCCCTGTTTTAATTTCATCTACTATTCCAACATCTATCCCTCCTCAAACCTCTCATAGAATCTCAATCCCCATCCCTACCATAGATGAAACTGTTCAAGAAGAAGACCTTTCTGAGGCATTAAAACTCAGAAGACCCAGAACCAAACACCCCAAACAACCAACAATTTCAACAACATCAGCACTTGACCAAGTGCTGTCTGATATTGATCAACATGCCTCTGATCAACCAAACTCTGAACCACAAAATGTTCCTCCTCCACAACCAGAACAACAACAATCTGCTGCAGAACCACAACAACAACAACCACTCTCAGAAGAACCTCTGATCCCTGAGCAATCAGAGATTCCACCTCCCTCTCCCCAACCAGAAATTAATCCACCTTCACCACAAACAGAGTTTCACCACTCTGAAACTCCTTCTCCTCACCAATCTGAACCTCATTCACCTCAACCATCACCGCTGGCAATCCAGCTGCCATGTGGAACAACTGTTATCATGCCCCAGTTACCATCCTCATCAGAATCGACACCACCAAATACACCCAAAACACCACCCAGCCCAATCGTAATATCTGACTCTGATACCCCTTCTCCAAAACAAACAGCTTCTCAGAAAACCTCTGAAAACCCCAGCAGGACTTTCATTGACTTAACCAGTCTTGACCGTCTTGCTGATCTAAAAATCCCAAAACCAAAGCAACCAGATGTTGGCTCTGGTATTTTGAATTTTGAAACAGGTGTGCTGCAATGGATTGCTTCTTTAAAGCAAGTCTGTCCTGGGATGATTGACCCAGCTGCTTCTGATCAGCTCTGGTCACAATTCAGACTTTGGGTACGTGCTGAAGCCCTCAAGTTGCAGGATATCAACTATGAGCAGGCACAACAAAATTTCAGCATGCTTCTGAATGAAGTTGGAAATCAGCTTCTGAAAGAGGACGTGCTCCCTCTGGACAGTGAACCTTGGTCTGAGAAACAGCAAGCTGCACAGGTGCAACCATCAGAAGAAGACAAGACCATTCAGGCTGAAGAAAGTCAAGCAGAGGATGTTGCTGAAAGCTCTGAGAAGCCTCCTCCTTCTGATGCTTCTCAAGCTGCCTTGGACAGGCAGACTCTGGAAGAATTAAGGCTGAATGACATGCGTCTACAGCAGCGGATGGATGAAAACGATCAGAAGATGAAAGAGAGAATGGATGTGCAGGACAACAAGATTGACACTGTTGTCAGCATGGTGCACAAGCAGAATGAGACTGCTGAAAAGATTCAAGCCATGCTGGAGAACCTGTTCACACGCTTGCCTCCTCAACCTTAATCTTTTTTCATGCATGACCTTTTTCATGTTTTCCCTGATTTTCTGATGTACTGTTTGATTATGTTTTGTAATATTTTCTTGTTTTGATTCTGAACTATCTTAATATGATTAGTTTTTCTGATCTTAATTGTTTTAGCACATCACCAACACTTTTTGATTACTGACAAAAAGGGGGAGAACAAGAATGATATTTTAATCAATAACGGCTGACTAGACAGAAATTCTCAAACATTCTAACTCTATTACTTGAAATGTTTTTCTTCTGTTTTGCTTAAAGTCTACAGGCACAAGGAAGCTCCTGGACACTCTGAAGACTAGAAGCTCTGATCAATATGAAGCTCTGATCCGTTCAAATATTCTGATCCAAAGCAAAGCTCTGAAAAGAATATCTCTGAAGCTCTGCTCTGACATAAAGCTTCTGATAAGGCAAAGACTCTGATAATCTGACGTTCAAAGAAAGGCTAAAAGATCTGATCCTGAAGAACACGTATAATCAAAGGGAAGTAATAAACTCAGGGGGAGTATCTCTCAACTCTGACATCTCCTTACTCCTTACTCTTTTACTTCTTATTCTGATACATATTCCAGATACCTTTTCACGTATTTTCATTTAAAATATCTAGTTTTTGTCATCATCAAAAAGGGGGAGATTGTTAGAACAAAGTTTGAATCTACTACCCTATATTTAAGTTTTGATGATAACAAAGTGAAAAGATATAGTATTTATAAGTTTCATATATGAACTATCTGCTGCCTAAAATTATTATGTTCTGACTTGCAGATACTCTGATTGAAATAAGCAAGATCACATCTATTCAGCATCAGAACTTGATTTCAGACACCAGCATCAGAAGTTGCTATATCAGAATGTCAAAATCAGATGATCAACTCACGTACATGCTGAAGCCTGATGAACAAGACTGCGCTTAACACTCTGATACAGAAACACAATAGTTCATCAGCAGCGAAGCAGAATCAGAATGAGCCAAGCCAGAACTTGCATTAAGTAAGCAACGGTACTGTGCATTGAAAGCAAATTAATTCCAACGACCTCATTCCAGACAAGATCTGCTCAATAAGGAAAGATTGTTATTAGCATTGAATCAAGAATATTGCATCCAACGTGTTATCGGTGGATCTGGAACTGACTGTTTTAAAGCTGGTTCGCGAAATGTCGCGGAAGCAAGAGTCGCCACCGTCTTTTATTTTCTCCAAATGGAAAGGACAAAAGCACAGAAAAATTCCTTAAAGAGATTGCTCTCGGTTCGGGAGGTAGGTTATAGAAAGGGAAGGTGTTAGCACCCTTTCTATCCATGGTTATCCATAGGCTCTTAGATACTTGCTCAATGTGTTTTCAAAATTGTTTGTTTGCTTTTCAACTGTGGGTTTAAAAAAGTTTCTTTGAAAAATTTCAGTTCGACTCATACGTCAGAGTGTTTGAAAAATTGTTTTGAAAGCTTTTGAAAATGTGTTGGTGTGAAAAGATTTTTGTTTGTTTTGAAGAGAGCAAGTATCCATGAGTCGTCTACCTACCCTAAGGAATTCGTCTGTGTAAATGTCCTTTAAAGTAGTGCCATCCCACCATTGAGAGGTAGGTAGCACCACCGTTGGAGGTGTTTGGGTCAATTCGAGGGTTCGGGACATGGTGATCACCAGAGCAATGGGAAGACACCTTAGAAGCTACCCTCATGCCAGGTTCCCGGATCATGAGGACTTACTAAGACATCCTCTACTCGACGATCACCTTTCGAGGCAAGGCAACAGTGAGGCATACCCTAGGGGTGGTGTGTGATTCGTGTGTCAGATTCAAATATTTTATCTTGTCATGTTAAAGTGATCTATGCGTTTGTTTTTATTTTTTTGTCATTCATTCTTGCATGCATTTTATTAGCAGTTAAAAAGATGCGGAAAATTAAAAGTTCTAAACTATTACAAAGGCGCGGGTCCACATCGCCAAAATTTCCAGAACCCGATTTGACAGAAAATAAATAAAGAACTAAAGTGCGAGAAATATAAAATGTCCGAGTTACATGGCTTTGGGAGAATTACATAAATATTTAAAAGAAACGAAATAAAACGCGCGAATTGAAATAAGATTGGAAACGAGGGCGTTGGACCTTTTTGAAGTTAAATTGAAATTAAAAATTAATTAATTATTTATTGAAATAAAAGAAGTGTTTTTTAGGTTTTTTGCATTTATGAAATAAGAAAATTAAAATTAAAATTAAAAGAAACCCTAATTCTAAGTTATTTTTAATTATTTGAGAAAAATGTTAAAGTTTAACTTAATTTACTAAAGAATTTATGTACATGTTTATTTACAAAATAAATTAGTAGTTAATAATAATAATAATGATGAGAAAATTATTTATTAAAAAAAATGATGAAAAAGTTAAAAACCCTAATTTCTACATATTTAATTTATTAAGAAAAATATTAAAGTTTTGAAACCTAAATTAATCTAATTAATTGTTTAAAGTTTATTTACAAAAATAATAATAGTAAAATTAATATTAATAAAATAAACATTTTTTTGATTTTTCTGTATTTTATATTTATTATGAAAATTATTTTATGGAATTAACAGAAAACAATTAAAAAACAATTAAAAGAATAAAAAGGAAAAACAAATAAAAAATAAAAATTGAGCAAACCATAGGGGGTGTCTGGCCCAAGGGGAGGTTTTTTGAAGTATTGACTCCTGAGTACCGTGGTCTGCATTCTTTGGCCATTGGATTGAGTTTCATGCATAAGTTGTTCTACTTTGGCCAATTGGCTTTTGGCTTTTGGCTTTTGGCTTTTGGCTTTTGGCCATTTTTGGCTTTTGGCTTTTGGCTTTTGGCTTTTGGCCATTTGTGTTCTGGCTTCAACGTTCCCTTAATCTCTGGCTTAATGTCTGCCTCGCCATGTATTGGTGTCATGCATAAGTTTTTCTAGTCTGGCCATTTGGCTTTTGGCCTCAACGTTCCTTAATGAACCTGCCTGGGATCCTGTCTAAATCTGCAGTGTTGAATCTCACAAACACATCAAATAAAATCATAAAATGCAAATAAAGCCAATATATGAAGAAATTTAATGTTTAGGCACAATATGGCATGTATGAATGATTATACCCTTTTGATCATGGAGATCAAATCAACCTTACCCTTACTGGAAAAGTAGTGACATGAATGCTTTTATGCCCTTTGGATCATGGAGATCAAGCCAGCCTTACCCTTACTGAAGAAGTAATAAGATGTTGGTTTGTAACTGAGATGGCTTGTTTGTAGTGAGAGAGGGATTTGTAATAAGGATTTCAAGGTTTTTAGGGTTCTTGAGAGAATTTGATATTCTGACAGCGTTGTGGCAAGGGTTTTCTTTTTTTCTCCTCTCTTTTCTCCTCTTTTTCTTTTTTTTGGTTTGTGTGACAAGAAGGTGATTATATAGTGGAAATTAGGGTAAAGAAAACGGGCTTTGAATGTGCAATTGGGCCTCCAATATTCACTTGAATTCGTCACTTTCCAGGATAAATCGCAGGGACTTAAGTGCATTTTTTGAAGTTGAAATGTGAAAACAAAATGTAGCCGACATCGAGAACTAACTCCTGTCCGAAGATCGACTCAATCAGATAAACGGTGAATTAGTTATGAATTTTTGATGTTTCAGCTCAGACAAACTTATTTTGGGCTCCAGTGTCGGCTCTGACACGTTCTTCAATAAAAAACTGGTATTGATCGGTGCATAATTTGGTCTCGACTTTTGAAGTAAAGTTGTAGATCTATGAGTCAGTAACCTTGTGTAAAAATATGAGTCCAATCCGATAAAAATTGACCGAGTTATGAATTTTCGAAGTTTCGGCCCAGATGAAATAATATTCAGTATTCAGGATTTTCAGCGTGTCACGCACTCTGAGCAAAAAATGAAGGCTTTTTGAATACCGTTTGAACTCAATACCTTCTGTGAAAATGTAGCCAACTCAATTTGTGAAATTTTGGCACCGGAACCAGCTCGATACGATGAAAATCGACCAAGTTATGATTTTTTGAACATGACGCAAATAAACTTCTGTCACAAATTTCTGCACGAAAATACTTGATAAATCCACATTTTTGAAGACCTTATGATCGAAATTGGCTTCCAGCCGTGAGAGATGAAAACGTAGATAATGTCAAGACGGAATTTTGGCCACCGGAACGGGTTCAAAACGAGTCACGATCTTCAAGTTATGAATTTTTTAGCGCGTAAAAACTGCACTTTCAGCACACTTTTTCACCATATTTCTTCGAGAAAACTCGCACATTCGGATACCTTCTTTAAAGAATTGACTCTTGAGCCGAACCTGAATTTGAGAATATGTTATCAGAGATATCTTGGCAAAAGAATACCTGAATATGACGCGCCAGGTTGGACTTGTGAATTTTCTTGAAATGTTTTGAGAAATATGGGAGGGCAAATTTTGGGGTACAACAGTTGCCCCTGTTCAATCTTCTTAGACCTGAGGGTGCAGATTGGCTGACGTGCCTTTCGTAATCCGAGGGTAGAAGATGATTGAACACTAGAGTGCCCAGAAATTTGCGCTCACATAGTAGCAGTGTGATGGAAATGGGCTTATAGATGCCATTTGGAGATTGATGGGGGATGATGGGCTTATAGATGCCATCTGGACGTTGATCGCATAAGAGATTCCTTAGCGAGAACTTGCGTACCTGCAAAACAGAAAAATGAGTACCTGACATGTTGCAGGAGTTGGTTTTCAGATGCTTGGTATAGATATGTCCTGACTGGTTACATGAGCTGAGTCTGGAGCTTCAAACGGCGATGAATGAATCAGGGATGGTTACTGCCTTAGCATGAACGGTAAGAGAACCTTGGGCGACTTTAACTTCAACAACGCTCGTTGAGGAAAATCTTGGGTGTCTTCTACTGGGATAAGAATCAGGAAGATCTTAGGGTCGATCTGACTGAACGAGAGAAGGCCTTAGACTGGATAAGCATCAGGAAAATCTTAGGGTCGATTTAACTGAACCGGACAAGGTCTTGGAATATCTTCAACTGGATAAGCATCAGGGAGATCTTAGGGTCGATCTGACTGAACCAGAGAAGGCCTTAGACTGGATAAGCATCAGGAAAATCTTAGGGTCGATTTAACTGAACCGGACAAGGTCTTGGAATATCTTCAACTGGATAAGCATCAGGGAGATCTTAGGGTCGATCTGACTGAACCAGAGAAGGCCTTTGACTGGATAAGCATCAGGAAAATCTTAGGGTCGATTTAACTGAACCAGGCTAGGTCTTGAAAGATGATTGAGAATTTAGCTGATTCTTTCCTGAAAGGTAAAGGTCAGACATATGCAATGCATGATATGAATCAAGCAATGATATTCTCAACATAAATGAGATTTGTGAGATATGATGCGTCTATGCATGCTATAATGATGTATGGAAGTGTGATGTTTTATGTATGTTTTTGTCTAGGAAAGTGAATCCTTGACGGGTGCCGGGAAGTCGTATCCTGGGTTGATGTTGAGGAATAGATTTTGCTTCCGCTGGGGATGATAACTGCAAGAATACCGGTAGGAGAAGATGACTCCGTTGCGGAATAAACTTGGCAAATGGAAGATTCTGCGGGGAGAAAAATACTCTAGCGACCATGCTGGGAAGTGATACTCTGTGGGAAGAGGGATGCTTTGCTGAATTGTTGTTAGTAGTAATTTGCTGGGGATAGGAGGACTTTGTTGACGACGCTCTTTCCGTGGCTTTTGGCTGAGGATAACCCAGTTATATCCTGGTAAGGAAATAACTCTTTGAATAAAGCCAGACGACGCGTTCGTGCTCTGCGAGGGATAAGCTTCCAGAATTTACTGGGAATAAGCTTACTGTTTGGGGAAATAAATTCCACTTTTCCTGGGGAAACTGGACTGGACTTTCCTGGGGAAGTTTTTGATATGCTGGGGAAGTGATTCCTTTGAATGTTGATATGCCGCCGGGGAATGTTGAGCTCTGCTGGAGGATACCCAACTTCCTTGTGATTTGATAACTCTGCTTGGAGAAGAATGCACTGACTGCTGAATTACTCTATGGGGAATTAAGATACCTGGTTGTGTTCTTCAACTGAACCTACCTTGATACCTTGGAGGACAGAACAATTAGATCGCTTGGACAACTCTTTATTGCCCCTGTTTCTGAGGTATGAGAGGAAGACCTATGAGGTGCTGATAGTTGTTGATGGACAAACCTTCTTCTGGTAGGCCAGTGATAAGATGACAGGACATAGTCGTACGCTTTGATCCCTAACTTTTGCCTGGACCGCCCTTTCGGGTTTTTAGTCCACCGAGATACCTTTTTTTGCCCAAGCCGCCTTTTCAGGTTTTCGACTTGCCGGGTGTACACATTTTTTTTTATCCCTTATTTTTGCCCGAACCCTTTTGGTTCGCCGGGAAGCCCTAATTTTTGCCTAGGTATGTCACCCTAGCGGGTCTTTTTCATGCGCAGTATTTTTTTCGACTATGTCCATGCTTTCAGAATGTAGGGAGTTGCCCCTGTTAGAAGTGTTTTGTCATGCCACCAGAAGGTATTTGGTCATGCAAGATTCGTTGTTGGAATGCCCCAAGTGACTCAGGCGGAGATTTGCCTCAGATTATTTGGCTCTTGAGAGATTCTCCGAATCTTGATTGGATTGCCCCAGATAATGGACCATGGTCATGTCTGCCCCTTGATTGGAGGTACTTTTGTTCATTAGGTATTCATCGTGCGAATTTCCCTGATGTTCAAACAAAAAGTCATATGCAAACAAAGTTATGTTAAAAATGCAAAGCATATGTCTGTCTTGAAGATTTTGAAAATGCATTCTTTTTCATAAAGCAAATGAATGTTTGTAAAACGTGATGTCAACTCCGTATTTACCGTAAGCCTTAAGGAGTCAGGATACCTTTCGTAACAGTATGCTTTCGAACTAACCCATGCTTCAGCTAGGACTTTTAAGGGTTATAACGTGGCCTGGTTCACGGTTTAAGAAACAAAGGATAAAGGCTCAAATTTTATTTGTACCCACCCGCTCTTCGTGATGTTCTCCAAACCTAAACTCAGTTGATCATACGTTAGACCTTGTTTGAGTCTTTGCTCTGATTTTCCGGTGATGGTTCGGATATTGCTAACTTATTTTGAATAGGCAGTCATTCCTTTTTTGTTGAGGGTTTGTAAGACCTCTTTCTTGATTTTTGTTATCCCTTTCTTTTTTTTTTGCCTGAACTGTTTCCTTTTTTGGAATTACAGTCAGCGGGATGCCCCAGTTTTGTAAGTCTCCTTCATGGGTTTAGACTTAATGGGTTTTTTATTTTTTGAGATAATGACTGCCTTTCTTTATTGATTATTCGGAACCATCACTGTCTTTCTTCGTTTTGTAAGGATCTCTTTGGTGCCATTCGTTATGCACTTGGATCAACTGAGAGACTACCCTGCCCCGGGTTATGATTAAGGGTTTTAAATTTCGAGAAGAAAAACTCCTACTTCTTTGGCTCAAAGGGGTTGACGAGGGATTATCTTCCTTATTACTCCAGTGTTTAGGAATTGAAACAATGCATGTACTTCATCAGCGGGGTCTGTTCAAAAGCATACTGTAAAGATAGCGGTATCGTTTTCGTCATCCTCCCTCGAGAGGCTTAGAATTATTAGTCAAGAGTTGATCGTCAGAAAAAATATGAAAATAATTTGCGTATAGTGAATACGAATATATTGCTTCAAAACAGACATATGCGATGCATTAATGGAATAACAATGTTTAACATGAGTAAATGTTTGAACAAAAGAAAATTGCAACTTGAACATTCGAATGAACAAAAATTCTTCTCATCTCAGGGCTTGTTACTTCAAATGGTGCCTCCTGTAGGGATGGTAGAAGCACTCAGCCTGGCCATCTTGGGTGAATTCCACAGCTCCTTCCTCAATCAGGTCCTAGATCTTATTCTTCAAAGTCCAACAATCCTCTGTAGCATGCCCCGGACTGTCAGAATGATAAGCGCAGTGAGCGTTGGGGTCATATCTTGAAGGTGTCCTGTTGGGATTCTTAGGAGGATCCTTTAGAGTCACCAAGTTCAACCTCAGCAGTTGTTGTAAGGCTTGAGGCAGTGACACGTTGAGCTTGGTGAATTGCCTTTTGGGCTTGTCTGGCTGATACTGAGTTGGTGATACGGAAGCCATATGAGGAGCTTTCTCCTTGCCTCTTTGTCTCAAAGATGGTCGAACGATGACTGGCTTTTTACCCTTAGATGTTTGCCCCAGTTGGTTACCCTGAAGCAGTTGGTTGACGAGAAACCGGAGCTCATCTTGTCTTTGAGCTAAACCTTGAATGGCATTCCTCTTCCCCAGCATTTGGGCTTTCATTGCATCCATCTCAGCTTGTAGGTGTTTCAGCCTTTCACCCTCAGCGCTGTTTCTAACAAAGGTCTCCATGAGAAGTGTCCTTAGCTCCTCCTGCCCCTTGGATAGATTCAGGAGGATTTCCCCGAACCGAGTCTCTTGAGCAAGACAGTCCTGGTTATCTGGTTGGAAGGCCATTGCTGAAATAAACAGCGAGAAAGGTGAGTGACCTGCTGTTATACCCCAAAATTTGCCCTCCCATATTCCTTAAGAAATTGCCAAACCAAGCTAGAAAATTCCCCAAGGGTGGTGCAGTGCAACAGTCTCCTAAACAGTCCAAATTAGGGTTTGGGTTCTGATCAAGAAAAGGAAGTTTTCAAAGGCTCAATCAAGTCTCATATGCTTACAAGCATGGTCAAGCATCCCCATATCAAGTTTCAAGGCATTCAGCTCAAGATTGCACAGTCAAAACCCTAAATTGCACTACAGTCAACTGTAGGGGCAAAATGGTCATTTGACAGTCAAAAGTTCAAATTTTTGGTCAACATATCATTTTGAAGCCACAAACATCATTTGATCAATGTTTGATCATGATTCTCAAAATTTGGCTCAGAAATCATCAAAGATGCAAAAGTTGCTATATTTGGACAGCTGAAAAAGTCAACTGAAATTGACCAGGGCATAACTTTCACATGGATTATCAGAAAAATTCCATCCAAAGCTCATTTTGAAGAGAAAGACATTTCCTACAACTCATCTTCATACTTCAAGTCCAAGAAATGCTCTCACAAAAAGTTATCAATTTCAACATTACAGGTCATTTTCAAAAGTCAACAAAAAGGGACTTTAAGTCAAAGGCCATAACTTGAGATTGGTAAATCAAAATGACATGGGACCAAAGGCATTGGTTAAAGGACTCAAAGACCTTTCCAAAATGTCCAAGAACATGTGAAAAGCTTAAAAATTGAGCAAGTTATGCCTTGTAGAAGTTGGGAAATTTTTGTGAAGTGGCAAAAGTCAACTATCCTTGAAAATCCAATTTTGACAAAAGGGCCCCATTTTTTCCACTTGGTCCATCCTTGTCATGCCACACACGTGGCCCATGATTAGTTTCAAGACCAAATATTGATTTTTTTATTTTATTTAATTTTTGATGATTTAATTCATTTTAATTCTTTGAAAATTCAAATAAAATTTAAAAATCAATGAAATAGTGTCAAATGAACTTGGACAATTTCTATGTATCATGAACCAACTCAAGAAATCAGGCTAGGGTTCATTTGCATACTAGGTCTAGGTTTTGGCTAAAAAGAAGGAAAATGGTTAATGGAAGAAACCCTAAGACCAATTCTTTCCCAAGCTTGAGTTTAGGTCAAAAAACAAACCAATTCCCTTCCATGAGATGCATTGAGTCAAACCCTAACCATAGTGCAGCAAAAGGCTCGCTCAAAAGTGGATTGGAACTTTGAAAATTTGGACATAAAATGCAAATCTGAAATCAGTGCTAGGGAACTTTTCAAGCCTTAATTCTGATACCATTAGCATCCTGGACAATCACTGAACACATTCCAATTCAAAACATATTCCAAAACTCCCTGAACTGGTACCCCTCACTCAGACTGTATCTCAAAATATTTGAAATCGTATCCTCAGTTCCAAGCATCTTCATTGCATTTCAATCGTATATTCGTGTTCCTCATAAAGTTTCTAAGCTATTCATTGTATTTAATTGCATTTTTGTTCATCATACGCGAATCTGCCATGCCCACGTTCTAGGGTTTTCAAGTTTTGATTTTAGGGTTTTTACCATACTGCAAAATTGGCCCTCAAGACCATGACTGTTACACTCCATGCATCTGGACGAAAAAATCTACATACTCGCGATTAATTTCTGATGCACGTAGCTCTATTCGCTATTTTTTCAAATGTTGCCTAATGAAACGCGTAAGAAAGCGTTGCCTTTGAGTTTTGTTTACAGGGACGTGAAGAAGATGAAGATGTGGCACGCTGTAATTCGTCCATTCAAAATTCGCGCGTTTCAGCCACTAGCGCGTTGTATTTGTTTTATATGATTTATTTATATATTATATATCAAAGTGATCAAGTAGCTCAGTTGGCAAGTTGTTAGCGTGTTAACCTCAATGACCTGGGTTCAAGTCCCAGGTCTGGCATTTCTCATGTTATTTTTCAGCTTGAGTTCACATGCAGCGCTAACATTGAGACTCACCATGCACGCTCAAAATGCATCATCCACGTGTCCCAGAGCACTCACATCAAAGGCAAGGATGGGGAAACATGCTACGCTTCAGTCAAATGCATCACACTGGATCAAAAAAGTCAACAAATTCTCACAAATAATTGGGCCAGGCTTTTCAAATCAACACCTCCACAATGGGACAGAACACCCCCCTGGTTCCATTTTTTTTCTAATTTTCTTTATGTTCTATTATTGTTAATCATTTACTTGTGTATTTTATTTTCTGACTTAATTAATTTTTACAAAAAAAAACATAAAAACATTAAAATTCAGAAAAGACAAAAGATTTAATAATTATTTTATTATAGTTATTTTTCATAAATAAATGCTTGTAATTATATAATCTAATTATAACCTTAATTCTTTTTTAATAAAAAATCTAAAAATGTGTAGAATTAGGTTTAATGAATTCTTTTTATCCTTTCTTATTTTTTCCTTTTCTACAATAATAATATTTAACTCATTTATTTTCATAATTAAATTGTATATAAATTAACTTAGGTTTAATTTAGGTTATATTTTAATTTCTTTCATAATAAATAAAAAAATATTAGAATTAGGGTTTGTTTTTTTTATTTTATTTAATTCTCCTTTTTCTCATTAAATCTAAAAAACACAAAAAATATCATTCTCATTTAATTTTAAATTCCTTGATTAATTTTAATTGTTTGTAAAAGGGTCCAACGCCCTAATTTTGTTTAATCTCTTTATTTCGCGCATCTATTTTATATTGTTTAAATACCTCTGTATATGCCCCAAAGCCTTGTAATAAGTTTTAGATTTATTTCTCGCACTTTTATTTATTCGCTTTTTTTACTTTCAGTCAAATCGGGTTCAGTTTTTTTTTGGCGATGTGGACCCGCGCCAGTTGTAATAGTCTAGATTTATTTTCTCGCAAGTATATAACTGTTAATAAATATGCATGAAAGAATGTATGCCCAAAAATAAAATCGAATCGTTAGATCACCAATGCATGACAAGACAAACAATAAACTGAAAATGACACACAATTCACACACCACCCCTAGGGTACGCCTCACTGTTGCCTTTCGAAAGGTGGTCGTCGAGTATAGGACGTTTTAGTAAGTCCTTATGTCCATGACATGATCCAGTTGCCTCGAAACGGTTGCCCCGGAAAAATAAAGGATCAATGGCATAAGGGTAGCTTCTAAGGTGTCCTACTGTTGCTCTGGTGACCACCACGTCCCTAAAACTCGAATTGACCCGAACACCTCCAACGGTGGTGCTACCTACCTCTCAATGGTGGGATGGCACTACTTTAAAGGACATTTACACAGACGAATTCCTTAGGGTAGGTAGGTTCTCAAGGATACTTGCTCTAATCTCAAAACAAACTCAAAAAGACTTTTCACTCACACATTTTCAAAAGCTTTCAAAGCAAATTTTTCAAACACTCTGACGTACGAGTTGAACTGAAATTTTTCAAAGAAACTTTTTCCCACATTGAAAAGCAAACAAACAATTTTGAAAACACAATGAGCAAGTATCTAAGAGCCCATGGATAACCATGGATAGAAAGGGTGCTAGCACCTTCCCTTTCTATAACCTACCTCCCGAACCGAGAGCAATCTCTTTAAAGGAATTTTTCTGTGCTTTTGTCCTTTCCAATTGGAGAAAATAAAAGACGGTGGCGACTCTTGCTTCCGCGACATTTCGCGAACCAGCGTTAAACAGTCAGTTCCAGATCCACCGATCACAGAACTGGCGACTCTGCTGGGGATAAACTTAAAGTGAGGTGTACCTTAGGACTAAGATCATTGTGTTTTCAATTGCTTTCCTTGTATGCTTTAAAATTGTGGGTTGCTTGGGAGTTCCATAGATCCTAACCCGGATCTGGGGGATACCTTCTTAGAAAGTAGCAACAAGGCTGTGAGGGAACTGTGCGGGGTATACCGACATGGTTGAAACAGTCTGCTACGTTGATGTGGCACTTTGGCGTGTACCGGTAACCCTTGAGTCAGTCAAGGAGAGTACGGGGCCTCCATGTGGTGTCATGAAGCATCAACAGACCTTAGGAACCTTAATTGAACCATCTTGGCCTCTTTAGGGTAGTGAGATAACTGACTTTGGTGCAGTCCGAGGTTGGTTGATACTCGATACTACACTCAATTGAGGGTTGCTTTCCTGGAATATTTCGGTCGCCAGTTCAGTGGCTAAATCGAAACGATGAACAATGAAAGCAATCCCGTGATATTGGGAACCTTAGAACCCGGTTACTTTGATTAGGACAGGTTGAACCCACCAACTTCAAGAGGGTACTACCCAGACCCCATGCTGGCCTTAAACCTTAAGGGCCTGTCTTGTGTGCCTTGTGTGCCTTACATGTTTGTCTTTGTAAATATCTGTGTTTAATCATAGCATCATGACATCATCCAGCATCATATGCATTAACTAACCATTTCAGGGGTTCGAATTTTCATCTTTGTTCTTGTTTTGTAGGACATGGAAACTGTTCGTAGAAAGACAATTCCAATCAGTCTTGTAAGGATCCCTCCTCAGCTTAAGGAGCTTACATCCAGGATTCCTGAGAACTCTTCATTCAGTGAAAGGCATGGAAGCCTCATCAGCTTGGTCAACACCAACATTGAGGAAGATATGATAAAAGTCCTATTCCAATTCTTTGACCCTCTGCATCACTGTTTCACCTTCTTGGACTATCAGTTGGTACCTACATTGGAGGAGTTCTCCCGACTCCTGAAGATCCCTATTCTTGATCAGCTACCCTTCAACGGTACAGAAAAGGAACCTAAACTTGAAGAGATTGCTAAAGCCTTGCACCTACAGTCATCTGACCTCAAGGGACATTGGGAAGTCAGAAGTGGTATTAAAGGGTTCTTAGCCAGGTTTCTGTTTGAAAAAGCCTATGATTGTTGGAACTCCCTTGACTTGCAAGCTTTTGAAGAGGTTGTGGCCCTCCTTGTTTATGGTTTGGTGTTGTTCCCTAACCCAGATCAGCTCATTGATATCAGTGCCATCCAGATCTTTATGTCCAGGAATCCTATACCTACGTTGCTGGGGGACATCCTTCACTCATGTTACACTCGAACCATGAGAAAAAGAGGTGTCCTAATGTGTTGCACTCCTCTCCTGGGAAAGTGGTTTATTTCGCACCTTCCACAATCAGTCCTGAAGAACGAGCGGGGTTTGAGATGGTCACAACGGTTGATGACTCTTACACATGCAGATATACATTGGTGCCCTAGGTCCAGGGAAGATGTCACTATCATTGATCGTTGCGGGGAGTATCCTAATGTTCCTTTACTTGGAATCAGAGGGGGTATTACTTATAGTCCATGCCTGGCTTGGAGACAATTTGGTTATGCTCGGAGGGATGGTCCTCATGACATGTTGATTCCTGACATAGTTTTTGACTTCGACAACGATACTCAAGGACTTCGCCAGAGGTTTATCAGAGCTTGGAGGATGCCTAGTAGGATAGACAGCAAGACACTGGGGCACAGGAACTCCATCCCTTTGGAGCCTTACCTCAAGTGGGTACGAGCCCGCTCTCAGAAGTTAGTAATGCCTTATCCTCACATGCTTCCGGTAATCAAAGAGCCTGCCTTGGAAGGAGAGGTGTCTCATGTTATTCAGCACCCTGATATACCCACATCCTGGGAAGAGATGCAGAAGAGTTGGATCCAGCTTAAGGAAGAGCGGAATTCTCTTGAGACTAGTTTGCATGCCAGTGAAAAAAAGGTCTTGGAGCTCACCCGCCTGTTGCACGAGGAAAGGAGTCTCAACACTTACATAGCTCCAAAGAAGATGCGCAACATATTTTGGATGTGATTTGATCTTTTTGTACTTTTGCCCATGAGGCTTTGATGTATTAAACAATGATTTTCTTAATAAAAACGTGTGTTCCTTTTGGTCTATAACAAACCTGAATTTTCGAACCCTTGAATGCATTGCATAAACACATATCATTCATCATGTGCATCGTAGGTACTCTCCTTTTCAGGTTGTTTACCGTTCTTCGCTGTTTATTTCAGCATCATGAATCCTGAATCATCAACCGATGCGGCTATCAAGGCTCTTCAGGCGCAGAACGTCCAGTTTCAGGCGCAAAACGCCCAATTTCAGGAGCTGATCAAGGGCTTGTCTCAGGGTCAACAAGAGTTAAAGACCATGCTGTTGAAGAAGACTAAGAAGAAGAGGAGGACTGTGCTATTTAACACTGGGCGCAGACTCGGGAACACTTTGGTTGTTGAAGCTGAAAGGACTCCTCCATCTGTGACGGAAGGTAGTCACCATGAAAGGGAGGTCACTACTCCTGTGGGCTCTGATACTGAAACAGACTTCAATGACGACCAGTACCCTCCTGCTGAAGACCGGTACAAACAGCTGGAAGACAGATTAAAGGCTGTGGAAGTTCAACGGGTACCTGGATTGGATTTCGGAGACTTGGGGTTATCTACTGGAGTGGTGATCCCACACAAGTTCAAAACACCTGCCTTCGTGAAGTATGATGGGGCTTCCTGTCCCAAGATGCACCTCCGTTCTTATGTAAGGAAGATCCAGCCTTACACAGCAGACAAGAACCTTTGGATCCACTTCTTCCAGGAGAGTCTTTCAGGGACTCACCTCGATTGGTTCTATCAGCTAGATGGAATCAGCATTCGTAACTGGGAGGATCTGGCCACTGCTTTTTACAAGCAGTATCAGTATAATGCCGACCTCGCTCCTACGCGTACCCAACTCCAGGGTATGTCGCTAGGGTCGAGTGAAGGTTTTAAGGAGTACGCTCAGAAATGGAGAGACCTGGCTGGCAGGGTGCAGCCACCATTGACGGATCGGGAGCTAGTAGATATGTTCTTAGGGACCCTATCTGGTCCATTTTTCAATCATCTCATTGGTAATTCCTCTGCTGGGTTTACTGATCTGATCCTGACTGGTGAAAGGATCGAGGCCGGTATAAAATCGGGGAAGATACAGAAAGTTGCCTCCTCCAGTACTGAGAAGAAACCCTTCAAAAAGGAGGCTAGTGCTGTATATAACTCCCGGAGAACAGAGCGACCTGAACACCGCCAATCTGTCAGTGCGGTAATGATTGCCAAACCTGCTGCCGCTCCTCGGCCAACTAATCCTCAAAAGGTTGAAAGACCCCGGAGGGAGTTTACCCGGTTAAGCATGACCTTATCACAGATCCTGCCACAGTTGCTATCCACCAATTTAGTGACTGTCAAGGAGGCTCCAAAATTTCCCAATACGGCATCCCCCAAGTTCAATCCAAATGCTCGCTGTGCTTATCACTCTGATAGCCCGGGGCATAACACAGATGACTGTTGGGCCCTAAGAAATAAGGTTCAAGATCTCATTGATGCAAAAGAGATACAGTTTGAGGCGCCCGAGAAGCCGAATGTTGTAACTGCTCCCATGCCCCAGCATGGAGTGAATGCTGTTGAGGAGGATTTGTATGTAGCTTCAGTGAATGATGTTGCTACTCCATTGCTGATGGTCAAGAGGAATCTGTTGCTGGCCGGTTTATTTCCGGGATGTGGCGAAAGTTGCCCTCTATGTGTTGCTTCCCCTGCTGGTTGTTCTCTGTTGAAGTCAGGCATCCAAAACCTGATAGATAGTAGAGAGATTTTGTTCGAAAAGACTATTGTTCCTGCTGCTCCTGTTGAAGAAGTGTCGGTCGTTACCATCTTCAACAACCATTCCGAGGCTCCTTCAAAGAAGCCTATACAAATTTTGTCAGTTCACAAGAATGTTCCCATCACCATTACTGTTCCGGGGCCTATACCCTACAAATCTGATAAGGCTGTCCCATGGCACTATGGGGCAGATGTTTATGTTCTGGGTGTGAAACAAGAGTGCAACGTTGACACTGGTGTCTCCAACATCACCGGGCCTGCTAAGGTCACTCGTAGTGGAAGACTGTTCTCGCCAGACATTGCTCCTCCGGCAATTCATAGGCCTTTGATCTTCACACCTGCTAGGGTACCTGTTTCTCCTTCTGACCAAGTATCCACCCCTGCTGCTGAGTCATCTGATACTCGGGGCAAGGGAATTGCTGCTGATGTGCCTGCCAGGACGGAGACACCAAAGACCATTGTTGAGGCTTCCAAGCAGGAAATGGAAGAAATCCTCAAGATAATAAAGAAAAGTGACTTCAACGTTGTAGAACAGCTGGGGCACACCCCCTCTAAAATTTCCATGTTGTCACTGCTGCTGTGTTCAGAGGCCCATGCAAAGGCTCTGATTGCTTTCTTAAAGACTGCCCACGTACCCCAAGATACGTCTGCTGACCAGTTCACCGATTGTGTGGCCAACCTAACTGCTGATAATGGCCTGGGTTTCTCTGATGCCGATCTGACAGCAAAGGGGAAGAATCATAATGATGCCCTGCATGTCTCCATTGAATGCAGGGGCACTACTCTTGCTCATGTGCTGGTTGATACAGGTTCCTCATTAAATGTGCTGCCCAAGAAGGCTCTGGATAGGCTGGATTGTGAGGGTCTAGAGCTCAAACCAAGTAGCATTGTTGTCCGGGCCTTTGACGGGTCCAAAAGAATGGTGCATGGTGAAGTGGACATCCCAATCAGGGTTGGGTCACAGGTATTCGATTCAAAATTCTATGTGATGGACATCCATCCGTCCTATTCTTGTTTGCTGGGTCGCCCGTGGATCCATAAGGCTGGAGCTGTAACCTCCACATTGCATCAGAAGCTCAAGTACCCGGTCAGGGGGAAGATCGTAACAGTGCAAGGGGAAGAGGAGTACATGGTCAGCCACCTCAACTCCTTCAGATATGTAGAAATGGATGGGGAGTTCATTGAAACCCCCTTTCAACATTTTGAGGAAGTACCACAAATCTTGGCAGCAGCAGAAGATGAAGAGGTTTCTCCTATGAAGATGGCCTCCTTAAAGGACGCCCGGGCTGTGATCGAAAAAGGCGAATGTGCAAACTGGGGCAAGCTCCCTGATCTTACTCCTAAGACTAACAAGTTTGGGCTGGGTTTCACCACAGAAGCTCAGAAAGCGGTGCGCAAGGCAAGAATTGGAAGACCTCCGGTGCTCATCACTCAGCATGGAGTGAATGCTATTGGAGAGGAAGATGAAGTGGGAGAGTCAGAGTTCGATAGCTGGATCTACCCAACGGCCGACGGTGGATTGACCAATTGGACTGCTAAAGATTTTACACCCATAACTTTTGTCTCCCAGTAATGAATTTCTTTGTTTTTGATTTGTAATAAACAATAATTTGAGACTATATGGCCCGGTGTCTTACCCGGGGCACCGTGGTTTTATTTATGAGGGCTTTTGTTTGTCACTATCATATATCATGAATAAAAGCATTGGACGTTTTCACATTTCAAATTTTGCGCTCCTTTTCTTTCCTTTTCTTTCCTTTCTTTACATATTGCAAAACAGCTGTATTTACACACACACTCACTCATACAGGTTTCAATCCACTCTGGATCTCACTGGTAACGACTCTGCTACTGCCAGTTATGACTTCGAAAATCCGATCAACTTAGCCGCCGACGAAGGTGAAGATGATTGCGAAGTTCCTGGTGAACTTGCAAGACTGTTACAACAGGAAGAGAGGGCAATTCAACCCCATGAAGAGCCAGTGGAAATAATAAACTTGGGTACGGAGGAAGACAAGAAAGAGGTGAAGATTGGTGCCAACCTAGAACTCAGCGTGAAGCAACGGTTGACTCAGATGCTGCAGGATTATAAAGAAATCTTTGCCTGGTCCTACGAAGATATGCCCGGATTAGATACCGACATTGTGGTCCATCATTTACCAACTAAAGAAGATTTCCCTCCGGTTAAGCAAAAGGTTCGTCGGATGCGTCCAGAGATGTCTGAGAAGATTAAAGCCGAGGTTATGAAGCAGTTTGATGCCGGGTTTCTTGCAGTAACTTCTTACCCTCAGTGGGTTGCTAATGTGGTGCCGGTACCTAAGAAGGACGGCAAGGTCAGGATGTGTGTTGATTACAGGGATCTGAACAGGGCCAGCCCCAAGGATGACTTCCCTCTACCCCACATTGATGTCCTTGTTGATAATACAGCTCAGCATAAAGTGTTCTCTTTCATGGATGGTTTTTCAGGCTACAATCAGATCAAGATGGCACCTGAAGACATGGAAAAGACTACCTTTGTTACTCAGTGGGGCACCTTCTGTTACAAGGTCATGCCGTTCGGGTTAAAGAATGCTGGGGCAACCTACCAACGTGCCATGGTTACCTTATTTCATGATATGATCCATCATGAGATAGAAGTGTATGTGGACGACATGATCGCTAGGTCCCAGACTGAGGAAGAGCACCTAGATCATCTGCAGAAGTTGTTCGACCGGTTGAAACTGTACAAGCTGAGATTGAACCCGAACAAGTGCACCTTCGGGGTAAGATCTGGGAAGTTGCTAGGCTTCGTGGTCAGTGACAAGGGAATTCAAGTGGACCCTGCTAAGGTCAAAGCCATTCAAGAGATGCCAGTTCCTAAGACGGAGAAGGAAGTCAGAGGCTTTCTAGGACGCCTGAATTACATTGCTCGCTTCATCTCTCATCTGACCGCTACCTGTGAACCAATCTTCAAGCTGCTGAAGAAAGATCAGGTAGTACGTTGGAATGATGAATGTCAGGCTGCTTTTTGATAGAATCAAAGAATATCTCCAAGAACCACCCATCCTTATGCCACCAGTGGAAGGGAGACCTTTGATACTTTATCTGACAGTACTTGATAATGCAATGGGGTGTGTGTTGGGGCAGCATGACGAGTCTGGCCGAAAAGAGCATGCCATTTATTACCTTAGCAAAAAGTTTACCGATTGTGAGACCCGATACTCACTGCTTGAGAAAACTTGCTGCGCTTTGGTATGGGCTGCTCGCCGGCTGAGACAGTATATGCTGACTCACAC
This sequence comes from Vicia faba, assembly GCA_948472305.1. Taxonomy (NCBI): domain Eukaryota; kingdom Viridiplantae; phylum Streptophyta; class Magnoliopsida; order Fabales; family Fabaceae; genus Vicia; species Vicia faba. Next base: position 708,209,661 of record OX451740.1, read on the forward strand.
TACCTTGTTAATCTCAAAAATGGATCCTATAAAGTACATATTCGAAAAGCCTGCTCTGTCTGGGAGAATTGCAAGATGGCAGATGATCTTGACGGAATACGACATTCAGTATACGACCCAAAAAGCCATCAAGGGAAGTGTATTGGCAGACCACTTAGCACATCAAGCTGTGGATGACTACCAGTCAATGAACTTCGAGTTTCCAGATGAAAGCATTATGATAGTAACTGACTGTGAAATACCCGGACCGGATGAAGGACCTGAACCAGGATCCCGATGGTCTATGCACTTTGACGGAGCCTCCAATGCTTTGGGGAATGGTATCGGCGCCATAATCGTATCTCCACAAGGTACTCATACTCCACTCACCGCCCGGCTGTGTTTCAACTGTACCAACAACATGGCGGAGTATGAAGCGTGTATTATGGGTCTTCAAGCTGCGATAGACCTGAGGATCAAATTTCTGAGTGTCTTCGGAGATTCCGCTCTCGTGATCAATCAGATCAAAGGAGAGTGGGATACGAAACATCCAAACTTGATTCCTTACAGAGAATGCGTGTTGGCCCTGATCCCCCACTTCACAGAGATAACATTTGAGCACTTTCCAAGAGAAGAGAATCAGCTGGCGGACGCGTTAGCTACAATGTCTTCAATGTTCAAGGTTAAATGGGATAATGAAGCTCCCCGGATCACCATCTGGAAACTGGACGAACCGGCATACTGTTGTGATCTCGAAACTGAATTGGTAACTGAGAAGCCTTGGTACCACGAAGTGAAGAGATACCTAGAAGCTCAGGAATACCCTGAAGGAGCATCTGTCAATGATAAGAAGTTCCTGAGAAGGTTTGCAGCCAAGTTCTTCCTAAGCAACGGCATCTTGTACAAGCGAAACCATGATTCCACCTTACTGCGTTGTGTAGATAAGACTGAAGCGGAAAGAATCATGGAAGAGCTACATGAAGGGACCTTTGGTACACACTCCAGTGGACATACTATGGCTAAAAAGATTCTACGGGCGGGGTATTATTGGTCCACCATGGAAGCTGATTGCTACCAACATTCTAGGACATGCCATAAATGCCAGATCTACGCAGACAAGGTGCATGTTCCTCCGGTCCCCCTGAATGTTCTGACTGCGCCTTGGCCGTTTGCAATGTGGGGCATAGACGTGATCGGTGAGATTAAACCTACGGCATCTAATGGACATCGCTTCATCTTAGTGGCGATTGATTATTTTACGAAGTGGGTTGAGGCAGCATCCTACGCTACGGTAACTAAGACTGTTGTGGCACGGTTCATTCGGCACAATCTGATATGTCGGTACGGTGTCCCTGAGCGGATTATTACAGATAACGGTACCAATCTGAACAATAAGATGATTGCTGAGCTCTGCGAACAGTTCAAGATACAGCACCACAATTCTTCTCCTTACAGACCGAAGATGAATGGGGCTGTAGAAGCAGCTAATAAAAACATCAAGAAGATTGTGCAGAAGATGACAATAACGTATAAAGATTGGCACGAGATGTTACCGTTCGCTCTGCATGGGTATCATACTTCAGCTAGGACGTCAACTGGGGCAACTCCTTTCTCTCTGGTTTATGGCATGGAGGCAGTCTTGCCGATCGAAGTACAAATTCCTTCTCTCCGGATAATGAAGGATGCAAATCTGAACGAAGATGATTGGATCCAGACACGACTTGATCAACTCAACCTTATTGACGAAAAGAGACTTGCTGCTATCTGTCATGGTCAGACGTATCAGAAACGAATGATCAGGGCATTTAACAAAAAGGTCAGACCACAGGAATATCAAGTCGGGGATCTGGTGATCAAGCGAATCATCCTTCCTCAGAGTGATCCAAGGGGCAAATGGACCCCTACGTACGAAGGGCCATTTGTGGTTAAGCATGTGTTCTCAGGAGGAGCAATGATATTAACCAACATGGATGGTGACGACCTTCCTCACCCCGCCAATGCAGACATAGTTAAAAAATACTACGCATGAAAAAATGACCCGCTAGGCTGACATGCCTAGGCAAAAATAAGGGCTTCCCGTCGAACCAAAAGGGTTCGGGCAAAATGAAGGGATGAAAATGAAAAAATCTGTACACCCGGCAAGTCGAAAACCTGAAAAGGCGGCTTGGGCAAAAATGGGTATCCCGGTGGACTGAAAACCCGAAAGGGCAGTCCAGGCAAAAATTAGGGATAAAAGCGTAATACTATGTCTCATTGGATCACTTTGTATCCAGAATCCGTTACCTACATCAAGTTCAGACGGCATCGATCAATCAGCTTCACTTTCAACCAAGGTCATCAAGTGACGAGACGCACAGAGTATAAAGGCAATAGCAGAATTGAAACCCAGTGGATCATTCATCTTTCACACAGCTGTTTTATTTTTTTTTTGTACAAAACTTGTATAAACTCTTATTCGGCGACGTTCCGCTTACCAGGACGTCAGCCTCTTGTACACAAAGCGCCTATTTTCAGGCTATTCAAAATCAATACAAATATACTTTTCAGTTAAACGTGCCAAGTGTTTTTCTTTTTGTTTTGCGAAGAACGTCCAAAGTTCAATTTGTGATATATGCATTGACAATAATTTGCTAGCTCATAAATATTTGCATACGAAACAAAGAATTAATTGCAGGTGACACCAGAAACAGGGGCAATGAAGAGTTGTCTGAGCAGTCTAATTGTTCTATCCTCTAAGGTACCAAGGTAGGTTCAGTTAAAGAACCTAACCAGGCATCTTAAGTTCCCCAGAGAGTGAGACAGCAAGTCAGTGCATTCTTCCCCAGCATATCAAAACTTCCCCAGGAGAGTCCCATCCAGGTTCCCCAGGAAAGATGGAATTCATCTCCCCAAGCAGTAAGCTTATCCCCAGTAAATTCTGGAAGCTTATCCCCTCGCAGGACACGAACGCGTCGTCCGGCTTGATTTAAAGAGTTATTTCCTTAACAGGATATAACTGGGTTATCCTCAGCCAAAAGCCAAGGGAAGGTCGTCGTCAACGTAGTTCTTTCCTATCCCCAGCGAAGTCAATTCACACTTCCAATACAACAACGGTATCCCAACAGAGTTACTATCAACATTCAGCAAGGCATCACTCTTCCCACAGAGTATTACTTTCCAGCATGATCGCTAGAGTATCTTTTCTCCCCGCAGAATCTTCCATTCGCCAAGTTTATTCCGCAACGGAGTCATCTTCTCCTACCGGTATCCTTGCAGTTATCATCCCCAGCGGAAGCAAAATCTATCCTTCGACATCAGCCCAGGATACGATTTCCCGGCACCTGTCAAGGATTTACTTTCCTAGACGAAAACATACATAAAACGTCACATACATCATTATAGCATGCATAACGCACTGCATCATACAAATCTCATTTATGTTGAGAACATCATTGCTTGATCCATATCATGCATTGCATATGATTGACTTTTACCTTTCAGGGAAGATCCAGTTAAATTCTCAATCATATTTCAAGACCTAGACTGGTTCAGTCAAAGGCCTTCTCTGATTCAGTTAAATCGCCCCAAGATTTTCCTGATGCTTATCCCTTTGAAGACATTTCAAGACCTAGACTGGTTCAGTCAAAGGCCTTCTCTGGTTCAGTTAAATCGTCCCAAGATTTTCCTGATGCTTATCCCTTTGAAGACATTTCAAGACCTAGACTGGTTCAGTCAAAGGCCTTCTCTGGTTCAGTTAAATCGTCCCAAGATTTTCCTGATGCTTATCCCTTTGAAGACATTTCAAGACCTAGACTGGTTCAGTCAAAGGCCTTCTCTGGTTCAGTTAAATCGTCCCAAGATTTTCCTGATGCTTATCCCTTTGAAGACATTTCAAGACCTAGACTGGTTCAGTCAAAGGCCTTCTCTGGTTCAGTTAAATCGTCCCAAGATTTTCCTGATTGCTTATCCAGTTGAAGACATTTCAAGACCTAGACCGGTTCAGTTAAATCGCCCCAAGATTTTCCTGATTGCTTATCCAGTCAAAGGCCTCTCTGGTTCAGTCAGATCGACCCTAAGATCTCCCTGATTCTTATCCCAGTAGAAGACACCCCAGATTTTTCTCAACGAGCGTTGTTGAAGTTAAAGTCGCCCAAGGCTCTCTTACCATTCATGCTAAGGTAGTAATCATCCCTGGTTCTTGCATCGCCGTTTGAAGCTCCCGACTCAGCTCCTGTAACCAGTCAGGACACATCTATACCAGGCATCTAAAAATCAGCTCCTGCAACGTGTCAGGTACTCATTTTCTGTTTTGCAGGTATGCAGGTTCTAGCGAAGGAATCTCTTACGCAATCAAAACATCCAGATGGCATCTATAAGCCCATTACCCTCATTGCCAACATGTGAGCGCAAATTTCCGGGCACTCTAGTGTCCAATCATCTTTTACCCTCGGATTACGAAAGGCACGTCAGCCAATCTACATCCTCAGGTCTAAGAAGATTGAACAGGGGCAACTGTTATACCCCAAAATTTGCCCTCCCATATTCCTTAAGAAATTGCCAAACCAAGCTAGAAAATTCCCCAAGGGTGGTGCAGTGCAACAGTCTCCTAAACAGTCCAAATTAGGGTTTGGGTTCTGATCAAGAAAAGGAAGTTTTCAAAGGCTCAATCAAGTCTCATATGCTTACAAACATGGTCAAGCATCCCCATATCAAGTTTCAAGGCATTCAGCTCAAGATTGCACAGTCAAAACCCTAAATTGCACTACAGTCAACTGTAGGGGCAAAATGGTCATTTGACAGTCAAAAGTTCAAATTTTTGGTCAACATATCATTTTGAAGCCACAAACATCATTTGATCAATGTTTGATCATGATTCTCAAAATTTGGCTCAGAAATCATCAAAGATGCAAAAGTTGCTATATTTGGACAGCTGAAAAAGTCAACTGAAATTGACCAGGGCATAACTTTCACATGGATTATCAGAAAAATTCCATCCAAAGCTCATTTTGAAGAGAAAGACATTTCCTACAACTCATCTTCATACTTCAAGTCCAAGAAATGCTCTCACAAAAAGTTATCAATTTCAACATTACAGGTCATTTTCAAAAGTCAACAAAAAGGGACTTTAAGTCAAAGGCCATAACTTGAGATTGGTAAATCAAAATGACATGGGACCAAAGGCATTGGTTAAAGGACTCAAAGACCTTTCCAAAATGTCCAAGAACATGTGAAAAGCTTAAAAATTGAGCAAGTTATGCCTTGTAGAAGTTGGGAAATTTTTGTGAAGTGGCAAAAGTCAACTATCCTTGAAAATCCAATTTTGACAAAAGGGCCCCATTTTTTCCACTTGGTCCATCCTTGTCATGCCACACACGTGGCCCATGATTAGTTTCAAGACCAAATATTGATTTTTTTATTTTATTTAATTTTTGATGATTTAATTCATTTTAATTCTTTGAAAATTCAAATAAAATTTAAAAATCAATGAAATAGTGTCAAATGAACTTGGACAATTTCTATGTATCATGAACCAACTCAAGAAATCAGGCTAGGGTTCATTTGCATACTAGGTCTAGGTTTTGGCTAAAAAGAAGGAAAATGGTTAATGGAAGAAACCCTAAGACCAATTCTTTCCCAAGCTTGAGTTTAGGTCAAAAAACAAACCAATTCCCTTCCATGAGATGCATTGAGTCAAACCCTAACCATAGTGCAGCAAAAGGCTCGCTCAAAAGTGGATTGGAACTTTGAAAATTTGGACATAAAATGCAAATCTGAAATCAGTGCTAGGGAACTTTTCAAGCCTTAATTATGATACCATTAGCATCCTGGACAATCACTGAACACATTCCAATTCAAAACATATTCCAAAACTCCCTGAACTGGTACCCCTCACTCAGACTGTATCTCAAAATATTTGAAATCGTATCCTCAGTTCCAAGCATCTTCATTGCATTTCAATCGTATATTCGTGTTCCTCATAAAGTTTCTAAGCTATTCATTGTATTTAATTGCATTTTTGTTCATCATACGCGAATCTGCCATGCCCACGTTCTAGGGTTTTCAAGTTTTGATTTTAGGGTTTTTACCATACTGCAAAATTGGCCCTCAAGACCATGACTGTTACACTCCATGCATCTGGACGAAAAAATCTACATACTCGCGATTAATTTCTGATGCACGTAGCTCTATTCGCTATTTTTTCAAATGTTGCCTAATGAAACGCGTAAGAAAGCGTTGCCTTTGAGTTTTGTTTACAGGGACGTGAAGAAGATGAAGATGTGGCACGCTGTAATTCGTCCATTCAAAATTCGCGCGTTTCAGCCACTAGCGCGTTGTATTTGTTTTATATGATTTATTTATATATTATATATCAAAGTGATCAAGTAGCTCAGTTGGCAAGTTGTTAGCGTGTTAACCTCAATGACCTGGGTTCAAGTCCCAGGTCTGGCATTTCTCATGTTATTTTTCAGCTTGAGTTCACATGCAGCGCTAACATTGAGACTCACCATGCACGCTCAAAATGCATCATCCACGTGTCCCAGAGCACTCACATCAAAGGCAAGGATGGGGAAACATGCTACGCTTCAGTCAAATGCATCACACTGGATCAAAAAAGTCAACAAATTCTCACAAATAATTGGGCCAGGCTTTTCAAATCAACACCTCCACAATGGGACAGAACACCCCCCTGGTTCCATTTTTTTTTCTAATTTTCTTTATGTTCTATTATTGTTAATCATTTACTTGTGTATTTTATTTTCTGACTTAATTAATTTTTACAAAAAAAACATAAAAACATTAAAATTCAGAAAAGACAAAAGATTTAATAATTATTTTATTATAGTTATTTTTCATAAATAAATGCTTGTAATTATATAATCTAATTATAACCTTAATTCTTTTTTAATAAAAAATCTAAAAATGTGTAGAATTAGGTTTAATGAATTCTTTTTATCCTTTCTTATTTTTTCCTTTTCTACAATAATAATATTTAACTCATTTATTTTCATAATTAAATTGTATATAAATTAACTTAGGTTTAATTTAGGTTATATTTTAATTTCTTTCATAATAAATAAAAAAATATTAGAATTAGGGTTTGTTTTTTTTATTTTATTTAATTCTCCTTTTTCTCATTAAATCTAAAAAACACAAAAAATATCATTCTCATTTAATTTTAAATTCCTTGATTAATTTTAATTGTTTGTAAAAGGGTCCAACGCCCTAATTTTGTTTAATCTCTTTATTTCGCGCATCTATTTTATATTGTTTAAATACCTCTGTATATGCCCCAAAGCCTTGTAATAAGTTTAGATTTATTTCTCGCACTTTTATTTATTCGCTTTTTTTACTTTCAGTCAAATCGGGTTCAGTTTTTTTTTGGCGATGTGGACCCGCGCCAGTTGTAATAGTCTAGATTTATTTTCTCGCAAGTATATAACTGTTAATAAATATGCATGAAAGAATGTATGCCCAAAAATAAAATCGAATCGTTAGATCACCAATGCATGACAAGACAAACAATAAACTGAAAATGACACACAATTCACACACCACCCCTAGGGTACGCCTCACTGTTGCCTTTCGAAAGGTGGTCGTCGAGTATAGGACGTTTTAGTAAGTCCTTATGTCCATGACATGATCCAGTTGCCTCGAAACGGTTGCCCCGGAAAAATAAAGGATCAATGGCATAAGGGTAGCTTCTAAGGTGTCCTACTGTTGCTCTGGTGACCACCACGTCCCTAAAACTCGAATTGACCCGAACACCTCCAACGGTGGTGCTACCTACCTCTCAATGGTGGGATGGCACTACTTTAAAGGACATTTACACAGACGAATTCCTTAGGGTAGGTAGGTTCTCAAGGATACTTGCTCTAATCTCAAAACAAACTCAAAAAGACTTTTCACTCACACATTTTCAAAAGCTTTCAAAGCAAATTTTTCAAACACTCTGACGTACGAGTCGAACTGAAATTTTTCAAAGAAACTTTTTCCCACATTGAAAAGCAAACAAACAATTTTGAAAACACAATGAGCAAGTATCTAAGAGCCCATGGATAACCATGGATAGAAAGGGTGCTAGCACCTTCCCTTTCTATAACCTACCTCCCGAACCGAGAGCAATCTCTTTAAAGGAATTTTTCTGTGCTTTTGTCCTTTCCAATTGGAGAAAATAAAAGACGGTGGCGACTCTTGCTTCCGCGACATTTCGCGAACCAGCGTTAAACAGTCAGTTCCAGATCCACCGATCACACCTGCAACAAAGATACCTGTTATGTAATGATGTGTATGACATGCATGCAATGTTTTCAAGGATCCCGCGGGGTAAACAAGAAATTTGTTAAAGTTGGAAACTGGTGACTTGATTGAAGATACTTCATGTTGTTGAGAGTCCTTCTTCAAGGGTCAAAAGCTCACCATATCCAGTGGGTCATAGCCCCTGACAACCTTGGCTTGGGAAACTCCTTCAAGTGTCAAAGCTCACCATATCAAGTGGGTCATAGCCCCTGACAACTCTGACTAGAGGAAAATAAATCCTCTTTGCCCCTTGCTGGATGTTTGATTTATCCTGACCTGCATCACAAACCCTTGAGATCCTTGAAATGGGTTAGGATGTATGCAATGGTATGATGTCATGATGCATGGGGTGATATGAATAAACCCTGTTATGAGCCCTTGTTAAGGACGGCAAACCAAAACCTGCAAGAAACTCAAGTAAAACCTGTCACGAGTCCCAATTAAGGACCGCAAACAAAACCTGCAAGAAGTTCATGTGTCAGATAACAAGCATGCAAGTAGTCAAGTTGGAAGGCACACAAGTCACACAAGACAAGCCCTTAGAGTTTAGGCCAGCACGAGGTCTAGGTACTACCCTCTTGAAGTTGGTGGGCTCAACCTGTCCTATTAGAAGTAACCGGGTTCTAAGGGTCCCAATATCACTGGATTGCTTTCATTGTTCATCGTTTCGATTTAGCCACTGAACTGGCGACCGAAATATTCCAGGAAAGCAACCCTCAATTGAGTGTAGTATCGAGTATCAACCAACCTCGGACTGCACCAAAGTCAGTTATCTCACTACCCTAAAGAGGCCAAGATAGTTCAATTAAGGTTCCTAAGGTCTGTTGATGCTTCATGACACCACGCGGAGGCCCCGTACTCTCCTTGACTGAACTCAAGGGTTACCGGTACACACCAAAGTGCCACATCAACGTAGCAGACTGTTTCAACCATGTCGGTATACCCCGCACAGTTCCCTCACAGCCTTGTTGCTACTTTCTAAGAAGGTATCCCCAGATCCGGGTTAGGATCTATAGAACTCCCAAGACAGTCCCACAATTTAAAGCAAACAAGGAAAGCAATTGAAAACACAGTTATGAACTAACCCTAAGGTACACCTCACTTTTATAGGTTTCCCCAGCAGAGTCGCCAGTTCTGTTATCGGTGGATCTGGAACTGACTGTTTTAAAGCTGGTTCGCGAAATGTCGCGGAAGCAAGAGTCGCCACCGTCTTTTATTTTCTCCAAATGGAAAGGACAAAAGCACAGAAAAATTCCTTAAAGAGATTGCTCTCGGTTCGGGAGGTAGGTTATAGAAAGGGAAGGTGTTAGCACCCTTTCTATCCATGGTTATCCATGGGCTCTTAGATACTTGCTCAATGTGTTTTCAAAATTGTTTGTTTGCTTTTCAACTGTGGGTTTAAAAAAGTTTCTTTGAAAAATTTCAGTTCGACTCATACGTCAGAGTGTTTGAAAAATTGTTTTGAAAGCTTTTGAAAATGTGTTGGTGTGAAAAGATTTTTGTTTGTTTTGAAGAGAGCAAGTATCCATGAGTCGTCTACCTACCCTAAGGAATTCGTCTGTGTAAATGTCCTTTAAAGTAGTGCCATCCCACCATTGAGAGGTAGGTAGCACCACCGTTGGAGGTGTTCGGGTCAATTCGAGGGTTCGGGACATGGTGATCACCAGAGCAATGGGAAGACACCTTAGAAGCTACCCTCATGCCAGGTTCCCGGATCATGAGGACTTACTAAGACATCCTCTACTCGACGATCACCTTTCGAGGCAAGGCAACAGTGAGGCATACCCTAGGGGTGGTGTGTGATTCGTGTGTCAGATTCAAATATTTTATCTTGTCATGTTAAAGTGATCTATGCGTTTATTTTTATTTTTTTGTCATTCATTCTTGCATGCATTTTATTAGCAGTTAAAAAGATGCGGAAAATTAAAAGTTCTAAACTATTACAAAGGCGCGGGTCCACATCGCCAAAATTTCCAGAACCCGATTTGACAGAAAATAAATAAAGAACTAAAGTGCGAGAAATATAAAATGTCCGAGTTACATGGCTTTGGGAGAATTACATAAATATTTAAAAGAAACGAAATAAAACGCGCGAGTTGAAATAAGATTGGAAACGAGGGCGTTGGACCTTTTTGAAGTTAAATTGAAATTAAAAATTAATTAATTATTTATTGAAATAAAAGAAGTGTTTTTTAGGTTTTTTGCATTTATGAAATAAGAAAATTAAAATTAAAATTAAAAGAAACCCTAATTCTAAGTTATTTTTAATTATTTGAGAAAAATGTTAAAGTTTAACTTAATTTACTAAAGAATTTATGTACATGTTTATTTACAAAATAAATTAGTAGTTAATAATAATAATAATAATGAGAAAATTATTTATTAAAAAAAATGATGAAAAAGTTAAAAACCCTAATTTCTACATATTTAATTTATTAAGAAAAATATTAAAGTTTTGAAACCTAAATTAATCTAATTAATTGTTTAAAGTTTATTTACAAAAATAATAATAGTAAAATTAATATTAATAAAATAAACATTTTTTTGATTTTTCTGTATTTTATATTTATTATGAAAATTATTTTATGGAATTAACAGAAAACAATTAAAAAACAATTAAAAGAATAAAAAGGAAAAACAAATAAAAAATAAAAATTGAGCAAACCATAGGGGGTGTCTGGCCCAAGGGGAGGTTTTTTGAAGTATTGACTCCTGAGTACCGTGGTCTGCATTCTTTGGCCATTGGATTGAGTTTCATGCATAAGTTGTTCTACTTTGGCCAATTGGCTTTTGGCTTTTGGCTTTTGGCTTTTGGCTTTTGGCCATTTGTGTTCTGGCATCAACGTTCCCTTAATCTCTGGCTTAATGTCTGCCTCGCCATGTATTGGTGTCATGCATAAGTTTTTCTAGTCTGGCCATTTGGCTTTTGGCTTTTGGCCATTTGGCTTTTGGCCTCAACGTTCCTTAATGAACCTGCCTGGGATCCTGTCTAAATCTGCAGTGTTGAATCTCACAAACACATCAAATAAAATCATAAAATGCAAATAAAGCCAATATATGAAGAAATTTAATGTTTAGGCACAATATGGCATGTATGAATGATTATACCCTTTTGATCATGGAGATCAAATCAACCTTACCCTTACTGGAAAAGTAGTGACATGAATGCTTTTATGCCCTTTGGATCATGGAGATCAAGCCAGCCTTACCCTTACTGAAGAAGTAATAAGATGTTGGTTTGTAACTGAGATGGCTTGTTTGTAGTGAGAGAGGGATTTGTAATAAGGATTTCAAGGTTTTTAGGGTTCTTGAGAGAATTTGATATTCTGACAGCGTTGTGGCAAGGGTTTTCTTTTTTTCTCCTCTCTTTTCTCCTCTTTTTCTTTTTTTTGGTTTGTGTGACAAGAAGGTGATTATATAGTGGAAATTAGGGTAAAGAAAATGGGCTTTGAATGTGCAATTGGGCCTCCAATATTCACTTGAATTTGTCACTTTCCAGGCTAAATCGCAGGGACTTAAGTGCATTTTTTGAAGTTGAAATGTGAAAACAAAATGTAGCCGACATCGAGAACTAACTCCTGTCCGAAGATCGACTCAATCAGATAAACGGTGAATTAGTTATGAATTTTTGATGTTTCAGCTCAGACAAACTTATTTTGGGCTCCAGTGTCGGCTCTGACACGTTCTTCAATAAAAAACTGGTATTGATCGGTGCATAATTTGGTCTCGACTTTTGAAGTAAAGTTGTAGATCTATGAGTCAGTAACCTTGTGTAAAAATATGAGTCCAATCCGATAAAAATTGACCGAGTTATGAATTTTCGAAGTTTCGGCCCAGATGAAATAATATTCAGCATTCAGGATTTTCAGCGTGTCACGCACTCTGAGCAAAAAACGAAGGCTTTTTGAATACCGTTTGAACTCAATACCTTCTGTGAAAATGTAGCCAACTCAATTTGTGAAATTTTGGCACCGGAACCAGCTCGATACGATGAAAATCGACCAAGTTATGATTTTTTGAACATGACGCAAATAAACTTCTGTCACAAATTTCTGCACGAAAATACTTGATAAATCCACATTTTTGAAGACCTTATGATCGAAATTGGCTTCCAGCCGTGAGAGATGAAAACGTAGATAATGTCAAGACGGAATTTTGGCCACCGGAACGGGTTCAAAACGAGTCACGATCTTCAAGTTATGAATTTTTTAGCGCGTAAAAACTGCACTTTCAGCACACTTTTTCACCATATTTCTTCGAGAAAACTCGCACATTCGGATACCTTCTTTAAAGAATTGACTCTTGAGCCGAACCTGAATTTGAGAATATGTTATCAGAGATATCTTGGCAAAAGAATACCTGAATATGACGCGCCAGGTTGGACTTGTGAATTTTCTTGAAATGTTTTGAGAAATATGGGAGGGCAAATTTTGGGGTACAACACAACGTTCATCATCTCAGTGCTATATAAACAAGGCTTTGAAGATTGAAATGGCTAATGCTCTCCAAATCTCTACATGCACAAAAGCTAAACCATAATCTTCGTTCTCTCAGTTTTGCTAAACCACACACTCTGATATTCCATTACTGTTTAGCAATCTAGTTTCTAAGCTTCAATTTGTGTATACATCACAGTTGTGATACAGTTTTGTAGAAAACATCCACACACATTGTTTTATCTCTTTGTAAGAAAGTGTTACCTTGACAAACCGGGTTGTGGTTTGAATCAAGAAGGCTTTAGCAGTTGTTAAAGCAGTCTGTAATATTCAGTTGAATATAGTGGATTAAGACCTCGTTGGAGAGAGGCGAAATCACCTTGACGGGTGGACTGGAGTAGTTTGAGATCAAACGAACCAGGATAAAAATATCTTGTTCATTGCATTAGATTTCAGTTTTACAATTCAACCCCCCCTTCTTGTGTTTTTCACCACTTCACATAGCAATGTTGAGATTGGTCCCATTGTCAGTGATAATCCTTTCGGGGATACCATAACGGCAGATGAGGTTATGTTTGATGAATCTGGATACCACGCTCTTTGTGACTGAGGCAAATGAGGAAGATTCGACCCATTGGGTGAAATAATCGATAGCGACCAGAATGAAGCAATGTCCTTTGGAAGCAGTAGGTTTAATCTCTCCAATCATGTCAATGCCCCACATTGAAAACAACCACGGAGCAGTCATGACGTTTAGAGGAATAGGAGGCACATGGACCTTGTTAGCATAGATTTGGCACTTGTGGCAAGTCCTTGAGTGGTGATGGCAATCAGTCTCTATTGTTGACCAATATTAACCAGCTCTCAGGATTTTCTTGGCCATAGTGTGTCCGCTAGAGTGAGTCCCAAAGAGACCATCATGCATGTCTTTTATAATTTCCTCTGCCTCCTTCTTGTCTATACATCGGAGTAGAGTAGAATCATGGTTGCATTTGTACATGATTCCATTACTTAGGAATAATTTGGCTGAGAATCTTCGTAAGAACTTCTTATCATTGATGGATGCTCCTTAGGGATACTCTTGTACTTCAAGGTATATCTTCACCTCATAGTACCATGACTTATCGGTGTCAGCGTCAAGCTCATAGCACTGCGCAGGTTCATCGAATCTCTCAATTGTAATCATAGGAGCTTCGTTTTCCCATTTGACCTTGAACATAGAAGACATTATGGCCAAAGCATCGGCTAACTGATTTTCTTCTCTAGGGAAGTGTTCAAAGGTGATTTCTTCTAAGTAAGGAATCAGAGATAGCATAAGCTCTTTGTAAGGGATAAGATTAGGGTTGTTTAGTGTTCCAATCTCCTTTTACTTGGCTAATCACTAGAGCGGAATCTCCGAACACATTCAAATGCTTGATCCTTAAATCAATGGCATCCTTCAGACTCAAAATGCATGCCTCATATTCAGCCATGTTATTTGTACAATCGAAGCATAGTCTAGCAGTGAAAGGGGTGTGATAACCCTCAGGAGAAACTATCACAACACCAATTCCGTTACCTAAAGTTTTGGAAGCCCCATCAAAGACCATAGTCCATCAGAGTCCTTGTTCAAGTTTGTCATACGGTCCAGGTTTCGTGCAGTCAGTTACTAAGATGATATTCTCATCCGGGAAGTCAAAGTTCATAGACTGATAATCATCAACAGCTTGATGGGCTAAATGATCTGCCAATACACTTACTTTGATGGCCTTTTGTGTTGTATATTGGATATCATACTCAGTAAAGATCATTTTCCATCTAGCTATCCGTCCGAAAAGAGCGGGTTTCTCGAAGATGTACTTGATAGGGTCTATCTTAGAAATCAATAGAGCGGTATGAGTCAACATATACTGTCTTAGCCGGAGAGCAGCCCATGCTAAAGTACAACAAGTTTTCTCGAGCAGTGAATATCTGGTTTCACTGTCAGTAAACTTTTTGTTCATGTAGTATATCGCATGCTCTTTTCGACCAGACTCGTCATGTTGGCCCAACACACACCCCGTGGAATTCTCTATCATAGTTAAGTACAAGATCGAGGGTCTTCCTTCGATTGAAGGCATGAGGATAAGAGGTTCTTGTAGATATTCTTTGATTTTTTCGAAGGCAGCTTGACATTCATCATTCCATCTGACTACTTGATCTTTCTTCAAGAGTTTGAAGATTGTCTCACAAGTAGCAGTTAAGTGAGATATGAAGTGGGCGATGTAGAAAAGATGACCCAAGAATCCTCTTACCTCCTTTTCAGAATGGGGGACTGGCATTTCTTAAATGGATTTTACCTTTGCAGAATTAACTTCAATTCCTTTACCACTGACAACAAAACCTAAAAGCTTTCCAGATCGTACTCCGAATGTGCACTTATTAGGGTTCAACCTCAACTTGTACTTTTTCCACCTCTCGAATAATTTGTATAGGTGATTGAGATGCTCTTCTTCAGTTTGCGACCTTGCAATCATATCATCCATATATACCTCTATTTCATGATGGATCATATCATGAAACAAAGCTACCATAGCCCTTTGATATGTTTCCCCCGCATTCTTCAATCCGAACGGCATGACCTTGTAACAAAAGGTGCCCCATTGCATGACAAAGATGGTCTTCTCCATGTCTTATGGAGCCATCTTAATTTGATTATAGCCGAAGAAACCATCCATGAAAGAGAAGCCTTATGTTGAGCGGTGTTATCGACCAAGACGTCAATATGAGGTAGAGGGAAGTCATCCTTGGGGCTTGCCCTATTCAGATCCCTATAATCTACGCACATACGAACTTTTCCGTATTTTTTTGGCACCGGAAGCACGTTCGCAACCCATTGTGGATAAGATGTCACAACTAGGAATCCTGTGTCAAATAGTTTCATCACTTCAGCTTTTATTTTCTCAGAAATGTCAGGCCGCATGCGATGAACTTTTTGCTTGATAGGAGGACAATCTTCCTTTGTTGGCAGACGATGAACTACAATGTCGGTATCCAACCCTGGAATATCTTCATATGACCAAGCAAACACTTCCAAGTAGTCATGTAACATCTGAACCAATTTTCTTTTGGCACTGTTTCCTAGGATGGCACTAATATTGACCTCTTTCTTGTTTGTTTTGGTACCTAGGTTGATGACTTCAACTGACTCTTCATGCGGCTGAATAGCTTTTTCCTCTTGCATTATAAGTCTGGCTAGTTCTCCTGGCATTTCACAATCTTCCTCGCCTTCGTCTTCGGCTTGGTTAATTGGATGTTCAAAATCATAGTTGGCAATAGTAGAGCCATTGGCAATGAGATCCTGAGTGGATGAGGACCTGCAAGTGTGTGTGTGTGTGTGTGTGTGTGTGTGTGTGTGTGTGTGTGTGTGTGTGTGTGTGTGTGTGTGTGTGTGTCCATATAAGATACATGGCTATTTTAAAAGTGTATTAAAGAGAAAGAAAGACAATGAGATCAAAAACTTGAATGCAAAATGTCCAATGGTTTATATTGAATGATCATATGATAAAATGGACATAAATAAACCCTTAACAAATGGACCATAGTGCCTCGGGCAAGGCATCTGGCTTAAAAGTCATTGTTTAATATTACAGATAAAAGGTTCTTGAATTGATAGAAAGCAATAAACAAGTAATTACTCCTCAATGAAGGAGATGGAAACAAAGTCCTTTTTGTGCCAATTGTTGAGCTCTGTCGTAGTAGGGTATACCCATTCTTCGAAAGCATATTCTTTATCGGAATCCTCAACAACGTTTACTTCATGATTACCAATACGGAGAGGGGGATTTTCCGCATGAGTGCGCCTCACTTCCCTTTGAGATTTGATAGTGAAACCCAACCCACATTTGTATGCTTTGAATGGGATTTCGGGTAGTTGCCCCCAGGTATCACAACTTCCTTCTTCGACTGCGGCACGAGCATCATTAAATGAAATCATCCTTGGCACAACCTTATCAGCTTTGGGCATGTCAGAGGAAATTTTGGCAGTAGAAACCATAGGTGGAACAACGTCAAAAGCCTGACATGGGGTTTCTATAAATTCGCCATCCATCTCCACATATTTAAAAGAATTGAGGTGGCTTACCATGAACTCCTCCTCACCATAAACAGTGACGATCCTTCCCTTGACTAGGTATTTTAGCTTTTGGTGAAGCGTAGATGTTACTGCCCCAGCTCCATGGATCCAAGGGCAACCCAGCAAACAGGAGTAAGCAGGACGGATGTCCATGATGTAGAAAGTAGAGTTGAAAATCTGTGAGCCCACTTTGATCGGGAGATCCACCTCTCCATGAACCGTCCCTTTGGACCCATCGAAAGCCCTCACAATAATATCACTTGGCTTCAACACCAGTCCTTCACAGTCTAACCGGTCCAAAGCACCCTTGGGTAGCACGTTTAAAGAAGAGCTAGTGTCAACCAGAACATGTGCTAGGGTAGTCCCCTTACATTCAATAGAAACATGTAGAGCTTTGTTGTGGTTCCTTCCAAGGGGTGTTAGATTGGCATCAGAGAACCCCAAACCGTTGTCGGTTGTCAAGCTTGCCACACAATTTTCAAACTGGCCAGTTGTAGTCTCATGAGGGACATGAGCCTTCTTTAAGAATTTAATCAATGTCCGGGCATGAACATCGGAACAAAGTAGCAAAGATAACATGGAGATCTTGGAAGGGGTTTTCCCCAGCTGCTCCACTATCTTGAAATCACTCCTCTTTATAATTTTCAAGATCTCATCCATTTCTTGAGCATAAGGTTCCTCAGTAGCAACATCTTTTGCAGGCGTCTCTGTCTCAGCAGGCTTAACTACTTTCTCTTTACCTTTAATGCTAGCACCATGCTTAACAGTGGTGATGCGGACAGGTGTCATTGTAGCAGCTAGCGATGAAATGTTGGGAGAAAAGATTCTCCCAGTTCTGGTCACGTTACTCTAGCCAGTAATGTTCCCAACATCATCAGCCTTGCTTTCTCCAATCCAAGCATCTTGCTTTATTCCATGATAAAACACCTCAGCACCGTAGTTCCATGACACTGCTTTGTTGGAAGAGTACAGAATTGACCCAGGGGTAGTAATTAACAGAGGAGCAACAACCAGTTCATTTGAAATCCTAATAGGACCCTTTGAGTCCTAAGTGGCTTGTTTGAAATTGTTATGATAGAGAGGTCTTCAATCTTATCGGTCAAACTTTTAGCGAATGGAGTTTTCTCAAATAGGATCTCATGACTATTCATCAGGCGTTGAACGCCTTCCTTCAGCCACTCACATCCATTAGCTTGTTTGGAGCAACAATCACAGTCTTTCAAAAAGCCAGGGAAAATCCTGGCTTTCAGCATATTCTTTTTGACAATGGTTAACAGAGTAGTTAAGTCTTTGACGGAGGAAACAAAAATAGTATCTTCAATTGCATTGACACCTTTGCCATGGTTTGGCATTGGTGCTGTTATCATATTGGGAATTGTAGGTGGATCAAATTTAATGGTCTTGTTGTCTATTAGGTCTTGAATTTTACTCTTCAGTGCCCAGTATTGATCGGTCTCATGCCCGGGACTATTTGAGTGATATGCACACTTGGTATTCAGATTGTATTTAGGTCAGGAGGTGTTCGGATTGGCCAGAGGATCACAATGTCACCAAGTTAGCCTTTAACATGTGTTGTAAGCTTGGGATTACGACATTCCTATCCTTGTGAATTATCTTCGTGGAGCCTCAAATCGTTGATGATTGGAGCGGACAGACGGTTATCCTTCTTGGTACGGGCCCTTTCCCCATACACAACATTAGTTTCTTTCTTCCCGGTGAAGGGTTTCTTTATGAGGTAGGAGGTGGAAGCAGAGACCATGGGGATTCTCCCGCTCTTGATACTGCTTTCGACCCTTTCACCGGTCAGGATCAGCTCGGTGAAACCGGATGAAGAACAACCAACCAATAAGTTGAAAAATGGACCAGATAACATACTCATAAACATATCAATATGTTCCCTATCAGTTAACGGAGGTTGGACCCTACTGGCAAGATCCCTCCACTTTTGGGCATACTATTTGAATCCCTCGTTTTTACTCGTCTTCATGTCTTGCAGTTGAACTCTAGTCGGCGCCAGGTCGACATTGTATTGGTATTGGTGATAGAAAGCAGCGGCCAAGTCTTCCCATGTATGGATACAGGAACCTTCCAATTGGTAAAACCACTCTAGTTGAGTCATAGCCAAGCTTTCTTGAAAGAAGTGGACCCAAAGTTTCTTGTTGGTGGTGTGCGGTTGTATTTTGCACACATAAGACTTCAGATGGAGCTTTGGGCAGGAAATCATGTCATATTTAACGAAGACTGGTATCTTAAATTTATGATGAATGACAACCCCAGATATTAAACCCAAATCATCAAAATCCCAACCATGGATGGCTTGAATCTCAACGGCCTTCAGTTTATCCTCTAGTTGCTTGTACTTATCATCGGTAGGAGGATACCACTCGTCAAAATATTCTTCATCATCGAACACTCGATCATTAATACACCCAGCCTGGGTACTCCTTGCTTCTCCAATTTGATTTTCGTCTTCCTCAGAAGAATCTTTAACTATCGGTATCTAGCGGATCGACTCTCTGGATATTTTACCCGTGTTGACTAGGGCTTTCCTCTTTGGTTTCTTTTTGGATGCCAGCAACGTCATCAAATCTTGTTGCCTCTTGGCCAGGGTAAGTAAAGTCTCTTGAAACTGAGAGTTTTTTGCTTACTGATCTTTCACTGTTTTCTCAATATCCATTTTACTGAAATATACAGCAGAAAGATAAGGAAACCTGTCATGAAAAACCTGTTATGTTATGATGCATGAAAAATGTGCATGCAAATGATTTCGAGGATTTATAAAATTTAAATTTGTCTAGACAAAGAATGAACAAACTTCACATTTCATTAATAAGTTTAAAATGGTTACAATATGCCTCTTGGGCTTACAAAATAAATTTCTAAGACAAAAAGGTTGAACGCATCCTCTTTGGTGCAAGGTAGGCGTTTAAGTTTTATTCTTCATGAAGTTGCTTTGTAAGCTCCAAAACCCTTTTCTCGCTTGCGTAGAACTGAGCTTCGAAGGTATCTCACTCTTCCTTTAGTTGAATCCAACCCTTTTGTAAGTCTTCAAGAGAATTAGGCATGTTGGGATAGAGGACAGTATGCGGGACATCTTCTTTAGTAACAGGATCCATGATAACTGGTAGGATGGCGGGGTAAGGCATCATGAGCTTCTAAGAATGAGCTCGTACCCACCTAAGGTAAGGTTCAAGGGGAATATAATTCTTGCGTCCCAACGTCTCACCATCTACTTTATTTACCATCATCCAAGCTCGCACAAACCTCTGATGGTAGCCTTGATCGTCGCTCTCGTAATCGAACACCACTCCTTGGATGAGCACATCATGAGGACCATCTCTTCAGGCATACCCAAACTATCGTAAAGCTAAGCAAGGGTTATAAGTGATACCTCCCCTAATGCCAAGTAGAGGGACATTAGGGAATTCCCCACAACGCTCAATGATAGAAGTATCTTCCAAGGATCTCGAACACCAATGACTATCAGAGTGGGTGAGGGACATCATCCTTTGAAACCATGTCAATCCTTGCTCGTTCTTCAATTTTGATCGAGGTAGGTGTGAAGTAAACCACTTGGCGAGTAGGGGAATGCAACACAAGAGAGTACCTCTTTTCTTCATGGTGTAGGTATAGAAACAATATAAGATATCTCCCAGTAAGGTAGGTATAGGATTATGGGAGAGGAAGACTTTGATGGCATTCACATCTATGAATTGGTCCTAATTGGGAAATAGAACCAAACCATAGATGAGAAGGGCCAGGATATCTTCAAAGGCTTGAAAATCCATATCTTCCCAGAATGAACGAGCCTTCTCCAATAAGAACTTGGCTAGGAACCCTTTAACTCAGCTTCTTGTTTCCAAATTTGCTATAACGTCGGCTCTCTTCAGATGCAGGGCTTCAACAATGACTTCAGGTTTTGGAATCGCTTCTAAACCGGTGAACGGTGCTTGATCAAGCACGGGCACCCCTAATAGTAGAGAGAATTCGTATAGTGTTGGCACCAACTGATAGTCAGGGAAGGTGAAGCAATGATGCACGGGATCAAAGAATTGGAAGAGCATACACATCATCTCTTCTTGGAAATTGGAGGTATCCAAACTGAGGATTCGGCCATATTTCTTGGTGAAAGGAGAGTCTTCAGGAACCCTTGATGCTAACTCTTGGATTTGAGGGTGTGATTTCACGAAGCTGATTCTGATGGTATTCCTTCGGACGAGATTCATGGCCTACAAAACAAAACAAAGATAAATTCCTAAATCCTTGAAATGGTTAGTGAGAATGCTTATGATGTTATGTACAAGTAAGCAAGTTGTTATATACACACAAAGCAGACAAGTCCTTAGGTTTAGGCTTGCATGGAGTTGGTAGGTAAGTACCCTTTTGAAGTTTAGTTGGCTCAACCTGTCCTAGTAATAGTAACCGGGTTCTAGATGATCTCAATATCACTGACCTTTCTTTTAGGCATTGTCTCAGCACAATCAATCTTTTCTTGCGGCCTAGATATCCTAAAAGTCCAATCTCAATGAGTGTAGTATCGAGTATCAACCAATTTTCAGTTTCCATCGAAACCGGCTATCTCACTACTTCCTAATGGCCAAGTTGTTCAAATAAGGTTCTAAGGTCAGTTAGTGCTTCATGACGCCGCTCAGCGCCCCCGTATTCTCCTCGATTAAACACAGGGGATACCGATACCAACAAATGAGTCACACTAATGTAGCCATTATTTCAACCATGTCTGTCTACGCCGTACAGTTTCCACAATCTATTGCTACTTACCTAAAAAGGTGTACCAGATCCGGGTAGAGGATCAAAACAAGCCCAAACAAGGAACCAAAATGTAAAGCAAATAAGTCAAACAAAGAAAAGCAATTAAAGGTGATCTAGCCCTAAGGTAACCCCACTTTTAAGATGTCCCCAGCAGAGTCGTCAGTTCTGTAATACGGTGGGAGAGCTGACTTGGGATGTTTTGTGTTTGATCGCAATTGTTGCGGATAGCAAGAGTCGCCATCTACTTTTCTTTTACCCAATGAAGGAAAGGGTGAAAAGAACAGGAAAGAACTTTGAGATATTTTCTTGATTTTGGGGGGTAGATTATGAAAAGGGAAGGTGTCAGCACCCTTTTCAACCATAGTTATCTATGGGTTCTTAGTTGCTTGCTAGATCACTTGCTTTTGTTTGAAAGTGTGCTTTGTGGTGGTTTTTGAAAATATTTTTGAAAAGCGCCTTCGTTTAGGCAAACTTTATAATGATTCTCATCTCTATAAGAATGTATATAAAGTGTCAAACTTTTGAAAATATTTCATGCAAAGTGTTGGTGCATTTGAAAAGGTGTTTGTGTTTGAAGATGAGCAAGCAACTAGGAACATTCTACCTTACTCAAAAGTCATTTGTTCATCTCCTCCTCCTTTAGATGTTGCTATCTTACCATTGATTGATAAGAAGTCTCATTGTTGGATGTAAAGGGACGGGCATGGGTCGTCATATGATAGCAATGTTGTGAGATATCTTAGCATTTCTCTTGAGGGACTAAGATTATTTGTAAGGCAACATTCGAAGCGTCATCGAGGGACTATGATCTCGTATTTTGATTGTTTTTGCTAAGACATCTCACGTGCATAACATGACCATTTTTCGTAAGGCAACAAGTGGAGTTAACCCTAGAGGTGCAAGTGTGCAAGTGTTTGCATTTCATGCTTGATTTATCTTGCATTATGTATTTCTAAGCATTGATTTTATCTTTTCATACAAACCCTAATTACTAGCATTTATATTAAAGCGATAAATTGCGGGAAGTAAATATTCTACGCTATTATAATCATTTAGGGAATGGGGTGTACAAATTTACAAATGGGGATTGCAAGAAATTAAAGTCCTAATTATCTATTATAACCATATTGAAATAATGTACAAGAGATGTAAAATAGACTTGTTTTGCTTTTGCTAAGAGAAGAAATAAATTTGCTTAAGAAAATATTTTTAGTCTTTTCGATTTAAAAGAAATAAAGCAAAGTGTATGAATATGAAGTATTATTGGTGTTTTTGATCAATGAAAATAAAAGTGAATAAGAAAATAAAAGTTAGAGTCAACGCATGGCTAAAAGAATAGAAATATGAGAAAGAGCAAAAGTTCTGACTCTGGTGCGCTGCAAATCAGAAAGCAAGTGTTTGCAAAAAGGGGAAAGCCAGAAGTTCTGGATCCAGACGCACTAATGTTCTGAGGTTGCTGGAAAAAAAAGAAAGCCTAGAAGTTCTGATTATTGAGAACCTAGAAGTTCTGGTGTTATCGAAAGATTAGAAGTTCTTATTGTTGAGAACCTAGAAGTTCCGGTGTTACCGGAAGATTAGAAGTTCTGGTTGTTTGAGAGAGTCTAGAAGTTCTAATGTGGCTGAAAACCTAGAAGTTCTGGCAAGCTAGAAGTTCTGATAATGGGTCCGTGAGGTGTCAATGTTGTTGGATGGGAATATCTAGAAGTTCTGGTCTAGGATCACTGTTTTGACAAACAACTGGAGGGGGTTTATCTAGAAGTTCTGGTCTAGGATCAATGTTTGAAAAATAATTGGGGGGAAATGTAAAGGAATAAACATAAAAATGTGTTTCTGGGGCTAGAACTCAGGACCCTTAACACTAATGTCTCATGCGCGCGCTCTCTACCACTGGGGTGGATATAAATTCGGTATTAGAAGAAAAAACATAAACATATGTTACAAAGTAAGTTATGATGATAAACTTCATCTCCTTCTTTGCGCCAACCAGAGTATCTGCAACTTAGTTATTTCTCATAAAAAATGCAAACATAGAAGTTATGGCAAACTTCATCATGGTTTCAGAAATACAAAGCATCAAAACTATAAACCAGAAGCAATCATGAATTTTGCTAATCCTAATTCTGAACCCTAATTTCCTCAAGAAATTCTGATATGAAATTCCCTCTACTTAGGCCATGTAAATGAAATCTATAAATATGCACAGAATCAGAGCCATGATATCTACATTGTATCTTTGAAAATGCAAGCCTAACAATGCTTAAGTAATGAGGTAAAATCAGAAGAACCTTACCTTGCAGCTGGAAATTATTCTGTGAACTAGAGCCTGGTTCAGATTGCTGTGATGTTCTGCTTAGCTATCTCAAGTTCTTAGAAAGCTGAAGCAAGCCTTAACTTGAGCTATGAATGGTTGGGAAGTTTTGGAGCAGTCGAGGTGCAAAGTTCTGGTTTTTTGAAACAGGGAGTGGTGAAGACTCTGTTACAATTTGAAAACAGAAGTTGGGAAGGCCTCTATGTGTATATCAGAAACTATAAGGATGATTTGGTTAAGAAACACTCGAGGAAAATTGGAGTTTGGGTGCAAAAATCAGAAACTAGCAGGTTTCGTGTTTTATGTTTGCAGTTTCAGATTCTTGGGAATTTTCAGCAAAGTTTCAAGGCTTTTTCCAATCTTTTTTCCCATAATAGTTGAAAATGAAGCTTAATTTATAGGAAAAGGATTTAGAAGCTTGGAGAAGTCAAGAGTACAACCATCATGTATTATGGCCCGTTGACTTGTTTTTAAAGCAAGTTTAACCAAGCAAGTTTCAAGGTAAAGTAGAGTGGTTAGCATCTTTAACCACGCCTAATCTGATTTTGTAGGCATGATTTTTTGAGAAGTACACTCAGAAGCAAAATTAAAGTATGGGCCCAACATAAACTTTGTACAAAAGTTTATTTTCCAAGGACAACAATGGTACTTTCATGCCACACGTGGGAAGATCTTTTGGATAAAGGTTTAAACATTGGGATAAAGACTCAAAAGTTGGTGTGAGCATTAAATGATGATGAGATTTAACAAACGAGAAGACCTGCAACCTGAGATTATGTAGCCTAGCTTGAGACTGGATCAGAAGTTCAGCATCAACGTAACCTAGAACAAATGTCCAACTTCTGATCTTTGAATCTCCCTGCTCCAGCATGATCTGAAGGAGTTCACAGAATTTTCAGAAAGCTTGTAACATGCTTTGTAAACCCTCTTTGAATTAATTTTTCAAACTATGATCGTACCTACGTGAGAACTGGCCCAGAAGTTCTAACCAAATTCTGACTTGGAAATGCTCAGAATTTACTAAGTGCTTTAATTTCATGGGCGTGTCTTCAGGAACTTATAACTTGAAATCCCAGCATTTTTAAGAGAAGTTCTGTTCTGCAATGTTTTAGATTTTATTGATATCTACAACTCTTGTGTCAGAAGTTCTTCTTGAATCAAATCGCATCATGATAAAAATTTGACCAGAAGTTCTGAACTTATCATATTTTCTTCACACTTATAAAAATTTCTAAGTGTTTAGAACTTTGACTTTTCCAAAGAAAATTTGACTTTTGATTTTCTTGGTGACCCAACTTCATATTCTAACATGTCTTGACGAAATGTAATTCTTGAAGCTTGATTTTGATTAAAAAGTCAAAGTTAGACTTTCTTAGTGTGCATTTGACCATTTTGCCCTTGTGCCAATTCCAAACCAAAATTGATTCATCAGCGCTGCAAACTTGAGTCATGGAAAATCTTGTGGGAAATTCTAGAGAAATGAGAGGGCAAACTTTGGGGTACAACAATTTCATTCAAATATTTTCTTAATAAAAACACAAAAATAGTAGAATTAGTTTTATTAATTAACAATTATTTTTCTCTTATCTAATTAAGTAGGATTAATTTAATTTAAGTATTTTTTAAAATTTTATTTAATTTAAGTATTTTTCTCTTAGGTTTTCTTAGACGTTTCTTTATTTCACGCTCATTATTTTGTTCTCGCATTTTTTATAATAATGTACCTGCTGACAGTATATAATAGATTAAAATATGACTTTATCACTTTTTTTATTTTTCCCCATTTGAACATGTAAATACCCCCTCCCCGAAGCACTCTAATAGCATATATTTAAATTCCTGCACTTTAAATTTCTGCTAAATGTTGGCTGTTAGTAATTAGGCTTGTATGAAAAGACTGAAATGAAACGTTAGCAAACTTAACACAAGACTAAAATAACTGAACATAGCACACCAAGCATATATACACCTCTAGGGTACCCCATTTCGGTTGCCTTCGGAAAATGGTCACAATTCTCGAAACGTGAGAAGTTTTTGTGGCTGTCCTCTAGTTTGAAAGATCACAAGTCCCTCGATGACCCTCTCGACGTTGCCTCGGTTAAAAGTGATCTTAGAACTTTAGGAAATTTACTAAAATTCCTTGCCAAGTTGCCTTTGTGACCGTAACGTCTCTTTGAATTTCCCTTAAACATCCAACGATAGGGCTACCTACTCACTAATAGTAGGATAGCATTGTCTAAAACATAGGAGGAAAAGAACAAACCTTTTCGACTACAAGTAGATAGTTGTTAGATGCTTGCTCAAATAAAATAAACTTTTCGCACTTACACATTTCAAAAACAACTTTCAAAGACATTTTCTTTGTCAACACTCTTGAGGACTGACACACGAGTTATCACAAAGCGAATCGCCGCACTAGGGCATTTCAAAACATTTTTTCAAAACACACAAAGCACAAGCAATTTTCAAAACATGAGCTAAGCATATAAGAACCCGTAGAAAACAACGGATGGAAAGGGTGATAATACCTTCCATTTCCATAATCTACCCCCCTTACTCAGAAAATTCTCGAAAAGGTCTTTTTTCTGTTCTTTTCACACTTTCCTAAATTTGGATAAAAGAAAAACCAGTGGCGACTCTTGCTTACCGCAACATTTGTGAACACAAATGCAAAACCAGTATTAACAGTCGGTTTTGCCACCATTTCACACCCTGTATGTCTCTATTGAGTGCAGGGGCACTACATTAGCCCATGTTCTGGTGGATACAAGTTTATCACTGAATGTCTTTCCCGAGAATGCTCTAGACAGGTTAGATTGCGAAGGACTCACATTGAAGCCCCACAACATTGTGGTGAGGGCCTTCGATGGTTATAAAAGAATGGTGCACGGGGAAGTGGACATCCTTATTAAAGTTCATACTCATATTTTTAATTCAACCTTCTATGTGATGGACATCTGCCCGTCTTATTCTTGTTTATTGGGTCGACCCTGGATCCATGTGGCTGGTGCTGTTACTTCTACCCTGCATCAGATGTTGAAGTACCCAGTCAAGGGAAAGATTATCACAGTCCATGGGTGTAGCGGTATAAATGTTTAAGACTAATCCATTGGATTGACTAGACTTATACAGATCAAAATAAAAATCGCCACCATGCTTTATTGTTTCCAAAGGAGTGGGAAAAGAGCGAGTAACCAAAAAGAGGGGGAAAGATTCAAGGTAAGGGGGTTGGTTATGCAAAGGGGAGGTATTAGCATCCTAAACATCTATGGTACTCCGCAGGAACCTCTTTGTAAAATCTGTATATTTTGGCTATAAAATGTTATATAAAAATGGATGGTCGAGGTGAGAAAAGAAATATATTTTTATGGTTTTTGCAGCCGCCTCGGTTGTGAACCTTTAGTGCCAATGTACCACCTTTCGTGCAATAGGGGATCAGGGTACACATAGTTCCTCTTTTAAAGTATTTTAAAACATAAGTGTGTTGGTTAATTTTATGAGATAAGACATCATCGTCATTGTCCGTGTGGAAAACATACTTACTACCCACAATCATGAGAAAGGATAATTTGCATCATCTCAAAGTGGAGGATATGGCTTGGATTTTAAAATCAACAATGCCTCACTCAACACCCAAGTTGAAAATATCTCTCTTCACTACACATTGTAGAAGTATAGTTGTTTGCATCACTATAAGGATTGACAAGAGTTCAATCTTTTGAAAAAAAAGTTTTAAAGTAGAAGCCAAAGTGGAAAAATAGTTTGAAATGAGGTTGATTGACTTTTAGTCTTCTCAGAAAAAAATGTCAAGGTATTATTAAGTTGATTGAAGTTTATTTATGAAAAGGTTTTGAAAATGCATGGACCTGAGTCCAAGTTTATTATGAAAGTGGTTCAAGTTTTAGGAAAAAGAAGAGTTTTCAAAAGGAGGGAGAAGATTTTTTTTGAAATTAAAGAAGATAGGAGGAGAAGAAGGGACTATCCTAAAGCATAAGATAAAAGCTAGGGATAAGGACCATCTAACCAACAAGAAGTCAATACTTGATAGAATTCTCATTCTTTGGATTGAAACCAAGCAAGCGAAAATACTAGACCTCTTGACAGAACCAAAGTTCAAGTGTATTAAGTCTTCACAAAAATTGGGCAGAGTAACAGCTGTATACGGGTGAATTTCAGATTACAAAAAAAGTATGTAATCACAATAACCTGCACACAAAACAAACAAAACAACCCAATGTCTTAAGGTAAACCTCAAGAACTCCAGACAAAATATCAATCAAGATCATAAAGTCTCCAACATAGGCCAAGATTTCTAATCCTAAGTCCAAGAAGTCCAATGCTCCATAATGCCAAGGATAGTAACCAAATAGTCCAAGTATCTTTAAAGATTTTTATGGTTTATGTTGATTATTAAGTGTCTTAGAAGAGAAAAGAAAAGCTCAAATGAGAAAAATAAAAATGACATGTAATGCTTAAAGTAAATGGTACATAAAGCATAAAAAATAAAATGGCACAAAGTAAAAACAATTTAATAATTAATGGTTATTTGGATGACTATCTTGAAACTTGCATTTGGAACTCATTAGAGAATTGGTAGAACCAAAGCCTCCACACAACAAGTTGTATTTGCTTTTTGTCAAGTATATCATCCATTTGGAATCCTCAAAAGTACCATTTAATGATCAACGATGTTTAAGTGATTTGCGTTGACTAAAAGTGTAAAAGATCCATTAGAGGATTGGTAGAACCAAAGCCTCCACACAATGAATCTCAAGGTTATTAGATCAAAGAGATCAAATTAACATACTTGGGCTTGCAAACATAGGTTTGGGCCACGAATGATCATTTATTCGAATCGGGACAAAATTTAGCGCTATGTTAAGCAATCGTAAGTGGACTTATGTAGAAGTCGCACATATTTTGAGGCCGGTCAATAGCAATCTATGCACCATTTGTTTTGAGACATGATATAGAGATCATGCTCCAATAACACTTAGTGCAATAAGAAAGGGATAAGATGGAGAAGGGTGTGGAAGAATATATAAACCATATTTGAATTAAAATTTAATCAAACTGTTATTAAAATCATTCATCCATTTTTGTGGAGTTAGACTCAACACCGTGGATCCAATGATGTTAATAAAGTTCATGATTTAAAATTCAACCCAAGATTATCCAGAAAATAATCACAAAATAATATTGCACTTAATATATACATTAAAAAGGGTTTTTTAAAATGTTTAAAAATAGAAATAAAAGAGAAAAATATCAACTATGTTTAAATTAATTAAGAAATAAAAAGTAAGACCATAGAAAAATCAGAAATGAACTAAAATGATTTTATAATATTTTTGGTAATTTTTTAAAGTCAGAAACTATTTTTAAAATTAAAAGAAATGAGTAAAATAAACCAAGAATGATAAAAAAAATAGCAAATTCAGAAATAAAAAATAAACGAGGTCACCAATATTTGTCACAATATCATTGGATCATTCCATATTTTTTCCAAAATTTAAAAATGCATAAAAGTATTTTTAAATCTTTAAAAAAATTCAAATAAATTGGAAATTTATAAAAAATAACAAAACACAATAAAATTTTGAACAAATAAAAATCAGAGAGAGAAAAATCAAAAATATTTTTCATAATTTTTTCAGATTTTTTGACTAAAAATGATTTTTCTATGATTTTTTGAAATTTAAAACTATTACATATAAAAATTAGAAAATAAAAATAAAGTCAAAAATATCTGACCATTGGATGAGAGTCAAAACGCGTTAGTAATCAAATCCAAGGGATCTGGCACGCTGTGGATATCATGGTCATTAGTGAATAAAGCACTGAATCAAATGTAAATCAGAAATTCAAAAAATTCCAAATGGCGTTGTTTCATTGGTTGAAGGATGACACGTTGGTTATCTTCAACCTCCAGCCAGTCCTAAAACCAGGTTGCTCAATCTGTAAAATTAGAGCACGATACCTATGATATTCGCTTCGTCTCTTCAAGACAAAGGCAACCACACCTTCGCGATAAATTTATATAAATCGTAGCTCAAGCAATTTGGAAGGAATGTTTTGAAAAGGGATTTGAAATTTCATGGTCAAAATAAGTTTCCAGATAAAAGTAAGTGTTGCGACTAGAACCATGGCAATGAGAGCATCACGATGATATCAAAGTTTTGAAGAATTGATGAAGAAATCTACCTATTGAAGTTGAGTTGAAGAGCTCTGAAACTAGACTTCTATGGAGCAATATAGGGCACGATTCTTGAATGTAATTATATGGTTAGCTTCATGGAAGATCAAGGAAGGTAAATTGATAGAAAAATTGGATTGAAAAAGGCTTGAAAACAGATTTCAAAGTTGCAGAATTTCGAGTTATGGAACAAGTTTGGCAGGGTGATTCTGTCTATCCAAGCTTGAGAAAATGAATTAGAGATGACCTTATATTTATAGGGAATCAAATGGAATGTCCAAGCCTGTGAAATGATGGAGTTTGGAGGGAAATCGTATGAAGTTGCATACAAGAAAAGTGTGACTTCTAATTTGATCAAAACTCATCCAAAACACGCATTTTGTTGTGCTAATCACTTCTGGAAGTTCACTAAACATGTTTAGAGGCAAAAACACGCAGAAACAAAGTGTTTAGAAGCTAAACCAATGATTTGAAAGTCTGAATTTTGAAGAAACTTCAGTTCCAAGTTACCAAGTTCAAATCAATGGCATTCTCGGCTCAAGGGGTCTTAGGGCATTATTCTTAATGCTTTAGAAAGATGGGGTTACAAGCTTTTCTATGGAAAAAGAATGGAATCAAATGGATGCTTGATCTGAAAGTTGCATTGAGTCAAAGTTGGGGAAAAAAGGTTGACTTTCCATACTTAGAAATATTTCAAATTTTCTCTTCAAAAGTGACATATAATGTTTTGCATCCAAACATGGCCTTCCACTTGGAATTTGCTCTTGACCAAAAAATATGGCATGAAATAGACCTCTTGAATGGAATTTTGAAACTTGAACCATTCAAAATATCCAAAAATTGAGAGAGTTATGAATTGTTGAAGTTGGAAAAAAAATCATGAAATGACTTATAATCTTTTGTATCCTTAGGGCATCTTCCATCCATTTTCTCAGTTTTCATATAAAAGAAGGAACAAAGTTCACATTCTCAAGATCATTATGGAAAAAGAGTGGGTTAAAGGTGATAAAAGTTGACCAAGTTATGGTCATTTGAAGTCACACATGTGAAATTGGGGGTTCATCTGGAGGACTTGTAATCTTTCTTCATCATCAAGTTTCTTCCACATGAAAACTCCTTGAAAATTTTAAATTTATTTGTTAATAACCCTTTGAAGAGAAGGATGTATTTGGAATAACTCAAAAGTACCAAAAGATGAGCAAGATACACTTCTTTGAAGTTCAAAACCCTAGCTCCTAGATCAAGAAAATGCTTGGAAGAACCTTGACAATTTTGAACCACCTTCTTGTACCAACACCCTTGTTTTGTAGACAGAAGTTGTTGAGGATGATAATGAGAACTCATAGAAACCAAAAATACTTCCATATGTTGAGAATTGAGAGATATATGCACTTGTGACCAATGGGAACAAGACCTTGTCCAACCATGACAACTTCTTCAATCAACCCCTTGTACTTTTGAATCAATCTTGATGACTTGGAAATGTGGTGAACCAAAATAAACCTTGCCATGCAAATTCTTCCAACATAACTTCAATGACGAGGTTTGAACTTCTCAAGCTTTATGGACTAGGGCATGGAAATAAACTCATGAACCCATGGATCAAACTACTAAGCCGCATTGCCTTTACCTACATTATTAACAAGTAAGACAAACCCACATTGCATTTTATTAATTAAAAGGAAAGTCAGAACAAAACATGCATGATCACAAAAGAAAACAAGTCAAGGTGCTTGGTGATTCCTCAAAGAGAAAAGCTAAAGATAGGGAGGAGAAACAAAAGCCCTAATGTGATCTTGTTATGATTGAATCAACATGGTAGGATGAAGGGATCTTAGGGGGGAAAATTGGGGTACAACAGCTGCCTTTATTTAAGTTTCTTCTATCCGGAGATATGAAGGTTAAAAATCTTCGTGTCGATGCGATCGAAGATACTTAAATATAAAACAAACCCTATTTTTGGCCCTAAGATGCCATGTAATGCTTATGAGCATGAATGCATATAAACAAAACCAAAGAGACGCAAAACACCGTTGGGGGTGTAACAAAGGAAATAAAGAATCAAAAGAGAAACCCAACTAGGAAAATAAATCACTGGTGGATCAACAGACCTGACTCATAGAGGATGATAAAAAGTCAAAGGATACACCAACTCCCACCGAAGGCGAAACTACCAATGTTCACTGAAGGTAGAAAGAGGAAAGACATAACAACACCGAAGTTTACTGATGGTGAGCTACCAATGTTTACTTAAGGTAGAGAGAAGAAATCATCGATGTTTACCAACGATGAACTACCAGCTTTCACTGAAGGTAGAGAGGAAATAAAATATCATAACACTGTCGTTCACTGACAGTGAACTACCAACATTCACTTAGGGTAGCAAAAAGATAACAATCACCAACTTTCACTGAAGGTGACCTACCAACTTTCACTGAAGGTAGAAATAGAATATATAATAGTATCGTCGTTCACTGATGATGAACTACCAACGTTCACTGAGGGTAGCAAAAAGGTAACAATCATCGACGTTTACTGCGGGTAACCTACCAACTTTTATTGAAGGTAGAAATAGAAAATATCATAGCATCGCCGTCCACTAATGATGAACTACCAACGTTCACTGAGGGTAGCAAAAAGATAACAAGCACCAACTTTCACTAAAGGTGACCTACCAACTTTCACTGAAGGTAGAAAGAGAATATATCATAGCATCGCCATTCACTGACGATGAACTACCAATGCTCACTGAGGGTAGAAAAAAGATAACAAGCACCAACTTTCACTGAAGGTGAGCTACCAACTTTCACTGAAGGTAGAAAGAGAATATATCATATCATCGCCGTTCACTGACGATGAACTACCAACGTTCACTGGGGGTATCAAAAAGATAACAAGCACCAACTTTCACTGATGGTGACTTACCAACTTTCGCTGAAGGTAGAAAGAGAATAACAAGTTTTCCCAGAATTTTGGCATTTCACCTAGAACGGATCTCAACTTCTTCTTTAACCAAAGCATTCTGCTTGGAAAGGGTAATATATAGGTTGTCTCAAATAAAGAGACTACCACTTGCAAAGATTTCATAATGAACTGTCTCTGCGATATTGAAAGCCTTGCCATCCACTTGTGTAATTTAACAATGGACTGCAAACTATCCACTCATAGAGGAGATAGCAAAAAAAGTTACGTCGACTTTTACATGGAAGCACAAGTTGCTGAAATAAAGAGACCTGCTACTTATTATCATGGAGGATTATAAAAAGAAATTACTTTCTGGGGAGAGAAATATGGCTTCCTGGGGAAAGAAATATGACTTCCTGGGGAAATGCCACTATATTCCTGCTGAGGAGATAAAATCTTCTTGTGAAAAATAAATGCACATTCTCAAACCAATGCTTGAAGCTTGCGGAAATCCAAAGAAATAATATTGCCGAGGATCAAAAATTCAAACCATAAATAAACTGGAATGAGACAGTCGTCCAAAATACTTCCTTTGAGAAATAAACTCAAGAGGAAAACGCAAATCATCCAGGCAAAGAGCTGTGCAGGAAGGCTAAAGCAAAAATCTTCCACGAGGGATAACTCAGTGGGGAAATTGAAAGGATATACTCTTTATGCTTAAGGTTTACACTCTATTTGAGAAAGAACAATACAACTCTATAAAACATGGTAATATGCTTAAAAAAATTAATGAGTGCAAATGAGCAATGATTTGCTAAATTCAACTATGTATGATGTATGTATGAATGTATGAGTGTTATTATGTATATACTGACAAAACAGACATATAACACTGGGAGTAACCAGGTAAAACCAACTCAGGCACAAACAACACTCGGCTAAATCAAATCCAAGATAAACATTCCAAGAAAAAGTAAGAGCCAACTGAGGAAACAAAATCCTATTGCATGGCTTAACTTTACCGGGGAGAAACGTAGTATAGCGATGAAACAGTACAGATACAGATATATAAGATCCTTCTCCAGGCTTCACCAAGAAGCAACATTCAGACTTTAATGGGGAAGTAAAAGTTTTCAGATGTAACGCTTCTACTGGGGATTGCAAAAATCAATTCCAAGTAAAGCAGATGGACACAAAATCATCAAAACATTCACTGGGGAATTTAGGCCCATTTTAAAGGAGGAAAAACACACAAACTTCTCTAAGGCATATAATGTCCCACCATCAAGACATTAACTGGGGATTTCGTGCTGACTTCATTAGGGAGGTCAACACCACATTCTCAAAGGGAAAACCAATATACGTTCTTCACTGGAGAAACCGGAGACATGTGTTCTTCGAGAGTAATTATTGTACCAACTTCTCTGGGAAGAAAGAACTTCTATTACACAAGTGAAACCTTCACTGGAGAAATCTTGGATTGCGTCTTCACATCGTGCAAACTCAGAAAAGAAGAACGAAAAATAACCAAGACTTGATTGGGGACACTAGAGTCACAAACCCAATACAGCGAAAACATCTTGAGTAAACCTTCCCAGGGGAAAAAAACTTCTCAAAACAACTAGAGTTCGTCCATTCCTGGGATCACCACTTTCATTTTTCTCTTGCATCACAAATTCTAAAGTAAAAGCAAATTGTAAATTCTTTTTGAAAATCAATTTTGTTATTTAATCTTTTCTCTTTGAAAATTATTATCAATAATAAATGGAGTCTTTGCAAGCTAAATAAAATAAGAAACACAAAGAATTTGGTAAAATCTCAAATTTCATTAATAGAATGGTAGTCTACGAATGGCGAGACTCCGTGGATGATTACAAAGTTTGGAAAATGATAATATATAACGAAAAAGATACATTGAGATACAATGACCACTATCCCCTCTAACAACTTTTGAAATGCTGAGCAGCAGCTTCCGTTGAAGTATGATGAGGATCCGAGAAGATTGTTGCTTCAATGATCGAGTCTTGTCTGATGCAATTACTTGCCAAGAAAGACCCTAACTTTTTCCTAAGTTGCCCTTGTGGGTTTTCAACTTAGCGGGAAATTTATTTTGTTTATGTCTCTAAATTTTGCCTAGACCGCCCTTTTGGGTTTTTGGCCTACCGAGATGCTCTTTTTTTCCGAAGCCTCCCTTTCGGGTTTTCAACTTAGCGAGCTGTTTTTTTATTTCTTTAGGCGAAGTATTTCTTGACTGCATCAGCATTCATGGGACGTGGGAACTCCTCGCCATCCATAGTTTCAAGGATTAATGCACCGCCAGAGAAGGCTTTCTTGACAACATATGAGCCCTCAAAATTGGGAGTCCACTTGCCCCTAGAATCAACGTTAAAAGACATGATCTTCCTGAGCACGAGATCGCCTTCTATGAATTCACGAGGTTTGACCTTCTTATCAAAAGCTTTCTTCATTCTCTTATGATGTAACTGTCCATGACACAAAGCTGTCATTCTCTTCTCTTCAATCAAATTCAATTGGTCAAACCTGTTC
This sequence comes from Vicia faba, assembly GCA_948472305.1. Classification (NCBI taxonomy): domain Eukaryota; kingdom Viridiplantae; phylum Streptophyta; class Magnoliopsida; order Fabales; family Fabaceae; genus Vicia; species Vicia faba. Next base: position 708,245,171 of record OX451740.1, read on the forward strand.
TGGACCCATTTAGGCTCTAACAACTTGGGTTCCATCATCACTCGCAAAGAGGGAATCTCAACCTCGATGGGGAGCACAACTTCCATTCCATACACAAGGGAGAACAGGGTTGCTCCCGTTGAAGTGCGGACAAATGTCTGATATCCATGCAAAGCAAAAGGGAGCATTTCATGCCAATCCTTATAAGTAACAACCATCTTCTGGATGATCTTCTTGATATTCTTATTAGCAGCTTCAATAACCCCATTCATCTTTCGCCTGTACGGAGATGAATTGTGATGCACAATATTGAATTCCTCACAAAGTTCTGTCATCATCTAGTTGCTCAGATTCAAGCCATTGTCAGTGATAATTCTGCTCAGTACACCATACCGACATATGGGATTATTCTTAATGAAGCGCACAACCACCTGCTTGGTGACGTTAGCATATGAAGCAACTTCCACCCATTTGGTGAGGTAATCAATTGCTACCAAGATGAAATGATGTCCATTCTAAGCTTTGGGTTATATCATCCCAATCATGTTAATACCCCACATAGAGAAAGGCCATGGGGAAGAGATCACATTAAGAAGTTTCGAAGGCACATGAACCTTGTCGGCATAAATCTGGCATTTATGACACTTCCTTGAAAATTTGTAACAGTCAGAATTTTAATTTTGAGATCAATAGCTTCCTCGAGACCCATGTTGCAAGCCTCATATTCTGCCATATTATTAGTACAATCAAATGTCAACCTTGCAGTAAAAGGAATATGCGATCCATGTGGAGTGACAATCACATCACCAATTCATTTACCATAAGCATTCACAGCTCCATCAAATATCACACTCCAACGAGATTCAGGATCAGGACCTTCCTCAGGCAACAATTCATCACAATCTTTCACTTTCAGAAACATCACATCCTCATCGGGGAAATCATACTTCACAGACTGATGATCATTAACTGGTTGATGAGCAAGATAATATGCCAACACGCTGCTTTTAATAGCTTTTTGAGTGCGGAATTTGATATCATATTCAGATAATAGCATCTGCCAGCGGGAAATTCTCCCAGTAAGAGCAGGCTTTTTAAAAATGTACTTGATTGGATCCATTTTGGAGATCAACCAAGTAGTGTGATTCAATATATATTGCCGTAAACATTTTTCCGCCCATGCCAGAGCACAACATGTCTTTTCCAACATGGAATACCGTGACTCACAATCAGTAAACTTTTTACTGAGATAATAAATGGCATACTCTTCCCTGTTTCATCCTGTTGTCCCAGAATACAGCCCATGGAATCATCTAACACTGTCAGATACATAATCAATGGTCTTCCTTCAACAGGAGGGAGCAATATAGGAGGTTCAAGAAGATATTCTTTAATACTCTCAAATTCCCTTTGGCAGTCATCTGTCCATACACAACCTTGATCTTTCTTTAACAACTTAAAGATCCGTTCACATGTGGCAGTCATGTGGGAAATGAATATGGAAATATAATTCAAACGCCCGAGAAACCCTCTGACTTGTTTTTCAGTTCTCGGTGCTGCTATCTCTTGAATTTCTTTGACTTTGTCAGGTTCAACTTCGATTCCTTTCCGGCTAACAATGAAACCCAACAATTTCCCTGATCGAACACTGAAGGTACATTTATTTGGATTCAAGCGGAGATGATACTTCCTCAAACGCTGAAACAACATCAACAAATCTTCTATATGCCCTTCTTTAGTATGGGATTTAGAAATCATATCATCAACATATACCTCGATTTCCTTATGCATCATATTATGGAATAAGATTGTCAAGACTCGACACTGATATCGTGGTCCATCGCCTACCGATAAAAGCAGACTTCCCTCCAGTGAAACAGAAGGTTCATCGTATGCGGCCAGAGATGTCAGAAAAGATCAAGGCTAAAGTCATGAAGCAGTTCAACACTGGTTTCTTAGTTGTTACATCCGATCTACAATGGGTTGCTAATGTTGTTTTGGTACCTAAGAAGTGCGGCAAGGTACACATGTGTGTGGATTATAGAGACTTGAATAGGGAAAGCCCCGAGGATGACTTCCCACTTCCCCATATTGACGTTCCGGTTGACAACACCGCACAACACAAGGTATTCTCCTTCATGGATGGATTCTCTGGGTATAATCAGATAAAAATGGCACCTGAGTACATGGAGAAAACGACCTTTGTCACGCAGTGGTGCACTTTCTGTTACAAAGTTATGCCATTTGGGTTGAAGAACGCCGGGGCAACCTATCAGCGTGGCATGGTAGCTTTGTTTCATGATATGATCCATCATGAGATAGAGGTATACATTGATGATATGATAGCCATATCTCAAACTAAAGAGGAACACCTTGACCATCTTCATAAGCTATTTTAAAGACTAAAGAAATACAAACTAAGGTTGAACCCGAATAAATGCACCTTTGGAGTAAGATCCGGTAAGCTCTTAGGCTTCGTTGTCAGCGGCAAAGGTATTGAAGTAGACCCTACAAAGGTAAAAGAGATATAAGAAATGCCCACTCCTCGCACTGAGAAGGAAGTTAGGGGATTCTTGGGACTTCTAAACTTCATCTCCAGATTCATTTCCCATCTAATTGCTACTTGTGAGCCAATCTTCAAATTACTGAAGAAAGATCAAGTGGTGAAGTGGAATGACGACTGCCAGGCTGCCTTTGATAGGATCAAGGAGTACCTTCAAGAGCCTCCAATTTTGATGTTGCCGGTTGAAGGAAGATCTCTGATCATGTACTTAACAGTATTAGAAAATTCAATGGGGTGTGTGCTAGAGCAGCATGACGAGTCTGGCCGAAAAGAGCATGCAATATACTACCTGAGCAAAAAGTTTACCGACTATGAAATCAGATATTCACTGCTCGAGAAAACTTGTTGCGCTCTGGCATGGGTTGCTCTCCGACTAAGACAGTATATGTTGACTCACACCACCTTATTGATATCGAAGATGGATCCTATCAAATACATATTCGAGAAGCCCGCCCTCTCTGGAAGAATATCAAGATGGCAAATGGTCCTGACCGAATACGACATTCAGTATACTACCCAAAAAGCAATAAAAGTAAGTGTACTAGATGATCATTTGGCTCATCAGGCTGTGGATGACTATCAATCCATGAATTTTGAATTCTCGGACGAGGACATCATGTTGGTGAATGATTGTGAAGAACTCAGACCGTATGATGGACCTGAACAAGGATCCCGATGGACTATGGTTTTTGACGGAGCTTCTAATGCACTCGACAATAGCATCGGCGCTATGATCATATCTCCTGAAGGTTCTCATACTCCTTTCACTGTTAGACTGTGTTTCAATTGTACCAACAATATGGTTGAATATGAAGCGTGCATTATGGGTCTCAAAGCTGCTATAGATTTGGGGATCAAATCCTTAAATGTATTTGGAGACTCGACCTTAGTAATCAGTCAAATCAAAGGAGAATGGGACACGAAGCATCCTAATCTCATCCCTTATAAAGAGCATATGTTGACACTGATCCCACATTTTTAAGAAATTACCTTTGAGCATTTTCCACGAGAGTAAAATCAACTAGAGGACGCGCTAGCTACTATGTCATCCATGCTCAAAATCAGGTGGGATAATGAGGCTCCTCATATCACTATTGAGAGGATGGACGAACCAACATACTGTCATGAGATTGATACTGAAGAAGTAGCAGACAAACCTTGGTTCTATAAAGTTAAAAGATATCTTGAAGCCTAAGAATACCCTGAGGGAGCTTCAGTCAATGATAAGAAGTTCTTAAGAAGGTTCTCTGCTAAGTTCTTCCTCAGTAACAGAATCCTCTACAAGCACAACCATGACTCTACCTTGCTTCGCTGCATAGACAAAGGTGAGGTAGAAAAAATTATGGTTGATTTGCATAAAGGTACCTTTGGCACCCATTCTAGTGGGCACATGGTGGGTAAAAAGATCCTAAGGGCAGGATACTATTGGTCCACTATGGAAGCAGATTGCTATTAGCATTCGCGGACTTGTCACAAATTCCACATCTATGCTGATAAAGTACATGTGCCACCGATTCCTCTGAACGTCTTGACTGCTCCATGGCCATTCGTAATGTGGGGCATCGATATGATTGGGGAGATCAGACCTACAACTTCAAATGGACATTGTTTCATCCTCGTCACCATCTATTACTTCATAAAATGGGTCAAGGCGACTTCATTTGCTTCTGTTACCAAGAACGTTATGGCCCGATTAATCAGACATAATCTTATCTGTCGGTATGGTATTCTGGAAAGAATCATTACAGATAACGGTACCAATCTCAATAATACTATGATTACCAGACTATGCACGTAATTCAAAATCCAGTATTATAACTCTTATTTTTACCGGCCGAAGATGAATGGCATTGTGGAGGCCGCTAATAAAAACATCAAAAAGATCATACATAAGATGACAATGGCCTATAAAGACTGGCATGAGATGTTACCATTTTCTCTTCACGGTTATCGTACCACCGTGCATACATCAACAAGGGCAACTCCTTTCTCTTTGGTATACGGTATGGAAGTTGTCCTACCGATTGAAGTCCAGATACCTTCATTGAGAATCATGAAGGATGCAGGTTTGAGTGAAGACAAATGAATTCAAACTCGACTTGACCAATTGAACCTGATTGATGAGAAGAGGCTCGCGGATGTCTGCCATGGTCAGATGTACCAAAAACGTATGATTAAAGCTTTTGATAAAAAGGTCAGGCGTCAAATATATCAGGCTGGTGACTTAGTAATCAAGCGCATCATACTGCCGCAAGGTGATCCCAGGGGCAAATGGACTCCTACATATGAAGGACCATTTGTGATCAAGATCATATTTTCTGGTGGAGCCATGATTTTAACCACTATGGACGACGACGACCTTCCGTATCCTGTAAACACGGACATAGTTAAAAGATACTACACATGAACAAAGACCCGCTAGGTTTACTGGCCTAGGAAAAAATAAGGGCATCTCGACGAACCAAAAGGTTCGGGAAAAAATTAGGGATTATACATATGAAAATTTGTACACCCGACAAGTCAAAAACCTAAAAAGGTGGCTTGGGCAAAAAAAGGGTATCCCGGTGGATTGAAAACCCGAAAGGGAGGTCCTTGCAAAAGTTAGGGATTTAAAGTGTATAACTATGTCCCGTTGGATCACCTTACAGCCAATCTCCAGTATCAACTATCAAACTCAAACGGTACTAATCAATCCAATCAGCTTCAGAAAAGCAGTAAAGGGATGAGATGCTCGAAGACATAAAGGCAATAGCAGAATGGGAACCCAATGGGATTATTTCATATAGCTGTTTTTATTTGTATTAGTTTTCATTCTTACAAAGACATTCTCTTACTAGGATGTTTGTCTCCTCGTACAAAAATGCTTATTAAAGTTAATACAAAGATATTCCTTTGAAAGTGCAAAACTATTTGTTTTTATTTTCCTATTTTGTTTGCGAAAATGTCCAGTGATTATTTTTGAACATATGCATTTTGAATGTGATTACTGCTTATAAATATACGCATAAAAAATAAAAGAAAATAGAAATACAGTTACTAATGACTTTAAGAAACGGGACAATGTCTAAAGGCCATTTCACAAAATCCCCAGTGAAGTCGCAAAGCTTCTCAGGATTCCCTAGCAGGATTTCACAAAATCCCCAAACAATGCACGAAGTTTCCCTTCCCCAACAGAGTTTATTTCTCTAATAATGGAAATTTGTCCTTCAGCATTTCAATTTCAAACAAAATTTAAAGACTTACATTCTTCATCCCCAGCTACAGTCAGGGATTTATTTTCCCTAATTCAATAACACTGCAGTAGAACGACTGACACATTCATACATCACATGCATACACCATTTTATAGATATCATAGAATATGTAGCATGAATGCATATATCAAAATCTCATTTATTTTGAGAGCATCATTTTCACTTCATGCATCATGATATTGCATGGACCCAATTCTTTACCTTTTCAGGAAAGATCGACAGATGAATGTCGTCAACAACTCTCAAAACAAGTTCCAGATTAATACCTCAAGCAAGACAAGAAAACTATATGTGAGCGACGGATTGTAGATTAATACCTGAAACTAGACAGGACAACTATCTACATGAACAGAGTGAAGATTAACTCCCGAAACAAGATGGGGAAACTATCTTTCTTTCAGAAGAGGTCAGAGATTAATACCTGAAACCAAACAGGACAGCTATCTCAACGACTAACAAAAACAAGTTCCAGATTAATACCTGAAGCAAGACAGGAAAACTATCTGTGAGCGACGAATTATAGATTAATACCGGAAATCGGACAGGACAACTATCTACATGAACAAAGTGAAGATTAACTCCTGAAACAAGCTGGGGAAACTATCTTTCTTTCAAAAGAGGTCAGATATTAATACCTGAAACTAGACAGGACAGCTATCTCAATGATCAACAAAAATAAGTTCCAGATTAATACCTGAAACAACACAGGGAAACTATCTTTGAACGTTTAATTATAGGTCAATTCCTGAAATAAGACGAGGCAACTATCTACATGACAAACATTTCCTTCAGAGGAGTTCTGAAACACATTTCCCCTTCAACACTTCATTCTGAAAAGCATCTCCTTCAGGAGATTTATTCTGAAAAACCTCTCCTTCAGCGCTTCGTTTTGAAAAACATTTCCCCTTCAAAGACGGAATCCTGAAAATCATCTTCAAGATACAGTCAAATTTAGACTTAGTCTAATTTCTATCAAAAATCACCTTTGGATGGCATCTATAATCCCACCTCCGACAACTTTCCATCTTCTTTCCAAATGGTATCCTTAATACCATTCCCTACATAATCAACCACCATATCATCGAGTGCAAGTTTCTGGGCACTATAGTGTTCAATCATCTTCCACCTTCAAGTCAAGAATGGCGGACTCGCCAATCTAGATCTTCAAGTTTAAGAAGATTGAACAGGGGAAGTTGTTGTACCCCAAAATTTGCCCTCTCAATTCTTCAAGAATTTCCTCACAAGATTTCTACTGGGCCAAAACTGCACAAGGCTTGATCAGCTCAAGTTGCCACGGATCATATTAGATTTCCAAGCATCAGGTCAAGGAGGAAACTATTGAAAGAGCAAAGTAGATAAATTTGACTTTTTTCTGACAAAATTGAAGAAAAATGAGCTTGCTTCGATTAGTGTTTAACTTCGACTAAATTTTCTCCTCCGTGTTAGCTTCGACTGGGTTTGGTTTCCCTTTGAAACAGTTTCCTTAGATTTAAAAGGAAATGACCTTTTACTAGCTTCCTTCAATCCAGAAGGAAATGACCATCTAAAAGCTTCCTTCGATTCAGAAGGCAATGGCCTTCTGAAGGTTTCATTCGATTCATCAATTAGGGACTTCCTATATGCAAGCCTTATTTGGGCATTTAGGTTCCCTGTATACATCCTTCGATGGAGCGTTGGTCCCTAACATACTTGTTTTGATTCATAAAGTAATGGCCACCTACATGCAGCCTTCGATTGAGAAATGGCCTATTTCTTGCATGCTAGCGTACAATCACGCAAAGCCAGGGGCTCCCACCATGCTAGCGTACACAACGCAAAGGCTTCCCTATGCATTCATGTTAGCACCCACAGGGCTTTGGCTATCTTCATGCTAGCTCTGACTAGGCAAAGTCTCTCTTTGAAACAACTTGCTTTCGATCCACAAGGGCAACACCTATCTTTATACAAGTCTCGTTTGGACAAGAAGAGACCTCCTGCATGTAAGCTTCAATTACACCAGTGACTCCTTACAAGCTAGCTTTTGGTGAACATGGCAAAATCCTCCTGTAACCTCCTTCGATTCAAAGGGGAAAAGCCTCTTGTAGTCTCCTTCGATTCAAAGGGGAAAAGCCTCTTGTTGATGTCCTTCGATTCAGAAGTTGGTGGCTTCCTACTGGCCTCCTTCGATTGAAGACAAGTTCCTTCTTTACACTTGTCCCCAATTTACAAGGCAAGGACCTTCTTCAAGCCAGCAGGCACAAGGCAATGGCCTCCTGCAGCTATCCTTCGACTCAGAAGCTAATGGTCTCGCATGTTTTCCAAATTCATAAGGCAGAAATTTCCCTTCATGCTAGCACCCACAAAGCAAGGGACCTCCTGCATATAAGATTCGATTCCCTCTTACAAACCTTCAACATGCATAATCTCTACACTATTGCATATCTGGGTGTCCCAATCGAAGGCTATACCTTGATGGCCCATCTGAAGAATTACAAGTGATGCACACAAGTGATGCACGTGGTCCCTTCAAAAGGATACATACATATTTCAAATCAAAGAACACCTATTTGGGCCCCTTTCAAAAGATACACATATGGTCCATTCGAAGGACACTTTGAAAGAAATGTTGTTATCTGAAAAGGATATTGGTCGAAGAATAAGGCTAGTTGGTCAAAATAAAAGAGAAGTATTACAGATGCTAGTGGTATCAAGTACAAGTCTGTTGCACTGGCCACAATGTTCCAAAACTGCTACAAAAGCAGTCTTGCCACGCTGCTCCCATAATTGCACCAAATTGGCATATAGAAACGGCACCTCGAAGGCTACAAGAACATCATACCCAATTTGTTCAAATTTCTTTTGTTTTCCCTCCCAAACATCAACCAAAATCATCTATAAATAAGAGCCTCCATCACACATATTAGGGGAGAAAATTATCAGCCAAACTCTTGTTGTGAGAAAATTATCAAATTCTCAAAACTCTCAAACACTATCAAAAGTTATCAAACATTCCCAAACACTCCAACTCTAAAAAACTCAGATCCTTTCATACATTAGTGAACCCTTCGATTCACTCCTCAAGCTGCCAGATAACTAACCTTCAACTCATTCCCCAACTACAACATAATAGTATTTTGATTCACTCCCTAGACTATTATATAATAACCTTCGATTCCCTCACCATTATCACATACCCTCCTTCGATTCAGTGACTTCTGAAACAAAGCAGCAACTGAACTAGCTTCAGGAAGATTCCAGCAAAGCTCCATCCACCACCAAGGAATTCACTTACAGCTCCTTCGATTAAGCACTTCAAGAGGTAGGTTTCCTCTAAAACTTGGAACCTTTTTATATAAATATCATTTGTACATATAATTAAAAGAAAAATCTAGATATCCTATCTAGGAAATTGACCATGCCCTAACTTTCGATCCCCACTTCCTGTATATTGAAAATCTCAACCCTGAATAGTTAGACTTTGGATTTTGGTGCCCAATGATCTTGTGCTAACCCCTGGCTTGTAGCTTTTGAAAGTTACACTTGTTATTTTCATTTTCAAGTTTAGACAGGTTTTCTGTATCCTTCGATTGGCTAAACATTGAAGCCTTTTGAATCTCAACTTGGGAGCTTTGCATTATTATAATCGAAGGAGGCAACAAGGAGGTTGAAATGAAAGGTGTACACTTACACTGATTCCCATCCCCAATCGAAAGGAGCAGAAAAAGGACGTAATCGAAAGATTGCTCACACTGATTCCCAGCCCCAATCGAAGGAAGCCAAAGAAGGGCTCGCTTTTTCTATATTTTTATGTTATTCATGTTTTTTTTAATTTTCTTTCTATTCAATATGGTTGTAATAGTGTAGGATATTTATTTTCTGCATCTTTATTGCTTTATACAAATATTAGTAATTAGAATGTATGGCAAGATAAAACCAACAAGTAGACAACCCTAATCAAAGACAAAAATGCATGCAATCAAACGTACTATTCACACACATGCACCTCTAGGGTAACCTCACTTATTGCCTCAAAAATAGTCATATCCCTCAAATATGGGCGTTTTAGCAAAGACCATCGATAAAAGATCGTAGTCCCTCGATGTCCCTCGATTTTGCCTTCGATAAACGATCTAGTCCCTAACGAAATTGCTAAAACGTCTCATAGGTTACCTTCTATGACTATACAAATGACCCACGCCCATCCCTTCACATCCAACGATTGGGCTTCTTACCAAGTCAATGGTAAGATAGAAACATCTAAGGGAGGAGGAAAAGAACATAGACCTTTTGAGTAAGTAGGATGCTCATAGTTGCTCGCTTGCTCACAACAACAAAAAAACATTTTTTCACCAACACTTTCAATTGAAACATTTTCAAAAGTCAAAACTCTTTGTACGCATTCTTATGGAGACGAGAATCATTACAAAGACACTTTTCAAAATCACTTTCAAAAAACACCCACAACAAACACCTCTTTGAACTACTTTCAAAACCAACACTTTGTACGCATTCTTATAGAGACGAGAATCATTACAAAGACATTTTCAAAATATTTTCAAACCCACACCACAAAGCACATTTTTAAACAAAGCAAGTGATCTAGCAAGCAACTAAGTGCCCATAGATAACTAAGGATGAAAAGGGTGCTAACACATTCCCTTTTCATAACCTACCCCCTGAACTCAAGAAAATAATCTCAAAGGTCTTTCCTATTCTTTTCACCCTTTCCTTATTGGATAAAAGAAAAGTCTGTGGCGACACTTGCTATCCGCAACAATTGCGATCAAACGTAAAACAACCAAGTCAGTTATCCCACCGTATTACACCCCTCCTAGACAACGACGGTCAATCAAACACCTGCAACCTTCAACCCAACAAGAAACCCCAAATCAAATTCCCCACAACCTAAATCACACCACAAAATTAAACAAAAAATCTAAATCTAAGATTCAAGGCTTACTGTGATTTCTCCTATCCAAATTCGTTTCGCTCTTGTTCTAATCCCTCCATGGCTTTCAATTTGTGGGTGCAGAGGAAGGCGGAGACAGTGCGGCAGCGACCAAAGATATTAGGGTTTTTGAAACCCTAGATCTGTATGCAAAAGGGGATTCGATTTGATGAATACTTAGAGCAATCTATTGTTCTCCTTCTTCTTTTTCTCCCAATTTTCGGTCCCCTGTTTTTAGATTTTAGGGTCCTTATATAGTGTTTTAGGTTAGATTAAATTAGGGAAAAAATTGTAGGATTATCGTTATTTTTTAGATGATTGTGTTAGAAATTAGGAATTGATAGATTTAGGTTAAGAAATGATTTTGTAGTTGGACAATTTTGTTGTAAATTGATTCAAAATAGTCTGTAATTGATTTAGAAAGATTAGATTGATTTCTATATTTGAATGATTTTGTACAAAGATTTGATTTTGTGTAATAATATTGATTTTTTTTTAAATTTTGGATCTTTATTTCGGTTTTGTTTTCTAAGAGAGGAGGATTAAGAACTATTGGTCGGCCGCCGCTGTGGAAGAAGGGTGAAAACCCTAGTGTTGACTCGGTCAACAAGTCAACAAAACTTTAATTAAAATTAATTATAAAACTAACACTAATATTAATATCTAATAATAATACTCCCAATTTTCAATATTGATAATAAAGTGAACAATAATAATTATAAAAGAAATAATAAAAAATATGTAATAGAATGTTGACTTTTAGTCAACAACGAATAACATTGTAAAATTTAAAATATAGTGATGATAATGTAAAAAATGATAAAAATAAAGATAAAAAAGCTGAAACAATAGTAACAAAATCAAAGGTTGACTTCAGTCAACCTCCAATCTACTAAGCCTTCAAAAATCTTAATGGGCCTTTCTGATTAAAAAATCATATAAAAAAAACGCACCCCCTTTTTCATTATATAAAAAAATGAGTAACAACCTTAATGGAACATCTAAAGATAAACCCTAAAAACACACCTCCCCCTCTTATTATCTAAAAATGAAAAGTATATGGGTCATCAGCATAATGGGCCCTAAAAAATGAAACAAAAAGTTATGAAAACGTACACCCCTTCTTTGTAATAAAATATGAGAAAAAACTTAACGGGCCATCAGATTTTGATGGCCCACTTGCAAATCATTCCCCTTTTATAAAAATTCACCTCTTCTTTTAACCTTTAAAATGGGCTTTATAACTTAATGGACCATCAGATTTTGATGGTCCATTTTGGAGAAATACCCCCCCCCCCTTCTTATGAATTTAAACCCCCATTAGAATAACGAATAAGCAATTAAGGACTACAAATTGAAATTATAATACCATGATTAAAATAACACGACCATTTGTAATTGAATGGGGAAGATTTAGGGTATGACAATTTCCCCTATTTAATTACGCTTCAATTGAGGTTGCGAGAATACGCGGGTCTCACAAATTCGAATCGGAGGTTTATTAAATAATGGAAGACCCCAAAATTTGACCAAAAGATTATAAGGATACACTGTACAGTGTTCCCCAGAGTACTGAGAAAGTAGGCATAAGTGATGATATATTATCTTACCAGAGTTTGAACAAAAAGTTTTGATTCGACTTAGATACGGCGACGCAAATAACTCGTCAATATTTTAAAAAGATATCATAGATTTTTCGCATATTTACCATAACCTAGGAGATAAATAACACAAGTTTGAAAATTGAATCACTAATGCTTCGAGACTAAAATAGTAAGCTTTATAACATAGATTTTGCCTATTCATCTCAGCCTAGGGGATGAATAAAATAGAGCTCGATAATACATTGCTGCATGGAGACTAAAACAATGAATTATATCGCATATTTCGTATATTTACTACAACCTAGAGAGTAAACAAAATGAGGATGAACTTGTGCATTTACCACGACCTAGAGGATAAATGACACGAGGATAAGCTTATGTATTTATCACGACCTAGAGGATAAATAACATAACCCTGGTAATTCATAAACCTACCACAACCTAGAGGATAAATAATACAAAGATAAATTTGTGCATTTATCACGACCTAGAGGTTAAATGACACGAGGATAGGCTTACGTATTCATCACGACCCAGAGGATGAACAACCTAATCCTGATAATTCGCATACCTATCAGAACCTAGAGGATAGATAATTGAAAAGTTTATGCATTTATCACGACCTAGAGGATAAACGACACAAGGATAGGCTTATGTATTCATTACGGCCTAGAGGATGAACAACATAATCCTGATAATTCGTATACCTATCATAACCTAGAGGATAGATAATTAAAAAGTTTGTGTGTTTATCACGACCTAGAGGACAAATGAAACGAGGATAGGCTTACGTATTTATCATGACCTAGAGGATAAATAACGTAATCTCGATAATTCGCATACCTACCATGACCTAGTGGATAGATAAATGAAAAGTGCTTTGATAATCGAATATTTTGATAACTAAACCAAAGATAAGATTGGAGTTTACTTGTTATGTATATTCTCAACCAAGGTATTCCTTTGTTTTGTGGATAAGATAATAGGCCCCAAGAAATTTTGTAGTTTAACCAAAGTAGATTTGAAAATGCCATGCACGATGCATAATGCCCTAAGTTGATATGGAACCCAAAATGTATATGCACTGAATTTTTTTTATATATGCACCAAATGTTCGTATATGCACCAAATGTTTGTATATGTCCCAAATGTTTGTATATGCCCCAAATGTTTGTATATGCACCAAACGTTTGTTTATAAACCAATTGTAAATGTTTTAATATTTTTCTCCTTTTGAACCATTGATTTTTCTTTGTGTCACCGACTCCCCAATGATGTATGTTGCTTTGTCGTGGTATCTCCAAGTTGTTTTGAACAAGATGAATAGTGTCACCAAGATTTTTGATATTGGTATCGCAGGCGCAAGGGTGGGCATGTGCGTAGTTGTGGACATCAACATGGATGTGGCTATAGTCACAAGCATGGATGTATTCATGGATTTTCTTTTGATGTTTTTCTAACCAAAATTGTTTTTCATGTTTTATCAAATGCTTCTATTTGTTTGTCAAATCCCCAAAAAAGAAAAAAGAAAAAATCTTAGTATTTTGCGAACAAGTCGAAAAAAGAAAAATACAATTTAAAAATATTGAAAAAGTAAATGTTTTATTGATAAACATGCCTTTGAAAAGGCGAGAGTACAAGATGAAATTCCTAGAAAGAAGTAATCACATAAAATTTTAGCAAAAACTGAATATGGCAATGAAAATGATAGTTATTGTTGTTGTTTCTCCAATGTTCTTTTGATAGCTGCAATATCCTTAGCTTCCGAGTCAAATGAATTGGGTTAATCCCTCCCCTTCGTAGTCGTGGTCGTGGTTCTTAGATCGCAGTCTTTTTGTTCTTTATTTCTGAGTAAGATCACTAGCTTTTTCCTGGACCGCCCTTTTAGGTTTCCAGTCCACCGGGATAATTTTTTTTGTTTATGTCCCTAATTTTTGCTTGGATCACCCTTTAAGGGTTTCAATCCACATGGACTCTCCTTTTTTCCTAAGTCATCCGTTTAAGGTTTGAACTTAGTGAGCTTTTTATACATAGTATTTTTTTACTGCTTCGAAGTTCGTCAGATATGGTAGTTCTTCCTCATCCATTGTTATGAGGATAACACCACCACCCAAGAATGTTGTTTTTACCATATATGAACATTCGTAGTTGGGTGTCCATTTACCATGTGAATCAAGGCGAGGTAGTAGAATCTTCTTGAGCACCAAATATCCTTCTTTGAACACTCAAGGACGAACCTTCTTGTCAAATGCCTTCTTCATCTATTTTTTGTATAATTGACCATGGCACAGAGCTTTCAATCGTCTTTATTTAATGAGGTTAATATGATCAAGTCACGTCTGAACCCATTATGAATCTTCAAGCTTTGTTTTCGTTAGAGCACGTAGTGACGGAATCTCTACTTTGACAGGGAGTACTGCTTTATGTCATATACTAGAGATAAAGGACTTGCACCTGTTGACGTACGTACAGAAGTGAGGTAGCCATGTAAAGCGTAGGGGAGAATTTGGTGCCAATCTTTGTATGCCTTCACCATCTTCAAAATGATTTTCTCGATATTCTTATTGGCAGCTTCAACGGTCCCGTTCATCTTGGGTCGATATGGTGAGAAATTATGATGCTCAATCTTGAAGTCATCGTATAACTCCTTCCTCATTTTGTTGTTCAAATTGGACCCATTGTCTGTAATGTTTCTACTAAGAAACCTATATATGCATATAAGATTCTTCTTGATGAACAGAGTAACCACTTGTCTTGTCACATTTACGTAGGATGCAACTTCCACCCATTTGGTGAAGTAATCGATGGCAACTAGTATGAACCGGTCTCCGTTAAAGGCTTTCGGTTCGACCATTCCTATCATATCAATTTCCCACATCGAAAATGGCCAAGGAGAACTCAAGACATTCAAAGGAGTTGGTGGCATATGCATTTTGTCAGCATAGATTTGGCATTTATGACATGTCTTTGTATAATGGTAGCAATCGGCTTCCATTGTCAACCAATAATAATCTTCTCATAAGATCTTTCTAGCCATTGCATGTCCATTTGTATGAGTTCCAAAAGTGCCTTCATGGATTTTTTTCATAAGTGTATATGCTTCATGTTTCTCCATGCACCTTAGTAACACTATATTATAGTTTATTTTGTACAATACGTCACCATTTAGAAAGATCTTTGAAGCTATATTCCGTAAAGTTCGCTTGTCAATTGTAGAGGCATTTTCTGGATATTCTTGCTTCTCGAGATACCTCTTGATGTCATAGAACCGAGGCTTGTCATCAGATTCTTCTTCAATGGCAATGCAATGTGCAGGTTCTTCAAAATGTCTAATTGTAATGTGTAGTTCGTGATTTATCCAAGTTACTTTGAACATGGAGGATAAGGTTACCAGAGCATCTACCATCTGATTTTCTTCTCGTGGAATATGACTGAAGGTAATCTCAGTAAATCTCGTAGCTAGCTTCAAAACATGATCCCGATACGGAATCAATTTGGGATGTTTAGTATCCCATTCACCGTTGACCTGGTATATGACTAATGCTGAGTCTCCATATACTTCGAGGTGTTTAACTCTTAGATCGATAGCAGCTTCTAGTCCCAAGATACAAGCTTCGTATTCAGCAATATTGTTGGTGCAGTCAAAACATAACCTTGCAGTATAAGGTTTATGAAAATTCTTTGGAGAAGTCAACACTGCCCTGACACTATACCCTAGTGCGTTTGAAGCACCGTCAAACATGAGCGTCCAATGTGCCCCTGGTTCAGGTCCTTCGTCGGGTCCTGGTATTTTGTAGTCACCTATAACCATGACATCTTCGTCTGGAAATTCGAACTTCATTGGTTAATATTCTGGCAATGGCTGATGAGCCAGGTGATCAACTAGTACACTACCATTGATGGACTTTTGAGTAACATATTGGATGTCGTACTCAGATAGTAACATTTGTCATCGGGAAATTCTTCCTGTAAGAGCTGGTTTTTCAAACACATACTTCAAAGGATCCATTCTTCCTATTAACCACATGGTGTGAGTTAACATATACTGCCTTAATCTTTTAGTAGCCAAAGCACAAAAAGTCTTCTCTAGAAGTGAATACCTGGTTTCACAGTCGGTGAATTTCTTGCTCAAGTAGTAAATTACATGCTCTTTTCTACCTGTTTTATCGTGTTGTCCTAATACACATTGCATTGACCCTTCAAGCACTGTTAAGTATATGATGAGTGGTCTTTCAGGAACTGGTGGCGTCAAGATTGGTGGCTCTTGTAAGTATTGCTTTATTGTCTCGAAGGTTGTCTGACAATCACCATCCACACCACTGTCTGATCTTTTCAAAGTAATTTGAATATAGGCTCGCACGTAGCAGTTAGGTGTGATATGAACCTCGAAATGTAGTTCAATCGTCCTAAGAAACCACAAACCTCTTTTTATGTTCTTGGAGTTGGAATTTCTTGTATGGCCTTCACCTTTTCGAGATCTACCTTAATACCACATTTACTTACAATAAAACCCAATAACTTGCTTGTCCTGACACCAAATGTACATTTGTTCGGATTCAACCTCAATTTGAACTTTTGCAGACGCTCGAATAACTTTTGTAAATGTATGATGTGATCCTCCTCTATATGAGATTTGGAAATCATATCATCTACGTATACTTCAATTTATTTATGGATCATATCATGGAATAGTGTGACCATAGCTTGTTGATAAGTTTCCCTTGCATTCTTTAGACTTAAGGGAATCACTTTGTAACAGAAGGTTCCCCAAGGAGTCATAAAAGTAGTATTTTCCATATCTCCGGGTTCCATTTTGATCTGATTATAACCTGACAAACCATCTATGAATGAGAATACCAAAGCTTAGGATGTATTATCCACCAAAACATCTATATGAGGTAACAGGAAATTGTCTTTTGGACTTGCTTTGTTCATATCCCGATAGTCTATACACATGTATACTTTTCTGTCATTTTTGGTTACTGGCATAATGTTAGCTGTCCAAGGTGGATAATCTACCACCGCTAAGAACCCTGCATCAATTTTTTGAGGACATCTTCTCAAATATTGTTAGACATGTCTGGACGAGTTCTTTTGAGTTTCTTCCTAACTAGAGAACAACCTTCTTTGAGAGGTAGTCTATGCACCACAATATTTGTATCTAATCCTGGCATATATCTGTAAGACCAGGCAAATATATCCATATTTTCACGTAAAAGTTTGATCAGACTTTCTTTTACGCTTCCCTCTAAGGTTGCCCCTAGGTTGATCTTTTTCGGATCTTTCTTTGTGCTAAGGTTGATGGTCTCAATAGATTTTTGGTATGGTTGTATATCATCAGCTTTTTGTTCTAATACCCTCGCCAATTCTTTAGAGAGTTCAAAATCTTCATCATCTTCCTCTTCAGCTTGGTTAATTGTTGCATCAAAATTATACCAGATAGCAACAGTAACATTACCGGTGTTTTTAGGCATGGATCTGCATATTTATCGTGTTTTGGTGCAGGTTTAGTATGCGGATTTGAAAATACATATGAAGAAAAGTATTTCCATTTTAAAACATATGAGATAAATGCATAATAAAGACAGGGATCTCAATTGAATGCGAAATATAAATCTTATTAATTGAAAATATTGTTTGAGACAAATTGGGGGACCCTTACAAGCTACCCATATGCCTCTGGCTTGACATAGGTTATTTCAAAAACAAGAAAAATTACTTTGAAAAGAAAAAGATCTCTAGAATCTCCACGGCTGTACAATTCTTGAGTTCTCCGCCTGGAGCACATTCATGGTTGAAGTTAGATGCTCTCTTGGTGCTGCTCTTGTTAGATATCATCGCCACTTGTCCACCATGCTCTGTTCCTTTGTTGATGATTGTTTCCTAGATCGGAGGAAATTGCGCCTTGCCTTTCAGAATAGCCTTTGATGATTCATAGCCCAAACTGAAGCGAATTTTCTTCTTTGGTATTTCCACCAATTTACCCCAATCTTTTGAGGTACCATCTTTCACAGCTGTTTGTAAATCTTTCCACGAAGTAACAGTAGGATTCTTGATTTTCTCCACTAGTAGGGTTACCATTGAAGCAACCTCTAAGACTTGAAATGGTGTTGTTATGCAGTCTTCATCTGCACTGATATGTCTGTAGGACTCTATGTGACTTACAAAGATATCCTTTTCACCGCCGATTATAACCAATCCTCCTTCAATAAAGAACTTTAATTTCTAACGTAGAGTTGAAGTAACAGCCCCCACTACATGAATCCCAGGTCGTCCGAGCAAACATGTATATGCTGGCTCTATATCCATTACTTGAAAGTTAATATAAAACATATGCGTACCGATCTAGACAGGAAGATCCTCTTCTCCAAATACTAAACTTTGAGAATCATCAAAATCTTTGACTATTGTAGAACTTGGCCTTATAACAACACCATCTAGTGTTAACTTCATCAAGTTGGATTTTTGTTACACATTGAGGGAAGAACCAGTATCGGTGAGTACCTTGGACATGTTAGTTGTACCTATCTGAATGGAAATGTGCAACACCTTGTTGTGAGCTCTACCTTGTGGAGGCAACTCATTGTTATTAAATCCTAGATATGATCCATATGTTAAGTTTGCTACGACATTGCAAAACTGATTCACTGTAATCTCCTGCACAACATGAGCATAACTCAGAATCTTCATTAGAGACTCTCGATGTGCTTTATAGTTGAGGAACAACGAGAGTATTTAAATCTTGGTCGGTGTTTGGTGTATCTGATCCACCATCCTATAATCACTTTTGTTGATTATCTTCAGGAATTCTTCTGCCTCCTGGTTAGTAAAATTCTTGCTCGGAGGTTCTAGTTCCTGGCTTGCCTCCACCATAGCTTTCCCCTTATCCTTAACCATAACATCATTCTTCTTTTTTGGTTCGGGACCATAGATTCCGCCACTGCGAGTCATGCCTCATGTTCCTGCTATATTTGTGATTGCAAGTCCTTGACTTGTCGATGGCTCACATTCCTGCTTTAAACCATTAACATAGACATTAGAATCATAACTCCATTGTACGGCTTTGTTACTTTCGTAAGAAGTGGGAGATGATCCCCTAATCACCATTGTTGTCTTTGGAATCACTGGTATTCTCATAATCTGACGTGGTATCATTGTTATTGGTGCTTCTGTTTACCCTCCCCATGGAATCAAAAGGGTTTTCTTATTAGGACTAGGCCCTTGGCAATAAATTACAAATGGCTTCTTTGTACTTCCATCGATCGTAGCTACATATTCTTCTTTAGGGTATTTCCCGAATTGGATTATCCCTTGATCCACCAATTTTTGCAACATCTTCTTAAAAGCTTCATTGTGTTTCAAGAGGAACCCATATTCAAACAAATACTCTTTCAAGATATTTATCAGAGCTTTTACTCGTCTAGCCGCCCCAAGGCCAGTCACCACTTTAATTGCATTCACAGTTGGCCCGCCATGCAAAGGCGTGGGGTTTGTCTTGATGTTCGGCTTGTCAAAAGTGATATATTGGGAATCCAACAAATCTTGAACCTTATGTCTAAAGGCCCAACATTTTTCTATGGTATGCCTCGGAGAGTTGGCATGATATTCACACTTGGCATTTGCATCATACTATGGTGGGAGTGCCCCAATTGGAGGAGCTAGAGGCTTCAGCTCTACCAAAGATGCTTTGATTAAGTGTTGCAATAATTGACTGTGCGGCATGGGAAGAGGATCAAACCTATTTTGTTGATGTTGTTCCCGTGGAATTAACAATGGTTGTTATGCCCTTGGATGCGATGCGACAACATTATTTTCTCCTTCCTTCTTTTTCGAGAATATAGAGACACGTTGTTGTACCCCAAAATTTTCCCTCTCATTTATCAAGACTTTTCTCACAAGATCTCTTTGACTCAAGGCTGGATTAGGGTTTGACCAGTTCAAGACATCTCATCATGCCCTGATGACCCAAAATTAGGGTTTGGGATTGCACAAGGATTTTTGGAATATCAAAGTTTCATATGGCTTTCAAGTATCATTATGGACCCCTAAGATTACTCATGTCAAGTTTCAAGCCTTGAATCACATTTTTGATCAGTCAATTAGATAGTTGACCTGAAAATCAGTTGTATTGGGGAAAAAGTCAACCATGGCCAATTTACAGTCAAACTCCATAATTTTTTATCCACATCAACATTTTGGACTCATATGTATCATTTGATCAAGTTTGGACCACAATACCTCAAGAAATTTGATCAAATCATCAAAAGGGCAAAATGGTCAAAATTAGGGGTTTGACTTAGAAAGGGTAATTTCTGATTTTTGACCTAGAAAATGACCAATTGGTTGGAAGCATGATTCCAAGGGTTCAATTGCACCATCTTGACCTAATGATATGGTTCAAAACATTGCAAATCCATTGGATTGATAGATAAAATTTGCAGTCAACTGATCAAAAGTCTACTGAAAAGTCAAACTTTGACTTTTTGGTCAAAATCAAGTGCCAAGGATCACAATTCATCAAAACATGTCAAAATGTGAAACTTGTTCATCAAGAAATCAAAGATTGGAGATTTTGTTTTGAAATTTGAAATTTTCCTAACTTAGAAATTTTTCTAAGTATAGAAAATTTCTCATTTTTTCTCAACTTTAAGCCAAATTTCCACCATGATACAAGATGATTCAAAGAAAGTTCCCAACATGAAAGTTGTAGATCTCCATGAAATCTACAACTTTGCTTCACACATTTTTTCCTAAAGATGCTTGTATCTCAAGATACAATTTTGTAAATACATGCCCATGAACTAAAATAACTTAGTGAAGTTTTGCCCTAATTTAGGCAGGTTTTAGACCCAACTTCATGGAAAATTTTCACCTAGTTCCAAGAGGAATCTTGAAAATCATTTCAAAGATGAGTTATAAATAACATTGCAAGCTTTCCAAAATGTCCAAGAACTCCTTGAGATCATTCTTGAGTATGGAGAATCGAAGAGATGAAGTTGGCAATTTCTCACTTTGATTTCAAGCCATTTCATGAAGAACAAAATTCAAATCCTCAAGCATGTTGTACAATCTTCACTTTTCAGGCCTCAAACTCATTTTTCACTCCACCATTAATGAGTTGCACAAGGTTTCATTCCCTAAAGCCAAGCATTCAATACTTTGTACATGAACATTTCCATTTTTTGGACAAAGGTGCCATTTCCATTTTGATAAAGCATAACTTTTGCAACTTTTCACTCCTTGAGCCTTGCACTTGTTTTTATGCACATAAGTAAAGCCACAACAAAAATAAAAGTGCCTTAGACTTGTACAAACTCAACATAGGCTTGTACAAGCATGTAGAGAGTTGTCACTTTTCTTAAAAGGCAAGCAATAGAGCAAAAAGCCTAGAACTGAGAAACCTGGTGTGGATTTGATTTGGAACCTTCTCTATACTTATAGACAAACACATTACAACCTAACAGACGATTGCTAAAGGCCATAAACTCTCCCAAACTCTATTTCACCAAAAACCTGCCATAACTTGCATTTTTGCATCAAGCATAGCAATCCAAAAATCTACTCGTGCATTTCAAGTTCTAATCACCTAAACACTTAACCTACATCATATCTAAGTGTTCCAGACCATCATCCCTTCACTGTAACTCCTCCTTCTCCATCTGCCATTTTTGTTTTTCAATCTTGCAGGTTGACTTGGATAGAGAGATTCAGGCACTTTCAAAGCAAGGTAAGGATTGGAACACACTCAGGGAGGTTCAGGCAAGCAAAAGGAATCTTCAGGCCTTCTCAAAACACACTCAAACTCCATTCACGATCTCAGCTGAAAGATGTAAGAATTCTAACTTCTATCTCTTCATACAGGCATCTTTCGGTCTCGATTTGTGAAGATAAAATGTAGATATCTTCATGCTAAAACCAACCATGTTCATAGATTTCATTTATATCCATTTTGTATAGAGAATTTTAGATTTCAAATTTCTGTAAAAATTAGGTTTGAAATTAGGGCCATTGAAAATATCTTTGATCTTTGACTACTAGTTTACATGAGTTATATTGTTGAAATCGTGGGAAAGAGTACTGCCATTTTTATGTTTGAAGTTTCCATTTTTATGGAGAAATGAGAGAGATATAGGGGATCAAGCTGGCTAGAGGAAGAAGATGAAGTACAGGGCAAGGAAGCGTTTTGTGTTATCTATTTTTAGTTTCATTTGAACTAACGGATGTACAGACACCACAATGGCAAGGCAGCGCGCTGAAATTGCTAAGGTCATGGGTTCGAGCCTTGATGCCTGCCTTTTGCCTATTTTTACACTTTTTTTTTTCATTTTTCTCACTATGCAGCGCTGGGCCTTTGTCTCATTGGGCTTTATTTTTTTTCTAATACTTACCTCCTGGTTACTCAGGATACCCCTGGCCCAACCATTTTATTATTTATTTTTATTTTTATTTTCATTTTATTAAATATATTTTCTTTAACATGAAAAATCATAAAAAATATAAAACATGATAAATTTTGCATTTTGTTTATTTTATTTTATTTTCACATAAAAAATATTTTTATTAAATTATATATTAACTATTTTTCTTAAATAAACTTGTAAAATAAAATAGACTTAGATTAATTTTTATTTCTTTTCCTTCATACTTGTAAATATTTATTTTGACATATAAAAAGACTAAATATTTTCATAAATATTATTTATTATTTTAAGACAAAAATACACAAAAATAACACTTAAAGAACTTTATTTTCTTTTAACAAATTAGAAATTAGGGTTAACCAATTTCTAAAAATAATTTCCTTTTCTTAAATTATTAGGTTTAATTCAAAGCTCTTTCTCACATAAAAAAAAATCTTTTCTTGCATATATATACCATTGCATATTTATTTTTTTATTGTATATTATTTATTCAAATATTCGTACAAATTCGATTTGGTTGTAATAGATTAAATTAGGTTTATATTATTGCAAATCCCCATTCATAATTTGTATACCCCCTCCCATAAAATGTTGTAATAGCGTAGTAATCTTTAAATTACGCAATTTATCGCTTTTATATAACATGCTAAGTAATTAGGGTTTGTATGGCAAGATAAAAACAATCAAATAGAAAACCCTAATCCAAGACAAAATCAAGCATGAAAATAACACACTTGCACACAAGCATCCTTAGGGTTACTCCACTTGGATGCCTTATACAAAAATGGCCATATTACGCATGTAAAGTATCTTAGCAAAACAAACAAATATAAGATCATAAGTCCCTCGATGACGCTATTCAAAGTTGCCTTACAAAATGATCTTGGTCCCTCAAAATGCTAAGATACCTTGCAACATTGCTAATCATGGTCATACGATGACCCACGCCCGTCCCGTTTACATCCAAAGATAGGGTTTCTTACCAAAGTAAGACAACAATGTCAAAGGAAAAGAAAATGAACAAGAAAGACATTTGAGTAGGTAGATTACTTCTAGTTACTTTCTCCATTTCAAAACAACTATCCTTGCTATTTTCAAAACAAACACACACATTTCAAAACATCTTACAATCATTGAAAACATTTTCAGAAAGACAAACATCTTTGTATACATTCTTACAAACAATAATCGTTACAAAGATTTCCTAAATAATGGCCTCTTTACAAAATACTTTCAAAAACCACACAAAGCACAATTTCAAACAAAAAGCAAGTGATCTAGCAAGTAACTAAAATCCCATGGAAAACCATGGATGAAAAGGGTGCTAATACCTTCCCTTTTCATAATCTACCCCCCGAACTCAAGAAATAATCTCAAAGGTCTTTCCTGTGCTTTTTCACCTTTCCTTTAGGATAAAAGAAAAGCCGGTGGCGACTCTTGCTAACTGCAACATTTGCAATAAAACGCAAAACCCTCAAGTCAGTTCTCCTACCGTATCACAGAACTGGCGACTCTACTGGGGAAAATTATAAAAGTGGGGTTACCTTAGGGCTAGATCACATTTATTTGCTTACATTGTTTGACTTGTATGCTTTACATTATGGTTCTTTGTTTGGGTTTCAAATCCTCTACCCGGATTTGGGATACATTATAGGTAAATAGCAATATGTTGTGGAAACTGTGTGGGGTATACCGACATGGTCTAAGCAATAGTTATGTTAGTGTGACATATTTGTGGGTACCGGTAGCCTTTGAGTTAATCAAAGAGAATACGGGGCCGCTGAGTGATGTCATGAAGCACTAATGAACTTCTAGAACCCTTACTTGACCAACTTGGCCTTTAGGATGTAGTGAGATGATCGGCTTTGGTGCAGTCTGAAGTTGGTAGATACTCGATACTACACTCATTGAGGTTTGTTTTCTTGGGATATTTAGGTCGCCATCAAAGAGGCTTGAGATGAAACAATGACCAAGGAAACGATCCGATGATATTGAGCTCCTTAGAACCCGGTTACTATTATTAGGACAGGTTTAAGCCAACTAAACTTCAAGAGGGTACTTACCTATAAAACCCCATGCAAGCCTAAACTAAGAACTTGTTTTCTTTGCTTGTATATGCATACTTGTACATAAAATCATGGACGTCTTGAACATCACATACATCGACTAACCATTTCAAGGATTTTTGAGATTCATCTTTGTTCTTATTTTGTAGGATATGGATTCACTTCGCAGGAAAACTATCCAAATCAACCTTGTAAGAATTCCTCCACAACTTAAGAAGCTAGCTTCAAGGATCCCTGAGAACTCTCCATTCACCGAGAGACATGGTCGTCTACTCAACTTGGTCACCTCCAACACATATGAGGATATGATGAAGGTGCTCTTTCAGTTCTTTTATCCTTTGCACCATTGCTTCACATTTCCTTGTGCCTACTTTGGAAGAATTCTCTCAACTCTTGAGGATTCCCATTCTCAATCAACTACCTTTAAACGGTACGGAAAGAGACCCAAAGCCAGAAGAGATTGCTCAAGCTCTGCACTTGCACTCATCTGATGTCACAACTCATTAGGAAACTAGAAGTGGTGTCAAAGGCTTCTTAGCAAAGTTCCTGTTTGAGAAAGCCCAAAGTTGTTGGAATTCCTTAGACTTGCAAGCCTTTGAGGAAATTGTGGCTCTTCTTATCTATGGGATGGTCTTGTTTCCCAATCCTGACCAACTCATAGATGTGAGCGTCGTCAAAATCTTCATATCACGTAACCCGGTGCCTACATTGCTAAGGGATATCCTACACTCTTTTCACACTCGTACAATGAGGAAAAGAGGTGTCCTTGTGTGTTGCACTCCTCTCCTGGCAAGATGGTTTATTTCTCATCTTCCCAAATCAGTCTTAAAGAATGAGTAAGGTTCAAGGTGGTCACAAAGGTTAATGACGCTCAAACATTCAGATATTCATTGGTGCTCCCGATCCAAAGAGAATGTTATCATTGTTGACCGTTGTGGGGAATTCCCTAATGTCCCTCTACTTGGCATTAGGGTAGGCATCACCTATAACCCATGTTTAGCTTTGAGACAGTTTGGTTATGCCCGAAGGGATGGCCCGCACGAGATGTTGATTCAAGGTTTGGTATTCGACTACGACAACAACGATCAAGGTCTTCGCCAGAGATTCATCCGAGCTTGGAGGATGCTAAACAAGGTGGATAGCAAGACTTTGGGGCACAAGAATTCCATCCATCTTGAGCCTTACCTAAAATGGGTATGAACCCGCGCTCAAAGTCTTATGATGCCTTATCCTTCCATTCTTCTGGTAATTATTGAGCCTATTAAGGAGGGAGATGTTTCATACACTATCCTACATTCGGACATGCCCACATCTCTTGAAGACCTACAAAGGGATTGGATACAGCTCAAAGGAGAGCGAGATACTTTCGAAGCCCAATTCTACGCAAGCGAGAAGAAGGTTTTGGAACTCACTAGGCTACTTCATGAGGAGCAGACTCTAAATGCCTACATTGCACCAAAAAGGATGCACACTACTTTTTTATCTTAAAGTTTTGTATTATGTTGTCCAAGGGGAATTGATGTACTCAAAATTTATCCTATTAATATAGCGTATGTTTTCTTTTTGTCTAAAACAAACTTGAATCTTTGAAATCCTTGAAAACATTGCATACGCACATATCATTCATCATAACATAAACAAGTCTTTTGGCAATAAGTTTCCTCATATCTCTACTGTTTATTTCAGTAAGATAGATCTCAAACAAACAGTCAAAGATATCCAAGCTCAGAACATGCAGTTTCAACAGTTGCTCATGACCCTAGCCAAGGGGCAAGAAGAGTTGAAGACTCTGCTGGCTGAAGAGAGGAAAAAGAAAACAAAGAAGGTCACCGGGGTCCTAAACATGGGGAGAAGATTTCATGGGTAGACTAGAAGAACCTTGAATTTTGCAACAACATCCGGTGAAGGAGAGGGGAAATGAAAGGAAACAACGGTCCCGTCAGAATCTGAAGAGGAGGAAGAAGAGGAAGACTACTCTGAGGAACAATATCCTCCAGCTGTTTGAGCGTTTGAGCGCAATGGAAATACAAAAGTTGTCAGGCTTAGACTTTGAAGAATTGGGACTAGTGTCGGGGATTATGATTCCACCTAAATTCAAAGTGCCTTTGTTCGCAAAATATAATGGAGTGTCATGTCCTAAGATGAAGCTCCGATCATATGTGAGAAAGATCCAACCAAACTCCGCTAATAAAGACTTGTGGGTGCATTTTTTCCAAGATAGTCTATCTGGAACACAACTCAACTGGTTTTACCAACTAGAAAGAGCTGACGTCCATAATTGGGAAGATCTTGCCGCAACTTTCTACAAGCAATATCAAAATAAATGTGATTTTGCGCCTACCTGCACTCAACTTCAGAGTATGGCTATGGCTTCCAATGAGGATTTCAAGGATTACGCGCAGAAATGGAGAGATCTGACTGGAAGATTTCAACCCCCTCTGTCTGAAATGGAATTTGTGGACATGTTCTTAGGCACTTTATCAGGCCCTTTCTTCAACCATTTGATTGGGAGTTCATCTTCAGGATTTACTGAGTTAATACTGATTGGAGAGAGGGTGGAAGTTGGCATAAAAAGTGGAAAGATTCAGAAGGATTCATCTTCTTCTACAGCTGTGAGGAGGCCTTTTATTGGGAAGAAAGAGGTAGTTGTTGTTTATCCACAAAGAAAACAAGAGAGAGCCGAACGCCGACCAATGGTAGGGGTTGTTATGATTCCAAAGCCTATGTCTGACCAACAAAGAAGTAATCAACCAAGGGTGAAAAGGCCAGTCAGGCAATTCACCAGAATCAATATGACTCTGTCTCAAGTATTACCGCATCTTCTGAAATCCAATTTGGAAACCTTGAAAGAAGCTCCAAAAAACCCCAACACAGCGTCCCCTCATTATCACCCCAATTCCCATTACGCATATCATTCCGAAAGTCCTGGTCATGATACTAACAACTGTTGGGCCTTGAAGAACAAAATACAAGACCTCATTGAAGCAAAATAAATTGAGTTTGATGCGCCCGAGAAGCCAAACGTCATTTCCGCTCCTATGCTCAGACATGGTCACAACACCAATGCTATTGAAGAAGATTTATTTGTTGCCACAATTGATGAACTTGTGACTCATCTCCTAATCATTAAGATAAACTTGTTGAAAGCCAGTGTATTCCCGGGTTGTAATGAAGACTTCCACCTCTGCTTATCCTCACTAACTGATTGCCCTTTGTTAAAAACAGGCATTCAACACTTGATAGACAACAAAGAGATTTTATTTGAAAGTACTCCTGTTTCACCTGTTCCTGTTGAAGATGTTTCAATCATTACCATCCCCGCTAGTTCTTCCAGGATCCCCAAAAGACCCGTTAGAATTACATCGGTTCCGAAAACTACTCCTCTAATAATCACAAGGCCTGGGCTAGTCCCATATGAATCAGACAAAACTGTGTCGTGGAATTACGGTGGGGACATTTATTACCATGGCATCAAACAAGATGGGCTGGCCGTCAAAGAGATAAACTCCGAAGAAGAAGATTCTGACATCAGCAATATTGCCGAAACTAGTAAAATTACCCGAAGCGGTAGGATCTTTTCTCCATAAATTTCCCCCCCAAAGGCAGTTTTTGGACTCGTGGTTGCTCCAAAGGTTACTTCCGTACCCATATTCATCTCTGCAAGTGCTCCTATTGATGAAGTCGTTATAACCCCTGTTGTCATTCCTACCAACACTCCTACTGCTGAAATTCGAGGAAAAGATATTCAAGTGGAGCCTGTCCGGACGAAGGCTCAATCACTGATTATCCTCGAGACCTCCAAGAAAGAAATGGAGGAAATCCTTAAAATTATAAAGAGGAGCGAATATGACGTAGTTGAACAGTTAGGGCAAACTCCATCCAAAATATCCATGCTGGCATTACTACTGTGTTCCGAGGCACATGCTAAAGCCTTGGGGAAGTTCCTAAAGACAGCCCATGTGCCTCAGGAGACGTCTGCTGATAAATTTCAAGACTGTGTGGCCAGCTTGACAGCGGATAACGGCCTAGGCTTCTCGGATGCTGATCTGACACCAAGGGGAAGAAAGAACAACGAGGCATTCTATGTCTCTGTGGAATGTAGGGGCACCACTCTGGACCATGTCTTAGTGGACACTGGCTCATCTTTGAATGTTTTACCGAAAAAAGCTCTTGACCGACTTGACTGCGAATGACTGACGTTAAAGCCAAGTAACATAGTCGTAAGGGCATTTGATGGCTTGAAGAGGATGGTACACGGGGAGGTAGATATCCCCATAAAGCTTGGGGCTCAAACTTTCAATTCAACCTTTTATGTAATGGGCATCCGCCCCCTCTTACTCATGTCTGCTAGGACGGTCATGGATCCATAATGCTGGCGCTGTCACCTCTACATTGCACCAGATCCTAAAGTATCCAGTTCAAGGAAAAATTATCACTTCCACGGAGAGGAAGAATATATGATTAGCCATCTCAAATCCTTCAGATATGTGGAATTAGACGGTGAGTTCATTGAAACTCCTTTTCAACACTTTGAAGAGGTCCCCCAAGAGGTAGTAGTGACCAAGACTTTGTCCTAGATTCCCAAGATTACAAGACCTCCACTCCGGATGTCATCTCTGAAGGACAACAAAGCAGCAGTAGAGGAAGGTGGATGCACCATCTAGGGGCAACTTCCGGATATCCCGTATAAGTATGACAAGTTTGTCTTAGGTTTCACTTCAAGTGCTCAAAAGGTTGTACGTCGCGCCTGTGCTGGAGGGCCACCCTTGAAGATTAGCAACCGAGAAGTCAACGCGGTAGAAGATGGTGAAGAGGATTGCAGCTTGGAGGATTGGATCTTTCCGACTATCAATGGAGGACTCCGCAGCTGGGAGGCCAGAGACTTTGTCCCAATAACTTTCATCCCTCAATAATTTATCTTTTTATCTTGTTGGGTCTGTAATATTCAAAAACAATTCGCACTCTTAAAACCTTGTGTCTCGCCTGAGGCACAATGGTCCATTTGTAAGGGTTATTATTTCTTCTTCATATGACATTCAATGAATCATGGACGTTTCTCGCATGCAAACTTTTGTGCTCATTGTTTTTTCTTTTACATTTTAATTTAAAGGATGGCTATACCCTTGCACACACCCACACTCATAAATGCAGGTACCCCTCCATTCTGGATCCCATGGGTAACGATACTGCTATGGCCTTTTGTGACTCTGAGGATCTAATCTACCAAGCCGAAGACAAAGGTGAGGAAGATTGTGAAGTACCAGGGGAAATTGCCAGACTACAAAAACAAGAGGAAAGAACCATTCAACCTCACGAAGAACATGTGGATACAATCAACCTGGGTACCGAGGAGGATAAAAAAGAAGTCAAGGTGGGTGCCAATCTGGAACCCAGTGTTAAGGAGCGTCTGATTCAGCTATTGCATGATTATGTTGAGATCTTTTCCTGGTCATATGAGGACATGTCGGGACTTGATACAGACATTGTGGTACTTCGTCTGCCTACAAGAGAAGATTGTCCACCAGTAAAGAAAAAAGTCCGCTGCATGAGACCTGATATGTCAGAAAACATTAAAGCGGGGGTCATGAAGCAATTTAATGTTGGATTCTTGGCTATCACTTCCTACCCTCAATGGGTTGCCAACATTTTTCCGGAACCTAAAAAAGACGGCAAAGTACGAATGTGTGTGGACTATAGAGATTTGAATACAGCAAGCCCTAAAGATGATTTTCCACTCCCCCACATTGATATACTGGTTAACAATACAACACAACACAAAGTGTTTTCCTTCATGGACGGATTTTCAGGTTATAACCAAATCAAAATGGCACCTGAGGACATGGAGAAAACTACATTTGTCACACAGTGGGGCACATTCTGCTACAAGGTGATGCCATTTGGACTGAAGAATGTTGGGGCAACCTATCAGCGTGCCATGGTAGCTTTATTTCACGACATGATACATCATGAAATAGAGGTCTATGTAGATGATATGATAGCTAGATCACAAATAGAAGAATAACACCTTGATCACTTACAAAAGTTGTTTGAGAGACTGAAGAAGTACAAGCTGAGGTTGAATCCAAACAAGTGCACATTTGGAGTACGGTCCGGTAAACTCCTAGGCTTTGTCGTCAGTAACAAAGGTATTGAGGTCGATCCTGCCAAAGTTAAAGCAATAAAAGAGATGCCTGCTCCTCGTACTGAGAAGGAAGTCAGAGGATTCTTAGGGCGTTTGAACTATATTGCCAGATTCATTTCTCACCTGACAACTACTTTTGAGCCAATCTTCAAACTATTGAAGAAAGATCAAATAGTCAAATGGAATGATAAATGCTAAGTTGCTTTTGATAAAATCAAAGAGTACTTACAAGAGCCCCCTGTGCTGATGCCACTAGTCAAGGGAAGAACGTTGATTATGTATCTGACTATTTTAGAAAATTCAATGGGGTGTGTATTGGGGCAGCATGACGAGTCTGGCCGAAAAGAGCATGTTATTTACTACCTGAGCAAAAAGTTTACCGAATGTGAAACCAGATATTCACTGCTCGAGAAAGCTTGCTGCGCTCTAGCATGGGCTGCTCGCCGGCTAAGACAGTATATGTTGACTCATACTACCTTGTTGATATCTAAAATGGATCTGATAAAGTACATCTTCGAGAAGCCTGCTCTTTCTGGGAGAATATCTAGATGAAAGATGATCCTAACAGAGTACGGCATATAGTATACTACCCAAAAATATATAAAGGGCAGTGTATTGGCTGATCACCTTGCTCACCAAGCTGTAAAAGACTATCAGTCCATGAAGTTTTAATTCCCGGGTGAAGACATCTTGACATTAGACAAATGTAAAGAAATCAGACCATATGACGGACCTGAACAAGGATCCCGATGGACCCTGTTCTTTGATGGAGCATCCAATGCACTTAGTAATGGTATCGGCGTTGTACTCATATCTCCAGAAGGGTGTCATACTCCCTTTATCGCCAGACTTTGCTTCAACTGTACAAACAATATGGCGGAATACGAAGCATGCATCTTCGGTCTCAGGGCTGCCATAGACTTGGGAATCAAATTTTTAGATGTGTTTGGAGATTCAGCTTTGGTCATCAGTCAGATCAAATGGGAATGGGACACTAAGCACCCAAACCTTATCCCTTACAAAGAACATGTTTTGAAATTGCTACCACATTTTGAGAAGATTACCTTCGAACATTTCCCGCGAGAAGAAAATCAGCTAGCAGACGCTCTAGCCACAATGTCATCTATGTTTAAGCTTAATTGGGATAACGAGGCTCCCCAGATCACCATCAAACGAATGGATGAACCAGCACGCTGTCAAGAGATTAATACTGAAGAAGTAGTGGACCAACCTTGGTTTCATGAAGTCAAAAGGTATCTCGAGGCTCAAGAATATCCAGAAGGAGCTTCAATCAATCATAAGAAGTTCTTAAGGAGATTCTCTGCTAAATTCTTCCTTAGTAATGGCATCCTGTACAAACGCAATCATGACTCCATTTTGCTTCGGTGTATGGATAAGGTTGAAGCTGAAAAGATCATGGCTGAGTTACATGAAGGTACTTTTGGCACCCACTCCAGTGGGCATACGAGGCGAAGAAAATCCTACGGGAAGGCTATTATTGGTCTACCATGGAAGTAGATTTCTATCAACATTCTCGAACCTGTCATAAGTGTCAAATTTATGCTGACAAGGTGCACGTACCTCTGGTTCCTCTGAATGTCTTGACGGCTCCTTGGCCCTTTGCTATGTGGGGAATTGATATGATTGGAGAGATCAAGCCTACAGCCTCCAATGGGCACCGCTTCATCCTAGTGGCCATTGACTATTTCCCCAAGTGGGTTGAAGCAGCTTCCTTATCTTCTGTTACCAAGAATGTTGTTGCCCGCTTCATCAAGCAAAACCTTATTTTCCGGTATGGTATCCCGGAAAGGATCATCATTTACAATGGTACAAATCTTAACAACACTATGATCACCGCATTATGCGAGCAATTCAAGATCCAGCATCACAATTATTCTCCCTATCGGCCAAAGATGAATGGTGTTGTCGAAACTGCGAATTAAAACATTAAGAAGATCATACATAAAATGACAGTCACATACAAAGACTGGCATGAGAAGTTACCGTTTTCTCTCCACGGTTATCGTACCACGGCTCGCACATCAACCGGGGCAACACCCTATTCTTTGGTTTACAGCATAGAGGCTGTCTTTCCTATTGAAATCCAAATCCCCTCTCTGAGGATTATGAAGGATGCAGGCTTGAACGAAGACGATTGGATCCAGACTCGACTTGATCAACTGAACTTAATTGATGAAAATATACTTACTTTTGTCTGCCATGGTAAGATGTATCAAAAACGGATGATCAAGGCTTTCAACAAGAAAGTCAGGCGTCAAGTATATCAAGTTGGGGATCTAGTGATCAAACGTATCATCTTGCCACAAAGTGATCCCAGGGGCAAATGGACTCCTACCTATGAAGGACCATTTGTGATCAAAAACATATTCTCCGGTGGAGCAATGATCTTGACCGCCATGGATGGCGACGACCTGGCACACTCTACGAACACGGACATAGTCAAAAGATACTACGGATAAGAGACCCGCTAGGTTGACACACCTAGGAAAAATAAGGGGCATCCCGGTGAACCAAAAGGTTCGGGGAAAAATTAGGGATAAAATGAAAAAACATGTACACCCGGAAAGTTGAAAACCCGAAAGGGCGACTTGGGCAAAAAAGGTTTCCCGGTGGACCGAAAGGGCGGTCCAGGCAAAAGTTAGGGAATTGAAGCGTATGACTATGTCCCGTCGGATCACTTGACGGACAACCTTTGGCTTATACTAACAAACTCAGAGTTTCTGATCAATTCAATCATCTTCAGACAAGGAAAATAGACAAGATACTCGTAAATACGAAGGCTATAGCAGAATGGGAACCCCATGAGATTATTACACATAGCTATCTTTCTTTGTATTAAATTTCTCTTGTTTTACGACAGCATTCTCTTACTATAATGTTTGTTCCCTTTGTACAAAATATCCCTTTGAAAGTGCAAAAACTATTTGTCTTTCCCTTTACGCTTGTGTTTTGTTTGCAAAAACGTCAAATGATTCATTGATGAACATATACATTTGAACATGATTACTGTTTACAAATAAACAAAACAAGGAAGGTAATTACTGATAAAAAAATAGGAAAATGTCTCTAGGCTATTCCATAAGTAATCCCCTACAGTACGTCATTTAATTCCCCAGCGGAACGAAACTCCCAGTTTACCAATCCCCGGTAGAAATCATCCAATTTCTCCAGTTTCCCCAAGCAGATCTTACAAGCAGTACATGGCATTTCCCTCACAACAGAACTTAATTCTCTTAACAAAAGTTCATCAATATTTCAACTTTAAGAATTAAAATTCAACGGCATTCAGGGATTTATTTTCCTCAAACAGACCGCAATACAACAAATTAGCCCACATGCGCATACATTGCATCCATATGTCAAAAAAAACATTAATGAAGCAAATAAATTGCATCATAAATTTCATGCAACATAACTTTGTGTTTTAGCTAACATTTTACCCTTTTCAGGATAAGATTAACAGTTACCATTGACAATATGCAATCATGATATAGTACAAATACGCTCCTAGCACAGATGCCATTCTGATACTCATTCAGATTCAACTTTTGATACAGTTCAGATACGCTTCTGACACAGATGCCATTCTGATACTCATTCAGATTTAACTTTTGTTACAATTCAGATACGCTCCAGACACGGATGACATTCTGATACTCATTCAGATTCAACTTTTGATATAGTTCAGATACGCTCCAGACACGGATGCCATCTGATACTCATTCAAATACAACCTTTCAGATACAGTTTAGATACGCTCCAAACACGGATACCATTCTGATACTTATTCTTTCAGCTTACAACTTACAACTCAACAAACATTCTTGGATGGAATCTACAAGCCCATCTCCAACAAGACTCTATCATCTCTCCAAATGGCATCTTTAAGCCCATTCCTTAAACTACACATCTTCGAGTGCAAATTTCTGGGCACTCTAGTGTCCAATCATTTTTCACCTTCGAGTCACGAATGGCAAAACTCGCCAATCTAACTCTTCAGGTTTAAGAAGATTGAACAGGGGCAGCTGTTGTACCCCAAAATTTTCCCTCTCATTTATCAAGACTTTTCTCACAAGATCTCTTTGACTCAAGACTGGATTAGGGTTTGACCAGCTCAAGACATCTCATCATGCCCTGATGACCCAAAATTAGGGTTTGGGATTGCACAAGGATTTTTGGAATATCAATGTTTCACATGGCTTTAAAGTATCATTATGGACCCCTAAGATTACTCATGTCAAGTTTCAAGCCTTGAATCACATTTTTGATCAATCAATTGGACAGTTGACCTGAAAATCAACTATATTGGGGAAAAAGTCAACCATGGCCAATTTACAGTAAAACTCCATAATTTTTTATCCACATAAATATTTTGGACTCATATGTATCATTTGATCAAGTTTGGACAACAATTCCTCAAGAAATTTGATCAAATCATCAAAAGGGCAAAATGGTCAAAATTAGGGTTTTGACTGAGAAAGGACAATTTCTGATTTTTGACCTAGAAAATGACCAATTGGTTGGAAGCATGATTCCAAGGGTTCAATTGCACCATCTTGACCTAATGATATGGTTCAAAACATTTCAAATCCATTGGATTGACAGATAAAATTTGCAGTCAACTGATCAAAAGTCTACTGAAAAGTCAAACTTTGACTTTTTGGTCAAAATCAAGTGCCAAGGATCACAATTCATCAAAACATGTCAAAATGTGAAACTTGTTCATCAGGAAATCAAAGATTGAAGATTTTGTTTTGAAATTTGAAATTTTCCTAACTTAGAAATTTTTCTAAGTATAGAAAATTTCTTATTTTTTCTCAACTTTAAGCCAAATTTCCACCATGATACAAGATGATTCAAAGAAAGTTCCCAACATGAAAGTTGTAGATCTCCATGAAATATACAACTTTACTTCACACATTTTTTCCTAAAGATGCTTGGATCTCAAGATACAATTTTGTGAATACATGCCAATGAACTAAAATAACTTAGTGAAGTTTTGCCCTAATTTAGGCAAGTTTTAGACCCAACTTCATGGCAACTTTTAACCTAGTTCCAAGAGGAATCTTGAAAAGCATTTCAAATATGAGTTATAGAGCACATTGCAATCTTTCCAAAATGTCCAAGAAATCCTTGAGATCATTCTTGAGTAGGGAGAATCGAAGAGATGAAGTTGGAAATTTCTCACTTTGATTTCAAGCCATTTCATGAAGAACAAAATTAAAATCCTCAAGCATGTTGTACAATCTTCACTTTTAAGGCCTCAAACTCATTTGTCACTCCACCATTAATGAATTGCACAAGGTTTCATGCCCTAAAGCCAATCATTCAATACTTTGTACATGAACATTTCCATTTTTGGCACAAAGGTGCCATTTCCATTTTGATAAAGCATAACTTTTCCAACTTTTCACTCCTTGAGCCTTGCACTTGTTTTTCTGCACATAAGAAAAGCCACAACAAAAAGCAAAGTGGCTTAGACTTGTACCAACTCAACACAGGCCTGTACAAGCATGTAGAGAGTTGTCTCCTCACTTTTCTTAAAAGGCAAGCAATAGAGCAAAAAGCCTACAACTGAGAAACCTGGTGTGGATTTGATTTGGAACCTACTCTATACTTATACAAAAACACATTACAACCTAACAGATGATTGCTAAAGGCCATAAACTCTCTCAAACTCTATTTCACCAAAAACCTGCCATAACTTGCAGTTTTACATCAAGCATAGCAATCCAAAAATATACTCGTGTGTTTCAAGTTATAATCACCTAAACACTTAACCTACATCATATATAAGTGTTCCAGACCATCATCCCTTCACTCTAACTCCTCCTTCTCCATCTGCCATTTTTGTTTTTCAAGCTTGCAGGTTGACTTGGATAGAGAGATTCAGGCACTTTCAAAGCAAGGTAAGGATTGGAACACACTCAGGGAGGTTCAGGCAAGCTAAAGGAATCTTCAGGCCTTCTCAAAACTCACTCAAACTCCATTCACGATCTCAGCTGAAAGAGGTAAGAAATCTAACTTCTATCTCTTCATACAGGCATCCTTTAGTCTTGATTTGTGAAGATAAAATGTAAATATCTTCGTGCTAAAACCAACCATGTTCATAGATTTAATTTATATCCATTGTGTATAGAGAATTTTAGATTTCAAATTTCTGTAAAAATTAGGTTTGAAATTAGGGCCATTGAAATTAGCTTTGATCTTTGACTGATAGTTTACATGAGTTACATGGTTGAAATCGTGGGAAAGAGTACTACCATTTTCAGGTTTGAAGTTTCCATTTTTATGGAGAAATGAGAGAGATACAGGGGGTCAGCTGGCTAGAGGAAGAAGATGAAGTACAGGGCAAGGAAGCGTTTTGTGTTATCTATTTTTAGTTTCATTTTAACTAACGGATGTACAGCCACCCCAGTGGCAAGGCAGCGCGCTGAAATTGCTAAGGTCATGGGTTCGAGCCTTGGTGCTTGCCTTTTGCCTATTTTCTCACATTTTTTGTCATTTTTCTCACTATGCAGCGCTGGGCCTTTGTCTCATTGGGCTTTATTTTTTTTCTAATGCTTACCTCCTGGTTACTCAGGATACCCCTGGCCCAACCATTTTATTATTTATTTTTATTTTCGTTTTCATTTTATTAAATATATTTTCTTTAACATAAAAAATATAAAACATGATAAATATTGCATTTTGTTTATTTTATTTTATTTTCACATAAAATATATTTTTATTAAATTATATATTAACTATTTTTCTTAAATAAACTTGTAAAATAAAATAGACTTAGATTAATTTTTATTTCTTTTCCTTCATACTTGTAAATATTTATTTTGACATATAAAAAGACTAAATATTTTCATAAATATTATTATTATTTTAAGACAAAAATACACAAAAATAACACTTAAAGAACTTTATTTTCTTTTAACAAATTAGAAATTAGGGTTAACCAATTTCTAAAAATAATTTCCTTTTTTTAAATTATTAGGTTTAATTCAAAGCTCTTTCTCACATTAAAAAAAACAAAACAAAAATCTTTTCTTGCATATATATACCATTGCATATTTATTTTTTTATTGTATATTATTTATTCAAATATTCGTACAAATTCGATTTGGTTGTAATAGATTAAATTAGGTTTATATTATTGCAAATCCCCATTCATAATTTGTATACCCCCTCCCATAAAATGTTGTAATAGCGTAGTAATCTTTAAATTACGCAATTTATCGCTTTTATATAACATGCTAAGTAATTAGGGTTTGTATGGCAAGATAAAAACAATCAAATAGAAAACCCTAATCCAAGACAAAATCAAGCATAAAAATAACACACTTGCGCACAAGCATCCTTAGGGTTACTCCACTTGGTTGCCTTATACAAAAATGACCATATTACGCATGTAAAGTATCTTAGCAAAACAAACAAATATAAGATCATAAGTCCCTCAATGACGCTATTCAAAGTTACCTTACAAAATGATCTTGGTCCCTCAAAATGCTAAGATACCTTGCAACATTGCTAATCATGGTCATACGATGACCCACGCCCGTCCCG
This sequence comes from Vicia faba, assembly GCA_948472305.1. NCBI lineage: Eukaryota > Viridiplantae > Streptophyta > Magnoliopsida > Fabales > Fabaceae > Vicia > Vicia faba. Next base: position 708,283,705 of record OX451740.1, read on the forward strand.
TTTACATCCAAAGATAGGGTTGCTTACAAAATTAATGGTAAGATAACAATGTCAAAGGAAAAGAAAATGAACAAGAAAGACATTTGAGTAGGTAGATTACTTCTAGTTACTTGCTCCATTTCAAAACAACTATCCTTGCTATTTTCAAAACAAACACACACATTTCAAAACATCTTACAATCATTGAAAACATTTTCAGAAAGACAAACATCTTTGTATACATTCTTACAAACAAGAATCATTACAAAGATTGCCTAAACAATGGCCTCTTTACAAAATACTTTCAAAAACCACACAAAGCATAATTTCTAACAAAAAGCAAGTGATCTAGCAAGCAATTAAGAGTCCATGGAAAACCATGGATGAAAAGGGTGCTAATACCTTCCCTTTTCATAATCTACCCCCCGAACTTAAGAAATAATCTCAAAGGTCTTTCCTGTGCTTTTTCACCTTTACTTTAGGATAAAAGAAAAGCCGGTGGCGACTCTTTCTAACCGCAACATTTGCGATAAAACGCAAAACCCTCAAGTCAGTTCTCCCACCGTATCACACACGTCTCTTTGAATTGTAAGGGGTACTAGATGACGCCTCTTGTATCTTTCCATCCTTTATACCTGCTTCAATCCTTTCACCAATAATTACCAAATCATAAAATCCCAAAGAGACGCTTCCTACCATCTTGTCATAGTTTAACCCTTGTAAATCACCCATGAACATGTAGACAAATTATTTCTCCAGGAGTTGTGGTTGTACACGGGCTGCCATTTCCCTTTGAGCATACTCCTTGAAGGACTCATCCTTCTTTTGAGATAAATTTTGGAGCTGCATACGGTTAGGAGCCATGTTTAGATTGTACTTGTCCTGTATCGGGAAAACGTTGGCAAGATATGCTCATATCTGGATATAAACCCGCTCCAATTGCATGTACCAATCTAGAGATGCCCCACTCAAACTGTCTTAGAAACAATGGATCATAAGCTTCTGATCTTGAGCATAGACATGCATTTTTCTACAATACATGCGTAGATGGTTCCTCAAACATGTGAACTCCTTATATTTTCTAAAGTCAGGTACTTCAAATTTTGGAGGGATCACCACGTCTGGAACTAGACCCATTTCGAGAGCATTAAAGTTGAAAGCATCGTAACCTTCCACTTCCTTCGACCTTTCTTCAAGAGCTTTATATTGATTGAGCGCCAAGGGATTCTCAACAATTTTAGGTTGGTGTGACTGAGTAGCACCTTCCAAATCAAGATCTCCATTTTTTAGATCTATGTAGTTGTCTGCATTGTTGACTTAAATTTGAAAAGTATGGGATTCCCCTACATTTGATGGAGGTGGGACAAACCCTTTAGTATCATCTTTCCTAACCTCTTATTGAGATACAATTGTCTTTAGAGGTTTTGAATCTGGTCCTCTTCTTGGTTGGTGACCGCTCGATACACCAATAGTTTGGGTTACTTCTTCAAAGGTTGCCCTAAGAATTTGTTCTTGCCTTTCGGTGATGTTCTTCATGGCTAACAGAACTTGACTCATGTCTCCTTTCATTGAGTCAATATTTCCTTTTACTTTCTCTAAATCTTCTTTGAAAGTAGCTTGATTCTCTTTGATCTGTTCCATCACTTTCTTTTGATGGGCTCTTGTTTGATATGGAGGTCAGAGAGGTGGTGCTTTGTTACCAATGGTTTAACTGGAGAATGATTTTTAAAAATGATAAGTTTTTTGTTATGAAATGTGAAATGTGATGCTTGCGAATGCATGGATAAATATGAATATGCTAAAAGTTTTTTACCTTTGTCTTAGTCACGTTGGATTCCTTTATATGTTTTTCTAGGTTTTTCTTTTTATTGGTAAGCATCTTGAAATGAATATGCAGTTCGAATATTGAAACAAAAGTACTTTCATTAATAATAATCATCCTCAAAAGGTAATACAATTCAGATATTGAAAAATATTCGAACCAAAAAGCAATTGTTGGAAGCACTAACATCTTCATGGATTTTTCAGGCAGTTTCTCCTTGATGATTATTATCTTTGTCACATCTATCTTGACAACACTAACACAGATAAGTTGTTTCCCTCTGAAATCCATTTTAAATATACTCCCCAAAAACATTTGATTATTATTTTTGTAATCATGTATATAAGACAACAAAAAATGCAAAGTAATGAACATTTGAAATGCAAGATGTATGAATGCATGATGACCCAACATAATGACGGGGTTTATGACAAGTATCCTTAGTTGGTAGGTTCCTAACTTTTTTCCTACGGATATTCTACCTTCCCCATAAGGTGGTTTTCATAAGGGTATTATGGATTATGCTAGAGGGAAAGGCACAAGAGCCTCCCTTAAGCAAAGCCTCCTTATAGACTGGAACTTTCATCTCTAAGGTCGTAAAAGGTCTCACCATGAGATTTTGGTTTAAGGGTTATACAAAAAGTCAAAGGTTTCATTCCAAAGTCCTACCCCCCAAGAGGATATCTCTTGAGACATATTTCTTTTATGGAATTCCACCGACTCTAGGCGAAGTCGTCACAAAAACTAATAGGGATGATATATCCCCATGGCCAATAGACGAACCTTCTTTCTAAGGTTTTTGATAATATATATTTGAAATTAAATCCCGCCAACAAATGATAAAAATATAATAATAATATAATAATAAACAAACGTAAATAATAAATAAGTAAAGCAAATTTAGAAAATATCAAAAATAAGAAAAACCCTAAAAAAACCCTAAAACCGAAAGGAAAGGCTTCTAAACCCTAGGGTCAAATCCCCAACAGAGTCGCTAGCTTTAATAACCGGTTGAAAATTATAGAGTTGCCACCATTAATTTTTATCCTAAGGATGATAATATAAAGGATAACCCTATTTTGATCAGAGGTTCTAAGTTGTTGACTCGCTTTAGACGAAGGGAATGTATTAGACACTCCTCATCTACCTTGTTCACAAGGATACTAAGGTTTAGGTTAAAGGTTTAGGAATAGGACTTTAATTTTTTTAGTTAGAGGAACTCGCCACGATTTTGAGTCGTATTCCTATGTATCCTCTTATAAGGAATCAGAGTCTCAATTTATAGTTCGCAATTGTTTGGTTAATTTTTTTTATGGATTATAGAAATATCTCGAATTCTCTTTGAACCAAGTCTAGGTGTGTGAATAGCGGAATTGTAGAAGTTCGCAGTCGATAAAAGAATTTTCCATAATCCTTTTTTTTGAAAATAAATATGAGTTTGAATTAGGTGAGTAGAAAAGTTAGTATTTGATTGGTTAGATGTTTTCAAGTATATGATGCAATTTTGTAAGAAAAATATTTAATGCAAATATATAAAAGAGTTAGTATTTTCTAAAAAAAATTGAACTAATAAACACTATTATAAAATATGTTTTTAATAGAAAAATATTACAATTAAGTACGCAAAATGTGATAAGTCAAACAATAATAATAAATAAATAAATGAATAAATAAATGGAATTACAAAAATAAATTAATTTTATTTTAAAAAACACAGGGGGTGAAAATTTAGTTTGGGCAGTAAATATGGGGGTGTGAATAACAGGGCCCCAAATCCAGATATTGGATTTAGGTCCAATTGCGTGGGGTATGGATTTGAACGTGGTAAGTAAAATAGGAGACACGGATATAATGGGCCCAAATTCAAAAATTGAACTTGGCCTAAACAAGCGGGGGGTGTATTTTCCAGTTATGCAGTAAAATGAGGGGTGTGTTTAGCATGGGCTTAAGCCCAGAAAGTTGGTTAAGAGGCCCAAAATGAATTTGGGTGCTCGGAGATTCTGTGTGGTGGCTGCACGGTGCTACGGTGAGATCACGAGGTTTTGATTGTTTGATTAAGATCAGAGGAACGTAAAGCGAGGGTGCATGGTAAAGACATGGGATCATGATGCACTATATTTTTTGTTTCTTTTCACTTTTGTTTCATTTTCATTTCATCTTTCTCTCTCTCTGTCTTCATTATATCCCTTCTTCTCTTTAACGCCAACGACAAACAACAAAAAACCCTAAAAAATGTGTACCCCCTAGACGACAGCGGTCGATCAAACACCCATAACCCTCAACCCAACAAGGAACCCCAAATCAAATTCCCCACAACCTAAATCACACCGTAAATTTCAACAAAAAAACTAAATCTAAGATTCAATGCTTACCATGATTTCTTCTTTCCAATTTTGTTTCGCTCTTTTTCTAATCCCTTCCTTGCTTTCGATTTGCAGGTACGGATGGTGGTGGAGACGGTGCAGCGATGACCGAAGATCTTAGGGATTTTGTTCGGAAACCCTAGATATATATGCAAAAGGGGTTCGATTCGATGAAGACTCAGAGCGCTCTATTCTTCTCCTTCTTCTTTTTCTCCCAATTTCTGGTCCCCTGTTCTTTAGATTTTAGGGTCCTTGTATATTGTTTTAGGTTAGATTAAATTAGGGGAAAATTGTTGAATTTTCGTTAATTTTTAGATGATTGTGTTAGAAATTAGGAATTGATAGATTTAGGTTAAGAAATGATTTTGTAGTTGGACAATTTTGTTGTAAATTGATTGTAGATTGATTCAAAATAGTCTGTAATTGATTTAGAAAGATTAGATTGATTTCTGTATTTGAATGATTTTGTACAAAGATTTAATTTTGTGTAATAATATTGTTTTGTTTTAAATTTTCGATCTCGACTTGGGTTTTGTTTTCTTAGCGAGGAGGATGAAGAACAGTTGGGCGGCCGCCGCTGTGGAAAAGGATGAAAACACTAGTGTTAAATCGGTCAACAAGTCAACAAAACTTTAATTAAAATTAATTATAAAATTAACACTAATATTAACATCTAATAATAATAATCCCAATTTGCAATATTGATAATAAAGTGAGCAATATAATTATAAAAGAAATAATAAAAAAATATGTAATAGTATGTTAACTTTTAGTCAACAACAAATAATATTGTAAAATTTAAAAGATAGTGATGATAATGTAAAAAATGATAAAAATAAAGATAAAAAAGTTGAAACAATAGTAACAAAATCAGAGGTTGACTTCGGTCAATCTGCAATCTATTGGGCCTTCAAAAATCTTAATGGGCCTTTTTGATTAAAAAATCTTTTTTAACAAAAACGCACCCCCTTCTTCTTTATATAAAAAAAATGAGTAACAAGCCTAATGGACCATCTAAAGATAAACCCTAAAAATACACTTCCCCCTCTTATTATCTAAAAACGAAAAGTATATGGGACATCAGCAGAATGGGTCCTTAAAAATGAAACAAGAAGTTCTGAAAACGTACACCCCTTCTTTGTTAGAAAATATGAGAAAAACTTAATGGGCCATCATATTTTGATGGCCCAGTTGCAACACCATACCCCTATTGTAAAAATGCACCTCTTCTTTTAACCTTTGAAATGGGCTTTATAGCTTAATGGACCATCATATTTTGATGGTCCATTTTGGAGCAATATCCCCTCTTATGAATTTAAACCCCCATTAGAATAACAAATAAGCAATTAAGGACTATAAATTAAAATTATAATACCAAGATTAAAATAACACGACCATTTGCAATTGGATGGGGAAATTTTGGGGTATGACAAATATATAACATGTCAATGTTTATCTTCCTTCTTCACATTACCTCTTTCATCTCACATGATTGCTTGCTAGCATTGCATGAGGACCTATGTTCACTTAGGTTTTCAAATCAACTTTCCTTGTATGATTTGATTGTGAATATTTATCAAGTTTAATTATTTGATAATTATGATTATGATATGTATTCACTTCTGACTTGTACACTTCTTCATCCCTTTTCACCTCAATTCACTTTCATATGCCATGTTTGGTTAAGCACGTGACACATGAGTGCTTTTACGCTAGTGTGCTTGCTTTAATGCTTTGACTTGTGACTTTTAGATCCAAACTACTTAAGCATGATCCTTAGGAATATATCTATATCACCTTGATGTTATACTCTTGTCTCATTTATGCTTGCATGTTTTATCATGATGTGAAGTTTTGCCTCCTAAATTGCACACTTACACTTCTACTTGCCTAGTTAGGTAGTCTCTTCTACTTCTTGACCCATGATGCTTTGCTTAGGGTAGTCTAAGGTCTTTAACTTGTTAAGGTCGGAACCTATATCATGTCTTGATGTGATTTTTTGCCATGCATTTTTGTTTGCTTATTATTTCTCTCTTATCTCTCTTCTTCATGTAACACCCAAATTCTACCCGATATATATATATATATATATATATATATATATATATATATATATATATATATATATATATATATATATATATATATATATATATATATATATATATATATATATATAAGTCAGAGTTATAAAATTTGACAACCGAATCAGGATGCTGCAAATTTCAACTTAAAACAATGGCACCCATCAATGATACATAACACATTAAATCTGGATGAACCAACAACATTATAAATTCATCTTTTAAAACCAGCAACTTTCATAACCACGCGGTGGAATCAAATATTCAACTTAAAGAATATAACATCTTTATCCAACTAAAACAACTTCAAATAACAGTTATTTAACGAACAACAACTTAAAGTTCAATCAACTGAAATAATAATAACAATAAAATAGCAAGCGTTCATCCCCCGAGTGTTATGTATCATAGCAATGACACCGACTCGAACTACTAAAGGTAAATCTCCTTCACTCTGGATTACCTGCATGTTACCAACATCAGGGTAACATTCAAACAGAAGGGGTGAGATATCGAACAATATAATCCAATGTATGATAAATATTATATTAGAATTAGTTTATGCAGAATCACAACTTCATAACTTTAAACAACATCAATCACAACAAAACATCAACAAAACATAATAATTAATTCATCAACACGACAACTCAATATGTAACGTGAAATGCAACTTGTTACTATGCATATGCATGTGGTACTAATGGAGCAGGACTCCCGTCTTAAAAAAAGAGAAGAACTCCCAACTTAAAAATAGAGCAGAACTCCCATCTTAATAATTTCCCATTAATAGAGGCATCAACAAGGCATAAGCCTTCTTCGCAGTTTTCCAGTCCAGGGCGTCGCAAAATATACAAATGTATGTGACTCAATGAATGCACTATCACATACTCGCAACAATCATCATTCATCGCAAGGCATAAGCCTATACCACCATTATTACCAGAAAATAGAGGTAATTCATCGTCATTTAAAACTCCCTACAACTTTGCATTTTCAATAAAATTCACAGCAACACTCACAACAACACAACAACATTGGCATAAGCCTACAAATTAATAATAATTCAACATAAATCAGCATAATCAACGTTGGCCATAAGCCTACAACTTCAACAACAATTCAACATTAATCAACATAAATCAACGTTGGCCATAAGCCTACAACTTAATAATTGCCCATAATTAGAGGCATCTCAACATAAATCATCAACCTGTAATTTCTCAACTCACAACAACTTACACGACAACTAAGAAGAATAACAACTAACTTATACTCCCCGGCTCAACCTGCAACTTCGTTTTGCTCGACAACAGTACCATGCTCCTCGACACGCCTTGCAGTCTAATGCTTCTCGACATCCAACACATATATTCCCCGACACACTTTGCAGCCTAAAATCCGCTCGACACTTAACACCATCAGCATCCTCCTCGACCACTAGTTCGGCCAATAGCATAGAATAACATGACATCATAACAACCATATCAATACAATTCATAACTTCCGACCAACTGATCAAAATACCACAGTAACGGGCAACTATATTTCCTATCAACAGATTCATTCATTGAATAAGACATTCACGCATAAACCTTCCTAATATGACCACAACAACAATTCCTAATTTCGTGGGAACTGCTCGGGACATCACAACATCATAACGACCACATCACCCAGTGATAAAATACACTAACCTAATCATTGATCCTACCGGGAGATCATACATACAACTCAAAACCGCCCACAACACTACTAATGAGAAATTTCAACAACAGGTTCACTAATCATGCGATATAGTCATACAGTGACTCCCTAACAACCATAACATAGATAAACGGACAACTTTGATAACAAATCCAAAAAAATCAATGCACACAGTCATACAAACGACCAATTCCCACATGATACACATCATAAATCCCATTATAAGGTCAGAGCCCCACCCTTACCTGGATTGAAGTTCGCTCAACCTAAGCTCCGGCCGTAATCCTTGTTTTGCTCTGCTCGACACCGGGCAGTTGCTCCTTCCCCCGTGCAGCTCTTATGGTCAGTGTACAAACCCTTAATCACCAACTAAATCAAATCTTTGTGTCATCTTAACCTTATATCATTAACCTATTGGGTTTAACTTTCACAACCCCACTTTACTACTTCCAACCAATAAAATAGGCCCAACACAATTATTCTATTAATTCCAACATTATTATTATTAATCAACTAATTAATTAATTAATAATAATATAACAACTTATACCAACAATTCCCAACATTTCACAACTTCAACAAATAATCCAAAAATAATTTAATTAAATAATTAATTAAATTAACGGATATTACACTTCACATCTTCAAGTTTGTTTGTGAGATGTTCATCTCTTATGTGTTTTATCACCATGTCTTGTGTTTTTTTATTGATGTGTTATCATCTTACTTGTGTGATGTTTGTCATCAATACTTAATGTTTTCCATCTCTTACATGATGTTTTTCCATCTCATACATGATGTTTTGTCATCCATACTTGATGTTTTGTCATCTCTTGTGTGATGTTTTATCATCTCTTACATGATATTTTGCCATCTCATACATGATGTTTGTCATCCATACTTGATGCTTTATCATATTTTACATGATGTTTTGTCATCTCATACATGATATTTTGTCATCCATACTTGATGTTTTGTCATCTCTTATATGATGTATTGTCATCATTAAGACGTATTGCCATTCCTTCTTTATATCTTGATGTTTTGACATCTTTGTGTGATGCTTTATTATCCCTCTCCTTTCTTTGATAGCTTCTTCTCTTGCCATGTTCCCCGTAGGATATTCAATTCACTCTTTTATAAATTTGAATTGAATAGACCTTAGGATCTCTATTCATGCATGACAACATTAGGTATATGTTTCTCTCCTATCCCAACTATAGGATCAATATTGCATGATAACTTTAGGACTATTTTGCTAAGTCTCCTCTTAGACTTTTCTTTCTTCTTTTACATCTCATTAAGACTAAAACTTCTTTTTTTCTTCCAAAATTCTCAAAACATTTAACAATAATGATATGAACCATGTGCCAGGAGCCTTACATGAGTCTTTTGGGTACAAGACGTCTGGCTCGACCACCCAAAGTCTCCCATATCATAGACTTTAATGTGGTTCAAATCACCAAATCCTTTTTCAAGGTAAAAAACATAAACCAATGAAAACATTTTTGTCTTCAGACTTTTTCTTTAAAACCTTTTCAAAATGGACATTTGTTGCACCTAAATTTAGCCCCTACTTTTGTTTAGTCGCATTTTCATATTATCTTCTATTATTTGGTTTCAATCTTCAATAAAGATCTTCATTCATTATATTTGCATCATTTAGCCGTGTTTAGGTTGACCAAAAGCCAGTTTAAATCGACATTTGCATCGTTTTATAGTTGAAAAATACCTGATATTTCACTTCTTATATTTTTATCTCTTTACTCACTTCTTGCATTGCATTAATTTGTTTATATGTCTATAATATTCATATTTCAGTATTACTGACAGATCATTAAAAGCAATTCGACACTGCGGAAAATTAGTGAGAAAATATTTCAAGTTTTCACATTTAACCGACTGTTTTATGAATCTGCGTTTTGCATAGATCATGACGGTGTGCTCGCTTTATTTTTTCGATACCGTTTGAAGTCTCGTTCTTAATCGTAAGCGTTTGTTCAGCCTGATATTTTTATTCTTATTTTATTTCGATTTTGTCCATTTGAATAATTTTTTATTAATCTTTGTGTTCTGTAGTTTATTTTAATGTGTTCATTTTATTTTTTCGGATAATTTAATGTCTAGTTTTTATCGTTTTTACTCATTTAAAGTTTTTTTTTATTTAGAAAAATTAAAAGAATATTATTTTAAATTAAATAATTTTTATACTTTCATATTTTTTTTTGTATTTATTTTTATTAATAAGGATTTTTTAGTCATTTAAAAAATCAACTAACCCTATTTTGTGGTTGTATATAAGTAAGAATAAAGTTGTGTTAAAGGGGCACATTCGTTACAACGAAAATCATAACACAAAAAATGAAAACGGCAGAGAAAAGAAATTTGAAAAAACCCATTTCATCTTCAATTTTGTTCATCACTATCTTCATCTTTCAATACATCACCACCTTCACAACTCAATCTCAGTTTCGCATAACATACTAATTACTCTTTCATTTTCTCACGTTTACAACTGTAAACCACCGGCACTGCTCATCAACTCCAAACAACATCCCACTGACTACTTCCAACAACCAATAACTTTCGGCCAGTCGTAACTCACCAGACAACCATCCACCTCTTCTGTTTGCAGCTTCAACACTCTCATCACCGAGCCAACTTCATCACAATTGTCGTAATACTCCCCCACTGTAAATTGGTTTCTTCAGCATACAAACCCAACCATAAACCCATTGTACTCACGGCCTTCCTCTGTTCTTCGAAGCATAAAATAATCACCCACCTTACCGTCAACACTTGCTACTGCCAGATACCCAGACCAGCATTTTCCTCTTGTCATCGATGTTCATCACCGTGCATCGCTAGCCGTCAATCATCAAACAACACCATCCGATGAGCATCACAAACGCCTGTTATTCGTTAACCACCATACACTTTTCAACAACAGTGATAATCTCTCCGACCACCTGTTATCCGCAAGAAGCACAACATTTTTCCTCTGTCATGAACGTATACTCCCTCCCATTACTCTAATTTTTTGTTGATATATTTTTTCTTTTATTTTAGTTTTAGTTTTATTACTTTTTTTTAGAAGATTTTAAAATAGATTGGGCTTTAACACATTACTTGATTTAAGCTTTAACACCTCCATCCTTTGGTATTATTCAATTTTTCTTTTTATTCATTCACCAGACCTTAAAATCAATTTAATTTTCAACGTATTCGAGTTACATATCTTACCTTTGGGCCCTATCTGAGACGTCATATTATTTCACTGCTATCATGTTTGTGTGTTCTATCTGTGTATTTTATCTGATGCAGGAGTTCTTATATGTTATCTTGATGATGTTTTACGCTTTATCTGACATCTTGATCTTACCTAGTGCATTGTCCCGATATATGATTTATTTTCACTTGACGCGCTTTATTTGATACTTGGAGTATTATATGACATTTGAGTTTCTTTGATGTTGTCGGCTTGTGATTTATTTTCACCTGAGGTTTGGTATACTCTTGGCTTATTTATCTATTTGTGGCTATAAATCCAAAGGAATGAGAACGATGTATTGACTTCTTCATGTCAAGTGCGGGTTCTTATTTGGTTAGATTGTTCTTTACATTTACCTTTACCTTTTACCTTCATGTATATAGGATACATACTCTCTTCATCTCCTCCCATTATTTAATTTTCAAAACCTTCTCATCTTTTTTAAAACCTTCTTTGTTTATAAACTCGAACCTCTTTCATAATAAACCTCAACTTTGTCGAGGGCCTCTTGTAACGCTCTATTTTTCCAACGGTAATTTATATAATAATCAGAGTAAACTAATTTATAAATAAACATCGGATGTCACAAACTTCGCCAATCATACATGTTGAAAATTAGGATACGCAACACAAATCGCATGTTCATAAGTCATAAACTTCAACGTATTTATTCGCAACAGAAAAACATCAATAAATAGTCATCTCAATTTTTCAATCAAAGTTATAATCATTATCTTTCAAACATCGACATAATCATAAAACAATTCAAACAACAGAGAAATACATGTTCATTTCTAACATAACAAAAATCATCACCGAAACCTCCATGTGTTACGTATCAGAGCAGACACCGACTCAATCTACACAACTGAAGGAACTCCTCAGCTAACCTTCGATCTCTAGCTACTTCGGATCATTTGTACGTTACCCACGTGGAGGTAACATTCAAACATAGTGGGTGAAATATAATAACAATATAAGAGGAAGCATAATAATGAGCAGGTAAAGATTCAAGTACATAATCAGCACATAACATCCATCGTGATATAATACATACTTTCATTAATTTTCAGCTATTGAATAATCAATCATAATATGATGCAAAAGAACGACACTGACTCAATGCACGTGGTACCAACAGGGTAAAACCCTCTTCGTAAAAATGCCAATTTAGGGCAATCAACTTCGCTCGTCAATACAGGCCTTCGCTCGCCAATACATGCTTTCGCTTATGAATGCATGCGACGCTGACATGCAACAAATTAATTTCACATAGATTATTCTTACTAATCAATTCCACAATAATACAGGCCTTCGCTAATCATCACTATCATGCATATCAAGTCACACCATCAAAAAATTCATGCAACATCATCGTACTCAATCACAATGTGAATCTCATTGATTCCATCATCATATTCACAACTTCGCAATTACATCAAAATATCAGAATAAGCCAACACAGGCCACCAAGCACATATCATAGTACATACATCATCACAACATTGTCACATCAAGAAATATATTCACATTCATCATTATATTCACATCACAAAATCAAAACAATCATCGTATTTAACCGCAACATAATTTTTGGCATATATATCAAAAACACATCCACGGATAGGCATCAATGTTGGTGAAGTAATTAACTAATGCCTTATAATTCATTTTCATAAGATAGGAATTTATTTTATCTTTCCAACGATTCAAACGGCACGTCAAACGGATACCCGAGGCAAAAGTTATTGATTTTCAAAGTTTTCCAAAAATGCTATCAGTAGCAGTGGTAACCGATTACCTAGTTATGGTAACCGGTTACTGCAAAACAGTAGTCATTCCTGTTTCAACTTTTGATATGGTAAACGGTTACCAAATTTGGGTAACCAGTTATCCTGTGATAACAGAGAAAAATTCCTGAAATTTCTTTTTACGATCCTTCCATGTTTCAACCCCCAAAATTCATAATTTTCATATCAAAATTCATCTTTTAAGCAGGTTAATTACTCACCAACATTTATCTACCAATCCTAACTAATTCATATTATCCAATCCCATGAAAAACACATTAAAATCACCAAAAACTCATCAATGGGAAAAACCTCAAAAACAACCAATTAAGGAGAAATCAAAACACACAATCAAGCAACCTAAATCCTACCATACCCCATCATTATGCAACCCTTTATAAAGTTAGAATCTCCCCTTACCTTAGATTTTGTTGATTCTTGATCTCTACGGTGAAATCTCTTGCCCTAGCTTCCTAGTGCTCTTCTCCTCTTCTAACTTTTATGTTCTTCTTCTATTTTCACGTACTGACTCTATTCCTCTTCTCCTCACTCTAATATATCTCAAATAACATAACTAACCCAATAAATAATCATTTAATTATTATAGAAAATAATTATTATTATTCTAGTAATATAATAATAATAATAATATTCTATATTATTCCACACACACCCATAACAACACATCACCATCTTATTATTAACAAATGCATCATATCACATCATAAAATCCACCAACTCATATAATTACACTGCATCGACTAATTCGCCATAATTCATATATTTATCAACAATCACTGATTTTCATACTAAATTAATTAAATAATTAATCTAATTTTTTGGGTGTTACAACTCTCCCCACTTAAAAGATTTTCGTCCTCGAAAATTACCTGTTGCGAACAACTTCGGATACGACTCTCGCATCCCACCCTACAGCTCCAACGTCATGTTTCGAAACCTTTCGGATACTACTATCCAACATTATATATCATCAACTATAACAGTCCAATAAGATGCATTGCTATAGAGTTATGAAGTTACATAACTATCTTTCTCCTTGTCCCATCACCTTGCGATACAAGATTTATTACTTTACGATATTGTTTGTGCTTGAATCGGAACACAACGAGGTCTTTTCAGTCACTATAAGTCACGATTATCTAATTACTCTTCATAAGGAAAAATATGCTCACCCTCGAGTCCTTGCCATAGGAAACGACACAATAACATAGCTTAAGGACGCAGAGTCTCATGACATGAACATCGTCTATATTATTACACCACACAACAATAATGTCCTAATAACATCAACACAACATTAGTGCAACCATGCTATATCCCAAGAATCGATCATGCAATTCAACACATCTATTGACATGGTGATAACACGAATAATATAGTTAACCTTTCACCTAACAATTCCATCATGGAATGTCCAATAGTTTGCATTATCCCACAACTTCTAATGTTTAATCTTTTACTCTAAGTTCATACCCTCATAACAAACTTCTCCACACTACACTTCCACTGCGCTACTCTAATCATCTATCTTAAGTCAATTTCTTCATTTTGATTCCCAACAACCATCAAATCTACAAATTTCACATCTATCTTCAATCTCTCTTTAGTATCCATCAGAAAATAAATGTTCATTTTTTAAATCCTCCACCTTTCACTTTGTAGCGTTAGCTCGCATACCAACTCAAGTCTTTGAATTGCTTAATAAATCCCAACTCTTTCATAGCCACTTTTTGCATTAGGTTCACACAAAATGGTGAAGAATTATCCTCTTGATAAAACTTCAATCACTTTACAAACCATCGAGCTAGTAAGACACACCTATCCCATCCATTAAGATCCCATTTACTATCAACAAGAGATTAAGGGTGATCAGTTCCTCAATTTTTCAATGGGTAGCCGGCAACCATAATTGTGCCATAAATCATCGTTACCCAACTATAATAGCGTCTTTCACCTTGTACTTAAGGTTACTTGAACATAATGCCCAACAATCTCTCCAAGGCTTACAAACTTTTTTCTTAATTTCCTTCATTTCTACCTCGTCAATGATACATAAATGCCAAAACTCCATTTCATAGTCTCCCTTACGCGCATGCAGCACAACACAATTGCTAAGTATATTCTAATATAGGAAAACTATTACACCAAGTATAATCCAAATCGTCTCATTCCAAAATAAGTCTTTATCCAGTTAGAAGATTTTGACCACATCAATGAATCCTTACTCTTTCGTTTAATCTCACATCTGGATCTCATTCTAATCATAATCTCAGCACTACCATTCCTTCATATGGTTGGTGATAGCACTCCCAAATTTCTCCCTAACTCATGTATATACTTTTCCGTCATATCCATGATTCTAATCCTTCTTGAATTTATCTTTCCTCTAGCATTACTTCTCTTAAAAGCCACCATCATTCAAATCATTCTTAATCGGCATATGTTGCATCTCCATGCACTTACCTAATACGTTCACATCCTTATTAATGTAAAACATCTCATTCCCTTAACTCGTTCACTAACAACATATCTCACTTGACCTCCTCTCAAGCACACTGCGATAATAACTAGTTAATCCTGAAAAGCTTCTAGTCTCAATAAATAATTTCAAAGCCTCTCAATGTAACCTCTATTTACTTTGGATAGATCCCACAGATACTTTCATTCGAAATAGTACGTTCAAGAAAATTTACCTTTCTAAATCATGATCTACGTCTTGATATCCTAACATATATTTTTCTTCCCTTTCGACACCAAATTTCAAATCACTACATTCAACATTTCCTTTTTCTGACTCAGATTAAATCAAAATGTCCTCAATAAATACCGCCATAAACTGATTCAATTATTCACAATAACTTCACTGAGTTCCAAAAGTTGTCCTCTAATTATCCTTGTCCCAATCTGAAATTAACTCAACCTCAATTCTATTATACTGAAGACATATTCGCTTACCAGGTAATCCATCAAAGCATCAATCATTTGAAGTGGATGTGTAACCTAGACCACTACTTTAATCAGTTATCTATAATCCACATACAATTTCATACTACTTTATTTCTTCTTAACTAATGTCATTAAAGCTTCTGAAATGATACATTCGGTTTTACAATCTATTTCTCGGCACATCTTCTAATAACTTCTCCAATTCTCCCAACTTTGAACTAAGATCCTGTATGGTGCCATAAAAACAAGTATGGTACCAAGCACAAGTTCAAAATCAAATTTCTCCTCTCATCCAACATCATCACGTGACCCATAAATTACTTCCAGGTATTGGAACCATTTTAAAAACAAATCTCATCATGTTAGTTTTCTAACACTTCAAACGGAACTCAAATCGGACGTCCAAAACTCAAGTTACAAATTTTTCAAGAATTACTAAAAACTCTATCAACTTCAGTGGTAACTGGTTGCCCCATAATAGTAACTGGTTACTGCCCTTTTTATTTCCTCTGCCACACGTTTTTGAATGCGGTAATCGGTTGCCCTACAATGGTAACCGGTTACCTGTGACAGCAGAGCCCATAACCGCATTTTTTTCTGCTACGAAATTCCAATATTTTTCACCAAGAATTAGTTTTGTAAACATTCCAAAACATATGAATTCTTGTAATCATCAACACATAATATATACCACAATTCTAACACCAACATCACCTTAATTTCATCACTCTATCACCATTCAAACGTTGATACACACACAACGGTAACTCAGTATTGGCAACTTCACAATCAATATACCATGCTGAAAACATTACAATCATCTGAGCTTCATCTTCTAAGAGCTATCCTACTTTCTTAGCTAATTTCCTCAGGGGATCATCAATAATTTACACACCTCTTATATATTACTAGTCGTCACATTGCTCTATATCCTCTGAGAAGCAACCTTTAACAATTATCTTTTTCCTTCCGAGGCGACTCTACTTGACCAATAAACAAGAACCTTGAATCCGTACAACCTTCATGCATGAAAATCTGCATCGACTCGCTAAAACACTTCATAATCTCTTGGTTTAATTCCAGATAGTTCACCCCAAGGCTAACATCAAGTTAATTTAACATTTTACTCTAACGACAAGTCGTAATTATCCTCTGGGAAACATCAAGACTCACCCACAGCGGGCACATCATTATTCATAGCATCACCCTCCACCTCTAGAGATGCGAACAACATGAGTACCTGATCATCCCCCCTTAAAAAAACTTCGTCTGACAGTTAGACTTAAATCCTGAATCAGTGCTTCCTTCAAAATTGGAAAACAACACAGTAGCATAAAATTCTGCACCCATGCACTTTACGACATACTAAACCAATTGTTCACACTTGAACCATCTCAGAGAAGCACAAATTTCTCCCCCACTTGTTTCAATCCCACTTAGGAAAACAAGTGACTAGAAAAGAAAGAAAGCACCTACGGTGTTTCACACACTTGTCGCGTACTAAAGAACAAACAACATTAGACAACTTGGCCGGACGAACCAACCTGTTCTGATACCAATTGTAACACCCTATTTCCCCGTGGGTAATTTATATAATAATCAGAGTAAATTAATTTTTAAATAAACATAAATTGAATAGGATGTCACATACTTCACCAATCATACATGTTCAAAATTAGGATACGCATCATAAATCGCATGTTCATAAGTCATAAACTTCAACACATTTATTCGCAGCGGGAAAACATCAATAAATAGTCGTCTCAATTTTTCAATCAAAGTTATAATCATTATCTTTCAAACATTTGTATAATCATAAAACAATTCAAACAATGGAGTAATACATGTTCACTTCTAACATAACAAAACAAATCACGCGAAACCCCCAAGTGTTACGTATCAGAGCAGACACCGACTCAATCTATGCAACTGAAGGAACTCCTCAGCTAACCTTCGATCTCTAGCTACTTTGGTTCATCCGCACGTTACCCATGTAGAGGTAACATTCAAACATAAAGGGTGAGATATCATAACAATATAAGAGGAATCATAATAATGAGCATGTAAAGATTCAAGTACATAATCAACACATAACATCCATCATGATACAATACATACTTTCATCAATTTTCACCCATTGAATTATCAATCACAATATCATGAAAAAGATTGACACTGACTCAATGCATGTGATACCAATAGGGTAAAACCCTCTTTGCAATAATAGCAATTTAGGGCAATCAACTCCGCTCGTCAATACAGGCCTTCGCTCGCCAATACAGGCCTTTGCTTATGAATGCAAGTGACACTAATATGCAACAACTTAATTTCACATTGATTATTCTTACCGATCAATGTCACGCTAATACAGGCCTTCGCCCATCATCATTATCATGCATATCATGTAATACCATTAAAACATTCATGCAACATCATCGTACTCAATCACAATATGAATCTCATCAATTCCATCATCATATTCACAACTTCGCAATTACATCAAAACATCATAATAAGACAATACAGGCCACCAAGCACATATCATAGTACATACATCATTACAAGATATTCACATCAAGAAATATATTCACATCCATCATTATATTCACATAACAAAATATAAAAAAAAACCATCGTATTTAACCGCAACATAATTCGTGGCATATAAATCAAAAACACATCCATGGATAGGCATCAATGTTGGTGAAATAATTAACTACTGCCTTATAAGTCATTTTCATAAGATAGGAATTTATTTTGTCTTTTCAACGGTCCAAACGGCGCGTCAAACGGACACCCGAGGCAAAAGTTATTGATTTTCAAAGTTTTCCAAAAATGTTGTCAGTAGTAGTGGTAACCAGTTACCTAGTTATGGTAACCGATTACCGCAAGACAGTAACCTCTTTCTTTTCAAAATTCCTCGCGGTAACCGGTCAC
Organism: Vicia faba; assembly: GCA_948472305.1. Taxonomy (NCBI): domain Eukaryota; kingdom Viridiplantae; phylum Streptophyta; class Magnoliopsida; order Fabales; family Fabaceae; genus Vicia; species Vicia faba. The sequence continues at coordinate 708,302,625 of OX451740.1, forward strand.
TCACTTATGGTAATCGGTTACTACAAAACAGTATCCATTCTTGTTTCAACTTTTGATATGGTAATTGGTTACCATATTTGGGTAATCGGTTATCCTGTGATAATAGAGAAAAATTCCTGAAATTTCTTTTTACGATCCTTCCATGTTTCAACCCCCAAAATTTATAATTTTAACATCAAAATTAATATTTTAAGTAGGATAGTTACTCATCAACATTTATCTACCAATCCTAACCAATTCATATCATCCAAACTCATCAAAAACACATTAAAATCACCAAAAACTCATCAATGGAAAAAACCTCAAAAATAACCAATTAGGGAGAAATCAAAACACACAATCAAGAAACCTAAATCCTACCATACCCCATCATTATGAAACCCTTTATAAAGTTAGAATCCCCCTTACCTTATATTTTTGTTGATTCTTGATCTCTACGGTGAAATCTCTTGCCCTAACTTCTTAGTGCTTTTCTCCTGTTCTAACTTCTATGCTCTTCTTCTATTTTCACTTACTCACTATATTCCTCTTCTTCTCACTCTAATATATCTCAAATAACATGACTAACTCAATAAAAAATTATTTAATTACTATTAGAAAATAATAATTATTATTCTAATAATATAATAATAATAATATTCTATATTATTCCACACACACCCATAACAACACCTCCCCATCTTATTATTAACAAATGCATCACATCACATCATAAAATCTACCAACTCATGATTACACCGCATCGACTAATTCGCCATAATTCATATATTCACTAATAATCACCGATATTTATACTAAATTAATTAAATAATTAATCTAGATTTTTGGAGTATTAGACTTTTCTTTTAAAACTTCTTTTCTTTAAACAAACTTCAATTTATTTAATCATACTTTGACATCTTTCAAAATTAACAAAACCACTTCAACTCATTCAAACTTTTTGTGCGCTCGACTAACTTTTACCCTTTAAAACTTTTCTCCAAGATTAGACATGATTCATTTATAGTCGAGATATCATCCTCCTATCCCTATGGTTATAAAGGTGTCGGATTTTCCACTTGAGTACTAGAGGTGTTCTCAAGCCCTCACTCTTGCTGATGCAGGGTCCATCTGTCTCACACCTTGTGGGTGTTAATTGAGATTTCTCTCCTAAAATGATGACTTGTCTCTTTGTTTAAAATCAACCAACAGACAAGTTTTTTCTAGCCGAACTACGGTGACTTTCCCGTTGCACGAGGGAATACGTTGGCACTAAGTCCCACGATCCAAGGCGAGCAAAAAAATAATTAAAAAACCATTTTCTTTTGTTTGCAAATAATCATTCATTCTTCCTCTTTAGCAAGTAAGCCTTTAGATAACACACATTTTGAAAGAAAATAAAAAAATGGATCTCGCGGAGTACCGTAGATGCTTAGGGTGCTAATACCTTCTTTTGTACCCCCAAAATTTTCCCTCCCAATTTTGAAGATAGTTAATTCAAGACACCTCCTCATGCTCATGAAGGTCTTAAGTACTCAAGGCTACTCAAGGGTTGACCAGTCAAACCTCCTCCTAAGCAAATAACCTATAACAAGGGTTTTGTGTTTCTCAAAGAAAATTGAGCCTCTAATGCCTCAAGTTAGTTTCATAGTTCCTCATATGCTTCAAGGTACCCTCATGACAAGTTTCAAGCCTTGCATCACAAGTTTGCTCAGTTAATTGCTCAAATGATTGAAAATCAATTGTATTGAACAAAAAGTCAATTGTGGTCAACATACAGTCAAACTTCAAGACTTTTAGTCAACATCAACACTTTGAAGTCATATTCATCATTTAATCAAGGGTTGATCATGGTTCATCAAGAAAACTCTCAATTCATCAAAAGTAAAAAATTACCAAATTAGGGTGTTCTTAAGGAGAAATCAACTGAACTTTGACTAAGCATAACTTTCATATGCTTCATCATATTTTTCTCAAACAAGTCTAATTTTTAAGGAATTTCAATTATCTACATATTTGGGTCTCTAAACTCAAGTCCAAAAAATGCTTCATTTGAGAGATATGGGCCAAAACATTATAGGTCATTTCAAAAGTCAACAAAAAGACACTTTTTGTCAAGGCAAATTACATCAAGATAAATTCTTCAAATGAAAAAATGATCAACATAGAGATTGTAGGGGACATCTTGATCTTTCAAAAAAGTCTAATATCACATTCAAATGATAAAATTTGAGATAGTTATGATTGGTGCAAGTTGAGTCAATTTTGAGAAATACATAAAACTTACATTGATCAATTTTGAAATCGTAAACTAATGGACCTAATTTTTTAAGTTCAAACATGTTATGGACATGATAAGAGACCCTTAAATCCACTCATGCCTTATGTTTTATTTTTATTTCATTTATTTTGTTTTTTATTTAATTAAATACAAAATAAATTAAATATAATAGTAAATGATGGACCAAGGCATATGGGCCTGGTTCTGGGATCACATTTGAGGCCCAAAGACCCTTGGACAGCCATGCAAACCGTGGGAGACAAGAGTTGAGATATAATCCTATCAAATTTGAATGTTTGAAAACATGTTTTTTTTTTGTGTTTTGGCAAGGCAATGAATACTTGATATTTTCCTCTTTTGTCTTAATCCATTCCTTCCTCTATAAATACATGCAACACTCAGTTGCAAAGGACACACAAAGCTACTCTCAAAACAGACCTAAACTCTCCAAAATTTTCTTAAATCTAGGGCATAAGAAAACCCTTGTTTCCAATACCTCTAAAGCAAAATCAAGCAGTGCATTAGTCTCCTGGGAGTCTCAGAGATATGTTTCAGTCATTGACTCAAGTTTAAACGCGCCAGAACTCACCAACCACGTTACTCCGGTTGGATTATATCCTTGGATCTCAAAATTTATATTTATATCATATAAATTATTTTTGTCCATTGATATGTGTTTGTTAGACCATTTAGAGCAGGTTGGGACGTTCACATGTGAAGATAAATGCCCCATGCGCTAGATGTCATTGATAGGGCATGAAATTTCTATTTGCTTGTATCTCTGTTTGCAGGCACTTTCAGAGCAAGGGGACACCACCATTGAATTCAAAATGTCCGAATTAGGTGGATATGGTCTTTCTTTTGTTTTGATTTTTCATATTTCGCGGGTTCCATTTTCTTGCTCGCTGGAGAAGATGAAGTTGACCATCGCGAGGGGCGGTCAGACTCACCTGAGGGCATGCGTGGCACAATGGTGCATCTTGATTCGTCCATTCAAAATCATTTGGACCCCACCCTCAGCGCGTGTGTTTCACTTGTTTTTATTTATATTTTTAATTCATTTTATATTATATTTATTTATTTGTGTTAAATGATCGGATGAGAGCATAGCATTGATGATCAAGGAGAAGGTTTGTAAACATAGGGGCGTCGGTTTGATCCCTGTGTTTGCAATATTTCTTTTCTCTTTTTTCCAAATTGTTGCAGGTTTATGTTATAATGATTCAATCTTATTTTTCTAACACCAAGAAGGCATGGCTCAGATGGCAAAGGATGAAGGTTGTAAAGGGAAGGGCGTGGGTTTAAACCCCAACGCATGCACCCTATTTTTTTTTTGCCTTCAACATTTTCAACTTTTCTCCTCTTTTATTTTTCTTTTGTTTATTTAATTTTATTTTTCTTTTAATTATTTTTCTTTAATCAATAAAAATCATAAAAAATATAATAAAATGAGATTTAGACTTTTAATAGGTTAATTTAATTTTTGACAATATTTTCTTAATGAATTAATTAGACATAGATTTTTTTATAATTAATTAAATATTTAATTTAGGTTTAGAATCAATTTATTTTATCATTCAAATCAAACCAAAAATGCACAAAAAAAATTAATTTTTAATATTCTAGATGTTAGGACTTTAAAGAATAATTTTGCAAATATTTTGTGTTTACTTTTGCCATTTATTTTACTAGAAACGATTGTATAGGTCGCGTACGTTTTTGTAATAGCTTAGCGTTTAAATTCCCACAAAATTGTAAATATTTTAAATTTCCCAAAGTCGTGTAATAGTTGTAGGTCTTTACTTTTCTGCATTTTATTTTCTTACGCTTATACTTTGTATGCCTTGTATGTATATATAATTGTTACCTAATAGGATTGTATAGCAAGATAATAATCAAATGCTAGAAAACCCTAATGAAAGATAAAATAACCGAATCAACACACTTGCACACTTGCACCTCTAGGGTAACCTCCCTCCATTGCCTTCGGAAAAACAAACAGTCGTGTTTTTTGAAAGTGGGAACGCTTTAGCAATGTCCCTCAAATCAAAGGTCATAGTCCCTCGATGACCCTTCAACATTGTCTTTCAAAAAATGATCTAGTCCCTTATGAAACTGCTAAAGCATCCTTACAAGTTGCCTTCAATGATTGTACGATGACTCTTTACCTGTCAATTCACAACCAATAGATAGGACTACCTACCAACTAATGGTATGGATAGTACTATCTCTAAAGGAGGAGGAAAATAATAAGAATGACCTTTAGTGGGTAAGAAATTTTAAATGCTTGCTCACAACTTTTCTCAAAACATTTTTCACACATCACTTTCAAATGAAATATTTTCTAAAACAATTTGTATGCATTCTTGAGGGCTGATACAAGAATCATTACAAAGTTGGCCTTACATTGGCTTTTCAAAATATTTTCAAACAAATCACACACACAAAGCAAGATTTTCAAAAGTTAGCTAACAATTAAGTGCACGTAGATAACTACGGATGAAAAGGATGCTAACACCTTCCCTTTTCATAACTTACCCCCGAACTCAAAATCTTTAAAGGTCTTTCCTGTTCTTTTCACCCTTTCCTTATTGGATAAAATAAAAGTCGAGGGCAATACTTGTTATCCGCAACATTTGCGATAAAATGCTAAACAAGTCAGTTCCCCCACCGTATTACACCTTCCTCAGCATAACCGACACTCGTACCTTGATCTCTAATCTTTTATTTCATTGTGGGTTTTGTTCGATTTTTTCCAATTTCCCTTTGGAAACAATAAAGTGCGGTGGCGACTTCATTGTGTGAGTTAAGTAAATTTACGACTTACTCTCAAATCTTTACCGCTACACATATTTCAAATTTTTACACATGTGCGACAACATGCTTCACTACCATCGTCTATAAAAAAACACACAACAAATAGAAACAATTGAGCCGAACTATGAAACTTTGATTCCTTAAAAGGGATACGTAGGCATCTGGAGCGAGGCTCAGCCGAGCAAAACTTTGTAAATATTTTCTTCTTTTCCCCGTATTTTCTTTTGCATGCATTCCCTCTTTACATTTTGTTTATTAGCTCGTTAAGCTTTAGACTTGGACTTTCATACACCCTTAGAATAAAACAAACTCAAGTAGATCTTGTGGAGTACCACATACGTGAGGGGTGCTAATACCTTCCCCTTGCGTAACCAACTTCCTTACCCTTTCTCTTGGTCGTGAGACCATACTCCTTTCCTTTCCTTAGGTTTACTCAGTGTTCCCTTTCCCTCTCTTGGGATAAATAACATTGATGGAAACTCTTCTGTCTTTTCGCCACCGTTCACGCTTCAATGAAAATCCCAGACGCGACAACTGACAAATCTGTTGGGGAAAGATTGATCAATTGTTGGTCCATCCTTATGCAAGTTAGTCCTAGATTTCATTTGTTTTCTTTTCTTTGGGTTATTTTTTTTATTGCTTTATCTCTTTATTGGTTTATATGATTTCACGTATTGCATTTTATTTTTCTGATTTCCTATACTCTAGATATTATTTTTATGTTATTTCTTTGTGGGGTTGGGGTGATACTATTGAGGTAAAAGGCCCAGTACCCAGGCCAAAGTGCACTATCTAGGAAACCTAGGAATATAGTGGAACATGACGGCTACTGAAAGAAGGTCATACTATGCAGTCATGTCATATGCACTCATATGAAGTACAAATAGGGTGTTATCATCCTCCACGTTTGTGGAATGAAGATAATGCTTCCAGACGGACCCGTGACTTTGAGTTACCCTTGACTTTATTCTGACCTAGACTTCACACGTGAGGTGGGAGGGATGGTCATTATAGGTACCATTGGTGACTTGTGGTTCTGTTGTGACTCTGTTCCTGTTGGTGACTTTCGTTTTATTGGTGACTTATGTGTATTCTAAAACCATGTCGAACTTTTGATCCTGTGATATTCAGTTAGTTCAAAGAAAAACGACACAACAACGTCCAGTTATTTATGAAAACCTTGATCCTATCATGTTGCATCATAGCATATTTACTTTTCAAAAAATGATGTACAAAAAAAATGTTAACCTGCATATGCATTGTCATTTTCCAGGGACATTCAAGAGTTAGTATCTTCGTCAAAGATGGCTACTAGACACATCTTTTCCTATAGTTTCTTCCATGAGTATTTGATACCATTAAGAGGTTTGAGCACTCAAGTTGTTGAGCACATTTCGAAAATCTTCAATCAAGACTATGGCAATATTTTGTCTCTCTTGAATACTATCAGTGAGCCATAGGCTCTACTCACTCTTCTGCAGTTCTACGACCCGAAGTTACGCTGCTTCACTTTCCAGGACTATCAGTTTCTTCCTACTCTAGAGGATTATACCTTTATTCTTGACATCAAGGTTCAAAACCGAGTTCCTTTTGTCGACGTTCTAGAGGTGTTTAATCTTGAAGCTATCGTTGAGGCTCTTTATTTGAGCCTAAGTGATGTAAAATATAATACAAAAGTGGTTTCTTTGTCTTTTCTTCCAGATTTCTAAAGATGAAAGCTAAAGTGTTTGCGAGTAAAGGAAACTAGTTGCCCTTCAATATTGTAGTGACTATCTTAATTTATGGGATAGTTATGTTCCCAAAGGTCACAAACTTTGTAGATTTCACTACTATTTATCTCTTTATAGATAAAAACCATGTGCCAACTCTCTTTGTTGATACTTACCACTCCATTCACTCCAAGCATGGGGTGAAGGGAATAATTGTTTGTTGTTTTCCATTATTGTATAAGTGGTTCATATCTCATCTACCCATAAGCAGACTGTTTGTAGACGTCTGAGACACTTACTCATTTGGTCAAAGAATCAAGAGTCTCACTCATCATGATATAAAGTGGCATAACCCTGAGATGGATAACTCTAAGATCATTACAAGCTGTTTGGAGTTTCCTAACATCCCTCTCAATGGAAGAAAGGGTTGCATCAACTACTATCCTATGCTCACACTTCGTCAGTTAGGGTATGCAATGGAAGATGAAACTTAAGACAAGGATGTAGAAGATTTTGTTTTTTCTGATAAGGCGGAAAATCCTGGATTGTTGAAGAAAGTACAACTAGCTTGGGCCAAGATTCATAAAAAAGATGAAGCTCTCCTTTGTAGGAATGATGATAGTGCTGGGATTCCTTATACCATATGGGTCATGAAGAGAGTTGAAACTCTGCTATTGCCTTACCTCCAAGAAGAACCATTCCATTAATAGGTTCCACGTCAAGCAATGAAGATAATTGCATTGAAGTAGCTTTTATCTTTATGTTGTTAATTGTTACATGATCACCACCAGAGTTGTTAGATGGGATCTTGATGTCGTATTTTGCTACCGTTGGTATAAAATCAGTTGATTTTGAGCTCTTATGATGTAATATGGCCTCTTCTGTATGAACTCGTCTAATTTACAGCTTTGTTATGAATGAAAATAGTGTTTTCTATGATATCTCGTCTTGACTATTTCTTATCTCTGTTATCTTATTATTTAGTGTTTCTTGATGGTTGACAAAACTCTTAAATACCCGGGAAATGACAAAACATAGCATGCATAATCATGCATTATAGGTTTATTCAGACCAAACTTCTTATCTCTTGGTACTGCTTCTTCTTAGCAGATTTCTCTAACATAAATCGTCAGCATTCAACAAGAGACAATCGACCACGCCAGGTGGAACAACTTCAAGCTGAGTTGACTGAGATGAAGGAGATATATGGGCCCAAATGGGGTTGTTTGTGGTAGACATACAAGGTTTGGTCCATGGTCAGGAACTTCTGAGAAAGGAGAATACTCAATTGAAAACCCGGCTGAGTTTGATTATGGATATACTGAGAATGGTGTTGAAGGAAAAGGACAGTCATGTGCCTACCACTGCAACTAGAGTTGCCATCATTCTCCATACTTCAAGGGATCCTTCAATTCATGGATTAATTCATGGACATCCTCCACCCTCTCGTGTTCTGAGATCCTCCTATCTACAATCAGTTCCTATTCCGCAAGGCGGTCCAAATGGCAAAGCCCATCAGCAAAGGCAGAAGCATTCTGAGAAGCATTTGGATCCTATTCTGATGTCCTATGCATAATTACTTCCTCGATTACTTGAACATGAGTTGGTTGAGCTCCATACTATGGGTATTCCTCCTGTGATGCTTCCACTTGACTATGATTAGAACTCTAGGTGTGAGTTTCATTTTGGGGCACCTGGTCTTTGTGTTAAGAATTGTAAGGAGTTGAAACACAAAGTCCAAGATTTACTCTATGCATATATTATTTTGGTTACTCCTAAAGGTCTAAGTATACAAATCAAGTCTACCCCAACTGCTTCAAAAAAGATGGTATTGACTTCTCGCCTTCAAGGCTCTACCTTGCATCCTGGGATACACCGTCCATAACCTGTACTCCTAAAGCTTACTCTCCAACAGTCAGTGCCTTCTTCAAGACATGAGAATCAGATGCTTAATCGGAATTGGTATCATCATTTTGCTCATCCAGTTCATTGTGCTCAACAGCCACAAACTTATAAATAGAAAAGTCAACAACAGGGAAATAGAAGGACCAGAAGCCAGAAAGAATATATGACACAATTCTCATACCTTATGGTCGTTTGTTCTCGCATTTGCTCAAGCTTTATTTGGTATAAACTAAACATTTGGATCCCTTTGTTTCTCCCTATCTAGATGAATTTGACCCCCAACGTCAGATGTGTTTACCACGTTGGGTCACCTGGCCATTCAATCGAAGATTGTGTGTCGTTCAGAGATAAAATTCAAGACTTGATTGATTTAGGGATGGTTGCATTCACGCCAGGAAACAACGAGAATCATGTGCCTGAGTGGGCACAATTCTGCTAAAGGTTTTATGAAGCAACAAGTCCATACCGAGTCTAGTCTCCTTAACAATGGTAATTTTCTAGTTTCATTTGCATTCTCATTAGCAATCTTTATCATTTGGTTCACTATTTTCTTGTATACAAAACTTGTTTGTTTTTAAATATTAATCATAATGTATTAAATATGTTTGTCTTAAATTAATCCATTCACTATCACTCTTATTTGTTTTTTTTTCTTTTGCTTTCAATACTTAACTCTTGTTTGATAGAGTAAAACCTCTGGAGGGGGGATGGTGAGAAATATACCAAGAATCTCAAACGGTATGCTTTTGAGTAAAACCTTGTTGATGATATACATGCATTGTTTCAAATTCCTAAACACGGGAGATATAAGGGAGATAGACCCTCGTTAACCCCTTTGAGCCTTGAAGTAAAAGTTTCTTTTCTTGTCAGAAAAAATCCTTAGATTTAACCTGGGCCAGGGTAGATTTCAGTTAATCTGATCGAGCATTCAAATTTCAAAAAGAAGTGAACACCCGAGGGTCACCATACCTCATCCATCACCTATCAGGATGATAGAAGATGACGATAAACAATGGTTATCCCTCACTGACCAGAGAATGAGCCAACTATAATTCTTCCAACGAGTCGAAAATGACTCGAAGTTACACGATGTGTTCAAAAAAGAAAGGTAATGAATAAAAAAAGAGAGAGAAAAAAAAGAAAGCATGCTAAGTCGAGAAACTTGAAAACAAGTGACTCAGGCAAAAATTAGGGTATCCCGCTGGACTTGAAAGTCAAAATCAAAAAATAATTGTCTAGGAAAAAGTTAGGGAAAGTGAAAAAGAAAAGGGAAAAGCCTGAAAGGAAAGAAAGGATTACAAAATAAAGATCCTCAGCAAAGAGCAAAGTCGTGTGGCCAGAAATACAAAAGAAGAAAAGGTGACTGGCTGTCATATCCAAGAAATCTCAGTGGTTCCTCAACTAGCATAAGCTCCTTTCGAGATATGAGTGCTCGTATTAGTTTAACTGAATGTAGGGCTGAAGAACATCATGAAGAATTGGTGGGCACCAAATAACTTTGAGCCTTAAATCCTTTTTTTCTAAAACCGTGAACCAGGCCACGTTACAACCCTAAAAAGTCCTAACTGAAGCATGGTTTAATTCAAAAGCAAAACTATAATGAGAGTAGGGTAATCTGACTCCTATGAGGCTTGCTAAAACTTTTGATTTGGTGTCATTCCATCTTTTTACTGTCTTTTTGTACCCAAAAAAAGTTTTTTGATGTTTCAACATCTTTTTCAATAAAACTTTTTTCACTTCAAGACAAGCATAGAATTTGCATTAGAATTATTATTCTCATAATAAAACGTCTTTTGCATATTAAAAAGTACTTAAACATCAAGTGAGCTTGCACAATGAGCATCAATGAAGAGCTTAATCTTGTCAAAGAAGAGAGGCTTGAATATTCTGTTGAATCAAAAGTTTGTTGTCTCAAGAAAATTGACGATATCAAGGGGAACGATTTCCCAGATACTCCATTAAGTGCAAGCAGTTTAGTGGCTTACAGTCTGAGCACCCTAAGGAGCATGCTTTCTATGGACTCTGATGAGTATGAACAATGTGATGCTTTATTATTTGATTACCCTTAAAGGGAATAAATTTTACAGATTCTTCCAAGCTGGGGTAGTTACGTCAAGAAATCTATTCAAAATTTCATCAATCTGGGCAGTTATGTCGAGATTCTAAGAATCTCTCAAAGTGTCAAGTAATCGGGTGCATTCATCCAAGCATGGTTGAAACCGCTTCCATCTTTTTTTAGCCAGAAGCAATGTTTCAAAGTACACAACATTGGGGCAGGTTATCTTGATGGTACAGATCTCAGGAAGTCCTCTCGAGGAAAGTTTCTTAACCAGCCCTACAGAGTGGGGCAAGGCATTATGCATGGGCATTCCTCTATTTCAAAGATGATCAACTAAGTCTAGTCGCATGATAAATACCTTATGAATGTGATTAGTTATCCTCATCACAAATCTCAAGAAGTCCTCTAGAGGTGAATCTTTTCAAAGTACCATCAATCTGAAGCAATTACATCAAGTTAGACGAATCTCTCCATGCATAAGTTGAAAGCTATTTAGAGCTTGAATACACCCGGGGCATTTTATTTTGAGTCAGTATGGTACTGTATTTCTACAAGGACCTTCTTAAGACAAATTCCTTCATGTTATACTTGGGGCACGTTTGGTTTAATTTTTTTTGTAGGAATTATCATCCATTTGACCATGTGTAAATAGAATATTTCAATATGATTATAGTCCCTAGATTGGGTCGTATTCCCTGCAACACTGAAGTTTCTACTTTTCTCTAGTAAGTCTCCCTAAAGGGATTATGGCTAAGAGTTTGACTGATTTGGAAATTCTTGGATGATTCCTCAGTGAAACTTGGAGATTTTCTTCTCTCCAGCATCACCAAGTGGAGAATCCCTTTCTGATAGTTGGTGATTGATGAGATTTCTTGGTAAAGAATCTGATTCCCCAATAGATTTTTATGTTATGCTCATGGGAGAATGTCTATTCTCCGAGGCTAGTTCCTTGTTCCCCAACCAAGAGTTTCGATTGAGAATATTCTTCTTCCCCTGCAGAGTTTCCTTTGAAGATTCCTCTTATTCCCTGATGAAGTCGCTTCATAAAGATTTTTTATTCAAGAATTCTCCCATTTCCCTAACAGAAGTTTAACTTGAGACTCCTTATGTTGAAAATCTCTTCTTATCCACCTGCCAAGTCTGTTTGAGAATGGTTCATTTTTTCCAAGAGTCATGTTGAGAATCGTCTCACCCCTCAAAAGAGGTTGGTTATGAAGATCTCTTGATCAAGGTTCCCCTTTTACCCAACAAAGATATACTCTTGAGATCTCATTTAGTTTCCCCAATGGAGTTGCCACTCTGAGACCTTTTGTTCAGGGACTTTTATCTCCCCAACTAAGTTACCTAATGGAGATCTCTTACTCAGGAATTCTCATTTCCCCCAGTTGAGTTATTTCATTGAAGGTTTTTATTCAAGGACTCTCCCTTTTCCCAGTAGAGTTTGATCCTGGAATGTTGATAAGTTTCATATCCCTAGTTGAAGTTCTTGCGCCAATATTACCTCCTCTCTTGCAAGAGTTTTATGCATAAGTTCTCTTATCTTCAGCTTGGATCCTTGTATCCCCAGCAGTACAATTTTATGTCGTCCCCAGGAGAGAGGTTGGCAATTTATTTCCCAAATAATCAGAGGTGAATTTTAATTTCCTTGCAAACCCCTTTTCATTGATGTCTTCTCCAACAATGTCTAATCTTCATTTGGCATCCCTTATCAGAGTTTACAGTTTTGATATGATCTTCTCAAATAGAGTTTGCAATTTATTTTTTCAACTCCTCTTAGTGTTTTTAGCCTGTGTTTACCAGTTACTTAGTTTGTTACTCCCCACGGAATTTCAGCTTTTCAAGGGCTTCTCTCCAGCGGTTCCTTATATCTTATTTTCTCCATTAAAATCATGCATCATCACATTTCACCCTCAAAGTGTATTGTTTCCATTATTTTTTAGAACATTACTCCATGAAAAAATAATATATAATTCAAACATACATTGAAACATAAGCCATTTATTGTTTCTCCCCAACGGATTTTCTAAAAACTTCAGATTATATCCCGAACATATTATTTTACCTATTAATGACTCAGATGTTCATTCCCATAGATATTCCCTAATATCCTTGACATTTCTCTTGTCTTCTCGGTTATTCTTGCAACCGTTTTTTTAATCAAGAGTCGCCACTATTAGTTTTTATCCTAGGGAAGGGAACCTAACAGAAAACCCTAATTCGCCAACAAAGGTTCTAGGTTTCAGACTCAATTAGACGAAAGGAAGGTGTTAGGCACCTTTCATCCACCTTGTTCACAAGGATATTAGACTCTAGGTTTAGGTTCGGGATAAACAGGGTTTTAAGTTTTAATTAGCAAGACTCGCCACGATTTTAGATCACATGCCTACGTATCCTCTTATGAGGAATCAGAGTCCCAATCTGTAGTTCGTATGGGTTGGTGTATTTTAGGGGTTGGCAAAAATATTTTGAATCACTTCGCACTCGGTCGGGGGTAGTGATTGTGGAGATTTTGACTGAGAACGCAGTAAGTCAAAATCAGTTTAAAACCCATTTGTGAAAAAGACTGTTGATTAGCTTAGTTTTATTTCGGAAAATAGTTTGAGATTTGTTTGTGTTTTTTAATTGTACTAGTTGCAAAAGCGTCTTGATTAATACATGATTAAAAAATGGGTATTTAATGCAAAAATATATAAAATAATATATGCTATTTTGATATAAAAATAATTTATCTTCATGATATAATAAATAATATTATATAATAATAATAATTAATATAAAATTAATAATGATAATTATTGCAAATATAAATAATAATTATTATATAAATATAAGAATTAAAAATAGATAAAAATATGATGTATTAAAAATAATAAAAGAAATAATAGATTTAACCTGGGGGGTGCGTTTTCTAGCTGTTAAGTAAAACAAGGGGGTGTCAAAAATAATCTGAAATAAGCCCAATACACGGGCTAGACAGGGGGTGTATTGTTGCTTGGTAATTTAGTAACACCAGGGATGGGGGTGTTAAAAGAAATGGGCCAGGCCCAAACGCCATTTGAGAGAGGACTAAGAGATTGAGTATGCGAAGGCGTATGGGGCCTATGGTGCAGACTTGGCCTTAAGGCCGTATAATGTGGATGCGGTGTACAGGATCAGAACAGATAACAAATTTGTTTTAATATTCGTTTCATTTTCTCAGTTTGCTTACAGTAGCTTCCTCTCTCTCTCTCTCTCGCATGAACAACAAAGCCTTTCTCTCTTCCTTACAAACCCTAAGTCTCAACCCTACTCGTGGTGGCCCCCTAAACGTCCAACAATGACAAATCTGAAGCTACGTTTTGTGATACCTCCAATCGCTGTTTTCTAGCAACTGTGTTTCTATTTCCTCATCTCCGTCTCTTTTGGTTCGCAGGTCAGCGGAGTAGAATATGGTGACGATGACGCGGGCTTGGAGACGATCGACGGTGGCGATTGGTCAGCGGATGTTCAAGAGGTGATTAGGGTTTCCCATCTGGAAACTCTAATCACATCTCCCTTTGGGTCCTCAACGCAAGGGTTCTTCTTCTTCGTCCAGCAATCTTCCCTTTTTCGTTCTTTCTCCCTCGCGATGCTGTTCTTCAAGGTTTTTTGTATTCTCTCTTTCGGTTGAAGCCCCCCTCTTTGTATTTAGTTTCTATTTATTTATAGTTAGTATCTTAGGGTCTATTTATCGTTATAATTTTATTAACATAGGTTAGGAGTTAGGTTTACAGTTGATTGATTCTGATATTTCTGGGATTCTATTGCCAGTATCATTTTAATTGAAGATTTGATTTGATGTTCAAATTTTTGGATTTGGTCGTTGTTTGAACATTTTCTAGGCTTTGCAGATCTACTAAGATTTGATTTTATTTTAATTTTGGGAAATTTGATCTGAACAGTATCCGTTGATAAAAGGAACAAGCGCCAATTTATGCTTGATTAAAACAGTAAGTGTTAGTACTTTTGATTTGGATTTTGCGTTTTACTGTCCCGCTTGTGCATAAAAGAGATTGGGCCTTCTAACAATTTGATCCAACAAACAATGATTCTTAATAATTAGATTAACTAATATAAAACATTATTACAAAAATCAAAACGTTTTCTCAGTAAAGAAACATAATAATAATAATTTCTTTTATTGAAATAACAAGAAGTTCTTTTTTATAACAATGCTTTTTTCTCTAAGATAAACTAGCAACATCAACTGGGCTGCTGAAACACAATGGGCCTGCAGTTCTGTATCTCACCTCCCTCCTTTCTATTTAATAACCCTGAAAGAAATGGGCCAAGTGAAATGGGTTTACGGTTCCAAATCTCACCCCGCCTTTTGCTATTCAACAACTAAAACAAAAATGGGCCAATATGAATTCTAGGGGGCTTGTAATTTATACTCATACCCCGCCTTTTATCAATTTAACTTAAACAAGATTATGCAAATTAAACTTTATTATTATTATTCTTTTGAACTAACTTCCATTTTCGAATTGCATGGGCCATAGGCCAACATGCTTCGCGAATAAGTTCATGGGTATTTCTAATTTAAAAAGCCCCACTCTTCTGGATTAAAATACACCCCTCGGTTGACTTAAATTTTAAGAATGGGCCATCAGATGTTATCGTACCATCCTTAATTAAATGTTTCTTAATTATGTTGATTTCGAAAATACGATCATCGCGGTAGGATAAATTCGGGGGTACGACAGTTATTTACCCATGTTTTCCTCTTGAAGTTAGAGTGCGAGAATGAGTTGGTGTATAACTTTTCTTTCTTCTCAATTGTTTGAATATCCATACTTTGTGTGTGGTGATTCACATAATTTCCACTCTTGAAGGATTACACCCCACCTTTGGCCTGAGGGATAATGTAATTATTTTTCTTGCAAACACAAATCCTTCCCTTACCTAGCGTAAGTCGGTCTCCTTCGTGCTTCTCGCATAAGGGATATTTCTTGCCATGTGCAAGTCCTTTTTGATTCGCGTTCAAAGTTTATTGGTGTACTGTTCAAGTCCATTATATTTATAATATTCCCCTATCATTCCTAAATCGATTTTCTACTCATTACATTTTTACTTATGGTCCAGCTCTTCTCTGGTGCAATTTTCTCGGGTTTTAGTCTTTACTACCCTTGTTGGTTCACTTTATTATCTATTGATATACCTTCTAAATACCAGTCTTTCCCTGATATTCCCTTTTAGCCTAGTATTATCTAGTTGCTCTTAGGCCGAGTTTTATCTCGTTACATGTGCGTTCAATTCAGTTTTGTCCTGGTACTCATCTTTGGATTAGTTTCATCTAATCTTCTTGAGTGGAGTTCGCTACTCATTTGTAAGTCTCGTCTTTGGACCAGTTTTATCTAGTCTTCTTGATTCGAGTTTTTACTCATTATTTGTCTCTTTTATTACTTGGGTTCGTTCAGCATTGTCAATTGTCTACCCTCGGTTGAGACCAGCAGGTGTCTTGTAAAATACACGCACTTTCTGTCACCTTGCTATAGGACTCAATTTATATTGTTGTCCTATTGAGTACTTTTTCAAAGCCTATTTTTATCTAGTTCCTCCTAGGTCGAGTCTTGTCTCGTTACCTTGTTTTCACACTAGTTTCTACCTGGCGCATTCTTTATAGTACTCCTGGAGGCTGAGTTTTATCTTGATAACCTTTACTTGATCCCACCAATGTTCAGCTAGTGTGCTAATGGTATAAGTTCAGTTTTATCTATCATTCGTTGATCAAGACCAGTTCATTACTGGTATACCCATTCAGATCTGATATATATTCATATCTTTCGAGTATAGTATTATCTAGTCTTCTTGGATTGAGTTTTATCTCACTTATATGGTCTGCGTTCCAGTTTTTTCCTGGCACGTTCTTTTAAAATCTAGTTTTATATAGGCTTCTTAGGTTGAGTGTTATCTCATCATTGCAATTTGTGTTCCAATTTTTTCCTGACGCATTCTTCTAAAGTGTAGTATTATCTAGTCTTCTTGGGTTGAGTTTTATCTCATTTTTTATTGTTTGTGGTCCAGTTTTACCTGGCACATCTTCTAGAGTCTAGAATCCACTAGTCCTCTTGGTGTAAGTCCAACTTTTACTTGATTTACCTGTTGAGTCCAGTCTATATTTGTCTCATCTTTCAAATCCAATCTCTACTTGGTATATCTCTTGAGTCAAGATCTATCTGACACTCTTCATTAAGATTTAGTATTCACTATACTTTCCCTCCTTCACCCAGTGTGCTTGGTATCATCTTTACAAGAATACAATTACTCTTGTTTCTTTACTCTCTTGTTCAATAGTGTAAATTTTCGGGTTCTTTTTATATTCAATCCTCTTCAACCTTGAATGTTCGAAAGTTGTTGCTCTTTCTCACTTATCAGGTTTAAGATGATTGAATAAGGGCAACTTTTGCACCCCAAAATTTACCCTCTTAATTTTAGAACTTTAAAGGCTTATGTTTCATCATATGCATTCATACATTGTGATAGGATCAAAATATTTTGGTTTCCAAGTTCCTCTATAAGCTATTGAAATATGATTGTGTTGACAATCAATGCAAGAAAGGTCTTAGGCCCTTAATCTTTGAGTATCTCAAGCTACAAAGGTTTCTCATACCTCAAGGCATCTCAATTACCTCTTTGTTTCATCAGAAGTTTGAAATTGCAAGTGTTGATTTGTGAATCACATATCTCTTATGCATCTCCTGAAATTAGTGTTTTGACCATGTGAAGTGTTTGATGTTTGTATGGACCAAATTTGTGAAGTAATAACCTCTCATTATCATATGAGACATATTTGTTCAAATAATTTCTCATCATGCCCATAGGAATTAGGGTTTTGAGACTGAACCATAATCTCCTAACACATAGGACCAAAATTAGGGTTTTTGATTTAATCAGGAAATCTCTGATTTTTTGGGCAAGACTTGATTCCATACTTATCTACATATTATTTAGCACCTATGATTGAAGTATTAAGCATCAATTTTGATTGGAAGTTTTTCAATTGATCAATTGGGGGTAAAATAGTCATTTGAGCAAAAGTCAACTGTGACCAAGGGGAGTTTTGGTCAACATGAAATTCAACATCCACATTTTCATGTTTCATGGTCATTGATGGAAGAGAGTCAAGAGAATTGTTGAATTTGAGAATAACTTGTCAATGAAGTCATTTGAACATTTGAAAAATTTCTAAGTATGGAAATTCATGGTACTAAACTTTCAAAATTCATAACTTCTTCAATATTTATTGAAAAAAATGCAAACTTTACATGTTTCAAAAGAGGATAAAAAGTTATTAAACTTCGTCCTTGAGGGCTCAAGTCAATAAAGTGAAAGAAGAAAGATTTATCTAGCTTGGAAGATTCTTGACACTTAGTGAATTTTCAAAATATATGCCATAGGCTTGATTTTTTCATGTTCATTTTTGAGGTGTCAAATGGCTCCAAATTTGAAATATGTTAACATCAAAATTGTAGCTTGAATCCTCTTATACATTTTTGATTCAAGAATCACTTCATTTGGTTCAGTGTAGAGGAAGATATAAGGTTTAGGATAAGAGGGCTTGAGAAGGAAAGTTTTCCCAGCAAAGAGAAGCCCGCGCGCGGATTTTTATCAAACACATGGTGGGCACACTTTCACCGCCATTTTTCTTGTTGAATTGATCACAATTTCAAAATGTGTTGAACATCAAAGTTGGAGTTTGATGTTTCCTCTTCAATGTTGGTTCAAGTTTTATCTCATTTTGAGCATTTTAGAGAAAGTTGTAGGGTTGTGAACTCAAGTGCATGGTGTGCTATTTTTCTGGCTACCAAGACATGTCATGCACGTGCAGAAGGCTTGGACAGGTCATTCCTCAATATTTTTGTGCCAAGATTTTCTACATGATGCAAGATCCATTTTAAATTGTCATCAACATCAATCTTAAAGTGCATCATCTAAGCTTTCCAAATGCTCCATTTCTATGAGAAACACACGATGGAAAGTTGAGATATAATGAATTTGTCATGGCTGGTCCAAAAGATGCATGGCACGACAGGCATGAATTCTTGTGCATGTGGGGAAGTTTTGCTGCATAATATTTATTATGCACCCCATGCACCTTATATACATCGTGATCTCATCTTTGTTCTTTTCCAAATAAGGCCAAACCATGCACAAGAGAAGCATGCTCACAAATTTCACCAAATTTTGCCTAAATAAGTAACTTTTCTTAACACAATTTATGATCCCATGTGCAGCATGTCAGCTCATTATCCTCATGCTTATATCACTATTTTCCTCTCTCTTTTCACTCCTACAAATGCAGCAAGAGTGACACCAATTGAACTCAAAACGCAAGTCTCACACCTCTTCACTCAAATCTTCCCGTTTTGACACAAAGGCCATCCAACAACTCTAAGTTCAAATTTTCTCTTATGCCCTCGGCAAAACTTCTCCAAGACTCTTTCTCTTTCTATATAAGAGAATATTCTCTTCATTCATTAAACACATTGAAATCACAAGAAACATGCATAAGCTCTTCTTTATCTCTTCACTTTTCAAAGTTCAATCTCGAAGCTTCTTCAACCTCCTTGCTCCAGCTCTTAATTCTTCTTCATTTCATCATCATCAAGGCTAAGAGATCAAGGAATTCGGGTTTTTTAAGTTCTAAAATAGAGGCACCTTATAAATTTATTTTTCACAACTTGAGGTAAGCTTCATAAAATTTGAATCTCACATGTTAGCATGAATTTATGCTTTAGATCTTGAGCATTTTGGTTTAGCGGTCTAGATCTTAAATCTGATGTATATTTGTGTGTGGTTTGATGTTCAATTAGCGCTCTTCAAGTTATGTACAATTTGTTTGTTATAGTGATTTTGTGCGTAATTTTCGTTTTGATCTTGCATCATCTGAAGAATCTAAGTGCATCTTCGTATTCCTTGCAACTTTGTGATGGATTTTGATGTTTGGATCTTGATATTTGATTGAGAAACGAAGGAGAATTTCATATATGAAAATAACATGATAATTTTGTTTTAACTATGCACATGATTGCTTGAAATCAGTGATATCCGCGCCATATTTTCTCTTTGATTCGTGCATCATTTGATGAAATTCTTGATGCTATTTCATTTTACACATTTTAATCTCAAACTTTGATGTTTACATTTTGAATTTTTATCAAGAAACAAGTGACATATGAGCTTGAGAACATTGCATGTTGAACTATTTCTATCACGTTAGGGTTTAGTCATTTGGTAGGGATGATGACGTGTTGCATTTTGGTTGAGCATGTTAAATGCCTTTCGCAATGTTTTTTTGCTTAAAACAGGTGTAATAGATTTTTATCTATTTGAATTTTTATTCACTTTTAATTGTTTTCTCTAATTTTGTTTTAATAGATGTCCCGATTCAAAAATTACCACAAAAATATTTTAATCTCCATTTTCAATATATTTTCATATTGTGAATTTTATTTCATAATTTTGTCATTTTAGCATGATTAAATAATTCATATGAAATATTTAGGTGTTTTGATCACCTTTTAGGATTTTGATTTTATTGTCTGAATTTCATTAACCTATAAAATCTATAAAAATTGTCTTGGGATTATTTTAGAATCTACTTCATGAATATAGTTTTTTTTTATAAAAATTTGTGGTATGTTAATTAAATCAGTTGATTGGTAAGTCATTTTTTTTGCTAATTTTGTTCTATTTTTGAAATAATTTTTGTTTTAATTTTTCATCTTGTGGAAAAGTTCCATAAAAATATGTTTAATGCTCCTTAGATATTAATCCAATTGTTCATGATTTTTAGTTGAATTTACCATTAAGTTTGCTTATTTTTCAAATTGTGCAAATTAATTGTTGTTTTTGGTCTTATTTCTTACTTAAGCCTAATGAAACTTTTAACTCTCCAATTTCCCTTAGTTTTAAAAATCAAATAAAATATGTTTGAGATTCTTGGATGTCTTTAGATCATAATAACAATTTTTTTAATTTTAAACATTAATCTATCATTTTTCACAAATTATTTTGTTAAATCTCTTTAGTTTGTGCCTTTTTCCAACTAGTCTTGACAATTTCCAATTATTTTCACCATTTCGAGTTAATCCAAGAACTTTAAACCATGTTTATGACTTTTAAAAGTCTTTAGGAATATAGGGTTAAATTGACATAAATTTACAAGTCATTTTCATGTTTTTGACTTAATTTTTACTTAGAGGTGTGCATAGAAGTTTGTTTTGTCTAAAGTGCTTTCAATGGATGGTTCATGTGCATCGTTTTAGGCTAATATTTTGATTAGAGTATGTTACTGACTTGGTATTATTGTGATCCCTCTTTCAAAAAAATTCTCATGCCTCTAACTCATATTTCTTTGATGAATGATTGTTTGCTTCTCATGGCCTCCTTTATTGTGTTTATGTGCATGATCTTCTTGCATTACGTGTGATGCTTGAATATTTTCTTTTAGATGCTTTGTGTTGCTAACTTTTCTGTCATACATCAACTAATCATGATATTTCTTCATCCATACCCCCTCTTAAGTTTTATTTTCTCTTAGAAACATGTTAGGAAATGTTTTGACCTAATTGTTGCATTACTTTGTGTATGTGTCTAAGTGTTGTGGCCTTAGAGATCATTAGAGGTCTTAGAGTATACTAATATAATTTATTATAGTCTTATGGATATATCTAAATCACTTTGATTCTATACTCTTGTCTCATTTATTCTTGTATGTTTTATCATAATGTGAAGTTTTGTCTCCTAAATTGCACACTTGCACTTCTACTTGTCTAGTTAGGTAGTCTCTTCTACTTCTTGACCTATGATGCTTTGATTAGGGTAGTCTAAGGTATTTAAATTGTTAATGTAAGAACCTATATCATGTCTTGATGTGCTTTTATTCCATACCTTTTTGTTTGCTTATTATTTCTCTCTTATCTCTCTTCTTCACATCTTCAAGTTTATTTGTGAGATCTTCATCTCTTATGTGTTTTATCACCACGTCTTATGTGTTTAGTTGATGTGTTATCATATTACTTGTGTAATGTTTTATCATCCATAGGTTACTTATAGGTTACTTGTGCAACGCTCGTTAATTTAATTAATTATTTAATTAAATTATTTTTTGGATTGTTTGTCGAAGTTGCGAGATGTTGTGAATTATTGGTATAAGTAGTTGGATTATTAATTAATTAATTAGTTGATTAATAATGATAATAATATTTGAATTAAGGGAATATATAGTTTTGGACTTATGTTATTGGTTTGAAGTAGTAAAGTGGGCGTGTAGGTTAGGCCCAATAGGATTGATATATAAGGTTAAGCTAACACAAGGATTTGTTTTAGTTGGAGAATAAGAAGTTTTGTACGTTAATCGAAAGAGCTGTGCAAAAGAGGATCAAGCTGCCCGGTGTCGAGCAGAGCAAATCAAGGATTACGGCCGAAGCTTTGGTAGAGCGACCTTCAATCTAGATAAGGGTGGGGTTCTGACCTTATAATAGGATTTATAATGTGTATTATGTGGGAATTGGTCATTTGTAGGCCTGCTGGGCGCTGATGTTCTGAGTTGCTATCAAAGTTTCCCGTTTATTCAAGTTGTGGTCGTTGGGAAGTACCGTATGACTGGTTAATAAACATGTTATAGGAAGTTTCCCAGTTATTTATTGTTGATGTTTTGAGTTATATGTGCGATTGGACCATTTAATCGATGTATAGGTTAGGATAGTTGATCGTTGGTCGTGATGGTCATTAGGACGTTAGGATATTCCAAGCGGTTGGCAAGAAAATTAGTGAATTGTTGAAGTGGTCGTTTTAGGGAGGTGTCTACGTGACATGTCTTGTATGATTAATGAATATGTTGATATGAAATATAGGTTGCCTGTTGCTGTATTTTTCTAAGCGGTTGGGCGGAAATTATGAATTGTAGTGGCTTGGTCGTTAAGACGTTGTATTGTGTCTGTGTTGTTGGCCGAACTAGTGGTCAGGGAGGATACTGATGGTGTTAGGTACCGAGTGGCATTTAGGCTGCGAGGCGTGTCGGGGGTTATGTGTTGGATTGTCAAGTGGTATTAGGTCGCAAGACGTGCCGAGGAGCATAAGTTAGTTGTTATTCTGTTTTCTTTGTACGTGTTGAGGAGTATAAATCAGTCGCTATGTTGTCTTAGTAGTTATGCATGTCGAGGGGCACATAGTTCCCTATCCTTTTTGCCCGTACATGCTATATTTTGGTCGTTACCAGTGTTGTGTGAATTATTGTTAAGCTGATGTCTGATTATGTTAATGATTGAATCGTTGATTGATGCAGTAGGCTTATGGCCAATGTTGATTTATGTTGAGTTGTTGTGTTGTTGTGATTGTCGCTGTGAATTCTTATTGATAATATGAAGTTGCATGGAATTTTAAATGATGATAAATTACCTCTATTTACTGGTAATAATGGTGATGTAGGCTTATGCCTTGCGATGAATGGCGATTGTTGTGAGTATGTGATAGTGTATTTATTGAGTCATATACATTTGTATACTCTATGACGGTCTGGATTGGAAAACTTCAAAGAAGGCTTATGCCTTGTTGATGCCTCTATTTATTAGAAGGATTTTTAAGATGGGAGTTCTTCTCCATTTTTATCATATGTATTTGCATAAAGATGAGTTGCATTCTGTGTTGCATTCTGAGTCATTGTATGGTTGATCTAATTATGCTTATGTTGTTAAAAATCTGAGAAGTGGTGAATATGTATGAACTGATTCTATGTTTTATTTATCATGCATTCTATTATAATGTGAGATATCTCACCCCTTCTGTTTGAATGTTACCCCGATGTTGGTAACGTGTAGGTAATCCAGAGTGAAGGCGGTTTACCTTCAGTAGTTCGAGTCGGTGGCATTGCTCTGATACATAACACTCGGGGGGATGAACGCTTGTTGTTTTATTGTTGTTATTTCAGTTGATTGAACTTTAAGTTGTTGTTCTTTAAAAGATTATTATTTGAAGTTGTCTTAGTAGGACAAAGATGTTACATTCCTTTAATTTGAATATTATGACTCCGCTGTGTAATTATGAAAGTTGATGTTTCTTTTTAATATTGAATTATGGTTGCTATTGGTTCATCCAAGTTTAATGTGTTACGTATTGGTAATGAATGCCCTTGTTTTAAGTTGAATTTGTGGCATCCTGATTTAGTTGTTGAATTTTTATAACTCTGATTTATATATATATATATATTGTTAGGTAGAATTGTGGTGTTACAAAGTTGGTATTAGAGCAAGTCGGTCCGTCCGACCAAGTTGTTGAGTCGTAGTTTTGTCTAACAATCGAGTATTGTTAACTTGAGTTCTAACCGTTGTTTATGTTGTAGTGATAAGTTGAGATGGCTGGAAGGAATGATGCTTCACTTGCTGCTGCTTTAGCGGCAATAGCGCATGCTATGGAGAATCATCTGAATGCTGGATCTTGTAGTTTGGCGACCTTCCAGAGAGAGAATCTGCCTACCTTCAAGGGTAAGTATGATCCTGATGGAGCATTGGATTGGTTGAAAGAGATTGAGAGAATCTTCTGTGTAATGGACTGCACTCCAGTGCAGAAGGTTCGATATGGTACTCATATGCTAGCCGTTGAAGCTGATGACTGGTGGCTAGAGACGTGTCAGGGGTTGGAAGCTACAGGTGAAAATGTTACTTGGGTTGTGTTTCATAAGGAATTCTTGAGGAAGTATTTCCCTGAAGACGTTCGTGGTAAGAAGGAAATTGAATTCCTTGAGCTGGAGCAAGGAAGTATGTTCGTTTTTGAGTATGTTGTAAAGTTTTTAGAGTTGGCTAAGTTTTATCCGCACTATAGTGAGGCAAATGCTGAGTTTTCAAAGTGCATCAAGTTTGAGAGTGGGTTACACCTAGAGATCAAGAAGGCAGTTGGATACCAGAAGACTCGTGTCTTTGCTGATTTAATTGATAGTTGTAGAATTTATGAAGAGGATGATAATTCTCACTATAAGATTATCAGTGAGAAGAGGGGTAAGCACCAACATAATCGTGGTAAGCCTTATGATGCCCCAGCTGGTAAAGGTAAACAGAAAGTTGCGCAGGGTCAGAGGACTAGTGAAGGATATGCTCTTGTTGGTGTGGTTTGTTTCAAATGTGGAAAACCTGGGCATAAGAGTAATGTGTGTACTGCTAAGGTGAAGAGGTGTTTCCGTTGTGGAAAGACTGGACATGTTATATCTGAGTGCAAGCATAAGGAGGTGATTTGTTTCAATTATGGTGAAGGACACATTGGTTATCAGTGTCAGAAACCAAAGAAGGCGCAAACCAGTGGTAAGGTATTCGCTTTGGCTGAGAATCAGATGGCTACTAAGGACAGACTCATCAGAGATACATGTTTCATTAATAGTACTCCTTTAATTACTATTATTGATACCGGTGTTACTCACTGTTTTATTGCTGCTGATTGTATTGAAAGATTGGGTCTTATATTGTCTTCTATGAATGGAGAGATGGTCGCCGACACTCCAACCAAGGGTTCAGTGACTACTTTTTTGTGTGTTTAAAGTGTCCTGTGTCGATCTTCAACAGAGACTTTGCTTTTGATTTGGTTTGTTTGCCTTTAAGAGGGTTGGATGTAATTCTGGGTATGAATTGGTTAGAGCATAACTATGTTCATATTAACTGTTATAACAAGTCTGTGAGGTTTTCTACTCCTGAAGAAGAGGAAGTTAGTATGTTGTCTGCTAGACAGTTGTGGAAGTTGATGCAAGAAGAGGCTCAGATGTTCTTGTTGATGGCGTCACCATCTGTCGAGAATCAAGCTATAATTGAGGAATTGCAAGTAGTGCGTGAATTTCCTAAAGTTTTCCATGATGAAATTCCTGATGTACCGCCAGAGAGAGAAGTTGAATTTGCTATTGATCTTGTACCCGGTACTAGACCTGTGTCTATGGCACCATACATGATGTCTGCATCTGAATTTTTTGGAATTAAAGAAGTAATTGGAAAAGTTACTTGAAAAGAAGTTTGTGAGCCCAAGTGTATCACCATGGGGAGATCCAATGTTGTTAGTAAAGAAGAAAGATGGAAGTATGAGGCTTTGTGGTTATTATAGACAATTGAATAAAGTGACGATTAAGAACAAGTATCCGCTTCCGAGAATAGATGATTTAATGGATCAATTGGTGGGTGCTCGTGTGTTTAGTAAGATTGATTTGAGATCGGGTTATCATCAGATTAAAGTGAAGGATGAAGATATCTAGAAGACGACTTTTAGAACATGTTATGGACATTATGGGTATTCGGTGATGCCTTTCTGTGTTACTAATGCACCGGGAGTATTCATGGAGTACATGAACCGTATCTATCATACTTATTTAGATCGGTTTATAGTGGTAACCATTGATGAGATTTTAATTTACTCTGATTCGGAAGAAGAGCATGCAGAACACTTAAGAATAGTATTTCAAGTTTTGAAAGAGAAAAAGTTGTATGCGAAGCTGTCTAAGTGTGATTTTTGGTTAAAGGAGATTAGTTTTCTCGGTCATGTGATCTCAGGTAGTGGCATTGTTGTAGATCCATCTAAAGTAGATGTTGTGTTGCAATGGGAAACTCCATAGTCAGCTGCCGAGATTAGAAGCTTTTTGGGATTAGCTGGTTATTATAGAATATTTATCGAAGGTTTTTCTAAGTTGGCACTTCTGTTGACTAAGTTGACTTGTAAAGGTAGAGCCTTTGTGTGGGATGTTTAGTGTGAAGAAAGTTTTACAGAATTGAAGAAAAGGTTGACGTCGGATCCAATTTTGACATTACCTAATCCAGACGAACCTTTTATGGTATATTGTGATGCTTCTAAGATGGGTTTAGGAGGTGTGCTTATGCAAAATGAAAAGGTAGTTGCTTATGCATCAAGGCAGTTGAGAACTCAAGAGAATAACTATTATACACATGATTTAGAGCTTGCTGCAGTTGTTTTTGTCTTGAAGATTTGGAGGCATTATCTTTATGGTTCTAGATTTGAAGTATTTAGCGACCATAAGAGTTTAAAGTATTTGTTTAATCAGAAGGAATTGAATATGAGACAACGAAGATGGTTGGAGTTGTTAAAGGATTATGATTTCGGTTTGAATTATCATCCAGGAAAAGAGAATGTGGTAGCTAATGCGTTGAGTCAAAAAATTGTACATATGTCAGCAATGATGGTTAAAGAGTTGGAATTAATTGAGCAGTTCATAGATATGAGCTTAGTTTGTGAAGTGTGACTGCGGAGCGTTATATTGGGAATGTCAAAGATTAATAATGAATTTATGGAGAGTATCAGAGAAGCTCAGAAGTTAGATGTGAAACTGGTAGATTCGATGGTTAGGATTGATCAGTCTGAGAATAGTGATTAAGTTAGATGTGCAAGGTGTGTTGAAATTTCATAACTGAATTTGTATTCCTAATTATGCGGAGATGAAGAAAGTGATTCTTGAAGAGAGTCATAGAAGCAAGTTGAGTATTCAGCTGGGAGCTACCAAGATGTATCAGGATTTGAAGAATTTTGTTTGGTGGCCTGGAATGAAGAGTGATGTGGCTTGTTTTGTGTATGCATGTTTGACTTGTCTGAAGTCGAAAGTTGAACATCAGAAGCCTGCAGGGTTGATGCAACCGTTAGAAGTTCCAGAATGGAAATGGGATAGAATTTCGATGGACTTTGTGATAGGGTTACCTAATACTTCAAGAGGACATGATATAATTTGGGTGATTGTTGATAGTCTTACAAAGTCGGCTCATTTTATTCCTATTAATATCAGTTTTCCAGTATCGAAGTTGGCAGAGATTTACACTAGTGTAATTGTAAAGTTGCATGGTGTTCCTTTATGCATTGTGCGGGATAGATATCCGAGGTTTACTTTAGATTTTTGGAAAAGTTTGCAAGAGGCGTTGGGTTCTAAGTTGAGGTTGAGTTCGGCGTATCATCCTCAGACGGATGGTCAGACTGAAAGGACTATTCAGTCGTTAGAAGATTTATTGAGAGCATGTGTTCTTGAACAGGGAGGTTTGTGGGATACTTATCTTACGTTAATAGAGTTCACTTATAATAACAATTACCATTCTAGTATTGGAATGGCACCTTTTTAAGCATTGTATGGTCGAAGATGTAGAACTCCTTTATGTTGGCATGAATCTGGAGAAAGTGTAGTGTTGGGACCGGAAATTGTTCGCGAGACTACTGAGAAGGTGAAGTTAATTTGAGAAAAGATGAAAGCTTCCCAAAGTAGACAGAAGAGTTATCATGACAAGCGAAGGAAAGACTTAGAATTTCAAGCAGGTGACCATGTGTTTTTTAGAGTTACACCTGTGACTGGGGTTAGGCGAGCATTGAAGTCTAAGAAGCTCACTTCTCGTTTTTTTGGTCCGTATAAGATTTAGGAGAGAGTTGGGAGTGTTGCTTATAGAGTGGCTTTACCGCCTAATCTTTCGAATTTGCATGATGTGTTTCATATGTCACAACTCTGGAAGTATATTTCAGATCCATCTCATGTGATTCATATGGATTATGTGTAAGTACGGGATAATCTTACTGTATAGACGATGCTTATACGAATCGTGGATCGTGAAATGAATACTCTAAGATGCAAGGAGATTGCTTTGGGGAAAGTGGTCTCGCTAGGAGCTGCCGGAGAAAGCATGACTTGGGAGTTGGAAAGTAAGATGTGGGACTCATATAGTGAGTTGTTCGAATAAGGTAAATTTTCAAGGACGAAAATATTCTAAGTAGGGGAGAGTTGTAACGCCCGTTAATTTTATTAATTATTTAATTAAATTATTTTTTGGATTGTTTGTCGAAGTTGCGAGATGTTGTGAATTATTGGTATAAGTTGTTGGATTATTAATTAATTAATTAGTTGATTAATAATGATAATAATGTTGGAATTAAGAGAATATATAGTGTTGGACTTATGTTATTGGTTGGAAGTAGTAAAGTGGGGGTGTAGGTTAGGCCCAATAGGATTAATATATAAGGTTAAGCTGACACGAGGATTTGTTTTAGTTAGAGAATAAGAAGTTTTGTACATTGACCGGAAGAGCTGTGCGGAAGAGGAGCAAGTTGCTCGATGTCGAGCAGAGAAAATAAAGGATTACAATCAGAGCTTTGGTAGAGCGACCTTCAATCCAGGTAAGGATGGGGTTCTAACCTTATAATGGGATTTATGATGTGTATTATGTGGGAATTGGTCATTTGTAGGCCTGCTGGGCGTTGATGTTCTGAGTTGCTATCAAAGTTGCTTGTTTGTTCAGGTTGTGGTCGTTGGGAAGTACCGTACGACTAGTTAATAAACATGTTATAGGAAGTTGCCCGGTTGTTTGTTGTTAATGTTTTGAGTTATCTGCGCGACTGGCCGATTTAATCGATGTATAGGTTAGGATAGTTGATCGCTGGTCGTGATGGTCATTAGCACGTTAGGATATTCCGAGCGGTTGGCAAGAAAATTAGTGAATTGTTGAAGTCGTCATTTTAGGGAGGTTTCTGCGTGACATGTCTTGTATGATTAATGAATCTGTTGATGGGAAATATAGGTTGTTCATTGCTGTGTTTTTCCGAGCGGTTGGCCGGAAATTATGAATTATAGTGGCGTGGTCGTTAAAATGTTGTATTATGTCTGTGTTGTTGGCCGAACTAGTGGTCGGGGAGTGTTGTACCCCAATTTTCCCCCCTAAGATCCCTTCATCATACCATATTGATTCAATCACAACAAGATCACATTAGGGTTCTTGGTTCTCCTCCCTACCTTTATCTTTACTCTTTGAGGAATCACCAAGCACCTTGACTTGTTTTCTTTTGTGATCATGAATATTTTGTCTTGATTTTTCCTTTTAATTAATAAAATGCAATGTTGGGTTGTCTTGCTTGTTACTAATGTAGGTAAAGGCAATGAGATTTAGCAAGTTGCTCCATGGGCTCATGAGTTTATTTCCATGCCCTAGGCAATAAAGCTTGAGAAGTCCAAACCTCACCATTGAAGTTGTTTTGGAAGGGATGGCATGGCAAGGTTTATTTTGGTTCACTACATTCCCAAGATATCAAGATTGATTCAAAAGTGCAAGGGATTGATTGAAGAAGTTGTCATGGTTTGACAAAGTCTTGTTCCCATTGATTACAAGTGCATATTTCTCTCAATTCTCAAGATATGGTTTTGGTGGCTATGAGTTCACATTTTCATCCTCAATAACTTCTATTTACAAAGCAATTGTTTTGGTACAAGAAGTTTGTTCAAAATTGTCAAAGTTACCCAAAGCATTTTCCTGATCTAGGAGCTAGGGTTTTAAACATCAAAGAAGCATATCTTGCTCATCTTTTGGTATTTTTGAGTGATTCCAAATACTTCCTTATCTTCAAAGGGTTATCAATAAATCACTTCAAAAGTTTCAAGTAGTTTTCATGTGGAAGAAACTTGATGATGAAGAAAGATTACAAGTCCTCTAGATGAACCCCTATTTCCCCATGTGTGATTTTAAATGATCATAACTTGGTCAATTTTTATCACTTTGAGCCCATTATTTTTCCATTCTTTTATGTGCAAAGTGAGAAAATTAATGGAAGATTCCCTAAGGATACAAAAGATTATAGGTCATTTCATGATTTTTTACCAACCTCAACAATTCATAACTCTGTCAATTTTTGAAGATTTTGAATGGTTCAAGTTTCAAAATGTCATTCAAGAGGTATATTTCATGCCATCTTTTTTGGTCAAGAGAAAATTCCAAGTGGAAGACCATGTTTGGATGCAAAACATTATAGGTCACTTTTGATGAAAAAATTGAAATATTTCTAAGTATGAAAAGTCAACCTTTTTTCCCAAACT
Source organism: Vicia faba (assembly GCA_948472305.1). NCBI lineage: Eukaryota > Viridiplantae > Streptophyta > Magnoliopsida > Fabales > Fabaceae > Vicia > Vicia faba. Next base: position 708,333,209 of record OX451740.1, read on the forward strand.
TTGACTCAATGCATCTTTCAGCTCAAGCATCCATTTGATTCCATTCTTTATCCATTGCAAAGCTTGTAACCTAATCTTTCTAAAGCATCAAAAATCATGCCTTAAGACCCCTTGAGTTGAGAATGCCATTGGATTGAACTTGGTAACTTGGAACTGAAGTTTCTTCATAAGTCAGAATTTGAAATTCATGTTTTAGCCTCTAAACATCAAATTACATGTGTTTGTGATTTAAACATGTTTAACCAAGTTGCCCAAGTGGATTAGAGCCTTAAAACACAATGATTGGATGAGTTTTTATGGAAATCAGATCACTCTTTGCTCGTGCATCAGGTTCACATGATTTCCCTCGAAACTTCATCATTTCGCATGCTTGAACATTCCATTTGATTCCCTATAAATAGAGGGTCATCCCCCATTCATTTCCTCAAGCTTTGAGAGCCAAAAACACTCTGTCAAAGCCTCACACGAACTTCAAATTTTTCAAATTAGTTTATGAGATTCAAGCCTTTTCTTCCAAAGTTCTTTGCACACTTATCTTCCTTAACATCATACAAACTCTCCAGCACTTAAACCAAGCAAAACGAGTTATAATCTAAGCTACAGAAGTCCAGTTTCAGAGCTTCTTTCTTGAACTTCGAAAATGTAGAATTCTCCACCATTTGGATCCAAATAAAGCACTAAACTATTCTACTCCTTCTCTTGATTCTAGTGCTTCTTACAATTTTTAAATCCATTGAGAACTGAGAGAGAAATCTCAAATTGAAGGTGCTCGCTATTTTCTGGGTTTTTGATTCATATCTCTTTGTATACTTTATATAAAATTGGCGCGATGGTGGTGTTAGGATCGTCTTAAAGAGACGAATCCAATGATACTGGTCTGGGATCCTAATTTTACCGTTTGAAAGATCTCACAAAATCTCCATTGCAGGGTGGCTGGAGGTTGAAGACGATGACATGTCTCGTCTCAGCCAATGATAACGGGCCAAATGTTTTAATTTCATTGGTTGCCTTTTTTCTGATTCCTTACGCATCTTACTAAGGTCCATATCAAGCACAGCGCGTCTGGTCCATTGGATTAACTTACTAACGCGTTTTGACTATGATCTGATGGCCCATATCTTTTTGGTTTTATTTTATTTTTTGATTTTATATTTTAATTGATTTAATTTTCAAAAATTCATAACTCTCTTAATTTTTTATCCAAAAATTATGAGAAAACTCACAAAAATACTTTGAATTATTTCTGATCTCATGAATATTTTTTCATATTTTTATTTTGACAATTGATATTTTTTATATTTTTTGCATTGTTTGCTTTGTTTTAATTACCTTAAAAATACTTTCTGACATTTCTTAATTCTAAATTTTTTTCATAAATATCATTTTGCATATTTCTGACTTTTTTGAAAATTTTATGGGATTTTATATTGATGTTTACTATTTTTGATCTATTTTCTATTTGTTTGAACAATTTTAATTAGTTTTTAAATAGTTTCTGACTTTTAAAAATTGCCAAAAATTTTATAACAATATTTGAGTCCTTTTTTGATTTTTCTATGGTCTTACTTAATTTTTCTTGATTAATTTGAATATAGTTGATATTTTTCTTTCTTATTTCCATTTTAAAACATTTTTAAAACCTTTTTTAATGTATATATTAAATGCAATATTATTTTGTGATTATTTTCTGGCTGAACTTGGGTTGAACTTTGATCATGAACTTTATTAACATCATTGGATCCATGGTGTTGAGTCTAACTCCAGAAAAAATGGATAAATGATTTTAATAATAGTTTGATTTAAATTTAATTCAAATGTGGTTTATATATTCTTTCCTACCCCTCTTCATCTTGTCCCTTTCTTATTGCACTAAGTGTTATTAGAGCATGATCTCTATATCATGTCTCAAAACAAATGGTGCATAGATTGCTATTGACTGGCCTCAAAATAGGTGCGACTTCTATATAAGTCCACTTACCATTGCTTAATATAGCGCTAAATTTTGTCCCGATTCGAATAAATGATCATTCGTGGCCCAAACCTATGTTTGCAAGCCCAAGTATGTTAATTTGATCCCTTTTGATCCAATAACCTTGAGATTCATTGTGTGGAGGCTTTGGTTCTACCAATCCTCTAATGGATCTATAACACTTTTGGTCAACTCGGATCACTTAAACATCGTTGATCATTAAATGGTACTTTTGAGGATTCCAAATGGATGATATACTTGATAAAAAGCAAATGCAACTTGTTGTGTGGAGGATTTGGTTCTACCAATCCTCTAATGAGTTCCAAATGCAATTTTCAAGATGGTCATTGTGATCGGTGGATCTGGAACTGACTGTTTAACGCTGGTTCGCGAAATGTCGCGGAAGTAAGAGTCGCCACCGTCTTTTATTTTCTCCAACAAGGAAAGGACAAAAGCACAGAAAAATTCCTTATTGAGATTAGTTCTCGGTTCGGGAGGTAGATTTATAGAAAGGGAAGGTGTTAGCACCCTTTCTATCCATGGTTATCCATGGGCTCTTAGATACTTGCTCATTTGTGTTTTCAAAAGTGTTTGCTTTTCAATTTGTGAGTGAGTTTGAAAAAGTTTCTTTGAAAGTTTCAGATCGACTCTTGTATCAGTCCTCAAGAGTGTTTGAAAAGTTATTTTTGAAAGCTTTTTGCAAAGTGTCAGTGTGAAAAGAGTTTTGATTGTTTTTGAATAGAGCAAGTATCTATGAGTTATCTACCTACCCTAAGGAATTTGGCTGTGTAAATGTCCTTAAGGTAGTGCCATCCCACCATTGAGAGGTAGGTAGCACCACCGTCGGAGGTGTTTGGGTCAATTCGAGTTTAGGGACAGTGTGGCCACGAGCAAAAGTAAGACACCTTAGAAGCTACCCTTATGCCATTGATCTTTTATTCCGAGGCAACTATTCCGAGACAACTTGTTTCGAGGCAACTTGTTTCGAGGCAACCGTTTCGAGGCAACTAGATCAATGGGACATAAGGACTCACTAAGACGTCCTATACTCGACGACCACTTTTCGAGGGGCAAGGCAACAGTGAGGCGTACCCTAAGAGTGGTATGTGAATAGTGTGTCATTTTCAACTATATTTTATCTTGTCATGCATTGAGTGAGCTACGCTTTGATTTTATTTGGGCATACATTCTTTCATGTGATTAACAGTTTAAAGGTGCGGAATTTAAAGTGCGGGAAATAAAAGTCCTACGCTATTACAAGGCGCGAGTCTATACATCGCCAAATTAACAAAGACCCGATTTTGAATAAAAGTGCGGAAAGTAAATGTCCTAATTATTATTACAAGGCCTTGGGGCAATTACATAATATTTAAAATGAAAAATAAATACAAACGCGCGAAAGGAAATTGGAATCGAAAGTGCGAGGGCGTTGGACCCTTTAAAGATTAGATTGAAATTAAAATTAATTAATGATTAAATAAAGAAAAGAACTTGTTTTTGATGCTTTTGTATTTATGAAAATAAAGGAAATTGATTAAAATTAAATAAAACCCTAATTCTAAATTGTTTTTAATTATTAAAGAAAATATTTAAGTTTAAACCTAATTTACTAATTATTTAGTTGCATGAGTATTTACAAAAATAATTAATGATTAATAATAATAATAATAAGAAAATTTTATTTAATGAGAAAAGAATAAAAATGCTAAAAAAACCTAATTTTTATGTATTTTAGTTATTAAAAAAAACATTAAAGTTAAAAACCTAAATTTAAACTAAATTGATTATTGAAAATTTATTTACAAAATAAAATATTAGTGAATTAAATATTAAAAACAATAAACATATTTTATTTTTATGATTTCTGATTTTTTGTATTATGAAAATTATTTTGTGAATTAAAAGAAACAATTAAAATAATTAAAATAAAATAAAAGAAAAGAACAAAAAGAGAGAAAGAAAATGCAAACATGGGGGGTGGTTGACCCAATTGAGGAGGTTTATTATGAGCATTTTGGCCCATCAGAATGAGGCCTTTTTGACTTTTCAGTGGTCACGTGCAGAATGATTGACTAGCGTCTATGGTAGTCCTCCCATTCTGGCCCTTAAATTAGAGTTCCTGGACACTTGGCAGGCTAGATAGTGAGGACGCATGATGGTCCTTGGATGGCATGCTGCACAGAATTACATTAGAAGAAAAATTATGGAAAGGGTGGGGGACCTGGGAATCGAACCCAGGTCCCAATACCTGTAGGACAACGCACAAGCCAACTGAGCCATTTAACACATTCGTTAATATAATGAAAGATAAATAATATATATGAAAATAATGACTAGTGATCTGCACCAAGAAAAAAGCGCGCCAGCATTTGATTTACCCCATCATGTTATGACACCTAGGCATCTTCCTCGTTCTTGTACCTGTAACAAAAAGCAAATAGCGGGGGTTTTAAACCCCCACTAACTACAATATACAATAATAGCGATTAGAGCATGGTTCATCATAAATTGAGCGCGAGGTATGGTTTTAAATCGTCAGAAAGTCCTGATCCCAATGGTATAGGTGTGATTGGCCAATTTTTCCAGAGGAACGAAACCCTCTTTCAAAGTCTCTGAAACCCTAAAATAGGTTCATGGCAACTTCTCATACAGGCAATAGTAATTCAATTAAATAGCACCAATAGATTCAGAATGTCCATGTTAATGTAAATCAATGGTTAAAAATCACAAATAATGCATATAAATGGAAACACGATTATGAATTTTTTGTGAAAAGTGCAACATGGTTCTACCAATTCCTTGCGCGTGGAGATCTGATTTCAATTGCAATAACTTCCTGGTAGTGTGAGGAGTGTTTTGGAATAGCTTTGAGGCTTTGGAACGATCTCTAGCTATGAAAACAGTTTTGAGATTTTTTGTGAAAAAATGCAAATGTGTTCTTCTGTTTGAGGCGCAGCTTCTTGTCCTTTGCATTAGGGTTGCAATGTGTATATATGTGTGAATGCATTAGGTCAGAAAAATCAAGCCCAAAGCCTTGTATTCAATGATTTTGAATATTTGATTTTCATGATCTTTTTCAATCTTTTTTGCCATCAAACCATTGCCAATTGCATAGAATCTTTCCTTTTTGATTGTGCACGAAATCTTGAGGTCATGATGGATGAAAATGCTGCATAAAAAGATTTGAAAGGTGTGATTTGCTATTTTTATCATATTTAATTTTAATTAAGTGAATAATAATAATAATAATTCAAATAATTCATCCAAAATGATAAAATAACTCCCTTGGATGTCAATGGGTCGTGCATAGCTTTTGGGTGATGATTCATGGAAGAAAATGAGGCCCATTAGCAATTTTGAGGCATTTGAAGCAAAGTTGACTTTTCAAAATTCCCAAAAATTTTCCAACTTCCACAAGGCATATCTTGCTCAATTTTTAAGCTTTTATCATGTTCTTGGACATTTGGTAAAGGTCTTGAAGTCCTCTAACCAATGTATTTGGTCCCATGTCATTTTGATTTACCAATCTCAAGTTATGGTCTTTGACTTAAAGTGCCTTTTTGTTGACTTTTGAAAATGACCTATAATGTTGAGATTGATAACTTTTTGTGAGAGCATTTCTTGGACTTGAAGTGTGAAGATGAGTTGTAGGAAATGTCATTCTATTCAAAATGAGCATTGGATAGAATTTTTCTGATAAAACATGTGGAAGTTATGCCCTGGTCAATTTGCAGTTGACTTTTTCAACTGTCCAAAAATAGAAACTTTTGCATCTTGAGACTTTTTGAGTCATGCCTTGAGAATCATGATCAAGAATTGATCAAATGATGTTTGTGGCTTCAAAATAAGATGTTGACCAAAATTTTTGACTTTTGACTGTCAAATGACCATTTTGCCCCTACAGTTGACTGTTGAGCAATTAAGGTTTTTGACTGTGCAATTTTGTGCTGTGAGTCTTGAAACTTGGCATGAGGATGCTTGACAATGTTTATAGGCATGTGGAACTTGCTTGGACCCTTGGAAATTCCAACTTCTTTTCCAGAACCAAAACCCTAATTTTTTTACTGTTAGGAGGCCATTGAACTGTGCAACCTTTGGGAGATTTTGAAGCATGCTCTTTGCAAATCTTGAAGAATATGGGAGGGAAAATTTTGGGGTACAACAATCATCCAACTAACCACTAATTATTAAATAGTTTTTACTTTATGCCCTTTTATTTTTTATTTTTCATTTTTATGCTTTATGTACCATTTACTTTAAGCATTACATTTCATGTCATTTTTATTTTGCTCACTTGAGCCTTTTCTTTTCTCTTCTAAGACACCTAATAATCAACATGAACCATAAAAACCTTTAAAATACTTGGACTAATTGGTTACTATCTTTGGCATTATGGAGTATTGGACTTCTTGGACTTAGGAATAGAAACCTTGGCCTATATTGAAGACCTTGTGACCTTAATTGATATTTTGTCTGGAGTTCTTGAGGTTTACCTTGAGATATTGGATTGTTTGTTTGTTTTGTGTGCAGGTTATTGTGATTACATACTTTGTTTGTAATCTGGAATTCACCCGTATACATTCGTTACTCTGCCCAATTTTTGTGAAGACTTAATACACTTGAGGTTTGGTTCTCACAAGAGGTCTAGTATCTTTTCTTGCTTGGTTTCAATCCAAAGAATGAGAATTCTATCTTGACTCATAATGTCAAGTATTGGCTTCTTGTTAGTTAGATGGTTATTATCCCTAGCTTTTACCTTATGCTTTAGGATAGTCCCTTCGTCTCCTCCCATCTTCTTTAATTTCAAAAATATTCTCCCTCCTTTTGAAAAACTCTTCTTGTTTTTTTTTTGTTTTTTTTAAACTTGAACCACTTTCATAATAAACTTGGACTTAGTTCCATGCATTTTCAAAACATCTTTCACAAATAAACTTCAATCAACATTAATAATACCTTGACATTTTTTGTGAGAAGACTAAAAATTAATCAATCTCATTCAAACCATTTTGCCATCTTGTCTTTCATCTTAAACTTTTCTCAAAAGATTCGACTCTTATCAATCCTTGTAGTGATGCAAACAACTATACTTCTATGATATGTAGTGAAGTGAGATATTTTCCACTTGGGTGTTGAGTGAGGCATTGTTTATTTTAAAATTCAAGCCATATCCTCCACCTTGAGATGATGCAGATTCTCCTTTCTCATGATCGTGGGTAGTAAGTATGTTTTCCACACGGACAATGACAGCGATGTTTGATCCCCTATTGCACGAAAAGGTGGTACGTAGGCACTAAAGGTTCACAACCGCGGCGGGTGCAAAAACCATAAAAATATATTTCTTTTCTCACCTCCACCATCCATTTTTATACAACATTTTATAGCCAAAATATACAGATTTTTACAAAGAGGTTCCTGCATAGTACTGTAGATGTTTAGGGTGATTATACCTTCTGTTGTACCCCAAAATTTGCCCTCTCATTTATCAAGAATTTGCTCACAAGATCTCTTTTGGCTCAATACTGCACTAGGGTTGATCAGCTCAAGACACCTCCTTAAGCACTGATGACCAAAATTAGGGTTTGAGATTGCACAAGGATATTTGAACTTCCAATGCCCCATACGACTTTCATAGATCATTATGGACCCTCAAGATTACTCATGCCAAGTTTCAAGCTTTGGATCACACTTTTGCTCAGTCAATTGAGCAGTTGACCTAAAAATCAACTGTATTGGGGAAAAAGTCAATTGTGGCCAATTTACAGTCAAACTTAATACTTTTTTATCCACATCAATATTTTAAAATCATATGTATCATTTGATCAAGTTTGGACCACAATTCCTCAAGAAATTTGATCAAATCTTCAAAAGAGAAAAGTGGTCAAAATTAGGGTTTTGATTGGGATAGGACAATTTATGGTTTTTGACCCAGAAAATGATCAATTGGTTTAAGGCATGATCTCAAGAGTCCAATTACATCATTTTGACCTAATGACATGGCTCAAAACATTTCTCAAGTCCAATGGATTGACAGATGAATTTTCAGTCAATTGATCAAAAGTCAACTGTATACTAAAAAGATAAACTTTGACTTTTTAGTCAAAATAAAATGTCAAAGATCACAATGCATCAAAGCATGTCAAAATATGAAACTTACTCATCAAGAAATAAAAAAATCAAGATTTCATTTTGAAAAGTTAAAATTTCTAAACAGAAAATTTTCAAAGTGTTGAAATTTTTTTATTTTTTCACAACTTTGAGCAAAATTTTCACCATACTGCAAGATGATTCAAAAGAAACTTTCAACATGAAATTTGTATATCTCCATGAAATCTACAACATTGCTTTACACAACTCCTTCCAAAAGTGCTTGGATCTCAAGTTATAATTTTAAGAACACATGGTCATGAAACAAAACACTTAGTGAAGTTTTGCCCTAATTTGGTCAAGATTTTGACCTAACTTCATGGCACTTTTTCATATAGTTCCAAGGGTAATTTTCAAAAGTGATTCAAAGAGGGGTTATAGTGCACATTACAAGCTTTCCAAAATGTTCAAGAAATTCTTGAGATCATTTTTGAGTAGGGAGAATTGAAGAGATGAAGTTAGGGTTTTCACACTTGAATTACAAGTCATTTTGTGATGAACAAGATTCAAAATTTAAACTTATGCTTCATAACCTCTGGTTTTCAGACCTAAAACTTGTTAGGCACTCCATAATTAATTGATTGCACAGCTGTTAGAGGTCTCATTTCAAGCATTCAATGCAAGGTCACTTACAATCACTCAGTCCATTCTTGTACTTCCTCTTGAAACTTGTTTTCCCACTTTTCTTGAAAATCAAGTAATATAGCCATTAGCTTGTAACTTTTACTTCTGACTATCCAAAGCACTCAAGACCTTTTGCTTATATATACACAAGTCATTTTCCACAAATCCCACGCATGCTTAAGCCCTGAAAACACCAAGAACATAGAATCACCAAAAACACCTCATAACTTGCCATTTCCGAGTTTTGAATCCAATCTCCAAATTTGCCCGTGCATTTCTTGGCCTTTTACTTTCAAAAGCTTCTAAATAACATAAACAAACAATCCCAACACCTGAAACACCACTGTAACACTTCCATCATCATCCACCATTTTCAAAAACAACACCTTGCACCTTGACTTCTCCAGAACTCCTCAAGCACGTTCAGCTCAAGCTAAGCATTACATTAGCTTCCTGGGAACTTGAGGAAACTAATCCAATCATTGGAACTCACTAAAAGCTACTCAAACTCAAAACAAGATACCCTCTTGCAAGGTAAGTTATCTCAACTTTGAACTCTTCATACAAGCATCATTAATGGTTTATTTGTGAATGAAAAATGTAGATATCATTGCCCTGAAGCTAACCATGTCCATAGTTTTTTATTTATATTGCTTGAGCTTAGAGAATTTTAAGATTGAAGTTTCTGAATTTTTTAGATAATTAGGCTTTATTTTCTTGCAATCCCCATTTGTAATTTGTACACCTCCCCTCCCACAAGTATTGTAATAGCATAGTAATTTTAAATTCTGTAATTTATTGATTTATATACAAATACTAGTAATTAGGGTTTGTATGGAAAGACTAAAACTAATCAATTAGAAAACCCTAATCAAAGACAAAAACAAGCATGAAAAATAATACACTTGCACACAAGCATCCCTAGGGTAAAATCCACTTAGTTACCTTACAAAATGGCCATATTATGCATGTAAGGTATCTTAGCAAAAACAAGTAAAATACAAGATCATATTCCCTCGATCACGCTATATATGTTTCCTTTCAATTGATCTTAGTCCATAAAAGAGAATGCTAAGATACCTTACAACATTGCTAATCATGGTTATACGATGACTCACGCCCGTCCCGTTTACATCCAAAGATAGGGTTACTTACCTAATCAATGGTAAGATAACAATGTCAAAGGAAAGACGAAATGAAAGTGAAAGACTTTTGAGTAGGTTCAATGCTCCTAGTTACTTGCTCAATTTCAAAACAAAACATCCTTGCTATTTTCAAAACAAACACCTACACTTTCAAAACATCTTACAAACTTGAAAACATTTTCAAAAGATCAACATCTTTGAATACATTCTTACAAACGAGAATAATTACAAAGTTTGCCTAATCAATGGCCTATTTATAAAATACTTTCAAAAACCACACAAAGCACAATTTCAAACAAAAGCAAGTGATCTAGCAAATAACTAAGAGCCCATGGAAAACCATGGATGAAAAGGGTGCTAATACCTTCCCTTTTCATAATCTACCCCCCGAACTCAAGAAATAATCTCAAAGGTCTTTCCTATGCTTTTTCACATTTCCTTTTGGATAAAAGAAAAGTCGATGGCGACTCTTGCTAACCGCAACATTTGCAATCAAACGCAAAACACCCAAGTCAGTTCTCCCACCGTATCACAGAATTGGCGACTCTGCTGGGGAGAATTCTAAAAGTGGGGTTACCTTAGGGTTAGATCACATTTACTTGCTTTTATTGTTTGACTTGTATGCTTTACATTTTGGTTCTTTGTTTGGGTTTGAATCTTCTACCCGGATTTGGGATACCTTATAGGTAAGTAGCAATACATTGTGGAAACTGTGTGGGGTATACCGACATGGTCTAAGAAATAGCTATGTTAGTGCGACATATTTGTGGGTACCGGTAGCCCTTTAGTTAATCAAGGAGAATACAGGGCCGCTGAGTGATGTCATAAAGCACTAATAAACTTTTAGAATGTTTACTTGACCAACTTGGCCATTAGGATGTAGTGAGATGACCGGCTTTGGTGTAGTCCAAAGTTGGTAGATACTCGATACTACACTCATTGAGGTTTGGTTTTTTGGGATATTTCAGTCGCCATTAAAGAGGCTTGTGCTGAAACTATAACCAAGGAAATAAACCAGTGATATTGAGCTCCTTAGAACCCGGTTACTATTGCTAGGACAGGTTTGAGCCAACTAAACTTCAAGAGGGTACTTACCTATAAGACTCCATGCAAGCCTAAACCTAAGGATTTGTTTGCTTTGTTTGTATATATTTACTTGTACATAACATCATGAACATCATAACATCATAATCATATTTACTAACCTTTTCAAGGATCTTGGGATTTATCTTTGTTCTGTTTTATAGGACATGGATTTTATTCGCAGGAAAACCATCCAAATCAATCTTGTAAGGATCCCTCCACAACTTAAAGAGCTAGCTTCAAGGATTCCTGAAAATTCTCCATTTATCGAAAGACATGGTTGCCTACTAAACTTGGTCACCTTCAACACTGATGAAGACATGATGAAGGTGTTATTTCAGTTCTTTGATCCTTTACACCATTGCTTCACATTTCCTGATTATCAACTTGTGCCAACTTTGGAAGAATTCTCCCAACTCTTGAGGGTTCCTATTCTCAATTAACTACCTTTCAATGGTACGGAAAGAGATCCAAAGCCAGAAGAGATTGCTCAAGCTCTACACTTGCAACCATTTGATGTCACAACTAATTGGGAAACAAGGAGTGGTGTCAAGGGTTTCCTAGCAAAGTTCTTATTTGAGAAAGCCCAAAGTTTTTGAAACTCTTTGGATCTGCAAGCTTTTGAGTAAATTGTGGCTCTCCTCATCTATGGGATGGTTTTGTTTCCAAATTCTGACCAACTCATAGATGTGAACGTCGTCAAAATCTTCATGTCCCGTAACCCGGTGCCTACTTTGCTAGGAGACATCCTACATTCTTTTCACACTAGCATTATAAGGAAAAGAGGTATCCTTATGTGTTTTACTCCTCTCTTGGCAAGATGGTTTATTTCGCTTCTTCCCCAATCTGTATTGAAGAACGAGCAAGGTTTAAGGTGGTCACAAAGGTTGATGACACTCAGACATTCAGACATTCATTGGTGTTCCCGCTCTTTGGAGAATGTTACCATCATCGACCGTTGTGGAGAATACCCTAATTTCCCTTTACTTGTCATTAGGGGAGGTATCACCTACAAACCCTGCTTAGCCTTAAGACAGTTTGGTTACGCCCAAAGGGATGGCCCACATGAGATGCTCATTCAAGGTTTAGTATTTGACTACGAGAACGACGATCAAGGTCATCGCCAGAGATTTAACCGAGCTTGGAGGATGTTGAACAAGGTAGATAGCAAGACATTGGGGAATAATAACTATATCCCTCTTGATCCTTACCTCAAATGGGTATGAACTCGCGCTCAAAGTCTTTTGATGCCTTATCCTTTCATTCTCCCGGTAATCATTGAGCCTGGTATGGAAGGAGATGTTCCATACACTATCCTGCATCTTGACATGCCCACCTATCTTGAAGACTTACAAAGAGATTGGATACAACTCAAGGGGGAGCGAGATATTTTCTAGACCCAATTCTATGCTAGCAAGAAGAAGGTTTTGGAACTCACTAAGCAACTTCATGAGGAGCGGAGCCTGAACGCCTACATTGCACCAAAAAGGATGCGTACAACTTTTTTATCTTAGAGTTTTTGTATTACGGTGTGAGCCTAAAGAGGCATTAATGTACTCAAGCTTTAAATTATTAATATAACGTGTGTTTCCTTTTTTTCTAAAACAAATTTGAATCTCTAAAAATCCTTGAAATCGTTGCATGTGCATCTACCATTCATCATAACATAAGCAAGTTTCTTGCAACAAGTCTCCTAATCTTTCTACTGTTTATTTCAGTAAGATGGATCTCGAGCAGACAGTGAAGAACCTCTAAGCCCAAAATGCTCAGTTTCAACAAATATTCTTAACTCGGCCCTAAGGACAGGAAGAGTTGAAGACCTTACTGGTTGAAGAGAAAAAGAAGAAGACAAAGAAAATAATCGGAGTTCTAAATATGGGAATAAGATTCCAAGGACAAGCAAGAAGAACCCTAGACTTTGCAACGTCATCTAGTGAGAAAGACAATCAAGATGGGAAAGGCAAGGAAACAGTGGCCCAGCCAGATTCAGATTCAGAAGAGGAAGAAGAAGATTCTTCTGAAGAACAATATCCCCCAGCCGACGACAAGTATAAGCATCTGGAAGAACGGTTAAGTGCAATGGAAATTCAAAAAGTGCCTGGACTAGACTTTGAGGAGTTAGGTTTAGTGTCTTGGATTGTCATTCCTCCAAAATTCAAGGCACCGGTGTTCACCAAATATGATGGAGTTTCGTGTCCTAAAATGTGTCTCCGGTCCTATGTGAGGAAAATACAGCCTCACACTGCTGGCAAGGATTTATGGGTACACTTATTTCAAGACAGTCTGTTCGGAACTCAACTTGATTAGTTTTATCAGCTAGAAAGAGCCAATGTTCATAATTGGGAAGATCTTGCCGCTTCCTTTTACAAACAATACCAATACAATGCAGACCTTGCTCCCACCCGTACTCAACTCCAGAGTATGGCCATCGTTTCAAGTTAAGGCTTCAAAGACTATGCTCAAAAATGGAGGGATTTAGCAGGAAGAGTCCAGCCTCCTTTATCTGAAAGAGAGCTAGTAGACATGTTTTTGGGCACCTTGTCTGGTCCTTTCTTTAATCACTTAATTAGGAGTTCCTCGGCAGGTTTTACCGAATTGATATTGACCGGAGAAAGGGTGGAAGTCGGGATAAAGAATGGGAAGATTCAAAAAGAAGTATCCTCTGCTGCTGTAAGAAAACCATTCATTGGAAAAAAAGAAGTTGTTGATGTATATCCTCAGAGAAATCAAGATAGGGCTGAACGCCGTCCAATGGTGGGGACTGTCATGATTCCTAAACCTGCACCTGCTCAATAAAGAAGCAACCATCCAAGAACGGAAAGACCAGTCAGACAGTTCACCCAAATTAATATGACAATATCTCAAGTATTGCCACATCTGTTAAGATCCAATCTAGTGACTTTGAAAGAAGCACCAAAGAATCCTAACACAACCTCTCCTCATTATCATCCTAATTCCTGCTGTGCATACCGTTCTGAGAGTCCCGACCATGACACTAAAAACTATTGGGCTCTGAAAAACAAAGTATAAGACCTTCTTGAAGCCAAAGAGATTGAATTCGACGCGCCAGAAATTTTCAATGTTATCACTGCCCCTATGCCCAAAAACGGCCGTGTTGTCAACGTTGTTGAAGAAGATATGTTTGTTACTTTGGTTATTGAACTTGTGACCCCACTCCTTACTATCAAAAAGAACTCGTTGAATGCCGGTGTATTCCCAGGCTGTGATGAAAGCTGTCATTTCTGTTTATCCTCACCAACCAGCTGTCATTTGTTAAAAGCAGACGTTTAATGCCTAATAGATGACAAGAAGATTTTGTTCGAGAAGACGTCTATTTAAACTATTTCTTATAATGATGTTTCGATAGTGACCATTTCCGCCAATTCTTCCAGGGTCTCCACCAAAAGACCCGTTAGAATTACATCAGTTCCTAAAGTAGCTTTGTTGATAATTACAATGCCTGGACCAATCCCGTATTCGTCAGACAAAACCGTCCCATGGTATTATGGAGGTGATGTCTACTATCACGGTATCAAGCAAGATTGGCCAGCTGCTGAAAATTCAAGTTCTGAGAAAGTTGACTCTGATATCAGTAACATCGCGGGGACTAGCAAGATAACCCGAAGTGGAAGGGTATTCTCTCCAGAAATTGCTCCTTCCAAAGTTGTTTCTGGACCTGTAATCATTCATGTTGTTGTTACTCCCTCAAAGGCTATTCCCAATCCTGTAATCATCTCTTCTAATACTCCTATTGACAAAACTGTTACAGTCCCTGTTATCACCCCTACTGACATTCCTACTGCCGAGTCAACCGAGACTCAAGGCAAAGGTATTCTAGTTTAGCCTGTCCCAGCGAAGGCACAATCAGTAGCTATCCCTGAGACCTCCCGAAAGGAGATGGAGGAAATTCTAAAGATTATAAAAAGAAGCGACTACAACATAGTCGAACAACTGGGGAAAACTCCATCAAAAATTTCCATGCTTGCTTTATTGTTATGTTACGAGGATCATGCAAAGGCATTGGTAAAATTCCTTAAAATTGTTCATGTATCCCAAGAAACATCTGCCGATCAGTTCCAAGACTGCGTAGCCAGCTTGACCGTAGATAATGGTTTAGGTTTTTCAAGTGCTGATTTAATGCCAAGGGGAGGAAGCATAATGAGGCATTGCGTGTCTTAGTCGAATGCAGGGGCACGACCTTGGCTCATGTGTTGGTTGATAGCGGTTCGTATATGAATATATTTCCTAAAAAGGCTCTTGATAGGCTTGACTGTGAAGGATTGACCTTGAAACCTAGCAATAAAGTGGTGAGGGCCTTCGACGGCTCAAAGAGGATGGTGCATGGGGAAGTGGACATCCCCATAAAAGTTGGAACCCAAACATTTTATTCAACTTTTTATGTAATGGATATTCGCCCTTCATATTCCTGCTTATTTGGCCGACCGTGGATTCATAATGCTGGTGCCATTACCTCTATGTTGCATCAAATGTTGAAATATCCAATTCAAGGGAAAATCATCACTGTTCATGGAGAAGAAGAGTATATGGTCAATCATCTAAATTCCTTCAGATATGTGGAATTATATGGTGAATTTATTGAAACTTCATTCCATCACTTTGAAGAAGTCCCACAAACTGTGGCAGTAACCAAGGTTGTTTCTCAAGTCCCAAAGACTACAAGGCCTTCGCTCAAGATGTCGTCTTTGAAAGATGCCAAGGTAGTGATAGAAGAAGATGGGTGCACTATTTGGGGCCAATTCCCAGATATCCCATACAAATCTGACAAATTTGGTTAGGGTTTCACTTCAAGAGCCCAAAAAGTTGTATGTTGCGCTCGTGTCGGAGGACCACCCTTGAAGATCAGCAACCACGAAATCAACATCGTAGAGGATGATGAAGACAACTATAACCTGGAGGATTGGATTTTCCCAACTGTCAATGGAGGGCTCAGCAACTGGGAAGCTAGATATTTTGTCCCAATCACTTTTATCCAACAGTAATTTGTCTTTAAATTTTGTCGAATCTGTAATATTAAACAATTCAGACTCTTAAAACTTTGTGTCTTACCCAAGGCACAATGGTCCATTTGTAAGGGTTATTATCTCATTTCCATATGACATCAATGAATCATGGACGTTTTTGCATAAAAAACTTTATGATCATTATTTTCCTTTTAAAATTTTCATTTCTTTCAAAGATAGTTATAATCTTACACACACTCACATTCAAAATACAGATCTATATCAATTCGGGATCCCATGGGTAACAATTCTGCTATGGCCTTTTGTGACTCTGAAAATCTAGTCTACCGAGCCGAAGACGAAGGTGAGGAAGATTGTGAAGTGCCAGGGGAACTCTCCAGGTTACTACAATAAGAAGAGAGGACCATACAGCCCCACGAAGAACTAGTGGACACAATTAACCTAGGTACCGAAGAAGACAAGAGAGAAGTCAAGGTGGGTGCCAATCTGGAACCTAGTGTCAAAGAGCGCCTGATTCAGTTGCTACATGATTATCTTGAGGTCTTTGCCTGGTCTTACAAAGACATGCCAGGACTTGATGCAGACATTGTGGTACATCGTCTTCCAACAAAAGAAGACTGCCCACCGGTAAAACAAAAGGTCCGTCGCATGCGACCAGACATGTCATAGAAGATCTAGGCGGAAGTCATGAAACAATTCAACATCGTATTTTTGGCCGTCACTTCCTATCCACAGTGGGTTGCAAATGTTGTTCCCGTGCCTAAAAAGGACGGTAAAGTACGAATGTGCATGGACTACATAGATTTGAATAGGGCAAGCCCTAAGGATGATTTCCCACTTCCCCACATTGATATTCTAGTTGACAATACGGCTCAGCATAAAGTGTTTTCCTTCATGGACGGTTTCTCAGGCTACAACCAAATCAAAATGGCGCCTGAGGACATGGACAAAACAACCTTTGTCACACAATGGGGCACATTCTGCTACAAGGTTATGCCCTTTGGGTTGAAGAACGCTGGGGAAACCTATCAGTATGCCATGGTAGCTCTATTTCACGATATGATACATCACGAAATAGAGGCCTATATGGACGACATGATAGCCAGATCTCAAAGAGAAGAAGAGCATCTTGGTCATTTGCAAAAATTATTTGAGCGGCTAAAGAAATACAAGCTGAGGTTGAACCCAAATAAATGCACGTTTGGAGTGAGGTCCGGTAAACTCTTAGGCTTTGTCGTCAGCGGTAAAGGTATTGAAGTAGATCCTGCCAAGGTGAAAGCAATACAAGAAATTCCTGCTCCTCGTACCGAGAAGGAAGTCAGAGGATTCTTGGGACGATTAAACTACATTGCCAGATTCATTTCTCACCTGACAGCTACTTGTGAACCAATCTTCAAATTACTGAAGAAAGATCAAGTAGTCAAATGGAATGATGAGTGTCAAACCGCCTTCGACAAGATCAAAGAATACCTGCAAGAGCCTCCGGTTTTGATTCCACCAGTCGAGGGAAGACCCTTGATCATATATCTAACTGTTTTGGAAAATTCAATGGGGTGTGTGCTGGGGCAGCATGATGAGTCTGGCCCAAAAGAGCGTGCTATTTATTACCTGAGAAAAAAGTTTACCGACTGTGAAACAAGATATTCACTGCTCGAGAAAACTTGCTGCACTCTGGCATGGGTTGCTCACCAGCTAAGACATTATATGTTGACCCATACTACCTTATTGATATCTAAAATGGATCCAATAAAATACATCTTCGAGAAACCTGCCCTCTCTGGGAGAATAGCGAGATGGCAGATGATCCTGACAGAATATGACATACATTATACTAACCAGAAAGCAATAAAGGGCAGTGTACTAGCTGATCACCTGGCTCACCAAGCTGTGGAGGACTACCAATCAATGAAGTTCGAATTCCCATATGAAGACATCATGATGGTAAACAACTGTGAAGAATTCAGACCATATGACGGACCTGAACAAGGATCCCGATGGACCCTGGTTTTTGATAGGGGCATCCAACGCACTCGGCAATGGTATTGGTGTTGTACTTATATCCCTTGAAGGATTTCATACTCCCTTTACTGCAAGACTCTGCTTCAATTGTACAAATAACATGGCGGAATACGAAGCATGCATTTTTGGTCTCAAAGCTGCAATAGATTTGGGGATCAAATCCTTAAATGTATTCGGAGATTCAGCCTTGGTCATCAGCCAGATCAAAGGGGAATGGGACACCAAACACCCTAACCTTATCCCTTACAAAGAACATGTGTTGACATTGATCCCACATTTTGAGAAGATTACCTTCGAGCATTTCCCGCGAGAAGAAAATCAGCTAGCCGACGCACTAGCCACAATGTCATCCATATTTAAACTTAAATGGGATAACGAGGCTCCCCAGATCACCATTGAATGAATGGATGAACCAGCTCACTGTCACGAGATTAATACTGAATAAATAGTGGACCAGCCTTGGTTTCATGAAGTCAAGAGGTATCACTAGGCTCAAGAATATCCGGAAGGAGCTTCAGTCAATGATAAGAAGTTCTTAAGGAGATTCTCTTCTAAATTCTTCCTTAGTAATGACATTCTCTACAAACGCAACCATGACTCTGTTTTGCCCCGTTGCAATGACAAGGTTGAGGCAGAAAAGATCATGGCTGATCTACATGAGGGCACTTTTGGCACCCATTCCAGTGGGCATGCGATGGCAAAGAAGATCCTACGGGCAGGCTATTACTGATCTACCATGGAAGCAGATTGCTATCAACACTCTCGAACCTGCCACAAGTGTCAGTTCTATGCTGACAAGGTGCACGTACCTTCGGTTCCTTTGAATGTCTTGACGGCTCCTTGGCCCTTTGCTATGTGGGGTATCGATATGATTGGGGAAATCAAACCAACAACCTCTAATGGACACCGCTTCATCTTAGTGTCCATTGACTATTTTACAAAGTGAGTTGAGGCGGCCTCTTTCGCTTCTGTTACCAAAAATGTTGTAGCCCGGTTCATTAAACAAAATCTCATCTGTTGGTATGGTATCTCGGAGAGGATCATCACAGACAATGGTACGAATCTAAACAATACTATGATCACCGCCCTGTGCGAGCAATTCAAGGTTCAGCGTCACAATTCTTCCTCTTACCGACCAAAGATGAATGGTGATGTCGAAGCCGCAAATAAGAACATCAAAAAGATCATACAAATAATGGCAGTTACGTACAAAGACTGGCATGAGATGCTACCATTCGCTCTCCATGGTTATTGTACCACGGCACGCACATCAACCAGGGCAACACCTTACTCTCTAGTATACAGCATGGAGGTTGTCTTGCCTATTGAGGTCCAGATCCCCTCTCTGAGAATTATGAAGGATGTAGGGCT
Organism: Vicia faba; assembly: GCA_948472305.1. NCBI lineage: Eukaryota > Viridiplantae > Streptophyta > Magnoliopsida > Fabales > Fabaceae > Vicia > Vicia faba. Next base: position 708,352,546 of record OX451740.1, read on the forward strand.
GAATGAAGAAGATTGGGTCCAAACTCGTATTGATCAATTGAACTTGATTGATGAGAAAAGGCTTATTGCTGTCTGTCATGGTCAGATGTATCAAAAATAGATGATCAAGGCTTTCAACAAAAAGTTCAGATGCCAAGTGTATCAAGTCGGGGATTTGGTGATCAAACGCATCATACTTCCGCAAGTTGATCCTATGGGAAAATGGACTCCTACATATGAAGGACCATTTGTGATCAAAAGCATATTCTCTGGTGGAGCAATGATCTTAACCACTATGGATGGCGACGACCTGCTGCATCCCATGAACGCAGACATAGTCAAAAGATACTACGCATAAGAGACCCGCTAGGTTGACGCACCTAGGCAACACAAGGGAATCCCGACGAACCAAAAAAGGTTCGGGCAAAAATTAGGGATAAAACAAAAAAATATGTACACCCGGCAAGCTGAAAACCTAAAAGGGCGGCTTGGGCAAAAAAGGGTATCCCGGTGGACTGAAAACCCGAAAGGGCGGTCCAGGAAAAAGTTAGGGAATTAAAGCGTATGACTATGTCCTGTTGGATCACCTTACGGACAACCTGCAAGCTCGACGGTTCTGATCAACTCAATCAGCTTCAGACAAGGCAACAAATAGATAAGATGCTCAGAGACACGAAGGTTATAGTAGAATGGGAACCCCATGGGATTATTTCACATTAGCTATCTTTCCTTTGTATCAAATTTTCATTTTTTACGACGGCATTCTCTTATTATAATGTTTGCTCATTGTACAAAAAAACTTACTCAAAGTCAATACAAAGATATCCCTTTGAAAGTACAAAAATGTCTGTTTTTCTTTACTCTTATGTTTTGTTTACAAAAACGTCCAATGATTTATTATTGAACATATGCATTTGAACGTAACTACCGTTCACAAATGAACAAAATAGAAATACAATCACTAATGGCTTTAAGAAATAGGGAAATATCTCTAAGCTATTTCCATAAAATCTCCCGCAGTATGCAGTTTAGTCCTCAGCGGAACAAAACTTCCAGTTATCACTCCCCGTACAAGTCGCCAAATTTCTCAGGATTTCCGAACAAGGATTTTACAAGCAGTACACGACATTTCCTTTACAACAAAGTTTATTTCTCTAAGTGGAAATTCATCAACACTTTAAAACATGAAGACTTGCACTCCGTATCCTCAGTAGCAGTCGGGGATTTATTTTCCCCAATCCAACAAATAGTACAGTAGATTAGCTCACATATGCATACATCGCATCCATATATCATAAACATCGATAACACGAATGCATGTTGTAGTTGTTTAGGTATTGGCTTGCTTTTTTGGTAAAACCCAAGTGTATGTGTGAATGTCATGACTGATGTCATAACATTTTAGTTTAGTTTGTACTGATTCATTAGGTACCTTTGCAGAAAAATATTGTCATTCAGGTACTGATGTTTATAAGTGTGTATCTGAGCATTTTGCAAAATGATCACATTTTCCTAAATCAGTAGAAAGGTTTTTTCAGATGTCATAACAGATGTTAAGACATCCTGTTCTGAACTAACAGGTTTGCAGTTTGGTTAATTCTGAGTTTTTTCAGGAAAATGACTCAGTCTTTCCAGAACAGCATCCTGCGTTTTCTTTGGGTTAACCTAGCTCAACCCTAACCTGGTTGATAAAGTCCTGTGACCTAGTCTTAAGGTCAAATGGAATTAACCCTAGCTTTTTGTGGAAACCCTAACTGAAGATGCAGCTGCTATATATTCAACAGAGCTGCTGTTTTGCAAGCAATCCCTTTTTGGTCAGAAGATCATTTGTAAACTGTATAGGTTTAATTATTGTACTTCAAGCAATTATCATTGTGATAAGTGACTTGGAATAGGTTTTTAATTGTAAGGGTTGTGTAGCACTCAAAGCTTTGAAGCAAGAGTGTTTGAATGTTTCTTGACAAAAGATGTGAAGCAGAGTCAAGTTAGGTGTGTGTATCACTCAAAGCTGTGAAGCAAGAGTGGTTGTGTTGCTTGATTAAAAAGCTGTGAAGCTTAATCAAGTGTATGTTTTTGAAGAGTGTCTTCATCAATTCATTAGTCAAATTGTTTTATGTATCACTGCTGTGATTGAGGGGGAGTGAGTAGGAACTCAGGTTTAAGTTGTACTTAGATTGAAATTGCATTGGGTAGGTCTTAAGTGAAGGAGATAAATTGGTTGGTTTATTCCTGAATTAACATCTCTTATAGTGGATTTCCTCCCTGGCTTGGTAGCCCCCAGAGTAGGTGTTGTTGCACACTGAACTGGGTAAACAATTGACTGTGTTCTTTACTGTTTTTGTATTTACTGTCTTATAGAAAGTCAGATACGGTGTCATAACATTATACGTGACATTGAGTATCTGCAGCCAGAATTTCAATTGGCATCAGAGCAGGCACCCTGCCTGTATTACTGGGTGAGATCTAGGGATATCACTTTCTGGCACTATGGACAAAGAAGGAGTTTTTGGAAATAGACCACCCATTCTGGATGGAACTAATTATGACTACTGGAAACCTCGTATGATTGCCTTCTTAAAATCTCTGGACAAAAAGGCTTGGAGAGCTGCTGACAAAGGATGGATCCATCCCACCATAACTGAGAAAGATGGGACAATCAGTCTGAAACCTGAGGAAGATTGGAGTAAAGAAGAAGATGAGTTAGCCCTGGGAAATTCCAAAGCTTTAAATGCCTTGTTCAATGGAATTGATAGAAACATTTTCAGACTAGTTCATCAATATGAACTGGCCAAGGAAGTTTGGGACACTCTCAAAACTACTCATGAGGGCACTTCCAAAGTAAAAATGTCAAGGCTTCAGATGTTGACTACCAAGTTTGAGAATCTAAAAATGATGGAAGATGAAACCATTCATGAGTTTCACATGAACATCTTGGAGATTGCCAACACCTCAGGAGCACTAGGAGAAAAGATGTCAGAAGAAAAACTGGTAAGGAAGATTCTCAGATCCTTACCTAAAAGATTTGCAATAAAGGTAACTGCCATAGAGGAAGCCTAGGACATCAGCAAGTTGAAAGTGGATGAACTTATTGGGTCTCTTCAGACTTTTGAGATGGGGATCACTGATAATGGTGACAAGAAGAACAAGAGCATAGCACTTGTGTCCAACACTGATGTTGAAGAAAATATTTCAGAAGCTATAGCCATGCTTGGAAGACAGTTCAACAAACTCATCAAAAGAATAGATCCAAAGTCAAGGTCTAATGTTCATAACATTCCCTCTGACATTGACAGTTCCAGCAGAAGACCAAGGTCAGAAGAGAAGGGAAATCAAGGCAGAGGAATTCAATGCCATGGTTGTGAAGGATATGGGCATATTCGAGCTGAATGTCCTACCTTTCTTAAGAAACAAAAGAAAGGAATGACTGTTACTTGGTCTGACTGTGATTCAGAAAGTAATTCTGAAGAAGAATCTGCCAAACTAGTTACTGCTTTAACTGGTGTTTGTACCTCTGAAAGTGACATCAGTGATGAAGAGGTGACTTTTGAAGAACTGGCTGATACTTACAAGAAATTGTGTATCAGAAGTACTGAAGTCTGTGTGCAGAATGAGAAACAATCAAAACTCATCATAAAGCTGGAGGCTGAAAAAAGGGCAAACCTTGAAAATATAAGTCATCTAGAAGGAGAAGTTCAATTGCTGAACTCACAACTGAATCAAATGACCAAATCTGTCAAGATGCTGACAAATGGAACAGACAAATTGGAAGAGATCCTTCAGATTGGACAAAATGTGGGAAATAAATCTGGACTAGGATTTATGGAAGCAAAGAAATCTGGTACTGATAAGCAAATGTCAAAACAAATGTCTCAACACAACTCTCATCATCAGGAACAGAGACATATGAAGAAAAGGTACCAAAGATGGAGATGTCATCATTGTGGGAGATATGGCCACATAAAGCCCTTCTGCTTCAGATTGCATGGATACCCTAATCAGAACTCAGGTGTCAAACCTAAGTCTAAAAAGGTACCACATGCTCCTAAATGGAAGAAAAAGGCTACTGCCCTGATAGCCCACACTTCCCTGAGGGTCTCTGCAAAGGAAGACTGGTACTTTGACAGTGGATGTTCCAGACACATGACTGGAATCAAGAACCTCCTCAATAATGTTAAGCCTCACACCACCAGTTTTGTGACCTTTGGAGATGGTGCTAAAGGTGAAATCAAAGGAGTTGGTGATTTGGACTGCCCTGGAGTTCCAAGTCTGAATGAAGTACTGCTGGTAAAAGGGCTGACTGCTAATCTCATTAGTATCAGTCAATTGTGTGATCTAGGATTCAAGGTCAATTTCTCAAAATCGGAATGTCTTGTAATCAATGACAAACAAGAAATAGTAATGAAAGGAGTCAGATCTAAAGACAACTGTTACTTGTGGGAGCCTGAGAACACTAATTTCTCATCTGTGTGTTCCATTGCAAAAGAAGAAAAAGAGGTGAAACTGTGGCACCAAAAACTTGGCCATCTTCATCTAAGAGGTATGAAGAGGATTATCTCCTTGGAGGCAGTCAGAGGGATTCCAAGACTGCAAATTGATGAAGAAAGAGTTTGTGGTGAATGTCAGGTTGGTAAGCAGACTAGGATGTCACATCCAAAGTCAAGACATCTGACCACCTCTAAGGTTCTAGAACTTCTTCATATGGATCTGATGGGACCAATGCAAGTAGAGAGTCTTGGTGGAAAAAGATATGCCTATGTGGTTGTGGATGATTTTTCCAGATTCACCTGGATTAATTTCATTAGGGAAAAATCTGATGTATTTGAAGTTTTTAAAGAATTGTGCAAAAGAATTCAAAGAGAAAAGGAAGGGTGTATTGTCAGAATCAGAAGTGATCATGGCAAGGAATTTGAAAATAGCAAGTTTGATGATTTCTGTTCTTCAGAAGGAATTAGTCATGAATTTTCTTCTCCTATAACACCTCAGCAAAATGGAGTTGTGGAAAGAAAAAACAGGACCATACAGGAATCTGCCAGAGCAATGTTACATGCCAAAAGACTTCCTATGTATTTTTGGGCTGAAGCTATGAATACAGCCTGCTATGTTCATAACAGGGTCACCTTGAGAAAGGGAACCTCATCCACCATATATGAACTCTGGAAAGGGAGAAAACCAACTGTGAAGTACTTTCATGTGTTTGGCAGCAAATGCTATATTCTGACTGATCGTGAACAAAGAAGAAAACTGGACCCTAAAAGTGATGAAGGCATATTTCTAGGATACTCCTCAAACAGCAGAGCTTATAGAGTATTCAATTCCAGAACCAAAGCCATGATGGAATCAATAAATGTTATAATTGATGATTATCATGAAGAAATAGATGTTCCTTGTACTGTTGAGACATTCTTTGAGACTTCAATCCAACAGAATGATCTACCCAACTCCACCACAACAGAATCTGAATCAAAGGAAGCTAGCAAGATCCCTTCCATCAGAATTCAGAAGGATCATCCAAAAGAGCTCATCATAGGAGATCCCAACACTGGAGTCATTACAAGATCTAGAGAAATCATCTCAAACTCTTGTTTTGTGTCCAAAATGGAACCAAGAAATGTCAAGGAAGCTTTAACTGATGAATACTGGATTGGTGCAATGCAAGATGAACTGAACCAATTCAAGCAACATGAAGTTTGGGAACTGGTTCCTAGACCTGAAGGAACTAACATCCTTGGGACAAAATGGATTTTCAAGAACAAGTCAGATGCTGAAGGAGTTGTCACCAGAAATAAGGCAAGACTTGTTGCTCAAGGATACACCCAGGTTGAAGGGGTTGATTTTGATGAAACCTTTGCACCTGTAGCCAGACTGGAATCAATCAGACTCCTATTGGCAATTGCTTGTCTTCTGAAGTTCAAGTTATTTCAGATGGATGTGAAAAGTGCCTTTCTAAATGGGTACTTAAATGAGGAAGCTTATGTGGAACAACCTAAAGGCTTTGTGGATCCAACCCACCCTGATCATGTCTACAAATTGAGAAAAGCTCTATATGGCCTGAAACAAGCTCCTAGAGCATGGTATGACAGGTTAACAAAGTTTCTCTCAGACAAAGGCTACAGAAAAGGAGGCTTGGACAAAACTCTCTTTGTCAAAACTGAAGGAGGGAAGTTGATGGTTGCCCAAATATATGTTGATGACATAGTGTTTGGAGGAATGTCAGAACATATGGTTAAACTCTTTGCTGACCAGATGCAGGCTGAATTCGAAATGAGTCTCATGGGAGAGCTAACTTATTTTCTTGGACTGCAAGTCTCACAGATGGAGGACTCAATCTTCTTATCTCAAAGCAAGTATTCTAAGAACATTGTAAAGAAGTTTGGTATGGAGAATGCAAGTCACAAAAGGACTCCTGCTCCTACTCATCTAAAGCTTTCCAAAGATTCAAGTGGGGTTAAGGTGGATCAAAGTCTGTACAGAAGCATGATAGGAAGCTTGTTGTACTTAACTGCCAGCAGACCTGATATTGCCTTTGCAGTTGAAGTTTGTGCAAGATACCAAGCTGATCCCAAAATCAGTCATATCAATCAAGTGAAGAGAATTTTGAAGTATGTGAGTGGAACTTACAACTATGGGTTGATGTATTCTCATGGCTGTGAACCAGCTCTGACTGGCTACTGTGATGCTGATTAGGCTGGTAGTGCTGATGATAGAAAAAGCACCTCTGGAGGATGTTTCTTCTTGGGAAATAATCTGGTTTCCTGGTTCAGCAAGAAACAAAATTGTGTGTCTCTCTCTACTGCTGAAGCTGAATACATTGCAGCTGGTAGTAGCTGCTCTCAAATGATCTGGATGAAACAGATGCTTACTGAGTATAATGTCACACAAGATGTTATGACATTGTACTGTGACAATCTGAGCACAATCAACATTTCCAAGAATCCCATTCAGCATAGTAAGACCAAACATATTGACATACGACATCACTTTATCAGAGACCTTGTAGAAGAGAAGACAATCAAATTGGAACATGTTGCCACTGAGCTACAGCTGGCTGACATTTTTACCAAGGCTCTTGATGCAAATCAATTTGAAAACTTGAGGGGTAAGTTGGGTATTTGCCAACATGAGGAATTGTAGCAATTAATTTTGCTTAAAACAAGGATTAAAGGAGTTATGCTTGTTCTGATTGGGTTAAAATTATATTTTCCCATTTCCTTCAATTCTTTTAAGAAGTTGAATAGACACTCCTTTTCTTCCTTCCCCTCTCGTCTCCTCATCAAAACCCAGTCTCTCAATCAGAATTTTCTCTTCAGTTGTTGTTGGTCCTCTAAAACACCATCATTATCCAATACGACTATTTCAACCTCTTCCTCTGATCAAGATTCTAGGACAATCTCTTCTTGTCTGGACTCTAAAGTCCTGGAGATCTCTTCTCGTAGAAAAGTGGGAACTAACCCCACCAAGGTCAAAGAGTTGAGAACAAGACATGCAGGAAAGTCCCAAGCTTCTGCCTCTGGTAATCCATCTCATCCTTCTTCTTCAGTTCCCCCTGAAATTGCAAATAGGGAAGGGTCAGCCTATGTTAGTCAAGCAATAGCTAAAATTGTTTCAAGAATTCTGAACGAGAACCACTCAGTCCCTGGAATTTCTGTTCCTTTGAATCAAGAAAGTTCAAATGCTGAAACAAATCCAGATGTCTCTAAGGATGTTGAGACATCAGACAAAGAGAAGAATGCTGACATTGCTCACAAGAAAAGGAAGAAGCCCAAATCCTCTGAGTCTGATGACAGTGCTTAAAGGTTGGTTGCTGTTTGGTGGTGTTGCTGGTTGGTGCTGGTACCTGGTGGAGTTTGGAAGTGTGTTCAGTTTTTTTTCTCTGCTGCTGCTCTTATTACTTTTTCTGGATAACTGTATAATTCTTATGAACATTTATCTTTGGCCCATTTGTGGCTAAAGAGGGGGAGAATATTTTGGTACTTGCTTAATTACAAATTCTATTTTTCTGCAGTCATTTCTTTCTGCTGCTATCTATCTCTGATTAATTAGGGTCTTTAGCCAAAAATCTGCCAAAGGGGGAGTTTGTAGTTGTTTAGGTATTGGCTTGCTTTTTTGGTAAAACCCAAGTGTATGTGTGAATGTCATGACTGATGTCATAACATTCTAGTTTAGTTTGTACTGATTCATTAGGTACCTTTGCAGAAAAATATTGTCATTCAGGTACTGATGTTTATAAGTGTGTATCTGAGCATTTTGCAAAATGATCACATTTTCCTAAATCAGTAGACAGGTTTTTTAAGATGTCATAACAGATGTTAAGACATCCTGTTCTGAACTAACAGGTTTGCAGTTTGGTTAATTCTGAGTTTTTTCAGGAAAATGACTCAGTCTTTCCAGAACAGCATCCTGCGTTTTCTTTGGGTTAACCTAGCTCAACCCTAACCTGGTTGATAAAGTCCTGTGACCTAGTCTTAAGGTCAAATGGAATTAACCCTGGCTTTTTGTGGAAACCCTAACTGAAGATGCAGCTGCTATATATTCAACAGAGCTGCTGTTTTGCAAGCAATCCCTTTTTGGTCAGAAGATCATTTGTAAACTGTATAGGTTTAATTATTGTACTTCAAGAAATTATCATTGTGATAAGTGACTTGGAATAGGTTTTTAATTGTAAGGGTTGTGTAGCACTCAAAGCTTTGAAGCAAGAGTGTTTGAATTTTTCTTGACTAAAGCTGTGAAGCAGAGTCAAGTTAGGTGTGTGTATCACTCAAAGCTGTGAAGCAAGAGTGATTGTGTTGCTTGATTAAAAAGCTGTGAAGCTTAATCAAGTGTATGTTTTTGAAGAGTGTCTTCATCAATTCATTAGTCAAATTGTTTTATGTATCACTACTGTGATTGAGGGGGAGTGAGTAGGAACTCAGGTTTAAGTTGTACTTAGATTGAAATTGCATTGGGTAGGTCTTAAGTGAAGGAGATAAATTGGTTGGTTTATTCCTGAATTAACATCTCTTATAGTGGATTTCCTCCCTGGCTTGGTAGCCCCCAGAGTAGGTGTTGTTGCACACTGAACTGGGTAAACAATTGACTGTGTTCTTTACTGTTTTTGTATTTACTGTCTTATAGAAAGTCAGATACGGTGTCATAACATTATACGTGACATTGAGTATCTGCAGCCAGAATTTCACATGTATCACAATCTCTTTACACCATGCATTTCATACAACATGACATTGCATATTAACTAAACATTTTACCCTTTTCAGGATAAGGTTAATCAATAGCTACCATTTTCAAAGGCTTTTCAGATACAGTTCAGATACGCTCCAGACACGGATGCCATCCTGATACTCATTCAGATTCAACTTTCAGATATAGTTCATATACGCTCCAAACACGAACGCCATTCTGATACTCATTCAAATTCAACTTTCTGATACAGTTCAGATACTCTCCAGACAATGATGCCATCCCGATAGTCATTCAGATTCAACTTTCAGATATAGTTCAGATACGCTCCAGACATGGACACCATTCTGATACTCATTCAGATTTAACTTTCAGATACAGTTCAGATACGCTTCAGACACGGACACCATTCTGACACTCATTCAGATTCAGATACAGTTCAGATACGCTCCAGACGTGGATGCCATCCTAATACTCATTCAGATTCAACTTTCAGATACAGTTTAGATATGCTCCAGACACAGATGCCATTCTGATACTCATTAAGTTTCAGCTTACAGATACGGTTCAAAAATCATTTCTGGATGGCATCTACAAGCCCATCTCCAACAAAATTCCATCATCCCTCCAAATGGAATCTTTAAGCCCGTTCCCTATACCATCAACCATCACATCACCGAGTGCGAATTTTTGGGCACTCTAATGTTCAATCATCTTCCACCTTGGAGTCACGAATGGCAAAACTCGTCAATATAACTCTTCAGGCTTAAGAAGATTGAATAGGGGCAGATGTTGTACCCCAAAATTTTCCCTCTCATTTATCAAGAATTTGCTCACAAGATCTCCTTTGGCTCAAGACTGCACTAGGGTTGATCAGCTCAAAACACCTCCTTATGCACTAATGACCAAAATTAGGGTTTTTGATTGGACAAGGATATTTGAACTTCCAATGCCCCATATGACTTTCATAGATCATTATGGACTCTCAAGATTACTCATGTCAAGTTTCAAGCTTTGGATCACACTTCTGCTTAGTCAATTGAGCAGTTGACCTAAAAATCAACTGTATTAGGGAAAAAGTCAATTGTGGCCAGTTTATAGTCAAACTTCATAATTTTTGATCCACATCAACATTTTAAACTCATATGTATCATTTGATCAAGTTTGGACCACAATTCCTCAAGAAATTTGATCAAATCTTCAAAAGGGTAAAGTGGTCAAAATTAGGGTTTTGACTAGGAAAGGACAATTTTTGGTTTTTGACCCAGCAAATGATCAATTGATTTAAGGCATGATCTGAAGAGTAAAATTGAATCATTTTGACCTAATTACATGGCTCAAAACATTTCTCAAGCCCAATAGATTGACAGATGAATTTTCAATCAATTGATCAAAAGTCAACTTTATACTAAAAAGTCAAACTTTGACTTTTTGGTCAAAATCAAATGTCAAAGATCACAATTCCTCAAAGCATGTCAAAATATGAAACTTATTCATCAAGAAATCAAAAATTCAAGATTTCATTTTGAAAAGTTAAAATTTCTAAACTTAGAAATTTTTCTAAGTGTTGAAAATTTCTTATTTTTTCACATCTTTGAGCAAAATTTTCACCATGATGCAAGATGATTCAAAAAGAAACTTTCAACATGAAAGTTGTAGATCTTCATGAAATATACAACATTGCTTTACAAAACTCCTTCCAAAAGTGCTTGGATCTCAAGTTATAATTTTAAGAATACATGGTCATGAAACAAAACACTTAGTGAAATTTTGCCCTAATTTGGTCAGGATTTTGACCTAAATTCATGGCACTTTTTCATATAGTTCCAAGGGGAATTTTCAAAAGTGATTCAAAGAGGGGTTGTAGAGAATATTACAAGCTTTCCAAAATGTCCAAGAACTCCTTGAGATCATTTTTGAGTAGGGAGAATCGAAGAGATGAAGTTAGGGTTTTCACACTTGAACTACAAGTCATTTTGTGATGAACAAGATTCAAAATTCAAACTTATGCTGCATAACCTTTACTTTTCAGGCCTCAAACTTGTTAGTAAATCCATAATTAATTGCTTACACAGCTGTTAGAGGTCTTATTTCAAGCATTCAATGCAAGGCCATGCTTTATATCCATTTTGGGAAGAAAGTGCACAATGCTATTTTGATAAAGCAACTTTTTGCATAAAACTTGTTCTTGAGCCTTGCACTTGTTCTTTTCTGATCAAACATGTCTTATAACTCAAGATAAGTTTATCTAGACACTTACTATCACTCAGCCCATGCTTGTACTTCCTCTTGAAACTTGTTTTCCCACTTTTCTTGAAAATCAAGTAACTTAGCCATCAGCTTGTAACTTGTACTTCTGACTATCCAAAGCACTCAAGACCTTTTGCTTATACATACACAAGTCACTTGCTACAAACCCCACGCATGCTTAAGCCTTGAAAACACCAAGAACATAGAATCACCAAAAACACCTCAAAACTTGCCATTTCTGAGTTTTGAATCCAATCTCCAAATTTGCTCGTGCATTTCTTGGCCTTTTACTTTCAAAAGCTTCTAAATAACATAAACAAACAATCCCAACATATGCAACACCACTGTAACACCTCCATCATCATCCACCATTTTCAAAAATAGCACCTTGCACCTTGACTTCTCCAGAACTCCTCAAGCACTTTCAGCTCAAGCTAAGCATCACATTAGCTTCCTAGGAACTTGAGGAAGCTAATCCAATCATTGGAACTCACTAAAAGGTACTCAAACTCAAAACATGATACCCTCTTGCAAGGTAAGTCATCTCAACTTTGAACTCTTCATACAAGAATCATTAATGGTTTATTTGTGAATGAAAAATATAGATATCATTGCCCTGAAGCTAACCATGTCCATAGTTTTTCATTTATATTGCTTGAGCTTAGAGAATTTTAAGATTGAAGTTTCTGAAATTTTTAGGGTTCAGATTAGGGCCATTAAAATTCATGCTTGTCTTTGATCTATAATTTTATTGCTTTGCATTTCTGAAATCGTGAGGAAATTTGCTACAAGTTTCCTGTTTACATTTTTCATTTTTGATGAGAATTGAATAAGATACAGAGGTTCAGGTTGGGCGTGATGTTGAAGATGAAGTTGCCTTCAGGAACGTGTTTACCATATATATTTATGGTTTGATATTAATAAACGGATTATAGCCACCCCAGTGGTAGAAGCGCGCGCATGTGAGTATAGGGACCTGGGTTCGAGCCCCAGTGGTACCCTTTTGGATTTTTCTTCTTCTTATTTTTCACATATTCTGAATTTTTTGGCAGCGCTGGGCCTCATCCCCTTGGGCCTTTATTTCTTTTTACTTCTGACCCCCCTTGCAGGCTATTCACACCCCTGGCCCTTTTTATTTTCTTCTTTTCTCATTTTTATTTATTTGTTTTCTTAAATATTGTTTCTAATACTAAAAATCAGAAAAAATATAAAAAACATTAGATTTATATTTTGATATAGTTTATTCATTTTTTACAGAAAAAAATATATTTTATCTAATCATACTTTATTTATTTTACTAATTGATTTGTAAATTTAATTAAAAACTAGGGTTTTAGTTATTTTCTTTTACACAATTCAAATATTTTATTTTAAAATATAAAAAGACCAAAAATATTTTATAATACCATAAATTGTTTTTTAAGACAAAAATATTCTTCTTATAAACTTAATTTCTTTTTTAATCAATTAATGGATTAGGGTTTTATTTAAAAAAAATTCCTAGTAAATGTAGGTTTACTTTTTACTATTTTAATTAATTATTTTCTTTTAGTTAATAAGTTTAAAACCAAACCCTTTCCTAAAAAAATACAAACATCCATTTTCTTTATATTTACATTCTTGTATATTTATTCATTTTTATACATTATTTATCCAAATTCAATATGGTTGTAATAGATAATTAGGCTTTATTTTCTTGCAATCTCCATTTGTAATTTGTACACCCCCTCCCACAAGTATTATAATAGCGTAGTAATTTTAAATTCCACAATTTATCGCTTTATATACAAATGATGGTAATTAGGGTTTGTATGGAAAGACTAAAACTAATCAATTAGAAAACCCTAATCAAAGACAAAACCAAGCATGAAAAACAATACACTTGCACACAAGCACCCCTAGGGTAAAATCCACTTGGTTGCCTACAAAATGGCCATATTATGCATGTGAGGTATCTTAGCAAAAACAAGCAAAATATAAGATTATAGTCCCTTGATGACGCTATCTATGTTGCCTTTCAAATGATCTTAGTCCCTAAAATAGAATGCTAAGATACCTTACAACATTGCTAATCATGGTTATACGATGATCCACGCCTGTCCCGTTTACATCCAAAGATAGGGTTACTTGCCTAATCAATGGTAAGATAACAATGTCAAAGGAAAGAGGAAATGAACATGAAAGACTTTTGAGTAGGTAGAAGGTTCCTAGTTACTTGCTCACTTTCAAAACAAAACACCCTTGCTATTTTCAAAACAAACACATACACTTTCAAAATATCTTACAAACTTGAAAACATTTTCAAAAGATCAACATCTTTGAATACATTCTTACGAACGAGAATCATTACAAAGTTTTCCTAATCAATGGCCTCTTTACAAAATACTTTCAAAAACCACATAAAGCACAATTTCAAACAAAATCAAGTGATCTAGCAAGTAACTAAGAGGCCATGGAAAACCATGGATGAAAAGGGTGCCAATACCTTCCCTTTTCATAATCTACCCCCCGAACTCAAGAAATAATCTCAAAGGTCTTTCCTGTGCTTTTTCACCTTTCCTTTTGGATAAAAGAAAAGTCAGTGGCGACTCTTGCTAACTGCAACATTTGCGATCAAATGCAAAACACCCAAGTCAGTTCTCCCACCGTATCACACCTTCCCTTTGCATAACCAACCCCCTTACCTTGAATCTTTCCCCCCTCTTTTTTTGGGCTACTCGCTCTTTTCCCATTCCTTTGGAAACAATAAAGCGTGGTGGTGATTTTTATTTTTGATATGTATAAGTCTAGTCAATCCAATGGCTTAGTCTTAAACATTTCTACCGCAACAGAAAAATGGCGACTTCACCGGGGAAAGATTTACCTTTTGCTGGTCCATCCTTAAGTTGGTTGAGCATATCTTTGTTTTTATCTGTATATGTGTTATCGTTGTTTATGTGGTATATATATATATATATATATATATATATATATATATATATATATATATATATATATATATATATATATATATATGTTTGTCTGGATTTTCCTAGTTTTCAGGGTGCTTGGTGATTACTTATAAGTTATATACCCGGAATTGGGAAAACTTTAAGATAGGATGGGAGGTATAGTCATGTTAACTTTGAGGGAGTAATCCCAAAAAAGGAGGCCTGAGATCCCCCACTCAATGGAGGCCCCTTTGACTGTAGTGTTGTTTACTGAGTAATCGAGAAGACGTACTGCTTTCGACCTGGGAGCCAGCTGAAGCTGAGGACCGTAGAATACAAAACCCAACTTGGCCTTTTAGGTGTAGTGCGGAAGCTATGATGGAGTAATTAGGAAATAGTTGTCACGCGATACTACGCTCGGACGAGTTTTTCTTGAGAATATTACTAATTACCGAGTTAATTGGGAAGTTGGTAATATCTGAAGGAAGGATGTAGACTCTGGAAACCTCTAGAACCTTGTTCAGCAGGTGATAACTTTTAGACCAACACCTTATGGGTAGTACCTTCGACCTCATGCTCGTGACGTTGAACCTATGAACCCTATATGTGTGAGCTTGTGTGTGATTGTTGCATCATGCATCCATGCACTCATAAGCATCTTTTAAAGAAATTTTATTTCAAGGGACTTAAAAGTTGACCATTTGTGAATATCTCAGGTACTTTTTAACCATGGATTCTGGAAAAAGAAAGACCGGGAAGTACAGTTTCCAGGATCCCAAGATAGAT
The DNA here is from genome assembly GCA_948472305.1 of Vicia faba. Classification (NCBI taxonomy): domain Eukaryota; kingdom Viridiplantae; phylum Streptophyta; class Magnoliopsida; order Fabales; family Fabaceae; genus Vicia; species Vicia faba. The sequence continues at coordinate 708,367,665 of OX451740.1, forward strand.
GAGTTGATCAGTCTAATTCCCGAGATCGAGTGTTCTGCAGATTTTCGGAAGAAGTATGGTTCCATCATTTCTCTTATGAAGCTTGGGATGAAGGAGGGTATTCTCTCGACCTTGGTCTAGTTCTATGATCTGATGTATCATTGCTTTACTTTTCCCGACTATCAGTTGATGCCTACACTAGAGGAGTATTCTTATTTGCTAGATTTACCCGTTATCGATCGTGTTCCTTTTACTGGTTTGGAGGGTGAGCCAAAACCACATGAGATTACTGCTTTGATTCATCTGGGGAAGTCTGAGGTGGAAGCCCATATGGTTGTTAAAGGAGGTATTAGAGGATTACTGGCCCAGTTCTTATTGGAGAAAGCTCGTTACTTTGCCAGGATGAAGAGTACAGTCGCTTTTGAGGCCATCTTTGCTCTACTTGATTACGGGTTGTTCTTATTTACTAATATGGACAAGTTTGTTGGCGTTAATGCTATCAAGATCTTCATGATTGGAAACCCAGTTCCTACATTGTTGGGTGATGCTTATTACTCAATTCATCTTCGGAATTCTTATCATGGAGGGATGATTATCTGCTGCACGCCTTTGTTGTACCAATGGTTTATCTCTCATATGCCTTAGTCTGATGCTTTCTGGGATGTCAGGAAGGAACCCCGTTGGGCTCCTAAGATCATGGCACTTACTCACTCGGATATTGATTGGTATCATCGAGCTTACCGGGATATAGAGATTGTTCACAGTTGTGGTTGTTTCCCCAATGTACCTCTTCTTGGTACAAAGAGAGGAATTGACTATAACCCTATTCTTGCACGATGACAACTCGGTTATCTGATGAGGGATAAACCAAATAGTATTCATTTGAGTAGTTTCTTTCTGAAGGAGGGAGGAGACCATAAGGAAGCTAAGGAGCAGATTTCTAAGGCCTGGCGTCACATTCATAAGAAGAGTAGGAAAGACTTGGGACCTAGGGGGTTGTTTCTTTGGAGCCATATCTTCAGTTGGTTCAAGCGAGAGTTATTCAGTTGGAGATGTCGTATTCCCAGGAAACACCTATTCCTGATTTGTTTGTGAAAACCACTCCTCCCTTATTGGATGATCTAGAAGAATTGCAGCTTGCTTTGGTCGGGATGCAGCAGGAAAAGGATGCTTGGAAGAATAAGTGCCAAACTTTAGAGATTTCCTATAGAGCAGACTTGAAGGAGAAAGACGACTTGATCGAGATCCTTGAGAGTCGAGCAGTAGAGACTATAGAGAGGCAATGGGATTTATTTTCTCCTAAGCCTCAGTCAGATGCTGATTACTCACTTCTTGATTCAGGTGATTGGAAGGAGGTTGCCACCAGGCGCTAGCGTATAGAGTGATCTCCGACAGCTTTACTTCTCAGGGTTTTAGACTTTATTTTTATCTTGTACTTGTGATTGTTGAGACTTGTAACATATTTTGAAGTTATTATAATAAAAAATTTCAGTATTTCAAATGCGTTATTACTTTGATATTTGCAATGTGTCTATAAATCTTTAAATCCCTTGAAATATTAAATAACAAAATAAAATCATGTGCATTGCATATAAGGCATCATATTGCACATATTTATTGCATTTGTTATGCATATCTAGGTGTCTCACCAAGCTTCTTTACTTCATTCAGCAAGCTGACTCACTGTAGTGGTAGAAATGTTAAAGACTAAGCCATTGGATTGACTTGACTTATACAGATCAAAATAAAAATCGCCACCGTGCTTTATTGTTTCCAAAGGAATGGGAAAAGAGCGAATAACCCAAAAATAGGGGGAAAGATTCAAGGTAAGGGGGTTGGTTATGCAAAGGGAAGGTATTGGCACCCTAAACATCTACGGTACTCTGCAGAAACCTCTTTGTAAAATCTGTATATTTTGGCTATAAAATGTTGTATGTAAAATAGATGGTGGAGGTGAGAAAAGAAACATATTTTTTATGATTTTTGCACCCGCCGCGGTTGCAAACCTTTAGTGCCTACGTACCACCTTTCGTGCAATAGGGGATCAGGGTACACGTAGTTCCTCTTTTAAAATTTTAAAACACAAGTGTGTTGGTTAATTTTATGAGATAAGACATCATCGTCATTGTCCGTGTGGAAAACATACTTACTACCCACAATCATGAGAAAGGAGAATTTGCATCATCTCAAAGTGGATGATATGGCTTGGATTTTAATATCAATAATGCCTCACTCAACACCAAGTGTAAAATATCTCTCTTCACTGCATATTGTAGAAGTATAGTTGTTTGCATCACTACAAGGATTGACAAGAGTCTAATCTTTTGAGAAAAGTTTAAGATGAAAGCCAAGATGGCAAAATAGTTTGAATGAGATTAATTGATTTTTAGTCTTATCACAAAAAAAATGTCAAGGTATTATTAATGTTGATTGAAGTTTATTTGTGAAATATGTTTTGAAAATGCATGGACCTAAGTCCAAGTTTATTATGAAAGTGGTTCAAGTTTTTTTTAAAAGAGAACAAGAAGAGTTTTTCAAAAGGAGGGAGAAAATTTTTGAAATTAAAGAAGATGGGAGGAGAAGAAGGGACTATCCTAAAGCATAAGGTAAAAAGCTAGGGATAAAAACCATCTAACCAACAAAAAGCCAATACTTGACATTATGAGCCAAGATAGAATTCCCATTCTTTGGATTGAAACCAAGCAAGCAAAGATACTAGACCTTTTGTAAGAACCAAACTTCAAGTGTATTAAGTCTTCATAAAAATTGGGCAGAGTAACGACCGTATACGGGTGAATTCTAGATTACAGTCAAGGAATGTAATCACAATACCCTGCACACAAAGCAAACAAACAACCCAATGTCTCGAGGTAAACCTTAAGAACTCTAGACAAAATATCAATTAAGGTCACAAGGTCTCCAACATAAGCCAAGGTCTCTAATCCTAAGTCCAAGAAGTCCAATACTCTATAATGCCAAGCATAGTAACCAAATAGTCCATGTACCATTAAAGTTTTGTATGGTTCACTTTGATTATTAAGTGTCTTAGAAGAGAAAAGAAAAGCTCAAATGATCAAAATAAAAATGACATGAAATGTAATGCTTAAAGTAAATGGTGCATAAAGCATAAAAAATAAAAGGGCACAAAGTAAAATCAATTTAATAATTAGTGTTGTACCCCAAGATTTTCCCTCTCACTTATCAAGAATTTTTCTCACAAGATCTCCTTGGGCTCAAGACTGCACTAGGGTTGATCAACTCAAGACACCTCCTTAAGCACTGATGACCAAAATTAGGGTTTGAGTTTGCACAAGGATTTTTGAACTTTCTATGCCCCATATGGTTTTCATGGATCATTATGGACCCCCAATATTACTCATGTCAAGTTTCAAGCCTTGGATCACATTTTTGATTAGTCAATTGAGCGGTTGACCTAAAAATCAATTGTATTGGGGAAAAAGTCAACTATGTCCAATTTATAGTCAAAATCCATAATTTTTTATCCACATAAACATTTTAGACTCATATGTATCATTTGATCAAGTTTGGACCACAACTCCTTAAGAAATTTGATCAAATCTCCAAAAGGGCAAAATGGTCAAAATTAGGGTTTTGACTGGGAAATGGCAATTTCTGATTTTTGACCTAGCAAATGGTAAATTGGTTTAAGACATGATCTCAAGATTCCAATTGCATCATTTTTACCTAATAACATGGTTCAAAACATTGCAAGTCCATTGGATTGACAAATGAATTTTTCAGTCAACTAATCAAAAGTCAACTGTATAATGAAAAGTCAAACTTTGACTTTTTAGTCAAATTCAAATGCCAAAGATCACAATTCATCAAAACATGTCAAGATATGAAACTTATTCATCAAGAAATCAAAAAGTCAAGATTTCATTTTGAAAAGTCAAACTTTCTAAACTTAGAAATTTTTCTAAGTGTTGGAAATTTCTTATTTTTTCATAAGTTTAAGCAAAATTTTCACAATGATGCAAGATGATTCAAGAGAAACTTCCAACATGAAAGTTGTATATCTCCATTAAATATACAACTTTTCTTCACACAACTTCTCCCAAAAGTTCTTGGATCTCAAGTTATAATTTTAAGAACATTGGATCATGAAACAAAACACTTAGTGAAATTTTGCCCTAATTTGGTCAGGATTTTGACCCAAATTCATGGCACTTTTTCATATAGTTCCAATAGGAATATTCAAAATAAACTCAAAGATGGGTTGTATAGCATATTACAAGATTTCCAAAATGTAAAAAAACTCCTTGAGAACATTCTTGAGTATGGAGAATCGAAGAGAGGAAGTTAGGGTTTTATCACTTTAATTACAAGTCATTTTAGTGATAAACAAAATTCAAATTCAAACTATGCTGCATAAACACTACTTTGAAGGCCTCAAACTTGTTAGGCACTCCATAATTAATGGTATGCACAACTTTTAGAGGCCTCACTTCAAGCATTCAACGCATGGACATACTTTATATCCATTTTTGGAAGAAAGGTTACATTGCCATTTTGATAAAGTGACTTTTTGTACAAAACTTGTTCTTGAGCTTTGCACTAGTTATCTTCTGATCAAACAAGTCCTATAACTCTTGAGAAATGTTTCAAACACTTACAATCACCCATCCCATGCTTGTACCTCTTCTTGAAACTTGTTTCCCTCTTTTCTTCAAAATCAAGTAACCTAGCCAAAAGCTAGAGACTCGTACTTCTAATTGTCCAAAGCTCTCAAACACTTTTATTTGTACATACACAAAACATTTGACACAAGGACAAGAATGCTCAAGCCTTGAAAGAACCTAGAACTCAGAATCACACTTCACACTTCCATTTTCACACAAACTGACCAAAAACTTGAAACTCATAATCTACTCGTGCGTTTCTTGGCCTTTTGGTTTCTAAAGTTTCTAAACATCATATAGAGTTGATCACACACCCTGTTATAGAACTGTAACACCATTAACACCATCCTCCATTTCCAAAAACAGAGCTCTGCACATTGACTTATCCAAACCATTTCAGTCATCCATTGCTCAAGCTAATCATTGCATTAGCTTCCTGGGACCTCAAGGAAGCTAACCTGATCATCACCATCACTTAAAATAGGCTCAAACTCAAAACACGATTTCCAGTTTTGAGGTAAGTTTTCTAACTTTGGAACTCTTCATACAGGCATCATCAATGATTTATTTGTGAACAAAACATGTAGATATCATTGCCCTAAAGCTAACCATGTCCAAAGTTTCCATTAATTTTGCTTGAGCTTAGAGAATTTTAAAACTGAAATTTCTGATATTTTTAGGGTTCAGATTAGGACCATTAAAATTCATGCTTATCTTTGATCTATAGTTTTAATGCTTTACATTTCTGAAACCGTGAGAAAATTTGCTACAAGTTTCATGTTTACAGTTTTCATTTTTGATAAGAAATAAGCAAGTTACAGTTGGTCTGGCTGGAGGTTGAAGATGAAGTCATCAAGGCATGTTTTTCCTTGTATATTTATTGTTTTGCTTATGTTAACGGATGTATAGCCACCCTAGTGGTAGAAGCGCGCGCCTGTAACCTGGGTTCGAGCCCCAATGGTACCCTTTTGTGTTTTTTTTACATATTTTACATTTTCTGACTTTTTTGCAGGGCGTTGGGCCTCTTTGGGCCTGTTTCATTTTTTTTTTTGCTAGCTAACTCCCTGCAGGCTGTTTGCACCCCTAGCCCAAGTTTATTTATTTTTCTTTTTTATTTTATTTATTTCATTTTTATTTTCTTAAACATTTTTCCTAATATTAAAAAATCACAAAAAATTAGATTTTCATTTTAACTTAGTTTATTTTTTATTTTTTTTCACAAAAAAAAATTTATTTAACTATAATTTATTTATTTTTATTAACTAGTCTTGTAAATTTAAATTAAAACTAGGTTAGTATTTACTTTTCTTTTACACCTATTAAAATATATTTATTCATATAAAAAAGGGGGCCAAAAATATTTTATAATGCTATAAATATTTTCAAGACAAAAATACAAAAAATACTTTTCCTAAACTTATTTTCTTTTGATCAATTAATAGAATTAGGGTTTTATTTAAAATATTTTCTTAATAAATTTAAGTTTAATTAATTATTTTCTTTAATTAATTAGGTTAAGACAACTTCCCTTTTTTCATAAAAAATCCAAACAAATATCCATTTTCTTTACATTTTGCATTTTTGTACATTTATTCATTTTGTACTTTGTATTTATTTATTTCCTTGTACATTAATACCAATTCAATATAGTTGTAATAGACTAATTAGGTTTACACTCTTGCAATCCCCATTCAATTTGTACACCCCCTCCCACAAATGTTGTAATAGCGTAGTAACTTTAAATTCCGCAATTTATCGCTTTTATATAAAAATGCTAGTAATTAGGGTTTGTATGGAAAGACTAAAACCAATACTTAGAAACCCCTAATTTCAAGACAAAATCAAGCATGAAAACAACGCACTTGCACACAAGCACCTCTAGGGTAAATCCACTTGGTTGCCTTTACAAAATGGCCATATTACGCATGTGAGGAATCTTAGCAAAAACAAGCAAATATAAGATCATAGTCCCTCGATGACGCTATCTAAGTTGCCTTTCAAATGATCTTAGTCCCTTAAAGAAAATGCTAAGATACCTTGCAACATTGCTAATCATGGTTATACGATGACCCACGCCCGTCCCGTTTACATCCAAAGATAGGGTTACTTACCAAATCAATGGTAAGATAACAATGTCAAAGGAAAAGGAAAATGAACAAGAAAGACTTTTGAGTAGGTAGAATGCTCCTAATTACTTGCTCAATTTCAAACAAAAATCCTTGCTATTTTCAAAACAAACACTTACACTTTCAAACATCTTACAAACTTGAAAACATTTTCAAAAGATCAAACATCTTTGTATACATTCTTAGAAACAAGAATCATTACAAAGATTGCCTAAACAATGGCCTCTTTACAAAATACTTTCAAAAACCACACCAAGCACAATTTCAAACAAAAGCAAGTGATCTAGCAAGTAACTAAGAGCCCATGGAAAAACCATGGATGAAAAGGGTGCTAATACCTTCCCTTTTCTTAATCTACCCCCCGAACTCAAGAAATAATATCAAAGTTCTTTCATGTGCTTTTTCACCTTTCCTTTTGGATAAAAGAAAAGTCGGCGACGACTCTTTCTAACCGCAACATTTACGATCAAGCGCAAAACCTTCAAGTCAGTTCTCCCACGGTATCATAGAACTGGCGACTCTGCTGGGGATTATTCTAAAAGTGGGGTTACCTAAGGGTTAGATCACATTTACTTGCTTGCATTGTTTGACTTGTATGCTTTACATTATGGTTCTTTGTTTGGGTTTGAATCCTCTACCCGTATTTGGGATACATTATAGGTAAGTAGAAATACGTTATGGAAATTGTGCGGGGTATACCGACATGGTCTAAACAATAACTACGTTAGTACAACATGTTTGTGGGTACCGGTAGCCTTTGAGTTAATCAAAGAGAATACAGGGCCACTGAGTGATGTCATGAAGCACTAATGAACTTTTAGAACCTTTACTTGACCAACTTGGACTTTAGGATGTAGTGAGATGACCGGCTTTGGTGCAGTCTGAAGTTGGTAGATACTCGATACTACACTCATTGAGGTTTGGTTTCTTGGGATATTTCGGTCGCCATTAAATATGCTTGTGCTGAAACAATGACCAAGGAAACAAACCTGTGATATTGAGCTCCTTAGAACCCAGTTACTATTACTAGGACAGGTTGAGCCAACTAAACTTCAAGAAGGTACTTACCTATGAAACTCCATGAAAGCCTAAACCTAAGGACTTGTTTGCTTTATTTGTATATACATACTTGTACATAGCATCATGAACATCATAACATCATACACATTCACTAACCATTTCAAGGATTTTGGGATTCATCTTTGTTCTTGTTTTGTAGGACATGGATTCTATTCACAGGAAAATTATTCAAGCCAACCTTGTAAGGATCCCTCCACAACTTAAGGAACTAACTTTAAGGATTCCTGAGAACTATCCATTCACCGAGAGACATAGTCGCTTACTCAACTTGGTCACCTCCAATAGAGAGGAAGACGTGATGAAGGTACTCTTTTAGTTCTTTGACCCCTTACACCATTCCTTCATATTTACCATTCTCAATCAATTACCTTTCAACGGTACAGAAAGAGACCCAAAGCCAGAAGAGATTGCTCAAGCTCTACACTTGCACTTATCTGATATCACAAATCATTGGGAAACAAGGAGTGGTGTCAAAGGTTTCCTAGAAAAGTTCCTGTTTGAGAAAGCCCAAAACTGTTGGGACTCTTTGGATTTGCAAGCCTTTGAGTAAATTGTGGCTCTCCTCATCTATGGAATGGTTTTGTTTCTAAATCCTGACCAACTCATAGATGTGAACACCGTCAAAATCTTCATATCCCGCAACCCAGTGCCTACTTTTCTAGGGGACATCTTACATTCTTTTCACACTCGCACTATGAGGAGAAGAGGTGTCCTTATGTGTTGCACTCCTCTCTTAACAAGATGGTTTATTTTGCATCTTCCCCAATATGTATTAAGGAACGAGCCAGGTTCAAGGTGCTCACAATGGTTGATGATGCTCAAACATTCAGACATTCATTGGTGCTCCCGATCCATAGAGAATGTTACTATTGTTGACCGTTGTGGAGAGTTCCCTAATGTTCCCTTAATTGGCATTAAGGGAGGTATCACCTACAACCCCTGTTTAGATTTAAGACAGTTTGGTTACGTACGAAGGGATGGCCCGCATGAGATGTTGATTCAAGGTTTGTTATTTGACTACGACAACAACGATCAAGGTCTTCGCCAGATATTTATCCGAGCTTGGAGGAGGTTGAACAAGGTAGATAGAAAGACTTTGGGGCATAAAAATTCCATCCCTCTTGAGCCTTACCTCAAATGGGTACGAACTCGTGCTCAGAGTCTTATGATGCCTTATCCCTCCATTCTCCCGGTAACCATTGAGCCTGTCATGGAAGGAGATGTTCCATATACTATCCTACATCCTGACATGCCCGCCTCTCTTGAAGACCTACAAAGAGATTGGATACAACTCAAGGGAGAGTGAGATACTTTCAAAGCCCAATTCTACGCAAGCGAGAAGAAGGTTTTGGAACTCACTAAGCAACTTTTGAGGAGCAGACTCTAAATGCCTACATCGCACCAAAGAGGATGCGTAGTACCTTTCTATCTTAGAGTTCTTGTATTTGTTTTGCCCAAGAAGGCATTAATGTACTCAAAGCTTTAATTTATTAATATAACGTGTGTTTCCTTTTTGTCTAAAACAAATTTAAATCTTAAGATCCTTGAAATCATTGCATATGCATTTATCATTCATCATAACATAAGCAGGTTTCTTGCAACAAGTCTCCTCATCTCTCTACTGTTTATTTCAGTAAGATAGATCTCGAGCAAATGGTGAAGGACCTCCAAGCTCAGAATGCACAGTTTCAACAGTTGTTCTTAACTCTGGCCAAAGGACAAGAAGAGTTGAAGACCTTGCTATTGAGGAGAAGAAAAAGAAGACAAAGAAAATAACCATAATTCTGAACATGGGAAGAAGATTTCAAGGGCAGACAAGAAGGGCCTTAGACTTTACAACAACATCCAGTGAGAAAGACAATCAAGATGGGAATGACAAGGAAATAGTTGTTCAGTCTGATTCAGAAGAGGAAGAGGAAGAAGAAGACTATTCTGAAGAACAATACCCTCCAGCCAACGACAAGTATAAGCATCTAGAAGAACGGTTGAGTGTAATGGAAATCCAAAAAGTGCCTAGATTGGACTTTGAGGAGTTGGGATTAGTATCAGGTATTGTCATTCCTCCAAAGTTCAAAGCACATGTGTTCGCAAAATATGACGGAGTCTCGTGCCCCAAAATGCATCTCTGGTCCTATGTAAGGAAAATCCAGCCCCATACCGCTGACAAGGATTTTGGGTACACTTATTTCAAGACAGTCTGTCTAGAACTCAACTTGATTGGTTCTATCAGTTAGAAAGATCCAATGTTCATAACTAGGAAGATCTTGTTGCAGCCTTTTACAAACAATACCAATACAATGCTGATCTTGCGCTTACCCGTACTCAGCTCCAGAGTATGGCCATGGTTTCAAGTGAAGGCTTCAAGGACTATGCGCAAAAATGGAGGGACTTGGACGAAAGAGTTCAACCTCCCCTATCTGAAAGAGAATTGGTAGACAAGTTTTTGGGCACCTTGTCTGGTCCTTTCTTCAATCACTTAATTGGGAGTTCATCGACAAGTTTTATTGAATTGATATTGACTGGAGAAAGGGTAGAAGCTGGGATAAAGAATGGAAAGATTCAAAAGGATGCATCCTCTGCTGCTGTAAGGAAGCCATTCATCGGAAAGAAAGAAGTGGTTGTTGTATATCCTCAGAGAAATCAAGATAGGGCCAAACGCCTTCCAATGGTGGGGGCTGTTATGATTCTTAAACCTGCGCCTGACAAGCAAAGAAACAACCAACCAAGAATGGAAAGACCAGTCAGACAATTCACCAGAATTAATATGACAGTATCTCAAGTATTGCCGCATTTGTTAAGATCCAACCTAGTGACCTTGAAAGAAGCTCCAAATAACCCTAACACAACCTCTCCTCACTATCATCCTAATGCCCGCTGTGCATACCACTCTGAGAGTCCCGGTCATGACACTAACAACTATTGGGCTCTAAAGAACAAAGTATAAGACCTCCTTGAAGCCAAAGAGATTGAATTCGATGCGCCAGAAAAGCCAAATGTCATTTCTGCCCCTATGCCCAAACACGGCCATAATACCAACGCCATTGTGGAAGATATGTTTGTTACTTCAGTTGATGAACTTATGACCCCACTCCTGATTATCAAAAAGAACTTATTGAATGCCAGTGTTTTCCCAGGCTGTGATGAAAGCTGTAATTTTTGTTTGTCCTCACCAACCAGTTGTCCTTTGTTGAGAGTAGGCGTTCAGTGCCTAATAGATAACAAGGAAATTTTGTTCGAAAAGACTTCTGTTCCAACTATTTCTTATAATGATGTTTCCATCATTACCATTTCCGACAATTCTTCCAGGGTCTACACCAAAAGACCCGTTAGAATTACATCAGTTCTAAAAATAGCTCCTTTGATAATTACAATATCTGGACCAATCTCGTATTCGTCAGACAAAACTGTACCATGGAATTATGGAGGGCATGTCTACTACCACGGTATCAAGCAAGATTGGCGAGCTACTGAAGATTCAAGTTCTGAGAAGGTTGACTCCAATATCAGTAATATTGTAGGGACTAGTAAGATAACCTAAAGCAGAAGGATATTCTCTCCAGAAATTTCTCCCCCAAAAGCAGTTTATGGACCCGTAATCATCCTTGTTGTTATTTCTCCCCCAAAGGTTGTTCCCAGTCCTACAATAATCTCTGCTAATACACCTACTAACAAAGCTATTACAATCCCCGCTATCACCCCTACTGATATTCCTGCTGCCAAATCAACAGAGAATCGAGGTAAAAGTATTCTGATTGAGCCTGTCCAGACGAAGGCACAATCATTGTCTATCCCTGAGACCTCCCGGAAAGAGATGGAGGAAATTCTAAATATCATAAAAAGAAGCGACTACAATGTAGTCGAGCAACTGGGGTAAACTCCATCTAAAATTTCCATGTTGGCTTTACTACTATGTTCTGAGGCGCATGCAAAAGCCTTGGTAAAATTCCTGAAAACTGCCCATGTACCCCAAGAAACATCTGCCAATCAGTTCCAAGATTGCGTAGCCAGCTTGACTACAGATAATGGTTTAGGTTTTTCGGATGCTGATTTAACGCCAAGAGGGAGGAAGCATAATGAGGCATTACATGTCTCAGTGGAATGCAGGGGCACGACTCTGGCTCGTGTGTTGGTTGACACCGGTTCATCTCTGAATGTATTACCTAAAAAGGCTCTTGATAGGCTTGACTGCGAGGGATTGACATTAAAACTAAGCAACATAGTAGTGAGAGCCTTTGACGGCTCAAAAAGGATGGTGCATGGGGAAGTGGACATCCCCATAAAAGTTGGAACCCAAACATTTGATTCAACTTTTTATGTAATGGATATTCTCCCTTCATATTCCTGCTTGCTAGGCCGACCATGGATTCACAATGTCGGCGCTGTTACTTCTACGTTGCACCAAATGCTGAAATACCTGATTCAAGAGAAGATTATCACTGTTCATGGAGAAGAAGAGTATATGATCAGCCATCTCAATTCCTTCAGATATGTGGAATTAGATGGTGAATTTATTGAATCTCCACTCCAACACTTTGAAGAAGTCCCACAAGATGTGGCAGTGACCAAGGCTGTATCTCAAGTTCCCAAGATCACAAAGGCCTCCGCTCAGGATGTCGTCTTTAAAGGATGCCATGACAATAATTGAAGAAGGTGGGTGCACTATTTGGGGACAACTCCCAGATATCCCATACAAATATGACAAGTTTGGTCTGGGTTTCACTTCAGGTGCCCAGAAGGTTGTACATCGCGCTCGTGCCGGAGGACTACCCTTGAAGATCAGCAACCACCAAGTCAATGCAGTGGAGGATGATGAAGACAGCTATGACCTAGAGGATTGGATTTTCCAAACTGTCAGTGGAGGGCTCAGCAACTGGGAGGCTAGAGACTTTGTCCCGATCACTTTTAGCCCACAGTAATTTGTCTTTACATTTTGTTGGATCTGTAATATTAAAACAATTCAGACTCTTAAAACATTGTGTCTTACCTGAGGCACTATGGTCCATTTGTAAGGGTTATTATCTCATTTCCACATGACATCAATGAATCATGGACGTTTTTGCATAGAAACTTTGCGCTCATTGTTTTTCTTTTTAAATTTTCATTTCTTTCAATGATAACTATACCCTTACACACACTCACACTCACAATGTAGGTCTACATCCATTCGGGATCCCATGGGTAACACTTCTGCTATGGCCTTTTGTGACTCTGAAAATCTAATCTACCAAGCCGAAGACGAAGGTGAGGAAGATTGTGAAGTACCAGGGGAACTCGCCAGGTTACACAAACAAGAAGAGAGGACCATTCATCCCCACTAGGAACCAATGGACACAATCAACCTAGGTACCAAGGAATACAAAAGGGAAGTCAAGATGGGTGCCAATCCGGAACCCAGTGTTAAGGAGTGTTTGATTCAGTTGTTACACGAGTATGTTGAGGTATTTGCCTGGTCGTATGAAGACATGCCAGGACTTGACTCAAATATTGTGGTACATCGTCTACCTACAAAAGAGGACTGCCCACCAGTAAAACAAAAGGTTCGTCGTATGCGACCAGATATGTTGGAGAAGATTAAAGCTAAAGTCATGAAGCAATTCAACGCTGGATTCTTGGACGTCACCTCTTATCCGTAATGGGTTTCCAATGTTGTTCCCGTGCCCAAAAAGGACGGCAAGGTATGAATGTGCATGGACTACAGAGATTTGAATAGGGCAAGCCCTAAGGATGATTTCCCACTTCCCCACATTGACATCCTAGTTGACAATACGGCAAAACATAAAGTGTTTTCCTTCATGGACAGTTTCTCAGGTTACAACCAAATCAAAATGGCGCCTGAGGACATGGAGAAGATAACCTTTGTCACACAATGGGGCATATTCTGCTACAAGGTTATGCCATTCGGACTGAAGAATGTTGGGGAAACCTATCAGCGTGCCATGGTAGCTCTATTTCATGACATGATACACCATGAAATAGAGGTCTATGTGGACGACATGATAGCTAGATCTCAAACAAATGAAGATCATCTTGATCATTTACAGAAACTGTTTAAGAGGCTAAAGAAATATAAGCTGAGGTTGAACCCAAATAAATGCACGTTTGGAGTAAGGTCTGGTAAGCTCCTAGGCTTTGTCGTCAGCAATAAGGGTATAGAAGTGGATCCTACCAAGGTGAAAACGATACAAGAGATATGTGCTCCTCGTACCGAGAAGGAAGTCAAAGGATTCTTGGGATGTTTAAACTACATTGCCAGATTCATTTCTCACCTGACAGCTACTTGTGAACCAATCTTCAAATTACTGAAGAAAGATCAAGTAGTCAAATGGAATGATAATGCCAAACCGCTTTTGACAATATCAAAGAGTATCTGCAATAGCCTCTTGTTTTTATGCCACCAGTCGAGGGAAGACCATTGATCATGTATCTAACCATTTTGGAAAATTCAATGGGGTGTGTGTTGGGGCAGCATGACGAGTCTGGCCGAAAAGAGCACGCTATTTATTACCTGAGCAGAAATTTTACCGACTGTGAAACAAGATATTCACTGCTCAAGAAAACTTGTTGCGCTCTGGCATGGGCTGCTCGCCGGCTAAGACAGTATATGTTGACCCATACTACTTTGTTGATATCTAAAATGGATCCGATAAAATACATCTTCGAGAAACCTGCCCTCTCTGGGAGAATAGCGAGATGGCAGATGATCCTGATAGAATATGACATACAGTATACTACCCAGAAAGCAATAAAGGGCATTGTACTAGCTGATCACCTTGCTCACCAAGCTGTAGAAGACTACCAGTCCATGAAGTTCGAATTCCCATATGAAGACATCAAGATGGTAAAAAACTATGAAGAATTCAGACCATATGACGGACCTGAACAAGGATCCCGATGGACCCTGGTTTTTGATGGGGCATCTAACGCACTCAGAAATGGTATTGGTGTTGTACTCATATCTCCTGAAGGATGTCATACTCCCTTTACTGCAAGACTTTGCTTCAATTATACAAATAACATGGCGGAATATGAAGCGTGCATCTTTGGTCTCAAAGCTGTCATAGACTCGGGGATCAAATCTTTGAATGTATTCAGAGATTCAGCTTTGGTTATTAGCCAGATCAAAGAGGAATGGGACACCAAACACCCTAACCTTATCCCTTACAAAGAACATGTTTTGACATTGCTCCTACACTTCGAGAAGATTACCTTCGAGCACTTCCCGCGAGAAGATAATCAGCTAGCAGACACACTAGCCACGATGTCATCTATGTTTAAACTTAAATGGGATAACGAGGCTCCCCAGATCACCATTGAACAAAGGGATGAACCAGCATACTGTCACAAGATTAATACTGAAGAAGTAGTGGACCAGCCTTGATTTCACGAAGTCAAGAGGTATCTCGAGGCTCAAGAATATCCAGAAGGAACTCCAGGAAATGATAAGAAGTTCTTAAGGAGATTCTCTGCTAAATTCTTCCTTAGTAATGGCATTCTTTACAAACGCAACCATGTCTCTGTGTTACTTCGGTGTGTAGACAAGGTCGAAGCTGAAAGGATCATGGCTGAATTACATAAAGGAAATTTTGGCACCCATTCCAGTGGCCATACAATGGCAAAGAAAATCCTACGGGAAGGCTATTACTGGTCTACCATAGAAGCAGATTGCTATCAACACTCTCGAACCTGCCATAAGTTCCAGATCTATGCTGACAAGGTGCACGTACCTCCGGTTCCTCTGAATGTCTTGACGGCTCCTTGGCCCTTTGTTATGTGGGGGATCGATATGATTGGGGAAATCAAACCAACAGCCTCCAATGGACACCGCTTCATCTTAGTGGCCATTGACTATTTTACCAAGTGGGTGGAGGCAGCTTCTTTCGCTTATGTTACCAAGAATGTTGTTGCCCGGTTCATCAAGCAGAATCTCATCTGTCGTTACGGTATCCCGGGGAGGATCATTATAGAAAATGGTACGAACTTGAACAATACTATGATCATCTCCTTGTGTGAGCAATTCAAGATCCAACATCATAATTCTTCCCCTTATCGGTCGAAGATGAATGGTGTTATCGAAGCTACAAATAAGAACATTAAAAAGATCATACAGAAAATGACAGTCACATACAAATACTGGCATGAGATGCTACCATTTGCTCTCCACGAGTATCGTACTACGGCGCACACATCAACCAGGGCAACACCATACTCTCTGGTATACGGCATGGAGGTTGTCTTGCCTATTAGGGTCCAGACCCCCTCTCTAAGAATTATGAAGGATGCAAGGTTGAGTGAAGAAGATTAGATCCAGACTCGACTTGATCAACTGAACTTAATTGATGAGAAAAGTCTTACAGTTGTTTGCCATGGTCAAATGTATCAAAAACGGATGATCAAAGCTTTCAACAAAAAGGTCAGGCGCCAAGTGTATCAAGTTGGAGATCTGGTGATCAAACATATCATACTTCCGCAAGGTGACCCCAGGGGAAAATGGACTCCTACCTACGAAGGACCATTTGTAATCAAAAACATATTCTCTGGTGGAGCAATGATCTTAACTACCATGGATGGCGACGACCTGTCGCACCCTGCGAACGCATACATAGTCAAAAGATATTACGCATAAGAGACCTGCTAGGTTGACACACCTAGGCAAAACAAGGGCATCCCGGAAAATCAAAAAGGTTCGGGAAAAAATTAGGGATAAAACAAAAAAAATATGTATACCCAGCAAGCTGAAAACCCGAAAGGGCGACTTTAGCAAAAAAGGGTATCCCGGTGGACTGAAAACCCGAAAGGGCGGTCCAGGAAAAATTTACGGAATGTAAAGCGTGTGACTATATCCCGTTGGATCACTTTACAAACAACCTCTGGCTTCAACTAACAAACTCATATGTTCTGATCAATTCAGTCATCTTCAGACAAGGCAACAAGTGGACAAGATGATCAGAGGCACGAAGGCTATAGCAGAAGTGGAACCCCATGGGATTATTGCATATAGCTATCTTTTCTTTGTATCAAATTTCATTTTTTATGACAGCGTTCTCTTACTAGAATGTTTGTCTCCTTGTACAAAAATACTTACTCAAAGTCAATACAAAGATATCTCTTTGAAAGTGCAAAACTATCTGTTTTTCTTTACTCTTGTTTTATTTACAAAAACGTCTAATGATTTATTTTTGAACATGTGCATTTGGACATAATTACTGTTTACAAATAAACAAAATAGAAAGACAGTCACTGATGGCTTTAAGAGGTAGGGAAATCTCTCTAAGCTATCTCCATGAAATCCCCCACAGTGTGCAGTTTAATCCCCAGCGAAATAAAACTTCTAGTTATCAATCCCCATTAGAAGTCGTCCAATTTCTCAGATTTCTCCATCAGGATTTTACAAGCAGTACACGGCATTTCCCTTACAACAAAGTTTATTTCTCTAAGCGTAAATTCATTAACACTTCGACTTCACAACATGAAGACTTACACTCCTTATCCTCAGCAGCAGTCAGGGATTTATTTTCCCCAATCTAACAACTGTGCAGCAAATCAGCTCACATACGCATACATCACATCCATATATCATAAACATTGATAACACAAATGCATCATACCGTGCATTTCATACAACATGACTTTGCATTTTAGCTAACATTCTACTCTTTTTCAGGGTTAACAGCTAATATTAACAATGTTCAAAGTTTTCAGATACAACTCAGATATGCTCCAGACACGGATTCCATTCTGATACTCATTCAGATTCAATTTTCAGATATAGTTCAGATATGCTCCAGACACAGATGCCATTCTGATACTCATTCAGAGTCCACTTTTCAGATACAGTTTAGATATGCTTCAAACACGGATGCCATTCTGATACTTATTCAGATTCTCTTTCAGATTCAGCAATCACTTTTGGATGGCATCTACAATCCCATCTCCAATAACTCTCTATCATCCCTCCAAATGGCATCTTTAATCCCATTCCCTCTACCATCGCATCACCGAGTGCAAATTTCTGGGCACTCTAGTGTACAATCATCTTCCACCTTCGAGTCACGAATGGAAAAACTAGCCAATCTAACTCATCAGGCATAAGAAGATTGAACAGGGGCAGTTGTTGTACCCCAAAATTTTCTCTCTCACTTATCAATAATTTTGCTCACAAGATCTCCTTGGGCTCAAGACTGCACTAGGGTTGATCAACTCAAGACCTCCTTAAGCATTGATGACCAAAATTAGGGTTTGAGTTTTCACAAGGATTTTTTAACTTTCTATTCCCCATATGGTTTTCATGGATCATTATGGACCCACAATATTACTCATGTCAAGTTTCAAGCCTTGGATCACATTTTTGATCAGTCAATTGAGCGGTTGACCTAAAAATCAACTGTATTGGGGAAAAAGTCAACTATGGCCAATTTATAATCAAAATCCATAATTTTTTATCCACATCAACATTTTAGACTCATATATATCATTTGATCAAGTTTAGACCACAACTCCTCAAAAAATTTGATCAAATCTCCAAAAGGCCAAAATAGTCAAAATTAGAGTTTTGACTGGGAAATGGCAATTTTTGATTTTTGACCTAGCAAATGGTCAATTGGTTTAAGACGTGATCTCAAGAGTCCAATTGCATCATTTTGACCTAATACATGGTTCAAAACATTGCAAGTCCATTGGATTGACAGATGAATTTTTCAGTCAACTGATCAAAATTCAACTGTATACTAAAAAGTCAAACTTTGACTTTTTTGTCAAATTCAAATGCAAAAGATCACAATTCATCAAAACATGTCAAGATATGAAAATTATTCATCAATAAATAAAAAAGTCAAGATTTCATTTTGAAAAGTCAAAATTTCTAAACTTAGAAATTTTTCTAAGTGTTGGAAATTTCTTATTTTTTCATAACTTTGAGCAAAATTTTCACCATGATGCAAGATGATTTAAGAGAAACTTACAACATGAAAGTTGTAGATATCCATGAAATATACAACTTTTCTTCACACAACTTCTCCTAAAAGTGCTTGGATCTCAAGTTATAATTTTAATAACATAGGGTCATGAAACAAAACACTTAGTGAAATTTTGCCCTAATTTGGTCAGGATTTTGACCCAACTTCATGGCACTTTTTCATATAGTTCCAAGGGGAATCTTCAAAAGAAATTCAAATATGGGTTGTAGATCACATTACAAGATTTAAAAAATGTCCAAGAACTCCTTGAGATCATTCTTGAGTAGGAAGAATCGAAGAGAGGAAGTTAGGGTTTTATCACTTTAATTACAAGTCATTTTAGTGATGAACAAAATTCAAATTCAATTTATGCTGCCTAAACACTACTTTGCAGGCTTAAAAATTGTTAGGAACTCCATAATTAATGGTATACACAACTGTTAGAGGCCTCACTTCAAGCATTCAATGTATGGACATGCTTTATATCCATTTTTGGAAGAAAGGTTACATTGCCATTTTGATAAAGTGACTTTTTGTACAAAACTTGTTCTTGAGCCTTGCACTTGTTCTCTTCTAATCAAACAGGTCCTATAACTCATGAGAAATGTTTCAAACACTTACAATCATCCATCCCATGCTTGTACCTCTTCTTGAAACTTGTTTTCCTCTTTTCTTTAAAATCAAGTAACCTAGCCAAAAGCTAGAGACTTGTACTTCTGATTGTCCAAAGCTCTCAAACACTTTTGTTTATACATACATAAACCATTTGACACAAGGACACGAATGCTCAAGCCTTGAAAGAACCTAGAACTCAGAATCACACTTCACACTTCCATTTTCACACATACTGACCAAAAACTTGAAACTCATAATTTACTCGTGCGTTTCTTGGCCTTTTTGTTTCTAAAGTTTCTAAACATCATATAGAGTTGATCCCACACCCTGTTATAAAATTGTAACACCATTAACACCATCCTCCATTTCCAAAAACAGAGCTATGCACATTGACTTTTCCAAACCATTTCAGCCATCCATTGCTCAAGCTAATCATTTCATTAGCTTCCTGGGACCTCAAGGAAGCTAACCTGATCATCACCATCACTTGAAACAAGTTCAAACTCAAAACACGATTTCCAGTTTTGAGGTAAGTTTTATAACTTTGGAACTCTTCATACAGGCATCATCAATGATTTATTTGTGAACAAAACATGTAGGTATCATTGCCCTAAAGCTAACCATGTCCATAGTTTCCATTAATTTTGCTTGAGCTTAGAGAATTTTGAAACTGAAATTTCTGAGATTTTTAGGGTTCAGATTAGGGCCATTAAAATTCATGCTTATCTTTGATCTATAGTTTTAATGCTTTACATTTCTGAAACCTTGAGAAAATTTTCTACAAGTTTCATGTTTACAATTTTCATTTTTGATAAGAAATAAGCAAGTTAAAGTTGGTCTGGCTGGAGGTTGAAGATAAAGTCATCAGGGCGCATTTTGCCTTGTATATTTATTGTTTTGCTTATGTTAACGGATGTATAGCCACCCTAGTGATAGAAGCGCGTGCCTGTAACCTATGGGACCTGGGTTCGAGCCCCAGTGGTACCCTTTTGTGTTTTTTTTACATATTTTTCATTTTCTGACTTTTTTGCAGGGCGCTGGGCCTCTTTGGGCCTGTTTCATTTTTTTTGTTTTTTTTTTGCTAGCTAACCCCCTCCAGGATGTTTGCACCCATGGCCCAAGTTTATTTATTTTTATTTTATTTATTTCATTTTTATTTTCTTAAACATTTTTCCTAATATTAAAAAATCACAAAAAATTAGATTTTCATTTTAACTTAGTTTATTTTATTTTATTTTTCACAAAAAAATATTTTAGTTAACTATACTTTATTTATTTTTATTAACTAGACTTGTAAATTTAAATTAAAACTAGGTTAGTATTTATTTTTCTTTTACACCTATTAAAATATATTTATTCATATAAAAAAGGGACCAAAAATATTTTATAATGCTATAATATTTTCAATACAAAAATAGAAAAAATACTTTTCTTAAACTTATTTTCTTTTGATCAATTAATAGAATTAGGGTTTTATTTAAAATCTTTTCTTAATAAATTTAAGTTTAATTAATTATTTTCTTTAATTAATTAGGTGAAGACAACTTCCCTTTTTTTCATAAAAAATCGAAACAAATATCCATTTTCTTTACATTTTACATTTTTGTACATTTATTCATTTTGTACTTTGTATTTATTTATTTCCTTGTACATTGATACCAATTCAATATAGTTGTAATAGACTAATTAGGTTTACATTCTTGCAATTCCCATTCAATTTGTACACCCCCTCCCACAAATGTTGTAATAGCATAATAACTTTAAATTCCTCAATGTATCGCTTTTATATACAAATGCTAGTAATTAGGGTTTGTATGGAAAGACTAAAACCAATACTTAGAAAATCCTAATTTCAAGACAAAATCAAGCATGAAAACAACACACTTGCACACAAGCACCCCTAGGGTAAATCCACTTGGTTGCCTTTACAAAATGGCCATATTACGCATGTGAGGTATCTTAACAAAAACAAGCAAATATAAGATCATAGTCCCTCGATGACGCTATCTAAGTTGCCTTTCAAATGATCTTAGTCCCTTAAATAAAATGCTAAGATACCTTGCAACATTACTAATCATGGTTATACGATGACCCACGCTCGTTCCGTTTACATCTAAAGATAGGTTTACTTACCAAATCAATGGTAAGATAACAATGTCAAAGGAAAAGGAAAATGAACAAGAAAGACTTTTGAGTAGGTAGAATGCTCCTAATTACTTGCTCAATTTCAAACAAAAATCCTTGCTATTTCCAAAACAAACACTTACACTTTCAAACATATTACAAACTTGAAAACATTTTCAAAAGATCAAACATCTTTGTATACATTCTTACAAACAAGAATCATTACAAAGATTGCCTAAACAATGGCCTCTTTTCAAAATACTTTCAAAAACCACACCAAGCACAATTTCAAAAAAAAGCAAGTGATCTAGCAAGTAACTAAGAGCCCATGGAAAAACCATGGATGAAAAGGGTGCTAATACATTCCCTTTTCATAATCTACCCCATGAACTCAAGAAATAATCTCAAATGTCTTTCATGTACTTTTCACCTTTCCTTTTGGATAAAAGAAAAGTCGGTGGTGAATCTTTCTAACTGCAATATTTGCGATCAAACGCAAAACCTTCAAGTCAGTTCTCCCACTGTATCACAATTAGTGGTTAGTTCCATCTTGAAACTTGCATTTGGAACTCATTAGAGGATTGGTAGAACCAAAGCCTTCAAACAATAATTTGCATTTGCTTTTTGTCAAGTAAATCATCCATTTGGGATCTTCAAAAGTACCATTTAATAATCAACGATGTTTAAGTGATTCACGTTGACCAAAAGTGTTGTAGATCCATTAGAGAATTGGTAGAACCAAAGCCTCCACACAATGAATCTCAAGGTTATTGGATCAAAGAGATCAAATTAACATACTTCGGCTTGCAAACACAGGTTTGAGCCACGAATGATCATTTTCGAATCGGGACAAAATTTAGCGCTATGTTAAGCAATCATAAGTGGACTTATATAAAAGTCGCACCTATTTTGAGGTCGGTCAATAGCAATCTATGCACCATTTATTTTGATACATGATATAGAGATCATGCTCCAATAACACTTAGTGCAATAAGAAAGGGATAAGATGAAGAGGGGTAGGAAAGAATATACAAACTACATTTGAATTAAATTTAAATCAAACTATTATTAAAATCAATCATCCATATTTTATGGAGTTAGACTCAATACCATGGATCCAATGATGTTAATAAAGTTCATGACCAAAAATTTAATCCAAGATCAACCAGAAAATAATCACAAAATAATATTGTATTTAATATATACATAAAAAGGTTTTTTAAATAAGTTTTAAAATAGAAATAAAGGAGAAAAATATCAACTATATTCAAATTAATCAAGAAATAAAAAGTGAGACCATTGAAAAATCAGAAAAGGACTCAAATATTTTTACAAAATTTTTGGTAATTTTTTAAAGTCGGAAACTATTTTTAAAATTGAAAGAAAATGAGTAAAATAAACCAAAAATGATTAAAAAAAACAAAGTCAGAAATAAAAAATAAATGAGGTCACCAATATTTTTCACAATATCATTGGATCATTCCATAATTTTTTTAGAATTTAAAAATGTATAAAAGTATTTTTAAACATTTAAAACAAATCAAATAAAGTGAAAATTTATAAAAAATACCAAAACATAAAATAAAGTTGTAAAAAAACTAAAATCAGAAAGAAAATAATCAAAAATATTTTTCATAATTTTTTCAGATTTTTTGGACTAAAAATGAATTTCCTATGATTTTTTGAAGTTTAAAACAATTAAATATAAAAATCAAAAAAGAAAATAAAAGCCAAAAAAATACGGGCCATCTGATCAATGTCAAAATGCGTTAGTAAATAGATCAAGTGGACATGGCGCGTTGTGCATGTTATGGACTTTAGTGAATAATGCATAGGATCATTAATTAAATCAGATTTTTGAAAAACACAAATGGCGCGCCTTCATTGGTCAGAAAGTGACATGTTGGTTATCTTCAACCTCCAAGCAACATTAATTGCAGGTCTCTCAAACTGTAAAATCAGAAGCTCAGACCTATGCCATTCGCTTCGTATCTTCAAGACGAAGACAACCACAGCTTCGCGACAAATTTATATAAACTATAGCTCAAGCAATTTGGAAGGAAAGTTTTGAAAAGGGATTTGAAATTTCATAGTCAAAACGTGTTTCCAGATAAAAGTAAGTGTTGCAACTAGAACCAGGGTAATAAGAGCATCACAATGATATCAAAGTTTTGAAGAATTGATGAAGGAATCTACCTATTGAAGTTGAGTTACAGAGCTCTGAAACTGGACTTCTATGGAGCAATATAGGGAACGATTCTTGAATATAATTATATGGTTAGCTTCAGGTAAGATCAAGGAAGGTGAATTGATGGAAAAATGGATTGAAAAAAGCTTGAGAATAGATTTTGAAGTTACAGAATTTTGAGTTAGGGAATAAGTTTGGCAGGGTGATTCTTGCTACCCAAGCTTGAGGAAATGTATGGGGGATGACCTCTATTTATAGGGAATCAAATGGAATGTTCAAGCGTGTGAAATGATGAAGTTTGGAGGGAAATCGTGTGAACCTGATGCACGGGTAAAGTGTGGTCTGATTTCCATCAAAACTCATCCAGTCCTTGCGTTTTAAGGCTCTAATCCACTTTGGCAACTTGGTTAAACATGTTTAGATCACAAACATGTGCTAATTTGATGTTTAGAGGCCAAAATATGAATTTTAAATTCTGACTTATGAAGAAACTTCAGTTCCAAGTTACCAAGTTCAATTCAATGATATTCTCAACTCAAGGGGTCTTAAGGCATGATTCTCGATGCTTTAGAAAGATGAGGTTACAAGCTTTGCAATGGAAAAAGAATGGAATCAAATGGATGCTTGAGCTAGAATTTGCATTGAGTCAAAGTTGTAGGAAAAGGGTTGACTTTCCATACTTAGAAATATTTCAAATTGTTCTTCAAAAGTGACCTATAATGTTTTACATCCAAACATGGCCTTCCACTTGGAATTTTCTCTTGGCCAAAAAAGATGGCATGAAATAGACTTCTTGAATGACATTTTAAAACTTGACCCATTCAAAATCTCCAAAAATTGAGAGAGTTATTATTTGTTGAAGTGGGCAAAAAAATCCTAAAATGACCTATAATCTTTTGTATCCTTAGGGCATCTTCCATCCACTTTCTCATTTTGTACATAAAATAAGGCATAAAGTTCACATCCTCAAGATCATTATGGAAAAAGAGTGGGCTCAAGGTGATAAAAATTGACCAAGTTATGATCATTTGAAGTCACACATGAGAAATTGGGGGTTCATCTGGAGGACTTGTAATCTTTCTTCATCATCAAGCTTCTTCCACATGAAAACTCCTTGAAACTTTTAAAGTGATTTGTTGATAACTCTTTAAAGAGAAGGATGTTTTTAGAATCATTCAAAAATACCAAAATATGGGCAAGATATGCTTCTTTGAGTTATACGGAGTTACTACCGACATTTATTCAGAAGAAGTTGGTTCAGACTCGACCACCTCCCGCTGTACCATCACCAATGCCTTGGTATTACAAAGCAGACCAAATGTGTGCTTCTCATCAGGGAGCACCAGGGCATAATGTTGAGAATTATTATCCTTTGAAGACTGAGGTGTAGAAATTGGTGAAGTTTGGTATTCTATCTTTCAAGGATGTGGGTCCTAATGTGAAAGACAATCCTCTACCCAAGCATGAAGGAGAAAACGCTGTGAATATGGTGGCAGGTTGTATAGGAGACTTCCCGATTTTTGATATTTATCTGGTTGTAGGAGTTTTGGTGAAAATGCATGCAAACCTCTGTGAATTTAGCTATTATACGCATGACCATTCTGGTTGTGCTATTTCCAGTACAGACATACAGGGTTGCGACAAGATAAAGGCTGATTTGCAGGAGATGATGGATGAGGGCCTCATCCACATAATCAGGCCTATGGAAGAGTATGAAGAGGAGGTGAATATGGTTTTTGGATGTCCTGGAGAGTTAAGAATTTTTGATGTTGAGTATATGAATGAAGACCTTGTGCAATTGCATGCTACTTTCTGCCACATGGCTGGTCAGGTGGAACATCAGTGTGGATCTTGCCGAATTTGTTGTCGAGACTCCCGAGGATGTTCAATCGTGAAGAAAGGTGTTTAGTTGTTGTTGGGAAATGGAACTATCAAGGTTACATGTCAAAGGCATGATTACCATGAAGTTAATATGATTGAGGTTTGTTTGGCTGAAGAAGAGTCAGATGATGAGTATGCCTCTGCAGATGAGTATTTCTCCTCAGATGAGGATTTGTTTTCCAGAGATGACTTAATAATGACTGATTATGTTGAAGAGGGAGTAAACATTGTTGTGCCTTGTTTTGGTGCACCTGCCCATTTTGAATTCGTGTATCATAGCATGTCGGCTATTACTCCATGGGTGATTAGTTTGCCGGGTATTATCCCCTACAAGTCAGATAAGGTTGTACCCTACAAATATAACGCTACAATCTTAGAGGATGGTGTGGAAGTTCCCATTCAGTCAATGCCTAATGTTGGAAATATTGTTGAGACTAGAAGAGTGACCCGCAGCGGTCGTGTATTTGCACCAGTTGTTCATGGAGATGTTAGCGCTGGAAAGAAAGTTGTGGAGAGTTTTGAACCCAAGAAGGAAGAGGGTGAATCTAGTGGAGCTACGTTAGAGAAAGAAGTGGATGATATTTTGAAGATAATCAAGATAAGCGACTACAGAATTGTAGATCAGCTACTGTAGACTCCTTCAAAAATATCTATCTTGGCTTTATTGATGAACTCCTGTGCTCACAGGGAATCTCTGATGAGGGTACTGGACCAAGCTTTTGTGGAAAGTGATATGCCTGTAGACCAATTCAGCAGTGTAGTAGGGAACATTATGTCATGTAATAACCTGAGTTTCTGCAATGATGAATTGCCAGATGAAGGAACGAATCACAACCTGGCCCTCCACATCTCAATGAATTGCAAGAATGATTCACTATCCAATATGTTGATTAATAATGGATCCGCTTTGAACGTTATACCGAGGAGCACGCTTAAGAAGTTGAAATATCAAGGAACGCCCATGCACCCAAGTGTCATTATTGTGAAAGTGTTTGATGGATCAAGGAAATCTGTTATTGGTGAAGTGGACTTGCCTATTCATATAAGCCCACATTTGTTTCAGATTACTTTCCAAGTAATGGATATTGTAACCTGCTTATAGTTGTTTGCTAGGAAGGTCGTGGATACATGAGGAAGGGGCTATCACTTCAACTTTACACCAGAAACTGAAGTTTGTACGTGAAGGAAAAGTGGTAATCATAAATGGATAACAGGCATTATTGATATCTCATTTGTCCTCTTTCAGCATTGTGGAGGCGGATGAAGCTGCTGTTGGAACCCAGTTCCAAGCCATATCCATTGGTAGTATAAGAGGAAATGAGAATTCTATGGTTTCACTTAAGGATGCGCAGCAAGTTATGCGTAATGGTCATAGTGAGGTATGGGGACAAATTGTGGATCCACCTGTAAACAAGAACATAGCTGGCTTGGGGTTCTCTTTGAAGAATGAAAAAAGTAAGAGCACGAAGCTGAAGTCTGCGGCAGGCAAGTATCAATACATCTTCCGTAGCGGGGGTTATCTTCATCCAACTGTCTCTGGGATTAATGCCATTGTGGAAGATGAAGCTGAGCAGGAAATGCCAAATTACGTTACGCACAGAGTTACGGTTCAGAACTGGATCACCAATGATGTTCCCTCTTGCATACATGTTTCAAAGTAATTTGTTTTGTTAATCTTTTTTAAAAGCTTTCACTCCGCCCAAGGTGGAAGTATTAATATTGTATGGGCTTATCTGTTTGCTATGACTTTTAAAATCAATAATAAAAGTTGTCTTTGTTTCCCAAATTATGTCTTTATTTTCTGATTTTTCTTAGAAAATGGTAATAGAAAAAAAACCTTTCAAAATAAATAATAACTGAAATTCAATCTGCATGATCACTTGTTATATGTGTAAGTTTCTAAATGCAATCATAAATCATATGTGCAGATTAATTAAAAAACCTGTTGAATACAATGACCCTGCACTCTCTCCAAATTTTGAATGTCCTATGTTTGAGGCCGAAGAAGAAGACTATGATGAGAT
This sequence comes from Vicia faba, assembly GCA_948472305.1. Classification (NCBI taxonomy): domain Eukaryota; kingdom Viridiplantae; phylum Streptophyta; class Magnoliopsida; order Fabales; family Fabaceae; genus Vicia; species Vicia faba. Next base: position 708,395,277 of record OX451740.1, read on the forward strand.
TCCAGAAGAGATCTCACGGTTGCTTGAGCGCGAGGAAAATTCCATTCAGCCATATAAAGAGCCATTGGAAGTAATCAATTTGGGTTCAAAAGAAGATCCGAAAGAAGTCAAGATCGGAGCGTTGTTGTGTCCAGATGTGAAGAGCAGGTTGATTGAGATGTTAAAAGAGTACACATATATTTTTGCTTGGTCTTACCAAGATATGCCTGGTCTAGATACAGATATTGTAGAGCACCGTTTTCCGTTGAAGCCAGAGTGTCCGCCAATCAAACAGAAGTTGTGAAGAACTCACCCAGATATGGCAGTGAAGATCAAAGAGGAAGTTCTAAACTAGATTAATACCGGTTTTCTTGTGACATTAGTGTACCCTCAGTGGATTGCCAATATTGTCCCAGTACGGAAGAAATACGGAAAAGTTCACATGTGCGTAGATTACAGAGATCTAAATAAAACTAGTCCAAAAGATGATTTTCCATTGCCACATATTGATATGTTAGTGGATAGCATAGCAAAATTAAAAGTATTCTCGTTCCTGGACGAATTTTCCGGGTATAATAAAATAAGAATGGCTCTAGAGGACATGGAAAAAACAACGTTTATCACACCCTGGGGAACATTCTGTTACAGAGTGATGCCCTTTGGGTTGAAGAATGCTGGTGCAACATACCAAAGGGCTATGATAACCCTATTCCATGATCTGATGCACAAGGAAATTGAGGTATATGTTAATGATATGATTTCTAAATCCCAGACAGAAGAAGGGCATGTAGAAGATTTGTTGAAGTTGTTTCAGCGTTTGAGGAAGTATCGTCTCCGCTTGAATCCAAATAAGTGTACCTTCGGTGTTTGATCAGGGAAATTGTTGGATTTCATTGTTAGCCAGAAATAAATTGAAGTTTACCTTGATAAAGTCAAAGCAATTCAAGAGATGCCAGCTCCAAGAACTGAAAAGTAAGTCAAAGGGTTCCTCGGGCGTTTGAATTATATTTCCATATTCATTTCCCATATGACTGCAACATGTGAACTGATCTTTAAGTTGATAAAGAAAGATCAAGGTTGTGTGTGGACGGATGACTGCCAAAGGGCATTTGAAAGTATTAAAGAATATCTGCTTGGACCTCTTATATTGCTCCCTCCTGTCGAAGGAAGACCGTTGATTATGTATCTGACAGTGTTAGATAATTCTATGGGTTGTATTCTGGGATAACAAGATGAAATGGGGAAGAAAGAGTACGCCATTTATCATCTCAGTGAAAAGTTAATTGATTGTGATTCGCGGTATTCCATGCTGGAAAAGACATGTTGTGCTCTGGCCTGGGCAGCAAAACATTTGCGGCAGTATATGTTGAATCACACCACTCGGTTGATCTCCAAAATGGATCCAATCAAGTACATTTTTGAAAAGCCTACTCTTACTGGGAGAATTTCCCACTGGCAGATGCTATTATCTGAATATGACATTGAATACCTCACTCAAAAGGCTATTAAGATCAGCGTATTGACATATTATCTTGCTCACCAACCAGTTGATGATCATTAGTCTGTGAAGTATGACTTTCCCGATGAGGAAGTGATGTTTCTGAAAGTGAAAGATTGTGTTGAACCATTGCCTGAGGAAGGTCCTGATCTTGAATCTCATTGGAGTATGATATTTGATGGAGTTGTGAATGCTTATGGTAAAGGAATTGGTGTTGTGATTGTCACTCCACATGGATCGCACATTCCTTTTACTACAAGGTTGACATTTAATTGTACTAATAATATGGCAGAATATGAGGCTTGCATCATGGGTCTCGAGGAAGCTATTGATCTCAGAATTAAAATTCTAGATGTATATGGAGATTCAGCTTGGTAATAAATCAGATTAAAGGAGAGTGGGATACTTATCACCCCGGCTTGATCCCTTACAAAGATTATGCTATAAGATTGTTACCCTTCTTTGATAAAGTTGAATTCCATCACATTCCTAGAGATGAAAATCAAATGGTGGATGCTCTGGAAACTTTGGCTTCTATGTATCAAGTTAATACTTGGAATGATATACCTAGAATTATAGTTCGGCGACTGGATAGACCCGCTCATGTGTTTACAATAGAAGAGGTATTAGATGAGAAACCTTGGTATTATGATATCAAGCGTTTTCTCCAAACTCGGGAATATCTGATTGGTGCATCGAATAAAGATAGAAAGATATTGAGAAGATTGGTTGGCAGTTTCTTCCTCAGTGAAAATGTGTTGTATAAGAGAAATTATGACATGGTCTTGCTCAAATGCGTGGATAGACACGAAGCAGACATATTAATGCATGAGGTTCATGAAGGTTCATTCAGCACTCATGCCAATGGACATTCAATGGCTAAAAGGATGCTAAGGGAAGGTTACTATTGGCTGACAATGGAATCTGATTGTTACAAATTTGCAAAGAAGTGTCATAAGTGTCAGATTTATGCAGATAAGGTTCATGTGCCTCCGACACTTCTCAATGTGATCTCTTCCCCATGGCCTTTCTCTATGCGGGGTATTGACATGATCGGGATGATAGAACCCAAAGCTTTGAATGGACACCGTTTTATCTTAGTAGCAATTGATTACTTCACCAAGTGGGTGGAGGTTGTTTCATATGCTAACATCACCAAGTAGGTGGTTGTGCTCTTCATTAAGAATAATCTTATATGTCGGTATAGTGTGCCAAGCAGAATTATCACCGGCAATGGCTCGAATCTGAACAACAAGATGATGACAGAACTTTATGAAGAATTCAAGATTGTCCATCACAATTCATCTCCGTACAGGCCAAAGATGAATGGGGCTATTGAGGCTGCTAATAAGAATATCAAGAAGATTATCCAGAAAATGGTTGTTACTTATAAGGATTGGCATGAAATGCTCCCTTTTGCTTTTCATGGATATCGAACATTTGTACGCACTTCAACATGAGCAACCCCGTTCTCCCTTGTGTATGGAATGGAAGCGGTACTCCCAATTGAGGTTGAGATTCCCTCTTTGTGTGTGATAATGGAAACCAAGCTGTCAGGAGCTGAATGGGTCCAGAACCGGTTTGACCAATTGAATTTGATTGAAGAGAAGAGAATGACGGCTTTGTGTCATGGCCAGTTATATCAGAAGAGAATGAAGAAAGCTTTTTATAAGAAGGTTAAACCTCGTGAATTCAGAGGAGGCGACCTCGTGCTCAGGAAGATCATGTCTTTTAATGCTGATTCTAGGGGCAAGTGGACTCCCAAATTTGAAGGCCCATATGTTGTCAAGAAAGCCTTCTCTGACGGTGCATTAATTCTTGAAACTATGGATGGCGAGGAGTTCCCACGTCTCATGAATGCTGATGCAGTCAAGAAATACTCTGCCTAAAGAAATAAAAGAACAACTCGCTAAGTTGAAAACCCGAAAGGGCGGCTTAGAAAAAAAAGAGCGTCTCGTTAGGCCGAAAACCCGAAAGGGCGGTCTAAGCAAAAATTAGAGACATAAACAGAATAAAATTTCCCGCTAAGTTGAAAACCTGCAAGGGAAGCTTAGGTAAAAGTTAGGGACTTTCTTGGCAAGTAACTACATCAGACAAGACTTGATCGTTGGAGCAACAATCTTCTCGGATCCTCATCATACTTCAACAGAAGATGCTGCTCAGGATTTCAAAAGTTGTTATAGGGGATAGTGGTCATTGTATCTCAATGTATCTTTTCCATTATATATTACCATTTTCCGAACTTTGTAATCATCCATGGAGTCTCACCATTCGCAGACTACCATTCTATTAATGAAATTTGAGCTTTTACCCAATTCTTTGTATTTCTTATTTTATTTAGCTTGCAAAGACTCCATTTATTATTGATAATAACTTTCAAAGCGAAAAGATTAAATAACAAAATTTATTTTCAAAAAGAATTTATAATTTGCTTTTACTTTAAACCTTGTGATGCGAGAGAAAAAAAAACAAAAGTGGTGATCCCAAGAATGGACGAACTCCAGTTGTTTTAAGAAGTTTTGTTTCCCGGGGATGTTTTTCTCAAGATGTTTTCGTTGTATTAGGTTTGTGACTCCAGTGTCCCCGGTCAAGTTTTGGTTCATTTCTCCTCTTTTCTGATTTTGCATGATATGAAGATTTAATCCAAGATTTCTCCAGTGAAGGTTTTTTTTTGTTTAATAGAAGTTCTTTTTTCCCAGAGAAGTTGGTACAATAATTACTATTGAAGAACACGGGCCTCTGTTTTCTCCAGTGAAGAACGTATACTGGTTTTCCCTTTGTGAATGTGGTGTTGACCTCCCCAATAAAGTCGGCACGAATCCCCCAGTGAATGTTTTGATGATTTGATGTTCGTCTGCTCTACTTGAAATTGATTTTTCAAATTCCCAGTAGAAGCGTTACTTTTGAAAATATTTGATTCCCCGTTGAAGTCTGAGTGTTATTCTCTAGTAAAGCCTGGGAGAGGATGTTGTATCTCTGTATCTGTACTATTTGGTCGTTATGTTTTGTTCACTTCCGAATTACGTTTCTCCCCAGTAAAGTTAAGCCAGGCAGTAGGTTTTGTTTCCTCAATTGGCGCCTACTTTTTTCTTATGGAATGTTCATCTTGGATGTGATTTAGACGAGTGTTGATTGTGCCCGAGTTGGTTTTGCCTGGTTACTCCTAGTATTATATATTTGTCTTATCAGCATATGCACGATAACACTCATACATTCATACATACATCTTGCATAGCTAAAATTGGCAAATCATTGCTCATTCACATTCGTTAATATTTTGTTGACATATTACCCTATTTTGCAGAGTTATATTGTCCTCTCTCCAATAGAGTGTCAGCCTTAAGCAAAAAGCGTATATTCTTTCAATTTCCCCACTTAGTTATCCCTCGTGGAAGATTTTTGCTTTAGCCTTCCTGTACAGCTCTTTGTCAGGATAGATTGGGTTTCCCTCTGGAGTTTATTTGTCAAAGAATGTATTTTGGTAGACTGTTTTACTCCAGTTTATTTCTGGATTGAATCTTTGTTGCCCAACAATATTATTACTTTGGATTTCCGCAAGCTTCGAGTTTTGATTTGAGAATATGCATTTATTTTGCACGAGAAGACATTTATCTCCTCAGCGGGAATATATTGGCATTTCCCCAGGAAGTCATGATTCATTCCCCAGGAAGTCATATTGCTTTCCTCGGAAATCATTTTTTTTATAATCTTTCCTATAACAACAAGTAGCAGGTCTCTTTATTTAAGACAACTTATATATTACCCTTTCCAGGCGGAGTGCCTTGGTTAAAGAAGAAGTTGAGACCCGTTCTAGGTGAAACGCCGGAATTTTGGGGAAACTTATATTCTTTTTGCTACCTTCAGTGAAAGTTGGTAGGTCACCTCCAGTGAAAGTTGGTAGGTCACCTCCAGTGAAAGTTGGTGCTTGTTATCTTTTTGCTACCTTCAGTGAATGTTGGTAGTTCATCGTCAGTGAACGGAGATACTATGATATTTTCTCTCTACCTTCAGTGAAAGTTGGTAGGTCACCTTCAGTGAAAGTTGGTGCTTGTTATCTTTTTGCTACCTTCAATGAATGTTGGTAGTTCATCGTCAATGAACGGCGATGATATGATATTCTCTTTCTACCTTCCATGAAAGTAGGTAGGTCATCTTCAGTGAAAGTTGGTGATTGTTATCTTTTTGCTACCTTCAGTGAACGTTGGTAGTTCATCGTCAGTGAACGGCGATGCTATGATATTCTCTTTCTACCTTCAGTGAAAGTTGGTAGGTCACCTTCAGTGTTATCTTTTTGCTACCTTCAGTGAACGTTGGTAGTTCATTGTCAGTGAATGGCGATGCTATGATATTATATTTCTACCTTCAGTCAAAGTTGGCAGATCACCTTCAGTGAAAGTTGGTGATTGTTATCTTTTTGCTACCTTCAGTGAACGTTGGTAGTTCATCGTCAGTGAATGTTAGTAGTTCATCATCAGTGAACGACGATGCTATGATATTCTCTTTCTACCTTCAGTGAAAGTTGGTAGGTCACCTTCAGTGAAAGTTGGTGATTGTTATCTTTTTGCTACCTTGAGTGAACGTTGGTAGTTCATCGCCAGTGAACGGCGATACTATGATATATTTTCTCTCTACCTTCAGTGAAAGTTGGTAGGACACCATCAGTGAAAGTTGGTAGGACACCATCAGTGAAAGTTGGTGCTTGTTATCTTTTTGCTACATTAAGTGAACGTTGGTAGTTCATCGTCAGTGAACAGTGATGCTATGATATTCTTTTTCTACCTTCAGTGAAAGTTGGGAGGTCACCTTTAGTGAAAATTGGTGATTTTTATCTTTTTGCTACCTTTAATGAACGTTGGTAGTTCATCGTCAGTGGACGACAATGATATGATATTTATTTTCTCTCTACCTTCAGTGAAAGTTGGTAGGTCACCATCAGTGAAAGTTGGTGATTGTTATCTTTTTACTACCCTCAGTAAACGTTGGTAGCTCACTGTCAGTGAACATCGATGTTGTTATTTCTTTCCTCTTTCTACCTTCAGTGAACGTTGGTAGCTCGCCTTTAGTAGAAGTTGGTGTATCCTTTGGCTTTTTATCATCCTCTATAAGTCGGGTCTTTTGATCCACCAGTGATTTATTTTCCTGGTCAGGTTTCTCTCTTGTTTCTTTATTTTGTTACATCCCAGTGGTGTTTTACGTCCCTTTGAAGTTGTCCATGTGCACTCATATTCATAAGCATTGCATGGCATCTTAGGGCCAAAAATAGGGTTTGTTTTATATTTAAGTATCTTCAATCGCGTCGACACGAAGATTTTTAACCTTCATATCTTCGGATAGAAGAAAATTAAATAAGGGCAGTTGTTGTACCCCAATTTTTGCCCCTAAGATCCCTTCATCATACCATATTGATTCAATCACAACAAGATTACATTAGGGTTCTTGGTTCTCCTCCCTACCTTTAGCTTTGCTCTTTGAGGAATCACCAAGCACCTTGACTTGTTTTCTTTTGTGATCATGAATATTTTTTCTTTATTTTTCCTTTTAATTAACAAAATGCAATGTTGTTTTGTCTTACTTGTTACTAATGTAGGTAAAGGCAATGAGATTTAGCAAGTTGCTCCATGGGTTCATGAGTTTATTTTCATGCCCTAGGCAATAAAGCTTGAGAATTCCAAACCTCACCATTAAATTTGTTTTGGAATGGATGGCATGGCAAGGTTTATTTTGGTTCACTATATTCCCAAGATATCAATATTAATTCAAAAGTGCAAGGGATTGATTGAAGAAGTTGTCATGGTTTGACAAAGTCTTGTTCCCATTGATCACAAGTGCATATTTCTCTCAATTATCAAGATATGGAAGTGGTTTTGGTGGCTATGAGTTCTCATTTTTATCCTCAACAACTTCCATTTACAAATTAATTGTGTTGGTACAAGAAGTTTGTTCAAAATTGTCAAAGTTCCTCAAAGCATTTTCTTGATCTATGAGCTAGGGTTTTGAACTTCAAATAAGCATATCTTGCTCATATTTTTGTATTTTTGAGTGATTCCAAATACATCCTTATCTTAAAAGGGTTATCAACAAATCACTTCAAAAGTTTCAAGGAGTTTTCATGCGGAAGAAACATGATGATGAAGAAATATTACAAGTCCTCCAGATGAACCCTTATTTCCCCATGTGTGATTTCAAATGATCATAACTTGGTCAATTTTTATCACCTTGAGACCATTCTTTTTCCATAATGATCTTGAGGATGTGAAATTTATTCCTTCTTTTATGTTCAAAGTGAGAAAATGGATGGAAGATGTCCTAAGGATACAAAAGATTATAGGTCATTTCATGATTTTTTGCCAACTTCAACAATTCATAACCCTCTCATTTTTGGAGATTTTGAATGGTTCAAGTTTCAAAATGTCATTCAAGAGGTCTATTTCATGCCATACTTTTTGGTCAAGAGCAAATTACAAGTGGAAGGCCATGTTTGGATGCAAAACATTATAGGTCACTTTTGAAGAAAAATTTGAAATATTTCTAAGTATGGAAAGTCAACATTTTTCCCCGACTTTGACTTAATGCAACTTTCAGCTCAAACATCTATTTGATTCCATTTTTTCTCCATTACAAAGCTTGTAACCTCATCTTTCTAAAGCATCAAGAATCATGTCTTAGGACCCCTTTAGCTGAGAATGCCATTGGATTGAACTTGGTAACTTGGAACTGAAGTTTCTTCATAAGTCAGAATATGAAATTCATGTTTTGGCCTCTAAACATCAAATTAGCATGCGTTTGTGATCTAAACATGTTTAACCAAGTTACCAAAGTGGATTAGAGCCTTAAAACGCAAGGATTGGATGAGTTTTGATGGAAATCAGATCACGCTTTGCTCGTGCATCAGGTTCACACGATTTCCCTCCAAACTTCATCATTTTGCACGCTTGAACATTCCATTTGATTCCCTATAAATAGAGTGTCATCCCCTATTTTGTTCCTCAAGCTTTGAGAGCCAAAAACACGTTGTCAAAACCTCACACGAACTTCAAAATTTTGAAATCAGTTTCTGAGATTCCAGTCTTTTCTTCCAAAATTCTTTGCACATTCGTCTTCCTTAACATCATACAAACTCTCCAGCACTTAAACCAAGTAAAACGAGCTATAATCCAAGCTACACAATTCCAGTTCCAGAGCTTCTTTCTTGAACTTCGAAAAGGTAGAATTCTCCACCATTTGGATCCAAATAAAGCACTAACATGTTCTACTCCTTCTCCTGATTCTAGTGCTTCTTACAATTTTTAAATCCACTGAGAATTAAGAGAGAAATCTCAAATTGAAGGTGTTCGCTATTTTTTGAGTTTTTGATTCATATCTCTTTGTATACTTTATATAAATTTGGCGCGATGGTGGTGTTAGGATCGTCTTGAAGAGATGAATCCAATGATACTGGTCTGGGATCCTAATTTTACTGTTTGAAAGATCTCACAAAATCTCCATTGCAGGATGGCTGGAGGTTGAAGATGATGACATGTCTTGTCTCAGCCAATGATAGCGTGCCAAACATTTTAATTTCATTGGTTGTCTTTTTTCAGATTACTAAGGTCCATATCAAGCACAGCGCGTCTGGTCCATTGGATTAGCTTACTAACGCACTTTGACTATGATCTGATGGCCCATATTTTTTTGGTTTTATTTTATTTTCTGATTTTATATTTTAATTGATTTAATTTTCAAAAATTCATAACTCTCTTATTTTTTATCCAAAAATTACGAAAGAATTCACAAAAATACTTTGAATTATTTCAGATCTCATGAATATTTTTTCATATTTTTATTTTGATAATTGATATTTTTTATATTTTTTACATTGTTTGCTTTTTTTAATTACCTTAAAAATACTTTCTGACATTTCTTAATTCTAAAAAAAATTCATAAATATCATTTTGCATATTTTTGACTTTTTTGAAAATTTTATGGGATTTTATATTAATGTTTACTATTTTTTATCTATTTTCTATTTGTTTGAACAATTTTAATTAGATTTAAAATAGTTTCTGACTTTTAAAAATTGCCAAAAATTTTATAAAAATATTTGAGTCTTTTTCTGATTTTTCTATGGTCTTACTTAATTTTTCTTGATTAATTTGAATATATTTGATATTTTTCTTTCTTATTTCCATTTTAAAACATTTTTAAAACCTTTTTTAATGTATATATTAAATGCAATATTATTTTGTGATTATTTTCTGGCTGAACTTGGGTTGAATTTTGATCATGAACTTTATTAACATCATTGGATCCATGGTGTTGAGTCTAACTCCATAAAAATGGATGAATGATTTTAATAATAGTTTGATTTAAATTTAATTCAAATGTAGTTTGTATATTCTTTCCTACCCCTCTTCATCTTGTCCCTTTCTTATTGCACTAAGTGTTATTGGAGCATGATCTCTATATCATGTCTCAAAAGAAATGGTGCATAGATTGCTATTGACCGACCTCAAAATAAGTGTGACTTCTATATAAGCCCACTTACGATTGCTTAACATAGCGCTAAATTTTGTCCCGATTCGAATAAATGATCATTCGTGGCCCAAACCTATGTTTGCAAGCCCAAGAATGTTAGTTTGATCCCTTTTGATCCAATAACCTTGAGATTCATTGTGTGGAGGCTTTGGTTCTACCAATCCTCTAATGGATCTACAATATTTTTGGTCAATTCGGATCACTTAAACATCGTTGATCATTAAATGGTACTTTTGAGGATTCTAAATAGATGATATACTTGACAAAAAGAAAATTCAACTTGTTGTGTGGATGCTTTAGTTTTACCAATCCTATAATGAGTTCCAAATGCAAGTTTCAAGATGGTCATCCAACTAACCACTAATTATTAAATTGTTTTTACTTTATGCCCTTTTATTTTTTGTTTTTCATTTTTATGCTTTATGTACCATTTACTTTAAGCATTACATTTCATGTTATTTTTATTTTGCTCACTTGAGCCTTTTCTTTTCTCTTCCAAGACACCTAATAATCCACATGAACCATAAAAACCTTTAAAATACTTGGACTATTTGGTTACTATCCTTGGCATTATGGAGTATTGGACTTCTTGGACTTAGGAATAGAAACCTTGGCCTATATTGGAGACCTTGTGACCTTAATTGATATTTTGTCTGGAGTTCTTGAGGTTTACCTCAAGACATTGGGTTGTTTGTTTATTTTATGTGCAGGTTATTGTGATTACATACTTTGTTTGTAATTTGGAATTCACCTGTATACATCTGTTACTCTGCCCAATTTTTGTGAAGACTTAATACACTTGAAGTTTGTTTCTCACAAGAGGTCTAGCATCTTTGCTTGCTTGGTTTCAATCCAAAGAATTAGAATTCTATCTTGGCTCATAATGTCAAGTATTGGCTTCTTGTTGGTTAGATGGTTCTTATCCCTAGCTTTTACCTTATGCTTTAGGATAGTCCCTTCTTCTCCTCCCATCTTCTTTAATTTCAAAAATATTCTCCCTCCTTTTGAAAAACTTTTCTTGTTTTTTTTTTAATTTTTTTAAAACTTGAACCACTTTCATAATAAACTTGGACTTAGGTCCATGCATTTTCAAAACATCTTTCACAAATAAACTTCAATCAACATTAATAATACCTTGACATTTTTTGTGAGAAGACTAAAAATCAATCAATCTCATTCAAACCATTTAGCCATCTTAGCTTTCATCTTAACTTTTCTCAAAAGATTCTACTCTTGTCAATCCTTGTAGTGATGCAAACAACTATACTTCTATGATATCTAATAAAGTGAGATATTTTCCACTTGGGTGTTGAGTGAGGCATTGTTGATTTTAAAATCCAAGCCATACCCTCCACTTTGAGATGATGCAAATTCTCCTTTCTCATGATCGTGGGTAGTAAGTATGTTTTCCACGCGGACAATGATGACGATGTCTTATCTCTTAAAATCAACCAACACACTTATGTTTTAAAAATCTTTAAAAGAGGAACTACGTGTACCCTGATCCCCTATTGCACGAAAAGATGGTACGTAGGCACTAAAGGTTCACAACCGCGGCGGGTGCAAAAATCATAAAAATATATTTCTTTTCTCACCTCCACCATCCATTTTTATACAACATTATATAGCCAAAATATACAGATTTTTACAAAGAGGTTCTTGCGGAGTACCGTAGATGTTTAAGGTGCTAATACCTTCCCTTTGCATAACCAACCCCCTTACCTTGAATCTTTCCCCCCTCTTTTTTTGGGTTACTCTCTCTTTTCTCATTCCTTTGGAAACAATAAAGTGTGGTGGCGATTTTTATTTGTGATATGTATAAGTCTAGTCAATCCAATGGCTTAGTCTTAAACATTTCTACCGCTACAGGGAGGATGCTGATGGTGTTACGTACCGAGCGACATTTAGGCTGCGAGACGTATCTAGGGTTATGTGTTGGATTGTCGAGCGGTATTAGGTCGTAGGACATGCCGAGGAGCATAAGTTAGTTGTTATTATATTTTCTTTGTGCGTGTCGAGGAGTATGAATCGGTCGTTATGTTGTCCTAGTTGTTATGCATATCGAGGGGCACGTAGTTTCCTATCCCTTTTGCTCGTACATGCTATGTTATGGTCGTTACCAGTGCTGTGTGAATTATTATTAAGCTTCCGTATGATTATGTTAATGATTGAATCGTTGATTGATGTGGTAGGCTTATGGCCAATGTTGATTTATATTGAGTTGTTGTGTTGTTGTGATTGTTGCTGTGAATTCTTATTGATAATGTGAAGTTGCAGGGAATTTTAAATGATGATAAATTACCTCTATTTAATGGTAATAATGGTGATGTAGGCTTATGCCTTGCGATGAATGACGATTGTTGTGAGTATGTCATAGTGCATTCATTGAGTCATATACATTTGCATACTCTGTGATAGCCTGAATTGGCAAACTGCAAATAAGGCTTATGCCTTGTTGATGCCTCTATTTATTGGCAGGATTTTTAAGATGGGAGTTCTGCTCCATTGGTACCACATGCATTTGCATAAAGATGATTTGCATTCTGTGTGCATTCCGAGTCGTTGCGTGGTTGATTTAATTATGCCTATGTTGTTAAAAATCTGAGAAGTGGTGAATATGTATGAACTGATTCTATGTTTTATTTATCATGCATTCTATTATAATGTTCGATATCTCACCCATTCCTTGAATGTTACCCCGATGTTGGTAACGTGCAGGTAATCTAGAGTGAAGGCGGTTTACCTTCAGTAGTTCGAGTCAGTGTCATTTCTTTGATACATAACACTTAGGGGGATGAACGCTTGTTGTTTTATTGTTGTTATTTCAGTTGATTGAACTTTAAGTTGTTGTTTTAAAAGATTGTTATTTGAAGTTGTCTTAGTGGGACAAAGATGTTACATTCCTTTAAGTTGAATATTATGACTCCACTGCGTAGTTATGAAAGTTAATGTTTCTTTTTAAGATTGAATTATGGTTGTTGTTGGTTCATCCAAGTTTAATGTGTGATGTATCGATAATGAATGCCGTTGTTTTAAGTTGAATTTGTGGTATCCTGATTTAGTTGTTGAATTTTTATAACTCTGATATATATATATATATATATATATATATATATATATATATATATATATATATATATATATATATATATATATATATATATATATATATATATATATATATATATATATATATATATATATATATATATATATATATATATATATATATATATATATATATATATATATATATATATATATATATATATATATATATATATATATATATATATATATATATATATATATATATATATATATATATATATATATATATATATATATATATATATATATATATATATATATATATATATATATATTGTCGGGTAGAATTAGGATGTTACAACTTGCAGGACCGGCTACAAGAGTCTTAGACTTAGTGTTAAGTTTGATATGGTGTTTTGGTATTTGAAATGGATAAGGTGTGAACCGAAACAGAAAAAAAAGGTAAAACAAAGATAAATTTGCAAATTAAAATGATAAACAAACTGAACTTTAAATAAATTACTTTGAATTAAAGGTGGACGCATGCATACATTTATCAGAAGTGACTCATTTATCTCTTGACGCAAATACTTTGAGTTTTTTTTTTACAATATTATAAAATGCAACATTTTACATGAATGAAAAAACTTGCTTAAATACACAAACAAAAGTAAATGATTATCCTACACGTTCAACGGTTATTATATAACCACGTTCGGAATTTGTGATAAAACTGCCTTTTGAGCCTTCCCACGTTTTGTGGGTAACCGCTAATGAAACTTCCTCTAAGTTACACACTTTTCTTCTTCGATTTGTACTTCAAACCCTTTATCGATCTGACTCCCTATCGACCGACCTCAAACCATTATGTTGACCCAACTTCAAACAATTTATTGAATTTTGGTAAGTCAAAAGGACGTTTCCTTGATAACCTGTCGACGCCTCTTGTCTCATCATGAGTTGTGTCGAAAATACTTTATCTTTGGTGATGACCCTTAGCTCGTAGTCAATTTCCTTAGTCGAAAATTATAGACTAACAACACCATACTCAATTTTCATTTGAGAGTGGCGCAAAGGGGTTTTCCTAGAAAAAGGATCGTCGAGAGAAGTGTGTCTATCATCAGCGCCCTCGAGTCGTTGGAGGAAAGTCACAATTATGGCAGAAACAACTGTGACACCCTGATGACTCTGATTCTTTCTTCGATTGTAACGCGACGTCGATAGAAGCCGCCCTCAAAACGGCTCATGTTCTAAAAAATCTTCTAGTTGAGTTACGATATACAAAAGAACTTTCTTATAGTTCTCATTTTTACAGAGAAGTGCCTCGTTAAGGAGATATTTGTTTTGCTATTGTAAGTGGAGGTCTCCACTCCTCGAAATCTAGAGTTGTCCCTTTCCTAATCCGAAGGTTTATGACAAAAAAAAAAAAACAAGGTGCTAATGGTTAAAAACAAAGTGAAACGTTTTACACGACAAAAGTGAAATTAAATTATTTTTTTAAATCACAAAGTATATTAGACTACACTTTCTTTTTTAGTTATAAAACTATTTTATATTATTAAGCCAAAAACATTTTATAATATTTATCTCTTTTTAGCTATACTAATATTTTCACAAGTTTTGAAATATTTATTAATTCTTTTTTTTTTAATTTTATCTCTTATTAATTTAAATAATTTGACTAAAGTTTGAAAATTCAACAATAAATACTTAAATACATTCTATACAAAAATAATATCTTTTATCTATAAACAAATTGACAATAACTACTATAAAATACATAAATGTGTAATAATATTAATATTTTATATTCTTTTCATTCTATATTATTTATCGCAATTGACTATTTTACACAGATTAAAAAACAATAAATAGAAGAGAGAATAATAATTTTACAAAATTAATTTGATTAATTGTTAGTGTATTTAAATTAGTATTAATTGATAAAATAATAAATTAAAAACATTTATTAGAGGATATAATTAAAAATAAATATAAAATTGTATTGATAATTTAAAGTGATAAGTATTTTGAATTATTTTTTTCAAATGTAATATTTATTTTGAGATGGAGGGAATAGTATATATAATTATACTTCAAATATTCATAGAACTAACAAAAAATCAATTTTTTTTATAGCTATATAATAATGATGAGAAGGAGGAGAATAGTGTCATGTTATCAGAAAAAGGGTATCATTGATTTCAGAGAGAGAGAGAAATGGGAAATAAATTGACCATAATCCACACAACAACCTTTCTACCAGAAGGACATATTCTTGAATTATGACTACTACTACTACCTTACAATTTCCTCTTGTTCTTCTTTGAAACCTTTCGATTTCCATGGCAATGGCTATCAACGCTGCTTTCTACATCGCAAAGATGACTTGGCTAGCTCTCGCTGGTTGGATCACTTCTTGCTTGACTGTTGCTGATGAATTTGCTTCTTCTCTTCGCTCTGGGGATATTGGTCCCTTCCATGTTGGTTGATTCAATTTTCCCTTTTATTTTTGTTCCAAGATGGGTATGCTTCAATTACCCTTGAGTTTATATTTGTTTTCATGTATTGGGTTTGTGTGATTAGTTTGTTTCATGCTGGAAATTGTGGTTTAGGTTAGTGATGGATGTGTTTGTTATTTGGGTTTTTTTTCTTCTGAATTGAGGAATTTTTGGGGTAAATTGTTTAAGGTTTTTTGTTATAGCATTTTAGGTTCTTGTTGTTATTGAGGGGTTTTCTGGTAAATTCAATTACAAGCAAAATCATTTGTTTCTCGGTTCTTAACTTGTTAGTACTTCAAAATTGATTAGGTGGTTGATTTACAGTTTTAAGCATTTTGTTTACTGATTTAAGCATTGGGCATTGGCTTGATGGGTTATGGGATGATTCTTGACTGATACCTTTATGTTGGTGTCGGTGTTGGATACTTATACTAATCCTTGTAATTACGTTCCATTTATTCGTTTGTTCTACTCAGACTCTGATGATAACGTGTCAGTATCAGAGTCGTGTTGTGTACCTCTGAAAAAGGCATCTCTCTGTCAGAATTGGACATCGACACCAATCCTTGTAATTACAATCAATTTATTTGATATTTCAAATCATACCGGTGTATGTCAGTGTTGGTGTCGATTTGTGTACCAGTGTTTGTGTCATTCTCAGTAGTGTAAAGGGGGAAAAAAGTATGAAATGAAGTGATAAACTAAAATTTGAGGGATGGTTTGATGTAATATGAACTGTGAAACTATGAAAGAATATTGAATTCTTCTGATACCATTTTTATTTTACAGATGTTTAGAAAATTCAAAGTATGCTCATTTCATAAATGTTTACATATTTTATCAGTTTGGTACTGGCTGGACATGTTCGATCTGCTGTTATTGAGCTGGAACATAGGATGGTTCAGTTTAGAATTTTACTGTTATTGAGCTGGAACATAGGATGGTTCAGTTTAGAATTTTATTATCCAATTATAAGAGGCATGTTGAAAACAAATATTCAAACATTTATCTATCTGTTTAATGTGAGAATTGATTTTAGTAGGTATGAGTTATATTTCTCTGTAAATTAATGCTTTGTTTTGCTTAAACATAAACCATAGCTCTAAAATGATATATAGACTTGGATTCAAGTTTACATTCAATTCCATTCTTTTGTATCAAAAGAAATTTTTATAGGTTTGATTTACCTTGTTGTGGTACTATCAGCTTCATTATCATTCATAAATACTATAACAAAAGTGTGTTGAAAATGAAATGTCTTGAAAAAACCAAGGCTTCTATTTATGTATCCAAATAAGGTTTCCAGGTAATAAATTTTGCAACTAGTTAATGAGTCATTAGAGTCATTTGTCTCTTTACAAATTCTATTAAAGTGATGACAATTTCAAATAATTGTAACATACTAGGGGGTCAAAGAGTTATTTTGCTCTCTATTTTACTTAAAATGATAGTTTCAATAAAGGTTGTTTAATACTTTTATACTTAGATTTAAAAGTTGTCAAATTACATAAATAGTTTTATTAAATTAACCTTATTACTTACGCTCTCCGGAGACATTTACGCTCTCCGGAGACATTTATAAGCAACAAAAAATTAGATTAATTGAATAATTAATGTATATTGTATAAAATAATGATTAGATATATTATTTATTCAATGAATTTAAAAAGTTTTTTTGTTACTTATAAATGTGTCTATAGAATGTATTGTTCACATAAAAAATAATTGTCCATTTGGCCACCATTTGCTTCATAATCAATCGATGTATAATCAAATAACGGTTGAAGGTTAAATATGTCTAATGATTGGTTGGATAAGGTATTACTAGTCACTAGGCTCAAGTAGGGGTGGAAATATGCAGGGGTTTATGGCATAGCTTATTTGAAGTTGGGTCATGCCCGATTTATTTACTAAAAAGATCAGACTTAGATTATTAAAAAAAATCTATGAAGTCTTATAGACACACACACCACACGCACACATGCACGCACACGCACGCACACGCACGCACACACACACACACACACACACACCGATGTATAAGGCTTCTTAAGTAATGTGGATTTATTGAAAATCTTAATGAGAAATAGACTTTTAAATAGGCTTTCAAGTCAAGTCAGACTTTTTAAAAGGTCAGGTCAGGCCAAAAAAATGAACCTATTATAGGCCATAAGTCAGGCTCAGACCTTGTAAGTTTATCGTAGGTCAGACTCAGGCCTTATAAAGCCTAGCTTAGTAAGAGCATTTGACTATCTATTGCATCATAACCAGTTGATTATTCACGTTGAAATCAACAAATATAGAATTCTTTAACTGATCAACTGTCGATGAGACACTGCACATGGCTACCAAATTCAAATGAATAAGGTGTTTTATAAGTTATATTGGAATTATTTTCTACCGACTACATCACAATCAACCAGCACTGAAATCAATTGATGCAAAATTGACTGATATTTGTATCAATTGTAAGTGAATTTCTAAATATCACTACCCACTCCAAATGGGGTTGAAGGAAGATATTGGACCTTATTAGATTCGCGATAATGTTCAATGAGAGGAAAAGAGATTGTATCATAGATTCAAGTGTCCATACATTTAATATTCTAAATTATCAAAACTAAATAATAATGTACATAGTGAAATAAACAGGTCGATTTTGGGGTGGGTATAGTGTCCCCATTACCCGATATGTCCCCATGTTTTATAATTAGGAAAAACCCATACTAAAATTTGTAGTGTTATATTTGTAAAAGGCATCGCCTAGAGCGGTGCCCTTGGAGCGCCCTAGAAGGGGCGGCGATAGAATATCCCCTAAAGGGAGGTATCGCCTCGCCCCCGTAGGTTTTCCCTCGCCATATGTAGAAAAAATGGGATACGACATTTCTTGGATAGACAGAAAGTCAAGATCATTAACTCACCACGACTCCCTTGAATAGGAATTCAACTCTGTAATATTGATTAAGTGAGAGGTGGCCCTTTCTGATAAAACCCTAGGTCCTAGAGACCTCTATAAATACATATCCTTTTATGGAGAAAAGACATACCTAGTGATACATATTATTTACACCCTGGAGAGCACTACGCTCACTATAACCTTAATATATGACTGTTGAAAATTATTCACTTGCTACCGAGCATCACAAGTCATCAGTAGAGTGTCTTACCTCACGTGAGTAGGTCTCCTAAATTGCCTCAAAACACCATTTTATAACACCCTAAACTATTACGAACCTGCAAAGGTCTCTGAGTCTCCCTCCCCTTGTAGAGGGAACATACACACATATATTTTTGACCAGTATAGAGGCGCCCACTGCCGGGCTCCGAAAAAATTAACATGGGCCACACTTTTGTTCTAACTTTCTCTATCTTCCCCTTAATGTGGTCGATAAAACCACAACCTACAACACCGACACCATCGTTGGAGGTTTCGCTGGTGGAGGTAACTCTAGATTTTCCCAAAGGAAGTATGCAAGTAGGTATTTTTGGCAAACATAATTTCCCATGGCTTACCCAAAGGCTCTCAAGGGAAAACAAAGGTTAATATCATCTTCTCTAAGAAGGACGCCCTCAGACTCAACCCTCAAAATGATGATCCTCTAGTTATCATTGTGCAACAAGTGAACTGGGACATCAAGTGCGTCTTGATAGACTCTGGAAGCTCTGATGATGTCCTATTTCAGATACCTTCTAGAAACTACAACTCCACCAGAACGACATAAAATATTCAGTGGTTCTTTAATGGGGTTATCAAGCGAATATGTAGAAATAATGGGCCACATAACTCTAGAAACCACATGTGGAGAGGGAACTGACGCCAGGGCGATTGGTGTTAACTACCTCATTATGGACGTTGTATCACCATATGACCTCATCCTTGGGCAGCTGACTATTAATACCCACGAAGATATTATATCCACTATGTACATGACCTTGAAATATCGCTCCCCGATGGGTGAGTCAATACAATCTAAGGGGATCAATAAGTGGCTCGCGAATTCTATCTGAGTAGCCTAGAGACAACTAGAGAAGAGCTTGCACTTGTTGATTTCCCCCTTCTGAAGTTCCAAATGCTAACTTTGAGTGATGGGACCCCATCTTAGAGGTCAGAGCGGAAAAGCTCACTCCCATTGAAGATTTGAACGAGGTACAAATAGGTCCTCACGCCCACCTGGTGGCAAAGATAGGTATATTTTTGTCTCCAGAGGAGGAAATGGAACTAGTTGACCAACTCATTAAAAATGTCGACTTGTTCGCCTGAGCTCCCTCTGAAATATCAAGATAATAGACAACAAAGTGGTGAGCCATCGCCTCGCCATCCACCCTTCTGCCAAGCTAGTAACACAGAGGAAGCAAAAAGTTAGAGAGGAAAAGAGGGTTTCCATTGATGAAAATATGGGAAAACTATTTGACGTCGGGTTCATCATAGAAACGAAGTATTCCACCTGGCTGGCTAAAATGGTTCTAGTACATAAAGCTAAAAACATGTGGAATATGTGCATATATTTCACCGATATGAAAGTCGTATGCCCTAAATATTCGTACTTGTTGCCGGACATTGATCGCCCCATTGATAGATCTGAAATTATATTTTCTACAAGACATATGTTAGACACAATGTCTGGGACAATGTGTATAACTTGGTAATAATAGATTTTCATATATTAGAAAATAAATCACAAATCAATAAATAACATAAAATATTTTTAACCTAGTTCGATGCAACGTCATTTACGTATAAGGGCTTCCAACCCAAGAAAGGAAATCTACTCTTAATAGTATTAGTATAATTAGTTTTAGATGAACAAACCTTGTTCAATACTCTCTACCTAATACCATATGTGTCTTTCTATTTAAGACTATCCCTAAATATGGTAACCTCTCTCACTTTCTCTTAATCACTAACTTTAGTGATCAATACATAAATCATATCAATGGGTGTGGAAGTGCAACTCTATTAAAATAAACAAACTCCATACCTTAGATATGAAACTTAGGTGCTATAGAGGTGCATAAACAACAACAATAACAAAGATTCAAATAACTGACCCTAACACTCTTAAATATATCTCTTGCTTTATGTTCTATTTATAAGGAATGAGTCTTCTTATATAGAAAACCATATGTTGAGATTTTCTCCAACGGGCTTCAGATTTGAGGATAACCAGATTTAATTTGATTTTCAAAAACATCCATCAAGAGATTTATTTTAATTTGATCATAAACAACCTTTTTATAAAATCCTCCTAAATAACATATTGTTAAAAGATACAACAACAAATCTCATTGGAATCAAGCAGAATCATGCACATATTTACTCACAAACATTGGCTTAAAGACTGGGGCCATATGTTGCATACATGTTGGAACATCTTGTCCCACATGACACCTCTTCACAATTTTACATCTTGTTGATCATAAATAACCTTTTTAGCAAATCTTCCTAAATAACATATTGCGAAAAGATGAGGGAGTAACGTACAAAACTACGAGTCATCATCTTCTTCGAAACACTTCCCTACCATCCATTCAAGACCACTTTCTATTCTCACAATCCCACCACTTTTTTCCCTTTGCAACCCGCGGCGAACAACTCACCTACAACTGATACCACCATCCCTTCCTCCTTAAGCCACCTTCGCCACTATTTCTTCTCCAGACACTAAACCCCTCCATGTTACCATATATAGCCACCATGAATCAATCTCTTCCAGCTAAAACATCTCTTCACACAACCAACACACTTCCTCCTCTCTGGAACCAAACTTGTACCACCGCCACGACTCAAAACACAACTGGATCTCCAAATCTCATCCATTAAAAATGTCTGATCCAAGCATACCAACCTCAAAAGCAGTAATAACACAATTGTGGTAATGTTAAATCTGCTTCACATAATTACGTTTTTTCGAGTTTTTTTCGCATATCTTGTTGATTGTGTTTAGATCATATTCATTATGTTGGGATTTGCTGGATTAGATGTGATGTTGTAATAATAGAGTAAATATTATGCGTGTTTGTTTAAGTTTATTTTCTGTTTTTTTCGTATCCAAATCAATTCCAAACTTAACTCATGTTCGACATTAACATTTGTTCGATGTTGGCATGTTGAAAAGATGGTTGTGACACGTTAACCTATTGTGTGATAACTCGTGTGTGATGTCGTCTTGGTTGGTATTTCAATATAAATGCGTTATGATTTGATCGATTATTTTCTGATGAGCGTACCACGCGTTATCAACATGCTAGACATTTTGGTTCGATTGTAATGATCGCCTTTTATGCGTTAGCAACATGCTAGATTTCATTGTATTTACGTGCAACATTTCATTTTGTTTTATTGTGTACCATTTGGTTGTGTTAAAGGTCTTGCATTGCATTTCTTCACATTAAGGTTGCTTGGTTTTATCTCCATATTATGTTATTGATATCTTTCCTTTCAAAATGTTATGATTTATTATCTCCTTCTTTTCATCACGTTTACGTTTCGTACTATGACTTGGTTGCCATGATCATGTCAAGCGCTAATAATTTGTGGTTTTATTTATGTTGATTCGAATTTTCATTGCGTGTATTTTAGATTTAAATCTTGGTAGACGGTTTTGAATTCGTACCTTTGTGTTATGTGAGTTTAATTCGCGTCTTCACATCATGTGAATTCGATTTGTGTCTTTTTGCGACAATTCGCATGTGACACCATCTCTTACATTTTCTTTAATGTGTAAATTACAATTTTTATTTTGTTTGTAACAAAATGTATCCCTTTCCCTTATTTGTAATTTATTTCACTTTGATTCTCGCTTTAGATAGCTTAGTTAGCTTCAATGATCGAATAATGCGATAACTAAAATCAACCATTTTTCCATAATAAAAATGCTTGATCAACATCAAGCCATTTTCAAAAATCAAAAAATTAACGTTAAGGGCGTTTTCCAAAATCAATAAAGTAGATCATTTTTGCATCCATTCACTTCACGAATAAAATCAACCATCGCATTTCCATTCAAAAACCTTTTCAATACCGTTTACACTCAAATCATTTTCAATTAAAAAATCAATCAAACACTTGGTCAATACCAAATTCTTTTCAAATTCATTTCGCACTCAAGGCAATTTTCAATGTCAAAAACAAATAAACCATTGGTCAACACCAAGTTCTTTTCAAAACTTCTTTTCTTAAATAAATGGAATGAAAAAAAGGAAGTGATTGGGCGTATGCGACTTCCTTCTCCGAGTACTTGGGTATTGTCGTAGGACTCATAATTCTAATTCATTATTTGGTGGATGAAAAGGTAGTGATTGAGTGTATGCCTCTTTCTTTCTGAGTATGCGGACATTGTCGTAGGGATCATTGTTCGAATACTTGTATTTCACTAATGAATCGTGACTATACTCGCCTCACATTCCTCACAATAAATTTAGATGAGAGATGGGTTAATTGAACGTAAGTCTCTTTCTTCCTTGAGTATTTGGACATTGACGTAGAGTTCATTGTTTGAATATTTGTCATCCACATAAACAATCTAACTCATCAAATTGACTTTTTCGCCTGAGCGCGACGAGTCTTTTCCAAAAAATTTCATTTGCCCAAGCGTGAATCTTTCATCACCTAAGCACAAATCTTTTAATAACCGAGTCTTTTCCGCCCAAGCGTGACTAAGCTCATTTTCGCAATTAAAATCAATCAACACATACGTAGCTTTCTACCATGAACTACGAAGCTCTGATTTTTCCATTGCACTTGGAAATACGTAGGCACATGATAAAGTCGGTGACAACTTTGTTCTATTTTGAGCGTACGATGCACTCATGTGTTTTTCGCACCAGAACAAAACCAAAACTCGCTCACAAACGCAGGGATAAAGTATATTTTACCCTTTATTTGTCTTCATATCACACTTACTAATATTGAATTTGTTGAGCAATAGAAATTATACTTGATATTGCATATCTAATTACCCCATGTGATGCGGTGGCATAACCGACTGTTTTTACTGGTTTGCGTTTTTTGTTTGCAAATGTCGCAGTAAGCAAGAGTCGCCGCCGACTTTTATTTCATCCAACAAAGGAAAAGGAAAAAGAATAGAAAAAAGCTTTTTTTGAGATATTTCTGATAAAGGGGGATAGATTATAGAAAGGGAAGGTGTTAGCACCCTTTCTATTCGTGGTTTTCCATGGGCTCTCAGGTACTTACTCATTTTGAAAATATCTTGTGTGTGCTTGCTTTGAAAAGTTTTGTTTTACTTCGTTTTAACCATTGTTTCTGTCCTCAAGAGTGTTACGAAGTTGTTTTTGAAAACTTTGTTTGAAAAGTGTTTGTGTGAAAAAGTTTTTGTTTGTTTGAGCAAGTACCTAGGAACTAATCTACCTACTCGAAAAAGGTATGTTTGTTTTCCTTTTAGACAATGTTATCCCATTATTGAGAAATAGGTAGCATCGTCGTTGGAGTTTTTTAGGGACATTCGAAGGGATAAATATGATCACAAAAGAAATGTTAGGAAATGTTAGTAATCATCCTAAAGCCTTAAAGATCTTTTTTCGAGGCAACATCCGAATGGGTCATTTTAGATCTTTCGAGGCTAGAGGACAACTACTAACAAACCCTATACTTCATGACTGTTTACCGAAGGCAACCAGAGTGGAGTAAACCCTAGGAGTGAGCATGTGCGAGTGTAATTTTCAGTTAATTTATCTTTGCACATTTAGGGTTTTCTATCGTATTAATTTTAAGTTTGTCTTTCCATACAATCCTATTAATATCTAGGCATTTTATAGTTTGCGGAAATAAAATGCGAGAAAGCTTAAGTCCTAGCTATTACAGGGCTTTTGCAGATACATAATTATCTTGAACTGAAAATAAAAATGCGGAATTGAAAATCCTAATTACTATTACAAACTCGGAGCAGTTACAATAATAATAAAAAGGAATTAAAAGCGCGCGGCGAATTAAATGCGAGAATGAATTGAGAAACTTAGAAAATCTAATTGAGAAAATTTTAGGTTATTTTTGAGAAAAAATTAGGTTATGTACAAATTAACCCTAATTTCTAATTAATTTAAATTATGAAAAAAAAGGAATTAAATTGCCCTAAATAATTAATCTAATTAATTAAGGAAATAAAATATTTTTATGAAAAAAATGATTTTTATGTTTTTTGTGATTTTTGATTTTATGATAAAAAAATGATTTTGTGTTATTTTGTGATAAAATATAATTAGTAAATAATAAAAATAAGAAATAAAAAGAAAAGAGAAAAATTGGGCTTGTTTATCAAGTAATCCAGGGGGGTGCAATGTTGAATTGTTTAGGCTCAATAGCTGGTCAACCCAATCCTTGTGCCTGATTCAGTGTGATACTCTTTCTGATGGTCTATGGTATGACTTGAGTGTTGGGCGTTGGATATGGATTGATGATGAATCCAATGGTTGAGATTAGGGTGTATAGTGGGCGCCTGGAATGGGTTGTGCACAAGATCTGCATGTAAATGTTAAGAAAATAATAGAATGCTGGGATGGTTAGTTGTAAATATAATAACATAAATAAAATATAAAGGAAATAAAGTGGTCTTTCCCAAACGCGCACGTGATTCAAATCAGCCAATGGGATTCTGCCACCTAATTGTCCTCTTCCCCATAACTGTCGTTTCCGTCACTAAAAGCTATAGTGACGGATTTTGTTCATAGCCATAAACCTGTAAAATTCAAAAACGCAGCACAAGCAGAATAAATTCAAACCAAAGACATGGATCAATTGCAAATCATCTTCTAAGCATGTGATAGTACCCCTGATTTTATCCAATTTTGCCTCTATATAGAATTCCCAATTTGGGACCTCAAAACTCTAACAATGGCATCATGCCATTCCTGCACTTAAACTTCAATCAAATCGATCAAAAACATTGCAAATATGATAGCAAGCATGGATATATGATCAAAACATGTTTATGATGGATAAATTATTGAAAACGAATCTTGAAAAAAGATGCAAACCGTGGCACTGTGAGGCATGATTTCTGAAGGTTTTAAGGCTTGAGGATGATTGGAATGGCTTCAGAAGATGTCCAGGAACATATTGTTAGCCTTGGAATTGTTTGAAACGGCCTGTAGAATTGAAACCGACCTGCACTTTTTTGACAAAAAATTGAGACTTGTCCTCCTTCTTTCACGACTCCAATCCTCTTTTTTTGCTTTAGAGATTTTAGGTATATATGATAGAATGATTTAGGTCAACAAAATCTGATCATATCTTTGCAAATTATGGAGATTTGATTTCATTCTTTGCCATGTATCATTTGTTTCCAAAATAGACCAAATTAAGATATTTTCCAATCAATTAGCTCTTGCACAATTTGGATGATTTGCTAGCTGTTCCTTGACTCATAAAATGCTCATAAAATCAAATCTTTGATTTTATTTTATTATTCTACTATTTAAATTGATTTATTTTGATTTAAATGGATAAAAAATCAAAATAAATAATAAAAATAATAAAATAATAAGTGGATAAGCTCAGGGGTTGTGGGTCCTCTTAGGAACAAGTTTCAAACAATAAATCATGGGCCCATTTGGAAAAAAAAGTCATTTTGATCAATGTTGACTTCATGCACATTTCTAAAAATTGGTCAACTTTGACAATACACATCTCTCTCATTTTTAACCCTAAGAGGTTTTCTTGGACTTTTTAGAAATATTAGGATGTCCCCTAAACAACCCTTTTGGTTTCATCTCAATTGGGTCTTCCATGTTCATGTAAGAAGCTTTGACCCAAAAGGTGTTTTTGTTGACTTTTCAAAAGGACCTATAATGTAAAAATTAATATCTTTTGATGAGTGCATATTTTGAAATTATAGGATGAATATTAATTGTAGGTAATTGCTTCCTCTTCAAAATGAGCCTTGGATGGAAAATTTCTGATAAAGTATGTAGAAGTTATGCTTGGTCAAAGTTTGGTTGACTTTTCTTGAGAAACCCTAATTTAGCAACCTTTGGGTTTTGATGAATTTGGGGCATTCCTTGAGGAATCATGGTCAAACCTTGATCAAATTATGGATATTACTTCAAAATATTGATGTTGACCAAAAATCTTGAAGTTTGACTGTATGTGGGCCACAATTGACTTTTGACCTAATACAGTTGATTTTCAGACATCTGGAAAATTGCCTGAGCATACTTAGGCATGAAACTTGACATGGATGATCTTGAGAACATATTGGAACCATGGAAGGCATTAAGGACCCTTTGACTTCAACCATCTTGATGAGGAGTGAAACCCTAGTTTGAGGCTTGTTGAGTAAAATGAGAGGGCAAATTTTGGAGTACAACACCCCAAGTATGAAAAATGACAACCAGTAACAGTAACAAAGCATGTAACCAAACATTTACTTCAAAGCATATCAATTTATTTAAATACTTATGTGTGTCTAACCAAACATTTACTTCAAAACATATCAATTTATTTAAATACTCACATCATCCTTAAAATTCGTGGAATTGATTTCAAATTTTACAAGTAGCTCTCAAGAAATCGTTTTATACATTTAAATTACATAAAATTTGTCAAATCATCCTTAAAGTTTGTGGTGTTGGTTTCAAATCCTGCAAATAGCTCTCAATAAATTGTTTTAAACATTTAAGTTACAGCGCTTGCATTTTATTTTATTTTTTATTAAAAATTATTAACATATAATAACAGTTGCAAGCATAACCATAGTTATAGAATTCAGACTTTTTTGGGTTTGAAACCCAGTTCCCTTAAATATATTATTCTTTAAACGTTAAGGCGCGTCTTTTCTATTTTATTTATATTTATATATAAAATAACGGGTTACGACCATAGTTGAAAACTTCAACCGTTGTGAAAATATTTATATATAAGCGAATTAACTCTCACTCTTTCACAGTAGCGCCGTATCTATCTTACAAAAATGTAGAATCTATTTTTTCTCTTCTTAATCATTAACATTCTTATTCTACAGTATAGTCGTCAATCTTGTTCTTCTTACGTAAATGTATTCTTCTTTTTTCTTATTCTCTCATTTTTGTATATATTGTTGTTATGTTTCACTTGGTTTTCCTATGAATTTCTTCTTGTTAGATAGTTTATGGCTCTTTTATTCTTGTATGTTGTTCTATGTTGTTGTTGCATGTTGTGTTGTTGACAAATAAGTTTGCGGTTTCATATGTTGATAATTTTTATGGTGTTTGTAGGACTCAAAAAAAGTGAATGAAGAAACAACAACAACAACAATTTTTTTTTTAGTTTTAGAAGCTATGAAAAGAAATATAAGAAATATGAAGCTATTGTGTTAACCTCATCCACCTTATATTTATTCTTCATGGATTCACAAACTATATGAACCTCATATGGTGATGATGATGATGGTAGCAAGCGTATAGTATGAGTTGATAAATGATTTTTCATGTGCAGCTAGCAAGTGTTTATAGTTCTTTACTTCTCACTTAAAGCTTCAAGAAATGGTTAGTTGTTCAGTTCTCCCAATTGATGTAAATTAATTTGATGTTTTTGTTGATAAATATTGTTAGTTAGTTTGTTATATAATATGAGATTGTTTGTTTCACTAATCCCTCATTGAACCTGCATTCATTTAAAAAGATTTTTAAGATAATAATATAAAAAATTAAATTATTCTTGAAAATCAACTTAGACGATCCAATATTTTTTTGAATTGCACACATCTTATAAATCATAATTCCCTCTTTAGCGTATAGAATTTCATTCAATGTCACAAATTCTTCAAAACAATGTTGATAAATGGGTGTCAGTCTGGATCTTTCACACAAATATTGGTGTTTGAAAAATAAAGTAGAAAAGAAGAGGAAATCAAATTTTATGTGAAAGACTCGGACTGACATCCATTTATCAACATTACTTTGAAGAATTTGAGATTGAATCAAATCCTATAGGCTAAAAGAGGAAATCATGATTTACATGATGCTTACAATTTAAAAAATATTGGATCTTTTAAGTTGTTTTTCAAGAATAACTTAATTTTTCTGATTATTGTCTCAAAAATCTATTTGAATGGCTATATATGGTTAATGAGGAGCAGGGAAAAACAAACAATCACATATTTTATAATAAAATCGTACATATACCACACTGATTAGAACGTTAAATTGTGGTTAAATACTATTTCTTATGCGCTTTAATTTTGGTTGTAGTTGGGTATCAAACCCATGCCACTATAATTATTACAACAATTGTTTACGTCAACCGTTGTGATAGACATTTTACCACAACGGTTACTGAACCATGATTGTAAGTGTCGCATATACAACCACACTCTACATAACAACGCCCGGGTCTGCGTAATTATATGTGTTTTACAACCGTTGTTAAATGAGTTTTCCGTAGTAGTATGGTCTTCTATGAAATGCAAAAAATATGGTTTTGGATTTATTCAAAAAAATATATTTTTAGATGTTTTTTTAACAAAATATGGGTGTGACTTTTTTACGAAAGAATGTAGTGTATAATGTGTCTGAACATATATTTTTGGATTTAAAAAATGTTTTTGAATTTTTATAGAGTTGCTTTCCACCACTTAGTGATTTTAATTTGTCACCTCCACGGTTGAATCTGACACCCCTAATTTTCATTATTTTCAGAAATACTCTTGGTGAGATTGGAAGAATTTTAGAACGAAATTTTTGGTATAGGTAGTGAAATTTCCGGTACAAAAGAAATTTTTGATAGGAAATAACAAAATTTCTAATACTTTATAATTTCCAATAGTTTATATAAAATTTTCGGTATTCTGGATATTTCAAATTTCCGGTAAAATTTTTCGAAAAATAAAATAAAAAAATAGTTTTATACTACTAGAAATTTTGAAATATACTGAAATTTCATGTAATGTATCGGAAATTTCAAATATACTGAAATTTTCTGTATTGAACCGAAAATTTCTAATATACTAAAATTTTTTGTACTGTACCGAAAATTTCAGATATACTGAAATTTCCGATATTTTTTCAAAAATTCTGGAAATCTCGAAAAAATTCGATACACCCCCAAATTTCCAATAAAACTCATATTTTTTAAAAATTGGTGATTCTAGACAAGGGTATAATAGTAAAAGCATATAAAATGGGGGAGGGGGTGCCAGATATAAGTGTGAGGGTGGCAAGTTAAAACCTCTACCACTTAGGGCGGGAGGGAGGAGCAATCCCCTATATAAAAGGTGTGATCAATGGAGTGTTCAGATAAAGTCCAACCCATTAATTAATATCGAGTATTTCTTAATCCACTTTATAGGATAGAAAATCACCATATGCAATTATAAAAATACCTCTGGAAAACTCGAAATGTATTTCCGGTACGTATCCCAAATACATATAATTTATTCATTTTTGAGATTCGCTCCATTTTACGACAAATTTTATTCCGAAAATGTACTTCCGAAAATTTCCAGAAATACACTTCGGATAGGATAATATATGACGGCTTGTTTCATTCTCCACAGGCTTTTTCTCTTCTTCCTTTGTTTCTTTTGCTTCTTCTTTCTTCTCTAGTTCTTGCTTCACTATCACTGCTTGTTTTCTAGTTATCTCGTGAACATATTCAACTAACTTCTCACTTTCAAATACTCCTAGTGAGTTCTTCAGATCCATTTCTGTCAATTCTACTCCTGCATGATAATAATTATAAGGTAAAGTTACCTTCGGAGTTCTTTAAGTTATTTTATTATAATAAGTCAGTCATTTATGTTTTTTCGTTACACGTTAGTCCTTTATTTTAACTAACATTTTCACCGTTGATCTTTTTTACAAGTTCCGTTCCAAAAAAAAGTTGATTTAACACTTACAGGATTAATGTGTCATTTAACTTTACTGAGGTGACACTAACGTTGCTGACATGAAATTTTTTTATTTAAATTTAGTTAATTAAATATATATTTTATTATTTAATTTTTTTATAGGATAAATTAACTTATTTAATTAATTTTTTTTATTAAAATATTTTAAAATTATCTAATATAAATTTTAAAGAATTTTTATGAGATTAAAGTCTAAATCTTTGTAACTTTATTATAATTTGCAAATGCTCGTTGAATTGTAATATTTAAATTGTAATATTTAAATTTATATAAAGACTTAAGTTTTATCTAGAGAAAATAATGTGGGACTTGCATTTTCTCTAAGTTAAAACCAAACAACAATTTTAACAAAATCAAGAAAAGAAATATGTGTCTGCATTTATGAAGAGAAAAAAACCATCACTTTTTTTGATTGGTGCCTCTTCAAGAAAGAATAGAGAACAGTAAATCTCTTGGCTCAGGGAACAACAACATAACCCTGTAGCAATCCTTCATTTGTGAGCTGCATTTATGAGTTCCGTCTCAGATATGATGATAATGTTAATGAACAAAGTTTAAATAAAAAAAAAAGTGTATTAATTAATTTCTATTTAAATTAAATAAAAAAATTTCATGCCAGCAATGATAATGCCACCTCAACAAAATTAAATTAAATTAATTTTTTTAAAATAAAACTTATGAAGAAAGGTCAACAGTGCAGAGGCGCAGAGGTTAATTAGCATAAAAAATTAAATGTTAATTAATATAAAAGACTACCATGTAATGAAACTGATTTGTTATAATAAAATAAAATCCTGAAGATAATTTTACCTAATTATAATAAAATGAGATTGCAATATCATTTTTAAATATTTAATTAAGTTAAATATTTTATAATAACTTTTTTTATTAGAGTATCAAATTGTAAAGAGGATTAAATTTCTTCAATTCCTCCGACGGTGGTTTTTGGATCAGAGGAACAAATTTGTCTATGACTCTTTTTTTGTACTCTTTCTAGAACCTTTAACGAATCTATTTTTCCCCATTCACAACAATCTTATGAGATTTTTGTGTTGTTTTATCGGAAGTGTATTTTTGGAAGTATATTTTCGAAATAAAATTTATCGTAAAATGGAACAAATCTTAAAAATAAATTAATTATATGTGTGTGTGATGTGTATCAAAAATACACTTTTGATTTTTAAAAACATTTTTGAAATTTTGCATGGTGCACTAGAAAATTATGAAGTGAGTTAAAAAATCTACTTAGTATTTTCCGTGGACCTGGACATGAGCTTTGTGACACTATTTTGTAGGCCCATAATATTTTGAAACTATTTTGTATGAAAATGTTATAAAATTTTAAAGGAAATTTCTTTTTGGACTTTAGTGTCTTCTTGTAAATATTTGGCAAAAATTCAAAATATTTTCAAAATTCGGTTATGCATATCTCAACGCACTAAATTTAAGTTTTTTAGTAGTTTGTTTGGATATACATATCCGAAATATTCTCATAGTTTAATATTGGGTTGTTTCGGATATGCATATCTGAAATAACTCAATATTTTATTTTTAATGGGTTTTCAGATATGCATATTCGACATGTTTTCATATATATATATATATATATATATATATATATATATATATATATATATATATATATATATATATATATATATATATATATATATATATTCATCATTTTCATTTAATATTAAATATTTTATTTTAATATTATTAATAACATTTAACTTTTAATTAAAATATAAATATTTTTGTATACATAATAAATTTTCTAATTACAACATAACAATTAATCATCAATTATATAATAAAAAATAAAAAGTGTCATCTAAATTAAATTAAAATTTTAAAATTACAATTAAAAATATTTCTTATATTTTTTTATAAAAAATTATTCATAATTTTAAATAAAAAATTAAAAGACAATTACATTTCACCACTATAATTAAAAATTTAATTATTGCATTCATTTTTTAATTTCATATCTAAATTTACTTTAATATTTAATTTTTAATTGTAAATTTAAATTAATTTTTATTAATAATAAATCAATTTAATTATATCATAACTATATTATAAATAAATATCTTTTCAAAATAAAATCAAAAGAAATTTGAGATATTGAATTATTTGTGATATGCGTATCTGAAACCTTCTTAAAAATGAAATATAGAAGTTCGTTTGATTATACATATCTGAAATAACTCAATATCCTAAATTCACAATGTACATTTAAATATATATATATATATATATATATATATATATATATATATATATATATATATATATATATATATATATTCAAAGATATTTTCAGATTTTCAAAAATGTAAAACATAACTAGGTTAAGAAAGAAATTTCCAATTTAAAATTATTTTAAAAGATAAAAAAGAAGTTAGGGCTTATGGGTCAAATTTAGTCCAAATACTTTGAAGACTTATTTGATTGAGACATTTTGACCTTTTAATTTAATTAAAGGGTGTAAATAACATTTTAAAAAATTAAATATATTTAAAGTCTTTAATATTTTTATTTTTTATTCTTCTAAAAAAATATGTTAAAGAATCGTCCATCTAAAATTAAAAATTTTAATTTTGATCTCTCCTACTAAATTCATTATTAAACTGTCATTAATTTAATTGTTAAATAATAAATTATCGATAAAAATTATCATTAATTCAATCGCTAAATTGCAAGAGAAATTAAAAATTAAAAATTCTAATTTTAGAAGGACGCTCCTTTAACAAAAGTCTTAAAAGAGATGAAAATATATTGCAACTAAAATAATGGAAAAAGGATAACATGGAAAGTTGAATATTTTAGTTTTCAAACAGAAAAATAATAATTAAAAAACAAAGTAAATTATACTTTTAATTCAAACCAAAGTATCTTACATAAACAGACTAAAATAATTCACTACATAAAATATAATCAAAACTCATTTTCCATTTTATTTATTTATTTAAAGTAAGCTTTGTACCAGAATTAGATTCTCTCATTAATAACAACCATGTTCTTATCTAAGTTATATCTTACACATTCAATATTTTTTTTCTTTTCATTTTCATATGAAACAAAAATTGGAAGGGAATATTTTCAAGAAATGTTTACATGGAACAACTCTACACTACCCAAGTTAATATTTAATTTATAAAAAAAGTTAAATAAAAATTACACTTTGAAATTCAAGAAAAATTATTTGCCACATGAGTTATCATCATACAACAGTAGCTATACCACTGTATCTTTGTCTTGTTCTATCAGTCTCAGATGAAAGTCCTTGTTGTTCCATACTCTTTCTCTTGTTATTATTGTTGTTTTGTTGTAGTGGTTGTTGCTGTTGGTCAATAGTTGAATGTGCTTGTAACTGTGATTGTGATTCTGATTCTGAATGTGAATATTGAGATTTTGGTGCTTCTTGTTGTAGTAGAATTTCTGAATTTTCAATCTTTTCTTCTGTTTCATTTCTTGGATCTTTCACTTTGTTTTTCTTCATGTGAGGTTTAAGTCTACTCAAATCTGATAGCCTTACAGGTTTTAAGAAAAATTCTTCTGCTCCTTCCTCTAAACATCTGTTACAATAATTTTGACAGATTAATAAGAATCTTATGTTTGGTCAAGTAATCTAGTGACCGAAATTTCATCTGATGTTCCAGAATAACAGAATAACTATCAACAGAGCTGATTTAACAGATGATTCATCTAAATATTATTTTTTATGTTAAATAATCTAGTGGTTGGGATGAACAAGTGGGTGACGCGGGTTCAAAGTTATGAAAAATTAAAATTTTTGTTACCTATTAATTCTTGAAGGCACATTTTCAGATGACATGATCACAACTGGTATGTTTCTCAATGATGATGATTCCTGAAATAGCAGAAAGAATCCAATAAAATTTATCAGTGTGTTTGGTTTCAGGTGGAATAAATGTTTGAATAGAATTTTTCAAATATTCTCAAACAGTTTCTTCACTCAAATCAAATCTAGTCACTATTTACTAAAAATAGATCCTTTTGAAAACACAATCTTTTGATGACTTATTGAACCTGATTTGTTTAGGGTGGAAAACTGAAAACTATTCAAAGAGAAATATTCCAAAGGCAATAATAAAACTAGCCCAAATTCACAAAAAAATTTTTGTCAACTTTATGCATTCATTCTGCTAATTTTCTTTCGTTGAAATTTCAAACGGCAGAAAATTACCAAATTAAAATGAATGTAAAGTTTTATTATGGATTCGTTCTTAGATAGAAGAATTATTATAAATAAATTCAAGTAGTACCTTGATTTTCTTAAGCAAATCATAGCCTGTCATGCCAGGCATACAGTAATCTGTTATAACAAGATTAACTTCCACGTCCTGTAAAAACAAAAATCCAAGAAATTTCAGAATACAAAAAAACCAAACTAATAATTAAGAAACAAGGTGATTAATATTTTAAGATAAAAACATTATTTCAGACATTTTTTGAGTTGAATAACAAAACCATACCTGATGATTGTTAGGAAAGACAGATGGTATATTTGTGCTGGTATGATGATTCTGATCATTTTCACACAGGCCCAAGAACTCTAAAGCCTTGCTACCAGAATCAACTGTAGTAACTGTCATTAAAAAATAAGAAGTGAAACTTCATTAATAACATTAACATGTTAACATGTAAACATGTTACATAGTACTTGGTTGGTTTATGTTTGGTTTTTGAGATTACCTTGATAAGAAGAGGTTTTGAGGAGTCTTTCAATGAGTTTTCTATCTATGATACTATCATCAACAGCCAAAACATGAAACTGTGATTCTGCAGCCATACCCATTTTGGAAGATAAATGGATTGAAATGGAAAAGGGTTGGTTAAATGAAAGTGAGATGGATTGTTTATGTGTTGGTTTATGAGAGGAAGATGAGATTGAAAGATGAGCTTTGTAGAGAAATAAGACCCACCAAAATCCACATCCCACAAAGCAAGATCCGACCAGATTTCATCCAAAATCTTGAAAATTTTGTAAATTGATCTTGAATTACATGGCAAGCAATGCAAAATAATTATAACATATATAATATCAAAATATGAATCAATAAAATAATGAAGTGAATATTTTTTATAGGATGTTGAGAGTAGTGAGTGGTGACCATTATTTATATATATATATATATATAAAGTCTAAATGTTAGGGTGAAAAATTAAAAAGTTTAGGTGAAAGCAAAAGTAAAAATTCATCTAATGAAATGAGATATTAAGAGATTTCTTTTAGATTAATCAGAGATTATGAATTATATATTAATATTAAAATTTGTTTATAGAAAAATTATGAATTATATATTAATATTAAAATTTGTTTATAGAAAAATTTACTCTTTATTGTAATTTTTCTCAATGAAGAATAGAAGATAATCAATTTATAAAAAATAAAATGAAAAGCAAAAGTGGAAGAGAGAGAAAGTGAAAGGGTGCAAGTGGGGTCCAACAAAATCGTTTGAAGAGATACAGGTGATGTAAGCAATGTGGCCTTAGGTGTGAAATCATGTGGAGCTTACCATATCTTAGGCAGGTGGGGAAGAGTGGTGTCAAAGAGAGGCCAATTTCTTTTGATTCTCTTTTGAGATTTGCTTCCCATGCCCATGACCCATGACCCATGACCAACCATCCATGTATGTTCTCATCGTTCATGCATCTTTCATGCCATCAAAATTCATATATCCACTTATTTTTTCCACTAACCTTATGGGGGGTCATGCTCTTTTAACTTATGGTCGACTTCATCATGTCTATTTATCATCTTTGATTCTTTTGAAAAAGGGAAAGAAAAGTCTTCCTAACATTAATTTTTGAAATTTTGTGTTTGTTATTTATTGTGTGCTTGAATAACTCTTGTTTTTCTTCTTTCAAACAAGTGATGATTGAATGACTCGTATATAATTCTTTTAATTATTTAAATATTGAAGAAATCATCAATTTAATTTTTAAACTATTTTTTTTCTTCAATTTAGTTATTAAACTTTATAAATATGAGAAAATTTGGTTTAATAAAAAATAGTAAATAGTAATAAATTATGTCTTGCCATGCATAGTTGTAAAATCTAATTTGTTTCGAAATGGAATTAGAATTGTTAATAAAACAATGTGATAGATAGTGAAAAATACATTGGATTTTTAATATAGAACTTGCGGAGTGAACATGCAAATTATTACTATAACATAAATAAAAGAATTTAAATGATATGAAAGTAAAAATAAATATAAACATATGAAAATAACGTGAACATGCAAAATTATTACTATAACATAAATAAAAGAATTCAAATGATATGAAAGTAAAAATAAATATAAACATATGAAAATAACGTTATCATGCAAGATTATTACTATAACATAAATAAAAGAATTCAAATGATATGAAAGTAAAAATAAATATAAATATATGAAAATAACATATATTTTTTATATATTAAAAGTGGTTCAAATTATATAGGAGGAATCTAATGTGTTAAACGGACAACCGTTCGATTAATTTAAATAATGAATGATTTATTAAGAAATAAATTTGTCTACTTTAGACGATAATTAAAGATTATATATTTCTCGCGTCTATTTCCTTTATATTTTGGATTTTGTAGACAATCTATAACTGATTTAGTTAATAATATTAAAATGTTAAGGATTGAATTAAATTTTAAACTTTTATCTATTCAATAATTTATTATATTATATGATTTTTATTTATTTTAAAAAATTATTGATATATAAATATTAATAATTATTTTACATTAATAATAAATATAAAAATATACCACATGAATTATATTTTAAATTAATAATTTATACTCATTTAACTCAATTAACACATATTAAAAAGTGAAGATAGATGAATATTTTAGAGATTAAATTTAATTATTATTGTTGAATGTTAGTGGAACATAGCAAATTGCATGATGTAAGTATGGTCTACCACAGTCAACGGACTCAATGACCTTCCACAATTCATTGGTTGAATTAAGTAAAAATTTATTGAATACATCCTTTAAACACATTTATGATGTTTACAAATTAAAATACAAATACGTATCTAATATCAAATATGTTTCTCTATTTTTGCACCTTCTTTTTTACGAGTTATAAGTTTCAAAAATACTATATTTAACATAAAATTTTTGAGGTTCAAGAATAATTTCCTTTTTAAAAATAGTTGACAATTGTTTGTTATACACTAGTATAAAAGAGAGTATAAAAATAAAATCTAATGAACTATTTTTGATAGTGAGAATCAAACTCAAGAGAGAAAACAGAGGACATATATGAGAAAATGAAAAAGTGAAAAACGCACTAATTAGTGGTCCAATATTTACCAAAGTCTTCTAATGTCTTTTCTCTTTTTTATTTTTATTTTTTTTATTTTACTTTCTTGCCTCAATTATGCAATTTTGTTTTACATTCCCTAATTCATGTCAATTTTTCAATTCTAGTGTCAAATGTTCATACCAATTTTTGATTACATTCAACTTGAATATATATATATATATATATATATATATATATATATATATATATATATATATATATATATATATATATATATATATATATATATATATATATATATATATATATATATATATATATATATATATATATATATATATATATATATATATATATATATATATATATATATATATATATATATATATATATATATATATATATATATATATATATATCACATTGATCTATTTGACTCTCGAAGAATGCCCCCTATAGCTCATGTGTATTTATTTTAGACAACAAATATTGGGAAATAATTTGAATTATTGAGAAAAAAATTATTATAATTAAAATGATATCAATAATAATTTTACAAAATTATAGTTTAAAATTTGTCTCTTGTAATTTCATTCAATGATTAGAATAAAACAGAAATAATAGATAGATAATAATAAATAGATATCATATAAATAAGATATAGATTTATTGATGTACATAGTAGGATAATATTATTTTATAATATTATTTTTTTGGTACACACTATGTAATAATAATTAATATAATATTATATTTAAATAATAAAATTATTGTTATAACAAAACTATTTTACAAAAATCATATTAATTATTTTTAAAATTTTTAAATTTTTAAATTTTTAAATATTAATAATTTATTTACATTAATACATATATAAATATAAATAAATATTATCACTAGCTATGGAACACTACTAGTATATATATTGATTACATTCATTTAATTCAACTAATATATATTAGACTCATCTAATTATATTAAATTTGTTTAAAAATTTTAAATTTTAAATTTTTTTATTTTAATAATAATTTATATTTGAATAATCTAATTTTGATAAATTAATTCATTAATATTTTTATTGTTTAGTTGAATCAAATTATTTTTTGTTTACTTATTATTTTATTTTATTAAATTTATGTTTTTTTTTTATGTTTTATAAGAATATATAAATAATTTATTTATATTATGTCCTGTTGGTTTTTAATTTAACTCACACTCAAAATCAATACTTTAATTAAAGAAATAGATTAAGATAACTTCTAATATTAATTTATTTTATAAAATCAGTTGAGTGAAACCAAGTCATGCTTAAGCTTCAAAAGGCCCCTCTCATTGTTAGAGAAAATAATGGCAAGATTTGAATGAAGGAAAGGGTCCTCCTTTGAATTCATCTCAGAGCCATGACCAAAGAACATCTTCACATGCATTATTCTATGTAACACAAACCAAAAGTTCAAAGGTTTTTAGGTCTGAGGAAAAGCTGCCAGTGTTTAAATAGTGTCAACTTGTTCAATTAATACTGTACTAGTATATATCAAAACTTCAGAAACAGTGTTTTTTGGTTACTCCATTTAATGATAAGATTTTGTGCCGGAGAGCAAATCTTATATGATAATGCCCTTTCCAAAGCAGTTATGGATTTTAATTATTTTATACTATCTATTATCAGCCAATGAAGTTTGACATTTCTTTTTTCTTTTTGAAAATTTATAATAACTAGGTCAACTTGTTAAATGTCGTGCATGATTTTTTAACCAAATACAAACATAGTACAACACCTTAAATGTTTGCAACAAATTATACTTATAAATATTTTGTTTATAATTAATTTCTTCTCTAAGTTTGTGAGGGTTTACTTTATTTTTTTTAAAGCATGTTACAAAAAAAATTATATGTTTGTTAAAGATTTGATTTGGTACCAACATTGTATTTAACTCATTCTACATTTTTAACTTTGATATTTTTGAAGTTAGAGCTTATGTTCATTTGTGAGAGATGGCGAATTTGGAAGAATTTTAAGAGGATAATTTAATTGCAGTTAAATGGTTGAGATTAACTCAGAGGCACCAATAAAAATGTATTGAAATTTGCATTAAAGTTAGATAATGACAATAAGATGAATTATGTTGTTTAAAAATTGAGATTATTTTAAATTTTAAAAAAAAAGTTTATATTATTATTTTAACAGAGATTTGATCTCGATTGCTGATCAGAACTTGAAGTGGACCGAGATGATGACGTTTTCTTGATTGAAAATGTGAGGAGAGGGGGACGTGTATCTGCAAGATATTTCGACGATTTAGTGAGAAACAATACAAAGAGATACAAGAAAGATATTAGGATTTTTAGAGTGAATATCGGAGACCTGACTCTCACAAGTTTGAGGGTTTATATAGCGTCTCTGGTGCGTAGTCATTGGTTCCTATTTTTTAGCCTAGATATTAGGTTCCTCAAAGATAGGTAACTGTTAGAACTTGGTCAAAACGGACAGTCATGTCTGTAACTAGCCATTGCTCCGAACAAAGATGAGATGACGGGCAGCCGCGTTGTGAGCATCTTCCTGGTGATTTGCTCAACGTACGACGAGCATACCTGAAGGTGGACGTTGATGCGGGAATGTGTACGATCATGGCATCGTTATCCTCGATATTCTTGTGGTGTGATCGACCAAATGTGCTCGGCTGAAGACCATAGTTAATGGGCCAAACGTGTTGGGTCATCTTGAAGATATAAGCGGATTGAGTCAATTCCAGCTATTGGGCCGGTCTAGAACAGTAATAGAGAAGAAGAAGAAAAAGAAAAAAGAAAAGTAAATAATTGAAATCTAAGAGATAAAGTTAAAGAGAGTATATAGAGATTTATATATGTTTGTTCTATTATTTGATTTACCCATGTCTTCAAAGAGTTTTTTTTCTTGAGAATTTCACTAATAATGAGTCTTGAACTTTTAAGGATATGCCCACAAACCGTTTACAACAATGAAAGATTTTACACGGGTTGATTCTCACCAAACAAAGTTTTTAATATGTTGTGCTCATAAACTAAATAGAGATTTTAACCGAATGATCTCAAGAACAAATAAGAAATTTTAACAAGTTAATCTCAAGAACCAAACAAAAAATTTCTCAAGAGAATCGAACCATTGAACAAGAAGAAAAGTAGAACTCCATCAGTACAATGAAACACTTACATGTATTTTTCACTCTTTTGACACTAAAGCAACTTTAGCGAAGAACAAGAAAATTGATTAATAAATTAGCAAGTGTACTAATTCGCCCAATATATTAATAACGAGAAATCCGGAATATCAATATTAAGGACTGCGTGATATCATACAGTTTTAATTTAGTTCAGTTGAACAAAAAGGGTTTTGAGATTTTTTTTTGGCTTTATTGATATACTAAAATTATAACTCAAAGAATAAATTTAATGGAGTAAAAAATAATATGATGAAGACATGACATGGATGAGAGTTTGACTTTAAATCTTTCTGTTACCCTAAATTGATCTTGTTACAAAGAATTCTTATACCTAATGATTATTGTTCTCTAGAATATTTATCTTTAATTTGTTAGAGAATAAACATTTAGTTTTGAATCAATTTCTTATGGCTATTAGCTTTGAATTGTAGATAAAATTAAGCATGAAATTAACAATAATGTTATAATTTCAAGGTGTTATCCTTAAGCCTAGGTGATAACTAGAAAGAATATTCGTATCAAGTGTTACCTATTAAAATTCCTTTCTAACCAGTAATTGTATTTATGTTGGGTTTCAAATGTAAAAATGGTAAAGTACCACAGGGACTAGGAATGGATTATGTGGTGTCAAGGTCTCCTAAATTTGAAACATTTTGCCCATTGACACTTTCGGACCTCACTCAGCGGACTCCCTAACAATTAGCATCAGATGACACTTAATCCTAGAGGCACGAAATTTGAAGTCACTCGGTTCGACGGAATGAGCAATTTTGGTTTATGGCAAAGGATGGTTTAAGATCTATTAGATCAACAAGGTTTATAGAAGGCACTTCATGATGAGAAACAGATAGACATTGCAACCTTTGATTGGAACGAGATGAAAGAGAAGGCTGCAGGTTTGATAAGACATTGTGTTTTTGATAAAATGATGAATCATATTCTGGATCTCACAACTCCTAAGGATGTCTAGGATAAATTGAAAAATCAGTAATTATTCGCAAAGTAATGCCTCTATAGCCTGGAGATATAGGAAAGAGGTGACTTACAGGCTCATGTCAGTGAAGCACTAACGGACCTTAGAACCTTAGTTGAACAAACTTGGCCATTAGAAAGTAGTGAGATAGTCGGCCTTGGTATAAAGCTGAGGATTGGTTGATACTCGATGCTACACTCATTTAGATCAGACTTTTGGGATATTTTGACCGCAAGAAAAGATTTCTTGAGCTGAAACAATTTCCGATAAAGGATGATCAGTGATATTGAGAATCTTTGGAACACAGTTATTTTTCTAAGACAGGTTTGAAACCAACTAAACTTCAAGAGGGTACTTATCTTTAACCTCATGCAAGCCTTTGAACCTAAGGTCTATTGTGTGTTTTGCTTATATGTGATTTATCATGTTTGAACATGACATCATGCATCATTATATCATGCCTTAACATTTCCTTAACCATTTCAAGGATCTCGAGGGCCTGTGATGCAGGCTATGATAAATCAGACGTCTAGCAAGGGGCAAGGGGATTTATTTTCCTCTAGCCAATGTCGTCAGAAGATCAAAACTCAACAAATTGAGTCGGGGGATATGACCCACTTGATATGGTGAGCTTGACTCTCGTAGAAGGACTCTCAACGATACAAAGTTCTTCAATCAAAGCTGCAAAATTCAACTTCTGACATTTTCTTGTTTGCCCTGCGAGATCCTTAAAAATATTGCATACATATATAATACACATCATTGCATAAGCAGGTTTCAAAGCAGGTCTCTCATGTTCTCGTTGTTTATTTCAGTAATGGCTCTCCAACAAGACAACAGAGATCTCCAAGCTCAAGATGCCCAGTTCAAGGAATTTCTCCTGAATCTATCCAAGGGGAAAGAAGACCTGAAAACACTCTTCGCCAGGAATCTGACCAAGGAACGTCCTGACAACAACAAGGATGAACAATTGGAACAACTGCAAGCTGAGGTAGAAGCAATGAGAATCCAGATGTTGGGGCAGATGGCTCTTATCCAAAACTTAGCTCAAGGAAAAGAAGGGCTAAGAGCCTTCCTCAACAAGCTTCACCAAGATGGATGCAGATCCATGAAACAAACAGTTAAAATTGTGGATCAAGGCATTAATCAGCCCCCAGTGAGAGAAGAGGTTGGTTTGGTCAAGAACAGACCTTTCCAGATTGCTACTACATCACAAGCCCAACCACAACCTCGCCAACAACAACGGGGAAATCAGCATAAGAAGAATACATCCGAAAGACGCTTCACCGAAATTAACATGTCATTAGCTCAAGAATTGCAACGCCTGTTGAAGGCCAAGTTGGTTATATTAAGGGACCCTCTTAGAATCCCAACATAGCCTCCCCAAGGTACAATTCAAATGCAAGATGTGCGTACCACTCCAACAGTCCTGGACATGACACCAACAGCTGTTGGGCGTTGAGAAATAAAATTCAAGACCTGATTGATGAAGGAGAGCTAGAATTTACACAAGACGGTCAAGCTGAGTTCTTCTGCCATCCCTCCAAGGCATACCAGCTAAAGTAATAAGTTCTCACAAGAAGACTTTTCGCTCATTA
Organism: Vicia faba; assembly: GCA_948472305.1. Lineage (NCBI taxonomy): Eukaryota > Viridiplantae > Streptophyta > Magnoliopsida > Fabales > Fabaceae > Vicia > Vicia faba. The sequence continues at coordinate 708,438,739 of OX451740.1, forward strand.
GAATTTTCAATGTGTAATTTTCTTTTGATTTGTTTGAACATTTATTCATATCAAACCTCGTTATTTCATCAATACATTGCACATGTTTGTCTAGAATCAATTCATTCGTATTCACTATTTCAAAAATGCATTCTTATTTCATTTTGTGATATTCAACTCTCAATTAAAAACTCTAAGCCTTAGAGGGAGGATGACGAAAATGATACCATAATCTCTATAGTATGCTTTTGAACAGACCCCGCTGACGATGTACAGGCGTTGTTTCATATCCTAAACAGTGGAGTTATAAGGAAGATAATCCCTAGTCAACCCCTTCGAGCCAAAGAAGTAAGAGTTTTTCTTTTCACACAAATTAAAACCCTCAATCATAACCTGGGGCAGGGTATTTTTCTTAGCTAATTCAGAGGCGCATTCAGTCACAATTTGCCGCTTCATACACAATGAATAGCATCAAAGACGTCCTTCCAAAACAAAAGACGGTGATGGTTCTGTATAATCGTCAAGAAAGGCAGTCATTATCTCTCGAAATAAAAGCCCATTAAGTCAAAATCTATGAAGGAGACTTAAGAGAAAAATTGGGGCATCCCGCTGACTGTAATCACAAAAGAAACAGTTCAAGCAAAAGAAGGGATAACGAAAACAAAAAAAAAGAGGTTACTACAAATCCTCGACAAAAGAAGATTACAAAAATGATTGTCTTTTCAAAACAAATGTTCAATTTCTGAATCATCACCAAGTATCAGAGCAAAGATTCCAGACTTAATCGGGATCTAAACGCGCAATTAACTGAGCATAGGACTGAAGAACACCACGAAGAGCCGGTTGGGTACAAAAAAAATTTGAGCCTTTATCCTTTGTTTCTTGAACCGTGAACCAGACCATGTTATAACCCTTAAAAGTCCTAGCTGAAGCATGGGTTAGTTTGAGAGCATATTGTTACAAAGGTATCCTGACTCCTGTAGGCTTTGTTACGAATCCTGAGTTGATATCACATTCTTGCAAATTCCGTTTTACTACACAAAATACATTTTCAAAAAAAATAATTTCGAGACAGGCATGAGTTTTGCATTCTGTAAATGATATTGTTTGCATATGACTAATTGTTTGACAGCAGAGAAATCCGCACAATGGATATTCAATAAACAAACATCCTCTCAATGGACAGAATCACCTCAGTGGGAAAGACACTTCCAATAACTGGTCTTCCATAAGCAAGGGGCATGACATGATGTCTAAACACACCTGGGGAAGTCTCTCTAAAAGTGCCAAATAACCAGGGGTAGATCTCCATCTGAATCGCTTGGGGCATTACGCACGCATTTTAGCAACGAATCATGTGCCATCAAGAAAACATTTTTGACAGTACTACAACACAACACTATGGATAGTGACAACTCTCTACATCCTGAAAGCGTGGACATAGTCGAAAAATATTACGCATGAAAAAAAAGACCCGCTAGGTTGACACACCTAGGCAAAAATTAGGGATAAAAAATGAAAAAATCTGTACACCCGGCAAGTCAAAAACCCGAAAGGGCGGCTTGGGAAAAAAAGGGTATCCCGGTGGACTGAAAACCCGAAAGGGAGGTCCAGGAAAAAGTTAGGGATTTAAAACATACCACTATGTCCCCTCACCTATATATCAGTGGAAGACTTATACCTTGATCAGCATTCATCAAGAGCACCGAAATCGAGAAACGGTTCAGATACGATCTAGATACGGATGTCATTCTGCTACTTATTCAAGATTTTCATTCATCGAGATACAGTTCAGATACGCTCTAGATACGGATGCCATTCTGATACTTATTCAGATCCAATTTCAGATACAGTTCAGATACGCTCCAGATACGGATGCTATTCTGATACTCATTCAGATTCAACTTTTTGATACATTTCAGATACGCGCCAGATGCATATGCCATTTTGATACTCATTCAGATTCAACTTTCAGATACAGTTCAGATATGCTCCAGATACGGATGTCATTCTGATACTCATTCAGATTCAGCTTTCAGATACAGTTCAGATATGCTCCAGATACGGGTGCCATTTTGATACTCATTCAGATTCAGCTTTCTGATACAGTTCAAATACGCTCCAGATGCAGATGCCATTCTGATACTCATTCAGATTTAGCTTTCAGATATAGTTTAGATATGCTCCAGATACAGATGCCATTCTGATACTCGTTCAGATTCAGCTTTCAGATACAGTTCATATACGCTCCAGATACGGATGCCATTCTGATACTCATTCAGATTCAGCTTTCCAATACAGTTCAGATACGCTCTAGATACGGATGCCATTCTGATACTCATTCAGATTCGGCTTTCAGATACAGTTCAGATACTCTTCAGATACAGATGTCATTCTGATACTCATTCAGATTCAGCTTTCTGATACAGTTTAGATACGCTCTAGATACGGATGCCATTCTGATACTCATTCAGATTCAACTTTCAGATACAGTTCAGATATGCTCCAGATACGGATTCCATTCTGATACTCATTCAGATTCAACTTTCAGATACAATTTAGATACGATCCAGAGACAGATGTCATTCTGACACTCATTCAACACATGTTTCAAATACAGTTCAGATACGATCCAGAGACGGATATCATTCTGACACTCATTCAACACATGTTTCAAGTACAGTTCAGATACAATCCAGAGACGGATTTTATCCTGACACTCATTAAATACATGTTCAAGTACAATCACGACATAGATCCATCCATAAAATCTCTGCATGTAGTTTTTCCATCATGGTACAAGGGGAAGAGACAGTTGGAAGCGAAGTCACTATCACATACAAGCCAGTGATACCTATATTTCCCACAGAGCCGAGACAACCAAGATCTGACCTCCGTATCCCCAAGCAGGAATTCCTTCCCCAGCAGGTTCCTTCAGAAAGCTGATATATGTATTTCCCACCCGAGGTTTATAATCATAAACAATTTATAAAGTTTTTCTCCCGAGATGAGTTTATTTCTCTGACAGCGGAAGCTCAATCTCCAACAAAGCTCTTCTCTCCAGCAATGGAAGTTCATCCCCAACTGAGTTTATTTCTCCAAATCAGCAGATCTTCCAACAAAGTATCTCCCTTCCCCATAGAGTCATTCCCCCGCAGGATTACTCTCAGACAGAGTCTCTCCCGGTAGAATATTCTCAAGCAGAACGAATATAAATCTCTAGCTAATCAGCTTCGGTCACTATCCCCAGCGGAAACGAAGAACTCAACTCCTTATAGTCTCCAGCAGCAGTCCAGGATTTATTTTCCCCATCTAGAGAATATCACAGTAGCATTGCATATCCATACATCATGGCATGCGCATACATATTATACAGCACAGTCTAATTTATTTTGAGAACATCATTACTCAATACATTTCATACATCATGGCATGTGCATACATATTATACAGCACAAGCTCATTTATTTTGAGAACATCATCATTCAATGTATTTCATACATCATGACATTACATACGACTAACTCTTTACCTTCCAGGGAAAGATGCAATCAAGTTCTCACGAGTACTCTCTAGTTCAGTCAAACCGACACCAAGGTTTTTATTCAAGTTGAAGATATTCCAACACTCTTCAAGATTTTCTCTGGTTCAATCAAACTGACACTAAGGTTTCTATTCTAGTTGAAGATGTTCTAAGACTTTCGTCTGGGTCAGCCGAATCGCTGCTAAGATTCCCCTGATTTCTATGCTAGTCAAAGTTAATCCGAGACCTCTCCCGGGTTCAGTCAAATTGATACTAAGATTTCTCTCCCAGTTGAAGACAACTTGAGACCTTTCCCTGGTTCAGTCAAATCGATACTAAGATTTCTATTCCAGTTCAATACTACAAAGCCTGTAATTGACCAGATAATGGTATATCTCAAATTCAAGCTATGAAGCCCGAAAATCGACCAGATAATATCTTGATTTCTCCAAAACACTACGAAGCCTGGAATCGACCATATAGTGGTATATCTAAAATTCAAGCTATGAAGCCCAGAAATTAACTGGATAACAGCTTAATTTCCCCATCATATTGTGAAGCCTGGAAATCGACCGGATAATAGTACAAGATACTATGAAGCCTGGAATCGACCGGATAGTGGTATAAGACACCGTGAAGCCTGGCGCACGACCAGATAACGATATAAGACATTGTGAAGACTGGAGCACGACTAGATAGCGGCAAGAGACACTGTGAAACCTGGAGCACGAACAGATAACAGTATGAGGTACTGCGAAGCTTGGAATTCGACCAGATAGCAGTTTACTCGACCAATTACTATGAAGCCTAGAAACTACTGGATGTTTGTATGCCTTAAATTCAAGTTGAAACCCGAATGCGACCGGATAACCACTTAATTCCTTCTGAAGCCTGGAATACGACCAGATAAGAATTGAGAAATTGCAAAGCCTGGAGCACGACCAGATAACAAGTTTAATCTCATCTCCCCAGTAAGTCACTGTAAAACCTGGAGCACGACCAGATAGCAGTCAGTCTTATTATCCTTAGTAAATCACTATAAGGCATGGAGCACGACCAGATAGCAGTTCATTTTCATCTCCTCAACTAAGAGATGATTCCCCAGTAGAGTAACAGACAACTGAAGCTCCTAAAATTCTATTTCTCCCAAGACAGAGACCAAAATTCCTCAGCAGATTCCTCCTCAACAATAGAAACAGGAATTCTCATCGAAGGAGTATCTCGGGAAATCAACATCCTCTAGATGGCATATTTAATCCCATCTCCGACGATTCTCCGTCATATCTTCTAGATGGCATCTTTGAGCCCATCTCCGACGACTTTCAGTCATCTTCTCCAAATGGCATCTATAAGCCCATTCTCGAAATTATCTACATAGTCAAGCATCATTACAGACGAGTGCAAATTTCTGGGCACTCTAGTGTTCAATCATCTTCCACCTTCAGATCACGAAAGGCAAATAAGCCAATCTAAATCTTCAGGTTTAAGAAGATTGAACAGGGGCAGTTGTTGTATCCCAAAATTTACCCTCTTTATTTTGACCTTTTTGGATTCTATTTTATTATTACATACATGCATATCATTGGTTTTATGGTTATGAAATCAAGTTATATTTAGCAAGCTTCATTAGGTTACAAGTGACGTTTATTTCGCCAACGGATATTCTCAGAGTATTTTCTGCGCTGAAGATCGATTTGTAGTTTCGCAACGATTTGAGGTTCAAAGATTCACAAGTCCAACCCGATGCGTCATATTCAGGTGTTCTTTCGCTAAGATATACCAGGTGACATATTCTCAAATTTAGGCTATGCTCAAGAGTCAATTCTTTAAAGAAGGTCTCTGAATGTGTGAGTTTTCTCAAAGAAATATGGTGAAAAAGTGTGCTGAAAGTGCAATTTTTACGCACTAAAAATTCATAACTTGAAAATCGTGGTTTGTTTTGAACCCGTTCCGGTGGCTAAAATTCCGTCTTGACGTCATCTACATTTTCATTTCTCACAGCTGGAAGCCAATTTCGATCATAAGGTCTTCAAAAATGCGGATTTATCAAGTATTTTCGTACTGAAAATTTGTGACAAGTTTATTTGCGTCATGTTCAGAAAATCATAACTTGGTAGATTTTCATCGTATCGATCTGGTTATGGCGCCAAATTTTCACAAATTGAGCTGACTAAGTTTTCACAGGAGGTATTGAGTTCGAACGGTATCCAAAAGGCCTTTGTTTTTTTCTCAGAGTGTGCGTGACGCGCTGAAAATCCTGAATGCTGAATATTATTTCATCTGGATCGAAACTTAGAAAATTCATAACTCAGTCAATTTTTATCAAATTGGGCCCATCTTTTTACACAAGGTCACTGACTCAGAGATCTACAACTTTGCTTCCAAAGTCGAGACCGGATTATGCTCCGATCAATACCAGTGTTTTATTGAAGACCGTGTCAGAGTTGACACTGGAGCCCAAAATAAGTTTGTCTGAGCCAAAACTTCAAAAATTCATAATTAATTCACCGTTTATCCGGTTGAGCCCATTTTCGGACAGGATTTAGTTCTCAATGTCAACAATATTTTTTTTTCACATTTCAACTTCAAAAATTGCACTTAAGCCCCTGCGATTTAGCCTGGAACGTTACGGACTCAAGTGAATAAAAATCTGCACTATTTCTTGTGGTTATTGGAGGCCCAATTGCACATTCAAAACCCATTTTTTTCTCTAATTTCCATTATGTAATCTCATTCTTTTCACACGACACACGAAAAAAAATCTTTTGCCACAACTCTGTCAAAATATCAAATTCCTTCAAAAACCCTAAAAAAACCTTAAAAACCTTGTTACAAACCCCATCTCACTACAAAAAAGTCATCTTTGTTACAAACCCACATCTCACTACTTCTCCAGTAAGGGTAAGGCTGGTTTGATCTCCATGATCAAAAGGGTGTAGAAGCATTCATACATGCCATATCGGTTTTAACATTACAAAATTTCATATATTTGTTTATTTGTATTTTATGATATAGTAATTTATTTAATGTGTTTATGAGATTCAACACTGTAGATTTAGACAGAGTCTCGTGCAGGGTTATTACAAAACACTGAGGCCAAAATAGAACAACCACCAATGCATAATGAGGCAGACATCCTGAGAAGGTTAAGGACATGGGTTCAACACTCACCCCTATTGGTTTTGGTTTTCTTCCGTTCTTTTTATCTATTTTACCTATTTTCCTTCTTTCTATTTAAAACCTTTTTCATAAAACCTAATATTTTTCACAAACCTTTGATTTTTCCTCCTAAACTCAAATAATTAATTTTAGGTTTTTTAATTTAATTTTAGGAATTTTAATTTAATTTTAGGTTTTAATTTAATTTTAGGTTTTAATTTAATTTTAGGTTTTAATTTAATTTTAGGTTTTTAATTTCATTGTTTGTTTTTGGTTTCTAACCAATTTGTCTTTTTCATCTTAAATTCACTTAACCACAAAACTTTTTTCACAAACTTTTTTTTTACAAAAAAACCTAATTTAATTTTTAGGTTAATTAATTTTATATTTTTTAACTTTTTTATTTTTAAACTAACCTTTTTTTATTAAAACTATTAGGATTTAGATACTTTAATTAATTTTTTTTCAAAATTAACATTTTTTATTAATTAAAATTAATTAGTTTTTTTTTAGGTTTATTTAATTAATTATCATAAATCATTTTATTCATAAAAATCACCAAAACATTTTCTTTGCTATTTTCATATTATTTTTATTTTCCTAGATAAAGTGTATAGGGCGCGTTCAATTGTAATAGCGTAGCTTTATTTTTTCCACTTTTTTTATTTATGATTATCATGTAATTGCTTCCGGGATGTAATAGTTTTAGGATTTCTTTTCCGTCCTCTTCACTATTATGTAACTGCCCCAAAGCTCTGTAATAGCTTAGGTTTACATTTCCGCCTTTGTCTCCTGCTACTATATTTTATGCAATGCTTAGATTAATAGGATTGTATGGAAAGATAAAAATGAACGATAGAAAACCCTAATTGCAAGATAAATATAACTGAAAAAACACATTGTTGCACACTTGCACCCCTAGGGTACTCCCCACTTGGTTACCTCGGAAAATAATGGTCATGTCCCTCGAACGTAGAGATATCTTAGCAAAAGATCCTCAATCTAAAAGTCATCATAAAGATCATAGTCCCTTAAAGTCCCTCGAGTTGTCTACGAGAAATGATCTTGTCCCTCGATGTTGCCTACAAATATATGATGACAATCCCTTCAAAATGATAAGGTATCCTTACAGGTTGCCTTCATGACTATTACGTCTCTTTTGATAGTCTCTCAAACATCCAACGTCTAGGGTTACCTACTCACTAATAGTAGGATAACACAGTCTAAAGGATAGGAGGAAAAGAACGCCTTTTTTCGAGTAGGTAGATAACTGTTAGGTACTTGCTCAAACAAACAAAAACTTTTTCACACCAACACTTTCCCAAACAAAATTTTCAAAAACATCTTCGTAACACTCTTGAGGACAGAAACAATGGTTAAAACGAAGTAAAACAAAACTTTTCAAAACAAGCAGTTTTCAAAATGAGCAAGTACCTAAGAGCCCGTGGAAAACCACAGATAGAAAGGGTTCTAACACCTTCCCTTTCTATAATCTACCCCCCGTACTCAGAAACATCTCGAAAAAGGTTTTTTCTGTTCTTTTTCTTTTTCCTGATTGGATAAAATAAAAGTCGGTGGCGACTCTTGCTTACCGCAATATTTTGCGAACAAAAAACGCAAACCAGTATTAACAGTTGGTTCTGCCACCGTATCACACATAAGCTATAACTTGCTGATTTTTCATCAACACACCTCCCAATCCAATCAACGAAGCATCACAATACACAAAAAATGGTTCTGCCGAATTAGGCAAAGTCAAAACAAGAGCGATTGTCAACTTCCTCTTAAGTTCTTGAAAACCTTATTCACATTTTGCATCCCAAATAAAACCTTGACTTTTCCTAGTCAATTTGTCAAAGGCAAAGCTAACTTAGAAAATCCTTCAATGAATTTTTGATAATAACCTTCTAGACCAATAAAACTTCTAATCTCAGCGACATATTTCAGAGCTTCCCACTGAAACACAACTTCAATCTTTGACAGATCAACCACAATACCTCAACTCGAAATTACATAACCAAGGAAACTCACTTCCTTTAACTAAAACTCGAACTTAGAAAGTTTAGCATACAATTACTTATCCTTCAACACTGTTAACACAATCTTCAGATGCTCAACATGATCTTCTTCACTCTTTGAATAAATCAATATATCATCAATAAAAATAACCATTAATTTATCCAAATACGGATGGAAAATCCTGTTCATGTACTCCATCAATACACTTGGTACATTTGTCACACTGAACGACATCATAAAATACTCATAGTAACCATACCTTATTCTAAATGCAGTCTTCTGAATATCTTTGGCCTTCACACGAATTTGGTGATATCAAGGTCTCAAATCTATCTTACTGAACACACTTGCACCAACCAACTGATCCATTAAGTAATCAATCCTCAGAAGTGGATACTTATTCTTGATAGTCACCTTGTTCAGTTTTCTATAGTCTACACAAAGCCTCATCGTACCTTTTTTATTCTTAACCAATAAGACTTATGCACCCCATGATGACACACTCGGACGAATGAATCTCTTCTCAAGCAGATATTCAAGTTGATTCTTCAACTCATTCAATTTCGGTGCTAACATACAGTATGGGCCATCGATACCAGACTAGTTCTAGGAACTAAGTTGATCGTAAACTCCACTTCATGCTCTGAAGTAAATTACTTATCTCTTCAGGAAATACCTTTGGAAAATCACAAACGAGTGGTAAATCACGAATTTCATTTTCCCACTAATATCCAAAGCTTCCGTCAACATAAACATCATGGGGCCATCCTGTACTGACTCATTCACTTGTTTAGCAGACATAAACAAGTCTCCTTCCTTCTCAGGCTCAAGAAAAATAATTGTCTTAGAAAAACAGTTGATATAAACTTGGTTGAATTTCAACCAGTTCATCCCAAGGATAACATCAAGTTGATCTAACGGAAGACACACTAAGTCAATTCCAAAATCCCTACCAAAAATACTCAACGGACAATTCAAACACATATATGAAGTAGTCATTGAACCCATAGTTGGAGTATCAATAACCATACTTCCATTCATATCAGATAACTCGAGATTTAATCTCTTAACACAGTCCAAAGCAATAAAAGAATATGTCGCTCCAGTATAAATTATAGCAATCAAAGGTGTACCATTATTGAAACATATACCTCTGATTAATCTCTCTTCAGCAGTAGTCTCAGAACCTGGTAGAGAAAATACCTTTCCTTTAGATTGCTCCTTCTTCGGTTTATCACACTTGGTACTAATGTTCCCTTGCTCACCACAATTGTAACAAGTTACATTCGCGTCTCCTTTACACTCATAAGCCTTGTGGTCTGGCTTGCCACACTTGAAACATTTCTACTCAGTACTTATTCACTCAGGAGCACGATGTCCTTCAACACAACACTTAAAACACTTAATTAGAGCAGAAGCTTTTCCCCTTATCAACAGAAGTCACATACGGCTTTCCTCTGAATTTACCCTTTCCCTTCTTGTCATTCAAACTCTTATAGTGAGTAAAACGAGCTCTACTATCTTCACCATATATCCTATTCTTGTTAACCAACTCAGAAAATTGTGTAATCTACTGGTAACCAATGGCTTACTTGATCTCAGGCCTCAAACCATTCACAAACTTAAGACATTTGTATCTCTCTGCATTAGGATTATTGTAATGAGGACAAAACTTAATCAACTCTTTAAACCTTGCAGCATACTCTGCCACAGTTGTGTTACCCTGCTTCAGCTCAAGGAACTTAATTTCATTCTTCCCACACACATCTTCTGGAAAATACTTCTTCAGAAATGCTTCTCTAAAAACAACCCAAGTAACCCCAGTTTCCTCTTCTTCAAACCTATGATTAGTGTTACCCCACCAGTCCTCAACTTCCTTCTCAAGTATATGGGTGCCAAACTGCACCTTTTGTGCATCCGGACAGTTCATGACTCGAAATATCTTCTTGAATGCTTCCAGCCATGCATGTGCCTTGTCAGGTTCATGCGTTCCCTCGAAAATTGGAGGATTGTTTCTCTGAAACTTTCTCAAAGCATGTAACTCATCATCATTGATGTTTCTAGCATTTATGTTGACATGCTAATTCTACCCAATTACTCCAGCCAGCATTGCCAAAGCTTCAACAATAGCTTTGTTATTCCTGCCTCCAACCATTGTTATGAGAATTTCAACCAACAAATCCTCGTTAGAACCAACAGTATCGATAGTGTCACATACACATATCAAGTATAAAAGGGAATAAACACATTAACAACTTGGTCAACTGACCGACTATGCTCTGATACCACTAATATAACACCCTCTAAACCCTGCAGAATAATATGTCATAATTCAGAGTAATATAAAATGCGTATCAATTGAAGGTGTCACACATAATTCAAAAAACATATACACCTTTCATGCTCAATAACACTTAATTAAAACTCATGTTTTCCATACACTTTCACATAAGTATGTAGCAGCATAATCACTTTCATTCATAATGACTATAATAATTAATCTCTTAATCAACTCATTAATTTCACCATTTAGGCATAAAAGCCAGTTCTCCATATAATTCAAATAAATCACAACCAAATTAAATAGAGTACACAATGTATCTCTCAAAACATGAATCTAAATCATTCCTCAGTGTTAGATAACATCAGAGCATGACTAAACCCAAAATATGGAAATAAAATAAGTTAACTTCTCCAGCTACTCTCTTGCTAGAAGCAACTCTAATCTTCAGTACCTGAGCGATGTCTTATAAAACATCATTCCAATAGAAGGGTTGGAATTCACATAATCATCGAAATCATATAATAATATATAATGCATAACATAGATGTATAAAGATAAATATTCTCACACTTCAAATTTTTTACATACGTAGCATCACCCAATTATTCATACTATTCACAAGTATATAATCACAATCCCCAATTTCATAATTACATCATTTTCACATAATGCACATAAAGTTCATATTGTGACATAAACACAATGTGACTATATGCAAGACTCAAATGCAATACTCATGTATGTGGTACCAATCACTATTATTTTTATTCCATTTTACTTTAAACCAGGTATGTTCCCTACACCAATAACACACAAAAATCATTTCCCTAAGCTTTCAAACCCTGCTCTAGGTTTGGGACAAGTCACTAGCTCCCACGAAACTGACAAGCATTTCCTCTTGACAACAATGATGCATGTGCAATTTCAACTACCATATGCAATTAAGAACATCCCTTAATATTAACATTGTTGCATATCTTCAATAATTCATCACAACTAAATCACCACGCAATTACACATGCATGCACCCATTCATGAATTATCCATATACAATTCATATCCATAGCATCACTGCTCCAAAACATCATAACAAAACATATCAAGCAATGTACAAAGTGTCATTACAATCCAACACCAAATCACAAACCATGCAACACACAAATACAAGTCATTTTACACAACCACACAATTATTAAATCACATATTGCCTACAAGACCATTTTTATTGAAAAGAATATGGCACTAGCTTTCTAACACTTCAAACGGTGACCCAAACAGAGCTACGGTTCAAAAGTTATGAAGTTTTGAAAATTTACAAAGTTGTTGTCCAGGTGACTTTCCCTAAGCAAACTTATTTCGCTAAGTGAACTCTGACTCCAAGGTGACTTTTGCTAAGCAAACTCTGCAATTTGCAGAAAAACTCATGCGATGACAGTATTGTTCCATGTGTGATTTTAACCCCTAAAACATGTTTTTGACATCCAATTGATACGATTTAAGGCATTATAACCTATATCTAACATGTATTTTCAAATATAAACATCACAACACCATTACTCATCATATTCAAGGATTTCTCATTAAAACCTAACAATTTCGAAACCATGGGAATTTAGGGATTTCATCGTAAACATGAATCTACCCGTCATACATCATCATACAATTCCCGTAACCAATTAAAAACCTACCCTTACCTTGATTTATTGATTAACTCTTGAGTTTCTCTTTAGGGTTCTTCTTTTCCTCTTTTCTCCTTTTTCCTTTGTCTCTAGGTTTGTCTCTTTTTCCTATTTTCCCTTTACTAACCTTCTGTTCTCTTTTTATCAACCCTTACCAAAATAACACTAACCCAACAACCAAGCTAATGGGCTCACTATCACACACCCACTAACTCTTCACATTCTCACATATTAGGCACAATTACCATTATTCCATTTTCCTCTATAATTCTCACTAATAACATAATCTTTCACTAACCGACATTATTTCCTAACAATAATTCAACGGTTCTTCAATCTCACCCGACTAACCCGTCACCTATAACATACATCAAATAATTTAAATTAAATCATATACTCACAAAATAAAACAAATAACTAATTAATAAAATATATAACTAATTAATAAAATTAGGGTGTTACATAATTTGCTTTCATAATTTTTGTTCTTTCTCCCATTTCCTTTTATATTTTTGTTTTTGACCAGTCTATCTGATTTTGCAGCTTGGATGAACCATGTTTGGGTGGATGAGAGAAAGGTTATGATGGTGAAGGATAAATCACATTGGCACAAGACCTAACATGTGCACCAGAGTGACCCTTCAATGTCATGGAAGCATATGACTTGATAGTGAGCTAGGGGGTAGTAAACCTCATAAGGGTGACTCTTCCTCCTCATAGGGCAAATGAGAGTTTAAATTTTGGAGCAGGAGCTTCAAAAAGTTGGATTTCCTCTATGACAATTTCAATGCAACCGTGGATGCTAACAAAGTGAATAATATTGGTTCTCAGAAAATACTACAGCTTTTGGGCACCTACTTGACAAGGAGAAATGTTTTTATGCAAGCCCTCATTGAGGATTTGAATTCCTCCAACTAGAAAGAAAATAGCAGAAGGGTGGACCTAAAAAGCTAAATGAAGCTAAATAGGTCAATCATACACTAATAACCTCATCCAATGAGAGGATATACTCCTTTGAGTAAGAGTTAAAAGTGGTGAAGGAGGAGCAAGATTACCTCTTGGAGAAGAAGAAATTTTTGGAGACCCATTACCAAATTTGTTATGACAAGCTTGTTGCCTTTGAAGGTGACGTGGGTTCACTTAAGAAAACAGTTGAGGATCAGACTTCTCTCCTGTAGTCTAAAAAAGGTTGATCTTGAGGACAATGAATGGATGGTATCATCTCTGGTTACTAAGGATTTAAGAAGGAAAAGGCCCAAGTGCTTTTCCTTTATCTTCATCTCGGCCTGAACGAGCTAGATTTCTTGAAGGTTGTGGTGGATAGGTGGCTGGTGGGGGAAAATGATCTTGGGACCATCCAAGACTTGGAGATCAACCAATGGAGGAATCTTTCTCGAATGAGATGGCAACCACTGATATGGTCGTTGAGGAAGGCAGAGGCCCTTTAAGACATGAACCTACAAATGCTACCCTTGTGTCTTAAGGATATATTTTCTTATATTTTATTTATTCATTAATATATTTGGTTGTTTAAGCCCTAGGGGGAATTTTATAATGACATCCTTGATTCTCCTATGTTTGTTGGTGTTTTATCCATAGTTTTGTTTTCTTGGACTAGATATTTCTCTATTATTTCATTTTATATGAAATTAATTTCATTAGTGTCGTTCTTCTTTGTTGTGAGTTATGGAAAGTAACTATGTTTCCGAGATATATTTTGAAGAAATAGGGATAATGCACTTTAATTTTCTATACTTTCTTTCATATGTTCAACACAATGTTTATGGAAAACTAAAATAAACATATCATCTGCAAAATAACAAGAAAAAATGTTAAAACCTAACTCACCCCTCCCCCTCTTAAGTTGCACTATATACTCTTAGTAAGAGCTCAACAGGGGTTTGAGAGAAACAGGAAAATTTGTGACTCTTGTCACATTAATTGACAAACCTAGCATTGTCGCCAAGCATCTCGAGCCATTAATACCCAACTTTCAACAATTTACTCGCCAATTCCTTTCCTCATATATGGCCCCACATATACTTCCATGTCCTTCTATTAGAACTGATTTTACTTCATCTTCTGCTATACATATCAATAATGGTGTATCCTGGCCCATATAATAAAGCTTATCTTCCACGGTAACATATATGGATGAGAGTCTCCTTATTTTTTGTGTTTCTGATTTTTCCTGTGATAGTTGTTATGTGGTTAGACACTTAATGATGGGTGACATCTAGCTATTGCTGGCACCTAGAATCATCACTTGAATATCCCTCACTCTTTCGTGCTTAGGACTTATATAGTTTTTATATAATATATTAATTGAGTCCTGACTTCTTCGTGTTGGCAAGTTTTGCAAGAAGGTTGGCCCGAACTATCTTTCTATGGAACGTATATTACCTCAAAGGCATTGAACTTCTTCACCATCTTAAGGATCTTCTGTAGATATTTGAGCAATAAGGGATATTTGATTTGGTAGTCTCCCTTGACTTGATTGGTAATCATCTATGAGTCAATTCTAGCCTGCAAATTAGTGGCCCCGACCTCCCAATCTAGTTTCATCCCCACTTATGACCTCATATTCGATTTGGTTATTGTTAGGTATGTGATTTTATGGTTGGAAATAATTTTGGTAAAACAAGGTGTTGACAACAATTCTATCAAAACATGTTTCATTGGGAAAAACATGTATTGTAGCCTAATGTTACACAAGATGTCATTACATCTTGACTAGCTGGTACAATAGTGTAAGCATGTACTTATTTTACAGATGTTCTATCAGATGTTGTAACATCTTGCAACAGAATATCATATCAGTACATCTGGATATTTATCCTTGAAGATTTTATTAAAAAATATAAGATTCTAGAGGTTTCTAATACTTATAACAGGTGCAGGAAATCAAGGATTGTTAGAAATAACTGTAGATTTAGATTTATTTCATAAAAATGATCTTTGAGACTTTTTAGGAAATATTTGAAAGATTTTTTTTTTGTTTCTATTTTCGTGGAGAATATTCTGCAAGGATTTAGTGCTGAAGATTTTTTTTTTGAAGAGTCCAAGCCCAACTGTAGAAGTCTATATAAGGAGTCATCCAAGACCTAGTTTTTAAGCATAGTTTTTATTGTAAAACCTTGTGAAAAATAAGGGTTTATGGTTTGATAGTTCCTTAGGTTCTTCGTGTGTTTGTTTATACATCCTCATGTATATTTGATGCATTTGAGTTAATTTATTGTTACTTGTTCATCAAGTTATTATTCTATTCAAAGCCTGTAAGCAAGAGTTGAGTATTATTCCAAGTGAAGCTTTTAAGCAAACTAAGTATTTATAGTTTAGATGTGTGTTCTTACTTTTTGATTTCTTGAGACATTCCCTAGGACTGGGATTGTTTGATATCACTGTGGTGATTGAAAGTGATATGGGTTCTCATATCTAGGAGGTTCATAGGTAGAGGTTATACTAGGGGTTCTCATATCTAGGAGGTTCCTATGTAGAAGATGCACTAGGTATGGATTAAATTAGAGGTTGTAAACGCGGGAGTTTAGCTTTGAATTAATACAACTAATAGTAGATTTCCTTCCTGGCTTGGTAGCCCCCAAAGTATGTGAGTTTGCAAAGAACTGGGTTAACAATTATGTGTGTTCTTTTACTTTCTTCAAGTTATAATTATGCATTGTTGTTATCTTGTTATTGTCTATCAGCAGATGTCATAACATTTGTTGTCACATTGTGTGTTATTGAGACACCAGTCTTTACATCTGATATTGTGTGTTCTAGAATTTAAATTAGCATCAAGAGCAGGCACCCTATTCACTTTACTAGGTGAGGTTCAAAGATATATTTTCTGGAACTATGGAGAAAGAAGGAGGATTTAACAATAGACCACCCATGTTGGATGGTTCAAACTATGACTGATGGAAAGTTAGAATGATAGCTTTTTTGAAAGCTATGGACAACAAAGCTTGGAAGGCAATTCTGAAAGGATGGAAGCATCCTATTATGAAGGAAATTGACAAAAATGGGAAAGAAACTAGAACTGAAACTATGAAACTTGAAGAAGTTTGGGATGAAAATGATGATAAGGAAGCCATTAGAAATTTCAAGGCTTTAAATGCTCTATTCAATAGAGTGGACAAAAATGTTTTCAGGTTGATTAATACATGTACTGTAGCTAAGGAGGCTTGGGAGATTATTAAGATAACTTATGAAGGTACCTCCAGAGTAAAAATTTCAAGACTTCAGCTTCTCACTTCCAAATTTGAGAACTTAAAGATAAATGATGATGAGACAGTCCAAGAATATCAAATGAAGAATCTTGAAATTACTAGTGCATCAAGTGCTTTGGGAGAGAAGATATCAGAAGCCAAGCTAGTCAGAAAGATTCTTAGGTACTTGCCTAGGAGATTTGACTTGAAGGTCACAATAATTGAAGAAGCTAAGAACATCAACAACATGAGAGTTGATGAACTTATTTGGTCACTTCAAACATTTGAATTGGATATTGGTGATAAAGATAAGAAAAAGAACAAAAGCGTAGCTTTTGTATTCAATACTGAAGATGATAAAGGTTAAGCTGAGTTGGACACTGATAAGGATCTGTCTAATACAATTTTTCTTCTTAGGAAGAAATTCAATAGGGTGTTAAAAATATTGGACACAAGAGGGAGACCATATGTTAAGAACATCTCATATGACATCAGTAACTGTGATACGGTGGGAGAACTAACTTGGTTGTTTTGCGTTTTATCGCAAATTTTGCGGTTAGTAAGAGTCGCCACTGACTTTTCTTTTATCCAAAAGGAAATATTGAAAAGAATAGGAAATACCTTTGAGATTATTTCTTGAGTTCGGGGGGTAGATTATGAAAAGGGAAGGTATTAGCATCCTTTTCATCCATGGTTTTCCATGGGCTCTTAGTTACCTGCTAGATCACTTGCTTTTGTTTAAAAATGTGCTTTGTGTGGTTTTTGAAAGTATTTTGAAAAGGCGCCATCGTTTAGGAAAACTTTGTAATGATTCTCGTTCATAAGAATGTATACAAAGTGTTGATCTTTTGAAAATGTTTTCCAGTTTGAAAGATGTTTTTGAAAGTGTTGGTGTTTGTTTTGAAAATAGAAAGGATGTTTTGTTTTGAAATTGAGAAAGTAACTAGGAACAATCTACCTACTCAAAAGCCTTTCATGTTTGTTTCCTTTTTCCTTTGACATTGTTATCTTACCATTGATTTGGTAAGTGACCCTATCTTTGGATGTAAACGGGACGAGAGTGAGTCATCGTATAACCATGATTAGCAATGTTGCAAGGTATCTTAGCATCTTTCTTTGGGGACTAAGATCATTTTGAAAGGCAACTTAGATAGCGTCATCGAGGGACTATGTTCTTGTATTTTTCTTGTTTTTTACTAAGATACCTCACATGCATAATATGGCCATTTTCATAAGGCAATCAAGTGGATTTTACCCTAGGGGTGCTTGTGTGCAAGTGTATTGATTTTCATGCTTTGTTTAGTCTTTGATTAGGGTTTGCTACTTGTTCATTTTATCTTCCCATACAAACCCTAATTACTAGCATTTATATAAAGCGATAAATTGCAAAAAGTAAAATTATTACGCTATTACATCATTAGGGGAGGGGGTGTACAAATTTATAAATGGGGATTGCAAGAAAATTAAACTTAATTATCTATTACAACCATATTGAATATCGTACAAAATTGAAAATAAAATGCAATAATATAAATGGAAAAGGAAATGGTTTTTGTTGTTTTGATGAAAGGGTTTTTGTCTTGACCTAATTAAAGAAAATGATTAATTATAATTAAATAAAATTAACTTAAACTAATTAAGAAGAGAAATTAATTTGAAAAAAGGATTTTTAGGGTTTTTTATGAAAAGGTTTTAAATTAATGAAAGTAATATGAATATTAATTAATTAAAATAAACCTAAGTTCTAAATTAATTTTAATCAAGAAAATAAAATAATATGCTAATTTATCCTAAGTCTTGAAAATAATTATTTAAGAAAAAGAAAAGAAACTTATTTATTTTAAGAAAATGTTTTTTTTTAGTCTTTTTATTTTATGGAGAAAATAAAATACATAAGTATAAATAATAAATAAAAATATTTTTTTGGATTTTTTTTGATTTATGAAAAAAAATAATAGTAATAATAATAATATTAATAATAATAATAAATAAAAAATGAAATAAAATAAAAAATAGTCAAGGAGGTGAATTAGTAATGCAGGAGGTATTGTGAGAAAAAAAAGACTAGGCCCATATGAAAGCCCAAGTGCTGCCAAAAAACACAAAAAAGGTCAGAAATAGTGAAAAATAACAAAAGGTCACACTAGAGCTTGAACCCAGGACCTAAGGGTGAACATGCGCGCGCTTTAACCACTGGGATGGTGATACATCCGTTAACTTGTGTGAAAGGATAAATATACAACACAAAACGCGCCCTGATTACACTTCATCTTCAACCTCCAGCCAAAGGACATGTATCTTCTTCATCTCTCAAAAAAAATGAAAAGTTCAAACATAAAAGTTGTGGCATTTCTTCTCACGAATCCAACCATGTAAATAACTTAAGCTAACAGTAAAAAATGAAAGAGAATTTTTCTGGCCCTAATTCAAAACCTAAAAATTTCAGAAAACTTCAACTCTAAAATTCTCTAAGCTCAGGCCATATAAATGCAAACTATGGATATGTACAGCTTCGTGGCAATGTTATCTACATTTTATCTTCACAAATCAAAGTCAAATAATGCCTGAATATGAATATAGAAGTTCAAGAAAAATACCTCAAAACTGGAAATTGTGAAATGGATTTGAGCTTATTTCAGGCAGTGGTGATGACCAGGTTAGCTTCCTTGGACCTCTAGGAAGCTAATAATGGCTGGCTTGAGCTGAGGGTGGATAGAATGGTTTGGAGAAGTCAATATGCAAACATATGTTTTTGGTTATGGAGGATGGTATAAATGGTGTTACAGTTTGCAAACATGTATTGGAATGGTTTGTGTATGATGCTAAGAAGCTTTTGGAAGTGTTAAGCCAAGAAACGCACAAGTGGTTTTGAAGATTGAAGTTCAAAGTCAGAAATGACACAAAAATGGAGGTTTTGGGAAATCTGAGTTTTCAGGGAGTTTGGGAGCTTGTTCAATTGTGTGTTAGCTTTCAAATAACTTGTATAGTTATATGAAAGAGGTTGGAGGGTTTAAGGTTGACAGAACTGTGTGATATAGAGTTATGACTATGTTACTTGATTTTGAAGAAAAGTGGGAAAAAATGTTTCAATGTGTAGTACAAGCATGGTCCGAGTTTATGTGAGGCTCTATACATGTTGCTTTTGCCTTTGACATTGCTTGTGTTCAGATGAAACAAGTTAGGAGCTCTATGCATTGACTTTGTGATTAAAGTCACTTTTCCAAAATGGAAGTGTGAACTTTGTTCCATTAATGGAATAATCACTTGGGAAAAGACTCAAACACTTGGATCATAGCTCAAATAGTTGTGTAATCTTCTGATTATGGATAGATTTAGAGGTTAGAAGCCTGCAAAGTAAGATTCATGCAGCATAGGCTTGGATTTGAATTCTTGTTCATCATGAAATGGCTTGTAATTCAAGTTTGAAAACCCTAACTTCATCTCTTCGATTCTCCTTGCTCACAAATGATCTCAAGGATTTCTTGGACATTTTGGAAAGCTTTCAATGTGCTCTACAACCCCTCTTTGAATCACTTTTGAAAATTCCCCTTGGAACTATATGAAAAAGTGCCATGAAGTTAGGTCAAAATCCTGACCAAAATTAGGGCAAAAGTTCACTAGGTGTTCAATTTCAAGACCATGACTTTATGAATTAATAACTTGAGATCCAAGCATTTTTTGAATAAGTTGATTAAAGAAATGTTGTAGATATCATGGATATCTACAACTTTCATGTTGAAAGTTTTTTTCTGAATCATCTTGCATCATGGAGAAAAATTGGCTCAAAGTTATGAATAAACATGAAGTTTTAAACACTTTGAAAAATTTCTAAGTTAGAAAACTTTGACTTTTCATAATGAAATCTTAAATTTTTGATTTCTTGATGAATAAGTTTCATATTTTGACATTTTTTGATGAATTGTGATCTTTGACATTGAATTTTGACCAAAAAGTCATAGTTTGACTTTTCAGTATACAATTGACTTTTGATCAGTTGACTGAGAATTCACTATCAATCCAATTGATCTTGAGCAAAGTTTTAGGTCATTCCATTAGGTCAAAAATATGAAATTGAGCTCTTGAGATCATGCTTCAAACCAATTGACCATTTGCTAGGTCAAAAATCAGAAATTGCCCTTCCTCAGTCAAAACCCTAATTTTGACCATTTTGCCCTTTTGATGATTTGATCCAATTTCTTGAGGAATTATGTTCCAAACTTGATAAAATGATTCATATGATTTTTAATTTTTATGTGGATAAAAAATTATGAAGTTTGACTGTAAATTGGCCATTGACTTTTTCCCCAATACAACTGATTTTTAGGTCAACTGCTCAATTGACTGAGCAAAAGTGTGATCCAAAGCTTGAAACTTGACATGAGTAATCTTGGGGGTCCATAATGATCCATGAAAGTCATATTAAGCATTGAGAGTTCAATCATCCTTGTGCAATCTCAAACCCTAATTTTGGTCATCAGTGCTTAAAGAGGTGTCTTGAGCTGATCAACCCTAATGCAGTCTTGAACCAAGAGAGACCTTTGTGAGAAAATATTTGATAAATGAGAGGGAAAATTTTGGGGTACAACAACTGTCCTTGTTCAATCTTCTTAAACTTGAAGAGTTAGATTGGCGGATCCGCCATTCGTGACTTGAAGGTGAAAGATGATTGAACACTAGAGTGCCCAAAAATTTGCACTCGAAGATGGATGGTGAGTGGGCTTATGGATGCCATTTGGAGGAATGTTGGTAAATACTGGAAGAGGTATCAGCACAAATCTCTTGTCGATTTATACTAAAACTTGATGTTTTACCTGTGAGAAAAAGAGTTAGTAAAATGCAGATGCCTGCATGATGTTCACCAGATATGGTATTATGTTAAACGCATATGGTATGTACATGCTATGATGTATGATGTGAGATGTATGTTTTTGTCCGGGAAAATAAACCCCTGACTGTTGCTGAGGAAAATCCGGGGGGTTGAATCCCTGATTGCCGTTGGGGATGAAGAATATGCATATCTTCAAACTTTGTTGAAAGGATGCTTTCACTGGAGAACATCTCTTGAATGTCAGCTGTTATTTGGTAGAATCCAGGCTTCACAATTTGCTGAGGATGAAGTAGTCAACTGCTATCTGGTCGGATCCAGGCTTCACGACAACTTACTGGGGGAAGAGACGAATTAACTATTATCTGGTCGCATTCCAGGCTTTGCAGAAAATTTCTTGAATTTGAATAGTTATCTGGTTGGATCCAGGCTTCCTAACAACTTGTTGGAGATACGGAAGTTAACTGTTATCTGGTCGGATTCCAGGCTTTGCAGTAACTTGAAGTGGTAACTACTATCTGGTCGGGTCCAGGTTTCATGTTTTTTTGGAAAGTTGTACTATTATCTGGTCGAGTCCAGGCTTCATAGTGTCTCTCTGGGGATCATAGTTAGTTGTTATCTGGTCGGGATCCAGGTTTCACAATAAACTGTTTGAAAAACTGTCATCTAGTAGGGTTCAGGCTTTGCAGATTTCTGAGGTTGATGAGGTCAATTGCTATCTGGTCGGGTCCAGGTTTCACCATAAACTGTTTGGGGATTTAGTTGTTATCTGGTCAGTTTCCAGGTTTCACAATGAATCTCTGAGGGTAATTTCTATCTGGTCGGATCCAGACCTCACAACAACTTGCTTGAAAAGATGAAATTGAAAACTGATATCTGGTCGGGTCCAGGTTTCACAGTAATTTGTTGGGGCAGAGGCAAACTCTACTAGGGAAAAGAAGTTAAACCTTGGTCGGGTTGAGTTCAGGTTCTTCTATATCTTTGAAGAGTTAGACTATTATCTGGTCGGGTCTAGGTTTCATAGTATCTTGAAATTGAGATCCATTTCTATTTGGTCGGGTCCAGGTTTCATGTACTCAAACTGTTATCTGGTCGGGTCCAAGTTTTAGCGATTTAATAGGGATAGTGGCAAACTCTAATGGAGAAGAGGAGTTTTTCTAATGATTTTGTAGGAATTAAACTGCTATCTGGTAGGGCCCAGGCTTCGGCAATTGAAGAATTCAAACTATTATCTGGTCGGGTCCAGGCTTCAGTAATAACTTGAAAATTATGCTAATATTTGGTCGGGTCCAGGATTAATAGTATCTTTTTGGAAATAGTAAAGGCTTTGCTGACGGCTTTACTGGGGATCAGGGGTTGTGGCTCTATGACTCACAATAATCTGAAAGGAAAATTCAAACTGGAGAGTGTGGACTCAGTCGGGTAGGACAAACTCAGCTTGGGGAGGATACGCTCAACTGGGGGGGGGGGGGGGATAGACTATGCTTAGGGATAATAGCCTTGGCTGGGGAAGATATACTCAGCTGGGGAAGACAGGCTCAACTGGGGAATTTTGAACTCGGTTGGGGAGTTATGTACTCGTT
Source organism: Vicia faba (assembly GCA_948472305.1). Classification (NCBI taxonomy): domain Eukaryota; kingdom Viridiplantae; phylum Streptophyta; class Magnoliopsida; order Fabales; family Fabaceae; genus Vicia; species Vicia faba. The sequence goes on from OX451740.1 coordinate 708,461,998, forward strand.
GATTGTTGGAGAAGATAGACTATGTCGGGGGATTACAGACTTGATTGGGGAGGATGTACTCGACTGGGGAATTTTTGTGGTTCCTCGATTGTTGTTGGGGAAATAAAACCTGTTGGGGAAATAAACCATGTTGGGGAAGTGAGTTTCTTTTAGGAAAAGTTCCACGAGGCTTCAACTTGTCAAAACCGGCTTAGCTGGAGAGAGAGCTGCCAAGAGATTGAAACTCTGGTCGGGGATTATCCTATGCAAAGAGACTTGGTGAGCAACTCTGTTGGGGAAAGGTTTATCGTAGCCGTCCTTGTGGGGATAATGATAATGAGATAACTCTGTGGGGAAACTTCACATGTGCCAAATAGTTTTAATTATGTTCATATGCATATGTTCATTCAATTTTAGTCATTGGACAAATTTGTATTCAAAACAAAGACATAAATTTTGCACTTCAAAGTATATTTGTATTGATATTTTGCCCATGAATAGGCATTTTTGTACAGAGAGACGGAGATCCTAGTAAGAGGAAATCGTCGAAAGGAAAACAAAATTGAGAATGAAAAGAAATAGCCATGTGAAATGATCTCATTGCCTTCCAACTTTACTATTGCCCCAATGTCTTCGAATGTCCCTTGCCGTTGGTGGAAGTTGATTGGATTGATCTTGGACCGTTTGAACTTGGACCTTGGTGATAAAATTAACTGTGTTGATTCCATAGGACATAATCATACACTTTTAATCCTTAACTTTTTCCTGGACCGCCCTTTCGGGTTTTCAGCCCACCAGGATACCCTTTTTTGCCCAAGTCTCCCTTTCGGGTTTTCAACTCGTCGGGTGTACAATCTTTTGCATATATCTCTAATTTTTGCCCAAACCTTTTGGTTTGCTGGGATGCCCTTATTTTGCCTAGGTGTGTCAACCTAGCGGGTCTCTTATGCGTAGTATTTTTTAACTATGTCCGTGTTTATAGGATGTGGGAAGTCTTTACCATCCATGGTAGTCAGCATCATGGCACCGCCAGAGAAAACTCTCTTGACAACAAATGGCCCTTCATAGGTGGGAGTCCATTTGCCTCTAGGGTCGCCTTGAGGTAGAATGATGCGTTTTATCACCAAGTCACCAACTTGACATACTCGAGGCTTGATATTTTTGTTGAAAGCCTTGATCATCCATTTTTGGTACGCCTGACCATGGGAAACAACAACTAACCATTTTTCATCAATCAAGTTCAGCTGATCCAATCTCGTTTGAATCCACTCGTCTTCGCCTAGGCCTTCCTCATTCATAATTCTCAGCGAGGGAATCTGAACTTCTACTGGAAAAACAACTTCCATGCCATAGACTAGAGAAAAGGGCGTTGCCCCAGTTGATGTTCTAGCTGAAGTATGGTAGCCATGTAGAGCAAACGACAACATCTCATGCCAATCCTTATAGGTTACTACCATTTTCTGCACAATCTTCTTGATATTTTTGTTGGCCGCTTCGACTGCGCCATTCATTTTCGGTCTATATGGAGAAGAATTGTGATGCTTGATATTAAACTGAGTGCAAAGCTCATTGATCATAGAATTGTTGAGGTTAGTCCCATTGTCGGTGATGATCCTTTCGGGGATACCATAATGGCATATGAGGTTGTGTCTAATGAATCTGGCTACCACATTCTTGGTGACTGAGGTAAATGAGGCAGCTTCGACACATTTGGTAAAATAGTCGATAGCAACAAGAATGAAGCGATGTCCGTTGGAAGAGGTGGGCTTGATCTCTCCAATCATGTAAATGCCCCGCATTGCAAATGGCCACGGAGCGGTCATGACATTCAGAGGGATAGGAGGCACATGGACATTGTCAGCGTAGATTTGACATTTGTGACAAGTTTTTGAATATTGATGGCAATCAGTCTCCATCGTTGACCAATAGTAACCGGCTCTTAAGATTTTCTTAGCCATCATATGTCCACTGGAGTGAGTACCTAAGAGACCATCGTGCATGTCTTCCATGATCTCCTTCGCCTCCTTCTTGTCCATACATCGGAGTAGAGTTGAATCATGGTTGCGCTTGTACAATATTCCATTACTTAGGAAGAATTTGGATGCAAATCTTCGCAAGAACTTTCTGTCATTGATAGATGCCCCCTCTGGATACTCTTGTGCTTCAAGGTATCTCAACACCTCATGGTACCATGGCTTTTCCGCATCGGTGTCAAGCTCATAGCAATGTGCAGGTTCATCGAATCTTTCAATTGTTATCATAGGGGCTTCGTTGTCCCATCTGACCTTTGAAGACGTGGTTGCCAAAGCGTCAACCAACTGGTTTTCTTCCCTAGGGAAGTGCTCAAAAGTGATCTCTTCTAAGTGAGGAATTAGGGATAGCACAAGTTCCTTGTAAGGGATAAGATTAGGGTGTTTAGTGTCCCAATCTCCTTTTACCTAGCTGATCACTAGGGAGGAATCCCCGAACACATCCAAATGCTTGATCCTTAAGTTAATAGCAGCTTTCATACCTAAGATGCATGCTTCATACTCGGCCATATTGTTTGTGCAATCGAAGCATAGTCTGGCAGTGAAAGGATTGTTTTAACCTTCAGTAGAGATGATCACAACACCAATTATGTTACCTAAGGCGTTGGAATCCCCATCGAATACCATAGTCCATCAGGATCCTTGCTCAGGTCTGTCATATGGTCCACGTTTCGCACAGTCGGTTACCAGCATGATGTTCTCATTAGGGAAGTCGAAATTCATTGAATGATAATCATCCATAGCTTGATGGGCCAAATGATATGCTAGTACACTTCCTTTGATGGTCTTTTGAGTCGTGTATTGAATGTTTTACTCATTCAAGATCATTTGCCATATGGCTATCCGTCTGGAAAGGGCGGGTTTCTCGAAGATGTACTTGATTGGGTCCATCTTGGAAATCAACAGAGTGGTATGAGTCAACATATATTGTCTTAGCCGGTGATCAGCCCATGCCAGAGTGTAGCAAGTTTTCTCGAGCAGTGAATATCTGGTTTCATAGTCGGTAAACTTTTTGCTCAGGTAATAAACATCATGCTCTTTTCGTCCAGACTCGTCATGTTGGCCCAAAACACACCCCATAGAGTTCTCTAGTATCGTCAAGTACATGATCAAGGGTCTTCCTTCAACTAGAGGCATGAGAATAAGAGGTTCTTGTAGATATTCTTTGATTTTTTCAAAGGCAGCTTAGCATTCATCATTCCATCTGACTACTTGATCTTTCTTCAAGAGTTTGAAGATTGGCTCACAAGTAGCAGTCAAGTGAGATATGAAACGGGCAATGTAATTGAGATGACCCAAGAATCCTATGACTTCTTTTTCAGAATGAGGGACTAGCATTTCTTGGATGGCCTTTACCTTGGCAGGATCAACTTCAATGCCTTTATTGTTGACAACAAAAGTTAGAAGCTTTCCAGATCGTACTCCAAATGTGCACTTGTTAGGGTTTAACCTCAGCTTGTACTTCTTCAGCCTCTCGAATAATTTGTACAGGTGATCGAGATGTTCTTCTTCGGTTTGTGATCTGGAAATCATATCATCCACATATACCTCTATCTCATGATGAATCATGTCATGAAATAAAGCTACCATAGCCCTTTGATATGTTGCCCCTGCATTCTTTAATCCGAACGGCATGACCTTGTAGCAGAAGGTGCCCCATTGTGTAATGAAAGTAGTCTTCTCTATGTCTTTGGGAGCCATCCTTATTTGATTATAGCCTGAGAAGCCATCCATGAAAGAGAAGACTTTATGCTGAGCAGTATTATCAACTAAGATGTCAATGTATGGTAGAGAGAAGTCATCCTTGGGGCTTGCCCTATACAAATCCCTATAGTCTACGCACATGCGAACTTTCCCGTCCTTTTTCGGCACCGGTACCACATTGGCAACCCATTTAGGATAGGATGTCACAGCTAAGAACCCTGCATCAAATTGTTTCATTACTTCCGCTTTGATCTTTTCAGACATATCAGGCCTCATGCGATGAACTTTTTGTTTAACAGGAGGGAAGTCATCTCTTGTCGGTAGACGATGAACTACGATGTCGTTATTCAACCCAGGCATATCTTCATAAGACCAAGCAAATACTTCCATATAATCATGTGATAACGAGAAATCGTATCATACAATTACTACACTTTTTACCGATTTTCATAATACATTAAGTCGTTTAACTCCCGATTGTTTCGAGTTTTTGTGTCTTTTCACAGGTACAACATGTGTCAACTCAAATCAGTGAAAAAGGATCACATGAAGGAAGCTACCCAAGAATCAGAAGAGAAAGAACCAAATCTGCAAAGTCTGCAGATTTTGTAGCTGTGACGACCGTCACACCCCATGACGGGCGTAACGTTCTCTCAACTTGAAGGACGCTCGTCACACATCATTGACGAGCGTAACGCGCTATCTAAGCGCATTACGACTGTCACCCCCTCGTGACGACCGTCACACGCTTAAAAATAACGTTATGAATTAATGGAGATGTGGGCAACGTTGTGGGCAGTTTTCTCCTCCTATATTTCCTCAACCTCAGTAACCATGAATCCGGGTCTTCCTCCACTCAAGCTTTTCCAAATTTTTCTCAACTGCAAAATCTTCTTCTATATATATGTGGCAGTTCAATGGATGATGGTCGTAGAATTTTCTACAGAACAAAATTGCTGCTTTTCTACATTAAACTATTTTATTTATTTTTGAACCATTTCATTCGTACTGTAATTTTTATTTCCAGAATTAGTTTCTAGAGTGTTAGTTCTTCATCCAAGAAATAACACGGTTATAGATTTCGGTTAATTGCAAGGAATTTGTACTACTCAAGATTACCATAGCAACATTATTTACAGGTTTTTTATGCAATTAATTTTTATTTATTCTTGTGTTATGTCATTTATTTTTATGGATTATATTTTAAATTGCATAGTTACTAAATATATTATGTCCGGCTAAATTAATTTGTACCGGTATGTGACTCCTAAGTACCGAAAGAATTCGGTGATAACTTGGCTAAAAACATTTATAAATAATTTATGGTTTCCAATTTCCATGTTTAATTTAACTACCCTTGTCACGAGAGTGAGAGGATAATTAACACGATTTTGCCACGAGAGTGGGAAATTAATTAAGGTAAGAACCTGCATGCGAGAGCTGGGGTTTGACCCAGATAGTGGTAACGAAACATTATTTTTAAATACATGAGAGTGTTTTAATAAATTAATTAAACTCAAATTGTTTCCAAAAAGTGTTATTAAATTTAAAGTGCATCCACTAGGTTTAGTAGCATGACTTATTTCATGAACACGAGAGTGTATGTCTCAGGTTTTTAAACAATTCATTTTTACCGAAATACTTTATATGCCAAGCGATTCACCGACTTCCCGATGTCCGACTATCACATACCGGTATAGCCATTACTATTAATTTTAATTAAACTATTTCCCCCCTAAAACCAAATATTCATCGCTTAGTTAAACAATTGTAGCATTAGATCGTATGCGATTGATCCTCAGTCTCTGTGGGTTCGATAATAATTTAAAACTTGAATGACTAAATTGTATACTTGCAGTTAGTATCCCAATAGACTTATAAAGTCCCGATCAAGTTTTTGGCACCGTTGTCGGGGACTGATTAGTCAATTAAGTACGATTCTTCTGTTGCGTGTTTAGACTAGGCAACAGAAACCCTTTTTCAATTTGTATGCCAAGGACTCGCTCACAAGGCGAACCACTTTACAAATCGACGGACGAACCTGAACGCATCTGTGATACGGTGGGAGAACTGACTGTGGTTTTGCGTTTGTTTTCGCAAATGTTTCGGTTGAGCAAGAGTCACCACCGAATTTTTATTTTATCCTAAGGAAAGGTTTAAAAAGCACAGCAAAAAACTTTGAGATTTTTCTTGGGTTCGGGGAGTAGATTATAGAAAGGGAAGGTATTAGCACCCTTTCTATCCATGGTTATCCATGGGCTCTTAGGTACTTGCTTAGATCAACTTGCCTTGGTTTTCAATTGTTTGAAATGGTGCTTTGTGTGTGTGGCTTTGAAAAGGTTTTGAAAAAGATGCCTTGTATAGGCTACCCTTGTAACAATTCTTTACTCGAATGTTTTACAAAAGGTGTTTGTCTTTTTGAAAAGATGTTTCAAGGTTTTTTTTGAAAGTTTTGTTTTGAAAGTGTTTGTGAAGTGTGGTTTGAAAATAGGCAAGTGTTTCCTTTGCAAATTGACAAGTACTTAAGAGCGATCTACCCTAAAGTTCTCAAAGATTTTCGTTATGTTTTAACCCTTTTAACAATTTTGTTCCACCATTGCATTTGGTGGACAATCTTGTGTTAGGATGTGAAAGGGACGGGCGCGGGTCATCGTTTAGACCATAATTGCAATAGTGCTAAGTATCCTTGGGCAATTTTTCTTTGAAAGGGACTTGATCATTTTAGGCAATCTTTCAAAAGCGTCATCGAGGGACTATGATCATTTGATTGGTATTGCTTTGCCCAAAGAGACCTAACATGCAATATGGCCCAATTTTGAAAGGCAACAAGTGGATGTAACCCTAGGGGTGTTAGTGTGCAAGTGTGTTTTATTGCATACAAGAGTTTTTTCTTTGAATTAGGTTTTTCTATTTCATTGATTTTATCTTGCCATACACGTCCTAATTACTAGCAATAAGAAGCGGAAATATAAAATCCTACGCTATTACAACAATTAGGGGAGGGGGATACACATTTGTACATGGGGGGTTCAACGAGAAAAATAGACAAAAAAGAAAATAGCAAAAAACAAGATATAGAGAGAGAGAGGGAGCCCGCGCGCTGCTGGGAGGTCATCAGAAGTTCTGACTCAGATCCGCTGCCAGATGATCAACCTATTAGTGAAACTGGATGAGTCAGAACTTCTGACTCATGCATCTGCAAAACAGAACCTTGTTAGTGGGGAAATCAGAAGTTCTGATTTCCCTGCGCTGCAAGACAGAAGTTTGTTAGTGGAGAAACCAGAAGTTCTGATTCTACTGAAAAGGCAATAACTCTCAGAGGTTCTGATATTATTGACAGCAAAATAAGCTTCAGATGTGCTAACGTCAAAGTCAGCGCTTGGCTTTTCCCTGTACTAACCAGAACATCTGCAATCCTGTTGTTACTCCACAAAACAGGAAACATATTTGGAATAGATCTAGCAAATACAAAAATGTTTCAGAGGTCAGAACCACCAAGGTCACAGGCAAGTCCTATACTGGCTCAGAACGTTCTGAGGTATGAAAATCCTCAGAACATAAACAGCAACAACATGATATTTACATTATGTTTATTTGAATATGCACAACTGATGATGCTTAACAGCGTGATGAGGGTCAGCAGGTGCTTACCCGACTGTTGGGAAAGTTGTGGGTGAAAGTTTAGCTTTTGGTTCTGGTGGTGTTCTGAACAGATTTCCTTTGAAAAGGGGAAGTGAAGGTGTATACGTATGTAGGGTCATAAGTTTGGAGAGGGTGTCTTTGGTTTACAGAAAAAAACTGGATATTTGATGAAGTTTGAAGGTAAGAAACTCAAAGTTATGAAACAAAACTGGAGATTTTGGCAGAGTTTCAGAACGCTGTGTTGCTAAGAGTTCTGTTTCTCACTTAGCAATTTCTGTTTCTTTTTTTTGAACTTCTTTTGCAGTGGTGAAGACTCTCTATTTATAGGCAAAGTTCTTGTGGATGCCTTGAACATTTAAAGCGCCAACAGAGTTTGAATTTGTTCTTTGACAGAAATTCCTGGGAAGTTGTGATACAGATAGCTTTCAGCCTAGGCTGCAGCAACAGGCGTAAATTGGGGAGAAGTGACCTCTGAAGTGGGCGGTGGCGCGTAGACCCATGCCAGAATCTGTGCAAAAGCGTTTTCCAAGCCACACGTGAATGCTCAGGAGTGGTTGGAAGCATTAATGGGCATTAAATGGTGACAAGACCTATCAACATCAACATTCTGGTAATGGAAACCAGCGTTTGAATCAGCAGCGTAAACCATGCTCTGGCCTTGGCTTCCTGTTGTCTTAGTAAGCTCTGGAGATTCTTTATCAGTGTAACACCCACTCTTCTGATCTTTCATTTTCTGATTTCAACCTGTTCTGAAGGAGCCTTCAGACTTTCCTGCTTCTCTTGCATTCCTTTAGCAAATTCTGACTGAGCTTGTGTAACTGCTGAAGGGGCATGTTCTGTTTGAGTCTTACATACTGAACCACGTTTACAACTTCTGATTGAACTGATGTAGCTGCTGAAGAGCCAACTTCTGACCACGCTGAGCCAAGCTTGCAACTTCTGATTGAACTGATGTAGCTGCTGAAGAGCCAACTTCTGACCACGCTGAGCCAAGCTTGCAACTTCTGACCGTCTTCATCTGGAATGGGTCCAGAAGTTCTGAAGCGCTGATTTTTCTTAAAACACTCATTTTAGAGAAGCGTTCTAAGTACTTAGAATTTGATTTTTTCTCAAGATAAAAGCGTTGTTTCTGGAGTTCGTGAGATCATCTTGCTCTTGTAAGTGGCTTGCTTGGGCAAAGGGATAACTCAGGACTTGGATTTGTTTCAGAGGGACCTTGAAAATCCAAGGTGGTTTCCTGAAGAAAGGGAGGGTAAATTTTGGGGTACAACAGCATCATTTCCATAAGATGAACAACCAGGGATTAATGTTTAAATCACGCTATTCCTTTACCCAAACCCGAAATCAAGGTTGATTCCGAAACAGATTCTAATTCTTCCTCTGAAACCGAAACTAATCCAGAAGTAGACATGGCCGAAGAACAAAGGACCCGTCCACTGAAGGAGTACACAGCTCCATCTCAACAAGAACCCCACAATAGCATTGTTGCTCCAGCAATAAATCAAAATGATTTTGAGTTGAAACCGTCATTGATATCAGCTATCCAACAATGCCAATTCTCTGGAGATCCTACCGAGGATCCAAATGAACATCTTACAAAATTCGTTCAATTTGCCGACACAGTTATAGCGAATGGTGTTAGTAAAGATGCAATAAGATTACGTCTTTTCCCTTTCTTGCTAAGAGATAGAGCTTGGGCTTGGTTGCAATCCTTTCCGTCAAATTCCTTCACTACGTGGGAAGGACTTAAGACTGTATTTTTAGCACGATACTTTCCCCCAAGCAAGACTGCTGCATTAAGAGCCCAAATCAACGGATTTAGGCAGAAGGATACTGAATCACTATTCGATTCATGGGAACGCTACAAAGATATGATGCGAATATGCCCACATCACGGATTAGAAAAATGGCTGATCATCCACACGTTTTATAATGGACTCCTGTACAACACAAGACTCTCTATAGATGCCGCCATAGGTGGTAGACTGATGGACAAGCCTTACGACGAAGCTAGCCAACTCATTGAAAATATGGCTCAAAACCACTATTAGTGGGGAGGAGAAAGAACATCTGTGGAGAAAACTCAAACCAAAGGTGGGATGTACGAGATTAGTAACTTAGATAAAGTTAATGCTAAGGTAGATGCTCTTACACAAAAGATAGAAAGCTTGGCCTTACCTCCTGCAGCCACCGTGGTTGCAGTTACCCCAAACTGCGAAGTTTGTGGAGTCCCTGGTCATGTTGGAACCGAATGTCAAATCTTAGCAGGAATATCAGTTGATCAGGTGAATTACGCTCAAGGTAATCCTTATGCTAATACCTATAATCTTGGTTGGAAGAACCATCCTAACTTCTCGTACAAGAGCAATAACGCTTTATATGCACCTGGACAAGCACCTGCTGTACCTCCAGGTTATCAAAAACCCATTGTTAATGTTCCTAACATTCCTAAGAAATCTAACCTTGAAATCCTAATGGAAAATTTTATCGCTAATCAAGCTCAACAAAACAAAGAATTCCTCAATCAAAATGTTCACACCGGTGAACAATTAAAACTATTAGCAAATAAGGTAGATGCCCTAGCAACTCACAATAAAATGTTAGAAACCCAAATCTCCCAAGTAGCACAACACCAAGCTAGTTCTGCCGCACCTGCTGGTACGTTTCCTGGACATCCACAATCCAATCCTAAAGGACACGCTAATGCTATCACATTACGAAGTGGGACAACACTTGATGGACTGGTAGATCCTAGACTCCAAAACCCGACCATGAATCAGAAACCTGAAAAGGAAGTAGAGAAATTGAAAGATCAATCTGAGGATGTAGAGGAAGACGCAAATGAGAACATAGAGGCTTCAGAAAAACCTTATGTACCTCCACCGCCATATAAACCACCAATTCTGTACCCTCAAAGACTTGCAAAATCTAAAAACGAGGGGCAGTTCAAGAAATTTGTAGAACTTCTGAAACAATTAAACGTTACTATTCCGTTTACAGAAGCTATAACCCAAATGCCGTCATATGCTAAATTCCTAAAAGAGATATTGTCTAATAAGAAAAAAATCATTGAAAACGAAACCGTTATGCTAACCGCCGAATGTAGCACCATAATTCAAAATAACATGCCTCCAAAGCTAAAAGATCCTGGTAGTTTCTCCATACCATGTGTAATTGGAAAATCTGTCATAGACAAAGCTCTATGAGATTTAGGAGCAAGTGTTAGTCTAATGCCCTTATCTATTTGCGAGAAGCTCAAACTAGGTGACATGAGACCTACCAAGATGTCCCTACAACTAGCCGATAGATCAGTCAAATTCCCTGTTGGTATGCTAGAAAACATCCTTGTTCAAATAGGACAATTTTACATACCGATTGACTTTATAATAATCGACATAAAGGAAGATTCAAACATTCCCATCATATTAGGTAGACCATTTTTAGCCACTGCAGGAGCCATTATTGACGTTAAGAAAGGAAAGCTTACCTTCGAGGTAGGAGAAGAAAAAGTAGAATTCATTCTTTCCCAATTCTTCAAAGCCCCTGCTATAGATGACTCATGCTGTTTCCTAGATATTATTGATGAATATGTCAAAGAACTAGAAAGCCAAGAAGACACTTATTCTAGGATGTTGAAAATTCCGACACCAACTATCTTCAAGGATGATGACTGGAAACAAGAATATCAAGATGCCAACCTAAGCGAATGTTTCGCCTTAACACCCGATCCTACCCCAACTGATAAGAAAACGAGTATAGAACTTAAAACGTTACCTGAAGATCTTAGGTATGAATTTTTAGATAAAGAGCTCGAACGACCAGTTATAGTCAATGCCAATTTAGGGAAGATCGAAACCAAAAAACTTAATGTGTTAAGGAAGTATCCAACCGCGTTAGGCTATAATATATCAGATCTAAAAGCAATAAGCCCTTCTCTCTGTATGCACCGTATTATGCTAGAGGAGGACTGCAAGACTTCTAGAGAACATCAAAGACGAATAAATCCTATCCTAAGCGAAGTCGTTAAGAAAGAAGTGCATAAACTACTAGCGGCAGGCATCATATACCCAATATCAGATAGCAACTGGGTCAGTCCAGTTCACGTAGTACCTAAGAAAGGAGGTGTTACGGTTATAACTAACACAAAAGGAGAATCGGTGGCACAATGTACCCAAACAGGATGGAGAATGTGTATTGATTACAGAAAACTAAACAAAGCTATGCGCAAGGACCATTTCCCATTACCATTCATTGATCAAATGCTCGAGCGTTTAGCCAAACATTCCTATTTCTGCTATCTTGACGGATACTCGGGATTCTTCCAAATTCCCATTCACCCTGATGATCAAGAGAAAACCATGTTCACATGCCCCTATGGTACCTTTGCATACCGAAGAATGCCATTTGGACTATGTAACGCACCTGCAACTTTCCAACGATGCATGATGGCGATTTTCGCAGACTTTTTAGACGGAATTATGGAAGTATTCATGGACGATTTTTCTGTCTATGGAGAAAGTTTTGACGGATGTTTATCAAACCTTGAACTAGTACTAAAACGCTGTGTCAATGTCAACCTAGTACTCAATTAGGAAAAATGTCACTTCATGGTGAGACAAGGAATTCTGTTGGGTCACATTGTATCAAACAGAGGGATTGAAGTCGATAAAGCAAAAATCGAGATTATCAAAAACCTTCAACCACCCAAAACAGTTAGAGAAATAAGAAGTTTTCTAGGACACGCTGGTTTTTACCGACATTTTATAAAAGATTTCTCTAAAATCACTAAGCCGCTAACTGAATTATTAATGAAAGAAGCCGAGTTTATCTTCGACGATAAATGCTTAAACGCATTTGAGACGCTTAAAGAAGCCTTAATTTCAACACCTATAATGCAACCTCCTGATTGGAACCTACCATTTGAAATAATGTGCGATGCGAGCGATTATGCTGTAGGCGCAGTCCTAGGACAACGCAAGGATAAAAAGCTTCACGCTATCTACTACGCAAGCAGAACACTCGATCCCGCACAAATGAATTACGCCACTACGGAGAAGGAACTCTTAGCTGTTGTATTCACATTGGACAAATTTCGTTCCTACTTAGTGGGCGCCAAAATCATTATTTACACGGATCATGCTGCGATCCGATACTTGCTAAGTAAGAAAGACGCCAAACCACGACTACTCAAATGGATCTTACTCCTACAAGAGTTTGACTTGGAAATAAAAGACAAAAGAGGGACTGAAAACATGGTAGCGGACCATTTATCAAGATTGGATGGAATCCAAACCGAGAAGGTTCCCATAAACAAAGATTTCCCATATGAACGCCTTATTGCTAAACTAGAGATAGCTCCTACCGACAATTTAGATCAACACAATGAACATTTAACAACTGCGGTAGTAAAAGCCATTTGTACCAACACCACATTACCGTGGTACGCTGATTTCGTTAACTACTTAGCCGCCAGTGTTTTACCACCCAATTTAACGTGCCAACAGCGGAAGAAATTCTTCCATGATCTTAAACACTACTTTTGGGATGAACCACTACTCTTTAAAAGAGGCGCCGATGGTATCTACCGTTGCTGTGTTCCTAACAATGAAATAGATGACGTCATTGGCCATTGCCATTCCGCCCATTATGGTGGACACGCTAGTACATCGAAAACTTGTGCAAAAATACTTCAAGCTGGCTTATTTTGGCCTACTCTATGGAAAGACGTCCACGTAGCAATTATGAACTGCGATAGATGTCAGCGCATAGGAAATATATCTAGACGCGACGAAATGCCGCAAAAAGGGATTCTCGAAGTAGAAATTTTCGATGTGTGGGGAATTGATTTCATGGGACCGTTCCCCGCATCCTTTGGAAATAAGTATATATTGGTAGTTGTTGACTACGTATCAAAATGGATTGAAGCCATCGCTGCACCCACAAACGATACGCGAGTAGTACTTAAACTATTCAAGCATGTTATCTTCCCACGATTCGGTGTACCAAGACTAGTAATCAGTGATGGCGGTTCCCATTTTATCTCTAGAATTTTCGAAAAACTACTTTCAAAATATGGCGTTAAACATCGCATAGCCACACCCTACCATCCTCAAACGAGTGGACAAGTGGAAGTGTCAAATAGGGAATTAAACAAATCCTTGAGAAAATCGTAGCCACATCCAGAAAAGATTGGTCCTCCAAGCTAAATGATGCTCCTTGGGCATATAGGACAGCTTTTAAAACCCCTATCAGAACAACGCTGTTTAAATTAGTTTATGGAAAATCTTGTCATTTGCCAGTAGAATTAGAACATAAAGCTTACTGGGCCATTAAAACCCTTAACTTAAATTACAAGATTGCTGGCGAAAAACGAATATTAGATATCCATGAATTAGAAGAATTGCGTTTAGACGCTTATGAAAATGCTAGAATCTATAAGGAGAGAACGAAAAAATGGCACGATAAGTGTATCTCGCGGAAAGAATTTAAGGAAGGAGACATCGTACTCCTGTTCAACTCTAGACTGAAACTTTTCCCGGGTAAATTACGTTCCCGATGTTCAGGACCATTCAAAATTAATAAAGTTTTCCCAAGTGGTACGATCGAAATTAAAGGAAATTCTATCGAACCATTTATAGTCAATGGCCAGCGCTTAAAGCACTATTTTAACGTCGGAAACCTAAACTATTCGGCTTATCTGCAGTTAAGTGAGCCACCTACCCTGATACCTAACTGAATAGGTACTATCTGTCGAGCCATCGACATAAAACAAAGGCGCTCCATGGGAGGCAACCCATGTTTTCTTTTAATTATTTCTGTTGTTTTGATATGTTTTTATTTTTCTTTTTCTTAATCTTTAAAACTCTCATGTTGCATCTCTTACTCCTTTTTATTTTTCTTTTTCTTTTTCTTTTAAACTTTCTTTTTCTTTTTGATTTAACTTCGGCATTTTAAACCTGAAAATACTAACTTAGTTTTTCATACATTTATTAAAACATTTTCAGGGGTAATTCTTTAGCTTTAATATTTAGCTCCATGGCACGAGTAAACTGCATGAACATCACCTTGAGAAGTAGGCACCAGAGAAGACGCTTTGAGGATCTAGCTGAGCGTGAGATGTGTCCTACAATTTATGCTGATGACCATGCTATGACTGCTTTAGGCATTCGTGAGAGTGTCATGTACCTGCTACACCAAATAGGCTGGGACGTTGCTCCTCTTCGGAGACGTTATTGTACCTATAGAAAGTTAACCCTTGAGTTCCTGAGCACACTGAGCTACCTACCAAATCATGGGTTAGGTTTCAACCGCGGGCTGATCACCTTCAGACTGTTTGACATGGACTACCGCTATAACCATAGGTAGTTTACAAACCTGTTAGGATTCCCTTATGGCCCTGATGTTATTACCATGACCCAGGAAGACCTATTGCTTGATACTGACCTTGATTTCTTCTGGGGTAGCATTGCTGGAAACAACCATCCCGAGCCATCTGACCTTTACTCGGAATCCATCCATAACCCGGCTATCAGGTATTTCCATAAGATCATTGCCTACACCCTTTTTGGTAAAGAGCAAAATGTTACATCAGTGTCACGTGACGAGCTTTTCATCATGTACTGTGCTTCTCAGAGCCGTACAGTAAACGGTGTCGCCTATATGCTTGCTAACATGGAACATATTATACAAACACCAAATGCCCCAATCCTCTTAGGTGGTTTAGTCTCTATGATCTCTAATGCCATTGGACTCCGAAGGCCTATGTTAGGATCAACACCGCACTATGTAATCAAGCTAATGAACATTGAATTTTGCTTCAACACTAGTTTTATAGGAAATCTTAGGCCAGATGAATTCGAGCTGCTAATTAATCATGAGACTGTCCACTAGTTTGTGCTCCCGAACCCTATAACTAGTGTCCACAATAGAGCAAACTGGCTTTTTGACCTCCACCATCCTCCTACACCGCCTTCGTCTCCTTCCACTATTGACATCTATGAAGTCCCTAATACCTCTCGAGATGCTGAAGATCCTGAAACACCACCGGGATACGACCAGTTTCCCGACCCATGGGAGCAGCATGTAGTTGCTACCGAGTCCACCCAGGCTCCAGAGATACCACCACCACCTCCACCTACTATCACCCTCGACTCTTTGCATGAAGAAATTACCGAAATGCGGGGTGAGCTTACATCTCTACGTGTGGATTTCATCGCTTTTATGGATTTGGTGACAAACCAACTGGATTTCATGCACCAACATATGTTCCCTACTCCTCGTGGCTAGAGATTACCGTTGTTTTGCTCATTTGTTCTTCTCTTGCATTTGTATACACAGTGAGGTCACTGTTTAGTTTAAGTGTGGGGGAGGAATCTAGTTTGTTTTAGTATTTTATTATTTTTATTATTATTTAAGTTATTATTTCCAAACAATTTTTACTCGTTAATGAAATTTCAATTATTTATCAAGTTTCAAGTTTTATTGCCTTACTGCCATTATTTCATTTTTAACAAAGTTTATTCTTTACATACATGTTATTTCAATTTTAGTATATTTTTCATTTTTTATTAATCTACTGTTCGTATTTTTCTGCAAAAATTTGGTCATATGACGTATGTTGGAAATATTGTGCCTGAGTTGTGCTAGGATACTGAGTTATTAAAAGTGGTATGTTCATTTCATTAATATAATGAATTGAACGCGTGACGCTCGTAACGCCCCCATGACGAGTGTAACACGCGTTTCACCGTGTTACGCCCGTCAGCCCAATGTGACGACCCTCATGCGCACCCTATATCAGAATATGCTATTACAGAGTCGTTCCATCTTTCCTCTCAAACCTCCATTCCTACAAAAAACAGTAACATACCCACTCAATTTTTTCTCAACTTCCAACACTCTAATACTAAAAACTCCATCAACCCACTACTCAATCCACATTCCAAACCATTTCAATGATTCAATTCGTTTCACACACACTATGGCCAACAACCAACAAGTTCCCACTCTCACTTTCAGATCCGGCGAACAAGGCGAAACCCAACGTCTAAAATTCCATAAGTTCCAACGCCGCGGTCTCCAACCTACACGGTATGTTGACCTTGATTGTTTGAGGAATTTGGGACTGCTAGACAGTGTCCGTCAACTTTTGCAGAGCGTGAATTTATGGAACCTGTGCCGCGAACCGCAACCCATTTATGAAACTCTAACCCTTGAGTTTCTGAGTTCCTTTGTATACATTACTCCCCCTGGTGCCACGAACCAACTCTCAGGTGTGGCCAAATTTCGTATGTTTGGCATTGAGCATCAGCTGCCCCAAACCGACATCGCACGACTGTTAGGTTTCTGTTCTGATGAAGGTGTCCACCTCCGGGTGCCGGATAATTTCGGTGAGGAAGCTTTTAACTTATGGCACAGTATTACGAACATTTGTGTCGGATCCTATGACCACCTCAACGCCACACACATTCATAATCCGGCCATCCGATATTTTCACCGCATCCTCAGCAACACCATCTTCGCCCGTGACAGCAACCACAAGCTCAACTCCAAGGAGCTCTTCTTCATGCATTGCGCATTCACCGGACAAAAGATCAATGCCGCCCCGTTTCTACTGGCTCATATTCACTCTATTTGTGCTAGAGGCAGAAAACCCTCCTATTTCAGAGGGCTTATCACTTCTCTTGCCATAGCCCTGAATTATGGTGCCGCTCTCGCGGATATGCCTTTTATGGCACCGGCTTTGCTGACTATGGACCACTGCAAGGCCGCACATCTCATTTATGAGCGGGAGGATGGCAGATTCCACCCTGTGATCAGAAACACTGTTTATCATAACATCACTTTGCCTTGCAGGGACCGAATCAATCCATAAAATAGAGCTAACTGGTTGTTCGATCCTGCAGCTCCCGAGGGGCGTGCTCCTATTCATGAAGACCATCCTAATGCCCCCGCAGACGAAATGCAAGAAGAGATGGACAGTGCTCCCCCCGTCCACGACACCCCAGGACCTTCATCTGCACCACCTCCTATTACTCTCGAAGAAGTTCTCTGCGCCATTCATATGCAAAATCAAATGAGTGCAGCGCTTGAAAGAAGACAACAGGAACAATATGAGTATTTATGCGCTCAAAACACTCAGATCTTAACTGGACAATGGAGC
This sequence comes from Vicia faba, assembly GCA_948472305.1. Classification (NCBI taxonomy): domain Eukaryota; kingdom Viridiplantae; phylum Streptophyta; class Magnoliopsida; order Fabales; family Fabaceae; genus Vicia; species Vicia faba. The sequence goes on from OX451740.1 coordinate 708,479,515, forward strand.
ATGAATGAGAGGTTAGACAAGGCCCTGTCGGAGCTCAACGCCTTAAGGTTGGACGTCAGTACCCTTGGCTACCAGGATACTGACACAGAAGCCACTCTCACCAGGCGCTCTCGCACCAGGAGTAGAGGACGTGGTCATCAGTAGTTTTCTTTATTTTCTATGTAGTTTATTTTTTTTCTGTTTCATTTCCTTTCTGTCTGTTTTTGTATTTGTATTTCCCCGCCTATATACCACAACATTGAGGACAATGTCGGATTTAGTGTGGGAGAGGTACCTTTCCATCTTCTATAAACAAGTAAATTTTTATGATACGTCTCAATTCAAATTCTTCGCTTTATATAGCCATACCAAAATTTTTTTACTTTATCTTCACATTAGCCCGACGTACCTATTTTAACGAAATCCCAGTTGAGGAAGCCGAAAACGACATAACAAGATTGATACGGTTATGACACCGTAGACTTCCTACTTACGCGATCCGTTTCAATAACCATTATACCGATATCTTGAGCAAAGAAAAGAAAAGAAAAGAAAAGAAAAGAAAAGAAATTTTATGCACCAAAATATACGGTCACATATAAGAGCTGAGCAAATAATGAAGGAATCCACTGTTGGTTGGTTCAGAGGTATCTGGTTCTGGACTTGGTAGGGCGTGCTACGGCTCGATCCCCCACAACCTCCAATTTGGATAACGTATGTAGGGTTGCCACATTCGTGTACCAGACCCCGTGCTAAAAGGATCAAAGTCACTAACCGTTTACTCCACTACGTGCGTGCTAAGACAAAGGGCTTAATGTGATTGCGCCAGAACGAAACCGGGTGAAATAGATACGAGGAACTCTGGGCAGAATTATAAAGGAACTGTTGTATGGTTCGTTTGAAATGGAAGCCTACGACTAAGCTTATTGCTTGTGTCATTAGTGTATCGTTAGTGTTTCACTCAAGTATCGGCTGAACTCACGAGGATTTCCCGAAATTGCTTTAAAAATCAAAGGTATGTCATGCATATGCGCTCGATAAAACTTGTCTGATCTTTCTAAATGACTATTTGCTTGAGGACAAGCAAAGGTTTAAGTATGGGGGAATTTGATAACGAGAAATCGTATCATACAATTACTACACTTTTTACTGATTTTCATAATACATTAAGTCGTTTAACTCCCGATTGTTCCGAGTTTTTGTATCTTTTCACAGGTATAACATGTGTCAACTCAAATCAGTGAAAAAGGATCACATGAAGGAAGCTACCCAAGAATCAGAAGAGAAAGAACCAAATCTGCAAATTCTGCAGATTTTGTAGCTGTGACGATCGTCACACCCCATGACGAGCGTAACATTCTCTCAACTTGAAGGACGCTCGTCACATATCATTGACGAGCGTAACACGCTATCTAAGCGCATTACGACCGTCACCCCCTCGTGACGACCGTCACACGCTTAAAAACAACGTTATGAATTAATGGAGACGTGGGCAACATTGTGGGAAGTTTTCTCCTCCTATATTTCCTCAACCTCAGTAACCATGAATCCGAGTTTTCCTCCACTCAAGCTTTTCCAAATTTTTCTCAACTGCAAAATCTTCTTCTATATATATGTGGCAGTTCAATGGATGATGGTCGAAGAATTTTCTACAGAACAAAATTTCCGCTTTTCTACATTAAACTATTTTATTTATTTTTGAACCATTTCATTCGTACTGTAATTTTTATTTCCAGAATTAGTTTCTAGAGTGTTAGTTCTTCATCCAAGAAATAACACGGTTATAGATTTCGGTTAATTGCAAGGAATTTGTACTACTCAAGATTACCATAGCAACATTATTTACAGGTTTTTTATGCAATTAATTTTTATTTATTCTTGTGTTATGTCATTTATTTTTATGGATTATATTTTAAATTGCATAGTTACTAAATATATTATGTCCGGCTAAATTAATTTGTACCGGTATGTGACTCCTAAGTACCGAAAGAATTCGGTGATAACTTGGCTAAAAACATTTATAAATAATTTATGGTTTCCAATTTCCATGTTTAATTTAACTACCCTTGTCACGAGAGTGAGAGGATAATTAACACGATTTTGCCATGAGAGTGGGAAATTAATTAAGGCAAGAACCTGCATGCGAGAGCTGGGGTTCGACCCAGATAGTGGTAACGAAACATTAATTTTTAAATACATGAGAGTGTTTTAATAAATTAATTAAACTCAAATTGTTTCCAAAAAGTGTTATTAAATTTAGAGTGCATCCACTAGGTTTAGTAGCATGACTTATTTCATGAACACGAGAGTGTATGTCTCAGGTTTTTAAACAATTCGTTTTTACCGAAATACTTTATATGCCAAGCGATTCACCGAATTCCGACTATCACATACCGGTATAGCCATTACTATTAATTTTAATTAAACTATTTCCCCCCTAAAACCAAATATTCATCGCTTAGTTAAACAATTGTAGAATTAGATCGTATGCGATTGATCCTCAGTCTCTGTGGGTTCGATAATCATTTAAAACTAGAACGACTAAACTGTATACTTGCAGTTAGTATCCCAATAGACTTATAAAGTCCCGATCATCATGCAACATCTGAACCAACATGCTATTGACACCGCTTTCTAAGTTAGCGCCGATCTTGATTTCCTTCTTATCTGACTCAGTACCCAAGTTGATAACTTCAACTGACTCTTCGTGCGGTTGAATATCTTTTTCCTCTTGTAATAGAAGTCTGGCTAGTTCTCCCGGTATGTCACAATTTTCCTCGCCTTCGTCTTTGGCTTGGTTGATAGGACATTCAAAGTCATAGTCGGAAATAGTAGAGTCATTGGCAATAGGATCTGGAGTGGATGTGGACCTGCAAGAGTGTGTGTGTGTGTGTGCATGTAAGATACATGGCTATTTTTTTTTTGAAAAATGTATTTGCAAGAAAGGAAAGACAATGAACACAAATATTTGAATGCAAAAGAGTACAATATAATGAATGATCATATGATTAGATGAACATAAATAAAACCCTTGACAAATGGACCAAAGTGCCTCGGGCCAGACACATGGCTTAAAAGTCATTGTTAAAATATTACAGACAACATGTTCTTGAATTGAAAGAAAATCAATAACAAGTAGATTACTCCTCAATGAAGGAGATGGGCACAAAGTCCTTTGTATGCCAATTCTTCAGCTCTGTTGTAGTTGGATACACCCACTCTTCAAATGCAACTTCTTCATCAGAATCACCCATGGCGTTGATTTCATGGCTTCCAATGTGGAGAGGTGGCTTTCCAGCACGAGCACGCCTCACTTCCTTTTGAGCTTTGACGGTGAAGCCCAAACCAAACTTGTCCATTTTAAATGGGATATCGAGGAGTTTACCCCAAGTATCACAGTTTCCTTCTTCAATTTCCGCACGCGCATCCTTGACTGAAACCATCTTTGGTGTGGCCTTAACAACTTTAGACTCATCATAAGAACATTTGGTAGCAGCAATCATCGGTGGCATGACTTCAAAGGCTTGACACGGGGTTTCAATGAATTCTCCATCCATATCTACATACTTTAAAGATTTAAGGTGGCTCACCATAAACTCTTCTTCTCCACAAACGGTGACTATTCTGCCCTTGGCTGGATATTTAAGTTTCTGATGGAGAGTTGAGGTTACTGCCCCAGCTTTATGAATCCACGGGAGACCTAACAGACAAGAATAGGCAGGAAGAATATCCATAATATAGAAGGGGGGGGGGGGGTTTGAAGATTTTGGAGCCCACTTTGATTGGAAGATCTACCTCCCCATGAACAGTCCTCTTTAATCCATCGAATGCCCTTACAATGATATCACTTGGCTTTAAGACTAAATCCTCACAGTTAAGACGGTATAACGCCCCCTTAGGTAATACATTCATATAAGAACTAGTGTCGACTAGCCCATGTGCTAAGGTAGTCCCTTTGCACTCGATAGAAACATGTAAAGCTTTATTGTGAATCTTCCCGAGAGGTGTTAAGTCAACATCTGAAAATCCCAAGCCATTATCAGCTGTTAGGCTAGCCACGAAATTCTTAAATTGATCGATTATCGTCTCATGGGGGACATGAGCCTTTTTCAGGAACTTGATTAATGTTCGTGCATGGGCATCGGAGCAAAGCAGCAATGACAACATTGAAATCTTAGAAGGGGTTTGCCCCAACTGTTCTACAATCTTGAAGTCGCTTGTTTTTATGATCCTTAAAATCTCGTCCACCTCGCGAGTGAAGGGTTCTTCATCAGCTACGTCCTTGGAGGGTACTTCAATCACATCAGACTAAACAACCTTCTTCTTCCCTCTTGTATCAGTGCTTGGCTTGGCTGCAGTAATGCGGATGGGCGTCTTTGTAACAACTGGTGGTGAGATATTGGATGAAAATATTCTCCCATTTCTAGTTACTTTTCTTGAGCCAACTATGTTGCCAACATTGTCATCTTTTTCATCTTCGATCCAGTCATCTTGTTTAATCCCATGATAGAACACCTCAGCACCGTAATTCTAAGGTACCGCTTTGTTTGAAGAGTAGGTAATTGGTCCGGGATTGGTAATTATTAAGGGAGCAACAATGGGTTCATTTGAAATCCTAATAGGACCTTTGGAGGTGATCCTAAGAGGCTTGTTGGAGATGGTAATAATGGAGATGTATTCACATTTGTTAGTCAAAGTCTTGGCAAGTGGGGTCTTCTCGAATAGAATTTCGTGGCTATCCATCAGGCGATGTATGCCTTTCTTCAGCCCTTCACAACCATTGAGTTGTCTTGTATAGCACAAACAGTCTTTTACACAGCCAAGGAAGATCCCAGCTTTCAACAGATTGTTCTTGATTATATTCAACGGAGTAGTCAATTCTTCAACAGAGGCAACAAAAATTGTATCTTCAACAACATTAACACTCTTGTTATGCTTCGGCATTAGAGCGGTAATTACATTCAGTGTTGGAAGAGGATCAAATTCAATAGTTTTGTTATCAATCAAATCCTGGATTTTGTTCTTCAAGTCCCAACACTGTTCAGTCTCATTCTCGGGGCTTCTTGAATGGTAATCACACTTAGCGTTCGGATTATACTTTGGTGACGAGGTGTCAGGGTTGGCGGGAGGATCACACAATGTCACTAAATTAGCCTTGAGAAAATGTTGAAGAGCTTGAGACAGTGAAATGCCTAACCTCGTAAATTGTCTTCTTGGAGTTTCAAAATGTTGATGATTTGCAGATGGTCTTGGTGTAGGAGTTGGATTAGAGATTCGGGCAGCATTGACAGACGGGTGATCGTTCCTCTTGGTATGGGCCCCTGCTCCATACACAACATTGACTTCCTTCTTTGCAGCAAAAGTTTTCCTGATAGGATTGGGAGTGGAGGTAGATGCCACAGAGATCTTCCCACTTTTGATGCCACTTTCAACTCTTTCGCCGGTTAAGATCAATTCAGTGAAACCAGAAGAAGAGCAGCCAACCAACATATTAGAGAAAGGACCAGATAAAGTGCCCATGAACATGTCGATGTGCTCCCTATCAGTCAAGGGAGGTTGGAACCTACTAGCAAGGTCTCTCCACTTTTGCACATATTCCTTAAATCCTTCATTCTTTCCCATGGTCATATCTTGCAATTGAACCCTCGTTGGCGCCAAGTCGGTGTTATACTGATACTGATGGTAGAAGGAAGTAGATAAATCCTCCCAAGTATTGATACGAGAACCGTCTAACTGATAAAACCATTCAAGTTGTGTTCCAGCCAATCTCTCTTGGAAAAAGTGAACCCAGAGCTTCTTATCAACAATGTGTGGCTGTATCTTGCGCACATAAGATTTCAAATGGAGTTTTGGACAAGAAACCCCATCATATATTGCAAAGATTGGTATTTTGAATTTGTGGGGAATGACTACCCCATAGATCAAACCCAAATTATCAAAATCTAAATCAGGGACGACTTGGATTTCAACAACTTTCAATCTGTCTTCTAACTGCTTGTATTTGATATCAGCGGGTGGATACTGCTCGTTGAAATAATCATCATCAGATTCTTGATCATTAGCATATTCAGCCTGAGTACTCTTGACCTTACTGACCTGGTTCTCGTCCTCTTCAGATGAGTCTCCTCCTACTGGGATTTGACGGATTGTCTCCTTGAACACCCATGTTGAGCAGAGCTTTCTTCTTTGGATTCTTTTTAATGGCTAGCAAAGCCATCATATCCTGCTGCCCCTTGGTTAGGGCTAGTAGAGTCTCCTGAAACTGAGAATTCTGGGTTTGGAGATCCTTCACAGTTTGCTCTAGATCCATCTTGCTGAATTAAACAGCAGAAAGATAAGGAAACCTGTTATGCGAAAACCTGTCATGTTATGATGCATTGAATATGTACATGCAAATGATTTCAAGGATTAATGAGATTTAAATTTGTATAGGCAAAAGATTTAACAAACATTAATTTTCATTAGACAAAACAAGAAAGATTACACCATGCCTCTTGGGCTTACAAAATAACTTTCTAAGATAAAAATACTGAACGCATCCTCTTTGGCGCAAGATAAGCATTCACACTTTGCTCTTCTTGTAGTTGCTTCGTAAGCTCCAAGACCCTCTTTTCACTAGCATATAATTGAGCCTCGAAAGTATCTCGTTCTTCCTTCAGCTAGATCCAACCCTTTTGTAAGTCTTCGAGAGTAGGGATGTCAATGGGGCGGGGCGGGGCCGGGGGGACACTTCCCCATCTTTTTCCCCGCCATCAAATTCATTCCCCGTCCCCGTCCCCGATCTCCGTCACGGGGGAATTTCTATCCCCATCCCCGTTCCCCGCGGATCCCCGTTCCCCGCGGGGATCCCCATAGATCCTACATTTATTCATTAATATTTTATTTTTTTAAAATGTTTATATTTTCTATAAAAATAAAAAGCACAAAGAATTCACATATTTATTATGTTATTAAAAAATACTAGTATTTGACATTTATTATTTTTTATTAAAAATACTAATGGAACATATATTAATTAATTATATATTTGACATTAGATTAGTCAAACTATAGTATTTTACATTTCTCTCTCTTAATAAATACATGAATATTTATTTATTTATTTTTATAAATAAACATAAAGGAAATGACTAAAAAACCTAATCTAAAATATATATATTAAATTAACTATATTAAAATAATAGGCGGGGCGGGGTCCCCGCGGGGCGGGGGGTGTATTCCCCGTCCCCGTCCCCGAAATGCTCTCGGGGGAATTTTTCTCCCCATCCCCGCCCCCACGGGGGAAAATTCCCCATCTTTGGGGCCCCGAACGGGGCGTTCCCCGCGGGGATCCCCATTAACAGGTCCAAACTGACATCCCTATTCGAGAGATGTAGGCATGTCGGGATGGAGGATAGTGTAGGGAACATCTCCTTCGACCACAGGCTCCACGATGACTGGTTAGATGGAGGGATAAGGCATCACAAGTTTCTGAGCACGAGTTCGTACCCATTTAAGGTAAGGCTCAAGGGGAATTGAATTATTTTGTCCTAACGTCTTACCATCCACCTTGTTCAACATCCTCTAGGCTCAGATAAACCTCTGACGGTAACCTTGATCATCATCCTCGTAGTCAAATACCACTCCTTGGATAAGCATCTCGTGGGGACCATCCCTTCGGGCGTAACCAAACTGTCTTAAGGCTAAGTAAGAGTTGTAGGTGATACCTCCCCTAATTCCAAGTAAGGGGACATTATGGAATTCTCCACAGCGGTCAAAGATAGTAACATTCTCCAAAGAGCGGGAACACCAATGAATATTTGAATGTCTGAGCGTCATCAACCTATGGGACCATCTTGAACCCTGCTCGTTCTTCAATGCAAATTGGGGAAGATGCAAAATAAACCATCTTGCCAAGAGAGGAGTACAACACATGAGGATACTTCTTTTCCTCATAGTACGAGTGTGAAAGGAATGTAGGATGTCCCCTAGAAAAGTAGGCACCGGGTTATGATACATGAAGATTTTGACGGTGTTCACATCTATGAGTTAGTCAGGATTTGGAAACAAAACCATCCCATAGATGAGGAGAGCCACAATTTCCTCAAAAGCTTGCAAATCCAAAGAGTTCCAACAGTTTTGGGCTTTCTCAAACAAGAACTTTGCTAGGAAACCTCTGACACCACCTTGTTTCCCAATTAGTTGTGATATCAAATGGTTGCAAGTGTAGAGTTTGAGCAATATCTTATGGCTTTGGATCTTTTTCCATACCGTTGAAAGGTAATTGATTGAGAATGGGAATCCTCAAGAGTCGGGAGAATTCTTCCAAAGTTGGCACAAGTTGATAATCGGGAAATGTGAAGCAATGGTGTAAGGGATCAAAGAACTGAAAGAGCACCTTCATCATGTCTTCATCAGTGTTGAAGGTGACCAAGTTTAATAGGCGACCATGTTTTTCGGTAAATGGAGAATTTTCAGGAATCCTTGATGCTATCTCTTTGAGTTGAGGAGGGATCCTTACGTGATTGACTTGAATGGTTTTCCTGTGAATAGAATCCATGTCCTACAAAACAGAACAAAGATAAATCCCAAAAATCCTTAAAATGGTTAGTGAGTATGAGTATGATGTCATGATGTTTATGATGTTATGTATAAGTAAATATATACAAAAAAAGCAAACAAGTCCCGAGGTTTAGGCTTGCATGGAGTCTCATAGGTAAGTACCCTCTTGAAGTTTAGTTGGCTCAAACCTGTCCTAGAAATAGTAACCGGGTTCTAAGGAGCTCAATATCACTGGTTTGTTTTCTCGGGCATTGTTTCAGCGCAAGCCTCTTTAATGGCGACCGAAATATCCCAAAAAATCAAACCTCAATGAGTGTAGTATCGAGTATCTACCAACTTCGGACTGCACCAAAGCTGGTCAACTCACTACATCCTAAAGGCCAAGTTGGTCAAGTAAAGGTTCTAAAAGTTCATTAGTGATTCATGACATCACTCAGCGGCCCCATATTCTCCTTGACTACTCAAGGGATATTGGTACCCACAAATATGTCGCACTAACGTAGCTATTGCTTAGACCATGTCGGTATACCCGCACAGTTTCCACAACATATAGCTACTTATCTATGAGGTATCTCAAATCCGGGTAGAGGATTCAAACCCAAACAAAGAACCATAATGTAAAGCACACAAGTCAAACAAAGAAAGCAAGTAAATGTGATCTAGCCCTAAGGTAAACCCACTTAAAAAATCTCACCAACAGAGTCGCCAGTTCTGTGATACAGTGGCAGAACTGACTTGGTTGTTTTGCGTTTCATCGCAAATGTTACGGTTAGAAAGAGTCGCCACCGACTTTTCTTTTATCCAAAAGGAAAGGTTGAAAAGAACAGGAAAGACCTTTGAGATTATTTCTTGAGTTAGGGGGGTAGATTATGAAAAGGGAAGGTATTATCACCCTTTTCATCCATGGTTTTCCATGGGCTCTTAGTTACTTGCTAGATCACTTGCCTTTGTTCGAAAATATGCTTTGTGTGGTTTTTGAATGTATTTTGAAAAGGCGCCATCGTTTAGGCAAACTTTGTAATGATTCTCGTTCGTAAGAATGTATACAAAGTGTTGATCTTTTAAAAATGTTTTCAAGTTTGAAAGATGTTTTTGAAAGTGTTGGTGTTTGTTTTGAAAATAGCAAGGATATTTTGTTTTGAAATTGAGCATGTAACTAGGAACAATCTACCTACTCAAAAGCCTTTCATGTTTATTTCCTTTTTCCTTTGACATTGTTATCTTACCATTGATTTGGTAAGTAACCCTATCTTTGGATGTAAACGGGACGGGCGTGGATCATCGTATAACCATGATTAGCAATGTTGCAAGGTATCTTAGCATCTTTCTTTAGGGACTAAGATCATTTTTAAAGGCAACTTAGATAGCGTCATCGATGGACTATGATCTTGTTTTTTGCTAAGATACCTCACATGCATAATATGGCCATTTTCATAAGGCAATCAAGTGAATTTTACCCTAGGGGTGCTTGTGTGCAAGTGTATTGATTTTCATGCTTTGTTTAGTCTTTGATTAGGGTTTGCTACTTGTTGATTTTATCTTCCCATACAAACCCTAATTACTAGCATTTATATAAAGTGATAAATTGCGAAAAGTAAAATTATTACACTATTACATCATTAGGGGAGGGGGGTGTACAAATTTATAAATGGAGATTGCAAGAAAATTAAACCTAATTATCTATTACAACCATATTGAATATCGTACAAAATTGAAAATAAAATGCAATAATATAAATGGAAAAGGAAATGGTTTTTGTTGTTTTTATGAAAGGGTTTTTGTCTTGACCTAATTAAAGAAAATGATTAATTAAAATTAAATAAAATTAACTTAAACTAATTAAGAAAAGAAATTAATTTGAAAAAAGGATTTTTAGGGTTTTTTATGAAAAAGTTTTAAATTAATGAAAATAATATGAATATTAATTAATTAAAATAAACCTAAGTTCTAAATTAATTTTAATCAAGAAAATAAAATAATCTGCTAATTTATCCTAAGTCTTTAAAATAATTATTTAAGAAAAAGAAAAGAAATTTATTTATTTTAAGGAAAATGTTTTTTTAGTCTTTTTATTTTATGGAGAAAATAAAATACATAAGTATAAATAATAAATAAAAATATTTTTTTTGGATTTTTTATGATTTTTGAAAAAAAAAATAGTAATAATAATAATAATAAATAAATAAATAATGAAATAAAATAAAAAATAGTCAAGGAGGTGAATTAGTAATGCAGGAGGTATTGTGAGAAAAAAAGACTAGGCCCATATGAAAGCCCAAGCGCTGCCAAAAAACACAAAAAAAGATCAGAAATAGTGAAAAATAGCAAAAGGTCACGCTGGAGCTTGTACCCAGGATCTAAGGGTGAACAGACGCGCGCTTTGACCACTGGGGTGGTGATACATCCGTTAACTTGTGTGAAAGGATAAATATATAACACAAAATGCGCCCTGATTACACTTCATCTTCAACCTCCAGCCAAAGGACCTGTATCTTCTTCATCTCTCAACAAAAATGAAAAGTTCAAACATGAAAGTTGTGGCATTTCTTCCCACAAATCCAACCATGTAAATAACTTAAGCTAACAGTCAAATATGAAAGAGAATTTTTCTGGCCCTAATTCAAAACCTAAAAATTTCAGAAAACTTCAACTCTAAAATTCTCTAAGCTCAAGCCATATAAATACAAACTATGGATATGTACAGCTTCGTGGCAATGTTATCTACATTTTATCTTCACAAATCAAAGTCAAATAATGCTTCAATATGAAGATAGAAGTTCAAGAAAAATACCTCAAAACTGGAAATTATGAAATGGATTTGAGCTTATTTAAGGCAGTGGTGATGATCAGGTTAGCTTCCTTGGACCTCTAGGAAGCTAAAGCAATGGCTGGCTTGAGCTGAGGGTGGCTGGAATGGTCTGGAGAAGTCAAGATGCATACCTCTGTTTTTGGTTATGGAGGATGGTATAAATGGTGTTACAGTTTGCAAACAGGTATTAGAATGGTTTATGTATGATGCTAAGAAGCTTTTGGAAGTGTTAAGCCAAGAAACGCACGAGTGGTTTTGAAGATTGAAGTTCAAAGTCAGAAATGACACAAAAATGGAGGTTTTGGGCAATCTGAGTTTTCAGGGAGTTTGGGAGCTTGTTCAATCATGTGTTAGCTTGCAAATAACTTGTATAGTTATATGAAAGAGGTTGGAGGGTTTGAAGTTGACAGAACTGTGTGATATAGAGTTATGGCTATGTTACTTGATTTTGAAGAAAAGTGGGAAAACAAGTTTCAATGTGTAGTACAAGCATGGTCTGAGTTTATGAGAGGCTTTAGACATGTTGCTTTTGCCTTTGACATTGCTTGTGTTCAGATGAAACAAGTTAGGAGCTCTATGCATTAACTTTGCGATTAAAGTCACTTTTCCAAAATGGAAGTGTGAACTTTGTTCCATTAATGGAATAATCACTTGGACAAAGACTCAAACACTTGGATCATAGCTCATATAGTTGTGTAATCTTCTGATTATGGATAGATTTAGAGGTTAGAATCCTGCAAAGTAAGATTCATGCAACATAGGCTTGGATTTGAATTCTTTTTCATCATGAAATGGCTTGTAATTCAAGTTTGAAAACCCTAACTTCATCTCTTCGATTCTCCTTGCTCACAAATGATCTCAAGGAGTTCTTGGACATTTTGGAAAGCTTTCAATGTGCTATACAACCACTATTTGAATCACTTTTAAAAATTCCCCTTGGAACTATATGAAAAAGTGCCATGAAGTTATATCAAAATCCTGACCAAAATTAGGGCAAAATTTCACTAAGTGTTCAATTTCAAGACCATGACTTTATGAATTAATAACTTGAGATACAAGCATTTTTAGAAGAAGTTGTGTAAATCAATTTTGTAGATATCATGGAGATCTACAAATTTCATGTTGAAAGTTTCTTTTGAATCGTCTTGTATCATGGTGAAAAAATTGGCTCAAAGTTATGAAAAAACATGAAGTTTTAAACACTTAGAAAAATTTCTAAGTTAGAAAACTTTGACTTTTCAAAATGAAATCTTGACTTTTTTATTTCTTGATGAATAAGTTTCATATTTTGACATGTTTTGATGAATTGTGATCTTTGACATTGAATTTTGACCAAAAAGTCAAAGTTTGACTTTTCAGTGTACAATTGACTTTTGATTAGTTGACTGAGAATTCACTATCAATCCAATTGATCTTGAGCAAAGTTTTAGATCATGCCATTAGGTCAAAAATATGCAATTGAGCTCTTGAGATCATGCTTCAAACCAATTGACCATTTTCTAGGTCAAAAATCAGAAATTGCCCTTCCTCAGTCAAAACCTTAATTTTGACCATTTTGCCCTTTTGATGATTTGATCAAATTTCTTGAGGAATTATGGTCCAAATTTGATCAAATGATTCATATGAGTTTATAATGTTGATGTGGATAAAAAATTATGAAGTTTGACTATAAATTGGCCATAGTTTACTTTTTCCCCAATACAGCTGATTTTTAGGTCAACTGCTCAATTGACTGAGTAAAAGTGTGATCCAAAGCTTGAAACTTTACATGAGTAACCTTGGGGGTCCATAATTATCCATGAAAGTCATATGAAGCATTGAGAGTTAAATCATCCTTGTGCAATCTCAAACCCTAATTTTGGTCATCAATGCTTAAGGAGGTGTCTTGAGCTGATCAACCCTAATACAATCTTGAACCAAGAGAGACCTTTGTGAGAATTTTTTTGATAAATGAGAGGGCAAATTTTGGGGTACAACAGTAACATTCTTGATTCTCAAAAGAAAACAAGACTAGAAGAGAAGACAAGTCAAATCAGAGACATTCAATGTTTTGAATATGAAGGATATAAGCATATTAAACCAGAATGTCCCAACTTCCTCAAGAAACAGTAGAAGGGTTTCACTGCATCTTGGTCTGATGATGATAAGTCAGAATATGAAGATAATTCTGAGACTGCAAAAATTATGTTGGCGTTATCTGGTAGATGGGAATATGAAGTTAAAGGTTGTGACGAGAATGATCTTTATGAAGACCTGGATGTGTCATATAAGGATACATGTGACAAGTTTTATGAAAACCTCAAGAAGAAGGAAGAACAAAGAAAGATCATTGTTGATTTGGATAACGATAAGAAGAAACTCTTATGCACTATATCTCATCTACAAATTAAGGTAATTCATTTAAACTCCAAACTTGATAACTTGACAGATTCCATAAATATGGTGAAAGATGATGAGAAATCCAGGGTTTATTATCAATATGATAATAAACTAAGGAGAGTAACTGATGATAAGCTCTTTCCTTTTGAAGAGAAGATAAATACCATCATGTTAAAACTCATGTTACAACGTCCTGGAAAATGTGATAAATCTTCAAACCAACCTCAGTCTACTTGGAGATATCAATACTACGGTAATTCTGGTCATATAAAGTATTTCTATTTCAAATTTTATGGAGATCAAAGAACTCTAGTTTGTTCCAAGTCTAATACAGTGAGTAAAAAGAGAAGTGTTGAAAATAGGGTGTTAACCTTATAACATATACTTATTTGAGAGACTCAACTAGTGAAGACTGGTACTTATTTGAGACCACTATAGATAGGAAACCTAGGAGGGAAAAGGTACGTCTTTGTGGTTGTAGATGATTATTATGGATATACTTAGATGAATTTTCTTAAAGAAAAATAAAACACCTTTGAAGTCTTCAAAGATCTGTGTCAAAGCATTCAAGAAGAGAAGATGCGTGAGATTATCAAAATCAGAAGTGACAATAACAATGAGTTTATAAATTCAAAATTTTTTGAATTTTGTGATTCTGAAGGAATAAGTCATGAGTTCTCTTATTTCTGGAAAACTCAGGGAGATGGAATTGTTGAGCAAAAGACTGGGGAAATACAAGAATCTTCTAGAGTGATGCTTAGTGCTAAGCAATTTCCATTTGAGTTTTAGGCTGAAGCTATGAATATTGCTTGCTATATTCATAAAACGGTCACCTTGAGAGGAGGTATTGTCACTACTCACTATGAGCTATGGAAAGGAAGGAAACCTAAAGTCAAGTACTTTCATATTTTTGGAAGTAAATGTCAGATCTTTGCTGCTAAAGATCAAGTGAACAAGAAGGATCCCATGGGGATGAAGGGGTATTTATGGGTTACTATTTAATCAGAAGATCTTATAGGATTTATAACTTTAGAACTAGTATGACAATGGAATCTATTAATGTGAGAGTTTATGATTCAACTGTTAAGAGAAGTAGGATGTCATAGATGATGTTAGAACATCCTATATGCAAACTGATGCAATACTAAGAGAGGAGACTGGTGAATTCACACACATTAAGTCAGTGAATTCTTAATCCAGCACAAGTCTATCTACTGAGGGATAAATAAAACAATTCAGGGATCTAAATGCAAGCCGCCCTGATAAAGGTAACATCACTGAATTTAAACAGAAGATATCAAATACAAATGGATGTGTTGCTTTGAGAGAAACAAGAAGAAGTTTCTCGAACTGATATCTCATTCAGCATGACTGGAGAAAGGACCTTGGCAGTTGTAAAAGACTGATCAAGAATATTATTAAAGGAAAGGTTGTTACTCTGGAGCATATGGACAACAAGGAATAACTTACTGGTACCAAAAAAAGTAGGATTAGATCTTATACTATTGAGGAGTTATAGAAATTACATAAATGGAGGAATGCAACTAATGTTGCATCTTTCCTCTATACTCTGAGGCATGACATGCCTAGATAAATTGCTATTGATAAGGGTGGAAAGGAAGGTGTTCTTCAAGATAGTGGGACTGGTTACAACACCAAGGAATGTAGAAGGCTTTTTGATAGGGGCGTGAGGCTCTTTGATAGAGGCAAGAGGTGGAAGACCACCTGAAGCTGGCCAAGAAGTTGTGTTTCCATCTGGTGCTTATGATTGGCTTGTGTGCTTCCATGTGTGCTATTGTTTGAGTGCAATCTGTTCTAATGTGCTTTGTATTCCATGTGTTCATTTACTTTATGTTTTTTTGTCAATATTTGGCTAAAAAGAGGGAGTAAAGTGTTGTGTTCTGATGTTACATCATATGTCTTGACATGTTGATTTAGCATTGTGATATGACTCTGTGCTACTGCTTATGGAAGAGTAGCTATGTGTTTGTGGTTGCTTATGCAGTTATTGAGGTGGATCATGAGTGTTCATGATTGTGTATGCTGAAGCTGCTATTGAAGCTTCTGTTGTTCTGCTGTATGTATTCTGGTGTGGGGTTTTCCCTTGAGGGGGAGAACTGATTGTGCATGACAGGGGGAGTACTGGACCTGTTTTATTGTACAAGCTTCTGAAGTGTGTTATATTTACAAAGTTTACATGGTTTCATGTAGCTTATGTTTGTGATTTTATTCCTCTCTCCAGGATATTTGGTCTTTGGTTGTTTTAGCCAAAATTTGCCAAAAGGGGAGAATGTTAGGTTTGTGATTTTATGGTTGGCAACAATTTTGGTAAAACAAGACGTTGACAACATTTCTATTAAAACATGTTTCCTTAGGAAAAAACATGTATTGCAGCCTAATGTTACACAAGATGTCATAACATCTTGACTAGATGGTACAACAGGGTATGCAGGTACTTATTTGATAGATGTTCTATCAGATATTGTAACATCTTGCAATAAAACATCATATCAATACAACTGGATATTTATCCTTGAAGATTTGATTGAAAAATATGAGATTCTAGAGGTTTCTAGTACTCATAACTGGCCCAGGCAATCAAGGATTGTTAGGAATAATTACATATTTGATTTATTTCATAAAAAAGATCTTTGAGACTGTAATACGGTGGGAGAACTGACTTGGTGTTTTTTTTACATTTTATCGCAAATGTTGCAGATAGTAAGAGTCACCACCAACTTTTCTTTTATCCAATAAAGGAAAGGGTGAAAAGAATAGGAAAGACCTTTGAGAATTTTTCTTGAGTTCGGAAGGTAGGTTATGAAAAGGGAAGGTGTTAGCACCCTTTTCATCCGTAGTTATCTACGAGCTCTTAATTTCTAGCTCACTTTGAAAAAGCTTTGTGTTTGTGTATGTTTGAAAATATTTTGAACACGCCTAAGTATGGAAATTTTGCAATGATTCTCGTATCGTTGAGAATGTATACAAAATATTTGTTTTGAGAATTGTTGTCTTGAATGTGTGAAGTATGGAAATTGTTTTAGTTTGTGAGAAATCGATTACGAGCGATCTACCTACTCAAAAAGTCTTTGTTCTTTTCCTCCTCCTTTAGATAGTACTATCCTACCATTAGTTAGTAGGAAGTCCTATCATTGGATGTGAGGGACAGGCGTGGGTCATCGTACAATTATAGAAGGAAATTTGTAAGATGCTTTAGCAATTGTCATAAGGGACTAAGATTGTTTACCGAAGGCAACAAGTGAGGGTCATCGAGGGACTACAATCTTTTAATCGAGGGTCTTTGCTAAAACATCCTATGTTCGAGGGACATGACTGTTTATATCCGAGGGAATAAGTGAGGTTAACCCTAGAGATATAAGTGTGTGAAGTGTGTTCGACTCAATTATTTTATCTTGAATTAGGGTTTTTCTATAATTGTTTTTAATCTTGTCATACAAACCCTGATTACTAACAGAAACATGGAAAGCGACAAATTACGAAAATTAAATATCCTACACTATTACAATGCTTTGGGAATGAGGGGGTACAAATTTGTGAATAGGGAGTAAATCAATAAACCCTAATTAAACTATTACAATCCATAAGCAATTACATGATTATGAAAATAATTATGTGAAAAATAAACAAATGCGTGGAGATAGAAAGATGTTTTAAGAAACCCTAAAAATTCTAAGTATTTGAGAAAATAATTTGTTGTTTCTTTGTTTAGAGAATATTTGCAATGTGAGGTAAAAATAAGACCTAATTCTATAAGAAAATTAAAACAGTCTTTCATTATCAAAATTAAATTAAAGTCTAAGGAATTCTAAATATTTAGAAAATAATTTGGGAGTTTCATTTGGAAAAGATATTTGAAATATAGCCTAATTCTAACTAACTTAAGGTGATTAAAATACATCAATTTTTGTCAACAATTAAATTAATTAATTAAAAAAAACCTAAATCTAATTTTTATATAAATAAAAATTATATTTTTTGTATTTTAATTAAATGAAATATATAAATAAATGTAAAGAAAAAATATAAAAACAATTGGGCCTGGCGTTAGTAAAATGAAATTGGAGGGTGTGAAAAGGAATACTAGGCCCAAAACAATTTTTTTGTTGAATAAGAAAAAATAAAATAAAATAAAAAATGGACATATGATGTAAAGTAAAAGGGAGGTGTATGAAAAGAAATTCAAATCTAGCCCAACATAAGAGTCTGGGCGCTTGGGGATTCAGTGTGGCTGCCTCTTGGAAGTGTATCATGCGCTTGCCTTATGGGGCGTATGATCTGGCCATGGGGAGATCAAATGGTGATGATGAGAGGGTGTATATCATGCGTGTTCGACTTGTTTGAATTGTATCTGAAAGAATAAAATATGAAACAAATAAAAGGGTACCGCTTGGGCTCGAACCCAGATCCATAAGGTAAAGATGAAGATGTGAAAAACACAAGAAGGGGGGTTGAATTGTAAAACTTTAAATCAAATGCAGACAACACTGTATTTTTATCCTGGTTCGTTTGATCTCAAACTACTCCAGTCCATCCGTCAAGGTGATTTCGCCTCTCTCCAACGAGGTCTTAATCCACTATATTCAACTGAATACAACAACTACTTTAACAACTGTTAAAGCCTTCTTGAGTCTAACCACAGACCGATTTATCTCAAGGAAATTCTCTTACAGATAAATGAACAAAAGTGTGTTTGATGTTTTTTAATAAAACTATATATCACAACTGTGATAATACACAATATTAAGCTTAGAATGAAACTGTACTGCTAATGCTTTTGAGTAGGCGTGGTTGAAATCTTTAGCAATTTTAATGAGAGAGTTCGTTTACGTAGGCGTGTATATGCGTGAAGATTATTAACCTTTTCTTTTCTCACACAGTCTTGTTTAAATAGCCACGGAAGAGATACATTGGTTGTCCATAAATCACTTTCAATGATAATAACGTTCTTTCCTTTTTGAGAAGATCTTGTCTTGGATAAAGCCGTTGGAAATAAATCTGTCTTGAATGCTTAGTAATGCTTCAGAGTGTTCTGCTATTGATAGCGCTTCAGAATGTTCTGCCTTAACTTATGATGACGCTTCTAAATGTTGATGACTTGGTAAAGATCTTGATCAGAGTCAGAGTATTTTATGCGTAGATTCTGGTCATCAGGCTTCAGCGTATGATCTGGTAACTTCAGCGTGTAGCACATGATATTGATCTTCTGATGCTGACATATCTTCTGATGTTGTTGTTGATATTGATCTTCTGATGCTAATTCCATCAGAGTTTCTGTAAATACAAAACATAATTTTAAGTAGCATATATGTCTTATATATAAATCTTACAATTTATTTATTCTTGTATTTTGTTATCATCAAAACTCTAATTGAGGGTTGTAGAATCAAACTATGTTCTAACAATCTCCCCCTTTTTGATGATGACAAAAACCAGATTTTTTCAATTAAAAATAAAGAATAAAAGGTATCAGAGATTAACAAATAACGAGTAAAAGGTATCAGAGATTAAAGATAAGGAATAAAAGGTATCAGAGATTAAAAATGACAAATGAAAGGTATCAGAGCAACGAAGAGAAAAACTCCCTCTGAGTTGATTACTTCCCTTTAATTCCATGAGACTTTGACCATCAGAACTTTACGGTATCAGAGTTCATCAGATTCATCAGAATTTTGTACCTGTAAGCTTTTCAGAAGAGAAAAAATTAAGTAGATCAGAATGTTTGAGACTTATGTCTCAGTAATCTGTTATTGAAAAATATCATTCTTTCTCACCCTTTTTGTCAGTTATCAAAAAGCACAAATAATCAGAGTTAAAATAATCAGAGCTTTAAATGCGTTTATATAGAAAACATAAGCAATGATAAGTTCAGAACATGGGAAAATATTACAGATAAACAGGTTATAAAAACAACAAGGAAATTTCTAAGAAGGAGGAGGAAGTCGTGTGAACAAAGCCTCCAACATGCTCTTGATTTGTGTGTTGGTTTCCCGTTGCTGATGTAACATGTTCGCTATTGCATCAATTTTGGTGTCCTGCTTATCCATTCTTTCATTCATCAGCATATCAGATCTTTTCAAGTCCTCCAGAGTTTTCCTGTCAAGAGAGGAAGCTTGAGGATCTTTAGAAACAGGATGCTTCTCAGAGCTTTCTGTAGTATCTTCTTCTTGACCCAAGTCTTCAGCTGGAATAATCTGTAGGTTGAACTTTGGATGCTGGACGCTGTTCAGACCAAGGAGCAATGTCCAGATGGAGAACTTCTTCCTTAAGCAGCTTGCTCAGAACTGGACCTTCAATTTCTTTCAGCAGATTGCTGAAGCTCTGTTGAGCTTGTCCGTAGCTCTGGTCTTGCAACTTAAAGGTTTTCAGTAATAACAATCTTCTTTCCCATAATATAAGACGTGACTTGATGATTTGAATAAGAAGCGTGAATCCAAAATTCCTTTACCAGAATAGGAAATGTTGGACCCACCAGTCTGTCAAAATACCTTTCCCAGCTTTGAGCTTTAACCTCTTCAGATAGATCAAACCCATTCTCCTTAAGGCTGTTGAAATCCACGATTAGTTATGACAGAACCTCTAGGTTTTTTACTGGTGTTAGAAGCGTTCTGAGGGGTACTTCATATTGTTCAGATGAAACAGTTTTCTGGGAACATGCAGTAGGAATGCTGGAAGAACCCATTGTTCACACGAGGTTTTTGAAAAAGATTGAAATGGTTTTTCTTGAGAAAGTAAGAACACTGAAATCAGAAATATTGAGAGAAAACGAAAGTGAAGGTAAAAAGTGTAAATGGTGTGAAGTGTTTAAATAGATTTCTAAAAAGGTTTTGAAAACATAAAAGTTTAAGAGAGAGAAATTAATAATGATTATTAGCATTTAATGATAGCTGATTTTAGGGGATTCAGAAAGATATTTGGAACGGTTACCCATGACATGTGTCTCAATGCATCCAATCAGCGCTTTGGCTTTTCAGAGACGTGAACGCGTGTTCAGCCTAAAAAAATAGCTGATGACTGGATGGCACTTGTTTGCTTGAGTGAACAACACATCTCTATCCTGGAAATGAAGCGCTCAGATCTTCATGGATAGATTCTGATACAATCTGCACTTCTAAGATTCTGAAAGAAGATTGATCAGAAGTTCACAGAAAAATAAACAAAGTTTTGAAGGTTAATATATAGAATCAAAACATTTTTATTCTGGGAAGAGCTCCATGCTGAGATGTTTCAGAATGAAGTTGAACCTATCTTCAGAGAGTGGTTTTGTAAAAATATCAGCCCATTGATGGTCTGTGTTAATAAATTTTAAATTTAAAATCCCTTTCTGAATATAGTCCCTAATAAAATGATGTTTTATTGCTATATGCTTAGCCCTAGAATGAAAATAGGATTTTTACTTAAGCAAATAGCAGAAGTGTTGTCACAGAAGATAGGAATGTTACTCTCAAATATCTGGAAGTCCTCAAGTTGACTTTTCATCCAGAGCATTTGTGTGCTGCATCCAGTTACTGCTATGTATTCAGCTTCTGTTGTTGATAGAGCAATTGTGGATTGTCTTTTGCTGGACCATGAGATTAGATTTTCTCCCAGAAACTGGCAGCTTCCAGAAGTGCTTTTACGTTCAACTCTATCTCCAGCAAAATTAGCATCACAGTATCCTACTAAGCTGTAGTCACTTGATTTTCTATAAAACAAACCCAGATTAGTAGTACCTTTCAGATACTTGAAAATTCGCTTAACTGCTGTTAAGTGAGATTCTCTAGGATCTGATTGGAATCTTGCACAAATGCATACACTGAATGAAATATCAGGTCTTGAAGCTGTCAGATAAAGAAGAGAACCGATCATACCTCTGTAGACCTTCTGTTCTACCTTTTTACTTACCTCTTCTCTTTCTAGAATGCACGTGGGATGCATTGGAATCTTTGATGGCTTACATTCTGAGAGATCAAATTTCTTCAGAAGTTCTCTGACATATTTGCTCTGATGAATGTAAGTTCCTTCCGGGGTTTGATTGATCTGAATGCCCAGAAAGAATTTCAGTTCCCCCATTAGGCTCATCTCAAATTCTGCCTGCATACACTTAGCAAACTTTCTTCCCAGAGAAGGTTTAGTAGATCCAAATATGATATCATTAACATAAATCTGACATACTAAGATGTCATTCTTAACTGTCTTACATAATAGAGTTGTGTCCACTTTCCCTCAGGTGAATTCCCTTTCTAACAGGAAGTTACTTAGTCTTTCATACCAAGCTCTGGGAGCTTGTTTCATACCATAGAGTGACTTCTTTAGTTTGAAAACATATTCTGGATTTTTGGAACTTTCAAAACCAGGGGGTTGGTGCACATATACCTCTTCTTCTATATAGCCATTTAAGAATGCACTCTTAACATCCATCTGATACAGAGTGATGCCTTTATTAACATCAAATGAAATTAGGAGTCTGATAGATTCTAACCTGGCGACTGGAGCAAAGTTTTCTGTATAGTCTATCCCCTCTTGCTGACTATAACCTTGTGCTACCAATCGTGCCTTGTTTCTCATGACTTCACCTTGTTCATTCAGTTTGTTTCTGAACACCCATTTTGTTCCAATGACGTTGAATCCTTTTGGTTTGGGAACTAGATCCCATACGTCATTTGTTGTGAATTGATTAAGCTCTTCTTGCATTGCTAGAATCCAGTCATTGTCCAGAAGTGCTTCATCAATTGATGATGGTTCAATTAGAGAAACAAGTCCCATGAGGGATTCTTCAGAGTTTCTGAAGCTAGCTCTTGTTCTGATAGGATCTTCCTTTCTTCCTAAGATTGTTTCTTCTGGGTGATCCATGCTGCTTCTGGATGGTATTTTCTGAAGTCGATCAACAGAAGGTGCTGGATTGCTTGTAGTGCCTCTTTCTGATGTTGAGGGAGTGTCTCTGTTAAGAGCTTCTGATGACTTATCTTCTGTACCTGTGAATTCAACTTCCATACCTGCAAATACTTTATTCTGCTTTGACTTTTGAGAGTCAAGCTTATCATCAAAACGAACACTGATTGACTCTTCCACAATCTGTGTTTCTGTATTGTATACTCTGTACCCTCTTGAGCGTTCAGAGTATCCTAACATAATACACTTTTGTGCTTTAGAGTCAAACTTGTTTAAATAATTTTTAGTATTCAAAATAAAGCAAGTACATCCAAATTGATGAAAATAAGAAATGTTGGGCTTTCTGTTCTTCCATAATTCATATGGAGTCTTTTCCAGAATAGGTCTTATAGAGATTCTATTCTGAATATAACACGCTGTGTTTATTGCTTCTGCCCAGAAGATATTAGCAACGTTAGTCTCGTTGATCATGGTTCTGGCCATTTCTTGCAATGTTCTGTTCTTTCGTTCTACAACTCCATTTTGCTGGGGAGTCCTATGACAAGAGAAATCATGCAGAATGCCTTTGTCATTAAAGAATGACTCAAAATCTTTGTTTTCAAACTCTCCACCATGATCACTTCTGAATTTGAAGATTCTAAGATCCTTTTCATTCTGAACTTGGTTGCAGAAGGTGACAAACACAGAGTGTGACTCGTCCTTGTGTCTTAAGAACTTTACCCATGTCCATCTGCTATAGTCATCTACGATTACTAACCCATACTTCTTGCCACTGACTGAAGCAGTTTTAACTGGTCCAAATAAGTCAATGTGCAGAAGTTCTAATGGCTTAGAGGTGGAAACAACGTTTTTAGATTTGAAAGCTGGTTTTGCAAACTTGCCTTTCTGACATGCTTCACACAGAGCATCTGAATTGAACTTCAGGTTAGGAAGTCCTCTGACCAGATTGAGTTTGTTAATCTGAGATATTCTTCTCATACTAACATGTCCCAATCTTCTGTGCCAGATCCATTGCTCGTTGTTAACAGACAGAAGACACTTTACATTCTGACTTTTTAGTTCATAAAGTTTTATTTTATAAATGTTGTTTCTCCTCTTTCCATTAAATAGTATAGTCCCATCTTTCTGACTAACAGCTTTGCATGAATTTTGATTAAAGATTATATCATAACCGTCATCACTTAATTGACTTATGGATAACAGGTTATGCATTAATCCATCTACTAATAAAATATTTCTTATAGAGGGAAGATTTCCATTACTTATAGTTCCAGAGCCAATGATTTTTCCTCTTTGATTGCCTCCAAAGCCTACGTGGCCTCCAGGCTTAAGTTCCAGGCTTTGGAACATATGCCTTCTTTCCGTCATGTGTCGTGAGCAGCCAGAGTCCAGGTACCATGACTGGTGTTTCTGCTTTGCTGCTAAAGATATCTGCCACATGTATTATTTTATCCTTAGGTATCCATATTTTCTTGGGTCCTGATTTGTTAGTTTTACCAAAACTCTGGTTGAATTTTGGTTTGACAGAATAATCACTACTAGTATATTTGATGTCGTGTGTGTGCCCATATACAAAGTGTGAATCAAGTGAAGTGCGTTTTATAACTAAATCCATGGCATTCTTTGGTTTAGGTACCTTACCTTGGTATCTTATTCCTTTTCTTCCATTTCTGCTAACTCCATAGATCATTGAAGCCACTTTTCTTCTATCTATGTTTTTAGCTAGAAACTTCTAAAAGCTGTGATCATACTCCTTGATGATCTCATCAGCACTGCTGGGAGTTTCAGGGATTGTTTCCTTCTGAGAGTTTTGCAATAGATTTTCTAATTTTGAAATTTTATCTTTTAACTCAGAATTCTCCAATTTGAGACTCTCAGTCTTATCAGAGTCAGAAGCAAGATTCCTTTTCAGGTTTCTGAATTTGACTCTGATCTGCTGATATCTTTCCAGAATTTCATTAAGGCTTTCAGCTAGTTCAGCCTTAGTAAAGTTTATAGCAAAGTCAGGAAATACCTCTTCTGTGTTTGATTCAGAGTCTAACTCAGAAGCTTCACTGTCTTCTGTTATGTTTGCCATGAGAGCTATGTTTGCTCTTTCATCATCTGATTCTGAGTCAGCTTCAGATGTGTCAGAATCATCCCATGTAGCCATGAGACTTTTCTTCTTTTCCTTGCCAAACTTCTTTTTGGGCTTTTCCTTCTGAAGCTTTGGGCAATCAGTTTTGTAGTGTCCTTGCTCGTTGCATTCATAGCAGATGATGTCTTTGTTGTTTGGCTTTCTGCTTCCTGAAGAGCCTTCAGATCTTCTGTGTCCAGAGGAGGATTTTGACCTTCTATATCTGAAGAAGGATTCATTCTGATTCTCTGATCATCTGGGATTCCTGAACTTCCTTTGCCTCTGCTTCCATAATTGGTTCACCCTTCTGGAGAGGAGAGATAGTTCATCTTCTTCTGATGAAGACCCATCAGAGGTTTCTTCTACAGCCTGCAAAACCTTGGAGTCAGATTTTCTGTTAGATTTTAAAGCTAATGGCTTACCTTGCTTTTGAGGTTCATCTGCTTCTAGCTCTATCTCGTGACTTCTGAGGGAGCTGACAAGTTCCTCCAGAGAGATTTTGTTGAGATCCTTGGCTAGCTTAAGCGCTGTGACCATTGGCCTCCACTGTTTTGGCAAACTTCTGATGATCTTCTTAACATGATCAGCAGTAGAATACCCTTTGTCCAGAACTTTGAGACCAACAACCATAATTTGAAATCTTGAGAACATCGTTTCTATTGATTCACTTTCTTCCATATTGAATGCCTCGTACTTCTGAATGAGCGCAAGAGCTTTGGTTTCTTTGACTTGAATGTTGCCTTCATGCGTCATTCTCAGAGAGTCAAACATATTCTTTGCAGTGTCTCTGTTTGATATCTTTTCATATTCAGAATAAGAGATGGCGCTGAGAAGAATTGTTTTGGCTTTGTGATGATTTCTGAAATCACGCTTTTGTTGATCAGACATTGCTTTCCTGTCAATCTTCTGACCACTTCCATCCACTGGGTGCGTGTATCCATCAGTCACCATGTCCCACAAATCAGCATCATGGGCCAGAAAGAAACTTTCAATTGTGTCTTTCCAGTAGTCAAAGTTCTCTCCATCAAAGATTGGAGGTTTGCCACTGAATTTGTCTCTTTCTTCATTGTTGTCATTGCTGATGTTTTGATGTGGTCCTGCCATTGTGTTTTTCTGACGCTGGATCTTGTACTGACACAGTTAAGTGTTATAAGCTCAGAATCAGGCGCTCTGATGCCAATTGAAGATGTGAAAAACACAAGAAGGGGGGTTGAATTGTAAAACTTTAAATCAAATGGATACAACACTGTATTTTTATCCTGGTTCGTTTGATCTCAAACTACTCCAGTCCACCCGTCAAGGTGATTTCGCCTCTCTCCAACGAGGTCTTAATCCACTATATTCAACTGAATACCACAACTACTTTAACAACTGTTAAAGCCTTCTTGAGTCTAACCACATACCGGTTTATCTCAAGGAAATTCTCTTACAGATAAATGAACAAAAGTGTGTTTGATGTTTTCTAATAAAACTATATATCACAACTGTGATAATACACAATATTAAGCTAGGAATGAAACTGTACTGCTAATGCTTTTGAGTAGGCGTGGTTGAAATCTTTAGCAATTTGAATGAGAGAGTTTGTTTACGTAGGCGTGTATATGCGTGAAGATTATTAACCTTTTCTTTTCTCACACAGTCTTGTTTAAATAGCCACGGAAGAGATACATTGGTTGTCCATAAATCACTTTCAATGATAATAAAGTTCTTTCCTTTTTGAGAAGATCTTGTCTTGGATAAAGCCGTTGGAAATAAATCTGTCTTGAATGCTTAGTAATGCTTCAGAGTGTTCTGCTATTGATAGCGCTTCAGAATGTTCTGCCTTAACTTATGATGACGCTTCTGAGTGATGATGACTTGGTAAAGATCTTGATCAGAGTCAGAGTATTTTATGCGCATATTCTGGTCATCAGGCTTCAGCGTATGATCTGGTAACTTCAGCGTGTAGCACATGATATTGATCTTCTGATGCTGACATATCTTCTGATGTTGTTGTTGATATTGATCTTCTGATGCTGATTCCATCAGAGTTTCTGTAAATACAAAACATAATTTTAAGTAACATATATGTCTTATATATAAATCTTACAATTTATTTATTCTTGTATTTTGTTATCATCAAAACTCTAATTGAGGGTTGTAGAATCAAACTATATTCTAACAAAAGAGGCGTGCGCTTTAACCACTAAAGTGGTGATACATCCGATAGTTAAAACAACAACTATTAAATATATTACAAACTTGTTTATGAATGGACTTCATCTTCTTACTTGCGCCAGTAACTTCAACAACATTTTTTGAATTTCTGAAAATGCTCATTTCTCAACCAAATTGAAAAATGTAAACATGAAACTTGCTGGAAATTTAACCACGAATCCAACCATATAAATTTCAAAAGCTATAGAACAAAGATGAGTGGGAATTTTACTTGGTACCAAACTAAACCCTAAAATGTCAGAAAATTCAGTTCTAAAATTCTCGTCACACAGTCAATGAAAATGAAAACTAAGGACATGGTTAGCTTTAGGGAAATGATATCTACGTTTTATTTTTTGAAATCGAAGGCAAATGATGCTTGTATAAGGATTTCAAAGTTCATAAAACTTACCTTTGAAGTGAGAACTGAGTTTGAAGTTAGAGCACTCCTGGAGGTGTTGTGATGATCTGGATTGCTTCACTGAACTCCCAGGAAGCTATTGCAATGCTTACTTTGGATTCAGAGTGGCTGGATTCTTCTGGACAAGTCAAGTTGCAGAGCTCTGGTCTTAAAAATGGAGGATGATGAAGATGATGTTACAATAATTAAACATGACTTTGGATAGGTTCTAAATGAGTTATAGAAGCTTTGCGATGGATTTAAAATGAAAACGCACGAGTGGATTAGGTGTTTGAAGTTAAAAGTCAGAAATTGCAAAAAATGTTGTTTTGGATGCCAATTCTGATTTCAGGGAGTTTGAGAGGGTTAGAAAGCTTGTGAACTCGTGTATAGCTTGCAAGTGGACCTTTATATTTATAGAGAAAGGTTGGAGGGAAGGAGTTGATCAGATTTGCAAGATCACATGTTGTGGTTTAGTTGGATTGTAAATGAAGCAGTCTTTGAAATACATGGTTTCAATGTAAAGTACAGGGAAATCTAAAGTGGTTAGGCACTTTAAACATGTTGCTTCTGGCTTTTATGTTGAGTATGTGCAGAGGGAGAAAGTGAGAGGCTCAATGCATTGACTTTTGCAAAAAAACTTGCTTTACAAGAATGGAAATGGTGCCTTTCTTCCCAAAATGGAAAAATGATTTGGATAATGGCTCAAACACTTGGGTAATGGTTCAAAAGTTTGTGTAAACATTTAATTATGGACAGATTCACAAGTTTAGAGGCCTGCAAAGCAAGATTATGCAACATGCTTGAAGATTGGATCATAAGGTTTTCAAAAGAATGACCTAAAATTCAAGTTTGTGATGCCATCTTCATCTCTTCAAAACTTCTAGCTCAAGCATGATAAATTTATGCTCTTGGATGTTTTGGAAAGCTTGAAACAATGTCTACAACTTTGATGTTGACCATTTTGGCTAAATCAACAAGGAAGATGATGAAAAATTGCCAAGAAGTTGGGACAAAAATCTGACCAAACTTGTAGAAAATTTCTCTAAGTGTTAGATAAAAATGTCATGACTTCATGGGCCTATATATCCTAATCCAAGCATTTTTTGGACATCATCCCTCGAGGAAAAAGTTGTAGAATTCATCATGCTCTACAACTTTCACGTTGAAAGTTTTCCTTGAATCGTCTTGTATCTTAGTGAAAAATGGTCATGAAGTAGTGAATTTATTAAGGACAAAACACTTAGAATTTTTCTAAGTATTGGAAATTTTGACTTTTTGTTGACTTTGTGATTCTTGTTGATCAAGCTTGACAAATTTGAATGTTTTGATGACTCTTGACCTTTGAAGTTCAAAGTTGACCAAAAGGTCAAAGTTTGACTTTTGTGTGACAATTGAGTTTTCATCAGTTGACCTTAATTCTTCAACTATCAATTTCTTACACCTTTGGAAATGTCTTTGAAGAAGTGAAAAACACAAGAAGGGGGGGGGGGGTTGAATTGTAAAACTGAAACTTAATGCAATGAACAAGATATTTTTATCCTGGTTCGTTTGATCTCAAACTACTCCAGTCCACCCGTCAAGGTGATTTCGCCTCTCTCCAACGAGGTCTTAATCCACTATATTCAACTGAATATTACAAACTGCTTTAACAACTGCTAAAGCCTTCTTGATGCAAACCACAGCCCGGTTTGTCAAGGAAACACTTTCTTACAAAGAAGATAAATCTAGGTGTGTGAATGTTTTCTACAAAACTGTATCACAACTGTGATGTTACACAACTTAAGCTTATGAAACTAGATTGCTAAAATAGTGAGTAAGGAGATATGGAGCTTTTTTAGCAAACTGAGAATGAGAAGATGTAGAATAGCTTTTAGGCGTGTAATATGTTGGAGAGCATTAGCCAATTCAATCTTCATAGTCTTGTTTATATAGCACTGAGATTGTTGAACGTTGGAGCAATAATCTTGATTCAATGCTAATAACAAACTTTCCTTATTGAGCAGATCTTGTCTGGAATGATGCCGTTGGTAATAATATGCTTTCAATGCACAGTACCGTTGCTACTTAAAGCATGTTCTGGCTTGGCCTCATTCTGACTCTGCTTAGCTGCTGATGAACTGTTGTTGTCTTTATCAGAGTGTTGAGCGCAGTTCTGTTCATCAAGCTTCAGCATACACATGAGTTAATCTTCTGATTCTGGTATTCTGATATAGCAACTTCTGATGCTGGTGTTAAAGACCAATATTCTGATGCTGATTAAGTGTGCTCTTGCTGATACCTATCAGAGTTTCTGCAAAGCAGAACGTAATATTTTTAGGTAGCAAATAGTTCATACATGAATCACATAAATAATATATCTTTTCATTTTGTTATCATCAAAACTTAAACATAGGGTAGTAGATTCAAACTTTGTTCTAACAATCTCCCCCTTTTTGATGATGACAAAAACTAGATATTTTTAAATGAAAATAACGTGAAAAAGTATCAGAGATAACTAAATGATAAGATGTATCAGAGCAAGAGGTTATCAAAGACAAGGGATAAGGAGATATAAGAGTTGAGAGATACTCCCCCTGAATTTATTACTTCCCTTTTTAATTCCAAGAGTTCTTCAGGATCAGATCTTTATTGCCTTTCTTTGAACATCAGAATATCAGAGTTTTGACTATTAGAAGCTTTGGATCAGAGTGTCAGAGCAGAGCTTCAGATCAGAGTATCAGAGCTTTTCTTATCAGAGCTTTGCTTTGGGTCAGAGTATCAGAGCTTTAGTCTTCAGAATATCATGGAGCATTCTTGTACCTGTAGACTTAAGCAAAAACAGAAAACACATATTCAAGTATATCAGAGTTAGAATGTTCGAGAATTTCTGTCTTAGTAATCCGTTATTATTTAAAATATCATTCCTGTTCTCCCCCTTTTTGTCAGCAATCAAAAAGTGTAAGTGATGTGCTAAAACATTTAGAGCAGAAAAACTTGTCATATTAAAAAGTTCAGAATCAAGCAAAACAGTACAACAGATAATCAAAGAAAACATGAAAATGACATGAATGAAAAAAAAACTAAGGTTGGGGAGGAAGGCGTGTGAACAGGTTCTCCAGCATGGCTTTGATCTGATCAGCAGTCTCATTCTGCTTGTGCACCATGCTGACAACTGTGTCTATCTTGCTATCCTGCACATCCATCCTTTCTTTCATCTTCTGGTCATTTTCATCCATCCTTTGCTGCAGACGCATGTCATTCAGCTTCAGCTCTTCCAGAGTCTTCCTGTCCAAGGCAGCTTGAGAAACATCAGAAGCAGGGAGCTTCTGAGAGCTTTCTGCAACATCTTCTGCTTGACTTGCTTCAGCTTGAATAGTCTTGTCTTCTTCTGGTTGCACCTTTGAAGCTGGCTGTTTCTCAGACCATGGCTCACTATCCAGAGGGAGCACGTCTTCCTGTGGCAGCTGACTTTCAACTTCCTTCAGCAGCTTGCTGAAGTTCTGTTGTGCCTGCTCATAGTTGATATCCTGCAACTTGAGGGCTTCAGCAAGTACCCAAATTCTGAATTGTGACCAGAGCTGGTCAGAGGCAGCTGGGTCAATCATTCCAGGAGAGACTTGCTTCAGAGAAGCAATCCACTGCTGCAAACCTGTTTCAAAATTCATAATACCAGAGCCAACATCTGGTTGTTTTGGTTTTGGAATGGCTATTTTATTTTTCAGATCAGCAAGACGGTCAAGGATTGTTAAATCTATGAAGGTCCTGCTGGGGTTTTCGGTGGTTTGCTTGGGAGCTGTTTGTTTTGGAGATGGAGTGGGAGAATCAGAAATAATGATTGGACTGTTTGGGGTTTTGGGAGTATTTGGTGGTGTAGATTATGGCGAGGATGGTAGCTGGGCCATTGTGACTGTTGTTCCACATGGCAGCTGGATTGCCAGAGGTGATGGTTCAGATGATTGAGGTGAATGAGGTTCAGAAGGTGGAGGAGTTTGAGTTTCAGAGTGATGAAACTCAGGTTGAAGTGATGGTGGATGAATTTCTGGTTGAGGAGAGGGACAAGGAATTGCTGGTTGTGGAGAAGTTGTTGGAATTTCTGGTTGTTCAGGGATAAGAGGTTCTTCTGGAATGGATGAGAGAGGTTTTTCTGGTTGTGGAGAGTGGACAATTTGTGGTTCAGAGTTTGGATTAATGGAGGAGTGATCAGAAGTGTGTTGATCAATGTCAGACAGCACTTTGTCAATTGCTGATGTTGTTGAGATTGTTGGTTTGGGATGTTTGGTTCGGGGTCTTCTGAGTTGTAGTGCCTCAGAAGGGTCATCTTCTGGTTCGGTTTCATCTATTGTTGGGATGGGAATTGAGATTCTATGAGAGGTTAGAGGTGGAATTGATGCTGGAATAGTAGAAGAATTCAAAACAGAAGCAGCAGATAAATTACCTCTTTTCTTGGGTGTCTGCTGGGATGATCCTTCTGAAGGTGCCTTCCTTTTCTTCGTCTTCTTCAGTGTAACTTCTGGTTGAGGTTGGTGCAGATCTTTGATCTTCAGATTGGGATCTGTACCATCAGCTTTGCACGCGTCCAGATATCTGAGAACTACCACTGGCTTGGATTCTATCTCAGAAAATAAAGGAAAGTCACTCAGTGGGACTCTTCTGCTGGTGATATCAGCAATAGGAGTAGCGCTGGGTTCCTTTTTGATATTCTCTATCAACTTCATTTTCTTCAAGTTCTTCGTGTTCAGAGGCTTCCCAACCGTTGGTTCAATGGTGCTTAACTCTTGAGCTTCTATCAGATGCTCTATCAGCCTATTCTCAGTCAGAATATCTGATATCAACCTTCCAAAGGGTATCCAATCCCTCTTTGTTCTTTCTTCTTCCCTGGTTTCCTTCACGCTTGTTCTGAGGTGATTAAACAGAAGATGAGCCAAGTTGATTTTTACCTTCTGATTGATAAAATAGATCAGAAACTGCTGATCTACATTTATGTAATCAGGGGAACTGGTTGGCTTCCTATGGTTAAAACACCCCAGAATTATCTTCGCCCAAACTCTGTGGTGATCCTTCAGATCTTTGATCTTGCTGCTGGGCACCCCATGGGTGAAAATCCTTTCTGCTATGACGCCCACGTCATCACATCTCTCAGCCATATCAATACAGCGGACGCCGCCGCCACTGTAACCAATTAACCTTGCTATGTGATCCTCAGTGATCACAATCTTCTTCCCCATAATGTAGGAGGTGACTTGATGCGTTGAAGCAGTTGCATGAATCCAGAACTCCTTGACTAACATTGGAAATGTTGGTCCAACTAACCTGTCAAAATACCTTTCCCATTTCTGTGCCCTAACTTCTTCTGTTAAGTCAAAACCGTTTTCCTTCAGGCTTCCAAAATCAATGATCAATTCAGATAACACTTCAAGATTCTTCACAGGAGTGAGGAGTGTTCTGAATGGCACTTGATATTGTTCAGATGATGCTGTCTTCTGAGAACCTGTAGAAGCACTGCTGGAGGTTGCCATGTTCACACTTAGGGATTTTGAGAACAACTGAGAAAATGGGTTTTAGAGAGATGAACACAGAAAAATGCAGAGAATACTTGATAAATAATGAGAAACTGTAAAAGATTAAAGTGAGAGGTTAACGTGCTTAAATAGGCTTCAGAATATTTTGAAATTGTAAACGTTTTCAAGAAAGAGAAATAAAATCATGATTACGTTTTAAAAACATGATTACTTTCATTTAATGCTTGCTAATTTTGGGGGATTTGAGAAAGATACTTAAAACGGTTACCAGACATGTGTCTCAATGCACCCAATCAGCGTTTTGCCTTCTCAGAAGCATGCACGCGTTCTGCTTTAGAGATTTGCTGATGATTGAATGACACTTGTTTGATGTAGTGATCAACACGTCTGTCTTTGAGCTTAGACTCTCAGATCTTTAGACTAGCATCTGATACAATCTGCATGTTCTATCTTTCTGAAAAGAGATTGATCAGAAGTTCACAGTAAAACAAATACATTCTGAAGATAAATATATGGAATTAAGACATTTTCACTCTGGGCAGATTTTCATGTTGAGATGTTTCAAAATGAAATTGAACCTATCTTCAGAAAGGGGTTTAGTGAAGATATCAGCCCATTGATGGTCTGTATCTATAAATTTTAAATTCAAAATTCCTTTCTGAATATAGTCCCTAATGAAGTGATGTTTTATTTCTATATGCTTAGCTCTAGAATGTAAAATGGGATTCTTACTTAAGCAAATAGCAGAAGTATTATCACAGAGTATAGGAATGTTACTCTAAAAAATCTGGAAGTCTTCAAGCTGACTTTTCATCCAGAGCATTTGTGTGCTACATCCTGCTGCTGCTATGTACTCAGCTTCTGCTGTTGATAGCGCAATTGTTGATTGCCTTTTGCTGGACCAAGAGATCAGATTTTCTCCCAGAAACTGGCAGCTTCCAGAAGTACTTTTACGCTCCACTCTGTCTCCAGCAAAGTCAGCATCGCAGTAGCCTACTAAGCTGTAATCACTAGATTTTCTATAAAACAAACCTAGATTAGTAGTACCTTTCAGATACTTGAAAATTCGCTTAACAGCTGTTAAGTGAGATTCTCTAGGATCTGATTGGAATCTAGCACAAATACAAACGCTGAATAATATATCAGGTCTTGAAGCTGTCAGATAAAGGAGAGAACCAATCATACCTCTGTAGACTTTCTGTTCTACATTTTTGCTTACCTCTTCTCTTTCCAGAATGCATGTGGGATGCATTGGAATCTTTGATGGCTTACATTCTGAGAGGTCAAATTTCTTCAGAAGATCTCTGATGTATTTGCTCTGATGAATGTAAGTTCCCTCTGGAGTTTGATTGATCTGAATTCCTAGAAAGAATTTCAGTTCTCCCATGAGGCTCATCTCAAATTCTGCCTGCATACACTTAGCAAATTTTCTTCCAAGAGAAGGATTAGTAGAACCAAAAATAATATCATCAACGTAAATTTGACAGACTAAGATGTCATTCTTAACTGATTTACAGAATAAGGTAGTGTCCACCTTCCCTCTGGTGAATTCATTTTCTAACAGAAAGTTACTTAGCCTTTCATACCAAGCTCTAGGAGCTTGTTTCAGACCATATAGTGACTTCTTTAGTTTGAAAACATGTTCTGGAGGTTTTGTATTTTTAAAACCAGGGGGTTGGTGCACATAAACCTCTTCTTCTATATAACCGTTTAAGAATGCACTCTTGGCATCCATCTGATACAGAGTGATGCCTCTATTAATAGCAAATGAAATTAAAAGTCTGATAGATTCTAACCTGGCGACTGGAGCAAAGGTTTCTGTATAGTCTATCCCCTCTTGCTGACTATAACCTTGTGCAACCAGTCGTGATTTGTTTCTGATGACTTCACCTTGTTCATTTAGCTTGTTTCTGAAGACCCATCTTGTCCCAATGACGTTGAATCCTTTTGGTCTGGGAACAAGATCCCATACGTCATTTCTGGTGAATTGATTCAGCTCTTCTTGCATTGCCAGAATCCAGTCATTATCCAGAAGTGCTTCATCAATAGAAGAAGGTTCAATCAGAGACACAAGTCCCATAAGGGGTTCTTCAAAGTTTCTAAAGCTTGCTCTTGTTCTGATTGGATCTTCCTTTCTTCCTAAGATGGTCTCTTCTGGGTGATCCAAGCTGCTTCTGGGTAATCTCTTCTGAGGTTGATCAGCAGCTGTTGTAGGATTGCTAGCAGTGCTCCTTTCAGACATTGAAGGAGTGTCTGTGTTGAGAGCTTCTGATGACTTGTCTTCAGAACCTGTAAATTCAATTTCCATACCTGCAAAAACTTCATTCTGCTTTGACTTTTCAGAGTCAAGCTTATCATCAAAACGAACACTGATTGATTCTTCCACAATCTGTGTTTCTGTGTTGTATACTCTGTACCCTCTTGAGCGTTCAGAGTATCCTAACATAATACACTTCTGTGCTTTAGAGTCAAACTTGTTCAAATAATTCTTTGTATTTAACACAAAACAGGTACATCCAAAAGTATGAAAATATGAAATGTTGGGCTTTCTGTTCTTCCACAATTCATATGGAGTCTTTTCCAGAATAGGTCTTATTGAGATTCTATTCTGAATGTAGCACGCTGTGTTTATTGCCTCTGCCCAGAAGATCTTAGCAACGTTTGTCTCATTGATTATGGTTCTGGCCATTTCTTGCAATGTTCTGTTCTTTCGTTCTACAACTCCATTTTGTTGGGGAGTTCTAGGACAAGAGAAATCATGCAGAATGCCTCTGTCATTAAAGAATGACTCAAAATCTTTGTTTTCAAATTCTCCACCATGATCACTTCTGACTTTAACGATTCTAAGATCCTTTTCATTCTGAACTTGGTTACAGAAGGTAACAAACACAGAGTGTGACTCGTCCTTGTGTCTTAAGAACTTTACCCATGTCCATCTGCTATAGTCATCTACGATTACTAACCCATACTTCTTGCCACTGACTGAAGCAGTTTTAACTGGTCTAAATAAGTCAATGTGCAGAAGTTCTAATGGCTTAGAGGTAGAAACAACATTTTTAGATTTAAAAGAAGGTTTTGCAAACTTGCCTTTCTGACATGCTTCACACAGAGCATCTGAATTGAACTTCAAATTAGGAAGTCCTCTGACCAGATTGAGTTTGTTAATCTGAGATATTCTTCTCATACTAACATGCCCCAATCTTCTGTGCCAGATCCACTGCTCGTTGTTAACAGACAGAAGGCACTTTACATTCTGACTCTTCAGTTCAGAAAGTTTGATTTTGTAAATGTTGTTTTTCCTCTTTCCATTAAACAGGATAGTCCCATCTTTCTGACTAACAGCTTTACATGATTTTTGATTAAAGATTATATCATAACCGTTATCACTTAATTGACTTATGGATAACAGATTATGCATTAATCCATCTACTAGCAGAACATTATTAATAGAGGGAAGATTTCCATTACCTACAGTTCCAGAGCCAATGATCTTTCCCCTCTGATTGCCTCCAAAGCCAACGTGGCCTCCAGGCTTAAGTTCCAGGCTTTGGAACATATGCCTTCTTCCCGTCATGTGTCGCGAGCAGCCATAGTCCAGGTACCATGACTGGTATTTCTGACTTGCTGCTAAAGATATCTGCAACATGTATTATTTTATCCTTAGGTACCCAGATTTTCTTGGGTTCTGATTGGTTAGATTTACCAAAACTCTGGTTGAATTTTGGTTTCACAGAGTACTTACTGCTAGTGTATTTAATATCATGTGTGTGACCATACACGAAATGTGAATTCAGAGGAGTGTGTTTAATGGTTAAGTCCATGACATTCTTTGGTGTAGGAACCTTACCTTGGTATCCTATTCCTTTCCTGCCGTTTCTGCTAACTCCATAGATCATTGAAGCCATTTTGCTTCTATCTATGCTTTTAGCAAGGAACTTCTGGAAACTGTGATCATACTCCTTGATGATCTCATCAGCGTTGCTGGGAGTTTCAGAAATTGGTTCCTTCTGAGAGTTTTGTAAAGTATTTTCCAATTTTGAAATTTTAATTCTCAGTTCAGAATTCTCCAATTTAAGACTCTCAGTCTTATTAGAGTCAGATTCAAGATTCCTTTTCAGGTCTCTGAATTTAACTCTAATCTGCTGATACCTTTCCAGAATTTCATTAAGGCTTTCAGCAAGTTCAGCCTTGGTAAAATTAACAGCAAAGTTAGGAAATACCTCTTCAGTATCTGATTCTGAGTCTGATTCAGAAGCTTCACTATCTTCTGAAATGTTAGCCATGAGAGCTATGTTTGCCCTCTCATCATCTGATTCTGAGTCAGCTTCAGACGAGTCAGAGTCATCCCATGTAGCCATGAGACTTTTCTTCTTTTCTCTTCCAAACTTCTTTTTGGGCTTTTCCCTCTGAAGCTTTGGGCTGTCACTCTTGTAGTGTCCTTGCTCATTGCACTCATAGCAGATGATGTCCTTGGTGTTTAGCTTTCTACTTCCTAAGGAGCCTTCAGATCTTCTGTATCCAGAGGAAGAATCTGTCCTTCTGTATCTGGAAGAAGACTCGTTCTGATCAGATCTTCTGGGATTCCTGAACTTCTTTTGTCTCTGCTTCCACAGTTGATTCACTCTTCTGGAGAGGAGGGAGAGTTCGTCTTCTTCTGATGAGGATCCATCAGATGTTTCTTCAACTGCCTGCAAAACTTTAGACTCAGATTTTTTGTTAGATTTCAATGCTAAAGGCTTACCTTGCTTCTGAGGCTCGTCAGCTTCTAGCTCTATCTCATGACTTCTGAGGGAGCTGATAAGTTCCTCCAGAGTAATTTTGTTGAGATCTTTTGCTAGCTTCAGAGCTGTAACCATTGGTCTCCACTGCTTGGGTAAGCTTCTGATGATTTTCTTGACATGGTCAACAGTAGAGGATCCTTTGTCCAGAACCTTGAGACCAGCTACCAGAATCTGGAATCTTGAGAACATTGTTTCAATGGATTCAGATTCTTCCATTTTGAACGCCTCATACTTCTGAATGAGCGCCAGAGCTTTAGTTTCTTTGACCTGAACGTTGCCCTCATGCGTCATTCTGAGTGAGTCAAAAATGTTCTTTGTTGTGTCTCTGTTGGAGATCTTTTCATATTCAATATAGGAGATGGCGCTGAGAAGGATGGTTCTGGCCTTGTAGTGATTCTTGAAGTCACGCTTTTGTTGGTCAGACATTGTTTTTCTATCAATCTTCTGACCACTTGCATTCACAGGGTGCGTGTATCCATCTGTCACCATATCCCACAGATCAGCATCATGTGTCAGAAAGAAGCTTTCAATTCTGTCTTTCTAGTAATCAAAGTTTTCTCCATCAAAGACTGGAGGTTTGCCGCTTAATCTGTCTCTGTCCTCATGGTTGTCATTGCTGGTGTAAGAATAGTTTCCTGCCATTGTGTTTTTCTGACGCTGGATCTTGTATTGACACGGTTAAGTGTTTTAGCTCAGAACCAGGCGCTCTGATGCCAATTGAAGAAGTGAAAAACACAAGAAGGGGGGGGGGGTTGAATTGTAAAACTGAAACTTAATGCAATGAACAAGATATTTTTATCCTGGTTCGTTTGATCTCAAACTACTCCAGTCCACCCGTCAAGGTGATTTCGCCTCTCTCCAACGAGGTCTTAATCCACTATATTCAACTGAATATTACAAACTGCTTTAACAACTGCTAAAGCCTTCTTGATGCAAACCACAACCCGGTTTGTCAAGGAAACACTTTCTTACAAAGAAGATAAATCTAGGTGTGTGAATGTTTTCTACAAAACTGTATCACAACTGTGATGTTACACAACTTAAGCTTATGAAACTAGATTGCTAAAATAGTGAGTAAGGAGATATGGAGCTTTTTTAGAAAACTGAGAATGAGAAGATATAGAATAGCTTTTAGGCGTGTAATATGTTGGAGAGCATTAGCCAATTCAATCTTCATAGTCTTGTTTATATAGCACTGAGATTGTTGAACGTTGGAGCAATAATCTTGATTCAATGCTAATAACAAACTTTCCTTATTGAGCAGATCTTGTCTGGAATGATGCCGTTGGTAATAATACGCTTTCAATGCACAGTACCGTTGCTACTTAAAGCATGTTCTGGCTTGGCCTCATTCTGACTCTGCTTAGCTGCTGATGAACTGTTGTTGTCTTTATCAGAGTGTTGAGCGCAGTTCTGTTCATCAAGCTTCAGCATACACGTGAGTTAATCTTCTGATTCTGGTATTCTGATATAGCAACTTCTGATGCTGGTGTTAAAGACCAATATTCTGATGCTGATTAAGTGTGCTCTTGCTGATACCTATCAGAGTTTCTGCAAAGCAGAACGTAATATTTTTAGGTAGCAAATAGTTCATACATGAATCACATAAATAATATATCTTTTCATTTTGTTATCATCAAAACTTAAACATAGGGTAGTAGATTCAAACTTTGTTCTAACAGTCTTTAACCATGTAATAAGGTCAATATTTTGTGTTTGAGTCCTTAAGATCATGCTTCAAGTCATTAGGTCATGTACTAGGTCAAAAGTCAATGATCAGTCATTCTTAGTCAAAACCCTAATTTTTACAATTTTGCCCCTTTGATGATTTGAGTTCTTTCCTTGAGGAATTATTATCAACCCTTGATCAAATGATGAATATCACATCAAAATGTTGATGTTGGCAAAATATCTTGAAGTTTGACTGTATGTTGACTACAGTTGATTTTTTACCCAATATAGTTGAATCTTAGTCATCTGAGCAATTGACTGAGCAAATTTTTGATGCAAGCCTTAAAACTTGGTATGAGCACTCTTGGAGACCTATTATTAATCATGAAAGTCACTTGAGGCATTAGAAGTCCAATTTTCCTAGAGAAAACCAAAACCCTAGTTGTGGACCCAGTGCTTAGGAGGTGAGCTTGTTTGATCAACTCTTGAGTATCCTTGAGCATTTGAGAATTTTTATAAGAAATGTCTTGAGAAAAAAGGGAGGGAAAATTTTGGGTTACAACAGGGAATTTTTAGGAAATATTTGAAATATTTTTTTTTGTTTCTATGTTCATGGAAATATTTTGCAGGGATTTAGAGCTAAAGATTATATCTTATTGAAGAGTCCAAGCCCAATTGCAGAATTCTATATAAGGATTCGTCCAAGACCTAGTTTTTAAACATAACTTTTATTGTAAAACATTGTGAAAAATAAGGGTTTAGGGTTTGATAGTTTCTTAGGTTCTTCGTATGTTTGTTTATACTTCCTCATGTATCTTTGATGCATTTGAGTTGACTGATTACTACTTGTTCATCAAGTTATTATTCTCATCGAATCTTATAAGCAAGAGTTGAGTATTATTCTTAGTGAAGCTTTTAAGCAAACTAAGTATTTATAATTTGGAAGTGTGTTCTTCTATTTTGGTTTCTTGAAACATTCCCTAGGATTGAGATTGTTTCATATCACTGCAGTGATTAGAAGTGAGAGGCGTTCTCATATCTAGGAGGTGCCTTCGTAGAAGTTGTAATGGGCAGGGATTAAGTGAGAGGTAGTAAATAGGGGAGCTTATCTTAGAATTAATACTTCTAATAGTGTATTTCCTTCCTGGGTTTGTAGCCTTCAGAGTAGGTGAGTTTGCACCGAACTGGGTTTATAATTTTTTGTGTTCTTTTACAGTTTTGCAATGTTGTTATCTTGTTCTTGTTCAGTCAACAAATGTCATAAAATTTGTTGTGACATTGTGTATTATTGAGACACCAGTCTTGACATTCGACATTGTGTGTGCCATAATTTTAGTTGTCAATAGCTTAGAAATTGAAGCATGTAGATTTCTCCAACAAGACATCAGTAGACCCTTACAAAAATCTTTGGATCCACTTCCTTTTAAGTTAGAGGACCTATTTGTTGATAAGGTCATGAGGCACAAGGTTTCCTCTTCAACAAGAATGCTAAACTCGAACAGGAAATTGCCTAGAGCTTGGGATTTGATTTTGCTCTAGGACATGAAGATTATTTTGTACTCAAAGATCTCTAGTGACCATGTTGTCACGATGCCTGCTAGATATAACTTTTTCAATACATGCTTGATCAGATAATTAGTCTTTATGATGATTCAATGGCTTTGGAAGTAAAGCCTTCGTTTTCTTGTTGTGGCTGCTAATTCTAAATTAAAGCGTTCTATCTTCAAAACTTTATTGGCAAAGTACACTGGTTTTTCCCTTTATTCACCCTATTGGATGAGAAATGAACTTATGGCATTGCCAAGGACTGATAAATATAGGTATAGATGAACTTTTTTTCCTTTGGGAAGATGATTATGGGTGGTGTTTCTAAGAAACTCTTCAACACTTGAAAATCCTTTTTGTACTCTTTTACCCATTTGAAATTGATTGATTTTCTTAGTTTTGCAAAGAAATGGATGGATTTGTCGGTAGCATAGGACAAAAACATGGATACGGATGTGGTTCTTTCGGCCATCTACTGAACCTCCTTTATAGACGTCGATCTCCTCATGTCTATGATCTCCTAACATTTATCTCAATTTTCCTTAATACCCCGCCTTGCCAACTTGAAACCTAGAAATTTTTAGTCTGAACCCTGAACGAACACTTGTTAGATTTTAATTCATGTTAAACCTTTTCAAAGATGCCAATGTTTCTTAAAGGTTGAGAAAAACACAAGAAAGTGGGGGTTTGAATTTGGTTTTCAAAAACTTTTTTCGTTTAAAAGTGCTTCACACAAACAATAAGAATTAGAATCAATGCTATAGAGAAAAATAATGACACTTTCGGTTTATACAAATTCACCTTAGAGAAGATTAATCATGTCCACTAACCAAGGTGATTTTGCCTTAAAAAGGGCTTAATCCACTATTCTTCAAAGGTTACAGATGCACGGGCTACCCACCTGTGACTAACAACATCAATGATAACCTGTTAGTGATCCCTTAAGAATTCTGACCTACCCGTTCCCCTAAGAGATATAACGATCATCGACTCCCTAAGGTTTATGACCTCCCTGGTCCCTTGAGGGAGATTTCTTTGTCTTCTTTATGTTTTCTTTACAAATTACTTCTTAAAAGCGGATTACATAAATGTTTAAGTCCTGATTGTTTAACATAAATATGAGCAACAACTCTTCTGTTCAAAAAATTTACAACAGTAACACAATAATAAACAATAACTCTTGTGTTTTAATCAAATAATAATATCAACACAATAATGAGAAATAACTCTTGCGTTATAGCAAGTAATGATATCAATATAGTAATGAGCAACAACTCTTGTGTTTTTTAATTTCTTTCTTTCTCTTGCTTTGATTTGGACACTATTACTGCTCTTGTATTGTAGTCTATTATTTTCTAATGAAACAATTAATTCATTATATAGGCATTGAGTGAGTAGACCATTGTAGTAGTACACACATCACTTTTATTTCCAACTTATATAATGGTAATAAATGATCGTGGGAGACAAACAATACACAATACATTCATTTGAGTGAAATGTGTAATTGTACTTTTGTACTAACTCTTCTAGCGCATATTTTTTATGAAACCGTCTTCTGATGAATATTCATTCTGATGAAGTAGATTGGCCTAAGAAGATATCATCTTTGATCTTATCTTCTGATGGACTAAATGATGTAGAATAGTAATGCGTTCAGAAGATATAACTTTCCTTGATCTATCTTCTGATGGAATTCTTTCTAATGTGAAGTGATGTACGCATATTCCACCAAGTATCTGAATCTTCAGAATCTTGACTTTGTCTTCAAAATTAGAAGCAACAACTTTTATGATTAACAAACTTTAACTTCTAATTCATAAGTAGAAGATTTTCTTTGATGTGTTAAGAATATTGACTTTGTTTTCAGAATTTGAAGCAACAACTTTTTTTATGATC
Organism: Vicia faba; assembly: GCA_948472305.1. Classification (NCBI taxonomy): domain Eukaryota; kingdom Viridiplantae; phylum Streptophyta; class Magnoliopsida; order Fabales; family Fabaceae; genus Vicia; species Vicia faba. The sequence goes on from OX451740.1 coordinate 708,522,221, forward strand.
AAAGCTTGACTTATGATCTTTGACGCAAAAGCTTATTTCTAGTGCAATCTTGCTTTCTGGTATTTGAGCAACAACTCTAATATAATTCTTTCTTCTTGAACACTTGTGAATTCTGAAGCAGCGGCTTGCTGAGAAGTACACATTGAGATCCTCTTTCTTGTGAACATTCAACATTCTTCATAACTACTGATGTTACTTCAGAAGCGGATGCAATAGTCTTTGTGATGCGTGCTTTCTGATGATTCTTCAGACAATAATCTCGAATCAAATTAGAACTTCTAATATACACATTCAAGAAACTGTTAGAAACTAAATTGTATAGATATAAAATATATGTATTGTTATCCTCAAAATTCAGAGATTAATTGTAGAATCCAAATCTTGATCTAACAATCTTCCCCTAATTATTTAATAAAATAAAGTATATAAGTATATATATATATATATATATATATATATATATATATATATATATATATATATATATATATATATATATATATATATATATATATATATATATATATATATATATATATATATTAAATATATTAAATGTATAAAAATAAAAATTAATTATTTACAAAAATGTATATATTTCAAGAAAATGTTTTCAAATGTGTATAAAATAATAAATGAAAATAAACATATTTTTTTTACATTGTTCTTAAGTTTTAATAAAAAGAATATAAAGTATTTACATTTTTATACTAGTAAAATAAAAATAAATATCAAATAAATATGAAAAAAATATAAAAATAGTTTTTTGGCATTTTTTATATTTGGACATAAAATAATAAAGTCAGAATAAAAATAAAAATACAAAAATGACAAATATACAAATAAATGGGCCAGGGGGGTGTAAACTGAAAAGGCATGTGTTAGAAGTAAAAACAACCAGGCCCAGCCCAATCAACTTCATCTTCTTCCTCAGTTCAAACCAAAACACGCGCTTTGTACACAAAATACTATCTCCTGATTCCTTACTTTTTTGACAAAACTCATAACATGAAACTTGTAGAGCATCAAATAACGAATCTAACCATATAAAAAACTCAAGCTAACTCTCAAAGACCAGAGAGAATTTCTCTGGCCCTAATTCTTAACCTAGTTTTTTCAGAAAGTTCATGAACAAAATTCTCCTAGCACGATTAATATAAATGAAAACTAAGCACATGTATGGTTTCAGGGCTATGAATACAACATCTTTCATTCACAAACCTGAGTCTAACTATTCCTAAATAGAGAGATAGAAGTTCATGAAATACCTGTTTCAGTTGACTTCGAGCTGGACAATGCAACAACTTCCAAGAGTGCTTGAGGTTCTTTTGAGCTTGCCTGAGGTCCAATGAAGCGTTCCCAATGCTTGGCTTGTTTTGAAGTAGCCTGAATCGTGCTACAGAACTCAACCTGCAAAGCTTGCAAACAAAAATGGCAATGTGTGTTAACGGTGTTACAACTGGCAATGGAGGTCTGGAATAGTTTAGGTGAGTTGAATGGAAGGTATTGGAACAAATTTGAGGCAAAACGCACGAGGGAAAGTGGAGATGGAGGTGGTTCTGCAGGGCTTGCCCTGTTTTGCAGAAAAATGGGGTTTTGGAGAATGAGGGTGCTTTAGGGGTGAAAGGCTCGTGCTTCTGACTTGTGTGGATATTCAAAACTTCTTTGACAACTTTGTTCTTGTTGGTTTTATCAGATATGAGAGATACAAGCTTTTGGCCCTTTTACTTGTTTTGAAAGCATAGTTGGAAGTGAAGTGTGATAGGCCTGTACAGGCTATCTCTAAGCATGCACCAACTTCTTGTACAATGCCTGAGATTATGGAGCTTGTTTGCTGCAAAGGAAGAAAGTCCAAGGCTCAAGAAAAAGCAATTTGACATAAAGTGTCCTTTATGAAAATGGAAGTGTGGCCTTTATGCTTAAAATGGAAATGTTCATTGTACAAAGCTCTCTTGATCAGAACAATGCCAATATCCAATGTATTTGAATTCAATTTTGGAGTGTAAATTGGTTTAGAGGCCTGTAATCATGTACTAAGCTAGTTTGGTCAGAATTGCAACTTGGTATGAACATGTATTGGCCATGGTTTCAAAGTGAGTTTTTGCCAACTTCAAGCATTCGATTCTCCCTAACCACAAAGGTGTTTGAGGAGTTCTTGGATAATTTGGAAAGCTTGCAACATGTAATACAATCCATATTTGAAATGAAACTTAAGACTCCAAGTGGAACTATGTGAAAAATGGCCAAGAAGATGGGTCAAAATCCTGCCTAAACTAGGGCAAAATTTCTCTAAGTTAAAAGTTTTAGGTACCCTTGTTCCAAAACTCATAACTTGAGATACAAGACTCTTTTGAGAAAACTTTGTGAATAAAAGTTGTAGACTTTGTGATAGACTACAACTTTAATGTTTCAAGTTTTGTTTGAAACCATTGGCATCTTGGTGAAAAAATAGGACAAAGTTAGGGGAAAAAAAGAAAATTTTATAACTTAGAGAATTTCTAAGTTATGAATTTTTTCCATTTTAAACCCTAATTTGCATTTTTGGGTTTCTTGATGAACAAGTTTAATAATTTGACATGTCTTTATGAAAAATGACCCTTGGCACTTGATTTTTACCAAAAAGTCAAAGTTTGACTTTTCAGTATACAGTCAAATTTTGATCAGTTGACTGAAAAATTCATCTGTCAATCCTATGCATTTGAGATCTTTTGAACTTGTTTAATGGGTCAATACAATGTCATTGAGTCCTTGAGTCCATGTTTGAGCTTGATTTTCCATTGTCTAGGTCAAACAGTCAAAAATTGCCTTTGTACAGTCAAAACCCTAAAAATGACCATTTTGCCCTTTTGGTGATCTGATCAAATTTCTTGTGGAATTATGATCCAAACTTGATCAAATGGTTCATATGAGTTCATAATGTTGATGTGGGTCAAAATTCATGAGGTTTGACTGTCAATTGGCCACAATTGACTTTTTCACCAATACAGCTGATTTCTAGGTCAACTGTCCAATTGACTGGGCAAAAATTTGAATCAAGGCTTGAAACTTGGTATGGACAAACTTATGAGTCCAACATGGAGTATGAAAGTCATTTTGGTATTGTAGGTCAAAACATCCATGTGCAAACTCAAACCCTAATTTAGGTCAACAGTGCAAGGGGGTGTCTTGAGCAGAGCAAACCCTAGCTTGATCTTGAATTCCAAGAGTTTTGTGATGAGAAATGTTGATGAAAGGAGAGGGAAAATTTTGGGGTACAACAGTTGCCCCTGTTCAATCTTCTTGAATCTGAAGAGTTAGATTGGCAAGTTTGCCTTTCGCGACTCGAAGGTAAAAGAGGATTGGACACTAGAGTGCCCGTAAATTTGCACTCGTCAAAATATGGATGAGGAAATGGGCTCAAAGATGCCATTTAGAGATGGTAGAATCTTTCTGGAGATGGGCTTAAATATGCCATCCAAGAATGTTTGTTGAATTGCAATGTGGTAGGTCAGAAGAATGAGCATCAAAATGGTATCCGTGTCCAGAATGCATTTGAACTGTATCTGGAGACTGAGTCTGTAAGAGGGAAAGAATGGCGTCCGTGTCTGGAGCGTATCTGAGTTGTAACTGTATTTGATCTTTGAATGAATATCAGAATGACTGTCGTGTCTGGAGTGTATCTGACCTGTAACTGTATTTGATCTTTGAATGAATATCAGAATGACTGCCGTGTCTGGAGTGTATATGTATTGTATCTGAATTCTGAATGGGCGATAGAGAACATCTGTGTATGGAGCATCCCTGGGCTGGGGATAAATTCTGAATGAGTGACAGAATGGCAACCGTGTCTGGAGCGTATCTGGACTATATCTGAAGTTGAGATCTGTATGAGTAGCATAATGACTTCCGTGGCGATTGCATTGGAGAGAATCAAACTGTTGGTGCAATGGCCAAAATGGAATCCGTGTATGGAGCATATCTGAACTTGGGGTTGATAGTTGAATCTGAATGAGAGATAGAATGGTTGCCATGTCTGGAGCGTATCTAGTCTGTGTCAGATTGTTGAAGTCTGAATGAGTAGTAGAATGACCGCCGTGTCTAGGGTGTATCTGTACTGTATTTTGACTTGAAATTCCGAATGAGTAATAGAATGACCGCTGTGTCTGGGATGTATCCATATTGTATCTAAATAATTGTTAATGATAGCCTTTTAATCTTATCCTGAAAAGGGTAAAATGTTAGCTAAAACACAAAGTTATGTTGCATGATATGTATGACGCAATGAATTGTATTTCATCCATGTTTATGATATATGAATGTAATGGATGTGCATGTAAGTTGAGTAGCTGTCTTGCTAAGGAAAATAAATCCTTGATAACTGGAGGTAATGAAATCTTTGACTGCTGAAGATGAGAAATCCTTGGTGACTGCATGGGGATTAAAGATCTTTGATTGTTGAGAATGAGTAATCCTGGAACCACTGCTGGAGATTGAAAATCCTTGGCGATTTGTGGGGATTGACAGAGCCTTTGACGAATTCTGCAGGGAATGAGAATCCTTCATGACCTTCCTGGGATATAGGGAAAACTCTTGAAAATCTTTACTGGGGAGTTAAAACCTAGGAGGCTTTAGCTTGGAGAAATGAGACCGAGAATCTTCGATCTTGCTGGGAGATAACTCTGTGGGGAAATGTTCACTATTCTAGCTCCGCTGGGGATAGGATTTTCAGGGTTTTCGGGCTCCACTGGGGATCTTGGAGCTTAACTCTGATGGGAATTTTGAGACTTAACTCAGTTGGGGAACCAAGTTTAGAATGCACTGACTCCGCCGAGGATCTTGAAGCTTAACTCCGCCGGGGAAATATACTCCAAATTTTAGCTTTGTTGAGGATCTGAATGATGTATCGTAGGGGATTTCTTCTGAGATGGCACAAAAATATCTTCCTACACCTTTAACCTATCAGTAATTATCCTTTTTCAATTTCGTTTTACTTGTAAGCAGTGATTATATTCAAATGCATATGCATATTTAACAAAACATTGGACGTTTTCAAAATAAACATAAGTGTAAAAAGAAAAGAAAGACAAGCAAATTTCTGCACTTTGAAGTATCTTTGTATTAACTTTTGTAAGTATCTTTATACAAAGGAGACAGACATCCTAGTAAGAGAATGTTGTCGTAAAAAATTGAGAAAATTTTTATACAAAAGAAAGATGGCTATGTGTAATAATTCCATGGGATTCCCATTCTGCTATAGCCTTCACAACTCTGAATATTTTGTCCATTCGCTGCTTCGTCCGCTGATGACTGGATTGATCAGAAGTTTAGAGCTTGTTGGTGAAAAGATTGTTCTTAAAGTGATCCGACGAGGCATAGTCATACGCTTTAATTCCCTAACTTTTGTCTGGACCGCCTTTCAGGTTTTCGATCCACCGGGAAACCATTTTTGTCCCAAGTCGCCCTTTCGGGTTTTCAACTTGCCGGGTGTACAGATTTTTGTTTTATCCCTAATTTTTGCCTGAACCGCCCTTTCGGGTTTTCGATTCACCGGGATGCCCATTTTTGCCCAAGTCTCCCTTTCGGGTTTTCAACTTGCCGGGTCGTTTTATGCGTAGTATCTTTTGACTATGTCTACATTCGCAGGGTGTGGCAAATCGCCGCCGTCCATGGTGGTCAAAATCATTTCCCCACCAGAAAAGATGCTCTTGATCACAAATGGTCCTTCGTAAGTAGGAGTCCACTTGCCCCTGGGATCACTTCGCGGTAAGATGATCCGCTTGATTACAAGATCTCTGACTTGATATACCTGACACCTGACTTTCTTGTTGAAAGCCTTGATCATCCGTTTTGGATACGTCTGACCATGACAAACAGCAGTAAGTCGTTTCTCGTTGATCTAATTAAGTTAATCAAGTCGGTTCTGAATCCAATCGTCTTCACTCAAACCAGCGTCCTTCATAATCCTCAAGGAGGGAATCTGAACTTCCATGGGTAGAACAGCTTCCATGCCATACACCAAAGAAAATGGGGTTGCCCCTGTTGAAGTACGTGTCGTGGTACGATACCCATGCAGAGCAAACAGTAACATCTCATGCCAGTCCTTGTAGGTGACTGTCATCTTTTGAATGATCTTCTTGATATTTTTGTTTGCAGCTTCAACAACACCGTTCATCTTTGGCCGATAGGGAGATGAATTGTGATGATAAATCTTGAACTGTTCGCATAAAGCGGTGATCACGGTGTTGTTCAAATTCGTACCGTTGTCCGTGATGATCCTATCAGGGACACCATACCGGCATATGAGGTTCTGCTTGATGAAGCGGGCAACCACATTCTTTGTAACTGAGGCATAAGAAGCTGATTCGACCCACTTGGTGAAATAGTCAATAGAGACCAAGATGAAGCAATGTCCATTGGATGCCGTAGGCTTGATCTCTCCAATCATGTCAATGCCCCACATTGTGAATGGCCAAGGAGCTGTCAGAACGTTGAGAGGAACATGTGGAATATGTACCTTGTCGGCGTAGACTTGGCATTTCTGGCAGGTGCGGGAATGTTGATGACAATCAGCTTCCATGGTAGACCAGTAGTAGCCTGCCCTTAGAATCTTTTTAGCCATCGTATGTCCGCTCAAGTGGGTGCCAAATGTGCCACTGTGTATCTCAGTCATGATCAACTCTGCTTCAACTTTGTCCACACAACGAAGTAAAACTCAATCATGGTTGCGCTTATAAAGAATGCCATTGCTTAGGAAGAACTTGGCAACAAATCTCCTTAAGAACTTTTTGTCATTGACAGAAGCTCCTTCAGGGTATTCTCGAGTCTGGAGATACCTTTTAATTTCATGAAACCAGGGTTGTTCCACTACTTCTTTGGTATTAATCTCATGACAGTGCGCAAGTTCTTCCATTCTCTCGATGGTGATTTGGGGAGCCTCGTTATCCCAGTTGAGTTTAAACATGGAAGACATTGTAGCCAGAGCATCTGCTAGCTGATTTTCTTCTCGCGGAAAGTGTTCGAAAGTAATCTGCTCGAAATGAGGTAACAATGTCAGGACATGTTCTTTGTATGGGATAAGATTAGGATGCTTGGTGTTCCACTCTCCTTTGACTTGACTGATAACCAAAGCCGAGTCCCCAAATACGACCAAAGATTTGATTCCCAAGTCTATAGCAGCCTTGAGACCAAAGATGCAAGCTTCATATTCAGCCATGTTGTTGGTACAGCTGAAGCAAAGTCGGGCAGTGAAGGGTGTATGGAAACCTTCTAGAGAAATGAGTACCGCATCGATACCGTTGCCAAGTGCATTTGAAGCACCATCAAAGTACAGGGTCCATCGGGATCCTTGTTCAGGTCCGTCATACGGTCTGTTACCTTCAATGTTGTCCAATGTCATGATGTCCTCGTCAGGGAAGTCGAATCTCATAGACTGGTAATCTTCGACGGCTTGATGAGCTAGATGGTCGGCTAGTACACTCCCATTTATAGGTTTTTGGGTAGTATACTGGATATCATACTCAGTCAGGATCATTTGCCATCTAGCGATTCTTCCAGATAAAGCAGGCTTCTCGAAGATATACTTGATCGGATCCATTTTGGAAATCAGTAAAGTGGTGTGAGTCAACATATACTGCCTTAGCCGGCGAGCAGCCCATACCAAAGCGCAACAAGTTTTCTCGAGCAGTGAGTAGCGAGTCTCACAGTCGATAAAATTTTTGCTAAGGTAATAAATGGCATGCTCTTTTCGGCCAGACTCTTCATGTTGGCCCAACACGCACCCCATTGAGTTATCCAAAACATTCAGATACATGATTAACGGCCTTCCTTCAACGGATGGTGTTGTACCCAAAAATTTTCCCTTCCATTTTCCTCAAGATTTATCAAGAATGATCTTCAAATTGCTCAAAATGGCTCAAGGGTTGTACAGTCAAATCACCTCCTAAGGCAGTCAATTCAAAATTAGGGTTTTGTGTTGCATCAAGGTCCTTACATCCAAATGGCCTCAAGTTCTTCCCAATGTCTTAATATGTTCTTAAGTCCGTCCATGTCAAATTTCAAGCCTTGCAGAGGAAGTTTGGTCAGTCAATTGCTCAAGAGGCCCAAAAATCGACTGTGCTAGGGTAAAAGTCAACTGTGTCCCAAATACAGTCAAACCTCAAGATTTTTTGTCAACATTCTCATCTTTAAGGATACTTAATCATTTTATCAAGGGTTGATCATGACTCATCAAGGATTGCTCAAAATTCATCAAGATTCAAAAGTTGCTAAATTAGGGTTTTGTAGGAAAAGTCAACGCAACTTTGACCAAGCATAACTTTATCATACTTTATGAGAAATGACCCATACAAAGCTCATTTTTAAGAGGATTCAATTTCCCACAATTCATATTCATACCCCAAGATCATAAAATTCACTCACAAGAAGTTACAAATTTGGACATTATAGGTCATTTTTGAAAGTCAACAAAAACACCTTTTTTGCCAAAGCTTATAACTTGAGAATGGAAGATCAAAATGAGATGAGACCAAAAGGGTTGATTAGAGGACATCTCAAGGTTTCTAAAAAGTCCAATAACACCTCCAAAAGTTCAAAATTGAAGAAGTTATGCATTGTTGAAGTTGGGCATTTTTCCAAAATTGCCAAAAGTCAACTATCCTTAAAACTCCAATTTTTGACAAAATGGGCCCACTTTTTTCCACTTTATTTAGTCTTGTCATGCCACACACGTGTCCCATACTTAATTTCATAACCAAACACTTATTTTTCTATTTTATTTAATTTTTATTGATTTAATTCATTTTAAATCTATATTAATTCAAATAAAATCCAAAAATTATTGAAATGGTATCTTTGTGATTTGTACAGCTTGCAAATATCATGTGCAACTCAATCCAATTCGTGCCAAGTCAAAACATGCACAAAATCTCAGATTTGATTCAATTTTGGAAAGCTTATCAATGGTGGTCAATCAAATATTCAATCTTCAATGCACATGGATATGGGTCCAAATTTTGACCTAAACTGATTCCCTTATATGCAAGCAAGCCTCACAAACCTAATTCACGCACAAAGCTCTGTTAAAACGGCCAGACTAAACTTGGAAAAAAGCTTGAAAAACCTTGAAACTGAAATCATACGTAGAGGCCAATTCAAGGTGCCTTGTCCATCCAAACACATTGTAGGAGGTACAAGGAGTGATTTGCAATCAAATTCAAGCACCAAAGCTCAAGGAATCACGAAACACCATCTCACGGTTTGCACTTCTAATTCAAAATTGTATCTCTTAATTCATATGCATTTGACATGTTTTTGTGATTGATTTACGTTGCTAGAGGTTATACAAAGCTAATGGAATGAATTAATTGAACCATAGTGCCCTAAACCGAGAGATGCCATGATTGAGTTTCTAGGGTTTTCAAGCTTTCAAATAGGGCTTTCCAAACCGTGAAGAATTGGAACCAATGGGATACATGGTTGAATTCGTGAGACCAAGACGATTCCAACACATACCTCGCGAAATATTTCTTTTTGCTCTGTGTCTATTCGCTATTTTTCGTGCAGGAGATATAGGAGGTTAAAAACCCTCGATATCTGATTCTATTTGTGTAGGACCAAGGTTGAAGATGATGACGTGTTGTCATCTGGTTCGTGTGTTTGAATTGCGTGCGTTTTTGACAAGGGATGGCCATTATTCGTTGTTGTTCTCTGAGGTTGGGAAAAGCAACATCACAAACACGTTGCCCCAGTGGTTAGGGCGCAACGTGGGAACCCCAAGGACCTGGGTTCGAACCCAGGCAGGTGCAAAATCTATTTTTTTCATATTTCCTTTAGTTTTCCTTTCTTTTTTCTTAATTATTTTTAATTAATAATAAATTAGTAATAATTAGGTTAATTATATTAATTAATTAGGTTTAATCTACAATGAACTTAGGTTAATTTTTTTTAATCACTTTTTTATTCCCATCTAATTACACCATTAAAATTAATCAAATTCACTTAGTATAATTTAATATAATTAGGGTATTTAGTAATTAAATAATTTAGTTTTAATTAGGTTAATTCACGATTAAATTCATAACTCTCAAACCGATTATCCGATTCAGTCTGTTCTTTCGCGAAAAATTAGATAAATTCATTAGGATCATTCTAATTTAAAACTCATACTGTTTCGGTCGACTTTTCAATATTTCTCTATTTTTCTCGTATAGCTTAATTTTTGACCTAAAACTCGATTCGCGCTTGTACATAATTTTTGCGCACCGTTTCCGTCTAACTTCTTCATGACTAATCAAGGCGGCAAACCCTAATTAGGGTTCTTTATTTTTGCATTTAATTTTATTATTTTATTATGTAACTGCTCACAGTTTGTAATAGTTAATTAGGACATTTAATTTTCCGCATTTTACTTTTTCAAGGGTTTGTTTTTTGCGATGTAAATACCCGACGCCTTGTAATAGCTTAGTTTTATTTTCCGCAACCATTAACTGCTAGATGTATGCTAATAGGCTATGCATGACAAGATCTATCTTAACTTAAAATCAACCGTAGCTCACCATAACATGTACAAAGATAACATAACTGAAAATTGACACATTTGCACATGCCACTCCTAGGGTACGCCTCACTTGGTTGCCTCGAACGTGGTCATTGAGTATAGGAAGTTTTAGAGGTCGCCCTCCTGTCTAGAGATCAAAGTTGCCTCGAAACGGTTGCCTCGAATAAAAATGATCTAAGACATTAGGGTTACCACTAAGGCGTCCTAACGTTGCTTTAGTGACCACTCGTCCCTAAAATCGAATTGACCCGAGAACTACAATGACGATGCTACCTACTCCTTCATAGTGGGATGGCATTGTCTAAAGGGACATTTACACAGTTTAATTCCTTTTGAGTAGGTAGAGGTTCTTAGGTACTTGCTCTTTCAAAACAAAACAAATTTTTCGCACTTACACTTTTCAAACAAAGTGTTCAACAACACTTCATACACTCTTGAGGACAGAAACAAGAGCTAAATCGAAGTTTTCAAACAAAACTCTTTTCAAAACCCACAAACACAAGAAAAGCAAAACTTTTTGAAAACACAATGAGCAAGTACCTAAGAGCCCGTGGATAACCACAGATAGAAAGGGTGCTAACACCTTCCCTTTCTATAATCTACCTCCCGAACCCGAGAAACATCTCAAAAAGGAATTTTTCTGTGCTTTTGTCCTTTCCTTGTTGGATAAAATAAAAGACGGTGGCGACTCTTGCTTACCGCGACATTTTGCAAAAACAAAACGCAAACGCGAACCAGCATTCCAAAACAGTCAGTTCTCATTCCCACCGATCACAGAACTGGCGACTCTGCTGGGGATTTTATAAGTGAGGTGTACCTTAGGATTAGATCACTTGTGTTTTCAATTGTATGCTTCGTATGCTTTAAATTTTGTGGGCTTGTATCGGAGTTTTATAGATCCTACCCCGGGTTTGGGGGTACCCTTTTTTAGGCAAGTAGCAATAAACTGTGAGGAATCTGTCCGGCGTAGACCGACACGGATGAAGCAGTAGCTACGTTGGTGTGACACCTTGGTCTGTACCGATATCCCTTGTGTTGGAACGAGGAGAATATGGGTCTTCTGAGGAGTCATTAAGCACCAACTGACCTTAGAACCTTAAATTGACCAACTTGGCCATAGAACAGTAGCAGTATGCTACACTCATTGAGACTAAACTCTCGCGATGATTCCGGCCGCAAGGAAAGGTTGCTAAACTGGAATTATGACCGATTGAGGGTAGTCAATGATATTGAGATCCTCTAGGACCCGGTTACTATTTTTAGGACAGGTCTTAACCCACTGAAACTGAAAGAGGGTAGTACCTAAGCTTCATGCCAGCCTGAAATCTAAGGGCTCTTTTGTGTGACTTGTGTACCTTCAAATTTGAAATACCTGCACATTCTTGTTATCTGACAACATGAGTTCCTTGCAGGTTTTTGTTTACAGTCCTTATCCAATAAGTTGGACTCATTGCAGGGTTTACTCACATTGCATCACACTTTTGCTTAAACGCATAGCATACACATCATAACATCATACCATAGCATTTCCTTAACCATTTCAAGGATCTCAAGGGTTTGTGATGCAGGTCAGGATGAACCAAATGTCTAGCAAGGGGCAAAGGGGATTTATTTTCCTCTAGCCAAGGTTGTCTAGAAATCCAAGCACGATAACTTGAGTCAGGGGCTATGACCCACTCGATATGGTGAGCTTGACTCTTGAAGAAGGACTCTCAGCAACATGAAGTTCCTTCAATCGAGCTACCAGATTCAGATTCTAACAGTTTCCTGTTTACCCCGTGAGATCCTTGAAAACATTGCATACATACATATCATTACATAACAGGTCACCCTTTACAGGCCTCTCATGTTCTCGCTGTTTATTTCAGCAATGGCTCTCCAACAAGACAACCAGGATCTTCATACTCAAGAGACTCAGTTCAGGGAAATCTTCCTAAACCTATCCAAGGGGCAGGAAGAGTTGAGAACACTCCTCATGGGGAATTTGGTCAAGAAAAGTCCTGAAGACAATAAGGACGAACGGCTGAATCATCTGCAAGCTGAGGTAGATGCAATGAGAACCCAGATGCTGGGGCAGACGGCTCTTATCCAAGGCTTAGCTCGGGAACAAGAAGAGTTGAGAACCATAACCAACCAGCTTCATCAAGACAGATGCAACAGTATAAAGTAAATAGTCATGGCTGAGGATCAAGTCATTAATCAACTCCCGAGAAGTCAAAGGTTTGGTTTGATGAAGAATAGACCTCTCCAAGTTGCTACTACCTCACAGGTCCAACAACAACCTTGCCATAAACAACGGGTTAATTAGAGGCCGTTTACCAAGCTCAACATGCCGCTGTCTCAAGCTTTGCAACACCTGTTGAGATTGAATCGGGTGACATTGGTAGGACCTCATCCGAATCCTAAGACTTCTTCACCCAACTACAATCCTTATGCAAGGTGTGCATACCATTCTAACAGTCCGGGGCATGATACTGACGACTGTTGGAAGTTGAAGTACAAAATTCAAAACCTGATTGATGAAGGGGCATTGGAATTCACACAAGATGGTCAGGCTGAGTTCTTCTACCATCCCTCAAAGGTTCACCATTTGAAGTGACAAGTCCTGAGACGAGAAGACTTTTTATTCATTGGAATTTTCAATTTGTAATTTTCTTTTGATTGTTCAAACATTTATTCATGTCAAACTTTATTACTTTATCAATGCATCGCATATGTCTGTTTTGAATCAATCCATTCGTATTCACTATATTCAAATTGCTTTCATTTTTTGTGATGTTCAACTCTCGATTAAAAAATTCTAAACCTTTTGAGGGAGGTAGACGAAAACGATACCACGATCTTTACAGTATGCTTTTGAATAGCCCTGTGGAAGGGCACAATGTTAGCAACCCATTGTGGATAGGAAGTAACAGCGAGAAAGCCAGCATTGAATTGCTTCATTACCTCAGCTTTAATCTTCTCATACATGTCAGGTCTCATTCGGCATACCTTTTGTTTGATCGGTGGACAATCTTCTCTTGTAGGGAGACGGTGGACCACGATATCTGTATCTAGTTCCGGCATGTCTTCATAAGACCAGGCGAAGATTTCAACATAATCATTCAACAATTGTACTAAGCGCTCCTTAACACTTGGTTCTAGGTTGGCACCCACTTTTACTTCTTTCCTGTATTCCTCTGTCCCCAAGTTGATGGTTTCTAGCAACTCTTCATGAGGCAGAATAGCCCTCTCTTCTTGTTGCAAAAGTCTGGCTAACTCTCCCGGCACTTCACAGTCTTCGTCAACTTCGTACTCAGCATGATTGACCAAATCTTCAGAGTTATCGAAGGCTAAAACAGAATAGTCACCCATGGAATCCAGAGTAGATGGGTACCTACATTTGTGAGTGTGGGTGTGTGTAAGGGATAGCCATCCTTAAACAAACAAAAATGCAAAAGGAAAGAAAATGAACACAGTAGTTTATAGATGAAAAACGTCCAATGATTCATTAAAACATGGCATATGATAATGAAGAAGATCAAACCCTTACAAATGAACCTACATGCCCCGGGAAAGGCATGAGGTGAAACAAGTGTGCAAATTGTTTAGTTATTACAGACCATAAAATGGGAAATTGTTCAAAGATAAAATTACTGGTTGATAAAGGTGATGGGAATAAAATCCTTTGCTTCCCAGTTGCTTAAACCCCCTTCGACGGTCGGAAAGATCCAATCTTCAAAGTGGCTCTCTTCATCTTCATCTTCTACAGCATTGATTCCATGGTGAGAGATCTTGACGGGTGCCCCTCCAGCCTTGGAGCGACGCATAGCCTTTTGTCCTGCAGCAGTAAACCCTAACCCAAAGTTGCCCGTCTTATGGGGAAAATAAGGCAATTTCCCCCATACTATACTCTTCCCCTCTTTAATTACAGCCTCTGCGTCCTTGAGAGATGCCATCCTAGATACATGCTTGGGAACGACAGGCACCTCAACCATTGTCTTCGCAACTACCACTTCAGGAGAAACTTCCTCAAAATGCTGGAAAGGCGTTTCAATGAACTCACCATCCAACTCCACATAGATAAAGGAATTGAGATGACTTATCATGTACTCTTCCTCATCGTGCACTATTATAATCTTACCCTTAACATGATATTTCAGCATTTGGTGCAAAGAGAAGGTAACTGCCCCGACATAATGGATCCACGGTCTTCCTAACAAACACGAATATGACGGACGGATGTTTATCACATAAAAGGTGGAGTTGAAAACTTCTGTGCCTACCTTGATAGGAATGTCAACCTCTCCATGAACCATTCTTTTGGAACCATCAAAAGCCCTAAAAACGATGTTACTAGGTTTGAGGGTCAATCCTTCGCAGTCCAAACGGTCTAAGGCTTTCTTCGGCAGCATATTCAAGGAAGAACCAGTATCAACTAAGACATGGGAGAGGGTGGTTCCCTTGCATTCAACTGAGACATGTAGCGCGTCGTTGTGTTTCCTTCCTTTGAGAGTTAAGTCAGCGTCGGAAAAGCCAAGGCCATTATTAGCAGTAAGACTGGCCACACATTCTTGAAACTGGTCAGCCGAAGTCTCTTGGGGTACATGTGCCGCTTTCAAGAATTTGTTTAGAGCCTTAACATGGGCCTAAGAACAGAGTAGAAGAGCTAACATTGAAATTTTAGAAGGGGTCTGCCCTAGCTGTTCCACAACGTCGTAGTCACTTTTTCTGATTATTTTCAAGATTTCATCCATTTCTTTCTAAGTGGTTTCGGGGATAACCACAGCATGAGCCTTCATCCTGACAGGCACTTCCAGTATCCCCTTACCCTTGTCGATAGTATCAGCAGATGGTCTTACTTCAGGAGTATCCAATTCTTCAATCATCGGGCCTTACACATCTGGCCTAACAGGTACGGGAGCTTTCGAGGGTCCGAAAACTGCTCGAGGGGGAGCAATTTCCGGAGAAAAAATCCGGCCGCTGCGGGTTATCTTGCTTGTACCCGCAATGTTCCCTATATCAGGGTTCTCTTCTTCAGATTTTCTTGGACTGCTTCGATTTGTTTGATACCATGGTAGAAGATTTCTCCCCCATAGTTCCATGGTATCGTTTTGCTGGATTGGTACGGGACAGGTCACGGCATGGTGATCTTTAATGGTACACATTTAGAGCTGGGTGTAATCCTCACAGGCCTTTTGCAAGCCTTGGGAGGATTGTCGGAAATGGTTATGATTGCAATATCGTTGGTTGAAGTAGCACAAGTAACAGGAGTGAAGGTGTCAACAGGGGTTTTCTGGGAAAGTATCTCTTGGGTATCCATCAGGCGTTGGACACCTGATTTCAACATTGGGTAGTCGGCTCGTATGTTCAAACAAAAATAACAGTCCTTCCCGCATCCTGGGAATATCCCGGCTCTCATCAACTTCTCTTTAATCACTAACAATGGAGTCAAAAGATCGGCAACATCAGTAACATGGAGGTCTTCTAAAATGGCATGAACATTGTGGTCGTGCTTGGGCATCAGAGCAGATATAACATTGGGCTTCTCAGGAGCATCAAATTCTACTTCCTTGGCATCAATCAGGTCCTGAATTTTGTTCTTAAGCGCCCAACAATTATTAGTATCGTGCCCAACACTGTCAGAATGGTAAGCACATTTGGCATTGGAGTGATAGTATGGAGAGGAGGTGTTAGGGTTCTTTGGCGCTTCCTTCAAACTGGTAAGATTCAGCTTCAACAAATGAGGGAGTACCTGAGTGGGCGTCATGTTGATTCGGGTGAACTGCCTTTGTGGCCTTTCTACCCGTTGTTGATTAGGTCTCGACTGATTGTTACGAGGTTGATCATTTGACGAGTTTTGAATCATCACAGCCCCTACAGTCGGTCGGCGCTCGGTTCTTCCCTGACCCTTCTGAGAATACACAGCAGATGCTTCCTTCTTAGCTGGGAAAGGTTTCTTAACAACTGTGGATGCAAAAGCATCCTTTTGAATCTTTCCACTTTTAATACCGGCCTCGACCCTTTCGCCAGTCAAAATTAGTTCAGTAAATCCCGCGGAAGAACTCCCGATTAGATGATTGAAGAAGGGGCCAGACAGGGTCCCCAGAAACATGTCAACTAACTCCCTATCTGACAACGGCGGCTGCACCCTTCCAGCCAAATCACGCCACTTCTGGGCGTACTCTTTAAACCCTTCATTGGAAGCCATCCCCATACTTTGTAACTGAGTACGAGTGGGCGTCAAATCAGCATTGTATTGATATTGATGATAAAAAGTGGCAGCTAAGTCTTCCCAATTGTGAACCTCTGATCTCTCGAGCTGGTAGAACCAATCCAACTGTGTGACAGATAAACTGTCTTGGAAAAAGTGTACCCAGAGGTCTTTATCGGATAAGTGGGGTTGGATCTTTCTGACATACGACCTCAGGTGCATCTTAGGGAAAGACAGACCGTCGTACTTGGCAAATGTTGGCACCTTGAACTTGGGAGGGATAACAATCCCAGCCACCAGCCCTAGTTCTTCAAAATCCAAATCGGGCACCCTCTGCAACTCCATAGCTGCCAGTCTATCCTCAAGATTCTTATATTTATCATCCGCTGGAGGATATTGTTGTTCGGAGTAGTCTTCGTCTTCTTCCTCTTCCTCCTCTTCAACCTCAGATTCAGAAGGTACAGTAGCCCCTTTCCCTTTACCGGCCCCTTCGTCAGACGTTGAGGGGAACTCAAGAACCTTCCTAGCATTGCTTTCGAACCTTCTTCCGAAAGTGGCTACCCCGTGCCTCTTTATCTTTTTCTCTTTATTCTTCTCTAACAGAGCTTTTAGGTCCTCTTGACCCTTTGCCAAGGTCATGAGGAGTTGCTGGAACTGTGAATTTTGTGCCTGCAGATCCTTTACCGTCTGTTCCAAATCCATCTTGCTGAAATAAACAGCAGAAAGATAAGGAAACCTGGTGTGAAGACCTGTTTATGCATATGATGAATGGTATGTTATTCATGTAATGCATTCAAGGATTCATAAATTCAAATTTGTTGCAAACAAAAAGGAACGCATGTCATATTAAGAAGAAATTGTTAGTACATAAGTGCCCCATGGGCAAAATATTACAAAATTCTTAATGTAAAAAGACATTGCGCATCCTCTTTGGTGCGATGTAAGTGTTGAGAGTTTCCTCCTCATGAAGTCGGCAGGTAAGCTCCAAAACCTTCTTCTCACTAGCATAGAAGTTGGCTTCAAAAGTATTATGTTCTTCCTTGAGTTGGATCCAACTCTTTTGCATTTCTTCCCATGATGTTGGCATGTCAGGATGTAGGATGGTGTATGGAACCTCTCATTCCATAACAGGCTCTTTGATCAAGGGGAGAATGTGAGGGTATGGCATCATAAGATTCTGGGAGCGGGTTCGTACCCACTTGAGGGAAGGCTCAAGGGGGATGGAATTTTTGTGCCCCAGTGTCTTACTATCCACCTTGTTGGGCATCCTCCAAGCTCTGATGAACCTTTGTCTAAGTCCTTGCGTATCATTGTCGAAGTCAAAAACTAAGTCAGGAATCAACATGTTATGAGGGCCATCCTTCCGAGCATATCCAAATTGTCTCAAAGCTAGACAGGGGTTGTAGGTGATGCTTCCCCTAATGCCATGTAGTGGGACATTAGGAAATTCCCCACAACGATCAATGATGATGACATTTTCTCTGGACCGAGAACACCAATGTACATCGGAATGTGTGAGGGTCATCAATCGTTGTGACCACCTTAAACCCTGCTCATTCTTCAAAACTGATTGTGGTAGGTGAGAAATAAACCACCTTGCTAGGAGAGGAGTACAACACATGAGAACACCTCTTTTCCTCATTGTTCGTGTGTAAAATGAGTGTAGGATATCCCCAAGCAATGTAGGTATAGGATTCCTGGATAAGAAAATCTTGACAGCATTCACATCTAAAAGTTGGCCAGGGTTTGGGAACAAGACCAACCCATAGATAAGGAGTGCCACAATCTCTTCAAAGGCTTGTAGATCAAGAGAATTCCAGTAGTCTTGTGCCTTCTCAAACAAAAACTTTGCCAAGAAACCCTTGACACCACTTCTGGTTTCCCAATGTCCCTTGATGTCAGATGGTTGCAAGTGTAATGCTTGAGCAACATCTTCAGGCTTTGGTTCTTTTTCCGTACCGTTGTAGGGTAGTTGATGTAGAATAGGAATTCTCAGGAGTTGAGAAAATTCCTCCAATGTAGGTACCAACTGGTAATCAGGGAATGTGAAACAGTGGTGTAGGGGGTCAGAGAACTGGAAGAGAACTTTCACCATGTCTTCTTCAATGTTGGTGTTGACTAAGTTGAGGAGTCTACCATGTCTTTCACTAAAGAGAGAATTCTCTGGAATCCTAGAAGTAAGCTCCTTGAGTTGAGGAGGGATTCTCACAAGGTTGACTTGAATTGTTTTCCTGCAAGAGATTCCATGACCTACAAAACAAGAACAAAGATGAAGATCCAAACCCTTGAAATGGTTAGTGGATGCATATGATACTTTATGATGTTCATGATGTATGCACAAACATATGTACAAGCAAGTCACACAAAAACCCTAGTTTCAGGCTTGTATGAGGTTTCATAGGTAAGTATCCTCTTGAGTTTAGTTGGCTCAAACCTGTCCTATAAATAGTAACCAGGTTCTAAGGAGATCAATATCACTGGATTGTTTTCTATGTTCATTGTTTTGGTTTAGCCACTTAACTAGCGACCAAAATATTCCAAGAAAACAACCCTCAATGAGTGTAGTATCGAGTATCTACCAACTTCGGACTGTACCAAAGCCGGTCATCTCACTACCCCTAATAAAAGGTCAAAATGGTCAAGTAAGGTTCTAAGAGTTCATTAGTGCTTCATGACATCACTCAGCGGCCCCGTATTCTCTTTGATTGACTCAAAGGCTACCGGTACCCACAAATATGTTGCACAAATATAGATATTGCTTCAACCGTGTCAGTATACCCCGTACAGTTTCCACAATGTATTGCTATTTACCTATGAATGTTTCCCAAATCCGGGTGGAGGATTTCAAGCCCAAACAAGAGAACCAAATGTAAAGCAATCAAAGCAAACAATAATCATGCAAAGGGTGATCTAAGCCCTAAGGTTACTCCACTTTTAAAGTATTCCCCAGCAGAGTCGCCAGTTCTGTGATACGGTGGGAGAACTGAATTGGGATTTTGCGTTTGTGTTCGCAAATGTTTCGGTTTAGCAAGAGTCGCCACCGACTTCTTATTTTATCCTAAGGAAAGGTCAAAAAGTACAGGAAAGACCTTTGAGATGTTTTCTTGGGTTCGGGGAGTGGATTATAGAAAGGGAAGGTATTAGAACCCTTTCTATCCATGGTTATCCATGGGCTCTTAGTTACTTGCTTAGATCACTTGCTTTGCTTTTCAATTGTTTGAAATGGTGCTCTTTAATTGTTTGAAATGGTGCTTTGTGTGTGGTTTTGAAAGATGTTTTGAAAAGAGGCCATCATTGTGGCAACCTTTGTAATGATTCTTATTTGAATGTATACAAAGGTGTTTTTGTCTTTTGAAAAGTTTTCAATGTTTGAGAGTAGGGTTTTGAAATTGTGTTGTGAAGTGTGTTTTGAAAATAGCAAGGATGTTTTTTGCAAGTTTTGATCAAGTAACTAAGAGTTGTCTACCCTATTTTGCTCAAAGATCTTTCTTATGTTTTTTAACCCTTTTAACTGTGTTGTTTCACCATTGTATTTGGTGAACAACCTTGTGTTAGGATGTTTAACGGGACAGGCGCGGGTCATCGTATAGACCATGATAACAATGGTGTCAAGTATCTTTGGCAATTTTCTAAGGGACTTGATCATTTTGTTTAGGCAACTCAGATAGCGCCATCGAGGGACTATTATCTTTTGTTTTGTTTTTGTTTTTCCAAAGTACTTGACATGCATATCATGGCCCATTTTTTAAGGCAACAAGTGGATTGAAACCCTAGGGGTGCAAGTGTGCATTGTGTTTGTTTTTCATGCATTGTTATCTTGGATTAGGTCAAGCTAATTGTTGATTTTATTTTGCATACAAACCCTAGGTCTAATCATGGCATAATTGAAAGCATTTAAAGGTGCGAGAATTTAAATTCTACACTATTACAACATGATATAGGGAGGGGGGTACAAATTTGAATTGGGGATTATTTTGCAAGAAATTAAATTCTAAATTATTACAACTAAATCAATGTATAAGGCATAACAATTAAATATACAATATTTAAATAAATACAATAAATAAATATTAAATAAAGTGCATTATGCAAAAAAAAGTTGTATGTATGTAAAAAGTATTTTTAATGTGAAATGTAAATAAATAAAAAGTCAATTTCAATTATTTTGTTTTTTAGGGCAAAAACCCTAATTTCCTAAATAAATGGTATTATTTATTATTTATGTACAATAATGTATCAATCTGTATAAAAAATAAAAGTATATTGTAAAAAAGGTATTTTTAGTATCAATTATTAAACTCATAACATGAAACTTGTAGAGCATCAAATAACGAATCTAACCATATAAAAAACTCAAGCTAACTCTTAAAGACCAGAGAGAATTTCTCTGGCCCTAATTCTTAACCTAGTTTTTTCAGAAAGTTCATGAACAAAATTCTCCTAGCACGATTAATATAAATGAAAACTAAGCACATGTATGGTTTCATGGCTATAAATACAACATCTTTCATTCACAAACCTAAGTCTAACTATTCCTAAATAGAGAGATAGAAGTTCATGAAATACCTGTTTTAGTTGACTTCGAGCTAGACAATGCAGCAACTTCCAAGAGTGCTTCAGGTTCTTTTGAGCTTGCATGAGGTCCAATGAAGCTTTCCCAATGCTTGGCTTGTTTTGAAGTAGCCTGAATCGTGCTACAGAACTCAACCTGCAAAGCTTCCAAACAAAAATGGCAATGTGTGTTAATGGTGTTACAGCTGGCAATGGAGGTCTGGAATAGTTTAGGTGAGTTGAATGGAAGGTATTGGAACAAATTTGAGGTAAAACGCACGAGGGAAAGTGGAGATGGAGGTGGTTCTACAGGGCTTGCCCTGTTTTGCAGAAAAATGGGGTTTTGGAGTATGAGGGTGCTTTAGGGGTGAAAGACTCGTGCTTCTGACTTGTGTGGATATGCAAAACTTCTTTGACAACTTTGTTCTTGTTGGTTTTATCAGATATGAGAGATACAAGCTTTTGGCCCTTTTACTTGTTTTGAAAGCAAAGTTGGAAGTGAAGTGTGATAGGCCTGTACAGGCTATATCTAGCATGCACCAACTTCATGTACAATGCCTGAGATTGTGGAGCTTGTTTTCTTCAAAGGAAGAAAGTCCAAGGCTCAAGAAAAATCAATTTGACATAAAGTGCCCTTTATGAAAATGGAAGTGTGACCTTTATGCTTAAAAGGGCAATGTTCATTGTACAAAGCTCTCTTGATCAGAACAATGCTAATATCCAATGTATTTTCATTCAATTTTGGAGTATAAATTGGTTTAGAGACCTGTAATCATGTACTAAGCTAGTTTGGTCAGATTTGCAACTTGGTATGAACATGTATTGGCCATGGTTTCAAAGTGAGTTTTTGCCAACTTCAAGCATTCGATTCTCCCTAACCACAAAGGTGTTTGAGGAGTTCTTGGACAATTTGGAAAGCTTGAAACATTTACTACAATCCATCTTTGAAATTCAACTTAATACTCCAAGTGGAACTATGTGAAAAATGGCCAAGAAGATGGGTCAAAATCCTGCCTAAACTAGGGCAAAATTTCTCTAAGTTAAAAGTTTTAGGTACCCTTGTTCCAAAAATCATAACATGAGATACAAGCCTCTTTTGAGAACACTTTGTGAAACAAAGTTGTAGACTTTGTGATGGACTACAACGTTAATGTTGCAAGTTTTTTTTGAATCCATTGGCATCTTGGTGAAAAAATGGGACAAAGTTAGGAAAAAATAAGAAAATTTTATAACTTAGAAAATTTCTAAGTTATGAATTTTTTCCATTTTAAACCCTAATTTGCATTTTTGGGTTTTTTGATGAACAAGTTTCATAATTTGACATGTCTTGATGAAAAATTACCCTTGGCACTTGATTTTGACCAAAAAGTCAAAGTTTGACTTTTCAATATACATTCAAATTTTGATCAGTTGACTGAAAAATTCATCTGTCAATCCTATGCATTTGAGATCTTTTGAACTTGTTGAATGGGTCAAGACAATGTCATTGAGTCCTTGAGTCCATGGTTGAGCTTGATTTGCCATTGGCTAGGTCAAACAGTCAAAAATTGCCTTTGTACAGTCAAAACCCTAAAAATAACCATTTTGCCCTTTTGGTGATCTGATCAAATTTCTTGTGGAATTGTGATCCAAACTTGATCAAATGGTTCATATGAGTTCGTAATGTTGATGTGGGTCAAAATTCATGAGTTTTGACTGTCAATTGGCCACAGTTGACTTTTTCCCCAATATAGTTGATTTCTAGGTCAACTGTCCAATTGACTGGGCAAAAATTTGAATCAAGGCTTGAAACTTGGTATGGACAAACTTATGAGTCCAACATGGAGTATGAAAGTCATTTTGGGCATTGTAGGTCAAAACATCCCTGTGCAAACTCAAACCCTAATTTAGGTCAACAGTGCAAGGGGGTGTCTTGAGCAGAGCAAACCCTAGCTTGATCTTGAATTCCAAGAGTCTTGTGATGAGAAATGTTGATGAAAGGAGAGGGAAAATTTTGGGGTACAACAGTTGCCCCTGTTCAATCTTCTTGAACCTGAAGAGTTAGATTGGCAAGTTTGCCTTTCGCGACTCGAAGGTAAAAGAGGATTGGACACTAGAGTGCCCGTAAATTTGCACTCGTCAAAATATGGCTGAGGAAATGGGCTCAAAGATGCCATTTAGAGATGGTAGAATCTTTCTGGAGATGGGCTTAAATATTCCATCCAAGAATGTTTGTTGAATTTCAATGTGGTAGGTCAGAAGAATGAGCATCAAAATGGTATCCGTGTCCGAAATGCATTTGAACTGTATCTGGAGACTGATTCTGTAAGAGCGAAAGAATGGTGTCCGTGTCTGGAGCGTATCTGAGCTGTAACTGTATTTGATCTTTGAATGAATATCAGAATGACTGCCGTGTCTGGAGTGTATCTAAGCTGTAACTGTATTTGATCTTTGAATGAATATCAGAATGACTGCCGTGTCTGGAGTGTATCTGTATTGTATATGAATTCTGAATGGGCGATAAAGAACATATGTGTATGGAGCATACCTGGGCTGGGGATAAATTCCGAATGAGTGACAGAATGGCAACCGTGTCTGGAGTGTATCTGGACTGTATCTGAAGTTGAGATCTGTATGAGTAGCAAAATAAGTTCCGTGGCGATTGCATTGGGGAGAATCAAACTGCTGGTGCAAGGGACAGAATGGCATCCGTGTCTGGAGCATATCTGAACTTGGGGTTGATAGTTGAATATGAATGAGAGATAGAATGGCTGCCGTGTTTGGAGCGTATCTATTCTGTATCGGATTGCTGAAGTCTGAATGAGTAGTAGAATGACCGTCGTGTCTCGGGTGTATCTGTACTGTATTTTGACTGTAAATTCTCAATGAGTAATAGAATGAACACCGTGTCTGGGGTGTATCCATACTGTATCTAAATAATTGTTAATGATAGCCTTTTAATATTATCCTGAAAAGGGTAAAATGTTAGCTAAAACACAAAGTTATGTTGCATGATATGTATGACGCAATGAACTGTATTTCATCCATGTTTATGATATATGAATGTAATGGATATGCATGTAAGCTGAGTAGCTGTCTTGCTGAGGAAAATAAATCCTTGATAACTGGAGGTAATGAAATCTTTGACTGCTGAAGATGAGAAATCCTTGTTGACTGCTTCGGGATTAAAGATCTTTGATTGTTGAGAATGAGTAATCCTGGGACCACTGCTGGAGATTGAAAATCCTTGGCGATTTGTGGGGATTGACAAAGCCTTTGACGACTTCTGCAGGGAATGAGAATCCTTCATGACCTTCCTGGGTATAGGGAAAACTCTTGAAAATCTTTAGTGGGGAGTTAAAACCTAGGAGGCTTTTGCTTGGAGAAATGAGACCGAGAATCTTCGATCTTGCTGGGAGATAACTCTGTGGGGAAATGTTCACTATTCTGGCTCCGCTGGGGATAGGATTTTCAGGGTTTTCGGGATCCACTGGGGATCTTGGAGCTTAACTCTGATGGGAATTTTGAGACTTAACTCAGCTGGGGAACCAAGTTTAGAATGCACTGACTCCACCGAGGATCTTGAAGCTTAACTCCGCTGGGGAAATATACTCCAAATTTTAGCTTTGTTGAGGATCTGAATGATGTATCATAGGGGATTTCTTCTGAGATGGCACAAAAATATCTTCCTACACCTTCAACTTATCAGTAATTATCCTTTTTCAATTTCGTTTTACTTGTAAGCAGTGATTATATTCAAATGCATATGCCTATTTAACAAAACATCTGACGTTTTCAAAATAAACATAAGTGTAAAAAGAAAAGAAAGACAAGCAAATTTCTGCACTTTGAAGTATCTTTGTATTAACTTTTGTAAGTATGTTTGTACAAAGGAGACAGACATCCTAGTAAGAGAATGTTGTCATAAAAAATTGAGAAAAATTTTATACAAAAGAAAGATGGCTATGTGTAATAATTCCATGGGATTCCCATTCTGCTATAGCCTTCACAACTCTGAATATTTTGTCCATTCGCTGCTTCGTCCGCCGATGACTGGATTGATCAGAAGTTTAGAGCTTGTTGGTGAAAAGATTGTTCTTAAAGTGATCCGACGAGGCATAGTCATACGCTTTAATTCCCTAACTTTTGCCTGGACCGCCCTTCCGGGTTTTTGATCCACCGGGAAACCCTTTTTTGCCCAAGTCGCCCTTTTGGGTTTTCAACTTGCCAGGTGTACAGATTTTTGTTTTATCCCTAATTTTTGCCTGAACCGCCCTTTCGGGTTTTCGATTCACCGGGATGCCCATTTTTGCCCAAGTCGCCCTTTCGGGTTTTCAACTTGCCGGGTCGTTTTATGCATAGTATCTTTTGACTATGTCTGCATTCGCAGGGTGTGGCAAATCGTCGCCGTCCATGGTGGTCAAAATCATTGCCCCACCAGAAAAGATGCTCTTGATCACAAATGGTCCTTCGTAAGTAGGAGTCCACTTGCCCCTGGGATCACTTTGCGGTAAGATGATCCGCTTGATTACAAGATCTCCGACTTGATATACCTGACGCATGACTTTCTTGTTGAAAGCCTTGATCATCCGTTTTTGATACGTCTGACCATGAAAAACAGCAGTAAGTTGTTTCTCGTCGATCAAATTAAGTTGATCAAGTCGGGTCTGAATCCAATCGTCTTCACTCAAACCAGCGTCCTTCATAATCCTCAAGGAGGGAATCTGAACTTCCATGGGTAGAACAGCTTCCATTCCATACACCAAAGAAAATGGGGTTGCCCCTGTTGAAGTACGTGCCGTGGTACGATACCCATGCAGAGTAAACGGTAACATCTCATGCCAGTCCTTGTAGGTGACTGTCATCTTTTGAATGATCTTCTTGATATTTTTGTTTGCAGCTTCAACAGCACCGTTCATCTTCGGCCGGTAGGGAGATGAATTGTGATGATAAATCTTGAACTGTTCGCAAAAAGCGGTGATCGTGGTGTTGTTTAAATTCGTACCGTTGTCCGTGATGATCCTATCGGGGACACCATACCGGCATATGAGGTTCTGCTTGATGAAGCGGGCAACCACATTCTTTGTAACTGAGGCATAAGAAGCTGCTTCGACCCACTTGGTGAAATAGTCAATAGCGACCAAGATGAAGCGATGTCCATTGGATGCCGTAGGCTTGATCTCTCCAATCATGTCAATGCTCCACATTGCGAATGGACAAGGAGCTGTCAGAACATTGAGAGGAACAGGAGGAATATGTACCTTGTCGTCATAGACTTGGCATTTGTGGCAGGTGCGGGAATGTTGATGACAATCAGCTTCCATGGTAGACCAGTAGTAGCCTGCCCTTAGAATCTTTTTAGCCATCGTATGTCCGCTCAAGTGGGTGCCAAATGTGCCACTGTGTATCTCAGTCATGATCAACTCTGCTTCAACTTTGTCCACACAACGAAGTAAAACACAATCATGGTTGCGCTTATAAAGAATGCCATTTCTTAGGAAGAACTTGGCAGCAAATCTCCTTAACAACTTTTTGTCATTGACAGAAGCTCCTTCAGGGTATTCTCGAGTCTGGAGATACCGTTTGATTTCATGAAACCAGGGTTGTTCCACTACTTCTTTGGTATTAATCTCATGACAGTGCGCAGGTTCGTCCATTCGCTCGATTTTCAACTAAAGATTTCACGGTCAGTTAGTGCTTCATGACACCGCTCAGCGGCCCCATATTCTCCTTGATTCAACACAAGGGATACTGGTACCAACAAATGCGTCACACTAACATAGCCATTACTTCAACCATATCAGTCTACGCCATACAGTTTCCATAATCTATTGCTATTTACCTAATGATGTTCCCCGATTCAGGTAGAGGATCAAAACAAAACCCAAACAAGGACCCAAAAAATGTAAAGCAAGCAAGTTAAACAAGGAAAGCATTATAAATGTGATCTAGCTCTAAGGTAACCCCACTTTTAAGTTTTTCCCCAGCAAAGTCGCCAGTTCTGTGATACAGTGGGAGAACTGACTTGGTTGTTTTGCGTTTGATCGCAATTGTTGCGGATAGTAAGAGTAGCCACCGAATTTTCTTTTATCCAATAAGGAAAGGGTGAAAATAATAGGAAATACCTTTGAGATATTTTCTTGAGTTCGGGGGGTAGATTATGAAAAGAGAAGCCCTTTTCATCCATAGTTATCTATGGGTTCTTAGTTTCTTTCTAGATCACTTTTGAAATTGCTTTGTTTTGAAATGTGTTTGTGATAGGTTTTTGAAAGTATTTTTGAAAAGCGCCTTCGTTTAGACAAACTTTGTAATGATTTTCGTCTATATAAGAATGCATACAAAGTGTTAGACTTTTTGAAAATATTTCACATTTTGGAAGTGTTTGGTGTATTTTGGAAAGATGTCTTATTTTGAAGACGGATTATGATCAAGCAACTAAGAACGTTCTACCTACTCAAAAGTCTTTTGTTCATTTCTACCTTCCTTTGACATTTCTATCTTACCATTGATTGGTAATAAGCCCTATCTTTGGATGTAAAGGGACGAGCGTGAGTCATCGTATAGTCATAGAAGGCAACATTGTAGGATACCTTAGCAATTTGTCTTATGGGTCTAAGATCGTTTAGCGAAGGCAACATTGAAGGGTCATTGAGGGATTACGATATTGTATTTGAGGGTAATTTGCCAAAGTATCCCACGTTCGAGGGACATGACTATTTTTATCCGAGGCAACAAGTGTGGGTTACCCTAGAGGTGCAAGTGTGAAAAGTGTGTTTGATTGCATACATTTTGTCTTGAGATTAGGGTTTTTTAAGCATTGACTTTATCTTGCCATACACACCCTAATTACTAGCATTTATATTTGAAAGCGGTAAATTGCAGAAAATAAAATCCTACGCTATTACATCGTTTAGGGGGATGGGGTACAATTTACAAATAGAGATGGATAAGAGCTTAAATATTACAACCATGTTGAATATCCATGAAGGGAATCTGTGAAACATGTAAAAACAAAGAAAAACTAAAGAAAAATGCATTTTTGAACATTATGTGTCGACACATGCTTTTTTGCATCAACACATAACTTTTCCTTGCCCCTGTATTTCCAAATCAACTCAGTATGAATCGATACATAATGGTATGTGTCGACTAATACCCTGCATGTGTCGACTCATACGTACTTTGTATTGACTCATACTCCCTTTTTCCTTCTATTTTGGGCCTGTATAGCAGTATGTGTCAACTCATAAGGCTATGTGTTGACTCATAACCTAGTTTTTCACTAAGATGTGTCGACTCACAAGGCTATGTGTCGACTCATATTGTTATTTTTTCACTCTATCTTTGTTTGTTTCATACATGGGTTAGTTCTCAACACATAAATTACAAGAATGGAAGATAAACAAAGGTTAGCTTCAAGGGGAATGGTTACTACATTTTATTTTCGAAAATGAATCACTAATGATGCTTGAAATGAAAAGTTAAAGCCAAGAAGACTTACCTTGAAGATGGATTTTATACTTTGAGCTTGAGTTGTTGTCTTGACTGTTCTTGAACTTGAAAAAATAGAGGTGTTACAGAAGCTTGTTCTTGAGTTTGAACAACATCTAGGTGATGTATGTGAGGTGCTTAGATGTTTGGACAGAACTTACAAGGTATGTAGAGTTCTAGGATTTGGATTTCAAAGCTAAATAAGTGGAAGCTTTGTGGACTGTTATGGCTTTTGTAAATATGAGATTTTGAGGGTTTATCAACAAAACTTCTGGCTTTTCTCTCTATTTTTCTGACCTCTTTCTCTTGAAAATGCTTCTCCTATTTATAGGCAAGAGGTTTGTGAACAAACTGATTTAGTTTACAAACTATGGAGTTATGGCTAGGTTGGATTGCAAATATCAAGTTATGTCATGGTCCCAAGATGAAGTACCAAAGTTGCTGGTTTAGAGAGGCTGATTTCTATGATTTATGGTGGAGTAAAATCTGAAACAAACAAGTTATGGGTTCAAGACAAGTTTTTGTACAAAAAGCTTGCTTTTCAAGAATATCAATGGTGCCTTTATGCCATAAATGGAAAGATCTTTTGGACAATGGCTTAAACACTTGGGTAATAGCTCAAGAGTGGGTGTAAGCATTAAACTATGGTGAGATTGACAAGTAAGAAGGCCCGCAACACAAGATTATATAGCATAGCATAAGGGTTTTGTTATGCGTTCTTCACTAAAATGACTTACAATTCAAGAATGGATGCCCAACTTCATTCCCTTGAATCTCCTAGATCAAGTATGATAAATTCATGCTCTTAGATGTTTTGC
This sequence comes from Vicia faba, assembly GCA_948472305.1. NCBI lineage: Eukaryota > Viridiplantae > Streptophyta > Magnoliopsida > Fabales > Fabaceae > Vicia > Vicia faba. Next base: position 708,551,787 of record OX451740.1, read on the forward strand.
AAAGCTTTAAACATCCTCTATAACTTTCATTTTGTCCATTTTGACAAAATCATCTTGGAACTATGTGATAAAATGCCAAGAAGTTGGGATAAAATCCTGACCAAAATCTGTTGAAAATTTCTCTAAGTGTTTATTCAAAAATGCCATGACTTCATGAATTTATAACTTCAAATCCAAGCATTTCTAGAAAAAATCCTTCCCAATAATGTTTTATATCTCATTGAGATCTACAACTTTCATGTTGGAAGTTTTACTTAAATCATCTTGCATCATGATGAAAATTTGGTATGAAGTTATGAAAAGTTTGACTTTTCAAATTTACTTTTGACTTTCTTGACTTTTTGATGACCAAGCTTGATATTATTGAATGTCTTGATGAATTTTGATCTTTGAGACTTAATGTTGACCAAAAAGTCAAAGTTTGACTTTTGGCGTATCAGTTGACTTTTATTAGTATAGATGATTTTTGGTCAGTTGGTCAATTGACTGAGCATAATTTGTGCTACAAAACTTGAAGCTTGACATTAGTATTCTTGAAGGTCCATAATGATCCATGGACATCATGAAGTATTAGAAGTCCAATTGTTCTTGTGCAAGTTCAAACCCTAATTTTGAGGTATCAGTGTTGAGGAGATGGCTTGACCTAGTCAATACCTGTGCAAGCTTGAGCTTTCGCAGATCTTTGTGAGAAATGTCTTGAGAAAAGAGAGGGAAAATTTTGGGTTACAACAGATACCAATCCTATTCTTCTATTTGTTTAAAGGTGTATCTTGTTCTGTCAGGTTTAACTTTATCTCCCAGAATCAATTCTTCAGATATGGCTTGTCTATGCTTTTACCTCTTATGAACTGGTGGATATTCACATGCTTCTGATGTTTCTTCATTTTTTACCGACTTATTTTCTGAACCCCTTTCTCTAAAGCTGACAAATGTTATCTCTAGATCTTCAAAATTCTCACACATATTTGACATTTATTGGTCAGGCTTATCACCAAACCTAACATTAATAGATTCTTCCATAATATATGTTCCTGTATTGTATACTCTATAGCCTTTAGAGCATTCTGAGTATCCCAACATAATACACTTTTGTGATTTAGAATCAATTTTTTTTCAGATTACTTTTAGTATCCAGGATATAACAAGAGCATTCAAACGAATGAAAATAAGAGATGTTGGGTTTTCTTCCTTTACAAAAATCATAAGGAGTCTTTTCAAGAATAGGTCTTATAGAGATTCTATTCTGAATGTAACATGTTACATTCACAGCTTCTACATAGAAGTGCTTAGCTACATTTGTTTCATTGATCATAGTTCTGGCCATTTCTTGCAGAATCGTATTCTTTCTTTCTATAACTCCATTTTTTTGTGGAGTTCTAGGACAGGAGAAAGCATGTGATATGCCATTAGAATCAAATAACTCCTTGAATTGTTTGTTTCAAACTCACATCCATGATGACTTCTGACTCTAACAATCTTAGACTCAAATTAATTTTTCACTTGCAAACAGAAACTAATAAGTATAAAATATGACTCATCCTTGTGCCTTAGAAACTTTACCCATGTCCAACGACTATAATCATCTATGATGACAAGTCCATACTTCTTGCCATTAATTGATGTTGTTTTCACTAGACCAAACAGGTCAATATGTATAAGCTCTAAAGCTCTAGATGTAGAAACAACATTTTTAGATTTAAAATACATTTTAGAAAACTTGTGTTTCTGACATGCTTCATAGAGAGCATCTGAAGTACAATTCAGCTTAGGTAAGCTTCTAACTAACTCAAGTTTATTCAGCTGAGATAATCTTCTCATGCTAATATGGCCCAATCATCTATGCCACACCCACTACTCTTCGTTTAAATACATTAAGCACTTAACATTATGATTTTTAAGACCAGAAAGCTTTATTTTATAAATGTTGTTCTTCCTCTTTCCAGTGAAGAGAACTGTGCCATCCTTTTGACTTACAGCCTTACATGATTTCAAATTGAAAAGAATGTCATAACCATTATCACTTAATTGACTTGTGGATAATAGATTATGCATTAGACCCTCAATATAAAGTACATTAGAAATAGAGGGAAAAAATTTGTTACCAATTGTTCCTTAATCTTTTATCCTTCCTTTCTGATTTCCACTGAAGCCTACGTGTCATGCATCTTTGAGCTTCAGGTCGTGGAACACATGCTTACTTCCCGTCATGTGACGCGAGCACTCAGAGTCCAGATACCATGACTGGTGTTTCATTTCTGCTGCATAGGATATCTCTTCAGAATCATACTCTGATTCTGATTTGCTTCCTTCTTTCACGGCAACCATAAATGTAATTATGGCGAGCTCTTCTTCTAATTCTGATCTTTGAGAGTTATTTTGTCTTTTCTTCTATAGTTTCTTAACTCTTTTGGACAGAAGTAACAATTCTTTTCCATCGTCGGAATCCTCTATATTTTTATGCTTTGACGCCTTATTCTTTTGTGACTTGGGTCTTTCTGTCCTAGATTTTAGAGCAATGGATTTGTCCATTTTCTGAGGCTCATCTTCTTCTAGCTATGTCTCGTGACTTCTAACCGAACTGAATAACTTTTCAAGAGTTATACTATTCAGATCCTTAGACATCTTTAAAGTAGTAACCATAGGTCTCCATCTCTTGGGAAGACTTTTGATTATCTTCTTAACATGATCAATTGTGGAGTATCCTTTATCCAGAACCTTAAGTCCTTCTACCAAGGTTTGAAACCTTGAGAACACAATTTCAACTGTTTCTTCATCATCTATTCTGAAGGCTTCATATTTCTGAATTAAGGCCAAGGCCTTAGTTTCTTTAACTTTTGCATTGCCTTCGTGTGTCATTCTGAGTGAATCAATAATATCCTTTGTTGTTTCTCTGTTTGTGATCTTTTCATATTCATTGTATGATATTGTGCTGAGAAGGATAGTTCTGGCTTTGTGATGATTTTTGAAGTTGCGCTTTTGATCTTCATTCATTATGTTCATGGGAATAGAAATACTAATTACTCTGGCAGGTTCTTTATAACCATTTGTAACCATTTCCCAGATGTGATACAGTGGCAGAACCGACTGTTTTGGAAATGTTGGTTTTCATTTTACATTTTTTGTTCGCAAAATATCGCGGTAAGCAAAAGTCGCCACCAACTTTTATTTTATCCAAATGGAAAGGAAAAAAGCACTGAAAAATTCCTTTTTCGAGATTTTGAGTACGGGGGGTAGATTATAGAAAGGGAAGGTGTTATCACCCTTTCTATCCATGGTTTTCCATGGGCTCTTAGGTACTTGCTCATATTTAAAAATTGCTTGTGTGTGTTTGTTTTGAAAATTTTTGTTTTACTTCGCTTTAAACCTTGCTTCTGTCTTCAAGAGTGTTACGAAGTGTTTTTTGAAAACTTTGTTTGAAAAGTGTTTGGTGTGAAAAGTTTGATTTTGAGCAAGTACTTACTAGCATCTACCTACTCGAAGAAGAATTGTTTCTGTTCTTGTTTCCTTTAGACAATGCTATCCTATTATTGAGAAATAGGAAGCACCGTCGTTGGAGTTGTAAGGGTCAATTCGAAAGGGACGTACGATCACTAAAGCAATGTTAGGACGTTTTAGTAGTAACCCTAAAGTCTTAAGATCATATTCGAGGTAACATTTCTGAGGCAGCCTTTCTGAGGTAACATTTCCGAGGCAACATTTTCGAACGGGACATTTGATCTTTGTTTAGACAGGAGGGCAACCACTAAGACACCATATACTTAATGACCGTTTACCGAAGGCAACCGAAGTGAGAGTATGCCCTAGGAGTGCACATGTGCGAGTGATTTAATTTTAAGTTATTATCTTTGCACATTAGGATTTTCTAGCCATTTTAAAATTTATCATGCAATCTTGTCATACAATCCTATTATCATACATCTAACAGTTAATATTTGCGAGAATTAAAATGCGAGAAATAAAAACTACGCTATTACAAGGCTTCGGGTAGGGATTACATAACACAAAAAAACACGTAAAAACAATAAATAAAAGAAAATCCTAATTAAACTATTACATACTGTAAGCACTTACATTAATATTGCGAAAATAATAAAATGCGCGCGATGAATTAAATGAAAAGGAATTAAGGTCTTGACCCCATCTAAACCTAATTAAAACTTAAAAAGATAAATCATTTTTGTTGTTTTTGATTGTTTTGAGAAAATAAGATTTTAATTGAATAAATAAAAACCTAATTACTAATTAATTTAAAATTTAAGAAAAATAATTAAATCAACCTATTTTTGTATTTTTGTTTTATTGAGAAAAGAAATAAAAATTAAATCACATGTTAACCCTAATTTTTTCTAATTGATTTTAAATATATGAAAAAGTTAGAATTAATCCTAAATTAAATTAGACTAATATTAAATTAAATTTGGTCAAATAAAATAAAACCTAATTCTAAATTTTTGAAATTTCATTTTATGACTTTTTTTGTGAAAAATAAAATAAAATTATTTGTTAGAAAACAATTTAAACAAATTAAATTAAATAAGAAAAATTAGAAAAGAAATAGAATGGGCCTGGGTGGTTTTCAGAAAAAAAAGGGGGGTGTGGCTGGAAAATCTGAGCCCAACAAACTCCTTGGCCTGTTTTGACTTTTTCAATCCCCTGCCCACGCTTGACTTATGCCCAAGGTGGACCTTCAAGAGATGGCCCTGGATCTGGAGTGTTGATGGATGGAATGGTTGGATACTGAGGGCGTATGGTGAACTTATGGGACACCTGTACACCTGATTATGCAAGGCAAAATAATATGAAATAATGTTGGGACCTGGGGATCGAACCCAGGCCCTTTGGCATTTTACCTTGCGCGCTTACTAGCTGAGCCAGCTTTGTTAGTTGTACAAAGAACAACAAACAAACATTATATGGAAAAAATAAAATATCAATTCCTAAGCGCATGAAATTTGAATGAGCGAGTCAGGGAATGCCACGTTATCCTTCTTCTTCCTTGCCTCTGTCGTTTTAGACAAAACCTTTACCTACAGACACTGGGCGTAGGTACAACCCTTGTCCACTCCAAAATCTTGTCCCTGCATGATAAATCACAACCAGTGGTACCAATCAACTCGTTGCAACCTCACGAGCATCATGGTACCACTATCCACGCCTAATTGTACCTGCACACAAAACCCCTAAAAACGAAACTAGAACCCTAGCCATGGAAACTTGTTGTATAGTCAATAAAAATGCAATTAAGTACAACCATTAGCTTACAAATAACTCATGGATTAAGAATATGCTAATAAATCACGTTAAAGATGCCAGAATGATGGTATTCGATTTCAAGAAAATATGAAAACCGTGTGGTACTTACAGCGTGTTTCAAGGCTTGAGGAAGCTTGCTAATAGTTGCAATATGATCCTGGGGAGTCCAACAATTGATTGGGATGACTAGAATGCTTTGAATTGGTCTGAAACATGGAAATCAGTTTGTCAATTTTCTTGAATTTTTGCAACTTTGCTTTCTCTTTTATATGCCTCCAATCCCCTTGTTTTTGGTCTGCAATCCTTCCTTATGTATCCAAGAATGAATTAGGGTTGCAACTTGGTTTCAAATCTTCTCCAATTATAATCATTGATTCATGATTTGATCCTTTGTGCAAATCTTTCCAAATCAAGCAAAATGCAATCTTTTGTATCCATATGATCCTTGCACGATTTGATCTCACTTCCAGCTGTATAATAGACCTAAACATGCATAAAATCTCAAGATTTGATTAGTTTTTGATATTTTCATTATTTTATTTTGATTTTATTTGATTTAATTGAAATAAAATCAAAATAAATGACAAAAATAAAATAATGACAAATGGAAGGGATCATGGGTCGTGGGTCACATTACAAACTCAGTGCAAGCATAAAAATTTGGGCCCATTTAGCAAAAAATGCAATTTTGGCCAATTTTGACTTTTGGCAATTTTGCAAAAAAGGTCAACTTTGCTAATGCATAACTCTCTCAATTTTAACCCTAGAGAGGTGTTTTTGGAATTTTTAGAAATCTTAATATGTCCTCTAAGCAACCCTTTTGGTCTCCTCTCAATTGAGTCTTCCATGTTCATGTATTAAGCTTTGATCCAAAAGGTGTTTTTGATGACTTTTTAAAATGACCTATAATGTCCAAATTTATATCTTCTTGTGAGTGCATATTTTGAACTTGGGAGATGAAGATGAATTGTAGGGAATTGCATTCTCTTCAAAATGAGCTTTGGATGGGCCATTTTGTATAAAGTATGAGAAAGTTGTGCTTGGTCAAAGTTGAGTTGACTTTTCTTGCAAAACCCTAATTTAGCAACTTTTGGGTTTTGATGAATTGTGGGAAATCCTTGAGGAATCATGATCAAACCTTGATCAAATGATGAATAATACTTCAAAATGAGAATTTTCACCAAAAATCTTAAGTTTGACTGTATGTGGGCCACAGTTGACTTTTGCTCTAGCACAGTCGATTTTCAGTTTTTTGAGCAATTGACTGGGCAAACTTCCTCTGCAAGGCTTGAAACTTGACATGGATGATCTTGAGAACATATTAGGATAATGGTGAGCATTTGGGGTCCTTTGGACTCAAACATCTTGATGCAAACTGAAACCCTAATTTGAGGTAGACTGCCTTAGGAGAGAGTTTGTCTAGTCAACCCTTGGACTTCCTAGAGCAATTTGAGGACCTCACTTGACATGTATTGAGAAATATGGGAGAGAAAATTTTGGGGTACAACAGCTGCCCCTGTTCAATCTTAAACCTGAGGATGTAGATTGGCTTGTCTGCCTTTCGTGATCCGAAGGTAGAAGATGATTAAACACTAGAGTGCCCAGAAATTTACACTCGCATGAAGTGATACTGGTCTTGTGATGTCAGGAATGGGCTTATAGATGCCATTTGGAGGTTGATGTCGAAATATATGCTTAAAGATGCCATCAGAAGAAGTGTCGATCGCATAAGAGATTCCTTTGCGAGAGCCCGTACACATGTTGTTGAGGAGGACTACGCTGGGGAATGTTGTCCCCACCGTCTTGAGAGAAAAAGAGTTTTAGGAACTTCAATTGTCTGTTACTCTACTGAGGAATCATCTCTTAGTCTAGGAGGTGAGAATGAACTGCTATATGGTCGTTCTCCAGGCTTTACAGTGATTTGCTGTGAAAAATAAGGCCGACTTCTATCTAGTCGTGCTCTAGGCTTTACATCGACTTACTGGGGAGATGAGATTAGGCTTGCTATCTGTTTGTTCTCCAGGCTTTTCAATTTCTCAATTCTTATCTGGTCGTGCTCCAGGCTTCAGAAGGAATCAAGTGGTTATCCGGTCGCATCTGGGCTTCAACTTGAATTTAAGGCTTACTAATATCCGGTCGATTTCCGGGCTTCATAGTAATTGGCCGAGTGAACTGCTATTTGGTCAAATTCCAAGCTTCGCAGTATCTTGTACTGTTATCTGGTCGTGCCCCAGGTTTCAGTATCCTTTTCCGCTATTTGGTCGTGCTCCAGGCTTCATGGTGTCTTGTATTGCTATCTGGTCGATTTCCAAGCTTCATAATAACTTGCTGAGGATTAAGTTGTTTTCTGTTCGATTTCCGGGCTTCATAGCTTAAATTAAAGATATACCAATATCTGGTCGATTCCGGGCTTCGTAGTATTTTGGAGAAATCAAGATATTATCCGGTCGAATCCGAGCTTCATAGCTTGAATTTAAGATATACCACTATCTGGTCGATTTCAGGCTTCATAGTATTTTGGAGAGATCAAAATATTATCTGGTTGATTTCCGGGCTTCATAGCTTGAACTGGAATAGAAATCTTAGTATCGATTTGACTGAACCAGGGAAAACTTGAAAAAACTTGATTGCATCTTTCCCTGAAAGGTAAAGAGTTAGACGTATGTAATGTCATGATGTATCAAATGTATTGAGTAATGATGTTCTCAAAATAAATGAGATCGCGTTGTATGATGCGTATGCGTATGCCGTGATGTATGGATATGCAATGTTCTTGTGATATTCTCCGACTGGGGAGAATAAATCTTGTATTGCTGCTGGAGAGTACAAAGAGTTGAGTTCTTTGTTCTCGCTGGAGAGAGTGACAGAAGATGATTAGCTGGAGACTTGCGTCTGTCCTGCTTGAGAACAAATCGCCGGGAGAGCCTCTGTCTGAGAATAACCCTGTAGGGGAATGACTCTGTGGGGAAGAGAGATACTATGTTGGACGATCTGCTGATTTGGAGAAATAAACTCAGCTGGGGATGAACTTCTGTTGCTGGTGATAGATTAATTCTGCTTGGGGAGAATTTTGTCGACTCATTCGCGATCATGAACCTCAGCTGGGGAGAGATAACACCACTGTCTTTGGATAATTCCTACTCTGTGGGGAATGTAGGAACTTTTTGTCATATTCTCAAGCTGGCTCTATCCCCGTACCTGGTGGGTAGAGCAACTGTAAGGTTTGGGCACTTCTTGTTTGCCCCTGTTCCTGGAATTACGAGTAATTGTCTTTTGTTTCACATGTAAATATTTATGAGCATCAATCATTTTCAAATGCATATATAAAAAATGAATCATTGGATGTTCTTGCAAAACAAAACAGATAAAGAAAAATAATTTGAAATTTCTGAAATTGAATTGTATTGATTTTTTTTGAAATTGACCTGTAATAGGCATTTTGTACAAGAGGCTGACGTCCTAGTAAGAGAACGCCGTCGTAGGATAGAAATTATACAATTTGTGAAAAAGAAATAAAAACAGCTATATGCACAATCCCATTGGGTTCCAACTCTGCTATTTCCCTTATATCTTCGAGCGTCTCATCACTTCGCTACTTGGTTGAAGGTGGATCAGATTGATTGGCGTCGTCCGAGCTTGATAGTCGATACCGAAGTCTGGTTGCAAGATGATCCAACGAGACATAATGTTACGCTTCAATCCCTAATTTTTGCCTGGACCGCCCTTTTGAGTTTTCAGTCCACCGGGATACCCTTTTTTGCCCAAGCCGCCTTTTCAGGTTCTCGACTTGACGGGTGTGCAGTTTTTTTTTCATTTTCATCCCTTACTTTTTCCCGAACCCTTTTGGTTCGCCGGGAAGCCCTTATTTTTGCCTAGGCCAGTCGACCTAGCGGGTCTTGGATTATGCGCAGTATTTTTTCACTATGTCTACATTGACGGGGTGAGGAAGGTCGTCACCATCCATGGTGGTTAGAATCATAGCTCCTCCCGAGAAAATGTTCTTAACCACAAATGGCCCTTCGTACATGGGGGTCCATTTGCCCCTGGGATCACCTTGCGGCAGTATGATGCGTTTGATCACCAGATCCCCGACTTGATATTCTTGATGTCTGACTTTCTTGTTAAAAGCTTTGATCATTCGCTTCTGATACGTATGACCATGACAAATAGCAGTAAGCCTTTTCTCGTCGATTAAGTTCAGCTGATCAAGTTGGGTTTGGATCCAATCATCTTCGCTCAAACCTGCATCCTTCATAATCCGAAGATAGGATATTTGGACTTCGATGGGTAGGACTGCCTCCATACCATATACCAAAGAGTAGGGTGTTGTCCCTGTCGACATCCGCGCTGAGGTGCGGTACCCATGAAGAGCGAATGGTAGCATCTCATGCCAGTCTTTATAGGTCACCGTCATCTTCTGCACAATCTTCTTGATGTTCTTGTTAGCCGCTTCAACAACCCCATTCATCTTCGGCCGGTAGGGAAAAGAGTTATGATGCTGTATCTTGAACTGTTTGCAGAGCTCGGTGATCATCGTATTGTTGAGAATTGTGCCATTATCCATAATGATCCTTTCTAGTACACCATATTGACAGATCAGATTGTGTCGGATAAACCGCGCCATGACCTTCTTGGTTACTGTAGCAAAAGAAGCTGCCTCGACCCACTTCATGAAATAATAAATAGCTACCATAAAGAAGCGATGCCCGTTGGACGCAGTAGGTCTGATCTCGCCGATCATATCAATGCCCCACATTGCGAAAGGCCAAGGTGCTGTCAAAATATTCAGAGGAACTGGAGGTACATGCACCTTATCAGCATAGACTTGGCACTTATGACAGGTCCGAGAGTGCTGATAACAATCGGCTTCCATTGTGGACCAGTAATATCCTGCCCATAGGATCTTTTTTAACATGGTATATCCACTGGAATAAGTTCCGAAGGTACCTTCATGTAACTCTTCCATGATCCTTTCTGCCTCGCTTTTGTCCACACATCACAATAAGGTTGAATTATGGTTACGCTTATAGAGAACCCCATTCCTGATGAAGAACTTTGCAGAAAACCTTCTAAAGAACTTCTTATCATTAACAGATGCACCCTCGGGATACTCTTGTGCCTCAAGATACCTCTTTACCTCGTTGAACCAGGGTTTATCTGCCACCTCTTCAGTCTCAATGTTACAGCAATGTACGGGTTTGTCCAACCTCTCAATGGTAATCTGGGGAGCTTCATTGTCCCACCTGACTTTGAACATAGAAGACATGGTAGCTAGCGCGTCCGCTAAATGGTTCTCTTCTCTAGGGAAGTGTTCAAAGGTTATCTCCTCAAAGTGCGGAAGTAATGTTAATACATACTCTTTGTAAGGAATAAGATTTGGGTGCTCTGTATTCCACTCGCCTTTGATATGACTGATCACTAGAGCAGAATCTCCGAATACACTCAAGAGCTTAATCCTTAGGTCAATAGCAGCTCGAAGACCCAGGATACATGCTTCATACTCCGCCATATTGTTGGTGCAGTTGAAACATAATCGGCCGATGAATGGAGTATGACAGCCCTCAGGAGATATAATTACAGCGCCGATGCCATTACCCAACGCGTTAGAGGCTCCATCAAAGTACATAGACCATCGGGATCCTTCCTCAGGTCCTTCATCCGGTCCAGGTTCTTCACAGTTGGTTACCAACGTGATATTCTCATCCGGGAACTCGAAATTCATGGACTGGTAGTCATCCACGGCCTGATGCACCAAATGATCCGCCAATACACTCCCCTTGATTGCTTTTTGGGTTGTGTACTGGATGTCATACTCGGTTAAGATCATCTGCCATCTTGCTATTCTTCCGGATAGCGTATGCTTTTCGAAGATATACTTGATTGGATCCATCTTTGATATTAATAAGGTGGTGTGAGTCAACATATACTGTCTCAGCCGGCGAGCAGCCCATGCCAAAGCGCAGCAAGTTTTCTCAAGCAGTGAGTATCAGGTCTCACAGTTGGTAAACTTTTTACTAAGGTAGTAAATAGCATGCTCTTTTCGACCAGACTCGTCATGCTGCCCCAGCACACACCCCATTAAATTATCTAGTACTGTCAAGTATAAGATCAAAGGTCTTCCTTCAACTGGAGGCATCAGAATTGGTGGCTCTTGGAGATATTCCTTGATCCTTTCGAAAGCGGTATGACATTCATCATTCCATTTTACCACTTGATCTTTCTTCAGCAGCTTGAAGATTGGCTCACAAGTAGCAGTCAGATGTGAAATGAATTGGGCGATGTAGTTCAGACGTCCCAAAAAGCCTCTAACTTCCTTTTCTGTGCGGGGAGCCGGCATCTCCTGTATGGCCTTTACCTTGGCAGGGTCTACCTGAATACCCTTATCACTGACGACGAAACCCAGCAGCTTACCAGACCTTACCCCGAAGGTGCACTTGTTCGGGTTCAACCTCAGCTTGTACGTCTTCAACCTGTTAAATAGTTTCTCGAGATGGTCAAGGTGCTCTTCCTCAGTCTAGGACCTTGATATCATGTCATCAACATAAACCTCAATCTCATGGTGAATCATGTCGTGGAACAAAGTGACCATGGCGCACTGATAATTTGCCCCAGCATTTTTCAACCCGAAAGGCATTACCTTGTAGAAAAAGGTCCCCCACTGTGTAACGAAGGTTGTCTTCTCCATGTCCTCGGGAGCCATCTTGATCTAATTGTAACCATAAAAACCATCCATGAAGGAGAAGATCTTATGATGCACGGTGTTGTCGACCAGAACATCGATGTGAGGAAGTGGGAAATCATCTTTGGGGCTCGCCCTGTTCAGATCTCTATAATCCACACAGATTCGTACCTTACCATCTTTCTTAGGCACCGGAACAACGTTGGCAACCCACTACGGGTAAGAAGTGACAACTAGAAATCCCGCGTCGAACTGTTTCATGACTTCAACTTTGATTTTCTCAGACATCTCAGGGCGCATACGGCAAACCTTCTATTTTACCAGAGGACAGTCTTCTTCAGTCGGCAGGCGGTGTACCACAATATCCGTGTCCAAACTGGGCATATCTTCATAAGACCAAGAGAAGATCTCAACATATTCGCGTAGCATCTATATCAACCGTTGTTTAACACTAGGCTCCATATTCGCACCTATCTCGACCTCTTTCTTGTCTTCCTCTGTACCCAAATTCACTGATTCAACTGGCTATTCATGAGGTTGTATGACCCTTTCTTCCTGTAGTAACAGTCTTGCAAGTTCTCCAGGAACCTCATAATCATCATCACCTTCGTCCTCGGCTTAGTTGATCGGATTTTCGAAGTCATAACTGGCAGTAGCAGAGTTGTTATCAATAGGATCCAGAGTGGATATGGATCTGCATTATGATATGTGAGTGTGTATAAGAGAATAGCTGTTTTGATAAAGTGAGAGACAGAAAAGAAAAACAAGGAGCGTAAAATTTGTAATGCAAGGAACATCCAATGTTTCATTAATGATATATGAAAATGACAAATGATAAACCCTCACAAGCAAAGCCAAGGTGCCTCATGGAAGGCACCGGGCCATAAAGTTTTAAACTGTTTATTACAAACTTCAAAACAAAAGTCAATTACTGTGGAATAAAAGAAACAGGTATGAAGTCCTTCGCCATTCAGTTGCTTAGTCCGCAATTGGTTGTAGGGTAGATCCATCTGTCGGTATCTGAATCTTCTTCATCATCTTTGATTGCATTAACTCCCTGATTGCTGATGTTCAGAGGAGGTCTTCCAATCCGTGCGCGCCTTACAGCCCTTTGATCCCCTGTAGTAAAGCCCAATCCAAATTTGTCAGTTTTGTGTGTGAAATCAGGGAGCTGACCCCAATTTTCACACCCACCTTTTTCAATTACAGCCCTGGCATCATTGAGGGAAGCCATCTTCATCAGAAGTTTGTCAGTAGCAACTTCAGTTGACGCCAAAGTCTGAGAGACCTCTTCAAAGTTCTGACAAGGGGTTTCAATGAACTCCCCATCCATCTCCACGTAGCGAAAGGAATTGAGATGACTCACCATATACTCCTCTTCACCTTGTACCGTGACAATCTTCCCCTTTACCGGATATTTCAACATTTCATGGAGCGTAGAGGTCACTGCCCCAACCTTATGAATCCAAGGACGACCCAACAAGCAAGAATATGATGGTCTGATATCCATCACATAAAAGGTGGATGCAAAAGTCTGAGAACCAACTTTAACATGATTGTCCACCTCCCCGTGAACCATCCTTTTTGACCCGTCGAAAGCCCTGACCAAAATATTGCTCGGCTTAAGAATCAAACCTTCACAGTCCAGACGGTCTAATGCTTTCTTTGGAAAAACATTCAATGAGGACCTGGTATCCACTAGTACTTGGGACAGAGTAGTGCCCCTGTACTCGATCGAGACGTGCAGAGCATCATTGTGATTTCTTCCTTTAGCAGTCAGATCTGCATCTGAGAAACCCAACCCATTGTCGGCAGTCAGGCTAGCTACGCAATCTTTGAATTGATCAGCCGAAGTTTCCTGCGGCACATGCGCAGTCTTGAGGAATGCAATTAGAGCCTTTGCATGGACTTCAGAGCACAATAACAAGGACAACATGGATATTTTGACGGGGTCTGCCCCAGCTGCTCGACTACGTTGTAGTCGCTCTTCTTGATAAACTTCAAAATTTCTTCTATCTCTTGTTTTGAGGTTTCTACAATGATCTTCTTAGGCGCCTCCGTCCGGGAAGGCTCACCTATGATTTCTTTGCCCCGAGTCCCAGATGGCTCGGCGACAGGGGTGATAACCGGAGTAGGAATCTGGACAGTAGTTGATGTACTAGCAGATGGAATGACAACAGGTTTGTGAACAGTTAGAGGGGAAATCTTGGGAGAAAAGAGTCTTCCGCTTCTGGTGACCTTGCTAGCCCCGAAAATATTGCTGACATCAACCTCAGCTTCCTAACCTTTTAGATCTTGTTTAACTCCATGGTAATACACATCAGCGCCATAGTGCCAAGGGACAACCTTATCCGAAGTGTATGGGATAGGACCAGGGACAGTAATTATTAACGGAGCAATTCTTGGGACGGGTGTAATCCTAACAGGTTTTCTCGAGGAAACCTTGGAAGGATTGGCGGAAATGGTTATGATGGCAACATCTTGAATTGGAACCAACAAAATCAGAGTCTTTTCGAATAGGATTTCTTTATTATCCATCAGGCGCTGAACACCTGATTTCAATAAGTAGCAACCAGTAGGCAGAATTGAACATATGTGGCAACCTTCACCACATCCCAGAAATAAACCGGCCAACAACAAATTCTTCTTAGCTGTCATCAAAGGAGTAGAAATTTCTTCCACGGAGGTCACAAATAAATCATCGTCTATAGCATTTACTCCATGACTGTGTTTGGGCATGGGAGCAGTTATGACGTTGGGCTTCTCTGGAGCGTTAAACTCAATCTATTTGGCTTCGATCAAGTCTTGCACCTTATTCTTCAAGGCCCAACAGTTGTTTGTATCATGACCTGGACCTTCGGAATGATAGGCGCAACGGGCATTCGGGTTATAATGGGGAGATGTGGTGTTGGGATTCTTCGGGGCTTCCCTCAGAGTTACCAGATTAGTCTTCAATAATTTTGGTAGAATTTGAGACAAGGTCATATTGAGCCGAGTGTACTGCCTCTGTGGTCTTTCCACCCTTTGTTGATTGTTGCATTGTGGAGCAACAATGGGTCTTGATATCATTACCGCATTTACTGCTTGACGGTGTTCAGGTCTGCTTTGGCTCCTCGAGCCATAGACTGCACTAGCTTCTTTCTTACCAATGAAAGGCTTCTTTATTGCACTTGATGAAGTATCCTTCTGTATCTTACCACTTCGGATACCAGCTTCTACTCTCTCCCCAGTCAAGATCAACTCAGTAAACCCAGATGATGAACTGCCGATTAGATGATTGAAAAATGTACCAGATAGCGTCCCCAGAAACATGTCAACCAACTCCCTATCATACAAAGGGGGTTGGACTCTTCCAGTCAAATCTCTCCACTTTTGAGCATAATCCTTAAAACCTTCACTTGCACCCATAGACATACTCTGAAGTTGAGTACGAGTGGGAGCAAGGTCGGCGTTATATTGATACTGCCTGTAAAAGGCAGCAACAAGGTCTTCCCAGTTTCGGACATTGGCTCCTTCCAACTGATAAAACCATTCAAGTTGAGCCCCTGACAGACTATCTTAAAAGAAGTGTACCCACAAATTTTTATCAGCAATGTGGGGTTGGATTTTCCTGACATATGAGCAAAGATGAAGTTTCGGACAGGACACTCCATCGTATTTGGCAAAAACCGAAGCTTTGAACTTATAAGGGATTACCACTCCCGACACCAGTCCCAGCTCTCCAAAATCTAAACCAGGGATCTTTTGAATCTCCATAGCACTTAGACGGTCTTCTAGTTATTTGTAACTATCCTCAGCAGGAGGATATTGCTCTTCATCGTAATCAGTATCATTATCAGAGATTGCAGGACTGTGGCCCTTTTCTTCTTCTTGGTTCTCCCCTTCCTTGGATGAAGAGGTCAGATCAGCTTGCTGTTTCAACCTATCCCCAAATCTTTTGCCCATATTTAGAAGAACGAACTTCTTCTTCTTCTTCTTCTTCTTCTTCTTCTTCTTCTTCTCTTTCAGAATTAGGGTCTTCAAATCTTCTTGCCCTTTAGCCAAACTTAAGAATATCTGTTGGAATTGGGCGTTTTGTGTCTGAAGATCTTTGATGGCTTGATCGGAAGACATAACTGCTGAAATAAACAGCAAAGAAGATGAGAAACCTGTAATGGTACCTGCAATGGTGTGCATGATAATGGGATGCATATGTGATGATTTCAAAGACATTGGGAGATTTAAATTTGCAAACCAAAAATAAAACAAAACTTTATTAGATTAACTGGTAAAAAGGTTCAACAATGTCGTTGAGGCGTTACAAAGAAATAAATGGAAAACAAATTTAAGCTAGAAAGAAAAGCAAAATCAGAAATCCCATGGATGCTTCCTCTTTGTTCTGACGTAGTCGTTGATCACTCTTTCCTCCTCGAGCTGCCTTGTGAGCTTCAAGATCTTCCTTTCTTGCTCATGGTACTTCTCCTGATAAGTATCTCTCTCCTCTTTCAAATGAATCCAGGATCTCTGCAATGCCCCAGGATCAATGGGCATGTGTAAGGAATGCCCTCTTCATTGGTGGGCTCCACAATCACTGGCAACACAGCTTCATAAGGCAGCCCAAGCTTCTGGGCACGAGCTCGGACCCACTGGAGATAAGGCTGCATGGGGAGAGAAGTATTTGGTCCCAGCTCTTGGGGGTTAGATCTGTTCACCATGCCCCAAGCTCGTATGAACCTCCGGCGGTGCTCGTCAACATCCTCCTTGTAGTCAAATGCGATATCCTCAAGAAGTATCTCATGAGGACCATCTCTCCAAGCGCGACCAAATTGTCGCAGAGCTAGACAAAGATTGTAGGTTATACCCCCTTTGATTCCAAGCAACGGGACATTAGGGTATCCCCTACAACGATCAATGACAACAGTGTCTTCCATAGCCTGGGAGCTCCAAAGAATGTCTGTATGGGCAAGTGATATTATCATGTAAGACCATCCCAAACCTTCTTCATTTTTCAACACAGACTTGGGGAGGTGCAAAATAAACCACCTCGATAGCAACGACATGCAACACATGAGAGTCCCTCTTCTTCGCACAGTACGAGTGTAGAGGGCATCCAGGATATCACCCAGTAAAGTAGGCACAGGATTGCGAGAGAGGAATATCATAACCGCATTCACATCCACGAAGTAATCCGGATTCGGTAAGAGAACCAAACCGTAAATAAGGAGAGCCAAGATATCTTCGAAAGCCTGAAAATCCAAGTTATCCCAGAACAACTGAGCCTGATCCATCAGAAACTTGGCTAAGAAACCTTCGACCCCGCTTCGTGTTTCCTAGTTGGATACTACATCAGCCCATTTCAGATGTAGAGCTGAGGCAATGTCTTCTGGTCTAGGAGTCTCTTCCATACCTGTGAAAGGTACCTGCTCTAGGATGGATATACCCAATAAGTGAGAGAACTCCTCCAAAGTGGGAACCAATTGGTAATCTGGAAAAGTGAAACAATGATGCACAAGATCAAAGAACTGGAAAAGCACACTCATCATTTGCTCATCAAGCTTTGAGGTAACCATGCTAAGAAGATGACCATGCCTCTTAATAAACATTGAAGTCTCAGAAACTCTTGAGGCTAACTCTTTGAGTTGAGCAGGTATTTGCACAAAGTTAACTCAGATGGTGTTTCTGCGCACAAAAGCCATAATCTGCAAAACAGAACAAAGATAAATTCCCTCGGTCTTTGAAATGGTCAGTATAATCAAGTATGCATACCATGTTATGATGCATGATGTCATGATAAAACCAAACAACAGGTATAGCAGATAACAGGCATGGCAAAGGCAAACAAGTCACACAATAGCCCTTAAGTTTAAGGCTTGCATGGGGTCTAGGTATTACCCTCTTAAAGTTCAGTTGGTTTCAACCTGTCCTAGCAAAAGTGACCGGGTTCTAGAGGTTCTCAATATCATTGACCATCCTCCATCGGTCATGGTTTCAGCTCACGCAATCTTTTCTTGCGGCCGGAACTATCTCGAGAGTATGGTCTCAATGAATGTAGCATCGAGTATCAACCATTTCTCAGCTTTACACCGAGGCCGGCTATCTCACTACTTTCTAATGGCCAAGTTGGTTTATTAAGGGTTCTAAGGTCAGTTGATGCTTAACGACACACATAGCAGCCCCATATTCTCCTCGTTTCTCCACAAGGGATACCGGTACCAACCAATGTACCACATCAATGTAGCTACTGCTTCAACCATATCGGTCTACACCGTATAGTTCCCTCACAGTTTATTGCTACTTACCTAAAAGGTGTCCCCAGATCCAGGTTAGGATCTATAGTAACTCCCAATACAAAACCCTTAAAAGTAAAGCAACCAAAACAAACAAGAGAAGCAATTTTATGATGAACTAAATCCTAAGGTATACCCCACTTATTAACTCCCCAGCAGAGTCGCCAGTTCTGTGATACGGTGGCAGAACCGACTGTTTTGGAAATGCTGGTTTGCATTTTGCGTTTTTTGTTCACAAAATATCGCAGTAAGCAAGAGTCGCCACCGACTTTTATTTTATCCAACTGGAAAGGAAAAAAGCACAGAAAAATTCCTTTTTCGAGATTTTGAGTATGGGGGGTAGATTATAGAAAGGGAAGGTGTTAGCACCCTTTCTATCCATGGTTTTCCATGGGCTCTTAGGTACTTGTTCATCTTTAAAAATTGCTTTTGTGTGTTTGTTTTGAAAATTTTTGTTTTACTTCGTTTTAACCCTTGCTTCTGTCTTCAAGAGTGTTACGAAGTGTTTTTTAAAAACTTTGTTTGAAAAGTGTTTGGTGTAAAAAGTTTGATTTTGAGCAAGTACTTACTAGCATCTACCTACTCGAAGAATAATTGTTTCTATTCTTGTTTCCTTTAGACAATGCTATCCTATTATTGAGAAATAAGAAGCACCATCGTTGGAGTTGTAAGGGTCAATTCGAAAGGGACGTACGATCACTAAAGTAATGTTAGGACGTATTAGTAGTAACCCTAAAGTCTTAAGATCATATTCGAGGCAACATTTCCGAGGCAACCTTTCCAAGGTAACATTTCCGAGGCAACATTTCTGAACGTGACATTTGATCTTTGTTTAGACAGGAGGGCAACCACTAAGACACCCTATACTTAATGACCGTTTACCGAAGGCAACCGAAGTGAGAGTATGCCCTAGGAGTGCACATGTGCGGGTGATTTAATTTCAAGTTATTATCTTTTCACATTAGGGTTTTCTAGCCATTTTAAAATTTATCATGCAATCTTGTCATACAATCCTATTATCATACATCTAACACTTAATATTTGTGAGAATTAAAATGCGAGAAATAAAAACTACGCTATTACAAGGCTTCGGGGTAGGGATTACATAGCCAAAAAAAACCCGTAAAAACGATAAATAAAAGAAAATCCTAATTAAACTATTACATACTGTAAGCAATTACATTAATATTGCGAAAATAATAAAATGCGCGCGATGAATTAAATGAAAAGGAATTAATGTCTTGACCCCATCTAAACCTAATTAAAACTTAAAAAGAAAAATTATTTTTGTTGTTTTTGATTGTTTTGAGAAATTAAGATTTTAATTGAATAAATAAAAACCTAATTACTAATTAATTTAAAATTTAAGAAAAATAATTAAATCAACCTATTTTTGTATTTTTGTTTTATTGAGAAAAGAAATAAAAATTAAATCACATGTTAACCCTAATTTTTTCTAATTGATTTTAAATATATGAAAAAGTTAGAATTAATCCTAAATTAAATTAGACTAAAATTAAATTAAATTTGGTCAAATAAAATAAAACCTAATTCTAAATTTGTGAAATTCTAAATTAGACTAAAATTATTTGTTAGAAAACAATTTAAACAAATTAAATTAAATAAGAAAAATTATAAAAGAAATAGAATGGGCCTGTGTGGTTTTCAGAAAAAAGGGGGGTGTGGCTGGCAAATCTGAGCCCAACAAACTCCCTGGCCTGTTTTGACTTTTTCAATCCCCTGCCCACGCTTGACTTATGCCAGAGGTGGACCTTCAAGAGATGGCCCTGGATCTGGAGTGTTGAATGATGGAATGGTTGGATACTGAGGGCGTATGGTGAACTTATGGGACACCTGTACACCTGATTATGCAAGGCAAAATAATATGAAATAATGTTGGGACCTGGGGATCGAACCCAGGCCCTTTGGAATTTTTACCTTGCGCGCTTACCAGCTTTGTTAGTTGTACAAAGAACAACAAACAAACACTATATGGAAAAAACAAAATATCAATTCCTAAGCGCGTGAAATTTGAATGAGCGAATCAGGGAATGCCACGTTATCCTTCTTCTTCCTTGCCTCTGTCGTTTTAGACAAAACCTTTACCTATGGACACTGGGCGTAGGTACAACCCTTGTCCACTCCAAAATCTTATCCCTGCATGATAAATCACAACCAGTGGTACCAATCAATTCGTTGCAACCTCACGAGCATCATAGTACCACTATCCACGCCTAATTGTACCTGCACACAAAACCCCTAAAAATGAAACTAGAACCCTAACCAAGGGAACTTGCTGTATAGTCAATAAAAATGCAATTAAGTACAACCGTTAGCTTGCAAATAACTCATGGATTAAGAATATGCTAATAAATCACGTTAAAGATGCCAGAATGATGGTATTCGATTTCAAGAAAATATGAAAATCGTGTGGTACTTACAGCGTGTTTCAAGGCTTGAGGAAGCTTATTAATGGTTGCAATATGATCCTGGGGAGTCCAGCAATTGATTGGGATGACTAGAATGCTTTGAATTGGTCTGAAACGTGGAAATCAGTTTGCCACTTTTCTTGAATTTTTGCAACTTTGCTTTCTCTTTTACACGCCTCCAATCCCCTTGTTTTTGGTCTGAAATCCTTCCTTATGTATCCAAGAATGAATTAGGGTTGCAACTTGGTTTCAAATCTTCTCCAATTATGATCATTGATTCATGATTTGATCCTTTGTGCAAATCTTTCCAAATCAAGAAAAATGAAATCTTTTGTATCCATATGATCCTTGCACGATTAGTTTTTGATATTTTCATTATTTTATTTTGATTTTATTTGATTTAATTGAAATAAAATCAAAATAAATGACAAAAATAAAAGAGTGACAAATGGAAGGGATCATGGGTCGTGGGTCACATTACAAACTCAGTGCAAGCATAAAAAGTTGGGCCCATTTAGCAAAAAATGCAATTTTGGCCACTTTTGACTTTTGGCAATTTTGCAAAAAAGGTCAACTTTGCCAATGCATAACTCTCTCCATTTTGACCCTAGAGAGGTGTTTTTGGACTTTTTAGAAAGCTTAAGATGTCCTCTAAGCAACCCTTTTGGTCTTATCTCAATTGAGTCTTCCATGTTCATGTATGAAGCTTTGACCCAAAAGGTGTTTTTGATGACTTTTCAAAATGACCTATAATGTCCAAATTTATATCTTCTTGTGAGTGCATATTTTGAACTTGGGAGCTGAAGATGAATTGTAGGGAATTGAATCCTCTTCAAAATGAGCTTTGGATGGGCCATTTTGGATAAAGTATGAGAAAGTTATGCTTGGTCAAAGTTGAGTTGACTTTTCCTATAAAACCCTAATTTAGCAACTTTTGGGTTTTGATGAATTGTGGGCAATCCTTGAGGAATCATGATCAACCCTTGATCAAATGATGAATAATACTTCAAAATGAGAATGTTTACGAAAAATCTTGAAGTTTGACTATATGTGGGCCACAATTGACTTTTGCCCTAGCACAATCGATTTTCAATTTTTTGAGCAATTGACTGAGCAAACTTCCTCTGCAAGGATTGAAACTTGACATGGATGATATTGAGAACATATTAGGACAATGGTGAGAATTTGGGGTCCTTTGGACTCAAACATCTTTATGCAAACTAAAACCCTAATTTGAGGTAGACTGCCTTAGGAGAGAGTTTGTCTGGTCAACCCTTGGACTTCCTAGAGCAATTTGAGGACCTCGCTTGACATGTATTGAGAAATATGGGAGGGCAAATTTTGGGATACAACACCAGAATTCAGTATCATAGCCTAAAAAGAAACTTTATATTCTATCTCTCTAATAGTCAAATATATCTCCATAAAAAACAAGAGGTTTAACACTGTATCTATCTCTATCGTTTATGTTATAAACATCTATTTAGATGGTTTTTCTCACACTAGATCTCCCTACACGGTTAAGTGTTTGATTAGAAAATAAATAACAGAGCCAGAGCTCTGATACCAATTGAAGATTGAGAAAAAAAACAAGAAAGGGGGGTTTGAATTAGGTTTTCAAAAACTTTTTCGTTTAGAATTGCTTCACATAAACAATAAAAATTAGAATCAATGTTATATAGAGAAATAATAACACTTTCGGTTTATATAGGTTTACCTTAGAGAAGGTTTATCTTGTCCACCCGCCAAGGTGATTTCGCCTTAGAAAGGGACTTAATCCACTAATCTTGAAAGATTATAGATGAACGGGCTACCCGCTGGTGACTAACAACAACAATGATAACATGTTAGTGATCCTTTAAGAATTCTGACCTACCTGGTCCCCTAAGAGATATAACGATTACTGACTCCCTAAGGCTTCTGACCTACCTAGTACCTTGAAGGAGATTTCTATATGTCTTCTTGAGTTCTGACCTACCCAGTCACTCAAGGAACAATCAACAACAGTTGAGCAATATGTTTATAAATTACTTCTTACAAGAGGATTACACAAATGTTTAAGTCCTGATTGTTTAACACAAATATGAGCAACAACTTTTATGTTCAAACAATTTACAATAGTAACACAACAATGAGCAACAACTCTTGTGTTCTAATTAAATAATAATATCCATACAATAATGAGCAACAACTCTTTTATTCTAGCTAGTAAGAATATCAACACAGTAATATGCAACAACTCTTGTGTTTTTAATTTCTTTCTTTCTCTTGCTTTGATTTGGGCAACATTACTATTCTTGTATTGTAGTCTATTATTTTCAAATGAAACAATTGGTCATTTATATAGGCGTTGAGCATTATTTAAAAAACTCCCCCTAAGTTAAACAATCGCCCCCCTAAAACTAAAACTTAAGACCTTATCAAAATTAGGGTTTTATGAGCTTGGCTATCTTTTCTAGAATTCTAATTTAAGCAAGTGGAAGAAATTTATCAGAGATTGCTTTATCAGAGGGGTTCTTTATCACAACTTGATCTATCAGACCCTACTTAATGTTTAAAGTTCATTATTAACACTCCATCTCTCAGAATATTCTATACCCTAGAATTTCTTTCATAAGAGTTTGATCAACAGACTCTTTCAAAAATTAGAATTTCTTCATCGCAACTTGATTTGTTAGAACCTTTTAGACTTTAGAAGTTCTTAATTCATTTATCTTTCTTTTGATGTACCTGAAACACAGTTTAAACTTGTGTGTGTGTGTGTGTGTGTGTGTGTTGTGTGTGTATGTGTGTGTGTGTGTGTGTATGTGTGTGCGTGCGTGTGTGTGTGTGTGTGTATGTGTGTGTGTGTGTGTGTGTGTGTGTGTGTGTGTGTGTGTGTGTGTGTGTGTGTGTTAGAAATGTAAGCAATAAGGTTTAGAGAATTAAGTATGCATCAAAATCATCATTATGCTTTTCCCCCTTTTGTCATTATCAAAAAGGTATAATTTCATTTATTGAGAATATAGACAGTACAAGAGAACAACTAGGACAAGAGTAGAATAAGAGATGTAAAAAAACTTTACTTTAAATAAAGAATATTTTATCTTTTGTTCCATATGGCAAAAAATGGAGATTAACCATGAAGATTTTTCGCCTAGTCTCAAAGTATATTTATTGCTTTCAACGTTTATGTTCTTATAAATAAGAGAATCATAAGTTTTTTTAAAAAATATTTCTGATTTAGACTTCTTCTAACTTGTAGACGTATCTTACCAAGAAATCTGACCATTTGTACTTAGATTATTTTTGTTAATGCTCAGAGTTAGACACATATTAAACCAAGGATCATTCTGGATATAATACCATATTTAAATGGTTTAGAATGAATATAAATCTATCTTCAGCTAAGAGTTTAATAAAGATATCATCCCATTGATGGTCTGTATCTATGAATTTTAAAACAAGAGTCCTTTTCTGAACATAATCTCTAATAAAATGGTGTTTGATTTCTATGTGTTTTTTCATAGAGTGCAAAGTAGGATTATTAATAAGACAAATAGTGGCAGTATTATCACAGAAAATAGGAATATTACTTTCGTATATCTGAAAGTCTTCAAGTTGACTTTTCATCTAGAGCATCTGAAT
Organism: Vicia faba; assembly: GCA_948472305.1. Lineage (NCBI taxonomy): Eukaryota > Viridiplantae > Streptophyta > Magnoliopsida > Fabales > Fabaceae > Vicia > Vicia faba. Next base: position 708,576,041 of record OX451740.1, read on the forward strand.
GCTACAAAGTGATGATGAGATATATTCTACTTCTGCAGTGGATAGTGTAATGGTTGATTGCCTTTTTCTCGACCAAGAGATAAGATTATTCCTCTAAAATTGACAGTTTCCAGAAGTGCTCTTGGATTCTATTCTATCTCCTTCATAATCTACATCACATAAACCTGATAGCTTGTATTCTTATGTTTTCTTATACATGAAGCCAAGGTTATATGTTTCCTTCAGATACTTTAGGATTCTCTTAACAACTGTTAAGTGAGTTTCCCTTGGATTTGATTAAAAACAAGCACAAAGACATACGCTGAATAAAATATCTAGACGGGAGGTAGTTAGATAAAAAAGAGATCCTATCATACCCCGATAGAGCTTTTGACAGACCTTAGCCCTTACCTTCTCCTTTTCAAGAATACATGTAGGATGCATAGGAGCCTTAGCTGACTTGCATTCTCTCATGTCAAATTTCTTCAGAAGTTATTTCATGTATTTTCTCTGATAATTGTATGTAGCTTCTGGAGTTTGATAGATTTCTATTCCCAGAAAGTATTTCAGTTCTTGCATCAGACTTATTTCAAATTCAGCCTGCATTAGCTCAGAGAACTCTTGACAAATTGTCAGAGAACCCTTGACAAATTGTACTAACTCTTCTAGCGCATGTTTCTGATGATACTGTCTTCTAATGAATATTCAGTCTAACAAAGTAGATTGGCTTGAGAAGATATCATCTTTGATCTTGCCTTCTGATGAACTAAATAATGTAGAATAGTAATGCATTCAGAAGATCTAACTTTCCTTGATTTGTCTTTTGATGGAATGCTTTCTGATGTGAAGTGATATGTGCATATTCTATGAAGTATCAGAGTCTTTAGAATCTTAACTTTGTCTTTAGAATTAGAAGCAACAACTTTCATGATGAACAAATCTTGACTTCTGATTTGGAGGTAGAATCTTTTATTTGATGTGTTCCAAATCTTGACTTTGTCTTCAGAATTAGAAGCAACAACTTTTCCGATGATCAAATATTGACTTCTGATCTTTGACGCAAAAGCTTGTTTCTGGTGCAATCTTGTTTTCTGATCTTTGAGCAACAACTCTAACAAAATTCTTTCTTCTTGAATACTTGTGTTTTCTAAAGAAGAAACTTGTTGAGAAGTACACATTGAGATCCTCTTTCTGGATAACATTCAACATTCTTCAGAACTACTGATGTTACTTCAGAAGCGGATGCAATAGTCTTTCTGATGCGTGCTTTCTGATGATTCTTTAAACAACAGTCCTGAATCAAATTAGAACTTATAATCTGCATACTCAAGAAACTATTAGAAACAAAATTGTTTACATATAAAATACATGTCTTGTTACCATCAAAATTCAGAGATTAATTGTAGAATCCAAATCTTTTTCTAACATTTCTTTCAGGTATTCCTCATGTCTCCCTTTGTTTGGGGGTTTTCACCACCATATCATTGATGTGCACTTCTAAATTCTGGCTAATGTGACCATAAAAATGGTGTCCATCTACCTTTGATATTACATCCCAACATTCTTCATACCAAACAACATGGAGTTATAATGATAATACTTGTAATTATTCATGAAGGTTGTTTTTAGTGCGTCACTTGGACTCATCCTTATTTGGTTGTAACCTGAGAAGACATCCATGAAACTCAAGCTTCTGAATCTTAAGGCACCGTCGCCAATATTGGTTATCCAGGTAGAGTATTTGATCTTCTAGATGAACATGACCTCTATCAACTTTCTTACCTCTTATGACATGACTACTCTTTTGTCTTCCTTTGCTTACATTTCCTTTGAATGATGTGTTTGAATTTGAAGTTTTCTAGACAACTGATGATAAACAACATATTAATCTATCCTGAACATGTTAGTCGGCACCCCAAGTAAATAAATCCACATTATTCTATAACATATTTTCAATCTTGATTTCCTCTCCTGCTGACAAATTACTTCCTACCTAGGTAGTTTAATGCTTATTAAGGCCTATTTGAACATTCTTTAACTCTTCCATGGGCATAAACCTATCTTCTAAAGAGTCAACCTGTGGATCTAGGTCTACAAAGTTGACTTTGTGCGAATTATCTAGGTGAACCAACCCGACCTTGTTTTTCTTTTTCAGTTTTAGGCTGTCTTTGTAGAACTTTCTCACCAACTCCCAATCTCTCTTTACTGCAACCAGTCTTCAGTTATTCAAGGGGTATTTCATGTTCACATATAATGTTCATAGTGCAGCCTCTAACGCATTAAAAGATGGTCAACCAATAAAGATGTTCTACAAAGGCAATGTATTTACTAAATATATCATTCTTTCACAATCTTCACACTTCTTCATTTTCTGAATGTGGTCTTGATGGTGACATAACCCCATACTTGCATCTTCTCGCCTGATAATTTGACCAATAAACCCTTGAAAGGATGAAGTAGTTTAATATCTATCATTAAACCTACAAAGGCTTTCCAATAGAGAACGACTATCAAGTTGTCGAGATCAATCAATACCCTATTCACATTCCAATTATGTGTTGGATGTTTATCACCATTGATTCATCTTTATGAGAGATCACACCTTCAGCATCTCTGTAGGAAAAAATGACATCTCGTTCTAGGATGACCCCTTCTATGGGTGGAGCTCTTGCAATGTACATCAGCCTTCAATCATTTTTTCTGGTTTGAACTAGATTCCGTGCCCCTGCAAATCTTCTAGCTATTGTGTTCATCGTGTGGTGTGTTCTTTCGGGCTTGTGACCCTAATCCATGCTCCGACCTCGTCTAGGTTGGGGGTTTCTTTCCCCGATTTTTTTCACGATGAAGATCTCATATCCGATCTTTGGATGCCTCCCTGAACATATTTTATATGTGACCCCTCTAAATCAATATTTTAACTCCCTACTTCAAGTGGTAGAAATATTCAGCGCAGTGACCCTTAATGATATTGTGGTATTTACACCATTTGTTAGGGTTGTTTCCCGTAACGTCTCCTTTGGGAGGGCACGACTATAGGATAATCTTTGTATGGTAGGCATCTCGAAGAATTTGCTATCGCCTCATGTTTAATAGATTGAAGCGCTCCAATGACTTTTGGTTGGGCTTGAAGACTGCCTTATCACAAACCGGTATTACATTCTAGTGTCTTCTTTGTCTGTCGGTCTCCGATTTTCCAATCCCTCATTTTTTGGCATGGTTTTTTCTCTTCTCGACATATATTTCTTCACCTTTTATGAAATATTCTTCTCTATCCATGATCTCATCCATTGAGGACGTCGACTTCTGGGCTATGATTTGTTGAAGTGTCTTACCTTGAGTTCATTTTCGAGAGCTCCTACAAACATCTTCTTGATTTGGATAAGCGGCCTTGGTGCTTTCATCATTGAAGCAGACTAAGTATTCTCAAAATGAATTTAAGTACCCTTAGAAGACATTAAAGAGGATGGTGGTGGACACCTTTCTATGCTTGTTAGCTTAAACTTGGTGTATTAGTTTCCTCGTTAAGTCATGATAGCTAGTGATGGAGAACCTAGGGAGACTCATATGCCAACGGAGGGCCGCTAACTTAAATGTTCCCACCATTAGTTTGCATTTGAGGGAATCAAAGGCTCTGACGATGGACATCTACATATTAATAACAATAATGTGTTCTTGGGGATCACTTTAGTCATCAAAGATCGCTAAAGAAGGTAGCTTTAAGTTATTTGGGACATGTGCGTCCCAAATCTTCATAGACAAGGGTTAGGGGTCCACTGTATCCTCTTGGTCGTCGGTTGCAGGTTACATCTGTTGCTATTGCAAGTCTCATATGTTACCTTGAAATGTTTCATTTGACGACTCAACTTCTCTATAATAGCTTACATTTTTGCTATGATAGCTCAATCATCGTTGTGGTGATGGTTGTTGTTGCCTGCAACAACCCTTGTCATTATGAAACGAAGTCGGGTTGTTGTTATAATGGAAATGTGTGACTCAGGTCAACTTTACTAAGTCCCCATAGTGGACGTCAAATGTACACTCTAGGTACACTAATATACAACCCTATTGAAACCTAGCCAGTGATAGTTGCACACAGTGTTAACAATGGATAAAAGGTGGATCCTCATGTTTCTAATGTCACCGTTTTGACCCACCTTATAGGGAGGTTTAGTTGGAAGCACTTTAATGTAATTGAATACATGTCATGATGATTGAATGCCCATGATGAAGATTGTGAATCAACCATAAAACCTCCCATGAGTCGAAGATCGCTCCAACTGAACTATCATAACAAAACTGGCTTAATCCCACATTATTTCTGATTTCGCCAGGTTAGGTTTAAAACCCAACCCATGACACGACGAGTTAGGGTCCATCGTGCCATAAAATAATTGGGATGTACAATTATATAAATAACTACTCCCTCCATTTCAAAATCAGTGTCGTTTAAGGTTTTTGCACACAAATTAAGGAATGTAATAATATTGTCACAAGACATTGCACTTTTACTAAATTAACCCTATAAATATATTGAAAATAATATAATAATTAAAAGACACAATTGAAAAAATAATAATTATTTCTACATTAAAAAGTGAAAATAACATTCATTTTAAAACAATTTTTTATTAAAACGACACTCATTTTCAAATAGATAGAATATTTAAGAACTGTAACTTTAAATTACTCTCTTCGTCTTATATTATAAGTAAAATTCATTTTTTAGATTCATTGAATAATTAATATATTTAATTTTTATATAAATTAGATATATTAACTATTTAATGAATTTAAAAAAATAAAATTTGTTTATAATATTAGACGGGAGAGTATAAAAGAAGAATATAGTTTGAAGTTATGGTGAGATGTAGTGGGACATAGGTATGAAAACTTACCAGACATAAATCTTGGAAACCACATGTAATGTAATATAATGTAGGGCATATGAAACAAACAAACCAACTGTCTAATCCTAATTTGATTCTCTTCGTCCACCAACTCACCTCATCTCTAAAACTTACATATACACACCTAACTTTTAAATATTCAAGAGACATGAATGGTGCTTTTACACCATAACAACATAGCATGTGTTACCTAAACTCTATAAAATGAAGAAGATAATGGATATGAATTAAACGTAAATAATGTTCTACCTATTTACGTACATTCGGTTTTACTGAACTTTGGTCCCTTTCATAGACTTTGATTCCCCGACAAGGTTTGGCGTTTTATTTTATCCATACTGTTCAATCTGTCACACACAATTCTAACTTTTCTAACTCAACCTAATTTCATTGTCCAGCGAAGCACATATATATATTTTTTTAAATAACAAAACCTAATATTATAGGAGTAATAATTTTGAGTTGAAAAGGCAACATATATTACTTGGATTCTAATATTTCTGGATATAATGTTGTACCACGTGGCACATTTGCAGCGAGGGACATTGTAGGGTGCAAGAACCAATTGGTTAATTACCAACGTTATTTCGTTTGTATTATGATGAGTTTGACCCTACCATGAATTCTAAGGTCACTGCCATTTTTGACACGCCCAACAAAGTTCCAGACCAAGATATCACTATCGGGATCCTGTCTCATCAAACGTTACCATCCTTATTTATGGATTCCAATTTGTTCTTCACACATACTAAGAGAGTACACTGTTATTGACAGTTCAACCCCTACCTCTTAGTACGTACCACATTTCACATATGTATATGTATGTATTCATCAACCCCCTTTCAAAACTTCTCTTAACCAAGTTAAAGACATGAATTAAAAACTGCAAATCATTTAATTTGTTAAAAATAGAATTTTGATCCTTAGAATAATTTTAACATATAAAGTAAATAGACTATATAGCTTTTGATATTAAAAAATAATATATAAAAGAGCCAATGGACACTTGTTTATATGATATTAACTAGTTCATTTTCATTAACATAGGTGGAGTTTAAAATCGAAAATAAAACAATCAACTGCATTTTACGCGGGGAAAAAAATGCAAATCTCTTATGAAGAAAAAGATACAAGTCTTTTATTAAAAAAAATAAATTATTGTACCAAAAGAAAACAAAATTAAAGTGGTAATACTATATTCATTGACTAGTAGCGAAAGGTCAACTTTTGTAGTTATCGTCATACAGTACCGAAAATAATTTCTGGACGTGCTAATGTTTTTAGAGTGACGACTGAATTTATTTTTTTCACAAAGAAGACTAAATATAGTTGACCTATTCTTAAAAATTGTTTAATTCTACTTTAAATTATTATTCAAGGTTTATATTTAATTGTCTCTCACTTATCATAAATAAAATAAAGTAAAAAAGTATTTAGACAACTTTGCCATTTGTCAAAAACTTAAAGTTTTTACTATTTTTATGTTTGTTATGAATATAATTTTTTTTATAATTATCTTTAATTATTATTTTTATATTTATTTAATTTATTTATTAATTTCTGACAACTATTTTATGTTGTTTATGTTTATTATCAATTAATTTTGTTTATTACACATTTGGGTCTTAGAAATAACCAAATGTAATACTGGGTTACATTTAATTTTTTTCCTTAGTAAATGCATAAGAGGATATTTGGGGAAGACCGAAGAAACGTTATACTTTCAATATTTATTTCTCAATACAGTTAATTAAATTCCACGAGTGAACAATATAATTTTATAGCCGATTCACTTTCAATGTCATCATCAATTTCTCTTCTCTTAATCTGATTCATTTCATCATCAATGTCATTTATTCAATTTTTCAGATAGTTAATTGAAGTTTTTGTCGATTTCTGATGATTTCAATAATATAAATAAGATCAATTTCTTCTCCAAATTCACACAACTTTCGAATTGGTTCATGACAAGACTATTTGGCAAAGACATATGGAAAAATTTATATTTTTTTCCATCTTTAGTTGTTAAATGGTTTAGAACTGTGTCTAAATTTCTTTAATATGCATTCTTACTCTGACACTCATTTTCTTTTAGGATGTAATCTAATATGTATTTGAGCTTCAAGATGGTGAAACAATCTCCTAAAAATTATCAAACAATGAAGTCGCTATCGAACGTCTTTTATCCCACATGAAGGGATAGGTAAACATCGAGAAAACCTGAGAAGGAAGAAGTCGCGGTCTTGTGACCGAGATATTGGGTAATGAAGTCTATTACGCGAGGGGAAGATATTAACGTCTCACACACTCGTAGTACTATACGGTATCTACTCTTGTTATCTATCTTATGGGTGTATTTAATCCGTGTCTACTGCTTATTACTGAAGAATAACGCATGCAAAAGAAAAGAGAAAATAATGTAGGGAAAATGAAGTTGTGCTCGCTTGGACCCTACACCAATGCCTAGTATCGCTTTTTGAGGAATCAGAGTTACCGTAGTTCGGCCCACATGTTTCGTTTGTTTGTATTTTTTATGAGTGACAAACCCTTATGAAAACGGTTTTGAGTTACACCCTCAAGGCAAGATGCCATAATTGTTTGGTTTGTGTTTTGTTACCTTAAAAAGGATTTAAGTGTGATTAGCATGTTTTATGATTTGCTAAGACAAATAAACTTTTAGTTTTAAATGCAAATGCAAAAGGGGAAGAAAAGAATCTACGGGAGACTAGCCTATTTCTAATCCTAACGTTATCATACAATGGTGGTCCTGAGGTTTGAATTAATAAATGGGAAATATCTACTTAATGTTAGTATCATGTGTTATACCCTAAAATTTTCCCTCCCATATTTCTCAATACATTTCAAGTAAGGTCTTCATATTGCTCAAGGAAGTCCAAGGGTTGACCAGACAAACTCTCTCCTAAGGCAGTCTACCCCAAATTAGGGTTTCAGTTTGCATCAAGATGTTTGAATCAAAAGGGTCCCAAATGCTCACTATTGTCCTAATATGTTCTCAAGATCATCCATGTCAAGTTTCAAGCCTTGCAGAGAAAGTTTGCCCAGTCAATTGCTCAAAGGCCTGAAAATCGACTGTGCTAGGGCAAAAGTCAATTGTGTCCTACATACAGTCAAACTTCAAGATTTTTGGTCAACATTCTCATTTTGAAGCATTGTTCATCATTTGATCAAGGGTTGATCATGATTCCTCAAGGATTGCTCACAATTCATCAAAATCCAAAAGTTGCTAAATTAGGGTTTTGTAGGAAAAGTCAACTCAACTTTGACCAAGCATAACTTTCTCATACTTTATCAAAAATGACCCCTCCAAAGCTCATTTTGAATATGATGTCATTACCTACAATTCATATTCATCTCCCAAGTTCAAAATATGCACTCACAAGAAGATATGAATTTGGACATTATAGGTCATTTTGGAAAGTCAACAAAAACACCTTTTTTTGTCAAAGCTTCATACATGAACATGGAAGACTCAATTAAGATGAGACCAAAATGGTTGCTTAGAGGACATCTTGATATTTCTAAAAAGTCCAAGAACACATCTCTAGGATCAAAATTGAAGGAGTTATGCATTGGTGAAGTTGACCCTTTTTGCAAAAATGTTAAAAGTCAAAAGTGGCCAAAATTGCAATTTTTGTCGAATGGGCCCAACTTTTTGTGCTTGCATTGAGTTTGTAACATGATCCACGACCCATGATCCTTCCCACTTGTCTTTATTTTATTTTTGTCATTTATTTTGATTTTTATTTCAATTAATTTAATTTAAATCAAAATAAAATCATGAAAATATCAAAACTAATCAAGGCTTGAGATTTTGTGCATGTTTAGGTCTCTTATACAGCTGGGAAGAGAATCAAATCGTGAAAGGGTCATTTGGATACAAAAAGATTGAGTTTTTCTTGATTTAGAAAGATTTGAATAAGGATCAAATCATGATTCAATCACCTTAATTGAAAAAGATTTGAAGCAAATTTGTAACCCTAATCCATTCAAGGGTACATATAGAACATGTGCAGACCAAAAAAGAGAGGATTAGAGTCGTGAGAAACTGAAAGAAAACTTGCAAAAACTCAACAAAAGTAGTGAATCAAATTCCAACTTCCAGGTCATCTCAAGCCTTCCCAGCTATCTCAATCGCTTGTTGGATATCCCTGGGGCATATTGCAATCATTAACGAGCTTCATAACATCCTAAAACACGCTGTACAATTGGCCATGAAGAATGGTACCATGATGCTCGTGAGGTTGCCACGAGTTAATTGGTACCACTAGAATTGATTTCCATGCTTGCATTGAATTTTGGAAGATCACAGGGCTGTACCTACGCCCAGAAAACCGTAGGTAAAAGTGTTGGACTTTTGCCAACGGAGGAAGGAAGAAGAAGGGTGGCATGGCACCCCCTGACTGGACCATTCAAAAATTCGCGCATTTTCATTATATTAATTTACTTTTCCAATATAATGTATGTTTGTTGTCCTTTGTACAACACAACATGCTAGCATAGTTGGTCACCAGGTGTTTGGAAAAGCCAAAGGGCCTGGGTTCGATCCCCAGGTCCCCCATATTTGTTCAATGCTATTTTATTTTACATGATCAGGTGTGCAAGCCTCCAAGACATCCACCGTGCATCAAATATCTCATCATTCAGGCCACCAGCAAGCTAGATCCAAGGGTCATCCTTGGGAGGTCCATGATGCACCCTAGTCAAGCCAATGCACAGGATCTGAAAGTCAACGTGGGCCAAGGAGCTTTGGGACTAAAAGTCAAATTCAAACCCCCCTCCATTGCTACTAACATCAGGCCCATTTCTTTATTTTTCTTTTATAATTCTTTATTTAATTTATTTTGATTAATTATTTTCTAACCTAAAATTAATTCTTTTTTTTATAAAACTCATAAAATAAATTTTCAACAATTTAGATTTAGGTTTTATTTTTATCAAATTTAATTTAATAATTAGTTTAATTAAATTTTAGGGTAATTTTAACCTTTTTGTAAATAATTTAAAATAAATTAGAAAATTAGGGTTTGTTTAATTTAATTTTTATTTTATTTTCTTGAAATAACAAAAATGCAAAAATAGGTCAAATTAATTATTTTTCTTAATTTAAGTTAATTAGTAATTAGGTCTGTACTTATTTAATTAAAATCTTATTTTCTCAAAAATAATCAAAAACAACAAAAAATTGATTTTTTCTTTTTAGGTTTAGGCGGGGTCAAATCCCTAATTTTTTCTCGTTCTCGATTCATCGCGTGCATTTATTACTTTTTTACAATATTAATGTAACTACTCATGGTATGTAATAGTTTAATTAGGATTTTTTCTTTTATTTATCGTTTTACGGTTTTTTTGGCTATGTAATTAATCCCATACCCTGAAGCCTTGTAATAGCGTAGTTTTATTTTCCGCATTTTAATTCTCGCAAAATATTAACTGTTAGATGTATGATAATAGGATTGCATGACAAGAATGTATGTTAATTTAAAAATGGTTAGCAAACCCTAAATGTGCAAAGATAATAACTTGAAATCAAATCACTCGCACATGCGCACTCCTAGGGTATACTCTCACTTCAGTTGCCTTCGATAAACGATCATTAAGTATAGGGTGTTTTAGTGGTCGCTCTCTTGTCTAAACAAAGATCAAATGTCCCGTTCGGAAATGTTGCCTCAGAAATATTGCCTCGGAAAGGTTGCCTCGGAAATGTTGCCTCAAATATGATCTTAAGACATTAGAGTTATTACTAAGACGTCCTAACATTGCTCTAGTGGTTGTACGTCCCTTTCGAATTGACCCTTAAAACTCCAAACGATGGTGCTACCTACTCATTAATAGTGGGATAGCACTGTCTAAAGGAAACAAGAACATAAACATTCTTTTTTCAAGCAGGTAGATACTAGTAGGTACTTGCTCAAAATAAACTTTTCCACACTTACACTCTTTTCAAACAAAGTTTTCAAAAAACACTTCGTAACACTCTTGAGGACTGATACAAGGGTTAAAACAAAGTAAAACAAAAACTTTTCAAAATGCACAAACACGGAAGCAATTTTAAAATGATGAGCAAGTACCTAAGAGCCCGTGGAAAACCATGGATAAAAAGGGTGCTAATACCTTCCCTTTCTATAATCTACCCCCCATACTCAAAATCTCGAAAAAGGAATTTTTTTGTGCTTTTGTCCTTTCCAGTTGGATAAAATAAAAGTCGGTGGTGACTCTTGCTTACCGCGACATTTTGCAAACACAAACGCAAAACGTAAACCAGCATTTTCCTAAAATAGTCCGGTTCTACCACCGTATCACAGAACTGGCGACTCTGCTGGGGATAAATAAGTGGGGTATACCTTAGGATTAGTTCATCATATTTACTTCTCTTGTTTGTTTTGGTTGCTTTACTTTTAAGGGTTGTTTAGGAGTTACTATAGATCCTAACCCGGATCTAGGGGACACCTTCTAGGTAAGTAGCAATAAACTGTGAGGGAACTGTACGACGTAGATCGATACGGTTGAATCAGTAGCTACATTGATGTGGCACATTGGTTGGTACCGGTATCCCTTGTGGAGAAACGAGGAGAATATGGGGCCGCTACGTGTGTCGTTAAGCACCAACTGACCTTAGAACCCATAATTGACCAACTTAGCCATTAGGAAGTAGTGAGATAGCCGGTCTCGGTATAAAGCTGGGAACTGGTTGATACTCGATGCTACACTCATTGAGACCATACTCTCGAGATAGTTTCGGCCGCAAGAAAAGATTGTATGAGCTGAAACCATGACCGGTGGAGGATGGTCAGTGATATTGAGAACCTCTAGAACCCGATTACTTTTATTAGGATAGGTTGAAACCAACTGAACTTTAAGAGGGTAATACCTAGACCCCATGCAAGCCTTAAACTTAAGGGCTTTTGTGTGACTTGTTTGCCTTTGCCATGTCTGTTATCTACTATACCTGTGTTGCTTTTATCATGACATCATGCATCATAACATAACATGCACACCTCATTATACTAACCATTTCAAAGACCAAGGGGATTTATCTTTGTTCTGTTTTGAAGATTATGGCTTCCGTGCGCAGAAACACCATTCGAGTTAACTTTGTGTAAATACCTGCTCAACTCAAAGATTTAGCCTCGAGAGTTTCTGATACTTCTTTATTAATTAGGAGACATGGCCGGCTTCTTAGCTTGGTTACCTCAAAGTTTGATGAGCAGATGATGAGTATGCTTTTCCAGTTCTTCAATCTGGTGCATCATTGCTTCACCTTCCTGGATTATCAACTAGTTCCTACTATGGAAGAGTTTTCTCACTTATTGGGCATATCCATCCTCGAGCAGACACCCTTAACCGGTATGGAAGAGACTCCTAGGCCATAAGACATTGCTTCAGCTCTGCATTTGAAATGGGCTGATGTAGTATCTAATTGGGAGACACGAAGTGGGGTTGAAGGTTTCTTAGCCAAGTTTTTGATTGATCAATCTCATTTATTCTGGGATAACTTGGATTTCCAAGCTTTTGAAGACATCTTGGATCTCCTTATCTACGGTTTGGTTCTTTTCCCGAATCTAGATTCCTTTATAGATGTGAATACGGTTAAGATCTTCTTGTCTCACAATCATGTGCCTACTGTATTGGGTGATATCTTGCATGCCCTCTACACTCGTATTGTGCGAAGAAGATGGACCCTCATGTGTTGCATGCCGTTGTTGGCGAGGTGGTTTATTTCGCACCTCCCCAAGTCCGTTATGAAGAATGAGGAAGGTTTAGGATGGTCTTACAGGATAATGTCCCTTACCCATACAGACATTCTTTGGAGTTCTAAGGCTATGGAAAGCATTGCTGTCATTGATCGATGTGGGGGATACCCTAATGTCCCATTGCTCGGAATCAGAGGGGGTATAACCTATAGTCCTTGCTTGGCTTTGCGACAAGTTGGTCGCGCTCGGAGAGACGGTCCTCATGAGCTACTTCTTACAGATATTGCATTTGACTACAAGGAGGACGTTGACGAGCATCGCAGAAGGTTTATACGAGCTTGGGGCATGGTGAACAGATCTGACCCTCAAGATCTAGGACCAAGGACTTCTCTCCCTATGCAAACTTATCTCCAGTGGGTCCGAGCTCGTGCTCAGAAGCTTGGGATGCCTTATCAAGCTGTGTTTCCAGTAATTGTGGAGCCTACCAATGACGAGGGCATTCCTTATACAGTCCTTTATCCCTACATGCCCACTGATCTTGGGGCATTGAAGAGATCCCGGATTCAGTTGAAAGAGGAAATGGATACCTACCGAGAGAATTACCATGAGCAAGAAAGGAAGATCTTGAAGCTCACCAGGCAACTTGAGAATGAAAGAATGATTAATGACTACGTCAACACAAAGGGGAAGCGTCCATGGGATTTCTGATTTTTCTTTTTCTAGTTTAGATTTGTTTTCCATTTATTTCTTTGTAAACGCCTTAAAGGCATTGTTGAATCTTTTTACAAGTTTAATCTAATAAAGTTTGTTCATTTCTTGCTTTGCAAATTTAAATCTCCCAAAGTCTTTGAAATCATTACATACGCATCCCATTATCATGGACACTATTACAGGTACCGTTACAGGTTTCTCATCTTCTTTGCTGTTTATTTCAGTAGTTATGTCTTCTGATCAAGCTATCAAAGATCTTCAGGTGCAAAATTCCCAGTTCCAAGAGATGTTCTTAAGCTTGGCTAAAGGGCTAGAGGATCTGAAAGCTCTCATCCTGAAGGAGAAAGAGAAAGAGAATAATAATAATAATAATAATAATAAGAAGAAGAAGATCGTCCTTCTGAGTATGGGTAAAAGGTTTGGGGATAGGATGAAGCAACAAGTTGACTTGTCCCTTTCATCCAAGGAAGAGGAGAACCAAGAAGATGAAGAGGGCCTAGTCCTGCCATTTCTGATAATGACACTGATTATGATGAAGAGCAATATCCTCCTACTGAGGATAGGTACAAACAACTAGAAGACCGTCTGAGTGCTATGGAGATTCAAAGGATCTCCGATCTGGATTTTGGAGAGCTAGGATTGGTATCAGGAGTGGTGATTCCTCATAAGTTCAAAGCTCCGGTTTTTGCTAAGTACGATGGAGTATCCTGTCCTAAACTCTATCTCCGCTCGTATGTCCAGAAAATTCAACCTTACACTGTTGATAGAAATTTGTGGGTACATTTCTTTCAAGATAGTCTGTCAGGGACTCAACTTGAATGGTTTTATCAATTGGAAGGAGCTAATGTCCGAAACTGGGAGGACCTTGCTGCTGTTTTTTACAAGCAGTATCAGTATAACACCGACCTTGCTCATACTCGTACTCAGCTTCAGGGTATGTCTATGGGTGCAAGTGAAGGTTTTAAGGATTATGCTCAAAAGTGGAGAGATTTGGCTGGAAGAGTCCAACCCCCTTTGTCTGATAGGGAGTTGGTTGATATGTTTCTAGGGACGTTGTCTTGTCCATTTTTCAATCATCTGATCGGCAGTTCGCCATCTGGGTTTACTGAATTGATTTTGACTGGGGAAAGAGTAGAAGCTGGTATCCGAAGTGGTAAGATACAGAAAGGTACTTCATCAAGTGTAGAAAAGAAGCCTTTCACCGGTAAAAAAGAAGCTAGTGCAGTCTACGGCTCGAGGAGCCAAAGCAGACCTGAACACTGTCAAGTGGTAAATGCGGTAGTGATATCAAGACCCACTGTTGCCCCACAAGCAACAATCAACAAAGAATGGAGAGACCACAAAAACAGTACACTCGACTTAATATGACCTTGTCTCAAATTCTACCATAATTATTGAAGACCAACCTGGTAACTCTGAGAGAAGACCCGAAGAATCCCAGTACCACATCTCCGCTATATAAGCCGAACGCCCGTTGCACCTATCACTCCGATCGCCCAGGTCATGATACAAACAACTGTTAGGCCTTGAAGAATAAGGTGCAAGATTTGATCGAAGCTAAAGAAATTGAGTTTGATACTCCGAAGAAGCCCAACGTCATGACTGCTCCCATGCCCAAACATGGTCATGGAGTAAATGCTGTGGACGATGATTTATTTGTGATCTCCGTGGAAGAAATTTCTAATCCTTTGATGACAGTTAAGAAGAATCTATTGTTGGTCGGCTTATTTCCGGGCTGTGGCAAAGGTTACCACTTATGTTCAATTCTGCCTGCTGGTTACCACTTTTTGAAATCAGGTGTTCAGCGCCTAATGGATAACAAAGAGATCATGTTAGAGAAAACTATGATTCCATTAGTTCCAGTTGAAGATGTTTCCATCGTAACCATTTCCGTCAATCCTTCCAAGGCTCCCTCGAGAAAGCCTGTTAGGATTACATATGTTCCAAGAATCGCTCTGTTAATCATTACTATCCTGGGTCCTATCCCATACACTTCGGATAAGGTTGTCCCTTGGCACTACGGTGCAGATGTGTATTACCATGGAGTAAAGCAAGACTTAAAGATTGAAGAAGCTAATGTTGATGTCAACAATATTGTCGGGGCTAGCAAGGTCACTAGAAGCGGAAGACTCTTTTCTCCCGAGATTTCCCCTCCGACTGTTCACAAACCTGTTGTCATTCCATCTGCTAGCACATCAGCTACCATCCCAGTGCATATTACAGTTATCACCCCTGTCGCCGAGCCATCTGGCACTCGGGGCAAAGAAATCACAGGCGAGCCTGCCCGGACGGAGGCACCTAAGAAGATCATTGTAGAAACCTCTAAGCAGGAGATAAAGGAAATTCTGAATATTATCAAGAAAAGTGACTACAATGTAGTCGAGCAGCTGGGGCAGACCCCGTCTAAAATCTCTATGTTGTCCTTGTTATTATGTTCTGAAGCCCATGCAAATGCTTTAATTGCTTTCCTCAAAACTGCGCATGTGCCACAGGAAACTTCTGCCGATCAATTCAAAGACTGTGTAGCTAGTTTGACTACCGACAATGGGTTGGGTTTCTTAGACGCAGATCTGGATACTAAAGAAAGAAATCATAATGACACTCTGCACGTCTCGATCGAGTGCAAGGGTACTACTATGGCCCATGGACTAGTGGATATCGGGTCCTCTTTAAATGTTTTGCCAAAGAAAGCATTAGACCGTCTGGACTGTGAAGGTTTGATTCTGAAGCCGAGTAATATTGTGGTCAGGGCTTTCGATGGGTCAAAAAGGATGGTGCACAGAGAGGTGGACGTCCCTGTTAAAGTTGTCTCTCAGACTTCCGCATCTACTTTCTATGTGATGGATATTCGACCATCATATTCTTGCTTGCTGGGTCGCCCGTGGATTTATAAGGCTGGGGAAGTGACTTCTACCCTCCATCAAATGTTTAAATATCCAGTAAAGGGGAAGATTATTACAGTGCGAGGAGAAGAGGAGTACATGGTGAACCATCTTAATTCCTTTCGCTATGTGGAGATGGATGGGGAATTCATCGAAACCCCTTGTCAGAAATTTGAAGAGGTTCCCCAGACTTTAACGTCGACTGAAGTTGCTGCTGACAAACCTCCGATGAAGATGACTTCCCTCAAGGATGCCAGGGCTGTAATTGAAAAAGGTGGGTGTGCAAATTGGGGTCAGCTCCCTAATTTCACAAACAAGACTGACAAGTTTGGTTTGGGCTTTACTGCAGAGGCTCAAAGGGCTATTCGGTGCCCGCGAATTGGAAGACCTCATATGCACATCAGTAATCAGGGAGTGAATGCAATTGAGGATGATGAAGAAGAGTCAGATATCGACAACTGGATCTACCCGACTTCCAACGGTGGATTGAACAATTGGACGATGAAAGACTTCGTGCCCGTTTCTTTTATTACACAGTAATAGACTTTTTGTTTTGAGATTTGTAATAAACAGTTTGAAACTTTATGGCCCGGTGCCTTACCCGAGGCACTTTGGCTTTGTTCGTGAGGGATTATTATTTGTCATTTTCATATATCATCAATAAAGCATTAGACGTTTTCTTGCATTACAAATTTTACGCTCCTTGTTTTTCTTTTCTATCTCGCACTTTATCAAAACAACTATTGTCTTACACACACTCACATATCATAATGCAGATCCACATCCACTCAGGATCCCATTGATAAAAACTCTGCTACTGCTAGTTATGACTTCGAGAATCCAATCAACCAAGCTGAGGACGAAGGTAAGGATGATTGTGAAGTGCCTGGGGGAACTTGCTAGACTGTTACTACAGGAAGAAAGGGCCATACAGCCTCATGAAGAGCCGTTGGAATCAGTGAATTTGGGTACAGAGGAAGACAGGAAAGAGATCAAGATAAGTGTGAATCTGGAGCCTAGTGTCAAGCAACAGTTGATACAGATGCTACATGACTATGTTGAGATCTTCGCTTGGTCTCATAAAGATATGCCTGGTTTAGATACTGATATTGTGGTTCACCGCTTGCCAACTAAAGAAGATTGTCCTCCGGTAAAACAGAGGGTTCGCCGTATGCGCCCTGAGATTTCCGAGAAAATAAAAGCTGAGGTCATAAAATAGTTTGACGCCGGATTTCTAGCTGTCACTTCTTACCCACAGTGGGTTGCCAACGTTGTTCCGGTGCCCAAGAAGGATGGTAAGGTGCGGATGTGTGTGGACTATAGAGATCTGAACAGGGCAAGCCCCAAGGATGATTTCCCACTCCCTCACATCGATGTTTTGGTCGACAACACCACGCAACATAAGGTCTTCTCCTTCATGGATGGTTTTTCTGGTTACAATCAAATTAAGATGGCTCCCGAGGACATGGAGAAGACAACCTTCATTACGCAGTGGGGGCACCTTTTTCTACAAGGTCATGCCGTTCGGGTTGAAGAATGTTGGGGAAGCTTACCAGCATGCCATGGTCGCCTTGTTCCACGACATGATTCATCACGAGATTGAGGTTTACGTTGATGACATGATTGCAAGGTCCCAGACTGAGGAAGAACACCTTGACCATCTCCAGAAGCTATTTGACAGGTTGAAGATGTACAAGCTAAGGTTAAACCCGAACAAGTGCACCTTCAGGGTAAGGTCTGGTAAGCTGCTGGGTTTTGTTGTTAGTGATAAAGGTATTCAAGTGGACCCTGCAAAGGTGAAGGATATATAAGAGATGCCAGCTTCCCGCATAGAAAAAGAAGTCAGAGGCTTTTTGGGACGTCTGAACTACATTGCCCAATTCATTTCACATCTGACTGCTACTTGTGAGCCAATCTTCAAGATGTTTAAGAAAGATCAAGTGGTAAAATGGAATGATGAATGTCAGGCCGATTTCGAAAGGATCAAGGAATATCTCCAAGAGCCACCTATTTTGATGCCTCCATTTGAAGGAAGACCTTTGATCTTATACTTGACAGTACTAGATAATTCAATGGGGTGCGTGCTGGGGAAGCATGACTAGTCTGGCCGAAAAGAGCATGCTATTTACTACCTTAGTAAAAAGTTTACCGACTGTGAGACCTGATACTCGTTGCTCGAGAAAACTTGTTGCGCTTTGGCATGGGCTGCTCGTCGGCTGAGACAGTATATGCTGACTCACACCACCTTATTAATATCAAAGATGGATCCAATCAAGTATATCTTCGAAAATCCTGCCTTGTCCGGAAGAATAGCAAGATGGCAGATGATCTTAACCGAGTATGACATCCAATACACAACCCAAAAAGCAATCAAGGCGAGTGTATTGGCGGATTATTTGGCGCATCAGGCCGTGGAAGACTACCAATCCATGAATTTTGAGTTCCCGGACGAAAACATCATGTTGGTGACCAACTGTGAAGAACCTGGACTGGATGAAGGACCTAAGGAAGGATCCCGATGGTCTATGTATTTTGATGGAGCATCAAACTCATTGGGGAATGGCATCGGCGCTGTGATTATATCTCCTAAGGGTTGTCATACTCCGTTCACCGCTCAACTATGTTTCAACTGCACCAACAATATGGCGGAGTATGAAGCATGTATCATGGGTCTTTGAGCTGCTATTGACCTAAGGATTAAGTTCTTGAGTGTATTCGGAGATTCCTCTATAGTGATCAGTCAGATCAAAGGCGAGTGGGATACGAAGCACCCAAATCTTATTCCTTACAAGGAGTACGTACTGACATTGCTCCCACATTTTGAGGAGATAACCTTGGAACATTTCCCCAGAGAGGAGAATCAGTTAGCAGACGCGCTAGCTACCATGTGTTGTACCCCAAAATTTTCCCTCCCATATTCTTCAAGATTTGTCAAGATCAAACTCCAGATAGTTCAAAATCTCTCAAGGGTTGCACAGTCTAATTGCCTCCTAACACAGTCAAAATTAGGGTTTTGGTCCTGGCAAAGAAATTGAGGTTTCCAAGGGTCCAATCAAGTCCCACATGCCTACATACATTGTCAAGCATCCATATGCCAGGTTTCAAGACTCACAACATCAAATTGCACAGTCAAAAACCCTAAATGCTTCACAGTCAACTGCAGGGGCAAAATGGTCATTTGACAGTCAAAAGTCAAAAATTTTGGTCAACATCTTATTTTGAAGCCACAAACATCATTTGATCAATTCTTGATCATGATTCTCAAAGCATGGCTCAAAAAGTCTCAAGATGCAAAAGTTTCTATTTTTGGACAGTTGAAAAAGTCAACTGCAAATTGACCAGGGCATAACTTCCTCAGGGTTTATCAGAAAAATTCCATCCAAAGCTCATTTTGAAGAGGATGATATTTCCTACAACTCATCTTCACACTCCAAGTCCTAGAAATGCTCTCACAAAAAGTTATCAATTTCAACATTATAGGTCATTTTCCAAAGTCAACAAAAAGGCACTTTAAGTCAAAGACCATAACTTGAGATTGGTAAATCAAAATGACATGGGACCAAAAGCATTGGTTAGAGGACTTCAAGACCTTTCCAAAATGTCCAAGAACATGATCATAGCTTCAGAATTGAGCAAGATATGCCTTGTAGAAGTTGGGAAATGTTTGGGAATTTTGAAAAGTCAACTTTGCACAAAAGGCTTCAAAAATGCTAATGGGCCTCAATTTCTTTCATGAATCATTACCCAAAGGCTATGCACGACCCATTGAGCTCAAAGGGATGTATTTTCTTATTTTTGATTAATTATTTGAATTTTTATTATTATTAATTCACTTAATTAAATTTAAATATGAAAAAATATCAAATAACACTTATCAAATCTTTTTGTGCAGCAAGTTCACTCATTATGAGCTAAATATCTCGTGCATTAATCAACAAGGACAAAATCATCCAAATTTGGCATAATTGGCATGGAAAAAGATTTGAAAAGATATGAACAAAATCAAATATTGGAATCATCAATACATGGACTTTGGGCTTGGTTTTTTAACCTAATTCCATTCACTTACATATGCATAACCTAAACCTATTCCATTGGATACGAAATATCGCATAGAAGTTGCATACCAAATTGCAAATTTTCATCAAATTTTTGAAAACTGAAAACATAGTTTCAAGGCGTTTCAAAGCACAACAAGCCTTCCAATAGATTCCTGACATTGCTAGGAACGTGTTGCAATCAAGAACAGGTCCCTAGACTCCAAGAATTGGTAAAACTGGATCACACCTTTCATGAACAAATCCTTTATCATTTTTTCATTCTCATGCATTATTCATATATGCTAAGTGTTGATTCTTGCTAATATTGATGTTCTGAAGCCATTGGTAGCAATTAATTGAACTAATACTGCCTGTAGCCAGATTTGCCATGGACGTGTTTTAGGGTTTCAGAAACTCTAAATTAAGGTTTCCCTCATATGGTAAAATTGGACATTCAAAGGTGCAGACCAAATCGTGCCCTCAAGACGAAACGATTGAACTATTCGCGCTCAATTTATGTTAACCATAGGCGTATTCGCTATTTTTTACAGGTTTCACTTAGTGGGGGTTTAAAACCCCCGCTATCTGTTTTCTATTTGCAGGAAAACAAAGAAGAAAGCTAGCGTGGCTTGATGTTACTGGATAATTCAAATTTGGCGCGTGATTTTTTTGTGCATACCACTAACGCTTTTTTTATATAATAATCATGTTCCATTAGGCATACAAAGAAACGCGCTGGCTTGGTTGGTGAATGAGCTGTCTGGCAGGTATTGGGACCTGGGTTCGATTCCCAGGTCCCCCCCAAACGTTTAATATTTTTTGTCTTAATGCGTTCATGTGCAGCGCCTCCCCCAGGGTTCATCATACAACCCCACATCCAGGCCTGCCACGCGCCCATGAGTTTCAATCTGAAGGCTACCAAAAGACGTCTACCATACACGCTAGTCAACCACTCCACATGCAAGCACAGAAAGTCAAAAAGGCTTTGCATTCTTGGGCCAGATTTCTCACAAAAAACCTCCTTTTGGGGCCAGACACCCCCCATGGTTTGCATCAATTTTCAATTTTTATTTGTTTTCTTTCTTAATTATATTAATTGTTTTAATCGCTTTCTTTAAATTCCTAAAATAATTTTCACAATAAAATAAAATACAAAAAAATCAAAAATGTTTATTGTTGTTAATATTAATTTAACCATTTTTTATTTTTGTAAATAAACTTTAATAATTAACTAGTTAATTTAGGTTTTAAAACTTTAATATTTTTCTTAATAAATAAAATATGTAGAAATTAGGTTTTTTAACTTTTTCATCCTTTTTAATAAATAATTTTTTTTCTTATTGTTATTATTATTAATTATTAAATATTTTTTGTAAATAAATATATACATTAATTATTTAGTAAATTAGGTCAAACTTTAATATTTTTTCATTAATAATTAAAAATAACTTAGAATTAAGGTTTCTCTTCAATTTTAATTTCTTTATTTCATAAATACCAAAAACATAAAAAAAACATTTATTTTCTCTAATTTAATAATTAATTAACTTTTAATTTCAATTTAATTTCAAAAGGGTCCAATGCCCTCGAACGTTCTATTTTCTATTCTTTCGCGTTTATTCTTATTTTCCTTTGTGAATATTATGTAACTGCTCAAGCCATGTAATAGTAACTAGGTTTTACTTTTCGCATCTTTTACCAAACGGGTCTTTGTTAATTTGGCGATGTATAGACCCGCGCCTTGTAATAGCGTAGGATTTACCTTTTCCGTATTTAAATTTCCGCACTTTTAAATTATAATTGCATGAAAGAATGTATGGCCTAAATTAAAAACAAGCGTAGATCACCATGATACATGTACAAGATAAAACATAACATGAAAACAACACACAAATTCACACACCACTCTTAGGGTACGCCTCACTGTTGCCTTACCTTCGAAACGTGGTCGTCGAGTATAGGACGTTTTAGTAAGTCCTTATGTCCATGACATGATCCAGTTGCCTCGAAACGGTTGCCTCGGAATTAAAAAGGATCAATGGCATAAGGGTAGCTTCTAAGGGGTCCTACTGTTGCTCTGGTGACCACACTGTCCCTACAAACGAATTGACCCGAACACCTCCAACGGTGGTGCTACCTACCTCTCAATGGTGGGATGGCACTACCTTAAGGACTTCTACACAGCCTAATTCCTTAGGGTAGGTAGATGACTCATAGATACTTGCTCTATTCAAAAACAAATCAAAACTCTTTTCACACCGACACATTCAAAAAGCTTTCAAAACAATTTTTCAAACACTCTTGAGGACTGATACAAGAGTCGATCTGAAATCTTTAAAACGAAACTTTTTCAAACTCACTCACAATTGAAAAGCAAACACTTTTGAAAACACAATGAGCAAGTATCTAAGAGCCCATGGATAACCATGGATAGAAAGGGTGCTAACACCTTCCCTTTCTATAAATCTACCTACTGAACCGAGAAACTATCTCATAAGGAATTTTGCTGTGCTTTTGTCCTGTCCATGTTGGAGAAAATAAAAGACGGTGGCGACTCTTGCTTACTGCGACATTTCGCGAACCAGCGTTAAACAGTCAGTTCTGAATCCACCGATCACAGAACTGGTGACTCTGCTGGGGACTCTTAAAGTGAGGTGTACCTTAGGACTAAGATCACTTGTGTTTTCAATTGTTGTGTTTGTTTGCTTTATTATTGTGGGCTGTTTCGGAGTTACATAGATCCTAACCCGGATCTGGGGATACCCTGTTAGGTAGCATAAGCTGTGAGGGACCTGTCCGACATAGACCGACATGGGTGAAGCAGTGGCTACGTTGGTGTGGCACCTTGGTCTGTACCGATATCCCTTGTGTCGCAACGAGGAGAATATGGGTCTTCTGAGGAGTCATTAAGCACCAACCGACCTTAGAACCTTAAATGACCCAACTTGGCCAATAGAACAGTAGCAGTATGCTACGCCCATTGAGGCTAAACTCTCGTGATGGTTCTGGCCGCAAGAAAAGATTGTGATGCTGGAGTTATGACCGATTGAGGGTAGTCAGTGATATTGGGATCCTCTAGAACCCGGTTACTTCTGATAGGACAGGTCTTAACCAACAAAATGAAAGAGGGTAATACCTGGACCCTATGCTGGCCTAAACTCTAAGGGCTTGTCTTGTGTTACTTGTGTGCCTTATCATGTTTGCCTTTGTGAATATTTGTGGTGTGCTTTATCATAACATCATGCCATCATAAACATTGCATGCATCCTGCATAAGGACTGACCATTTCAAAGACAAGAGGGTTTCACCTTTTGCTCTGTTTTGTAGGACATCATGATGCCTATGTGAAGGAATACTATCCGGTTCAACTTTGTTCACCCACCTGAGTTGCTTGAAGAGTTGGTTAGCAGAATTCCAAATACTACTTCCTTCATCCAGAGGCATGGTTCCCTTCTCGGTTTAGTCACAACAAAGTGGGACCAACAACTGATGAGTGTCCTGACACAGTTTTATGATCCCTTGTACAACTGTTTCACCTTTCAAGACTTCCAGCTGGTCCCTACCCTGGAAGAGTTCTCTGATTTGCTTGGTATCCCTATCTTGGATCAGACTCCCTATACTGGTTGGGAAAAGACTCTTAGGCTTGAGGAGATTGCTGCAGCTCTTCCTTTGACCCACAAGGAGGTAATGGACAACTGGGTGACTAGAAGCAAAGTTAAGGGTTTCTTGGCCAAGTTTCTGGTTGGTAAGGCTAACAGTTTCTGGAATGACCTGGACTTTAGGGCGTATGAAGACATTCTGGCTCTCTTAGTCTATGGTCTAGTCTTGTTTCCTAATCCTGATAACTTCATTAATGTCACTGCCATAAGGATCTTCATGTCTCGGAACCCTGTGCCCACTCTCTTGGGTAATATCCTACAACAACTTTATGCTCGTACTGCCCGAAGACGAGGAACTCTATGGTGTTGTATTCCTTTGTTAGTGAGGTGGTTTATTTCGTACCTCCCTAAGTTCGTGCTGAAGAACAAAGAAGGAAGAGGTTGGGCCCATAGGTTAATGTCTCTCACTGATAAAGACATCATTTGGACTCTCAGAGGTTTGGATGAGGTAGCTGTTATTGATCGTTGCGGAGAATACCCTAATGTTCCTCTGATTGGTACCCAAGGAGGAATCTCTTATAATCCATGTCTAGCTCTCCGTCAGTTTGGAAGAGCCAGAAGAGCAGGGCCTCATGAGATGTTGGTGCCTCATATCAGTTTTGAGTTTCAGGTAGATAGTGACGAGCTGTGTCGGAGGTTCATCAAGGCTTGGGACAGAATTCACAAAGCTGACCCACAAGAGTTGGGACCAAAGACTTCTCTACCTATGGAAGCCTACTAAAAATGGGTCCACATCCGTGCTCAGAAGTTAGGTATGCCGTACGAAGCCGTCAGACCCGTCATTCTTGAATATCCTGATAGAGATGGGATTCCGCCAACTGTTCTCCCTCCTCAGATACCTACTGATATTGAGACACTAAAGAGGTCTTGGGCGCAACTGCGAGAAGAACGGGATTCTTATCGGGAAAAGTTCAACAAGCGGGAATTGAAGATCCAGAAGCTGACAAAGCAATTGGAGAACGAGCGAGCCTTGAATGACTACATCCGTACTGAGAAGAGGAGACCCTGGGATCAATGATGAACTTTGGATATTCTTTTACAATTTTATTTCCCTTTTCAGTATTTCCATTTTTTATGTAACGCCTAAGGGCAACCTGTTAAACAATTTGAATTTCAAAGTTGAATCTAATGAAGTGTGTTCTTTTTTGTTTACAAAGTTGATTCCCGATTGTCTTTGAAAACATAAATCATACGCATTCCATTCATCATGTGCATAACAGGTACTCTTCTTTTCAGGTTGCTTAATGTTCTTCGCTGTTTATTTCAGCATCATGAACCCTGAATCATCTACCGAGCAGTCCATCAAGGCCCTTCAGGCTCAGAACGCCCAATTCCAAGAGCTGATCATGAGTTTGGCCCAAGGTCAGGAGGAACTGAAGGCCCTGCTGGTCAAGAAGAAGAAGAAGAGAATTGTACTGTTTAACACGGGCCGGAGGTTTGGTAATGCACTGCAGAATGAAGTTGATCAAGCTGGTTCTTCTGTAGGAAAAGGCAGTCCCCAGGGGGGAAGGGTTCCTAGTCCGGTGGTCTCTGACAACGAGACTGATTTTAATGAGGAGCAGTATCCTCCAGCTGAAGACAGGTACAAGCAGTTGGAAGACCGTCTGAATGCCATGGAAATTCAACAAGTGCCTGGTTTGGATTTCGGAGACTTGGGTCTATCTTCTGGTGTGGTCATCCCACACAAGTTCAAAGCACCATCTTTCGTAAAGTATTACGGGGCGTCCTGCCCTAAGCTACATCTCAGATCTTATGTGTGGAAGATCCAACCATACACTGTGGACAAGAACTTGTGGATCCACTTCTTCCAGGAGAGTCTTTCAGGGACTCATCTCGAATGGTTCTATCAGCTGGATGGAACCAAGGTTCGTAACTGGGAGGAGTTGGCTACTGCTTTTTACAAGCAGTATCAGTATAATGCCGACCTCGCTCCTACATGTACCCAACTCCAGGGTATGTCGCTAGGATCGGGAGAAGGTTTTAAAGAGTATGCGTAGAAATGGAGGGACCTGGCTGGCAGGGTGCATCCACCATTAACCGACCGTGAATTAGTGGACATGTTCTTGGGGACCCTATCCGGGCCATTCTTCAATCATCTTATTGGCAATTCGTCTGCAGGATTCACAGACCTCATTCTGACTGGGGAAAGGATAGAAGCTGGCATGAAATCAGGGAAAATTCAGAAAGGTGCGTCCTCAAGTTCTGAGAAGAAACCTTTTAAAAAAGAAGCCAGTGTTGTGTATGGGCCTAGGAGGCAAGACAAACCAGAGTGCCGCCAAACTGTCAACGCGGTGGTTATTGCAAAGCCTGCTGCCGCTCCTCGGCAACCTAACCAACCAAGGGGTGAGAGACCCAGAAGAGAATACACTCGACTGAGTATGACCTTGTCACAGATCTTGCCGCAACTGCTATCGACCAACTTGGTGACCATCAGAGAGGCTCTGAAGGTTGTGAATACTGCATATCCTAAGTATAATCCAAATGCCCACTGTGCTTATCACTCCGATAGCCCGGGGCATTCTACTGATGATTGCTGGGCCCTGAGAAATAAGGTTCAGGACCTTATTGATGCAAAGGAAATACAGTTTGAGGCACCTGAAAGGCCCAACGTTGTGACTGCTCCTATGCCCCAGCATGGAGTAAATGCCATTGAGGAAGACTTGTATGCAGTTTCTGTGGATGATGTGGCTACCCCTCTATTGACTGTTAAGAGGAACCTATTGCTAGCCGGTTTATTTCCGGGTTGTAGCAAGGGTTGCCTTTTGTGTGCTGTTTCCCCTACTGGTTGTCCGTTGCTGAAATCAGGCATCCAAAGCCTGATGGATAGCCAGGAAATTTTGTTCAAGAAGACTGCTGTTCCTGTTGAAGAAGTATCTGTCGTCACAATATTCAACAATCCTTCCAAGGCTCCCCCGAGGAAGCCAGTCAAAATCATGTCTGTTGCACCCATTATTATTACTGTTCCGGGGCCCCTCCCCTATGAATCTGACAAGGCTGTCCCATGGCACTATGGGGCAGATGTATACGTACTTGGAGTGAAGCAGGAGTTCAACACCAATACCGGTATCGGCAACATCACCGGTCCAGCTAAATTTACTCGCAGTGGCAGGCTCTTCTCGCCTGACATTGCACCACCAGTTATCCGAAGACCTCTTGTAATTACGCCGCAAGTGCGCCTGTTCCCACTTCTGATCCAGTTTCTACCCCTGCTGCCGAGTCGTCTGACACTCGGGGCAAAGGGATTGATGATGAGCCTGCCCGGATGGAGGCACCAAAGACTGTGAATGTTGAAGCCTCCCAGCAAGAGATGGAGGAAATTCTTAAGATAATCAAGAAGAGTGACTTTAACGTCGTTGAACAGTTGGGGCATACCCCCTCCAAGATCTCTATGCTATCATTGCTGCTGTGCTCAGAGGCCCATGCCAAGGCCCTGATTTCATTTCTGAAGACGGCCCATGTGCCACAAGAGACATCTGCAGATCAATTCACTGACTGTGTGGCTAATTTGACAGCTGACAATGGTTTGGGTTTCTCGGATGCTGATCTTACCGCTAAGGGAAAGAACCACAATGATGCCCTGCATGTCTCCATCGAATGCAGGGGCACTACTCTCGCACACGTGTTGGTGGACACCGGTTCTTCCCTGAATGTATTGCCCAAGAAGGACTTAGACCTGTTGGATTGTGAGGGCCTGGAGTTGAAGCCTAGCAACATCATTGTCCGAGCCTTTGACGGGTCGAAGAGGATGGTTCATGGTGAGGTAGACATTCCTATTCGTGTTGGTTCTCAAGTCTTCGACTCGAAGTTCTATGTAATGGACATTCGTCCATCTTATTCCTGTTTGCTGGGTCGACCTTGGATTCACAAAGCTGGAGCTGTGACTTCCACTCTACACCAGAAGCTCAAATACCCTATCAGAGGGAAGATTGTTACTGTGCAGGGGGAGGAAGAATACATGGTTAGTCATCTGAATTCATTCCGGTATATTGAGATGGACGGGGAGTTTATTGAAACCCCCTTTCAACATTTTGAAGAGGTACCTCAAACATTGGCAGCAGCAGAAGCAGTGGCTGAAGAGGGCTTTCCTTTGAAGATGGCCTCCTTGAAGGACGCCCGGGCTGTAATTGAGAAAGGTGAATGTGATAACTGGGGCAGGCTCCCTGATTTTACTCCTAAAACTGACAAGTTTGGGCTGGGTTTTACTGCAGAGGCTCAAAGGGCTGTACGCAAAGCTAGGATCGGAAGACCTCCTGTGATCATCACCAACCCGGGAGTGAATGCTATAGAAGGCGACACGGAGGAATCAGAGTTTGATAGCTGGATCTACCCGATGACCGATGGTGGACTGACTAATTGGACTGCAAAAGATCACATACCTGTTACTTTTGTTACGCAGTAATGAATTCCTTTGTTTCTTTAATTTGTAATAAACAATAAACTGAAACTTTCTGGCCCGGTGTTCTACCCGAGGCACCGTGGCTTCATTTGTGAGGGCTTATTAACTGTCATTTCCATATATCATGAATAAAGACATTGGACGTTTCTCGCATTTCAAATCTTGTGCTCCCTTTCTTTCTTTCTTTATATATTGCAAAACAGCTATATTTACACACACTCACTCATACAGGTTTCAATCCACTCTGGATCTCACTGGTAACGACTCTGCTACTGCCAGTTATGACTTCGAAAATCCAATCAACTTATCCGAAGACGAAGGTGAAGATGATTGCGAAGTGCCTGGCGAGCTTGCAAGACTGTTACTCCAGAAAGAGAGGGCCATTCAGCCACATGAAGAGCCAGTGGAAACGATAAATCTGGGTACTGAGACAGACAGAAAGGAAGTTAAGATTGGTGCCAATCTGGAGCTCAGCGTGAAACAACGGTTGATTTAGATGTTGCATGATTACATGGAGATCTTTGCCTGGTCTTACAAAGACATGCCTGGGTTGGATACTGGCATTGTGGTCCATCACTTGCCTACCAAGGAAGAATGCCCTCCGGTTAAGCAAAAGGTCCGCCGTATGCGTCCAGAGATGTCCGAGAAGATCAAAGCTGAGGTTATGAAGCAATTCGATGCCGGGTTTCTTGCAGTGACTTCTTACCCTCAGTGGGTTGCCAATGTGGTGCCAGTGCCAAAGAAAGATGGTAAGGTCAGAATGTGTGTTGATTACAGGGATCTGAACAGGGCGAGCCCCAAGGATGACTTCCCCTACCTCACATTGATGTTCTGGTTGACAATACTGCTCAGCATAAGGTATTCTCTTTCATGGACGGCTTTTCAGGTTATAATCAAATCAAGATGGCTCCTGAAGACATGGAAAAGACTACTTTCGTTACTCAGTGGGGCACCTTCTGCTACAAGGTCATGCCATTCGGGTTGAAAAATGCTGGGGCAACCTACCAACGTGCCATGGTTGCTTTATTTCATGACATGATCCATCATAAGATTGAAGTGTATGTCGATGATATGATTGCAAGGTCTCAAACTGAGGAGGAACACCTGGATCATCTACAAAAGCTGTTTGACCGTCTGAAGTTATACAAGTTGAGGTTGAACCCAAACAAGTGCACCTTTGGGGTAAGATTTGGAAAGTTGCTAGGCTTCGTTGTGAGTGACAAGGGTATTCAAGTGGACCCTGCCAAGGTTAAAGCTATTCAAGAGATACCAAATCCTAAGACAGAGAAAGAAGTCAGAGGCTTTCTGGGACGTCTGAATTACATTGCCCGGTTCATCTCGCACCTAACTGCTACTTGTGAACCAATCTTCAAGCTGCTGAAGAAAGATCAGGTAGTACGTTGGAATGATGAATGTCAGGCCGCTTTTGACAGAATCAAAAAGTATCTCCAAGAACCACCCATCCTTATGCCACCGGTTGAAGGGAGGCCTCTAATACTATACCTGACAGTACTTGACAGCTCAATGGGGTGTGTGCTGGGGCAGCATGGCGAGTCTGGCCGAAAAGAGCACGCCATTTATTACCTTAGCAAAAAGTTTACCGACTGTGAGACCCGATACTCACTGCTCGAGAAAACTTGCTGCGCTTTGGTATGGGTTGCTCGCCGGCTGAGACAGTATATGCTGACTCACACTACTCTGTTGATTTCAAAGATGGATCCAATAAAGTACATATTTGAAAAGCCTGCTCTGTCTGGGAGAATAGCAAGATAGCAAATGATATTGACAGAATACGACATCCAGTATACAACTCAGAAAGCTATCAAGGGAAGTGTATTGGCAGACCATTTGGCACACCAGGCAGTAGATGACTACCAGTCAATGAACTTCGAATTTTTAGACGAGAGTATCATGGTAGTGACTGATTGTGAAGTACCTGGACTGGATGAAGGACCTGAGGAAGGATCCCGATGGTCTATGCACTTTGACGGAGCCTCCAACGCTTTGGGTAATGGTATCGGCGCTGTGATCATATCCTCTCAAGGCACTCATACTCCACTCACTGCCCGACTATGTTTCAACTGCACCAACAACATGGCGGAGTATGAGGCGTGCATCATGGGTCTTCAAGCTGCAATTGACTTAAGGATCAAGTTTCTGAGTGTCTTCGGAGATTCCGCTCTCGTGATCAATCAGATCAAAGGCGAGTGGGATACGAAACACCCAAACCTTATTCCTTACAAAGAGTGTGTGTTGACATTGATCCCCCATTTCACAGAGATAACTTTTGAACACTTTCCAAGAGAGGAGAATCAGTTGGCGGATGCGTTAGCTACGATGTCTTCCATGTTCAAAGTTAAATGGGACAATGAGGCTCCCCGGATTATTATCTGGAAACTGGACGAACCTGCATACTGTTGTGATCTTGAGGCTGAGACAGTAACTGAAAAACCCTGGTACCATGAGGTGAAAAGGTACTTGGAAGCTCAAGAATACCCTGAAGGCGCATCCATCAATGATAAAAAGTTTATGAGAAGGTTCGCAGCGAAGTTCTTCCTCAGTAATGGCATTCTATACAAGCGAAACCATGATTCAACCTTACTGCGTTGTGTGGATAAGACTGAAGCAGAAAGGATCATGGCAGAGCTGTATGAAGGTACCTTCGGAACACATTCCAGTGGACACACCATGGTAAAGAAAATCCTTCGGGCAGGATATTTCTGGTCCACAATGGAAGCCGACTGTTACCAACACTCTCGGACATGTCACAAGTGCCAGATATATGCAGATAAGGTGCACGTTCCTCCAGTTCCTCTGAATGTCTTGACAGCACCTTGGCCTTTTGCAATGTGGGGCATTGATATGATCGGCGAGATTAAACCTACAGCATCTAACGGGCATTACTTCATCCTGGTAGCGATTGATTACTTTACGAAGTGGGTTGAAGCAGCTTCCTATGCTACAATAACCAAGAACGTCGTGGCACGGTTCATTCGGCATAACTTGATCTGTCGATACGGCATCCCAGAAAGGATCATTACGGACAATGGTACCAATCTCAATAACAAGATGATCACTGAGCTCCGCGAGCAATTCAAGATACAACACCACAACTCTTCTCCTTACCGGCCAAAGATGAATGGGGCTGTAGAAGCAGCGAATAAGAACATTAAGAAGATTGTGCAGATGATGACAGTGACCTATAAAGATTGGCATGAGATGTTACCGTTTGCTCTTCATGGGTACCGTACCTCAGCAAGAACATCAACCGGGGCAACTCCCTTTTCCTTGGTCTATGGCATGGAGGCAGTCTTACCGATTGAAGTCCAGATACCCTCTCTCCGGATAATGAAGGATGCAGATTTGAGCGAAGATGACTGGATCCAGACGCGACTTGATCAGCTAAATCTAATTGACGAAAAGAGACTCACTGCTATTTGTCATGGTCAGACGTACCAAAAACGGATGATCAGGGTATTTAACAAGAAAGTCAGACCACAAGAGTATCAAGTTGGGGACCTGGTAATCAAGCGCATCATCCTTCCTCAGAGTGATCCCAGGGGCAAATGGACCCCCACGTATGAAGGGCCATTTGTAGTTAAACATATGTTCTCAGGAGGAGCCATGATTCTAACTACCATGGATGGTGACGACCTTCCTCACCCCGCCAATGCAGACATAGTAAAAAGATACTACGCATGATAAAAGACCCGCTAGGTTGACATACCTAGGCAAAAATTAGGGCTTCCCGGCGAACCAAAAGGGTTCGGGCAAAATGAGGGATGAAATGAAAAAAATCTGTACACCCGGCAAGTCGAAAACCTGAAAAGGCGGCTTGGGCAAAAATGGGTATCCCGGTGGACTGAAAACCCGAAAGGGCGGTCCAGGCAAAAGTTAGGGATTAAAGCGTATTACTATGTCTCATTGGATCACCCTGCATCCAGAATCCGGCATCAACCATCAGGTTCAGACGGCATCGATCAATCAGCTTCATCTTCAACTGAGCAGCCAAGTGATGAGACGCTCGAAGATATAAAGGCGATAGCAGAGTTGGAACCCAGTGGGATTATTCCTTTCACATAGCTGTTTTGTTTTCCCTTTTCATAAATTGTATAAACTCTTTGTTCGGCGGCGTTCTCTTACTAGGACGTCAGCCTCTTGTACATAAACGCCTATTTACATGCAAATTCAAAAATCAATATAAATTCACTTTTCAGACAAATTGCCAATTGTTTTTCCTTTTTCTGTTTTGTTTTGCGAAGAACGTCCAAGGTTCAATTTGTGATATATGCATTTGACACTAATTGCTAACTCATAAATATTTGCATACGAAACAAAGGATTAATTACAGGTAACATTAGAAACAGGGGCAATAATGAGTTGTCTAAGCGATCTAATTGCTCTGTCCGCCAAGGTACCAAGGTAATTTCAGCTGATGAACATGACCAAGATATCTTAGTTCCCCAGAGAGTGAGCCAGCAAATCAGCGATACTCTCCCCAAGCAAAGTTATACTGTCAGCCTTAAGGAAATTGGGTATCCCCAGCAGATCTCAACATTCCTCAGCGGAGTATACAAACATTCTTAACAAGCATCCCCGGCAGTCTTGATCTAAGATTGTTCCCCGGCGGTTTACCAAACACTCCAGCGGAGCCGCTTCCCCAGTACAGTTCAAAATTTCCCCAGGATAGTCCAGTCCAGAAGTTTCCCCAGGAAAATGGAATCCATCTCCCTAGCAGGAAGCTTATCCCCAGTAGATTCTGGAAGCTTATCCCCTGTAGAGCACGAACGCTCCCCCGACTTTATTCAAAGGTTATTTCCCCACCAGGATATAACTGGGTTATCCTCAGCCAATTTCCACAACGAAAGGTCTTCCTATCCCCCAGCGGAGTTCATCAATCCCCAACATAGCACATCAATGGTATCCCCAGCGGAATTATCATCAACATCTCAGCAAAGTACCTCTCTTTCCCCACAGTGTCATCTCCCCGCAGAGTAATCTATTCGCCAAGTTCATTCCCCAACGGAGTCATCGTCTCCTACCGGTATTCTTGCAACTATCATCCCCAGCGGAAACAAGCACTATCCTTCAACATCAAGCCCAGGATTTAACTTCCCGGCACCCGTCAAGGATTTACTTTCCTAGACCAAAACATACATTCATGAACATCACATCATCATACACTATAGCATGCATATACGCATCATGAACATACAATATCACTTATTTTGAGAACATCCCGCATGTCATACATCATGGCATCACACACAACTAACATTTTGTCTTTTCAGGACAAAGGTTAATACAAAGATAATTGCTATCAACTGTCGCAACTAAAGATCCGATTCCTGTATCTTGCCAGGGTGTATCTGTTAACGACTAACATTACCAGACTCGATTCTTGTATCCTGCCAGGGCACGTCTGAAGAGTTTGAGGATCCAATTCCTGTATCTTGCCAGGGTGTATCTGTTGACGACTAACATTACCAGACTCGATTCCTGTATCCTGCCAGGGCACGTCTGGAGAGTTCGAAGATCCGATTCCTGTATCTTTCCAGGGTGTATCTGTTGACGACTAACATTACCAGACTCGATTCCTGTATCCTGCCAGGGCACGTCTGAAGAGTTTGAGGATCCGATTCCTGTATCTTGCCAGGGTGTATCTGTTGACGACTAACATTACCAAACTCGATTCTTGTATCCTGCCAGGGCACGTCTGAAGAGTTTGAGGATCTGATTCCTGTATCTTGCCAGGGTGTATCTGTTGACGACTAACATTACCAGACTCAATTCCTGTATCCTGCCAGGGCACGTCTGAAGAGTTTGAGGATCCGATTCCTGTATCTTTCCAGGGTGTATCTGTTGACGACTAACATTACCAGACTCGATTCCTGTATCCTGCCAGAGCACGTCTGAAGAGTTCGAAGATCCGATTCCTGTATCTTGCCAGGGTGTATCTGTTGACGACTAACATTACCAGACTCGATTCCTGTATCCTGCCAGGGCACGTCTGAAGAGTTCGAAGATCCGATTCCTGTATCTCGCCAGGGTGTATCTGTTGATGACTATATTCTTCGGACTCGATTCCTGTATCTTGCCAGGGCACGTCTGAAGAGTTTAAATATTCGATTCCTGTATCCAGCCAGGGCACATCTACATAAAGAGTTTGAAGATCAACTCCTGTAACAGGCCAGGTAATTATTTTCTTTCTCAGGTACGCAAGTTCTCGCTAAGGAATCTCTTACGCGATCGACAGCCTCCCGATGGCATCTATAAGCCCATCTCTCCTATCCATCAGTTTCCAAGTGGCATCTGTAAGCCCATTCCCTACATCACACTGCTGACATTCTATTATGTGAGTGCAAATTTCTGGGCACTCTAGTGTTCAATCATCCTCTACCCTCGGATTACGAAAGGCACGCCAGCCAATCTACATCCTCAGGTCTAAGAAGATTGAACAGGGGCAACTGTTGTACCCCAAAATTTTCCCTCCCATATTCTTCAAGATTTGTCAAGATCAAACTCAAGATAGTTCAAAATCTCTCAAGGGTTGCACAATCCAATTGCCTCCTAACACAGTCAAAATTAGGGTTTTGGTTCTGGCAAAGAAATTGAGGTTTCCAAGGGTCTAATCAAGTCCCACATGCCTACATATATTTTCAAGCATCCATATTCCATGTTTCAAGACTCACAGCATCAAATTGCACAGTAAAAAACCCTAAATGCTTCACAGTCAACTGTAGGGGCAAAATGGTCATTTGACAGTCAAAAGTCAAAATTTTTGGTCAACATCTTATTTTGAAGCCACAAACATCATTTGATCAATTCTTGATCATGATTCTCAAAGCATGGCTCAAAAAGTCTCAAGATGCAAAAGTTTCTATTTTTGGACAGTTGAAAAAGTCAACTGCAAATTGACCAGGGCATAACTTCCTCAGGGTTTATCAGAAAAATTCCATCCAAAGCTCATTTTGAAGAGGATAATATTTCCTACAACTCATCTTCACACTCCAAGTCCTAGAAATGTTCTCACAAAAAGTTATCAATTTCAACATTATAGGTCATTTTCAAAAGTCAACAAAAAGGCACTTTAAGTCAAAGACCATAACTTGAGATTGGTAAATCAAAATGACATGGGACCAAAGGCATTGGTTAGAGGACTTCAGTACCTTTCCAAAATGTCCAAGAACATGATCATAGCTTCAACATTGAGCAAGATATGCCTTGTAGAAGTTGGGAAATTTTTGGGAATTTTGAAAAGTCAACTTTGCACAAAAGGCTTCAAAAATGCTAATGGGCCTCAATTTCTTTCATGAATCATTACCCAAAGGCTATGCACGACCCATTGACCTCAAAGGGATGTATTTTCTTATTTTTGATTAATTATTTGAATTTTTATTATTATTAATTCACTTAATTAAATTTAAATATGAAAAATATCAAATAACACTTATCAAATCTTTTTGTGCAGCAAGTTCACTCATTATGAGTTAAATATCTCGTGCATCAATCAACAAGGACAAAATCATCCAAATTTGGCATAATTGGCATGGAAAAAGATTTGAAAAGATATGAACAAAATCAAATATTGGAATCATCAATACATGGACTTTGGGCTTGGTTTTTTAACCTAATTCCATTCACTTACATATGCATAACCTAAACCTATTCCATTGGATACGAAATATCGCATAGAAGCTGCATACCAAATTGCAAATTTTCATCAAATTTTTGAAAACTGAAAACATAGTTTCAAGGCGTTTCAAAGCACAACAAGCCTTCCAATAGATTCCTGACATTGCTAGGAACGTGTTGCAATCAAGAACAGGTCCCTAGACTCCAAGAATTGGTAAAACCGGATCACACCTTTCATGAACAAATCCTTTATCGTTTTTTCATTCTCATGCATTATTCATATATGCTAAGTGTTGATTCTTGCTAATATTGATGTTCTGAAGCCATTGGTAGCAATTAATTGAACTAATACTGCCTGTAGCCAGATTTGCCATGGACGTGTTTTAGGGTTTCAGAAACTCTAAATTAGGGTTTCCCTCATATGGTAAAATTGGACATTCAAACCGGTGCAGACCAAATCGTGCCCTCAAGACGAAACGATTGAACTATTCGCGCTCAATTTATGTTAACCATAGGCGTATTCGCTATTTTTTACAGGTTTCACTTAGTGGGGGTTTAAAACCCCCGCTATCTGTTTTCTATTTGCAGGCAAACAAAGAAGAAAGCTAGCGTGGCTTGATGTTACTGGATAATTCAAATTTGGCGCGTGATTTTTTTGTGCATACCACTAACGCTTTTTTTTATATAATAATCATGTTCCATTAGGCATACAAAGAAACGCGCTGGCTTGGTTGGTGAATGAGCTGTCTGGCAGGTATTGGGACCTGGGTTCGATTCCCAGGTCCCCCCCCAAACGTTTAATGTTTTTTGTCTTAATGCGTTCATGTGCAGCGCCTCCCCCAGGGTTCATCATACAACCCCACATCCAGGCCTGCCACGCGCCCATGAGTTTCAATCTGAAGGCTACCAAAAGACGTCTACCATACACGCTAGTCAACCACTCCACATGCAAGCACAGAAAGTCAAAAAGGCTTTGCATTCTTGGGCCAAATTTCTCACAAAAAACCTCCTTTTGGGGCCATACACCCCCATGGTTTGCATCAATTTTCAATTTTTATTTGTTTTCTTTCTTAATTATATTAATTGTTTTAATCGCTTTCTTTAAATTCCTAAAATAATTTTCATAATAAAATAAAATACAAAAAAATCAAAAATGTTTATTGTTGTTAATATTAATTTCACCATTTTTTATTTTTGTAAATAAACTTTAATAATTAACTAGTTAATTTAGGTTTTAAAACTTTAATATTTTTCTTAATAAATAAAATATGTAGAAATTAGGTTTTTTAACTTTTTCATCCTTTTTAATAAATAATTTTTTTTATTATTGTTATTATTATTATTAATTATTAAATATTTTTTGTAAATAAATATATACATTAATTATTTAGTAAATTAGGTCAAACTTTAATATTTTTTCATTAATAATTAAAAATAACTTAGAATTAGGGTTTCTCTTCAATTTTAATTTCTTTATCTCATAAATACCAAAAACATAAAAAAAAAACATTTCTTTTCTCTAATTTAATAATTAATTAACTTTTAATTTCAATTTAATTTCAAAAGGGTCCAATG
Organism: Vicia faba; assembly: GCA_948472305.1. Taxonomy (NCBI): domain Eukaryota; kingdom Viridiplantae; phylum Streptophyta; class Magnoliopsida; order Fabales; family Fabaceae; genus Vicia; species Vicia faba. The sequence continues at coordinate 708,613,537 of OX451740.1, forward strand.
CCCTCGAACGTTCTATTTTCTATTCTTTCGCGTTTATTCTTATTTTCCTTTGTGAATATTATGTAACTGCTCAAGCCATGTAATAGTAACTAGGTTTTACTTTTCGCATCTTTTACCAAACGGGTCTTTGTTAATTTGGCGATGTATAGACCCGCGCCTTGTAATAGCGTAGGATTTACCTTTTCCGCATTTAAATTTCCGCACTTTTAAATTATAATTGCATGAAAGAATGTATGGCCTAAATTAAAAACAAGCGTAGATCACCATGATACATGTACAAGATAAAACATAACATGAAAGCAACACACAAATTCACACACCACTCTTAGGGTACGCCTCACTGTTGCCTTACCTTCGAAACGTGGTCGTCGAGTATAGGACGTTTTAGTAAGTCCTTATGTCCATGACATGATCCAGTTGCCTCGAAATGGTTGCCTCGGAATTAAAAAGGATCAATGGCATAAGGGTAGCTTCTAAGGTGTCCTACTGTTGCTCTGGTGACCACACTGTCCCTACAAACGAATTGACCCGAACACCTCCAATGGTGGTGCTACCTACCTCTCAATGGTGGGATGGCACTACCTTAAGGACTTCTACACAGCCTAATTCCTTAGGGTAGGTAGATGACTCATAGATACTTGCTCTATTCAAAAACAAATCAAAACTCTTTTCACACCGACACTTTCAAAAAGCTTTCAAAACAATTTTTCAAACACTCTTGAGGACTGATACAAGAGTCGATCTGAAATCTTTAAAACGAAACTTTTTCAAACTCACTCACAATTGAAAAGAAAACACTTTTGAAAACACAATGAGTAAGTATCTAAGAGCCCATGGATAACCATGGATAGAAAGGGTGCTAACACCTTCCCTTTCTATAAATCTACCTCCCGAACCGAGAAACTATCTCATAAGGAATTTTGCTGTGCTTTTGTCCTGTCCATGTTGGAGAAAATAAAAGACGGTGGCGACTCTTGCTTACCGCGACATTTCGCGAACCAGCGTTAAACAGTCAGTTCTGAATCCACCGATCACACCATGTCTTCTATGTTCAAGGTCAGGTGGGACAATGAGGCTCCTCAAATTACCATTGAGAGGTTGGACGAACCCGCACATTGCTGTGACATTGAGACTGAAGAGGTAGCAGATAAACCCTGGTTCCACGAGGTAAAGAGGTATCTTGAGGCTCAAGAGTACCCCGAGGGTGCATCTGTTAATGATAAGAAGTTTATGAGGAGATTCCCTGCAAAGTTCTTCATCAGCAATGTCATTCTCTACAAGCGTAACCATGATTCAACCTTACTGCGATGTGTGGACAAGAACGAGGCAGAAAGGATCATGGCAGAGTTACATGAAGATACCTTTAGAACTCATTCCAGTGGACATACCATGGCGAAGAAAATCCTACGGGTAGGATATTACTGGTCTACTATGGAAGCCGATTGTTATCAGCATTCTCAAACCTGTCATAAATGCCTAGTTTATGCTGATAAGTTGCATGTACCTCTGGTTCCTCTGAATGTTTTGACAGCTCCTTGGCCTTTTGCAATGTGGGGCATTGACATGATATGTAAGATCAGGCCTACTGCGTCCAACGGGCATCATTTCATTCTATTTCCATTGATTACTTTACAAAGTGGGTCAAAGCAACTTCCTTTGCTACAGTAACCAAGAACGTCGTGGCGCGGTTCATCCGACACAATCTGATCTGTCGATATGGTGTACCGGAGAGAATCATTAAAAACAAAGGTACAAATCTCAACAATACAATGATCACCGAGCTCTGCAAACAGTTCAAGATACAGCATCATAACTCTTCTCCCTACCGGCCGAAGATGAATGGGGCTGTTGAAGCAGCTAACAAGAACATCAAGAAGATTGTGCAAAAGATGACGGTGGCATACAAAGATTGGCATGAGATGTTACCATTCACTCTTCATGGGTACCGTACCTCAGCGTGGACTTCGACGGGGGCAACCCCCTACTCTTTGGTGTATGGTATAGAAGCAGTCTTACCTATTGAGGTCCAGATACCTTCTCTCAGGATTATGAAAGATGCAGGTTTGAGCGAAGATGACTGGATCCAGACCCGACTTGATCAGCTGAATTTAATCGACAAGAAGAGACTTACTACTATTTGTCATGGTCAGACGTATCAAAAGCGAATGATCAAGGCATTTAACAAGAAAGTCAGACGTCAAGAATATCAAGTCGGGGATCTGGTGATCAAACGCATCATAATGCCACAAGGTGATCCCAGGGGAAAATGGACCCCTACGTACGAAGGGCCATTTGTGGTTAAGAACATTTTCTCAGGAGGAGCTATGATTCTAACCACCATGGATGGTGACGACCTTCCTCACCCCGTCAATGTAGACATAGTGAAAAAATACTACGCATAATCAAAGACCCGCTAGGTTGACTGGCCTAGGAAAAAATAAGGACTTCCCGGCGAACCAAAAGGGTTCAGGCAAAAATAAGGGATGAAAATGAAAAAAACTGTACACCCGGCAAGTCGAAAACCTGAAAAGGCGGTTTGGGCAAAAAAGGGTATCCCAATGGACTGAAAACCTGAAAGGGCAACCCATGAAAAAATTAGGGATTAAAGCGTAACACTATGTGTCATTGGATCACCTTGCAACCAGACTTCGGTATCGACTATCAAGCTCGGACGGTGCTGATCAATCTGATTTACCTTCAACCAAGTAGCAAAGTGATGAGACGCTCGAAGATATAAGGGAAATAGCAGAGTTGGAACCCAGTGGGATTGTTTCACATAGATGTTTTTATTTCTTTTTCACAAAATGTATAATTCTCTTGGCAGCGTTCCCTTACTAGGACGTTAGCCTCTTGTACAAAACGCCTATTATAGGCCAACAACTTGAAAATCAATACAATTCATTCTCACAAAGAAATTTCAAATTGTTTTTCTTTTTCTGTTTTGTTTTGTAAGAACGTCCAATGTTTCATTTTGATATATGCATTTGACAATATTTGTTGTTCATAAATATTTACATGCGGAACAAAAGATAATTACTCATAATTTCAGGAATAGGGGCAAACAAGAGGTGTCCAAACCTTATAGTTGCTCTACCCACCAGGTACAGGGATAGAGCCAGCTTGAGAAAATGACTAAAGGTACATACACTCCCCGCATAGTAGGAAGTGTCTGAAGACAGTGGTGTAAATTCTCCCCAAGCAGAGTTCATCTATCACCAACAATGGAAAACCATCCCCAGTGGAGTTTATTTCTTCCACAAGCAGAAACTCAATCCCCAACAAGGTTCATTATCGCCAACAACGGTAATTCATCCCCAGCCAAGGTTGTTTCTCCAAGTCAGCAAATCTTCTAGCAGAGCATCTCTCTTCCCCACAGAGTCATTCTCTCACCAATTTATTCTCAAATCATCTTAGGCCGTTACCCCCAGCGAGAACGAGGAACTCAACTCCTTGTACTCTCCAGCAGCAATCCGAGATTTACTTTCGCCAGCTAGAAAAACATCACGAGAACATTGCATATCCATACATCATGGCATGCGCATACGCATCATACAACACAATCTCATTTATTTTGAGAGCATCATTACTCGATACATGTCATACATCATGACGTTACATACAACTAACTCTTTACCTTTCAGGGAAAGATATAATCAAATTCTCACAAGTGTCTCTGGTTCAGTCAAACCGATGCTAAGATTTCTATTTCAATTCAAGCTATGAAGCTCGGATCCGACCGGATAATATCTTGATTTCTCCATCATACTGCGAAGCCCGGAGAACGACCGGATAACAGTACCAAAATACCATGAAGCGTGGAATCGACCAGATATTGGTTTATCTTAAATTCAAGCTATGAAGCCTGGAAGTCGACCGAAAAATAGTTGAATCCCCAGCAAGTTATTGTGAAGCCTGGACTCGACCAGATAGCAATGCAAGTTACTGTGAAGCCTGGAAATCGACCAGATAGCAGTGCAAGACACCATGAAGCCTGGAATCGACCAAATAGTGGTATGTCATAAACACAAGATGTGAAGCCCGAAAACCAACCAGATAACAACTTAACCCTCAGCAAGTTATTGTGAAGCCTGGATTACGACCAGATAGCAATACAAGATACCATGAAGCCTGGACTCGACCAGATAATGGTATAAGACGTTGTGAAGCCTGGATTACGACCAGATAGAAGCCAAGAATACTCTGAAGCCTTGAATCGACCAGATAGTGGTATATCTTTAATGCAAGTTATGAAGACCGGATCCGACCGAATAATATCTTGGTTTCTCCAAACACCATGAAGCCTGAACTCGACCAGATAATGGTATAGGACATTGTGAAGCCTGGATTACTACCAGATAGCGGCAAAGAATACTGAAGCCTGGGATACGACCAGATAACAGTATAAGGTACTGTGAAGCTCGGAATTCAACCGAATAACTGTTTACCCATCCAATTACTAAGAAGTCTGGAATCGACCGGATATTAGTATTGCCTTAAATTCAAGTTGAAGGCCGGGTACGACCGGATAACAACTCAATGCCTTTTGAAGCCTGGAGCACGACCAGATAATAAGTGAGAAGTTGCGAAGCATGGATTACAACCAAATAGCAAGTTTAATCTCATCCCCCAGTAAGTCGCTGTGAAGCCTGAAGCACGACCAAATAGCAGTCGACCTTATTTTCCTCTGCAAATCACTGTGAAGCCTGGAACACCACCAGATAGCAGTTTGTTTTCACCTCCTCGACTAAGAGATGATTCCCCATTAGAATAACGGACGACTGAAGTTCCTAAAATTCTATTTCTCTCAAGACAGAGACCAACATTCCCCAACGAAATCCTCCTCAACAACAGGTATACAAGCTCTCGCAAAGGAATCTCTTATGCGATCGACACTCCTCCGATGGAATCTTTAAGCCCATCCTCCTTCATCAATCTCCAAATGGAATCTATAAGCCCATTCCCGACTTTGCAAGATCGGTACCACTTCATATGAGTGCAAATTTATGGGCACTTTAGTGTTCAATCATCTTCCACCTTCGGATCACGAAAGGCAGACAAGCCAATCTACATCCTCAGGTTTAAGAAGATTGAACAAGGGAAGCTGTGGTACCCCAAATTTTACCCTCCCATATTTCTCAATACATTTCAAGTAAGGTCTTCAAATTGCTCAAGGAAGTCCAAGGGTTGGCCAAACAAACTCTCTCCTAAGGCAGTTTACCCCAAATTAGGGTTTCAGTTTGCATCGATATGTTTGAATCAAAAGGGACCCAAATTCTCACTATTTTCCTAATATGTTCTCAAGATCATCCATGTCAAGTTTCAAGCCTTGCAGAGAAAGTTTACCCAGTCAATTGCTCAAAGGCCTGAAAATCGACTGGCTAGGGCAAAAGTCAACATTGTCCTACATACAGTCAAACTTCAAGATTTTTGGTCTAAATTCTCATTTTGAAGCATTGTTCATCATTTGATCAAGGGCTGATCATGATTCCTCAAGGGTTGCTCACAATTCATCAAAACCCAAAAGTTGCTAAATTAGGGTTTTGCAAGAAAAGTCAACTCAACTTTGACCAAGCATAACTTTCTCATACTTTATCAAAAATGACCCCTCCAAAGCTCATTTTGAAGAGGATGTGATTCCCTATAATTCATCTTCATCTCCCAAGTTCAAAATATGAAATCACAAGAAGATATGAATTTGGACATTATATGTCATTTTGGAAAGTCAACAAAAACACCTTTTTTGTCAAAGCTTCTTACGTGAACATGGAAGACTCAATTGAGATGAGACGAAAAGGGTTGCTTAGAGGACATCTTAAGCTTTCTAAAAAGTCCAAGAACACATATCTAGGGTCAAAATTGAAGGATTTATGGATTGGTGAAGTTGACCCTTTTTGCAAAATTGGCAAAAGTCAAAAGTGGCAAAAATTGCAATTTTTGTCGAATGGGCCCAACTTTTTGTGCTTGCATTGAGTTTGTAACATGATCCACGACCCATGATCCTTCCCACTTGTCTTTATTTTATTTTTGTCATTTATTTTGATTTTTATTTCAATTAATTTAATTTAAATCAAAATAAAATCATGAAAATATCAAAACTAATCAAGACTTGAGATTTTGTGCATGTTTAGGTCTCTTATATAGCTGGGAAGAGAATCAAATCGTGCAAGGGTCATTTGGATACAAAAATATTGAGTTTTTCTTGATTTAGAAATATTTGATTAAGGATCAAATCATGATTCAATCACCTTAATTGAAAAAGATTTGAAGCAAATATGTAACCCTAATCCATTCAAGGGTACATATAGAACATGTGCAGACCAAAAAAGAGAGGATTAGAGTCGTGAGAAACTGAAAGCTAACTTTCAAAAACTCAACAAAAGTGGTGAATCAAATTCCAACTTACAGGCCATCTCAAGCCTTCCAAGCTATCTCAATCGCTTGCTGGATATCCCTGGGGCATATTGCAACCATTAACGACCTTCATAACATCCCAAAACACACTGTACAATTGGCCAGGAAGACTGGTACCATGATGCTCGTGAGGTTTCCAAGAGTTTATTGGTACCACTAGAATTGATTTCCCATGCTTGCAGTGAATTTTGGAAGATCACAGGGTTGTACCTACGCCCAGAAAACTATAGGTAAAAGTGTTGGACTTTTGCCAACGGAAGGAGGAAGAAGAAGGATGGCGTGGCAACCCCTGACTGGACCATTCAAAAATTCGCGCGTTTTTATTATATTAATTTACTTTTCCAATATAATGTTTGTTTGCTGTCCTTTGTACAACACAACGCGCTAGTACAGTTGGTCACCAGGTGTTTGGAAAAGCCAAAGGGCCTGGGTTCGATCCACAGGTCCCCCATATTTGTTCAATGCTATTTTATTTTACATGATCAGGTGTGCAAGCCTCCAGGACATCCATCGTGCATCATCAATATCTCATCATCCAGGCCACCAGCAAGCTAGATCCAAGGGTCATCCTTGGGAGGTCCATGATACACCCTAGTCAAGCCAATGCACAGGATCTGAAAGTCAACGTGGGCCAAGGAGCTTTGGGCCTAAAAGTCAGATTCAAACCCCCCTCCATTGCTACTAACATCAGGCCCATTTCTTTATTTTTCTTTTCTATTTCTTTATTTAATTTATTTTCATTAATTATTTTCTAACCTAAAATTAATTCTTTTTTCATAAAACTCATAAAATCAATTTTCAACAATTTTGATTTAGGTTTTATTTTTATCAAATTTAATTTAATAATTAGTTTAATTTAATTTTAGGGTAATTTTAACCTTTTTGTAAATAATTTAAAATAAATTAGAAAATTAGGGTTTGTTTAATTTAATTTTTCTTTTCTTTTCTTGAAATAACAAAAATGCAAAAATAGGTTTAATTAATTATTTTTTTAATTTAAGTTAATTAGTAATTAGGTTTGTACTTATTTAATTAAAACCTTATTTTCTCAAAAATAATCAAAAACAATAAAAAAATGATTTTTTCTTTTTAGGTTTAGGCGGGGTCAAAACTCTAATTTTTTCTCGTTCTCGATTCATCGCGCGCATTTATTATTTTTTACAATATTAATGTAACTGCTCATGGTATGTAATAGTTTAATTAGGATTTTTTCTTTTATTTATCATTTTACAGTTTTTTTGGCTAGGTAATTAATCCCCTACCCCGAAGCCTTGTAATAGTGTAGTTTTATTTTCCGCATTTTAATTCTCGCAAAATATTAACTGTTAGATGTATGATAATAGGATTGCATGACAAGAATGTATGTTAATTTAAAAATGGTTAGCAAACCCTAAATGTGCAAAGATAATAACTTGAAATCAAATCACTCGCACATGCGCACTCCTAGGGTATACTCTCACTTCAGTTGCCTTCGGTAAACGATCATTAAGTATAGGGTGTTTTAGTGGTCGCTCTCTTGTCTAAACAAAGATCAAATGTCCCGTTCGAAAATGTTGCCTCGGAAATGTTGCCTCAGAAAGGTTGCCTCGAAAATGTTGCCTCGAATATGATCGTAAGACATTAGAGTTATTACTAAGACGTCCTAACATTGCTCTAGTGATTGTACGTCCCTTTCGAATTGACCCTTACAACTCCAAACAATGGTGCTACCTACTCATTAATAGTGGGATAGCGTTGTCTAAAGGAAACAAGAACAAAAACATTCTTTTTTCGAGCAGGTAGATACTTGTAGGTACTTGCTCAAAATAAACTTTTCCACACTTACACTCTTTTCAAACAAAGTTTTCAAAAAACACATCGTAACACTCTTGAGGACTGATACAAGGGTTAAAACGAAGTAAAACAAAAACTTTTCAAAATGCACAAACACGGAAGCAATTTTAAAATGATGAGCAAGTACCTAAGAGCCCGTGGAAAACCATCGATAGAAAGGGTGATAATACCTTACATTTCTATAATCTACCCCCCGTACTCAAAATCTCGAAAAAGGAATTTTTTTTTGCTTTTGTCTTTTCCAGTTGGATAAAATGAAAGTCGGTGGCGACTCTTGCTTACCGCGACATTTTCCAAACACAAACGCAAAATACAAACCAGTATTTTCCAAAAACAGTCCGGTTCTGCCACCGTATCACATCATGGTTTGCAACCTAAGGACTAACTTGCATCCGAAAAGAACAAGCACATCCTAAGGGAACATAGTATAGAAAGTAAGTGAGTAAACAAGCTCGAAAGAGAATACACATGAAATGTTAAAGAAAAGAAGCGAAATACTTTAGTCAAGGGGAGTGGATCACCCGAGACAAACAAGCGGGAGTGAAATATAAAAGAAGAGAAATGTTTTAGCTAAGGGGAGCGGATCACCCGAAGCAAACAAGAGGGAATATGATGAAAAACAAAAATGTGATGTCCAAAGCGACTGAACACCTAACCAAGATATAGAAGATTGAGGTAGAAGACAGAAGGCAATACAAAAAATCACGGAGTATCAACATCAGCTAATGCGAACTCCTGATAAAGTGTGGGAGTTTGATTAGGAAACCCTTTTTTACTTGACGACTCGATAACAAGAGTAGGCACAACTCCGAAGCATTATGGTGCGTCACGAGCTAAGGATGACACAGACGAAATTACGGGGGTTAATTGCTAACCCTTTTCGCTCACCTTATTTTGAGGACTTATTATCTGTAACATATGCGAGTATAAATGTAAAACACCTGCAAAATACCTACACAAAGGTAGAGTTTTAAATAAACCACACATAAGTAGCACACAGTGGCAAATAATGCGGAATTTCCCTAAACGAGTCTTTAAACAAACCAGAGAGGTTCCTTGCATGATCAGCAATAGAGACACCTGTCATACATCTCTATCCTACTTCTCATGGTAAGGAAAGATGTAAAAAAATGCAATAAAGTGCGGAAAAATGTAAAAGCAGTAGCGACGACTACCAAAAGCAAGTAGATCATCAAAAGCGGACGAAAGCAATGAAGAAGCAGGAAATACGCGTCGAGCAAACTTCACCAAGAAACAAACAAAGTCAGATACAAAATCCAACTAAGCCAAAAGCACACGCATGTTACGAATGTAACTCGTAATCAGAAGTTCCTGCGTAAAGTATCACAAAATATCACATGCATCTAAACAACATATAATATGATATGAATTTCTCAGGACAATGAGAAATAAGGCGTGCCGCATCAGAAGCGAGCATAAACCGCATGCTTTGATCATATAACAACTTGTTATGTTACATGATCGAAAGTACTAAAATGTACCTTGCATAATGAACAAACACATAAAAAATAACGAGGCACAACAGTATGAAAATACGAATAAAAACTTAAAAGAAAAAGTATTTTTTTAATTAGTTTTTTATGTGAGGAAAATTATATCAAAAAAACTAAAGAATTAATTCCTAAATTAAATTTAGAAAATCTAACAAGTTTTATTGATTTTGTAGTTTTCTTATCACTAAAGAAAATAATTAAACCCTAAATCTAACAAAGAGAGAGATATTATAAGGGGTGTAAGGTTTGAATCAGGTGTACGATGAAGAGAAGCAAGGCCTGGGCTCTAAGCCCACTCAACAAGGGTCCTTGGGCTTTTTTTTGTGCTTCTTTCAGCTACATCAAAAAATGAAGCACGGGCTTATGGTGAAGCGCAACAACAAAGACACAAGGGATCCACGTTCTTGGTCTAACAATAACAACATCCCTCAGATTTTTTTTTATTTCGCATTAATTAAAAATAATAATTAAAGAAAACAAAAATAGTTACAAACGGTGCGTTTTAAGGTGATGTTAGGGTTTAGAAATTGTGACTCTTCAACTTCTTCGTACGCAGCCTTTTCTCTTCTCCTCTCTTATGCGAATCAGCGACTTCCCTTCTTCTATGACTCAACGTCCTCTCGTCTTCACCCAATCCGCTTGCTTCTGCCGTAGATTCACCATTATATCCATAATTCGTTCTTCGCCTAAACATCTCTGTCTCAAGCTTCATTTGACCTCGCTTTCCATCTCGTTCTATTGCAACGATTTCATTCTATAATTAAAACAATAGACACACAAAAACAGTGTACATGATGAAGAAGAGGAAACGCTTACCTACCGGAGACAAATCCGGTGCCTCTTTCACGGGGAGAAGACGGGAACTCCAAATGTAAGTTCATAACTCTAGTCTTATCTTTCTACTGCATTATTGCATTTTCTTTGATCTGCAAATCGATATGATTGTCGCAGTTTCAATATTTGTGATGCTTGGATGAAGTGAAGTTGATGTAACTGTGTGATGAAATTAGACGTGCAATGAAGGTAATGGTATTGTTGCTGAAGTTGAAGATGCATTGATGAAGACTAAGATTGGAATTGGAGATTCAAATTGATGATGAAAGTGAATAATGAAGCGGTTGATGGAGCTTAAAGTGTGGTTATGGAGAAAGTGTATTGATGCGGTTGTATAGAGAAAGCAGACAAACTGAGAGATAATTTTCAGATAGAATGAGTAGTGAAAATGAAGGGAATGGTGCGTGAGAGAGTCCAACTGAATTGGAAGGATAATGTTATACAGGGGTTGATGAAGGGGAAGTTAGTTATGGTTAAGGGATTTTAGGCCACAAGATTAAGGGAATCAGTTGGAGAATGAATGGCTCAGATGAGGTTAGTTACAATTCTATTTCTTTTTTTATATCTCCATTTTTCTAGACGTCCTAGTGTGATCGGTGGATCAGGAACTGACTGTTTAACGCTGGTTCGCGAAATGTCGCGGTAAGCAAGAGTCGCCACCGTCTTTTATTTTCTCCAAATGGAAAGGAAAAAAGCACAGAAAAATTCCTTATTGAGATTAGTTCTCAGTTCGGGAGGTAGATTTATAGAAAGGGAAGGTGTTAGCACCCTTTCTATCCATGGTTATCCATGGGCTCTTAGATACTTGCTCACTTGTGTTTTCAAAATGTTTGTTTGCTTTTCAAGGTGAGTGGGTTTGAAAAAGTTTCTTTGAAAGTTTCAGATCGACTCTTGTATCAGTTCTCAAGAGTGTTTGAAAAGTTGTTTTGAAAGCTTTTTGAAAAGTGTCGGTGTGAAAAGAGTTTTTGATTTGTTTTGAATTAGAGCAAGTATCTACGAGTTATCTACCCACCCTAAGGAATTAGGCTGTGTAAATGTCCTTAAGGTAGTGCCATCCCACCATTGAGAGGTAGGTAGCACCACCGTTGGAGGTGTTCGGGTCAATTCGAGGGTTGGGGACAGTGTGGTCACCGAGCAATAGTAAGATACCTTAGAAGCTACCCTTATGCCATTTATCTTTTTATTCCGAGGCAACTATTCCGAGGCAACCGTTCGAGGCAACTAGATCAATGGAACATAAGGACTCACTAAGACATCCTATACTCGACGACCACGTTTCGAGGGGCAAGGCAACAATGTGATCACCAGAGCAACAGTAGGACACCTTAGAAGCTACCCTTATGCCATGTTCACGGACATAAGGACTAACTAAGACGTCCTGTACTCGACGACCATGTTTCGAGGTGGAAGGCAACAGTGAGGCGTACCCTAGGAGTGGTGTGTGAATTGTGTGTCATTTTCAGTTATTATTTGTCTTGTCATGCATTTGGTGAGCTACGCTTTGATTTTATTTGGGCATACATTCTTTCATGTGATTAACAGTTAAAAGGTGCGGATATTAAAAATGCGGAAAATAAAAGGTCCTACGCTATTACAAGGCGCGGGTCTACATCGCCAAATTAAACCAAGACCCGATTTGAATAAGAGTGCGGAAAGTAAATGTCCTAATTATCTATTACAAGGTTTTGGGGCAAATACATTATATCCACAAAAGAAATAAAAATAAATGCGAAAAGAAATAAGAATCGAGAGTGCGAGGGCGTTGGACCCTTTAAAGAAATTAAATAGAAATTATAAATTAATTAATGATTAAATAAAGAAAAGAGATTATTTTTATGTTTTTTTGGTATTTTATGAAATAAAGAAAGTTAATTGAAATTAGAAATTAAAATAAAAGCCTAGTTCTAAATTTGTTTTTAATTAAAAAAAATGTTTAAGTTTTAACCTAATTTATCCTAATTAATTAAATTCCATATTTATTTACAAAATTAATTAATAATAATAATAAGGAGAAAAAGTTATATATTGAGAAAAGAATAAAGATACTAATAACCTAATTTTTATGTTTTTTTATAATTATTTTAGAAAAAGACATTAAAGTTAAAAACCTAAATTTAAACTAATTGTTTTATTGGAATATATTTACAAAAACTATTTAAAGAATTAAAAAAATTAAATAAAACATATTTTTATTTTTTAATGATTTCTGATTTTTTGGTTTTGTGTTATTATTAAGATTAATTTTGGTGAATTAAATAAAACAAAAGAAAAATAATTAAAATAAAAAGAAGAAAAGAAAAAATGGAAAAATGAAAGGTGATGCAAACCATGGGGGTGTTGACCCAATTTAGGAGGGAGCACGAAGTCGCGGCAGAAGCGGATCTGGAAGCGGCGGTTGAGTCCGCGGTTGCGCGGCGGAACTGCGATTTGGACGCTTCTCGTTCTTCTGTTTCTGATTCAGAGAGCCAAATTCCAGTCCTGATCTTCACAAAGAATTTTATGGATAAAGTTCAAACAATCAAAAAGAAAATTTAATAGAATAAATGAAATTGAAAATGTTAGAATTTTGTGTTGCTTTATCATGACTCAATGATGTTGTTGTGGTGCTGTCAAGAGGATGATGATTTGTGGTTGCATCAGTTTTGAGCTTGTGTCAACGGTATGAACATGAGCTTGTGTAAGGTTTCTGTTTTGGTTGATGAGATTTTTGTTAAAGTTGGTTCATGGGAAATTGCACGTGAAAAGTGAATTTACAGTGCAACAAGAAGAAAAGTGGGGGTTTCCATCGAGTGGCCTCCGTACAGGATTTTGTATAAGAGAATATGAGGTTTTATTTGTGGAATTTTTTGTTTTTTTGTTTTAGAGAGTTCTCTAGGTTGTGTTTCCTTTTTTTTTGATCACTTGCATATGCATTATGTAATGTATTTCAATTGGAATTAAGGGCCTTGAAGCCTTGCATTCATACATAAGATTTTGCCATAAACCTCCATTAACAAACTTTCCATCTTTGTACCAATTTTGAATTCTTGCTTGATTAGGCCTTGAAACAAATTTGGGATGTTGTATAATGATGATTCAAAGCTAATCAAGACCAAATATGCCCCTTAATTAACCTTCTTGATATTTATTTGATTTTAAAGGATTTAAAATGAATTAAATCCAATAAAATCAAATAAAAATGAAAAAATTAATTTTAAAATTTGAAATAAAATGTGGGACACGTGGGAAGCATGGCCAAGCTGATTCAAATGGAAAAAGTGGGCCCCTTTTGTCAAAAATGAAATTTCAAGGATAAATGATTTTGGCCATTTCACAAAAATTTCCCAACTTCTCCAATGCATATCTTGCTCAATTTTGATGTTATGAACATGTTCTTGGACATTTTGGAAAGGTCTTGAAGTCCTCTAACCAATGTATTTGGTCCCATGTCATTTTGATTTACCAATCTCAAGTTATGGTCTTTGACTTAAAGTGCCTTTTTGTTGACTTTTGAAAATGACCTATAATGTTGAAATTGATAACTTTTTGTGAGAGCATTTCTTGGACTTGGAATGTGAAGATGAATTGTAGGAAATGTCTTCCCCTTCAAGATGAGCATTGGATGGAATTTTTCTGATGAACTATGAAAAAGTTATGCCTTGGTCAAGTTACAGTTGACTTTTCAGCTGTCCAAAAATATAAACTTTTGCATCTTGAGACTTTTTGAGCCATACTTTGAGAATCATGATCAAGAATTGATAAAATGATGTTTGTGGCTTCAAAATAAGATGTTGACCAAAAATTTTGACTTTTGACTGCCAAATGACCATTTTGCCCCTACGGTTGACTGTTGAGCAATTAGGTTTTTTGACTGTGCAACTTGACCTTGTGAGCCTTGAAACTTGACATGTAGGTGCTTGACAATGTGTATGAGCATGGGACTTGATTGAGCCCTTGAAAACCTCAACTTCCTTGCAGGAACCAAAAACCCTAGTTTGACTGGCTTAGGAGGATGGTTGACTGGGTAGCCCTTGAGTAGACTTTGAACCATTTGAGGTGATGCTTGTCAAAACTTTGAAGATTATGGGAGGGCAAATTTTGGGGTACAACAGTTGCCCCTGTTCAATCTTCTTAGACCTGAGGATGTAGATTGGCGTGTGTGCCTTTCGTGATCCGAGGGTGGAAGATGATTGAACACTAGAGTGCCCAGAAATTTGCACTCACATAGTAGAGAATCAGCAGTGTGATAGCGGGAATGGGCTTAAAGATGCCATTTGGAGAGATGATGGATAGGAGGATGGGCTTATAGATGCCATCTGGAAGTGTGACAGAACCTTGTCGGGAATGGGCTTATAGATGCCATTTGGAGACTGTCGAATAACTAAATTTGAATAAGAAATAGAATAGCTTTCGTGCCTGGAGCATATCTAGCCTATATCTAGTTGTTGACGTCTGAATAAACAGTAGAATGACCTCCGTGTCTTGGGTATATCCATACTGTATCTGTATGAGCGACAGTATGTCATCTGAATCTGGATCGTATCTGGACTGAACAATAGAAGAGCATCCGGGATGGAGCATCTCTAAGTTGTTTTTTAGAAGTTTGAATCTGAATAAGCAATAGAACGGCATCCGGATCTGGAGCATCTCTAGGCTATATCTGAAAGGAAATCTGGAATGAGTGTCAGAACGTCGCCATGCCTGGGTCACATCTGAACCATATCTAGAAGGAGTCTTGAATAAGCAAAAGAATAACATCTATATCTGGAGCATTTCCAAGCTATCTCTGAGAGGAAATATGGAATAAGTATCAGAACGTCGCCATGCCTGGGTCACATCTGAACCATATCTAGAAGGAGTCTTGAATAAGCAAAAGAACAACATCCATATCTGGAGCATTTCCAAGCTATCTCTGAGAGGAAATCTGGAATAAGTATCAGAACTTCGCCATGCCTGGGTCACATCTGAACCATATCTAGAAAGGTGATCTCTGAATAAACAACAGAGCAACCTTCGTGCCCGGAGCATCTCTAAGTTATATCTGAGAAGAAATATGGAATAAGTATCAGAACGTCGCCATGTCTGGGTCACATCTGAACCATATCTAGAAAGGTGATCTCTGAATAAACAACAGAACAACCTCCGTGCCCGGAGCATCTCTAAGTTATATCTGAGAAGAAATCTGGAATAAGTATCAGAACGTCGCCATGCCTGGGTCACATCTGAACCATATCTAGAAAGGTGATCTCTGAATAAACAACAGAACAGCCTCCGTGCCCGGAGCATCGCTAAGTTATATCTGAGAAGAAATCTGGAATAAATATGAGAACATCGCCATGCCTGGGTCACATCTGAACCATATCTAGAAAGGTGATCTCTGAATAAACAACAGAATAGCCTCCATGCCCGGAGCATCTCTAAGTTATATCTGAGAAGAAATCTGGAATAAGTATCAGAACGTCGCCATGCCTGGGTCACATCTGAACCATATCTAGAAAGGTGATCTCTGAATAAACAACAGAACAGCCTCCGTGCCCGGAGCATCTCTAAGTTATATCTGAGAAGAAATCTGGAATAAGCATCAGAACGTCGCCATGCCTGGGTCACATCTGAACCATATCTAGAAAGGTGATCTCTGAATAAACAACAGAACAGCCTCCGTGCCCGGAGCATCTCTAAGTTATATCTGAGAAGAAATCTGGAATAAGTATCAGAACGTCGCCATGCCTGGGTCAAATCTGAACCATATCTAGAAAGGTGATCTCTGAATAAACAAAAGAACAACATCCATATCTGGAGCATTTCCAAGCTATCTCTGAAAGGAAATCTGGAATAAGTATCAGAACGTCGCCATGCCTGGGTCACATCTGAACTATATCTAGAAGGGTGATCTCTGAATAAACAACAGAACAGCCTCCGTGCCCGGAGCATCTCTAAGTTATATCTGAGAAGAAATCTGGAATAAGTATCAGAACATCGCCATGCCTGGGTCACATCTGAACCATATCTAGAAAGGTGATCTCTGAATAAACAACAGAACATCCTCTGTGCCCGGAGCATCTCTAAGTTATATCTGAGAAGAAATCTGGAATAAGTATCAGAACGTCGCCATGCCTGGGTCACATCTGAACCATATCTAGAAAGGAATTTTGAATAAGCAAAAGAACAGCATCCATATCTGGAGCATTTCCAAGCTATCTCTTTAATCTTTTTAACATAGACATGCCCTGGCCAGATGTAGGTATCGAATCCATAATCAATCGCTCACAGACATGCCCTGGCTAGATACAGGAATCGAATCTGGGATTGCGATAGTTGATAGTAATCATCTTTGTATTGACCTTTCCTGAAAAAAGGCAAAACATTAGTTGTATGCAATGTCATGGTGCATGGAATGCGCGGTGTCATGACGTTTATAACCAATGGGATTGTAGAATGTGATGTTTATATCATGTATGAAAATGTGATGTTTGCGAATGTATTTTTGTCTAGGAAAATAAATCCTTGACGAATGCCGGGAGCTTATCCTGGGCTGATGTTGCAAGAATACCGGTAGGAGAAGATAACTCCGTTGGAGAATAAACTTGGCGAATAGATTACTTTGCGGGGAAAATTACTCTAGCGATCTTGCTGGGGAAAATACTCTGTGGGAAGAGAGGTACTTCGCTGAGATGTTGTATGAGAACTCCGTTGGGGATACCATTGTTGAGTTACATTTGGGAGGTTTGAGGAATTCCGCTGGGGATAGGAATACTTAGCCGAGGACGATCTTTCAGTGGCAATTAGCTGAGGATAACCCAGTTATAAGCTCTGGCGAGGAATAACCTTCTGAATAAAGACGGGGAGAGATATGCTCTGCAAAGGATAAGCTTCCAGAATCTACTGGGGATAAGCTTCCTACTGGGGAGATGATTCAGCTTTCCTGGGGAAGCTTCTGGACTGGACTTTCCTGGGGAAATTCTTGGATTGGACTCTCCTGAGGAAAGTTTTGAGATATATTGGGGAAGTGGCTCCGCCGAATGTCTGTATACCTCCGGGGAACAATCTTAGATCAAGACTGCCGGGGATGCTTGTTAAGAATGTTTGTATATTGCGCTGAGGAATGTTGAGGTCTGCGGGAGATAACCAAACTTCCTTAAGGCTGATAGTATAACTCTGCTTGGGGAGAGTGCATGGACTTGCTGGCTCATTCTCTGGGGAATTGAGATATCTTGGTTATGTTCTTCAGCTGAACTTACCTTGGTACCTTGGTGGACCGAGCAATTAGATCGCTTGGACAACTCATTATTGCCCCTGTTTCTGGTGTGGGAGAAGATAGCTGCGGAGGCGTTTGATGACTGCCGATTTGACAAATCTTCTTCTGGTAGGCAAGTGACGAGATGACAGGACATAGTCGTACGCTTTAATCCCTAACTTTTGCCTAGACCGCCCTTTCGGGTTTTCAGTCCACCGGGATACCCATTTTTGCCCAAGCCTCCTTTTCAGGTTTTCGACTTGCCGGGTGTACAGTTTTTTCATATTCATCCCTTATTTTTGCCCGAACCCTTTTGGTTCGCCGGGAAGCCCTTATTTTTGCCTAGGTGTGTCAACCTAGCGGGTCTTTGATTACGCGTAGTATTTTTTCGACTATGTCCATGCTCTCAGAATGTAGGGAGTTTCCCCTGTTAGAAGTGTTTTGTCATGCCCCAGAAGATGTTTGATCAAGCAAGATTTGTTGCTGGAATTCCCCAAATGACTCAGGCGGAGATTTTCCCCAGGCTATTTGGTCTTTGAGAGATTCTCCGAATCTTGATTGGACTGCCCCAGGTGATGGACCATGATCATGTCGTGCCCCTTGATTGGAAGTGCTTTTGTTCATTAGGTATTCATCGTGCAAATTTCCCTGCTGCTCAAACAAATATTCATATGCAAACAAAGTTATGTTAAAAATGCAAAGCCTATGTCTGTTTCGAAGTTTTTGTAAATGCATTCTTTTTCATAAAACAAGTGAAAGTTTGTAAAACGTGATGTCAACTCCGTATTTTATCGCAAGCCTTAAGGAGTCAGGATACCTTTCGTAACAGTATGCTTTCGAACTAACCCATGCTTCAGCTAGGACTTTTAAAGGTTGTAGCGTGGCCTGGTTCACAGTTTAAGAAACAAAGGATAAAGGCTCAAATTATTTGTACCCACCCGCTCTTCGTGATGTTCTTCAAACCTAAGCTCAGTTGGTCGTGCGTTAGACCTTGTTTGAGTCTTTGTCCTGATGTTCCAATGATGGTTCAGATATTGATGATTTATTCTGAATAGGCAGTCATTTTTTTTTGTTTTTGTTGAGGGTTTGTATGACCTCTTTCTTTTTGATTTCGCTATCCCTGTTTTTGCCTGAACTATTTCTTTTTGGAATTACAGTCAGTGGGATGCCCCAGTTTTGTAAGTCTCCTTCATAGGTTTTGACTTATTGGGTTTTTATTTTTGAGGTATAACGACTGCCTATCCTTATGATTATTCGGAATCATCACTGTCTTCTTTTTTTGTAAGGACCTCTTTGGTGCCATTTGTTATGCACTTGGATCAACTGAGAGACTACCCTGCCCCAGGTTATGATTAAGGGTTTTAAATTTCGAAAAGAAAAACTCCTACTTCTTTGGCTCAGAGGGGTTGACGAGGGATTATCTTCCTTATAACTCTAGTGTTTAGGGATTGAAACAATGCCTGTACCTCATCAGCATGGTCTGTTCAAAAGCATACTGTAAGGATTGTGGTATCGTTTTCGTCATCCTCCCTCAAGAGGCTTAGAATTATTAATCGAGCGTTGATCAACAGAAAAAATATGAAAATAATTTGCATATAGTGAATACGAATATATTGCTTCAAAACAGACATATGCGATGCATTAATGAAATAACAACGTTTAACATGAACAAATGTTTGAACAATCAAAAGAAAATTACAACTTGAAAAATTCTAATGAACAAAAGTCTTCTAGTCTTAGGACTCGTTACTTCAACTGGTGCATCTTGTAGGGATGGCAGAAGACCTCAGCTTGACCCACTTGGGTGAAATCCACTACTCCTTCATTAATCAGATCCTGGACCTTGTTCTTCAGAGCCCAGCAGTCGGCAGTGTCGTGTCCAGGACTATCAGAGTGATATGCACACCTTTTGTTGGGATGATAGTTAGGAGCAGAGATGTTGGGGTTCCAAGGAGGAGCCCTTAATGTAATCAGATTCAACCTCAGCAGGTGTTGCAGTGCTTGAAACAAAGGCATGTTGAGCTGGGTGAACTGCCTCTTGGACCTGCTTGGCCTACTCAGATCAACCTGTTGCTCTGGGCGAGGTTGTAGTTGGACCTGTGAGGTAGTAGCGATTTGGAGAGTTCTATTCTTCACCATGCCAGGTTCTTATCCTCTTGGAAGCTGATCAAAGACCTGGTCCCTGACTTGGGCAGGTTGCTTCATATGGTGTCTCTCTTGGTGAAGTTGATTGGTCATGGTCCTCAACTCTTCTTGCTCCCGAGCTAGACCTTGGATGAGAGCCCTTTGCCCCAACATCTGGGTTTTCAATGTATCTACTTCAGCTTGTAAGCGTTTCAGCCGTTCGTCCTTGTCATCTTCAGCACTGCTCTTGGCCAAATTCCCCATGAGGAGTGTTCTTAACTCTTCTTGCCCCTTGGATAGGCTTACGAAGACCTCCCTGAACTGAGTCTCTTGAGCACGAAGACCCTAGTTATCTTGTTGGGAAGCCATTGCTGAAATAAACAGCGACGAAGGTAAGTGACCTGTCAAAGGAGTACCTGTAATGCAATGACATATTTGATATGCATGTAATGTTTTCAAGGATCTCGCAGGGTAAACAAGAAAATTGTTAGAGTTGGAAACTGGTAACTTGATTGAAGGAACTTCATGTTGTCGAGAGTCCTTCTTCAAGGGTCAAGGCTCACGATATCCAGTGGGTCATAGCCTCTGACAACCTTGTCTAGAGGAAAATAAAATCCCTTTTTCCCCTTGCTGGACAGTTGGTTCATCATGACCTGCATCACAAGCCCTTGGGATCCTTGCAATGGGTTAGTCTTTATGTAGGATGCATGCAATGGTATGATGTCATGATGCATGGGGTAATGTGGGTAAACCCTGTTATGAGTCCCTAATTAAGGACTGTAAACAAAACCTGCAAGAAACTCAGTAACCCTGTTATGAGTCCCAATTAAGGACTATAAACAAAACCTGCAAGAAAACTCAGTAAACCCTGTTATGAGTCTCAATTAGGGACTATAAACAAAACCTGCAAGAAACTTAGTAACCCTGTTATGAGTCCCAATTAGGGACTATAAACAAAACCTGCAAGAAACTCAATAAACCCTGTTATGAGTCTCAATTAGGGACTATAAACAAAACCTGCAAGAAAACTCAAGTGTCAGATAACAAGTAGTCAAGTTGGAAGGCACACAAGTCACACAAGAGAAGCCCTTAGAGTTTAGGCCAGCATGGGGTCTGGGTATTACCCTCTTGAAGTTGGTGGGCTCAACCTGTCCTATCAGAAGTAACCGGGTTCTAAGGGTCCCAATATCACTGGATTGCTTTCATTGTTCATCGTTTCGATTTAGCCACTGAACTGGCGACCGAAATATCCCAGGAAAGCAACCCTCAATTGAGTGTAGTATTGAGTATCAACCAACCTCGGACTGCACCAAAGTCAGTTATCTCACTACCCTAAAGAGGCCAAGATGGTTCAATTAAGGTTCCTAAGGTCAGTTGATGCTTCATGACACCACATGGAGGCCCCGTACTCTCCTTGACTGAACTCAAGGGTTACCGGTACACACCAAAGTGCCACATCAACGTAGCAGACTGTTTCAACCATGTCGGTATACCCCGCACAGTTCCCTCACAGCCTTATTGCTACTTTCTAAGAAGGTATCCCCAGATCCGGGTTAGGATCTATAGAACTCCCAAGACAGTCCCACAATTTAAAGCAAACAAGTCAAAGCAATTGAAAACACAGTGATCTTAGTCCTAAGGTACACCTCACTTTAAAATATGTCCCCAGCAGAGTCGCCAGTTCTGTGATCGGTGGATCCGGAACTGACTGTTTAACGCTGGTTCGCGAAATGTCGCGGTAAGCAAGAGTCGCCACCGTCTTTTATTTTCTCCAAATGGAAAGGACAAAAGCACAGAAAAATTCCTTATTGAGATTAGTTCTCGGTTCGGGAGGTAGATTTATAGAAAGGGAAGGTGTTAGCACCCTTTCTATCCATGGTTATCCATGGGCTCTTAGATACTTGCTCACTTGTGTTTTCAAAATGTTTGTTTGCTTTTCAAGGTGAGTGGGTTTGAAAAAGTTTCTTTGGAAGTTTCAGATCGACTCTTGTATCAGTTCTCAAGAGTGTTTGAAAAGTTGTTTTGAAAGCTTTTTGAAAAGTGTCGGTGTGAAAAGAGTTTTTGATTTGTTTTGAATTAGAGCAAGTATCTACGAGTTATCTACCCACCCTAAGGAATTAGGCTGTGTAAATGTCCTTAAGGTAGTGCCATCCCACCATTGAGAGGTAGGTAGCACCACCGTTGGAGGTGTTCGGGTCAATTCGAGGGTTAGGGATAGTGTGGTCACCGAGCAATAGTAAGATACCTTAGAAGCTACCCTTATGCCATTGATCTTTTTATTCCGAGGCAACTATTCCGAGGCAACCGTTCGAGGCAACTAGATCAATGGAACATAAGGACTCACTAAGACATCCTATACTCGACGACCACGTTTCGAGGGGCAAGGCAACAGTGTGATCACCAGAGCAACAGTAGGACACCTTAGAAGCTACCCTTATGCCATGTTCACAGACATAAGGACTTACTAAGACGTCCTGTACTCGACGACCATGTTTCGAGGGGCAAGGCAACAGTGAGGCGTACCCTAGGAGTGGTGTGTGAATTGTGTGTCATTTTCAGTTATTATTTGTCTTGTCATGCATTTGGTGAGCTACGCTTTGATTTTATTTGGGCATACATTCTTTCATGTGATTAACAGTTAAAAGGTGCGGATATTAAAAATGCGGAAAATAAAAGGTCCTACGCTATTACAAGGCGCGAGTCTACATCGCCAAATTAAACCAAGACCCGATTTGAATAAGAGTGCGGAAACTAAATGTCCTAATTATCTATTACAAGGCTTTGGGGCAAATACATTATATCCACAAAAGAAATAAAAATAAATGCGAAAAGAAATAAGAATCGAGAGTGCGAGGGCGTTGGACCCTTTAAAGAAATTAAATAGAAATTATAAATTAATTAATGATTAAATAAAGAAAAGAGATTATTTTTATGTTTTTTTGGTATTTTATGAAATAAAGAAAGTTAATTGAAATTAGAAATTAAAATAAAAGCCTAGTTCTAAATTTGTTTTTAATTAAAAAAAATGTTTAAGTTTTAACCTAATTTATCCTAATTAATTAAATGCCATATTTATTTACAAAATTAATTAATAATAATAATAAGGAGAAAAAGTTATTTATTGAGAAAAGAATAAAGATACTAATAACCTAATTTTTATGTTTTTTTATAATTATTTTAGAAAAAGACATTAAAGTTAAAAACCTAAATTTAAACTAATTGTTTTATTGGAATTTATTTACAAAAACTATTTAAAGAATTAAAAAAATTAAATAAAACATATTTTTATTTTTTAATGATTTCTGATTTTTTGGTTTTGTGTTATTATTAAGATTAATTTTGGTGAATTAAATAAAACAAAAGAAAAACAATTAAAATAAAAAGAAGAAAAGAAAAAATGGAAAAATGAAAGGTGATGCAAACCATGGGGGTGTTGACCCAATTTAGGAGGGAGCACGAAGTCGCGGCAGAAGCGGATCTGGAAGCGGCGGTTGAGTCCGCGGTTGCGCGGCGGAACTGCGATTTGGACACTTCTCGTTCTTCTGTTTCTGATTCAGAGAGCCAAATTCCAGTCCTGATCTTTACAAAGAATTTTATGGATAAAGTTCAAACAATCAAAAAGAAAATTAAATAGAATAAATGAAATTGAAAATGTTAGAATTTTGTGTTGCTTTATCATGACTCAATGATGTTGTTGTGGTGCTGTCAAGAGGATGATGATTTGTGGTTGCATCAGTTTTGAGCTTGTGTCAACGGTATGAACATGAGCTTGTGTAAGGTTTCTGTTTTGGTTGATGAGATTTTTGTTAAAGTTGGTTCATGGGAAATTGCACGTGAAAAGTGAATTTACAGTGCAACAAGAAGAAAAGTGGGGGTTTCCATCGAGTGGCCTCCGTACAGGATTTTGTATAAGAGAATAAGAGGTTTTTTTTGTGGAATTTTTTGTTTTTTTGTTTTAGAGAGTTCTCTAGGTTGTGTTCCCTTTTTTTTTGATCACTTGCATATGCATTATGTAATGTATTTCAATTGGAATTAAGGGCCTTGAAGCCTTGCATTCATACATAAGATTTTGCCATAAACCTCCATTAACAAACTTTCCATCTTTGTACCAATTTTGAATTCTTGCTTGATTAGGCCTTGAAACAAATTTGGGATGTTGTATAATGATGATTCAAAGCTAATCAAGACCAAATATGCCCCTTAATTAACCTTCTTGATTTTTATTTGATTTTAAAGGATTTAAAATGAATTAAATCCAATAAAATCAAATAAAAATGAAAAAATTAATTTTAAAATTTGAAATAAAATGTGGGACACGTGGGAAGCATGGCCAAGCTGATTCAAATGGAAAAAGTGGGCCCCTTTTGTTAAAAATTAAATTTCAAGGATAAATGATTTTGGCCATTTCACAAAAATTTCCCAACTTCTCCAATGCATATCTTGCTCAATTTTGAAGTTATGAACATGTTCTTGGACATTTTGGAAAGGTCTTGAAGTCCTCTAACCAATGTATTTGGTCCCATGTCATTTTGATTTAACAATCTCAAGTTATGGTCTTTGACTTAAAGTGCCTTTTTGTTGACTTTTGAAAATGACCTATAATGTTGAAATTGATAACTTTTTGTGAGAGCATTTCTTGGACTTGGAATGTGAAGATGAATTGTAGGAAATGTCTTCCCCTTCAAGATGAGCATTGGATGGAATTTTTCTGATGAACCATGAAAAAGTTATGCCTTGGTCAAGTTACAGTTGACTTTTCAGCTGTTCAAAAATATAAACTTTTGCATCTTGAGACTTTTTGAGCCATACTTTGAGAATCATGATCAAGCATTGATCAAATGATGTTTGTGGCTTCAAAATAAGATGTTGACCAAAATTTTTGACTTTTGACTGCCAAATGACCATTTTGCCCCTACAGTTGACTGTTGAGCAATTAGGTTTTTTGACTGTGCAACTTGACCTTGTGAGCCTTG
The DNA here is from genome assembly GCA_948472305.1 of Vicia faba. Taxonomy (NCBI): domain Eukaryota; kingdom Viridiplantae; phylum Streptophyta; class Magnoliopsida; order Fabales; family Fabaceae; genus Vicia; species Vicia faba. Next base: position 708,638,439 of record OX451740.1, read on the forward strand.
AAACTTGACATGTAGGTGCTTGACAATGTGTATGAGCATGGGACTTGATTGAGCCCTTGAAAACCTCAACTTCCTTGCAGGAACCAAAAACCCTAGTTTGACTGGCTTAGGAGGATGGTTGACTGGGTAGCCCTTGAGTAGACTTTGAACCATTTGAGGTGATGCTTGTCAAAACTTTGAAGATTATGGGAGGGCAAATTTTGGGGTACAACAGTTGCCCCTGTTCAATCTTCTTAGACCTGAGGATGTAGATTGGCGTGTGTGCCTTTCGTGATCCGAGGGTGGAAGATGATTGAACACTAGAGTGCCCAGAAATTTGCACTCACATAGTAGAGTATCAGCAGTGTGATAGCGAGAATGGGCTTAAAGATGCCATTTGGAGAGATGATGGATAGGAGGATGGGATTATAGATTCCATCTGGAAGTGTGACAGAACCTTGTCGGGAATGGGCTTATAGATGCCATTTGGAGACTGTCGGATAACTAAATTTGAATAAGAAATAGAATAGCTTCCGTGCCTGGAGCATATCTAGCCTATATCTAGTTGTTGACGTCTGAATAAACAGTAGAATGACCGCCGTGTCTTGGGTATATCCATACTGTATCTGTATGAGCGACAGAATGTCATCCGAATCTGGATCGTATCTGGACTGAACAATAGAAGAGCATCCGGGATGGAGCATTTCTAAGTTGTTTTTTAGAAGTTTGAATCTGAATAAGCAATAGAACGACATCCGGATCTGGAGCATCTCTAGGCTATATCTGAAAGGAAATCTGGAATGAGTTTCAGAACGTCGCCATGCCTGGGTCACATCTGAACCATATCTAGAAGGAGTCTTGAATAAGCAAAAGAACAGCATCTATATCTGGAGCATTTCCAAGCTATCTCTGAGAGGAAATATGGAATAAGTATCAGAACGTCGCCATGCCTGGGTCACATCTGAACCATATCTAGAAGGAGTCTTGAATAAGCAAAAGAACAGCATCCATATCTGGAGCATTTCCAAGCTATCTCTGAGAGGAAATCTGGAATAAGTATCAGAACATCGCCATGCCTGGGTCACATCTGAACCATATCTAGAAAGGTGATCTCTGAATAAACAACAGAGCAGCCTCCGTGCCCGGAGCATCTCTAAGTTATATTTGAGAAGAAATCTGGAATAAGTATCAGAACGTCGCCATGTCTGGGTCACATCTGAACCATATCTAGAAAGGTGATCTCTGAATAAACAACAGAACAGCCTCCGTGCCCGGAGCATCTCTAAGTTATATCTGAGAAGAAATCTGGAATAAGTATCAGAACGTCGCCATGCCTCGGTCACATCTGAACCATATCTAGAAAGGTGATCTCTGAATAAACAACAGAACAGCCTCCGTGCCCGGAGCATCTCTAAGTTATATCTGAGAAGAAATCTGGAATAAGTATCAGAACGTCGCCATGCCTGGGTCACATCTGAACCATATCTAGAAATGTGATCTCTGAATAAACAACAGAATAGCCTCCATGCCCGGAGCATCTCTAAGTTATATCTGAGAAGAAATCTGGAATAAGTATCAGAACGTCGCCATGCCTGGGTCACATCTGAACCATATCTAGAAAGGTGATCTCTGAATAAACAACAGAACAGCCTCCGTGCCTGGAGCATCTCTAAGTTATATCAGAGAAGAAATCTGGAATAAGCATCAGAACATCGCCATGCCTGGGTCACATCTGAACCATATCTAGAAAGGTGATCTCTGAATAAACAACAGAACAGCCTCCGTGCCCGGAGCATCTCTAAGTTATATCTGAGAAGAAATCTGGAATAAGTATCAGAACGTCGCCATGCCTGGGTCATATCTGAACCATATCTAGAAAGGTGTTTTCTGAATAAACAAAAGAACAGCATCCATATCTGGAGCATTTCCAAGCTATCTCTGAAAGGAAATCTGGAATAAGTATCAGAACGTCGCCATGCCTGGGTCACATCTGAACTATATCTAGAAGGGTGATCTCTGAATAAACAACAGAACAGCCTCCGTGCCCGGAGCATCTCTAAGTTATATCTGAGAAGAAATCTGGAATAAGTATCAGAACATCGCCATGCCTGGGTCACATCTGAACCATATCTAGAAAGGTGATATCTGAATAAACAACAGAACAACCTCCGTGCCCAGAGCATCTCTAAGTTATATCTGAGAAGAAATCTGGAATAAGTATCAGAACATCGCCATGCCTGGGTCACATCTGAACCATATCTAGAAAGGAATTTTGAATAAGCAAAAGAATAGCATCCATATCTGGAGCATTTCCAAGCTATCTCTTTAATCTTTTTAACGTAGACATGCCCTGGCCGGATGTAGGTATCGAATCCATAATCAATCGCTCACAGACATGCCCTGGCTAGATACAAGAATCGAATCTGGGATTGCGATAGTTGATAGTAATCATCTTTGTATTGACCTTTCCTGAAAAAAGGCAAAACATTAGTTGTATGCAATGTCATGGTGCATGGAATGCGCGGTGTCATGACGGTTATAACCAATGGGATTGTAGAATGTGATGTTTATATCATGTATGAAAATGTGATGTTTGCGAATGTATTTTTGTCTAGGAAAATAAATCCTTGACGAATGCCGGGAGCTTATCCTGGGCTGATGTTGCAAGAATACCGGTAGGAGAAGATAACTCCGTTGGGGAATAAACTTGGCGAATAGATTACTCTGCGGGGAAAATTACTCTAGCGATCTTGCTGGGGAAAATACTCTGTGGGAAGAGAGGTACTTCGCTGAGATGTTGTATGAGAACTCCGTTGGGGATACCATTGTTGAGTTACATTTGGGAGGTTTGAGGAATTCCGCTGGGGATAGGAATACTTCGCCGAGGACGATATTTCCGTGGCAATTAGCTGAGGATAACCCAGTTATAAGCTCTGGCGAGGAATAACCTTCTGAATAAAGACGGGGAGAGATATGCTCTGCAAAGGATAAGCTTCCAGAATCTACTGGGGATAAGCTTCCTACTAGGGAGATGATTCAGCTTTCCTGGGGAAGCTTCTGGACTGGACTTTCCTGGGGAAATTCTTGGATTGGACTCTCCTGAGGAAAGTTTTGAGATATATTGGGGAAGTGGCTCCGCCAAATGTCTGTATACCGCCGGGGAACAATCTTAGATCAAGACTGCCGGGGATGCTTGTTAAGAATGTTTGTATGTTGCGCTGAGGAATGTTGAGGTATGCGGGAGATAACCCAACTTCCTTAAGGCTGATAGTATAACTCTGCTTGGGGAGAGTGCATGGACTTGCTGGCTCATTCTCTGGGGAATTGAGATATCTTGGTTATGTTCTTCAGCTGAACTTACCTTGGTACCTTGGTGGACCGAGCAATTAGATCGCTTGGACAACTCATTATTGCCCCTGTTTCTGGTGTGGGAGAAGATAGCTGCGGAGGCGTTTGATGACTGCCGATTTGACAAATCTTCTTCTGGTAGGCAAGTGACGAGATGACAGGACATAGTCGTATGCTTTAATCCCTAACTTTTGCCTAGACAGCCCTTTCGGGTTTTCAGTCCACCGGGATACCCATTTTTGCCCAAGCCGCCTTTTCAGGTTTTCGACTTGCCGGGTGTACAGTTTTTTCATATTCATCCCTTATTTTTGCCCGAACCCTTTTGGTTCGTCGGGAAGCCCTTATTTTTGCCTAGGTGTGTCAACCTAGTGGGTCTTTGATTACGCGTAGTATTTTTTCGACTATGTCCATGCTCTCAGAATGTAGGGAGTTGCCCCTGTTAGAAGTGTTTTGTCATGCCCCAGAAGATGTTTGATCAGGCAAGATTTGTTGTTGGAATTCCCCAAATGACTCAGGCGGAGATTTTCCCCAGGCTATTTGGTCTTTGAGAGATTCTCCGAATCTTGATTGGACTGCCCCAGGTGATGGACCATGATCATGTCGTGCCCCTTGATTGGAAGTGTTTTTGTTCATTAGGTATTCATCGTGCGAATTTCCCTGCTGCTCAAACAAATATTCATATGCAAACAAAGTTATGTTAAAAATGCAAAGCTTATGTCTGTTTCGAAGTTTTTGTAAATGCATTCTTTTTCATAAAACAAGTGAAAGTTTGTAAAATGTGATGTCAACTCCGTATTTTATCGCAAGCCTTAAGGAGTCAGGATACCTTTCGTAACAGTATGCTTTCGAACTAACCCATGCTTCAGCTAGGACTTTTAAAGGTTGTAGCGTGGCCTGGTTCACGGTTTAAGAAACAAAGGATAAAGGCTCAAATTATTTGTACCCACCCGCTCTTCGTGATGTTCTTCAAACCTAAGCTCAGTTGGTCGTGCGTTAGACCTTGTTTGAGTCTTTGTCCTGATGTTCCAATGATGGTTCAGATATTGATGATTTATTCTGAATAGGCAGTCATTTTTTTTGTTTTTGTTGAGGGTTTGTATAACCTCTTTCTTTTTGATTTCGCTATCCCTGTTTTTGCCTGAACTGTTTCTTTTTGGAATTACAGTCAGTGGGATGCCCCAGTTTTGTAAGTCTCCTTCATAGGTTTTGACTTATTGGGTTTTTATTTTTGAGGTATAACGACTGCCTATCCTTATGATTATTCGGAATCATCACTGTCTTCTTTTTTTGTAAGGACCTCTTTGGTGCCATTTGTTATGCACTTGGATCAACTGAGAGACTACCCTGCCCCAGGTTATGATTAAGGGTTTTAAATTTCGAAAAGAAAAACTCCTACTTCTTTGGCTCAGAGGGGTTGACGAGGGATTATCTTCCTTATAACTCCAGTGTTTAGGGATTGAAACAATGCCTGTACCTCATCAGCGGGGTCTGTTCAAAAGCATACTGTAAGGATTGTGGTATCGTTTTCGTCATCCTCCCTCAAGAGGCTTAGAATTATTAATCGAGCATTGATCAACAGAAAAAATATGAAAATAATTTGCATATAGTGAATACGAATATATTGCTTCAAAACAGACATATGCGATGCATTAATGAAATAACAACGTTTAACATGAACAAATGTTTGAACAATCAAAAGAAAATTACAACTTGAAAAATTCTAATGAACAAAAGTCTTCTAGTCTTAGGACTCGTTACTTCAACTGGTGCATCTTGTAGGGATGGCAGAAGACCTCAGCTTGACCCACTTGGGTGAAATCCACTACTCCTTCATTAATCAGATCCTGGACCTGGTTTATTGGATGAGCTACAATTTGTTTAGGTGAATCAATTGAAGGTTCATTAGCAGGTCAGGGTAATGGTTTAAGGCTAGGCAGTTGAGAATTGTTTGAAATGTTAACTTGGTTTGAGCTAAAAGATGGATGTAAGTAGTTGACTGGCTTATGTTTTATTTCCTGGACTGGTTTAGTGTGGATATTAGTGTCAATTTATGTCTATTTTTGCAATGATATAAGGCAATAATTGAATCCATGTAAATTTTTTGGATGGTTTGTTTTGATGCATGTCTGTGATGTATTTGATGTGTTATTTTTGCTACAATTCTAAAATTTAATATGCAAATCCAAACAAGTATTGCAGCCATAACTTTGAGCTAATTTGTCCATGAAGAAAGGGAAAGAGAAATCGGGAGGAGCGTGAGGCAATTTGATGTGGAAGCTTGAAGATTAAAAAACATAGGCTCCAAAATATCTTGATGTAATCTTTCTTTCATGTAATTTCCAAGTGTAATGGAATGATTAATTGTTTTGTAGCTTGCAAACCTTGAACGAAGTTCCACTCTTTGGATTTCTAATGACATCCTTCTTTCTCATTTATGAAGTTTGAATTTATTTTCCTCTAACTTGTTCAATTGAATTGATCTTAGATGAACCATGATAGGAGAGTATAATAAGTTCATGTGGAGTTTGGTCAAAAGTCAAAGTTTTGATCCAATACTTTCGACTTCTAAATGGTGCGCAAATTCTACCATGTATTCTTGTAGAAATTCAAAGCCACTGACTTGCAATCTTAGTAGAGAAACGATCATAAAATGATGATGATGAAGCCCAAATGAATCAATCTTTACATGATGACGAGAAACCTAATCCACACGAAACCCCTATTTTGCTACGAACACATCAAGATTGCCTTAGGAACTCGCACTTTAAATAATGATAGAATCCTTTGAATCATGGAAAATGGTATCCCAATGAATGATACACCACATGCCATATTTTGACCAAAACTCATACCTTAATTGAGGAACACCACAGAGTAAAAGATAAATCGATTCATAAGTCCCAAAGAAAGTCAAGAGTTCAAAGATGAAACCCTAATCCTCTTGTCCTTGAGAAATCTTGACTAAGATGCTTCATGAACTTTGTTGCTTAAGGGTAAGAAAAACTCCTCAATGATCATGAACACAAACCCTAGCTCCACAAATCCTAATTATTGAAGAAACCAATTGATTCAACCATGACTGAAGATGAGAGCCTAAAAGCAGAGATGAACCCTAATTCTTCAATATCCTTGATCCAATGCAAAATTATTGATTAGTGATGCATGTTGTATTAGATGACCTAATGGAGGATATGTATATGAAATGAGAAGTTCAAGGGACATAAGCCATATTTGAATGAAAGGATAGGACAAATTTGGGGTATTACAGTTGTCCCTGTTTAATCGTCTTAAACATGAAAGTACGATTGGCGTGTCCCTTTTGGACGTTTGAGGTAGAAGATGATTAAATACCAATGCCAAAAATTTGTTCTGAAAGAAAGTGTGAGTGTTAATATATATTTTTGTATTACTCTCTAGGGAAAGAAAATTTCTGTTTTTCCTGGTGAGAAGGGTTTATGGGTGATGATTGCTCATAATGTAGTAATGGTGCCAATATGAAGTTTCCAAAAGGGACGCTTATTATGCGAGATGGAAATTGACAAGATGGGTACGAAAAGACGACATATAAGATCAACAGACGACCTACGATCCTATAGAAACATACCTACGGGTGGTCTGTAAGAGGAGATCTATTTAGATCTACAGACGACCTACAATCCTAAAGAGAGACCTACGGGCGATCTTCTAAATTAATAGGCCTACGGGAAACCTACGATGAAATCTAGATCTACGGGCGATCTAAAATCCTAAGGTAAGACCTACGAGTGATCTACCAAAAACTAGGCCTACGAGCGACCTACAAGGAAATATAGATCTACGAGAGATCTAAAATCCTAAGATGAGACGTACGAGCGATCTACCAGAAAAATAGGCCTACGGGAGACCTACGAGGAAATGTAGATCTACGAGCAATCTAAAATCCTAAGGTATGACCTACGAGCGATCTACCAAAAACTAGGCCTACGGGCGACCTACAAGGAAATCTAGATCTACGGGAGATCTAAAATCCTAAGAAGGTGAGAATATTGACTATGACATGATGATTGAAGATGCGAGAATGACCAAGTGTATTACATTTGTTGGGATTTGAGGAACAAATAGACACAGATGAGCGTTTGGAATACTGACACATACGAGTGTTTAGAGAAATGACACAGACGAGCATTTGAAAAGCTGGCACAGAAGAGTGTTAGGAGAACAGATACAGACGAGTGTTTAGAAAACTGATACGAATGAGTGTTTTGGAAAACTGACACGGATGAGTGTTTAGAAAACTGACACGGATGAGCATTTGGAAGTATAATGTACTGGCATCACTAGCTGGATATCGTGATGTAACAAAGGACGTCAGCTGGGAGTTTGGGAGCGATATCCTTTTGTAGGGATGTATTGCTGTCTTTGAATGATCGAGGTCTTTCGTGTAAGGTGCCCGATCCAACTTATGCTTCGTATGCATGTTTGAATTTCTTTTGTTGCAAAGATCCATTTTGATGGATCAGCTACGTGCTTTTGAAGATGCAATGTTATGCAGTGATTACTATATGCAATGCAAATAAACATACTTCACGGGGATAAGCAACGACTCGTTGGGATTTGTTGTTCATCACCGGGGATGCCAATACGTATCAGCGTTGGAAACCTGCAGTACCAATGATCATTGGGGATACTGGTAAGAATTAGCACTGGGGACCTCATGATGCTGAAGAACACTGGTGACCCCGCTGGAGATTGAATTGCCGACGAAGTGAGATTTCAGGTACGCCACTAAATTCTAGATTTTATTGTAGGACTGAATATGCCGAGGAACGGATACTAAACACCATGTGGATCTCTTCGAACACATGCCCCAAGTTTATGCCACACCGGGGAATTACCTCTTAAATCACTTGGGGATAAAAAGATGGACATGGACATCTACAAATGCTCCAGTTTAGCTCTGGGAATACCCCAGTTTAGCTCTCAGAGGATGTACACTTGCGCGTGCCAAGTCAAGCGTCCACTCAGACTTTTTGAATTCACTTAGGGAATCAGATTTGAAATTGTCTGTAGTAGATAGAGGTGACTTCACGTGTTGGCTAGGTCAGGGTGACCATTATCAGTTGTTACCTGCAAATAAAAACAACACTTGGAATGCATACAACACTCCCTCGTGGTTATACATCAACGTAAAGTCAAGTTTTATCTTAACTTGGAAATTTTTATTCCTCATGTTTCTAATGTAATGTTTAATAATGAATAAAACACATTTCGCATACGAAAAACATTTTATGATAATAAATGACAACTTTTTGATGAAAACAAACTTTATTGATTGATAATTGGCCTATGAACATGCATTTGTACAAGGATGCAACTCCTATATGAGGTAGTTGCGGAAAAGAAACGAAAAATACAGTAGGTAAAAATGGCAATGAGAGATGCTTGAATTTCCATTAAAACCAGTATTGCTACAATTCACATATCCTTGGTAGTCTCAATGCCTTGCCTCTAAAGAGTAGAAGTTGGACCGATCATTTCAGTGCCAAGGTGCCATAGATATGCATGTGTTATTCATGAAGAGTATCTATATTACAACCTCTCGCTCATGATCCCTAACTTTTGCTTGGACCTCCCTTTCGGGTTTTCGATCCAACAGGATACCCATTTTTGCCTAAGTCACTCTTTTCGGGTTTTCGAATTAGAGGGTTATTATTTTTTGCCCTTCATTTTATCCCTAATTTTTACATGGACTTCCTTTTTATTTCCATCGGGATGCCCATTTTTTCCTAAGTCGCCCTTGTGGGTTTGACTTAGCGGGTCTCTTTATGCATAGTATTTTTTGACCGAGTCTGAATTGACTGGAAGTGGAACGTCTTCCCCATCCATGTCTGTCAGGATTAGAGAACATCATGAAAAGGCTATCTTCACGATATATGGTCCCTCATAGTTGGGATTCCATTTTCTCCTTGGATCAGAATGGCTTTGCACGATAACCTGTCTCAAGACCAGATCACCAGGAAAGAACTTCCGAGGAAGGATCATCTTGTGAAATGCTCTCTTCATCCTCTGTTGGTACAAATGGCCATGACAGATGGTTGTCAGACATTTTTTGCCAATTAGATTGAGCTGGTCAAGTCTTGTCTGAACCTGCTCTACCTCATTAAGCTTGGTTTCCATCAGAACCCTCAACGAAGGAATCTCCACTTCAACGGGAAGCACTGCGTCTGTATCGTAGGAAAGGGAAAATGGATTTGCTCCTGTTGAAATACACACAGACATTCTGTAGCCATGCAAAGAAAATGGCAACATTTCATGCCAATCTTTGTACGTTTTGACCATCTTCTGGATGATCTTCTTTATGTTCTTGTTAGCAGCTTCGACTGTGCCATTCATCTTTGGTCGGTACTATGATGAATTATGGTGTTCAATCTTGAACTCTTCACACAAATCCTTCATCATGTTGTTGTTGAGATTAGAACCATTATCAGTATTGATTCTATGAGGAGTTCTATAACGACATTTGATTTCCTTCCCGATGAAGTTGGTAACGACCTATTTGGTTACATTCTTGTAAGGAACTGCTTCCACCCATTTGGTGAAATAGTCAATAGCCACAAGAATGAACCTATAACCATTCGAAGTTATCGGTTTAATTCTTCCAATCATGCCAATATCCCACATTGCAAACGGCCATGGTGAAGTCATAACATTCAAAGGCATTGGAGGAACATGAATTTTGTCATCACACACCTGGAATTTGTGGCACAACTTTGCATATACACAATAGTCACTCTCCATTGTCATCCAGAAATACCCTGTGCTTAGGATTTTCTTCACCGTAGAATGCTTGCTCGAATGAGTCCCAAAAGAACCCTCATGGATTTCCTCTATGATTGTCTCTGCTTCGTGTCTATCCACGCATCTGAGCATAACTGATTCATAATTTATCTTATACACGAAGTCTCCCAATAAGAGGAACTTGGATGCTAACCTTCTAAGCATACGCTTATCACAAATCCTAGAATTCTCGGCATACTCTTGCTTCTCAAGGTACCTTTTAATGTCCTGATACCACGACTTTTCATCAGACACATCCTCGGTCGAGAGACAATGAGCAGGAAAGACATGTGCTGGCTCTTTGTAATGGATAATAAGTATATTAGGCGCTTGATTCAGAAATCTCACTATGAAAATCGATGCTATAGTGGCTAAAGCATTGGCCAACTAATTTTCGTCTCTAGGAATATGTTCAAATGTGATCTCATCAAAAGCGGGTATCAACTGCAGGATGTAGTCTCCGTACAGAATCAAACTTGAGTTCTTTATTTCCCAATCACCTCGTACCTAGTGTATGACTAAAGTGGAGTCTCTAAAGACCTCAATGACTTTGATTTTAAGATCGGCGGATGCTTCAAGACCCATTACACAGGCTTTGTATTCTACCACATTGTTCGTACAATCGAAACATAACCGAGTCGTAAACGATGTAAGAGTATTGCATGGAGAAGTCAGTATTTCCCTAATGCCATGATATGAGTGTTCGAGGCACCATCAGACGTAAGAGTCCATCTCTCTTTCGGATCGACCCCATCATATTCATCAAGCTTCACAACGTCTTTGTCAGGAAAGTTGAATTTCATCGATTGGTACTCTTCCAACGGCTGATGAGCGAGATGATCCGCGAGAATTCTACCCTTGATATCCTTTTGTGTAACATACTGAATGTCATATTCAAATAAAAGCATCTGCCATCGGGCAAGTCTTCCTGTAAGTGATGGTTTTTCAAAGATATACTTTATCGGGTCCATCTTCGATATCTGAAATGTTGTGTACGTTAGCATATACTGCCTCAAACGTCGCAAGAAAGCACACAACAAGTCTTTTCAAGCAAAGAATACATGGATTCATAATTGGTAAAATTTTTACTCAGATAATAGGTGGCATGCTCTTCACGTCCTGTTTCATCATGTTGTCCAAGAACACAACCCATATATTCTTTCAACACCATTAAGTACATGTTGAGTGGCCTTCCGGGAAGTGGAGGAATAAGGATAGATGGTTCCTGGAGATACTGTTTGATATTTTCAAAGGCTTCCTGGAAATTATCATCCCATTGGACATTTTGATTCTTGCGCAGAAATTTAAAGATGGGTTCACAAGTAGCTATGAGATGAGAAATAAACCTGGCTACGTAGTTCAATCTCCCAAGGAACCCTCTTACTTCTTTTTCATTATTTGGCACCGACATATTCTGTATTTCTTTTACTTTGTCGGGATCTACTTCAATTCCTTGCTGACTTATGATGAAACCAAGTAGTTTTCCATATCGCACCCCAAAGGTACACTTGTTCGGATTGTGCCTTAGCCTGAACTTTTGCAGACGCGCAAACAACTTTCGTAAATGAACCAAATGTTCCTCCTTAATTTTTGATTTTGCAATCATATCATTAACATATACTTCAATCTCCTTATGAATCATATCATGAAAGAGTGTAACCATGGCACATTGATATGTTGCACCAGCATTTTTTAGACCAAACATGACCTTGTAACAATAAGTACTCCAAGTAGTAGTAAATGTCGTCTTTGTAATGTCTTCTGGAGACATCTTTATCTGATTGTACTCCGAAAATCCATCCATGAAAGGGAAAACCGAGGGCTGAGCCATATTATCATCCAATACATCAATGTAAGGTAATGGGAAGTCATCCTTTGGGCTTGCTTTATTTAGATCCCGATAATCCACACACATGCACACCTTTCCATCTTTCTTAGGAACATGTACATTATTAACAATCCAATACGAGTACTCACATGCTAATAAGAAACATGCATTCAACTGCTTTTCAACCTCTTTTTTGATCTTGAGAGACATATCTGGACGAGTTCTATACGACTTTTGCTTTACCGAAGGACATTTTGGCTTGAGTAGAAAATGATGCACAACTATATCAGTATCCAAACCAGGCATGTCTTCATACAACCAGGCGAAGATGTCGGAGTACTCTTTGAGAAGCTCAATCAACCCTTCTTTACATCATTTTGTAGAGCGACCCCTATCTTGACCTCTCTTTTCACTATATCGGTACTGAGGTTGATGATCTTAATGGCTTCTTGATGAGGCAGGATTGCTTTCTCTTCTTGTCTGGACAGTCTTTCCAATTCCTCTGGAATTTCACAATCTTCCCCACTATCTTCATCGTCTTGGTCATTCAAATTTCCAAGGATATTGATGTAAAGAACTGTAACATCATCGTTTATAATGGAAGTCGAAGAAAACCTACATGATTGTTGAATCATGCCTTATTTTAGAATATGAGTGCGAAGTGGAAAATGGTTAAAGAGTTAAAAGGAAAAGCATTGCCATTTTTTATTAGCAAAATACCCTTTTTGGTCCCTTAAGTTTACCTCGGGGTCCATTATGGTCCCTTATCTTTAAAAAGTTTCAAAGTGGTCCTTTAATTATTCAAAAAGGTCCACATTAGTCATTTCCGTCCAATTTTCACAAACGACGTTAGTTTCTCCATACTGGCATCTGAAGTGGCGCCTGTTTGTACGCGTGACATGTGACTTGAGATACAGTCATCTTAAAGGTCATCAAAATTCCAAGAAAAGTCTTAAAAATTTGTATTGAGCCAGGATTCAAACACAGGTTTGTTTAATTGCTTTACAACATTCCAACCACTAGGCCAGCACATACTTGCTTGTATGTCTTAAACAATTAAATAACTAATACACTTTGTTTCAAAATAACTCAATAACATCTTTCACAAAATAACTAATACACTTTAAATCTTGTTTAATCAAATCAAAGGCTTCTGTATTCAACAACACAACGTAAATGTCATGATGGCTGCTTGTGATACGTTTCGATCAGGAGCTATTGAGCAGTTGCGGACTCATACTAACGAATTGAAATTATTTATCTTTTGACGTCAGTGTCAACTATGTTATCTTCTTGGTATAACCATTTGAGTACTTACTTTCTTGTATGAGATCAGAGCTTTCCATGGAGGAGAATCTGGTTTCGATCGCTTTTATGCTGACCAATCTCTTGCTGACAATTATAACTTGACGCAGCCCTCGGTAGGAGTACCATAGGGATTGAAACTGAGGCATATGGTGATAACGTCCTTGCTTCTTCCCGAGTCAAACTCACTGTCGAGTTCGATGAACTCGAACATTGCGGCTTTTGCATGCTCTTTTCTCCACCAATCTCAATGTTTTACATCCTGATTTATTGGATTCGCCGGTATGTTACTCATCCTGCCAATTTCTTCAAGTCCATATACATTTACTGCTCGTAGTATGAAAACATCAACAATTATGTTAATTACAACTTAAGTGATAACTGATATAGATGTGGGAAGTATATGCAATTCTGCTTACTAATAAGATACAAAAAATTAACTGATGATGTCTTAAATGATTCACCTGATGTTATTAAATTATAATCATGAAGAACCAGCATTCAAAAGAAATCCATGGCAGGTAATCATTTTTGCATTGGTTACTGAGATATATCATGCATAAAATAATAATTTCCCTACTTTATTTGCACAAATTGGTGTATTGATATTGTTCTAACATATTATATTATATAATATAGATGTTGAACTTTGTTTTTTTAGTCGGGGTTGAGCTAAATTCTTAACAGGATTAATTAAGTATTGATTATAAATGTTCACTTTAGTAAACCAAAGTGCAAGGAGCCCACGAAGTCTTTAAATTAGGAGTGCAAGAATGTCAATATATGAGAAACTTGAATGCATTATTAATAGCTAATTGCTAAGTGGCTTAGTGGTGAGCTAATCTTCATGTAACTATGCTAACCTGGGTTTGAATCAAGGCTGATGCAAAATTTTGGAATTTATTTTTAGAATGTCAATGACCTTGATGAAAAGCAAATGCCACGTCATATGAACATATGATGCATTGAATGCCAGTATGGAAAAATTAACTCTGTTAGTAAAAATTGGACCAAAAGGACTAACGTGGAACTTTTTGAACAATTAAAGGACCAGTTTGGAACTTTTTAAAGATAAGGGAGAAGAATGGACCCCGAGGTAAACTTAAGGGACCAAAAAGGGTATTTTTCTTTTTTTATTTTATGAAAAAATAAAAGAAAAGACAGAGAGCAAAAAATTGTATGCGGAAATGCGAATTTATTCAATTTTAAACAAGTATGGAAACATGAGGGGGCCCCTTTCACAAGCCGTGAACATGCCTTGGGAAAAGCATGTGACTTATTTAAAACAAGAACATTATATGTCAACGAAAACCACTTCGGGAATATCAGTAGCAGTCTAATTATTGAGTTCTTGGTCTGGCGCAATCTAGTAAATATACTGTGATATATTTGTACCGTCTTCATCGTCACTATCCACTGCATGGATTTGTCCTTGAACACTTGGAAGGCACTAACAAACACCTCTGAAAGCGGGGTAATCTGTTTCACTTTGAGCATGGTTGGACCATAACCGACATGATTTGAAGAGGATGACCTGAATCCAAGACTAAACTTATCCTATTTTTCATGCAATTCGATCACTTTGCCCCAATCTTCATTGGGAATTCCTGACTCTACAATGGCTTTGGCATCCTTCAAGGAAGCCATTGGAACTCCATATTTATTTTTAGTTTCCAGCATGGCGGGGACTCTGTCAACAAAAATGATTTCCAAGGCTTAGAAAGGGGTTTCATGTACTTCTCTGTCCACTTCAACATAGCGGAAGGAAGGAACGTTATTGATCACAACATCCTCCTCTCCACTAATGACGATGACCTTGTCCAGGATGATGAATTTCAAACGTTCGTGCAAAGTTGAGGTTACATCCCCTGCCATATGGATCCACGGGCATCCCAGAAGGAAAGTATAAGATAGACGAATATCCATGATATATAATGACAAGTAGAACACGTGGGGACCAATCCTGATGGGTAGGTCAACTTCTCCTTCCACAGATCTTCTTGACCCATCAAAAGCTTTGACTATTAGCATGTTAGGTTTCATCATAACCCCGTCCATGTTCATCTTGAACAAAGCATGCTTAGGCATCACATTTAAAGAAGACCCGATGTCTACTAGGACTCGGGAAAACACAATGTCCAAACATCTGACGGAGATATGCAATGGTTTATTATAAGCTCAACCCTCAGGAGGAAGCTCATCATCACTGAAACCTAGACAATTCCCCACAGAAATATTTGTAACAACCCCTTCAAATTGGGCCACATAAATTTCAGGATTCACACGGGAACCATGTAGAATTCTCATCAAGGTTGTTCGATGTACTTCAGAGTACAAGAGGAGGGATAAGATTGATATTTGCGTAGGTGTCTGATTCAGCTGGTCAACCACCTTGAAATCACTCTTCTTGATCACCCTGATTAGCTGTTCTACTTGCTGTTCAAAATACGCCCCAGGAGAATCACTGGCCACTTACTTCCCCCTTATCTTTCACAAGAATCTCTTCAATGACTTCTTCAGGAGGAGGTGGAGTAGGATCAAAGATTCTTCAGTTTTGGGTTATTCTGCTAGTTCCAGTAATGTTAGTTATGTCTTTGTTCTCAATCGGAGGACATACAACCTTCTTTCCATGAATGTAAACAACAATGTACTCCCATGGCACTTCCCTATTATCAGCCATTGGAACAAGAAATTGATTTGGAGGTGCCGGTGCTTGGATTAGCAGAGGAGCAAATGGACTCAGATCTGGCGCAAGGAGTGCTGGAGACTGTATAACCAATGGAACTCTTGAATTATTCCTCTGAACATTGGCCAGATAATACGGAATCTCCAGAATAGAAACTTCACCCTCAAGGATGACCTTGTCAAGTATAACAACCCCTTCGTCCATCAATTTCTGAATGTAATTTTTCAGTTTATCACACTCATCTGGACTGGATGAGCACTTCAAACAAAAGTCATGAAGTTCTTGTAGAACTTCTTGCTGCAAAAGATGTTCCCTTAAAACCACCATTGACATCAGAACCTCATCAACTTGAGTCACCAAATCATGACCATCATCGAGCCCGATGGCATTGGCAGCAGCCCCATGATGGGGAGGCATAGGATTATTCTGAACATTAGGGCCCATAGGAGCAAAGCTTAACTCCTTGGCATCTAAAAGATCTTGCACCTTATACTTAAAAGCTTTACAGTTTTCATTCGAATGGCCTGGAGCACCCGAATGAAACTCACAACGTGCATTAACGTCATAACCCCTTGGAAGTTCATTCGATGGAGGACCTAATTCTCGGAGTTGTACCAATTGGCCAACTAGAAATTATGGAAGTAATTGGGCATACGACATCGGGACCGAATCCAACTTCTTCTCAGGATACCTTTGTGGCCTTTGTTGACCCTATTGTCCTTGGGGCCTTTAATTCTGTTGATAGTTTCACGGTGATGCGTACTAATGTTGTGGAGCAGCAACATGAGCTTGATAATATGGAATCTATACGACAGCTTTCCCCTTATCAACAGAGGAATTGCCCACCTCTCTTTCATTTTTCTTGACAAAACTGCTAGAATACGGTTTATTTCCAATACTTGAGGGGTTATTACCACTTGTGCTAGATGCACCTGTAATAGTCCATGCCTTAATACATATTTAACCCCCTCCCCAATGATAACCATATCTAAAAAGGAATCATAAGTGCTACCAAGCATGTGTTTCAAATATGGACCTCGGAGGGTGTTCATAAACAAATCTACCAGTTCACGGTCCAGGAGAGGAGGTTGAACCCTTGCGGCCAAACTATGCCACCTCTGGGCATACTCTTTGAAAGACTCATTAGTCTTCGGAGATATACTCTATAACTGTGTATGCCTAGGCTCCATGGCAATGTTGTAATGATAATGTTTCAGGAAAGCATCAACAAGCTCGCACCAAGTACTAACATGAGATTGCTATAACTGCACGTACCACTCCTATGGAGCTTCGGACAATATGTCCTTAAAGAAATGCATGAGCAACGACTCGTTTCTAGCATATGCGGCCATCTTCCTACAGTAGGATCAAAGATGAGTCTCTGGACATGTAACCCCTTTATACTTGTTGAATTCTGGTACTTTGAATTTTGGTGGAATCACGACCCCCAGAACCAAACACATATCGACGACATTGAATTCCTATTTTTTAGAAGTCTTCATAGCCTTCAGACGTTCTTCCAAAGCCTTGTACATTCTAGAAGTTTTAGACAAATCAGCTATAGAATCCTTTGGAGGGCCATCAAGATCAATGACTTCATGGTGATCATCCACAATCATATGAGGGTTTTCTTTTGGAATTCCCCCATTTCCAGTCTTGGGTCCACCATTCCCGGACGTAGAGGCACTGCCAACCAGCTTAATAACACTCTGTCCGAGCTCTTCCTGCCCTTGGATGACGACATGAAGAGTTTCCATGAGCTGATTCATTCGATCACCCATGGTGTCCATGTCTTTGCAGGGTGAAGCTTGGTTATGCTCGATATACTCCATAATCCTTAGCTTGTTGGCTCGAGTGCGATAAGGATGTAAGGAAGTCATCTTGTAGATTTTGATAATAAGAAGCAAAACCAACCGATAAGAATTCCAGCCAAAAAACTTGCAATTTATGAAATGCATGATACATATGATGTATGAAATGATTGTCCATTCCGGGTTTTGACAGCTTAATTAACATTAGTAATAATCGAGCAACATGATAATAAGAACGACCATATAAGAAAATGTCCAACATTACTCATATAATAACGGAAACGGGAGAAATCCCAACAGAGTTCAATACAAGAAAGTTGCGAAAGTTCAAGATAAGTGATTCCGCCCAATAAGCCTGGTGGTAATCGAAACAACAAGATAGGAAATACGATAGTAAATATCCTAGCTCTAAAGAATGCAATTATTTGTGCCCCAAGTGTTTGATATTCCAGGAAATAGTCCCCTTCACAAGTTGCTTTGTCTTCTCCGCATCGGGCTTCAAAACCTAAATTAAAATGTCCTCATCCTTCTTGACCATCATGATCTCCAAACTATGGAGTAAAGTCAACAAATTAGCATACTCTTTGTTTGTGACATGATGTCTTTGCCCCCATTATTTCTTTCAACCTGCTTTTTGAGATTTTTAATTTTCTTGTCAACCAAGAAGTCCAAGGGTAGGTTACTATTCTTTCTCCATGCCTGTTTCACATCACTAAGGCCCAAATAAAGTGCCTTAGAAATAACTTCATGACCGGGATCGTTCAGAATAGCAACAACGGCATGTGCTTAGTGAATTTGAGTAAATGAGAGTACTCTTTCAAAGTCAGAGCAATCTGATAGTATTGGAAGGTGAAACGACGTAACTCATAATCATAAAGCTGAAGTAGAGTTTGAAGAGCTCCATTATCAACCCAAACACCTATCATAGTCAAAATTCCATCATGTCTCTCACGTAAATCCTCTGCATTAGGATATATTAAATGGTCTTACGAACTCTTCAAAGAAGGCCAAGAACTTGGGTGGAACTGATAAGTAAAATTGTCTCTTTTGATCCTCTTGGGAACATCACTGTTGCTAGATGTTACCGACGGAAATTATAACTTCGTGAGATACCCCGTGTTGTACCCCAAAATTTTCCCTCTCTTATTATCAAGATTTTTCCTCACAAGACCTCTTGGACTCCAGACAGGATTAGGGTTTGCCCAGCTCAAGACTTCCTCTTGCACTGATAGCCTGAAATTAGGGTTTGAGTTTGCGCAAAGATTTTTGGACCATAAATCCTTAATGTTACTTTCATACACCATCTTGGACCTCTAAGATTGCTCATACCAGGTTTCAAGCCTTAAATCACATTTTTGCCCAGTCAATTGGATAGTTGACCTAAAAATCAGCTGTATTGGGGAAAAAGTCAACTATGGCCAATTTACAGTCAAACTTCATAATTTTTTATCCACATCAACATTTTAGGCTCCTATGAACCATTTGATCAAGTTTGGACCACAACTCCTCAAGAAATTTGATCAAATCATCAAAAGGGCAAAATGGTCAAAATTAGGGTTTTGACTAAGAAAGGGCAATTTCTGATTTTTAACCTAGCCAATGACCAATTGGGTTCAAGAATGATTTCAAGGACTCAGTGGAATCATATTTACCTAATCACATAGTTCAAAAGATCTCAAATGCATAGGATTGACACATGAATTTTCCAATCAACTGTTCAAAAATCAACTATACACTGAAAAGTCAAACTTTGACTTTTTGGTCAAAATCAAGTGCCAAGGGTCATAATTCATCAAGATAGGTCAAAATGTGAAAATTGTTGGCCAAGAAACCTAAAATTGAAAATTAGGGTTTTTATTTGAAATTTTTCATAACTTAGAATTTTTCTAAGTTATGGAAATTTCTTATTTTTTCCTAACTTTCCACAACTTTTTCACCATGATGCAATTGGATTCAAACAAAACTTCCAACATGAAAGTTGTATTCCTCCAAGAAATCTACAACTTTTATTCACAAAGTTTTCCCAAAAGATGTTTGGATCTCAAGTTATTATTTTATGAATAGGGGTCCATAAACTTTTTAACTTAGTGAAATTTTGCCCTAGTTTAGGCAGATTTTTGACCTATCTTCATGGAAGTTTTTTACCTAATTCCAAGAGGTATCTCAAAATTAATTTCAAATATGGATTGTAGAGCATGTTATAAGCTTTCCAAAATGTTAGAGAACTCTCCAAGATCATTTATGGTTAGGGAGAATCGAAGAAATGAAAATGGCAATTTATCACTTTTGTGCAAGGCATTTTCACAATGTTACAAGTTGCAAATCAGTTTCAAACAATGTTGTACTTGGTATTACAGGTGCTAATCCATTCTACACTCTAAAATTGAATGCTAACACATTGGATATTGGCTTTATTCTTATCTTTGAAGCATTGCACAATGAATTAATCCATTTATGGCATAAAGTTCTCAATACCATTTTGATAAAGCTTGCTTTTTCCAACTTTACATCTCTTGAGCCATGGACCTGATCTTTTGTTGCAAACAAGATCCATAAACATCAGGCAACTTGTAACAACTATATGCAGTCCATGAGCTAGCAAGTACAAGCTTTGGTATTTTCACCTCAAACTTTTCTTCAAAAGCAAGAAACATGCAAAAGTTAATACAACCCATCCATCTGATAAAGGCAAGAGGGAGTATCATTTCAAACAACCTCAGGACATTGTAACAAGCCTAAGCACAAATTGCTAACATCTAAAACACTCCAAAACACAAGAAACCACATTTCTGCCCAAAATAGGGAAGCTTCTGCAAATCTCAAGCCAAATCAATATTGGCTCGTGCGTTTCTTGATTCAACCCTTGGAACATCTTTCATACATCCTACCTAAACTATCCAGGCCTTTGTCTTGCAACTGTGTACCCTGTTTCAAGCTTCACCATTTTCATTTTGAAGGTTTGCAGGTTGACTTCTACAGGGAGATTCAGGCATCTACAAGGCAAGCTAAGCATTGGAAAAGGTTGAGGGAACTTCAAGGAAGCTCACACGATCTTCAGGCCTCACTCAAAGTTCCCACATTTCCATATCCAAACTCAACTGAACAAGGTATTTGTCAAGTTTCTATCTCTCTATTTAGGCATCCTTAGGTCACGATTTGTGAAGCAAAAATGTAGTCCTTAACTTGCTCAAGTTGTACATATGCATAGTTTTCATTTATATTAACTGAGCTAAGAGTATTTGATTGTTGAACATGCTGAAAAAACTAGGTCAGAAATTAGGACCATTAAAATTCTCCTTGGTCTTTTAGAGTTAGGTCATGTTCTTTATATCATTGGAATCGTGAGTTCATGAGCTACCTTTTTTGTGTTATGAATTTTTGATTTTATGCAAGCATGAGCAAGAACAGGATTTGAACACAGAAGCGCGCGTTTGGGACGAAGCTGGAGGTCAGGGATGAAGGCTGTCTGGGCCTGGCGCCTTGGGCCTGTTTCTTTTCACACCCCATGTTTCCTTTTTGCACCCCCTTGGCCCATTTTCTATATTTTGCATATTTTTCATTTCTTTTTATATTTTTGACTTTATTATTTTTTTTCTGAACATTAAAAAATCCCAAAAATATTTTCATAATTTTTGCAATTTTTATTTTATTTTTATTATTTTTTCCATATATAAAATAGTTTTATTTTAGTTAATGGAAATCATTTTATTAAAATAATTTGTAAATAATAAAAGAATACTATCCATTTTTTTTTATTATTCATATACATAAAATATTATTTCCATACATATTTTATTTTTTGTAAATAATTTTATTTATTATTTCTTGTAAAAAATGAATGAAATTGAATAATATAGAATATATTTTCTTTTAAACAAAAACTAGGGGTTTTTCACCCTTTAAAAAATAATCACAATATTTTTTTCTTATTTTAGACTTAAATAATCTATTTTTCACATACATAAAAATAAATACAAAAAACATTTTTACATACATACATTTTATTTCATATTTAAATATTGTATATTTATTTATTTGTTGTATAATAAATTCAATTGGGTTGTAATAGTGAATTAGGGTTTTATTTTGTGCAAATATCCCCATTCAAAATTTGTATCCCCCTCCCCTAATATTGTTGTAATAGCTTAGATTTACTTTACGCAATTTATCGCATTATATGCATGTTTAGTAAAAACTAGGGTTTGTATGATAAGACAAAATCAAAACAAATAACATGACCTAAATACAAGACAAAAATGCATGAAAAATGACAACACATTACACACAAGCACCTCTAGGGTTTCAACCACTTGGTTGCCTTAAAACATGGCCATGGTATGCATGCTAGGTATCTTGGCAAAATCAATCAAAACAAAAGATCATAGTCCCTCGATGACGCTATCAAAAGGTTTCCTAAAACAAAGATGATCTTGGTCCCTCAAACTTGCTAAGATACTTGGAACCATTGCTATCATGGTCATACGATGACCCACGTCCGTCCCGTTTAACATCCAAAGATAGGGTTGTCTACTAAAACAATAATAGGTCAACAATGTCAAAGGAATAAAAATGTACAAGAAAGACTTTTGAGTAGGGTAGATAACTCCTAGTTACTTGATCTCTTTCAAACAATCCTTGCTATTTTCAAACAAACACACACACATTTCAAAACAATTTCCAAGCAACTTTCAAAACATTGAAACATTTTTCAAAAGACAAACATCTTCGTATACATTCTTACAAACAAGAATCATTACAAAGATTTCCTAAACAAAGGCCTCTTTTCAAAATACTTTCAAAACCACACAAAGCACCATTTCAAACAATTGCAAAAGTAAAGCAAGTGATCTAAATAAGTAACTAAGAGCCCATGGAAAACCATGGATGAAAAGGGTGCTAGCACCTTCCCTTTTCATAATCTACCCCCCGAACTCAAGAAAACATCTCAAAGGTCTTTCCTGTGCTTTTTTACCTTTCCTTTTGGATAAAATAAAAGTCGGTTGCAACTCTTGCTAACCACAACATTTGCGAACACAAACGCAAAACTTCAAGTCAGTTCTCCCACCGCATCACAGAACTGGTGACTCTGCTGGGGAAAATTGTAAAAGTGGGGTTACCTTAGGGTTTTAGATCACCTTTACATGCTTATCTTGCTTGACTTGTTTGCTTTATACTTTGGTTCTATTGGTTGGGTTTGAATCCTCTACCCGGATTTGGGAAACATTCGTAGGTAAATAGAAATATGTTGTGGAAACTGTGCGGGGTATACCGACATGGTCTAAGTAATAGCTATATTAGTGCGACATATTTGTGGGTACCGGTAGCCTTTGAGTTAATCAAAGAGAATACAAGGCCGCTGAGTGATGTCATGAAGCACTAATGGACTTTTAGCACCTTTATTTGACCAACTTGGCCTATTAGGATATAGTGAGATGACCGGATTTGGTGCAGTCCGAAGTTGGTAGATACTCGATACTACACTCATTGAGGGTTGGTTCCTTGGAATATTTTGGTCGCCAGTAAAGAGGCTGAATTGAAACAATGAACAAGGAAACAATCCAGTAATATTGAGCTCCTTAGAACCCGGTTACTATTTCTAGGACAGGTTGAGCCAACTAAACTTCAAGAGGGTACTTACCTATGAAACCCCATGCAAGCCTAAACTAGGAATTTGTGTGACTTGCTTGTACATATATACCTGTGCATAACATCATGGACATCATGAAGCATCATGTGTATCAACTAACCATTTCAAGGATTTTGGATTTTTATCTTTGTTCCTGTTTTGTAGGTTATGGATTCACTTCGCAGGAAAACTGTCCAAATAAACCTTGTAAGAATTCCTCCACAACTCAAGGAGCTAGCTTCAAGGATTCCTGAGAATTCTCCATTCACCGAGAGACATGGACGTCTACTCAACTTGGTCACCACCAATACAGAGGAGGATATGCTGAAAGTTCTCTTCCAGTTCTTTGACCCTTTGCATCATTGCTTCACATTTCCTGACTACCAACTTGTGCCCACTTTGTAGGAATTTTCTCAACTCTTAAGGATTCCTATTCTCAATAAACTACCCTTCAACAGTACGGAAAGAGATTCAAAGCCAGAGGAGATTGCTCAAGCCTTACACTTGCACTCCTTTGAGGTCACAACACATTGAGAAACTAGAAGTGGTGTCAAAGGCTTCTTGTCAAAGTTTCTATTTGAGAAGGCCCAAAGCTGCTGGAATTATTTGGACCTACAAGCTTTTGAGGAGATTGTAGCTCTTCTCATCTATGGGATGGTCTTTTTCCCCAATCCTTACAAACTTATAGATGTGAGTGCTATCAAAATCTTTATGACTCGTAACCCGGTGCCTACATTGCTTGGGGATATCCTCCACTCTTTTCACACTCGTACAATGAGGAAAAGAGGTGTTCTCATGTGTTGCACTCCTCTAATGGCAAGATGGTTTATTTCTCATCTTCCCCAATCAGTTTTGAAGAATGAGCAAGGTCTGAGGTGGTCACAATGGTTAATGACCCTTACACATTCAGATATTCATTGGTGTTCTCGATCAAAAGAGAATGTTATCATTATTGACCATTGTGGGGAATTCCCTAATGTCCCTCTACTTGGAATTAGGGGAGGCATCACCTACAACCCTTTCTTGGCTCTGAGACAATTTGGGTATGCCCGAAGGGATGGCCCACATGACATGCTGATTCAAGGATTAGTTTTCGACTTCGACAACAACAACCAAGGACTCCGTCAAAGGTTCATCCGAGCTTGGAGGATGCCCAACAAGGTGGACAGTAAGACCTTGGGACACAAGAATTCCATCCCTCTTGAGCCTTACCTCAAGTGGGTACGAACCCGCGCCCAAAGTCTTATGATGCCTTATCCCTCCATTCTCCCTGTGATTATAGAGCCTGTTATGGAAGGAGAGGTTCCATACACCCTCCTACATCCTGGCATGCCAACATCACTCGAAGACTTGCAAAGGAGTTGGATACAACTCAAAGGAGAGCGCGATACTTTCGAAGCCCAATTCTATGCAAGAGAGAAGAAGGTTTTGAAGCTCACTCAGCAACTCCATGAAGAGCAGACTCTCAACACCTACATTGCACCAAAGAGGATGCACAACGTATTTTTACCTTAGAGTTTTGTATTATTTTTCCCTAGGGGCATTGATGTACTAACAAATTTTATCTTATTGATATGATGTGTGTTCTTTTTTTTTGTTTAAAACAAATTTGAATTTCTGAATCCTTGAAAGCATTACATGAATACATGTCATTCATCATATGCATAAACAGGTCTTCACACCAAGTTTCCTCATCTCTCTGCTGTTTATTTCAGCAAGATGGATATTGAACAAACGGTCAAAGATTTGCAAGCTCAGAATTCACAATTTCAAAAGCTACTCTTGACCTTAGCCAAGGGGAAGGAGGAGCTGAAGACTCTTCTAGAGAAAGAGAAAGAGAAAAAGAAGAAGAAGCGAGCCGGTGTGGTTCTCATGGGCAGAAGGTTTGAAGGATAAGCCAGATGGACTTTGGAATTCCCCTCAACATCTGATGAAGGGATAAGAAAAGGAAAAGAAACGACTGTACCATCTGATTCCGAGGAAGAAGAAGAAGAAGAAGATGAGGATTACTCCGAACAACAATACCCTCTGGCCGATGACAAATACAAAAACTTGGAAGAACGTCTAGCTGCTATGGAGATACAGAGAGTGCCGGGGCTGGACTTTGAGGAGTTAGGGTTGGTGTTTGGAATTATAATCCCTCCTAAGTTTAAAGTGCCACTGTTTGCTAAGTACGACGGGGTGTCTTGTCCCAAGATGCACCTACGATCTTATGTCAGGAAAATTCAACCACATTCTTTTGACAAAGACCTGTGGGTCCATTTTTTCCTGGACAGTTTGTCGGGGACGCAGTTGGATTGGTTCTACCAATTGGAGAGGTCTAATGTGCATAACTGGGAAGATTTGGCATCCGCATTCTATAAACAATATCAATACAACGCCGATTTGGCGCCAACCCGTACTCATCTACAGAGTATGGCTATGGCTACCAATGAGGGTTTCAAAGACTACGCCCAACAATGGAGGGATCTGGCCAGAAAGGTGCAACCACCTTTGTCAGAAAGAGAGCTAGTGGACATGTTCTTGGGGACTCTGTCAGGTCCTTTCTTTAATCACCTGATTGGAAGCTCCTCTGCGGGTTTCACTGAGTTGATTCTAACTGGCGAAAGAATGGAGTACGGTATTAGAAGCGGAAAAATTCAGAAAGATGCATCTACCTCTACTGTTGTAAAAAATCCCTTCACTGGAAAGAAGGAAGTGTCTGCTGTCTATACCCAAAGGAATCAGGGAAGAATTGAAAGACGAACAACTTGGGGGCCGTTATGATTCAGATGTCTGCATCAGAGCAACCGAGAAACAACCAGCCGAGAAATGATCAGCCGAGAAATAACCAGCAAAGGATGGAAAGGCCTGTAAGGCAATTCACCAAGATAAACATGACTCCTGCTCAAGTCTTACCACATCTTTTGAAGTTGAACCTGGCCATGCTAAAAGAGGCCCCTAAAAATCCTAACACTTCATCTCTACACTACCATCCCAACGCCAGATGCGCGTACCACTCGGAAAGTCTAGGGCACGACACCAACAACTGTTGGGCCCTGAAGAATAAGATTCAAGATCTGATTGACGCCAAGGAAGTTGAATTTGAAGCTCCTGAAAAGCCGAATGCTATCTCCGCTCCAATGCCAAGGCATGATGTCAGTGTACTTGAGGACAGTGAAGAAGAGGGCAACTTGGAAGACTGGATTTTCTCTACTATTGATGGAGGACTGTGCAATCGGGAAGCAAAAAACTTTGTTCTGATTACTTTCATACCGCAGTAATTTATCTTTTCCATTTCTATTGGACTGTAATAATTCACAAACAATTCGTACTTTTTCAACCATGTGTCTTACCCGAGGCACATAGGTCCATTTGTAAGGGTCTTTATCTTCATTTCATATGTCATTCTAATGAATCCTGGACGCTTTTCATATTTAAACACTTTTTGCTCATTGTCTTTCTTTTACATTTTGTTGTTTTAAGATGGCTATCCCTTACACACAACCACACTCACAAATGCAGGTACCCTTCCATTCCGGAACCCATGGGTAACGATACTGCTATAGCCTTCAGTAACTCTGAAGATCTGATCAACCAAGCCAAATACGAAGGTGAGGAAGATTGTGAGGTGCCAGGGGAATTGGCCAGATTATTACAGCAAGAGGAAAGAGCAATTCAGCCTCATGAGAAGCAGTTGGATACGATCAACTTGGGTACTAAGGAAGATAAAAAAGAAATCAAGATAGGTGCCAATCTAGAGTCGAGTGTCAAGGAGCGCCTAATTCAGCTATTGCATGATTATGTGGAGATCTTTGCCTGGTCATACGAAGACATGCCGGGACTTGATACAAACATTGTGGTACACCGTCTACCCACAAGAGAAGACTGTCCACCAGTTAAGCAAAAGGTCCGCCGCATGAGACCTGACATGTCAGAGAAGATCAAAGTAGAGGTTATGAAGCAGTTCAATGCTGGATTTTTGGCTGTTACTTCCTATCCATAATGGGTTGCTAACATTGTGCCCGTGCCTAAGAAGGAAGGCAAAGTGAGAATGTGCGTGGATTATAGAGATTTAAACAAGGCCAACCCCAAAGATGACTTTCCACTTCCGCACATCGACATCCTGGTCGACAACACAGCTCAACACAAAGTATTTTATTCCATGGACGGATTCTCAGGCTATAACCAGATCAAAATGGCACCCGAGGACATGGAGAAAACTACTTTTGTTACACAGTGGGGTACATTCTGCTACAAAGTGATGCCATTCGGACTGAAGAATGCCCGGGAAACCTATCAACGCGCCATGGTAGCTTTGTTTCATGATATGATACATCATGAGATAGAGGTCTACGTAGATGACATGATAGCCCGATCACAAACTGAAGAAGAACACCTTGATCACTTGCAAAAGCTGTTTGTCAGGTTGAAGGAGTACAAGCTCAGACTGAACCCAAACAAGTGTACATTCAAAGTCCGGTCCGGTAAACTCTTAGGTTTCATTGTCAGCAACAAAGGCATCGAGGTTGATCCTGCCAAAGTCAAAGCTATACAAGAAATGCCTGCTCCTCGCACTGAGAAGGAGGTCCGAGGTTTCTTGGGATGCCTAAACTACATTGCAAGGTTAATTTCTCACCTAACATCTACTTGTGAGCCAATCTTCAAGTTGTTGAAGAAAGATCAGGTAGTTCGATGGAATGATGACTGTCAAATTTCTTTCGATAGAATCAAGGAGTATTTGCTAGAACCTCCTGTCCTGATGCCACCCGTCGAGGGAAGACCGCTAATCATGTATTTGACTGTCCTAGAGAATTCAATGGGGTACGTACTGGGGCAGCATGACGAGTCTGGCCGAAAAGAGCATGCCATTTATTACCTTAGCAAAAAGTTTACCGACTGTGAGACCCGATACTCACAACTCGAGAAAACTTGTTGCGCTTTAGTATGGGCTGCTCGCCGGCTAAGGCATTATATGTTGACTCATACCACTTTGATGATATCTAAGATGGATCTGATCAAGTACATCTTTGAGAAGCCTTCTCTATCTGGAAGAATAGCTAGATGGCAGATGATCTTGACGGAATACGACATACAATACACGGCCCAAAAAGCTATAAAGGGGAGTGTGCTAGCTGACCATCTAGCCCATCAAGCTGTCGAAGATTACCAATCCATGAAGTTTGATTTCCCTGACGAAGACATCATGACTTTGGACAACATTAAAGATACCAGACCATATGACGGACCTAAACAAGGATCCGGATGGACCCTGTACTTTGATGGGGCCTCCAATGCACTTGGCAACGGTATCAACGCGGTACTCATCTCCCCAGAAGGTTACCATACTCCTTTCAGAGCCAGACTCTGGTTCAATTGTACGAACAACATGGCAGAGTATGAAGCCTGCATCTTTGGACTCAAGGCTGCCATAGACTTGTGAATCAAATCTTTGATTGTGTTTGGGAACTCAGCTTTGGTCATCAGTCATATCAAAGGAGAGTGGGACACTAAGCATCTAAACCTCATCCCTTATAAAGAACATGTCTTGACATTATTACCACATTTCGAGCAGATTACCTTCGAGCACTTCCCGCGAGAAGAAAATCAACTAGCAGATGCTCTAGCTATAATGTCATCCATGTTTAAACTTAACTGGGATAATGAGGCTCCCCAAATCACCATTGAATGGATGGACGAACCGACACATTGCCACGAGATTAACACCGAAGAAGTAGTGGACCAGCCATGGTTTCATGAAGTCAAAAGGTATCTCGAGGCTCAAGAATACCCAGAAGGAGATTCAGTCAATGATAAAAAGTTCTTAAGGAGATTATCGGAGAAGTTCTTCTTAAGCAATGGCATCCTGTACAAGCGCAATCATGATTCTATTCTGCTTCGTTGTGTGGACAAAGCTGAAGCTAAAAGAATTATGGCCGAATTGCATGAGGGTACCTTTAGCCCTCACTCTAGCAGGCATACGATGGCTAAGAAGATTCTATGGGCAGGATACTACTGGTCTACCATGGAAGCTGACTGCTATCAACACTCGCGTACATGCCATAAATGTCAAATCTATGCAGACAAGGTGCATGTGCCTCCTGTTCCCCTAAATGTCTTAACAGCTCCTTGGCCATTCGCTATGTGGGGAATCGATATGATTGGAGAGATCAAGCCTACAACATCCAATGGGCACCGCTTCATTCTGGTGGCCATTGACTATTTCACCAAGTGGGTCGAAGCAGCTTCCTTCGCATCCGTTACTAAGAATATTGTTGCCCGCTTCATCAAGCAGAACCTTATTTGCCGGTACGGTATCCCCGAAAGGATCATCACTGACAACGGTACAAACCTTAACAATACTATGATCACCACTTTGTGCGAGCAGTTCAAGATTCAACATCACAATTCATCTCCCTATCGGCCAAAGATGAACGGTGTTGTCGAAGCTGCAAACAAAAATATCAAGAAGATCATACAAAAGATGACAGTCACCTACAAGGACTAGCATTAGATGTTACCGTTTGCTCTCCACGAGTACCGTACCACGGCACGCACATCAACTGGGGCAACACCCTATTCCTTGGTATATGGCATGGAAGTTGTTTTACCTATCAAGGTTCAGATTCCCTCCTTGTGAATCATGAAAGATGCTGGTTTGAGTGAAGACGATTGGATCCAAACCTGACTTGATCAGTTAAACTTAATTGACGAAAAGAGACTTACTGCCGTTTGCCACGGTCAGACATATCAAAAACGGATGATCAAGGATTTCAACAAGAAATTCAGATCCCAGATATATCAAGTCGGAGATTTGGTAATCAAGCGCATCATTTTACCGCAAAGTGATCCTAGGGGCAAATGGACTCCTACCTACGAAGGACCATTTGTGATCAAAATCATCTTTTCTGTTGGGGCAATGATCTTAACCACCATGGACAACAACGATCTGCCGCACCCTGCGAACGCAGACATAATCAAAAGATACTACGCATAAACGACCCGCTAGGTTGACACACCTAGGCAAAAAAGGGCATCCCGGTGAATCGAAAACCCGAAAGGGCGGTTCAGGCAAAAATTAGGGATAAAACAAAAAAATATGTACACCCGGCAAGTTGAAAACCAGAAAGGGCGACTTGGGAAAAAAAGGGTTTCTCGGTGGATTGAAAACCCGAAAGGGAGGTCCAGGCAAAAGTTAGGGAATTAAAGCGTATGACTATGTCTCGTCGGATCACTTTAAGTACAATGTCTTCACAGACAAACTCTGAGCTTCTGATCAACTCAATCATCTTCGGACGAAGCAACGGATGGACAAGATATTCAGAGTTACGAAGGCTATAGCAGAATGGGAACCCCATGGGATTTTTACACACATAGCTATCTTTCTTTGTATTAAATTTTCTTACTTTTATGACACCATCCTCTTACTAGGATGTCTGTCTCCTTTGTACACAAAACACTTACTCAAAGTAAATACAAAGATGTCTCTTTCAAAATACAGAAAACTATTTGTCTTTTTCTTTTACAGTTGTGTTTTTATTTGCAAAAACGTCCAATGATTCATTGATGAACATATGCATTTGAACATAATTACTGTTTACAAATAAACAGGATGTAAAAGGACAATGACTGACAGGCTGAAAGGATAGGAAAACGTCTTTAGACTATTCCAGGAGCAATCCCTATAGTACATCATCTAGATCCCCAGCGGAGAAAAAACTTTGAAATACAGATCCCCAGCGGAGCTAAAACTTTGAAATACAGATCCCTAGTGGAGCTAAATTTCAAACCCTTAATCCTCATCAGAGTAAAACTTCAAACTTCCATTCCCCAACGGAGCAAAAACTTTGAGTTACAGACCCCAAACGAAGCTAAAACCTTCATCCCCAATCAAGTCAAGACTTCTAATCCTCGGCGGAAACCATTCAGTTTCCCCATTTCCCCAGCAAGTTATCTTGAAGCCTGGAAATCAACCAGATAACAGTTAACTTTTGTCTCTCCCCAACCTAGGATAACTTGCCAGTAGAGTGGAAGACGACCGAAACTTCTGAACCTACTCCCAGCAGTAAACTCTTCCCCACAGAGTCTTCATTACTTCCCAGCATGAAGTCGCCGAAGCTTTCATGGATCCCCAACAAAATGAAGGTTCTCATTATCAATTCCCCAGTGAAGTCACCAAAGTTTCATTACTCCTCAATAGAATGAAGATTCTCATTCTCAAATCCCCGCATGAGTTATCAGAGTTCTCCCTATTCCCCAGCCGAGTAAGGATTCCTATTGTGTAACCCCCAGTAGAAGTTGTCAAAGTTCTCTGGACTTCCCAAACAGATTTCTCAAGCAGTTTGGCATTACTCTCACAACAGGATTTTTTGTCAATACTCCAACTTCAAGACCTGGAGGATCCTCACATCCCCGCAGAAGTTGTTAAGGATTTTTAATATCCAGCAGTCGCCCAGGATTTTCTTATCCTCAACAGTCAAGGATTTATTTTCCCCGGCAACATTCAAGGGTTTTTGTTATCCCCAGCGGTAAAGGATTTAATTTCCTCAGCAATACAACAAATCAGCTTACATGCACATACACTACATTCATATATCATAAACATTGATAAAACACATTTATTGCATCATACATTTCATGCAACATAACTCTGTGTTTCAACTAACATTTTACCCTTTTCAGGATAAGATTAACAACTATCATTAACAATATTCAAAGATTTCAGATACAGTAAAGATACACTCCAGACGCGGAAGTCATTCTGTTGCTTATTCAGATTTCAACTATCAAGATACAGATTAGATATGCTCCAGACCCGGAAGCCATTCTTTTTCTCATTCAGATTTCAACTATCAGATACATTCAAGATACACTCCAAACACGGAAGTCATTCTGTCACTTATTCAGATTCTAGTTCAGGTACGCTCCAGACACGGATGCCATTCTGGCCCTTATTCAGTTTTCCGATTCAGATACAGTACAGATACACTCCAGACACGGAAGTCATTCTGTTGCTCATTCAGATTCAGATCTCAGATACAGTTTTAGATACGCTCCAGATGCGGATGCTATTCTATTACTTATTTAGATTCAAACTTCAGATACAACCTATATACGCTCCAAACACGGTTTCCATTCTGTCACCTATTCTGATTTTTCCCAACTCAGAGATGCTCTAGACGCGAATGTTATTCTATTGCTTACTCAAATAGGAAGTTCAGATACAGCACATAGATGCTCCAGACACGGATGCTATTCTATTGCTCATTCAGATTCCAACTATCAGATACAGTCCAGATACGCTCCAGACACGGTTTCCATTCTGTCACTTATTCTGATTCTCCCCAGCTCAGAGATACTCCAGACACAAATGCTATTCTATTGCTCATTCAGATTCAGATCTCAGATACAGTCCAGATACGCTCCAAACATGGTTGCCATTCTGTCAGTTATTCTGATTCTCCCTAGCTCATAGATGCTCCAGACACGAATGCTATTCTATTGCTCATTCAGATTCTAACTACCAGATACAATTCAGAGACGCTCCAGACACGGATGCTATTTTGCTTCTCATTACAAGTCTCCGGATACAGTTAAGATACGTTCCAGATGCAAACACCATTCTGATACTCATTCTTCTGACTTACAACATACAACTCAGCCAACCTACTTGGATGGCATCTTTAAGCCCATTTCCAACAGGATTCTATCACATCTCCAAATGGCATCTTTAAGCCCATTTCCTCAACTACATTCTGACGAGTGCAAATTTACGGGCACTCTAGTGTCCAATCATCTTTTACCTTCGAGTCACGAACGACAAACTCGCCAATCTAACTCTTCAGGTTCAAGAAGATTGAACAGGGGAAGCTGTTGTACTCCAAAATTTTCCCTCTCTTATTATCAAGATTTTTCCTCACAAGACCTCTTGGACTCCAGACAGGATTAAGGTTTGCTCAGCTCAAGACTTCCTCTTGCACTGATAGCCTGAAATTAGGGTTTGAGTTTGCACAAGGATTTTTGGACCATCAATGCTTAATGTGACTTTCATACACCATCTTGGACCCCTAAGATTTCTCATACCAGGTTTCAAGCCTTGAATCACATTTTTGCCCAGTCAATTGGATAATTGACCTAAAAATCAGCTGTATTGGGGAAAAAGTCAACTATGGCCAATTTATAGTCAAACTTCACAATTTTTGATCCACATAAACATTTTAGGTTCCTATAAACCATTTGATCAAGTTTGGACCACAACTCCTCAAGAAATTTGATCAAATCATCAAAAGGGCAAAATGGTCAAAATTAGGGTTTTGACTGAGAAAGGGAAATTTCTGATTTTTAACCTAGCCAATGACCAATTTGGTTCAAGCATGATTTCAAGGACTCAGTGGCATCATCTTGACCTAATCACATATTTCAAAAGATCTCAAATACATAGGATTGACAGATGAATTTTTCAGTCAACTATTCAAAAATCAACTGTACACTGAAAAGTCAAACTTTGACTTTTTGGTCAAAATCAAATGCCAAGGGTCATAATTCATCAAGGTAGGTCAAAATGTGAAACCTGTTGGCCAAGAAACCTAAAATTGAAAATTAGGGTTTTTAATTGAAATTTTTCATAACTTAGAATTTTTCTAAGTTATGGAAATTTCTTATTTTTTCCCAACTTTCCACAACTTTTTCACCTTGATGCAATTGGATTCAAACAAAACTTCCAACATGAAAGTTGTATTCCTCCATGAAATATACAACTTTTATTCACAAAGTTTTCCCAAAATATGCTTGGATCTCAAGTTATGATTTTGTGTATAGGGGTCCATAAACTTTTTAACTTAGTGAAATTTTGCCCTAGTTTAGGCAGTTTTTGACCTAACTTCATGGCAATTTTTCACCTAGTTCCAAGAGGTATCTCAAAATTAATTTCAAAGATGGATTGTGGAGCATGTTACAAGCTTTACAAAATGTCCAAGAACTCCCCAAGATCATTTATGGTTAGGGAGAATCAAAGAAATGAAAATGACAATTTATCACTTTTGTGCAAGGCATTTTCACAATGTTACAAGTTGCAAATCAATTTCAAACATGCTTTTACTTGGTATTACAGGTCCTAATCCCTTCTACACTCCAAAATTGAATTCTAACACATTGGATATTGTTTTTATTCTGATCTTTGAAGCATTGCACAATGAATTAATCCATTTATGGCATAAAGTTCTCAATACCATTTTGATAAAGCTTGCTTTTTCCAACTTTACATCTCTTGAGCCATGGACCTGATCTTTTGTTGCAAACAAGATCCATAAACATCAGGAAACTTGTACCAACTCTATGCAGTCCATGAGCTAGCAAGTACAAGCTTTGGTATTGTCACCTCAAACTTTTCTTCAAAAGCAAGAAACTTGCAAAAGTCAATACAACTCATCCATCTGATAAAGGCAAGAGGGAGTATCATTTCAGACAACCTCAGAACATTTTAACAAGCCTAAGCACGAATTGCTAACATATCAAACACTCCAAAACACAAGAAACCACATTTCTGCCCAAAACAGGGCAGCTTGTGCAAATCTCAAGCCAAATTAATATTGGCTCATGCGTTTCTTGATTCAACCCTTGGAAAATCTTCCATACATCCTACCTAAACTATTTAGGCCTTTGTCTTGCAACTGTGTGCCCTGTTTCAAGCTTCACCATTTTCATTTTGAAGGTTTGCAGGTTGACTTCTACAGGGAGATTCAGGCATCTACAAGGCAAACTAAGCATTGGAAAAGGTTGAGGGAACTTCAAGGAAGCTCACACGATCTTCAGGCCTCACTCAAAGTTCCCACATTGCCATATCCAGACTCAACTGAACAAGGTATTTGTCAAGTTTCTATCTCTCTATTTAGGCATCCTTAGGTCACGATTTGTGAAGCAAAAATGTAGTCCTTAACTTGCTCAAGCTGTACATATGCATAGTTTCCATTTATATTAACTGAGCTAAGAGTATTTGATTGTTGAACATGCTGAAAAAATAGGTCAGAAATTAGGGCCATTAAAATTCTCCTTGGTCTTTTAGAGTTAGGTCATATTCTTTATATCATTGGAATCGTGAGTTCATGAGCTACCTTTTTTGTGTTATGAATTTTTGATTTTATGCAAGCATGAGCAATAACAGGATTTGAACACAGAAGCGCACGTTTGGGGCGAAGCTGGAGGTCAGGGATGAAGGCTGTCTGGGCTTGGCGCCTTGG
The DNA here is from genome assembly GCA_948472305.1 of Vicia faba. Classification (NCBI taxonomy): domain Eukaryota; kingdom Viridiplantae; phylum Streptophyta; class Magnoliopsida; order Fabales; family Fabaceae; genus Vicia; species Vicia faba. Next base: position 708,674,053 of record OX451740.1, read on the forward strand.
GCTTGTTTCTTTTCACACCCCCTGTTTCCTTTTTGCATCCCTTGGCCCATTTTCTATATTTTTCATATTTTTCATTTCTTTTTATATTTTTGACTTTATTATTTTTTTTCTGAACATTAAAAAATCCCAAAAATATTTTCTTAATTTTTGCAATTTTTATTTTATTTTTATTATTTTTCCATATATAAAATAGTTTTATTTTAGTTAATGGAAATCATTTTATTAAAATAATTTGTAAATAATAAAAGAATACTATCCTTTTTTATTATTATTCATATACATAAAATATTATTTCCATACATATTTTATTTTTTGTAAATAATTTTATTTATTATTTCTTGTAAAAAATGAATGAAATTGAATAATATAGAATATATTTTCTTTTAAACAAAAACTAGGGTTTTTCACCCTTTCAAAAATAATCACAATATTTTTTCTTATTTTAGACTTAAATAATCTATTTTTCACATACATGAAAATAAATACAAAAAACATTTTTACATACATACATTTTATTTCATATTTAAATATTGTATATTTATTTATTTATTTGTTGTATAATAAATTCAATTGGGTTGTAATAGTGAATTAAGGTTTTATTTTATGCAAATATCCCCATTCAAAATTTGTATCTCCCCTCCCATAATATTGTTGTAATAGCTTAGATTTACTTTACGCAATTTATCACATTATATGCATGTTTAGTATAAACTAGGGTTTGTATGATAAGACAAAATCAAAACAAATAGCATGACCTAAATACAAGATAAAAATGCATGAAAAATGACAACACATTGCACACAAACACCTCTAGGGTTTCACCCACTTAGTTGCCTTAAAATATGGCCATGGTATGCATGCTAGGTATCTTGGAAAAATCAATCAAAACAAAAGATCATAGTCCCTCGATGACGCTATCAAAAGGTTGCCTAAAACAAAGATGATCTTGGTCCCTCAAACTTGCTAAGATACTTGGCACCATTGCTATCATGGTCATACGATGACCCACGCCCGTCCCGTTTAACATCCAAAGATAGGGTTGTCTACTAAAACAATAGTAGGTCAACAATGTCAAAGGAATAAAAATGTACAAGAAAGACTTTTGAGTAGGGTAGATAACTCCTATTTACTTGATCTCTTTCAAACAATCCTTGCTATTTTACAAACAAACACACACATCTTTCAAAAAAATTTCCAAACAACTTTCAAAACATTGAAATATTTTTCAAAAGACAAACATCTCCGTATACATTCTTACAAATAAGAATCATTACAAAGATTTCCTAAACAAAGGCCTCTTTTCAAAATACTTTCAAAACCACACAAAGCACCATTTCAAACAATTGCAAAAGCAAAGCAAGTGATCTAAACAAGTAACTAAGAGCCCATGGAAAACCATGGATGAAAAGGGTGCTAGCACCTTCCCTTTTCATAATCTACCCCCCGAACTCAAGAAAACATCTCAAAGGTCTTTCCTGTGATTTTTTACCTTTCCTTTTGGATAAAATAAAAGTTGGTGGCGACTCTTGCTAACTGCAACATTTGCAAACACAAACGCAAAACTTCAAGTCAGTTCTCCCACCGCATCACACCCCGAAACAGACATGTACATACAAGATTAATATATAGTTTTATTTTTCTGACATTTCTTTTTAAAAGTAAACATGCTATGATGTAAGTGCAAGTGATCATGGGATTACTACTTCCATGATACTGATTCCTGATGTACTGTCTTTGCATAGTGTGTTAGTACCATGATCACAGGTTAGGGACATAACTGGAAGAACCCCATAAACATCAGATTCGGGATTCAGAAAATAAATATGAGAACCTCATAGTCACCAACAGGTCAAAACGGTCACCATCTGAACATAGTCAACATCAGTACCTGTGATAATAATTATTGCACCGCTCACAGGTCAAATCTAGGTACGGGTAAGATCAAAGGTCTAATCAGATTCAAAGAGTTTGTATGTTAGTATCATCATACGATGACACCCATCCGAACCTCCTCTGAAGTCATGCATCTCATGGTCGGCATATATAAGACATACACCTTATAGCCGCCATGGCCACTCTATTCCTAGCTCCTATGGAATTCACTCATAGCCTGGGTACGGGGCATTTTACCTCATAGTAACACCTACCCAACATGGAAAACAAGAAGCTTACACAACAGATAACCAATATGGAAATCAATAAAATGAAATGCAAACTTATGGTCAAATAATCATGTATGAATGAATAAACTGAAAGCATAAAAATAAACACCCGAAGAAAAGAAAACAAGATCTAGGAGCGACTCCGGGATGGACCAACATTTGGTCGACCTGTCCCTAGTGAAGTCCCTAGCTGAAACAACCGGCTAAAATCATCAAACAATAAAGTTGCCATCGAACGTCTTTTATCCCACATATAGGGATATGTAAACATAGAGAAAACCTGAGAAGGGAGAAGTCACGGTATTGCGATCGAGAGATCGGGTAAGGGATTCTGTTACACAAGGGGAAGGTATTAGCACCCTACACGCCCGTATTACTTTACGATATCCATTCTTGTTAACTATCTTATGGGTATGCTTAATCCATGTCTATGGCTTATTACTGAAAAAGAATGCATGCAAAATAAAATAGATAATAATGTAGGAAAAATGAAGTTGTGCTCGCTTGGGCCCTACCCCAATACCTACGTATCCCTTTTTGTGGAATCAAAGTTACCATAGTTTGGCTCATATGTCTTGTTTATTTGTGTTTTTTATGGGTGACGAACCCTTATGAAAATGATTTTGAGTTACGCCCTCAAGGCAAGATGCCACGTTTGATTGGTTTGTGTTTTGTTACCTTGAAAAATGGTTTAAATGTGATTAGCATGGTTTATGATTTTCTAAGAAAAAGAAAGTTTTAGTCTTAAATGCAAATACAAAAGGGGAAGAAAAGAATCTACGAGAGACTAGCCTATTTATAATCCTAACATTATCATACAATGGTGGTCTTAAGGTTTGGATTAACAAAATGGAAACATCTACCTAATGTTAGCATGCATGGTTTGCAACCTAAAGTCTAACTTACATCTGAAAGGAACAAGCACATCCTAAGGAAATAAAGTACAGAAAGTAAGTGAGCAAACAAGCTCGAAAGAGCACACACATGAAATGGTAAAGAAAAGAAGTGAAATGCTTTAGTCAAGGGGAGAGGATCACCCGAGACGAACAAGTGGGAATGAAATATAAAAGAAGATAAATCCTTTATTTAAGGGGAGCAGATCATCCAAAGCATACAAGCGAGAATGAGATGAAAAACAAAAATGTGATGTCCAAAGCGGCTAAACACCTAACTAAGATATATAAGATCGATGTAGGAGACAAAAGGCAATATGACAATCACGGTGTGTCAGCATCGACCAATGTGAACTCCTGACAAAGTGTAGGGGTTCGATTGTGAAACCTTTTTCCACTTGACGACTCGATAACGAGAGTAGGCACAACTCCGAAGCATCATGGTGCGTGACGAGCTAAGGATGACACAAACGAAACTGTGGGGATCGATTTCTAACCCTTTCCTCTCGCCTCCTTTTGAGGACTTATCATCTGTAACATATGCAGGCACAAATGTAAACACACATGCAAAATACCTACACAAAGGTAGGGTTTTAAACAAACAACACACAAGTAGCAAACAATGGCAAATAATGCAGAATGGCTCTAAACGGGTCTTTAAACAAACCAGAGGGGTTCTTGACATGATCAACAATGGAGACCCCCGTCATACATCTCTATCGTACTTCTCATGGAAAGAAAAGCGTTAAAGAAATGAAATAAAGTGCAGAAAAATGTAAAAGCAGTTGTGGCGACTACCAAAAGCAAGCGGATCATCGAAAACGAATGAAAGCAATGGAGAATCAGGGAATATGCGTCGAGAAAGCTTCACCAAGAAACAAACAAAGTCATATATAAAACCCAACTAAACTAAAAGCACACGCATGTTACGAATACAATGCATGATCAGAAGTTCTTGCGCAAAGTATCACAAAATATCACATGCATCCAGACAACATATAATATGATATGAATTTCTCAGGATGATGAGAAATCAGGCATGTCGCATCAGAATCGAGCATAAGCTGTATGCTTCGATCATATAACAACTTGTTATATTACATGATCTAAAGCACCAAAATGTACCTTGCATAATGAACAAACGCGTCAAAAATAATGAGACACAACGATATGAAAATAAAAATTAAATCCTAAAAGAAAAAGTATTTTTTATTAGTTTTTTATGTGAGGAAAATTCTATCAAAAAAAATAAAGAATTAATTCCTAAAATCAATTAATAACATATAACAAGTTTTATTGATTTTGTAGTTTTCTTGTCGCTAAAGAAAAGAAAAATTAAATCCTAAATCTAACAAAGAGAAAGATAGTATCAGGGGGTGTAAGGTTTGAATCAGGTGTATAGTGAAGAGAAGCAAGACCTGGGTGCTAAGCCCACTTAGCAAGAGTCCATGAGATTTTTTTTGTTGTGCTTCTTTCAGCTATGTCAAAAAATGAAGCATGGGCTTATGGTGAAGCGCAACAATAAAGGCCCAAGGGATCCACGTTCTTGGTCAAACAATAACAACATCCATCAGTTTTTTTTTTAATTTCACATTAATTAAAAATAAAAAATAAAGAAAAGAAAAAATAGTTACAAACAGTGCATTTTGAGGTCATGTTAGGGTTTAGAAATTGTGACTTCTCAACTTATTCGTACGTAACCCCTTCTCTTCTCCTCTCTTTTGCAAATCAGCGACTTCCCTTTTCGATGACTCAACGTCCTTGCGCCTCCACCCGATCCGCTTGCTTCCACCATAAATTCACCATCATATCCATGATTCATTCTTCGCCTCAGCATCTCTGTCTCAAGCTTCATTCGACCTCGCTTTTAATCTCATTATATTTCGATGATTTCATTCAATAATTCAAATGATAGACACATGAAAATGGTGTACATGATGAAGAATAGGAAACACTTACCTACTGGAGAAAAATCTTGTGCCTCTTTAACGACAACAAAGACGGGAACTCCAAAGGTAAGTTCGTCATTCTAGTCTTATCCTTTTACTATGTTATTGTGTTTTCTTTGATGTGAAAATCGATATGATTATCATAGGTTCAAGATTTGCGATGCTGGTATGAAGTGAAGTTGATGTAACTATGTGATGAAATTGGACGTGCAACAATGGTGATGGCATTATTGTTGAAGTTCAAGATGCATTAATGAAGGCGAAGATTGGAATTGCAGATTCTAATTAATGATGATAGTGCAGAATGAAGCGGTTGAAGGAGCTTGAAGTGTGGTTATGGAGAAAGTATATTGATGTGGTTGTAGAGAGAAAGCAGAGAAACTGAGAGATAATTTTCAGAGAGAGTGAATAGTGAAAATGAAGGGAATGGTGTGTGAGAGAGTCCAACTGAATTGGAGGGAGAATTTTATACATAGGTTGATGAAGGGGAAGTTTGTTATGGTTGAGGGATTTTAGGCCACAGGACTAAGGGGATCAGTTAGAGAATGAAGGGCTCAGATGACGTTAGTTAAAATTCTGTTTCTTTCTCGAACTCTCCATTTTTATGAATGTTATAGCTTTTTTGGTTTTCTGTAAGATGCAATTGTAAATTTAGTTAGTGATAGCTTTTGAAATCCGGTTAGGGAATGTTAGCAATTCAGTTAGGATATGAGGAAGTTAGTTGGGAGGAGTTTAGAGTCTATTATGAAATTGGTTAGGCGGTTAGGTTAGTTATTAGTGAAGTGATATTGAAGCTTTTGTTTGATAGTGTTGTGCCCCAAAATTTACCCTCTCATTTCTCAAAGGATCACCCTGGACCCTCAGGTTTGCTTCATCCAATTCCAAAGCCTTGAATTACAAATTTTTCAAGAAATTCATTCACATGGGCAAAATGGTCATTTGCATACTTAAAAAGTCAAACTTTGACTTTTAGATTAAAATCAAATTTCAAGAATCAAATTTCATCAA